>OX336395.1:224426590-226926590 GCA_946902985.2 Meconema thalassinum | reverse complement strand
AAGTACAAAATCATTAATAACTCCCTAAGTATTCGTCGTATGATGAAATAGCAAGAGACAAAAAAGATGTAATGTGTTATTTTCTACAACATAGGCCATGTATAACTTTACACTCAGACATGTTACGTTTCCTCCCCCTCCCCATATTTTCACCCCTCCCCATGGGCCCCTTATATTGGATTTATACCGGGTGAGTTAGCCGTGGTGGTTACGGCATGACTGATGGCAGTCGCTCACATCCGGGAGGCGAGGAGGTTCGAATCCCCCCGCCGGCAACCTTGAAGATGGTTTTCTGTGGTTTCCCATCTTCCTTCCAGGCAAATGCCGGGGTTGGTCCCTAACTATAGGCCACAGCCGCTACCTTCCAACTCCTCGTCCTTACATTCCAACTTCCCTCCTTCCCTCCCCAACGGTACTTGTAGCTCACTCATTGGGTGTCCGTCTCGAAGCAGCTACAAAACTGGCGAGCCGAACATGTCCTCGGACACTCCCGGCACTAAAAGCCATACGCAAAAAAAAAATAAAAAAAAATGGTTTTATGAAAAAAACGGTCAAACACCTATTTTGTTATTTTTTATGCTGATTTTTTCCGCTGAGGTCCAAACTCCTCGCCTATGTCGTTTAAGAGATACACGCTCGGTTAGGAAACCTTCAACCCCCACTTTTCACCCCTTTCACCTCAAAATATACACCACATCGAAAAACCCTCAGACACATATCTTCTTATTTTTAATGATGAGTTTATATGCCGAGTATCAAATCCCCCAATGAAAGCAATCTGGAGATATTGTTATTCAATGAAATGCAAGTGTACCCCTTTAACACCCCTTTAGAAACTGAATATCCAAAAACCCTTCCTTAGTGGGCGTTTTCGACTTACAACGAACATATTCCCAAAATTTCATGTTTCTAGCTTTAATAGTTTTGGCTGGGCGATGATGAGTCAGTCAGTCAGGACACTTAGTTTTATATAATAGATAAATGACTATGCTGCACCATGAATGACAACGTCCACTTTTACTGAGATTTATGTCAGAGAGTATAACTTCTGAACTATCATAGATAGATTTCTGAACTCACTTCTTGTCTGCTCTGTTGAGCGCAGACTTTGTGTTGGTAACAATGACAACTTCCTGCATTGTTTATGTTACTAGTGGTTACTGAACATCGTCATAATATTATCATCACTGTGATTTTGCACTGACCTATTGAAGAAATATTGTTATCTGCCCCAATTATTAATAATTGAATCGTTGATTTCAAGAGGGAAAACAAGTCCACTATTTTCAAACAGATAAGTTAAAACACGCATTTATTTATTTATATTGTTTTTATTTACTTATTTATTTACTTACTTATTTGTTCATTTATTTATTTAAAAGCTAAAGGAAGTAGGAGAAGCAAAATAACCAGTGATGGATGAAATGATGCAAGTTATGGGGCAGGAATGTTCTAAGAATTGTCAGAGGTAACAAAATGTATTGAAAAACCTCAACCTCATTTTTCTCAGTTTAATATTTTTCACTACTTTGTTACCATTTGTAAGAAAACTAATAAAGATAGGTCCATAATTTTTTATGTATCAACATCATCCTAATGATCAGTAATAAGAAGGAATATCCCTTTAAATAATATACGAATTGAAATATACATATTTTCGACAAAATTTAGGATTAAAACAACGTACCTTAAAACAATTCATATTGGCAAAAGTATTTAGTTTTTATCAATAATCCTTCTTATTATTGCAGATAATGATCCAAACAGTAATCCCTAAAAATTTAAATTGGTCAATCCAAACCGAGTTTGAGTCAAGTGTACCAAATATTAGAAGATTTAACATAGGCGAGATAGGCAGGTCTTTCTTACCTTAAATTTACTTACCGTTCCTAAAAGCGTATAGCTTGAACGGTTTATGGTGGAGCCCCAACGTCACAGTACAGTATGAGCGCTGGAAGAGACACCTATACGTAGCTGCGTCGAGCTCAAGACAATTGCATGCACAGATGTTAAATAAAATGTCGACTGCATCGCAGTGTGGTCGCTGTTCTACCAGCACTGAAACCTGCTTGACCTCGAGGTTTCACCACAAACCGCTCAAGAGGATAACACTGGTAGCTGTTGAAATAAGAATACGCTCAGTTGGTAACTCTATTGTGTATTTACAGTCCAAATTATGATATGAACTAGATATTAAGAGGAACACTTTATTTCTTAAAAAATCTTATAAATAAATACAACACTTAACTCAACAATATAGGCTATGTCTTATCTACAAGTCTATGTACATCGTCTTGAATGACCAATGGTTCCCAGGAGTTCAGATACAGAGCGCGCCATCTCACCTCCACAGATACAAGGAACTAGTAATTCGTCTCCAGGCAGGAAGTGGAATACTATTGGCTGGATCTAGCCAATCAGAATGTATGCAATTTAGTTCGAGCACGGCTTTCTAAACCACCAACCTGAATGTTCAGTACAGCTCAAATCTGACCTGTACACTGCCGACTCGATCCTTGTCGATGGAAACACACAAAGTCGACTTTGGATCCATACTGTATGGAAATAAAAGAGAGTCTAGATTAGCCCTGGTTGCGACATGCCTCATGTATCACCATGGCAACAGACTTCCACTCAGTGACTTCACGAGAAAGCTGCTAGTCCAGGTGGCGTTGGTGTTCGTCCATCATACCCAAAGATGAGTCATACTCAGTCGTGTTGTCAGATCAAGAGTGGATTATTACAAGGCAAGAAACTATTGGCTTCACGTCGCCATTTTATTGAAACATGAGAGAAGTTAAATTAGTTATAGTTGTTTTAAGGGGCGAAACATCGTGGTCATCTGCCCCTTGGTAGAAGTTTGGTCTCCTTACGAAACACATTATGAAATTAGTCATCGAGGTTCATTATTCATCCTCAGAAATCATATTCATGCACGCTAGGTTGTGTGCTAGGCCCAGGGGATTTTAAAATGAGATTGTTGCATGAGTCTTTGGATTATTGCATTATTGTAAGATGCTCCAGTGTTTCTTCCTTCTCGGTGTAATTATGTACAGTATTTAACACAATACATTTTTTCTTATATTTTGACGACGAATTTAGTTTTTTTTAAACAAATATCTCGCGACTATTTTAAGTCCTGTATTGGCGTAAATATTCTCTCTCTCTACCGAAATCAGTTCATTTGACACCGAACGCTGTTGTATTTATAAACAAATACGTATTTTCAATATGTGGATCGAATCATTGCGAGTACGACTGGATATGTCCTGCCACAAACCAAAATATAGAGTAATTTGCGATAGTAATCCAAAGATTTCTATACTGAAAACCATCAAGGAGAGTCTGGGCTCCTAACTTTCACCGTATTCTGCCGAAGGTGAGATTACAAGCTTGTGGCCAGAGAAACATTTATTGCAGGAGGAAGAACACACTGAGGTTTCTTCTCTCCAACTCACAAATGCTTTATAAATACAGCGAATCACACAACATAGGAACTTAGCGCTAAACTAAACAGATACACACAGAATAACCATGCTCTGCAAATAAGTGAATCCAGTAATTGCAAACATCAGCAATGCTATTGACGAGATGTGGTAGTAAGCCTTCACTCGGAAAATCTCAGATTGCCATGTAGTTAGTCTGGGACCTCTCCGAACTTGGTGGGGAGGTTATTACTGCACCGGTTCTTTAACCCTTTATAATAGGTTAGTGGTCAGTAAATTAACCACATATGAAAAGGACAATTTATATTGTCGAAGATGCAGATGGTTGAATCTTTCAGCCATATTTCAACTAATTCTTGCGGAAGTGTTAATAATGCTGTAAACCAAATATTATTAGTTTATCTCGTTGACCTAAGTTGCTAGATAAATGTTTTAATAAAGATAAGGAAAAAAAGTAAAAAAAAAAAAGTAATAAAAATAATGCATTTTTATTTTTTATTATCATAGTTTTCTTTACTTTTTAATTTTAATTGTTTAATAATGCTTAATATGCCTCTAAATTTTGAAAATAAATAAGATTATAAAAATGACATTTCTTATAATTTTACCATCATAATTGGAAAATTATAAAAATAATTATGAGCATTAAAATGTTAAAGAAAACCAAAAGTTAATAATAATTATAACTAGGCGAAAATGATTAAATGTAAATAAATACAAATCAAGTACCGCTATATTGACTACTGTACTATTCTGCCCTATATTGGGTTAAGCGGGTAAAATCAAATCATCAGGTATGACTACCATAGAGAAATGTAAAACATAATAAAAAATTGATTTTATATTTGTGGACCTGTAATTCGTTTTAACTCATTGAGGCTTTTAGAGACGTCGGGGGGATCTTTAACGTACCAGTAAATCTACTGACATGGCACCCTCGCATTTTCCCACTCTAAAATGCCAACCGACTACGCCAAGATTCGATTAATATGGTAAGCCCCTAAATGAAACGGTAACACTGCAGGAGGCCCAAACAAACTGTAAAATGTCCCACACTACCGAAATACCTTGTGTATTGATGAATAATAATTGTGGAAATGATGTCCTAATTGATGTTTTATCCTCCACTGTCTATAACCCACCCACCATCCCCTTTTTAGATCACAACTTACATAGTTAAATTCTAGCAGTTTCCGCCATTCTACAGGTGGATTATGGGATAAATACCACATTGCCAACCCCCACACATACGCCTCATTGCTTGTACTACAAGTAGTCATTTTTGGCCTCACTGAAACCTTCATGGAGCAAATATTTCTCACTTCGCAAATCAAGACTTTTCGAAGTAAAATGTCACATCCTGTTGTTCGGATCACACGTAAAAAGGAGGAGGTTCCGTGGCTCTTGATCGCACCATTCACGATCATGTAATACTACAAGCTAACAACATGGCAAGTTTGGCAACTCCTAGGTGATCTGTTTACTTGTCTCCATAGCAACGGGATGACTTAGTTGGGAGCATGGAACACACAAGAGAGGGAACAAGTGGCTTCACGAGACATAACATTACCATTATTACCAACCTAATTTAAAGAACCCCCCTAAAATTCTTGAGAAAAAACATACGGCAAAGGTTGTACTGGTCCTGAACAAGGTTGTGTTCCACGTCAGCTTCTTTGAGGTTACCTAGCCTAGCTATCGCCTAGGTTCTAAGAACTTGGTCCAGGTAGTGAAGTAGGCACTTACTTTTGTACGAATGTTCTCTAATTGCGGACAATTCTTCAAAGAATCACACAACCTATAAAAAATAGTTTCTCTCGCGTTTACAAATATTCTGATATGTTTCATTATCTCGTACAAGACAGGAGGGACCTACGGGGTCTAGTTGAATATCTGTTGAAACAGAGGCTTTGAGTCTTTTAAACAAACAAAATTAGCACGTAAAAATTATAAACATTATCAAGTTATTCACTATTTTTACGATCTGTTCTTATAATTATTATTCGAGGGGTTTTTTACATGAGAAAAAGTCACGAGATATTTTTGTAAAAGCCTATCAAATATCAGCTGTTTGATCCATCGTTACGACAAAAGTTTTTGAAGTTTACTTGAAATGTGTTAGTTGCATCAGACGAAGAAAATAGTAATACTAAATAAGAAATATTTTTGATAATTTAATTCCAAAAGAACTTTCCTATCAGAGTAAATTACTTGAAAATGGTACTCTCTCCTAATATAAAACATGTATTGATAGACTTGGAAAATAACCCAAAGAATTATTCTTATCTACGCTATACATCGACAATTTGAAGCACACTTTTTGGGCTAACGACATAAAAAGAAATATGGACGGTGGAAAATAATCTGCTGTATCAAAAACACTTTGGCCCCTTGTCCCCCTTAAAATAGGAGAAGTATTTTACCAATTATGCAAAATAACTTTCACAAAATTTCAATTTCTGAGAAATCTGTTTCAGTCTCTTTGGCAATTCATTACAAAAAAGATGTATGATTGATATGTCCTTTATCCTTGTTGAAGCAACTTGTTCCCTCTACAAACAAAACACAAACACACACACAACCTGGGGAACCACTGGTACAGTCTGTCACAAGCAATACTCATCACTTCCAAATGTCTGATGAATGGTAACACAAAGTCGTTAGCTATTGGTGGAACTGGAAGGTTCATCAGTTTTCTCTGTTCTCAGAGAAAAGTAGAATTTGTGTAGACAGTGTTGCAATATCTGTTTGTATTCCATTTCATATACTGCTAAAGCAAAATACTCACTTCCTTGTGAACAAGCACCGTTAAAATGCACGTATTTCTCAGAATTATTCAGCAAATTGCAACAAAATATTATGTAATATTTGAAGTAATTCCAGATTATCATTTTTCAGAACAAAGAGCATGAATTCTTGATATACAATGATCGAAAGGTTTTCTTTTGTGCACAATTAAAAACCTTATCAATGGAATTTGTGGTTTTTAGATTTTACAAATCCAAAATAACGTAGTAATTAATATTAAATAATAAGCTATATTTTGAAACATTCTAGGAAATGAACAAAAGTTGCGAACATTTACACACAAACATTCAATTTAGTCGAAGTTTGCATTTTGATCGTGAAAGGAATTCCTTACGTTGACAAATTCCGCACCCAAGAGAAAGCTAATTTTTGATTTTAAAAAATGTATATTTCAAACTGGTATGCATCGTCATTTGCATACAAATCAATAATATCGCAATTATTTCGCAATTCATTGCGAATTAAATACCGGTACCACTAGAATACAACCGTGGGCGGGGGAGCACATCACGTGATAAACCACAACCTTTGCTTATCAATATGTGCCTTAGATTTAAAATTATAATATAAAATATTTCAATTAAATAATGTAATAATAAATAATTTGTTGGGCCAACTGATTGCAGTCATTTTTCCATATTTCGTCAATTTTTTAATTCTAGGATTTACTGAAAAAAATCAAACATGGTTCTTCACTGAAAATAGACTGTGCTCGAGGAAGATTAGTTTCGTAGTCTATCAAATGAAATGGGGAACAAACTTCACATATTGCAACACTAAGTTATTTCTCCTTCATTCACGAATATTTGTTAATAAACTGACATCCCTCCAAATGTTGCATCTCCCTTCACACATCGACTGTACAAACAAAACACTGACCAGATACAAAGTAAAGCAAAACTAAAAACAGAATCACTAAAACAAAATCAATGAAAACGTCATCCGTCAATTGAATCTATCTTTATCAACTGAAAAGAAAAAAAAAGATTTCGTTCTTAATTTTTGTTGAAGAATAATTGAAAATGGAAAATCGTCACACACTTCGTTTTGAGCAATTCAGTTCTCACAATCCCTGTATTCAGACAAGTCAAAGGAATGGTTGAAGAAAACTCACTGACTCTATCCTTATCATAGAAATATATCAAAAAGGAATGACTATAAAAATAGAATGTCGCAGTATACAGAAGTTCGTCACTGAACCAAGACATCAAAATGTTTGCTACCGTGTTTACTAAGTACCAGTCCAGTCAGGTGGCTGACCTTCTAGTTCGTGAGCACTTGTAATTGAAGCTACGCCCTGGGCTCGACTCCCAACTCTTGTCTAATTTGTGGAGAAAACTGATTTCAGCTTCAGCCATAAGTCATTTTTCCATATTTTGACAAAATAGGAATTCAGAGAGTTTTTGAAGTCATTTTAGTTTTTGACAGTTTTGATTACGTCCAGAGACTTGTGACTACTGCATAGCAAGCACTGTATAAGTTGGTAACCTTTCTCGATCCACACAGGATTTAATCGCTTGCTGTTCGAGATCAACCACCGTAACTTGGAAAACAGCCACGGAAAGGGACCTGCATTTCTCGTTCAATTTCCAAACGAATTTCCTTCCTTTTAAATTAATATCTTATCAATATCACTTCACAATCATGATTATTCATTTTCCGCAGTTTCTGATTGTGTTACATATTTGGTACACATTTATTTTTGTAATAATTTCAGCGAAAAGATTTCCATAGCGTTATGTTTCGAGTTACTTCACAAATACATACAATTAAATGGCAACAACGTGTTTTAATAATAATAATAATAATGATACATGTCGTAGCTTTGAGGCTATTAAAGTCGAGAGAAAAGAACCGAAGGTTTCGAGACAACAGCTTGCTCCACTATCAAGGTTAGAATCAAAGCTAAGGAATGAGTTTACAATGCATGTCGCCTTCATAGATAACATGATATTAGATAGGAGGCCATGTCAAAATATGCATCGGTATTTCATGACCTCGCGAGTCAAAGAAGATCTATTGAGGGTAGGCATCTGCTCAAAGGATAACTATCACCTCGATTAAAATTCTTAGGGCGTTTAGCTATTCCTATCGCTGTTCTAATAATTCTGGGTGTGAAATGTTTATCAATACAGATGCTTCTTGAACTTAAATTATAGTTCCTCCGCTTTCTTTAATACAACCGAGAAACATGGACTCATCAGGCCTAGATGACGAGCACTTGTTGCCACGGTAACCACGTTAATCACAGATGAACGCCCAGCCATGGGTCATTATTTATGGCACGTTCAGTAGCAGCACACTTCTTTCGTTGGCAAAGACCATGGCCGCCTTTTATAGTAATTCTTTGACTCTGGGGATCATGGGCAGTGAACTAGCACCAACAGATAACGCACAGGTTCTATGTGGGATAATTTTTGTTCTTTAGTTCAAATAACATACAATAGGCTGTTGTTACAAGCGCTTTAGAATCAACATCGTATTACTGTCATTCTTCAAATTCGGTAAGTATGTAGAATTCCAACGGAAGGCAAATCACATACGGGCAGTTATGACATCTGGTAGGAAAGTTTCACATAATATATCCCTATTATGTTTTAACATGGCCTCCTGTTTAGTATCATGTTATCTATGGAGGCGACATGACATTGCTAACTCATTCTTCTCTTTGTTCCTAACCTGGATAGTGGGACAAGCTGTTGTCAACGGTAGATTTTTACAGACACGAGATAAATACCCTACATGCCAATCGATGGCTTTGAAGGTGAGCTCAGCGAGAAATGCAGGCCCCTATGTTCGGCCATGTTGTAGAACAATAGCGGTAAATATTATTCACACTTAATGTTGAATCTCCTTGTAAATTAGGCAGACGTGGCCAAATTGTGAGAAGAACCAAAATTTTCACAATTGAAGTATTTTACCAGCATGTTTTCTCTATTGACACTGGTGATTTTGTGAAATTCCTGTTTCTTTTACCTAGAACATCACACTCCTAGTAATAACAGAATACATGAATTATTACCGTACTCTAATTGAGAAATTATGTGCAACACTGTCTGAATATAAATAAGTAACATCGATAATGCGAGTCACTACTTGGTGGGAATTGCTGGTTTCCTAATGAAGTTTTGCCAATTTTCGTGGTGTAAATGCATTCGAAATTAATAAAGAACTGTAATAGATTACTTTGGTGGGTAAATTGACACACCTTTAAGCCAATGTCACAATTATTCTAATGATCTGGCCACGCCTGTGTAATTTACAAGAAACTTCAACATAGCGTTGGGGGAATTTTCACAGCATCACGCCGCTCTGTCTCAGACGGTAGGGTCAGTGCCTCGGTTCACAATGAGGATTGGCCTCTTTGCCACGGAGTCTGGAAGTTCCTTGGCGACCACCTTCACTCTACCGGAGACGGGTGATACTGGCGCCGCCGTGCCATTGCCGTTAACTAGAGGAGGTGCCAGCGTGCCGTTGGGCTCAGTCTTCTTGGTGCTGGACACCCCGTTAGCATCCTTGTTGTTGTGCGCAGGAGCGTCTGTCTCCACCACTACATCGCCATTGTTCAACACTTCTGATGGTTCACTGTTATTCAATGCTGCCTCCTTCTCTTTTGTCATCAGAGGTTCCCTGGTTTCGTCGACAGGGGGCTCAATTGTTGTGGGCGGCTTGCTGTCTATCAGAGGTTTACTGACATCTTGCAACTCTCGGCCTGGATTCTCGACATCCTTCTTGGGAGAGCGTTTCTTCTTTTTCTGATGGCTCCTGATGACAGCGTAAGCCAGCAGGATCACTATAATGCACATGATGATACCAAGGACTACATAAGAACCAGCAGAACTATTGCCTGAGTCTTGAGCTGCTTCAGAGCCTTGCTTTATATCGCCGTGCGTTTCGTTCCCGCTGCTTTGCACTTCGACTTCGTCCTGTCCCAGCATTGTTGAAGTCTCCACCTCCAGTTGCGGAAGTCGTGCCGTCGTTGTTTCTACTTGCGGAGGAGGTTTAGCGGCCTCCACGTCGTGCACGTTAACTCGAAACACCACGTCCTCTTCAACCGCTGGCGGTCTTTCAGTTGTTTCGTGTGTCTGTGATGGCGGGAAGATAGGGGTCTCGTCATGCGCAGAAGTCTCCTCTTCAAGTGACAGCTCTAGAGAGTTATCCAAGCCAGGACCGGCTGTAGATGTCTCCGAAGTGTTCTCCACTCGCAGTTTAGGGATACGAAAGACCGTGTGAGGACCAAAGTAACCTTCTCCTGAACCTTCATCCGATGGCTCTTCAGTTGACGACTCATTATTAATGGGGTCTTCGAATCCAGAGCCTGCATTGAAAACAGGAATGAAATCCTCATCGGAACCTGAACCTTCCATTTTTTCAAATGAGTAGTCGTGTTTCCCGCTGACATCTTCAAGCTCCTCACTCAGGTCGTCGACAAGTTTTGGTGGCTCAACTGTGGCTTCCTCACTGGCACTGTCTTCAGCCGAGGGAGTTGTAGTGCCGATTGATTCATTTCCATTGTGAGGGTGCTCATCCTCATCTTCATACGAGTCTAACAAGTCTGTTCCAGAGACGACGTCGTGTCCCTCCCCGGCAGAGTGCGTGACATTACTCTCCTCAAGAGTTTCCAAAACACTGGCATCGGAATCCGATGGACCTTCCGCGCTCTCCAAGTGTGAGAAAATATCTCCCCCCTCAAGAGGACTTTCTGTGGACGCTTCTTCAGGAACAAAATGGAATTCTTGTTCATTTTTGGTTTCATCGTCACTCAGAGATTCATCGCCTCCATCATCGTCCTCTTCATTTCCTTCACTCCAATTCAAAAGGTCTTTGACGTCCTTATCTTCCTCAGTGCGTTCTGCTGCATCAAGAGCAGAAGTGGTTTCGTTTTTGTCGTCTGAATGAGATTCAGGATGTTCTGCGTGCACGATGGAATGAACAACTGATGCAGGATGTTCGTCATCTTGGTTATCATCAGAAGGAGGCAGCGTATCGTTCGAGATCTTGAGGAGTTCGTTGACTTCAGGGTCAATGTTACTATCATGATCAAAGTCATCATCGTCCTCGTCGTCGAAAATCATCAATCTGGAAGATGTATCACTGTTTTCTTGTGACGTTTTCTCATCATTTTCCCCACCATCCAATTCTGATGAAACGTCTTCTGGAGTATTGTGTTGCTGTTCGTTGGTTTCATTGCTATCGTCTTCGGCCGCTGCTTCAAGCTCTGAATGAACACCTTCTGCCGTATCCTCTTCCTTATTCTCAGCAGCTTTGGAATGGCCTTCTTCGACGCCATCTACTCTATCTTCTTCCTGATTCTCAACAATTTTGGAATGGTCCTCTTCAACGCCATGCACTTTATCTTCTTCCTGATTCTCAACAACTTTGGAATGGGCTTCTACGACGCCATGTACTGTATCGTCTTCCTGATTCTCAACAACTATGGAATGGCTTTCTTCGACGCCATCTGGTGTATCTTCTTCCTGATTCTCAACAGCTTCGGAATGACCTTCTTCGACGCCTTCTCCTGTATCTTCCTGATTCACAACAACTTTGGAATGGGCTTCTACGACGCCATGTACTGTATCACCTTCATGATTCTCATCAACGTTGGAATGGTCTCCTTCGACGCCTTCTCCTGTATCTTCCTGATTCTCAACAACTTTGGAATGGGCTTCTACGACGCCATGTACTGTATCTACTTCATGATTCTCATCAACGTTGGAATGGCCTTCTTCGACGCCTTCTCCGGTATCTTCCTGATTCTCAACAACTTTGGAATGGGCTTCTACGACGCCATGTACTGTATCTACTTCATGATTCTCAACAACTTTGGAATGACCTCCTTCGACGCCATGTACTGTATCTTCTTCCTGATTCTCAACTTTTGAATGGTCTTCTTCGACGCCATCTACTTTATCTTCTTCCTGATTCGCAACAACTTTGGAATGGTCTTCTTCGACGACATCCACTGGATCTTCTTCCTGATTCTCAACAACTTTGGAATGGTCTTCTTCGACGCCTTCCTCTGGATCTTCTTCCTGATTCTCAACAACTTTGGAATGGTTTTCTTCGACGCCATGTACTGTATCTCCTTCCTGATTCTCAACAACTTTGGAATGACCTTCTTCGACGCCATGTTCTGTATCGTCTTCCTGATTCTCAACAACTTTGGAATGGTCTTCTATCTCTCCAAAAGGGTCCAAGATATTTCCAGTGGCGGCTGATTCTTGGTCTTCTTTTGGCAGTTCCTCTAGTTCTTTTACCTCTTCATTTACGGGTGAATGGTCGACATCCTTGTGTTCATCTTCGTGATGCAATGAAGCGCCTTCGAGCTCATGTGATAGTTCAGCCTCTTCCTTGTGCGCTGAGATGTTATCCAATTCAAGGACCGCCTCTTCTTCCATATCATCCACACGGTCTTGCGAATTATTACCACCTTCCACTTCCTTCTTTTCTCCACCTTCACCATCATTGTCATCCATTGAATCGGGCTCTTTATCATGTGAAGCAATGAGAGATACATTATCATCTACTTCATTGATTGTTCCATCTTTTGCAACATTCTCATTCAAAGGGGAGTTATGAACTTCTTGTTCCATGTCGTCATTATCAAGTACTGACGCATGTTCGTCCTGAGTGGCCGTATCGTCTAAAACATGGGCAGTTTCTTCTTTTTCACCTTCAGTCCCTAAAGATGTCTCTGTATCATCTTGTTCAGCACTACCCACTGAATCACCTTCCAAGACATTGATTGACTCTCCATCTCCAACATCCTCATTTTTTCCATCATTTTCTTCTTCAAGCACTGCTTCGCTTTCACCCACCACGTGTTCTTCTTTGTGACCGTCAATCACATCAACTACTTTTTCTTGTTTGTTTTCCCCAATTACTTCTTCCTCCTTAATGTCAGTTTCTTCTTCTTTGTGCTCTGATTCTCCTTCACTTGCGTGTGATGCTACATTGTCGTGTTCTTCTGCCTCTTCCTTATCATCTTCACTAACCGGAGACTTATCCGATTGCTCCTTATCATCTTCATTTGACGGGGTCTCTGAAACGTGCTCCACAGTTGCTGGCAGTTCTCCGTCATCTCCCGATATGTCACCTTCAGTCTGTTCTTGCGCATGCTCAGAAACGTGAGTAAGTCCATCTCCAGATTCCACTGGTTCATTGGCCAGTGTTTTTACAGTTTCGTCATCTAATTCGGTTTCCTCTCCAACGGTTTTATCATCGTCGTAATCGTCCACTTCACGTTTCACACGATTGTCTTTGAGGCAGATTTGCTTCTTCTTAAGCGCGAACAGATCCACCCCATAATATTCTTTGGGGTAGGCGCACAGCACAAGGTTATTCATTATGAAGTCGTAGCGTATCTTGAGCGTTTCGCAAGAACAGTGAATTGGATTCCCCGATATTTCGACATGTTCTAGGTTATCAAGTTTCTGAAACTCGCTTCTTGTAAAGTGTTTTATAGAATTGTTACTCAAATCTAGGGAGACGACGGAATGTGGGAACCATTTAGGTTTGATCACAGTCAATTGATTATCGTTCAATTTCAAATGCTTCAGACCGACGAGATTCCTCAAGACATTGTCGGAAATATCTCTAATTCGGGACGATCCTACATCTAGAAAGGACAACTGCTTAGATATTAGCAATGGGAATTTCCCCAAAGGATTTCCCCTCAAGAGTAACCGATGAAGATTGGGCAATTCATTCACAGCCTTGGCGACTTCTGACGGGACGGCAAAGCGGTTGTGCGACAGATCTAACACTTCAAGCTGGTGCAAGCCTCTAAACGCCCCCGGGTAAAGTTTGTGCAGTCCTAAGTGACTAAGATACAGCTCTTTAAGGTTAACAAGCGACGACAGAACATCTTCCTTGACGGTGAAATGATCGTCAAACTCGTGCACTCGCAACACGTCCAATGACTGGGCGATGTTCGAGATGTTGGACAAACTGGTACAGTTGGCAGCGCGCAGACCGTCAAGATGGTAACACCGACAGGCCGGAGCGCAGTGTAGATTTGTAGCCCTGGCGTCACTTCCGGTCACGTGAGCAAGGACGAGAAGAAGACAAAGGCACAGTGTGGTGGTGGTGGTGTCAGCACTGCAGACTCCGGAGGACGGCATCTTTGTTGCCATGGGAATCCCTGAAACAAAAAAGTAACGTATTAGTACGGTCCTCGTGGCAAACAGTTTGGCCAAATTGGCGAGCACAAAAATAAACCGCATCGATTTGTTAGAAACGTTGCAATTTCACTCTTCTAATGTTCATGACTTCACTCGAAGTGTTATTAATAATTCAACAACTTTTACGTGTCAAGCCTGAGTTTCCGTAAGTTATTTTCCGAAAGCTGATGGTGTTCAGATTTGTCTGACCTGAGGAACAACTTCATCTCATGGCGTAGTGATGATGATGATGATGATGATGATAATTGTTGTTTTAAGGGGCCTAACATTTAGGTTATCGGCCCCTAATGATCTGGGTGATAGCGAAAATGATAATGAAATGGAAACTACAACGAAAATTAAGTGAGACGGACAATACTTACAAAAAGGAACTCAGGTTGAAACAACTCACAAAATGTTCTTACAAAAGGGAATTTAGAACGAAAAGATTCACAAAAAGAATAGATTGACAAACACCCACAAAATGTAGGCTAGGTTCAAAATACGTACAAAATGCAATATAGCGTCGAAATACTTACAAAATGCAATTGAAATTCAAAATACTTACAAAATGCAAATGAGATCGAAAATACGTACAAAATGCAATCGAGGTTCAAAATACTTACAAAATGCAATTGAAATTGAAAATACACAATGCAGTTCAGATTGAAAGATACCATTTCCAATCCAAATTATTCACAAAGTGCAATTTAAATTGAAAATGCTTACAAAATGTACGGTAGATTCAAACGACTCATGTGGATTGACAATACTTACAAAATGCAATTTAGATAGAAAATACTTGACAAAATGTAATTTAGATTAAAAATACCCACAAAATGCAATTGAGAATCAAAATATTTGCAAAATGTCCACCAAACACAATGCAATTTAGATTTAAAATTCTTGCGAAATGCGGTTTTGGTTGAAAATACTTACAAAATGTAATTGAAATTCAAAATACTCACTAAAATGCCCTGAAACCTACACTGCAAGACTTACTAAAAAGCAATTTAGATTGTCAATCTTTACAAAATGCAATTTAGGTTGAAAGCAATCGCGAGATGTAATTTAGATCGAAAAAAACTTACAAAATGCAACGTAGGTTAAAAATACCTAAAAAAAATTCGCTAAAGGGAATTTCGAGACACGGGGAAACAAGTAACAAAAACAGTGCAGAAATCTTAAAGAGAAAAGGAAATATAATGACAAGAGGAGAGGAGAGGAGAGGAGAGGAGAGGGGAGAGAAGAGAGGGTCCGCTCCAAAGGTAAGGGACAAAAGGCGGAAAACGGACCCAGCTCAGGAATCCCCGGGGTCGCCAACTCCCGAACTCACCAGCCGTGAGCCCCTGAGGATGTAGCATTATCTAGGGTGCACCAAAAGTGGTGGGGCTACATACACCCGGCCTCCTTGAGGGCCTTGAGCAGAAGGCAGGAGATAACATGAAATAAAAAAGAAGGCTGAACCCTCGCAGAAGGAGGGTATCAGAAAAGATGAGACAAGGGCCAATTAAGGCGGGAAAGGAAGAGACTCCCTAGTCCTCGGATACCCAAATACCGTCGGGGTCGGAAGAGAACAAGAGTTGACCAAGTGAGGTCGACAGGAAAGAAGACGGAGAGGAGCCGGCACAAGTAAGTGGAAGCAATGCCGGACTCAGCTGGGGCCCCGTGGTCGCCAACCCACGTCCCACAAGATGTGAGCACCTGGGGGACATACGATTTTATTATTATTATTATGGTGTAGTGAATAGCATTGTTAGCTGTCAAGGTGGAGGGCTGGGTTTGATTCGCGCCTAGTCTGAAAACTAGAATGACAGTGCGGCTGGGATAGGAATCGAACCCAAATCTCAGGATAGTTAGTTATTGTTGTTTTAAGGGGCGGAACTACGAGGTAATCTGCCCCTAAATCTCAGGATAAGAATACAACCAAATGCCTCAATAGCAGAAATGAGTCTGTCTTGTAACGTTTTTGAATTCTGGGTGAAAACTTTTGTCAATCGGCTTTTAACTGACCACTTCTCAAGTTCACCTGGAGGCCCTGGGTTCGATTCCCGGCTCCGTCAGGAATTTTAGAAACTGACGTGAGGGCTGAAACGAGGTGTACTCAGCCTCGTGAGGACAACTGAGTAGCTGTCTGACAGTGAGGCAGCGCCCCGATCACAGAGACCAAGATTATGGACCAAGGGGACTCGATGCGCTAACCACGCGTCACCCCATGATCTACAGGCCAAATGGCAGGGCAGCGATCACTTGGTAGACCCAGGCCCTTCGTAGACCGTAGCGCCAGGGGTTAGGTTAATTTTTTTTTTCAACTTACATTAATGACAAAGTTCGGCAGCAGTCATTAAGCAAGAGTTGTGCTTGATCATACGCGAGAGTATTATAATAATAATATCATATGGCCTCGGGTGCCGGCTGCAAGCTTTGATATTTTACGCCCAGAGGACAGTTTGCATGCCGAATTTTATCGCTCCTTGAAGCGCTGTGAAAGTCAAGGAGATTAGATATCTAAGCTCCTTGACACTATAGCGCTTTCTAGTAGAGAAATTAGAAACTTTTGTGTCATTTTGAACACGGCCTACTGAATTCAAATGGGTTCTTTAATATGCCAACAATATATTGTGATGGTCCCAATTTGTGACCAGAATGATATAATTTTATATATTATTATTATTATTATTATTATCAATATTTTTTAAGTTTACATTTTACCTTTTATTAGTTATTATGTTAACTAATATGTTTATATCTATTATTATGCGGTAATGTAGTATATTATGGCAATTGAAAGGATTTGGAGCGATACACATCATATTTGAAATAAGTTAGACGCTTGACTGAATATTATTTCTGAAGAAAATACGAAGAGAAGAAGAGGGTGTTCGCGGAAGGCTAGCTTATATACCGCTTCTTGGAAATGACACAAATAGACACTTATGTCTTTCACATCAAGTATTCTACCAGTATACAAATCATACTAAGAAGGGATTCTATGAAGACTTGCCACTAACAATGCTGGGCCGATGAATGAGTCCTTTGCAACTTTATACAAAAGGTGGGCTGGACCTCCCGAGAAATGCTACAAAGAAGTATTGTCATTATTGATATGTGAAAGGCGTGAAAATTGCCTAGTGACTTCAGAAGTGGGGGTGGGCGCGTGCCTGGGAACGTTATATACAGTATATGACGGCCGCCCAAATGATTATTATTGAATTGCTGAGAGAAGACGGAATGGTGCTGTGTGGAGCAGAAGAGTCGAACGTGTAGCGAGATGGACTGGGAAATTATCATTCATTTGTAACGCGTGCTAAATAATACAGTTAACTATTTAAGTATGTGAATTTGATAAGACATTCTGTCTCATCAAACTGTGACATGGTTGTGTACGAGGCTATTGTCACAGGGATGATTTTTGGAATTTATTCCGTCATCCACATATAAATTCACTACGTTGAGGAAGATCAGGGCCATCAGGAACTCTCAACGCAACAATCCAACTACAATGATCTTCAATGCGGTGAGCGATTTAAACAGTTTTACTCCAGTCAAATCAGAAGGCTCTCATGCTTATTAAATGCAATCTATATTTTATTCAATTAACTCAGTATACTCCAATTTCCAATCAAGACCCATAATACAAGTAAATTCAGTAGATTCTTTAATTTAATTTATTATTATTATTATTATCTTTAGTATTTTATTCTTTTTGCACTTGTTGTTTTTATATATTAAATTCATTTTTAAATTCAAATGTTTGACTGGTTTCCTTTAGTAGCTAGAAATTACTATAAGGCAACACCATACTCCTGAACTAATTATCGTAAGGTTAGATTACGTAAGTTTCACTACGGCTGGAGATAGGAATTTCGATGCTCTATCTCTGTTTAACCGAAGTTTAATATATTATTTTGATCATGATATATAAATGGTCTGGCGCCCTTGGCTACATATAATACTACACATTATGTACTTTTTTTAGTGAAGCTGACAACAATACAGATACACTATTAGATTAATACACAATTAAATGTTTCATTTTGATCACCCAAAAGTGGGCGACTATTTAATTAATTAGCTCTGCATATTAACATTATTCAGTTTAAAATAACCCATTACATTTTAACGCCCAACAGAGGAGCGCTTTTATTAACATTATTCTATAATTTAACATTAACCCATTACAAATAACGCCCAACTAGTGGGGCAAGATTCAGTTCTCTCTAAACCATTACAATTGGCTGCCTCAACGAGGGACATTTAACATAATAAACAAAACCATTACAATATGACATGCGTATCGTGAGTTTTGCAAAAGTGATGCAGTTATTCAAATCCAAAATGTTACCAATTCTGACATATGGAGTTTATTTATTTGTTTATTCGTGTCAGAAGTACAAGAAACAAACAAGAGAAAAACTATAAATGTACTCAAGATCATGCAACTTCAAACAGTTCCAGCCCAATACTTAGCTACTCATTGTACATCTAGACGGGCACAACATAAGGGATGTTGTGTTGTTTGAAATTCACCGCAATCACATATAACCGCCTTGGTCGGAAAACGCCACTTATATTAGTTGTCCTAATGTAAATTTTCAAGTGATCTTTGACTCAAAGACTGCTCTTTTTTGAAATCTAAAATTTTTGTTAGTGGGTTAGGGCCCTTAAAACAACAATAACTAAGTAACTAACTAACATGGGCAATCTACATTTTCAAGTGAATATTTACTCAAATTTAATCAATTTTTGTTAATTATTATAATTATTAGTTTATTTTTTGTTTTATTAATTTTATTTTATTTTTATTTTTAGGTCAAATTTAGGCATCCACCTCTAAATTTTAAATTCATCTAGATTTGTATATATATATATTTGTTAAGAGGGGCAGATGACCTAGTTGTTCCGCCCCATAAGGCAGAAATAACTGTAAGTTGTCCCTTGATCTTGATCTTCAGCTCGCAGTCTGTTCGGGATTGTCCAGTTCTCTGTGTGACCAGGAGTAGAGACACACTCAGTTCAGACAAATTGCTGGTTCCCTCCTTTCACTTGGAAACTCGTGCTGATGCCTCTTTCATATGCTACATAATATGGAGTTGAAGACACCTTAAAAATCCAACCTTACTACAATGGAAAGAGTGAATATTCTTTATATCAAAAGAGCCCTTGGAGTAACAAAATCCTCAAGATCAAAACTAGTATAAGTTACTTCCCGGCCAGAGAATGATTTAGGCAGATTTCATTAGAAAGCTAACTATTGCAATGGGTCCCATGTTTCGACTTCCGGAAAATTTCGACATATCTTCGCGTTTCACATCCCCCAGACCCAAAAACCACCGTCAGTTCAAAAGTTTATACATAATTTATGTATATATATGTATATCAGTTTCTTGTGGACACGATAACTGCCGTAATTTTGCACCAATCACTTTGAATTTTTTACCGAATATTTATACCTATAAAATCTCGGTCGAGTTCGTTACTGGGCTAAATCAGTCAAAGGGGGTGAAAATGGGGGGCTTTTTTTTTCGAAAAAGTGAAATATTCTCTTAATATGTGAAATATCGAATCCGTTCAACGTTCATAGTATGTGTTAAATAAAGCCCAAAAATTTATGTTTGAAGAGATTTTTTTTTGTAGCACCAACCATTGACCAAAGGGGTGGGAAAAGTGGGTTTTTCGGGAAACATTAATCATATCTCTCTTAATAGGCACAATATCAAAACCGTACAAAATGGACAATATTCCCCTAATAATTACCTAAAACTTTTGTCTGAAATAATTTTTGATATGACCCACCATTACGCCAAGGGATGAGAAAAATGATTTCGGAATTATAAGAAAATGCCAAGAGCTATCAGAGGTTGCCATGGCAACACTACTAAATTGATGAAGGATGATCCATCAGACGTTGCCATGACAACGCACTTGCACGAGATCAGATTCAGTATTTCCAGCTAAGTGGGAAGCGGCTTCGGTGACGTAACTGGTAGCATGCTGAATGTCTATGCCCAAGGTCGCGGTTTCAAAGCCGGCCGAAGTCATCGGATTTTCTAAGAGCGCTAAAATCCCTCAGTATGCTTTCCTTTGGAGGGGAAGTTCCAACGTTCGTTGCGAGTTGCTGGTTGGGGTGGCATCTAGTAGCCAAGTTCACAGCTAGGAGTCGTTGACGGTAGTACCTGGTAGCAACATTAGGAACTACTTCTTGTAATTGACCGTCTGCAGTCCTTACCTGAATTATTTAATAGACATCAGGTCTAAATTTCTTTTACAATCCACCAAAGTGTTTGAAAATCTAAGGAATAAAATGCTAACAAAGAGATTAGAAATATTACAAGATGACATCCAGATGACTGATATCTGCTAACTTTGAGATGCGGCATGTCATCACTAGACATGGTTCTCACCATCTACAAGAAGAATTACCATGAGCCTGCAGCAAAGTTACGTGTGAGCTAAGTTTAAGGCTTAGTTTTACTGGACGAAAATAACTTGAATGTCGCCCGAAAAGAGAAAGCTCCTTCTGAGTTGATTTCGAAACAGGAGGTATAAATGTTTTTGAAAAGTCTTCTCTGCTTTCAAAGGGTTTTCTGCTTGAATAGGCCTATTACGTATATTTATCTGAATGTTCATGGAAACTAATATAATAATCTGTTTTGAATGTGTTGCTACGATACCTATTGTATATTCTATTTGTCCCATAATTCACCTGCAGACTGGCGGACACAACACTGGAACTTTACTATATTTATAAGTCGTGATCTAAAAAGGCGATGGCGGAGGAGAAAACATCTATGGTTGGTTGGTTCCTTAGTTTAGGGGCAGCGACAACGCGGTCATGTAGTCCGGTGTACTTAGGGTGTGTGCAGGACGTGTCTGATAACCGGTGTTAATTGAGTGATGGCTGTATTAGTGTGTGTTATCTGTGATTCAGGTAGAAGAACTGCAGACGATTAATATTTGCAAGTAGTTCCTACTTTTGCTACCAAATGCTTCCGTCCACGACACCTGGCTGCGGACAAGGATACTAAATGTCATTGCAGTCAGCACCTGGCGGCGAACGTTGGAACTAATATAGCGTTATCAAACTAACCTACAAATTTTAGCTTCCACCGTTGTAGTTAGTGGAAGGTTCTTTTTCATGCCATAAATTTATGACATGGGACCGTCGGCTTCATTTCCCCTATAGCGGCTTCGGTGGCGTAGTTGGTAGTATGCTGAACTGCTGTGCCCAAGTTAGCGAGTTCAAACCCGGCTGAATTCGTAGGATTTTTGAAGGGCGTAAAAATCCTTCAGTATGCCTTCCTTCGGAGGGTAAATAAAGCCGACGGTCCCATGTCACAGATTTATGGCATGTAAAGGATCCTTCCACAGACTAAACTTGTATGAAGCTAAATTTCTAGGTTAGATTTCGTTGGAACACTCTATCAAAGTTCCAACGTTCGCCCCTAGGTATCTGGTAACGAAAGTTGGAACTACATGAAATTGCACGGAACTTGTAGCTCACCCTATGGGTGTCCGCTTGAAGCAGCTACAGACTCTGGCGAGCCGAACATGTCCTCGGACACTTCCGGCACTGAAAGCAATACGATAAATAAATAAAACTTCCCCTCCAAACGAAGACATACTGAGGGATATTTAACGGTCTTAAATAATCCGACGACTTCGGCCGGGTTTGAACCCACGACCTTGGGCATTGAATATCATCATGCTACCAACTACGCCACCGAAGTCGCTGAAAGCATCTATTACCACAATTGTTATTCATAATTTCAAAATGTATTTCGGCTGATTTAAGTAGTTTGTGGAAGTTTCTCCACGCCTTTACTGTTACTAGGTATTTGCATTATTTTCGATTTGTTATGTCTTGTATGATGCATAAATCAGGAATGTTTCTAGCTAACCCTGGTGATAGCCCGTGCCCTCAGGGAACCGCGAATGTCGAGTACCACGTGATCTCTCGCAAGGTCACACACACATTCAGGTAGAAGAGCGCTTTTCATCACATGTAGCTAGTACAGTCCCTGTCAGCAAAATTCGCCATGTGAGTAAGTTTAACAGTCACTCCGGAGGTCTGGGTGCGATTCCCAGCTCTGCCAAGAAATTTAACTCTGGTCTTAGGGCTAGAACGGGGTACACTCAGCCTCATGAGTTAAAACTGAGAATAGAGAGGAGGGTTCTATACCCATCTCAGCAATATTGGAAATGGTTTCCCGTCGCTTCCCACTTCTACTCCAGGCAAAGGCCGGGATGGTTCCTAATTTAAGGCCACGGCCGCCTCTTCAGAATTACACACACTAATACAGTCATCGCAATAACACAGGTTATCAGACAAATTACACAACCCACGGGGCAATATGATCACGATATCGCAAAGTCACTAAGTCAACAACAAAAGAAGGAAGATTGTAGTTTTACGTGACCGTGAATCTTGTGATTATGAGCCACGGGACCTCCTTTTTACGTGGAATCCGAACCACAGGACATGGCATTTCACTTCGAAAGTCTACAACAGTATGCATTGGCAATGGCTAACAGATTTCCACGAAGATAGCCTGAGCTCAATTCACGGCTCTGACGTGAATTTTAGTCTTAGTATGAAGATGATAATTGTCGATTTAAGGGGCCTAACATCTAGGTTATCGGCCCCTAATGGTCTGGGTGATAGTGAAAATGACAATGAAATGGAAACCGTAACGAAAATTAAGTGAGACGGAAAATACTTACAAAAAAGGAACATAGAATGAAAAATACTTACAAAATGTAATTGAGATTCAAAATAGCCTACTGTACTTACAAAATGCAGCTTAGATCGAAAACACCTACAAAATGTAATTAAGATTCAAAATAGCCTACTGTACTTACAAAATGCAGCTTAGATTGAAAATACTCACAAAAGGGAATTTGGACGGAAAAAGACTTACAAAATGTAATTTAGAGACACCGGGAGCCAATTCAATAGAACAGGGCGGGAATCTTAAAGAGAAAGAGTACTATAATGAAAAGAATAAGAAGTCTGATCCCCAGAAGAATGAGGGATCAGGAAAGATTAGACAAAGGCCAATGAAGGTGGGAAAGGAAGAGACTCTCTAGGCCTCAGTTACCCTAATACCGTCGGGGTCGGAAGAGAACAAGAGTTGACCAAGAGAGGTCGACATGAAAGAAGACTAAGATGAGCCCGACACAAATAAGTGGAAGCAATGCCGGCATCAGCTGGGGTCCCGTGGTCGCCAACCCACGTCCCACTAGATATGAGCCCCCGCGGAAAGTCTTAGTATGAGGTTGTTTAGCTGCTAGAGGACAGTTGTGGGTTCGTATCCTACTCTCTGTCATCGTACAAGTGGTTTCCTGCCTCCCTATCTCCTAGTTACAAGCACGGTCACTACAATAACACACATTCAAGTACCCGGGCTGATGACCATGTTGTTCTTATC
The DNA here is from genome assembly GCA_946902985.2 of Meconema thalassinum. Classification (NCBI taxonomy): domain Eukaryota; kingdom Metazoa; phylum Arthropoda; class Insecta; order Orthoptera; family Tettigoniidae; genus Meconema; species Meconema thalassinum. Next base: position 226,902,740 of record OX336395.1, on the reverse strand, counting down.
ATCTTTAAACTGGTGATGCCGCCAGCAATATGTGGCTCAACAATCTCGTGGATTGCAGTGTACCTTCATGGTGAAACTAGAATGTCACATAGGGGATTTTTAGCGACGCTAAACATTTCAAACATTTCATGATGAATGTTAGTGTTTTAAGGGGACGGAACAGCGATGTCATCTACCCTCTTAAAACACTTGCAACGAATATTTCTGACCTTCTAGCACACTATTGCCAACTATTGAAATTAACTCCGGAAGCGAAGGTTTATTCGATATTAGTGTTTATTTCCAAGAACAAGTTTACCATAATATCTCAAGGACAGCGCCAGAATATCTTCAGCGACCGAAGTCACGCTTGGGGGGGGGGGATTTGATTTTACGTTCTTCCGGTTTTAGGCCAGTGATTGATTGCTGGTACTTTGTTAAAGCAGCCGGCTCAATTCGTCGCTTTGGTCCTTTCAGCACAAGCGCTCATAATCATCATATATATTATTTCAGTAGTATAGATCCCTCCTGTGGCGCTCACAAGCGACCATTCGTGACAAATGAGCATTCAAATGAAAGAGAATATACATTACCAGTGACGCATTACACTCTAATTTCATAAATATCTATAATTCTTTTAAAAAATGACTTAAAAATGTACGAAGTGTGCGATTTGCAGATACTGTTGCTGTAGGAAAATGCGCTCCATAATTGCTGTCCACTTCACATTTTGGCCGCTGTGACGCCTGTTTCAAGTCATTTTAACTTTCTGAGGTCTTTCCTTTATCATTTTGCATGGAGAATGAGTACTCTAATCATATAATTTCATAAATATCAATTTCTGTAAGAAGTGTGCGATTTGCAAACACTGTTGCTGTAGGAAAATACGCGACCTCGATGCTGTTCAGTTCGCATTTTGACCGTAGGGACGCCCGTTTCACTTCGTTTCTATCTGCAAACACGAGTTCAGCGATTGCCTCTTTAAGTTAGGGAACGTAGAACTAGGAATTCTAACTGAAATGCAAATAGTGTTCATTTGGTTGAAATAAAAACATAACAACCTATCTCCTTAAAGGGGCAGATGACCTCGTAGTTCCGCCCCTTAAAACAACAATAACTAACTTTCTCCTTAAGTGTCTCATTATAAACCTATTGGGGAAATTGTGGTTTATGAACATGCGAGATTTCTGGCACGGGTCCGCTGGTCTATATAAATAAAGTAAGCAGGGGCCATCCCCACAGCAGTAAACCGCATATACAGGGTGTTTCATATAAAGTAAGAACGGCAAGCGGCAGTTTTGTTATTCGCTGCGGCGGTGGCCTTGGCCGAGCTTGTGGCGTGCTATGTTCCACTGCTGTACTATTGAAAGCGCGCGCATAGTACATACGAGGGCTGTCTTGTTTTCAAGTTCCAAGGGTCTGTATAAAAATAACAGATTAACATACCAAACTGATTTTACTACTAAATGTTTGCTTGTTTTATTCTTATGTTTCAACATAATCGCCAAAACGATTGAAACATTTGTCGTATCGTTACACCAGCTTTCCAATGCCCTCGGCAAAATATTCTGCTGCCACTTAGGGGGGTACGTCTGGACAGTCTTCTGAAGTGTTTCCTTTTGGCAAGGCGTTGCCGCCCAACCATACCTTCAATTCTCGAAAAAGGTGAAAATCATTCAGTGCTGGTTTGGACTAAACGGCAGATGGTCCAAAACTTCACACTTTAATTCTTTGTAAAGTCTATTGTAACGTTGGTACAGTGTGGTCGTGAATAATTTTCACCCTTTTCGAGAATTGAAGGTATGGTTGGGTGACAACCCCTCGCCAAAAAGGAAATACATCAGGAGACTGTCCAGACGTACCACCTCAGTGGCGGCAGAATATTTTGCCGAGGGCATTGGAAAGCTGGTGTAAAGATACGACTAATGTTTTAATCGTTTTAGCGATTATGTTGAAACATAAGAATAAATCAAGCAAACATTTAGTAGTAAAATCAGTATGGAATGTCAATCTGTTATTTTTATACAGTACATCGGAACTTGAAAACAAGACGGCCCTCGTATGTACTATGCGCGTGCTTTCAGTAGTACAGCAGGGGGCCACGGCACGTCACAAGCTCGGCCAAGGCCACCGCCTAGCGAATAACAATACAGCCTCTTGCCGTTCTTACTTTATATGAAAGACCCTCTATACTGACCATTCCCAACGTTGAATGGTTTAGGAAATTTTACCTATGCAATTTCATACATGACAGATCAAAACCATGCTTGGTGTGAAGTGAGCAAGTAGAATGCTCTGATATCATTTTCTGTAAATAAATACACTGACCGGCAAAAAAATAAAAAAATAAAAAAAATAAAATGAAAAATTCAACATTACTTTCATTTAAATCATAAATATGAACGCTCTAGGCCTAGGCCTAGTACATAAGTTACTGTTTATAGCATGGAAGTAAGGTTTCCTGGATGTATTATCATTATTCATGTCATTATTTGACTTAACAATACATATTCATCGACATGATGCTGTTTCCCGCGGAAAGATAATGCACGCCACCATTTTCGATTACAGCCAACATCTTCAGACCTCAAGCGCATATTCGTTACTGATTTGCACAAGAACTACTGAGGATGTGGCTGTATTGATCTTTTCCTATGTCAACAAGTGGCGGAAGAAAACGAATAAAACATTGCATTGTTGACGATAGTGATGGCGCGCACATCTTTCCGCGGGAAACAGCATCATGTCAAAGAATCGCTATTGTTAAGTGAAATAATGGCATGGAGTATGGTAATACATTCAGGAAACCAATTAGCCTTACTTCTATGTTATAACTACAGTATGTACTGTACTAGGCCTATACCGTTCATGTTTATTATTTGAATGAAAGCAATGTTGAATCGGTTCGTTTTGCCGGTCAGTGTATATTTTCAGAATTTTTACTTGGCACTATCCTTTGTAACTTACTGGCCTGGAGCAACCACTGCCGTAGATTGTGTTTGAAATGGCAAAGTGAAGTGTAGCTGGGTGTGCACAGACAGACAGACAGACAGATGTATCTGCCTCCAATCTCCCCTCACTCAATGTACCATTGTTCACACACCTGCCCTTGCTTCTAAACACACAAACCGTGCGCCACCAGAGCGCAGGCTTTAAGAACCAGAGCTATAAAGCATCGAGTGCAGGGAATGTTTGGAAACATGTAAGTCTGCTGAAACTCCCTGGTTTCATTTCCAAATAATCGTGCGTTTTGACAGTGGCGTGTCGTGAATTGAAAGTGATGATGATGATGATGATAATTGTTGTTTTAAGGGGCCTAACATCTAGGTTATCGGCCCCTAATGGTCTGGGTGATAGCGAAAATGACAATGAGATGGAACCCAGAACGAAAATTAAGCTGGACTGAAAATACTAACAAAATGGAACTCAGATTGAAACGACTCACAAAATGTAGTTTAGATTCAACATACTCACAAAATGCAATTGACAATCAAAATACTTACAAAATGCGATTTAGGTTGAAAATACTTACAAAAAAGTCAACCCCTGGCACTATACAGCCCATGACGGGTTAAGGCCGACTAAGCGACCGCTGCCCAGCCATTCGGCCTGCAGATATTGGGGTGACGCGTGATCAGCGCGTCGGGTCCCCTCGGCCGTTAATCTTGGTTTTCGTGATCGGGGCACTGTCTCACTGTCAGACAGCTACTCAATTGTCCTCACTAGGCTGAGTGCACCCCGTTCCAACCCTCACGTCAGTTTTAAAATTCCTGACGGAGCTGGGGATGGAACCCGGGGCCTCTGGGTGAGAGGCAGGCGCGCTACCCCAACACCACGGGGCTGGCATATACTTACAAAATGCAATTGAAATTCGAAATACTCGCGGAAGTGCCTCAACTTACATTCAAAAACTTACTAAAAAGCAATTTAGATTGCCAATCATTACAAAATGCAATTGAGATCGAAAATACTTACAAAATGCAACTTAGATTGAAAGGAACTACAAATGTAGTGTAGATTTAGAATTTCGCTTAAGGTAATTTAGATACACGGGGAGCCAATTAACAAAAACAGTGCGGGAATCTTAAAGAGAAAAGGAAATATAATGAAAATAAAAAGAAGGCTGATCCCTAGAAGAATGAGGGATCAGGAAAGATGAGACAAGGGACAATTAAGGCGGGAAAGGAACAGACTCTCTAGGCCTCGGATACCCTAATACCGTCGGGGTCGGGAGAGAACAAGAGTTGACCAAGAGAGGTTGACAGGAAAGAAGAGGGAGAGGAGCCCGGCACAAGTAAGTGGTAGCAATGCCAGACTCAGCTGGGGTCCCGTGGTCGCCCACAAGATGTGAGCCCCTGGGGGGCATTGCACAGGAAAAGAAGTGCCCAAAGAAACAGACTGTAGCAGCAAGATTCACGTCATCTGAAGACCTACATACAAGAACTGCTGCACAAGCAAGTGGAGATGACTCTCAATGCCATCACCATGATCAAGAGTGTTCCACTGACAAGAGCCAGTAAGCACATTGATGTGCGCTGAGCTCAAAGAGATGAACTATTGCCCTTTTCAACAACAACTAGCAGAACATTTGTATTCTATCCCGTTAAAATGTTATAGCAGATTGAACAAAAAAGTGCCCGTTTTTTATCAAGTCTAATGGAGCACCCTTAGAAAGATTAAAAGGTATTATTTTTTATGGAGAGCCTCCGTGGCTTAGGCGGAAGCACGTCGGCCTCTCACCACTGGGTCCCGGTCACTCCATGTGTGATTTGTGGTGGACAAAGTGGAGGCAGACATGTTTTTCTCCGGGTACTCCGGTTTTCCCTGTCACAAATGTCATTCCAGCAACACTCTCCACTATCATTTCATTTCATCTGTCATTCATTTAGTCATTGCCCCAGAGGAGTACAGTAGGCCTCGGCAGCCGGCCCAGTCCATATCCTCGCCGCTAGATGGGGGCCTCATTCATTCCATTCCTGACCCGGTCGGAGACAGGAAGCAGGCGGTGGATTTTCATTTTTGCAGTAGTTGTTTGGAACAGTTACTCACGTAACCGTCAAGATGGCAGCACCGTCAGATACAGATTGAGAAGGCTGTGATGTTCCCTGCTAGGAAAAGGATTGTTAATAAACGAGTTTACATTAGCCTCTCTTTTGAACAAAATGGAATTTTTTGTTGTATCTGTGTAGTGAGCTTGTCCACATAATTTTTGGGCAGCAACAGTATTGGTGAAGTTATTGATTGCCGGCGGTCGAAATGGGAACTATTCTCTTTTTACTCGTGTCACACGTCACTCTGCTTCGTTGACAGGTACAGTTGCGAGAGTAGGATATGACTCAGCTCCAGTAACTTCAGTCATCGTTTAACTGTCCGTGGTGACATGAGCTCTTGTGACACTTTTCTGCGCTTCTAAGACAGGTAGCGCGCGCAATGCTGCTTGACTTATGTGCAGACTGCACTCTGTCATCACTGTGTCCTCCGCTTCCCCCCACGGGGCTCCTGCTACAATAATCAACAAACATTGCGCGGCAATCAAATCTTAAATGGGTAACACACGCAATATCGTACCGGTACATATGAAACAGTCTCATGAAATACATGATGATGATGATGATGATAATTGTTGTTTTAAGGGGCCTAACATCTAGGTTATCGGCCCCTAATGATCTGGGTGATAGCGAAAATGAGGACGAAAATTAAGTAAGACAGAAAATACTTACAAAAAGGAACTCAGATTGAAACAACCCACAAACTGTTCTTACAAAAGGGAATTTAGAACGAAAAGATTCACAAAAGGAATAGATTAATGAAACAAAACCGCACAAAATGCAGGCTAGGTTCAAAATACGTACAACATGCAATTGAAATTCAAAATACTTACAAAATGCAATTGAAATTCAAAATACTTACAAAATGCAAATGAGATAGAAAATACGTACAAAATGCAATTGAGGTTCAAAATACTTACAAAATGTAATTGAAATTGAAAATATACAATGCAATTCAGATTGAAAGATCCCATTTTCAATCCAAAATATTCACAAAGTGCATTTGAAATTCAAAATACTTACAAAATGCAATTGAAATTGAAAATGCTTACAAAATGCACCGTAGATTCAAACTACTCATTTGGATTGACAATACTTACAAAATGCAATTTAGATTGAAAATACTTGACAAAATGTAATTTAGATTTGCAATTGAAATTCAAAAAAAATCACTAAAATGCCCTGCACCTACATTGAAAGACTTACTAAAAAGCAATTTAGATTGACAATCTTTGCAAAATGCAATTGAGGCTGAAAACAATCGCGAAATGCAATTTAGATCGAAAAAACTTACAAAATGCAACGTAGATTAAAGATACCTACAATATGTAGAGTAGATGCAAAAAAAAACGCTAAAGGGAATTTATATAAACGGGAAGCCAATTAACAAAAAAAATGCAAGAATCTTAAAGAGAAAAGGCAATATAATGAAAAGAAAGCAAGAAGTCTGACCCCTCGATAAAGGAGGGATCAGGAGAGATGAGACAATGGCCAATTAAGGCGGGAAAGTGAAAGACTCCCTAGGCCTCGGATACCCTAATACCGTCGGGGTCGGAAAAGAACAAGAGTTGACCAAGGGAGGTCGACAGGAAAGAAGACGGAGAGGAGCCCGGCACAAGTAAGTGAAAGCAATGCCGGACTCAGCTGGGGTCCCGTGGTCGCCAACCCACTTCCACAAGATGTGAGCCCCTGGGGGACTCATGAAATACAATGAAGACCTTACAAGTTCATTATGATGATCAAATTAATTATGTTAATACTAATATTAATGAATGAGGCATATAAATAATAATAATCACAATGTCACAGACCTTTTTATTAGATCCTAAAAGTAATCCTAGCTCGGTGATACTACGTCCTATCATCCATCACAATTCACACGGGGCAATCAACAGGTAATCTCGGCATGCGGCCTTAAATTTCTTTATTGTTATAGAATTTCTGATATCGGCAGGAGTTGAATTCCATAGTCGAGACCCAGCTACAGCAAAATAGTGGTTGAACATAGATGAGTAGTTGATGGGGATTCGGTTATAACATGAGGACAAGTAACTAAATTTAGATGGCATCCACAGAGCCCGTATCGTTCGTCAGTTTTTGTCCGAACAGCTGCGAAGTGCGAACCGATCGCGTTCTGTTGGGATTTTATCATTTTAAATGATCTTGTCGACTTCGTCGTTACGCTGGGGTCTGGCGTTACGTTACGGTGACGGGACGAAATGTACCCAGATGCACTGAGGTGTGTGACGTCATAGTACTGCTTGGTGCATGTGTTCCCCGACAATCTCTACTTCGTTAGTATAAGACAAAAATCCCTGATTCTTGGATGTCACGGGTAATCTCGAGAACCACTGGATGGATTTTGATGCGGTTTTCACCATTCCGTAAAGGATATCTCGAGGAAAGATTCTGTAGAAAATAATTTATGTATGATCAAAAGAAGCCAAGCAGTAACGATTTCAGTGAAAAAGTCGAAAACAAACTTGCCGTCCGTGCGCTTCTTAAGCTTACGCTGGACAAACCGTTAAAAATATCAGTATACTATGAGCGTAAGAATTGGTCAGCATGAAAAGTTCAACAAAAAAGTCCGCGAGAGCATATCTCTATCTTCAATACATCGCCCACTATAAGTGTTTTTAGACTGGATGGAAGGGGCACGTCCCCGCGCGCTCTGGTGAGCGTGACGGCATCCCGCGCGCTTGACCTTGCTTTGCCCTTGGTTTGCACTTGCCCTTCGCGAGTAATTTGAAACAAGATAAGCAAGATAAGTATTATGCAGATAATTTTTTAACATGTCAAGAGTCTGGCTTCGAGCGAAGCGTGAAGCCTCCAGCCTTTCTAGCATTTTTCAGCATTTGTAGCATTTAAAATGATACAAAATCTAGTCTTTCAGACTAACTGTCACTTTTAGTTGCGAACGAGTGCGAAGAGCGCAGTGAAAAATGGACTGTGAAATGAAGATCTTGCCACAAATTCACCGAACTCCTTTCTTTTTACGTAAATTTGATTCACCTACATTTCTTGTCTTCGTCGATATCGCCTGTGCGTGATACGTCGAATCAAAGGTGATAATTTCCAAAGCGAAAAATTCTTCATCAGAATCATCTGGAAACCGGTCCGGAGAGCCATCTCGTCTATGAATCCGGATGAATACTGAGGCAATGGACGATAGGCATTCGCACGATTTCATACGAACAGTGTTCGCCAGAATTCGTTGCCTCGCTGTTCGCAGCTTTCCGCTCCCAATAGACGAGAGGCCTAATACATTAAATTATATACACTGTTTTGAATTTTAACCATAACGCTGCCCATGGATTCTCGTGGCAATTTGAACTTCAGCTCCAAGCTGACTGATATGAGGTGCATGTCTCACCGCTTCCTGGTGGCACTGACTGGTACTAAGGAGAACCTGTATCTGTATCTTGTTCCCATTACTATTCTTTGGTAATAATATCGTATGGCCTCGGATGCCGGGTGCAAGCTTTGTAATTTGACACCCAGAGGGTAGCTTGCATGTCGAATTTCGTTGTTTCTTGACTATGAAAGTCAAGGAGGTTAGATATCTAAGCTCCTTGAACATTATAGCGCTTTCTAGTAGAGAAATGAGGAACTTTGTGTTGGCGGAAATTCCAGAGATTAATTTTGCCATTATGAACACGGCCTACTGAATTCAAATGGGTTCTTTGACATGCCAACATCGTATGACATGCGTGTCGTATTTTTGCCGCCTTTCAAAAAATCACGTACTACGGCCAGGAGCGAACCTGCAATCTTGGGGTTAGTAGACCGACACGCTATCCTCTCACCCACCGTGGCAAGCTGAATGTTATAAAATAATGTTTTTGCACCACAGTACAGTAAATTGTATCGGTCGTATTTGGTTATGGCACTTGTCTGATGTCCACATTCGGTGGTGAAACCCATGGACCGCTACTCTCGTCATTGTGTGTCATAGGTCATATGGATTCCGTCCAGTCCCTGAAGAATTGTAGATCATCGCATCCGTGGCGAAAAACTCCGACCATATCTCTTGTTTCTTTTTGATGAGTTTTCGTAGCAGTTTGTTGTAGGCTTCGGTGGCTGGCAGGAGTAGGTCTAGGCGAAGCTCTTCTATGAAGAATTGTTCCTTTGTTAGCACGTAGGTGAGGCGTGAAGATGAGCACTTCGATAGACTTTGCTCTTTTCAGGAATGTTATAAAATTATAATATAATATAATTTATGTTCGACCCTGGCGAAATGTAAATATTATATGTCACAAAACTGTACTTTAATGACGCTCATTATAGTACAAGTTTTCATTATGGTATAGTTTCTCCCACCAATCAGAGCTCAAGAAACAGTTGTGACCAATTAGGTGAGGATAGCATCGCACCTGCGCTCACTTCAATGGCCCCCTATTTTATATTCCATTGCGTGGCGAGTGTCATAGTGAGGTATTCCAGGAGGCCATCGTCAAATACAAGGCATTCTCTGCGTCTCGTGCGCTCTGTTCAGTACATAAAACTGGTGAAATCTCGACAGATATTTATGAATATTTATCTTCGAACATAAAATAGTTAAAATTATCGTCGAACATAAAACAGTCGTATGCAATTCACCTATAATGGTAATTAAGACACTCGTATGGAAATTATAAAACTCGCATACGCTCGTTTTATAAACATACTCGTGTCTTAATTATTGCCATTATAGGCTCGTCGCATAATGTACTATTATTAGTCAATATATGTTGTACATTAAAACCGTACCTGTTTCAGTCTCATTGTAACGTTCCTAAGCATAATTGAGGACATGTAAATGTGCAAGAACATTCACTTAATATAAATTTTGCCATAACAGAGGATTCTAAAAATATTCTTGTTCCAAAAGCTCACAAATTAAAATTTTAAAAACCAGATCTGTTACAAGATGTGTTAAGAAAAACATAAAGAGTCTTGATAAAAACAGCGTGGAATAGAAGAGATGTCGTTGTGAAATTAGATAAGTTGAAATAGTTAGGTTATAACCAGGGCCACCGAGAGGATTTAAGGGTCCCTATGCAATGTTTTGCTCGGGCCCCCCTTGAAACAAGTTTAATTATTACTATCCACTACTAGCTATTCTGGAAAAACAATGCCATTCTGAGAAAAGCATCTGATGCTCAGTCATAATTCTAAACACAGGTTAACTTATCACACAAAATTCCACACATACACGGGGCTGAATGACCACGATATCCAAGCCTCTAAAATGAAACAACATCAATATAGCATAGTTTGCGATGTGACTGACCCTCATTTCATGAACTGACAGCTTATTACACAGCTTACGCCAACAACGATCTCTTTGCCAGCCTTCGTCAGTAACTAAAACGGTCAGGGTTGTGACCAAGTAATCTGCAAGGAAAATAATATATTGATTGATTTGTATCACTACATACTAACCAGTCTGTACGAGCACATTCTCCATTCTGTAGTTTTGAATATCAAACTGTTCTCAGGAAAGCTACTGTTCCGTCACTTGGAAGGTTATTACGCAGTGCAGGGGGACCTCTTACACTTGTCCTACCAGGTTTTAAATCCAAACAAATTTAAAATAAATAAAACTATATTTGCAAGAAAATGTATAGAATCACTAACGGGCCATCATTGCTTACGGGCCCTCACCGCTTACGGGCCCCTAGGCATTTGCCCCCCTTGCCCCCCCCCCCTCCCGCTTCTCGGCGGTCCTGGTTATAACTAATGGTTTGGTTTGTATTTGCGAGGTAGAGAAATAATGGGATGAAAACGTTGGAAATAAGTATGAGTACGTTGGTGGGGCCTCAATGCTCACGGAGATTTTGCTTGATTGGAATGCTCATTGTGGAAAGTACGGCCGTCAAACGAAAACGTTTCGATCACGCCTTATAGAAACACAATTCGCGAACTCCATCGAATGTAGGTGGCAGGTCGGTCGAGACAAAATGGTGGACGCGAGGGTAGCCTATTGAATGTTGTTTGCAATTCTAGGCGGGATCTCGTTGAAGAACAGACAATTTTAGATGCCAAACAAATAATTATGTGCGGGAAATAGCTAGAAACGGAAGATTTTATGAGACTTGAAGCTTTATGCTTACAAACGAGTAATTTGAAAGGAGAAAAAACAAGAAGTTCCGTGAAGAACTATACAGCCTACTTTTCATGCCAATGCTTATTCTACAGAATATGAACCTATCTAGAATAATGACAGAATTAAGTTGGTAATATCGAAATATCAAATTAGTTCAAAATATACCTGGTATAATTTAACCTAATAGAGCACTACAGTTGGCAGCCCTGGTGACTGAATATATTCCTAGTTCCATCTCTTAAGGTACAGAATACAAAATTAGGTTGAAGTCCAATGGACGTTACATGCAGTTAGACACTGGATCTATCAGCACGCGTAGAAGCATGTTGCCAACAATACCATGCGTGTGCTGGTCAGAAATAATCTGAAATATTATGATATCTTGTTGTGCCAATTTTGGATGAAATCCATTTGTTAGTATAGGAGTTACATGTATTTTAAAATTGGACATATCAGCAGGCATAGAATCATGTTGGCAGCACTGCCTTGTATTAATTACTCTAAATTAATCTACAATGTCAGGTGCTATACGTGTGCAAAGTATAGAGCTGTTGGCTTGCATACTTTCTGATATATTGATATTAGGGTAAAAAAAATATAGACAGCATTTATTAACAGTTGGCAGCCCTGATTGCTCTTAACAATACTTACAGATATTCTGTTATGGTACACATAGCACATACGAAATTTACGAAATTTGGTTGTAATCCAACTGATAGTATAGAAGTTACATGTATTTAAAAATTGGTACTATCAGCAGGCTTATAATCATGTTGGTAGAACTGACGTATATAAGTTACTCAAAATTAATCTAAAATGTCAGAATATACGTGTGCATAGTTTAAAGCTGTTGGCTTGCATACTTTCTGATATATTGGTATTTGGATTAAAAAAAATAGAGAGAGCAATTATTAACAGTTGGCAGCCCTGGTGGCTCTTAAGAATACGCTCAATCATATCTGTTTATGTACAGATATTACATACAAAATTTGGTTGAAATACAATTGATAGTGTAGAAGTTATATGCATTTAAACATTGGACCTATCAGAAGGCTAAAAATTATTTTGGCAACACTGTTATTATTGGCCTCCTGGAAATTAAACTGAAATAGTATTATCTGCATGTGTACCAATTTTGGAATAGCTCCCATGCATACCTTGCGAGATATCCAACATGGAGCTCAAATTTCTAGTTAGTTTTTTTTTAGCAGTTGGTAGCACTGACATCATTTTCAAATATGGACGTGAGATATTCCGGTGCACATCTTTACTCATACTAAATTTGGTTTTGATTGCTGCAGCCGTTTAGGAGTTGATTAGGGGGGGGGGGGGGGACACACACACAGCCAGACAGCCAGACAGACAGACAGACACACATTTTCCCGGATCGATCTCATAAGTATACTTTTCCTCATTTTTGCAAAATGTGAAAAGTAGGCTAAAAACTGTTCAGGAATATGTAATATGCGTCAAGTCGTTACATTGCTTTGTATACTTCAGTAAGTAGATACATTTAAATTTGGAAGATATAGCCTAATACTGTTGAAGTCGATAAATCAAAGACTGTACAAGTTGACTATAAATATTTTTTATCATTTCAAACGATCTTGTCGACTTCGTCGTTATGCTCGAGTCTAAAGTTATGCGGGACGGAGACGGTTGCGATACGGAGACGGAAGTGACGTCTGACGGAAGTGGCGTCATGCAGCCACGCGGGATGCCGAAGTTAACGGTTAATGGAGTCTGTTGAAAGAGTCCTGGGGCTTTGAGCGAAGCGAGAAGAACACAGGGTGATTCCTAAAGAGGTGCACAAGATGCCAGATAAGAATACAAGGTGACTCTTAAAGAGGTGTACAAGATGGCAGAGAAGAATACAGGGTGACTCCTAAAGAGGCGCACAAGATGTCAGACAAGAATACAGGGTGACTCCTAAAGAGGTGTACAAGATGTCACACAAGAATACAGGGTGACTTCTAAAAAGATATACAAGATGCCAGATAAGAATACAGGGTGACTCCTAAAGAGGTGTACAAGATGTCACACAAGAATACAGGGTGACTTCTAAAAAGATATACAAGATGCCAGATAAGAATACAGGGTGACTCCTAAAGAGGCGCACAAGATGTCAGACAAGAATACAGGGTGACTCCTAAAGAGGTGTACAAGATGTCACACAAGAATACAGGGTGACTTCTAAAGAGATATACAAGATGCCAGATAAGAATACAGGGTGCCTCCTATAGAGGTGTGCAGGATGTCACAGCAAATTTCAGGGTGACATTTAACGAGGTGTACAGTATGTTAGATTCAATTCAAATACAGGGTGACCCTTAAAGAGGTTTGCAAGATATCAGATTCAAATAATGGGTGACACTTAAAGAGTTGTAAAAGATGTCAGACTCAAATACATGGTGACCCTTAAAGAGGTGCCCGCGCGGGAAGCCTAAGTTAATGGGTAATGGAGTCTGTTGAAAGAGTCCTGAGCCTTTCTAACATGTGTAGCATTTGTAGCATGCGTCATTTGAAATGATATAACGTCTAGTCTTTCAGACTGACTGTAAGTTTTACAATTTTAATAACCACATGATTGAAACCTTAGAAGACCTGAGGTTCACAGATTTGAAGGAGCAATGGGGCAAGTTAAAGAAAGACAACCACATGTAAGCCTACGATAAAACGACCCCTAAAAGTAATGTTTGGTACATGGGAAGAACAGCTGTCAAATCGACCTTGCTAAGTCGCCTAGTTTGTAATCGTAGTGCAGGGGAGAATGTAGGGTACTGGATATTGTAAGACATCCATTAGTAATTATTAATAATTAATTCTCCTTTGTAAAATGCCAGCCGCATGCGATCAGATACTTCAAAATCGGCTTTACGACACAAAGTAATCGACTCCATCCCGTCTGAAAAGCCTTCTTTCTGTGAAAGTAATGCATTGATATTGCAATTGTTGAATTTCATGAACACAGTGGAATGGAACTGAGTAATTTTATAAGTCATATATTAGCCTCAATTATTATGAAAATAACTGAAATAAAAACCGAGAGAAGAGCACACCCAACAACTGAAATCACATGTTATATAGCATCTGTTTGTTTTCAAACCCCACAATCTATTTGTTTGTTTATGTTTCCATCACCCTTACGCTAGTTCCAGATAACGGCAGCACCGTCGCTTGACTTTGCGAATACTGCATAAGCAACGGAAGCTCCTTGAACCACTATCAACACGATGATGTCATTTCGCGGATCTGTCGCTTGGAATTGGTCTCGAGTTGATTCCTTTTATTTATTACGGAACATGTGTGATGTAACTCTCTGATAAGCTTTCCCCAAGATAAGTGACTGATAAGCCCACAATGCCAACTTTGCAGTTTCGCGTAATACACTGTGACTGCTATTTTTTTGAGGTTAGCCTGGACACCAAGATGATGATAATTGTTGTTTCAAGTCGCCTAACATCTAGGTTATCGGCAACTAATTGACTGGGTGATAGCGAAAATGGCAATGAGTTGGAAACCAAAACGAAAATTAAGTGAGACTGAAAATACGTACAAAATGTAATTGAGGTTCAAATTACTTACAAAATGCAATTGAAATTGAAAATACACAATGAAATTTAGATTGAAAAGGGCAATTTCAGATTCAAAATACTCACAAAGTGCAATTGAAATTCGAAATACTTACAAATGCAACTGCGAATCAAAATACTTACAAAATGCAACTGAGAATCAAAATACTGTACTTACAAAATGTGGTTTAGGTTGAAAAAACAAAATACTCACAGGAGTGTCTCCACCTACATGGAAAGACTCCCTAAAAAGCAATTTAGACTGTTAATCCTCACAAAATGAAATTGAGGTTGAAAATACTCGCAAAATGCAATTTAGATCGAAAATACTTACAAAATGCAACTTAGATTGAAAATACCTACAAAATGTAGTGTAGATTCAAAAAATTCGCATAAGGTAATTTAGATACACGGGGAGCCAATTAACAAAAACAGTGCGGGAATCTTAAAACAAAACAAAAAGGAAATATAATGAAAAGAAAGCAAGAAGTGTGACCCTCGAATAATGAGGGTAACAGGAAAGATGAGACAAGGGCCAATTAAGGCGGGAAAGTGAAAAACTACCTAGGCCTCGGCTACCCTAATACAGTCGGGGTCAGAAGAGAACAAGAGTTGACCAACAGAGGCGGAGTGGAGCCCGGCACAAGTAACTGGAATCAATGCCAGACTCAGCTTGGGTCCCGTGGTCGCCAACCTACGTCCCATTAGATGTGAGCCCCTGGGGGGAGTAGTACTATTTCTATTTGTTGACGGATTTGCGTTTTAAGGGTAACAAAAACTAGCATTCGGGAGACTGGTGACAGGGTTAGCGTAGTTATAGCAGGAATCTCAGACCTTGTTTAGCCAAGACCCAAGCAATTTCCCAATTTACAAATTTGTTCTGCTCACAAGGGAAGAATCAGGTAAGACAGGACGTCGAAACCTATCTTGAAACTTTGTGTACGCAATCGTTGTACTATAAGAAGAAAATCAGCCGCCAGATTACTACAAGGCTCCAAAATCGTACCTGACATCTTGGTACGAAGACATGACGGCTGGCGGAGCTGGACATCACTGTGACACTCAGAGTAGTAGCGAGGCGGGGCGTATATGCTGACTGGAGCGTGCGGCTGCTTCCCGACGGCCTTGAGGGCCTGGGCCGCCAGGGCTGTCCCTTCCAACATGTACGGTACTCGCTATGATTTATATGAGAGATTCGCCACATGATTTCGGAGCCTTAATAATGTAATAATGTTATTGGTTTTACGTCCATTTAAACAACTGCGGCTTTTAGAGATGATGATGATGATGATGATGATAATTGTTGTATTAAGGGGCCTAACATCTAGGTTATCGGCCCCTAATGGTTTGGGTGATAGCGAAAATGTCAATGAAGTGGAAACCAGAACGAAAATTAAGAGAGAAGGAAAATACTTACAAAAAGGAACTCAGATTGAAACTACTTACAGAATGGAGAGCGATAATACTTACAAAAGGGAATTTAGAACGAAAATATTCACAAAAGGAATAGATTGAAAAATATACACAAAATGTAGGTAAAGTTCAAAATACGTACAAAATCAATGCACAGTCGAAATACTTACAAAATGCAAGTGACATTCAAAATACTTACAAAATGCAAATGAGATTGAAAATACGTACAAAATGCAATTGAAGTTCAAAATACTTACAAAATGTAATTGAAATTGAAAATACACAATGCAATTTGGATTGAAAAATGCACATTTCAGATTCCAAAAAATCACAAAGTGCAATTGATATCCAAAATACTTACAAAATGCAATTGAAATTGAAAATGCTTACAAAATGCATGGTAGATTCAAACTACTCAACTGGATGGACAATACTTACAATATGCAATTTAGATTGAAAATACTTACACGATGTAATTTAGAATCAAAATACCCACAAAATGCAATTGAGAATCAATTGCAGAATGCGCACCCTACAAAATGCAATTTAGATTGAAAATACTTGCAAAAAGAGGTTAGGTTGAAAATACAAAATGCAATTGAAATTCAAAATACTCACAAAAGTTCCAGCCCCTATATTGAAAGACTTACTAAAAATCAATTTAGATAGTCAATCCTTACAAAATGCAATTGAGGTTGAAAACACTCACAAAATGCAATTTAGATCGAAGAGACTTACAAAACGCAACGGAGATTGAAAACACCTACAAAATGGAGTGTAGATGCAAAAAAATATAATCGCTAAATGGAATTTAGATACACGCGCGTCCAATTAACAAAAACAGTGCGGGAATCTTAAAGAGCAACGGAAATATAATGAAAAGAAAACGAGAGGTCTGATCCCTCGAAGAAGGAGGGATCAGGAAAGATGAGACAAGGGCCAATTAAGGCGGGAAAGTGAAAGACTCCCTAGGCCTCAGATACCCTAATACCGTCGGGGTCGGAAGAGAACAAGAGTTGACCAAGGGAGGTCGACAGGAAAGAAGACGGAGAGGAGCCCGGCACGAGTAAGTGGAAGCAATGCCGGACTCAGCTGGGGTCCCGTGGTCGCCAACCCACGTCCCACTAGATGTGAGCCCCTGGGGGAGGCTTTTAGAGACGCCGGGGTGGCGGACATTTGTCCAGAAGGGGATCTTTAACATGCCAGTAAACCTACTGGCATTTGCGCAGCCTCAAATGCTAACTGACATCAACCCCGTGTACTTGGGTGTGTATTGAATTTGTCTGATAACCTGCGATTCTGTGCTGTGTGAATATCCCCCGAGCTTACCACAATCTGATTGTTATGAAATTGTCTACCTCTTTGGCTTTTGACTTTTCCTCAGTATCTTCAGCGTTCATCTGAATTTCATAACAATCAGATTGTGGTAAGCTCGGGGGATATTCACACAGCACTGAATCGCAGGTTATCAGACAAATTCAATACACACCCAAGTACACGGGGTTGATGAACAAGATGTCTCAAGCCCCTAACGAGAATGACTAACGATGGGGTTCGAAGCCAGTCGTGCACAGAGTCTGAGCATAGCCTGGATAATCATCCTTGGCACTCCGCTCAAGATCAACGATTGCTCGAGGTGATGGTGAATCAGCTGTGTGCACAGAACCTGTTTAACCTTGGTTCACAACCAGGTGAGGCTCTGGTGTGATTCACTCGAGCCGGACACTCACCTGTTGTCGGAGGTCAGTGTCTGCCCTACAAGCTCGGAGGCGAGGAATTACAATCGAACTTCTACTACCACAATTTTTCAATACCTCGAAGTTTAAATCTCGAACATTCAGCGATGTTGCTACTTTGTGGCCTGCACGCAGAATAAAGCAGAAGATGACGGATTTCTTCAAGTCATGGAAAAGTAGATAAAGGCCCGTCTTCATTTTGGTTGGTTGGTTCCTTAGTTTAGGGGATGTAACAACGCGGTCATGTAGCCTCGTGTACTTTGGGTGTGTGCAGAATCTGTCTGATAACCGGTGTTAATTGTGATGGCTGTATTAGTGTGTGTTATCTGTGTTTCAGGCGAGGACTGCAGACGATTAATTTGTTCAAGAAGTTCCTACTTTTGCTACCAAATGCTATCGTCCACGACACCTAGCTGCGAACTTGGCTACTAGATGCCAGCACAACTGGCACCTGGCGACGAAGGTTGGAATTTCTAGAGTGTTAATCAAATCTAACCTGCAACTGTAGCTTCACACAATTTTAGTAAGTAGAAGGTTCTTTTACATGCCTTAAATCTAAGACATTGGCCCACCGGCTTTACTTCCTCTCCGAAGAAAGGCATACTGAGGGATCTTTAACGACTTCGGTAGGGTTTGAACCCGCGATCATGGGCATAGAAGCTCAGCATGCTACCAACTACGCCACCGAAGCCGCCTACATTATGGTCTGAGGATTGTAGTTGGTCTTGACTGAACACTCGTTGCCATGGTAACCACAAACAGACTCCCAGCCGTGAAACATAGTCATGATAAATTTTAGGATATAAAACATATACTTATAACGTTTTAATGGGCTAGCGTTCCGCCTGAATCAATACTTCATTAAAAATGATCACTTATGTAGTACATGTTTCGAGGACTAATAGACATTTTTGTCTCCTTCATCAGCCAATATTAATCATTAAAGAGAATATTATTTGAGTAGCGTAGCACTGAAAAGTCAAAATTCATTGAACCATATAGATTTAGAAAGATTGGGGTATTAGAAGTGCACAGTACTGTAACGATTCGATCCCATACTTATTATATTTAAAGGGTTATTCATTTATCATATTATTATTATTAATTAGTACATCCATGAGATGATTTTTATATCAGATAATTGTAAGCGGTTTTTATTATTATAGTCAGAAATATTTTTATTAACAGTTATTTGTATAGGTATCACATCATTTTTTTAAACATAAGCGACGTAACATCGAGATCATCGATCATTTCTTAAATATGACGAATCTTCGACTGGGTGAGCAAACAATTCAATAAAACTATCGTCTCTATTATAATGTAACTTCAATTAACTTTCAATTCATTTTAAATGTTTATTTCCTTTTAAATTAATTGCCGCATTGAGTAATTTTAAATTCAATTGTGTGACTATCACTATTCTGTTTTATTAATATTTTGTTCTTGAGTCAATAAATTCATTTTCTTTAAAGTAATGCCTATTTCTTTCATTGTAGTAAATACTATAGGCAAATTCAATCATGCTCCTTAAATAAATACTGAATGGTTAGATGACTTTGTCTCACCACGACCAGGGATAATTAGGTCTCACTCTACTGCTGATAGCCGAGGATTAATTAATAAATTTCGATTCACTGTCTTAAATAGGAATCTGGCGCTCAACAACACTTATTATATTACACTATCACAGGTAAGGTCACACCACAGTGTATATTATTTATTATTATTATGTTTGTATTAATGAACCAAAATAGTCATCACCACAGTTAAGGACTTTTAATAAATGTTACATTTGGCGCCACAAAGTAGGACACGAAAACCATTCGGTATTTAGTCAGAGGAGTGTATAATTTCAGTGCAAATTGTCAGTGCTTTTGGGGGACAGTGAAGTGAGTGAATTTTGGAAGGGCAATTTTTATACGGTGTACTTAGAGATGGCAGATAAGAATACAGAGGTACATCCTGAGACTAGTGGTGGTCAGGAAAAAGAAAAGTCTATAGATATTCCTGACGATAAATTCAATTTACTCATGAGGATGTTTGATAAATTAGATAAGGATAGTAGAGAACGTCAGGAAAGGAGAGAGAAAGAAAGAAAAGAACATCAGGAGTGGTTGGAGAACTCAGATAGAGAACATCAGAAATGGATGAGAAAGGAGACTGTAATTGAAAGCAGATTGGAGTCAGAGGAAATTGTAGTTGAAAACAAATCTGAATCAGAGGAAATTGTAGGTGAAAGCAGATTAGAGTCAGAGGAGATAGTAGAAGAAAACATAGTAGAGTTGGAGGAGATTGTAGGTGAAAGTAGAGTAGAGTCAAAGGAGATAGTAGAAGAAAGCATAGTAGAGTTGGAGGAGATTGTAGGTGAAAGTAGATTAGAGTCAGAGGAGATAGTAGAAGAAAGCATAATAGAGTTGGAGGAGATTGTAGGTGAGAGCAGATTAGAGTCAGACGAGATTTTAGGTGAAGGTAGATTGGAGGTAGAAGAAATTGTAGTTGAAAACAGATTAGAGTCAGTGGAGATTGTAGGTGAAAGCAGATTGGAATCGGAGGAGATCTTAGGTGAGGAACGGCAAATAGCGGAGATTTTAGGTGAAATCAGATTAGAGTCAGACGAGATTTTAGGTGAAATCAGATTAGAGTCAGACGAGAGTTTAGGTGAAAGCAAATTGGAATTAGGGGAGATTGTAGGTGAAAGCAGATTGGAGGTAGAGGAGATTTTAGATGAAAGTAGCTTAGGTAAGGGACAGCAATCAGCGGAGATGATAGATGAAAGCAGGACAGCTATAGAAGAGACTATAGAACGTAGTGAAAAAGAAGTGGAGAAGATGAGAGAAAAGATAGGGATAGAAGTAGGTAAGATGAAGAAAGTACTAGGCACTCAAGAAATTAAGATGCAGAAAATCTTAGGTGAAGAGGATATGCTGACTAGGGAAGAATTTAATGATGGTGTAGCGGAAATTAATGTGAAATTATTAGAGGCAGAGAAGCGTGCGTTAAATCATAGTCAGAAGGACATGATTAGTAAACAGATGAAGAGGAGGAGGGAGATAGGTAAGAGCAGAAGCAATAGGCAACGGCTAAAGAGAAAATTATGGAGTAGTAGTGGAGAAGTGAAGAGGAGACATGTAGGTAGATATTTTAGAAGTAAAATGAGAGAGAAGAGAATTAAATTGTTAGAGGAAAAGGAAATAAGGATGAAGGAGAGAAAGAAAGCATATGATGTGCAGTGGCGTACTGAATTAGCCAGACTTGGGGATGTGAGAGGGGAAAAGCCGAAGTACTGTGTTACTATGGATGAATGTAGTACAAAAGAGGTAGAAAGTAATGTTATAAGAAAAGAGGAAAATGGAATCCTAGAAAGAGATAGAATTGAAGATGAATGTGGTAAGAACTGTGAAATGCCAGTGAACGTAGTTATGTAAATTTATATTACCGATAGTTACTGTTCCGTATGACTTAAATATTAAGTAATGAAGTTTTATATGATTTAACAGAGGTAGATGAGAAACCTGCTGTGTGTAATTTTAATTCAGTCGTGAAGTTAGGATGGTAAGGGGCGCGTAGTGCCTACGCTTATTGATTTAGATGGACTAAAATCATTTAATTTGGAAGACAGAGGTTGTCGTGCTATTGAGCAATTCAGGTAAGTTGAATGTGGGTCCTTAAGCTGCAGGTAAGTTGGAGGAAGTGAGGATTAAATTTAAAAAAGTAGGAAGGTTATTACATAGGTAAGTAATCGAAAGAAAGTAATAATTATTATGGCAACCATAATTATGAATAGAAGTGGTAATAAAGATTTAATTCAAAAGTGAGTGAAGATAAGATGATTCAGTGGTAATAAAATTAATTAGTTGAAGAAGTAATGATTTAATAAAGAAGTTTCATTTTGAGGACAGCGAGGTTATCAGTGGATATATTTTGAGAAATTTAGAAGTGGTTTAGAATTGTTAATGGTAATGCGTTGTATGAATTAACCAACATCGGGTTGAAATGAGGAAGTAGTAACATGATTAGGGCATCTGGTACTTGCTGACAGATATGTGTGTGTGTATGTGTGTATTTTCACGTAAAAGGACGTGAGTTTGAAGTAATAGGCCAACGAAGGTAATGCCGTTGAGCAATGTGGTTTTTAAAGTTTTGGTAAGATGCCAAATGAAGTTTTTTAAGGAGGAAGTTTTTGGTAAGATGCCAAATGAAGTTGTTTTTTGAGGAAGTTTTTGGTAAGATGCCAAATGAAGTAAGTTTTAAGAAGTTTTTGAAGGATGAAGTAGGTCAGCGAGGTATATTCCGTTGAGCAATGAGATTTTTTATGGTGTCTACGGGACTACGTGAAATTAATGTTGGGAGTTTTTTTTAAGTATATATGGATGTATGCACACAAGATAATAAGAGATTACAAAGGTAAGATTGTCCAAGTTTTAGTTACCGTTACGCACGTTTTAAAGATATTACAAGGCTTGTTATCGAGCTAAACCACTTTGTAGTAAAAAGTTACTGATGATTAATAACGAAATAATGATGAGGTAGATTGTTGTCCTACACAGGTAAAAGTAAAGATAATAATTATAATTAAAAGGTTGACATAATATTTACTAATATTGAAAGGAATTTATTATAATTCGAAGTTTTGAGGATTTTAAAAGTAAATCATTTTTTTTAGTAGACGAGAAATTAAAGTTTTATTTATGTCATACGGAGTTAGTAAAGAGAAGTTTAATATTTTTGAAGACAAGAATAAGTTGGTAAGATAAGTGTATACCTAAGGGATAATAATGAAGTTTCAATTAAAGGCAGGTGTAATTTACGCAGTTAATTTGGTAGAGCAGAGAGTATCTGAACTGTGTTATGACTCAGGACTTGCTTTATGAAGTGATTATGGGAAAATATTTGCTAATTAAGAGTGTCGGTGTTATTGACTATCAACAGGAACACTGTCATTATTTTAGGAAGACAATAATTAGGAAAGCTAAGTGTGATGTTATTATTCCAAGGAATTAGTCGAAGCATGTAAGATTTTTTAGCTGAAATTTAGTGTGTTATTGGTCAGTAAGAGGTGACCTGTAACAGTAAGAAGATGTGGGATTATACCACGAATAGGGGAGGTTTTTTTGTATGTGACGTGTGATGTCACGATGAATTGTTGAGAGTTCTGAGAGATTCTGGTGTAGTAGGAATAAGCTATACTCCAGGCGGTCAGAACAAGTAGGAAGTGGTGTTTGGAGAACACGGTACTTAATTAAGAGTTTTGAGAGAAAACTAAGGGGGGGTTTTAGGCATTCAGCAAGAAGTCAAATCATGAATAGACTAAATTTAAAGTATAAGAGCATTAATATTTTGTGGAACGAAATATTTATTCCGAGGAGTTTGTCATGTGTTTTTGTGAAATAGTTTAGTGATATACGTAATTCAGGTATTGAGTAGTATTTTGTCCAAGTCTTAATCATTTTGTTGTGGTAAGTAAGGAATGACGATAGAGTAAAGATATCTTGACACTAAGTTAAATTTTATTAGATGAACGAGAAGTCAGATTTTATGTTTATTTGTGATTTTGAAAAATCCAAGTTATTGTTTTCGAGAAGTAGTAAAGAGGAATTATGGTTTTATGAGCAGTTAAGAAGTCGTGGAGACTTAGGAAGTATTAATTTGGAAGGAGGCGGCCGTGGCCTAAGAAAGAATTAAGCCACGAAGGCAGGTGAGTAGTAACTTGGATATTTAATTGAACTGTTTAATAACTGCTTTAAGGTATTTCGATGTCATTATGTATTTGGGGAAATATTTACATGTATAACATATGCACTGAAATTGGAATTGCCTTAGGTATCTTGCTAAGTTATTTTTTTCTTCAATTATGGAAATTTTACTGCATTTGAGTAATCCCTTGATAGAGACGAAAGGGATATTATGTTGATTGTATCACCACATCGCGTGCAGTGATATGCGTGTGCAACGAAGTAATTACTTCGAAGAATGTAAAGTGAAGGGCACTATATGTATATATTTTTTTACAGTATACATATATAAAGAAGAATAAACATTATGAACATTTGGAAGAATAAGATGAATGAAAGTTAAAATATGAATTTTTTGTGAAGAATACATTTATGTATATTTTTTTTACAACATATATAAAGAAGAATGAACATTATGAACATTTAGAAGAATGAGAAATGATAGTACAAATATGTAAAGTGAAAAGAGTATGTTCTTGTATATTTTTGTGTATTGATGAAGAGTATATTGTATGTTGTCTTTTTGGGGGTTATAATATTTAAATTTATAGTTTTTTTTTAAATGTTGGATGGGGTAAGAGAAATAATGTGAAATGTCATTTAAATTATTTATCTTAGGGGCGATTGTAACGATTCGATCCCATACTTATTATATTTAAAGGGTTATTCATTTATCATGTTATTATTATTATTAATTAGTACATCCATGAGATGATTTTTATATCAGATAATTGTAAGCGGTTTTTATTATTATAGTCAGAAATATTTTTATTAACAGTTATTTGTAAAGAGACGAAGTAAAATATATAATGCAACAAGATTGCCAAATAGGATCAACCCAATGCGTCACAAACTGAACGACGTAGTAATAATTTCACCACGGCAAACTGCGTCATTTTCCTGGGATGCAAAGAAACCCAATATGAGTAACCATCACGTGCGCACCATATAGTTCCTTCGAGAAGGAATGGAACATTATATTTCAACTATGGTGTAACCAATACGTCACTACTGTAGCCCATATACGCGTCAAAGCTGCAACTAGCCCTCGTGGAGGAATGAACACAGAAGAGAGGGTAGCTTGCTTCTAGAGTGGGGGCTGTGACACCACGTGACAAGGAAGTATTTGTACCTGCGACATCGGACAAGAGTGGCATTCATCAATAGCTATCAATGAAGGGAGGAAGTGGTAACCTTGCTCTCTGGGTCTTAATGAACTGAGCAAACAGAGTTGGCTCAGTACGATGTCTTGCCGAAAACTATATCAATACATAATGGGTTATATCCCTGATCAAGAGTCTTTCTACAGATGGCAACGTATTTTATGAGGATATTTCATAGTAATTGAGGTATCACATCATTTTTTTAAACATAAGCGACGTAACATCGAGATCATCGATCATTTCTTAAATATGACGAATCTTCGACTGGGTGAGCAAACAATTCAATAAAACTATCGTCTCTATTATAATGTAACTTCAATTAACTTTCAATTCATTTTAAATGTTTATTTCCTTTTAAATTAATTGCCGCATTGAGTAATTTTAAATTCAATTGTGTGACTATCACTATTCTGTTTTATTAATATTTTGTTCTTGAGTCAATAAATTCATTTTCTTTAAAGTAATGCCTATTTCTTTCATTGTAGTAAATACTATAGGCAAATTCAATCATGCTCCTTAAATAAATACTGAATGGTTAGATGACTTTGTCTCACCACGACCAGGGATAATTAGGTCTCACTCTACTGCTGATAGCCGAGGATTAATTAATAAATTTCGATTCACTGTCTTAAATAGGAATCTGGCGCCCAACAACACTTATTATATTACACTATCACAGGTAAGGTCACACCACAGTGTATATTATTTATTATTATTATGTTTGTATTAATGAACCAAAATAGTCATCACCACAGTTAAGGACTTTTAATAAATGTTACAGTACACGAAAAAACACTTAAACAGGGTCAATCCGCATATTTCTTTTAGTTGACGTCGATAACACTACATGTACCGTTCCATTTTCTAATGACCACATAAGTGATCATTTTTAATAAAGAATTGATTCAGGCGGAACCCTAGCCCATTAAAACGTTATTAGCCATGTTAAATGTCACACTTATTTATGGTGTTACATTTCGTACGGTCCTCTAACAACCATTATACGAAGTACGTCCAGAAAGTAAGTTTCATTAGGTAATAACATTAAATTGTGTACAGACACAGAAAAATTATTCATTGCACAACATTCTACAACCCTTAAACTACTTTTCCACGTAACTGCCGAAATGTTGCAGGCATTTGTCGTAGCGTGGCACGAGTTTCTGTATACCTTCTTCATAGACGTGTGCCGCCTGTGTCTTCAACTAGTTGTACGTTCCGCTGCAGCGGTTACAGAAGAACTGGTTCACGTGATTGATGACAAGATCCGGGAAAACCGCAGGTTTACAATTAGTGCTCTCGCTATGGAATTTCCCCAAATCTCACGATCACTAATTCATGAAATTGTTACCGAAAAACTGAACTTTCGTAAACTTTGCCGACGATGTGTACCAAAGATTCTTACGGAGCAACACAAAACAAAAGGGATGGGTAGTGCACTTCAGTTTTTGACCCGTTACAATGAAGGTGGCGAAGAATTTCTGACACAGATAGTCACAGGAGATGAAACTTGGGTTTCTTACGACACCCCTGAAAGTAAGCGGCAATCAATGGAATGGAGACACACTTCATCCCCAGCAAAGGTTAAGCCGAAACAAATCTTGACACCTCGGAAAATGATGTTTCCAACAGGTTGAAGACACAGGCGGCAAACTTCTATGAAGAAGGTATTCAAAAACTTGTGCCACGCTATGACAAATGCCTGCAAAAGTTCGGCAGTTATGTGGAAAAGTAGTTTAAGAGGTGTAGAATTTTGTGCAATAAATATTTTTTCTGTATCTGTACACAATTTAATTTTATTACCAAACGGAACTTTCTTTCTGGACGTGCCTCGTAAAATGTGGCAAAAAAATCGTCTACAAGGTAACTGCGAACAGGCTCATGAGTCTAGGGACCGGATTATTTGAAAATGTATAAGCGGATATGCAAATGAATATTTTGAGGGTTTATTGGAATTTTTTGCATATCGTGAACATAACATATTCTAGCATATACAGTTGAAATTGAGTATAATTTAACACATCTTGAACAAAATAGGTTTCGCCTGTGTGCTGGACATCCCTTGTAGGCAACTTTCTGAGCAACAGATTAACAACTAATATTTTACGTAATGCAGCCTGGCAATTCGAAGAAGGGAATGGCGTGGGATATTCCTTTCGCCATCTCGACAGCCCGGGGTTAGTTTTGTGAGGAGTTCCTTTAATTAATGTGTTACTTTATTCTTGGTCTGCATATCCTTAACTCAAAATGCCTAAAGAGAAGAGCGGCAGAAAGTATTTATTAATGCAGTGGGTGTCAGGTAATAGTGATTATTCAACTGATGGCGGGACCGGACATTTGTGCACTGGAAACGATTAAAATAGTCGTAATTTGTCTCCTGAAAACATTGCAATTATCTATTGTGATGCTTCTTTCTGCAGTAAATGATACATGTACAAAGTGAGTGAATAAGATTGGCGCTCGTTGATGCAAAGTGAGAGGTGGCACGGGGGACTTTCTGACCCCTATGACGGAACTTGCTCTGATAACAAAAATTACTACGTTTTATGTATCATACAATGATGTATTGGGTTTATTAACTCAATTGCATGATATTTTATTGAAAATAAATGTATATTAGCTTCACAGCATTGATTACCAAACAATATACAGTACACGAATCCATCGATAGGCTACTACACTAGCACAGGTTATGAAACAAATTTTATACACCCTTACGAGTACACGGAGCTAATTATTACGATGTGCTCAGAAGCTAAATGAAACACCAAGGAACCATCCAACCAATATTTACAAAATTTTCGAAAAAACAGCCTTTCAATAAATCAACTATGGGGTTCTCTCACGCGCACCGCTTGGCAATAATTCCTCTTTCTTTAGAATGAACACCTTTCACTATAATGTTACTGACCTGGGACTGGTTGGTTGGTTGGTTCCTCAGTTTAGGGGCTGCGACAACGCGGTCATGTAGCCCCGTGTACTTTGGGTGTGTGTAGAAACTGTCTGATAACCGGTGTTAATTGTGATGGCTGTATTAGTGTGTGTATCAGTTTTAATTCAACAAAGGACAGAATACGATCAATTTTCAAGTAGCTCCTACTTTTGCCGCCAAACGCCACCGTCAACGACTACTAGATCAGAACTCAGCTACCAGACGTCACCGCAGTCGGCTCTTGGCAACGAACGTAGGAAACTAAGAGCGTTGTTTACATTCTTAACCTATACAATTTAGCTTCACACAAGTGTAATTAGTGGAAGGTTCTTTAACATGCCATAAATCTATGACATGGGACCGCCGGCTCCTAAGGAGACCTGAGACTAACGGCAAGAAATGTGGGGAAAGGTATGTGGCAGCCAAGGTCTCTAAGTTTAGAAACACACTAACAAAATGAATTTGCGCCGGGTCACAAAAAAAAACCCGCGCCACCACTCCCGGGTTAAGTGCATATTTTTCACTTATTGATTGTTAAGTGCATATTTTTCAAGTTTTAAAGCATATTTTCTACAATTTCAATGCATACTTGTCCGGTCCCTACGTCTTGACGTCACGACCAATACACAGGACCAAAGAGCCAAAGAGCTCCATGACGCATGGCAGAGATACCGTATAGATTACTGGTACAGACGAGTCTCGCAAACTCTGCCTAATGTGGACCGAAAGGTGGCCGAGTTCGCGAAAATGCCGGGTTATCGGGAAATGTGTTAAAAAGACGAAATGAGCTGTTTGTTTTGGTTTAAAAGTAATGCAATGTACTACATTTATTTGTTTTTAACAGAAACACGAGTTTTGAAACGATTAAGCCACTAAAATTACAGTACTTGAATATATAGTTCAGTACTGTACTGCATAACAATCAAGGAAAACAATTACTGTAAATTATAAAAGAGAACTTAGAAAAACTAGGCCTACAAATTATTTTTATAATATGTACACTGATGTACAAAACAATTCCTGTAGGCAAATAGTTTTTTCACTTAATGAAAATTACCATTTACTTTTTTTTGTGCAAAAAAGTAAGTAATGCTCTTTTGCTTTTCGCTTTGAAACCTGTTTCTTGAAGCCTCGTCACAAAGACGGCGAAGAAACAGAATTGCGGAGAATGCGCAATCAAATAAATACCACGCTCTGCGCGAGAACCGTTTGTTTATTTCTTACTGCCAACAGTTTGTGCATTTACAGTACCTGTATTTAACAGGTCGTCGTTACTCTTCTTACTATGCACTGTAGGTCAACTTGTTTTGCATCGTATTTAACTGTCGATAATTCCATTGATGGAGAGGACGAAAGAAAACATAATAATGCTCTGTGCAGAAACACAAAAACAAACAAAAATCATGATATTTTTCACCTGTCAGGGTGGCCGAGAAATCCGGAATGCCGGGTTACCCAATGCCGAGTTTGCGAGACTGTACTGTACGATCAAATACCTGCTCAGACTGTACTCGTCTGTCCTTGTACTTGAAAGGTAAATAGAAAATGTGCAGGAGCTAAGACGTCACGAGGTCTGGCAATCAATATGGTGTTACTGTCACAACTGGTGAGGCCAGGACATCCGCTTCTATGCTAACATTCCTATGTTATAAACAAGTATTTGCCATTTTTCAGTGTTGCCTTAGTAAACAAAAGTTTAATAATTTCAGTTGGTCAATACAATTCTACCCAATCCCTAATCCTGAAAAAAAAAAATACATGAATTACATGAGATAATAATAATAACTAGTATTACCCGTCGCGGCTTCGCCCGGGAATATTCTAGTTGTAAAGAGTAGCCCACACTTAGCAAAAACTCAATCATGAATGCTATGACTGATTTATCCTTGGTATGAATAATCAGACTTTATCAATTCAGCTACTGGTGCAGTGGTTAGGGGTTTGTCATTCCTTCAGAGGTCTATATCAGAGCGAAGTTAGTTTTCTGGGAATATCACAGACACTGTTAATTAAAGGGCCTTTAAATGTGGTTTTCGGAGACCCTTTATAGTCGGGTGATAAAGACCTTTCGTACCACACTCACACGTGAAAATTGCGTGAAAAAATTCTAGAGTGCCCCTTGACCCCCTTAAGCGCATTATACTATATGTATTGATGAATTTTACAGCCTAATTTTGGTTCAGTGATAACCTTATAGCCGTCTGGAAACTTTGACAGTAATGCAATAATTGGAATTGCATTGCGTCTTACAGAAATAGATGGACCTGTGAGATTCTGTTACCATGGTTACTGTGTTGCATTCTTTCATTATTTCATTGTAAATATACATGTTTTAATGAATTTATTTAATTGTGAGGCATTTAAAGAGTGGGTGAGTGCGTTTCGCTTACGCATTGGGTTATGCTGAACTTGTAGGTACCCTATATGTGTAGGTTGATGTTAATGGGACCTTATTTTCGGTACAAAACTGGAATGGGACCTTAGCAGAATAATATAGGGAGGGCTATCGCATGGCCTCGGGTGCAAGCTTTGTTATTGACACCCAGAAGGTAGCTTGAATGTCGAATTTTGTTGTTCCTTGAAGCACTATGAAAGTCAAGGAGGTTAGATATCTAAGCTCCTTGAACACTATAGCGCTTTCTAGTAGAGAAATGAGGAATTTTGTGTTGGCGGAAACACCCGAGATTAATTTTGCCATTATGAACACGGCCTACTGAATTCAAATGGGTTCTTTGACATGCCAACATCGTATGACATGGTGTCGTAGTTTTTGCCGCCTTTCAAAAATCACTTACCACGGCCAGGAGCGAACCTGAAAGATTGGGGTGGGTAGACAGACACGTTGACCACTCACCCACCGTGGCAAGCATTACACGAGTTTAATCTCATGTAATTAACCCATCTCACTTGGGTGTGTGTGTTGAATATTGTCTGATAACCTGTGTTATTCTGATGGCTGTATTCGTATTTGTAATTCAGGTAAGTATTGGGAAGGTGACGGCCGTGGCCTAAGCTAGTAACTATCCCGACATTTGCCTGGAGTAGAAGTGGGAAACCTCGGTAAACCACATTCGGGATGGCTGTGGTGGGAATCAAACCCACCTTCTTCTCAGGTTTGGCTCACGTTCCAGCCCTCAGACCAAAATTACATTCCTTGGCACAGCCGGGAATCAAACTTCGAACTGCGGTGCGACAGCAGAGAATGCTAGGCACTACACAAGGAAGTGGAAGAGAAAGAGAACAGGATCTGACCCAAAGTCAATGGTAAAACAGACCCAGCTCAGGAACCCCTCGGGGTGGCCATCTTCCCTGCTCACCAGTAGTTAGCCTTTGAGGGTGTAGCACTACACACACCCTGGCTTGTGAAGAAGGCAGGAGATACCAGAAGAGATCTGACCCCTTAAAGAATGGGGGAGTCAAGGGTCAATACAGGCGGGAAGATGATAAGTGTTGTTTTAAGGGGCCTAACATCTGGGTTATCGGCCCCTAATGGTCTGGGTGATAGCGAAAATGACAATATAATGGAAACCAGAACGAAGTTTAAGCTGGACTGAAAATACTTACAAAAGGTAATTCAGAAGGAAAAGACTCACAAATGGAATTTAGATTGAAAAATACGCACAAAATGTAGTTTAGGTTCAAAATACTTACAAAATGCAATGTAGAGTCGAAATACTCCCAAAATGCAATTGAAATTCAAAATACTTACAAAATACAATATAAATTGGAAATACACAATGCATGTTAGATTGAAAAAGGCTGGTTCAGATTCAAAATAATCACTAAATGTAATTGGAATTCAAAATGCTCACAAAATGCAATTGGAATTCAAAATTCTTACATTATGCAATTGAAATTGAAAATGGTTACAAAATGTATTGCAGATTCAAAAAACTCACAATATGTGGAAGCCCGCGATTCAAAATAGAGCACTGTACTGACAAAATGCAATTGAGATTGAAGATACTTACAAAATGTGGTTAAGATTCAAAATGCTCACAAAATGTAATTTAGAGACACGGGGAGCCAATTCAGGGAATCTTAGAGAAAAGGAACTATACTGAAAATAAAAAGAAGGCTGGTCCCTAGAAGAATGAGGGATCAGGAAAGATGAGTGAAGAGCCAATTAATGCAGGAGAGGAAGACTCCCTAGGCCTCGGATACCCTAATACCATCGGCGTCGGAAGAGAACAATAGTTGACCAAGGGAGGCTGACAGGAAGGAAGACGGAGAGGAACCCGGCACAAGTAGGTGGAAGCAATGCCGGACTCAGCTTGCGTCCCGTGGTCACCAACCCACGTCCCACTAGATGTGAGCCCCTGGGGTCTTACGTAAAGGCTACCGGTACAGTACTTGAAGAAGAATTGTGAGCGATTGGAGATGTTTTATAGCCTGAAAGAGTTGAGGGCGGTTGGTATCCACCAAGAATAGAGAAATATGTGTTCCTACCTGTGGAGTACAGTCTACAGCCGCGCTCGCCAGCGAGGACTGACCGTGATCTCATGCTTATCTCCTTATCTGCTGTCTCGAATGTTTGTTCACCATCGATCATCCAATGAACACATGTGCCAACATTCAAAAATCAAAAATAGACAGTTAGAAAATGTATGTCTAGGTCCTATCCCCGTCATTGAATAAAGGAAAGAAATGACCTATGAGTAGCGCTTTGCGCGGATAAACGAAACGTTATCCGCATCCGCCCCGCATCCGCATGACTTTATTCCGCATTTCCACATTTGTTATCCGAATCTACTGGCATTACAACAATATTGTTAATTAGATAAAGCATAAATTAGACTAAAGCAACATATTTTAGACATTTGAGGAGAAAGTTGTTCCCCTAGGCTTTGTAAGTCAAGTGAAAATGAAAATCCACTGCCTGCTTCCAGTCTCCGACCGGGTCAGGAATGGAATGAATGAAGCCCCCATCTAGCGGCGAGGATATGAACTGTGCCGGCTGCCGAGGCCTGACGCACTCCTCTGGGGCAATGATTAAATGAATGACAGATGAAATGAAATGATAGTGGAGAGTGTTGCTGGAATGAAATTTTGACAGGGAAAACCGGAGTACCCGGAGAAAAACCGGTCTGCCTCCGTTTTGTCCAGCACAGATCTCACATGGAGTGACCGGGATTTGAACCACGGACCCAGCGGTGAGAGGCCGGCGTGCTGCCGCCTAAGCCACGGAGGCTCTGTAAGTCAAGTGCCATGTTTAAAATAACTTAAATATTATACAGCCAGAATTGCAACCCTTTCCTGTCGGAATGTTAATTATGCTCAATGACATAATTTGAATGAGATTAGCTTGTAAATCATCATCTTACATTTGTCATGAAACACACATAACTGAAATATATGATGATATGTCATAACCATCCGGGTCCTAATAATGATATGGCGCCGCTTTTGCTGCTTAGTTCGAAACATAGAAGTGCGGTCATTGCAGCGGTGAACATGAAAAAGAGTTTTCATTGACATACTAGTTCGAATTGTATTCTAAAAACTATCATATATATTATTTCAGTAGTATAGATCCCTCCTGCGGCGCTCACAAGCGACCAATCATGACAAATGAGCATTCAAATGAACGAGAATAGACATTAGCAGTGACAAATTTCATTCTAATTTCATAAATATCAATAATTTCTTTAAAAAAATAAAAAATGTACGAAGTGTGCGATTTGCAGATACTGTTGCTGTAAGAAAATACGCTCCATAATTGCTGTCCACTTCACATTTGTGACGCCTGTTTCATATCAATTTAACATTCTGAGGTCATTCCTTTATCATTTTGCATGGATTTCTAAAACAGTAAATTAAATTTCATAAATATCGCATAATCGTTGAGTGTTACGATGATCCAATTTTCAGTGATTGCCTTCTTAAGTTAGGGAACGTAGAACTTGGAATTTTAACTGAAATGTAAATAGTGTTCTATAATCATTTGGTTGAAATAAAAACATAACAACCTTTCTCCTTAGGTCTCTCATTATAAACCTATTGGGGAAACTGTGGTTTATGAACATGCGAAATTTCTCGCACAGCTCCGCTAGTCCACAAAATTTCTCCAAACATTATCCGGAGCTTATCCAGTACCCGCACAGCCATGCAAACTATATCCCCATCCGCGTAGGGCTTTTACCTATGACAGCCTTGTCCTCTTAAAGGCCCAGTAATAATGAAACCGAGCACAAGATTCTTCTTCTCTCTCTTTACATCATTCCCACTCCTATGTGGACTTCGGCTCTCCTCCATTTAGCCCGGTCATGCACGTCCTCTTCCGACAACTGTTTTTCTCTGAGATCCTCCTGTACACAATACTCGCATTCTCACTCCCTGTATTTGCATGTCTAGCATCTTCCTCCTCACCTAGGATTCCACCCTTCTTCTCACATGCCCGTACCATTGAAATCGCTTTTCTTGTATCTTCTTAGATAATTCCACAACCAGGACCCGGATTTTGATGACCTAATAGAACATTATGCAACGGCCTATAATGGCAATAATTAAGA
This sequence comes from Meconema thalassinum, assembly GCA_946902985.2. NCBI lineage: Eukaryota > Metazoa > Arthropoda > Insecta > Orthoptera > Tettigoniidae > Meconema > Meconema thalassinum. The sequence continues at coordinate 226,868,562 of OX336395.1, read as the reverse complement.
CACGTGTATGGTTATAAAACGAGCGTATGCGAGTTTTATAATTTCCATACGAGTGTCTTAATTACCATTATAGGCAAGTTGAATACGACTGTTTATGTTCGACGATAATTATTATAACTATTTTATGTTCGAACATAAATATTCATAAATATCTGTCGAGATTTTGCCAGTTTTATGTACTGAACAGAGCGCATGAGACGCAGAGAATGCCTTGTATTTGACCATGGCCTCCCCGATTACCCTACTATGACACTAGGCCAGGCAGTGAAATTTAAATCAGAAGGCCGTGGAACTCAGCGCATCTAATTATCTAATTGGTCAAACAACTGTTTCTTGAGCTCTGATTGGTGGGAGAAACTGTATCATAATAAAAATAGTGTTATAATGAGCCTCATTATAGTACAATTTTCTGACATATAATAGTCAGGGTCGAACATAAAAATGTTTAAAGAATGACCTATGAAATGACTGGAAAAACCCATAATATGACCCGAAACCTTAAAAAAAAAAAAAACTAAAAATTTGAATGGAACTGAGATAATTTTATTACACAAAAAATGGAAAGAGACTACGTCATTGTATGTTCAAATCATTTTAATAGCTACCTAATATGATTAAACTATTATTATTATTTGACAAATATGAATTATTTGCACACAAATACTGGTTATTATCTCAATCTAGTGTGTCTCCTGGAATGTGGATATTCCAAGATATAATGGTTCAACAAAGTTGTGAAGATTCTCATGTCTTTGTATTCATCCTCACTTTCAGGTCCGTTAATAACTACTACCATTGCAAAAAATGCACCATAAACCATTAAAAATGTGATAAAATGACTCAAAACGAATATAATAATCTAATAAATTCCAATAAAATGACGTAATAATGACGCGAAAAGCGAGAAAGTGACATAAAAGCAAAATATTTAGAAAAATGACGAACAAATGACTTAATAAATATGCATTTCTGTAATGTGGGGACATGAACAGTATTTGTATATAAGTTAGCAATGTCTGTGATAAACAAATTAAAAGATGACATGTGCTCAGAATCCGGCCCTGTCCACAACCATCAACGTCCCTCTTATTTTCCACTGTATCACGCCTAGTCACTCCACTCATCCACCTGAGCATTTTCATTTCCGTGACGTCAAGCCTGTTTGTGTGTGATTTGCTTGCTGGCCATGTTTCAGAACAATGCTGGTCTTACGCCAGTTTTATATATTTTTCCCTTAATTCTTTAACCGCCAACGTCTGATTGATCGGACATTCCGAAAATACATATTTTGCATGTCGAATTTTGTTCTTCCTTAAAGCACTATGAAAGTCAAGGAGGTTAGAAATCTAAGCTCCTTGACACGATAGCGCTTTCTAGTAGAGAAATGAGGAACTTTGTGTTGGCGGAAAATCCCGAGATTAATTTTGCCATTAGGAACACGGCCTACTGAACTCAAATGGGTTCTTTAACATGCCAACATTGTATGACATGCGTGCCGTGATTTATGTCGCTTTTCAAAAATCACTTACCACGGGCAGGAGCGGACCAGCAAGCTTGGAGTTGGTAGTCCGACACGATAACTACTCACCCACCGTGGCAAGCTAATAAGAGATGAAGATGATTTTTTTCTTTTTGTCGTGTGGCCTCCTGAGAGGCCAGGTGCAGGTCTTTCTAGTCGACGCCCGTGGCGTCGGGATGAGACACGGAAAGGATGAAGATGAATGAAACTTGGCAAGGATGTGGAAGGAAGCGGCCGTGGCCTGTCAGAAGGTACCGTCCCAGAATTTGCCTAAGTTGAAAATGGGAAACCATGGAAAACCATTTCAAGGACGGCCGACGGTGGGGCTCGAACCCACGCGTCTATCGAGTCCGCAGAGAGCTTGGTTCCATGACCTAGCGCTGCGCGTTAGTGAGCGTTTAACAAAATACAGTAGATGGATTTCTCCCCCCCCCCCCCCCCCTAAAGCCACGTAGAACGCAAATCGTGTTGTGTGTGTATTCCTGCTATAAGGTTCGTGCCCAGACCTGATGAGACGCTGACCTATCAGGCGAGACCGAGACTAAAGTTAGACCAACACAAGGTCACATGAGCAAGTCTGTGATAAGACGTCCCGGGGGGTCACTAACCCTTGTGAGGTTCTTTACACACGGTCTGGACGTATTCATTCAATTTAGCACATGCTGAGTTTCTATGCCCGAGGTTGCGAGGTTATAACGCGGTCGAAAGCGTCGGATTTTTTAAGAGCGTTAAAAATCCCTCTGTATGCCTTCCTGCGGAGGGGAAGTAAAGCCGGTGGTCCCATGATTTATGGCATTTTAAAGAACCTTCCACTAACTACACTTGCGGAAGCTAAATTTGTAGTTTAAATTATCGGATAACGCTATATTGGTTCCAACGTTCACTGCCAGATGCTGGCTGCGATGGTATCTATTAGCAAAGTTCACAGCTAGGTGTCGTGAACGGTAGCAAAAGAAGGAACAACTTGAAATTGACTGTTCTTACCTGAATTACAGATAACACACACTAATACAGCCATCACAATTAACACCGGTTATCAGACAGATTCTACACACACCCAAAGTACACAGGGCTACATGACCGCGTTGTCGCAGCCCCTAAACTGAGGAACCGACCAACTATTGTACGTAAAGGCAATTTCAGGAAAAGCACGTAGGCCTATATTGTTCTAAAACAATTACAAATTAGTCCCTCGACTACATTGATTCTTCTTATTATTATTATTCCCGGTCAATGCATGTGAGATTTTCGAAGTGAAATGCCATGTCCTGTGGTTCGGATTCCACGTAAAAAAGAGGTCCCGTGGCTCATAATCACAAGATTCACGGTCACGTAAAACTACAATATTCCTTCCTTTTTTTCTTCTTCTTCTTATATTATTATTATTATTATTATTATTATTATTGTGAGGGAACATTTGATAGTAATGACCCATTTTTAGAACCTTGTTGCCATGGTAACCAAAATGGCCTACATCACTTAAAATACACTTTCCAAGAAATTTGAGCTTAGTAACTTTGTAGGGATTTTTGTTCGGACTAAAATTTTACGTTGGTAGCCCTACAGTCAAGCAACTACTAGCGCTTAGAGACAGCACAGCGGGGCTAACGAAGCGACTCGAATACCCACGACCGCAACCGATCATCCATCCCCCTTCACGATCGTTTGACACGCACCGAGACAGACCAGCGCAGCGGGGCAAACCGAACGTACCCGAAACTTCACAAACTAGATCGATCATTGGGGCTAGGATTTTAATATAAATACATATTCCTTCCCTTTGCTTATACATAACTAAAACTGATAAATGTCCATGAATTAGAGCATTAGTTATCATCTAATTTCGTTTTATTGTTACATATTTTACATATTTGATCATAATGACATTTGTTTTAGATATGTTTACATTAAAATTAATATTCCGTGTTTTTATTTTACATATTTGATCAAAATGACTTTTTTTTAACATAACTTTAACTGATTTATTTAAAATTACATATTCTGTCTCTTACTGTAAAATAAATAAATGTTTTCGCAATTGAAACATATCTGTTCACTAGAAAATCAGGTAGGCTGCATGAGACGGATTTTCCAAGCAATTAATAAGTTGAGAAAGGGCCAGGGAAGATATTAGTGGAGATAAGGGGATGGACACCCTGCCGGAGACTCAGCGGCTGGACTTGAGTTTATTTCAGTTGTCCAGTGAGTGCCTGAGACTCTAAGAATTAACTCAACAACAAATCAAGCGATTATTCGCAGAACAAATAACCCGTCGATAAACGAAAGAAAAATGACTGCCCAAGGATCATGTCCCGCTTGGTCTGTCCTATATAGTACATGGAAAAGGTTGGCTGATCGGTTATATTCGTGAGCATTCGGGTCACTTCGTTAGCCCCGCAGGGCTGTCTCTAAGCGCTAGTAAGCAACTCAATGATGAACATGTTCGCCCGATTGTCAAATGGAACCCGGTTCATCAATGAATCATATTGTTGGTGCATGTGTAATTATTAATTTTCGTTGTTTTCCCCACTTTCCAAACGTAAAGGACACACTAAACATTTCTTACGTGGTGCCAACATGATGACACGCCGTAGACTGGTGATTGTTCACCGGAAACTCAACCATATCGGGTTGATTAGATTAGCAGTTTGCCTCTTCTATCACTACGAGCGCTAGTGTGAGTCAATGTAACTCAAACATATCCGGTCGATTAGATTAGCAGTTAGACTTTTCTATCACTACGCGTGCTAATGTGAGTCAAACTCAACCATATCCGGTCAATGAGATTAACTGTTTGCCTTTTCTACAACTACGAGCACTTGTTTTAAGTCAATGAAAAGTTTCACCTAAGCCCTTATAACTACTTCCGGCATGAAGATGTTTTCAAAATATCACAACACACCTGTGGGTATTGAACCAAGGAACACATTAAAGACAGAATTATGTAAATAAGTTAATTTGGCTAGGATTTGAATAAAAAGAAAACGAATAAGAAACTAGCAATTTTAGTAGGCTGTTTTGTATTTAGGCCGGAAGTGATTTTCGAAATTCGGTTTTTTATTTTAATATAGCTCTCCAAGACTCACAATTTGAAACCTTTCCGGGCCCTTTAGCCCTTCAACTTTTAGCACAATTGAGGAAATTGGTTAATGTTACGTTTTTGCTAATGTTTTCAACATTAAAAATTGAATTTTGAATGACATTTAGCAACTATAAGAATGACACAAAAACAAACTTTCCGATGTAAACATGTACAGAAAGCGCGCCAGGAACACAAGCAACAATTGAAAGTTGCTTCGCGACAATAGAGGAGCCAACACTGAGCACGAAATATCTTCATAAATCAACATACCGCTAGAATGAAATGTTTGATGTCCAAGATAATAATATGATGATGATGATAATAATAACAGTATCGTATGGCCTCGGGTGCCTGGTGCAAGCTTTGTTAATTGACACCCAGAGGGTAGCTTGCATGTCGAATTTCGTCGTTCCTTTGAACGCTATGAAAGTCAAGGAGGTTAGATATCTAAACTCCTTGACACTACAGCGCTTTCAAGTAGAGAATGGAGGAACTTTGTGTTGGCGGAAAATCCCGAGATTAATTTTGCCATTGAACACGGCCTACTGAATTCAAATGGGTTCTTTAACATGCCAACAACGTATGGCATGAGTATCGTGATTTTTGTCGCCTTCAAAAATCACTTACCATGGCCAGGGGCGAACCTGCAATCTTGGGGTTGGTAGTCCGACACTATAACCACTCACCCACCGTGGCAAGCTAGATGATGATGATGATGATGATAATTGTTGTCTTAAGGGGCCTAACATCTAGGTTATTGGCCCCTAATGGTTTGGGTGAAAGTGAAAATGAAAGATGAGCAAATGAAACCTTCAACTAAAACTAACTAGGCCTACTCTCTTACAAACTAGAAGAGGAAATGGCAAACAAAATGGACAAGAATGTAAATAAAAGACAGAAGGAAAGGAAATGCCCTCAACCCTCGGAGAATGAGAATTGGGGGACTTGGAAGGAAGGAGAATCAAGAAAGATAGAGAAGAAAGAGGAGAGGGACCGCCCCAAAGGCAATGGAACAAGGAGAAAAACCACACCCAGCTCAGGAAGCCCTCGGGGTCGCCAACGCCCGATCTCACCAGACGTGAGCCCCTGAGGGTGTAGCACTATCCAGGGTGCACCAGAAGTGGTGGGGCTACACACACCCTGTCTCCTTGAGGGCCTTGAGCAGAAGGCAGGAGATAACAGGAAAAGAAAAAGAAGGCTGACCCCTCGCAGAATTAGGGTAACAGGAAAGATGAGACCAGGGTCAATTTAGGCAGGCAAGGCCTCGGATACCGTAACACCGTCGGGGTCGGAAAAGGACAAGAGTTGACCAAGGGACGTCGAGAGGAAAGATAACAGAGAGGAGCCCGGCACAAGTAAGTGGAAGCAATGCCCGACTCAGCTGGGGTCCCGTGATCGCCAACCCACGTCCACAAGTTGTGATCCCCTGGGGGGTGATGTCCAAGAAGTTGACAGCATGCAAAAGTGGGGCGTGCCAAGTTGTGCAGACCTAGAAGTAAGTCAATATAAATAAAGGCTTTAGTGGCTAAAATGCCATTAGAAAACACATGTATCGAGTAAAGTAGAGATGATGATGATAATTGTTGTTTTAAGGGGCCTAACATCTAGGTGATCGGCCATAATGGTTTGGGTGATCGTGAAGATGATGATGAAATGGAAACTGTAACTAAAACTAACTACTAACTTATAAACTAGAAGAAAAGGAAAACGAAATGAGAATAAGGCAAATAAAGGACAGGAGAAAAAGAAATGCCCTCAACCCTCGAAGAATGCGGATTAAAGGACTTGGAAGGAAGGAGGGCCATGAAAGGCAGATACGAAACTGATAGAGGATAGGGTCCGCCCCACAGGTAAGGAACAAAAGGGGGAAAACCGGACCCAGCTCAGGAATCCCTCGGGGTCGCCAACTCGGGAACTCACCAGCCGTGAGCCCCTGAGGGTGTAGCAATATCCAGGGTGCACCAGAAGTGGTGGGGGGTACATACACCCTGCCTCCTTTAGGGCCTTGTGCAGAAGGCAGGAGATATCATGAAAAGAAAAAGAAGACTGACCCCTCGCAGAAGGAGGGTATCAGGAAAGATGAGACAAGGGTCAATTAAGGCGGGAAAGGAAGAGACTCCCTAGGCCTCGGATACCCTAATACCGTCGGGGTCGGAAGAGAACAAGAGTTGACCAAGTGAGGTCGACAGGAAAGAAGACGAAGAGGAGCCCGGCACAAGTAAGTGGAAGGAATGCCAGACTCAGCTGGGGCCCAGTGGTCGCCAACCCACGTCCCACTAGATGTGAGCCCCTGGGGGTAGTAAAGTAGGCTACACTCCAAGGAATGTTTATTAAAAAAGGATTTTTTTGATATTTTGCCTACTAAAAAGGTACAATTTCCCCTTAGGTAGATGTCTAAATAAGAAAGAAAAAACATGAAATTAATTATAATTAACAAATTGTACAACCAGTATTAATATATGGGGCGGAGGCATGGACGCTGAGCAAGAAGATGGAGAGGGGAAAATTGACCTTTGAAAACAAAGTGTAAAGAAAAATCTTCGGGTTGGTATTAGAGCAGGGAAACTTCAGAAGAAGAAAAAACACAGAAATTCACGCACTGTATAACGAACCGGATGGGATAGCAGTAATAAGGAGCAGAATAATAGAATGACTGGGACATGTACTGACAAGGGATGGTAAAACGAGTACTACAAGGAAACCCACAAGGGAAAAGACCTCTCGATAGACCAAAGTTGAGATGGCAGGATGGAGTTAGGAAAGACCTGGAGGCCCTGGGAACCAACGAGAATATGGCTGGAGACAGAAAGCAACAGAAGAGGCTGAAGAATGAGGCAATGACCCGACTTCAGTCCGTGTGGCCAACTAAGTAAGTAAGTAAGTAAGTAGGCCTACATGGAACACAAAAAAATACATTTTCAATCGCAAAAAGAACAAGTTCTTTGAGTTTCATTGGTGTGGAGTATATAATCGGGCAAGATAACTGGACAGTTGAATGCATGAGGAGTTATTTAAAGTATCCCAATTCTTCATTTCCCATGGGACGTAACTGTTCTCCTCCAACGTGACTGGGTGGAGGCCACGTGTGTTCCGTGACCTGTGGTTTACGTCGGGGTCGCACAGCCGATAAGGACTTGTGGGCACAGCAGATACTTGCACAATTCCCTGAAATATCTGTATAAATAAAGTGCAAACGGAATGTCTCTTTGCCAGTGAATGCCTCTCGATGAGCAATAGTCTCGAAAAACTAGAAGTCCTGGAAAGGAGAATTCTAAGAAAAATCATGGGCGCAGTTCGGACCGAAGACTGCGAAGCAACAGAGAAGTCTATCAGAAGATGGAAAGAATCTCAGAGACATGTGGAAGAGGAGGCTGACATTCCTCGGGACATCTAGTCTATACAGAATGCATAAACATAGATTAACAAAACAAATTTTCGACTATCTCTGGAAGAAGAAAAACCACTCCAACGTGGACTAAGGAAATTAGGAAAGATTAGCGGACCCGTCCGAGCAATCTCGCATGTTCATAAACCACACTTTCCCCAATAGGTTTATAATGAGAGACTTTAGGAGAAAGGTTGTTATGTTTTTTATTTCAACCAAATAATTATAAAACACTATTTACATTTCAGTTAGACTCCCAAGTTCTACGTTCCCTAACTTAAGAAGGCAATCACCGAAAATTGGATCATCATAACACTCACCGGTTATTCGATATTTATGAAATTATACGATTTGAGTACTCATTCCTTTGATTTACTGTTTCTGAAATCCATGCAAAATGATAAAGGAAAGACCACAGAATGTTAAAATGACATGAAACAGGCGTCACAGCGGCCAAAATGTGAAGTGGAGAGCAATTAATCCTACATCAACAGTATTTGCAAATCGCACACTTCGTGCATTTTTTTCAAAGTAGTTCTTCTCTTTCATTTGAATTCTCATTGTCACGATCGGTCGCTTGTGAGCGCCGCAGGAGGGATCTATACTACTGAAATGATATATACTAGCATTACCCGTCGCGGCTTCGCCCGCGAATATTCTAGTTGTAAAGAGCACACTTAGCAAAATCTCAATCATGAATGCTATGACTGATTTATCCTTGGTATGAATAATCAGACTTTATCAATTCAGCTACTGTTGTAGTGGTTAGGGGTTTGTCATTCCTTCATAGGTATATCAGAGCGAAGTTAGTTTTCTGGGAATATCACAGACACTGTTAATTTAAGGGCCTTTAAAATGTGGTTTTTCGGAGACCCTTTATAGTCGGGTAAAAATACCTTGGGTACCACACTCTCACGTGAAAATTGCGTGAAAAATTCTAGAGTGCCCCTTGACCCCCTTAAGCGCATTATACTGTATGTATTGATGAATTTTACAGCTTAATTTGGTTCAGTGATAACCTTATAGCCGTCTGGAAACTTTCACAGTAATGTAATAATTGGAATTGCATTGCGTCTTACAGAAATAGATGGACCTGTGAGATTCTGTTACCATGGTTACCGTGTTGCAATCTTTCATTATTTCATTGTAAATATACATGTTTTAAGGTATTTATTTAATTGTGAGGCATTTAAGGAGTAAGTGAGTGCGTTTCGCTTACGCATTGGGTTATGCTGAACCTGTAGGTAGGCTACTCCATATGTGTAGGTTGGTGTTAATGGGACCTTATTTTCGGTACAAACTGGAATGGGACCTTAGCAGAATAATATAGAGAGGGATGATGATTTAGAAAAGTTGAACATTACAGTGTCTCAGATGCTAAAAAGAAGTGAATTTAAGAGTAAAGTGAAATATCTGGAAGGGTTTCAAGATGGAGGAAGACCCAAGAGAAGTGGACGAACTTGGACAGAAGATCAAAGGAAACACGCCAATGAACGCATGAAGGAATTTTGGAAACAGAGGGAACTCCAGGCAAAGGAAGAGAAAAAGATGTTTGGTTGGTTCCTCAGTTTAGGGGCTGCGACAACGCGGCCATGTAGCTCCGTGTACTTTGGGTGTGTGTAGAATCTGTCTGATAACCAGTGTTAATTGTGATGGCTGTATTAGTGTGTGTTGTCTGTTTCTTAATTCAAGTAAGGACTGCAAACTTTTGAATTTTTCAAATAGTTCCTACTTTTGCTGCCAAACGCCACCGTCAACGACTACTAGTTCAGAACTTGGCTACCAGACGCCACCGCAACGAACGTAGGAACCTAAGAGCATTGTTTGCATTCTTAACGTGTACAATTTTAGCTTCACACAGGTGTAATTAGTGGACGGTTCTTTAACAAGCTATACATCTATATCATGGGACCGCCGGCTTTACTTCTCCTCCCAAGTAAGGCATACTGAGGGATTTTTAACGCTCTTAAAACATCCGATGACTTCGGCCGGATTTGAACCCGCGATCTTGGGCATAGAAGCTCAGCATGCTACCCAACTACGCCACCGAAGCCGCAAAAAAAAGTTGTTGCGTGATCCTAAGTGGTCAATTCGCATGGAGAATTAGTACTTACTCAATATTAGCTTGTACTTTTTTTTTAGAAACACAAGTGAAAGAACGACAGCAATAGAATTACTAATTACTAGACATCGGGCGTTACTTGCATACGCTAATGATACGTTCCTGAAAGAATTCTATTGTTTGTTGGAACGAAACACTGGATTCCAGTAATATGGAAGAACAAACTGGCTAACAGATTTCCACCAATATAGCCTGGGTTAGATTTCCGGCTCTGTCATGAATTTCAAGGGACAGTTGAGAAGAGTGGTGGGTTGATATCCTGCTCTCGGTCATCGTACAAGCGGTTTCCCAAAGTAAATTCATATCGTGGCAGCATCATTCCCAATTTTAGCTCCTATCTACAAGTATGTTCACTGCAATAACGCAGGTTATCAGATAGATTCCACATTCATTCAGTACCGGACTGATGACCATGAATGAAATCGCATGTGCCGGCTTTGCTTAATGGTTATTTATCACTGTTCTGTCCACAAATTGCGTATGTTTAGCCTATTTTTCACATTTTGCAAACATGAGGAAAAAGTAGACTTATGAGATCGGGCAAATGTGTGTAGGTCCGTCTGTCTGTCCTTCTGTCTGTCTGTCTGTCTGGCTGTGTGTGTGCCCCCCCCCCTCCCTATCAACTCCTAAACGGCTGCAGCAATCGAAACAAAATTAGGTAGGAGTAAAGATCTATACCTGAAAATCTCGCGGCCATATTTGAAAATGATCTCAGTGCTACCAACTACTGAAAAATCGCAATTGAAATTTGAGCTCCATGTTGGATATCTTGGAAGGTATGAATGGGAGCTAATTCAAAATTGGCACACGTATAGATAATAATATTGCAATTTAATTTCCAGGAGGCCATACATGGCAGTGTTGCCAAAATGATTATAAGCCTGCTGATAGATCCAAATTTTAAATGCATATAACTTCTATACTATCAATTGGAATTCAACCAAATTTCGTATGTGCTATGTGTACATGAATAGATATGACTGAGCGTATTCTTAAGAGCCACCAGGGCTACCAACCGTTAATAAATGCTCTCGTTTTTTAAAATCCCAATACCCATATATCAGAAAGTATGCAAGCCGACAACTTTAAACTATGCACACGTATAGTACCTGACATTCTATATTAATTTGGAGTAACTTATATACGTCAGTGCTACCAACATGATTCTAAGCCTGCTGAGAGGTCCAACTTGTAATACATGTAACTTCAATACTATCATTCGGATTTCAACCAAATTTCGTGTGTGCTATGTGTACCATAACATATGTATGACTATGCCGATTCTTAAGAGTAACCAGGGCTACTAACTGTTAATAAATACTGTCTCTATTTTTGTTACCCTAATATCAATATATCAGAAGGTATGCAAGCCAATAGCTCTAAACTTTGCACACGTAGGCCTATAGTACTTGGCATTCTAGATTAATTTGGAGTAACTAATATAGGCCTACGCCAGTGCTGCCAACATGATTCTAAGTCTTCTGATAAGTCCAATTTTAAAATGCATGTATCTTCTATACTAACTAATGGATTTCTGTCAAAATTGACACAATAGATCATATTATTTCAGATTATTTGTGACCAATACATGTATGTCATTGTTGCCAACATGATTTTACGCTCGCTGTTAGATCCAATGTTTAACTGCATGTAACGTACATGCTATCCATTGGACTTCAACCAAATTTTGTATTCTGTACATTAAGAGATGGAACTAAGGATATATTCAGTCACCAGGGCTGCCAACTGTAGTTCTCTATTAGGCTACATTATACCAGGTATACAGCATTTCGAACTAATTACAAATTTCGATATTACCAACTTAATTTCGTCATTATTCTAGATAGATCCATATAGATTAATCATTGGCATAAATCTTAAATTTTAAGAAAAGTAGGCTCCTTATTTCGTCATGGAACTTCTTGTTGTTACTGTTGAGAGACACTCTAGGCCTCGGATACCACAGGAGTAGTAAGAGAACAAGAGTTAACCAAGAAAGGTCGACAGGAAATATGACAAAGGGGAGCCCGGCACAAGTTAGTGGAAGTAACGCCGTACTCAGCTGGAGTCCCGTGGTCGCTTGGCTATTCACTTTATTCGTTTAGAGGCTTTGTGGCATTGTGGTCATTTAGGCTGTGTACTTGGGTGTGTATTTGTAATCGAATTCGGATTGAGAATGAGGCGGCTGTGGCCTTAATTTAGGATCCATCCTGACATTTGCCTGGAGTAGAAATGGGAAACCATGGAAAACTACTTTCAGGATGGCTGAGGATAGGAATATTGAACCCGCATCTCCTCAGTTTGCCTCACGAGGCTGAGTGTACTCCAGCCCAGGAACCAGACCAGAATTACATTTCTTTTCAGAGTCGGGAACCGAACCTGGACCTCCGGTAAGACAGCCACTGCACTAACTTTAGTAGTATTTCAGTATTAATCCTTTAATGTGACACAACATGAGCAATGGGAGACAATAGAAAGGAATGGAGAAATTAAGGGCGGCAGGGAGGAAGAAAGAGAGGAAGGAAGGGAGGAAGGAAGAGAGGAAGAAAGGGAGGAAGAAAGGGAGGAAGGAAGGGAGGAAGAAAGGGAGGAAGGAAGGGAGGAAGAAACGGGGGGGGGGGGAGGAAGAGAGAAAGGGAGGAAGAATGAGAGGAAGAAAGGGAGGAAGAAAGGGGGGGGAGGAAGAGAGAAAGGGAGGAAGGTAGGGAGGAAGAAAGAGCGGAAGAAAGAGAGGAAGAAAGGGAGGAAGGAAGAGAGGAAGAAAGGGAGGAAGAAAGGGAGGACGAAAGAGAGGAAGGAAGGGAGGAAGGAAGAGAGGAAGAAAGAGAGGAAGAAAGAGAGGAAGATAGAGAGGAAGAAAGGGAGGAAGAAAGGGAGTTTGTAGTTTTACGTGACCGTTAATCTCACGCTCATGAGCCACGTGACCTCTATATTTACGTGGAATCCGAACCACAGGACGAGATGGCGGGGAATACAGTGAGCGGGAGAACCTTACTTAGGATGCCCTCGTGGAAGCAAGAGGAACCCCCGAAGGGAAGCCTACCAGTAGCAGCAAGGCCAGCCTCTGAGTGACGCCAAGGACATCCCTCGAGCACTCCATTGTTATCCTACAAATATGCACGCAAATCCTTCACTAAAACACAACATTCGAACGTTTTGTCAGCCATTTCTTGTAACCGCCAAAAAACTGACTTCACGCTAGTTTTACTCTGAGAACGTGTGGCGGCCACCTTGATTCCTTTGTTTAGCTGTCTTACTCATTACAATACTTGGTCGATCATTAGATCCAGTTTGACCTGCCAATCCTCTACGGTAGATGTTTTCTCCTCCACTGTTAATAACCCATCCCTTTTCAAGATCACGACTTATATAAGTGAAATTCCAGCTGAATCCGCCAATATACACGTGAATTATGGACAAATACAGCATTGCCAACCCCTTAATAATGTTTATCCACGCTGCCTAGGACAACGCCTAGCGTTAGCTAATATACTCCCATGGTTTTTGTCACGCACAATGTAAGTACAGTGCTTTCTCAAAAATTACCTTTAGCCAAACCAATTTTTTTTTTTTTGCCAATTTATGCTTTTCCACTTACTTACAAGGTGTATTTTGTATCTCACATGTTGGTGACAATGATGTGAAGTCAATGAGTGCGCCTCGGTGACAGTTGAAGAGACCTCATGCGCAAAACTAAAATGGCAATAATATTGTCGTTCAATGGGCAAGAAACAAAAACACACATTTAACTAATTTAGCAAATACTATTTCCAGTGATAATAATAATATCGTATGGCCTCGGGTGCCAGGTGCAAGCTTTGTTATTTGACACCCAAGGGGTAGATTGCATGTCGAATTTCGTTGTGCCTTGAAGCACTATGAAAGTCAAGGAGGTTAGATATCTAAGCTCCTTGAACACTATAGCGCTTTCTAGTAGAGAAATGAGGAACTTTGTGTTGGCGGAAACTTCAGACATCAATTTTGCCATTATGAACACGGCCGACTGAATTCAAATGGGTTCTTTGACATGCCAACATCGTATGACATGGTGTCGTAATTTTTGCCGCCTTTCAAAAAAAAAAATCGCTTACCACGGCCAGGAGCGAACCTGCAAGCTTGGGGGTTGGTAGACCGACACGTTGACCACTCACCCACGGTGGCAAGCTAATATTTCCATTGCAGTAGTGATAATGGACAATTGGCAATGACTCCCACAACGCACGGATCTCAAACTAACACGATAGATAAAAGATATCAGTAAGCACTTCGTTCTTGGCAACAGTTCCGGCAGATCTCCTGGCCATTTAGGTTAGTATACAGGGACTATAACACTCAAAATGCATCATCTGGACGTATTTTGATTTATATAATGATGATGATTGTTGCCGGCCCCGTGGTGTTGGGGTAGCGCGCCTGCCTCTCACCCGGAGGCCCCGGGTTCGATCCCCGGCTCCGTCAGGGATTTTAAAACTGACGTGAGGGTTGGAACTGGGTGCACTCAGCCTCGTGAGGACAATTGAGTAGCTGTCTGACAGTGAGACAGCGCCCCGATCACGAATACCAAGATTAACGGCCGAGGGGACCCGACGCGCTGATCACGCGTCACCCTAATATCTGCAGGCCAAATGGCTGGGCAGCGGTCGCTTGGTCGGCCTTAGCCCGTCATGGGCTGGATAGTGCCAGGGGTTGTTGTTTGTTGTTTTTTTTTGTTTATGATGATTGTTGTTTTAAGGGGCCTAACATCTAGGTTATCGGCCCCTAATGGTTTGGGTGATAGCGAAAATGGCAATGAAATGGAAACCACAACGAAATTTAAGCTACTGTAGACTGAAAATACTTACAAAATGGAACTCAGATTGAAACGACTCACAAAACGTAGAGTGGAAGTACTTACAAAAGATAATTTAGAAGGAAAATACTCACACAAGGAAGAGATTGAAAAATACGCACAAAATTTAGTTTATGTTCAACATACTTACGCAATGTAAATTCGAAATACCCACAAAATGCGATTGAAATTCAAAATACTTACAAAATGCAATTGAAATTGAAAATACTTACAAAATGCAATTTAGATTGAAAATACTTACAAAATGCAATTAAAATTCAGAAAACTCACAAAAATGGTACCCCTACATTGAAAGACTTACTAAAGAGCAATTTAGTTTGTTAATCCTTACAAAATGCAATTGAGGTTGGAAATACTCGCAAAATACAATTTAGATTGAAAATACTTACGAAATGCAACTCAGATTGAAAATACCTACAAAATGTAGTGTAAATTCAAAATATTCACTAAAGGTAAGTTAGATACACGGGGAGCCAATTCTTAAAAACGGTGCGGGAATCTTAAAGAGATGAGGAAATATAACGAAAAGAAAATTAAGGCTGATCTCAGCTGGGGTCCCGTGGTCACCAACCCACGTCCCACTAGATGTGAGCACCTGGGAGGGGACACACTGTACCTGTGGTGTGGGAAGATGCAAGAGACGAGTGCTGCACGACTTCTCCAGCAAATTGCTTTACATGTTTCGCCCATCAAGCGAGCATCATCAGAGTTAAATATACAAAAAAAAACACTTGCAAATCCACAAAGCCAACCCGCTACTCCTGCTGATAAAATGCTTACTAAAGCATTAAGAACACAAAATAAGGATTATTTATTTTAATATCTACAAGGTTGCAAGACTGAGAAGAGGTTGGTTGATTCATTTTCTATCTCAGCCATGCTGGAAGTGGTTCTCAGTGGTTTCCCACATCTACTCCAGTCAAATGACGGCCGGTTCCCTCCCAATACTCACCTAAATTACAAATACACACACTACTACAGACAACATAATAACACTGGTTTTCAGACAAATTCTATCTATATACAGTATAATAGACACCGAAGTAGACGGGGCTAAATGTCTACGATGCCCAAGCCCCTCAAGTGAAACAACAGGAATGAACAGTTGAAGATAAACTTGTGAGATCATCGTCTAACTATAAATAGTTTAGCACAACGCTGTGTCTTGTCCACAATCAATGTTATCGAGTCTGGCGTGACCAACAGTTGTCTTTAATCCTTCACAAGTTGCTGGCGGTCGCTTCGTAATAATAATAAGAAGTTTAATAGTAATAATAATAATAATAATAATAATAATAATAATAATAATAAATACTAACGGACCCGTGCGAGAAATCTCGCATGTTCATAAACCACACTT
Source organism: Meconema thalassinum (assembly GCA_946902985.2). Taxonomy (NCBI): domain Eukaryota; kingdom Metazoa; phylum Arthropoda; class Insecta; order Orthoptera; family Tettigoniidae; genus Meconema; species Meconema thalassinum. The sequence continues at coordinate 226,852,245 of OX336395.1, read as the reverse complement.
TCCCCAATAGGTTTATAATGAGAGACTTAAGGAGAAAGGTTGTTATGTTTTTATTTCAACCAAATGATTATAGAACACTATTTACATTTCAGTTAGAATTCTAAGTTCTACGTTCCCTAACTTAAGAAGGCATCACTGAAAATTGGATCATCATAACACTCACCGGTTATTCGATATTTATGAAATTATACGATTTGAGTACTCATTCCTTGGATTTACTGTTTCTAAAATCCATGCAAAATGATAAAAGAAAGACCTCAGAATGTTAAAATGACATGAAACGGGCATCACAGCGGCCAAAATGTGAAGGGTACAGCAATTATGGAGCGTATTTTCATACATCAACAGATCTGCAAATCGCACACTTCGTGCATTTTTTAAAGTAATGTTTTAAAGGAATTATTGATATTTATGAAATTAGAGTGCAATTCGTCCTTGCTTTTTTTTTTTTTTTTTTTTGAATGCTCATTTTCATGATTGGTCGCTTGTGAGCGCCGTAGAAGGGATCTATACTACTAAAATAATATATATGATAGATGTATGAGAGTGGCTTATTTATTTAGCGTACGGTATGGCTTTTAGTGCCGGGAGTGTCCGGGGACATATTCGGCTCGCCAGAGGCTGTAGCTGCTTCTATGCGGACACCCATGGGGTGAGCTACAAGTACAGTCGCGTGTGGAGAGATGAAATGAATGAAGATTTAATGAGCAAGTTCAATTTCAAGTAGTTCCAACTTTGGCTACCAGACGTCACTGACACCCAGCAGTGAACGTTGGAACTTGATACAGTGTTTCTAGCCAAACAAGCTACAAATTTAGCTACACACTACCAATTATAGTGGCAGGTTCTTTTACATGCCATAAATCTATGACATGGGACCGCCGGCTTTACTTCCCCTCCAAAGGAAGGTATACTGAGGGATTTTTAACGCTCTTAAAAAATCCGACGACTTCGGCCGGGTTTGAATCCGCGATCTTGGGCATAGAAGCTCAGCATGCTACGCACTACGCCATCAAAGCCGCTTATGTGTGTGGTTATTTAGTCATGATTCTAGAGGCGATTTTAAGCGTGGCCTATTTGAATTCCTTCAAGGGTGGATATAGTTGGTTGGTTGCTCAGTTTAGGGGCTGCGACAACGCGGTCATGTAGCCCCGTGTACTTTGGGTGTGTGTAGAATCTGTCTGATAACCGGTGTTAATTGTGATGACAGTAGTGTGTGTTAACTGTGATTCAGGTAGAAGAACTGCAGCTGATTTATTTTTTTCAAGTAGTTTCTACTTTTGCTACCAAACGCTACCGTCCACGACACCTAGCTGTGGACATGGCTACTAAATGATATCGCAGTCAGTACCTGGGGGCAAACGTTGGAACTAATATAGCATTATCAAACTAACCTACAAATTTTGGCTTCACACAAGTGTAGTTAGTGGAAGGTTCATTTACATGCTATAAATCTATGACATGGGACCGTCGGCTTTACTTCCCCTCCGAAGGAAGGCATACTGAGGGTTTTTAACGCTCTTAAAAATCCGATGACTCCGGCCGGGTTTGAACCTGCGATCTCGGGCATAGAAGTTCAACATGCTACCAACTACGCCACCGAAGCCGCATTAAGAATGGAGAGCATCTCTCCATTCCCGGATGGCCCTCTCCAGAGCACATGTTGAAAAGGAGTGGCGACCCCTGTTGGGATTTGAAAGGCTTCAGAAATCACAGATTATAATTATTTTTGACAACATCACAGTATTCCTTGCGGATTGTAGTGAACTCCTCAGGAGTTGGCAATGTTGCACGCTGAAAGTTGCGATAGTCAGCAGTTGAAGTTTCACTCGTGAGGTTTCCCTGGAGTCGAAATAAGACTCCTGTGACGGCAAAGCGCGGTTATATCATAAGCTCTTCCGTGAGGCTCTTATCTATTCTCCCTGCTCAGGTGGGCAGTAGTTCCACGGCTGCCGTAGATGGCAGGCGAAACTTCTGTGTGACGTCATGATGAGGTGTGCAAATTATTAGAAATAAAGAATTTAAATTAGTCACAATATTTTTGATGTGTAACATCTTTCCACTCGGTTGCTGGATATTTTTGGGGGAGTGATTTTGAAAAATGGGACGGAAGTGGATCGGACGGAAGTGTGTAAAGGTGCCTGTAAACTGGAGGGCTTTTGCCCTAGCTAGAGCGTAGAGTAGCTCTAGCTAGGGCACTCTAAGCTCCTCTCCAGTGTACACAGGTGGTAGAGAACCCTAGCGGAGACCGCTCTAAGCTCTAGCTAGGGCCGGCTCAAGGCTTATAAACTACAGAGGTTGCCTCAATTTTCACTCACCAATCAGCGCTCACAAGGCGGATGACGTCACAAGATACCAAACGCGCCATGTGGGGAACGTAACGAAACTGTCAACATCAGCTGTTGAGTACGCAAAGAACAGTTTATTCTCATGAAATTATTGGTAAATGGGTGATAAAATAACTGAATGTAGCCTGCTTACATTTTATGTTGTGATCTTCTTGAATTTCTTGGAAATTCGCCTAGACTCGGTAGCAGTATCGTGGGTGTTAGTGACTTCCAATAACCAGTTCTTATGCAAGATAGATTTGGAATGTTTCAATCTGATGAAGAAAATTGTTATCACAGCTGCCTCAACCCCACCAGACGGTACATCAGAAACTTCTCTCGACACAAAATCTGTCGTTCTTCTTAGAACGTTCTTGCCTCGTTGAAATCCGTATTTTCCGTGAAATGTGACGAATTTTGCTGAAATGTACCGGAACTGATTTAGCCAAGTTTCTGAGGGATCGGTCATACCACCGTATGACAAGTGTTTAATTCAGGTTGGCAATGCATAATCGTGTTAAGTTTGCATTCCATAGGTTAAGTTCCCAAGTTGTGGAAATTTACCTTGCAACTTGTGGGCTACATAACCTGCAACATAAGCCTTGCCATCTTCCTCACTTTGTTCCATGATATTGGCAATGAAGGACGCAGGTTGAACATTGCTCCCTAAGGTTGGTTCTGGAAGCACGTTACTTGATTCAGACACTATGCCAGCTTTGTTTAGTGCTTTAGCAACTACATATTCATCTGAATCTGGATCAGCAGTGTTGGTTTGCTTTTGAACAACTCCTGGATTTTTTTTCTAAAATAATCATCCTCAGTCTGTAAATGCAGTCAAGGGGAGCCACCACGGTTTCGCAATTGTGAAAGGAGGTTTTCCAGTACATCTTGATTTAGCCTATGTGTGAGAATGTACTTTGTATTATGCCTACGGGCCATATCTTGGAACAGAAGCCGAAGGGATTTTATTGAAAGGATGACTGCTTTCTGTAATATTTGCAAATAATTTTTACCAATACCAAGAGAATTACTCATGAAATTTTCCATCTTGTCCAAAAACAAAATACCATGCCTGGGTGTATGTAAGGGGGGAGGGGACTGAGGGGGCTCCAGATCCTCCCCGAAAAAAGCCAACTTGGGTACAACATACAATGTATTTCACAGTAGTCTGCTTTTAAGAAATAATTATCAATTTGTAAAAGGAAATGAGTGTTTACCTTTCTGCTTTATAAATTGACAAGTAGCCCATTTAGATATTTTCCATTCATACTCCATAGGCTATAATAGAAAATTCATTAAGTACTCACAATTGTCCACGATAGTCAGCCCCTTGCCCCCCCCCCCCCCCTCTCTCTAAAATTTGTATACACGCCCCTGATACCATGTACGAAATATGTCAAAAATATTAACAGCTTTAAAATCATCCTAGCAGGTCATCAAAACTTAAAGAGTAGGCCAGCTAGGCTCACTTACCATTTGGTTTTACATTCCTTGGAAATCTTGGCTTTATATTAAGCAATTCGGCCCTGTAGTCTAATTCGAAGTCTTCACTCGTAAAGTGCAGGGAACATATCCTACTTGTTTGAGGGTTGCAATGATCTTTTCGCTTACATGCAGCAATCCACTGATTGCTAAGGCATGCGTCTTTAGGCATCGTGAAAAACGACAAGTCATTTCCAACTTTATAATAACTGTGGCAAACTGCCACAGCACATCTTTGGCCTGGCATGATTATAAACAAAAGGGCTTAAAACACGTGCTTAAACCACTGCAATCCATACAATATACGTTGACTTTCCTTGCATATCTCGCACCTCGCGCGCTACGAGGAAACGTGTGACGTCACGTCCTTTCCCTTCCCTCCGCGATCCCCTCGCGTAAGAGCTCCATATTGAGGCAACCTCTGTAGTTTACTAGCCTTGGGGCCGGCTGACTCTACGGTGTAATCCCGTGGCTCATGATCTCAAGATTAACGGTCACGTTAAACTACAAGCTTCATCTACGGTGTAAGCAGTATTTGGGTGCTCTAGCTAGACCAGTCTGGCTCTATTCGTTCGGTTGAATATTGGAAAGTGCTCTATGTAGAGTCAGTGGTGGATTGTTGGGGTTATTTGTTTGTTGTTAATTATAGTGTTTGAATATGGCTGAATTTATGTGGAGTCACGAAAAAACAATAACATTAATTGAAAATATTGAAGCCCATCCAGAAACTTTGAATTGTACTCTGAAAGAATACAGAGACAGAAATTTTAAGGCACAGTCGTTTCGGGTGATCCCTTTTGCTGATCCTGGGGATAATTTTGGCCAAAATATAATCATAGTCATTTTTGTTCATTTAGAATCTTCTGAACATAACTCTTGCAATAATTTAGCGTGCATTCCCTCGTATACTCTTTTTGATATCCAATTCCTCACCCACAACCTTCTTTTCCTCTTCATAGTTTTCCTTTTGAACAAGGCACACACAACCACCACAGATGCTAAAAGCTCTCTTGAAGACATTTTAACTTCACAACACAGCGCAACCTAGACTCACACAGCTCTCAGAATGCTTTAGCGCTGCTCTACCTGGTGCATTTACGATTGACAGAGTACACAGGTTCAGAGAGTGCTCTAGGTAGATTTGTCTATCTCCAATCTACGAATGCTCTACCTAAGCAAAATTACTCTATAGTGTACACGTACTCAGTTTAGCTAGAGCGGTCTAGCTAAACTTGCTCTATGAAAATCACTCTCCAGTGTACAGGCACCTTAAGACGCACTGCCAGCTGGATCGTATCCCTCCTGGACATTTATCAACACACAAAAATCTTTTTATTTACACACTTATAATACATAACAATTCCAAGACACTTTTTTTTCTTCACTGCCTACTTGATATTTCTAATCTCGCACTGCCTTCTTGATACTCTGCTGCTAATCATATCAATATAACTCATTTTAACAAAATCCATTTGAATTTACGTATTGGTCTGCTAATCAAGAGGTCCGGGAAGTGGGCAAGCCTTTCATGATCTACTGCTGTGCACATTGCATTTACTCGCAAGTTGGCCTATTTATAAGGAATTTAAAGTTATGAGCGGTGTCGCGTCTATTAATCTAGTCGATCCATATCGTATTCTTTATTTAGGCTAGTGCTGGTGGAAGCTACATATCATCTAATAAAATGAGTTCCGTATTATAAACTACAATATCTGTAAAACACTCCCTTTTGCAATATATTAATATTTGTGCCAATAATATTATAAAATACCGGTGTATCAACAATTTCACGTGAGGTTTCCTATGTCAGATGTTACACATCATATGCGACTACTGTAATGCTCGTAAAGTTTTTTATTCAGAATCATTTTATTGACCAACTTTCGTTACCCTAATTAGTAATGTTTCCTCCCCCGTGGACTTAGACCTTTTCGCATAAGGAATTGCGTCTGGAAACTTTCAGAATTGGGGATTCCGAGGGTTGCCTGATCTGGGTCCGTTTTCTTTTTCTCATTGACTTCCGAAGATGCCCTGTAAGTCAAAATATGATTTCAATCCACTGTTCATGAATCTTTGAATAGTTCAAGACTCCAAAACCCTCAGCTCTAAATTCACACAAGTAGAGTGAAGTAATCAAAACAAAACGTGTGGCATTTTGGATTAGCAAGGCTCCTCGGTTAGTGGAAATTCTAAAACATCGTTTTACTTTGAGTTTCTTAAAAGAAAATATAATTAAGACTCCTTGGTATAATCAAGCAGGCAGTGAATAGCAAAGAAGATTAAGAGCTATTATGTTCTTTGGTATAATCAAGCAGGCAGTGAACAGCAAAAAAAAAAAAGAGTTATATATTCTTTGGTATAATCAAGCGGGCCGTGAACTGCAAATAAGATTTATAAGAATCAGTGACAGTGGAAGTTCACGGAACATATAGGCAAAACGTAGCTTTCATAGATTTCTATACATCATTCCGAAAATAAGCGTAACTCAACTTAATCGATGGCCTCTAATTTAAATTTCTTTTCTTATCTCGTGTCTACTGATCAATTAATCGTTTTTTCGGTTAGCCGATGAATCTATTTAACGGGCAGTCGATCAATCATTTTCGATTAGTTTCAAATTGTCCGATAAATCAATTATTCATCGATTATAACCAACTCTAGTAGGAACCCAGCATAGACTGAACAATCTCATGCTATGATTAACGTTCATGGCACAGCTGGGAATCCAACCTAGACCTCGTAAAATGTTAGTGAATGTTACTGTATCAAGGATTTGTCCTTTCTTTGGCTAACTTTTGTCCCCAAGCCAGCACGTGCCAACACAGATCATCCAACAACATCACGTTCGGGCGTGGAATTATGCACGCAACTGTCGCATGGCTCATTACTGATGAGACAGGCAGCAAATATTTGTAGTGTACAGATGGCATTTGTCAGTAGATTATCTCTGAGTCGAGTGAGTTACAATGGTCGAAATGCCTATCGATATATGAACAGTGTGTTCGCCAAACGACACAGGGCTCTACATATTTTTCAAAAATTCACCAATTCGGCTTTTCGAACGTTCGTAATGCTCGAGTATTTCGAATAGTATTTCGATTGTTAAAATAAATCGTACTGTTCAAATATTTGAATCTCGACAAATTCATCAATTTGTGCAAAGAAACATGTCCAGTGGACGCGTTGTTGGAAGCAGGGGCGAATACGAGGGGGTTAATCTGTTCCCCATTCAGATCCTTACTATAAATAAATAAATAAATAAATAAATAAATAAATAAATAAATAAATAAATAAATAAATAAATAAATAAATAAATAAATAAATAAATAAATAAATAAATAAATAAATAAATAAATAAATAAATAAATCACTAAATAAATCAATAAATAAATAAATTCCTTTTATGCTTTGTTTCCTCTTTGTTTCCATGTTTATTTTAATTGTTCGAACATTTGATGATTTGACTCTTTCGTTTATTAAATGAACAGTCGTGTTATCATTGATATTATCAATAAGACAAACAAATTTCCACCAATATGGTCTGTGTTCGATTCAAATCTCTGTCATGAATTTTAACCATAGTAAGATGATGATGATTACGATAATTGTTGTTTTAAGAGGTCTAACATCTAGGTTATCGGCCCCTAATGGTCTGGCTGATAGCGAAAATAGCAATGAAATGAAAACCATTACGAAAATTAAATTAGATTGAAAATACTGACTAAATGGAACTCAGATTGAAATGACTCACAAAATGTAGAGTGGTAAACCCTACAAAAGGTAATTTAGAAGGAAAATACTCATAAAAGGAATTTATATATACGGGGAGCCAATTCACAAAAACAGTGTGGGAATATTAAAGAGAAAAGGAAATATAATGAAAAGAAAAAGAATTCTGATTCCTAGAAGAATGAGGGATCAGGAAAGATGAGACAAGGGCCAATTAAGGCGGGAAAGGAAGAGACTCCCTAGGCCTCGGATACCCTAATACTGTCGGGGTCGGAAAGGAACAAGAGTTGACCAAGAGAGGTCGACAGGAAAGAAGACGGAGAGGAGCCCGGCACAAGTAAGTGGAAGCAATGCTGGACTCAGTAAGGGTCAGGTGGTCGCCAACCCACGTCCCACTAAGTGTGAGCCCCTGAGGGGGCCATAGTAAGAGGTCGATCATCGTCTAGAGTGGTGAGTTCGTATCCTACGCTCGGCCATCGTAGAATATGTTCTCACAAAGTAAATGTACCACGAGATATCAAATGCAATAAGGGATGTACTGTATACGTATTCTCTCTCCTCCTCGACCCTAAAAGGACACAAGCTATCATCTTCGGCTCCCATAAGTTCTATTTTAATGGCTTATCCTTCTAGCTTGGCTTTACACTCGAACCCTACGAGGGATAATTCCTCTACCGTCGCAAGGAGCTGGACATACTTAATCAGCAGATACAACTGGGGATGGTGACAGGCGACCGCTAACTAAGGTTTAATTGTGGAAAGGTCAGGGAAGGGATTTTGGAAGGAAGTCGCCCGTGGACCTGTTGAAAACAACCCTCCCGGCATTTGCCTGGTGGTGAACCATGAAAACCATTTTCAGGACGGCCGATGTGGGATTCTAAACGAGCTCTCCCGATGCCACGAGCTAACGGCCACCGTGGCCGGTCACTCAGAAACCACGTCATTCTTCCAATAACACCGAATGCAATCATCATTCCCTTCAGTAAGGAACCTTGGGTTGATCTTCACGGGTCTGGCTGCGTGGCTCAGGGGTATCGTTCTCGCTTGCTGGGCCCAAGGTTACATGTTCGTATCCTGATGCAGACAGCTGGCATTTGAGGGTGCGCAAATGCGAGGGAGCCGTGTCAGTAGATTTACTGGCACGTTAAAGATCCCCTTCGGGGCGAAATTCCGGCACCCCGGCGTCTCTAAAAGCCAGAATAGTTGAAAGGGACGTAACACCAATAACATTATTATTATTAGGCCTATTAATCTTAACGTAAACTCTCGACTGGTCACCACATGTATAAATGGGCCGTTCCTTCTTGACCGGTACATATTACCACAGCGGCTTCGGTGGCGTAGCTGGTAGCATGCTAAGCTTCTATGCCCAAGATCGAGGGTTCAAACCCAGGCGAAGTCGTCGAAATTGTTAAGAGCGTTAATAATCCCTCAGTATCCCTTCCTTCGGAGGGGAAGTAAAGCCGGCGGTCCCATGTCATCAGAAGGAATCTAGATTTATTGCATGTAAAAGAACCTTCCACTAACTACAATTGTGTGAATCTAAATTTGTAGGTTAGATTTCATTAACGCTCTATTAGTTCTTACATTCGTCGCCAGGTGCTGACTGTAATGGCATCTAGTACCCACGTTAGCAGCTAGGTGTCGTTGACTGTAGCATTTGGTAGCAAAATTAGGAACTGCTTGAAATTGATGGTTGGTTGCAGGGGGTGTCAACCAGATAGGGATTATTTGGTACCATCGGTGTAGTAGCGCGGCCAGACGTAAGGAGCGGATTAAGCGCTGTATATCGTCTTGCCAACATATGCATGATACACGTTTTAATTGAATTGCAAATATATCCCTATATTTAGTCAATAAATATACACATAATTCCTAATTGACATTTCCTTGCAATTATCTTGCTCACCGACGATAATTACGTCACTTATCATTAAATAAACATTATTTCTACTGGGTTGGCGGCATTGACCAACATGGACGCTCTGTTTATGTCGTGTTTGGTGTAAACAATATTGCCCGTATATTAATATTTTATAATAAGCTAATGTTGTGTTCTTTCTCATCTTTCTTTCATCAAATCGTCTTCTTGGTAATGAGAAGTGAACAGTTCTTCTTCTGCTACGCCAAGTAAGTACGCTTATTTTAAGAGTTTAAGTGAAAACTTGTTTCTGTAGTGCCTGTGAAAAATATATCGTACCGGTAGCCTAGTTTTGAATTGATATTAGACGCAGTGTACAGGTGATATTCTACTTGACATATTAATTAACTTTCACTATTATTTATTCCACAGGTAGGCCTACCAAATTCTGTGAACAAACAAATCGTAAATTGCTGTTCTCGAAATAGCAGATGAATGTGGCAATTTGGCCTACTCTCCTGAGAAAGACCAGGTAAGAGTCTATGTTACCGTAATGTTTTCAACTTGATACATCTTGCAGAGATACATACAGTATCATGAGCCTATTGCATATGTGTACTCAAGTTCTTGAGGAGATCAGTTCTTGCACATGTTAGTTACTGGTGAAGTGGCAAGTATTCAGTTGGTCGAATGTGTAGTAATGCCATTACTGATGTAGAACTGTAATTACAGGTTCTAAAATCTTAACACACACTGGTCCTATGGGTGGCTGTGTGCTCTTGTTCTGTGGAGCAAAGTCCAACATTAAAATTTATTTCAGAGGTCTACATTTTGGTCCAAATATACAAATGAACTAAGCACCAAATGGTGAACGCATTTGTACTCTGAATTTGAAGCATATTAAGTTCATCAGAATGGTTTCGTTTTATGCGTATGTTATTTTAGAATAGGCTATGTTTAATTTTCTTCCCATCATTCCATAATTATTTTTAGAAAATTCAGCAGCTACAGCACTGTATTCATGCGTTGCAAAACTATTTCTCCTCTGGCAGAGGATTAAGAATAGAATTAGAAACGATGAGACGTCTTTCAGAAGGGTGATACCTGCAGAAGCAGTAACAAAACCACTCACCAGACACATCAAAAATCTAGAAGATATGCTGGAGTTACCCTTAATTGTTGTGTAATAGAAACACACGTGGATTAGTTACATTAATCGCAGAATTAAAATTTTAGTTATTTTCTGAAAGGTGAGAGAGGCAATCTTCATCAATCATAGATGTCTATTACATTAATAAATAAGCTTCTGTGTCCAACTAAAATAAATCCTAATCAGTTTTAATGTGGTGTTAACTCATAAAACAGTGTAAAGAAGATTGGTTAATATGTTTATGTTCGACACTGGCGAAATGTAAATATTATGTCAGAAAACTGTATAATGAGGCTCATTATAGTACAAGTTTTCATTATGATACAGTTTCTCCCACCAATCAGAGCTCAAGAAACAGTTGTGTGACCAATTAGGTGAGGATAGCATCGTACCTGCGCTCACTTCCATGGCCCCCTATTTTAAATTTCACTGCGTGGCGAGTGTCATAGTGAGGTATTCCAGGAGGCCATGGTCAAATACAAGGTATTCTCTGCATCTCATGCGCTCTGTTCAGTATATAAAACTGGTGAAATCTCGACAGATATTTATGAATATTTATGTTCGAACATAAAATAGTTATAATTATCGTCGAACATAAACAGTCGTATGCAACTCATCTATAATTGTAATTAAGACACTCGTATGGAAATTATAAAACTTGTGTCTTAATTATTGTCATTATAGGCTCGTTGCATAATGTACTATTAAGTTACAAGGTGCACATATAATAAGCCACTACAACAGAGATCTGAGTGAAATCACATGAAATTTTATTAACAAATAGGTGCAGGCTAGAACTATTACCACTGTGTTGTATTGTTTCTTCCAGTATCACAGTAAACAATTTGTTCTAAAGGACTCTTCACCTTGTATTATGTTATATCGTGGGATAGATAGATGCAAGATAAATATAATTCATTTATTATATGCCAATGTAATGGTTGACATACCTATAGGTAGTATTTTATTCCTACACGTTACTTATAATATTTTTCAACACGTAGGATGCTAATGTCTAAGCCAGTCACAGCTCGTGCTCAGTAGCGGCTGGTGTAGAAAATTAGTTGTGTGTAGAGATGGGCAGCAGTCGACTGAAAACAGTCGAATTAGTCGATAGTTAAAACAACTGCTTTTAAAAAACAGTCGAATGAATTCAACGACTACTCACCGTATCATAAACAAGTCGTGTGCAAACGACTGATCTCAAAACAATCGTTGGAAATCATTGGAATGAAACAAGTCGCTGGCAAACGACTAATTCCAAGCGAATGGAATCATTCGAATTGAAGTAGTCGTTGTAAACGACTGATCCCAAAGCAATCGTTGGAAATCATTGGAATGAAACAAGTCGTTGGCAAACGACTAATTCCAAGCGAATGGAATCAGTCGAATTGAAATAGTCGTTGTAAACAACTGATCCCAAAGCAATCGTTGGAAATCATTGGAATGAAACAAGTCGTTGGCAAACGACTAATTCCAAGCGAATGGAATCATTCGAATTTAAGTAGTCGTTCTAATCAAACGACTTCTTCAGGATAACTTCATGCTACAATTCATTGTGCTGTATGTTTATTGTAGAGCTTTAATTAATAAGTTAAGTATACCTGTAGGTGCCTATAGTTTTATACAGTTCGTTGATTCTTTCAATGAAATAGCCTAAATCCAGTTGTCCAAGTTATTGGAAATGTTAAGCATTCAATATTTAGATTATGCTTGAACTCCCGGTTTTCTGGCCCATCATCCCAGGCAAGCCTCCCAGTCAGATGGATCATTTGGCTGTAATTTTGAATTAGAGTAAGGTTGTAGTATGCGTGGTCAGATTTAGACAATAGCCTACTCCATGAAGGGGTCATGGCTACGCCTTCTATGTTTGTTTATTGAATAGAGTAACTGAAATGAGGGATGTATACTGATTTTAAGATTTGTGGAATGAGTTTATGAATTTTTAATAGAATTTAATGAAGTCTTCAGTAAAGTTGAAGGAGACATGATCGTGTTTAGACAATAGCCTACTCCATGAAGGGGTCATGACTATGCTTTCTATGTCTGTTTAAGGTGTAGTGTGGCTGAAATGAGGGAGGTTTACTGATTTTGGTGTTTGTGGAGTAGTCTTTTCGTTTATAATTTAGGTTTTGTGAAGCTCGTTGCGGAGTTGTTTTATGGATTTTATTGCTCTGCAAATGAAGTGTATTAGGGGGTTCTGGGTTTGGTTTAGCTGTAGTTTACAGGGTTATGGCTGAGAGTTGTTGTAGCAGGCCTAACAACTGTGTCAGAGCAGTGGCGTGCTGTGTGGGAGGGGGGTTAGTGGCAAAGACATGAGGGCAGGGATGGAAGAGTTTATGTGTTTCCTCACAGTTGGCGCACTTAGGCTTATCTCGAGGTACCGTACAGATAGAGTGGTGATGTAAATCTCCAGCGGGTACTGTGAGGACAGCTTGACGGCTGTAGGTGCCTATAGTTTTATACAGTTTCTTGTTCGTAGATTCTTTCAATGAAATAGCCTACGTCCAGTTGTCCAAATATATATGTTTGTCATTTCATTGGAACTCCTTAACACAGTCTATACACTTTTAATGAGAATTGGGTGCATTCTTGAATTATTACACAACTTGAACATGGGCTTACCAATTATGGCTTAGAGTTCTATTTATTTTATGATTGAATTTCATTCATTTATTCTACCGCGTGATAAATGAATTACAAGAAAATTATTATGAAATTCTCCCCATAGCGTGATGGTAATGATCGATGCAAACATAGAATAGATTTTCCAGGAAAATTAAATCAGAAAATATTTATATTGGGATCCAATATTAATAGCATTTTAGCAAGTCGGAGGGTGTGTACGCTCAAATTGATTCTGGTTGTCAATTGGTTTGTAGAGATGGGCATCAGCAGTCGACTGACAAAAGTTAAAACCATCGACTTGTTTGACTGCTTTTAGAAAACAGTCGAATGAATTCAACGACTACTCACCGTAACATAAACAAGTCGTTTGCAAACGACTGAACTGATCCCAATTGTTTTAACATGCTCTGAGCGCTGGCATAGTTTTACGTTATGGTCATAAATTGTTTGTATTCACATGGTTGCCAACATCTCCACTGAAAGTTCGCTCTCGTTACTGTTCTAAAGTGCTCTATTGTCGTGTCTCGTGTGTATTTATTCTAGGCTGTCGTGAAACAAGTAGGGTAGTCGTATTCATTCATTCCTATTCATGAGCTTAAATGGCACTCTGTCAAACGCATACATGTGTCAGAATCCAACACAACACAAAATAACATAATGACTTGATTTTGTCTGCTGTTAATTCATTTTATGGGCTTGGGACATCTTGGTCATCAGCCCCATGCAGTTGGGTGTGGGTAGAATTGCTCCGATAATGCGATGACTGTAGTAGTGTGTGTAGCTTTATAAGGGACAGGCTTGGGGAGGTGCCCCAGGAGTTGAAATAAGGTACTACCGGATTTCCATCAGGAAAGGAATAAAATAAAATAATGTTGAGGCCCACAGGAGAGATCTGCAGAATATCTTGGCTGAGTAGACAGGGAATTTGTAACTGTTCCTGTTGGTATTTCAATTTCATTTTAGTACATATTATTAAAAATTCTTAAAAATAAATGTCCCTAACTATGGCTGCCACCTTTCCAGTCCTCATCTGAATTACAGAAAGTATAGCCTACACACTACTACAGATACCACAATAACAGAGATTATCATATAAATCCTATACACTTCCAAATATATGGGGCTAAATGAATATGTTATCAAAAGCCCTAAAATTAATATCAAAAACACAATGATTCTACAATAAGAGATTCTTTTAAAATATAGTTATAGTAGGTGCAAACATACACATAACAGCAAATTCAAGTTCTCCATTTCAAGCATTACACATTTATTAAGTTAACTGTTTCAACATACAAACTTGCATGTGTTGTAGGAATTTGCGGTTCATCGGTGTCAGCCATGGCGTCAAGGAGGTAATAGGTCCATTATCATGTGCTGTAGCCTACCGTTATACCTTGGCAAGAAAGAAGAACATGCCTCAACACATACTTTTAAAAGGACCAGATTTGATTACTGTATTTTTGCTAAGTTTGATTTTCTCTCTCTGTTATTTTTTCTTCGTTGACAAACTTTTTAAATAAAACGATGATTTCTAGCAGTATTGAGTGTGTTTCTTGTTTTTCATTGAAAGTCCTATTTCTCCTTTCCCCTTCACAGCATGTCATAGAATTTACTGTATTAGTGTGCCATGAAATTTGTTTATGTATATGTACTTACTGTATTTCACCCTTCAAAATTGGTGGACTGGATATATTTTAAAGGGAATATCAAATGAACTACTGTATATACATTTTGTGATATCCAATTATTTTTCTGAAACTAATGAATTTGGCATTAATTACACTAACAATTTTAGTGTGATGAGGATCAGGTTACACCACCTATTTCCTTAGTATTCTCTCTTAAAATTTTCCTGTTATTGCGAACAGCATCAAGCATTTTAAGATATGAATATTCTCCCTTCCCAGTACTTTTACTTTCTAGTTTAATCTCGGAACTAATCGGTTATAATTGGGCCTACAATGGTTAATTGGAAGGGACCATTTTTTTTAAATTGAGTAATAATATGCTGCAGACCTTATAGTAGCCTAATTCTTGTCAATGCAATATGCTCCAATTGCAACTGAAAGAAATGTAAACATGTAAATTATTGATGAGGTCATGTCCTAAATGCTGTGATTGCTCATTTCAGAGTTCCGGAATTCACAATTTCCCACTTTGGTATTATTTAAAAAAACTGTTATTGCTATTTTGAATGTGATTTATCTCGTGTAGATCATATTATTATGTCCACACTTAAAAACGTGTGCTATAAGTATTGGGAAGATTGTGATTTTCGGAACATTGAAGTGGGCAGAGCAGTTAGGACGAGAATATTTAGCGGAACGAGGGGAAGGGGTGGGGTAGGCTACCCGCACGGCCGTGCTCAACTAGTACCGCGGTCATACACCAGACAGCGCTGAAGTCTTAGGTGCCAAGAATTAGCATGGCTGTCGGCTATCTGTAGTAGTAGGTAATCTGTGGTTGGTTGGTTCTTAAGTTTAGGGGCTGCGACAACGCTGTCACGTAGCCCCGTGTACTTTGGGTGTGTGTAGAATCTGTCTGATAACCGGTGTTAATTGTGATGACTGTATTAGTGTGTGTTATCTGTTTTTTTTAATTTAAGTACTGCAACTTACAATTTTTCAAATAGTTCTTACTTTTGCCGCCAAGCGCCACCTTCAACGACTACTAGGCCAAGTTCAGAACTTAGCTACTAGATGCCACCGCAGTCGGCTCTTGGCAACGAACGTAGAAACCTAAGAGCGTTGTTTTACATTCTTAACCTATCCAATTTAGCTTCACACAGGTGCAATTAGTGGAAGGTTCTTTAACATGCCATAAATCTATGACATGGGACCACCGGCTTTACTTCCCCTCCGAAGGAAGGCATACTGAGGTTTTTTAACGCTCTTAAAAAATCCGAAGGCTTTGGCCGGGTTTGAACCCGCTATCTTGGGCATAGAAGCTCAGCATGCTACTGACTACGCCACCGAAGCCGCCTTGAAATTGATGGTATGCAGTCCTTACCTGAATTACACACTAATACACCCATCACAATTAACACCGGTTATCAGGCAGATTCTACACACACCCAAAGTACACAGGGCTACATGATCGCGTCGTCGCAGCCCCTAAACTGAGGAACCAACCAACCAGCCATCTCGCGACCGATAGGCGCACTAACTTTCAAGAAGATGTTCCTATAGCAACACATATAATATCTCTATCTGTGCCATGGTAACAGCCCCATGTTTATAGTTGTTGATGCCTACTTCTTGAGTTCCTAGAATGAGCGTAGATCCGAATGAAACTTCAATACCAAACATATGTTGTGTGTGTCCCGTTAAGCTCTCAGTATCAGCTTGTTTAAACACCAGCACACCCTGTTCGTACACATTGACACATTCCATTCCGAGCACCGTTACATCTTAAAATCTCAATCCGCAATTTCGCTTGAACAATTAATTCTATTTTGTGAACCTTATCTTCGGGTGGCTTCGGAGGCATAGTTGGTAGCATGCTGAGCTTCTATGCCCAAGGTCGCGGGTTCAAACCCGGCCGAAGTCATCGGATTTTTAGAGCGTTAAAACTCCCTCAGTATGCCTTCCTTCTGAGGGGGAGTAAAGCCGGCGGTCCCGTGTCAGATTTATGGCATGAGAAAGAACCTTCCACTAATTTCACTTTTGTGAAGCTAAATTATAGGTTAGATTTGACTAACGCTCTTAGGTTCCAACGTTCGTCGCCAGGTCTAGACTGCGGTGACATCTAGTAACGAAGTTCAGAACTAGTTGGTCGTTGACGGTGGCGTTTGGTAGCAAAAGTTAGAACTACTTGAAAATCGAAAGTCTGCAGTCCTTATTTGAATTGAAAACAGATAACACAGACTAATACAGCCATCACAATTAACACCGGTTATCACACAGATTCTACACACACCCAAAGTACACGGGGCTACATGACCGCGTTGTTGCAGCCCCTAAACTGAGGAACCAACCAATCTTCTCTTCCGCCGGCCCATGAGCGTTGTGAATCCAATGTAATAATAATAATAATAATAATAATAATAATAATTAAGATAATGTTATTGGTTTTAAGTCCCTTTTAACAACTGCTGCTTTTAGAGACACCGAGGTGCCGGAATTTTGTCCCGAAGGGGATCTTTAACGTGTCAGTAAATCTACTAGCATGGCTCCTTCGCATTTGCGCACCCTCAAATGCCAACTGCATCAGGATTCGATCCTACAACCTTGGGTATAGCAGGCGAGAACGTTACCGCTGAGCCACGCAGCCAGACTCCAATAATATTGTTGTTCCTGGTGCGCCCCGTGTACTAGGGTGTGTGCCTGATAATCCGTGTTTCTGAAGTTGTATCCCAGCATTCGCCTGGAGTAGAAGTGAGGAAACCACTTCCAGGATGGCTGCGGTGGGAATCGAAACCGCACCTCAGAGGTGACGGCCGATCGAATGGAACAGTTCTTGTCTGATAGTCCATGTTATGATAGTGACTGCAATAGTGTCATGAGAGCTGCATAGCCCAAGAGGCGCCAAACTTCTAACTGAAAGGGAGTGGGTTCGATTCCCACCCAGGTAGTAGATTTTAAAAATTATCACTTTCAGGTATGCAAATGAACCCTGGAGCTCACCTGTACGGAGTTGGCTGTCCTGCGCTTTCATTTATTTTTCTAGTAGTGGAATATTTAGGGGATGACGTGAGATAAATTCCCAGCGGTGAGATTGGGAAATCGTGCAGAAGAACTAAGGCTCAGGATGGTCGCTCACATCTCGAAACGAGTGGAGCTTCATTAATATGTAGTTACGCTGTGCGAAAGAAGATCGATGTCGACCTAGTCACGGGATCGAAAATGTAATTTAAACCACACGCAACGAGGAAACTTCCACGGTGGTGTATCGACTCGACCAGCTGACACTTGTTAAGGAGGTCATCGCCACTTGGGGGTGCTAGCTTATAGACATTGCCCGGTACGCCAAGGAGTCGCCCTTCACGCTCAGTGAGGACTGTTATCCGACCAAACTGAGCCCAGTGTAAGTAAATGATGATTATAATAATTCTTGTTTTAAGTGGCCTATCATGTAGGGGGTTGCCTGTTCCTCTATCGGGCGCGTCCCAGGAGGCGGACAGGGGGGCTCGCCGGACTTGTCCGGAGGGTTTGAGGGAAATAAAATACCTCTCGCGGACCAAAAACAGGCCCCTTGCCAGGGTTATGGTGAAGCTACGTTAGGCCTAGCAAGCCAGTAGTGGATATGAAACTGCTTTTAAAACGAGAACGGGCCTCGGAAAGGACAGATCTAAAGGAAACAGACCTGGCTATGGAAATGGACTACGAATTGGAACTTTGAATATAACTACATTGACGGGAAGAGTGGAGGAGATTGTGGATATGATGGAGAGGAGAAAAATGGACGTACTCGGACTGGCAGAGACCAGATGGAGAGGGGAAGGAAGAAAAGAACTGAGAAATGGCTTGCAGCTATACTGGATAGGAAATGAGGAGGGGAAGAGAAATGGAGTGGGAATGGTGGTGAGAGAGGGGCTGAGGGAGGAAGTAAAGAGGGTAAGTGATAGAATAATTAGAGCCAGAATCACTGTGAAAGGTAGAAACCTGGACATTCTGCAAGTCTATGCACCACAGGTGGGATGCACAGAAGGCGAGAAGGACGAGTTTGAAGAGGAGTACAGAAGCAGTTAGTAGGGAGAGACCTGATAGTCATTGGAGACCTAAATGCCCATGTCGGAACTGATAGAAGAGGTTTTGAGGAAGTAATTGGTGGTGAAGGTTGGGGAAACAGGAATAAGGAAGGAGAGAGATTGTTGGAACTGTGCAAGATAAATGGGCTAATGGCTGGAAACACATGGTACAAGAAGAGAGAGAGCCATAAAATTACTTGGTACAGCAGGGATTTGACTAGGAAATCAGTGGTGGACTACATTCTATGCGGGAAGTAGACAAAGAAGAGTATCACGGATATAAGGGTAATACCTTCAGAAGCCCTGGACAGTGACCACCGTCTGCTGGTCGCCAAGGTGAGAGGACTGAAGGAAAAGAGGAGAACTGAGAACCAAGAAAGAAGAATAAGGACATGGAAGCATGGAAGCTGAAGGAGGATGGAAATAAGGAGAAGTTCCAGATATTAGTGAGGAATAAATTACCGAAGGATGATCCGAAAACAGGTGAGGAAGAATGGAATAGGTTCAAGGACGTGTTGGTAGAAGCAGCGGAAGTCGTGTGTGGCAGAACTAGTGGAAAGAAAAGGTGGAAGGAAACACCATGGTGGAACCCCAGAACTAAGGAAGCAGTGAAAAAGAAAAATGAAGCATTCAGGAAATGGTTCCAACAGAGGACAGACAGAACAAGAGAAGAATACCAAGAGCGGAAGAAAGAAGCAGGAGAAGTAGTGAAGGAAGAGAAAAAGAAATGGCTGGAGAAATGGACAGAATTGATGGAGGAGGACTGTGATGGCATTAAGAAAGTGTTGTATGGAATTATAAAGGCAAAGAGAAGAGATACAGGGGAAAATGTCAGAATGGTGGACAGGAATGGAAAGGAGGTCGAAAATATGGAAGAAGTAAAGGATATCTGGAGAGAATACTTCAAGGAACTCCTAAATCCAACTAAAACCAGCGTAGTGGACATTGTGGAGGAAGAAACAGACAGTGACCAAGACATTTCAGAGAAGGAATTGACATGGAAAGAAGTGGAGGAAGCATTAAAGAAGATGAAAGGGGGAAAGGCACCGGGAATAGACGAAGTGAGTGTGGAGATGGTGAGAGCAGCAGGGGTGATAGGAACACAGTGGCTCTTTCGAGTAATGAAAGTGATATGGAGGGAGAAGAAAATACCAGAGGACTGGAAAGGAGGGATAATAATACCCATATTTAAAAAGGGAAGTAGGAAGGAATGCAAGAACTACAGGGGAATTACACTCATGTGCCACTGCGCCAAAATATTTGAGAAGGTACTGGAGAGAAGAATTCGGACAGAAGTTGAAGATGGGCTGAGGGAAGAACAGTATGGATTCAGGCCAGGAAGGTCAACAGTTGACCTCATCTTTGCAGTAAGACAGCTACAAGAACACCATTATGAATATGGGAAAGATCTGGTGATGACCTTCTTGGATATTGAGAAAGCATATGATAGTATTAATAGAAACAAGGTATGGGAGGCAATGAGAGCAAAAGCAGTGAACAAGGAGATAGTGGCAAGAGTGAAAGCAATGTACGAGGGAAGCAAAAGCTGTGTAAAGGTGGGAAGAGAGAGAACGGAATGGTTTCAACTGGAGAGTGGTCTGAAACAGGGAAGTGCCCTCTCACCCCTGTTATTTATAGTGGTGATGGATGAAATCATACGAAAAGTGGTAAATAGCATTGGGGAAAGGAAAATGAAGGCAATGTTGTTTGCTGATGACCTTCTGGTATGGAGAGAGGATGAGGAAGAAGTACAAGAGCAATTAGATGAGTGGGAGAAGGTAGTGTTATCATATGGGATGAAGTTCTCAGCACAAAACAGTGAAGTGGTCATCACAACGAGGAAGAAGAACAGACTGGATAAGGGCATAACACTTGGAGGACAGCAGTTGCAGAAAGTAGAATGCTTCAAGTACTTGGGAAGCATAATTGAAGAAAAGGGAGGCAATAGGATGGAAATAAATGAAAGGGGAAGGTGCGCAGATGGATTTTTCAAGAGTGTTAGGGGGATGTTATGGAATAAAGGTGTACCACAAAAATGTAAAATGTAAAGGAATCATCTACAAGACCTACTTTGTGCCAATTTTGACATATGGTTCAGAAACATGGGTGATGAAGGAAAGGGACAAGAATAAAATACGAGCAGTGGAGATGAAGTTCCACAGGAGTAGGGTAGGAGTGACAAGAATGGACAGAGTAAGGAATGAGTCAGAGAGATGGTAAGAGAGGAGCCATTGCAAAATAGAATAGAGCGATCTAGGGTACAATGGTATGGACATGTGAGGAGGATGCAAGAGGAGAGGATACCGAAGAAGATGTTTGGAATGGAAATGACGGGAAGGAGGCCAAGGGGAAGACCAAGGGACAGATGTACAAAAGGAGTTAAGAAGAGTGTGGAGGAAAGAGGAGTGTGCTGGGACACAGTAAATGACGAGAGATGGTGGATGGACAGGAAACGATGGAGAGGCTTATGTTCCAAGCAGACCCAACCAGTGGTTGGAAACTGCTCAAGATGATGATGATGATCATGTAGGTAATCGGCCCCTAATGGTTCAGATGAAAATGAAAGATGATGCAATAAAAAAATAGAACTAAACCTAACTACAAACTTACAACTAACTTACGTACAAGAAGAAGAAATGAATAAGTAAAAAAAAGAAAAAATATAAATAATGGACACGAGGAAAAGAAATATCCTCAATCCTCGGAGAATGAGGAGGGACGTGGAAGGAAGGAGAACCATGAATGGCAGGTAGGAAAGTGAAAAAGGGGAGGGCCCGCCCCGAAGTCAGTAGAAGGGAAAAAAACGGACCCAGCTCAGGAATCCCTCGGAGTCACCAACTCCCGAACTCACCAGCTGTGAGCCCTTGAGGGTGTAGTACTATCCACGGTGCACCAGAAGTGGTGGGGCTACACACACCCTGCCTCCTTAAGGGCCTTGTGCAGAAGCCACGAGATATGAAGAGAACAGGAGAGGTCTGACCCCTCAAAGAATGAGGGATCAGGAAAGATGAGAGAAGGGCCAATTAAGGCGGGAAAGCATCACTAAATGATATCACTAAAAACGCAGTCACAAAATAACCAAACGTACAAAACCAGACCAATTTTTTTGCAAGCTACATGGATAGAAATTTGATGCGTTTAGCGCACCAAAAATATTCGTACACATTGTAACGGCGCGTTTTGCGACTTTTACATCGAGCTTCCAGAAAAGTATCAAGGTTCGTTACAGTTTCGGCAAGTCGAGTTGGTACCGATAAAGGGAGAAAGTCACAGCTTAAATTGCCAACCAAGTTTGCAGTTTGGACGTCGGCAAAATTTTTTGGTGCAAAAAAAAAAAGCCCCAAATTCCTCTCCGTGCGTTGCTGCACATTCATCGTGACATCACTATAAACATCGATTCGGTAATCACAAGGTTTGCTAAACAAAATAGACGAGTTGATTTTGTTATATAAATAATAGTTTTTATATAACAGGTATGAACTTGTAAATATGTACAGTTGTAACAGAACATGATAATTGAAATAAAGATATTTTCAGTAAAGAATTAAATGAAAAAAACTGCTTCAGTTAAAATTCGTTAAGTTTTATTAGTCTGGTTATTGTGTATTCTTTTTTTTTGTTTTTTTTTTGAGTTTGCAAAAAAATTTGTTCTCCGTTTGGGGGGGGGGGGGGGGGGGTCAGGACTCCCGTAACCCTCCACCCCCTGAATCCGCGCCTGCCTTATCTGTAAAGTAAGCATTGCTATTGAGGACCGACGTTCGAGCAGCTAGAGCCTTTAAGGAGGCGTGTTCAACTCACTGTGCCTCCTTTACTCCTTGACTACAACCGAACTACGTTGTTGTTGTGTCTGTATATTTGGCTCCTTGAATACAGAGCCACCGGACACTGACAGTTATATGAGGGATTATTGCCTGTGATAACTAGAGTTCTCTAACTGTCCTCGTTAACTACCGGCTCGCTGGGCGGCTAAGTGGATCCAGTGCTTTCCCAGCTCGAGGCGCAGCGTTGACAACTCTCCATTGTAGCCATTGAGATCAAGCAGCAAGACTGTGCAACACTGCAGACGTGAAAAGCGATCTGGCAGTCAGGACTAAACTATGGACTCCACGTGGAGTGATAGAGCAAGCAAGCTATTGGTTATTGTAGCCGCGTGCTACCGCCATGCCCCATTATAATAGTGACAAGTAACTATCACATGTCCTTTTTCCCAGGATTTTTTTTATACATGGGTTGTTTTTTTAAGTTTTGGCACCTTAGTTATAACTGGATTAATAACTCCCTTAGATGGTTCCAAGTTTCACAGGCCCTCGATGTAGTCCCCACCGTTGCGTACAACGTGTTCCCAGCGATGTGGAAGTCGTTGGATCCCGTTGGCACTGCCCAATCTATTGATGGTACGAAGAGAGCGCTCGGCAGCCTGCTTAAAGTCTTCAATGGTACGGAAGCGCTGCCATACTGTTCCCCGAGGGCAAACCGTTAATGCGGCGTACTATTGTTCGTTTCTGCAAGACCATCTCCAAGGAGCTCTGAGAAGGAAACGGCGCCACCACATGGTTACACCGCCCATCGTTCTGCATGACAATGCTAAGGCACACACAGCAGGCGTTGTGTCGGCATTGTTGGATCGCTGGGGCTGGGAGGTCCTCTATCACCCCCCCCCCATATTCTCCCGACATCAGTCCCTGCGACTATGATCTCATCCCGAAGATGAAGATGGCAATGCACGGGGAGCAGGCTGCCTAGCGCTCTCTTCGTACCATCAATAGTTTGGGCAGTGCCAACGGGATCCAACGACTTCCGCCCATCTAAGTGAGTTATTAATCCAGTTATAACTAAGGTGCCAAAACTAAAAAAAACAACCCATGTATATTATATACCAGCAACTCACCCCCGGCTTCGCCCGGAAACTGAAACATTATTTATATAATTTATACAGGAATCAACTAGCAGAATTCTCTTTATCGGACCACAAACCTTGAACATTTCTTCCCTGTGTCAAAGTAACTTGGGGGACGACTCCCTTTGTCTTGGTGAATTCTTTCTTGCTCTCTCTCTCTCTCTTGTGACTATCCAGAAATTATTTGTTGCTCTGTTTCATTGTTATGTGATAAGCGTTTTTTTTGTGTTCGATGTCAATGAACTGCGACCTATATCCGTTTTACGTCTCGGCGTGATGGGTTAAAATCACTGACTGGACTATTAATTATGTTATCATGGAGATGCATGTGCAACGAATTCTTGTCAGACGTAATTTAAGAATGGCGAGCTGCATGAAACACAAATCCCCCTTCCGTCCAATCTTAACTTGACTGTGTATTTTGCGGAACGGAAAGTTCACAGGGGAAATGAAGAAAAGCCGAGTTGCACTTCCTGGAAAACTCCAAACACGTCCACTCTTCTCTGAAGTCTTGACTCGACACAACTCGACAGTTTGCTGCTGGCTTTATCTGGAGTTATAGGTTCGCTTGCCAGCCAGCTAACTCGTAAACTGTCTCGAAAATAGTAATTGAATGGAGATTGTTGGAAGAAAGGGAAACGTAAAGGCACTTATAGTGGGCGATGTATTGAAGATAGAGATATGCTCTCGCGGTCTTTTTTGTAGAACTTTTCAAGCTGAACAGTTCTTACACACACAGTATATAGATATTTTAACGGTTTGCCCAGCGTAAGTTTATGCACGGACGAGAGTTTTTTTTCGACAGTCTACACTAAAATCGTTACTGCTTGGCTTCCTTTGATCATAAAAAAAATATTTTCGACAGAAACCTTCCTCGAGATATCCTTTACAGAATGGTGAAAACCGCATCAAAATCCATCCAGTGGTTCTAGAGATTACCCGTGACATCCAAGAATCGAGGACTTGGTTTTATACTAAGTAGGGATTCTACAGTACATTGTGGTCCGCCCAGTCATTCGTGTTCACCGACTGAAGAGTTACATATGACAACACTGAAAGAATGCCTTCAAAAATGTATATTTACAAAACCTCCTCGGCCATCCTGGAAGTAGTTTCCCCACTTCTACTTCAGCCAAATGCTGGGATGTTTCCTAACTTAAGGCAACGACCACCTCCTTCGTGATACTATCCCCAACTTACAAATACTCCCACTTGTACGGCCATCACAATAACACAGGTTATCACACCCGACCGGCAAAGAAAACCGATCACTTGAAAAAATCAACATTACTTTCATTTATATCATATCCAGCAACCCGACCCGGCTTCGCCCGGGAACAGTTGTGAATGAATTGCGTGATAAGCGCTTATATACGATGTCAATGAACTACGATCTATATCCGTTTTACGTCTCGGCATGATGGCTTAAAATCACTGAATGGACTTAACTATATTATCATGGAGATGCATGTGCAACATATTCTTGCCAGACGTAATTTAAGAATGGCGAGGTGCATGAAACACAAATCCCCCTTTCGTCCAATCTAAAAACACTTGGGCTATAGTGGCCGAAATATTGAATAAAGAGATGTGCTCTCGGGTACGTTTTTTTAGAACTTTTCATGCTGAACAATTCTTACAATCATTGTATATTGATATTTTTAACGGTTTGCCCAGCGTAAGCTTAAAAAGCGCACGGACGCCAGGATTTTTTTCGACTTTTTCTCTGAAATCGTTACTGCTTGGCTTCTGTTGATCATAAATAAATTATTTTTTTACAGAAACCTTCCTCGAGGTATCATTTACAGAATGGTGAAAACCGCATTAAAATCCATTCAGTGGTTCTCGAGATTACCCGTGACATCCAAGAATCGGGGACTTTGTTTTATACAAGTAGAGATTATACGCCAATCAGTATAATTTAATATACTATAATCCCCCTTCCGTCCAGTCTTAAATTGACTGTGAATTTTGCGGAACGAAACGTTCACAGGCGAAATGAGAGTTGGACTTCCAGGGAATGGCAAGGTGAATGAAACTCAAATCCCCCTTCCGTCCAAACTTAACTTGACTGTGTTTCACAGGCGAAATGAAGAAAACCCGAGTTGCACTTCCAGGGAAACTCCAAATACAACCACCCTTCTCAGAAATCTTAACTCAACACGACTCGACCGTTTGCTGCTGGCTGTATCTGGGCCAATAGGTTCACACGCTAGCTAAGCTGTAACAGGGATGATAGACTCGCCCTTAGCTAGCTCGTAAACTGTCGCCTCAGTAGTTGAATGGACATGGTTGGAAGAAATTAAACGTAAGAACACTTATAGTGGGCGATGTATTGAAGATAGACATATGCTCTCGCGGACTTTTTTGTAGAACTTTTCATGCTGAACAATTCTTACATCAAAGTATTTAGATATTTTTAACGGGTTTCCCATCGTAAGCTTACAAAGCGCTCAGACGCCAGTTTTTTTTCGACTTTTCCACTGAAAATGTTACTGCTCGGCTTCCGTTGATCATAAATAAATTATTTTCTACAGAAATCATCGTCGAGATATCCTTTACAGAATGGTAAAAACCGCATCAAAATCCATCCAGTGGTTCTCGAATTTACCCGTAACATCCAAGAATCGGGGACTTTGTTTTTTACTAGTAGGGATAGAGATTCTACAGTACATTGTGCCCCGCCCAGTCATTCGTGTTGACCGACTGAAGAGTTACAACTGACAACACTGAAAGAATGGCTTCGAAAATGTATTTTTACAAAACCTCCTCGGCCATCCTGGAAATAGTTTCCCCACTTCTACTCCAGACAAATGCTGGGATGTTTCCTAACTTAAGGCAACGACCACCTCCTTCGTGATACTATCCCCAACTTACAAATACTCACACTTGTACGGCCTTTCCGCGGGAAACAACATCATGTCAAAGAATCGCTATTGTTAAATGAAACAATGATATGAAGAATGGTAATGCATCCAGGAAACCTTACTTCCATGCTATAACTACAGTATGAACTGTACTAGGCATATACCGTTCATATTTATGATTTGAATGAAAGTAGACTAATGTTGCATTTTTCAAGTGATCGTTTTTTGTGTGTGCCGGTCGGTGTATTATATACACACACACTCAAATACACGGGGTTATATGACCACGAAGTCGCAGCCTCTAAATAAGCAATAACAATAGGCAATTCCGTAGTAAAGAACGATATATTTTGTGGAATGGCATTCAAGTTTCATTGTTAGTAAGTGAATCATCAGCAAGTTTGCTAGCGATCCAGCTTGGCAAAGTTCAATGTACAATGTGCAGTCGGCAGTTTGTATGACTTGCTTAAGAAGATAGATTCGTATGATCTACAGAATATCATACAGTTTGCCAGAATTCATTTTCAGCCCTTTGCCTTGAAACATTCAAGGAGTTGGTAAGAAAGCACCGGTTCAGGAGACTGTGATGGACGAAGAAAAGTGTAAATTATCATTATTCTTATTTTATAATTATCTCTATTCTTTCTTCTTTCTTCGTTTTGCCCACTTAGGGAGCTCGTTTGAACTTGTTGACTGGGTTGATGGTGTTTTCCCTCTTCTTCTCCTCCCAAAATCTCCTCATGAACTCACTATGCCCCTTCTTACGTTCCTCCGTCCATTTTTTTTCCAGTGGTCTTCTTAGCTTTTTCTTTGAAAGAGTGATTTGTAACTAAAGTTCCAAAAGTCTTGCGATTCATGATGCAATCTTCTGTAATGTTTATCTCTTTTAAGTCCTGTTTGATTTCTTCTAACCAACTGATTTTGACCTTCTTTGAATTAATTATATCAAGGAGTTTTTTATTGCATATCTGGTGTTGTCCATTCTGCAGATGTGACCATAAAATTTCAATCTATCTTACGCACGGTATCGGTGAACTTATTGATTACTGTGTACAAGTCTATGGTTTTCCTTTATAACTACCTTCTATTATAATTATTATTACTAGAACAACACATTTACACTTTTTAACGTGTTTAATAATCACTAGCATTACCCGTCGCGGCTTCGCCCGCCAATATTCTAGTTGTAAAGAGTACACTTAGCAAAATCTCAATCATGAATGCTATGACTGATTTATCCTTGGTATGAATAATCAGACTTTATCAATTCAGCTACTGATGCAGTGGTTAGGGGTTTGTCATTCCTTCATAGGTATATCAGAGCGAAGTTAGTTTTCTGGGAATATCACAGACACTGTTAATTTAAGGGCCTTTAAATGTGGTTTTCGGAGACCCTTTATAGTCGGGTGAAAAAGACCTTTCGTACCACACTCACACGTGAAAATTGCGTGAAAAAATTCTAGAGTGCCCCTTGACCCCCTTAAGCGCATTATACTGTATGTATTGATGAATTTTACAGCTTAATTTGGTTCAGTGATACCCTTATAACCGTCTGGAAACTTTCACAGTAATGTAATAATTAGAATTGCATTGCGTCTTACAGAAATAGATGGACCTGTGAGATTCTGTTACCATTATTACCGTGTTGCATTATTTCATTGTAAATATACATGTTTTAATGAATTTATTTAATTGTGAGACATTTAAAGAGTAAGTGATTGCGTATCGCTTATGCATTGGTTTATGCTGAACCTGTAGGTACCCCATATGTGTAGGTTGGTGTTAATGGGACCTTAATTTCGGTACAAAACTGGAATGGGACCATAGCAGAATAATATAGGGAGGGATTATTTTCTATTCACTAATTATTCACTAATCGGCCAACTAGGGACCACGATAAGTTCCACTATACATTCTGGCGTTTATTCAATTTACGATTGATCCAGTAAGTTTTCATTAACTTGCTGTGTCGAGCACGGCGTTCATCCGACCACTTTGCACCGGTTGTCCATTTCTCATCTCGGAAAGTCCCAAAAGTCA
This sequence comes from Meconema thalassinum, assembly GCA_946902985.2. NCBI lineage: Eukaryota > Metazoa > Arthropoda > Insecta > Orthoptera > Tettigoniidae > Meconema > Meconema thalassinum. The sequence goes on along the minus strand of OX336395.1, from coordinate 226,823,572 downwards.
CGATGCTTTTTCGGTAAAGGTCTCGTTTGTGCGCTTCTCCAGGTCGTAGGGCCATTTCTTGGAGGCCTTTCTTGACGTTAACGTATCAGGGAACTGTTGTTTTAGGTTTTGAGTCGAAATTGTTAAATATACGTTTTGTCCATCTAGAGTCACCCATCCGTCGCAAGTGACAGTAGAAGCGAGCCCTAGGTTTGCGCATTGTGTAATCTTCCCTATCTTAGAATAGATTTCTTGCCTTTTCTTACGTAGATCCCGTTTTTGTAGTTTGAACCAAGTATGTTGTGGAGAATCTTGCTCTCTTTTTGCTCTAAATTAGCAAGCGCACTTTTCTGAGAGCGGATAAGGCATTCGGACGCATAGAGGGATACTGGCTTGACGACAGTGATGTAGTGATGAATTTTGGTATTTATAGAAAAGCACCTTTTGTTATATGTGTTCCGGGTGGTTTGAAACGCTAGTCCAGTTTTTTTTTCTCTGCCCGCTATGGCCTCTGTATCTAGTCCGTTTTATTATTATTATTAGTCTATTTTTATTATTATTATTTTCTTATACCGAATATTCTTGTATTCTAAAAAGTGGTTTATTGTTGTATGCATTATTTATTTTGCATAGTTATTATAATTTGCCAACATGTAGTCTACAGCATCCAAATTTGTAAATAAATATATGTAAGTTATGTATTTTATTTGTATATTTCCTTCAAAATGACCACATTCATCCTATTTAATTACGTTATCAGTGTTAAAGATGAGGTAGATAGGTGATCTAGTAATTGGGACGAGACTGGTACTATTTGTATAATGTGTGACAACAGTTTTGTTGGATTATTGAATTGCACCAGATAATGAGTGTGCTGGTTGGTATTGGGGGAAAATTAGTTCATCTCTTCAAGCTTTGTAAATTGGGACACTTAAATTTCCCGCGGGAGATATCATTATTTAATTGCCAAACGACGTAGAGAACTCTAAAACACGGGAAACCGTTATCCCAAATGCGTGAGAATGTAACAACCTACTGTAACCTCAAAATTTAGCATGCATCAGTAATTTAAATGCCGCGCCATTTTGCCTACACGCCAGAGTGCAGTAAGGAGCAACAGCTGAAGATCGAAATTAGGAAGTGCTGATATTCATTGGTCTTATGGGAGCTTCACTTCCTAGTATTGCTTTTCCCCGCAGTGGGCTGTGTTCTGTGGTGGGCAATCACTTTCACTGTTGTTCAAAAATCTTATAAGGTACATTGTTATTGTTATTATATTATTATTATTATTATTATTGGTGCCTTTATTGTGGCGAAGTTATGGGTCTAGGCCCCCTCTTACACTTATTTAACCACACACAATGCAACTTACATGGATACTCACGTATGTTAATCTTAACCTACCAAACTTAAAAACTAGAAATAACGTGGCAACTGTGTGATATTAACTAAGCAATACAAATTACCTACAGTAATAACAATACATGGAGTTTTAACAAAGTTTTACTATGGGCATTCACTCACACATTCATACACAAATTGTTCTCGTTGACCTACGAATTCAAGGCAAGTCTGAAAGTTGTTAGGGATGTACAATTTCTAAGGTCACGAGGACAATTATTCCAAATTCTAGGTTCCAACAAGAGGAAAGAGTTACTCAAGGCAGATGAATGATGTAGAGGAATTGCAATTATATATCCAGATCGCGTGTGACGATCATGAAAGGAAGAAAGAAAACAAAAATTACAAGAGAGATAGTGAGGTGTACGTACTTTCATTGAGAAGTCGATAGATGATTGTACATATGTGCACGTTTCTTTGTTGTTCTACTTTTAACCAGGAAAGTAGAGCATAAAAAGGAGACACCTGTGAGGAAAATTTTAAGGAGGAAATAAGCCTAATGCAGGAATTTAAAGCTCTCTGAAGTTTCTTGTTTTGTTCTCCGGTACCATCTACTAATACAACATCGCTCTAGTTAAATATAGGGAGTATCAAGGTTTGGACTAGTCTTATATAACCCTCTATAACGTGGCTTTGAGGGACAACATACCATTACCTAGTAGTTTGCCCGGTCAGAAACACCACCCACCTGAAAAGAGAAACAATAAAATTATAGACAATTCGTTACATTAAGAAATGAGTAGCAAAGAACTTGTACATACGTAGAGTCATGATTATTTTCGCATCAATGTTTGAACGATTTCGCGAGAAGGATATTAAATTTCACGAAATAGATATTGAGCGCTTTAATTTCACTTTAATGAAATTCTAAAATTGATCATTAAAGGTTTCAATAATGTGGTTCTGAATTATTTATATGAATGGTAGATGAGTAAATTACTAGTAAGCATCATCATATATATTATTTCAGTAGTATAGATCCCTTCTGCGGCACTCACAAGCGACCGATCGTGAAAAATGAGCATTCAAATGAAAGAGAATAGACATTAGCAGTGACGAATTGCACTATAATTCCATAAATATCAGTAATTTCCTTTAAAAAATAATTCAAAAACCGTACGAAGTGTGCGATTTGCAGATACTGTTGATGTATGAAAATACGCTCCATAATTGCTGTCCACTTCACATTTTGGTCGCTGTGACGCCTGTTTCATGTCATTTTAACATTCTGAGGTCTTTCCTTTATCATTTTGCATGGATTTCAGGAAGGAATTAGTACTCAAATCGTATAATTTCATAAATATCGAATTGCCGGTGAGTGTTACAGCACACTCAGCACACAAATGACATTATCAGTGACAAATTACATTCTAATTTCTTAAATATCAATTTTTGTAAGAAGTGTTCGATTTGCAAAACCTATTGGGGAAAGTGTGGTTTATGAACATGTGAGATTCCTCGCACGGGTCCGCTAGTCGAATATTATTTTATTATATTCCTGATTTTGCATTAATTTTAATGCTAGCAGCGACTGAATTATTTCAACTTGTTGAATCTGTGTTCGCTTCTCTCTTTCTTTTCATACATAATCTTGAAACAAAATTTCAAGATTTCGGTGTAATATCGCGCTTATCGCGAAATAATTGAATTTCACTTTAAAATGTCCATATCGCTAAATTCGCGAATACAATATCCTTATATTCTTAACCAGAAACATATGATTCGTAAATACATCGCAAAATCGCTTCTTAATATTTGTTGCCGTTTTAATCGTAATGCGAAAAAATCATGCCTTTAGACTTTTGATATGTTAAGCTCCTGGACGAAAACAATACGCATTTTTCTCCGATACCAAACAATAGCCTACTGGGACAAGAAGAATCACTCAACATTGGTGGCAAAGGGATTCTGAATCCAAGTGCTCCCATTTCTACGGGGTGGAGGTGAGGTGTTCTATGTGGCGGAAGGTTTTAAAGACCCAATATCCTTCCTGACTCGAACATCGTCTGAAGAGTAAGATTAAATGTATCAAGATAAATGGAAGCTGGAAATAAATTGAAAAGAATTGACCGTGGCCACTTACAAGGAACCAAAAACAATGAGATAGCCTGTACCCATGGCCCTACGCCATAATGTGCGTAGCAACCAGGCCGATTCAAACTTAAGCCCATATTGGCTTTGGGTGGATGCCCAATACACCACGATATTTTGTCAGTAGAAAATTCCATCCCTCTGCCACTGGGATTCGAACCCCAGATGGCCGATTTAAGGAAAATCAAGTTGCTATATTACTGCGCCATCACGCCAAATAAAATTTTAAAAATAATTAAATAAATAAAAATTAAAATTAAAAAAACTAAAATTAAAATAAAAACTAAACCTAAAATTAAAACAAAAATTAAAACTAAATCTAAAAAACACAAAAATATTTTTTTAAAATAAGAAGAAATTAAAATATTAAAGAAAAAATTAAATAAATAAAATGAAATAAAATTAAAAATTTAAATAAAATAAATAAATAAATACATAAAAAATAGGTAAATAAATTCACGTTTGAATGAATAAATAAATAATACATTAAATAAATTAATAAATAGATGAAACCTATAAAAACAAATAAATAAAGTGATAAATAAATAAGAAAGCTAATAAATAAATTTATAAATATCTTTTAACAAACAACTAAGTAAATAAATACAAGGAATAAATAGGCAAATAAATTAAATAAATAAAGATATTAATAAAGAATAGCATGATTAAATAAATGTATTAAGTAAACAAAGTAAATAAATAAACAAATATCTTTAAAATGTATCAATAAGTAAATAAATAAATAATTGGTAAATAAGTAAACTAAATAAGGAAATAAATAAATAAGAAATTATAAAAAAATGAATGAATAAATTAAAATATGATTAAAAATCAATACTTCGTAAAAAAAAACAGTCCAACCTGAAGGTCTGCTGTCAGGGAGGAATCACGAGTTTCATAACCCCGACCAGAAGAGGGACTTGCTATCAACTGAGCACTGATCCATATAATCCTCTTGAAACTTTTTTTTTACCAAGATAAGTCCATCCGGAAATGACAGACAGCCACGTCATTGGTTCAAGGAATAGAGAAGGCCACGGATCGCTGATGTAATCTTAAAACAAACATCGCCACATCGCTGAATGGGAGCGGATGGGTTCTGCCCAGAGTAATGTGTTCTTCGAAGTGTTTTCTATCGCTCCATCATGGACTCTTCCCTTCAAGGAAGGAGATTGACGTGGCCCTAACTTTCCAAATGGCGTATCAGAACAGAAGTCACCAAAATACAGTAAGACACGACGATATGGCTGTTGTTTTCTTCTTATTCAGCATTACTACAAAATGGTTCATGTAACTAATGACAGAGCATTTAACCTCAATTTTATTTATTTAAATAATTTGATGATGATAATTGTTGTTTTAAGGGGCCTAACATCTAGGTTATCGGCCCCTAATGGTCTGGGTGATAGCGAAAATGACAATGAGATGGAAACCATAACGAAAACTAAGGTAGACTGAAAACAAGAAGTAAATGTAACTAACACTGAAAGCACTCACTAAAGGCAAGTTAAAGGAAAAATGGAGTTTAGATTCCAAATTCAATTTATATTGAGAACACATACAAAATGCAATTTAGGTTGAAAATACTTAATGCAATTGAAATTCAAAATACCCAATTGCAATTTAGATTCAAAATACTTGCAAAAATGCAATTTAAATTGAAAGTACGTGCAAAATGCAATTTAGATTGACAAAAACTCTCAGAACGGAGGCGACTTCGGTGGCGTAGTCGGTAGCATGCTGAGCTTCTATGCCCAAGATCGCGGGTTCAAATCCGACCGAAGTCGTCGGATTTTTTAAGAGTGTTAAAAATCCCTCCGTTTGCCTTCCTTCGGAGGGGAAGTAAAGCCGGCTGGCGGTCCCATGTCATAGATTTATGGCATGTTAAAGAACCTTCCACTAATTACAGCTGTGTGAAGCTAAATTGTATAGGTTAAGAATGTAAACAACACTCTTAGGTTCCTACGTTCGTTGTCAAGAGCAGACTGCGGTGACGTCTAGTAGCTAAGTTCTGAACTAGTAGTCGTTGACGGTGGCGTTTGACGGCAAAAGTAGGAACTACTTGAAAATTGATCGTCTGCAGTCCTTACTTGAATTAAAACATATACACACACTAATACAGCCATCACAATTAACACCGGTTATCAGAGAGATTCTACACACACACAAAGTACACGGGGCTACATGACCGCGTTGTCGCAGCCCCTAAACTCAAGAACCAACCAACCATCACAGAACGGAATTTGGATTGAAAAGACGTACAAAATGTAAAAGAAAAAGAAGGCGGAACCCTCGAAGAATTAGGGGTCTGGAAAGATGAGACAAGGGCCAATTAAGGCGGGAAAGGAAGAGACTCCCTAGGCCTCGGATACCCTAATACCGTCGGGGTCGGAAGAGAACATGAGTTGACCAAGAGAGGTCGACAGGAATGGAGCCAGAGACGAGCCTGACACAAGTAAGTGGAAGCAATGCCGGACTCAGCTGGGGTCCCGTGGTCGTAACCCACGTCCCACTAGATGTGAGCCCCTGGGGGTTGGCGAGAATTTCAAAGAGATCTCGATTAAAAAATACTTAAAACATAAAAACACGCCGTAGTGTTTTAAATGTTTAGCGAAAACTCGAAAAAATTGGCAGGTGTGTATTACTGATCGAGCGGCTAGCGTTCTTGACTGTCGCCCTGGAGGTCCGGGATCGAATCCCGGCTCTCCCAAGGAATTTTAATTCTGGTCTGAGGGCTGGAACTTGGGAGTACCCCCAACCTTGTGAGGGAAACCTGAGAAGAGGAGGGTTGGTGGCCATCCTGTACCCCAATTTACAAATACACACACTAGTCTAGCCATCACAATAACGCTGGTTAAAACACGCACCCCCAAATACACGGAGCTATTTGACAACAATTCATCCCAGAATGAGTATTGTACCCGTTGGGGAGCGCCACGTTACTAACAGTTACTCTTATGAGTAACGATGTAACGAACATGGAGCAGTTTGTGTATTATCCTGGATGTGAATAACCTTTAAACAAAGTGGGCCCGAACGGTTTGTTGTTTCATTCATGGTCATCAGCCTGGGTGCTTGAATGTGTGTGTGTGTACGGAATTTATCTGATAACATGGGTTATTGTAGTGACCGTACTTGTAACTAGGTACTAACACGGGGAAGGAGGCGGTCGAGATCTGAAGTCACTTTGGGAAAATCACTTGTTCAATGACTGAGTTTAGGATACGAACCCTCCTCCACTCTTCTTAGCTGTCTTATACAGGGTGATCAACCTCGTGACTGACCCAGGAATCGAACCCAGACCATCCATTTCACTGGAATTCACTATCTACTGTAAGGATGAAGTAAAAAATAACTACCTTTTAGTTATCTTTTAATTGCGCGGTCTGCAAACATAGAAGCTCATCACGTGGTCAAAAAGAAAACAACAGCAACAATGAACTATGCATAATGCAGTAAATAAAGCTCATTTGCGGTGTTATAAAAATTAGATAAATATATATTTAATATCGAATGAGTGGTTGTGTACAAGAAGTTGCTATGATTACCAACAGGTTGCTCTACTCTTAGCCATTTGACGAGATTCCCTTTTTATCCCACGGTAGAGCACGAAGAAATATATGCGACGCTTCGTGATAGTCACCGAATTCTGTCTTCGTAGTCTAATCCGGAGAAATATCGAGGTATTACACGATCGGCGCTGCTCTCCGCCGTTGGACGAGATTCCCGCAGTCTTCGTGGTAGAGCACGGAGAAACATAGCGATTTTCACAATCGGTGTCATTTTTAGTCGTTTGACGAGATTTCCATTGCCCTTGAGGTCGGGCACGGGGAAACATAGATTTATAGCGCAAACGGTGCCGCTTGCGTGAAACTCGCTCCATTGCAATCGGTGAGCTTAGCAGCGAGAGTTTAAATGATTTAAACCGAACTCAACGAATTTTCGTTACCTCTAACTATCAAGACATAAGAATTATAGCTCCTTTTCGTTACTTTCGTTACCGGTAGACACCCTGACTATTCCATTCAGATCAAACAAACTACGGTATAGCATTCTTCTGATATTTAAATGAACTTCTAAGCTGTTCTAGTTAGTTATTGTTGTTTAAAGGGGGCGGAAGAGCGAGGCCATCTGGCAAATACAAATTGTTGCCAGTATAGAGTCATTCCATACGTGACATTTACAATACACCTCAGCAAGAAAATCTCTATATACGGTAGTATTAATAAAAGGTCCCCGGTTCTTGGATGTCACTGGTAATCTCGAGAACCACTGGATGGATTTTGATGCGGTTTTCACCATTCTGTAAAGGATTTCTCGAGGAAGGTTTCCGTAGAAAAACTTTCGTTTATCACCAAAGGAAGCCGAGCAGTAACGAATTCAGTGAATCGAGTCGAAGAAAAACCTACCGTCCGTGCGCCTTTTAAGCTTACGCTGGGTAAACCGTTAAACATTTCTATATACTATGAGTGTAAGAATTGTTCAGCATGAAAAGTTCTATAAAAAAAAGTCCGCGACAGCATATCTCTTATCTTTAATACACCGCCCACTATAATTGTTTTTACATTTTCATTTCTTCCAACAATCTCCATTCAATTACCAGCTTCGCTAGCTAGCGAGCGAGCCTATCAACCCAATTTCAACCTTCGTTCCGCAGAATACACAGTCAAGTTTAAATTGTACGGAAGGGGGATTTGTGTTTCATGCACCTCGCCAATCTTAAAAATTACGTCAGACAAGCATTCGTTGCACATGCTTCTCCATGATAATATAATTATTAGTCCAATCAGTGATTTTAACCTATCACGTCGAGACGGAAAACAGATATAGTTCATTGAAATAAGAAAGAAAACGCCTTTTAAGCTTACGCTGGTAAATAGTTTAAGATACCGGTCGACGCCGGGGCGGTTTGATAGTAATTAATATACAATAGGCTGATTTTATTCAATTAACTTCCAAATACTCTCTTACTAGTCATATATTCTCCATCGGAACCAGGAAAAATTATGAGTATAATCCCGCTTGCCCGTTTCACTTTCACGTGAAGTGATGGACAGTATTTCCTTGAGATGGTTGTCGCCTTGAAGCGGACCTCAGCAGTTCCACGAAGGCTGCTGCAATATTGTTGGTCAAGAGTTTATCAGTTGCTAAATATAGACATAAAACAGCTTATCACAGTGACCTCTGGCGGGCAATAAATCAAGTGTCGCCGATCTTTAGGAATCGACAAATAACTCCATCAGCTTTTAGTTGGCCGACAGCTTTTCTCTCCTTTCTGCTAACATGCTGACCAAAGAGAAACCTTAGCCAAGGGTTGCCACGGAGATACAGTTCGCGGATAAAAGTTGTCAAAGACTAGCCTAGAAGCCTAGTAGGTTTTCGTCCTCGCTACGAATTTGATATTAAAACTGAATAATTCAAAATGGCGGACCAATACGTGAACTTAATTAGTGACAAATTCGCAATATTAAGTTTCGGACCTCACTGTGTGAGGATAACAGACCATGGAACAATAAAACTACAAGAAGTGAAGCTTAAACGTTATATACACTTATTTTTGCAAGCTTCCGTGGCTTAGGCGGCAGCACGCCGGCCTCTCACCGCTGGGGTCCGTGGTTCAAATCCCGGTCAATCCATGTGAGATTTATGCTGGACAAAGCGGAGGCTGATAGGTTTTTCTCCGGATACTCCGGTTTTCCCCTGTCAATATTTCATTCCAGCAACACTCTCCACTATCATTTCATTTCATCTGTCATTCATTTAATCATTGCCCCAGGGGGGTGCGACAGGCTTCGGCAGCCGGCACAGTTCATGACCTTGCCGCTAGATGGGGGGCTTCATTCATTCCATTCCTGACCCAGTCGGTCGACTGGAAATAGGCTGTGGATTTTCATTTTCATGTACACTTATTTACTTGAACTAAATAAGTGTATATATTGTAAATATTTTCATCCATATTTTGAGACATAGATTTTATAGCCAAAGTGTAATGGATCTGGTGATGATCGCTTGACGATCGAAACTGGTCATCCAAGTGTATTTATAAATCTCATGTTTTTTTTTCAGGAGTAGGGGATAAGCCATCTCATTTGGGTACACCGACTGAAAAGCATCACACTTTTGTTATTTTTAACACTCGTACATAAAGCAGACAGGGTGTAACGCAAATTTACGGGACAAAATGCTGGACACATTCCTCACAAGTAGAGAAGAAATTGCGTTATATAAACATGGGTCCGGAAACGCTTTGTTTCCATGTTATAACTAATTGTCTCCAACTCATTAATCATGTGTTTTTTTTTTGTTTTTTTTTTCGTGTAGCCTCCTGAGAGGCCAGGTGCAGGTCTTTCTAGTCGACGCCCGTGGGCGACCTGCGCGTCGGGATGAGAGAAGGAATGGATGAAGATGAATGAAACTGGGCAAGGATGTGGAAGGAAGCGGCCGTGGCCTGTCGGAAGGTACTGTCCCAGCATTTACCTGGTGTTGAAAATGGGAAACCACGGAAAACCATTTCAAGGACAGCCGACGGTGGGGCTCGAACCCACGCGTCTACCGAATCAGCAGAGAGCTTGGCCCCTTGACCTAACGCTGCGCTTTAGCGCGCGTAGCCACTACTGACGGTTATAAATCATGGTAAACACACAAGAACTGAACGTACCAACATATCACATGCTACTCTTGTTCACAGGAAATGTTCAATATGCCCTCCGTGCGCATTGATACATTCATCAACCCACCGCCGTAGTGAATCTCGGATGCGCTGATGTATCCCTGGAGTATTGCGTTATGGTTTCGCAGCCTTCCATAATACGGGCACGAAGACTCCGAACATCTTGTACTGGGGTTCAATGCACAAGAGCTTTCAAATCCCCTCACAAATAAAAGTCCAGTGATTTTAGGTCCGGAGAGCGTGGAGGCCAGACAATTGGTCCACCTCTACCCATCCATCTGACATCAAATCTGTTATTTAGAAGCCGACGGACATTAACAATAAAATGAGGAGGTGCACCATCGTGTTTTGTCGCACAGCTAAAGGTACACCTGGCGTGTCGATCCGCAGATAAGATGGCATCGTCTATTCGGAAGCGGCGCCAAACAGAGTAGTGGCACGAGATAAGGACGAATAACGCGCCAATGGAATGTAACTCTTACTATAAACCAACATGGAGCAGTATCCTGGATGTGACAGTGACCTTTAAACAAGGCGGGCTCGAGTGGTTTATTGCTGTTTGACTGCATGAACAACGGCCCGCGTACTTGATTGTGTGTGGAATCTATCTGACAACCTGGATAATTGTAGTGACCGCTTGCCACGGTGGGTGAGTGGTTATCGTGTCGGACTACCAACCCCTAGCTTGCAGGTTCGCTCCTGGCTGTGGTAAGTGATTTTTGAAAAGTGACTATAATCACGACACGCATGTCATTACGATGTTGGCATGTTAAAGAATCCATTTGAATTAAGTAGGCCGTGTTCATAATGGCAAAATTAATCTCGGGATTTTCCGCCAACACAGAGTTCCTCATTTCTCTACTAGAAAGCGCTATATTGTCAAGCAGCTTAGATATTATCTAACCTGCTTGACTTTCATAGTGCTTCAAGGAACAACAAAATTAGACAGGCAAGCTGCCCTCTGGGTGACAAATAACAAAGCTTGCACCCAGCACCCGTGGCCATACGATATTATTATTATATTATTATTGTGACCGTACAAGTAACTAGGGGGCAAAAATTGGGAAGGAGGCGGCCGTGGTCTGAATTTACTTTGAAAACCACTTGTACAATGGCCAAGTGTAATTGTTGCTTATTTTAGGTGCTTTGCGACAGCGTGGTGATGTAGCCCTCCCTCCGTGTACTTGGGTGTATGCGTAAAAATTTGGTGTGATAACCTGTGTTATTGCTTTGGATGTGCTAGTGTGTGTATTTGTAAATTAGGGATAGGACTGAGAAGGAGTCGGCCATGGCCTAAAGTTAGAAACCATCCCAGCATTTTCCTGGAGTACAAGTGGGAAAACCACTTCCAGGATGGCTGAGGTGGGATACGAACCCCCCACTCATTGCTCTAGAGGCTGACCAACCAGAGCCGGGAATATAACCCATGCCATCTTTGTAGAAACGTGTTATCTAAATTAACTTGTGAGCTGTTCTGTGTCCTTTAATAATGATAACCTGCGTTGCTGTGGTGAATGTTCGAATTCAGACAAATGCCTCGCGATTTAAAATAAGGTACCATCTTGGAATTCACTTGGAAGAAGTGTAGAAAACCAAGCAGTATGGCCACTGTCGGCTCCAGCTGTGCTGCGGTAAAATAAAGAAAAGACAGACGAGTAATCTTCACAAGTTTTCAGAGGAAAACCCACATTACCAAATAATGTCTACGAATAGGTAGATTTGGCAACGCTGCCGAAGCCACAAGCATGTCAGAACACTTGTTTGCCTCTCTGAAGATTAGAGAGTCACAAAAAACGTAATCCCGGGGTGTTGTACGTGCTGGGGGTGCTAATAGACACCTGTTGCCTTGAACATCATGGTCATGTAGCCACGTGTGCTTGGGTGTATTCCACAGCTCATATCATACAGGCAAGAGTGGTATCCACTACACCACGAGACGGTCTAGGATAGGAGATATTCAAACACCAACATAGGTGGCTTTCAAGCCCATTTCAGCCATTTTACAAGTTCTTACGCCCCAGGCAAATGAGGGGATTGCTCCTATAACGTGTTGGTGCTTTGGTGAAACAATGTAACCATCTAGGGCTTGTTTCGTATCTTCCGCTTATAATAAGAAAAAAAGAAAGATATTATTATTATTTAACACGCTCCGGAAAGCCCAAAATGTTGTTTTTGCACCATATTAAGCTACGGATGTTTAGCTTTCTCTTAGTGGGGTGACTATGCCTAAAATTATGCCAAAATATTTCGCATCCGGCAACCAATGCGCCCTTTTGGATTCAGATAGTACATGGGTAGACGAGTCTGAAAAGCCCGGGACACAAATTTTTCTCGCCCTCTAGCGGTGTTGGTGACGTAATCAATATGGCCGCCAAAAGTTTGAGACACGCTTCTACTTTCCCCGTTATAGCTCTGTTTTCCTTTTTGACATTAACATAATAGTTAGTGATTATGAATCAGGAGAAAACGCGCTTTCCAACGGTATATTTGATTTCATTGTTTAGGTTCACAATATTGTAAAAAAAAAAAGAAATATTATAATTTATTTTTATTTAGATTTTTTCAACGCATTTTGCTAAATAACTTTAAATCCGTTACATGTAGCTGAAAACGTGTCCTATACGTTTTTGTTCATCAAGGAATTACCTTTCCAACGCTATATATATTACCTCTGTTTTATCGTAAACAAATGTGAAACTTTTTTCTGCATAGTCACCCCACTATGTGTTACAATATACACTTATTTAGTTGATGTATTAGTCGAGATAATATTTGTTAGTTGTGGTCTATGTGATATTTTGTTGAGATACTGGAAGCGGTGATTGACCTCCGGAATTTGGAGTGATATGTGGCTGTTGTAAAAGGACAATTCAGATTGTATTGTACAGGCTACTTATCTGGTTGAGTCTTGCGCGGTCCTGGTGAGATCAGTTGTCTTCGACACTATCTGCACTCGACAATATAATATATTGTAAATATTTTCAACCATACTTTCAGACATAGATTGTATAGCCTAAGTTTAATGGATCTGCTGATGATCGCTTGACGATCGAAACTGGTCATCCAAGTGTATTTATGAATGTCAGAAATTTTCTTTTTCTGGATTCGGGAATAACCCATCTCATTTGGGTACAATCAGCATCAAACTTTTGTTTACTAAGCCAACACTGAAAATGGCTGTATTAGTGTGTGTTATCTGTAATTCATTGCCCCAGAGGAGTGCGTCAGGCCTCGGCAGCCGGCACAGTTCATATCCTCGCCGCTAGATGGGGGCTTCATTCATTCCATTCCTGACCCGGTCGGAGACTGGAAACAGGCTGTGGATTTTCATCTGTAATTCAAGCAAGGACTGCAGACGATCAATTTCAAGTAGTTCCTACTTTTGCTATCAAATGCTACGACACCTAGCTGTGAACTTGGCTACTAGATGCCGCCGCAACTGGCACCTGGCGACGAACGTTGGAACTTTAATAGCGTTAATCAAATCTAACCTGCAAATTTAGTTTCACACAATTGTAGTTAATAGAAGGTTCTTTTACATGCCATAAATCTATTAGATTGGACCACCAGCTTTACTTCCCCTCAGAAGGAAGGCATACTGAGGGATATTTAACGCTCCTAAAAAATCCGACTACTTTGGCCGGGTTTGAACCCGCGATCTTGGGCGTAGAAGCTCAGCATGCTACCCACTACGCCACCGAAGCCGTCTTATATGGAACATCGCACGTGTTGTTATTTAATGTAGATTTGTGATACTAATCTTATTAATCTACATATTATTATACTATACATCATTAAGTCTGCAGTCCTTACTTGAATTAAAACAGATACACACACTCAAAGTACACGGGGCTACATGACCGCGTTGTCGCAGCCCCTAAACTGAGGAACCAACCAACCAAGCCCAACACCGAGCACAAGAAACAACAACTAGGAACAGTGCAAGAAGAAAAGTAAAAGATATTACACTGTTCGTACGTTGCAACCAAGTTCTCAATAGCTAACTTTGCATTGTCACTACAACAGTCAAGTATAACTGAGATATGGTTTTGTAGACTTATCTGATTCCAGGAATTTAAAACTCAACAATTCTATGTTTATGCCGTGTCTTGTGTGGGGTTTCACCTATATTTAAAAAAAAACGGACGTTTGTTTTAAACGATTGCCTTGACCTTGAAGCTTGCGGGTGAGCCTGTACACAAGTCACTCTCTAGCCCTATCGCTTCACATTTGTCATCACCGGTCTGATGCAATGGAATTCCAGACTTGAGCACGTGACGACACCACCGTGCAGACAGTACAGTCGACTTCTAAGTATTGTGTGACGCGGAAGTACACGTTTCATAGTTACGAACAGAACGCCATTATATTTGCCAATGACTGTATTTCAGCAGTAGCGTGAGATAGCTTTGTCAATCATCTGACCGCATGGGTCTGGTGACAACAACACAGGTACTGTAGTAACTCGCCTCCAGGTTTCCATTAAGATTTTTCACTTGTCTAATACAAACGTACCAAACTGGCTCATCAGCGAACACTTCACTTCCCCACCTAAATCAAGTCAAAGTGAGCAAGATCTGATGTTGGCTTGGCCAACGAAACTAGTCATCCAATTCAGCCCCCATTTGTGAGGCAAGTGTATAAATATTCAATGTTTCAGGCAACTCCCGGCTGAAAATCTCCCTCCATCTTGAGGAAGGAAGGAAGGAATTCATGATGAAAATCAATAAATGTAAAACAAAAATACTGGAATGCAGTCGAAAGAAATCAGGAATCTCTATGGATGTCAAATTGGCAAGTGAAAGGCTAAAAGGTAGGAGACTTATGTTACTTCGGAAGCAAAATAACCAGTGATGGACGAAGCAAAGAGGATATAAAAAGTACGTTGGCTCAGGCAAAGAATGCATTTCAACAGAAAATGAATCTATTGATATCATCATCATCAGTACCGACAGTAGTGGCTACGCTGGCTAAAGCGCTGCGTTAAGTCATGGGGCCAAGCTCTCTGCTGACTCGGAAGACGCGTGGGTTCGAGCCCCACCGTCGGCCGTCCTTGAAATGGTTTTCCGTGGTTTCCCATTTTCAACACCAGGCAAATGCTGGGACGGTACCTTCTGGCAGGCCACGGCCGCTTCCTTCCACATCCTTGCCCAGTTTCATTCATCTTCATCCATTCCATCTCTCATCCAGACGCGCAGGTCGCCCACGGGCGTCGACTAGAAAGACCTGCACTCGGCCTCTCAGGCGGCCACACGACAAAAAAAATCATCATCAGTAGTATAGATCCCTCCTGCGGCGCTCACAAGCGACCAATCGTGACAAATGAGCATTCAAATGAAATAAAATAGACATTAGCAGTGACGAATTGCACTTTAATTTCATAAATATCTATAATTTCTTTAAAACGTGACTTTAAAAATATACGAAGTGCGCGATTTGCAGATACTGTTGCTGTAGAAAAATACGCTCCATAATTGCTGTCCACTTCACATTTTGGCCGCTCTGACGCTTGTTTCATGTCATGTTAACATTCTGAGGTATTTCCTTCATCATTTTGCATGAATTTCAGAAACAGTAAATCAAAGAAATGAAAACTCAAATCACATAATTTCATAAATATCGAATAACCGGTGAGTGTTACAGCTAAGCTGTCAATCGATGGACTCAGCACACAAATGACATTAGCAGTGACGAATTGCATTCTAATTTCATAAATATCGATTTCTGTAAGAAGTGTGCGATTTGCAAAGTCTCTCATTATAAACCTATTGGGGAAAGTGTGGTTTATGAACATGCGAGATTTCTCGCACGGATCCGCTAGTCGAATATAGATTTAGGTATTTGGAAGTCATTTTTGAAAGTCTTTGTCAGGAGCGTGGCGCTCTATGGAAGTGAAACTTGGACTGTTGGATAGCAAAAAAAAAAACAGGAGAATAG
The DNA here is from genome assembly GCA_946902985.2 of Meconema thalassinum. Lineage (NCBI taxonomy): Eukaryota > Metazoa > Arthropoda > Insecta > Orthoptera > Tettigoniidae > Meconema > Meconema thalassinum. The sequence goes on along the minus strand of OX336395.1, from coordinate 226,807,494 downwards.
AAGCGTTTGAAATGTGGTGTTACAGGAGAATGATGGGTACATACAGTAACAAATAAAGAGGCATTAAGGAGAGATGTTTTTGGAGACTGGTAATGAAGAGAAGAGATTTATTTATTTAATCGTATGGTGAATTACATAAAAACAAATCACAAATCCAAGTTCAAGTTTTGGAGCCATTCCACAGTACATTCTCGAAGATGAAACAGATCACTAGGGCTCCCGGAGTAGGCGTGTAGAGGGCAGCGCTGGATGATATGGTCCATGGTCTGTTCCTCCTCATTGGATTGACACAATGGGGAATCTATCCAACCCCACTTATGGCATAGGTAATTGCAACGGCCGTGCCTGGTTCTCAGTCTATTGAGGCGACACCATAATTTTCTAGGAAGGTCAAATCCTTGTATTTTCACCGTTGGGTTGATCTCCTGGGCACTAGTTCCAGGCGTTGAGTTTGACACTAACTAAGGCCCCCAGGAATAGCAAAGCTAGTTATGGAAAGAAGGGTCGAAGATGATGATGATGGTAATTGTTGTTTTAAGGGGCCTAACATCTAGGTTATGGGCCCCTGATGGTTTGGGTGATCGTGAAGATGAAAATGAAATGCAAACTTAAAACTAAAAACCTACATACTAGAAGAAGAAATGGAAAACTAAAGGATAATAAGGCAAATAAAGGACAGGAGGAAAAGAAATGCCCTCAACCCTCAAAGAATGTGGATTGAGGGACTTGGAAGGAAGGGGAGCCATGAAAGGCAGCAAGGAAAGTGAAACAGGAGAGGGTCCGCCCCCAAAGGTAAGGAACAAAAGGGGAAAACGGGCCCAGCTCAGGAATCCCTCGGGGTCGCCAACTCCCGAACTCACCAGCCTTGAGCCCCTGAGGGTGTAGCATTATCTAGGGTGCACCAAAAGTGGTGGGGCTACATACACCCTGCCTCCTTGAGGGCCTCAAGCAGAAGGCAGGAGAACAGGAAAATAAAAAAGAAGGCTGCCCCTCGCAGAAGGAGGGTATCAGAAAAGATGAGACAAGGGCCAATTAAGGCGGGAAAGTGAAAGACTCCCTAGGCCTCGGATACCCTAATACCATCGGGGTCGGAAGAGAACAAGAGTCGACCAAGAGAGATCGATAGAAAAGAAGACGGAGGTGAGACCAGAACAAGTAAGTGGAAAGCAATGCCGGACTCAGCTGGGGTTCCGTGGTCGCCAACCCACGTCCCACTAGATGTGAGCCCCTGGGGAGAAGGGTCGAAGACATGCAATGCAGGGGTGGACCAAGGTTAAACAGAATAGGTGTGACAGCTATGGAGCTCAGAACAGGGAGTCATTCAAAGCTGCATCAAACCAGTCAAACGACAACGATATTGTTTTACATCTTCAGTGCCCCGCAGCAGGAGGAAGCAACAAGACGGAGGAATGCGAGTGGAAGAAAAAGTGTGTTCAATAAGTCCCAATAATGTGCGCCCACGGTGTTAACTGGCCTTCTGAGCCTCGCGGCAAATAACTTCATATATCACATGCTACGCCTACGTTCACTCATTTGTTTACTGCGAAGAAGTGTTTGTTAAATAGTTCACCACGTCCACAGTTTGAAGGTTGGAATCCCGTCCATCCTGACAAGCAGGGGCGTATATACAATTTTTTTTTCGGGGGGTGCGGGACTGGGGATTGTCACCGAAAAATACCCAGAAATATTAACCAATATCTTAGAGCATATAACTTTGTGTAGGCCTAATTATCTATACTAATATAATAAAGCTGAAGAGTTTGTGTGTTTAAATGCACTAATCTCTGGAACTACCAGTCGGATTCGAAAAATTATTTTTGTATATGATAGCCTGATTCAAGAGGAACAGTTTAGGCTATGTAGCATTAGGCTACACCTCTCAGGTAACCTTATAGATTGATTTTTGTTCAGTAAGTCGGAAGAACAAGCACTCAAGAACGGCTTCAATATTACCGAAGTCTATTGTTGCCATGTAATGCGGGCTGCATCACGTCGCCCCTACCAATGTTCTGGTGCAGAATTGCGAGCTGCTTATAAATTGCAGTCACGGGGAGTAATTAGTGCAAAAAGATTTCTTAGGCCCCTTAAAACAGTTCTCATCATGACAATAGTATGCCTCTGTATAAGGGCGATGGTGTTGGTGCAGTGTACTGAGGTTATCAGCTGCAATAAGCGTTGGTGCTTTCAAATTTACTTTCATTTATTCCGATCCTTATCCTTGACCGCTCCAGTTCTGTAAAACAAATAAATCCACCGAGCGAAGCCGGGCACTACTGTTAGTTTTAGATAAGAGTTATTGTAAAATTCTAAGTTTATATAGCCTACAATTACTGGCAATACAAAAAAGCTATAACATACAACAACACACCAATAAAATGTTATACTTAATGAATTTTCTATTATGATCTATGGAGTATGAATGACAAATATCTACAGTGTTTTATTTTGTTATGTCTCAAAAGTACCGTACTGTGAAATTCTCAGTTTTGCCTCTCAAGGCTGAGTGTACCCCGTTCCAGCCCTCAGACCACAATTACATTTCTTGGCAGAGCCGGGAATCGAATTCGGACCTCCGGAGCGGCAGCCAAGAATACTAGCCACTACACCACGAGGTAGTCTAATGTAATATTGTTTATAACTTAGCCAATAAATTAAGATTAGGTTACAACCAAATTTACAATTATTTTATGCTTTAACCAAAGCACTTAGCTTGCCACGGTGGGTGAGTGGTTAACGTGTCTGTCTACTAACCCCAAGACTGCAGGTTCGCTCCTGGCCTTGGTAAGTGATTTTTGAAATGCGGCAAAAATACGACACGCATGTCATACGATGTTGGCACGTCAAAGAACCCATTTGAATTCAGTAGGCCGTGTTCATAATGGCAAAATTAATCTCGAGAGTTTCCGCCAACACAAAGTTCCTCATTTCTCTACTAGAAAGCGATATAGTGTTCAAGGAGCTTAGATATCTAACCTCTTTGACTTTCATAGTGCTTCAAGGATAACGAAATTTGACATGCAAGCTACCCTCTGAGTGTCAAATTACAAAGCTAGCACCCGGCATCCGAGGCCATACGATATTATTATTATCATTATACCAAAGCACTTAATTTTTATTGGCTTTTTCGGGGGAAAGGGGGGGGGGGCTGAAGCCCCCCTCAGCTGCCCCTCCTTATATACGCCCCTGCCGACAAGAGGAGTACCGGTATCAGGTAAGACAGTTCGAAATCTATCTTGAAATTTTGTGGACGCAATCGTGCGGAAAATCAGCCACCAAATTGAACTGCAAGGCTCCGAAATCATGTGGCGAATCTTTCATATAAATCAATGGGAAGTAGAGAGTACAGTTCATGTTGGAAGGGACAGCCCTGACGGTTCAGACAATCAAGGCCGGTGGGAAGCAGCCGCACGCTCCAGTCAGCATATAGGCCCCCTAGCCACTACTCCGAGTGCCGCAGGGATGTCCAGATCCGCCAGCCGTCATGCCTGCGTACCAGGATGTCAGGTAGGATTTCGGAGCCTTGCAGTTCAATCTGGCAGCTGATTTTTCACACATTGTCCTCTTACAGTACAACGATTGTGTCCACAAAGCTTCAAGATAGGTTTCGACCAGTCTTACCTGATACTTGGCTTGTTAGCAGAACAAATGAGAAGCTTGCTTTCAGAACTGAATATCACCAACTCGGGAGTGCTTTCTATCAACAGGTACGGGGATTAGTATGGAACAAGGATATACCAATTAAGGCTAAAGAAGTTATGTACAAAGCACATTATGTTCCTATAATGACATATGCAGCAGAAACTTGGACAATGACTAAGAGGGATGAGAGCACAGTACAAGCAGCTGAGATGAGATTCCTGAGAAGTATGGTCCAGAAAACGAGGAGGGACAGAGTGAGAAATGAATATATACGGAAAGAACTGGGAGTACAGAAACTAAACGGCAAACTGGACCAAAACAAATGGAGATGGTTTGGACATGTCAAACGGATGAATGAAGTAAGGCTACCAAGACGAGCACTGGAACAACGGATGACAGGGAAGAGAGGACGAGGATGACCAAGAAAGCGTTGGATGGACTCGGTGGAGAATAGTATTAAAAAACGGAACCTGGATTGGAACACCATGTCGGAAGAGGAATGGTGGAACGACAGAACAAAGTGGAGAGGAACCATATTTGCCCCCATCCAGTGTCAACTGGAAAAGGGGAGATGAAGATGATGATGTTGATCACCAATAATTAAAATAATAATAATAATAATATAAATAATAATGGGTTGATTCGGTAACTTTTGCCTCAGCTGCATCAGATGGTAAAATATTTTTTGATTAAATGTTAATATTTACCATTGATAAGGCTGTGAGAAAACATGCTCTTCGTTCAAAACTGAATATATTCATCACTTTTAATATACGGTATTGAACTAAAGGAATATATTTAAAAAAATTAAGGCATTTCATTTTGAATTGTACCTATTAATATTATGTTCAAAATATATAACATGAATTACGATAAGTAGGACACTTCTCTTACTTAGGAAGCAAAATAACCAGTGATTGACGAAACAAAGAGGATATAAAAAGTAGGTTAGCTCAGGCAAGGAAAGCATTTCTACAGAAAAGGAATCTGTTGACATCGAATATAGATTTAGGTGTTAGGAAGTCATTTTTGAAGGCCTTTATCTGGAGCATGGCGCTTTATGGAAGTGAAACTTGGACTATTGGTGCAGCAGAAAAGAGGAGAATTGAAGCGTTTGAAATGTAGTGTTCCAGGAGAATGATGAAGATCAGATGGGTAGATAGGGTTACAAACGAAGAGGTATTAAGACGAGTGGGAGAGGAGAGATGTTTCTGGCGACTGCTAATGAAGAGAAGAGATAATAATAATATCGTATGGCCTCGGGTGCCTGGTGCAAGCTTTGCTATTTGACACCCAGAGGATAGCTTGCATGTCGAATTTCGTAGTTCCTTGACTATGAAAGTCAAGGAGGTTAGAAGTTAGATATCTAATCTCCTCGAACACAATAGCGCTTTCTAGTAGAGAAATGAGGAACTTTGTGCTGGCGGAAACTCCCGAGATTAATTTTGCCATTAAGAACTCGGCCTACTGAATTCTAATGGGTTCTTTGACATGCCAACATCGTATGACATGCGTATCGTATTTTTGCCGCCTTTCAAAAATCACTTACCACGGTCAGGGGCGAACCTGCAATCTTGGGGTTAGTAGACCGACACGCTATCCACTCACCCACCGTGGCAAGCTAAGAGAAGAGATAGGTTGGTAGGACACATACTAAGACACCCAGGAATAGCAAGCTTAGTTATGGAAGGAAGGGTCGAGGACAAGAACTGTAGGAGTAGACCAAGGTTAGAATATGTTAAACAGATTGCCTCGGACGTAGGGTGTGGTAGCTATGCAGATATGAAAAGATTAGCTCAGGACAGGGAGTCATGGACAGCTGCATCAAACCAGTCAAAAGTCTGAAGACTCAAACAACAACATGTTGCTCTTTTTAGCTATCAAATTATAAGGTGCGTTCAAAAAGTAACGAGCCTAGGCTGTAATGCGCAAACCGGTGACTACATCGGCTAATCGTGGCGTGTGTAACGAGGTGTGGTTCCGACCAGAGCGTGGAAGGTCACAGCCCGTCGCTAGAAGGCACGCGTGCACGTCACGTGACGATACAAAGCGAGCAGCAGCATGCATCAATCGTCCAACGCTGCCAGACGCATTGCAAACAGTGACATGGAGGTGTCAAACGGAGAGCAAAGAGGTGTTGTTCGGTTTCTGAGAGCGAAAGGAGTAGGGGAAACGGACATTCATCGCCGAATGTGACAAGTGTACGGCGCACATTTCATGTCCCTTGTAAGGGTCAAGGCGTGGCACAAGCGCTTCAGGGAAGGACGGGTGTCGTTAGCCGATGATGTCCGGTCTGGGGCACCCCCCTGCATTACTGATGACAACGTCCAGCTGGTTGATGCACTCATTACCGAGGACCGCCGAGTGACAGTGAACGCCATAGCCGCCGTGGTCGGATTGAGCATCGGAAGTGTGCACACCATCATGAAGGAACGACTGCACTTGCAGAAAGTGTGTGCCCAATGGGTGCCCCACAGTCTTCAACCACACCAGGAATCATGTCGAATGGCCTACTGTCTTGGTTGGACAATTGATGCATGCTGCTGCTCGCTTTGTATCGTCACGTGATGTGCACGCGTGCCCTCTAGCGACGGGCTGTGACCTTCCACGCTCTGGTCGGAACCACACCTCATTACACACGCCACGATTAGCCGATGTCGTCACCGGTTTGCGCATTCCAGCCTCCGGCTCGTTACTTTTTGAACGCACCTTATATATATATTACCCCTTTTTGATAAATCTGTCTGAAGATATACGTTTTCCTCTCTCCTGTAAAACTTTTGATTGTGGAGAAATTCAGTTTTGAAAACAAGTTCCTCAATGTGCAAATTGCGAAATTGCTTGGGTCTTGCCTAAACAAGGTCTGACAGTCCCGCTAACCCTGTCGCCAGTCTCCCGAATGCTACTTTATTTCAAAATGATATGGCACCTGTGACATTGATAGCTCCATCTTGGAAACAGTAACGAGTGTTACGTAACGGTTCGTGTAGTGCTGGTGTAGAGTGCACTCACCAAGTAGGCCATGGATCTTTACAACGGAAAGTGGACCTCACTCGACCTGTGTGGGAGTGAGTGAGCTCTTACCAAACCCAGGACTGCAGGGAAAGTCGAGATCCACTCGTTACGTTTCCAGATCAGAGGTGTTCTAGATTCAGAAGGCACAGTTTCTAGGAAGATGATGAGACAAGTGCAGCAGGCTACCCAACATCACATCCGATCCAAAAAGGTTTCAGACTGGATTAATAAAAAATATAGAAAACTTGAAACGGATTGGAATTATACATTGAACAAGAAATGAGGGAAATTGGAGAAAAAATCAAAGTAGGACTAACGATTCAAGGAGAAATAATTTCAACTCTGAGATTTGCTGAGAGCATCGTCATTTTAGCCGACACGCCAGAGGATTTGAATGAGTTTGTTGATTGTATGACGCAATCTGAGAATGAGTAACATTCTCGAGGTTTTATCAGAAACTAAGGCAAATATTTAGTCTAGTCCATTGAAGCAATTAGTGCTGGAAGACCTTTTCCTGCCATTCTTTGCAAGAATGCATACCTTAAGTGCGATAAGTTGTGAATGTTATCTGATTTGTTTTGGAAACGTTTTTTTTTCGACATTTTTAAGCATTTCTTGTCACTTAAGTCACCAACAGTACAGTCAATGACAAAAAGATTACTCACTGTGTTACCATCTGATAGTACAGACCACGGGCGGCTCCCGTTTAGGGTTTACACTGCACGTATGCCATAGTTACGTTGTTGGCATGTTAAAGAACCCATTTGAATTCAGTAGGCCGTGTTCATAATGGCAAAATTAATCTCGGGAGTTTCCGCCAAAACAGAAGTTCCTCATGTCTCTACTAGAAAGCGCTAGAGTGTCAAGGAGCTTAGATATCTAACCTCCTCGACTTTCATAGCGTTCCAAGGAGCAACAAAATTTGACATGGAAGCTGCCCTCTGGGCGTCAAATAAAGCTTGCAACCAGCACCCGAGGCCATACGATATTATTACAGTGAAACGTGGCTAATTCGAACTTCTATAATTCGAATTTTTCTCTTGGTCCCTAGCATTTTATATAAAATCAATGCTAAAAAATCGTGGTTAATTCGAATTATATTTTGGATAATTCGAAGTTTTTACGTGTAAAAAACGATTGGCAGCCAAACAGTTAGGTCAGGAATTCCCGAAAAACGACAAACCACATCACAGAACTTATGAGTTTTTTTGAAAGTAGAAATGACATTAGTGATTCTGTTTTCCGTTCGTTAAATCTTTTGTGATGGCCGAGAGACTTAATTGTAGGAAACAGGTAAAAATCTCAAACTTTTTTGAAAAACTGAAGAATTCTCTAAGACTTAACTAAATTGCTGGATTACAACTCTCATTTAATAGGTGAATAGTACATTTTGGTTTTATTTTATCATTTGAAATATTTGAGGTTAATCACGATACAGTCATTATACAAGCTTGCCACGGTGGGTGAGTGGATATCGTGTCGGTCTACTAGCCCCAAGATTTCAGGTTCGCTCCTGGCCGTGGTAAGTGATTTTTGAAAGGCGGCAAAAATACGATACGCATGTTATACGATGTTGGCATGTTAAAGAACCCATTTGAATTCAGTAGGCCGTGTTCATAATGGCAAAATTAATCTCGGGAGTTTCCGCCAACACAAAGTTCCTCATTTCTCTACTAGAAAGCGCTATAGTGTTCAAGGAGCTTAGCTATCTAACATCTAACCTTCTTGACTTTCATAGTCAAGGAACAACGAAATTCGCCATGCAAGCTACCCTCTGGGTGTCAAATAACAAAACTTGCACCTGGCACCCGAGGCCATACGATATTATTATTATTGGTCACTATACAGTGTCGTTGTCTGTTAATCTGCTTTGTTGAACGTAAATCATTGTGTAAACGTAATACAATATATATTTTCTCTACTGTTTTCAAAGAACTTTCTTAATTCGAATTTTTGGATAATTCGATTTTTATTACTGGTCCCTTGAGGTTCGAATTATCCAAGTTCCACTGTATTAAGTCATGCCATGTTTTGTTTCATGTTAAGTTGGTTTAGGTTTGTATTTGTTTATTGTTGTCTTTGCCTTTTTATATTTTCGATTTTGATTTTGCATCTGGTTTCTCTTCCTGTTATCATTTTGTCTTTGTTTTTGTTTGCTTTTTGTTTCTGTGTATGTTTTTCTTTTTTCGTTTTCACTATTGACTTTTTTATTGCATTTGGTTTCGTTTCTAATTTTGATTTCTGTTTCTTCTTCTTCTTCTTCTTTCCTCGATTTTAGCCATCTTTGGACCGCGTCACTGTCTCGTATTTCATTCATCCTTTGTTGCCTTCCAGTAGTCCTTCATTACTTCACTTTCTTTCCTTCTTCTCTCTTCCGTCCAGATATTAACCCACTTCTTCTTTTCCTTCTCCTGGAAACCCTTGCAATTTTTGATCATATTTCAAAAGTGGTCTGTCCTGAATAATATCTATTGTTACTTCCATCTCTTCCATATCCTTTGTACCCATTGCTTACATTCTTGCTTTAGTATACATGACTGAAAATTTGTTTTGAGAGCAGGAGCGGATCTAGAGTTTGGTTTGGGGGGAGGGGGGGTCAGAGAATCGATCTAGAGTTTGGCTGGGGGGGGGGGGGTTGTCAGAGAATCGAAATTATTAAGAAAAAAGGTATCACTAAAAACGCAATCACAAAATAACCAAACGTACAAAACCAGACCAATTCTTTTGCAAGCTTCATGGATAGAAATTTGATGCGTTTAGCGCACCAAAAAGATTCGTACAAATTGCAACGTCGTGTTTTGCGACTTTTACATCGAGCTTCGAGAAAAGGATCAAGGTACGTAACAGTTTCGGCAAATCGAGTTGGTACCGACAAAGGGAGAAAGTCACAGCTTAAATTGCCAACCAAGCTTGCAGTTTGGACGTCGGCAAAAATTTTTGGTGCGAAAAAAGCTCCAGTTTCCTATCCGTGCATTGCTGCACATTCATCGTGTCATCACTATAGACATCGATTCGGTAATCACAAGGTTTGCTAAACAAAATAGACGAGTTGATTTTGTTGTATAACTAATAGTTTTTATACAAGAGGTTAGAAGTTGTAAATATGTACAGTTCTAACAGAACATAATAATTCCTATAAAGATAATTCAGTATTGAATAAAACCCTGTTTTTTCAGTTAAAATTCGTTAAGTTTTATTTGTCTGGTAATTGTGTCATCGTTTTTTGAGTTTGCAAAAATATTTGATCTCCGTTTGGGGGGGGGGGGGGAGGGGGGTGGTCATGACCCCCGTGACCCTCCCTTGAATCCGCGCCTGTTTGTGAGTCTGGTTCTGTTGTTTAGTTTTGTGTTTTTTTCTGTTAATTTTCTGCATTTGCTTTTGTATATGATCTTTTGTTTTTGTTTCGGTGTTGTTTTCTATTTTTGCTTTATATTTTAATTTTAGTAATTGTTCTTGCTTTTTTGCTTTTTGTGTTGTTTTTTGTGTTTCTGTTATTTGATTTTGTTTTCTGGGTTTGCTTTAGAATGTTTTGGTTATGTTTTTGTTTAGTGGTTTTGCTTATAGCTTTTTGCTCTTTTCTATTTTTACTTTTGCATTTGTTTTTTGCTATTGTTTTTTTATGTTTGCTTTTGTTTTGTAGTTGTGTTTATTAGTTTTTCTTTTGCTTTGTCCTTTTTGCGCATTTTTTGTTTTACTTTGATTTTTCTGTTTTTTTTATTTTATTTTATGCTTTTTACTTTTTGTTTTCTCTTTCTGATTTTTTTTGTGTTTTATTATTATTAAAGTTTGTAATGCATGACCTATTTATTGAAATTTGTTCCGAATGTTCAGTGGAATTATGATAGTTGGCAACACACATCAAACAATAATATGATCTGGCCCACCGTAAAACTTTAGTCAGGTTTGTACTATTTGAAAATTATCTGATGGTGTAACAAAGATTTCAGATTCTCCAGTCTTTTGACTGGTTTGATGCAGCTCTCCATGCCTCCCTGCCCTGAGCTACATAGCTACCACACCCTACATCCGAGGCAATCTGTTTAACAAATTCTAACCTTGGTCTAACCCTAATGTTCTTGTCCGCGACCCTTCCTTCCATAACTAACTTAGTTATTCCTCGGTGTCTTAGTATGTGTCCTACCAACCTATCTCTTCTCTTCATTAGTAGAAATATCTCTCCTTAATACCTCTTCATTTGTAACCCTATTTACCCACCTGATCATCATTCTCCTGTAACATCACATTTCAAACACTTCCAATTCTCCTATTTTCTGTAGCATCAACAGTCCAAGTTTCACTTCCATAGAGCGCCACGCTCCAGACATAGGATTTCAAAAATGACTTCCTAGAACCTAAATCTATATTCGATGCCAACAGGTTCCTTTTCTGTAGAAATGCTTTCCTTGCCTGAGCCAACCTACTTTTTATATCCTCTTTGCTTCGTCCATCACTAGTTATTTTCCTTCCTACTTCCTTGAGTTTTTACCTGCCAATTTCTCATTTCTTTCCGCTGCATTCCATTACTTTTGCTTTACCTTTATTGATTAATTATTAATATTTATTTTTATAATGAATTATTTTCTCAATACCATTTAAAAATAGACACTCATTCAAATCCTCTGGCGTGTCGGCTCAGAGTTGAGATTATCTTTCTTTACCCCTTTCTTAAATTTTCCTCTAATTCCCTTCATTGCTTGTTCAATGATAAGTATGGGTGATAAGTTGCAGCCTTGCCGTACACCTTCTCTCTCATGGCATTCAGCACGAATAACCGCTTTATGGTTTCTGTATATGGCCTGTTTGCCATCTCTTGATGAATGCAGTAAATTTGCATTTGTCTGTTGGCACAGGCTAGAGTAAAATGTGGCTTTCCACCGATGTCTCAGTCTCACTCATGGTTGTGATTATATGAGAGCTACTGAGGTATGGGTGGTGCCTAGTAATGCCATTCAGGGCACAGTCAGTGCCTGTGGATGCTGTGAAAGGCTCTACTCATAGGGTTAGTACTACCGTTCTGACTCAGTGAGGAAAGCAATGACAAACTACCTCACTCCTCATCTTGCCTAGTACGCCTCAATATAGCGCTGCCTTAGGATTTTTTGGTATCTACGGCGGTACTTTTTGAGGATCCAACCAGCCTTCGGGCTGACTACCTAACAGACAGGTTTCTGTATACATTGTACTTTCTTCGAAGCCTTTTCAATATGCCAAGCAAAACTATTAAACGATATCGTGGCTCATGATCGCGAAGTTAAAGGTCACGTAAATCTACAAGACTCCTTCGCTCTGATCTTAAGGGTGGTCCATGATGTTTAAACAGCCTCCCAAATGGTGGGTGTCAAGGATTTAACATGTTCCTAAGCCGAAGAGAAGAGTCTGTCTGCCTTATCTGGTCCAGACACCTGCTGCCATGGTAACACACTGCCTGTCTTTGTTGGAGTGTTCCCACGACAACCAACAGAGACATTTGACAGTCGACAAGTAGACAGGGTATGATAGATGCTTTGAGGTCAAGGGGATACGAAACGGTTAAAATTTTCAAAATCAATATTTTTCATTTTTAGCCTACTTTTCGCATTTTGTAAAAATGAGGAAAAAGTAGACTTATGAAAATGATGTCAGTGCTACCAACTGCTGAAAAATCGCAATTAAAAATGAGGAAAAAGTAGACTTATGAGATCGATCCGGGGAAATGTGTGTGTGTGTCTGTCCTGCTGTCTGTCTGTCTGGCTGGCTGTGTGTGTGTGTGTGTGTGTGTGGTCCCCCCCCCCTATTAACTCCTAAACGGCTGTGGCAATCGAACCCAAATTTGGTATGAGTAAAGATATCTATCTGAATATCTCAATGCCATATTTGAAAATGATGTCAGTGCTACCAACTGCTGAAAAATCGCAATTGAAATTTCAGCTCCATGTTGTATATCTTCGATGGTATGCATAGGAGCTATACCAAAATTGGCACACATATAGATAATAATATTTCAGTTTAATTTCCAGGAGGCAATATATGACAGTGTTGCCAAAATGATTCTAAACCTGCTGATAGGTCCAATTTTTAAATGCATATAACTTCTACACTATCAATTGGATTTCAACTAAATTTCGTATGCACTATGTGTAGGTAGACAGATATGACTGAGCGTAATATTAAGAGCCACCAGAGCTGCCAACTGTTAATAAATCCACTCTCAATTGTTTTTATCCAAATACCAATATATCAGAAAGTATGCAAGCCGACAGCTTTAAACTATGAACACGTATAGTACCTGACATTCTAGATTAATTTCTAGTAACTAATGGACCTCAGTACTACCAACATGATTCTAAGCCTGCTGATAGGACCAATTGTAAATACATGTAACTTCTAAACTATCAATTGGATTTCAAACAAATTTCGTATGTGCTATGTGTACTATAACATATATGACTATGCGTATTCTTATGAGCAACCAGGGTTGCCAACTGTTAATAAATGCTGTCCCTAGTTTTTACCCTAATATCAATATATCAGAAAGTATCCAAGCCAACAGCTCTAAACTTTTCACACGTATAGTACCTTACATTTTCGATTAATTTGGAGTAACTAATATACGTCAGTGCTTCCAACATGATTCTAAGCCTGCTGATTGGTCCAATTTTAAAATACATGTAACTTCTATACAAATAAATGGATTTCATCCAAAATTGGCACAACAATAGATCATAATAGTTCAGATTATTTCTGACCAACACATTCATAACATTGTTGCCGACATGATTTTACGCGCGCTGATAGGACCAATGTCTAACTACATGCAACGTCCATTGGACTTCTACCAAATTTTGTATTCTGTACTAAGAATGTATTCACTCACCAGGGCTGCCAACTGTAGTGCTCTATTAGACTACATTATGCCAGTTATATTTCGAACTAATTAGAAATTTCGATATTATCAATTCAATTTCGTCATTATTCTAATTAGGTCCATACAGATTATTCATTGGAATAAATCCTACATTTCGAGAAAAGTAGGCTCTTTAGTTCGTTGCGAAACTTCCTGTTTTATATTTCATGAATCCCCGAAGTCTGCACTTTGTGTAACACATTATAGTTCAACCAAAGGAAATTGTCATTATGAGACAATCATCATGTGTGGAAAGTTTCAACTCATTTTTCTCAGTTCTATTCCTTCAAATGTATGTTCCTTTCTCTAGAAGACTATTTATCACAGAGCTGTCCAGCTCCGTAGCTGAATGGTTAGCACGCTAGGCTCTGGCCCAAAGTGCCCTGGGTTCGATTCCCGGCCGACCCATCAGGGATTTTAATCTCCTGGGGTTAATTCCCGTGGCTCAGGGACTGGGTATATGTGACGTCTTCAACGTCACTTCATCCTCGTTACGACGCGCAGGTCGCCCACGGGCGTCAACTAGAAAGACCTGCACTCGGCCTCTCCGCAGATCACACGATCATCATCAGCTGTGAAATTTTCACTATAGATTTTTTTCATAGTGGTTATATTTTAATGGAGAAATTTCCTTGTTTAGAGTAAAACTGGTTGGGTTGTGACTGTTTTTTTTTTAAGAAAAATTAATTGTATTTCTTGACAGTTTAAAAAATATTAATTTCTGACTTCCACTAATATAGGATCATCGAAAATGTTTGAAATGGTTGCAGCAATTTAAAAAAATCATATCTCCTGTTGTAAGTGAGATAAATTAACAATTCGACCTGAAAACTAATCAAGATCTCATCGAGTTTTAGCTTTAGATGTGACTGTACTCCACCCGTGACCTTCAACCGATGCGCAGAATGAGTGCGCGACAAGAAGCTGCCACGCCACTGACTGTTTCAGTAGTGAGTATGATTGCAATGGCGACAGTTCAGCAGAAAGCACAGTGTGTGTTGTGGTTAGCGGAGTTTAAATCTGTTATAAATAACTGTTCGGCGCACTTTCCGACGTGTTCGTGGTAGGGATCCTCCTCATGCATTAGACGGTGGTATGAACAGGTACAGGAAGCTGCCACGCCACTGTTTCAGTAGTGAGTATGATTGCAATGGCGACAGTTCAGCAGAAAGCACAGTGTGTGTTGTGGTTAGCGGAGTTTAAATCTGTTATAAATAACTGTTCGGCGCACTTTCCGACGTGTTTGTGGTAGGGATCCTCCTCATGCATTAGACGGTGGTATGAACAGGTACAGGAAGCTGCCACGCCACTGTTTCAGTAGTGAGTATGATTGCAATGGCGACAGTTCAGCAGAAAGCACAGTGTGTGTTGTGGTTAGCGGAGTTTAAATCTGTTATAAATAACTGTTCGGCGCACTTTCCGACGTGTTTGTGGTAGGGATCCTCCTCATGCATTAGACGGTGGTATGAACAGGTACAGGAAGCAGCCACGCCACTGTTTCAGTAGTGAGTGTGATTGCAATGGCGACAGTTCAGCAGAAATCACAGTGTGTGTTGTGGTTAACGGAGTTTAAATCTGTTATAACAGTTCGGCGCACTTTCCGACGTCTTTATGGTAGAGATCCTCCTCATGCATTAGACGGTGGTATGAACAGTTTCAGGAAACTGGCAGCGTTGACGTGAAGAAGTCCTCTGGACGCCCTGAAACGAGTGAAGAACCAAGGGAGCGCTCATAGAAACATTATAACGTATTGTAACGATTCGATCCCATACCTGTTAGATATAAAGGGTTATTCATTCATTTATTATCATATTTATTATTCTTATTAATTAGTACATCGATGAGATGATTTTTATATCAGATAATTGTAAGCGGTTTTTATTATTATATTCAATTAGATTTTTATTAACATTTATTTGTAAAGAGACGAAGTATTATATATTGCAACAAGATTGGCAATAAGGAACAACCCTATGCGTCACAAACAGAACGTCGTAGTAGTTATTTCACCACGGCTAAGAGTCACTGTCATGAGTAACCATCACGTGCGCACCATCTAGTTCCTTCGAGAAGGAATGGAACAAATATTTCACGCATGGTGAAACTAACATGCCATTTCTAATGTACGTACGCGTCAAGATATTGCAAGTAAGGAGTCATGAAAGGGAAGGGGGTAGCTTGCTTCTAAAGAGAGGGAAGCTGTGACACCACGTGACAAGGAAGATATAAGCTGTAACCCGCGTCTACAACATGATTAGTGAACGACAACTCATTAGTGACAGAGCAGCGACTGAGGTCCACCGACTGCTACCTGAAATATCATTCATAGCTTTAGCATACATCATGTCTCGACATAATAACCACAATGTTGACAATATATATATATATAAGCTGACAATGGCTTATAGTGGAATACTACAATAAATCTAGAGATGGCAACACAATGGAACGTAGTAAGCTGTATCTTATGACATACTACAACATTTTGTTGAATATGAGAAGGAACATTAAGGTTATCTGTTATAACGTTCAATATGACAAAGCTGCAAGTTGGTGAGCATAAACAATTATTACTTCCGTCTCTATTTGCAATTTAGAGTCAAGCTTTTTTTATTCAAGTAATTTAAATGTTCATTTTCTTTTAAATAATTAAACCGCAGTTGGTAAATTAAATTCTTTTTTGTAACTATTAGTATTTTGTTCTTGAGTCAATAAATTCATTTTCTTTAACGTAATGCCTATTTCTTTCATAGTGGTTAGTAAATACTATAGGCAAATTAACTACTCCTTATAAATAAATACTGAATGGTTAGTCAACTAAGTTACACTACGGCCCGGGTAAGTGGTCTCGACTCTACTGCTGATAGCCGAGGTTAATTCATAAATTTCGATTCACTGTCTTAAATAGGAATCTGGCGCTCAACAACACTTATTATATTATACTATCACAGGTAAGGTCACACCACAGTGTATATTTATTCTTATTATCATGTATTGTTTAAATAGAACCTTTACAGTTGTCACCACGTTAAAGGACTTATTAAAAATGTTACATTTGGCGCTACAACGTCGGACACGAAAACCATTCGGTATTTAGGAGAGGAGTGTATGATTTCAGTGCAAATTGTCAGTGCTTTCGGGGGACAGTGAAGTGAAGTGAAATTTTGGAAGGGCAATTGTTATACAGTGTACTTCGAGATGGCGGATGAGAAAGAGAAGTCTTTAGAGGTCCCTGAAATCTCATTAGATGCGCTCATAAGGCAGATGAGTAAAGATATGAATTTGATGAATAAAAATAGTGAAGAGAATAAAAGAAATTATTTGGAATTCAATGGTAAATTTGAGAAATTAGATAAAGATATGAATAAAAATAGTAAGGAGATGAGAGAAGAGATGGGTAGGCTAAATCAAGATATGAGTGAAAAATTAAATAAGCATAGTCAGGTGTTCAATGTTAAATTTGAGAAATTAGAAAAGAATTGTCAGGAGTTGAATTTGAAGCTTGATAAGAATAGTCAGGAAATGAGAGAAGAGATGGGTAGACAAAATCAGGAAAGTAGGAAGGAATTTAATGAGAAGTTTGAACAATTGCATAGAAATAGTAAAACGATCAACCAAAAGCTGGAAGAAAATAGTAAAAAGCTAGACAGTGTGGTTAAGGTAAATGAAGGATTGAGTAAGAAGTATGATATGCTACAGGAAAGTATTCAGGGGGTAAAACAGGAGATCAGAGGTGAAATTAAGGAAGTGGTAGAGAAGAAGGCTAAAGATATGGTTGAAAAAATAGATAAACAATTAGAAGCAGTAGAAAATCAAATTAAGGAAGTTGAGATATAAGTTAATAGGAAAGTAGAATCAGTAAAGACAGCCTTTCAGGAGAGGTTAGATGAAAGTAGATCGGAGTCAGAGGAAATTTTAGGCAAAGGTTTTAGCAAATTGATAGAAGCGGAAACTAGGCAGATGAGAGACGATTTTGGGGATAAGATTAAGGTATTGAGAAATGAATTAATGGATAAAGAGAGTAATTTTCAAGAAATGGAGGCGAGATTAAAGAAGCAGATAAGGGAGGAAGGAAATCAGGATAGAATGAAATATTTGAGTAGTATGAGAGAGACTGAACTGCCTAAGTTTTCAAATAAACAGGGGTGTCCTATGCAGTTCATAAATCAGGTGGAGGATAGATTTAAAGAAAGGCTAAAAGATGGTCAAATTGAATGGAAGATGGTAGTAGAGCTATTGGACCAGGCTTTTATAGGAGATACTAAGGGATGGTTTTTAGTATACAAGCATACCTTGATAAATTTTGAAGATTTCAAAAGTAAATTTATTGAAAAATATTGGAATGAGGATATCCAATCACAAATGAGACAGATTATTAATTCTGGCAGGTATCAATCTGGGGAAGGGAGTAATATGACTGATTACTTTCTAGAGTATGTACTCATATGTAAACATCTTGACGGAATGAATTAAGATGGGGATGTGGTAAGGCTTCTCCTCAGGCATTTCCCACCCAAGGTAAACGTGGCTGCTTGTATACAAATGATCACCATAATTCAGGAATTAGAGGGATTGTTAAGCAGATTCGATGCACTCGAAGATTCATACGATATGCCCATATTACAGAATAATCCTGAAAATAATTATTATGATAATAATCAGCAGGATTATAATGGCAGGGGCCAATATCAGAATAGTAGATGGTAAGAACGGTGAAATGCCAGAGAAAGTAGTGATGTAAATTTATTTTAACGATAGTTACTGTTCCGTATGACTTAAATATTAAGTAATGAAGTTTTATATGATTTAACAGAGGTAGATAAGGAACCTGCTGTGAGTAATTTTAATTCAGTCGTGAAGTTAGGATGGTAAGGGGCGCGTAGTGCCTACGCTTATTGATTTAGGTGGTCTAAAATCATTTAATTTGGAAGACAGAGGTTGTCGTGCTATTGAGCAATTCAGGTAAGTTGAATGTGGGTCCTTAAACTGCAGGTAAGTTGGATGAAGTGAGAATGAAATTTAAAAAGTTAGGAAGATTATTACAAAAGTAAGTAATCGAAAGAAAGTAATTATTATGGCAACCATAATTATGAATATAATGGTAATGAAGATTTAATTCTAAAATGAGAGAAGATAAGATGATTCAGTGGTAATAAAGTTAATTAGTTGAAGAAGTATTGATTTAATAAAGATGTATCAGTTGGACAGCGAGGTTATCAGTGGATATATTTGAGAAATTTAGAAGTGGTTTAGAATAATAGTTAATGGTAATGCGTTGTATGAATTAACCAACATCGGGTTGAAATGAGGAAGTAGTAACTAATTAGGACATCTGATACTTGTTGACAGATATGTGTGTGTGTATGTGTGTATTTTCACGTAAATGGACGTGAGTTTGAAGTAGTAGGCTAACGAAGGTAATGCCGTTGAGCAATGTGGTTTTTAAGTTTTGGTAAGATGCCAAATGAAGTTTTAAGAAGTTTTTGGAGGATGAAGTAGGTCAGCGAGGTATATTCCGTTGAGCAATGAGTTTTTTTATGGTGTCTACGGGACTACGTGAAGTTAATGTTGGGAGTTTTTTTAAAAGTATATATGGTTGTATGCACACAAAGTAAATAAAGGATTATAGAGGTAAGATGATCCAAGTTTTAGTTACAGTTACGCACTTTTTAAAGATATTACAAGGCTTGTTATCGAGCTAAACCACTTTTAGTAAAAAAGTTACTGATGAATAATAACGAAATAATGATGAGGTAAATTGTTGTCCTACACACAGGTAAAAGTAAAGATAATAATAATAATAATAATAATTAGATGGTTGACATAATATTTACTAGTATTGAAAGGAATTTTTTATAATTCGACGTTTCAGGATTTAATGATAAATCATTTTTTTAGTAGACGAGAAATTAAGTTTTATTTATGTCATACGGAGTTAGTAAAGAAAAGTGTTTAAATATATTTTGAAGACAAGAGTAAGTTTGTAAGGTAAGTATACCTAAGGGGTAATAATGAAGTTTCAATTAAAGGCAGGTGTAATTTACGCATTTAATTTGGTAGAGCAGAGAGTGTCTTAACTGTGTTATAACTCAGAACTTGCTTTATGAAGTGATTATGGGAAAATATTTGCCAATTAGGAGTGTCGGTATTATTGACTATCAACTGGAACACTGTCATTAATTTAGGAAGACAATAGTTAGGAAAACAAAGTGTGATGTTATTATTCCAAGGAATTAGTCGAAGCATGTAAGATTTTTTTAGCTGAAATTTAATGTGTTATTGGTCAGTAAGAGGTGACCTGAAACAGTACGAAGATGTGGGATTATACCACGAATAGGGGAGGTTTTTGTATGTGACGTGTGATGTCACGATGAGTTTTGAGAGATTCTGGTATAGCAAGTATGAGCTATAGTCCAGGCGATCGAAGCAAGTAGGGAAGTGTTGACGAGAAATGTCACAATAAGTTTTGAGAGAAAACTAAGGTTTTTTTTTAGGTATTCAGCCAGAAGTCAAGTCATGAATAGACTAAGTTTAAAGTATAAGAGCATTAATATTTTGTGGAACGAAATATTTATTCCGAGGAGTTTGTCATGTGTTCTTGTGAAATAGTTTAGTGATATACGTAATTCAGGTATTGAGTAGTATTTTGTCCAAGTCTTAATCATTTTGTTATGGTAGGTAAGAATGACGATACAGTAAAGTTATATCTTGACGCTAAGTTAAATTTTAATAAAGTGAACGAGAAGTCCGATTTTATGTTTATTTGTGATTTTGAAAATTCAAGTTATTGTTTTCGAGAAGTAGTAAAGAGGAATCATGGTTTTATGAGAAGTTAAGAAGTCGTGAAGACTTAAGAAGTATTAATTTGAAAAGAGGCGGCCGTGGCCTAAGAAAGAAATAAGCCACGAAGGCAGGTGAGTAGTAACTTGGATATTTATGTGAACTGTTTAATAACTGCTTTAAGGTATTTCGATGTCATTATGTATTTGGGGAAATATTTACATGTATGACATATGCACTGAAATTGGAATTGCCTTAGGTATCTTGCTAAGTTATTTTTTCTTCAATTATTGAAATTTTACTGCATTTGAGTAATCCATTTAAAGAGACGAAAGGAATATTGTGTTGTTTGCATATCGTGTGCTGTGATAATTTTAATGTATTAATCAGCTGGAAATACAACAATGTAATTCTACACCAGACTGACGAAAACCACGTTCACTGGATAAGAAACCAAAATTGTATGTCAAGCATACAATCACCACCATTATAAACGAGTGCAGCGTTGACATATATGTCAAAATTAAAAGTGAAGGGCATTTATGTATATTTTTTTACAGCATAAATATAAAGAAGAATGAACATTATGAACATTTGGAAGAATGAGATGAATGAAAGTTAAAATGTGAATTTTTGTGAAGAATATATTTCTTGTATATTTTTGTGTATTGATGAAGAGTATATTGTATGTTGTCTTTTTGGGGGTTATAATATTTATATTTATAGTTTTTTATGTTGGATGTGGTAAGAGAAATAATGTTAAACATCATTTAAATTATTTATCTTAGGGGCGATTGTAACGATTCGATCCCATACCTGTTAGATATAAAGGGTTATTCATTCATTTATTATCATATTTATTATTCTTATTAATTAGTACATCGATGAGATGATTTTTATATCAGATAATTGTAAGCGGTTTTTATTATTATATTCAATTAGATTTTTATTAACATTTATTTGTAAAGAGACGAAGTATTATATATTGCAACAAGATTGGCAATAAGGAACAACCCTATGCGTCACAAACAGAACGTCGTAGTAGTTATTTCACCACGGCTAAGAGTCACTGTCATGAGTAACCATCACGTGCGCACCATCTAGTTCCTTCGAGAAGGAATGGAACAAATATTTCACGCATGGTGAAACTAACATGCCATTTCTAATGTACGTACGCGTCAAGATATTGCAAGTAAGGAGTCATGAAAGGGAAGGGGTAGCTTGCTTCTAAAGAGAGGGAAGCTGTGACACCACGTGACAAGGAAGATATAAGCTGTAACCCGCGTCTACAACATGATTAGTGAACGACAACTCATTAGTGACAGAGCAGCGACTGAGGTCCACCGACTGCTACCTGAAATATCATTCATAGCTTTAGCATACATCATGTCTCGACATAATAACCACAATGTTGACAATATATATATATATATAAGCTGACAATGGCTTATAGTGGAATACTACAATAAATCTAGAGATGGCAACACAATGGAACGTAGTAAGCTGTATCTTATGACATACTACAACATTTTGTTGAATATGAGAAGGAACATTAAGGTTATCTGTTATAACGTTCAATATGACAAAGCTGCAAGTTGGTGAGCATAAACAATTATTACTTCCGTCTCTATTTGCAATTTAGAGTCAAGCTTTTTTTATTCAAGTAATTTAAATGTTCATTTTCTTTTAAATAATTAAACCGCAGTTGGTAAATTAAATTCTTTTTTGTAACTATTAGTATTTTGTTCTTGAGTCAATAAATTCATTTTCTTTAACGTAATGCCTATTTCTTTCATAGTGGTTAGTAAATACTATAGGCAAATTAACTACTCCTTATAAATAAATACTGAATGGTTAGTCAACTAAGTTACACTACGGCCCGGGTAAGTGGTCTCGACTCTACTGCTGATAGCCGAGGTTAATTCATAAATTTCGATTCACTGTCTTAAATAGGAATCTGGCGCTCAACAACACTTATTATATTATACTATCACAGGTAAGGTCACACCACAGTGTATATTTATTCTTATTATCATGTATTGTTTAAATAGAACCTTTACAGTTGTCACCACGTTAAAGGACTTATTAAAAATGTTACAGTATGAATGAAAAAAACTTTTGATTTGTTAAAGTCAACACACAAAAATACTCGTTTTAATATCTCAAATAGTTCTTGAGATATGATTTTTTGAAATTGCTCCAACCTTTATCGATGACCCTTTATTACCATTATTAAATTCTCAGGAAAAGGAACATTAATTAAACAAATTTAACTTTGTTGATTCCGTATCCACTTAATGCTGTGAAAATGTGCCCTTTCGGGTAGATTTCATGAGAAAGCTACATATTGCCATGGGCACCATCTTGCGACTTCTGGAAAATTTCGAAATATGAGGCACCTAGAATCAAAACCCTCCAAGTCCACAAAACAAAATTTGAGAGAAAATGAGGAAAACTGTTAAAGTATGAAAAAACATCCATGGAATATGAACATCTCGTTTATTAATTACTTTGTCTGTTGTTATAAACATCAATCAGCTGTCCCAGACGAGCGTCTAGAGCAGGGGTCTCCTAACTACGGCCCGAGGGCCACATCCGGCCCGCGGACAGATTTTGTCCGGCCCGCGGAGAGCTAGCATACTTGAAAACTCCTTTTAGAGAACATATTTTTTTATAGCAAATTAAATTCAGTTTACTGAAGTATTCTAATTTTATGTTGAATAATTATGAATATGACATCTACATTGATATGGTCATGGGCTAACTACTCATAACATTGTTGTAGGCTTATTGTCATTGTTTCTGTGATAAGTTGGATAAAAAAACACAGAATTGTAATGAGTAAAGACATGTATAACATGCAGACATATGAAATACTAATGAGATTTATGTAATTGAGATTTTCCACTGACAATAGTTTGTAGTTGTGGACTAATTTTACTTGTACCAATTATTAAAAGAGATTTAAGATGCTCATCAGTTAATTTAGATCTGTAAACACTTTTTGTGTACTTCATTTTTGAGAAGGTCTTCTCACACAAATAAGTAGTACCAAAAACAGAAAACAGCCCACGAGCAAATTTATGCAAATTATCAAATTGTGTCAGTGGAAGACTCTTATAAAATTCCAACAAAGATGAGTTTTGATATTTGTTCTTAATTATATCACTGCACTGTAGTTCAATCATTTCCATTTGAAGTTCCGGGGCTAGGGTTTAAATGTCAGTATCAAAAGGATCCTGAAAAATCTTAATTTGATTCGCAAAGGCATCGAAGTCCGAGAAACGAGTATCAAAATTTATTTTCAAAGCACTCAAAGTTTCGATTACATAATCGATAGGAAACTCAGTCTCAGTGGTGTGGCTGAATATTTCACATGTTTTAAAATGTGAAAAACATTTACTTCGTAGTTGTGATTGAAACAGTATCAATTTCTTCCGGAATGATTTGATATTAGTGTATAAATCAGGAAGATGCTGGTTTTCTCCTTGCAATCTCAAATTCAGTTCGTTCACATGTTTTGTCAAATCAACATAGAATGCTAACTTCCACTGCCATGCGTTGTTTTGTAATTCAGTAAGAGGGCGATGCTTTTCATTCAAAAAAATTTCGATCACTGCTCGAAGTTCAAAAAAGCGCTGAAGGACTTTCCCACAACTAAGCCAACGTACGGCAGTTTGATAAGGTAAGTCATTTTCTCCAATCTCTTCAATAAATTGTCGGAATTGTCGGTGATTCAGCCCAAAAGATCTCATAAAATTAACAGTTGATATGACTGGTTTCAGAACTTCAGACATATCCAAACATTTTCCGCACAGAGACTGTTGATGAATGATACAATGTAAGACTAATGGTTTTGAACCACCGTCATTTTCTACAGCCTTTGACACAAGAGCGATCACTCCTTTATCTTTCCCACTCATGTTTTTGCCTCCATCAGTTGTAATACATTTCAAGTTTTTCCATCGAAGGTTCTTTTGATTAATGGCCATTTCAACTCCTTTAAAAATATCTGTACCAGTAGTTGTGCCATGAATACTATACATATCAAGAAGTTCTTCATGCACTTCATAGCTTTTATCTACTCCTCGGATATAAATCAACACCTGAGCAGTATCTGACACATCCGTTGACTCATCCAAGGCCAAAGAAAACCACTCAACATCTCCATTTTTGTCGAACAGTTGAGAGGATATATTTTCAGCGATGTTTTCTACCCTTCGAGCCACAGTGTTTGCTGACATACTGACAGTTTTTAATAAATTTACCTTTTCAGGGCACATTTCTTCGGCTGCTGCAATTATGCATTCTTTGATCATTTCTCCATCAGTGAATGGTTTTCCACGTTTTGCAATTTCAAGAGCCACACGAAAGCTGGCACGAGTTGCAGCCTCTTGTTCGGTTTTGAGTTTTGTAAATGAAGATTGCTGCGATTTCAATCCGCGCTTCATAGCTTCGAATTTTTCTGTCCGCAAACTTCCTGTATATTTTGAGTAGTTTTGAAAATGTTTTGTTTCATAATGACGTTTAATGTTATATTCCTTGAGAACGGCTATGCTTTCATTGCAAATCAAACATAGCGCCTTGTTACTGGACTCAATTACGAAATACTGAATGTTCCACTCGTCTTTGAATTTTCTGCATTCACTATCAATTTTTCGCTTCTTTTCCATACTACTAAATCACACACAAAAGCAACAATTCAAATCAAAATACTGTTACAAAGATGTCTTAAACTTAAACACGCACAAACACGTTTTAAGGAGGTACGCACTATTTTATTTCACAACAGTGTCATAGGAACTGACTTGTGGTTGCGCAACTAGCCTTCTTATATATTCCAATTACTGCCATCTAGAAGTGAGTGGAAGACACCAGAACTCTCTCGAACCAACGAGATTACTCTGTACGTGCTATTAGCGCCATCTGTTAGCGATAGAAGGTACTATCTATTTCCGCTTGTGTCCACCAGATGTCGTGTCACGTTACTCCTCATGGCTCGTACTCAACGACTAATCTAGAAATTACAGATAATGACAGGAAAATTAATAATATGCAGTGTTGCCGTTTTGCGGACTTAATTCCGATTTGCAGCCTTTTTTCAACGTTGCGTACTTTTTCGGACTTTTTTTTCATCAGTGGACTATTTCACTTTTTACCACCGGCAACAATGATAATATGGTTTTGGCCCTCGGAACTTACTGGAGTAATCAGTATGGCCCTAAGGCTGGAAAGTTTGGAGACCCCTGATCTAGAGCATGCATTCCAACAAATTACAGGATTGTCCCTTAATGGACAGTAACATAATTCTTAAGATTAATTAGGAGTTAACTGGTTTTGAAAGTGAAATGTAAGAATAAAAAGAAGGAAAGAAGGAAAGCATGTGAACGTGAACCAACCAAATTATGTATGAAATGAAAACCAGACCTGAATTATGATTATGTATATATTTAAAATTTAACAAACACTTAACAACACACCACAGCTGATGGCAGTATGAAGGAATCCTGGGTAATGCAATTCTATGTGCTAATTGGCTGAAAACGACTTAGTGGATTTTGAAATTAACCCTAAGTTTTGTCCGCCATTTTCATAGGGAAATAGCGTCTTTTGAAGGAAAATCATGTCACCATTGAGTTGCCCGCGTGCAAGTTCATATAAAGACAACTCCATCTCATTTTTCATGTTCGATGGACTTGGGCGGGGGGGTTGATTGTAGGCGCCTCAGTTATCATTGTGTTTCACATCCGCCAGACCTCAAAACCACTGTCAGTACAAGAGTTGATATATAATTATATATCACATCACTTTGTTGTCGACAGGATAACTGCCGCTATTTTCCACCAATCCCCCGCAGTGGCTCACTATATGGCTGCCCAGAAGTTCCCTTTTATCCGGTACAATTCCGTTTTTTTCTTGTCTTGTTCCGCGTTCCGTTTTAATCTTTAACGGAACGCCAAATATTCCGTCTTTTTTGGTTAATTTGATATATATTCAATTTCGCACCAATTTTCAAACGTTCCGCTTCAGAATTGATTATAATATCTAGCTTGTTTTCTGGGGATACAGGTGCAAGTTTGAAAGAGAAAATGATTTCTATGCCTGTGTCAGATAGATGGGTACATGTTATAGATTTATTAGGGGCAACACAATTAAGGAATATCTTAGTCCTTGTGAAGTTAATACTAAGCATTTTCCCTTTCAATGATTTTGCGGAGAGAGTTTTCTCTGTCATGAATATCAACTGGAGAGATCTTAGAAACAGAAGCTCCATTAGTTTGATAAAACAAGAATTGTTCACATATTACAGAGAGTTTAGTTTGTATGTAACGGAGACCCTCGCTTGCCCGCTCATTTCGTCATTTCCTCACTGAAGCTAAATTAACCGGAATAGCCGGAAAATTCATTAGTAGATGCCCATTATGTTTGGCAGCGGATGGGAAACATTTTCAGCATCTACTGTATGCATGGTGAGTAAAAGTACATGATACTGATTTTAAGCACCGTATTCTGCCGTATATACGGCCGGCAACTAAGCGGAGCACGTGAGCGAGAATGTCCTTGCCAAGCAAATATAAAGACCCTGTATTATAGTTCTATCAAGTCTTAGTTGTGATTGTGTATCGAGTGGCTCCATTGACGATTGTATATGTTATCGTAGTGTAAGGCGCGGTCGAACATCAATTCCGCCCGATTTTCCTCAATTCCACCCGGTCCTCCAAGGGGCCCAAAAATAAGTTCCTCAACTCCGCTCAGGCTTTGACAAGGGGTCAGCAAAGGGGTTATCCCCAATGACGTAAACAAATGTCATAACCCTCCTGCACGCATACCAAGGGCCGGGTCAACGTCAAACACATTCTGCAGCGCATGAGCGAATTCTTGCATTCCACACGACAACACAAGTACAACGCCTCATCCAAATATATTTGTTTTTTAAAAGTGCCTACATCAAATACAGACAGACACGTACATTCTACTTAACAGCAGTGGGCAAGTGTCGAGCAAAGATAAGAATAGTCGTGTGAGAAAAGAATTCATTGAAAACAAGCTCATGCAGTACGCCAACCAAACAATGAGTAGATTAGATCTTGTGAAGTGTGTTTCTCAAACAATAGTTAGGGAATGAAAAGAGTTTCATCTAATGTTTTTTTTTGTATAGTTTGAAACGAAGTCAAGATTTATGTGATTTTAAGATGCTGATTTTTCTTATTTTATTAAATTTCCTGTCCATATTTTTATTTGACAACAGTGATTAATACCTAGCTCTTTGTATTATGTTTATATCTGATTTAACGATTGAGCGGACTTGGTGGTGGTGATTTAAAATTAATCATAATATTCTTTTACTTAAGTCTGCCAAGTTTTCTATTTTTTTCTACTCATGCGCTGCATAAGGTGTTTGACACGGCCCTAGGTATGCGAGCAGGAGGGTTATGACTTGACATTTGTTTACGTCATTGGGGAAAAGCCTGGGCGGAGTTGAGGAACTCATTTCTGGGTCCCTTGGAGGACCGGGTGGAATTGAGGTAACCCTGGCTACCTGTCTGGAATTCCCGGGTGGAATTGATGCCCGCCCTGAGGCGCAGTTTGTCCAGATATTGCTGATGAAATTATTGTTATTAACAACAATCTTTCTGTATCACTCCCCTTTAACCAATCCAACACACCTAAGTTACTTTAAGGTGCAGTATAATCTTAAGTCTCAGATAATGGATTAGCAGAAACGTGAACCTAAATGTGGCTGAATTATCATAACAGAGTTAGCAGAGGCGTGGTTACCGTAATGGTCTGGGACATCTTCGTCATCAGTCCCGTGTGTTCAATTTGCCTGATAACCTGTGTGATAAAAAACCACATTCAAGACAATCGCCACCAGCCCGGGATTCAAACCTTGATCTTTCTGGAGCAATATGACACGGGTTGAGTGAAAATAAAATGCCGTCGATGAAAGAGGATTGGAGGAACAGCCATGAAAGGCAGAGAGGAAAGAGAAAGAAATGAAGATCAATCCGAAAGACAAGGGAATGCCTGGGAGTTGTCAACTTCCGAACTCGGCAGCATTGAGTGTGTAGAGTTCGGACGGTTTGCTAATGTGGTGAAGCTTCAAGTATGCGTTGTGGGGAGTCGGAGCGCTGGATGAGACACCCCTCACATAACCATACACGCGATGTCAATAGCACGGCGGACGACGAGTGATTGCTGCGGCTGTTCCCCTACCACTGCCCAGAACGGTAGCTTCACCACATATCTTCGGATCTCCAACTACTGCCCCCAATAGAGAGTAGGGGGTTGGTTAGTTATTGATGTTTTAAGGGGAAGAACAGCATGGTCATCAGCCCCTCTTAAAACTAGACGGGGATAAAATGTATAAATTACTATATGAAATAATTCAAACACTCCTTGAATAAATTACATGTATTACTTATGATTACCGGTACTACTTAAGCCTCCGTGGCTTAGGCGGCAGCACGCCGGCCTCTCACCGCTGGGTCCGTGGTTCAAATCCCGGTCACTCCATGTGAGATCTGGGCTGGACAGAACGGAGGCCGACAGGTTTTTCTCCGGGTACTCCGGTTTTCCCTGTCAAAATTTCATTCCAGCAACACTCTCCACTATCATTTCATTTCATCTGTCATTCATTTAATCATTGCCCCAGAGGAGTGCGTCAGGCCTCGGCAGCCGGCACAGTTCATATCCTCGCCGCTAGATGGGGGCTTCATTCATTCCATTCCTGACCCGGTTGGAGACTGGAAGCAGGCTGTGGATTTTCATTTTTTCACTTATGATTACTACTATTATAATGGGTCAATTTTAGGATAAGCATGACTAATACATGTAATTTTTCCAGGAGTGTTTTACTTATTATTTCATATATTACATACGAGGGAAGTTCCGGAAATAATTTTCGTCATTCTTTTCCCAGGTACCCCTTATTGCTAAACTGACATACACCATGACATCATGAACTGTACACCTCCACGACACGTCTGTCTGCCATCGTGAGTTGTACTCTAATGGTATCGGGCACGCCGGTCTGCTGCTCCTCTCTCTGCGCATGCGTCATTCCCCCTCCACTAACCCTCCTTCCGTTGTTGAACCAGCCACGGGTGTGAATTCTTGTGGCGATTGTTTATGTCACCTGGTGCTCGTGCAATAAAATGACTAACCTTACTTTAGGAACATCCCTCGTACATTGTACTCCGCCCAGTCATTGGGAAAATTCGTGATGACTGACTGAAGAGTTGAAAGGATGGCTTCAAAACTTTACATTACATAATTTACCGAGTAAAATGGGCCACTAGGAAAGTTGAGATGCCTGGCTATACCACAGTCTTACAAACAGAATCTGACAACCTACTTTCCTCGCGAGTTGTGGTTAACAGCGCAGCGGTCTACAATAGCTCGCAGCATTGGAGCACCTTAACAAATCAATGTGCACCAAAAGTGGACTTGCTGACATCCGCACGTTAACTATGGCTGTGCATATTCGAAAATGCTCCATTAATTTCGAATACAAATACTGTATTTGATTGGTACATTTACAGTAGTTGGTAGCCTCCGTGGCTTAGGCGGCAGCACGCCGGCCTCTCACCGCTGGGTCCGTGGTTCAAATCCCGGTCACTCCATGTGAGATCTGTGCTGGACAAAGCGGAGGCAGACAGGTTTTTCTCCGGGTACTCCGGTTTTCCCTGTCAACATTTCATTCCAGCAACACTCTCCACTATCATTTCATTTCATCTGTCATTCATTTAATCATTGTCCCAGAGGAGTGCGTCAGGCCTCGGCAGCCGGCACAGTCCATATCCTCGCCGCTAGATGGGGGCTTCATTCATTCCATTCCTGACCCGGTCGGAGACTGGAAGCAGGCTGTGGATTTTCATTTTCACAGTAGTTGGTAAATAACCCGACTATTCGGTCAATAATTGAATGAGTCGACGAACAAGTAAAATCATTGAAACGTTCGAATAATTAAGCTATACTAAAAGAAACAAAGAGAAAAAAATAAGAAAGAGGGAAGAAAGAAAAATAGGAAACAATAAAAGGAATAAGAAATACATAATTAAAGAAAGAAACTAATTCAGAAGAAAGAAAAAAGAAATTAAAAGAAAGAGAGAAACATCAATTCAGAAATAACAAAGAAAAAACAAATAAGAAAGAAAGGGAAGAAAGAAAGAAAGAAAGAAAGAAAAACGAATTAGTAAAAGACAAAAGAAATAAGAAAGAAAAAACAAAGACATAAGAAAGAAGAAAGAAATGACAAAAAGAAATAAGAAAGAAGAAAAAAAGAAACAAACAAACAAAAAAAAAAGAAATAAGAAAGGAAGAAGATAGAAATAAGAAAAAATGAAATAAGAAAGAAGTAAGGAACAAGAAAGTAATATAAGTAAAAAGAAAGAAAAAAAAGAAAGAAAAAGATAAAGGAATAAGAAAGAAAGAAAGAAAGAAAGAAAGAAAGAAAGAAGAAAGAAATAAGAAAGAAAGAAAGAAAAAGGAAAGAAAGAAAAAGAAGTAAGAAAACAAGAAAGTAAGAAAAAAGAAATTAAGAAAAAGAAAGAAAAAAGAAAGTTAGAGAAAGGAAATAAGAAAGAAAAAAGAAAGAAAGAAAAAAGGAATAAGATAGGAAAAAAGAAATAAGAAAGAAAGATAAAAAGAATAAGAATGAAAAAAGAAATAAGAAAGAAAAAAAAGTTAGAAAAATGAAATAAGAAAGAAAAAAGAAAGTAAGAGAAAATAAAGAAGAAAAGAAAAAGAAAAATAAAGAAGAAAGAAAAAGGAAAGTCAGAAAGAAAGAAAAAAGAAAGAAATAAGAAGGAAAGAAAAAAAGAATGTAAAAGGAAATAGGAAAGTAAGCTAGAAAGAGATAAGTGGATGATATAAGGATCGATGGGGAAGAGGTTAACCCCCTTGGATTCGCCAACAACTCGCCCACTGGGCATGTTCTTTACATAAATTATTGTCACTTTCGGGCACTCATCATCTTAGAATAATTCAAATATTTGAACTGTTCGATTTATTGTAATAATCGACTATTCGAAACACTCGACTACTTCGCATTGTTCAACAGTACATGAGACGAGCCCCAATGGGAAGGAGGCAGCCTAGAAGCACCTGACTGATCGCACGAGATGAACAATGTAGGACACGTGTTAGCCGCAGGGCTAAATACTCACTCGCATCGACCGTCGAGTATTAGGAGCTATTTTTATCCTTGCGATGTGGGCCGCACTGCAACACGCTCGCCTTCAAACCCCGGCTGATAGGCCTACAGTCCTCCCAGCTTGGTCTACGTACTTGAGTCTCGGGAGGTGTAACTGAGCAGCCAAATGGTTTGTAACTTTATGAAGGAAGGAAGATTGTAGTTTTACGTGACTGCCAATCTTGTGATTATGAGCCACGGGACCTCCTTTTTACGTGGAATCCGCACCACAGGACATGTCATTTCACTTCGAAAATCTCACATGTATTGACCGGGAATCGAACCCAGTCCACCTTGGTGAGAGGCCAACAGCTTGACCGCTGCGCCACCACGCCCCCTAACTTTATGAGGCCAAGCCTCAAATACTAATGAATGTCTACAACTTATTATTCCCATTTTTCAACGGGGTCGGGGATGAAATGCGATGGAAGTCTTTGCGGCGGATGGTTTTTACGTCCGGATGCCCTTCCTGACGCCAACCTCACGAGAGGAGTTAATGAGAGATGAAATGAATGATGGTGAATGAAACTGGGCAAGGATGTGGAAGCATGCGACCGTGGCCTGTCAGAAGGTGCCGTCCCAGCATTTGCCTGGAGTGGAAAATGGGAACCACGGAAAACCATTTCAAGGACGGCGGACGGTGGGGATTCAACCCACGCGTCAAGCCTAACATACTACTAATAATAATAATAATAATAATAATAATAATGTTATTGGCTTTGCGCCCCTTTTAATTACTCAGGCTCTTAGAGACGCTGGGTGACCGAATTTTTCCCCGAAGGGGATCTTTAACGTGCCAGTAAATCTACTGACACGACTCCCTCACATTTTGGCATCCTCAATAACCAACTGACTGCGCCAGGATGCGATCCTTGGGCACAGCAGGCGAGAGCGTTACCACGGCGCCCTCACACACACTTCACAATAATACAGGTTATCAAACACACGTGGCTGACGTTCAAGCCCCTACATGAAACAAGAAGGGCAGCGAACTCTGGCTAGTTTGTTATCAGCCCGAAGGCCGTTAGGATCTTAATAAAGCACCGAAGTCACAGGTGAACAGTGAGGTTGTTTGTCAATGCTTTCTTCAAGTTCTACCAACTGAAACCAGGAAATAAATGTGGATTTGGTCACTTCCTACAAGTAAGGGCGCTACTAAACAGAATGTGGAACCTATAGCATGTAAAAGAACCTTCCCCTAACTACAATTGTGAGAAGCTAAATTATAGGTTAGATTTCTCTAATACTCTTAGGTTCCAACGTTCATCGCCAGGAGCCGACTGTTGTGACATCTAGTAACCACGTTCAGAACTAGTTGTCGTTGACGGTAGCATTTGGTAGCAATAGTAGGAACTACTTGAAATTGTTTGTTTAATAACACTCACAACCGACAGTAGTGGCTACGCTGGCTAACGCGCAGCATTAGGTCATGGGGCCAAGCTCTCTGCTGACTCGGTAGACGCGTGGGTTCGAGCCCCACCGTCGGCCGTCCTTGAAATGGTTTTCCGTGGTTTCCCCATTTTCAACACCAGGCAAATGCTGGGACGGTACCTTCTGACAGGCCACGGCTGCTTCCTACCACATCCTAGCCCAGTTTCATTCACCATCATTCATTTCATCTCTCATTAACTCCTCTCATGAGGTTGGCGTCAGGAAGGGCATCCGGCCGTAAAAACCACCGCCACAAAGACTTCCATCGCATCTCATCCCCGACCCCGTTGGAAAACGGGAATAATAAGGGGTAGACATACATACATACATTAACACTCACAATTAACACCGGTTATCAGATATATTCTACACACACCCAAGTACACAGGGCTACATGGCCGCGTTGTCGCAGTCCCTAAACTGAGGAACCAACCAACCAAATATATTTCCATTGACATTTCAACAAATGCAAGATTTATTCTATACTATTGAGACGATTTGGAAGATGTTGGCACAAACCACACCTTCTAACTCCCTCTGGCTTAAGAGCTTGAGTTATGTGAAACACACACCTTACATCTTGCAATAATCATCATCCCGTTACTCCACTCATCTTGGGTGAGTTTCCAGAGCAGATGACAGGCTACACCGATGACCTGGCGATAATCGATGTGATATTGAATGTTGCGGTCGACTACTCGAGTTCCTACCGGCTGATAGGGTTACCATATGAAGACCTAATTTCGGTGGTGGATGGCAATGACCTCCAGAGAGGTACCACACGTGTATACAAGAAGCCCGCCAAAGGCCCAGACTGTCTGAAGCCATATTACTGTACATGAGTGATCCAAGTGAGGATTACACATTCGCTATCCTTCAAGTCGGCAGTTCCTTTATCCCCGGGCTGCACCATTCAATTCCTGACAACATGTTTCTTTCGATTTATGCTGAAATATAATAAAATATTGGTATTTCTTAAATAAAAAGGTAACATTAATTTCCCCCAAATTATATTGTAATATTAATTTCCCCCAAATTAGAATGGAACATTAATTTCCCACAAATTAGAATGCAACATTAATTTCCCACAAATTATAATGCAACATTAATTTCCCCCAAATTATAACGCAACATTAATTTCCCCCAAATTATAACGCAACATTAATTTCCCCCAAATTATAACGCAACATTAATTTCCCCCCAAATTATAATGCAACATTAATTTCCCTCAAATTATAAAGTAACATTAATTTCCCCCAAATTATAATGTAACATTAATTTCCCCCAAATTATAATGTAACATTAATTTCCCCCAAATTATAAAGTAACATTAATTTCCCCCAAATTATAATGCTACATTAATTTCCCCCCAAATTATAATGTAACATTAATTTCCCACAAATTATAATGTAACATTAATTTCCCCCAAATTATAATGTAACATTAATTTCCCCCAAATTATAATGCTACATTAATTTCCCCCCAAATTATAATACAACATTAATTTCCCCCAAATTATAAAGTAACATTAATTTCCCCCAAATTATAATGTAACATTAATTTCCCCCAAATTATAATGTAACATTAATTTCCCCCAAATTATAATGTAACATTAATTTCCCCCAAATTATAATGTAACATTAATTTCCCCAAATTATAATGTAACATTAATTTCCCCCAAATTATAATGTAACATTAATTTTCCCCAAATTATAATGTAACATTGACTTCCCCCAAATTATAATGTAACATTAATTTCCCCCAAATTATAATGTAACATTGATTTCCCCCAAATTATAATGTAACATTAATTTCCCACAAATTATAATGTAACATTGATTTCCCCCAAATTATAATGTAACATTGATTTCCCCCAAATTATAAAGTAACATTAATTTCCCCCAAATTATAATGTAACATTGATTTCCCCCAAATTATAAAGTAACATTAATTTCCCCCAAATTATAATGTAACATTGATTTCCCCCAAATTATAAAGTAACATTAATTTCCCCCAAATTATAATGTAACATTAATTTCCCCCAAATTATAATGCTACATTAATTTCCCCCAAATTATAATGTAACATTGATTTCCCCCAAATTATAATGTAACATTGATTTCCCCCCAAATTATAATGCAACATTAATTTCCCTCAAATTATAAAGTAACATTAATTTCCCCCAAATTATAATGCTACATTAATTTTCCCCAAATTATAAAGTAACATTAATTTCCCCCAAATTATAATGTAACATTAATTTCCCCCAAATTATAATGTAACATTGATTTCCCCCAAATTATAATGTAACATTAATTTCCCCAAAATTATAATGTAACATTAATTTCCCCCAAATTATAATGTAACATTAATTTCCCCAAATTATAATGTAACATTGATTTCCCCCAAATTATAATGTAACATAAATTTCCCCCAAATTATAATGTAACATTGATTTCCCCAAAATTATAATGTAACATTGATTTCCCCCAAATTATAATGTAACATTAATTTCCCCCAAATTATAATGTAACATTGATTACCCCCAAATTATAATGTAACATTGATTTCCCCCAAATTATAATGTAACATTGATTTCCCCCAAATTATAATGTAACATTGATTTCCCCCAAATTATAATGTAACATTAATTTCCCCCAAATTATAATGTAACATTGATTTCCCCCAAATTATAATGCTACATTAATTTCCCCCAAATTATAATGTAACATTGATTTCCCCCAAATTATAATGTAAATTTATTTACCCCAAATTATAATGTAACATTGATTTCCCCCAAATTATAATGCTACATTAATTTCCCCCAAATTATAATGTAACATTGATTTCCCCCAAATTATAATGTAACATTAATCTCCCCCAAATTATAATGTTACATTGATTTCCCCCAAATTATAATGTAACATTAATTACCCCCAAATTATAATGTAACATTAATTTCCCCCAAATTATAATGTAACAATAATTTCCCCCAAATTATAATGTAACATTGATTTCCCCCAAATTATAATGTAACATTAATTTCCCCCAAATTATAATGTAACATTAATTTCCCCAAATTATAATGTAACATTGATTTCCCCCAAATTATAATGTAACATTGATTTCCCCCAAATTATAATGTAACATTGATTTCCCCCAAATTATAATGTAACATTAATTTCCCCCAAATTATAATGTAACATTGATTTCCCCCAAATTATAATGTAACATTGATTTCCCCCAAATTATAATGTAACATTGATTTCCCCCAAATTATAATGTAACATTAATTTCCCCCAAATTATAATGTAACATTAATTTCCCCCAAATTATAATGTAACATTGATTTCCCCCAAATTATAATGCTACATTAATTTACCCCAAATTATAATGTAACATTGATTTCCCCCAAATTATAAAGTAACATTAATTTCCCCCAAATTATAATGTAACATTAATTTCCCCCAAATTATAATGCAACATTAATTTCCCTCAAATTATAAAGTAACATTAATTTCCCCTCAAATTTTAAGTAACATTAATTTCCCTCAAATTATAAAGTAACATTAATTTCCCCCAAATTATAATGCTACATTAATTTCCCCCCAAATTTTAATGCAACATGGATTTCCCCCCAAATTATAATGCAACATTAATTTCCCCCCAAATTATAATGCAACAATAATTTCCCCCAAATTATAATGCAACATGGATTTCCCCCCAAATTATAATGCAACATGGATTTCCCCCCAAATTATAATGCAACATTAATTTCACTCAAATTTTAAGTAACATTAATTTCCCCCAAATTATAATGTAACATTAATTTCCCCCAAATTATAATGCAACAATAATTTCCCTCAAATTATAATGTAACATTAATTTCCCTCAAATTATAATGTAACATTGATTTCCCCCAAATTATAATGTAACATTAATTTCCCCAAAATTATAATGCTACATTAATTTCCCTCAAATTATAATGTAACATTAATTTCCCTCAAATTATAATGTAACATTAATTTCCCCCAAATTATAATGTAACATTAATTTCCCACAAATTATAATGCAACAATAATTTCCCTCAAATTATAAAGTAACATTAATTTCCCCTCAAATTATAAAGTAACATTAATTTCCCCCAAATTTTTATGCAACATTAATTTCACTCAAATTTTAAGTAACATTATTTTCCCCCCAAATTATAATGCTACATTAATTTCCCCCAAATTATAAAGTAACATTAATTTCCCCCAAATTATAATGTAACATTAATTTCCTTAAATTATAATGTAACATTAATTTCCCCCAAATTATATTGTAACATTAATTTCCCTCGCATTAGAATGCTACATTAATTTCCCCCAAATTATAATGCAACATTAATTTCCCCCCAAATTATAATGCAACATTAGTTTCCCTCAAATTATAAAGTAACATTAATTTCCCCCAAATTATAATGTAACATTAATTTCCCTCAAATTATAATGTAACATTAATTTCCCCAAGTTATAATGCTACATTAATTTCCCCCAAATTATAATGTAACATTGATTTCCCCCAAATTATAATGTAACATTAATTTCCCCCAAATTATAATGCTACATTAATTTCCCCCAAATTATAATGTAACATTGATTTCCCCCAAATTATAATGCTACATTACTTTCCCCCAAATTATAATGCAACATTAATTTCCCCCCAAATTATAATGCAACATTAATTTCCCTCAAATTATAAAGTAACATTAATTTCCCCCAAATTATAATATAACATTAATTTCCCCCAAATTATAATGTAACATTGATTTCCCCCAAATTATAATGCTACATTAATTTCCCCCAAATTATAATGCAACATTAATTTCCCTCAAATTATAAAGTAACATTAATTTCCCCCAAATTATAATGTAACATTGATTCCCCCAAAATTATAATGCATCATTAATTTCCCTCAAATTTTAAGTAACATTAATTTCCCCCAAATTATAATGTAACAATAATTTCCCTCAAATTATAATGTAACATTAATTTCCCTCAAATTATAATGTAACATTAATTTCCCCCAAATTATAAAGTAACATTAATTTACCCCAAATTATAAAGTAACATTAATTTCCCCCAAATTATAATGCAACATTAATTTCCCCCAAATTATAATGCCTCATTAATTTCCCTCAAATTATAAAGTAACATTAATTTCCCCCAAATTATAATGTAACATTGATTCCCCCCAAATTATAATGCAACATTAATTTCCCTCAAATTTTAAGTAACATTAATTCCCCCCAAATTATAATGCAACATTAATTTCACTCAAATTTTAAGTAACATTAATTTCCCCCAAATTATAATGTAACATTAATTTCCCTCAAATTAAAATGTAACATTAATTTCCCCCAAATTATATTGTAACATTAATTTCCCCCACATTATATTGTAACATTAATTTCCCCCAAATTATAATGCAACATTAATTTCCCTCAAATTATAAAGTAACATTAATTTCCCCCAAATTATAATGTTAACATTAATTTCCCCCAAATTATAATGTAACATTAATTTCCCCCAAATTATAATGCAACATTAATTTCCCTCAAATTTTAAGTAACATTAATTTCCCCCAAATTATAATGCAACATTTATTTCTCCTAAATTATATTTTAACATTAATTTTCCCCTAATTATATTGTAACATTAATTTCCCCCAATTTAAAATGTAATATTAATTTCCCCCAAATTATAATGCAAAATCTATTTCCCACAAATTATATTGTAACATTAATTTCCCCCAATGGAGAAAAACATTTCTATGGCTGAATTAAATCTTAAAAGTCCCTAAATCCCTACACTAGATTAATACTATATTTAAAACAATCACTAAATGATCGCTTATGTTGGTAGCAGTGCACTACAGCCCCAGGTGTTTGTTACGGCCTACATGCCCAAAAGCGATCGCGTGGAGTGGTGTAGTGGCTAGTCCAGGTCTGATTCCTGGGTCTGCCAAGAACTTAAATTCTGGTCTGAGCGCTGGAGCGGGGAACAATCAGCCATCCTGAAAGTGGTTTCTCACTTTTAATTGATCCCTTACTTAAGGCCACCGTCGCCTCCCAATCCTCACCTGTATAACAAATACACACACCCAAGTACACGAGACCACATGAACACGATGTTCAAGCCCATTAACATGTAAAAACAAAGCGATCATTTTAGAACGACACAGAGAAAAGAAGGAAGCAAGAGAGGCAGGAAGGAACTTCTTTCGCTTGACCATTCATCTCACTATCATAAGCTGGGAGACCTCGTTTGTATGTGTAATCCGAACCACTGGAATTTATAAATTGAAAATCTGCTTGATCAATACTAAGAGAAGTTGTTTAATGTAATATTAAATAACGTACATGATTCGGAATATCAATGATTCCATCCTCAGCGTGAAAAATATTATACCTTAAAAACTAGTTAAACATTGCAAAAAAAATTTAAAAAAATGATAGTGTTAATTTAAATTATGAAAAACTTGTAAATATATGAATTGATATGCAATTAGACAAACTACTGCACTTTAAAGTACTATGTTGATATCCTATTAGTATTACGAAAAATATATTAATAGGAGACTTCTTCTTTCTTAGAATGTATATGGTGCGTTCAAAAAGTAACGAGCCGGAGGCTGGAATGCGCAAACCGATGACGACATCGGTTAATCGTGGCGTGTGTAACGAGGTGTGGTTCTGACCAGACCGTGGATGGTCACAGCCCGTCGCTAGAGGTCACGCGTGCACCTCACGTGACGATACAAAGCGAGCAGCAGAATGCATCAATCGTCCAACGCTGCCAGTCGCATTGCAAACAGTGTCATGGAGACTTCAACCGAAGAGCAAAGAGGTGTTGTTCGGTTTCTGACAGCGGAAGGACTAGGGGGAACGGACATCCATTACCGAATGTCACAAGTGACGACGAACACTGCATGTCCCTTGCAAGGGTCAAGGCGTGGCACAAGCGCTTCAGAGAAGGACGGGTGTCGTTAGCCGATGATGCCCGGTCTGGGGCACCCCCCTGCATTACCGATGACAACGTCCAGCTGGTTGATGCACTCATTACCCAGGACCGTCGAGTGACAGTGAACGCCATAGCCGCCGTG
Source organism: Meconema thalassinum (assembly GCA_946902985.2). Taxonomy (NCBI): domain Eukaryota; kingdom Metazoa; phylum Arthropoda; class Insecta; order Orthoptera; family Tettigoniidae; genus Meconema; species Meconema thalassinum. Next base: position 226,767,403 of record OX336395.1, on the reverse strand, counting down.
GTCGCTCCACGACAATGGACGACCTCATAACGACCAACACAGTCGCGGCACTCCCGCAGAAATTCAAATGGGAGGTTCTCGGCGACCCTCCGTACAGTCCAGACCTCTCTCCCTGTGATTACGCCATGTTTGGTCCCCTGAAAAGGACTCTGCGGGGCCTACGATTCATGTCGGACGCCGACGTCCAGCTGTACGTGCGGAACTGGTTCACATCGCAGCCCAGGGAATTTTATAAGACAGCCATTTACCGCCTCGTGTCACAATGGTACAAGTGCCTCAACAGCCAGGGCCAATACTTCTAAGATACAGGTACTGGTTTCTGCAATTATGCATCTGGCTCGTTACTTTTTGAACGCACCTTATAGATATGTAAGAAGGCAAGTAAATCGTCGTTAAAATTGGAAGAACTGTCGATCGGAAAATTAAATAAATATTATCAAAAATCAGTCGAAAATTCAAGATGATTCTTCACTCAGTAGATTTATCTGATCCACTGGCAACACGAAAGTGGAAAAAAGGAAGCATTTGGAACATTAGAAATAATTTATGCTACTGTATACTCGCTATACCAAGCATGTATGCGAGCATGCACGTATCACTTGATAGTTAAGGTCAATAAAAATGATTGGAAAGTCGAAGCAAATAATAATACACATTCATGGAACAGAAAGCTTTCTGCTTGGTTAATGAATTTATATCCACGATATACACTTTATGTTGGTCAAAACGCAAGTATCATAACATAAAAAGCCAAATAGTAAGGATTGTTATCAAGTCATTTGGAGGTTAGAAGAAACTATACTTTGCTTTACTCAACCTGGAAGACGGACTTCCATAAGAAGATATATTTTGGCAAGTTAATTGATGATTACTACTTACATGTCAAGTATGCTTGAATATTAGTTGCTATTATAGAATTTTCACGCACATTGTGTTGCCAGTGGATCGGATACATCTACAGAGTGAAGAATCATCTTGAATTTTCGACTGATTTTTGATAATATTTATTAACGTTTATTATCGAAAATTCTTCCAATTATAACGACGATTTACATGCCTTCTCACATATCTACATTCTAAGAAAAAATAAATCTCCCATTAATACTTTTTATTTTCGAAATACTAAATACTAATATCAACATAGTACTTAAAAGTACAGTAGTTTGTCTAATTGCATATCAATTCATATATTTACAAGTTTTTCGTTAATTTAAATTAACACTATCCCTTTTTTTTTTAACAATGTTTAACTAGTTTTAAAGGTATACTATTTTTCACGCTGAGAAGGAATCATTGGTATTCCGAAACATGTACGTCGCTTAATATTTCATTTAAACTACTTATCCTAGTATTTATCAAGTCTATCAATCATTACGGATATATCTATTTACCACGTTTTTTTAAATGGTTAATGTGTACGCAGCGCTTCGGTGGCGTAGTTGGTAGCATGCTGAGCTTCTATGCCCAAGATAGCGGGTTCAAACCCGGCCGAAGCCGTCGGATTTTTTAAGAGCGTTAAAAATCCCTCAGTATGCCTTCCTTCAGAGGGGAAGTAAAGCCGGCGGTCCCATGTCGTAGATTTATGGCATGTTAAAGAACTTTCCACTAATTACACCTGTGTGAAACTAAATTGTATAGGTTAAGAATGTAAACAACGCTTTTAGGTTTCTATGTTCGTTGCCAAGAGCCGACTGCGGTGGCGTCTAGTAGCTGAGTTCTGAACTAAGCCTAGTAGTCGTTGACGGTGGCGTTTGGCGGCAAAAGTAGGAACTATTTGAAAAATTCTAAGTTGCAGTCTGCACTTAAATTTAAAAAACAGATACACACACTAATACAACCATCACAATTAACACCGGTTATCAGACAAATTCTACACACACCCAAAGTACACGGGGCTACATGACCGCGTTGTCGCAGCCCCTAAACTTAAGAACCAACCAGCCAATGTGTACGCATTCCTCGAAAGTGGCATGTCATACATATTTATCCTCCAGGCATAATGCAAGATCTTGTAAAATGCATTTTTTTTTTATTTCACAATTTAATATTTAATTCCTGGGTCGGTTAAAGAAGTTGTCTTACTTAGGTTAGGAAAGGTTACATTGAGAGCACGCTCATAGCAAAGTGATCGATACTTACAGTTGGCCTACATCTGCCCAGAATCATTTTGGACTCACCTGCGAACAAGAAACAATAACATTAGCTTCACTTAATATCAACGGCGAACAAGAGGACTGAAAACTCGCTTGCGGCGGAAAACTGTATTATTATATTAACGAAATGATATTATATTTATGAAAAATACAACTTATCTCCCATAAAATTATTTACACCAGGCAGAGTAGCGCATTATCGCAGCGGTACCTGGTCACCTAACGCCGCTACACAGTGGGTCAAAATCGAAATCTAGGAGGACAAAATTATTAATTTTCATAATTAAAAAATCAAAATTTATTACTTCTACAGCATTCTCATAAAATTGCCGCTCACTATTCTGGGATATAAACGCATTTTAGTGTAAATCTGTCACCACTGTTCGAGCAGTCTGAATTGGAGGGTGAATGTAACTGGCTGTGGTTTGGTTGTCTTTGTGGTTAGTGTGATGCTTTAAGATGGAACATACAGTACAGCTGAAGGTATGATCTTTGTAGCGTGTTTCAATTATTACTGGGCGTAATTGTTACGTGATTTTAGCTATATTTGCATTATATAATATTTAACTATTATTTTTAAAATTATATTTTCACTTAGATTTTTAGTATGTCGCGCCACTCTGCGTCACTTTCTACTTAATGTTAAAATGTAGATAAAGTCTTGTAGTTTACGCCTGTTATAAGATGTTTTGCATCTTTTTGCAACTTACTTAGTTATTTTACGTTTTAGAAGATGCCACGCAACCGGTTCTCACATGTTTACAACTGTTTGAAACACTGGGTTCGACGATTATGTCAAAAGTGGAACTTTGTGACTTTGTTAAAAGTAAATTAGGGGTAGAAAATCGTTCTGAAGAGATAACTGAATGCTCTATCCAACTCCTAGTCATAGACAATTTCTTGCATGTGTAGACGTAGCTTAAAAAAATGTCTTAACTGATGTTTATTATGAAGTAAAGAAATTATATACGTTGCTTTCACTCTAAATTAATGATTAAAACGTAAAAATAATTTTGTCCCCCTAGATTTTGATTTTGACCAAATGTGGAGCTGGCCTAGTAAAACGTGCCTTCAACGGATTCGAACGGGACTCGTTAATTCCTCCATTAAAGATAGGTTTCCGGTTAACGTAGGTAGGTCCATGCTAATTAATCCATGGACATAATGGACATGCTGAGAAAAAATAAATGGAGTACTGAACCCTTTATCCTCTGATGGATAAATGATTCGATGTTTTATTTATTCAATTAATTAATATTTCCACCAGCGTCATAAAATAGCCAGACGAAGATGAGGAAATTTCAAGCATTTGTTGGAGACAGTTGGGACATACCTGCAGCAGTTTGTCAAAAGGCTAAATACTTAAGGATTGTGGAAAGAAAGAGCATAGCAATGATTCAGAAGGACAGGTGGTGGCTACCTCAAAATAGAAGGGACGCGTGGTGAGACACGCTTATGGCATGTGCATTGTACTATTCGCGCCTAGAAAAAATATAATGCAGTAACGTGAGTGGTTGATGGTACCACTGGACACTCCTACGAAGCCGAGGTCTGATAAAACCGCGAAGTTAACAGAATATGTGGAACCAATGAGAGATGAATGCTTACGAGCGCGCCAAGTCTAGCTTGGGCACGCGATATCTAGCATTAACGCGGGAGATCGGCTAGACAACATCTCTACGATCGATTCTTGAATTAATGGGCATATTCTTGACCTGCGCAATTTTACGAGTTCAGTGATATTTGTTTCATTCCTGTACCACTATTATTTTGAGAAATTTTTATATAATTTCCCCCTCCATCGATACCTAGGGCCAGTTCATTTATAAGTGGCGTGAAGAGCTAAGACCTCACTTCTACTGATTACATTTGTGCGTCTAAGGACGTAGGTTACTGTTTACATTGTGTGTGTCGGAAGACACAGGTTATACTACATTTCGCGCGTCCGAGGACGTAGGCACTTGTACTTTGCGTGTCATGAGGACACAGATTTTTATTAATACTAAAGTGTGTTAAAATCAGTGTGATAGATGGTCACTGTACTATTTTTGTAGGGACAGTATCTTCGACAATTCGCCAACAGACTGTTTTCTGGGGAACTAAGTACCTAGAACGGCGAATTTAGTAGTCAGATATCGAGTGTATAATAATCTATAACTTTTTACATCAGCACGAGAGATGACATCACTGACCATGGAAGAAGTTTGGAACCGACAACACTCCGTCGAGATGTTTGAGACGAGCTAAACAGCATTAAGTTGGGAAATGGCTGCAGATGTCCGTTGACGGTGATTGGCTGAGGATGAGTACTGAATAATATTCTTATTATCTGATAAATTAACTTATGGTATATGGGACAAATAGTTTTTGTAAATATCTTGCTTGTGTTGATTAACGTAGTGTATTTAGTTTTGGTCTGACACACCTTTTGCATGGAAACAGCTCGCACAATTTTATTTAGTTGTAGTTCCTTGTTTTGTTTTTTTTAACTAACGTGACTATGTGGACGACCGTGTTCGCATATGTTTACGTAATGCGGTTGAGAAACGTCTCTCGGAGATATGTTGTGTTTCAGAAGTAGGACTGAATTAGTATAATCATGCAGTAGATTGGAGGGTAAATTAATCTTTGTAATGTTTATTATTGATCAGATTCAGTGAAGTTATTGCCGTTGGAGCAATATGATTTGTGGCGAGGAGCAGTCAGCTCTCTCGTAGGTTTTAATATTTTTTAAATTAGTTTGTGAGCATCTTATTCAACCGACCTGTGTGAAAAGTGTTATGTCATTCCCAGCAGTGTGTGTGTGTGTATTTATTGGTCATTACAAGCGGGAATTTCAGCGTAGACTGATTTCTGTCAGCTTGATGCCAAGCCCATATCGTTACCTTGCGAGGACATATGTGGCTATTTCGATTAATGTCTTACCATATGTTTATGTGGTTGAGATTTGTTGCTGTTGATTCTACGAGATAACGGGACAGTTGGTCAGGTTATTTTTACACACTGGGCTGGACGATGACAGGTGTTGTGGTAGGGGGAAGCTGTTTCACAAGGCGGGCTGAAAGGATTGCATCAAGGTCATTAGGGAGTGCTTTGGCTCCGTAAAAGTTACTTGAAATACAGAATAAGAACTGATCAATGGTAAAAATTGTTTAAATAAATTGGAGTTGCCTACGAATCACTATAATCTCCGAAGCGTTAGCTTAACGTGCATGTTTGTTCATATAAGATAATCTCAGCCGTTGAGGCTTTTGTTGTTGTTGGTTTAAGTCCATGTTTATGCTTCATATTTGTGACCCGTGTAGTCACGTGCGATGTTGTCTTTCCTTGTTTGTGTATTGAGCAATTGGCCGGGTTGGCAGCTCATTTGTCAGATGCGTCACCGCATTGAAGGAGGGTCTCGAGGGAGATTCCTGTAAATAGTAGATTTTAGATTGTGTGTCAGCATTAATTTTGAAGGGTTTTATTAGTGTTGTGTCCCATATCCGTAAACGTTGATTTACGAGATGATTGTTCGTAAGCATCGTGGCTGTTACTCGATGTAAACGAGCAGTCATCCTAGTACTCATTCCTCGTAGTTAGTCATTACGCGTACATGAAATCCAATGCAAGTTAGTGGAACTTGGATCCACATTTTTATAAGGGGGAGATCCGTCTGACTCCTCAACATTGATAGATATTTTTGTCATGGGAAAATTCAGGGAGGAATGTTTTATTGTTATTGTTTATATTCATTTCATTTTGCACAAATAGTCATTAAATTATGTTATTATTTTACGTCTTGTCACTTCTTTCTTAATTATAGTTTTAATCCTATGACCCTTGCCTCAGTAGAGCATGTTGTTTGGCGAACGTAAACATCACACTGTGAACTGAGCGCGACCCCTTGATTAAGATTTCATACATATAAACACTGCAATACTAAAGGGTTCAGTACAAACCTTCTTTCTTGTGTTTACATATTCCTGCTATAAGCTTATAGGTTATGAACATTCCCAAATGGGAATATGATGTTAATTTCCGTTTGATCAGATATATTATCAATTAATTTGATAAAATTGGTCCGGCCAGATCAAACATTAAATGCCAGCGTTTTGCCCCAGTGTGCCGTTGGGCTCGTCAGTTGGTACAGACACACCTCACCAATACGCATGGCTAGCACATACTGGCATTTTATGTTTGATCTGGCCGGACCAACTTGATCATATTAATTGATAATATTCCTGCTACTCTATCACTTTTACTGTCGTGTTAAGATCAAGAACAACTCTTGCTTCTGAAGCCATAATTACTGCTGCCGAACTATGTCAGTAATGTAAATTAGAAGTGATTAGGGTCGAGACAAAGACAGTCACTTGTTGATTGACAGCTCAATAAAGCGAGCATTGGGGAACAGGAAACAGGCAATTAGCCGTACACTTTGACGTGTAAGTTGGAGAACAAAATAACGAAGACCTATCTGCAAATTCCTTGTTAGCTACAGAATCAACTCTTACAGCACACAAGGTAGACTTTCACTTTTCTAACTGCTGAATTCCAGAACTTGAAATATTTCCCTTAAAATGCGTGTTTTTATTTCCGCAGTCCGCGAAATACAGTTTCCGTTTATTGAAGGGAATTTAACACGTTTTCCGCACCTAAGTACACGGGACCGTTCAGAAATTAACCATAGCCGTGAATGAAACTGGAATTCCAACCCTGACCTCGGTCTCATTTTCAAATAATATTGAACAGAGATGATAATATACTAGTGTGAATTAATTAAGGAAGCTATTTTATTTTTCTGTTGAGCAAGTCTTAAAATAGTGATCGCAGTAGGAATTCGAACCCGGTTGTTCTGCTGTCCAGGCGGGCACTTACACCATTTCTGCGGTCACATTCAACAGATCTATATTATTGTCAGTAGGCCTATAAAAGTCTTGGTCCTTCGCCGGAGAAGTTTCCTACTTTTCGTTAATAGATGTCACCACCGGGCGGAGTTGTCTTTAGTTTCCTTGCTTCGGTTCGGATAAAAAGGATATATATATTCAGTTCGGTTCTGTTAGTTCAATATCCTTTGCTCGTATGTTACCTACCAATTCTCTGAATGCTTTTCGTAACTTACACACGGTACTGACCGAATGTCATCACGTTCTGCTTGCTTCCTGGTTCCGTTAATTTCTTGCCGTAAATATAGATTGGATAACTCAATTTCTTCTATAATAATTTCACAGTCACATTATATTTTTAATGTGGTGTATTCGCTCACATACATGTTCACGCCAGTCATTTAACGTACAACTTTTCCACGCACATATAATAACCATATCACCATATAACGTCAAGCTGCTTTTTAATCACGATTTATATCTTTCATTTTGTAACACATTGTAACAGATCTGATGTTTAAAATTTTAAAGTGTTATTTCAGCCCTTAGACCAGGGGTGCCCAATCTTTCTTAACTAAGGGCCACATTGTAAATAGTTGGGGGGCCTTGCGGGCCAATGACATTCCGGGAGGTTTGAGTGGTACGGAACAATTTTTTTAAACATGGGTGCAATATGGTGAGTTTTGTAGCAGTCTGAGCTTAGTTTTCTTAGTAGTGTTGCCGTTTTCTGTATGTATTTGTAGTGGATAAAAAAATAAAACACTAAAAATAAATGTAAATATCATATGTATTATTTCAGTAGTATAGATCCCTCCTGCGGCGCGCACAAGCGACCGATCTTGACAAATGAGCATTCAAATGAAAGCGAATAGACATCAGCAGTGACGAATTGCACTCTAATTTCATAAATAACTATAATTTCTTTAAAAAATGACTTTTAAAAATGTACGAAGTGGGCGATTTGCAGATACTGTTGCTGTAGGAAAATACGCTCCATAATTGCTGTCCACTTCACATTTTGGCCGCTGTGACGCGTGTTTCATGTCATTTTAACATTCTGAGGTCTTTCCTTTATCATTTTGCATGGAATCAAATGAATGAGTAGGCCTACTCAAATCGTATAATTTCATAAATATCGAATAACTGGTGAGAGTTACAGCTAAGCTGTCAATCAATGGACTCAGCACACAAATGACATTAGCAGTGACGAATTGCATTCTAATGTTATAAATATCAATTTTTGTAAGAAGTGTGCGATTTGCAAATACTGTTACTGTAGGAAAATACGCGACATCATTGCTGTTCAGTTTGCATTTTGGCCGTAGGGACACCTGTTTCATGTCCTAACTATTAAACGTTAATTCATTTACAGGTTTGCTGTCAATCAATGGACTCAGCACACAAATGACATTAGCAGTGCATTCTAATTTCATAAATATCGATTTTGTAAGAAGTATGCGATTTGAAAATACTGATGTTCTGACATGCTGCAATTACAAGTTGTCGTTTAAAATTAAATGTTAATTCTTTTACAGCTTTTTCTTCTGCATTCTAATTTCACAAATATCGATTTTTGTTAGAAGTGTGCGATTTGCAAATACTGTTGCTGTAACATGCTGCAGTTATGAGTGTTGTCGTCTAAAACCTTAAAACGATAAATGTCAATTCTCTTACAGGTTTTTCTTCTATCATTTCGCATGGTTTTCAGAAACAGTAAATCAATGGATTGAGTACTAAAATCTTATAACCGGTGAGTGTTACGTCGTCTAAGACCTTAGATCCGGGCGGGTTGTCTGCACACATGGGGCGCACACAACCCATTAGAATATGCGAGAATTCTCGCGCGGGTCCGCTAGTTTTTAATAAATCCCTTTAAAATAGAAGATGATATTCAATACACTGATACAGCATGAATGACAAAAGAGTGAGTATTTATGTTCATTTGACACAATTATTAATCAAATTATGAAATAGAGTTCATGATAATTTAGTTTAGTGTGACGACTGGAACTTGTTTCCAAGTTTTCGCGACACGGTGCGGGCCGTAGGTTGGTCAGTCCTGACTTAGACTATTAGCATTTTAAGTAATTATTTTGATAACAACTTTTGATAAGGACATTTTTGTATATAGCCTACTTGCTTCTTTTCGTATTTTATATAACGCTGAAGAAGGTCACACACAATGTGGCCGAAACCGGTACCGCTACTGTGACTAAAGTACAACTGATCATTGACTTAAGACTGAATATTTAAACTTCGTCAATAAGGACAAGGGCAGCCATGGTTATATTCTTAGCTTTTCATTCATTACGTTTTCTAGCCAAGGAATTTACTTTATCCGCCATTTTGTAACAATCTCTAGACTACTAATACATAAAACTACCGTACCGGTATACAGTATAATTAATTCTATGAAGTCTGTAATAAACACATTTTATGCACCATCTATTATAACCTCCCAACCTGAAAGAGAGACAAGGCATCTACAGTAAAAATGTATAGCTTTTGTTGTTGTTGTTGTTGTAGTAGTATGTCTTCTGCCTTGCTTTTGTATCGCATTTTGTGTATGTATTCTGCTTTTGATTTTTAATTTTGCTTTGTGTTTTTGGTTTTGTGTTTGTTTTCTGCTTTTGTTTTTATATTTTGGATTGTGTTTGTTTTCTGCTTTTGATTTTTAAGGTTTGTGTTTGTTTTCTGCTTTTGTTTTTTAATTTTGTTTTGTGTTTGTTTCCTCCTTTGGTTTTCGAATTTTGCTTTGTGTTTTTGGTTTTGTGTATGTTTTCTGCTTTTGTTTTTGAATTTTGGATTGTGTTTGTTTTCTGCTTTTGATTTTTAATTTTGGTTTGTGTTTGTTTTCTGCTTTTGATTTTTAATTTTGGTTTGTGTTTGTTTTCTGCTTTTGTTTTCAAATTTTGCTTTGTGTTTTTGGTTTTGTGTACCGGTATGTTTTCTGCTTTTGTTTTTGAATTTTGGATTGTGTTTGTTTTCTGCTTTTGATTTTGAATTTTGGTTTGTATTTGTTTTCTGCTTTTGATTTTTAATTTTGGTTTGTGTTTGTTTTCTGATTTTGATTTTTAATTTTGGTTTGTGTTTGTTTTCTGCTTTTGTTTTCGAATTTTGCTTTGTGTTTTTGGTTTTTGGTTTTGTGTATGTTTTCTGCTTTTGTTTTTGAATTTGGGATTGTGTTTGTTTTCTGCTTTTGATTTTTAATTTTGGTTTGTGTTTGTTTTCTGCTTTTGATTTTTAATTTTGGTTTGTGTTTGTTTTCTGCTTTTGTTTTCAAATTTTGCTTTGTGATTTTGGTTTTTGGTTTTGTGTATGTTTTCTGCTGTTGTTTTTGAATTTTGGATTGTGTTTTCTGCTTTTGATTTTGAATTTTGGTTTGTATTTGTTTTCTGCTTTTGTTTATGTTTTTTGCTTTAGTATTTGAATTTTGCTTTGTGTTTTTTGGTTTTGTGTATGGTTATTGAGGCTGTGTCCCAATACTACATTTTCAGCCATAGTGAACTAGATAGTCGACTAATATTCCGGATGTGACGTCCGAAGTCGTGATCCAATACTGCTTAGCACATAGCAATCAAGCAAGACCAACTACAATACTCAGACCTTAATGCAGGTATCGAAAGTGTGAAAATGGCGTATGCGGAAGCCCGACATATTGTTTGTTTACATTCGTTGCTGGGTTACAATATTAGCTTTGATTAGCTTCGTTTGATGAAAGTTGGGATAAACTATTTATTGCTCATCTGTAATTTTTAGTGTCTTCAGTATGTCTGTAAAGACCAGTTCGCGTTAATGTACTGCAATCGTGTGTAAATATGTGATAATACGCTTATTATGGACTGGTTCGTTTGTGTGTTGATTGTTCACTCGACCGATGGCATTGTGTCATTTACTGCAGATGTTGAAGTACCTAAGACTAAAGCATTAATAGAAATGTCTCAAGAATATACACTGCAATGATTTGCTAGTTAGTGACAATATAAGAATAGCTTAGTACACTTCAGTACCGGTAGTGTCGAGCTTAAGTACGTAAAGGGAAAACGCAATGAGCATCTACGACAAGACCACACCGTTGGCGTTATCTTTAACGCTCAGCTTCATGTGCCTCCGTAAATCCTTACCAGTCTAGCAGATGTTCTACACTGCCTTGTATACACGCCAAATATTACAGTGAACTTCTGTTTTATTGGTTAAGGAAGATGTTTCCCCTGTGCCAAACAGTGAACTCATTGTGTTCCGTCATTATTCATACTTTTGTGATTCTTACAACTTGCAAGTTATTTTTTACTATGATGTGTGTAATAAAGTGTTGTGAGTAACTTGCCAATTATGTACTTATATTGCGACATGGTGTGCCGCGATAATTCCGTAAGAGGGAGATGGTGCTTTCCTACCTACATTACTTCTAAATCTACTATTTCCAGCGTACAACTATTCCAAACGGTAACAGCGAATGTTTAATAGGTTAGATGGTAACATATTATCGTGTCCTTTGTGTGTGGTAATCTCCATAATTATGTTCAGATATCCACACGACGACTTCTTTGCATATTTCAATCAACTAATTCGGTGTGATGTTTATGCCGAGATTTTAGACAATTCTACGAGAGGTCTTAATTCAATTGTATCTCTATAGCGTTGGTTCGATTATTTCAGGCAACTATTCTCATTCCGATTGTGTACACAAATACTCTGCATGTTCTGGGACAGCACTTCAGTAACCGGGTACTTTCTTCTCTCCTACTTCAGAATCTGTTTGATTTTATGCTAATAATATTGATCTATAATTACTGAACTTAAATACAAATCGTGATAACTCGCCAAAAAGCTTTTAATTCAACCACAGAAACAGTGAGACTATTGTAGCTGCCCCTTGGGTGAAGACGAAGAAACCTATAATTCGAGGCCAGCACTATATAGATAAATTAATTCAGGTAAGTCTAAATTATTGATGCATATTTCTTCGGAACCTAGTCTCGTCTTGTGAAATCTTTTATGCTCTTAGGTGAGTAAAAATAATAATTTACACGAACTGTGACAACCCCGATGACATGATCTTAGCTATTGGTAGGGCAACCATCGCCGCCATGTTTTTTCTACATTAAGGTCTGAGGATTGTAGTTGGTCTTGAATCAAGTCTGTAATAGCTAGTGAACGAAAGTGCATGCTAGATTGTCGACTACGTCAAGGAAGTTATATTAGCATGTAAGCCGAGTGCGTTGCTGAACACAAGTCTATGAAGGGGGCCATGAATCAAGCAGACATGTCCCAAATCTCCGTAGTGCATAGCACATAGCAGTTAGTCAATAGTTAACAACTTGAGTGTTGGGACTACAGTAGGGTTGCCAGACGTTCCGTTTTAACCGGAACAATTCCGTTTTTTCTTGTTTTGTTCCGAGTTCCGTTTTAATCTTTAACGGAACGCCAAATATTCCGCTTATTGGTTAATTTGATGATATATTCAATTTCACACCAATGTTCAAATGTCCCGCTTCAGAATTGATTGTACTATCTAACTTGTTTTCTGGTGATACAGGGGCAAGTTTGAAAGAGAAAATGATTTCCATGTCTGTGTCAGATAGATTTCTTAGGGGCAACAAAATTAAGGAATATCTTAGTCCTTGTGAAGTTGATACTCAGCATTTTCTCCTCCAATGCTTTTACGGATATTCTTTCTGTCATGAATATCAAATGGAGAGATGATAGAAACAGAAGCTCCATTAGTTTGATAAAACAAGAATTGTTCACATATCACAATTATGACGAAAATTGTAGTGAATTTTATCAGAGGATACTTACAGATAAAAACAATCCTTGCAGAAGGTCGTTCAAATGAAAAGCATTTGTAAGTTGCTGGTGTCATAGTACTATATGATGTGTCAGCAATATCTAGTTTTAATTTTGTGCATTTGATTATGTAATGCTTATTTAATAGACATGAATTGTGTATTACCGTATTTATTACAAAATGTAACAACCTTGATTTTTAAAAATCAATGTTTTGGTACGTGTGTTCCGTTTTTCCATTCTTGAAATCTGGCAACCTCAATTGGGACACATGTCATCTGAGTTTGTTGTTCAAGTAGTGAACTGTACATGAAATGCTGATGAAGCATTGTAACAATATTTCACCCGAGTACAATCTCAATGAAGCGCTTCAATACTTGTTTCCCCGCCTAATATAATTGGGCACAATTTGTTTTGTGATGTAAGAAGTTAAGACCCACTTGACAGAGAAGAAAAGCTTATTTTGGGCAATAAAGTGTGGACTTACGGAAGCCCCGACTGTGTCTCGGAATCTGGTTCGCGCTGGACAGCGCTTTGTGAAGGTAAAAGGTTATTGGAGCACGTCGTAAGGATTCTGGACATAACTAGTTTAGTGCTTGCACTTCCGTCTGCCCACAACCTGCTTCGTACACGTACTTAACGTATTCATATAAGAAAATTTCCATAATATTAAACCAAACATTTTTAACATTTTAGTGGGTAAGTAGAATGGAAAACAAAAAATATAAAGCAAAATTCAAAAATAAGAGCAAAAGCAGAAAACTTACACAAATAATAACCCCTGGCACTACAGCCCTAAGGGCCTAGGCCTACCAAGCGACCGCTGCCCAGCCCAGCCCATCGGGTCCCCTCGGCCGTTAATCTTGGTTTTCGTGACCGGGGCGCTGCCTCACTGTCAGACAACTACTCAATTGTCCTCACGAGGCTGAGTGCACCCCGTTCCAGCCCTCACGTCAGTTTCTAAAATCACTGACGGAGCCGGGAATCGAACTCGGGGCCTCCGGGTGAGATGCAGGCGTGCTACCCCAACACCACGGGGCCGGCAAACACACACAAAACCAAAAATAAAAAACACAAAGCAAAATTCAAAAACAAAAGCAGAAAACATAGGCTACACAAAACAAAAACACAAATCAAAATTCAAAACCAAAAGCAGAAAACATACACCGAACAAAAAACACAAAGCAAAATTCAAAAATGAAAGCAGAAAACGCACACAAAACAAAAAAGACGAAGCAAAATTCAAAAACAAAAGCATAAAACATACATAAAACAAAAAACAAGAAGCAAAATTCAAAAACAAAAGCACAAAACAAGGCATCATAATGATTAATGTACAATTTAAGGGATGTCATTTTTTTTTTTTTCATTTTTATACTCAGTGTTTCATTACACACCGAATTTCCTCCCAGCTCGGCTTTACTCTGCGAGGGATCATTCCTCTACCGTCGCAAGGAGCTCAACACACTTTGCCAACAGATAGACTACAACTGGGGACCGCTAACTTTGGTCTAATTAAGCAAGGGATTTTGGAAGGATCGTGGTCGGTTAGTATATAAATAGGCTATATTAACTGGGTCGGGGATGGGATGCTCTGAAAGTTTACGTGGAGGGTGGTCTTTACGGTCGGATGTCCTCCCTGCCGCCAACCTCATGAGAGACGAATGAAACTGGGCAAGATGTGGAAGGAAGTGGCCGTGGCCTGTCATAAGGTACTGTCCCAGCATTCGCCTGGAGTTGCAAATGAAGAAACCACGGAAAACAATTTCAAGGACGGATCACGTTGGGGCTCTAACCCACAACTACTGAGTCGCAGAGAGCTTGGCCCCATGGCGTAGCTACCGCTGTCTGTGTTAATGCGATACTGCAGCCACGCCCAAAATCGTCCGTTTAAAAACGATAGTTTATACCAGAAATCTGAGGAATAAATCGTTGGTTGGTTCCTTAGTTTAGGCGCTGTGTAGCCCCGTATACTTCGGGTTTGTGTAGAATCTGTCTGATAGCCGGTGTTAATTGTGATGGCTGTATTATATGATGATAATTCTTGTTGTTATAAGGGGCCTAACATCTAGGTTATCGGCCCCTAATGGTCTGGGTGATAGCGAAAATGACAATGAAATGGAAACCAAAACGAAAAGCTGGACTGAAAATACTTACAAAATGTACACTGGAAATAGTTACAAAAGGTAATTTAGAAGGAAAATACTCACAAAAGGAATTTAGATTGAAAAATACGCACAAAATGTAGTTTAGATTCAAAATACTTACAAAATGTAATGTAGATTCGAAATGCAATTGAAATTCAAAATACTTACAAAATACAGTTGAAAACGAAAATACACAATGAAGTTACATTGAAAAATGCCGGTTCAGATTCAAAATACTTACAAAGTGCAATTGAAATTCAAAATACTTACAAAATGCTACTGAAATTGAAAATAAGTACAAAATGCAATTGAGGTTCAAAATACTTATAAAATGCAATTGGAATTGAAAATACACAATGCAAGTGAGATTGAAAAAGGCCGGATCAGATTCAAAATACTCACAAAGTGCAATTGAAATTCAAAATACTTACAAAATGTAATATACATTGAAAATGCTTACAAAATGTATGGTAGATTCAAAATACTCACAATATGTGGAAGCCCGCGATTCAAAATACTGCACTGACAAAATGCAATTGAGATTGAAAATACTTACAAAATGGAGTTGAGATCGAAAATAATTACAAAATGCAATGTAGATTGAAAATACTTACAAAATGTGGTTGAGATCCAAAAAGCTCAAAAAATGTAATTTAGAGACACGGGAAGCCAATTCAGAAAAACAGGGCGGGAATCGTAAAGAGAAAAGGAACTATTATGAAAAGAGAAAGAAGGCTGATCCCTAGAAGAATGTGGGATCAGGAAAGATGAGAGAAAGGTCAGTTAAGGCAGGAAAGGAAGATACTCCCTAGGCCTCGGGTACTCTAATACCGTCGGGATCGGAAGAGAACAAGAGTTGACCAAGAGAGATCGACAGGAAAGAAGACTGAGAGAAGCCCGGCAC
Organism: Meconema thalassinum; assembly: GCA_946902985.2. NCBI lineage: Eukaryota > Metazoa > Arthropoda > Insecta > Orthoptera > Tettigoniidae > Meconema > Meconema thalassinum. The sequence continues at coordinate 226,751,541 of OX336395.1, read as the reverse complement.
AAAAAAGTGGAAACTGCCGGAATCAGCTGGGGTCCCGTGGTCGCCAACCCACGTCCTACTAGATGTGAGCCCCTGGGGAGGACAGTATAAGACCATAGTCAGTTATTGTTATTTTAAGGGAGGGAACAGCGAGGTCATCTGCCCGTGAGAGTTGCTGGCTACATTTAGTCGAGGTGTTAATAATAATGTTTTGTCTTGTCGAGAGTCATGTTGCACCAAGTGTGCTGACATTCTTCCGGTGGGCCCATGTTTCCGCTGATTGTCTCAAGTAAGCACATTGACTACAATGCTGCCAACGTGGCGGGATGTCTAATAAACCTCGTCGGGTTATGACACTTCCTCAGCAGAACCTGCTTCATTATTGATAAGGAAGTACCCTCGCTTAAATATATCGTTGCCTTGCATACTTGGGTATCTACGAACATAAACTACGCGGTGTTTTGATGATTCAATCAATAATAATAATAATAATAATAATAATAATAATAATAATAATAATTCCAATTCAATTTCAATTATTAAACACTATTGATTTTACATTTTGTAATATATCTCACGAATCTGACTGCAAATCCAGTACAGATTACCTGTGAGACATTACTTATTATTTACAACAAATAATAATAATAATACATTACCGAAACAAGGGGATAATAATAAACAACTCATGGTATTTGGCTGCCCTTCAAAATTCCGATACATAGAGAAATATGGAAACCTGGATACTATTATTATTATTATTATTATTATTATTATTATTATTATTACGAGGTTACATTTGGTGGTTTCGGTGGCGTAGTCGGTAGCATGCTGAGCTTCTATGCCCAAGATCGCCGGTTCAAATCCGGCCGAAGTCGTTGGATGTTCAACCCGGTAGTAGTCGCGGAGAAATTTCGACGCAAGTGGTCGCGGGTGAGATTTTCGCTCACCTTCGTAATTTGAAGCTTTATACACAAATGACTGTTTTGAAAGGTAGGGTAATACGTTTATTTGCTTCTGTGAAGTATCTAATAGATATTTACATAAAACGATACTTTAATTTTGCCAGACCAATATGAATAATTAAACGTTCTAAATCAGAGCACCCTAAATATGGCATTTACTGTAAATATATTCTCTGGCGGACGCTCGCATTTATTGAGCACAAATGCAAAATGGAAGTTTATAAGAGAAAGCAACTCTTTGGACCTTACTCAGTTGTGAACGAGCCTGCAGAGGTTGTCAAACGACTAGCACTTCCTAATGAGAATATTGGAGGAAACTTCACTGTGGGTAATTATTTTTATTCGTTTTATCTGGCTTTTAGACTTGTTGAAGAAAGGATTGACAGTAGTGGGAGCTGTTAGAACAAAATAACGCTGAGATTGCCCAATACTCTTCTGCATTCACATAAGAAACATTCAAAACGCCAGAGAGATAGAATAGGCCAAATAATGCAGTTATTTCTTCAGTGTTTCGAGCGTTCCCTTCTCGTGCGCAATTTTCACGCCATTTTGACATTTGTATGTTATCTGAACGGCTTTTAGTAACTTTAGGGACTTTTAGTCCAACACTACGAGTTGGTACTACTGTATCTCACGACCGATAGGCGTACTAACTTTCAATAATATAGATGTCTCTACTGAACTTGTTGCTATGGTAACCACGCTAATCACAGCCATATCCATGTTTAATAATTATAATAATAATAATAATAATCATCATAATAATTACAGAAAGCTTACAGAATCACTTGGAATAGGTATAACAAAAACTCAATATCTCGGAAAGCAAAACTTAGACATTATAATACAGTAATCAAACCAGAGGCGTTATATGCATCAGAAACCTTAATTAATCATTGGTGGCAAATCTTTAACCAAAGAGATTGAAAAACAAGAAAGGAAAATTTTACGAAACATTTTTGGCCCAGTTTTTATAGAGGGAATCTGGAGGAAAAAGTCATCCCAGGAAATATATCGCCAATGTGAAAAAATGTCTCATACTTTTCGGAAAAGACGATTGAAATTTTACGGGCACATTATCAGAATGAACAATGGTAGATTGATTAAAAGAATTCTCAACTTGGCCCTCTCACTAAAAACCAAGAACAGCTGGCTACGTGAAATTGAAACAGATCTCCAGGAAATCAACATTTCAGACAATATTATACAGGACAGATGCAAATTCAGAACCCTAATCGACAATCACCAATTTGAAGACAAACCCAACACCAGGGCCACCATAACTTGGACAGAAGACCGAAGAAAGGCACTCAGCAAAGAGGATGAAGAGATTTTGGAAGGAAAAGAAGGCCAACACATCAGCTAAATAGGTTCAACCGTGCTCCTGAGTCGGGCATAACGATGCAAGAATAATAATAATAATAATAATAATAATAATAATAAAAATAATAATAATAATAATAATATATCAATTATCGTGCTGGAAGCCAGTGTTGGCTTAGTAATCGAATTTAGTGCTTTTAAGTCGGTTACCACGATTGTATCCAATTGTAATGGGTGCTTCCCTAGCAGATTTTCGAAGCAACGAGAAAGTGGCGTACAACTAACAATTTGCGCTACAAAGAAGATGATGTAAATACAGGAAAATAGGTAGAGTTTGAAAATTAAATACAGTTATATTTGGTTGGTTGGTTCCTCAGTTTAGGGGCGGCGACAACGCGGTCATGTAGCCCCGTGTACTTTTCGGGTGTGTGTAGAATCTGTCTGATAACCTGTGTTAATTGTGATGGCTGTATTAGTGTGTGCTATCTGTTTTAATTCAAGTAAGGACTGCAGACGATCGATTTCAAGTAGTTTCTATTTTTGCTACCAAACGCCACCGTCAACGACAGCTAGTTCTGAGCTTGGTTACTAGATGCCACCGCAAACCGCTCCTGGTGATGACTTTGGAACTAATATAGCGTTATCAATTATTCTAACCTACAAATTTTAGCTTCACACAATTGTAGTTAGTAGAAGGTTCTTTTTCATGCCATAAATCTATGACATGGGATCGCCGGCTTTACTTCCCCTCCGAAGGAGAGCATACTGTAATATTTGAAGAGGATAGTTTTTTTAGCGTATGGCTTTTAGTGCCGGGTGTGTCCGAGGACATGTTCGGCTCGCCTGAGTCTGTAGCTGCTTCGAGACGGGCACCCAATGGGTGAGCTACAAGTACCGTTGGGGAGAAAAGTTTGAATGTAAGGACGAGGAGTTGGAAGGTAGCGACTGTGGCCTATAGTTAGGGACCAACCCCGGCATTAGCCTGGAAGGAAGATGGGATACCACAGAAGACCATATTCAAAGTTGCCGGCGGGAGGATTCGAGCCTCCTCGCCTCCCGGATGTGAGCGACTACCAGCAGTCATGCCGTAACGACCACGGCTAACTCACCCGGTAAGAGGATAATGAAGCTTTGCAATAAACTAGGATTAGATACCCAGGGTTTATTTTCTTCCGTATCGATATATCTCATTACGGCATATTTCTCAAACATACAAATCATTAAGATGGTATATTGGCTTTCACGGCCAGTGAATTATAACTCAGCAATTCTTCTAGGTTTATGCCGTGTCTTGTGTGGGGTTTCGCCTAGGACAGCAAGCTGGCCCATCAGCGGGCTCTTGGTGTCCCCGCCTGGACCCCCATAGAGTAGCGAACTGTGCACTACCTCCCTTCTTATGAAGCGCACCTGCACCTCTTTACTGCGAGAACTAAAAGCTCAAGCTTAATTCACTGGCCGTGAAAGCCAATATTCCTAGAGTACCATCTTTTTGGAAGCCTTCATAGGGAGGTTATGGCTGCTTGAGCTGTTAATTCGCTTCATATAAAGGGAGGTAGCACGCAGTTTGCTACTCCTGTGGGGGTCGGGGCGGGGACACTAAGAGCCCGCCGATGAGCCAGCTTGGTGTCCTAGGCGAAACCACACACAAGACATGGCACAAACCTAGAAGAATTGCCGAGTTTTATCACTTCAAATGATCTTGTCGACTTCATCGTTATGCTTTGGTCTGCCGTTATCCGTTACGGTTACGGCATGTATGACGTCATGATGCTGTTCAGTGCATATGCACCGAGTCTGAGTTTACTCCTAGGGTCTGGCGTTATGCGATACGGCGTCGGCGAGTGCGTGACGTCATGCAGCAGAGTGCACCTCCCACTCTTCGTTCCCCGCACGGGAAGCCTAAGTTAAAGGGTAATGGAGTCTGTTGAGTCTGAGTTTACTCCTGGGGTCTGGCGTTATGCGATACGGAGATGGCGAGTGCGGGACGTCATGCAGCAGAGTGCACCTCCCACTCTTCGTTCCCCGAGCGGGAAGCCTAAGTTAAAGGGTAATGGAGTCGGTTGAGTCTGAGTTTACTCCTGGGATCTGGCGTTATGCGATACGGCGTCGGCGAGTGCGTGACGTCATGCAGCAGAGTGCACCTCCCGCTCTCCGTTCCCCGAGCAGGAAGACTAAGTTAAAGGGTAATGGAGTCTTAGTTTACTCCTGGGATCTGGCGTTATGCGATACGGCGTCGGCGAGTGCGTGACGTCATGCAGCAGAGTGCACCTCCCACTCTTCGTTCCCCGCGCGGGAAGCCTAAGTTAAAGGGTAATGGAGTCTGTTGAGTCTGAGTTTACTCCTGGGGTCTGGCGTTATGCGATACGGCGTCGGCGAGTGCGTGACGTCATGCAGCAAGGTGCACCTCCCACTCTTCGTTCCCCGCGCGGGAAGCCTAAGTTAAAGGGTAATGGAGTCTGTTGAGTCTGAGTTTACTCCTGGGGTCTGGCGTTATGCGATACGGCGTCGGCGAGTGCGGGACGTCATGTAGCAGAGTGCACTTCCCGCTCTCCGTTCCCCGTGCGGGAAGCCTAAGTTAAAGGGTAATGGAGTCTGTTGAGTCTGAGTTTACTCCTGGGGTTTGGCGTTATGCGATACGGAGACGGCGAGTGCGTGACGTCATGTAGCAGAGTGCACCTCCCGCTCTACGTTCCCCGAGCGGGAAGCCTAAGTTGAAGGGTAATGGAGCCTGTTGAGTCTGAGTTTACTCCTGGGGTCTGGCGTTATGCGATACGGCGTCGGCGAGTGCGGGACGTCATGTAGCAGAGTGCACCTCCCACTCTCCGTTCCCCGAGCGGGAAGCCTAAGTTGAAGGGTAATGGAGCCTGTTGAGTCTGAGTTTACTCGTAGGGTTTGGCGTTATGCGATACGGAGACGGCGAGTGTGGGACGTCATGCAGCAGAGTGCACCTCCCGCTCTCCGTTCCCCGAGCGGGAAGCCTAAGTTGAAGGGTAATGAAGTCTGTTGAGTCTGAGTTTACTCGTAGGGTTTGGCGTTATGCGATACGGAGACGGCGAGTGCGGGACGTCATGCAGCAGAGTGCACCTCCCGCTCTCCGTTCCCCGCGCGGGAAGCCTAAGTTGAAGGGTAATGGAGTCTGTTGAGTCTGAGTTTACTCCTGGGGTCTGGCGTTATGCGATACGGCGTCGGCGAGTGCGGGACGTCATGCAGCAGAGTGCACCTCCCACTCTCCGTTCCCCGCGCGGGAAGCCTAAGATAAAGGGTAATGGAGTCTGTTGAGTCTGAGTTTAGTTAGTTAGTTAGTTAGTTATTGTTGTTTTAAGGGGCGGAACTACGAGGTCATCTGCCCCTCTTAACACAGATTAAGGAATACAAATTTTGAATTGAATTTAAAATTTTGAGGTGGACATCTAAATTTAAAAAGACCAAAAATTAATAAAACAAAAACAAATAATTAAATAAAAATAAAAATTATAAAAATAAACAAAAATTACGGAAAAAACAAAACATTATCATTCAAAAACGAACAAGTCGTTGAGTCAATGTTCACTGAAAAATTTAGATTGCTGGCCCTAACCCACTCTCACTTATAAAGCGGATAACGCGATCAGCAGCCACCGCGTCATCGGCTAATATAAGTTTGAGTGTCGTCTGCAAACCAAGGTTTCTTCGTAAGTCAGCAAGATCCACACACTCGGTAAAAATGTGGGCCACGGTGAATACGGCTCCACAGATACAAAGTGGGGGGTCTTCCCTTCTCATTAGGTACGAGTGGGTGGATCTTGTATGACCTATCCTTAGCCTACACAAAATGACGGACTCTCTCCGGGCCCGGAAGGAGCTCCGCCACTCGCGAGTAGTTCCCTTGATCGCTCTCAGTTTACTGGGCAGTGGGAGCGATAAGTGTCAACCAACGGCAACGCAGCATCCCTGAGATGTAGTTCAGGGTGTAAATGTAGCCTCCGTAGCCGACAAAAATGGACGACGGAGGTTTTTGCTGCTGAAAAACGAAAACCCCGGTCGTGAGCCCACCTGTCGACCCGGTTGATAGCTAGCTGCAATTGCCGTTCCACGACTGCCATACTTCCAGAGCTGTAATGCAGAGCTAAATCGTCTACATACAGCGATGGAACTACCGGGGACCCGGCGACGGCAACAATGCCATTAATGGCAATCGCGAACAAGGTGACACTCAGCACTGAACCCTGAGGAACTCCATTTTCTTGGGTATAGTATTGCGATAATGTCCTACCGACCTTTACACGGAAGAGTCTGACGGACATGAAATTCGCAATGAAAGTCGGTAAGTTACCACGGAGTCCCCACTTGTGAAGGGTGGAAAGGATCCCGTAGCGCCATGTGGTGTCGTAGGCTTTCTCGAGGTCAAAGAAAACCGTGACTAGGTGCTGCTTTCGGAAAAAAGCCTCCTGTATGGCGCTCTCAAGTCGCACCAGATGGTCAGTGGTGGACCTATGAGAGCGAAATCCACATTGGTACTCAGACAGGAGACCTTTATCCTCCAAGAACCACACCAGTCGACGGTTCACCGTCTTTTCGAGCAGCTTACATAGGCCATTTGTCAAACAAATGGGCCTATAGCTGCTTACAAACATGGGATCCTTTCCAGCCTTAGGAATCGGTATTACGATCCCCTCTCGCCATTGAGATGGAAACTCCCCTTCAATCCATATACGATTGAAGAGGATCAACAGTTTTTTTATACTGGATTCGCACAGATGTTTTAACATTTGATTATGTATGTTATCCGGTCCAGGAGCCGTATCCCTGCACAATGCAAGCGCACTGCGCAGTTCCCATTCAGAGAATGGTACATTATAGGACTCCGAAGCAGCAGTGGCAAAGGGAAAGGGGTGAGTCTCTGCCTCCCGCTTCAGAGTCAGAAATGTAGGATCGTAACTCCCGGAGCAGGATACATCGGAGAAGTGCGAGCCAATGCTGTTGGCAATGGCGAGATGGTCCGTGATGATGTCTCCATTAATGGACACTCCGGGTATCGACAGTGATGTCGGGAGTCCGGAGATCCGACGAAGCTTAGTCCACACTTGAGATGAAGGAGTATGCGCCGTCATGGACGACACATACTTTTCCCACGTCGCTTTCTTACTCTCCCGAATCAGATATCGGGCTCTTGCACGCATCCTTCTGAAGGTGATAAGGTTGGCCATAGTGTTTTGCCTCCGATAGCATTTGAAAGCACGTCGACGATCTTTAATGGCTGCTGCAATCTCGGCTGTCCACCAAGGGACAAGCTTCCGGCGTGAGTTGCCGGACGAGGAAGGTATTGTTTCCTCAGCAGCAGCCAAAATACCATTCGTTATGTGAATGGTATGATCGTCGACACTCCCAAAGGTATCTTCGGCAAACACCGCACGTGCCGTGAAAGTTGGCCAATCAGTCCGACGGAGAAGCCATCGACTTGGTAACTCGATGGCTCTCTGGTTCGGAAGAGTAACGATAATTGGAAAATGGTCACTATTACAAAGGTCATCGTGTACACCCCACTGTAGCAGGGGAACCAGCGCACGACTGCACAGGGTAATATCGATACTTGAATAAGTACCGTGTGCAATCGAGAAGTGCGTAGGTTCCCCTGTGTTCAACAGACACAGGTCCAGCCGCCTGATCAGCCTCTCAAAATCTCTCCCTTTACCGCTAGTGGTAGCGGAGCCCCAGATGGTTTTGTGGGCATTAACATCTCCCAGAAGGAGAAAAGGAGGGGGGAGCTGAGAGACTAGATCCACCAGCTGGTCGTAATCCGGCTGAGAATCAGGCGGGATGTACACGTTACATACTGTTGCCATTACTGGCAACGAAGTACGAACTGCAACTGCCTCTAGCCGAGTACGCAACGGCACCTCTTCACTAAAGAGGCTAGAGTGGACGAGAGTGCAGACGCCACCAGCGGCCACAGCTCCGTCCACCCGGTCTCTAGAGAAGAGTTTGAAGTGACGCATTGTTGTCTCATGTCCAGGACGAAACCTGGATTCCTGAAGACAGACAATGGTTCCCGAAAACGAAGATATTAATTGTCGTAACTCAGCGAGATGAACAGAATAGCTATTACAGTTCCATTGTAATAGTACCATGGTGTGGACTTAAGTAGAAGTGGGTCTTCTACTTATGCTTGACCGTTTGCCACCCTTCCCCATCTCTAGTTGGAGATGATGGGGCAGGAGAGCACACCTCAATCTCCACATCTCCTTCCGAAGACGAAGAAAATGGAGCGGGCGCTCTCTTGGGTTGCGCGCGGTCGTCGTCGGACCTCACGAGTCTCGCTCTTGGAGAAGAGCGAGAGCGGTGTCTAGGGACTTTCTCCCTGTCCGAAGACTGGGTACTTGTCCCCGACACGCCCCGAGCATGCTTCTTTCTAGACCGACGCAGACGTCTATTCGGGGTAGTAGGTGGTCCCTTCCCCACAGACGTAAGGTCCTTGCAAAACGAGGCCGCTCCAGCTGGCACCGCTCCTTTGGTGATGGTAGGAGCGGAATGGCCAGCAGATGGCTGAGCTGCCTTGTATGCAGGAGAGGAAGAGAAACGGCGCTGAACTGCCCCTCTCTTCTCCGCCGGTGATTTATTTTTCCTATAGGGGAGTTCCTCCACTCTAATGGGTTTGGCTTCTGCGGGCATCACTCCCTTGATGGTCGAGGGAGCTGAAGGCCCAGCAGATGAAGGAGCCATCCCATCAGCCGGAGGTCGAGAGAGACGGCGCCGCTCCGTCCCCCTCTTCTCCACTATCTTTGTCTTATCAGGTGGGCTGGATGACGATCCAGCCCCGGTCGCAAAAGTCTTCTTTGCCTCGTTGGCAGGGGAAGACTTCTCCGATGGCGCCGGTTTAGTTGGAGGCACCTGCGCCTTTTGTTGGATGCCAGAAGAAGATTCCGTAACCTTCTTCTGGCTAACAGGGGTGATAATAGGGCTATTTGTAGCCCCTTTAACAGTGGTAACTCTTTTAGAACTTGCCGATGTCAAGTTTGCCGCTTGATTACTAGATTCGTTTGATACCTTTTGAGCATATGATACTGAGAAAATAGGAGAGGCCATGGAGCGATATTTTCTGCGTGCTTCAGTGTAGGAGAGCTCGTCTAAGGTCTTTATTTCTTGAATTTTCTTCTCCTCTAGGAAGGCAGGACATTCCTTCCAGCGAGGAGAGTGCTCTCCCTTGCAATTTGGACATGCGGGAGGTGGTGTACATTCCGCTCCCTCATGAGTGGCCTTGCCACAGGAAAGACAGATAGGCTTTCCCGAGCAACGAGATGAGGTATGTCCAAATCGCTGACACTGAAAACACCGCAATGGAGATGGAATATACGGTCGCACATCGAGAGTGTACATTGACACTTTGATCCTCTTGGGCAGGCTATCCGACTCAAACGATAAGATGAACGCCCCGGTGTCAACTAGTACACCATTCATCTTACGTTTGATTCGTCTCACCTCGACAACGCCATGCTTTCCAGTTCTTTCCAGGATACGCTCGTCGGTAGTGTTCACCAGGTCCCTATGAAATACTAAACCTTTCTTCAGGTTTAGGGACTGGTGCTTCACTACCTCGACTGGAATACCACCGAAACTTGTCGTCCCAAGAAGACCATCTGTCTGTCTCTTTCCTTGAGTTTTTATCAAGAGTGCGCCGTTTCGCAGCTTTTTTACTGTGTCTACATCGCCCCATTTCCCCTCAATTGCATCATGTAAATCAAAAGGATCAACGTTTGTAAAATTTTGCCTATCGGTCCTTGTTACCATAAGGTACCGAGGGAAAAACGTTGAATCCTTTTCATCAAGCGGCGAAACTAGAGGCATAAACTCCCTCTTCTTAAATTTTAAAGACGGCTTTGTAAGGGAGCCACCCTGTGAAATAATGGACGCTATGTTTGGTCCCACGAGTAGCTAGGGAACTAAAAGTCAACCCCCGGCAGAGCCCCGCTTGCCCGGGGTAAGGCTAAGGTTCTCCAGAGGTCGCCAGGTATCTGGAGGTGGGTCGCTTGTGACTACTCACCCAGTAGCCATTCATCACCTCGCCACGACCACTCAGCTTGTGATTAGGGGAGGATTCCACCTCCTGTCACGCACACACACATTTACACCAAAGAAAGAAAAGATGAGACAAGGGCCAACTAAGGCGGGAAAGTGAAAGACTCCCTAGGCCTAGGATACCCTAATACCGTCGGGGTCGGAAAAGAACAAGAGTTGACCAAGAGAGGTCGACAGGAAAGAAGACGGAGAGGAGCCCGGCACAAGTAAGTGGAAGCAATGCCGGACTCAGCTGGGGTCCCGTGGTCGCTAACCCACGTCCCACTAGATGTGAGCCCCTGAGGGCAAGAGTCTGAGTTTACTCCTAGGGTTTGGCATTATGCGATACGGCGTCGGCGAGTGCGGGACGTCATGCAGCAGAGTGCACCTCCCGCTCTCCGTTCCCCGCACGGGAAGCCTAAGTTAAAGGGTGATGGAGTCTGTTGAGTCTGAGTTTACTCCTGGGGTCTGGCGTTATGCGATACGGAGATGGCGAGTGCGGGACGTCATGCAGCAGAGTGCACCTCCCACTCTCCGTTCCCCGCGCGGGAAGCCTAAGATAAAGGGTAATGGAGTCTGTTGAGTCTGAGTTTACTCCTGGGGTCAGGCGTTATGCGATACGGAGATGGCGAGTGCGGGACGTCATGCAGCAGAGTGCACCTCCCACTCTCCGTTCCCCGCGCGGGAAGCCTAAGTTAAAGGGTAATGGAGTCTGTCGAGTCTGAGTTTACTCCTGGGGTCTGGCGTTATGCGATACGGAGATGGCGAGTGCGGGACGTCATGCAGCAGAGTGCACCTCCCACTCTCCGTTCCCCGCGCGGGAAGCCTAAGTTAAAGGGAAATGGAGTCTGTCGAGTCTGAGTTTACTCCTGGGGTCTGGCGTTATGCGATACGGAGATGGCGAGTGCTTGACGTCATGCAGCACCTCCCACTCTCCGTTCCCCGCGCGGGAAGCCTAAGTTAAAGGGTAATGGAGTCTGTTGAGTCTGAGTTTACTCCTAGGGTCTGGCGTTATGCGATACGGAGATGGCGAGTGCGGGACGTCATGCAGCAGAGTGCACCTCCCACTCTCCGTTCCCCGCGCGGGAAGCCTAAGTTAAAGGGTAATGTAGTCTGTTGAGTCTGAGTTTACTCCTGGGGTCTGGCGTTATGCGATACGGAGATGGCGAGTGCGGGACGTCATGCAGCAGAGTGCACCTCCCGCTCTCCGTTCCCCGAGCGGGAAGCCTAAGTTAAAGGGTAATGGAGTCTGTTGAGTCTGAGTTTACTCCTGGGGTCTGGCGTTATGCGATACGGAGATGGCGAGTGCGGGACGTCATGCAGCAGAGTGCACCTCCCACTCTCCGTTCCCCGCGCGGGAAGCCTAAGTTAAAGGGTAATGGAGTCTGTTGAGTCTGAGTTTACTCCTGGGGTCTGGCGTTATGCGATACGGCGTCGGCGAGTGCGGGACGTCATGCAGCAGAGTGCACCTCCCGCTCTCCGTTCCCCGCGCGGGAAGCCTAAGATAAAGGGTAATGGAGTCTGTTGAGTCTGAGTTTACTCCTGGGGTCTGGCGTTATGCGATACGGAGATGGCGAGTGCGGGACGTCATGCAGCAGAGTGCACCTCCCACTCTCCGTTCCCCGAGCGGGAAGCCTAAGTTAAAGGGTGATGGAGTCTGTTGAGTCTGAGTTTACTCCTGGGGTCTGGCGTTATGCGATACGGAGATGGCGAGTGCGGGACGTCATGCAGCAGAGTGCACCTCCCGCTCTCCGTTCCCCGCGCTGGAAGCCTAAGTTAAAGGGTAATGGAGTCTGTTGAGTCTGAGTTTACTCCTGGGGTCTGGCGTTATGCGATACGGAGATGGCGAGTGCGGGACGTCATGCAGCAGAGTGCACCTCCCACTCTCCGTTCCCCGCGCGGGAAGCCTAAGTTAAAGGGTAATGGAGTCTGTCGAGTCTGAGTTTACTCCTAGGGTCTGGCGTTATGCGATACGGAGATGGCGAGTGCGGGACGTCATGCAGCAGAGTGCACCTCCCGCTCTCCGTTCCCCGAGCGGGAAGCCTAAGTTAATGGGTGATGGAGTCTGTTGAAACAGTCCTAGGGCTTCGAGCGAAGCCCTCCTGAGCCTTTCTATCATGTGTAGCATTTGTAGCATGCGTCATTTGAAATGATATAAAGTCTAGTCTCTCTTTTAATACAAATTATTGGTAACCTTCAAATAATTTCAGTGTTGTTATATACTGCACGCTACTCCAGGAAATGCACCCGTAGTTTACTCTGTTTGCAGATGCTGTATATTTAAGAATTTGAAATGATCTCATTGAACGTGTCAGATAAAGCCGAGTTAAGGCTACCGTAGCCTATCTTATCTTGTCACCAGCGATGATAGGATCTCTTGGAGATGAACGATTTAAGCAGCTTATAATGAGTGACAAGACATCTGCACAGGCATTAAACATGATTGCGTAGGGCATTTATTAATTCCTTGTTTCGTCCCTTAAAATGACATATTGCATGTCTGGGTGAGTTAACCGTGGATGTTACGGCGTGGCTGCAGGCAGTCTCTCACATCCGGGAGGCGAGGAGGTTCGAATCCCCCCGCCGGCAACCTTGAAGATGGTTTTCTGTGGTTACCCATCTTCCTTCCAGGCAAATGCCGGGGTTGGTCCCTAACGATAGGCCACAGCCGCTACCTTCCAATTCCTTGTCCTTACATTCACACTTTCCTCCCCAGACAACACTCCACACGCGACGATACTTGTAGCTCACCCCATGGTGTCCGTATAGAAGCTGCTACTAACTCTGGCGAGCCGAACATATCCTCGGACACTACCGGCACTAATAGCCATACGAAAAAAAAAAAAATTGCATGTCTGGTACTGCTCGGGTCCAAGCTGACAACAGCCCGCCGCGATATCTGGTATTCCTTTCTATTCCAATACTGCTAACATACGGCCGTTGCTCAAACCACTGTGGTGTAACGAATGAGTGAGTCACCGACCAATGTATTTGGTTCTGTACTATGCACGGACCGAGAAACCTCATCACTTGTCAACACTACTTCTCATAGTCCGCGATGCACATTCCTCTCAGGTTCACGCAGTTTAGACCCGAGCAGTAAATGATTTTCGAACAATCTAGAGCACGCAGTACCCGAAATTGACGAAATATAGCAGCACGGTGAATGTTTGTATATATGGTAACCACCGCAATGCTTCATATGAATATCCACAGTCTGTTTCCAGTCGACCGACCGGATCAGGAATGGAGTAAATGAAACCCTCATCTAGCGGCGAGGATATGAACTGTACCGGGTGCCAAAGCCTGTCGCACTTCCCTGGAGCAATGATTAAATGAATGACGGTTCAAATTAAATAAAATTAGAGAGTGTTGCTGGAATGAAATATTGACAGGGAAAACCGGAGTACCCGGAGAAAAACCTGTCTGCCTCCACTTTTTTGTCCAGCACAAATCACACATAGAGTGACCGGGATTTGAACCACGAACCCAAGCGGTGAGAGGCCGGCGTGCTGCCCCCTAAGCCACAGAGGCTTCTCTATGCTGTATATACAGTATGGAATTTGAGATATACCACCGGGATGAACTTACGATATGAGTGTGACAACACTGGGTACTTAGCGCAATCCCTTTGGGAGCGCTGCTAGACCAGGGATCACATATAATATTTGTTTATAAATTAAAACATTAAGAACCAATACTATTATTACTAAGTGACATATGGCAGAGGGGCAGATGACCTCGCTGTTCCGCCCCTTAAAACTCCAATATCTAACGACATACGGCAACGTTGCAAAGTGAGGCGACAATATCGCAATGTATAGGTAACTGTGTGACAATCAGTTTCCTCTGATCTCGTGATGATGATGATGATATAATTGTTGTTTTAAGGGGCCTAACATCTAGGTTATCGGCCCCTAATGGTTTGGGTGATTGTGAAGATGACTACTAACTTATATACTAGAAGAAGAAATGGAAAACAAAAGGAGAATAAGGCAAATAAAGGACAGGAGAAAAAGAAATGCCTTCAACCCTCGAAGAATGCGGATTGAGGGACTTGGAAGGAAGGAGAGCCATGAAAGGCAGAGAGGAAAGTGAAAGAGGAGAGTTCCGCCCCACAGGTAATGGACAAAAGGGGGGAAACGGACCCAGCTCAGGAATCCCTCGGGGTCGCCAACTACCGAACTCACCAGCCGTGAGCCCCTGAGGGTGTAGCAATATCCGGGGTGCACCAGAAGTGGTGGGGCTACATACACCCTGCCTCCTTGAGGGCCTGGAGCAGAAGGCAGGAGATAACAGGAAAAGAAAAAGAAGGCTGACCCCTCGCAGAAGGAGGGTATCAGGAAAGATGAGACAAGGGCCAATTAAGGCGGGAAAGGAAGAGACTCCCTAGGCCTCGGATGCCCTAATACCGTCGGGGTCGGAAGAGAACAAGAGTTGACCAAGCGAGGTCGACAGGAAAGAAGACAGAGAGGAGCCCGGCACAAGTAAGTGGAAGCAATGCCGGACTCAGCTGGGGCCCCGTGGTCGCCAACCCACGTCTCGCTAGATGTGAGACCCTGGGGGGGCTCTAATCTCGTAACATAACCTCTTCGCTCTTAAAAAACGACCAAGAACAGCAACAAGTGCCCTTGAAGCGTGTGACTAAAGTTGTTTCCCTAACTTTTACACCCTATCAAACTTTTGGCAGTTTTACCTCTCTCTGTAGCTACCGGTACCGCCGAACGGAGTTTGAGTTTGAGTAGGTTGAAAACATTCTACTTCTGAGAGCAGACGCATTGTTATCTCCCCCCAGGGGCTCACATATAGTAGGACGTGGGTTGGCGACCACGGGACCCCAGCTGAGTCAGGCATTGCTTCCACTTACTTGTGCCGGGCTCCACTCTGTCTTCTTTCCTGTCGACCTCTCTTGGTCAACTCTTGTTCTCTTCCGACCCCGAGGGTAT
The DNA here is from genome assembly GCA_946902985.2 of Meconema thalassinum. Classification (NCBI taxonomy): domain Eukaryota; kingdom Metazoa; phylum Arthropoda; class Insecta; order Orthoptera; family Tettigoniidae; genus Meconema; species Meconema thalassinum. Next base: position 226,736,297 of record OX336395.1, on the reverse strand, counting down.
TAGGGTATCCGAGGCCTAGGGAGTCTTTCACTTTCCCGCCTTAATTGGCCCTTGTCTCATCTTTCGTGATACCCTGATTCTTCGAGGGTTCAACCTTCATGTTATCTCCTGCCTTCTGCTCAAGGCCCTCAAGGAGGCAGGGTGTATGTAGCCCCACCACTTCCGGTGCACCCTGGATATTGCTACACTCTCAAGCTCACATCTGGTGAGTTTGGGAGTTGACGACCCCGAGGAATTCCTGAGCTGGGTCCGTTTAGTCCCGTTTCTTCTCTGACCTTGGGGCGGGCTCTCTTTCCCCTTCCTATCTGTCTTGCATGGCTCTCTTTCCTCATTCTTGGAGGATTGAGGGCATTTCTTTTCTACATGTCCTTTATTTGTTGACCATTTCTTCTTCTAGTTTGTAAGTTTGTAGTTAGTATTAGTTATAGTTTTCATTCTCATCTCATCTTTCACTATCACCCAAACCATTAGGGGTCGATAACCTTAATGTTAGGCCCCTTAAAACAACAATCATCATCATCATCATTGTTATCTATTCACGGAGACATTGAAAACACTGACCAAGTTATAAACCAATTTGGTAGGTCTAATGCTTCAAGAACCCTTGACTTTATACTACAGTGTAAGTTGTAAATCAAAACAGCAATGCTCATTCCCTGCCAGGGAATTGTTACCGCTAGACGTGGAGCGCAGCTGTTGTGTATACATTACGTCATCTCACCTCGTTATGGCTGCAGCGAGCAGTTGCTAGGCAAGAGAGGGAAGGCATGCACAGTCATTCAATGAGAACACACCGCACAGCGCACGACCCAGCATGAACCATGCGCACAGATGACATGCGAGGAGGTTTCGCTGGCGACGACCGCACGTCTATCGCAGGCGTGTGGCCGGGCGGAGTGCATTAGTTCCAATTTCCGCCACCGGCAACAATTTGCTGGCAAGGTAGTAAATACTATAAAGTGTGCAAGATGACTGTATTAATAAACAAAGCCAAAGCTAAAGCAAAGCCAACTCCGTGAAGGCCATGGAAGCCCTGGGAGTAGTGGAAGGTAGAGGCTTCCACTCTTTGTGACATGGGCACTAGATGGGATGGAGTTGTCAGCTCCACGCACGGCCGTCTTTGCTCCCAGGAATTACCCTGGTACTCATTTCTGGTGTAGGCTGAGTGAACCCCAGGGCTATTTGCGTTTCCGAAAGTGGTTAGTTTTGTTTCTAAAATCCACTACCTGGGTGGGGATCGAACCCTCTCCCTTTCACTTAGAAGCTCAGCGCCTCTACCGACTGCGCCACGCAGACCCCTGTATTGATAAGCAGTAACATAAAATTGTCTTAGTTGTGTTTGACATTAACCAAACAAAATATCACACAACGCATTGGTTGAAAAAGTGATGCCTTAAAACTCATCATTTTGCAAAAGCTCCCTCCCCCCAGCCCTCCCCCGACAAAAAAAAAACCACACACAACAAACTATATACGCCCCAGTGCTAAACAAAAGGCTTGGCCTTGTTATACAGGGTGATTCATAATTCCTATTATAAACTTCTGGAGGTTGTAGAGGGGACTAAGTAGATCACAGTTTGAATAGGAACCCTTGTCCGGACATTTATCGTTTAGATACCAAATCAGTTTGAATATCACTTAATTTACATCGCCCGCTTCACGGAACGCAAATAACATTGGCTGAGGGCAACTCAGCAGTGCCCTGATGCCATACAGTACTGCTCGGTTCCAAGCTCTGTGAACTTGCGGGATGAAGGGCAGAGGCAGGGTAGGAGCAGGCCTGTCGACAGTCCGCCGTGTTACCTGACATTCTCGTCTATTCCAATACTGCTATCATGGGTCTTTTCTGAAACCAGTGTGGCGTTGGGAATGAGTGACTGAGTCACCGACTAATGTATTTGCTTCTGTTACTACGCAAGGACCGAAAAACCTCATCAATCGTCACCACCACTACTCATAGTCTGCGATGCACATTCCTCTCAGGTCCACGCAGCTTAGAACCGAGCAGTACGTATGTCTTCTGTTAACAAACCGTAGTGACAGTGAGTCCGCTTTGACAGCAGTTGTGATACAGTCAGGGCGCAGTAGTCTACAGGACGAGACCGAAGTCCTTTTCTCATTATTTTAATTTATTTAATTGATTTCACTTCCCGATATTTTAGAATAAAATAAAAATACCTTCACAAAGACCTTTCTGAGGTCTAAATTCTCCCTCCTTCACGATAGTATGAAGCTGCGGATAATATTTGGAGAAAATTTGCGGATAATTTTTAGAATACAATCCGATCTTGTTTAATATCATTATTAGGAACTGGATGTTTATTTCTCCATTTTATTTTTTTCATGACAAATGTAAGATGATGATTAATTAAGCTAATTTCATTCAAATTATGTCATTGAGCATAATTAACACTACGAACAGAAAAGGGTTGCAGTTCTGGCTGTGTAACATTCATTTTAAACATAGCTAAGAGAACGACTTTTTCCTCAAATGTCTAAATATGTTGCTTTAGTAATTTATGCTTTATCTATGTAATATAACATATTATTGTGATGCAAGTAGATTCAGATAACAAACGTTGTGAATGCGGATAACAGTCGTGCGGTTACGAGGCGGATGCGGATAACGTTTTTTTATCCAACCAGGTCTCTAACTATCGGATATTATACCGTGACGTCACGTGGGTGTTGGCACCACTGCTAGAGATCTCCTCTCGGATAATGAGATAATAGAGTGCTGCTCTTGAAGACGATCGATATGGTGATGACGAGGGCCCAGATTTTGATGACGTGTCATCTTTTAACTGATTCATCAAGGACATTGCTAGCTTACACAAAAATCCTGATCACAATTCCCACATTGCAGAGATTACGTCATTTTCGTTCATGTTTATGTCATTTTCTAAAAGTAGCCTATGCATTTTTTTATTTTATTTTTTACATTCGAATTGAGCCACTATGGACTACGGAGTAACAATCAAAATCAATGTTTCGTTCTAGATCGTCTGCCAGCTTTGATGTCCTGCCAGTATCCCTTGAGCCCATCACTCAGCGCCTTCTTCCGATCTTCTGAAAGAGGTCCCCTCCGTCTTTTGGGTTCTGCCCCTACCTTAAATCCCTGGTAATTTTTATTAGGTGTCTGAATTCACACCTGTTCATAATTTTGCAGTCTGGAATACCAATTTCTAGAAGGTCTTTGTTACATTCTTCAAACCATGCCAATTTTTTCTTCTTTGGTTTCACGAAATTCCAAATTTTCTTTGTTAGACGATCGTTGGACATTCTGAAAATGTGTCCATAGAACAACAACCTTTTCCTTTTTATTGTTGACGTGACTGGTTCTAACTTTCTATATAACTCTTCGTTCGACTTCAAACGTATGTGCCCGTCAACCCATCTGTTGCCTAAAATTTTTCTCAATAGGCCTACCCTGCCTTCTCTTTTGACCAACTGGTCGACTAGTCCCCGCCTGTTCATAGTCGAAGTCTCCGAAGCATATAATGCTTCAGGTTTGACAACCGTGCTGTAGTGTCTTAGTTTGGCTTCAATGCTCAGCGACTTCTTATTATAGAGATTTTTCGTCAGGTGATTGGGTCATTTTGTGGAATTTATGAGACTATTTTATACTTTCTGAATAATTTTCTCATATTTTTTTGCGTATGATTTTGGATATTATCGGAACTTAATATTAGGATGAATACGCAGAATTGCACAACTCATTATCGGTGTGAAGAAACGAAGGAAGATTGTAGTTTTACGTGATTATGAGCCACGGGACCCCCTTTTTACGTGCAATCTGAACCACAGGATATGGCATTTCACTTCGAAAATCTCACAAGCATTGACCGGCAATCGAACTTACTTAATCTCGAAGAGAGGATCGGTGTGAAGACTGTTGTTGTTGTTGTTGTTGATTCATTGAGGAGTTTTTGCGACATGGTGGTCATGTAGCCCCGTGTACTTGGATGTGTGTGGGGGGGGGGGATTTATCTGGTAACTCGTTATACTGTATTGTGAAGTTTGTAGTAGTCTAGTATTTGCAATTTAGGTGAGGATTTAAGGAGGCGGCCCTGCCAAGAGTGCTAGCCACTACTCTCCGAGGTGGACCGATCTGAAGACTGAAGTAACTTTGTTCAATTCTTACTTCTTGGAAATATACACATTTCTGGAGACACGCCGGCGCTTGCAACTATTCCGGAAGGGTAGGTAGCAGGACAAACTACAGTAAATAATAATAATTTTTGTTGTTCTAAGGGGCCTAACATCTAGGTTATCGGCCCCTAATGATCTGGGTGATAGCGAAAATGACAATGAAATGGAAACCAGAACGAAAATTAAGTTAGTCTGAAAATACTTACAAAATAGAATTAAAATTCAAAATACATTCAAAATGGAATGCAATTGAAATTGAAAATACACACGAAGGGTAATTTAGATTCAAAATATTCACAAATTGTTATTTAGATACACGGGGAGCCAATTCACAAAAACTGAGCGGGAATCTTAAAGAGAAAAGGAAATATAACGAAAAGAAAAACAAGGCTGATCCCTAGAAGAATGAGGGATCAGGAAAGATGAGACAAGGGCGAATTAATGCGGGAAAGGAAAAGACTCCCTAGGCCTCGGATACCCTAATACCGTCGGTGTCGGAAGAGAACAAGAGTTGACCAAGGGAGGCTGAGAGGAAAGAAGACTGAGAGGAGCCCGGCACAAGTAAGTGGAATCAACGCAGGACTCAGCTGGGGTCCCGTTTTCGCCAACCCACGTCCCACTAGAAGTGAGCCCCTGGGGGGATTTCATATAAATACGTTCGGAATTTGGCGAGGATATTATTTTCTACCGATGGTGATTTTATTTTTCTAAGTTGTTATTGTTGCTTATTTTAGGGGCTGCAATATCGCGATCATGTATCCCCGAGCAGTGTGTGTGTGTGTGTGTGTGTGTGTGTGTGTGGTGATAACCTGTGTTATTGTGATGGCTGTACTAGTGTGTGTATTTGTAAATTGGGGATTGGATTGGAATGGAGGCAGCCATGGCCTGGAGTAGTTCAAGTGGCAGGAAATGGCGATTTGTAAGACATTTTCTGAAAAGGTTTTCCGGCCATTTTATGGGTCAATTTTTAAAATATTTTAAGGTCATGAAAATTCGGGGCTTGATAATGAGCTGACCACCTCAGAAGTAGGACCAAGCAAAGTTCCCTCAGCGGCTTACAACTAGCGGTAACAGGTGAAAGTATCGACCACAATAACCAAGGAATGCCCGTGTCCGTGTCCTTGTCTGTTTCGGTGATTGAACTGTCTGCGGTTAGACACATTGAGCAATGTGCCACGAAGCTTGGGGAATAATCATTACTACTAACTTACTTTGGCGGTAACGGAAGGTGACTGCGTTACTTTCAACAGTAGTGAGGAATAGGCTCGTTACAAGTTGGAGCAATAAGTGGATGTGAGAATCCAATATTGCACATGGTAATTTCCAACTCTTTAATTACCTTTTCCTGAGAAACTACTGACTGGAACTCTCTCCTAACTTTTCATGAATCTTTTTTAAAATCCACTTCCATCTGGAAAAATGAAATCTAAGAAAATTTTGAGAAACGGACGAGTTAGAATATATCTACATAGTATAAAGCAAAGTCCCCGATTCTTGGATGTAACGGGTAATCTCGAGAGCACTGGATGGATTTTGATGTGGTTTTCATCATTCTGTAAAGGATTTATCGAGGAAGGTTTCTGTATAATAACATTCATTTATGACAAAAGGAAGCTAAGCAGTAACCATTTTAGTGAATCGATTCGAAGAAAAACCTGCTGTCCGTGCGCCTTTTAAGCTTACGCTGGGTAAACCGCTAAAAATCATATATATTATTTCAGTAGTATAGATCCCTACTGCGGCACTCACAAGCGACCGATCGTGAAAAATGAGCATTCAAATGAAAGAGAATGTACATTACCAGTGACACATTGCACTCTAATTTGATAAATATCTATAATTTCTTTAAAAAATTACTTTAAAAATTGTACGAAGTGTGCGATTTGCAAACACCGTTGATGTAGGAAAATACGTACGGCTTACCTGCTTGGCATCCCACTACAGCGGAAAACATGAACAAGCTCCAGCGTGTACAGCGCCACGCAGAAAGGCTAATAGCTCGTTATTCCCCTTCCCCTTTGTCAAAATTTCCATCTATAGAGGCAACAGCCAAACAAATTGATCTAATTTTTCTTAAAAAATCCCTTACAGGTTCCATTAATATTGACCCTTTTTGCCGACTGTCATTGGCATATCGCTCAGTTCGGAGAGGACGAGGTGTAACCCTCGTTCCGCCCTTCGCACGTAGCAATGCTTACCTGACAGGTTTCTACGGCCGCTCAGCGCGGTTATGGAACGCGCTGCCAGGGGATGCCAAGATCTTGCCTCTTAGGAAATTCAAGCCGTACGTAAAAAAGTACATTGTATAAATAAACGTATGTATGAGTGATTGATTGTCTCGCTGAATGAATGAGTATCTGAATGGAATGAATGTATGTATCGCGTGATCGAGGTTATGAAAGTGCGTGCGTGAGAGAGTGAGTGAACAGGAAAATGTACTATGTCAATATTCTAAATATGTAAATACTGCAAATATCTTTGTAAAACTTGTAAATATTGTTAAAACAAATGTAGATGTAAGCTGTGCCTGTGAAGCATGAAATATGTATGTGGGGCTTGCCCTTTTTCACTAGGCCTTCCATACTTCGTGTACGATTTATGGTAAATAAATAATAATAATAATAATAATTGCTGTCCACGGGTCGCTGTGATGCCTGTTTCATGCCGTATTAACATTCTGAGGTCTTTCCTTTATCCTGAAATGTAAATAGTGTTCTATAATCATTTGGTTGAAATAAAAACATAACAACCTTTCTCCTTAAGTCTCTCATTATAAACCTATTGGGGAAAGTGTGGTTTATGAACATGCGAGATTTCTCGCAGGGGTCCGCTAGTATATATCTATATACTATGAGTGTGAGAATTGTTCAGCATGATAAGTTCTACAAAAAACGTCCAGGAGATCATATCTCTATCTTCAATACATCGCCCACTATAAGTGTTTTTAGACTGGATGGAAGGGGCACGTCATCCAGCCATCTCCCTCCGCGCGCTTGACTGGCACTTGCAGTTCGCGAGTAATTTGAAACAAGGTAAAGTATTATAAAGTAAGATAAGTATTAAGCAGATAATTATCTAACATGTCAAGAGTCTTTGGCTCCAGCCTTTCTAGCATTTCTCAGCATTTGTAGCATTTAAAATGATACAAAGTCTAGTCTTTCAGACTGACTGTCACTTTTTTAATTCAAGTAAGGACTGCAGACATTCGATTTTCAAGTAGTTCCAACGTTTGCTACCAAACGCCGCCGTCAACGACCAACTAATTTTGAACTTGGTTACTAGATGCCACAACAGTCGACTCCTGGTAACGAACGTTGGAACCTAAGAGCGTCGGTCAAACCTTAACTATAATTTAGCCTCACACAAGTGTAATTAGTGGAAGGTTCTTTTTCATACCATAAATCTATGACATGGGACCGCCGGCTTAACTTCCCCTCCAAAGGAAGGCATACTGAGATTTTCAACACTCTTAAAAAATCCGACGACTTCAGCCGGCTTTGAACCCGCGACCTTGGGCATAGAAGTTCAGCATCCTACCATCTCCGCCAGCGAAGCCGCAGTAACATAGTCTACTGTTTAAATTAACTTTTGAAGTATCGATGACAGATAATGACACTTTTATGGGACGTGTGTATATTTCTCTAGACAGAACAAGCGCTCGACAGAGTTGCCAACCTCTCAAACCTGAAAATCCCAACTTCCCACTCAGAATGTCTCTTTTCTCTAGAAAATATCCCACGTAAAAATTTATGTTGTTCAAAACAAGTGTATAATGAATAAGAAATGTGCTTTGGAGTCTCGATAATGTGTTTCTAATTGGGCTAAAATTGATTTCAACGAAACACAAAACTGTCTGGTAAACTGTTGGATTGATGCTTCGGACTCTCGACCATAAGCTGTTTCACACTTCTGCTAGGAGTACAGTCATTGGCAAATATAATGACATTCTGTTCGTAACTATGTAACGTGTACTTCCGCGACACACAATACTTCGATGTGGACTGTACTGTCTGCTCAAGTCTGGAATTCCATTACATCAGATCGGTGGTGACAAGTGTGAAGCGATAGGGTGAGAGAGTGAGTGTGTGTAGGCTCACCCGCAGGCTTCAAGGTCAAGGGCAATCGTCTAAAACAAACGTCCGGCCTGTAATGGCAATAATTAAGACAGGAGTATGTTTATAAAACGAGCTTATGCGAGTGTCTTAGTTACCATTATAGGCGAGTTGCATACGACTGTTTATGTTCGACGACAATTATTATAACTATTTTATGTTCGAACATAAATATTCATAAATATCTGTCGAGATTTCGCCAGTTTTATGTACTGAACAGAGCGCATGAGACGCAGAGAATGCCTTGTATTTGACCATGGCCTCCTCGATTACCCTACTAGGACACTAGGCCACGCAGTGAAATTTAAATTAGAAGGCCGTGGAACACAGCGCATCTAATTATCTAATTGGTCAAACAACTGTTTCTTGAGCTCTGATTGGTGGGAGAAACTGTTTCATAATGAAACACAGTGTTATAATGAGCCTCATTATAGTCCAGTTTTCTGACATATAATAGTCTGGGTCGAACATAAACTATCATTATCATACACTTCAACATTCAATTAATACACGTTTATATTCATTTAAATATTGAGTTGTTTATCTTTCCCTGCACAAGTCTATGAATTTTCGAAAAAAAAATGAAGATTTCACAAAAACACAAAACTTAATTTTTAAACACTAAAAAACTGTATGTTATCGCACAAGCAACAGTTGGCGATTGTAATGTAACGCTATACTTCCGTGACAAGTTTATTTTATGTATGAATCGTACCTATTGTTCACGTTTGCTGTGGAAACGAAGCTTTTACATATTAATGGCTGCTCAGATTGTGATATATGACATCCCTTAACCCCTTTCCTAAAAATATTTGTCTAAATGTCCCACAATTTGGGACAAATCCCCCGGGTTGGCACCACTGCCGCCCGACACTTTATTTAGAATGCAAGTAGAATGGCGAGGCCGAACATCTCTGGAGACGACTATACCACTGTATTGTTGAACCCCCCCCCTAGTCCCGCAGTTTTTGCGGCCACGGCTAACGGTCCTACTGTAGGGAGCAGGCTAGCAAGGGCTTATAAATATCACATCTCCAGACTAGGCTGGCCAGCTGAACACGTGCTCACATTATAGCCTAGCTCCAGGTGCTAAAGCACCCTGTGATTGGTGCAGTATATTTACATCACAAGAGTGGCAAATAATGACTATGTATTAATGATATCATTTAATTATTTATATAGCGGGTTCAAACCCGGCCGAAGCCGTCGGATTTTTTAAGAGCGTTAAGAATCCCTCAGTATGCCTTCCTTCGGAGGGGAAGTAAAGCCGGCGGTCCCATGTCATAGATTTATGGCATGTTCAAGAATCTTCCACTAATTACACCTGTGTGAAGCTAAATTGGATAGGTTAAGAATGTAAACAACGCTATTAGGTTCCTACGTTCGTTGCCAAGAGCCGACTGCGGTGGCGTCTAGTAGCTAAGTTCTGAACTTGGCCTAGTAGTCGTTGACGGTGGCGCTTGGCGGCAAAAGTAGGAACTATTTGAAAAATTCTAATTTGCAGTCTGTACATATATTAAAAAACTGATAACACACACTAATACAGTCATCACAATTAACACCGGTTATCAGACAGATTCTACACACACCCAAAGTACACAGGGCTACATGGCCGCATTGTCGCAGCCCCTAAACCTAAGAACCAACCAACCATTTTTTTTTTTTTTAGCGTATGGCTTTTAGTGCCGGGAGTGTCCGAGGACATGTTCGGCTCGCCAGTTTTGTAGCTGCTTCGAGACGGACACCCAATGGGTGAGCTACGAGTACCGTTGGGAAGGGAAGTAGGAATGGAAGAACGAGGAGTTGGAAGGTAGCGGCTGTGGCCTATAGTTAGGGACCAACCCCGGCATTTGCCTGGAAGGAAGATGGGAAACCACAGAAGACCATCTTCAAGGTTGCCGGCGGGGGGATTCGAACCTCCTCGCCTCCCGGATGTGAGCGACTGCCAACAGTCATGCCGTAACGACCACGGCTAAGTCATGTACGACGATGTCGAAATGTAAATATTATATGTCATTATAACACTATTTTTCATTATGATACAATTTCTCCCACCAATCAGAGCTCAAGAAACAGTTGTGTGACCAATTAGGTAAAGATAGCATCGCATCTGCGCTGACTTCCGCGGCCTCCTATTTTAAATTTCACTACGCGGCTTCTAGTGTCATAGTGGGGTGTTTGAGGAGGCCATGGTCACATACAAGGTATTCTCTGAGTCCCATGCGCTCTGTTCAGTACATAAAACTGGCGAAATCTCGACAGATATTTATGAATATTTATGTTCGAACGTAAAATACTTATAACTACACATAAACAGTCGTATGCAACTCCCTTATAATGGTAATTAAGACACTCGTATGGAAATTATAAAAATCGCTTCGCTCGTTTTATAAACACTAGCATTACCCGTCGCGGCTTCACCCGTGAATATTCTAGTTGTAAAGAGTACACTTAGCAAAATCTCAATCATGAATGCTATGACTGATTCATTCTTGGTATGAATAATCAGACTTTATCAATTCAGCTAGTGGTGCAGTGGTTAGGGGTTTTGTCATTCCTTCATAGGCATATCAGAGCGAAGTTAGTTTTCTGGGAATATCACAGACACTGTTAATTTAAGGGCCTTTAAATGTGGTTTTCGGAGACCCTTTATAGTCGGGTGAAAAATACCTTTCGTACCACACTCACACATGAAAATTGCGTGAAAATATTCTAGTGCCCCTTGTCCCCCTTAAGCGCATTATACTGTATGTATTGATGAATTTTACAGCTTAATTTGGTTCCGTGATAACCTTATAACCGTCTGGAAACTTTCACAGTAATGTAATAATTGGAATTGCATTGCGTCTTACAGAAATAGATGGACCTGTGAGATTCTGTTACCATGGTTACCGTGTGGCATTCTTTCATTATTGCATTGCAAATATTCATGTTTTAAGGTATTTATTTAATTGTGAGGCATTTAAAGAGTAAGTGAGTGCGTTTCGCTTACGCATTGGGTTATGCTGAACCTGTAGGTACCCCATATGTGTAGGTTGGTGTTAATGGGACCTTATATTCGGTACAAAACTGGAATGTGACCTTAGAATAATACAGGGAGGGATACTAGTGTCTTAATTATTGCCATTATAGGCTCGTTGCATAATGTACTATAATACATTATGCAGTATTATGATCGTGTGGCCTCCGGAGAGGCGAGTGCAGGTCTTTCTCGTTGACGCCTGTGGGGGACCTGCGCGTCGTAATGAGAATGAAGTGATGATGGATACGTCACATACACCCACTCTCCGAGCCACGAGAATTAATCCCAGAAGATTAAAATCCCTGATGGCTCGGCCGGGAATCGAACCCGGGGCACTTCGGGCCAAAGCCTAGCACGCTAACCATTTAGCCACGGAGCCGGACATTGTATGCAGTGAACAGGGAAAATCAGCATTTTATAAAACAAAGGTTATGTAGGTGGGGAAGAAACCCAAGAAAATAGAATGCCAGGTAGGAGAAACTAAATTGATGATGATAATTGTTGTTTTAAGGGGCCTAACATCTAGGTTATCGGCCCCTAATGGTTTGGGCGATAGTGAAAGATGAGAATGTAAACTATAACTAATACTTACATACTAGAAGAAGAAATGGAAAACAAAGAATAAGGCCAATAAAGGAGGAGGAGGAGGATTATTGAGGGACTTGGAAGGAAGCAGAGCCATGAAAGGCAGATAGAAAAGGGAAAGAGGAGAGTGTCCACCCCAAGGTTAGAGGAAAAAACGGGACAATATGGACCGAGCTCAGGAATCCCTCGGGGTCGCCAACTCCCAAACTCACCAGCCGTGAGCCCTTGCGGGTGTAGCACTATCCAGGGTGCACTAGAAGTTGTGGGGCCTTGTGCTGAAGGCAGGAGATAACATGAAAAGAAAAAGAGGCCTGACCCCTCAAAGAATGTCGGATCAGGAATGATCAGACAAGGGCCAATTAAGGCGGGAAAGTGAAAGACTCCCTAGGCCTCGGATACTCTAATACCGTCGAGGTCGGAAGAGACCAAGAGTTGATCAAGAGAGGTTGACAGGAAAGAAGACGGATAGGAGCCCGGCACAAGTAAGTGGAAGCAATGCCGGACTCAGCTGGGGTCCGGTGGTCGCTAACCCACGTCCCACTAGATGTGAGCCCTTGCGGGGGGGGGGGGAGACTAGGGGCAGGTATTCTCTGTTAGTGTAACGACGGAACTCTCGCTACATCACTCAGTATTTAGACCGACCTTGCTGTATGGAAGTGAGAGCTGATACATAAGCTAGAGGAAACTTATATGAGGGTAGCAATGATAGAAAGGTACTCGTAATGAAGAAATGAATCTGTTCGTATAAGCCGACTCAGATGGTGGGGTGCACTGAGATAACCCGGTCGATTATCTTTATCCAGATAGTAGGCTACTTTTTTTTTCGTGTGACCTCCTGAGAGGCAGAGTGCAGGTCTTTCGAATCGACGCCCGTGGGCGACCTGCGTGTCGGGATGAGAGATGGAATGGATGAAGATGACTGAAACTGGGCAAGGATGTGGAAGGAAGCAGCCGTGGCCTGTCAGAAGGTACCGTCCCAGCATTTGCCTGGTGTTGAAAATGGGAAACCACGGAAAACCATTTCAAGGACGGCCGACGGTGGGGCTCGAACCCACGCGTCTACCGAGTCAGCAGAGAGCTTGGCCCCATGACCTAATGCTGCGCTTTAGCCAGCGTAGCCACTGCACAGTGGGTCAAAATCGAAATCTAGGGGGACAAAATTATTTTTACGTTTTAATCACGAATTTAGAGTGAAAGCAACGTATATAATTTGTTTACTTCATAATAAACATCAGTTAAGACCTTTTTAAGCTACGTCTACACATGCAAGAAATTGTCTATGACTAGGAGTTGGATAGAGCATTCAGTTATCTCTTCACAACAATTTTCTACCCCTAATTTACTTTTAACAAAGTCACAAAGGTCCACTTTTTACATAATCGTCGATCCCAGTGCTTCAAACAGTTGTAAACGCGTGAGAACTGGTTGCGCGGCATCTTCTAATATGTAAAATAACTAAGTAAGTTGCAAAAAGATGCAAAAAATCTTATAACAGGCGTAAACTACAAGACTTTATCTACATTTTAACATTAAGTAGAAAGTGACGCAGAGTGACGCGACATACTAAAAATATAAGTGAAAATATAATTTTAAAAATAATAGTTAAATATTATATAATGCAAATATAGCTAAAATAAGTAACAATTACGCCCATTAATAACTGAAACACGTTACAAAGATCATTCCTTCAGCTGCATGTTCCATCTTAAAGCATCACACTAACCACAAATACAACCAAACCACAGCCACTTACATTCACCCTCCAATTCAGTCTGTTCGAACAGTGGTGACATATTTACACTAAGATGCGTTTATATCCCAGAATAGTGAACGGCAATTATATGAGAATGCTGTAGAAGTAATACATTTTGATTTTTAATTATGAAAATAAATAATTTTGTCCTCCTAGATTTCGATTTTGACCCACTGTGCGCTGCTGTCATAATAACTAGGGTTCGGAAGTTTATGACCTAAAGAAGCACAAAATATGCAAGCAAATATGCCATAAAAACTATAAAATATGTCCTAAAAAACTATGAAATATGACGTGTATTTTTGGGATAGGTAGAATATCACTAACCTACAGTAAACGTCTTAAGTGCCAAAACGTGATAAGCGATAATACACCAGGCACATTTAATCATACAAACTAACAAAGAGCTACAGTTCATTAAAATTTTCAACATTCATTCATTCATAGCCTTGAGATGCAGTTCTTGCACGGTTTTCCTAAAAGACATAACATGGCATTTCCTTGTTTGCTAATAGGGATGTATAGAACTAGCACCGATAGAGCACACTGCTGTTGTACTGGGTAAGCGCAAGGCGCTCTTCATTTGTCTCCTGTGTTCTCATGCCGCTAATATCCAAGAATTCAAGTCATTTAAATTGCTATTTTCGTGACTATGCCGAGCTATTGCAGTGTTCCTCCTTGCAAAAATCAAGGAAGCCCGTTATCGTTTCACCAATTTTAACAAAATAAAGAAATGAGGAAGAAATGGTTACATGCTATTAGAAGGAAACATTTCGGTGAAGAAAATCTGACCGAAAATATTAAAGAGTGTTCCCATTGTAACATTTTTAATAATGTCCTTCATCGTGGTTGATGACTATTGTGGTTCAATAAAACAAACATGATATGAATAAATAATATACACTGTGGTGTGACCTTACCTGTGATAGTGTAATATAATAAGTTGTTGAGCGCCAGATTCCTATTTAAGATAGTGAATCGAAATTTATTGAATTAACCTCGGCTATCAGCAGTAGAGTCGAGACCACTTACTCGGGCCGTAGTGAGACAAAGTCATCTAACCAATCCGTATTTAATCAAGGAGTATGATTGCCTTAAAGTACTAACTACAATGAAAGAAATAGGCATTACGTTGAAGAGAATGAATTTATTAAATGCAAAAACAAAATATTAATAAAACAGAATAGTGATAGTCACACAATTGAATTTAAAATTACTCAATGCGGCAATTAATTTAAAAGGAACTGAACATTTAAATGAATTGAAAGTTAATTGAAGTTAAATTATAATAGAGACGATAGTTTTATTTAATTGTTTGCTCACCCATTCGAAGATTCGTCATATTTAAGAAATGATCGATGATCTCGATGTTACGTCGCTTATGTTTAAAAAAATGATGTGATATCTCAATTACTATGAAATATCCTCATTAAGTACGTTGCCATCTGTAGAAAGACTCTTGATCAGGGATATAACCCATTATGTATTGATATAGATGTCGGCAAGACATCGTTCAGTGTCGACTCTCGGTGCTCAGTCCATTAGGACCCAGAAAGCAAGGTTACAACTTCCTTCCTTCATTGATAGCTATAGATCAATGCGTCTTTTGTCGGAGTCGCAGGTACTAATGACTTCGTTGTCACGTGGTCTTCGACGGTCTCCCCCTCCAGTAAGCTTCCCTTTCTTCAGTGTTCATTCTCTCACGAGGGCTAATTGCACCACAATTTGTAATCTTTAGACGCGTACGTACCGTAGAAAATGGCGTGTTGGTTACACCATAGTGGGTTTCTTAACATCTCAGGAAAATGACGCAGTTTGCCGTGGTGTAATTATTACTACGTCGTTCAGTTTGTGACGCATTGGGTTGATCCTATTTGGCAATCTTGTTGCATTATATATTTTACTACGTCTCTTTACAAATAATTGTTAATAAAAATCTACTTGAATATAATAATAAAAACCGCTTACAATTATCTGATATAAGGCAATCATACTCCTTGATTAAATACGGATTGGTTAGATGACTTTGTCTCACTACGGCCCGAGTAAGTGGTCTCGACTCTACTGCTGATAGCCGAGGTTAATTCAATAAATTTCGATTCACTATCTTAAATAGGAATCTGGCGCTCAACAACTTATTATATTACACTATCACAGGTAAGGTCACACCACAGTGTATATTATTTATTCATATCATGTTTGTTTTATTGAACCACAATAGTCATCAACCACGATGAAGGACATTATTAAAAATGTTACACCATCATTTTCAACTCGATGACTTTACGAAAACTGTGTTGGGCAAATGTGATTTACAAAGGGAAATAATTCCTACCTATAAACTGATTAGACATTTCGATAACAACCACTGAATTTATGCGTTTGTATTTGAAGGTGAGAGAGCAAGATTAAAACCGGGCGCTGTTCCATCGCTTTTTCCGTGGACCACGAACACAACAAAAATAGGGAGGAGGCCATACACAAGAAAATTGCCGGATTACCACGATAAGCCTACAATATCGAAATCTGCAGAAATTATATCCATTGAAGTACGGCACAGGAAGAAATCGTCAATATACAGGAAGAAGTGAATGTAACATATTTTGTAACTCCCATTATCAAAGGCATCAATACTCGGACAAATACTTCAAGAATACATTTCACAACATTAACAGTCACCACCAACATTATGGCTGGTTTCTTGAAATCAGAAATAATCGTCAACTTCCATCTGCCCGACGGAGAATGTGGTACCGGTAGTGACTGACTTCTACATTCTTGAGTCATAAGTTAAGACAGATGAATGGAAACAGTTCGTGGCCCTAAAGCAGGGATTCTCAAACTTTTCAAATATTGTACCCCTAAGTCGTTACGAAGGGGTACGGGAACGATTCGTATTGAAAAATTGACATAATTACATAAGAACCAAACGTTGCGATGTATTTTGAGGTATACAACACCGGTATTAACTTTCTTTGATAATGTTTACTCCTTAAAACATGACAGTTTCATGTAAGCTATCAACCAAAAAAAAAAAAAAAAAAGACATGAATCTTAGTCTGTAAGCAAGGGGAGCAAGTGCATATTTAAATCTCTATTAATGATTTAAGTCTTATGGGGATATATTTATCAATATAGGCCTACAATACTCAAGAATTCTGACTCCTATTCATTATTTGAATAATAAAGCGTGTTAGAATTTTGTTATTACCGTTGTAGCCTATTCTTCCTTCCTCCCGCTAGTCTAAGCACCTCTAGTCCGTAGCTCATTTTGCAGCTGTTTAACGCTTAAACGCTGAAAATCGTCCATAATATATTAGAGGAAATATAGTCTTGGAGTAATATTAGAGAAGATATAATTTACTTTAGCTTCGAAAACTCGGTCACAATCTATACATTCCTCGCAGCTGACTGGGGGAAACATAGGACGATCGCCTTGCGCTTACCCAGTACTACACGGGCGCTATATGGCGCGAACTTTCTCAGGCTACATCCCTATTGCTTCTGAGCTAAATATATCTACTGGAATGACATCCTATTGAAAGGCGGAAGCACACTATCGTCATTTTGCGAGACCCCATGCGTTCAGTGTCGCAATCTAACTTGTCCAGAAAGATGTGCTAAAAGACGTCCGTTGAGGAGCGCCTTCTTGGAACCAGGTCTTCTAAACCTGCTATCTGCCTGTTCTGGGAAAAGAGAGAAAAATATACTGTATCAAGTACACTATTCAGAAATCCTGTGTTTGAAACTCGATGCAGATAACACGTACCTTCTTAACGACGCTTAAATTTAAACAACAATGCTGAAATTATAACCAAATATGACCTTATATCACTAAAATATGACCAAAACAATAAAAATGGCCGAAATATGCATTTATAGGCACCATCAAATTGCTTTAAACGTGGTCAGGGTCCCATCATTCAAACTTATTTTTCAGATTTCGGGAAAAATGAGCTCAGGAAAAAAATATGACTTTTCCTTAACATCTGAACCTTAGTAATTACTGACACGCAATATGGAAATGCTTTTCTCTCTCTTCCCCTTCTAGTTTAATCTTGTGGTGTTGTCCACAGTATTTCCCTTATGGCAATCTTTTAGGATTTTTCCTGTTTAAACTAACCGAAATATACCAGGCCATGCCTGCTTTATCAATACCATACTGCAGGGATCGGGTGACACGTCTTCAGCCTATTCTGGCCAACCGAATACATCTTGGCAACAAAATTATCATGAAAATCGCTCTCATATCTCCAGTCCAACAGATTATAAATTACTAGCTTCGCCCGGGAACAGTTTTGAATGCATTACGTGATAAGCGCTCTTTTTTCGATGTCAATGAACTACGACCTATATCCGTTTTACGTCTCGGCATGATGGGTTAAAATCACTGACTGGACTATTAATTATAGTATCATGGAGATGAATTTGCAACGAATTCTTGTCAGACGTAATTTAAGAATGGCGAGGTGCATGAAACACAAATCCCCCTTCCGTACAATCTTAACTTCACTGTGTATTTTTCGGAACTCCAAACACAAGCACTCTTCTCTGAAGTCTTAACTCAACATGACTCGACAGTTTGATGCTGGCTATATCAGGGTTAATAGGCTCGCCCGCTAGCTAGGCTGTAACTGGGGCGATTGGCTCGCCCCTAGCTAGCCCGTAACTGTCGCCTCAGTAATTTAATGGACAGAATGAAATCGTAAAAACATATAGTGGGCGATGTATTGAATATAGAGATACGCTCTCGCGGACGTTTTTGTAGAACTTTTCATGCTGAACAATTCTTACACTCATAGTATATCGATATTTTTAACGGTTTGCCCAGCTTAAGATTAAAAAGCACATGGACGCCAGGTTTTCTTTATCGACCTTTTCACTGAAATCGTTACTGCTTGGCTTCCTTTGATCATAAAAATAATATTTTCTACAGAAACCTTCCTCGAGATATCCTTTACAGAATGGTGAAAAACGCATCAAAATCCATCCAGTGGTCCTCGAGATTACCCGTAACATCCAAGAATCGGGGACTTGGTTTTATACTAAGTAGAGATTGTAGAAATACAGTGAGCATGCAATCAGCAAATCCATTGATTATAATAAGACTTTAACAACCTCATTCCTTTACCAACCGCTCTCCCCCTCGCACATTTATTGAAACCGACCAATCACATGACAGGAAATAAACAAATTAAGCACAAGAGAGGGGAAGTGAGAGTGAGTCACTCGCTTCAAGCCATATTCATATCCAAACACCCCCGCCCCCCCGGGGCTCTCATCTTTTGGGACGTGGGTTGGCGACCACGGGACCTCAGCTGAGTCTGGCATTGCTTCCACTTACTTGGGTCGGGCTCCTTTCCGTCTTCTTTCCTGTCGACCTCTCTTGATCAACAGTCTTGTTCTCTTCCGACCCCGACGGTATTAGGGTATCCGAGGCCTAGGGAGTCTTTCACTTTCCTGCCTTAATTGGCCCTTGTCTCATCTTTCCTGATACCCTCATTCTAAGAGGGATCTGCCTTCTTTTTCTCTTCATGATATTCCCTGCCTTCTGCTCAAGGCCCTCAAGTAGGCAGGGTGTATGTAGCCCCACCACTTCTGGTGCACCCTGGATATTGCTACACCCTCAAGGGCTCATGGCTGGTGAGTTTGGGAGTTGTGACCCCGAGGGATTCCTGAGCTGGGTCCGTTTTTTCCCCTTTTTACTCTGACTTTGGGGCGGGACTTCTCCTCTTTCCCCTTTCCTATCTGCCTTTCATGGCTCCCCTTCCTTCCAAGTCCCTGAATCCTCATTCTTCGAGGGTTGAGGGCATTGCTTTTCTTCCTGTCCTTTATTTGCCTTAGCCTTTATTTGTTTACCATTTCTTCTTCTAGTTTGTAAGTTTGTAGTTAGTATTAGTTATAGTTTTCATTCTCATCTCATCTTTCACTATCACCCAAACCATTAGGGGCGGATAACCTAGATGTTAGACCCCTTAAAACAACACTTCATAATCAATATCTAAACAAGAGAGCACTTTTTGCAAATAACAGCAGCAAGAATAGTAACAGTTCTACAAAACTACTTAAATTAGGCGTAGTGCCTTTTAGAGTGATGAATATTTTGGAAATGATGTCCTAATAAATGTTTTCTCGTCCACTGTCTATATCCATCCCCTTTTTAGATCACAACTTATGTAGTAAACTTTCAGTTGTATCCGCCATTATACGCGTGAATTAATGGACAAATACAGCATTGCCAACCCCGCGCATACGGTACTACTTCTCAATAACCCTTATCCAGACCAATGGTTTTGCCAATATTAATGCTTTATGAAATAATTACAAAGTGTATTTTGTATCCCACGTGTTGGTAACAGCAGTGTGTGCGCATCGGTAACAGAAACAGATTGAAACGACTCACCAAATGGAGAGTGGAAATATTTACAAACGGTAATGTAGAAGGAAGAGCCTCCGTGGCTTAGGCGGCAGCACGCCGGCCTCTCACCGCTGGGTCCGTGGTTCAAATCCCGGTCACTCCATGTGAGATTTGTGCTGGACAAAGCGGAGGCAGACAGGTTTTTCTCCGGGTACTCCGGTTTTCCCTGTCACAATTTCATTCCAGCCACACTCTCCACTATCATTCATTTCATCTGTCATTCATTTAATCATTGCCCCTGGGGAGTGCGACAGGCTTCGACAACCGGCACAGTTCATATCCTCTCCGCTAAATGGGGGCTTCATTCATTCCATTCCCTGACCCAGTCGGTCGACTGGAAGCAGGCTGTGGATTTTCAATGTAGAAGGAAAATACTCACAAAAATGACGCCCCTACATTCAAAGACTTCCTAAAAAGCAATTTAGATTGTCAATCCTTACAAAATGTAACTGAGGTAAAAAATACTCGCAAAATGCGATTTAGATCGAAAATACTTACAAAATACATCTTATATTGAAAATACCTACAAAATGTAGTGAAGAATCAAAAAAACACAAAATAGAATTTAGATACACGGGGAGCCAATTCACAAAAACAGTGCGGGAATCTGAAAGAGAAAAGGAAATATAATGAAAAGAAAAAGAAGGGTAATCCCTCGCAGAATGAGGGATAAGGAAAGATGACAGAGAGGAGCCCGGCACAAGTAAGTGGAAGCAATGCCGGACTCAGCTGGGGTCCCGTGGTCGCCAACCCACGTCCAACAAGTTGTGAGTCCCTGAGGGGTAAAAATGTGAAGGAAGGTAAAAATGAGACTTCCCAAAGAATGAGGATGTCCAGAAAGGAAGGTTGGAGAGACAGAACATCAAAACAGGGATAAGAAAGACACACACACACCCGTAGGTTGCCTCAACGGAATGAAAAAATCCACAGCCTGTTCCCAGTCTCCGACCGGGTCAGGAATGGAATGAATGAAGCCCCTATCTAGCGGCGAGGATATGGGCTGTGCCGGCTGCCGATGCCTGACGCACTCCTCTGGGGCAATGATTAAATGAATGACAGATGAAATGAAATGATAGTGGAGAGTGTTGCTGGAATGAAATTTTGACAGGGAAAACCGGAGTACCCGGAGAAAAACCTGTCTGCCTCCGTTTTGTCCAGCACAGATCTCACATGGAGTGACCGGGATTTGAACCACGGATCCAGCGGTGAGAGGCCGGCGTGCTGCCGCCTTAGCCACGGAGGCTTGCCTCAACGGAATAAAGAATCAAATTTCGAGAGGCGAACAGAGGAGAAGAGAAGGCCATGCAACGCCGAGGCAGATTATCTCCCCCAAGATTTGCTTGATGACAAGACACTGTATGTCTCGGGTAAATCTCGCGACGTGGACAGGAAAGCTCTAACAGTCAGCGAAGTTGGCTTCACACGTATCTCACATGGCGGCCATTGTCCGGAAATACGGGGCTCAAGCGTTTCTGCTGGGAATGTGGAAATAAACCGGAGAAAATCCCTAGTATAGAATTAGCCTCATTCGAACTCACAGCGATGTGGGTTTAGCTGCAGGAACTCGGCTGGTATCTAATAGAGATTCTTCCTCAGTTTAGGGACTGCGACAACGCGGTCATTTAACCCCGTGTACTTTGGGTGTGTGTTTTTATCTGTTCATGTTCGACCCTCACTATTATGTGTCAGAAAACTGTATCATAATGATGGTCATTATAACACTCTTTTTCATTATGATACAGTTTCTCCAGCCAATCAGAGCTCGTTCATTGACCAATTAGGTAACGACCTTCACGCGTGCGCTCAAAATCCAACATGTCGGACATAAACACAACATCGAACTATAATAAATTACCGACATGGAATACGCACCGTCCATATGTTCGCGTAAATAAACTGGCGAATATGAGACAACAAATAGCACTGTACCTTAATATAATTTCTACACAGCGCATTGTCTTGAAACAACTCCAGTGGCAATATTACTGAGGGACGGCAGATGTAAACATATGGCCCGCATATGGCATTGCAAGCACACAGAGCGCATGCGTCGGTCGTCTAGAGATCTTGAAAGACAGAGATATAACACCCAACGCTCGCTCTGCGATCACAAAATTCTTGTGGCTGACTCTCAACAGATATTTATGAATATTTATGTTAAAACATATAATAAAGTTATAATTATCGTCGAACATAAACAGTCGTATGCAACTCGGCTATAATGGTAATTAAGACACTCGTATGGAAATTATAAAACTCGCATACGCTCGTTTTATAAAAATACTCGTGTCTTAATTATAGCCATTATAGGCTCGTTGCATAATGTACTATTTTAATTCAAGTAAGGACTGCAGACATTCGATTTTTAAGTAGTTCCAACTTTTGCTACCAAAAGCCACCGTCAACGACCAACTAGTTCTGAACTTGGTTACTAGTTGCCACCGCAGTCGGCTCCTGGCGACGAACGTTGGTACCTAAGAGCGTTAGTCAAATATAACTTATAATTTACCTTCACACAAGTGTAATAAATGAAAGGTTCTTTATCATGCCATAAATCTATGACATGGGACAGCCGGCTTTACTTTCCTTCCGAAAAAAGACATACTGAGGAATTTTAACGCTCTTAAAAAATTCGACTACTTCGGCCGGGTTTGAATCTGCGACATTGGGCACAGAAACTCAGCATGCTACCAACTACGCCCCCGAAGCCGCACGGCGATTCTCGCCCTCTCAATCAACAAATTATAAACTGAAATATCTTGTTATATGTTGAGCGGTTTGGACATAAAGGTCATCTCACCCCGTGAGTGTAGAATGTTTTCTAATAACGTGTGTTATTGTGCTGGTTGTATGACAGTAGTTGTTAATTTTAGCTCTTGGGACATTTTGTTCATCAGCCCCGTATAGTTGGGTGTGTGTTGAACTTGTTTGATAACCTGTATTTAATCGTGTAACTACCGACAGCGGTAACTACGCTCGCCAACACGCAGCACTAGTCCATGGGGCCAAGCTCTCTGCTGACTCGGTAGGCGTGGGTTCGATCCCCACCATCGGCCTACTTTGATATGTTTTTTTTTTGGCTTCCCCATTTTCAACTCCAAATGCTGGGACGGTACCTTCTGACTGGCCACGGCCGCTACCTTCCAATTCCTCGTCCTTACATTCACTCTTTCCTCCCCAGACAACATTCCACACGTGATGGTACTTGTAGCTCATCCTAAGGGTGTCCGCTGGAAGCAGCTACAAACTCTGACGCGCCGAACATGTCCTCGGACACTCCCGGCACTAAAATCCATACACTAAACAAGATGTTCAGTAAAGAACATATAGCCTACTTTCTCCTAAATGCATGGGTATTGTTATAACTCTTTGTCCTTTTCAAGGAGTATAATTGAATGTTGGTTGTAGTAGCTTGTTGAAATACAACGTGCTATAGGGATATTCAACATGAATATGAGGAGCTCTTTGCTAGTGCTACCTCTGTAAAAATAATTCATTCAATTCGGTTTCACCGTGTTTGAATTGATATAGGGAATGGATTTACACATACTTGGCGACCATCTGCAAACTATTGGGCAGATGATCTTGCAGTTTGGTCAGGATATGCTTTCCACATAAAGATATGTTGTTGCAAAATTTGGTAGAGATCGGATGATTAGGTTAATCGTAATTTGATTTAAGCTTTGAACATTTGTGTGGCCGCCATTACGTTTCCGTCAAGATGGCGGCGATATAAAACATGACACTGAGGTGCCCTTTGTTAGTGCTACCTCTGTACCAAATTTCGTTCCATTCGGTTTCACCGTGTTCGAATTAATAGGGGGAATCGATTTTGACACAAAGATGGCCGCCATCCGCAAACTATTAGGCTAATGACCTATTAGTTTGGTCAAAGGATGCTGCCCCCATAAAGGTATGTTGTTGAAAAATTTGGTAGAGATCGGAGGATTAGGTTAGTCGTAATTTGATTTAAGCTTTGAACATTTGTGTGGCCGCCATTACGATTCCGTCAAGATGGCGGCGATATAAAACATGACACTGAGGTGCCCTTTGTTAGTGCTACCTCTGTACCAAATTTCGTTCCATTCGGTTTCACCGTGTTCGAATTAATAGGGGGAATCGATTTTGACACAAAGATGGCCGCCATCCGCAAACTATTAGTCTAATGACCTATTAGATTGGTCAAATGATGCTCCCTCCATAAAGGTATATTGTTGCAAAATTTGGTAGAGATCGGATGATTAGGTTAGTCGTAATTTGATTTAAGCTTTGAACATTTGTGTGGCCGCCATTACGTTTCTGTCAATATGGCGGCAATATAAAAAATGACTCTGAGGTGCCCTTTGCTAGAGCTACCTCTGTACCAAATTTCGTTCTATTCGGTTTCACCGTGTTTGAATTAATAGGGGAATCGATTTTGACACAAAGATGGCCGCCATCCGCAAACTATTACTCTAATAACCTATTAATATGGTCAAAGGATGCTTCCTCCATAAAGGTATGTTGTTGCAAAATTTGGTAGAGATCGGATGATTAGGTTAGTCGTAATTTGATTCAAGCTTTGAACATTTGTGTGGCCGCCATTACGTTTCCGTCAAGATGGCGGCGATATAAAATATGACACTGAGGAGCCCTCTGCTAGTACTACCTCTGTACCAAATTTCGTTCCATTCGGTTTCACCGTGTTCGAATTATTAGGGGGAATCAATTTTCACACAAAATGGCCGCCATCCGCAAACTATTAGGCTCATGACCTATTAATTTGGTCAAAGAATGCTTCCTCCATAAAGGTATGTTGTTGCAAAATTTGGTAGAGATCGGATGATTAGGTTAGTCGTAATTTGATTTAAGCTTTGAACATTTGTGTGGCCGCCATTACGTTTCAGTCAAGATGGCGGCGATATAAAATATGACACTGAGGAGCCCTCTGCTAGTACTACTTCTGTACCAAATTTCGTTCCATTCGGTTTCACCGTGTTCGAATTATTAGGGGGAATCAATTTTCACACAAAATGGCCGCCATCCGCAAACTATTAGGCTCATGACCTATTAATTTGGTCAAAGAATGCTTCCTCCATAAAGGTATGTTGTTGCAAAATTTGGTAGAGATCGGATGATTAGGTTAGTCGTAATTTGATTTAAGCTTTGAACATTTGTGTGGCCGCCATTACGTTTCAGTCAAGATGGCGGCGATATAAAACATGACACTGAGGTGTCCTTTGCTAGTGCTACCTTTGTACCAAATTTCGTTCAATTCGCGTTTACCGTGTTCGAATTGATAGGGGGGGGGGGACAGACATTCAGAGTCCACACACTCACTCACACACACACACACACACACACACACACACACAGACTCACACACAGACTCACACACATACACACACAGAGACAGACACACTTTTTTTCGCTCTGTGTTGATCTCATAAGTCGACTTTCAATTTTTGCAAAAATCGAAAGTAGGCTAAAAAATAGTCGTTCATCGACTGGCCAGCGATCAGGATTACCGACTGAAAAATACTGGACATACTATGCAAGAAGCAGGGCATTTATCTGGCTACTTCAATGACTATCAGCTCGCCACGGTGGGTGAGTGGTTAACGTGTCGGTCTATTAACCCCAAGCTTGCACGTTCGCTCCTGGCCGTGGGGAATGATTTTTTAAAGGCGGCAAAAATCACAATACGCATGTCATACGATGTTGGCATGTCAAAGAACCCATTTGAATTCAGTAGGCCGTATTCATAATGGCAAAAAATAACCTCTGCAGTTTCCGCCAACACAAAGTTCCTCATTTCTCTACTAGAAAGCGCTATAGTGTTCAAGGAGCTTAGATATTTAACCTCCTTGACTTACTTAGTGCATCAAGGAACAACGAAATTCGACATGCAAGCTACTCTCTGGGTATCAAATTACAAAGCTTGCACCCGGCACCCGGGGTCATACGAAAAAAAACCTATCAAAATCAGATATTATATTAAAGAAATACAATTACCTTAATTAATGTTCAAAAGTTTGGAGCAATTATTGTGTTCGTTTAAGGAGTTTTTGTTGTCAATTGCCTAACAGTCGTGGTTTCTGGCAAGGTAGTGAAATCTCGCGACTTACTGCCCAACACTCTCAGGATATAGCCATTAGTCCGTTCATTTATCCGCTCAGCATTTACTTTATTCTACGGGTTTTGCCTTCAATGTTCTGACTTGTTGTTTTCATCCAACTCCCCCAGGGGCACACATCTAGTGAGTCGTGGGTTGGCGACCACGAGACCCCAGCTGAGCCTGGCATTGCTTCCACTTACTTGTGCCGGGCTCCTCTCCGACTTATTTTCTGCCGACCTCTATTGGTCAACTCTTGTTTTCTTCTGACCACGACGGTATTAGGGTATCCGAGGCCTAGTGAGTATCTTTCTTTCCCGCCTTCATTGGCCCTTCTCTATATCTTTCCTGATCCCTCATTCTTCTAGGGATCAGCCTTCTTTTTCTTTTCATTATATTTCCTTTTCTCTTTAAGTTTCCCACCCTGTTTTTCTGAATCCCCCCTCCCCTATGTCTCTGAAATACATTTTGCGAGTATTTCAACCACATTTTGTAAGTGTTTTCTATCCAGTTGCACTTCGTGAGTATTTTGAAACTGAAACGGCCTTTTTCAATCTAACTTGCATTGTGTAATTTTCAATTTCAATTTCATTTTGTAAGTATTGTGAATTTAAATTGCATTTTGTGAGTATTTCGAATCTACATTACATATTGTAAGTATTTTGATCTTAAACTACATTTTCTGGGTATTTTTCAATCTAAATTCCTTTAGTGAGTATTTTCCATTTTGTAAATACTTTCCGTCCAACTTAATTTTAGTTCTGGTTTCCATGTCATTGTCATTTTCGCTATCACCCAGACCATTAGGGGCCGATAACCTAGATGTTAGGCCCCTTAAAACAACAATTATCATCATCATCATCATCTTCATCCCACTTTCCTTGATGTTGTAGAGCTGGTCCAACTATCTCTCTCTTGACCTTAAGATTTTAAATAATGCCGACATGGAAGATAGACCTCGAATGCCGGGCATTTTCTAAAACTTAGGAATGCCTGTCAGTTGACAGCTCTACCAGCGGTCATCGCTGTCAGTGCAGATGGTTGTGGAAAAACAGATTCATTTGTTTACGTCATGTAAAACTTAGAGGTATTGTACATTGCCGCAGTTTTTAGCAGGCGTCTTGGTGTCGACTCTAACAACCTTCACCTAGTTTCAACTTCCATTATTCATATTGCAGTAGCCACTCAATCGATAAGACCATGTCTTCACCTGCCCACCATTGTGTTTGCAAACAACCGCCTTCTTATAAACTGTTGTTAGGGCCATCATTGACAGCTCGCTGGCCACGACATTACATCTTGGGTTCACATAAACTTATTGTTTGGTCTTTGGGAGTTATACGATACAGTAGAGTCTCGCAAACTCGGCCTAATGTGGACCGAACTGTGGCCGAGTTCGCGAAAATGCCGGGTTATCCGGAAATGTGTAAAAACGAAGAAATAAGCTGTTTATTTTTGGTTTAAAAGAAATGCAATTCAGTACATTTATTTTTTTGAACAGAAACACAAGTTTTAAAACGATTAAGCCACTCCACTTACAGTACTTGAATATTATAGTTCAGTACTGTACTGTACAACTACCTGTATTTAGCAGATCGTCGTTACTCTTCTTACTATGTACTGTAGGTCAACTTGTTTCGCGTCATATTTAACTGTCGATAATTCCATTGACGGAGAAGACGAAATTAAACATTTTCTTTTCGAAAATGTCGAAACTTTTCCCATTTTCAATTTAGGACTTGTTCCTCTTCATAAACAGCGGGAACGAATGGGTGGGTAAACGGCGGGAGTAACTTTGGCCATCTTAATGCAAGGAGGGTAAACGGCGGGAGTAGCCGTCTAATCGAAAAATAAGTGGGTAAACGACGGGAGCAACTATTTAATCGACAATTTGGGCGAGCACTGGGAGCAGCCTTCTCGTCGAAATAGTGGGTAAGCGGTGGAACTAGCCATCGAAACTCGTCGAAAATGATGGGTTAAACGGCGGGAATAGACATCTCATTGAAAAGATGGTTAACCAGCGGGAACGGCCATCCCGTCTCTCTCCCAACGCTCTGTGCGGAAACACCAAAACAAACAAAAATCGTTTTTTTTTAATCTCCTGTCAGGGTGGCCGAGAAATCCGGAGTGCCGGGTTACCGAGTGCCGGGTTTGCGAGACTCTACTGTACCAAATTATGGTATTAAGGTCCGGACTCACCACCGCAGCGTTAACAGGCCGTCAGTAAATGAGTTGTTAATTATAACATTGGAATTAAGCTCGTTGGCGTTTCACCAGCACATTCAAGTGCAGGTTTACCACACCCAAGCCTAATATTCTGAAGCTCCTGTGCAAGCGACACCGGATTCGCTGCGATAAAAAAAAAAGCGTGACGCCTATAATAAATCATCAGTCCGCTAATTACGGTGCAATATCTGAGATGACGTAAGGTTAGGTAAGTCCATGAGCTGATAGCGCCAGATCAAGGTTAATGAAGCCGATTACTCAGAGACAAACAGGTTTGAGGCTGATTAAGATCTGACTTTACATAATACTGCACTGTACTCCTACCGCGACATGGTCTCTGCCCGCAGGCAGTAGGCTATATCCTTGATCTATTGGATGTACCAGAAAATAAAACGAAAGCAGAAAAGGAAAAACAGAAAAGCATCACATGAACAATAAAACAAAAACACAAAAAGTCAGAAACAGAAAACAAAAAGCAAATTGCTAAATGCGAAGGCAGAAAACAAAACAAAAAAGCAAAAAGAGAAAACAAAATAAAAACAAAAAAAACAAATGCAAAAGCTAAAATAAAAGAAACCATAAACGCAAAATCTAAAGCTAAAGTAAAAATAGAAAAAAGCACAAAAAAACGTTAAGCAAAACCACTAAACAAAACAAGTTTCGAAAGAACCAGAAAACAAAAGCAAAAAAAGACAGAAACATAAAAACAAAGGAGCAATAATAATTATTAAAAAATAAAAAAATCACAACCCAAACCAAAACAAAAAGGAATAAACAAGCAAAAAACAAAACCATAACAAGAAACGAAACCAAATGTACTACTCTACCAGCGAATTGTTACCGGTTGCGGAAATCGGAACTAATGCGCTACGCCCAGCCACACGCCTACGATAGACGTGCAGTTCCCGCCAGCGAAACCTCATCGTTTGTCATTTGTGTGCATGATTCATGCTGGGTCGTGCGCTGTGCGGTGTGTTCACATTGAATGACTGTACATGCATTCCCCCCCTCTTGCCCCGCAACCGCTCGCTGCAGCCATAACGAGGTGAGATGACGTAATGTATACACTACAGCTGCGCTCCACGTCTAGCGGTAACAATTCCCTGGCAGGGTAGTAATATAGAAAATCAACAGTACAAATGAAACGGAAAAAAATCATAAAATGAAAACAAACCAAAAGGAAAAAAATACACAGAAACAAAGGGCAAAATCGAAAAAATATTAAGGCAAAGACAACAATAAACAAATAGCCTACAAACCTAAAACCAACTTAACATGAAACAAAAGTCTAGTTGTAACGTTACCAATCACAAATACAGGATTATTATGTGTGTGCGCGTCAGTAAACACGGCAAGCTAAGCCGGCTGTGCCTAGCGCAGATCGCGGGCGCTGACTCATATCGTTAGTTCACACGTGTTTTGTCATTCATATGGACGTGTATCTGCAAAGCTTAGACGTTAGTGTTGCACGTTTAGTGACTATTGTGATTACTGAGATTGTTGGCCAATTCACATTGCGCGAACGTGTGTATATCCATAATTCGTATATGAAAAGCAGAAAATCTTGTTTTGAAACGAGACGAAAATTTCGAATCAAGTTTCCAGGAAGACCTGTGCGTAACGCCAGTACAATAAAGAGGCTCGCTAAACGATTGGAGGAAACAGGCTCCGTAAATAATAAAAGAGTTGACATTCCTTCATCAGAAGATGTCAGGATATTTTCAGCATCGCATGTGAGCACTGTAAGTACACATTATTGAACATGTTTTTGCTAAAAGTGTGAAAGTGCGCGCCGACCGCCGGCTGAACCGGGCGTGCGCGGCCGCGATCTGCGCTAGTCACAGCCGGCTTAGCTTGCCGTGTTTACTGGTGCGCACACACATAATGACCCTTTGATGGAAACTCCCAATTTCTGATGATACGACACAGACCTCACCTCCTATCATTCTACAGTGACAGCCTTACAGAACGGAACCTCGCAGGCGCCGTGTGACAGCCAGGCCACTGTGTATTGCAGCGTGTCGAGCAAAGCATTGGTGATAGCAGCACATGCTCGTCAACAATGATGAGTTCTGTGACTGCAGAATTTTACAAGACCCAGAACACCTGCTGATCTGCCCCTTGATGGAGGACATTTGTTCAAAAGACGATCTCTTGGCTGCAAATGCTAATGCTATAACTGTTGCTACTTACTGGCAAAATCTAATTTGATTTGGACACGGAAAATAAATAAATAGCAGCAACTGGTTCACCACATTAACACTTTTTAACCTATTTAATAATCATACATGAATTTCAGAGAAGTTGCTGGAAATGCTGTCCTTGCACCAACATAGGAAGTTTTGCTACACTCGCTGTAATTCATCCTCACTGTTCTCGAGAGCCTCCCGAGCACGCGGATTGTTTCTGTATACCTTTTGTTTGAGATTTCCCCACAAGTAAAAATCGCATAGCGCTGAAGCTTGCGTACATATTTACTGGAAGACTTCTATACTATACCTAACCATGTTCACGGGATTAGAGGTAGGCTACAGTACTTCATCACAAGTATCTCAACTAAAGTTTATTACCAGATGCGTATGTAACAAATGCTATGACAGCATCCAGAGCTTCACGACCCACTGTTGTAATCGGCACATACTATACCGTACATCTGGCGGTGAGTCTTTCGGACCTGTCCGTCCCACGGCCTCTGAAAACCTCCATTCTATAGCGAGGGCCCTTGGTATATCTCTACTTAGAATAAAACCTAGTCCCCGATTCTTGGATGTCACGGGTAATCTCGAGAACAACTGGATGGATTTTGATGCGGGTTTCACCATTCTGTAAAGGATATCTCGACGAAGATTTCTGTAAAAATAACTTATTTATGACCAAAGGCAGCCAAGCAGTAACGATTTCAGTGAAAAAGTCGTAAAACAAACCTGGCGTCCGTGTATTTTTTTTTAGCTTACGCTGGGAGAACCGTTAAAAATATCAATACACTATGAGTGTAAGAACTGTTCAGCATGAAAAGTTCTACAAAAAAGTCCACGAGAGCATATCTCAATCTTCAATACATCGCCCACTGTAGGTGTTTTTATTTACGTTTTCATTTCTTCCAACAATCTCCATTCAATTACTGAGGCGACAGTTTACGAGCTAGCTAGGAGCGAGCCTATCACCCCAGTTACAGCCTAGCTAGTGGGCGAGTCTATTACCGCATATACAGCCAGCAACAAACTGTCGAGTCGTGTTGACTTAAGACTTCAGAGAAGAATGGTTGTTTTAGGACTTTCCGTGGAAGTGCAACTCGGCTTTTCTTCATTTCGCCTGTGAACTTTTCGTTCCGCAAAATACACAGTCAAGTTAAGATTGGAAGGAAGGGGGATTTGTGTTTCATGCACCACGCCTTCTTAAATTACGTCCGACAAGAATTCGTTGCACATGCATCTCCATGATAATATAATTAATAGTCCAGTCAGTGATTTTAACCCATCACGCCGAGACGTAAAACGGATATAGGTCGTAGTTCATTGACATAGAAAAAAAAAGCGCCTATCACGTAATGCATTCATAACAGTTCCCGGGCGAAGCCGGGCGGGTTGCTAGCAATAATAGATAACACGCTAAGGTGTATGTTTCACAAAACTCAAGCTCCTAAACCAGAGGGAGTTAGAAGGTGTGGTTTGTACCAAAATCTTACAAATCGTCTCAATAGTACAGGAAAAATCTTGCATTTCTTGAAAAGTCAACGGGAATATATTTATTTGTTTATAAAGTGCGTTTAAACAAATAAACAAGACGATAGCCCCTGCAAAAACTATGTCGCGTCAAGCCACGTAACAGTAAAACCAGGCAGGTGGTCTATACACATAGGGCGCTCACAAGTAACTGATTGTAACAAAATGACCATTCAGTAAAGATTATTAAATATAGAACCATGGGTTTAAAATATTATTGATGTTCTGTAAAAGGTCTACTCATGTTAATAAGGCTAGTCGGTTTCCGGTTATTCCGAGAAACCTCTAATGCCATTACATTCGTCTTCACTTAAACTGCATGGGGTCTTTTCCTCTTGATTCAGAAAAGGAGACATCGATTATACCTGGCTGTTCTGAGAAGGCCTGTCAAGCTCTTACACAATTACAAGGTGTTTTACTTAAAGTTGATAACCAATACATGGCTCTCTAAGGAGTGGTTACATTCCTAGACAGTTACACACGGTTTATGACGAATTTCCACATTGCCTTCATTTCAACAGTAGCAAAGAATAATAATAATAATAATGAAGAGATTCACAAGTTGAATCTCTAGGGAAACGTAGTCCCTGGTTTGATACCGGGAAAGATATATAACTCTGTAACTGTTTGTCTTGGACAGAAGAGACTTAGGAACCAGCCCCATCCCTGTGGGGAGAGGATCGATGATGATGATGATGATGATGATGATGATGATGATAATTATTGTTTTAAGGGGCCTAACATCTAGGTTAGCGGCCCCTAATGGTTTGGGTGAAAGTGAAAGATGAGATGAGACGAGAATGAAAACTATAACTAATACCAACTTCTTCTCTGAAGAAGAAATGGTAAACAAATAAAGGATAAGGCAAATAAAGGACAGGAAGAAAAGAAATGCCCTCAACCCTCGAACAATGAGGATTGAGGGACTTGGAAGGAAGGAGAGCATTAAAGGCAGATAGGAAAGGGGAAAGAGGAGAGGGCCGCCCCAAAGTCAGTGGATAAAGGAAAAACACGGACCCAGCTCAGGAATCCCTCGGGATCACCAACTCCCGAACTCACCAGCCGTGAGCCCCTGAGGGTGTAGCAATATCCAGAGTGCACCAGAAGTGGTGGGGCCACAAACACCCGGCCTCCTCGAGGGCCTTGAACAGCAGGCAGGAGATACAATGAAAAGAAAACAAGAGGTCTGACCCCTCGAAGAATGAGGGATCAAGAAAGATGAGACAAGGGCCAATTAAGGCGGGAAAGTAAGAGACTCCCTAGGCCTCAGATGCCTTAATACCGTCAGGGTCGGAAAGGAACAAGAGTTGACCAAGAGAGGTCGACAGGAAAGATAACAGAGAGGAGCCCAACACAAGTGGAAGCAATGCTGGACTCAGATGGGGTCCCGTGGTCGCCAACCCACGTCCCACTAGATGTGAGCCCCTGGGGGGGGGGGGATTAATCGCATGCCGCATTGCTTGTCGCCGACTCTAAGGCTACTGAAGAGGGACCTCCCAATAGCTGTCATGCACGGAAGACCACCAACGCTGTGATCTCGAAGCGCAAGGTCGACTCAGTGAGGTGGGTGATGTCACAGCGGCAAATTATACATTACAATTGAATTTTTAAATAGTGTGTGACAGGAAGTGACGAGTTAAAAGGATATCGATAAAGGTGGCAGAACGCCAGTTGTCATGAGCACCTCGCAATTAACCGCCTACTCTCATAAGCTGGGACCAATTAGTTATCTTTGACAGCCTGACCCACTGGCCTCATGAAATTGACACCAGAATCGAACTTGGGATGGGATGCAGCCAGTGAAGGTTACTAAGGAGTTACACCTCGAAATTGTAAACCAAACAAGGTCTGTGATTGGTGTGGTTACCATGGCAACAAGTGTTCGTCGTTTATTTCGGTAGGGGCTTGCCACTGTGGGTGAGTGGTTATCGTGTCGGACTACAAACACCAAGCTTGCAGGTTCTCTCCTGGCAGTGGTAAGTGATTTTTGAAAAGTGACAAAAATCATGGCACGCATGTCATACGTTGTTGGCATGTTAAAGAACCCATTTAAATTCAGTAGGCATTATTCATAATGGCGGCTTCGGTGGCGTAGTTGGTAGCATGCTGAGCTTCTATGCCTAAGGTAGCGGGTTCGAACCCAGTCGAAGTCGTCAGATTTTTTAAGAGCGTTAAAATCCCTCAGTATGCCTTCCTCTGGAGGAGAAGTAAAGCCGGCGGGCCCATGTAATAGAGTTATGGCATGATAAAGAACCTTCCACTAATTACACTTGTGTGAAGCTAAATTATAGGTTAAATTTGACTGACGCTCTTAGGTTCCAACGTTCGTCGCCAGGAGCCGACTGTGATGACATCTAGTAACCAAGTTCAGAACTGGTTGGTCGCCAACGGTGGCGTTTGGAAGCAAAAGTAGGAACTACTTGAAAATTGAATGTCTGCATACTTGAATTAAAAAACAGATAACACACACTAATACAGTCATCACAATTAACACCGGTTATCAGACAGATTCTACACACACCCAAAGTACACGGGGCTACATGACCGCGTTGTTGCAGCCCCGAAATTACGGAACTAGTGCTTGGTTGGTTTGTTTGTTTGTTTGTTTCTCAGTTTGGGGGCTGCGACAACGCGGTCATGTTGCCCCGTGTACTTTGGGTGTGTGTAGAATCTGTCTGATAACCGGTGTTAATTGTGATGACTGTATTAGTGTGTGTTATTTGTTTTTTAATTCAAGTAAGGCAGGCAGACTTTGTATTTCTCAAGTAGTCCCTACTTTTGCCGCCAAACGCCACCGTCAACAACTGCTAGTTCAGAACTTGGCTACCAGACACCACCGCAATCGGCTCCTGGCGTCGAACGTAGGAACCTGAGTGTTGTTTACATGTTTAACTTAATTTACCTTCACA
The DNA here is from genome assembly GCA_946902985.2 of Meconema thalassinum. Lineage (NCBI taxonomy): Eukaryota > Metazoa > Arthropoda > Insecta > Orthoptera > Tettigoniidae > Meconema > Meconema thalassinum. The sequence continues at coordinate 226,701,304 of OX336395.1, read as the reverse complement.
CAGGTGTAATTAGTGGAAGGTTCTTTAACATGCCATTAATCTATGACATGGGATCGCCGGCTTTACTTCCCCTCCAAAAGAATGCATACTGAGGGATTTTTAACGCTCTTAAAAAATCCGACGACTTCGGCCGGGTTTGAACCCGCGATCTAGAGCATAGAAGCTCAGCATGCTACCAACTACGCCACCGAAGCCGCCAATCAGTGTTTGACGGCGGCTTCGGTGGCGTAGTTGGTAGCATGCTGAGCTTCTATGCCTAAGATAGCGGGTTCAAACCCGGCCGAAGCCGTCGGATTTTTTAAGAGCGTTAAAATTCGGAGGGGAAGTAAAGCCGGCGGTCCCATGTCATAGATTTATGGCATGTTAAAGATCTTTCCACTAATTACACCTGTGTGAAACTAAATTGGATAGGTTAAGAATGTAAACAACGCTCTTAGGTTGCTACGTTCGTTGCCAAGAGCCGACTGCGGTGGCGTCTAGTAGCTAAGTTCTGAACTAGGCCTAGTAGTCGTTGACGGTGGCGTTTGGCGGCAAAAGTAGGAACTATTTGAAAATTCAAAGTTGCAGTCTCTACTTGAATTAAAAAACAGATACACACACTAATACAGTCATCACAATTAACACCGGTTATCAGACAGATTCTACACACACCCAAAGTACACGGGGCTACATGACCGCGTTGTCGCAGCCCCTAAACTAAGGAACCAATCAGTGTTTGACAAGGCTGTATTCATAATTTGAGATTCGAAATTCTAAACCAAACAAGGTCTGCGATTGTTGTGGTTACCATGGCAACAAGTGTTCGTCGTTTACTTCAGTAGAGACATCTATATATTACTATAAGAACTGTTTTTGAAAGTTAGTACGTCTCGAACTCGACGAACTCTTAGTAAGTATAGGGACTTTTAAGTCCAACACTACGAGTTCGGACAACCGACAGCGGTAGCTACGCTTGCTAACGCGCTGCGCTAGGCCGTGGTGCCAAGCTCTCTGCGGACTCTCTAGACGTGAGTTCGAGCCCCACCGTCGGCCGTTTTTGAAATGATGTTCCGTAATTTCCTCATTTTCAACGTCTGGTAAATGCTGGGACGGTACCTTCTGAAAGGCTACGGTCGCTTCTTTCCACATCGTTGCCCAGTTTCATTAATTTCATCTCACATTAACTCCTCTTTTGTGGTTGGCGTAAGGAAGGGTATCCGGCCGTAAAAACCATCCGCCACAAAGAATTTCATCGCATCTCATCCCCGACCCTTTTGGAACGGGAATAATAAGGGGTAGAAAAAGATACACACTACGAGGTCTCTTAATGTCAAGCAAATTTTCAAAAAACAGTGCTACCAATATAAAATGTTAGTGTCAAGAAAAAAATCCCCGAAAGTTACTAAATTGAAATTTCTTCCAAAGTGTTATTATAAGTGCAGCTCTATGGTAACCAAGGCAACGACACTCTGTTGACTCAGGCAAAGGAAGTTTTTATCTGGAGCGTGACGCTCTAGGGACGTGAAACTTGGACTGTTGGTGCAGCAGGAAATAGGATAATAGAAGCGTTTGAAATGTGGTGTTACAGGAGAATGATGAAGATCAGATGGGTAGATAGGGTAACAAATGAAGAGGTATTAAGGAGAGATGTTTGTGGTGACTGCTAATGAAGAGAAGAGATAGGTTGGTAGGACACGTTCTAAGACACCCAGGAATAGCTAAGTTAGTTAGGGAAGGAAGGGTCGAGAATAAGAACTGTAGGGGTAGACATTGCCTTAGATGTAGAGTGTGGTAGCTATGTAGAGATGAAACGATTAGGTCAAGACAAGGGGCGTGGAGAGATGCATCAAACCAGTCAATAGACTTGAGACTCAAACACATAATTAATAATATTATTAATAATAAGATGGAACAATTAAATGGTCCCCTGTAGGAAGATTGTTGACCAAATATCGAATACATCACTTCAATATTACCATAGATGGGTCATCTTGGTCATTAGCCCCGTGCATTTGGGTGTGTGTCTGATAACCTGTATTAGGGACGAGGATGACATGGGCGCCCTGGGACTTAAAGTAAGGTAGTATCCCAGCATTTTCCTGGAGGGAGTGTCGGGGAAAACCACACTCAGGATGGCCACTGTCGGCACCGGGATTCGAACCTGTGAACCCCATGACTTGATGCAACTGCCCTCCCGACTGTGGTGCACGATTTAATGAGCACGGCTACGCCGTAGGACATAAAAATTAGCATAGATGATCTGATTCCTGAGCGAAACATTGATAACAATATCTCTTTCGAAATATGGATAATAATAATAAGACATCCAGACACAATCCTGGAAGTCTCATTCAGCGCTATATCCACCTCTTTGGAATGTGGAGAAGAAAGCCAAACTGGTGATGCATATTCAGCAGCTGAGAAACTCAGTCCAAGTGCAGAAGTTCTCAGAGTGGTGGAGTGAGGGGGTGAGTACCCCATATCCTCTCTGTTAGGCATCTTAGTACAGCATGTTATTTCGTGCATAATAATAATAATAATAATAATAATAATAATAATAATAATAATAATAATAATAATAATAATGTTCATGTGCTGAACAGATATGGAATCTGAAGATGATTTTGAAGATCCGCAGATCCAACCCCACAATTGTCACCTTTGTGGACCTAAAGAAAGCATATGATTCTGTGGACAGGCAGACCCTGTTTGAGACGCTAGAAGAACTTCAAGTGGACAGGAAGACCAGAGAACTGATTCGTCAGACTCTCACCAATACAACATCGAAGGTGAAGTTTCTTGGGGAAATTTCTGACTCTTTTGAAGTACGAACAGGTGTTCGCCAAGGAGACTGACTTTCACCCCTTCTATTTAACCTGGTTCTAGATAAAGTCATCAGAGAGTGGGAAAAGAACATCAAAGGCGTTAGCATAGGAACTGCTGGAAACAAAATCAATGTGAAATGCTTGGCCTTCGCAGATGACCTAGCGATTATCACTAGGAACAAAGAAGAAACTAAGCATGCTATTGAGACATTATACAGAATAGCATCACAAGCAGGCCTTCAAATATCATTTGAAAAAACCAAGTACATGCAGAATTTTCAGCAAAAGAAGAAGAAAGAAAAAATAGAAACAGCGTATGGAGCAATATCACAAGTAGAATATTTAAATACCTTGGAGAAATAATTCTTCCTTCAGGATTGGACAGTTTGGCTAACACAGAAAGAGCCTCAAAACTTCATAGAGCATTCAGACTAACATGGGATCACTATAATAAAAGAGTAATGTCACATAATGCAAAACTGAAACACTACAAAACAGTTGTACTACCGGAAGCTCTGTATGCTTCAGAAACCATAGCTTTAGGAGGTCATTCTAAAATTGCAAATATAGAAAAGCAAGAACGTAAAATTCTTAGAAAAATATTCGGCCCCACACAAGAAAACGGAATTTGGATTAAAAGACGAAATTCAGACCTATATCGTCACACAGATAGTTTCAGCAACACTGTACGAAGAAGACGTTTAACATTTTACGGACACCTCTTCAGGATGGACGATTATAGACATACAAAAAGGTTATTCAATGTAATAAATTCTCAGAAATCAAGGATAGCCTGGCTGGATGAATCAAGAGAGGACCTGCAAGAGTTGAACATCGGAGAAAATATTCTGAGAAACCGCAAAGTCTTCAGGACCGCAGTAACAAAGCACAAGTTTAGGGTGAAAACTAGTGGCAGGACTGGAACCAAGTGGACAGAAGAACGGAAGAAGCAGCACAGTGACTTCATGAAAGAGTTTTTGGGAAGATAGGAAGGCGAATATCATCAAGCCGAAAAACAAGTTCAAGCGCGCTCTATAATGGGCAAAAAGTAAAAAGAATAATAATAATAATATTGTTAGCATGCTGAGCTTCTATGCCCAATATCACGGGTTCAAATCCGGCCGAGGTCATCGAATTTTTTAAGAGCGTTAAAATCCCTCAGTATGAACTACGCCTGTGTGAAGCTAAATTTGTTGGTTAGATTTGATTAACGCTCTATTAGTTCCAACGTTCGTCACCAGGCACTGGTTGCGATGGTATTTAGTAGTAGCCAAGTTCATAACTAGATGTCGTTGACGGTAGAATTTGTTAGTAAAAGTAGGAGCTATTTGAAATTGATCGTCTGCAGTCCTTACCTAATCACAGATAACACACACTAATTCAGCCATCAAAATTAACACCGGTTATCAGACAGATTCTACACACACCCAAAGTACACGGGGCTATGCAGCCCCTAAACTGAGGAACCAACCAATAAAAATAACAGCGCTAGTCGGACTGAAGCTGCCCAGGAAGAGAGGTGGAGGTGTACCGCACCCAGTGCTCATGTTTATGGCAGATCGGAGTAATTTGTTCAGCTGTCACCGCCTACATAGGCTATTCACTCGTTAAATAACCTGCTCTCATTCATTCACCACTGCTCTAAGTATTCAGCGGAATCCAAGGGCGTATATAAGGGGAGGGGGCAGGTTGTAACCAACCTTTTCTACATTCATAAAATGCTTATTTTTTTCTTTTTTTCGTTATCGTTTTACCCTCCAGGGTTGCCTTTTCTCACGGACTAAGCGAGGGATCCCACCTCTACCGCCACTAAGGGCAGAGTCCTGGAGCTTGAGACTCTGAGTTGGTTGGTTGGTTCCTCAGTTTTGGGGCTGTAACAACCCGGTCATGTTGCCCCGTGTGCTTTGGGTGTGTGTCTGATAACCGGTGTTAATTGTGACGGCTGTATTAGTGTTTTTAATTCAATTTTCAAGTAGTTCCTACTTTTGTTACCAAACGCTACCGTCAACGACAACTAGTTCTGAACCTGGTTAGTAGATGCCACCGCAGTCGGCTCCTGGAACCTAGGAGTGTTAGTCAAATCCTACCAATAATTTAGCTTCACACAAGTGTAATTAGTGGAAGTTTTTTAACATGTCATAAATCTATGACATGGGACCGCCGGCTTTACTTCCCCTCCGAAGAAAGGCATACTGAGGGATTTTTAACGCTCTTAAAAAATCCGACAACTTCGGCCGGGTTTGAACCTGCGATCTTTGGCATGCTACCAACTACGCTACCGAAGCCGCACTGTGAGTTGGGGGATACAACTGGGGAGTGTGACCAGCACTACGCCCAGGCGGCCTCACCTGCAAAGCGAACAGAGGCCTTATGAGGGGGATGGGAAGCGTGGGAGGGATAGACAATGAAGAGGGAAGGAAGCGACCGTGGCCTTACGTTAGCTACCATCCCGGCATTGGTCCGAAGACGAAGTGGGAAACCACGGAAAACCACTTCGAGGATGGCTGATGTGGGAGAGCCGGGAATCGCACCGCGGACCTCCGGGGTGGCAGTTAATCACGCTGACCACTACGCAACGGAGGCGACGACATATTAGTGATATTTGACAGTATTTTAGTGATATTTGACAGTATTTTAGAGATATTTGGCAGTATTATCAATTTCTAGTGACTCCCAGAAAGGTATGTGAATGATATATGTCCAATAATCTACCACGTTCTGGTTTGGTTTCGATTTTGGTAAACTCCACAATTAATGAAAAAGATCTATCACATGAGGACATCTTGGAACGTGACCCTTTGAAGAGAAAATTGGGAAAATAAAGAATTTTCAGCCAAACCCCAAAATAAAAGTGGGCATTATGTGGATTGAAGAACGGAAGGAAGCTGGAATATTGGGCAAATGAGAAGGATAGAGGGAGAATGCAACGCGGTCCATTATCAGCGGAACAAAAGAAAAGAAAATAACCGCAGTAACGTATCGCAATATAGCCTAGGGGCATGGAGCCACCATCGGCTGTGCTTTGAAATGCTGGGACGACAGTAGGCCACGGCTGCTCCATTCCTTCTCACTCCGCGTCCAGTTTCATTAGTTTCATCGGGCGAGGTTGCCCTCAGGAAGGGCATCTGATTGTAAAAACCACCCACGACATTTTTAAAAATTAAAAAATCACCTTAAGAAACTGTAATAATAAGGAGTTGATAATAACACGTGAACGGATTTATATGTACTAATCCTAATAATTAATGAAATATATAAATATATATTCAAGCGGCTTCGGTGGCGTAGTTGGTAGCATGGTGAGCTTCTATGCCCAAGGTCAGGGGTTCAAACCCGGCTGAAGTCTTCGGATTTTTAGGAGCGTAAAAAATCCCTCAGTATGCCTTTCTTCGGAGGGGAAGTAAAGCCGGCGGTCCCATGTCATAGATTTATGGCATGATAAAGAAACTTCCGCTAATTGCACCTGTGTGAAGCTAAGTTATAGGTTATATTTGACTAACGCTCTTAGGTTCCAACGTTCGTCGTCAGGAGGCGACTGCGGTGGCATTTAGTAACAAAGTTCAGAACCATTGGACGTTGACGGTGGCGTTTGGTAGCAAACGTTGGAACTACTTGAAAATCGAATTATGCACTCCCTACTTGAATTAAAAACAGATAACACACACTAATACAGCCATCACAATTAACACCGGTTATCAGACAGATTCTACACACACCGAAAGTACACGGGGCTACATGACCGCATTGTCGCAGAACCTAAACTGAGGAACCAACCATCAAAATGTGCTGGAAAGTGAATGTTCTCCTATTATCTCTTAAGGACAGATTTATATCGACCGAAACTGCGTTCAACATCACAAGAGGTAAAATGGGGGCATGTTTGAACATCACAATGTCCGCTGGGGTTTAATCCAACGTTAACTTTCCACTTACGTAAATCTCCACACGAAATTGCAGCAAGCATTCGCAATGCTTCATATCCAGGGTTCTTTCAAAGTACAGTGTCATTCTTCATTTTTGCCCCATCTACAACTTAACCAGGATTTAAATGTTTATTTAACTTAACTCTTGAGAACTGGAGTAAAAAATATAACACGAGGACTAAGGCCGGGTCATTTTGACCCATAGTGTGTCACTCCCTTTTTGTCGGAGTCGTACGGACTTTAATGAAGTAATTTTACACCTGGTGTCTTCCTATGAACTATTCCCAATATAAAACGTGGTTTATTTATAATTTTCAAATTTAACATGCAGAAAAATGACAATAAATTTCGTAACAGTATGATTGACCTTGATAGTAGCGGTAAAGCAGTCATCTCATTTTCTTTGAACAAAGGAGCTGATGACAAAGGTGTCCCTAGACCATAAACAGGGATCAACAAGAACGTGAGCTATGTAATTGTGCTGCACCAAAATAGTTGGTTTTCCCCCCTAATTTTTTACAGATTGTCCCGACTAACGTCAGCAGAAAATTGCCACGCGATGACTGGCGCCATGGGTAAATATGACCCGATCGTAAATAATTTTGAAATAACTTGAGTGTTCCAAAAGCTATGGACATGTTTCTTTTGCAAGGTGAAGATCAAGGCTAGGAAGGGAGGTACAGTAAGCGACAGGAAATAAGGGCTGACCAAAACGAAAATTATTATTATTATTATTATTATTATTATTATTATTATTATTTAATCCTCGGGTCAAAAATACCCATGGCGCCAGTCCTCGCTGGTTAAATACAGATCCTGAACTTGTTTCTCAATTATTGACAGGACTGCTAAATTATAAGAATTTAATACTTTCTAGACGAAATATGGACTATACTGATTTTAATGACTAAGAACATGGAACAAATATGGAAAAATATGGAAAATAAATAGGCCTACTCCACTTTTCAACTCCTCACGCCATCGACAGTAGTGGCTACGCTGGCTAAAGCGCTGCGTTAGGCCATGGGGCCAAGCTCTCTGCTAACTCGGTAGACGCGTGGGTTCGAGCCCCACCGTCGGCTGTCCTTGAAATGGTTTTCCGTGGTTTCCCCATTTTCAACACCAGGCAAATGCTGGGACAGTACCTTCTGACAGGCCACGGCCGCTTCCTTCCGCATCCTTGCCCAGTTTCAATCATCTTCATCCATTCCATCTCTCATCCCGACGCGCAGGTCGCCCACGGGCGTCGAAGAGAAAGACCTGCACTCGGCCTCTCAGGAGGCCACACGACCAAAAAAAAAACTCCTCACGCCATGATTCGTAAAGATAATACAAAGTATAATTAAGTTTAGCTTCCTATATAGGTACTGTATGTACGGTATGATGTTGTTAATATTGTTGTTTTAAGGGGCCTAACATCTAGGTTATCGGCCCCTAATGGTTTGGGTGATAGTGAAAGATGAGATGAGAATGAAAACTATAACTAATACTAACTACAAACTTAGGCCTACATATTAGATGAAGAAATGGTAAGCAAGTCAAGGACAGGAAGAAAAGAAATGCCCTCAACCCTCTAAGAATGAGGATTGAGGTACTTGGAAGGAAGGAGAGCCATAAAAGTCGGGTAGGAAAGGGAAAAAGGAGAGTGCCCGCCCCAAAGTCAGAGGAAAGAGGGGACAAAACGGACCCAGCTCAGGAATCACTAGGGGTCGCCAACTCCCAAACTCAACAGTCGTCAGCCATTGAGGGTGTAGCACTATCCAAAGTGCACCAGAAGTGGTGGGGCTACACACACCCTGCCTCCTTGAGGGACTTGTGCAGAAGGCAGGAGATAACATAAAGGTTGACCCCTCGAAGAATGAGGGTATCAGGAAAGATGAGACAAGGGCCAATTAAGGCGGGAAAGGAACAGACTCCCTAGGCCTCGAATACACTAATACCGTCGTGGTCGGAAGAGAACACGAGTTGACCAAGAGAGGTCGACAGGAAAGAAGACGGAGAGGAGCCCGGCACAAGTAAGTGGAAGCAACGCCGGACTCAGCTGGGGTCCCGTGGTCACCAACCCACGTCACACTGGATGTGAACCCCTGGGGGATAACTATGTACGGTATTTACATAGAAACCCGCCCCCTGCTGACAGTAAGTTAAGTTTAATACAGTAATCAATAAGTTCAGTGATACCGTGCGTAAGAGACGATGGTCACATCTGCAGAATGGACAACACCAGATATGCAAAACAACTGCTTGATATAATAAATTCAACGAAGGTCAGAATCAGTTGGTTAGAAGAAATCAAACAGGACTGAAAAGAAATAAACATCACAAGGCTTTTGGAACTCTATAGTTACAAATCACTCTTTCACTGAAAAAGATATAAAAAGACCAATGAAAAAAAAAAAAGGACGGAGGAACGTAAGAAGGGGCATAGCGTGTTCTTGAGAGGAAAACACAATCAACCCAAGTCGACAAGTTCAAACGCGCTCCCTAAGTGGGCAAAACGAAGAAAGAATAATAATACAGCAAAACATAGATATCTCGAATCGCTGGGGATGGAAAAAAAAATCGACTCATAGCCTATTATATATATTTTTATGGTGTTAAGGGGCGGAACTACGAGGTCATCTGCCCATCGACTTATAAAAATTCGACTTCAAGAGGAGAAAAAAGAGGCTACAAATGAATTTTATGAAATAATAATTCGAAAATTCTAGGAATCGACGTTTGACTGTAATAATAATAATAATAATAATAATAATAATAATTCCGTAATAATCGTAAATTTTGAGTTGGGAGCCACTGAAGAGAGCTACTCTCCAATTTCGACGTTTTCTTTACAACCCACGGTGTTGGGATGACGAAGCAGACGCTATACCATTTACATACGGTAGGCCTAATAATAATAATAATAATAATAATAATAATAATAATAATAAAAACAGAATCGACAAAATTCTTAAAGTAGAAATAAGAATAGCTAGAACATGCATAAATAAAGAATATCAGAAATATGGACAATGGCGGATAGTACCAAATGAAGTGGTATACAGAGAACTGGAGCCCATCACTGATACTATTCGGAAGAAACGGATATTTTTTTCGGTCACATCATGAAGACACCGGAAACCAGAGTATCTAGAAAAATTGTAGAGAAACTTTGGAATATGAAACAACAAGTAAGATGGATTAAGGAAATTAGAGAAGATATGAAAGAATTAGAAATGACATAAAAATAAGATTTCAACCAAAAATAGACAAACGTCATACAGTGAAGAGGGTATTTACAGGTGAGGAACGCCTGAGATGATCAGAGCGAATGAAAAGCTACTGGACGACTGGGAAAGAAAACTTACTGAAGAAGAGGACCAATGAGGCCGTAAAAGCAGAAGAAGAAGAATTTTTAAATTATTCAGGGAGAGGAAGACGCAGCCGAAATGGTTTCGGGAAGTGAGATTGGACTTGGGGATGAAATAAGAAGACATAATGGGCAGAGGGCGATTTAGACGACTAGTTAAGAAGTTTGCAGGTTTCCAGGAGATGGGGAGTTGTCAGTGAGGAAAGGACGATCTTACACGGAGGAAACAGAAGAAGGACGAAGAGAAATTGACAGAGAGTGGAGACAAAAAATAATGTAAAAACTGTCAAATATATAATATTAATGCCGGCTTGGCTCTGTTAATTGTTAATTGTAGGCCACTTTATAAATGAAGGGTTAAGAAGCGACATAATTACCGACATTATCTCAACACTTGGAAGATCATCGGTCGCACTGTGAAGATGTCGGAACATCTGTTGCGTGTGGCTTACAAAAAAAGTGAACATGTGAATGAAAGCTCTCTTACCTTTTAGTTTCGTGGACTCGTGTAAAATAACTCCAGTTGTGCGGCACACTTTAAAATGTCTGGACACAAAATTGGTGCTCGGGATGCAGGTATTGATTTTGCGGATATCGTACGCACTTAAACACACGCACACGCAAACGCACACGCTGTTTTAGTGCGAGTTGACGCGACAAAGCATCTCCCAGCCTCGTGAGTAGCGAGCCGCTGGTAAACTGAACTGACTGACTTGTACCGAGCCGAAGCGAGCGCCCTCCACAGCTGGTCTCGATGTGGAGGGGAGGCGAGAACTCCAGCACGAGACATCATCTCCGAAATATCAATTATAAAACGTCAATTTTCTAAAATAAAATACAAACCTCTTCAGATGTTTAAAATACTTCCGTTTTAGGTCGATTTCATTAAAAAATTAACTATTGCAATTTTACTTATTTATCGTATGGCTTCAGGCACGGATTCAGGGGGGGGGGGGGGCGTCACGGGGGTCATGACACCCCCCAAACGGAGACCAAATTTTTTTTTGCAAACTCAAAAAACGAAAACACAATAACCAGACAAATAAAACTTAACGAATTTTAACAGAAAAAAAGTATTTTTCATTTTATTCAATACTGAAAATATCTTTATTGCAATTATTATGTTCTGTTACAACTGTACATATTTACAACTTCATACCTGTTATATAAAAACGATGATTTATATAACAAAATCAACTCGTCTATTTTGTTTAGCAAACCTTGTGATTACCGAATCGATGTTTATAGTGATGTCACGATGAATGTGCAGCAATGCACGGATAGGAATTCGGGGATTTTTTCGCACCAAAATTTTTTGCCGGCGTCCAAACTGCAAGCTTGGTTGGCAATTTAAGCTGTGACTTTCTCCCTTTGTCGGTACCAACTCGACTTGCCGAAACTGTAACGTACCTTGATACTTTTCTCGAAGCTCGATGAAAAGCTCGCAGAACACGCCGTTGCAATTTGTACGAATATTTTTGGTGCGCTAAACGCATCAAATTTCTGTCCATGTAGCTTGCAAAAAATTGGTCTGGTTTTGTACGTTTGGTTATTTTGTGATTGCGTTGTTAGTGATACCATTTTTCTTAACAATTTCGATTCTGTGACACCCCCCCAACGCCAAACTTTAGATCCGCGCCTGTATGGCTTTTAGTGCCGGGAGTGTCCGAGGACATGTTCGGCTTGCCAGAGGCTGTAGCTGCTTCAAGCGGACACCCATAGGGTGAGCTACAATTTCCGTTCAATTTCAAGAGGTTCCAACTTTCGCTACCAGACGCCAATGATACCTAGTAGTGAACGTTAAAACTTTGATACAGCGTTCCAATGAAATCTAACCTAGAAATTTAGCTTCACACAAGTTTAGTCTGTGGAAGGATCTTTTACATGCCATAAATCTATGACATGGGACCGCCGGCTTTACTTACCCTCCGAAGGAAGGTATAGGCTACTGAAAGATTTTAATGTTCTTAAATCATCCAGGTTTGAATCCGCGACCTTGGGCACAGCAGTTCAACATTCTACCAACTACGCCACCGAAGCCTATTGCAATGGATGATGATGATAAAATTGTTGTTTTAAGGGGCCTAACATCTAGGTTATCGGCCCCTAATGGTTTGGGTAATAGTGAAACATGAGATGAGAATGAAAATTTTAACTAATAAATAATAATAATAACCCCTGGCACTGCAGCCCATTAAGGGCCTAGGCCTACCAAGCGATCGCTACCCAGCCATTTGGCCTGCAGATATTGAGTTGACGCGTGGTCAGCGCATCGGGTCCTCTCGGCCGTTAATCTTGGTTTTCGTGACCGGGGCGCTGCCTCACTGTCAGACAGCTACTCAATTGTCCTCACGAGGCTGAGTGCACCCCGTTCCAGTCCTCACATCAGTTTCTAAAATCACTGACGATGCCGGGAATCGAACCCAGGGCCTCCGGGTGAGAAGCAGGCGCGCTAGCCCAACACCACGGGGCCGGCAAAAACTATAACTAATACTAAGTGCAAACTTACAGACTAGAAGAAGAAATGGTAAACAAATAAAGGATAAGGCAAACAAAGGACAGGAAGGAAAGAAATGCCCCCAACCCTCGAAGAATGAGGATTGAGGGACTTGGAAGGAAGGAGAGCCATGAAAGACAGATAGGAAAGGGAAAGAGAAGAGGTCTACCCCAAGGTTAGAGTAAAAAGGGGACAAAACTGAGTCAGCTCAGGAATCCCTCGGGGTCACCAACTACCAATCTCACCATCCGTGAGCCCTTGAGGGTGTTGCAATATCCGGGGTGCACCAGAAATGGTGGGGCTACATACACCCTGCCTCCTTGAGGGCCTTGTGCAGAAGAAAAGATGAAAAGAAAAGGAAGGCTGACCCCTGCCCCTGCCGAAGGCGGGAAAGTGAAAGACTCCCTAGCCCTCACATACCCTAATACCGTCGGGGTCGTAAGAGAACAAGAGTTGCTCCTCGCTTTCTTCGATTTCTTATTAAAAAAATCTAGAGAAGGCGTAGATACTAAAGAAGCACTGGGAAGATGGCAGGAATACTTCGTAAACTTGCTAAAAGTTAATGTGACAGATTTTGAGATTAGTTAGTTATTGTTGATTAAGGGGCGGAACTACGAGGTCATCTGCCCCTAGATTTTGAGATTACACAGGAGGAGAATGAAGACGGGAAAAGGAGCACGGTTGAAGAAGTAGAGAGGGTGGCAAATAAACTACAATGTCACATTGCGGCAAGGATAGATGGCATTCGGCCAGAAATGGGAAAGTATAGTGGGAAAGCGGGGCACTGCAGCCTCCTCTACACCTCTTGCTTGAAATCACATAAAAAGCCCCCGAGCTACGCTTCTGAGCCTGATCTTCATTTCCTAGAAGGTTTGGAGGGAATTTAAAGGCGATATAACTTTTTCGTTTGTAATTTTATGATGATGATGATGTTGATGATGATGATGATGATAATTGTAGTTTTAAGGGGCCTAACATCTAGGTTATCCCCCCTAATGGTCTGGGTGATAGCGACAATGACAATGAAATGGAAACAAGCTTTCACCGGAGCGGCTAACTGGTGAACCATGTCTTAATTCCCCGTACAAATACAAACCGATATAAAATAAGTGAATTAATTTACGTATTTCACAATCATACAGCATACCTTTTTGATGTATAAGGATTACAACGCAACTAAGAACTACAATTTCCAACCACCCCTTGCCGAGAAAAAGTTTCCTTACAAAAATTATAACAACTTTGCTTCTTGGACACAGAAAATGTTGAAATTAATAAACCAGTTATACAACATTCCAATGTAGGCTATATTGTGTTAAAATTTGGATTCTATCTGATGACGGGTTTGTGAGATAATAATTCGTAAATGTGACGCATGGTTGAAACACACTTAAAAACGGGCACTTTTTGTGTTACAACTGCGATAAAAAATATTAAAATATAAATTAAAAATTCCAAACCTACATGAATTAACGTAAAATAGAACGACTAAAATGATGATGTTATTGGATTTTATGTAGGTCTATTGGTTACTTCACAAACAACCTTCAAACTCGAGTACACATAATACTTTGGTCGACAGTAGTGGTGAGCGTTCCAACGAAATCTAACCTAGAAGTTTAGCTTCACACAAGTTTAGTCTGTGGAAGGATCTTTTACATACCATCTTTGAAGTAAGGCATACTGAATGATTTTAACGCTCTTAAAAATCCGATGACTTCGGCCGGGTTTGAACCCGCTATCTTGGGCACAGCATGCTACCAACTACGCCACCGAAGCCTATTGCAATGGATGTTGATGCTAAAATTGTTGTTTTAAGGGGCTTAACATCTAGGTTATCGGCCCCTAATGGCTTGGGTAATAGTGAAAGATGAGAATGAAAATTTTAACTAATAAATAATAATAATAATAATAATAATAATAATAATAATAATAATAATAATAATCCCTGGCACTGCAGCCCATTAAGGACCTAGGCCTACCAAGCGATCGCTGCCCAGCCATTTGGCCTGCAGATATTGAGTTGACGCGTGGTCAGCGCATTGGGTCCTCTCGGCCGTTAATCTTGGTTTTCTAGACCGGGGCGATGCCTCACTGTCAGACAGCTACTCAATTGTCCTCACGAGGCTGAGTGCACCCCGTTCGAGTCCTCACATCAGTTTCTAAAATCACTGACGGAGTCGGGAATCGAACCCAGGGCCTCCGGGTGAGAGGCAGGCGCGCTACCCCAACACCACGGGGCCGGCAAAAACTATAACTAATACTAAGTGCAAACTTACAGACTAGAAGAAGAAATGGTAAACAAATAAAGGATAAGGCAAACAAAGGACAGGAAGGAAAGAAATGCCCCCAACCCTCGAAGAATGAGGATTGAGGGACTTGGAAGGAAGGAGAGCCATGAAAGACAGATAGGAAAGGGAAAGAGAAGAGGTCTACCCCAAGGTTAGAGTAAAAAGGGGACAAAACTGAGTCAGCTCAGGAATCCCTCGGGGTCGCCAACTCCCAAACTCACCAGCCGTGAGCCCCTGAAGGTGTAGCAATATCCAGGGTGTACCAGAAGTGATGGGGCTATACACACACTGCCTCCTTGAGGGCCTTGAGCAGAAGGCAGGAGATAACACGAAAAGAAAAAGATGGCTGACCCCTGCCAGAAGGAGGGTACTCGGAAATATGAGGCAAGGGCCAATTATGGCGGCAAAGTGAAAGACTCCCTAGGCCTCGGATACCCTTATACCGTCGGGGTCGGAAGAGAACAAGAGTAGGTCCTCGCTTTCTTCCAATTTTTTACTTATTCTTATTAACATCTCGAGAAGGCGAAGATACTAAGAAAGCACTGGGGAGATGGCAGGAATACTTCGAAAACTTGCTAAAATTTAATGTGACTGATTTTGAGATTGGTTAGTTAGTTATTGCTGTTTTAAGAGGCGGAACTACGAGGTCATCTGCCCCTAGATTTTGAGATTACACAGGAGGAGAATGAAGACGGGAAAAGGAGCACGGTTGAAGAAGTAGAGAGGGTGGCAAATAAACTACAATGTCACATTGCGCAAAGGATAGATGACATTCGGCCAGAAATGGGAAAGTATAGTGGGAAAGCAGGGCACTGCAGCCTCCTCTACACCTCTTGCTTGAAATCACATAAAAAGCCCCCGAGCTACGCTTCTGAGCCTGATCTTCATTTCCTAGAAGGTTTGGAGGGAATTGTTGTTTTAAGGGGCCTACCATCTAGGTTATCGGCCCCTAATGGTCTGGGTGATAGCGACAAAGACAATGAAATGGAAACCAGAACGAAAATGAAGCTGGACTGAAAATACTTACAAAGTGGAACTCAGATTGAAATGACTCACAAAATACAGAGTGGAAATACTCACAAAAGGAATTTAGATTGAAAAATACACACAAAATGTAGTTTAGGGTCAAAATACTTACAAAATGCACTGTAGATTCGAAATACTCCCAAAATGCGTTTGAAATTCTAAATACTCACAAAATTTAATTGAAATTCTAAAAACTTATAAAATTCAATTAAAATTGAAAATACTTACAAAATGTGGTTGAGATTCAAACACTCACAAAATGTGGTTGAGATTCAAAATACTCATAAAATGTAATTTAGATATACGGGGAGGCAATTCATAAAAACAGGGCGGGAATCTTAAACAGAAAATGAAATATTGTCAAAAGAAAAAGATGACTGGAAGAATTAGGGATCAGGAAAGATGAGAAAAGGGCCAATTAAGGCGGGAAAGGAAGAGACTCCCTAGGCCTCGGATACCCTAATACCGTGGAGAACAAGAGTTGATCAAGGGAGGCCGACAGGAAAGATGAGCCCGGTACAAGTAAGTGGAAGCAATGCCGGACTCAGCTGGGGTCCCGTGGTTGCCAACCCACATCCCACTAGATGTGAGCTCCTGAGGGGCGTTTGTTATTTGGCTCTTGTCCTGTGATCATCATGTTTTCCCTTCGTTACTTTCTTCCCCATAGATCACAGGACACTATCGACTACGTTCCTGAATAAACTATCGACTGATTAGTCGAATGAGTTCATGAAGCATCTTCAAGCCTTCTGTAGTCGAAACACTCTATCCGCAGCGGGAGTTCAATCATCCTAATTGTACGCATTAAAAACCAGGGCAGTTAGTCCCATGTGGACATTGTCAAATAACCTGAGTCATGGGACTTGAGATAACATTTCCCTAGCGTAAATGGAAACTCAAGCCGAACATTTCAGTCAAGATATCCGTCGATAATCACCTTGCTCCGAGTTTAAAGTACGAATAATAATCTCTGTGACGTTGGTAGCATGCTGAGTTTCTATGCTTAAGATCGCGGGTTCAAACCCGGCCGAAGCCGTCGGATCTTTTAAGAGCGTATCCTTTCCTTCGGAGGGGAAGTAAAGCCGGCAGCCTCATGTCATAGATTCATGGCATGAAAATAACCTTCCACTAACTACACTTGTGGAAGCTAAAATTTGTAGGTTAGTTTGATAACACTATATTAGTTCCAACGTTCGCCACCAGGTGCTGACTGCTATGGCGTATAGTAGCCACGTCCGCAGCTAGGTGTCGTGGATGGTATCGTTTGGTAGCAAAAGTAGGAACTACTTGAAAAAATTGATCGTCTGCAGTCCTTCCTGAATCACAGATAACACACACTAATACAGCCAACACAATTAACACCGATTATCAGACACATTCTACACACAAGGGGCTACATGACCGCGTTGTCGCAGCCCCTAAACTAAGTAACCAACCAACCAATGAGGGGGGTACGTCCGGACAGTCTCCTCAAGTGTTCCCTTTTTGGCGAGGCGTTGCCGCCCAACCATTCCTTCACTTCTCGAAAAAGGTGAAAATCATTCAGTGCTGGTTTGGACTTAACATTCATTCATTCATTTATTTGCAATGGGGTGTGTGTCCCCCGGTGGCAAATTGGATATACATAACAAATAAAAAATTATACATAACAACACAATAACAATTATACAAAAATTTAACTGGAGTATATACACAAATAGTCAGTCTTTTCTTAAACACACCTATATGTTTGGGAAAAGGCTCTAAGACTGCGGCAGGTAGAGAGTTCCAGTTATCAATGGCACGGTTTACAAAATCATATTTACCATAATTTGTTCGCTGTGGTCGGCCCTTAACTTTGAAAGGATGATCGCTCCTACCCATGTAAGTGGGCTTTCCCAATCGTTTGCTAAGCTCACCCCATTCCTGTTGATTTGTATACGTGTTGTACATAGCGCAGAGTCTAGATTTCATCCTCCTAGCCTCCAGTGATTCCCACCCAAGTTTCTTTAACATACGGCTCACACTGCTCCTGGGATTAAAGTCACTGAACAAAAATCTAGCGGCCTTTCTTTGTACCATTTCCAACTCATTGATGAGCCCTACTTGATATGGACCCCAAACCACCGAGACATATTCCAGAATAGGTCTTACAAGTGACAAATAGCCTAATTCTTTAGCAGAGGTACTACTTCCTTTTAATACCCTCATTACAAAGTGCAGGGATTTGTAAGCTTTTGAAACTACACATCCTACATGACTACTCCATTTCATATCATTCCTTACGTGAACGCCCAAATATTTGCAAGAATCTTCTTCTACAAGTATTTCCGAGCCAATGTTATATTGAAAATCCTGCCTTCGCACTTTCCCTATTTTTAAGAGACTACATTTTCTTGTGTTTATTTTCATTTTATTTACAATCGCCCACTTATAGACCAGGTTCAGGTCCTCTTGAAGCACTGCATTGTCTTGTGAGTCATGTATCTTTCGATATATTACACAATCATCCGCAAACAATCGACAGTCACTGCGAATCCCATTTGGTAAGTCATTTATAAACGCCAAAAATAACAAAGTTCCGATTACGCTGCCCTGAGGAATACCCGACGTTACGGTAATTTCATCCGAGAATATACCGACAATAGTGGCTACGCGGGTTAAAGCGCAGCGTTAGGTCATGGGGCCAAGCTCTCTGCTGACTCGGTAGACGCGTGGGTTCGAGCCCCACCGTCAGCTGTCCTTGAAATGGTTTTCCGTGGTTTCCCATTTTCAACACCTGGCAAATGCTGTGACAGTACCTTCTGACAGGCCACGGCCGCTTCCTTCCACATCCTTGCCCAGTTTCATTCATCTTCATCCATTCCATCTCTCATCCCGACGCGCAGGTCGCCCACGGGCGTCGACTAGAAAGACCTGCACTCGGCCTCTCAGGAGGCTACACGACAAAAAAAAAATCCGAGAATATGCCTTCGACTTTCACTTTCTGGGAACTACCCGTCAAAAATTCTTGGATCCATAAAATTACTCTTCTATCAATCTTCGTCGAAGCTAATTTATGGAGTAGCATGTCATGCGGCACGACATCGAATGCCTTCGCAAAATCTATAACCACGGCGTCGACTGAAACTCCATGGTCTAACGATTCGCTAATGTCTTGAAAAAGTGATAGCATCTGACTCTCGCATGAGTAACCTTTCCGAAATCCATGTTGCCTATCATTAAACCATGATAATGTTTCCCACTGTTCCCTCAAGTAGTCGCAAATGAGATGCTCCATCTGCTTACAAACGATGGACGTAAGGCTAACCGGCCTGTAGTTGCCCAATTCAAGTCTGCTCCCCCCCTTAAATATTGGGACTACCGTAGCTCTTTTCCAGTCATCCGGGATTTGCGCATTGATTATGGACACATTAAACATCACCTCCAAATATCGTGCCACGGCCCTACCTCCTAGTTTAAGTACTTCACTAACAATATTATCAGGACCCTTTGATACATTGAAACATAGTTTTTGTATTAGCTTTACAATTGCTGACTGGTTTATTTGGAACAGGGGAGCCCCTGATTCGTCGTTAAGGTCCAACACACAGCTATTGGATTTATTGAACACACTACCGTAAAAGACATTTAATTCATTAGCAATGGCCTGTTTCTCAGTAATTAATTTACCGTCACCGGACATTATCATCGACAAATTATTTGAATTTCCCTTTCTTCTCCTAACATAACTGTAATTTTTTTCCACCCATCACCTCCCGAACCAAGTAAACCTTGCATATAACTGTCACGAGCAGCCCTCTTTTTTAAGACAAGCTCTCTTGATAAGGACTTAAATTTCAACATATACTTGGCACTATCATGTCTTTTATTGTATAATTTCCTAATTTTCCGTTTTAGACTCCTAATTTCTCGTGTGTAATACTCAGGATCTGGTTTTTGTTTCAGCAATTTAAATGGGACAAATTTATCAACAGCGCTATTTAAAATTTTCAAAAAGTTAGTCCACAGGATATTAATGTGATTTCCTTCCGATGCCCATCCTACAAATAGCTCATTCAAATACCCCCTGAAACTTGCCCTGATCCGCCCTGCGATACTGGGATATGATCTTTTTTGCTACATCCGAGTCTAATTTTGTAATGTCACCATAACGGTGGATGGTCGAAAACATCACACTTGAATTCTTTGAGAAAGTCTATCGTAACGTTGGCACAGTGCGGTCGTGAAGGATTTTCACCTTTTCAAGATATAATATTTAAATAATGACATTTTTAGTACAGTACACGTGATAATATTTTCAGACAAATTGCATTTTTTTTAGTTCATGAATAACAACTTTCATAAATGCTTTTGTAAGGATGTATATGTTTATTAGAATTGTATTTATTTATCGTACGACTTTTAGCGCCGGGAGTGTCCGAGGACATGTTCGGCTCGCCTGAGTCTGTAGCTGCTTCCAGCGGACACCCATATTAGGGTGAGCTACAAGTTCCCTTCAATTTCAAGTAGTTCCAACTTTCGCTACCAGATATCAATGATACCTAGTGGTGAACGCTGGAACTTTGATAGAGCGTTCCGACGAAATCTAACCTAACAATTTAGCTTTACACAACTTGAGTCTGTGAAAGGATCTTTTACATGCCATAAATCTATGATACCACCGACTTTACTTCGCATGCTCCGAACGAAGGCATACTGAAGGATTTTTAATGCTCTAAAAAAATCCGACGACTTCGGCCGGGTATGAATCCGCTATCTTGGGCACAGCAGTTCGGCATGCTACCAACTACGCCACCGCCAAATTATATTAAACAATTTATTTTTACCTGCCGGCCCCGTGGTGTTGGGGTAGCGCGGCACCGGCCAAAACTAAGTATCACGCAAATATCATTTCATTTCCTTCTCATAGTTCTTTCTTCGTTTCTCTTCTTCCATTCTTTCAGAGTGTTGAGCCTTTCTCTCTGCTGTCCATCTTCCTCCCCTGCATTCTCTCTTTTCTCCCACAAGAACCTTTATGTTCGAAAGTATTTTCCTGAATTGTGTTCTGTCTCGACAGTCGTCATCTGTAATTCCTAGCCTCCGGAGTTCTTCCTTCATCTGCTTGGTGTAACCCCCTTGGCTCTTCAGATTATATATTTTATCATAAATGTGTTTATTCTTGTTGGATCCATTCTAACCATGTGTCCATAGAAACGTAAACGTCTTTTCCTAATTGTTGTTTCCAGGTCTTCCACCCTTTATTATTATTTATTTTTAGCTAAAGTCAATATTTAGCACACTGTGATCTTCTCTAGCGTGGTATAGGATAAGTAACTGTGCAGTAACATACAGAAAGTTAACTATAAGTAAAATTAAAAATAAATAAACAATAATTTTCTTAATAAAGCATAAAAAATGAAAAACAGCGTAGAAATGAGGAGATCTAAAATTAAGAAATTAAACTGAGAAACAACAAGTAGTTCCGTGAAGAACTACACAGCCTATTTTCATATATCCTGCTCATGTTAATTGCCTCTATCAACATACAAAATTTCAGTTTAATTGCTGTAACAGATTCGTAGATATTGAGAACCGTCTAAATATTTCAGATGGTCGCCAGGTTGGATTTTTATTTTTGAACTATTACAATAAGATTATTGTGTACGTGTGGTATACAAACTTCAATCGCATGATTAGAACACAAGAAGTAAAAACGAGATTTTAAAATTACGCACAGCAGCCATCTTGTGATTATGCAAACAATTGAAATAAATTAGATGCCAGTGGATCAACATTTGTATAGTCTAAGCATTTAACGTGCAACGTTTCACGGCACTCGGATAGTTAATTCGCGAGAAACGTCCATTTAAATATTTACACTTCGCGTCGCCGCCATGTTGGATTTGTGCTCACCAGGTTACTGAAAGTCCTATAGGTGAACATGATGTTCATAGTCTCTATGAACATAAAAAAATTCAGTTTGGTTGCTGTAAAAGATTCTAAATATTTCGGAAGCTCGCCATTTAGGATTGTTATATGTATAGGCCATAGAGTTTTGTGCCATTCAAGGACAATTATTGCCTAGGTTCATTATTCAAACTTTCACTTCGATCGCATGAATACGACACAAGAAATAAAACTTAATTTTAAAATTTCGCACAGCCGCCATCTTGAGGTTATGTAAACAATTGAATTAAGTTAGATGGCAGTGCATTACAAACTGCAAAATCATTTACTGTACCACATTTCACGGCGCTCAGAGAGTTAAATCACGAGAAAAGTCTATTAAAATATTTCAAATTCCCTTGGTCGCCATGTTCGTTTTGTACTTTACAGGTTTATGAAATATACATAGGTAAACTTGTATCAGTACCCTTTACCACCGTACTAAATTGCAGGGTGATATCTGTAATAGTTTCGGAGATTTAGAATGTCAGTGAAATATTTCGCACAGCCACCATTTTGAGGTTATGTAAACAATTGAACTAAATTAGACTCC
Source organism: Meconema thalassinum (assembly GCA_946902985.2). Lineage (NCBI taxonomy): Eukaryota > Metazoa > Arthropoda > Insecta > Orthoptera > Tettigoniidae > Meconema > Meconema thalassinum. The sequence goes on along the minus strand of OX336395.1, from coordinate 226,678,951 downwards.
AGTGCATTACAATGTGTATAAACAATTGTTGTACCAAGTTTCATTACGATTGGATAGTTAAATCGCGAGAAAAGTCTATTTAAAAGTCTCAACTTCGCTTGGCCGCCATGTTGGTTTTGTAGTCACCAGGTTTTTGAAAGTCTCATAGGTGAACTTCTAGTAGTGCCCTTTATCACAGTACACAATTTCAGGGCGATATCGGTAATAGTTTCGGAGATATTGAATGCTAGTGAAATATTTCGCACAGCCGCCATGTTGGATTGGTGAGACGTAACAAAATTTGAAGGGCACGGTCGAGGTCGCCGGAAATAGCGCTATGAACTTACCGAGTTTCATTGAAATCGCTCCAGCCGTTTAGATTTTATTAGGGGAGGGGGGACACACACACACCTCACACACACACACACACACACACGCACACACACACGGACAAAAGGTGATCTCATAAGCCTATTTTTTTTTCAAAATTGAAAATAGGCTAAAGATATGAAAACAGAACAGAAAATATAATACTAAAAAAAACATTTACGTGTTTTTGAAAATATGTACTGAATGTTGAAAAAATTAGGTTATAAAAATGGTGCTTGAGGTTTATTGTAGAGAGAAAAAACAAACAATATATAAATATTCTTTTATAATGAAAGTAATGTGTTAAATTATTGAATCTTGAGAGCAAAAACCTCTTTTACTTACAGTACATTGTAGATAAGAACTTTGGAATATATGTGGCGAAGTTACTCTGTGAACTTTTGGTATGGTGCTACTCAGTTACTCATCATATAGCACGGTGAAGAAGGTCACAATGTACTAAATGCTGACTTTAGGTAAACATTAATAGCTTAATATAATTAACACGTCCAGGGCCGGATTTAGATGTTATGCGCTCCTAGGCCCGTGGGGTTTTGCCGTCCCCTCTTCATACCATTGTGAAGGCGGGAGAATTTAGACCTCAGAAAGGTCTTGGTGAAAGTATTTTTTTTTTATTTTATTCTAATGTATCGTGAAGTAAAATCAATTAAATAAATTAAAATAAGGAGAGAATCAACTGTTTCTATATTTGTATATAGAAACTATAAATAAATAGTCCAGCGAGATATTAAAATAAGTTTAAACACTTACAGATGTGCATACACACTACATCATACAACCTGCAACAATGCATAATGAATTATTCAAATTAAACTGATATTAATATTCAAGACATAAATTTTCTCCTAATTAATCATAAAACTTTCCTGTTCTAAAGCTGAAGTCGAAAAATCTGCTGTTGCAAAACATTTGTTGCAAAATTATGGCCACAATATAAATTGGAAAGGTGTCAAAATTTTAAGTTAAATCATACAATAATACGAAATTGGTTTAAAAAAATCATAAGTAGTGAAACTCAGTTTAGTCTAGGTTTGAACTGAAAAAAAAAAAGACTTGCGCCCCTCAGCATGGTGCGCCCATAGGCCGGGGCCTATTGGTAAATCCAGTCCTGAAAATGTCACCAAGGAATCGGGTTATCATGGTCATTTTTATGTCATTCTAGAATGGTAAATTCAAAATTGTTATTCTTAGAGATAAGTTTTTTTATTTGCTATAATGTTTGTTCGTTAAATGCCCTGTTTAGTGTAGCTTATAGTAAGTTAGAGCAAAGCGACCCCATTGAAGGCTTCAAAACATGTTACAACATTATAGTATTTGCAGGTACCGTTATTAAATTTCATTAATTGGTAATGTCCCCAGAATATGAAATAAGGTTTGAACATGACATATACAGGGTCCTTATATTTGCTTGGCAAGGACATTCTCGCTCACGCGCTCCGCCAGTGACGCCTCAGTTGCCGGCGACCGCGCGCGATTATGTACGGCAGAATACGGTGCTTAAAACCAGTATCATCCATTACTACTCACCATGTTTACAGTAGATGCTGAAAATGTTCCCCATCCGCTGCCAAACATAATCGGCATCTCCTAATGAATTTTCCGGTTACTCCGGTTAATTTAGCTTCAGTAAGGAAATAACGACCTTTATGTCTATTTTTATTGTTTACTGAACCTGTACGTTTGAATCTCTTGGCCATTTGTTTTATTGTCCGATTTATAGGAATTCTTCACCCAAGAAATTTCACTCGAAACTTTTGTCTTGTTCTAGCGCACGATTTCCTGCACTTTATGTACGTATTGTGCAGATATACACATTCACGTAAAGAATATTTTACATAAGGCATTACAGCACTATACACAATCACAATAAAACAACTGGCTAAGAGATTCAACGTACAGGTTCATTAAACAATAAACATAGACGCAAAGGTCGTTATTTCCTTATCGAAGCTAAATTAACCGGAGTAACCGGAAACTTCTTAAGGAGATGCTAATTAGTCTATGTTTGGCAGCGGATCGGGAATATTTTCAGCATCTACTGAAAACGTGCGGAATAAAAATGCATGATACTGATTTTAAGAACCGTACTCTGCCGCACATATGCGCGCGCGGTCGCCGGCAACTGAGCCGTCACTGGCGGAGCGCGTGAGCGAGAATGTCCTTGCCAAGCAAATATCAAGACCCTGAATTATCCGTGCAAGTGTAGAATCCAGGTTCACCACTCCTGAACAATTACAATTCCACAAACATAACCTAAACGCTGACTTCGTGATAAAGGAAACATTCACACTGTAATGTTGCAGCCTGTTATTGGAAAGACTATCGGATAATTCGGCAGACGTCCCTAGTGGACAAAAATGAGAACTAGTTTGAGACTTAAAAATGGCCGTAGTCTGTAAGTTTCTCTTTGGTTGTTGTTGATGATGAGTTTTTGGTGGTGCGCATCAGTGCTAAATAAGGTTGGTTCCTCAGTTTAGGGGCGGTCATGTAGCCCCGTGTACTTTGAGTGTGTGTAGAATCTGTCTGATAACCGGTGTTAATTGTGATGGCTGTATTAGTGTGTGTTATCTGTTTTTAATTCAAGTAAGGACTGCATATATTCGATTTTCAAGTAGTTCCAACTTTTGCTACCAAACGCCACCGTCAACGACGAACTAGTTCTGAACTTTGTTACTAGATGCCACCACAGTCGGCTCCTGACGACAAACGTTGGAACCTAAGAGCGTTAGTCAAATCTAACCTATAATTTAGCTTCACACAAGTGTAATTAGTTCTTTTGCATGTCATAAATCTATGACATGGGACCACCGGCTTTACTTCCCCTCCGAAGGCTGGCATACTGAGGGATTTTAACGCTCTTAAAAATTCCGACGACTACGCCGGGTTTTAACCCGCGGCATGGAAGTTCAGCATGCTACCTACTACGCCACCGAAGCCGCCATTGCTAAATAATATAAAAATACAAAACAAAGTTATTAATTTTAAATGGTTTGCTGTTAATGTGATGTCAATAGGGACCAGCAACACTTCCAATTGGTTTGTCGTAAGTTACAATGTCTTGTAGTCGTTGAGTTTAGTCGACTATTTTGTTTAAGAAATCCAATAAATCGATAGTTTCCATAACTCGACTGGTGCCCACTCCAGCTTGACTGGGTATTGAATCCAGCGAGTTTATCGGCGTCGAACACCTCCAATAATATTGCAATCTTCCCTCGGCCAGTCCAGTATTGACCCGACACATTTCAAACAAAGCTTCATTCAGAATAGGTTTATATTTAGACACTTGTCCGGCTCTTTGGTGTGCTGGTAGCTAGCTTTGTATACTTGTTATGAAGTAAAGGGCGGCAGTAACTACTAGGTCATACACCCGTCACTAAGGAAAAGAGAAGAATAGAGGACAGCCTCGCCCTCTGAATGTCTGCAAAGAATTATACAAATAACTGAGTAAACGAAAAAGATTGACGCGTTACACACGTTTATGCAAACATCGTACCTTACAGAGGCGTAAAACTCCTCGCAAACTTGGGGGGGGGGGGGGGGGCAAATTTACAAACTTTGCCGCCAGGGAGAACCTTTCTCCGTTTTAGGCCTTAAAGCTTGACATAACACGGTAATAATAATATCGTATGGCCTCGGGTGCCACGTGCAACCTTTGTCCTTTGTTATTTGACACCCAGAGGGCAGCTTGCATGTCGAATTTCGTCGTTCCTTGGAGCGCTATGAAAGTCAAGGAGGTTAGATATCTAAACTCCTTGACACTATAGCGCTTTCTAGTAGAGAATGAGAAATTTTGTGTTGGCGGAAATTCCCGAGATCAATTTTGCCATTATGAACACGGCCCACTGAATTCAAATTCTTTAACATGCCAACATCGTTTGACATGCGTGTCGTGATTTTGCCGCCTTTCAAAAATCACGTACCACGGCCAGAAGCGAACCTGCAAACTTGGGGTTAGTAAACCGATAAGATAACCACTCACCCACAGTGGCAAGCTAACACGGTAATATAAGCCTAATGCCCTACGGATGCTAAGGTTTTGATAAACATTATGGTCTTGCAATAATTTTTAAGATTTTGATATTTGACTGTAGGATACAAAAATATAGTATATGAGATGCTAAATAATAAATAAAAACAGTGTTTCATTAAAATATACTTTAATTTTTTTAATAATTTGAAATCGCAACAAAATTAGTACATTACAAGACGGTGGTTCAACCAGAGGTGACCTATGGAAGCGAAATTCTTTTTAAAGTTACTCAGAAAAACAGAATCGACAAAATTTTAAAAGTAGAAAGAAGAATAGCTAGAACATGCATAAATAAAAATACCAGAAAGATGGACAGTGGCGGATAGTACCAAATGAAGTGGTATACAGAGAACTGGAGCCCATCACTGATACTATTCGGAAGAAACGGATTTCTTTTTTGGTCACATCATGAGTACACCAGAAACCAGGTTATCTAGGAAAATTGTAGTGAAACTTTGGAATATGAAACAACAAATAGGATGGATTAAGGAAATTAGAGAAGATATGAAAACATTTGAAATAACCTTGGATGACTTGCAAAACAAAACAAAAAAAAAATAAAAAAACTGAAAGATATAAAAATAAGATTTCAGCCAAAAATAGACAAACGTAATACAATAAAAAGGGTATTTACAGATGAGAAACGCCTGAGAAGATCAGAGTGAATGAAAAGCTACTGGGCGACTCGGAAAGAAAACTTACTGAAGAAGACGACCAAGAAATTATTGACTGAAATGGTCCAATGAGGCCGTAAAAGCATCAGAAGAAGAAGAAATGGACATTTTTCAAAGCTTTTCGAACCTTGTCGGCGCAACGCCGGGCGCGTGCGTTGCGTGTGCTTAAAACGCGAGGGAAGAGTCATGTAATTTTACTTAGTTAATTAAAAAAAAAAACGACGCGCACGCTGTTTTCGGGCAGGAGTAATGATTTTGTGTGTCCCAATACCTTACCTTAATTTTAAACCAGGGCTCAGAAATAATAGTTCGAAAATGTACCTTTTCGGATCGTTGTGGTAAGGGGACGAAGCTCAAAGCACCTGGGTTCTTGGCTGAGTTGGCGCCTCGACGGGAAACGACAGAGGAAGCAAAAACAGACTGTTTGTTCGGCACCGCCGTGGTTCTTTCAACTTCGTCCCCTTAGCACAACGATCCGAAAAGGTACATTTTCGAACTATTATTTCCGAGCGCTGGTTTAAAACTAAGGTAAGGTATTGGGACACACAAAATCATTACTCCTGCCCGAAAACTACAGCTGGGTGTTGGATAAACCTAAAAGAGTTCCGTAATACAGAAACACGAATTGTAACAATGTAGTATACTTTATTGACATTTTTGACGTAACAACGTCATATAAATTGTTGGAATACAGTTACGTTAGTGAAAAAGTGTTACAGTGAAAGGTGATGATATCGTTTTCTCTCTCTTCTGCTGCAACGCTCTCTCTTCTGTTGCTGCGCTCGAGTGTCGCTACTGTCGTTTTTGGATGTCATGGGTGGATTTTGATGTGGTTTTCACCAATCTGTAAAGGATATCTCGAGGAGGATTTCTGCATAAAATTATTTATGATGAAAGGAAGCCGAGCAGTAACGATTTCAGTGAAAAAGTCGAAAGAAACCTGGCGTCCATGCGCTCTTTAAGCTTACGCTGGGCAAACCGTTAAATATCTCTATACTATGAGTGTAAGAATTGTTCAGCATGAAAAGTTCTACACAAAAGTCCGCGAGAGCATATCTCTATCTTCAATACATCGCCCACAATAAGTGTTTTTATGTTTTCATTTCTTCCAACAATCTCCATTGAATTACTGAGGCGACAGTTTACGAGTTTACAGCCTAGCTAGCGGGCGAGCCTATTACCCCAGATACAGCCAGCAGCAAACTGTCGAGTCGTGTTGAGTTAAGACTTCAGTGAAGAGTGGTTCTGTTTGGAGTTTTCTTTATTTGGTCTGTAAACTTTCCGTTCGGCAAAATACATAATTAAAAGAAAATACACAAAGCTGAAATTTCGCAAGGGCGACAGTTTAAAGAAATCAGTCCGAGAATACGTTGTTTCCCTCAAATATCGTCGAGCATCGTAGTTGCACACACCCAATAATTGTTAAAAGAATCACCACGATAGAAACAATAGATACTCGATCCTTTATTTTACCTTCGACTGTTTTTACTGTTATGGCCCAACAATAAAAAGGCTATAATTATCATCTCATGGACTAAATATGCCACAGCGTAAAACACAACCACGTCATGATCTCCGCGAGACACTATATAGTTCCCTCGACACCAATCATAAAGAAAAGGAGGGCATTGTCAGATACGCGGTAGGCTATTGCTAGTTCAGTGACGATAAGCAGTATCGAGATGATAATTGTTGTTTTAAGGGGCCTAACCTCTAGGTTATCGCCCCCTAATGGTTTGGGTGATAGTGAAAGATGAGATGAGAATGAAAACTATAACTAATACTAACTACAGACTTACAGACTAGAAGAAGAAATGGTAAACAAATAAAGGATAAGGCAAATAAAGGACAGGAAGAAAAGAAATGCCATGAACCCTCGACGAATGGGGATTGAGGCTCTTGGAAGGAAGGAGAGCCATGAAAGGGAAAGAGGAGAGGGCCCGCCTCAAAGACAATGGAAAAGGGGAAAGAACGGACCTAGCTCAGGAATCCCTCGGGATCGCCAACTCCCGAACTCACCAGCCATGAGCCCCTGAGGGTGTAGCAATGTCCAGGATGCACCAGAAGTGGTGAGGCAACATACACCCTGCCTCCTTGATGGGCCTTGAGCGGAAGACAGAAGACAAAATGAAAATAAAAAGAGGTCGGACCCCTCGAAGAATGAGGGATCAGGGAAGATGAGAGAAGGGCCAATTAAGGCGGGAAAGGAAGAGACTCCCTAGGCCTCGGATATCCAAATATCGTCTGGGTCGGAAGAGAACAAGAGTTGACCAAGAGAGGTCAACAGGAAAGAAGAGGGAGAGGAGCCCGGCACAAGTAAGTGGAAGCAATGCCAGACTCAGCTGGGGTCCCGTGGTCGCCAACCCACGTCCCACAAGTTGTGAGCCCTTGGGGGGATAAGCAGTATCCTGTGCACATTCTCAGTTGTACCTGAATTCATGTAAGGAAACAACATGCACTATTACGCCACAATATTTCAGTTATATTTTGAGCAAATCTTATAATGCCAGTGATTCCAGTATTCTAAACTGATCTAATTACAGGAATAGGATAGAATTTTAAATCTTAAGAAAAGTAGACTGTTGAGTTCATCACGGAACTACTTGATTCTTTTTCTTCTTTTGATCGCGTTTTTATTTTCTCTCGAGTTCACGTTGTTTGTTTTAAATTGGTTGGTTTGTTCCTCTGTTTAGGGGCTGTGGCAACGCGGTCATGTAGCCCCGTCTACTTAGGGCGTGTGTAGAATCTGTCTGATAACCGGTGTTAAAGCCTGCTACACACTATCAGACCAGACCAGACCAGACCAGCAGACGTGGACGGGCAAGTTGCTAGGTCGGGGGACGGCTTTGCATACACATCAACATACCAGACCTCCAGACCTCACTTGTATTGAGTCGTCCGCCCAGTAATAAGTAAGACGGTTATGTTATGTTTATTATTATTATTATTATTTTGTTGAGTATTTAATAATTGCCAACAAAGCGTTGAAGCCTTCGTGTCTTGCAATTTTATTCGAGTATCTATCACTTCTAATGTCGTACAAACATCTATGCTCCCGATACACTTTTAACATTTGCATGATAGTATCCGCCTCATGATCGCCTACTTCAATATCATCGGCCCTCGCGTTGTTTCTATGCTGGGAATATTGAGACATGGCGACAGTATCTTGTAATAAGACGTAGTTCCTCACTGTTCAACAGTAGAATACGTCGACTACTGAAACTGCTGCAGATCGCGACGGAGTTCGCCAGTCGGCCCGACAGCGCTACACACAACGCAGACCAGACCAGACAGGCGAGGGGCAGTCTGGTGGTCTGAAGGGTTTCCAGCCAGACCGTCAGACAGTCTGCGCAGACGAAATTGGTCGGCAGACAGGCCTACACTATCGAACTGCCCGCCCATCAGCAACTTTTTCCTACCGTCTGCTGGTCTGGTCTGGTCTGGTGTGATAGTGTGTAGGGTGTTTAATTTTGATGGCTTTATTAGTGTGTGTTATCCGAAATTCAAGTAAGGACTGCAGGCATTCAATTTTCAAGTAGTTCCTACTTTTGCTATCAAACACCACCGTAACGACAACTAATTCTGAACTTGGTTACTAGATGCCACCGCAGTCGGCTTCTGGACGAACGTTGTAACCAAAGAGCGTTAGTCAAATCTAATCTATAATTTAGCTTCACACAATGTAATTAGTGGAGGGTTCTTTTACATGCCATAAATCTATGACATGGGACCGCCGGCTTTACTTCCCCTCCGAAGGAAGGCATACTGAGGGATTTTAACGCTCTTAAAAATCCGACGACTTCGTCCGGGTTTGAACCCGCGATCTTGGGCATAGAAGCTCAGCATGTTACCAACTACGCCACCGAAGCCACCCTGTTTTAAATTGTTTTGTCACTCGGAACATCGAAATAATGAGTTCTATTATCATTAAATTCTTAGGCCGTGTTGTTTATTCCCTGAAGGCGATTTATGTACGGTAACATGAAAACAGAGACTTTGTTCCAAACTATCATGGCTCAAAATTGTTCGCAATCTACATAGAGAATCCCTTCCCAATCGCGATTGTTAGTTCGACCTCCATTCACGAGGTAAGAGTACACATCCGTCGTAATTCGACACGACACTAGTATTCTGGTTACCTTGACGTCACTTATTGCGATCGGAAGATTATGTTTCCACAACAATGGGCAGCCATGTTGTCGATTCGTGCCCAGTTTAATATTATTACAAAGTTTAAATTTATTTAGGCAGAAATGAGTCGGTGACTACAACAGGCATGATACAGAAAAAACTCTTTTTTTTTTTTAGTCGTTTACCCTCCAGGTTGGTGGAACCCACGGACTCAGCGAGGGAACTCACCACTACCGCCTCTACGGGCAGTGTCCTAGAGCTGGGAACATTGAATCGGAAGGGATACAACTGGTGAGGTGGGATTGGCACCTCGCCCAGGCGGCCTCACCTGCAAAGCGAACAGGGGCCTCATGAGGGAAGGTAAGGGATGGTGAGGATGGATAGGCAAGGAAGCGGGAAGGAGGCGGCCGTGGCCTTGAAGAAGGTACCATCCCGGCATTTGCCCGAAGACGAAGTGGTAAACCACGGAAAACCACTTCGAGGATGCTGAGGGGGAATCGAACCCCCTCTACTCATTTGGGCCACCCGAGGCTGAGTAGACCCCGTTCCAGTCCTCGTACCACTTTTCAAATTTCGTGGCAGAGCCGGGAATCGAACCCAGGACCTCCGGGGCGGCAGCTAACCATGCTGACCGCTACGCTACGGAAGCGACGAAATAACTCATAACATAGTTTAGATTAGGCTATATTAATTATTTTCGTTTTTAAGTTGGCGACTCTGTTGCTGAGTTTACGCATCTAGTAAATAAATTAACCCTTGAGAACTGGCGTGAGAAAATATAACTCCAGGACTGGTGCCGGGTCATTTTGACCCACAGTGTGTCGCTCCCTTTTCGTCGTAATATTACGGATTTTAATGAGGTAATTGTACACCTGGTGTCTTCCTATGAACTATTCCCAATGTAAAATGAGGTTTATTTATATTTTTCAAATTTAACATGCAAAAAATGAAAATAATTTTCGTAACAGTAAAATTGTTCTTGATAGTGGCGGTAAAGAAGTCATCTTCAATTTTTTTGAAAAAATGAGCTGATAACCAAGGTGTCCCTAGACCCTAAACATGTATCAACAAGAACGTGAGCTATGTGATTGTGCTGCACCAAAACAGTTGGATTTCCTCCCTTACTTTTTACACATTGTCCCGACTAACGTAAGCCGAAAATTGTCACGCGTGGACTTGCGCCGACCGTAAATAATATAGAAATAACTTGAGTGTTCAAAAAGCTATGGATATGTTTCTTTTGCAGGGTGAATTTCAAGGCTAGGAAGGAAGGTACAGTAAGTGACAGGAAATAAGGGCTGACCAAAGCGAAAATATAGAGCATTATTTAAGACTCGGGAGAAAAATATCCATGCGCCAGTCCTCGCGGTTCAATCTATACTAATATAATAAAGTTGAAGAGATTGTTTGTGTGTTTAAACGCGCTAATCTCTGGAACTACCAGTCGGATTCGAAAAATTATTTTTGTATATGATAGCCGGATTCAAGAGGAATAGTTTAGGCTATGTAGCATTAGGCTACATCTCTCAGGTAACCTTAAAGATTGATTTTTGTTCAGCAAGTCGGAAGAACAAGCACACCCGGGCAGCTTCAATAATGACTAAGTCTATCGTTGCTTGGCAATGCGGGCTGCACCACGTCGCCCCTAACAGTGTTCTGGTGCAGAATTGCGAGCAGCTTATAAATTGCAGTCACGGGGAGTAATCAGTGCAAAAAGATTTCTTAGGCCTCTTAAAACAGTTATCATCATGACAATAGTATGCCTCTGTATAAGGGCGATGGTGTTGGTGCAGTGTACTGAGGTTATCAACTGCAATAAGGGTTGGTGCTTTCCGATCCTTATCCTTGAGCGCTCCAGTTCTGTAGTAGTATTCATTATCATCCATAAAACAAATAAATCCACCGGGCGAAGCCGGGCACTACTGCTAGTAATACTATATCACGCAAAGAGAAGTGGACGCAGACTATTGTTGAGGTTAAGTCGTGTAACTTTATGAAGGACATGTCCTGATTAAGATCATGGTTTCACTCACCATTTAGAATTGTGTACACAATTTACATAAACATAAATGCGAGAGCCTTTATCAGTAAAGAAAGGAGCCAGTTGAGAACAACATAACCTATATAAATGTTTATTAACTCGCCTACATAACAACACGAAATACTTACGGTAACGATATGTACAGAGCCTTTCCATATGTGACGTGACATTTACAAAACACCTCAGCAAGAACAAGTCTACAGTATATAAACGTTGTGGTGGATGTAATAACAAGATAGGATACAGGACAGGGGCGTATATACATATTTATCGGGAGGGGGGGGGGGGAGGGGGGAGGCTGACTATCCTGGAAAATTGTGAGTATTCTCAGGGTGTTGTCACCGCAAAATACCCAGAAATATCGACCAATATCTTAGAGCATATAACTTTGTGTAATTATTTTAGATAAGAGTTAGTTGTAAAATTCTAAGTTTATATAGCCTAATTAGTGGCAATACAAAAAACAATTGTAAAATACAACACAACACAAAAATAAAATTGTGTAGCTACTTAATTAATTTTCTATTATGACCTATGGAGTATGAATGGCAAATATCTGAATGTTTGTCAATTTATTAAGCAGAAAGGTAAACCGTTATTATTATTATTATTATTATTTAAGCTTGCCACGGTGGGTGAGTGGATAGCGTGTCGGGCTACTAACCCCAAGATTGCAGGTTCGCTCCTGGCCGTGGTAAGTGATTTTTGAAAGGCGGCAAATATACGATACGCATGTCATACGATGTTGGCATGTCAAAGAACCCATTTGAATTCAGTATTCCGTGTTCATAATGGGAAAATTAATCTCGGGATTTTCTGCCAGCACAAAGTTCCTCATTTCTCTACTAGACAGCGCTAAAGTGTTCAAGGAGATTAGATATCTAACCTCCTTGACTTTTATAGTGATTCAAGGAACAACGAAATTCGACATGCAAGCTACCTTCTGGGTGTCAAATTACAAAGCTTTCTCCCGGCACCCGAGGCCATACGATATTATTATTATTATTTTCTAGAAATTGATAATTTATTTCTCAAAAGTACCGTACTGTGGAATTCTCAGTTTGGCCTCACAAGGCTGAGTGTACCCCGTTCCAGCCCTCAGACCAGAATTGAAATTTCTTGGCAGAGCCAGGAATCGAATTCGAACCTCCGGGGTGGCAGCCAATAATGCTAGCCACTACACCACGACTTAGTCTCATTTCAATCTTAATATTGTTTATAACTTAGCCAATAAGTTAAGATTAGGGTACAACCAAATTTACAATTATTTTATGCTCTTACCAAAGCAACACTTTCTTAATATTTATTGGCTTTTTGGGGGGAGGGGGCGTGGCTTGGGCCCTCGCCTTATACACGTCCCTCATACAGGAACACTGGGCAATTACAATGACATATAAAAATGGATTAAAATATATACAAAATACTTGGTTCGAAAGTTTCCGTGACTTACATAAATGTCAACTCTCTGTTCGCGTGAACGTGCTTCCTTGTCTATTTCTCTGAAAGTTTATTTCCAATACTGTTTTCCAAAATATTGTTTGGAGAGGAAGGTTTAAGGTGCTCCTTCATAAAAAGAACATTTATATGACACTCAATTTATAATGATAAAGATAACAAGAAGTTCCGTGACGAACTAAAGAGCCTACTTTTCATGCCAATGATTATTCTACAGTATATGAACCTATCGAGAATAATGACGAAATTAAGTTGGTAATATCGAAATGTCCAATTAGTTCGAAATATTGAACCCTTTAGTATTGCAGTGTTTAAATGCAAGAATCTTGATCAAGGGGTCGCGCTCAGTTCATAGTGTGATGTTTACGTTCGCCAAACAACATGCTCTACTGAGGTAAGGGTCATAGGATTAAAACTATAATTAAGAAAGAAAGTGACAAGACGTAAAATAATAACATAATTTAATGACTATTAGTGCAAATAAAATGAATATAAACTACAACAATAATAAAATTCCTCCCTGAATCTTCCCATGACAGAAATATCTATCAACGTTGAGGAGTCAGACGGATCTCCCCCTTATAAAAAATGTGGATCCCAGTTCCACTAACTTGCATTGGATTTTATGTACGCGTAATGGCTAACTACGAGGAATGAGTACTTGGATGACTGTTCGTTTACAGCGGGTAACAGCCACGCTGCTTACGAACAATCATCTCGTAAATCAACGTTTACGGATATAGGACATAACACTAATAAAAACCCTTAAAAATTAATGCTGACACACAGACTAAAATCTAATATTTACAGGAATCTCCCTCGAGACCCTCCTTCAATGCGATGACGCATCTGACAAATGAGCTGCCAACACGGCCAATTGCTCAATACACAAACAAGGAAAAGACAGCATCGCACGTGACTGCACGGGTCACTAATACGGAACATAAACATGGAATGGAACCAACAACAACAAAAGCCTCACCGGCTGAGATTACTTTATATGAATAAAAATGCACGTTAAGCTAACGCTTCGGAGATTATAGTGATTCGTAGGCAACTCCCATTTATTTAAACAATTTTTACCATTGATCAGTTCTTATTCTGTATTTCAAGTAATTTACGGAGCCAAACAAGCACTCCACTAATGACCTCGATGCAATCCTTTCAGCCCGCCTTGTGAAACAGCTTCCCCCTTCCTCAACTCTGGTCATCGTCCAGCCCCAGTGTGTAAAAATAACTTGACCAACTGTGCCGTTATCTCGTAGAATCAACAGCAACAGATCTCAACCACATAAACATATGGTAAGACATTAATCGATATAGCCACATATGTCCTCGCAAGGTAACGATATGGGCTTGGCACCAAGCTGACAGAAATCAGTCTAAGCTGAAATTCCCGCTTGTAATGACCAATAAAATACACACACACACACACTGCTGGGAATGACATAACACATTTCACACAGGTCGGTTGAATCAGATCCTCACAATCTATTTAAGAAAATTAAAACCTACGAGAGAGCTGACTGCTCCTCGCCACAATTCACATTGCTCCAACGACAATAAACTCACTGAATCTGATCAATAATAAACATTACAAGATTAATTTACCCTCCAATCAACTGCATGATTATACTAATTCAGTCCTACTTCTGAAACACAATATATCTCCGAGAGACGCTTCTTAATCGCACTACGTAAACATATGCGAACACGGTCGTCCACATAGCCACGTTAGTTAAAACAAACAAACAAGAACTTACGACTTATTAAAATTGTGCGAGCTGTTTTCCATGCAAAAGGTGTGTCAGACCAAAACTAAATACACTACGTTAATCAACACAAGCAAGATATTTACAAACAAAATATGTCCCATATACCATAAGTTAACTTGTCAGATAATAATAATATTATTCAGTACTCATCCTCTGCCAGTCACCGTCAACGAACATCTGCAGCCATTTCCCTACTTAATGCTGCTTAGCTCGTCTCAAACATCTCGACGGAGTGTTGACAGTTCCAAACTTCTTCCAGGATAAGCGATGTCATCTCTCGTGCTGATGCAAAAAGTTATAGATTATTTCACACTCGATATCTGTCTACTAAATTCACCCTTTAGGTACTTATTTCCCCAAAACAGTCTGTTGGCGAATTGTCGATGATTCTGTCCCTACAAAATAGTACTGTGACTATCTATCACACTGAATTTAACAACACATTTATATTAATAAAAATCTGTGTCCTCATGACACGCAAAGTACAAGTGCCTACGTCCTCAGACGCACAAAATGTAATAATAACCTGTGTCTCCCGACACACACAATGCAATAGTAACCTACGTCCTCAGACGCACAAAATATAATAGTAATGTCTTGGCTCTTCACGCCACTTATAAATGAACTGGCCCTAGGTATCAATAGAGGGGGAAATTATATAAAAATTTCTCAAAATAATAGTGGTACAGGAATGAAACAAATATCACTGAACTCGTAAAATTGCGCAGGTCAAGAATATGCCCATTAATCCTAGAATCGATCGTAGAGATGTTGTCTAGCCGAACTCCCGCGTTAATGCTTGCTATCGCGTGCCCAAGCTAGACATGGCGCGTTCGTAAGCATTCATCTCTCATTGGCTCCACTTTTTCAATAACTTCGCGGTTTTTATCAGACCTCGGCCTCGTAGGAGTGTCCAGAAGTCCCATCAGCCACTCACGTTACTGCATTATATATTTTCTAGGCGCGAATAGTACAATGAACATGCCATAAGCGTGTCTCACCACGCGTCCCTTCTATTTTGAGGTAGCCATCACCTGTCCTTCTGAAACATTACTAGGCTCTTTCTTTTCACAATGCTAAAGTATTTAGCCTTTTGTCAAACTGCTGCAGGTATGTCCCAACTGTCTCCAACAAATACTTGAAGTTTCCTCATCTTCGTCTGGCTAAGCTGGTGGAAATATTAATTAATTGTAGAAATAAAACATCGAATCATTTATCCATCAGAGGATAAAGGGTTCAATATTCCTGGTATAATGTTGCCTATTAGAGCACTACAATTGGCAGCCCTGGTGACTGAATATATTCTTAGTTCCATCTCTTAAGGTACAGAATACAAAATTTCGTTGAACTCCCATGGACGTTACATGCAGTTAGACATTGGATCTATCAGCATGTTGGCAACAATGGCATGCGAGTGCTGGTTAGACATAATAGGAAATATTATGATATCTTGTTGTGCCAATTTTGGATGAAATCCATTTGTTAGTATAGAAGTAACATGTATTTTAAAATTGCACCTATCAACAAGCATAGAACCATGTTGGCAGCACTGACTTATATTAATTACTCCAAATTAATCTAGAGTGTGAGGTGCTATACGTATGCAAAGTATAGAGCTGTTGGCTTGCATACTTTCTGATATAGTCTATTGATATTAGGGTAACAAAATATAGGCAGCATTTACTAACAGTTGGCAGCCCTGATTGCTCTTAAGAATACTTATAGTCATATATGTTATGTTACACATAGCACATACGAAATTTGGTTGAAATCCAACTGATAGTATAGAGTTACATGTATTTAAAAATTAGTCCTATCAGCAGGCTTAGAATCATGTTGGTAGAACTGAAGTATATAAGTTACTCCAAAATTAATCTAAAATGTCAGGTACTATAAGTGCGCATAGTTTAAAGCTGCCGGCTTGCATACTTTCTGATATATTGGTATTTGGATAAAAGAATAGAGAGAGCAATTATTAACAGTTGGCAGCCCTGGTGGCTCGTAAGAATACGCTCAGTCTTATCTGTTTATGTACAAATATTACATACAAAATTTGGTTGAAATCCAATCGATAGTGTATAAGTTATTGGCATTTAAAAATTGGACCTGTCAGAAGGCTTAAAAATCTTTTGGCAACACTGTCATGTATGGCCTCCTGGGAATTAAACTGAAATTGTGTTATCTACATGTGTGCCAGTTTTGGAATAGCTCCCATGCATACCTTCCAAGATATCCAACATAGAGCTCGAATTTCTAGTGCATTTTTTCAGCAGTTGGTAGAACTGACATAATTTTCAAATAGGGTCGTGAGAGATTCTGGTATACATCTTTACTCCTACTAAATTTGGTTTCGATTTCTGCAGCCGTTTAGGAGTTTATAGGGGGGGACACACACACAGCCAGACAGACAGACAGAAGGACAGAGAGACGGAAGGACAGACAGACTTATTTATTTATCGTATGATGTTAACACAACACAATCACCTACATAAATACAGATTCATATAACACAGCAATAATACTAACAAATTATATAAATTATAAAGCAGATAAAAAATAATTATTATAAATCAACGTCCAACTCGTTGATCCATTTGACAGCCTCAGTTGTAGCAGAATGCAGGTCCTCCAGACTTCCTGGAAAAACTCGGAGAGGACATTCCAGTACTAAGTGCTCCATTGTCTGTGGAATGTCAGCGCAATCGCAATTCGGTGAGTCTTTCCAACCCCATTTGTGGAGAACAGAAGCACATCTTCCCAAGCCACATCTAATACGATTGAGTCTAGTCCAGGTATGTCTGGGCAGATTGAAGCCAGCAAGTTTTATGTGAGGATCCTCAACGTTCACGATGCCTGGTGGCGTAGATGTTGTCCACTCAACCCGCCAATTTTCATTAGGTTTAAAATTTCTGCTTGTTAAATCCAAGGCAGTTTTCCATGCAGGTTTACGGGATTTCAATCTAGATGGGCCAAAATGTTTCATGTCTTCATGTATTGGGAGGGCCTTGTTATTTTGCACTCTCGACCAAAGATGAACCAGATTTTTCTGCCTTCTGATATGAGGAGGTGCGATATTACTCAGCACTGGTAACCACTGGACTGGAGTAGGAAGTAGTGTTCCAGATACAATACGCATGCTCTGTCGGAGCTGAACATCCACCCGTTGAGTGTGGCAGCTATTAAGCCATACCCCAGAGCAAAACTCGGCTGAAGAATAGATTAGCGCAAGAGCAGTTGTTCTCAGAGTGTTGGCATCCGCTCCCCATGATGTTCCAGCCAGGCGCTGAAGGAGGTTATTGCGGCTCTTCAATTTCGCAGCAGATTTACACAGATGGGTTTTGTAGGTCAGAGATCTATCCAAAGTCATTCCCAGATATTTAGGGGTGCTATTATACTGTAATTCTTTACCTCTAAAATTGACTCTAGGATGGTAATTTGCATGCCTGTTGTCCAGATGGAAAGCAGTTATCTCACTTTTCTGAGGATTTGGTTGTAAGCGCCATTTTTTGAAAAAGTCATCCAGGACTTTGAGGTCTTGGGTGAGAACGGCCTCAGCTTCTGCGAAATTAGCATGTTGAACAGTGAGGTTGATATCGTCCGCATACATGAACTTGCGGGCTACTGTTTTCGGAAGATCATGGGTGTACAGATTAAAAAGAATGGGTGAGAGAACAGAACCTTGCGGCAGGCCATTATTCAGTTTACGGAATCGGCTTTTGTTCTGCTCAGAGTAGACTTGGAACAATCTGTTACTTAGCATGTTGTCTAACAAGTTCATAATCTTTAAACAAGGAACAGCCTTGATCAATTTCAATAGCAATCCCTCCTTCCAAACAGTATCATATGCTGCTGTGAGATCCAGAAAGGCTGATACGCTCTTCAGTTTCTTCTCAAACCCAGCTTCCACAAAGGTGGTCAGGGAAAGAACTTGGTCACTGCAATCACGGCTAGGTCGGAATCCTGCTTGTTCAATTGGGATCAGTGCCTCAATCGCTGGCGCTATTCTATTCAGGATCAATCTTTCCAGGAGCTTGAATGCCACAGATAGCAATGCTATTGGACGGTAACTTTGAGGTAAGTTCGGGTCTTTCCCTGGTTTTAAAAGGGCAATGATTTTGGTCTTCTTGAAGATTGCAGGTAACTTTCCTGATTCTAGTATACAGCTGAAAAACAGACTGACAGACAAACACACATTTTCCCGGATCGATCTCTTAAGTCTACTTTTTCCTCATTTTTGCAAAATGTGAAAAGTAGGCTAAAGATGGTGTATGAGTGTGTGACATCTCTGAGTTAGTTAACATTGTGTAATCACATTATTTTACTCGCGTACAATTTTACAGGCATCAACTTATTGCAAACAAACATGATCAAAGCACTGTCAATAATGTAAATAATGCAGATTTGTTTCACTTTAAATAACATAAACTGAAGTATCATGAATGAATATCAACACACAATGTAGCTGACGGACGAGCACAATGAAGCTACGTCATAACCTTCTGTAATAAGAGATTTGAAACTGAAGTATTTATATCTACTAACCGACCACGATGATCGAGAGTGCTAGTTCGTATCTACACTGACGAAAATGGAAATTGCAACACCCAGAAGGAGTGGTGCTACATTGCTGCAATTGAACATGCAGGACGAGTGTTCAGTTGTGATTCGATGATTACACTTTCAGGTCCCTCTGACCGCAAGTTTGGACAACAATCAGTACAGGATGTGCCCACCACGAGCTGCAATTCATTGATGAATTCGGCGAGGCATGGAGTCAATAAGGCCCTGGACCACTTCCTGAGGAATTGTGGCCCATGCTTGCTGCACTGCCCGGGTCAGTTGTTCCAGAGTTGTGGGTGGCTGAGGACGGTTGGCCAGTTGTCGACCCATCATGTCCCACACATGCTCAATAGGACTGAGGTCCGGGGATCTGGTGGGCCATTCTAAGGTTGTGATGTCGTGGAGAGCTTCTCTGGAGATGCGTGCAGTGTGAACCCGGGCATGGTCCTGCTGAAACATCCCATTAGCAATGTTCGCCATCATAGGGACAACCACTGGATTGAGTATCCTAGCAACGTACTGTCGAGCAGTCATAGTGCCCACAACAAGCACTAATTGTGATTTCACTTTAAAGCCAAGTGCTCCCCAGACCATAATGCTTGGTGTTGGCCCTGTGTGCCTCTCGACAATAAGGTCTGGGCGGCCCCTCTCCCCGGTACGTCGGCGCACACGATTCCGGCGATCACTGCGGACAAGACAGAAGCGCGATTCATCACTAAAGACGATCCTATGGCATTCGTCGACCCACGTCGATCGTTCTCGACACCAGGCCAGCCTTACACGTCGCTGTTGTGGGGTCAATGGAACACTTTCTGCAGGGACACGGGATCGTAAGCCAGCTGCACGCAGGCGATTACCAACTATTTGTTGTGTAACGAGGGGTGCCACAGTTGCTCGAATTTGCACTGCTGTTGCATGAGGTTCCATCCGCAACATCCGAATGATGCGGCGATCCTCTCTCACAGTTGTCTGTCGCGCTGGGCCTGTGCCAGGTCTACGAGTGTGGGTACCTTCATTTGACCACTGCTGCCATACACGTTGTACCGTAGATGCCTGTCGGCCAACTCGTGCAGCGACAGTCCTTAGCGATAATCCAGCCTCACACAGCCCAATTATCCGAGCCCTCTCAAACGGCGACAGTTGTTTATAGCGTGCTCTTCTCTGTCGTCGAGGCATGTTTGACGGGGAACACTTCACTGCACAGACTGCAAGTCAACTACGCTACACCAGTGTCCGTATACTGGAGTTGATTCCTCCGCGACCAATCACGTGGGGAGACCTGTAGCAACAATCCAATGGGTCTGAAACATTGATCGTTTACGTACCTACATAGCATCGTTCCATATCTTGAAAATCGACACAAACGACCAATGCCTTCATGGTGTTGTAATTTCCATTTTCTTCAGTCTGGCATCAGGAGTGCGTGGGTTCGAATCCTACCTTGCCCGTCCTGAAAATGGTTTTCGTGATTTCCCGTTTTCACCATCAGACGAACAGGTTCAAGTTTCTCTTCCTTCCAAAATCCCTTTCTTAATTAGACCCAAGAATGCGGTCCCCAGTTGTATCTGCTGCCGACAGACGAGGTTTTGTGTATCTTTTCTGCATTTGCTTTTTGTTTTTTTGTTTTGTGTTTGTTTTCTGCTTATGCTTAGTTTTCTAATTTTGCTTTGTGTTTTTTGGTTTTGGTTTTGTGTATGTTTTCTGCTTTTGTTTTCGAATATTGCTTTTTGGTTTTGTGTCTATTTTCTGCTTTTGTTTTTGAATTTTGCTTTGTGTTTATGTTTGGTTTGTTCTCAGCTTTTGTTTTTGAATTTTGCTTTGTGCTTTTTGGTTTTGTGTTAGTTTTCTGCTTTTGTTTTTGAATTTTGCCTTGTGCTTTTTGGTTTTGGTTTTGTGTATGTTTGTCGGCCCCGTGGTGTTGGGGTAGCACTTTCTACAAACAGTACTGTAATAAACATAATTCGTGAACTAACAATCAATTCCTTATTTACCTGCACAAGCTTTAAAAAAGACCATATTAGTCTTTATTTTGTGTTTTGTATTGACTAACAATATGTATTTTAAAAATTACTCGAGAATCCATCTAGTTAATACATAAAATGTTTGTTAGAGAACAATTGTTTCAATTCATTGACTCATCTTCAACATTTGTTACAAAAATGAAACATCACTAAGACATGCGTATTTATATTATATTTTTTCGTTTACGGCCTTTAAAGACCACGTTAGGCAACAATTACACATTATTGGAAGCCTTCTTCGCCGCCCAAAATCTTCGCATTCTTTCTCTGTCTCTTCGTTCTTTCGTCCAACCTCTGTTCATTTTTGGTTCGTCGTGGAATCCTTGGAATTTGTCGATAACTGACCTAAACTTAGTGCGGTTTGAAATGTCTTCCAACTTCACGCCTATCTGACGAAGATCTTTCCGCACCACCCTGAACTATTTGTCAGACACCTTAGGTTAGGACTACTGTCGAATATTCTAAAAATCGTCTTCGTGAGTCTCCGCTCATCTTTTCGAAATAAATGCCCAAAGAATTTTTGAGTCTCCATTTTGACATCATTCCATCAACCTTTCATTGCCCTGGTAGAGTTCGTCCCTTCCTCGCAACCTATAAGGTGCGTTCAAAAAGTAACGAGCCGGAGGCATAATTACAGAAACCAGTACCTGTATGTTAGAAGTATTGGCCCTGGCTTTTGAGGCACTTGTCCCACTGTGACACGAGGCGGTGAATGGCTGTCTCATAAAATTCCCTGGGCTGCGATGTGAACCAGTTCCGCACGTACAGCTGGACGTCGGCGTCCGAGGTGAATCGTTAGCTCCACAGAGCCCTTTTCAGGGGACCAAACATGGCGTAATCACAGGAAGAGAGGTCTGGACTGTGTGGAGGGTGGCCGAGAACCTCCCATTTTAATTTCTGCAGGAGTGCCGCGACTGTGTTGGCCTTATGTGGTCGTGCATTGTCGTGGAGCGACCACGGCGGCTATGGCGTTCACTGTCACTCGGCGGTCCAGCTCGACGTCGTCTTCGATAATGCAGGGGGGTGCCCCAGACCAGGCATGATCGGTTAACGACACCCGTCCTTCCCTGAAGCGCTTGTGCCACACCTTGACCCTTGTAAGGGACATGCAGTGTTCGCCGTACACTTGTGACATTCGGCGATGAATGTCCGTTTCCCCTACTCCTTCCGCTGTCAGAAACCGAACAACACCTCTTTGCTCTTCGGTTGACGCCTCCATGTCACTGTTTGCAATGCGACTGGCAGCGTTGGACGATTGATGCATGCTGCTGCTCGCTTTGTATCGTCACGTGACGTGCACGCGTGCCCTCTAGCGACGGGCTGTGACCTTCCACGCTCTGGTCGGAACCACACCTCGTTACACACGCCACGATTAGCCGATGTAGTCACCGGTTTGCGCTTTCCAGCCACCGGATCGTTACTTTTTGAACGGACCTTATATATTGACCGTCCAAAATTTTTGGACCCATTACCTTTATAAAATGCATTATCAATAAAATTATAAAAGGTTCTCTTATTCCGACAATCCATTGTACTTCGTGAATATTATTCCTTCGTATATGGTACTATGATAATGATGCATTCAATTCACAGATAAAGAATTTTTCAAGTGATCGGCTTTGTGTTGCCAGTCAATCTAGATTTAGTAGATGTGTAATGTGTCGACAAAACGTGAAATGAGTGTACGTAGCATTAATTTTGAAGGCCAACTCGACGAAAATCATTCTGACATCCCATCCCAAAACTGTACTTTAAATCCCAAGGAGCTTAGATGAAAACAGGAAATAGCTTTTAAAGTAAGGGTATTTGCGCGGTTACCAAGTCAAACAAAGCAGAGGGTGGGTCCCGACCCCTGGACCCAACTTTCTCCCCTCACACGGGACAAAGAAGTGACCGTCGTCAAGGACACGTGACCGACCTTCAATGAAGACATCGACCTTTGCTATTTGCGACTGTGGTAGCTGACTCATTATAATGATTCTAGCCACGATTAAATCCTTTTCTTTATCCTACTTCTTCAGATAATTCATAACGTGCAAGTTTATTTGGAATTGCAGTTATTTTCACCGATACTGTTGTTGTTTGAGACTTCAGTGTTTTGACTGGTTTGATGCAGCTTTCCATGCCTCCCTGACCTGAGCTAATACTGTAGTTTCATCTCTAAATAGCTACCAAACCTCACATCCCGTTTAACATATTCTAACCTTGGTCTACCCCTACAGTTCTTGTCCTCGACCCTTCCATAAATAAGTTTGCTATTCGTGGGTGTCTTAGTAAGTATCCTAAGTTACCAATCTATCTGTTCTCTTCATTCGCCAGAAGAGACATCTCCCCTTAATGCATCTTCATTTGTTACTCTATCTACCCATCATTCTCCTGTAACGCCACATTTCAAATGTTTCTATTCTCTTCTTTTCTGCTGCTCCAACAGTCCAAGTTTCACTTCCATAGAGCGCCACGCTCCAGACAAAGACTTCCAAAAATAGCCTTCTAATACCTAAATCTATATTTGATGTCAACAGATCCTTTTCTGTAGAAATGCTTTCCTTGTCTGAGCCAACCTACATTTTATATTATCCTCTTTGCTTCGTCCATCACTGGTTATTTTTTGCTTCCTAATACCTAAATCTAATTTGATGTCAGCTTGTACCCAGCTTAGGTACATCAAGTTGTAATGTCTTCATTGCGAAGCTCTGAGGTTTACAAAATTTCACTTTCTCGTGTGTGAATATTTGAGTTCGTTGCAGTCTATTGCTACATGATTCCCGTAACACCCCCTGGTGCAGCGAATCCACGACCTACTAGCCGGGCTGTGCCTCACTGACACTTCCAAGTCACGTGGGAATTGCGGAAAATGAGTTAGCGGATCAAGCTGCAAAAGAGGCGGTATCACTACCACCTCGACCAATGGAGGTACCCGCTAGAGATATTCGCTCTCAGTTACGCCGACAAGTAGAGTCAGTGGCTAGCTGACCCACTGCCCAGTAAACTGAGAGCGATCAAGGGAACTACTTCGTGTGGCGGAGCTCTTTCCGGTCACGGAGGGAGTCCGTCATTTTGTGTAGACTAAGGATAGGTCATACACTCGTGCCTAATGAGAAGAGAAGACACCCCCCACTTTGTACCTGTGGAACAGTTTTCACCGTGGCCCACATTATAACCGATTGTGTGGATCTTGCTGATCTACGAAAAAAAAACTTCGTTTGCAGATCTTGTATTAGCGGATGACGCGCGCGATGGCTGCTGATCGCGTCGCCCGCTTTATAGTGAGAGTAGGTTAGGACCAGCAAATCTAAATTCAATTGTGTTACCCTCCCAGGGGCTCACATCTAGTGGGACGTGGGTTGGCGACCACGGGACCCCAGCTGAGTCCGGCATTGCTTCCACTTACTTGTGCCAGGCTCATCTCTGTCTTCTTTTCTGTCGACCTTTCTTGGTCAACTCTTGTTCTCTTCCGACCCTGACGGTATTAGTATATCCGAGGCCTAGGGATTCTCTTCCTTTCCCGCCTTAATTGGCCCTTGTCTCATCTTTCCTGATCCCTCATTCTTCGATGGGTCAGCCTTCTTTTTCTTTTCCTGTTATCTCCTGCCTTCTGCTCAAGACCCTCGAGGAGCTAGGATGTATGTCGCCCCACCACTTCTGGTGCACCCTGGATAGTGCTACACCCTCAGTGGCTCACGGCTGGTGAGTTTGGGAGTTGGCGATCCCGAGGGATTCCTGAGCTGGGTCCGTTTTGTCCCCTTTTTCCTCTGACTTCGGGGCGGGCCCTCTCGCCTTTCCCCTTTCCTATCTGCCTTTCATGGCTCTCCTTCCTTCCAAGTTCCTCAATCCTCATTATTCGAGAGTTGAGGGCATTTCTTTTCATCCTGTCCTTTATTTGCCTTATCCTTTACTTGTTTACCATTCCTTCTTCTAGTAAGTAATTTGTAGTTAGTATTAGTTATAGTTTTCCTTCTCATCTCAACATTCACTATCACCCAAACCATTAGGGGCCGATAATCTAGATGTTGGGCCCCTTAAAACAACAATTATCATCATCGTTATCACTAGTGTTATGTGACACGAAGGACTCATTGTTTTTTTTTTTAATTTGAACTCTAATTTTTGCTATTCCGCAATTGTTGGAGTGTTATTATTATTATTCTTTATTTGTTTCACCCAACTTTGGGGGACATAAAATCAATCACTTTTTATTGTTTTGAGCTTTCCTTTTGGCCCAGTATTGCCTCATCCTTTGAGATCTTGCTTCCCTTTCTTCGGCAAAGATGTGGATCGTACGCTTTTGTTTGATTTTAACTTTGAACAGTTGTTTCTTATCCTTGGTGAAGGTTTTGGCTGCTTTTATTTCCATGAGCATGGTGTCTATAATTTGAAACTCCACGAGGTCTTTTCAGTTTTCTTAAACCAAAGAGGTTTTGTTTTTTTTATTACGAAAATAGTTATGGTTAGTCTGTTGTTATTACTATTATTTACGTTTTGTTTTATTTATATTGGGCTCGTTTTATTCTACCTGAACATTAACATTTGTAAGGGTAGATGTCCTCGCTGGAGAGCATTGGAACGTGCGGCATGACTCTATAGAATCTGCTTCCCACGGGAACTACGCGGAGGCTATTAAACCGCAATAAGATAACGCTGGTTATTTGTTTGAGGGATTTTGGGCCCACAAATGTTGTGGAGTCTTCCGAGGACTTAACAATGGTGGAAATATATATCGCTTTGTGGTTTTTCTTCATCATTTTGTCTTTAAAGATATATGGCTGGGGGTCTAGCGTGGCTACCATGGCAACAAATGTTAGATCTATGCATTCTATTTTAGGAGAGATGGTTGGTTGGTTGGTTCCTTAGTTTAGGGGCTGCGACAACGCGGTCATGTAGCCCCGTGTACTTTGGGTGTGTGTAGAATCTGTCTGTTAACCGGTGTTAATTGTGATGACTGTATTAGTGTGTGTTATTTGTTATTTAATTCAAGTAAGGACTGCATACTTTTGAATTTTTCAAATATTTCCTACTTTTGCCACCAAACGCCACCGTCAACGACTACTAGTTCAGAACTTAGCTACCAGACGCCACCGCAGTCGGCTCTTGGCAACGAACGTAGGAACCTAAGTGCGTTGTTTGTTTAGTAGAGACATCTATATGTTGCTATAATAATAATATCGTATGGCCTCGGAGCCGGGAGCAAGCTTTGTTATTTGACACCCAGAGGGCAGCTTGCATGTCTAATTTTGTTGTTCCTTGAAGCACTATGAAAGTCAAGGAGGTTAGATATCTAAGCTCCTTGACACTATAGCGCTTTCTAGTAGAGAAATGAGGAACTTGGTTTTGGCGGAAATTCCCGAGAATAATTTTGCCATTATGAACACGGCCTACTGAATTCAAATGGGTCACTTAACATGCCAACAACGTATGACATGCGTGTTGTGATTCTTGCCGTCTTTCAAAAATCACTTACCATGGCCAGGAGCGAACCTGCAAGCTTGGGGTTGGTAGTCCCGCACGACTCCTGACCATAGCACATGCCCTAACCATCGCAGACGACCCTCACCCATTTTGTTGCTGATTGCCGCGACACCAAATCGTTCCCTTATTCTTTCATTGGGGATGTGATCCAACCTAGTAATGCCAGATGTCCATCTAAGCATCTTGGTGTCCATGGCACTTAGCCGACGTTCTGCTTCCTTCGTGGTCGGCCAACATTCGGTACTATAAAGCACTACGGGACGAATGACAGTGTGGTAAATCTTCGATTTTAGGTGGTCTTTCATCTGGCAATCGCACATGACACCCGTGGTTGTTCGCCACTTCATCCACGCAGCATTAATTCTTACGTTGACATGCTCGGTGAGACGACCTTCAGCAGTTATCGTAGAGCCAAGATACTTAAATTTTGTCGTTCAAGGCAGATCATCGCCGTCGACTTGGATTGTTCCGATTTCTCCTGCATCCGTTGTCATATAATCTGTTTTAGCTGTGTTAAGCCGCAGGCCATATTGAGTTAACCGATCACTCCATTCCTGGACTTGATGTTGGAGATCCAGCTTGTTTTGGGCGGCCAACATTGCGTCATCAGCGTAAAGAATGGTCCAAGGTAACGGTTGTTGTAGATCTGCAGTAACCGTGTCCATGACCATAATGAACAGCAATAAATATTCAAATTTCGCACCACCGACGTTTTGGATTTGTGTGCATCAGGTTATTGAAAAGCTTATGTTAATAGCCTCTATCAACACAACTTTTCAGTTTGATTCCAGTAATAATTATATTCGGAGATATTGAGAACCGTCGAAATATTTCGGATGATCGCCGTGTTGGATTGTTCTTTATGTAGGCCATAAAGTTATGCATCATTATATGAAGAATATTACACAGGTTTATTATTCAAACGTTCACTTCAATCGCATGATTAGCATACAAAAAAATAAAAAATAATGGTAAAAATTCGCACAGCGGCCATCTTGTTGTTACGAGGAAAATTGAATTAAATCAGATGCCAGTAGATTAAATCTTGTATAAACATTTATCCTACCAAGTTTCACAGCACTCAGTTGATTAAATCTCGAGAAAATTCCATTTAAATATTTTAACTTCGCTTGGCCGCCATGTTGGTTTTGTACTTACCATGTTTTTAAGCACCACATAGCTGAGCTTAACTGAGTATTCTTTATCACCGTACAAAATTTCAGGGTGATAGGAGTAACAGTTTCAGAGATATAGAATGCCGGTCAAATATTTCGCACAGCCGCCATGTTGGATCGGTGAGACGTATTACAATTTTAAGGTCACGGTTGGGGTAGGACAAAATATTACTATGTCCTTACCGAGTTTAATTGAAATCGCTCCAGCCGTTTAGATATTATCAGGGACACACACACCGACGAAGGTAGATATCATAAGCCTATTCTTTCATAAATGAAAATAGCCTGAAAATCAGTGCAACCAGCATAACATTTTAGTGTGAGTCTTATTTTAAGTACGCGAATGACCGATGCCTATATGATTACCATGGCAACATGGCTCATCAAATGTTGCGTCGTATTATTATCACTATTATTACAATTAATAATAATAATAATAATAATAATAATAATAATAATATATTTATTTGGAATATGTAATGCCCTCTATTGATAGGAAAATAAGAACACTGTTGATCAAACATCGAATTCGCCTCTTCAGATATGTTCTCATTCCTGCGCGAAACATTGATACAAAAACGCATGATAATAATAATAATAATAATAATAATAATAATAATAATAATAATAATAATAATAATAATAGGTCCTGGGAATCAACCCGGGAGGAGTCAGTGTGACTCTGGGCAAACGAGAGTGAAATGCGCAATATATTGGATTCAAGAAGAGAAACCAACGCTAGCCTCTTTCACTCTAACTCCAACACGTAACCTACAAGAGGTGCCCCTGTTAAGCCGAGCAACCCAGTGGAAGGTTGGGTATCCAATCCCAGCGGGAAGGTGGGTCGGCGAGCCGATCAGTGTTGGGGGCTCCAAGGCTCACAACCTTGGCAGTATATTGGCCGGTGTGAAATATCACCGACCCCAGATTACAGTTTTTCAACTGTCTGTACAAAGTATGGAGGAAAATTCAGCAAATGCTACTACCCCAGGTGGTAACCAATCCACCATCGTTTCGAGCGATGCATGCGGGTCTTCGGATTCTGGGGAGCCTGCACCAACATGCTTGGAGGTATCGGAGACTCCAGGAAAGATCAAACACAAACATCTCAATTTCTTTGCTACCTTCAATGTGAATTCCCTTTTAAAGACGGGTAAACTGAAACATCTACTTGACACCCTTTCCAAGCATCAGATCTTGATCACGGCAATTCAAGAAACGAGGTTTAAAGATGAACATGCTTTTGAGTCCCAAGGTTACAGAATTTTTAAAGGTAAAGTAGGTAAACGTGTCATAAAAAATATCCCCCACCTTGGCACTGGATTTATTGTTAGCAGAAAAATTCCGGATTCAATCACAAATTTCACCTCTCCTAACAGCCGAGTCTCGACCCTTTCTTTCCGAAGTACAAACAAGGTCTATACAATGGTTAACGTTCATGCGCCGATTAATCAGGCAAACAAGAAAGATCCATAAGGGACGGATAAATTTTGGGAAGAGCTAGAGGAGATACTCTCTGAGATCCCTGCCAAGCACTCGGTTATCTTGCTTGGAGATTTCAATGCCCAACTCGGCAGAGAAAGAAAATTCCAAAACATAATTGGAGATTACCCAGCTCACCGCAGAACCAATCGGAATGGAGAGAGACTTGTGGAACTGTGTAAGGCATTCAACCTTGTTATGAAATCCACAGCTTTCAAACATCTGCCAAGGAAACAGAAAACATGGACATCCCCAAATTCCAACCTTGGTGAGTTCCAGATCGAGCACGTCGCTATTTCACGTAAAGCCCATCGAGAGATCCAGAATGTGAGGGTTCTTAGAAGTGCCAACCTAGATACAGATCAAAATCTCTAAAATCAAAGTTAAACTCATTCCGAGAAATACTAGAAAGGTCCAGCGACGAAAGATGAACAGGTTTGACTTGCAAAAGCTACAGTCTAATGATGAGTTCACTCAGAAGCTTGAAACACTGGATCCACAAAACTGGGAACAACTACGAGATGCCATAGTATCAGCAGCTAAGGAAACAGTCCCATTAATAAAACGCAGAAAGCATGCCTGGTGGACCAGTGAATGTGAGGCGGCAATAAGGCTCAGACAACTTGCATGGCAGAGATGGAACTCACAGAAGAGTGAAGACAACTGGGAAAGTTTCATATGTATGAGAAAACAGGCTGCAAAAACTATTCGAGGTGTAAAACGTGCTTTTGACAAGAACAAGCTGGCACAAATTGAGCTAGACTTCAAGAAGAATAACACCCGGGATTTCTATAGAACTTTTAAACAGAATCTCAGTAAATATGCTCCACCTAGCCTACACTTCAGGGACCTAAATGGAAAAGTTGCTTATAATGACAAGGAAAACTGCCAAATATTGGCAAATTACTTCGAGTCTCTCCTCAACTGCGAGGCTCCAGAATCAACATTTCAGTTCGAAGACAATCCGTACGTACACCCAGATTCCACCCCACCCACAAAAGAAGAAATTAATCAGATCATCCAGTCACTCAAAAACAACAAAGCACCAGGTGAGGACTCCATAGTTGCTGAATTATGGAAGCATGCTGGCGACAAGGCTGTCGATAAGTTAACTGAGATTATTCTTGAGATTTGGGAAACGGAGGAACTCCCTAGCAACTGGACCTCAGCTCTACACCCTCTTCATAAGAAGGGTGACCGAATGGATGTGAACAACTACCGTGGAATCTCTCTCCTTACAATAACATACAAGATCCTCTCAAAAGTCCTTCAAAATAGGGCAGAACAACAACTAGATTCCCAATTGGGAGAATATCAAGGAGGGTTCAGGAAAGGACGATCATGTGCTGAACAGATCATGAATCTTAAGTCTATTGTTTCATATCTAAAGCTTAGATCTAAAGATTTTGTGGTGACCTTCGTTGATTTCAAGAAGGCATACGACTCCATTGATCGATTCTCCCTATTTCAAATCCTGAAGGAGCTGGGATTGGACAATAAAACAAGAAAAATCATTGAGAAGACCTTGACTAACACCACCTCCAGAGTGAAATTTAGGGGAGAAATTTCAGAAGCTTTTGAAATCAGAACCGGGGTAAGGCAGGGAGACGGATTATCACCTCTGCTTTTCAACTGCGCACTTGAGAAGGTCATCCGAGAATGGCGCAAAGAATTGAACAACAATGGGTTCGTAAATGGAGTCAGATTGGGCTACACAAATCTGAATCTGACGGTTGATTGCCTAGCCTTCGCAGATGACCTTGCAATTTTTTCAGATTCCCTTGGCACGGCAGCAGTGCAGATCAAGCAACTCAGCACTCAAGCTGCAAAAGCAGGCCTTAAGATCTCCTTTGAGAAAACCTTGTTTATTACTAACATTAAACAAGCACCCAAGGAGCTAGACATAGGAGAGGGACGCATTAAGCAAACTCAATCATTCAAATATCTAGGCGAGTGGATAGAACCCAACACATCCGAGAAGGCTGCTTTCGAATAGCGCATCAGAAAAATGGAAATGGCATATCATCTAACAAAGGGTATTTACAACAAGAAATCAATATCCCTAAATGCCAAGCTAAGATACTATCAAACTGTCATCCGCCCAGAGGCTCTATATGCTGCAGAATGCCTTGCAATGCATAGGAAAGGACTTATGGAGAAACTAGAAGCTAAAGAAAGAAAGAAAGAAAGATTCTCAGGAAAATCTTGGGCCCTGTAAAAGAAAACGATGAATACAGGAGACGGCACAACCACGAGCTCTACACATGTGTAGAAATAATAACTGATGTGATGAGAAAGAGAAGAATTTCATTTTATGGCCACATTTCACGAATGAGCTCTGTAAGGTTGACAAACAGGATCTTTACATACTTTCTAGAAAAGAAAACAAAGGGGGCATGGTTCACTGAAGTTGACAGAGATTTGAAAGAAATTGGGATTACAAGTGATGATGTATTGGAACGTGTAAAATTTAAGGTGAAACTTACAACTCACCGGAGTTTCCTAGAGAAACCTAAGCTCAAAACAGGCAAGAAGTGGACAGAAGAAAGGAAGCAACAACATGGAGAATTCATGCGGCAGTACTGGGCGAATGTTAAAGCTCAAAGCAGAAACCAGTTGAAATAACGTGGTCCTTAGTTGGCCGTAACGCAATAATAATAATAATATAAGGTGGGTTCAAAAAGTAACGAGCCGGAGGCTGTAATGCGCAAACCGGTGACGACATCGGCTAATTGTCGCGTGTGTAACGAGGTGTGGTTCCGACCAGAGCGTGGAAGGTCACAGCCCGTCGCTAGAGGGCACGCGTGCACGTCACGTGACGATACAAAGCGAGCGGCAGCATGCATCAATCGTCCACCGCTGCCAGTCGCATTGCAAACAGTGACATGGGGCGTCAAACGAAGAGCAAAGAGGTGTTGTTCGGTTTCTGACAGCGAAAGGAGTAGGGGGAACTGACATTCATCGCAGAATGTCACAAGTGTACGGCGAACACTGCATGTCTCTTGCAAGGGTCATGGCGTGGCACAAGTGCTTCAGGGAAGGACGGGTGTCGTTAGCCGATTATGCCCGGTCTGGGGCACCCCCGTGCATTACCGATGACAACGTCCAGCTGGTTGATGCACTCCTTACCCAGGACCGCCGAGTGACAGTGAACGCCATAGCCGCCGTGGTCGGATTGAGCGTCGGCAGTGTGCACACCATCATGAAGGAACGACTGCACTTGCGCAAAGTGTGTGCCCAATGGGTGCCCCACAGTCTTCAACCACACCAAGAAGCATGTCGAATGGCCTACTGTCTTGGTCTTGGTTGGACGATTGATGCATGCTGCTGCTCGCTTTGTATCGTCACGTGACGTGCACGCGTGGCCTCTAGCGACGGGCTGTGACCTTCCACGCTCTGGTCGGAACCACACCTCGTTACACACGCCACGATTAGCCGATGTCGTCACCGGTTTGCGCATTACAGCCTCCGGCTCGTTACATTTTGAACGCACCTTATATAATTCGATGTTTCTGAGTGTAGCGGACGTAGTTAAACTTTTACAATGATTTCATCTATAGACTACACTATTATATGTGGATTATTTAAAGTATTGCTTAGTCGGCTTCGGTAGCGTCGGTAGCATGGTGAGCTTCTATGCCGAAGGTCGCAGGTTCAAACCCGGCCGAATTCGTCGGATTTTTTAAGATCGTTAAAAATCCCTCAGTATGCCTTCCTTCGAAGGGGAAGTAAAGCCGGCTGTCCCATGTCATAGATTTATGGCATGTAAAAGAACCTTCCACTAACTGAACTTGTGTGGAGCAAAATTTGTAGATTTGGTTTGATTAATGTTCTTAAGTTCCAACGTTCGTCACCAGCGCTGGTTGCTATGGCATCTAGTAGTAGCCAATTTCACAGCTAGGTGTCGTGGATGGTAGCATCTGGTAGCAATAGTAGGAACTACTCGAAAGATTGATCGTTACGGTCCTTACTTGAATTAAAAACTGATAACACACACTGATACAGTCATCACAATTAACACAGATTCTACACACACCCAAAGTACACGGGACTACATGACCGCGTTGTCGCAGCCCCTAAACTGAGGAACCAACCGAAGTATTGCTTGATTTTTCTCGTCTTGTTTACCAAGAGCACTTGACGATGAGCTGCTGGTATTTCTCAACAAAGGATATGCTTGATGTAGATCCCAATGAGAGATAATTGTGTTAGTGTTATTCACAGAAGAGAGAAAGAGATAGCATAGTGAATATTATTATTATTATTATTATTGGTATTCTGCCCGAAGGCAGGTCCGTGCTTCCGAAGAGGCTATCCTCAGCCGGAGTTTACGTGCGGTAATAATAATAATAATAATAATAATAATAATAATAATAATAATAATAATAATAATAATAATAATAATAATAATAATAATAATAATAATATCGTATGGCCTCGGATGCCGGATGCAAGCTTTGTTATTTGACACCCAGAAGGTAAATTGCACGTCGAATTTCGTTGTTCCTTGAAGCACTATGGAAGTCAAGGAGGTTAGATATCTCAGCTCCTTGAACACTATAGCGCTTTCTAGTAGAGAAACGAGGAACTTTGTGTTGGCGGAAACTCCCGAGATTAATTTTGCCATTATGAACACGGCCTACTGAATTCAAATGGGTTCTTTGACATGCCAACATCGCATGACAAGGTGTCGCAATTTTTGCCGCCTTAAAAAAAACACTTACCACGGCCAGGAGTGAACCTGCAAGCTTAGGGTTAGTAGACCGACACGTTAACCACTCAACGACCGTGGCAAACAATGAATCTGATGATGATCGCTTGACGATCGAAACTGGTCATCCAAGTGTGTTTCTTCTTCTTCTTGTTTCGTATAGGCCATCTAAGGACCACGACATTCAACTGTTACATTTGGAGTGGGCTTTGATGTTTGCCCAGTATTTACGCATCCTCTGGCTGTGTTGTTCCCTCCTCTCCTGGGTCCAGAGGGCACCTGTTTTCTTTCTTGGCGGTTTGTCCTGGAACCTCAATTGCAGAAGCATCTTCCTGAGAGATGCCCGGTTTTTTAAGTCTCTTTCCGTCCCTCCAAGTTCTTGCAGATCTTTGCTCACTTCCCACAACCATGGTGACTTGGTCTTCCGCTTTTGCCAGTAACCGAGGAGCTGGTTGGTCAACCTGGTAGGATGCATCCTGTAGACGTGTCCATAAAATGCTAGACGTCGTTTCCTAACAACATCCGTGATTCATTCACAGTACGTGTAGAGCTCTTGATTAGGTCGCCTTCTTCATTCATTACCTTCCTTAACAGGCCCCAATATCTTCCTCATTATGTTTCTCTCCTGTACTTCGAGTTTGTCCGTGAGTTCCTTCCGGTTGAATACTCGACATTCTGAAGCATATATGGCTTCAGGACGTATAACTGTCTGGTAGTGTCTCATTTTAGTCTTTCGGGAGAGACACTTCTTATTATATGTGTTCTTGGTTAGTTGATAAGCCATTTCTAACTTGTTAACTCGAGTTGATAATGCCCTTACTTCCGAGAGATTCGGTTCAAGCCATTCTCCTAGGTACTTATATCTGTCAGTTTTCTTGATCTCTCCGTGGTCCAAATACAGTGTACAAGGAGATTCACTGATGTTTATGATGTAGTGTGCCTTTTCAAGTGACACATGCAGTCCTACCTTAGCAGCTTGTTGCGTGAGAACATTAAGTTGTTTCACAGAAGTTTTTATTGAATGAGATAGAAGTGCCAGGTCGTCGGCAAATGCCAGGCAATCAACTCTGAGCCCATTGCACTTGTGTCCCAAAGTGATACCACTTGGTAATGTACCCGATACCTAGTTGAGGCTATCGGCTACGCCAGCAGACATTAAGCCGTAGTTGAGGGTTTGGGAAGAGTTAAGAAAAGATAGCGCTCAGATCGAGTCAAGAGGAATGTCAGGATGACGTAGTAGGTCTAGGATTTAGAAGGCGCTGACCGCAGTCAAGCAGATGGAATTATGGATGGAATTACGAAGCTTTATTAAGATCTATATGGAACATGGTATTTAAACATCTTAGAAGAGGAGATATAACATGCATTATATATGGTAATTATTTGAAGGAAGTCAGATAACCCTTAAGTTATTTTATAACTTAATAGCCGAGATGATGGGGGTTCGAGATTATATTTGTGACGCAAGACCACGGTGGTGGGGAGAACGTCACGTGTCCGCACCAGGCAGGTAAGGGTCGAGGCAGTGCAGACACTGTCAGTCTAGCTCAGTGAGCCAAGCAAGAGAGTCGAGCTGAGTAGCACACGCCTAGCGCATGGTACAAGGTCGCGCAGCGAACAGAAACTGTCACGGAAAGTGAAAGCGACAGTTTCAACTTCTCCGAGCAGCGAACGGCAAGTAGGTCAGTGAGCCGGTCGGACATCCGCGGCAAACAAGCATAGGAGGCCGGGGTCTTTAAAACAGCATTACGAGTAGTTGGAGAACTTTATTCCAAGCTGCATTTCAACGCAGAACGGCATAGTAGAGCGACATGGCGAGGCCAGCTTTAGGCGGAGATGATTATAGCATTGCAGTAAAACCGAGCGGGTTATTTCCCATTATATACGCAAGCATTATGACAGAAGCTGAACTTCATTACTACATTGAGTTAGAACGTTTATTCAGCATTTGAATTATACAAGATAGTTACGAGATACTGCAACTGGGAACTTCGAATGAACATAGTTTTTCTTAATGACATTACGACTATGCATTTCATAACGCAGTCCAAGTAACATTAACAATTTATAAGCAAACGGAATGTTGTAAGCATATGCACTTCTGAACATTAGCACGTGCATTAATGCAATTATTTCTTATGAAGTGTTATGAATTACCGAGTATGAACACAGCTACAGGGTGTTTCATAAACTTAGACACTCTGATAAAACAATTTTATTTTCTACAAGTAAAACTAAACCGCTGTGGAAATTGAACTTTCAACACTCAAACTGAACATTGTATAGAACAGTGGCGTAACGTAGAAGAGGAATAGGGGGTCCGCTGTTTCTATGAACTTTTTCGTGAGGATTTGGACAATATCCGCTATGGATAACCAGAAGTTCATCATGTCGGAGTAAACGCAGACAGAGACGCGATGGCACCACAGAGCGATGGATTCGATTCCTGACGAGGAGGAGGTCCACCAGCTGATTCACTTGGGATTCGAAGGCAATCGTCATTGCATGGATGGAATGATATTCACGCCGATCTTTCGAGAAATTCATTACATAAGGAAAATCGACGATCTTTGAAATTTAATAACAGCTGATTATGAGAAGGTACTGTAAGAGTTATAACTTTCTGATACGATTATTTTCATGAATACTGGGCACACATGTATATTTTTCTAATAGGAGTGATACGATTATATAAACATGGTTTGACTTTATATGCTTCGAAATTTTGCTAGAATATGGCGTGACCATATGATATGGCAGGCATCATTATACGAAATTCTCACCATTGGTTGGCTTTATTAAGCAGATGTTTGGTCTTTTAGACATTTTTCCAGCAAGGATATTTTTTCATGAATAGTTTTTTTTGTGTGACGAGTATTTCGAACTCGTGATCTGCAATTGATTATCTATATTACTTCGTCAGTTCATTGCATACTAGCGAGTGTGTATTATTCATCAGAAGGGATTTTTTCCATTGGATTGTTTGGAGATATTAAGATGTTATTCACTTTAGTGAATGAATATCGCTTTTATATGACAACTAGAGACTTGTTGATTCCTATCTGGTACATTCACTCATATAGTCTTCGAGATGGGGTCTTTCGTATTTATACGATTTTATGGTGGTTACTCATCTTACCCATCGTTTAGGGCACTATCATTTTAGTCGACGGGGCGAGGTCTTTCTTATGTATACGATTGTACGGTGGTTACTCATCTTACTTGCCATTGAGGGACTCATTTTTATCATCCGAGTGTACATGAGATTGTAAGAGAATCAAACAAGGAACTACTAGTCACATATCAGTCGAACTTTTGTTAAATAGAGTAAAGATAAATGTCACCAGGGTTACATTTGTAATTCTTGTTTGCCAATCCAATATTTTGTTGCTTTACTCTTTTGAGAGTACTTTCAGTTTAACAGCTGGTACAGCTGATGCTTTTGATGATTTTTAGCCTATTTTCATTTTTGAAAAAATAGGCTTATGAGATCACCTTTTGTCCGTGTGTGTGTGCGTGTGTGTGTGTGTGTGTGTGATTCGTGTGTGTGTCCCCCTAATAAAATCTAAACGGCTGGAGCGATTTCAATGAAACTCGGTATGTTCATAGCACTATTTCCGGCGACCTCGACCGTGCCCTTCAAATTTTGTTACGTCTCACCAATGCAAAATGGCGGGTGTGCGAAATATTTCACTAGCATTCAATATCTCCGAAACTATTACCGATATCGCCCTGAAATTGTGTACGGTGATAAAGGGTACTACTAGAAGTTCACCTATGAGACTTTCAAAAACCTGGTGACTACAAAACCAACATGGTGGTCAAGCGAAGTTGAGACTTTTAAATAGACTTTTCTCGCGATTTAACTATCCACACGTAATGAAACTTGGCACAGCAAATGTTTATGCACATTGTAATGCACTGGAGACTAATTTAGTTCAATTGTTTACATAACTTCAAAATGGCGGTTGTGCGAAATATTTCACTGACATTCTATATCTCCGAAACTATTACAGATATCACCCTGCAATTTAGTACGGTGATAAAGGGTACTGATACAAGTTCACCTATGTATATTTCATAAACTTGTAAAGAAGAAAACGAACATGGCGACCAAGCGAAGTTGAGACTTTTAAATAGACTTTTCTCACGATTTAACCATCCAAACGTAATGAAACTAGGTACAGCAAGTGTTCATACACATAGTAATGCAATGGAGTCTAATTTAGTTCAATTGTTTACATAACCTCAAAATGGCGGCTGTGCGAAATATTTCACTGATATTCTATATCTCCGAAACTATTACAGATATTACCCTGCAATTTTGTATTGTGATAAAGGATACTGGTACAAGTTTATCTATGTATATTTCATAAACTTGTATAGTAAAAAACGAACATGGCGACCAAGCGAATTTGAAATATTTTAATAGACTTTTCTCGTGATTTAACTCTCTGAGCGCAATGAAGTGTGGTACAGTAAATGATTTTGCAGATTGTAATGCACTGCCATATAATTTAAATCAATTGTTTACATAACCTCAATATGGCGGCTGTGCGAAATTTTAAAATTAAGTTTTTATTTCTTGTGTCGTAATCATGCGATCGAAGTGAAAGTTTGAATAATGAACCTAGGCAATAATTGTCCTCGAATGGTACATAATTCTATGGCCTATACATATAACAATCCTAAATGGCGAGCTTCCGAAATATTTAGACGGTTCTCAATATCTATGAATCTTTTACAGCAACCAAACTGAATTTTTTTATGTTCATAGAGACTATGATCATATGTTCACCTATAGGACTTTCATTAACCTGGTGAGCACAAATCCAACATGGCGGCGACGCGAAGTATAAATATTTAAATGGACGATTCTCGCGAATTAACTATCCGAGTGCTGTGAAACGTTGCACGTTAAATGCTTATAAAAATGTTGATCCACTGGCATCTAATTTATTTCAATTGTTTGCATAATCACAAGATGGCTGCTGTGCGTAATTTTAAAATCTCGTTTTTACTTCTTGTGTTCTAATCATGCGATTGAATTTTGAATACCACACGTACACAATAATCTTAATGTAATAGTACAAAAAAAATCCAACCTGGCGACAATCTGAAATATTTAGACGGTTCTCAATATCTACGAATCTTTTACAGCAATTAAACTGAAATTTTGTATGTTGTTAGAAGAAATTAACATGAGCAGGATATATGAAAATAGGCTGTATAGTTCTTCACGGAACTACTTGTTATAATTGTGTTGGATACCTTTGAGAAGGACTTAAAGTAATTGAATCTTGTAAGATGAATCATTAATGGTCAGATTTATTTTAAGGCAGATCAGTATTGCAGATTTTGATATGAGAGATTATAGCACATTGGTGTTTTTCTGTGATGTGAATTATGAGAATTGTAAGAGAATTTATGCTATTTGAAAGCAGATCTTGAATTACTAAGGTAATATTTTTTCCAATTGTTTAAGAAGTTGTCTGGATGTGATCAGATTAATTACAGTTATTGGAGATTGTGCGCGTTGATAATTTGAAGCCAGTTATATATTTTTTGTAGATCATGCAACATGGTTAAGTGAAGTTTGTGATAGGCATTTTGTGGAAGTTGCCAAGTGATAGTTGCAATGTTGCTAATGCATTTTGAAGCAGACATGAGGTTGTCGAACCCAGTCTAGCGTAATTGTTGAGATTCATGCTGTATGTGCTGAATATTTATGGAGTTTTGTGGAATAACTGTTGTATTCAAATGTGATATTTGAAGAATTGAGGATATATAATGTCGTTGTGGATAGTCAGATCCAACGTGATGTCGTGAAGGCAATAATATTTTTTGGCATGAAAATTTAATACGAGATATAACTTGGATGTGATAAAACTGTAAGACAACGCTCTATAACCATATTAAACAATTTGTTAGGAAATTAAACAAATAAATAAAGTTGATAATACAAGATTTTCTGCGAATAATAATTAATGAAATAATAATATGAAAATTAGGCATATTAATGATCTGACCTAAAGAAATAAAAATCAGAATGACTAGAAGAAATAATGAAAATCTAAATAACCAGAAGAGTAAAATTTAAATAAGTTGATAAATTAAATTTTGGAATAAATCAATGAATTAAATAAATGGATGAATTAAAGATTGGATAAATAAACTGATTTAAATAAATTAATAGATGATTGGATAGATGATAAATAACTGAATTAGAAGGTGATAATTAATTAAAGAAGCCGATGATTAATGAATTTATATGGAATTAAAATAAATTTAATTGAGATATAATTTGAGGAATTGCAACTTGAGTTGAGGAATTAAACAATTTGTATTGATGATTTAAGATGATTTAATCTGAAGTAGATGATAAAATAAGAGTGTGTGAATAATTAGAAAGCATAATGAAGTGATGATAATAATTTTCATTTAAATGATTTAATGGTGATGAGTTAATGATTCTGACAGGAATATGTTGAATTTTGAAATGAGAATTAATGTGAGAAATATTTAATTTTGATGATGATGATAATGATGACCAATGAGCCGTGAATTTTCTGTAATTCACGAACAAGAAATTATTAATGACAATGTGAATAGTGTAAATCAATTATTCAATGTTTAGGAGCATTTTACTAACGTGTTCAACATTTAAATTATGCCATGCAAGCCATAAATTACGTGATGTTTAAAATATATGATTATTATGTGTATGTTTAGACAGATTAATAACTTTTTCAAATCCACATTTATGATGTTAAATTAAAGAGAAATTAGGTCTCAGGTATCACAAATGTCAGTGACGAAAGACATAATGCTACAGTGATCCTGAGAACCCAAGAGAACTTTAGAGATTTTTCTGTTTTATGTGGATGAAATATTTTTGATTAGAAAGAGATGGTTCGATTTTTGGACAATGACAATTTAACGTTGGCATTCGACCATACTCTCAGGTAGGAGGCATATTTAAAATGTCTGTCTGACTATCAAAGTGAAATAAATTTGTTTTTATCTTAGTTGTGATCTGATGATGGTGTGATTTTCCTTTTTCTTTCCTTGTCTTGAGTAAGGCTTAACCAGGAAAGGAGGTGGTTTGCTAGGAATTCAGTTGATGGCGCCCATTTATATTTGCATTTTTTTTTATTAAACTTAAGCCCGTAACGACCCTAGAGATACTTTGTCTCGTGTTACCCACTGCTTTTTCGATAACTCAGCTGAATTTCCGACACATTCCTTATTTGACTAGAGGTTCATTTAACTCCGCTCTGTCCTGGAACTCCAGGAATGCGATGTAATAGCAGATGGGTCATCGCATCCCCAGGACGAACGGGTACAGTACCCCCTGACTAATTAGCTCCTTTCGCCACTCCCTTGTCACCTTTTCCAGAGCACAGTTACAGAGGAGAGGTGAGAGACCGTCTCCCTGTCTTAATTTCAAAACTTTCAGAGCGGGCTCCTCGGAACTTCACTCGTGACCTGGTGTTATTTAAAGTCTGTTGGATAAGGTTATGTGTCTTCTCGTCTAGTCCTAGTTCTTGCAGGATCATCATGAGGGTGGGTCTGTCAACCGAATCATACGCCTTCTTAAAATCAACAAGTGTGTTTATTAATATAATGTAATGTTTTTTCAGGATTAGGGAATAACCCATCTCATTTAGGTACAATCGTGTTGACTGACTGAAAAGCACCAAACTTTCGAAAATAATAATAATAACATTTTTTCTGGTTACTTTTCTTTGAAGTCCCAGTAACTTAATTGTAATGACTGATTGAAAGGTTGCAATATCAATTGCCAATGAAGCAACACTGAATGGTTGTCCAATTGATTAGAGACGGACCGTTTTACAAACAGTTGTCTTTTGTCTTTCTCCCTTTCGTGTATACAGAGAAGTGTCGTGTCGCAAGGTCAGTCTTCGTCAAAGCCATATAGAAATTCGTTGCACTCTGAATTAAGCTTATTTATTCCTTACTTCACTGGGTTGATATTTGCAGTCAATATTGGCTGAAACCAGCTTTCCTCTTGATTAACAGACATCGTTCGTTCATCTGACTTCGTGATTTGGGCAAATGAACGCCGATCTCTAGGTTGCGTTGTGCACTCTGCATCTGTAAAGCCCTGCATGGATTAGCGGATAAGCTGTGGATAATGTTTGCAGTAAATTTCCGGATACTTTTTAGAATACAATCCGAAATTGTTGTATATAATTTCTAGGACCCGGATGTTTGTGACGTATCATATATTTTCCATGACAAATGTAAGATGATGATTTACTAATCTCATTCAAATTATTTCATTAAGCATAATTAACACTTCGAACAGCAAAGGGTTGGAATTCTGGCTGTATAACATTCATTTTAAACATAGCACATGACCAGGGCCGTATTTCTAAATAGGCTAAGTAGGCTGCAGCCTAGAGCGGCAAATTTTCAGGGGCGGCAGTTTGGCAATTCATTCAAAAGCTAAAAGGAAGTATTTCAGACGTTAATAATATTTTCCGTGCGAATTTAAGAATAGAAGTTACCGTACTTAAAAATATGTTTTAGTCCTTCTACAGTTCTTCCTGCCTTAGAAGAGTTAAGAACTATCTGCGAACTAGTATTTCTGAAATACGGTTAAACTCACTTTCATTAGTTTGTATTGAGGCAAATACAACAAAAACACTTTCATATGAGGACATTATTAACGAGTTTGCCATTAAGAAATCTCGCAAGAAAGCTATGTAAATTTGAACATGAAGATTACGTGAGGTGAGTTGTTTTAGAGAAGTTTGTATATTTTTCAACAAATAAACCAGTAATTAACTACATTTTGAGTTATTTCATTTCACCATGTAGGACAACTTAATTCAAATTGAACACAGTTCTTCAATTACGCAAAAGGTAGTTATTAGCATTAAAATATAAAAATGTGTAAAATGGTGATCACTGATCTCCAAGAACAAAATCGAAACCCATTTCTTTTTCTTAACGAATCTTAAATGAAGTAAAAAAAAAAGTCCTCTCGGCAAGCCGGAAGGCGGAGGTAGATTTCACCGGACAAACTTGGGGATAGGCGAAAATAGGCAAAATATGCAGGTTTTCGTAGAAGGATCAGACCTCATTTATTGCGAGAAGGTATTTTATAATTGGAGCTTAATTAACTTTGTTTTTCGTCATTTTATGCTTATTTTAAACATTTTATTGTCTTATGGGAACGGCAACCTTCTTGTCATTTGCGGTCCATTTTTATACTAAACTTGTGGTCACACTGTCCTTATGCAAGGTTTCGACACTGATGTGTAACTATGTAACGGTCTGTTACTTCTTCACGCAAAATTATATCTCCCGCAGAGATTTTGGTTGGTTCCTCAGTTTAGGGGCTGCGACAACGCGGTCATGTAACCCCGTGTACTTAGGGATGGCTGTATTAGTCTGTAATTCAGGTAAGGACTGCAGACGGTCAATTTCAAGCAGTAGTTCCTAATGTTGCTACCAGGTAGGCACTACCGTCAACGACACCTAGCTGTGAACTTGGCTACTAGATGCCACCGCAACCGGCAACTCGCAACGAACGTTGGAACTTCCCC
The DNA here is from genome assembly GCA_946902985.2 of Meconema thalassinum. Classification (NCBI taxonomy): domain Eukaryota; kingdom Metazoa; phylum Arthropoda; class Insecta; order Orthoptera; family Tettigoniidae; genus Meconema; species Meconema thalassinum. Next base: position 226,635,480 of record OX336395.1, on the reverse strand, counting down.
TCCAAACGAAAGCATACTGAGGGATTTTTAGCGCTCTTAGAAAATCCGACGACTTCGGCCGGCTTTGAACTCGCGACCTTGGGCATAGACATTCAGCATGCTACCAGTTACGTCACCGAAGCCGCTTCACACTTAGTCAGATGGAAATCTGAATCTGATCTCGTGCAAGTGTGTTATCTTGGCAACGTCTGATGGCTCATCCCTCATCAATTTAGTAGTGTTGCCATGGCAACCTCTGATAGCTCTTGGCATTTTCTTGTAATTCCGAAATCATTTTTCTCATCCCTTGGCGTAATGGTGGGTCATATCAAAAATTCTTTCAGACAAAAGTTTTAGGTAATTATTAGGGGAATATTGTCCATTTTGTACGGTTTTGATATTGTGCCTATTAAGAGAGATATGATTAATGTTTCCCGAAATTCCACTTTTTCCCACCCCTTTGGTCAATGGTTGGTGCTATAAAAATACTTTTCAAACATAAATTTGTGGGCTTTATCCGACACATAGTATGAACGTTGAACGGATTCGATATTTCACATATTAAGAGAGTTATAGCAATATTTCACTTTTTCGAAAAAAGCCCCCCATTTTCACCCCCTTCGACCGATTTAGCCCAGTAACGAACTCGACCGAGATTTTATAGGTATACATATTCGGTAAAAAATTCAAAGTGGTGCAAAATTACGGCAGTTATCGTGTCCACAAGAAACTGATATATATATACATACATAAATTATATATAAACTTTTGAACTGACGGTGGTTTTGGGGTCTGGGGGATGTGAAACGCGAAGATATGTCGAAATTTTCCGGAAGTCGAAACATGGGACCCATTGGAATAGTTAGCTTTCTAATGAAATCTACCTAAAAAACAAGTAGATAATAAATTTCATTATAACATTTATTATGTAATTTATTAACAAATTCAATCGGACAATTTTACATCCTGTTTCCTATGGGAACAGATATTTCCAATATTTATTATGTAGGCCATTGAATTTGTAGTTTTATGTAAACTAAATGAACTTTATGTTTAAAAAAAGGTGAAAACGCCAATGAAAGCTATCCTTTTGTTGTATAAAACAAATGTATTAAGTAAATATGAACTATTGAGGGGGCGACAAATGGACTTTTAGCATATAGGCGGCATACTCTTAAATCCGACCCTGCAGTTGACATACACAATTACTTGGAACAGATACAATAAAATAAATTTTAAATATTATTTTAATGCCATCGGATTCGGATAACAATATAACGGATAATGTCGTGCGGATAAGTGCTCTAAATATAGGAACGATACAGAAAGCCATGGCGCGACATGAGGGTTGTCGTTCTATCAGCAACGCAATTAGAAGTGGCAACAGCGCAGAAGGGTGGCTTTGGTAATTGTTGTAGTTGTTGCTCGTTTAGCGGAAGGAAGGAGGGAATAGAGGGGAGAGCTGACCTACCCCTCGCAAACACTCACATTGATGTTACACGATGTGTTTGTTAATCGTAGCATTCTTCCGAACTGCATATCTCTTTTTTCCTAGGACGTAGGTTGGCGACCACTGGAACCCAGCTGAGTCCCGCATTCCTTCACAAATCTTTCTCACTTACGACCTCAACTTAAAACAAGGTACCATCCCGGCATTTTTCATTGGGGGGGGGGGGGGACTGAAACCGGTCCAGAACTACGCACAGAATGACTTGGCATTCTCAGTACCTTGTATGACGTCTCATAGGTGCTGAAGGTGAAATCTGACGTGTGTAGGAGTTTTTTGTGATGAACCTCTGTGATCACATCTCAAGGTCTTACAGCATCTACTGTTCGCCAGCTTCGTGCATAAGCTATTATCGGGACTCGAACTTGAGACCAGGCGTTACTAGTAACAGTTACTTCTTGCCATAACTAATGAAATAACAGTGAACAGTAACAAACATGGAGCAGTATCCTGGAGGTGAATAACCTTTGAACAAAGCGGGACCGAGCGGTTTATTGTTGTTTAACTTCATGGGCCCATGTCATAGATTTATGACATGTAAAAGAACCTTCCACTAATTACACTTGTGTGAAGCTAAATTATAGGTTATATTTGACTAACGCTCTTAGGTTCCAACGTTCGTCGCCAGGAGCCGACTGCGGTGGCATCTAGTAACTAAGTTCAGAACTAGTTGTCGTTGACTGTGGTGTTTGGTAGCAAAAGTAGGAACTACTTGAAAATTGAATGTCTGCAGTCCTTACTTGAATTATAATAATAATATCGTATGGCCTCGGGTGCCAGGTGCAAGCTTTGTAATTTGCACCCAGAGGGTAGCTTGCATGTGGAATTTCGTTGTTCCTTTGATCACTATGAAAGTCAAGGAGGTTAGATATCTAACCTCCTTGAACATTACAGCGCTTTCTAGTAGAGAAATTAGGAACTTGTGTTGGCGGAAACTCCCGAGATTAATTTTGCCATTATGAACACGGCCTACTGAATTCAAATGGGTTCTTTGACATGCCAACATCGTATGACATGCGTGTCGTATTTTTGCTGCCTTTCAAAAATCACTTACTACGGCCAGGAGCGAACCTGCAATCTTGGGGTTAGTAGACCGACACGTTGACCACTCACCCACCATGCCAAGCTTACTTGAATTGAAAAACAGATACACACACTAATACAGCCATCACAATTAACACCGGTTATCAGACAGATTCTACACACGCCCAAAGTACACAGGGCTACATGACCACGTTGACGCAGCCCCTAAACTGAGGAACCAACCAACTAACTAACTTCATGGTCATCAGCCCAGGTGTGTGGAATCTATCCCCCTATTATTCCCGTCCTTTCAACAGGGACAGGGATGAGGTGAGGTGAATGTCTACGTGGCGAGTGTTTTTTACGGATGGTTGCCCTTCCTGACGCCAACCTCTTGAGATATGAAATGAATGAAACTGGGCAAGGATGTGGAAGGAAGGTACCGTCGCAGCATTTGCCTGGAGTTGAAAATGGGAAACCATGGAAAACCATTTCAAGGACGGCCGACGGTGCGGCTCAAACCCACGTCTACTGAGTCTTCAGAAAGCTTGGCCCCAAGGCCTAGAGTTGCGCGTTAGTGAGCGTAGCTACCGCTGTCGGTGTGTAATGTATCTGATAACCTGGTTTATTGCAGTGACCGTACTAAGCGGCTAATATTGGGAAGAAGACAACGGCGATCTAAATTTACTTTGGGAAACCACTTGTGCGATGGCGAAGAGTGGGATAAGAACCCAGCACTGTTCAACCTCATAACAGAGCGGGGAATCGAACCCGAGCCATGTTGCCATTCTGTTCTTCCACATCACTGGAATCCACTATTGCGTTCGTTCAAACCAAACAAACTATGAGATTCTTGGTCGAAACCTGTTATTTAAATTATCTTGTGAGCTGTTCTGTATGCTTTGGCGAACATTGTTGTCAGATTATAATAAAATAGCACCTCCGGATTATCCGAATCGAAAATCAAAAAATGTAGTTATAGTTGTTTTAAGGGGCGGAACTACGAGGTCATCTGCCCCTCTTAACAAAAATTAAAGTATACAAATTTGGAATGGAATTTAAAATATAGAGGTGGACACCTAAATTTGAAAAGACCGAAAATTAATAAAGCAAAACAATTAATAAAAATTTATAAACAAAAATTACGGTAAAACAAAACAATATCATTCAAAAACGAACAAGTCGTTGAGTCAATGTCCACTGGAAAATTTAGATTGCTGGCCCTAACCCACTCTCACTTATAAAGCGGATGACGAGATCAGCAGCCACCGCGTCATCGGCTAATATAAGTTTGAGTGTCATCTGCAAACCAAGGTTTCTTCGTAAGTCAGCAAGATCCACACACTCGGTGGGCCACGGTGAAAACGGCTCCACAGGTACAAAGTGGGGGATCTTGCCTTCTCAATAGATACGAGTGGGTGGATCTTGTATGACCTCTCCTTAGCCTACACAAAATGACGGACTCCCTCCATGACCGGAAAGAGCTGCGCCACACGCGAGTAGTTCCCTTGATCGCTATCAGTTTACTGGGCATTGGATCAGCTAGTCACTGACTCTCTACTTGTCGGCGTAACTGAGAGCGAATATCTCTAGCGGGTACCTCTATTGGTCGAGGTGGTAGTGATACCGCCTCTTTTGCAGCTTGATCCGCTAACTCATTTCCCGCAATTCCCATGTGGCTTGGAAGCCACAGAAAGGTGAAAATCTAAAAGGAAAAAGAATATTGTTCTTTCATTTGAGGGGCTACGACATCGTGTTATTGTGATGGCTGTTTTAGTATATGGATATTTTAATTCAGATTTATTTATTTATTTATTTATTTATTTATTATTTATCGTATGGCTTTTAGTGCCGGGAGTGTCCGAGGACATGTTCGGCTTGCCAGAGGTTGTAGCTGCTTCAAGCGGACACCCATAGGGTGAGCTACAGGTTCCGATCAATTTCAAGTAGTTCCAACTTTCACTAACAGATGTCAGTGATACCTAGTGGTGAACGTTGGAACTTTTGATAGAGCGTTCCAACGAATTCTAACATAGAAATTTAGCTTCACACAAGTTTAGTCTGTGGAAGGATCTTTTACATGCCATAAATCTATGACATGGGAACGCCGGCTTTACTTCCCCTCCGAAGGAAGGCATACTGAAGGATTTTAACGCTCTTAAAAATCCGACGTCTTCGGCCGGGTTTGAACCCGCTATCTTGGGAACAGCAGTTCAGCATGCTACCGACTACGCCACTGAAGCTGTAATTCAGATGAGGATTGGGAAGGTGGCGGCCGTGGCCTTCAGTTAGGAACCAGAGCCGGGAATCGAACTCGGGCCTTCAGGAAGACAGCTAATCACCCAAAAACAAAATCTTATAGTGTATGTTGCAATAATTTTCGAACATACGTCGCAGAAGTGGAATGTTTCCGGATTATCCGAAATTATTGTAATTTAGTTACCCGACTCAGGGTGGCGCCATTTTTTGTATGGGACACAGCGTGGCGCGGCCCTGTCCAAGTAGAGAAAGCTGTGTCATTTCTTGTGAGGTGTTACACAATGTCTGTGAAGGCTGCGGCAGATGAAGTAATTGTTGCTACTTCCTAGTTAGCGAGTGTCATCACGGCTCTTTTAACAAACCTTGCGGAAATCGTGAATTATACAGGTCGGTATTGAGGTCGGTATTGAGCCTACGTAGTGTAAGCCTCCGTGGCTTAGCACACTGGCCTCTCACTGCTGGGTCCGTGGTTCAAATCCCGGTCACTCCATGTGAGATTTATGCTGGACAAAGTGGTGGCAGACAAGTCTTTCTCCGGGAACTCCGGTTTTCCCTGTCACAATTTCATCCCAGCAACACTCTCCACTATCATTTCATTTCACCTGTCATTCATTTAATCATTGCCCCAGGGGAGTGCGACAGGCTTCGGCAGCCAGCACAGTTCATATCCCCGCCGCTAGATAATAATAATAATAATAATAATAATAATAATAATAATAATAATAATAATATCGTATGGCCTCAGTGGCCGGGTGCAAGCTTTGTAATTTGACACTCAGAGGGTAGCTTGCATGTCGAATTTCGTTGTTCCTTGAATCACTATGAAGTTATTTAGTTAGTTAGTTAGTTAGTTAGTTATTGTTGTTTTAAGGGGCGGAACTACGAGGTCATCTGCCCCGCTTAACACAGATTAAAGAATACAAAATGGAGAGCGGGAATTTAAAACGAAAATGCTCACAAATGGAATAGATTGAAAGATACGCACAAAATGTAGGTTAGGTTCAAAATACGTACAAAATGCAATGTAGAGTCGAAATACAAAATGCAATTGATATTCAAAATACTTACAAAATGCGATTGAAATCACCACCGGGTTCAACGGCACGATCCCAAATAGAAGGAAGGCTTCGATGCACTGGGCAGCTCACAATCACTATGAAAGTCAAGGATGTTAGATATCTAAGCTCCTTGAACACTATAGCGCTTTCTGGTAGAGAAATGAGGAACTTTGTGTTGGCGGAAACTCCCGAGATTATTTTTTCCATTATGAACACGGCCTACTGAATTCAAATGGGATCTTGCCAACATCGTATGACATGCGTGTCGTATTTTTGCCGCCTTTCAAAAATCACTTACCACAGCCAGGAGCGAACCTGCAATCTTGGGGTTAGTAGACCGACACGCTATACACTCACCCACAGTGGCAAGCTTGCCGCTAGATGGGGCCTTAATTCATTCCATTCCCTGGCCCAGTCGGTCGACTGGAAGCAGGCTGTGGATTTCCATTTAGCCTACGTAGTGTAGCGGCTGTCCTGGTTCTATTCCTGGCTCTGCCGAGAAATTTAGCTCTGGTCTGAGGGCTGGAACAGGGCACACTCAACCTTGTGAGGTAAAACTGAGAAGAGGCGGGTTCGATTCCCACTTCTACTGCAGACAAATGCTGGAATGATTTCTAACTTAAAGGGAGTCAGCTTCGTCTTCGTCTCCTGGTTCCTATCCGTTCCGGATGTTGGCAACCATGTTGACTGTGCAGTTCCTGTTATACTTCATCACGCGCTAGTTAGATGTTGCCAAGTAGTCGTTATTCCCAACACCTTGGCAGGGTACAGATGCTGTCGAGGCATGCGAAGCAAGACTGAGTGGCTCTGTACTTTGACAAGCACGGCAACAAGCTTCCTGTCAGGAGTGTGTGAAGTGGGCGCGCTCTCAGTTCATTACCACCAATACTAATGCTATGTCACTGCACCAAGGCGGTCCGGGTTCGATTCCCGGTCAATGCATGTGAGATTTTCGAAGTGAAATGCCACGTCCTGTGGTTCGGATTCCACGTAAAAAGGAGGTCCCGTGGCTCATGATCTCTAGATTAACGGTCACGTTAAACTACAAGCTTTGCTTGCTATGTCACTGAGAATGCTCCTATTCGATACTTTATGCTTGCATAATGTAACCACGACGAGCAGCGAGCAGCCCCAAACAGTTGTTGCACCAAAGAGGGGAAATCGCATTTGCGTCTAGTGATCCCACTACTTCCCCTCCTAGACGAGACTCCGCCATAACAGGCCAGGTCTAACTTGCCACGCTATACTTGCAGTTCGGAATAATTCAGTGGACGTTTTGGAGGTCCAGGCTGTGAGATCTCCTAACCAGGATATTCTTGTCCGTATTTTCCCCTGAAGAATAGGCTGCAGGTGATATTGTGTCCTAGGTATTGGATTTTCCATATTTTCAAGGTTGGGTTTTCTCAGTTTTTTGATAACCTCAACATTTGTTATTTGGTCTATCCATGGTATCCGCAATATCCTTCTGTGCAGCGACATTTCAAAGACCCCTAACCGTTTACATAAAGACTCTGTCAGAGTTCATGTCTCAGCACCGTAAATGAGGATAGAGAACACAAAAGAACGCAAAAGCCCGGTCATTGTTATCCCATGATGTTTGAATAAAATACGCATCTTAAAGAATAGTGTCCTTACTTTTCCAAATCGGCACCTCACCTCATCAGAAGCATCCCATTGGTCATTTATGGTAGTACCAAGGTATATACCAGGTGAGTCAGCCGCTCCTTATTTTTTAAGTTTTCGGCCACACTTCCAACATCTGATGCCAAGATGGTTGACAGTTCCCCGTGAAGAGCCAAGCCACAATGACCCTAAACAACTTTACAAGATTTATGACGACATGGAAGCAAGACATTTACAAAAACATGTGTGCGACAAGTGATAATTCAAAGCATCAAACTGTCATACGGGCATGTACAAAGAACATGCAGATTATACGGTTTCAGTTGGATAAGGATATTTTAAAATAATGATCTTTTACACTTGGATAATTTTAGCAGTGGCGCCTGGTGTAGAAAATCAGTTGTGTGCTGTGACCCATCCCCCCTCTAAACAGTAACAATATTTAAAAACATTCACGCAGAAACACTCAAGAGTAAGCTGGGAGAGTTCAAAGCCTTCTGATGGAAACAACAGATAGCTTATTTTCCCACCCGTATGCTTTGAGCGATTCCCTCTAAAATGTCAACGGCCACGTTCTCACTTCTTGTGACCAGTGCTGCCACTCTGTGGTCGAACAAAGAATCGTTATAATGTCTTGGCTGTGGTCTTGGCTGTTGTCCCAACAGCACAACGGGAAAGTTGGGCACGCATGCGCAAAAGGCAGAGTTCATATTTGCTGGCGATAAACGTAGAAATTCACGGTGAACCGCGATCTACACTGCCAGTACCGGACGCAGAATGGAGCGCACGACTAGATACCTCGTTGTGAGGGGAGTTGAAATAATTCCTATTGCAAGGCTGACGTCGTCTTTAATGCGCTGCATTTGATTGTAGATAATATTATTAACGTAAATTATTTTAAAATAAAACTATGTGCTGCAGCACTTCAAAACATAAGGTGCAGCCGCCCCTGAATGTTGGTACCAAACAACAGACACGGCAGGATAAAGATATGGCGAAAATTTCAAGTAGGGCCTCTCTCAATTACAGGTTTACGGACATCCGCAAATTACATGATCATTATTCCTGTCAGTCGCCTCCGTAGCGTAGCGGTCAACGTGGTTAGGGCCCGGAGGTCCTGGGTTCGATTCCCGGCTCTGCCATGAAATTTGAAAAGTGGTATGAGGACTGGAACTAGGTCTACTCAGCCTCGGGTGGTCCAATTGAGTTGTATCCACTCCGATTAGATGTTCCCAGCTCTAGGACACTGCCTGGAAAATGGCGGTAGGGGTGAGTTCCCTCGCTGAGTCCCTGGGAGCCACCACCCTGGGGAGTAAACTCGATTTTTAAAACAATATTCCTGTCCCTATATTACCCGAATTGGAAAAACAGCGCCATCTCGGAAGGTATACGAAATGATGAGGGAGACGTATTTCAGACAAGACGTACGATTTCAATTCCGCTTACAATCAACAGAAGCAGCAAGGCATTAGTAAACATTAGGGAAAGAAAGAAATGTGAAATAGACCTCGATTTCTACACCTCACCAGCGATGATGGACGACAGATGGACCAAATAATGCAACACGAAGCGCCAAGTTAAAACACGACTCTCCATTCATGGGTTTCACCACAATATATTGTTACGTGCCACCCCCTAGTGGCACTTTTGTTAACTGGATTACGGAGGGTAGAAAACACAACACCAATTACTGCTTTAAAGAGAAGTTAGCATTATTGCTTGCAGGAAGAGGTACACTACTCATCAGCGAATACAAGCAATTATTACCTTACCCCAGTTTCCTCAAGTCTCTTCCTTATGGAGAGCTCTTGACCTCTTTCACTTATCAACAGTTAATCTTCTCGCTAATGAGTCTGGTGGCCTTGACAGAAGTACATGCAACTCTCCCCTATGTACACAAACTACAGTTACTTACGAAAACCTGCTACACGCTGCTTCGCTGTTCACGAGCTGGGAAACAATGTCACTGGGTTTCGTAACTCACCACACTTCTGTCGCTCAGGATAAACGCTCGCACTCGCTCGTAAAACACAACAACCACAGAAAACTCGGCCCCCTTACTGTTGAAGCGGCTTATATAGCAGGCTGGTGACTCAATAAATTCTAGAATCGTCCAGGACACACGGCTTCTCAAGATTTCTTCACTGACTGGGTCATGAATATTCTGGACCATCCCTTTCACTTCGCAGCCCGTTGCGTAACTGGAACGTAATACACTGAGGCAGAGCACACACAGCCCGGGGGAGCTGTGACTCATGCGGCGAGCGACAAAAAAAAAAAAAACTCACAGCCGTAACACCACCCCCTTCCTAAAAGGCTGATCGTCCCGATCAATCATTGGTCCGTCTGTGTCCCTCCGTAGGCTGCCAGGCGATCTCGATGCACGATCTTCATCTTCGCCCTCGGGCTCCGCTGGATCCTGTAGACGACATCGTTGATCCGTTTCACGACTCGGTACGGGCCCTCCCAGGACTTCTGCAGTTTGGGTGACAGGCCTTTCTTCCGTAATGGGTTGAAGAGCCAGACAAGGTCGTTCTCGTGGAATCCGCCAGCATCCGTCTGTTGGTCGTATCGGGTCTTCATTCGGTCGGTCTCGATCCGCAGTTTCCTCCTCGCGAACGCGTGCATGTCCTCCAGTTGGTCGACCAGTTCTTGACAATACTGGCTTACCGGGACCGGATCATTCCCAGGTCGGCCGAAGGCAAGATCGACAGGTAGACGGAGCTCCCTCCCAAACATGGCCCGGGCTGGTGTGCACCCGGTGGCTTCATGCACGGCGGCGCGGTAGGCCAGGAGAAATAGTGGAAGATGCTTGTCCCAATCCCTCTGGTGCTTGCTGACGACTATTCGGAGATGGTTCTCGATGGTGCGATTGAATTGCTCTACCATCTCGTCGGACTGAGGGTGTAGCGGCGTTGTCCTTGTCTTCCGGATTCCCAGCAGCTGGCATAGATTCTGGAACACCTGCGACTCGAAGTTCCTCCCTTGGTCGGAGTGCAGCTCCAGGGGTACTCCGTACCGGCTGACGAATTCCTTCACCAGGGTCTCTGCGATCGTCGCGGCTTCTTGGTTAGGGAGCGCATACGCCTCCGGCTATTTGGTGAAGTAATCGCTGACGACCAATATGTAGCGGTTCCCTGCCTCGCTTAATGGGAATGGACCAGCAACATCGATGGCCACTCTCTCCATGGGGCCGCCCACGTTGTAGGTCTTCAGTGGACCCCGTCGTCTTCGTCCTGGGCCCTTGCTGGTTCCGCAATCGTGGTACCTCGCGCAGTGGTTCTCCACGTCAGTTCGGCATCCGGTCCAGTAGAACCGCTCTCTCAGCTTCTCCAGGGTCTTCTTTATCCCTAGGTGTCCACCAGATGATCCTCCATGGACTTCCTTCAGGACTTCCTCCGTCATAGCCTTTGGAACGACGACTTGTTCCCGAGATGTCTTCCCGTTGGTGCTCTCCCAGGTACGGCAGATGAGGCCATCCCTTACAACCAGCGAGTCCCACTGCGCCCAGTAGGACTTAAACTTTGGGCTGCAGTCACTCACAATGTTCCAACCGGGTCTGGGGACACAGGCCCTCTTCCATTCGGCTATCAGTCCCAGGTCATCATCTTCCGCTTGCGCCCGCGTGAAAGATTCGCGTGTCCAGCTCCCTTGAAGTTCCAAGGTAGTCCTTCGGCACTCTATCCCGGTGTTCTCCTCCCTCCTAGTACAGAAGGTGCAGTCTTCGGGGCACGGTCTTCGTGACAGGGCGTCGGCATTAGAATGCAGTTGGCCTTTCCTGTGCTGGATCTCGAAGTTGTACTGTTGAAGCCTCTCTAACCACCGCGCGAGTTGACCCTCGGGCTGTTTGAAGTTCAGGAGCCACCGCAGGGATGCATGGTCGGTCCTGATGAGAAATTCTTGCCCGTACAGGTACTTGTGGAAGTGTTCAATGGTCTTCACGATGGCGAGCAGCTCCTTCTTGGTGACGCAGTAGTTCCTTTCTGGCTTTGACAAGGCTTTGCTGAAGTAAGCCACTACTCTCTCCTCGCCGTCCACTACTTGCGACAGGATTCCCCCTATGCCAAAGTCGCTGGCATCGGTATCGACGATGAACCTTGTTCCAGGTCTGGGGTAGGCCAGAATAGGCGCGGTGCACAGAGCCTGCTTGAGTTGTTCGAAGGCACTATGACATTCTGCTGTCCACGTGAAGAGTTGGTCCTTCTCAGTCAGTCGATGCAGTGGTTTGGTGATGTCAGTGAATCCTCTCACGAAGCGACGGTAATAAGTGCAGAGTCCCAGGAAGCTTCGTAGTTGGAACTTGTCCTTCGGAACTGGCCACTCCCTCACAGCTGCGGTCTTCTCTGGGTCGGTGCGCACCCCTTCCTCGGAGACGATATGCCCAAGGTACTGGACCTGCTTCTGGAAGAGCTGACACTTCTTGGGGCTCAACTTCAGCTGGGCAGCCCGTAGCTTCATCAAGATCTCCTTCAGGTTGCTGTAGTGCTCCTCGAAGTTTTTTCCAAGAACGATGACGTCGTCTAGGTAGACCAGGCAGGTCTTCCAGTGTAGTCCCCTCAGAATGGATTCCATTAGACTTTCGAAGGTCGCAGGGGCGTTGCACAGACCGAATGGCATGACGGTGAACTGCCAGAGCCCACTGCCCACAGAGAACGCCGTTTTCTCGCGGTCCTTAGGGTGGACCTCCACCTGCCAGTAGCCACTCTTCAAATCCAAGGTGGAGAACCATCTTGATCCTGATATGGTGTCCAGCGTGTCGTCGATCCGGGGTAGAGGGTAGCTGTCCTTCTTCGTGACGTCGTTCACCCGCCTGTAGTCCACGCAGAACCTGGTGGAACCGTCCTTCTTCTTCACTAGCACGACCGGAGAACTCCAAGGACTATGTGATGGCTCAATCACCCCTTGCTCCTTCATCTCTTCTACCATCCGGTCGACTTCGGCTTGCTTGGCGAGCGGGACACGTCGGAATGGGGCCCTAATCGGTGTGCTGTCCCCAACGTCGATTCTGTGCTGGACCAAGCTTGTCCTACCGAAGTCTTTGCTCCCCACGGAGAAGACATCATGGAATTCGCGTAGCAGGTCCTGAAGTTGGCGTGATTGCTCCTCGTCTAAATGGTCCTGGGATCCTTGGTACAGCTTCTGTAGTTCTTCTGGCAGGGAGCGTCTTCTTCGGTTGTCCGTCTGCAGGAGTCTGTCCGTCGTGTCTGTGATGCGGGCAATCCAGGTAACGGGCTCGCAGACTCCTAGGTTGGTGTCCCAGTGAACCGTAATATCGTAGTCGTTCAGGTTGGACAGGCGGACGTACGGCTGAGGCGTCGTGTTGATGAGGGTCTTGGCAACTAGCAATCCTTTTGTCTGGATGTCCTCATATTTTGGCTCGATGACAGCCGCCACTCCCTCAGCAGTTCCGTCGACAATTACGGCGGCGCTGACCTCCGTCCTGGCAGGAACGATGACGTCCTCTCTCAGCCTTACTCGTCGTGCGGTGACGGCCTCGTGTGCTGGTTGCAAAGCAAGTTCTTCACTTCCGAAGTGCAGAGTGTTGGTACTCAGATCCAAGATGATGTTGTTCTGGTCCAAGAAGTCCAGTCCGATGATCACTTCATTTGATACGTCAGCCACAAGCACTGGATGCTTTATCGCCCGTCGACCAATGACGAACTCCAGTGATGCTTCGCCGTGTACCGGTGCGGTCTCTCCGGTCGTGGTTATTAGCTGGAGGTTCCTTTGTGTGGGTTGCACTCTCCACTTCGGGATCACGGTGGGACTGACGATGGTCCTCGATGCTCCCGTGTCGATTAGCATGGGCCAGCTCTCTCCGTTGACGACTCCGTCGACCATTAGGCTGCTATTGTCCCTCCGTAACTTCGTCACACGAACTGCCGGGGCTTGACGACTGTCACAAGCCAACCTTTGCCCCCCCAAGGCTGGCTGATACTTGCTTTCCTGGGCCGCGCGGCTTCCCTACGACTGACTGTCCCGACGGAAACCCTTGGTGGCGGCGATCACCGCAGTCCTTGCTCAGGTGGCCTCTCTTACGGCAGGTCCAGCAGGTCGGTAGCCCTCTTTCGGGCTGCCTCTCCGGATGTACTTCGGCTACGTTTTTGTTGGTGGTACTGCGACTCTTGAAGAACCGGCCTAGCGCCTCCATCAGTTCATCGGCCAGAGGCTTGGTCTTGTCGGCTATGGCTGGTTCGTCGACGTCCACCTGATGCACCCGCGCGCGCATTCTAGATACCTGCTTTGCCGTCTCGAACTCAACTGCGTGGCTCAGCTCATCTGCCAGGGTCTTATTGCGCGCGAGTCGCTGCGCCTGTTGAGTGTCCGAGTCCCGCAGCCCGTCGGTGAAGGCCTGCGTCGCAATCTGCTCCTGAAAGTCGGCCGGCGCTGTTGGATAGGCGAGCCTTATGAGACGTGCGATGTCCATCTCGAACTCCTGCAGGGTTTCCGCGTTCTTCTGTACCCGGGTCCGGAGCTGCATCTGGTAGGCCTGCTGAAGATGGCTATCTCCATATCGGGACTCCATATGGGCGATCAGTGAAACGTAGTCCTGGGATCCAGTCGGGATGGCCTGAAGGACGTTATGTGCGTTACCTCTCAGCGCTACAATGAGAGCTGTAGCCTTTTCTGTGTTGTTCCAGTTGTTTATGGAACAGGCCGCCTCGAACTGACGTAAGTAGGTGCTCCACGGGACCTTTCCGTCGAAGGTTGGGGGCGTCACTCTGCTATGTCCCGTTCCTGATATTCCCGGTGTAACGGTGGGCGGGCGTTGGCGCAGCTCGGCAACTTCCTCTCGTAGAGCGTCGAATTTCTCTTCCACCCCCGTCAGTGGGCGTTGGCGCAGCTCGGCAACTTCCTTTTGTAAGGCGTTGAATTTCTCCTCCACCCCCATCAGCAGGCGTTGGCACAGCTCGGCAACTTCCACTTGTAAGGCGTTGAATTTCTCCTCCACCCCCATCAGTGGTCGTTGGCACAGCTCGGCAACTTCCACTTGCAAGGCGTTGAATTTCTCCTCCACCCCCATCAGCGGGCGTTGGCGCAGCTCGGCAGCTTCCACTTGTAAGGCGTCGAACTTCTTTTCCACTGCTGCGACTTCCTCACGTAGGCCCTGTTCTAATTTCCTTTGGCTCTCCTCTAATTTCGTCAGCAGACACTCTTCCAGATTTTTCTGGCCGTCCAGAAATTTGGCGGTTAGGTCCTCTGCTAACTTATTCTGGCCGTCCTTCAGGTCCTCTGCTAGCTTATTCTGACCGTCTTCTAATTTGGAAGTTAGGTCCTCGGCTAAACTTTTCTGGCTGTCTTCCATCTTCTTCAGGTCCTCCGCTAACTTATTTTGACCGTCTTCCATCTTCTTCTGGCCGTCTTCTAGCTTCTTCTGGCCGTCTTCTAATTTTGCAGTTAGGTCCTTTGTTAAATTCCTCTGGCCGTCCTCCATCTTCTTCTGGCCGTCTTCCATCTTCTTCTGGCCGGCCTCCATTTTGGTTTCCATGCCATTTAGCTTTTCTTGCAATGCTGCCAATTGCGCCTCCATTTTAGTTGTTTGTCTTGTAAAGGGCATGCACTCACAGGAAAATTAGAGAAAATGACCTGCTCGGGTTTTGAAACCAGGACCGCCGGGTGTTGTGCTTGTGCTTGAGTTCGTAATCCGGCTTCTGACACCAGTTGTTACGTGCCACCCCCCTAGTGGCACTTTTGTTAACTGGATTACGGTGGGTTGAAGCACAACACAGATTGTTACTTTAAATGAAATAATTAACTTTATTGCGGCCAGAACATACACCACTCATCAGCGAATACAAGCAATTATTACCTTACTCCAGTTTCCTCAAGTCTCTTCCTTATGGAGAGCTCTTGACCTCTTTCACTTATCAACAGTTAATCTTCTCGCTAATGAGTCTGGTGGCCTTGACAGAACTACATGCAACTCTCCCCTATGTACACAAACTACAGTTACTTACGAAAACCTGCTACACGCTGCTTCGCTGTTCACGAGCTGGGAAACAATGTCACTGGGTTTCGTAACTCACCACACTTCTGTCGCTCAGAATAACCGCTCGCACTCGCTCGTAAAACACAACAACCACAGAAAACTCGGCCCCCTTACTGTTGAAGCCGCTTATATAGCAGGCTGGTGACTCAATGAATTCTAGAATCGTCCAGGACACACGGCTTCTCGACATTTCTTCACTGTCTGGGTCACGAATATTCTGGACCATCCCTTTCACTTCGCAGCCCGTTGCGTAACGCGCACGTAATACGCTGAGGCAGAGCACACACAGCCCGGGGGAGCTGTGACTCATGCGGCGAGCGACAACAAAAAAAAACTCACAGCCGTAACAATATGTATAAACACGAAGTTCCACAAGCCAGACGAACAGTGCTGGATTACCCATTAGGCCCGACTAGGCCCCCCAATTATCTGGCCCCCACCCAAATTTTATTCCTAAGATTTAGAAAAATTGAATCCAGAACTGAGAGAGTTCCAGCATTATATTCAATTACAATGTCCTTTAAAAACTGAGTTCACTCATTCTGAACTTTACGAAATTCGTATTCGAGACAAGCTTGAGTCTGTTTTTCCGAACGTTGAAATTGCTTTTCGCATTTTCCTGACCCTCATGATAACGAATTGTTCTGCGGAGCGCTCGTTTTCAAAATTGAACGGATCAAAAGTGCGCAAAGAAGTATCATGTCACAAGAACGATTAGACATGCTAAGTTTAATGTATACCGAGTCAGATGTTCTGCAGGAAATTGATTTTGATGACATCGTAGAAGATTTCATTGACCGAAAAAAAAACAGGAAAAAAATTGAGTACATTTTACAGAAGTAAAAAAATATAGTATGATTTGTTAGATTGTTCATCAAATCATCTGAAATGTTTTCAAATAACGATCGTTTCAATTGAAATGTATGTACTGTATATATTTAATAAAAAGTGTATTATTCATCTTGAGAAAAAAATCTTATACAGTATAAAGTTTATTTAATATACAGGTGCTAAAAATTAAAAACAATTTGAAGCAAGAGTACCGTGACGAACTAAAGAGCCTACTTTTCTTAAAAATTAAGATTCATGCCAATAATTAATCTACATGGATCTATTTAGAATAATGACGAAATTAAGTTGGTAATATCGAACTTTCTAATTAGTTCGAAATACTGTGTATGTGGCATAATGTAGCCTAATAGAGAACTACAGTTGGCAGCCCTGGTGACTGAATATATTCTTAGTTCCATCTCTTAAGGTACAGAATACAAAATTTGGTTGAAGTCCAATGGATAACATGGACGTTACATGCAGTTAAACATTGGATCTAACAGCGCGCGTAAAATCATGTTGGCATCAATGGCATACATGCATTGGTCAGAAATAATCTGAAATAATATGATCTATTGTTGTGCCAATTTTGAATGAAATCCATTAGTTAGTATAGAAGTTACATGCTTTTAAAAATTGGACCTATCAGCAGGCTTAGAATCATGTTGGCAGTACAGACGTATATTAGTTACTCCAAATTAATCTAGAATGCCAAGTACTATACGCGTGCAAAGTTTAGAGCTATTGGCTTGCATACTTTCTGATATATTGATATTAGGGTAACAAAAATAGGGACAGTATTTATTAACAGTTGACAGCCCTGGTTACTATTAAGAATCGGCATAGTCATATCTGTTATGGTACACATAGCACACACGAAATTTGGTTGAAATCCAAATGATAGTATAGAAGTTACATGTATTTAAAGTTGGACCTCTCAGCAGGCTTAGAATCATGTTGGTAGCACTGACGTATATAAGTTACTACAAATTAATATAGAATGACAGGTACTATACGTGTGCATAGTTTAAAGCTGTCGGCTTTCATACTTTCTGACATATGGGTATTTTGATTTAAAAAATAAGAGCATTTTTTAACAGTTGGCAGCCTTGGTGGCTCTTAAGAGTACGCTCAGTCATATCTGTTTATGTACACATAGCACATACGAAATTTGGTTGAAATCCAATTGATAGTGTAGAAGTTATATGCATTAAAAATTTGGACCTATCAGCAGGCTTATAATCATTTTGGCAACACTGCCATGTATGGCCTCCTGGAAATTAAACTACAATATTATTATCTATACGTGTGCCAATTTTGAAATAGCTCCCATTTATACCTTCCAGGATATCGAACATGGAGCTCAAGTTTCAATTGCGATTTTTCAGCAGTTGGTAGCACTGACATCATTTTCAAATATGGCCGTGAGATATTCAGGTATAGATCTTTACTCCCACCAAATTTTGTTTCGATTGCTGCAGCCGTTTAGGAGTTGATAGGGCGGACACACACACACAGACAGACAGAAGGACAGACTGAACCCGCTGAGCTATGGTTCATGTGATATTTTTTTATGACAGAGCATTTATGAGGGGATGTTGTACTTTTGAACACACCCAGGAAGCCACGTGAAGCTGAGAGATCACGCGATACTTTGAAGTAGCGGTGAATCGCACTTTTGACTTTGGTGTAAACTGCTAATTATTATCTGAGGTCTTATTAATTATTTTATCTTTCCTACGAGACTCAGAATATTCCATTTCGTCATGCTGCATTATTAAAACATTTTGGAGAATGTTTATTTTTACTTTAGGTAAGGTAATACCCTTGCAGATACGCAAAAAGGAACGTAAGTAGTCGCTCAACGTTTTCGTTTTGACGACCTACTTTCTAGAGACACCCAGTACCGGAGCACTGCGTCTTGAGAATCCGCCTTGTGTAGGCGTGGAATTACATTTGTCCTACGAGACGTAGAAGAATATCCGCTGTTTAGCGTTAAAAGTGATTATAAGGTGCCATCGAGCAAGCAAATACTAATATTCACTGTCGATGAAGTCCAGTGAATTAAATAAGAAGCTTGGGAAATAATTATTGGCAAGTATAGTGTATTGCACAACATTGCTGTGACATCACATATTACCCACGCGTATGTGGAGGGCAGATGCCTAGTGGAAATATACAGGTAATAGTGTTACAATTATCCTGAATAAGTGTGATTATAATAGTATGAGATATTTAAATTGCCAAAGTGAAAATTTCATCTTTGAAACGTCGTATAATTCACGGATGCTGCGTGATACAAAAGTAGCGTCACTAGCACGTGCAGCATTATAAAATAGTGTTAGCTCACATGCTAATCCACATCTGCAAGATTAAGGCTGTGTCGTATTTTATAATTGAAGCCTATAATAGTCACGACGGACATTATAATTTTGGAAGTGAGAGGATGAATAATCACGCAACTTATTTCGCTACCCACGTGATTGGACTTTTATTCACCATGGTTGAAGCAGTCACCATGGGCTAATACCATCCCAGTATGGGGGGGTGACGTTTCTACAGGAACCAGCATGATGGTGGAACTTCCAGAACGATGAACGAGAGGGAAGGAGCCAAAATGCCATTTCCAGGCATATCCACGAAGATGTCGACAGGGACAAATCGAACCCTGGTCTTTGGGGGAGTCCAGATGGGAATCCTGATGAGGAGGATACCGATCCAGAGAGCCAGAGAGGTTTATGTACAACTCTTGTTGTGGAATAGAGAGCTGAGTGAGAGCTCCTCCATTTCGTGAGTTTTTGTCACACCCCTTCTTTGTTCTAGTTTCTGGTGGTATAGTAGTTTTAATGTAGTTTGTGAATCAACCACACTCAGTGTCAGCCATTTTTTTCTAGGTAGGGATGTAACTAGATTAGTTAGATGTCATTTATTTCAGTTTAGTGAGACACCCTTGGGGTCAGACATTTTGGTCAGCCCTGGTGCAGCTTGGTGAACGTCGTGGAACGTCAATGCCTACCTTTTTGCTGAACCTGATCGTAGTCATTTTGAGGCTATTTTGTTCAACCCTACTTGGGGTAATTTTCAAGTCTTTGCTGACTGTAGTTATGGCAATCAGATGCCTTGGTTATTAATTGACTGCATTCTTCGCAGCCATCCTTTGTTACACCCCTGACTGTCGTTAGAACGGTCGTATCATTTAGGTAGTCGACAGTAACTACCAGTTTGTAAATGCATTATATTTCATTTTGAATAAGCTCAGAAGCTATTCTTGGTCATGTTTGAACCTAACAACTAGAAGGAATGTTTCGTTGCCTAGCATCGAACGCGGTTCCCAACGTATCATTAAGCAGATCTAGTGTGTGAATCTGTGCCACATTTATCATATTTTTCTTGTGTCGTGTGAGACACGTTATTTATTTGATGTTCTAGCAACTACTGAGTTGCATTTTTAAAGTAAAGAGCTTCAGTTATTGTAAGTTTACTTTCATTTAGACGTCTTTGGTAGAAAGACGGAAGTGTATTACTATACTCAGATTTATAGCGTGCGTTTGATACACGGACTCTGTAGAGATCCGTAACATATGGTAAAATTTTTTATGAACCGGCCAAGTGCAGGTTTTGTATTGATTAAATCGCCGGCCTTGAATAAACTGGTTATGTAACCCAGTGACCTAGAGCACGCCTGCTTCATTGTGAGACAAAACTACTATAGACGAGTACAGAGTACAATTTGTATTCGCTTTTCCTTTCATTGCTATTTTGCTTATGGAAATCAGTTTCCACTCTTGTATTTGATCACTTGTTTTATGGATCGGTTTTTGTTAGTTTAACGCTCTGTTGCGTGTATTGTCGTATGACAGGTACAGTTATGTAAGGTTTTCTATAGGATGGTGAAGTCTACCCTGTTATAGCAGGATGTTATTGTATGCTTTGTCCGGGGATGATCCCGTTGACCAGATGTTACTGGAAGGTAACTGTTGTACAGGCCTATCCCAGAGTTATTGAACGCGAGCTTAGCGCCGCTGGTAACCCGTGTTATTGTGTGTCCGAGTTGTTATACTCGTTGATTATATTCCGACTGTTGAGTCGAGGCTTTTTGGTGGAGAATGATCTCAGTTGGAGACACTCCGTGCCCAGGCTATTGTCAATGTTATTCGCCATAAACCTACGATAAACCTATAAACCGACATTCTAATAATTAAATGCATAATTGTTGTAAAACAAGCCTAACTAACGATTCTTTCTATCTAACTTTGTTCTTTGCATTCTGGAACTGTTGACATAGCCGTGCAGTTGAAGATAATTTCCTTGTGAGGAAATGACTAGGACAGTTGACATTTTTGTAGCGACCTGAAGCATGTGCGAACCTAGAGTTCGTAGCTTGTGGAGCTCAGGCCATGCGATGTCAGACGTGGTCTCAACTGCGCATTCGTCACCGTAACTATACACATTAGATGACTATGGTTTACAAAGAGTAAACCAAGGTGTAGGCAGGAATTTTTAATAAAACTACTGTGTCTATTTCGTTACTAATTTATGATGTCAAGTGTATTAAACCCTACATGTTACTTTATTGTGTGCTGTTAGCACATAGTTATTAAGCATAATTAAATTGTTTGTTTTTCATGGCTGTACACTTAGCTTTTGGATGTAATTGTTTTCTTTTACGGACGTCATCGCCGTAAATTTTGTTAATTGATAGGACTTAGCTAGTTGAACTAATGTTAAATTTAAATGTCGAAATGGTACCATCCTAACCTAGATTTGTTTTGCTACCCTGTTAAATGTAAATTCAGATATTAGCTTGATCTTGTAACTTGAACTAGGGACTTGCGTCGTACCATATTCCTAGCGTTGCTGTTGTTGCTTTATCATTGTGAGTTAGATCTTTCGCGAGGGTTTTCAGTAACTTCTCAGGTAGGGGACCTGTTCTTTATCTTAGTTTATTTATTAATTTGCGGACTAGCCGATTATAACCCTCCGAACTAGGCTAGGGGCTTGTGAATTTTAATAAATTTTCACGGTGTTTTACATGAGTCTGGATGTTTATTTTCTCAGTCTAGTTTTAAGGTGAACCTTTCCTTAGGCGGTCTATGACCATCGTCACCATGTACCACGATCCCTGTGGACTACGGACTCTCGTGCCGCTTTAGCCTTTTTGGAAGGTCACCTGATCCTCACGGTACTTTTTATTCGATTTATGTGTCGTTAGTTGAGTCATCGTGGTTGTTGACATCAACTAAACGGACGTCATAAAATGGCGCACAACGTTGTGGGCTTGATTTGGACGTCATAAAATGGCGCCCAACTCATGTGCCGACGTTAACGTGGTGACCCTCAGTACCATGTTATTTTTTTTGAGGATCTTAATGTTGATTAATGGTAAATTGACAGGACTGGGACGAACTTAGAAAGTCGTACTGCAGATCAATTGACCGCATGGCATTCATGTTTGATAGAAGTCCATGGGGTGAGGCTTTAGTGTTGAATAAATGAAGGATAGGATTTTCTTTGATGATGCCTCATCCTAAGTAAATGTAATACTTTGCTTTGCTCACCGTTGTCTTTGTAAATGTAGAAGCACTTAGTTTGCATACTCCAGCTGTACTCGTGATATTTGTATAAATGAAGCAAGCTTTATACCACCAAGTAACTAATCATAGCTGTAAGTTCCAGTAGAAATTGATCCCTCACTTTCTCATATATTTCTTATCTATGGATGAGGAAACTATTCGTCGTGTGTTTGGAGAGATGATGGCAGGTGTGAATGCCAATCTTCAACAGATTACTGCTGACTTATGTCAGAATACTCAGGCTGTAAATACTGTCAGTGGTCATGTGGACCAGGTTAGACAGGAAGTCAACAATGTCAGTGGTCATGTGGACCAGGTTAGACAGGAAGTCAACAATGTCAGTGGTCATGTGGACCAGGTTAGACAGGAAGTCAACAATGTAAGACAGGACTTAGAGATTAACACTCACTCTGTAAATAATGTTAGGGCTGATTTAACTCAAGTCAGGGCAGACATGGACACATATAGGATCGAAGCGAGAAATGATCTGACGACAGGTTTAGCAGCTGTTAGGGTTGATGTCATACGACACCATCAGGAGGCTAACCAGCGCGTAGATTGCTTAACCGACCAGATGAATAGAGCTAGGGAGGAGGTGCAAAACCGATTGGAGGAGCACACAGCTCAAATTCAGACAACCTTGAATAAAGTCCAGATAGACATGAGAGCAGATCTGGAACATACCAGGGAAGAATTCGGGACTCGACTAGATCACGTCGAGGGATTTATCGGAAATGTGAAGAAGGACATGGCAACCATGAACGTTGGTTTAATCTTGATGAGAGGAGCTGCCAATGCCGTTAATAACAACGTGAAGACTATCGTTGATGGCATGATGGAGATTAAAGAGGAACTTAACACCAACAGGAGAAACATTTCTGAATTGACGGAAACCGTAGCCAGTCTACGTGAGACAGTTGATGTTCATCATGAGGAACACAAAATTGACCTCATGTTATTGAGAGGTGACCTCAACGAACACGAAGCTACAGTCGAGGCTAAGGTAGCCGAGGTTAGAGACGATGTGGGTAAAATCCAAGAAAATATGTCCAGAGTTGAAGGAGATATCGATTCCTTACAAAAGAGATTTGAGGAAGTCGCGGTGACCGAGAGGTTAGACCTCAGTTATAACCTTAGGACGGCCATACGCGAGGTAGACACAAACCTCAAGGGAAAGGTTGACAGGATCGAGCTGCAATTGAACGACTTAGGCAACAAAGTCGCAGCCAGAACCATCCCAGGTCTTGAAGTAATAGAAAGACGCCTGGACAGACTCGAGACGACTCCAAGAGAGAGACACGTACACCCACAGATGGGAGAATCTCAGGAAACGCCTATATCTCAATCAGGAGGAATGATGCCTACCCATTTCCAACCCAGCGCGCCTATGGAACCGCAACCGTCACAATTCACTAATTTAGCGCAAGGTCAGACCTTGAACTTTAACGCTCACCCGTTTCAACCAGCATCTAATCGAATTAGTCATGAGACTAACACTCCTACGCAGAGTTACATGCAAAATACTTTCAGACCCGCGAATACGCAGGGAAATGTCACCATAATTCGTTCAAGAGAGGAGCAACCAGCTCGCTTCTCGGGAACTGGGAGCGGTGTTACTCCAGTGGAATTCCTAGCAAATGTCGAAAGCTACTTACGTGATACTATGGTAACTCCAGAGAGGGAACTAAGAGTTATAGAGCGACTGCTTGAGGGACAAGCCGGTACCTGGTTCAGAGCATTCCGATACTCATTCACAGGCTACCAAGACTTTAAGGAAGCGTTATTAAGAACATATTGGTCGAGCGACATCCAGCAGAGCATCCGAGCTGAGATGTACACTCGAAGGTCAGTTCCAATACACCTACTCGTTATGCGAATTACTTCGCAATACAGCTCGCGAAGCTCCGTTGTCTTCAGCCTCCATTGTCCGAACAAGATTTGGTGAACACAATTGTTTGGCAGTACCCTGCGGATGTACAACGTGTGTTAATCGCTGCAGGGGCATCCACTTTCCAGCAGTGTGACCAGATACTGCGAAGGTTGGACGCTAACACAGAACAGTTTCCTACATACCGTCAGCAGAAGGCTGATAGGCGCGAGGATAGACATATGAATCTGACGACTGTTGATAAAGTGAGCCAGACGCCACAACAAACACAAACCACAGAGGATTCTGGGCGACGTGATAACAATTACAGTTATAACAGGAGAGAATGGAACAACACTCCGTATACTCGAAATCAACATGATGACCGGCGAAGTCATTGGGACCGGCGATTCGACCGAAGGACGGACGACAACCGACGTCATGAAAACAACTGCCGAGGGAATGAAGGAAGAAATCAGCAACACGGACGTATCCGTAGAGACTATCGATATAGTGGGGGTTACGACAGAAATCGAGACCCTAGATACCAGCCAGACAGGGATTGGAAAGGGAGAGCGCGGGAGAGCCGTGAGTACCTCCAACAATTGAGAGAATTGCAGATCCAAGAAGAGGTAGAACGGAACCCTACTTCGAGGGAAAATAGACATTCGGCGCAGGAGACGGAGCAGAACCAGCCCAGTACTTCTCGCCATGACAGAAAAAAAAACTCCGAAAAATCAATAGATTCTTGTTTGGTTGAGCACCGAGTAACTGCCTCTATATTACTCTGGGAGCCAATCCAAGAAGACTTGTTGGACGAACGACGAACGACGAACCACAATTATGAATTAACACGTCTACCCAAGATTGTAGCCACCTTGAATGAAGTCAGTGTAGTCATACTCATCGATACTGGAGCGATGATTAGTGTAATTTCCGCCGATTGCCATGCCAGACTTAGAGCAAACTCTGAGGTGACGGAGTTGCCCATTTCAGCTATAAGAGTCAGAGGTGTCATACCTGACCGCGTTGTAACGTGCAAAATCCAGATTTTGTGTACTGTGAAGATTTCGAGCCACGTGTACTTGCACGAATTTCTCGTAATGAAGGGCCTGCATCATGATGCCATTTTAGGCGCAGACTTCATTAGAAAATATGATGGAATCATTGACATGGGACGGAATACGGTAGAGTTTAAGCCGAACGAACCCATTCAGATGAGCCTAATTGAAGAAGAACCGGAATTCCTATCCGAAGTAGACGTAGTCGAAGCATTAAATGGCAAGGAAATTGAGGCGACACTAGATGCCGACGAAGAGGCAGAATCGTTATCAGCACCCACACATGAGGATCTTGAGGCAATACTGAACGAATACCGAGATATATTCGACACCACACCTGGTGAGATATTAGACTACGAGTATGATCTTGTATTACTGGACGATTCCCCATTCCAGAAAAGGATCTATCCGATTGCCGAGAAACATCTCGAAGAAGCTGCTAAGAAGATCCATGAGATGGAAGCAGCAGGTACAATCAAGAAATCACCGACTCCTTTCTTGAATCCCATAATACCTGTGGTTAAGGTAGATGGAAGCTTGAGACTTTGTCTTGATGCCAGAGCCTTGAATGAACGCCTAGCTCCTGAGCACGACAGACCGCCCAAGATTAGGGACATTCTCAGGAAGTTCAAAGGGAAAATGATATTTTCATCATTAGACTTGGTTCAGTCTTATTACCATATCAGATTATCTGAGCATACTCAGAAATATACTGGATTCTTGTTTGATCAGACTACTTATGTATTCCAAAAACTACCATTTGGATTGAAAAATGCCGGAGCCGCATTAATCAGAGCACTTGATGCCAAGCTGACTCATGAAGTGAAGCAGAAAGTAATATGTTATGTGGATGACATAATCATAGCTTCGGGAACAGAAGAAGCGCATTTAAAGACATTGTGCCTTGTTTTTGAGAATCTCCGACAGGCAAATTTTAAGGTCAAGTTTGACAAGTGTCGATTTTTTCAGGAAGAAGTGAAATTCGTAGGACACATAATCAATGGAGAAGGATATAGACCGAATCCGGCAAAGATTAGAACTGTTGCTGCATTTCCAACACCAACCCGTGTGAAACACGTGAGACAATTCTTAGGAATTCTCCAATTCTTTGCTGCTCATTGTGAGAAGTATTCCGAAACTGTTGCACCACTGCAAGGATTATTGAAAAAGAACTGCAGGTGGAACTGGAATGATGAATGCGAGATAGCTTTCAGGAGAGCTAAACAGATGCTTGTGGACTCAATTCAGTTAGAATATCCAGATTACTCTCGGAACTTTATTCTAGAAACTGATGCATCTGCCATTGGTATAGGAGCCATTTTACTGCAAGAAGATGATGAGAAGAAACGTCATTACATCGCTTTCTTAAGCCGACGTTTAAGAGCACATGAATCTCACTACTTCACGACCGAGATAGAAGCACTTGCAATTGTTTACGCACTTGAATACTGGCAGAAACTTCTGTTAGGTCAGAGGATTATTGTGAGAACCGATCATCATGCGTTGACCTTCATCTTGAGAACAAGACTGGCAAGCGACAGGATCACACGTTGGACGCTGTTTCTCCAACAGTTCGATTTGGAAATAGTTTATCGACCAGGCAGAGAGAATGTGTTGGCCGACATCCTCAGCCGGAATCCTGAAGCTACTGTTAATGCCATAGACATCGAGGGAGAATGCGAGGAACACCTTCGCCGATTTCGTCATTTACCTGAAGGACAGCGACGTGAGGAGGAACTCAGACATATTATCCGTTTCCTAGAACGAAGAATGGATCCACAGGATGATCATTATGCAAGGATTGCTGCTGTTGCAGATGACTATTTGATTTATCATCGTGTCTTATACAAGTTTGTAGACGAGGACCACACTCAACTGCGTGCAGTTATTCCTAGGAGATACCAAGAATCTGTTATTCTTATGGTACATTTATCCATTGGACATGGTGGAACAGACAAAACCATTGCAACTATCAAGGAGTCTTTCACATGGAAAGGGTTAGGAGCCACCGTTAGACAGTGTTTACGTGCTTGCGACGCATGCCAGCGGAACAAATACACGTCACACTTGCGGAAGGAACAACCTAGACCAATACTACCAACTCAACCTAGAGAGTTGTATGCACAGGACCTGTATGGCCCAATACCTAAGGCTCGTCGTGGGAATCGATACATCGTTGTAACGGTGGATGTGTTCACGAAATATACGATGCTTCATCCGATTCAAAAAGCTACTGCACATCAGATTATTCAGAGGATTAGACGTCAAGTGATACCGGAGGCAGGAAAGCCACAATTCCTGTTGACTGATCACGGATCACAGTACACCTCAGCAGAATTTGCCAATGCCATGAATGAGCTTGAAATAGGTCATGTTTTATCATCTATTCGACATCCAGAGAGCAACCCAGCAGGATGCGTGATGTCTATTATCGCAAAATTCTGTCGATTATATTGTCAAGAAGAACACTGGCGATGGACTGAAGTCCTTGTTATTATGGCAAAATGTATTAATTCAACAGTACATGAAAGCACTGGTCAAATACCTATGGTCTTGCATTTGAACCAGATGCCGCTGAGAATATGGGATCGTGTGATTGTAAATCCACCTTGTTTACAACCATCACATGCCAGCAGACTTTTAGCTGCAAGAGAGACTATGGACAGACAAGCTGCCAAGCGCTTGAGAAGAACTAGACGCCAGAGGTTTAGAGAACCACTAGTAGAAGGAGACCTTATCCTTATAAGGAGACCCGGAATTTCTAGTCCTATAGACCGCATATATGGGAAATTTCTATCCTTGTATTATGGCCCTAGTCGTATCCGACAGCCTTTAAACAATGGAAGTTATGTGATAGAAGACATTAGGACAGGAGAACGCATTGGAACCTTTAATGCAGCCAATCTAAAAAAATATCACTCTTGAATGAATTTCAAAGCAAATAAAAATGTTATCCCAACATTTTATTTGAAACGACAGAGAGGCAGATGAACCCGCTGAGCTATGGTTCATGTGATATTTTTTTATGACAGAGCATTTATGAGGGGATGTTGTACTTTTGAACACACCCAGGAAGCCACGTGAAGCTGAGAGATCACGCGATACTTTGAAGTAGCGGTGAATCGCACTTTTGACTTTGGTGTAAACTGCTAATTATTATCTGAGGTCTTATTAATTATTTTATCTTTCCTACGAGACTCAGAATATTCCATTTCGTCATGCTGCATTATTAAAACATTTTGGAGAATGTTTATTTTTACTTTAGGTAAGGTAATACCCTTGCAGATACGCAAAAAGGAACGTAAGTAGTCGCTCAACGTTTTCGTTTTGACGACCTACTTTCTAGAGACACCCAGTACCGGAGCACTGCGTCTTGAGAATCCGCCTTGTGTAGGCGTGGAATTACATTTGTCCTACGAGACGTAGAAGAATATCCGCTGTTTAGCGTTAAAAGTGATTATAAGGTGCCATCGAGCAAGCAAATACTAATATTCACTGTCGATGAAGTCCAGTGAATTAAATAAGAAGCTTGGGAAATAATTATTGGCAAGTATAGTGTATTGCACAACATTGCTGTGACATCACATATTACCCACGCGTATGTGGAGGGCAGATGCCTAGTGGAAATATACAGGTAATAGTGTTACAATTATCCTGAATAAGTGTGATTATAATAGTATGAGATATTTAAATTGCCAAAGTGAAAATTTCATCTTTGAAACGTCGTATAATTCACGGATGCTGCGTGATACAAAAGTAGCGTCACTAGCACGTGCAGCATTATAAAATAGTGTTAGCTCACATGCTAATCCACATCTGCAAGATTAAGGCTGTGTCGTATTTTATAATTGAAGCCTATAATAGTCACGACGGACATTATAATTTTGGAAGTGAGAGGATGAATAATCACGCAAATTATTTCGCTACCCACGTGATTGGACTTTTATTCACCATGGTTGAAGCAGTCACCATGGGCTAATACCATCCCAGTATGGGGGGGGGGGTGACGTTTCTACAGGAACCAGCATGATGGTGGAACTTCCAGAACGATGAACGAGAGGGAAGGAGCCAAAATGCCATTTCCAGGCATATCCACGAAGATGTCGACAGGGACAAATCGAACCCTGGTCTTTGGGGGAGTCCAGATGGGAATCCTGATGAGGAGGATACCGATCCAGAGAGCCAGAGAGGTTTATGTACAACCCTTGTTGTGGAATAGAGAGCTGAGTGAGAGCTCCTCCATTTCGTGAGTTTTTGTCACACCCCTTCTTTGTTCTAGTTTCTGGTGGTATAGTAGTTTTAATGTAGTTTGTGAATCAACCACACTCAGTGTCAGCCATTTTTTTCTAGGTAGGGATGTAACTAGATTAGTTAGATGTCATTTATTTCAGTTTAGAGTGAGACACCCTTGGGGTCAGACATTTTGGTCAGCCCTGGTGCAGCTTGGTGAACGTCGTGGAACGTCAATGCCTACCTTTTTGCTGAACCTGATCGTAGTCATTTTGAGGCTATTTTGTTCAACCCTACTTGGGGTAATTTTCAAGTCTTTGCTGACTGTAGTTATGGCAATCAGATGCCTTGGTTATTAATTGACTGCATTCTTCGCAGCCATCCTTTGTTACACCCCTGACTGTCGTTAGAACGGTCGTATCATTTAGGTAGTCGACAGTAACTACCAGTTTGTAAATGCATTATATTTCATTTTGAATAAGCTCAGAAGCTATTCTTGGTCATGTTTGAACCTAACAACTAGAAGGAATGTTTCGTTGCCTAGCATCGAACGCGGTTCCCAACGTATCATTAAGCAGATCTAGTGTGTGAATCTGTGCCACATTTATCATATTTTTCTTGTGTCGTGTGAGACACGTTATTTATTTGATGTTCTAGCAACTACTGAGTTGCATTTTTAAAGTAAAGAGCTTCAGTTATTGTAAGTTTACTTTCATTTAGACGTCTTTGGTAGAAAGACGGAAGTGTATTACTATACTCAGATTTATAGCGTGCGTTTGATACACGGACTCTGTAGAGATCCGTAACATATGGTAAAATTTTTTATGAACCGGCCAAGTGCAGGTTTTGTATTGATTAAATCGCCGGCCTTGAATAAACTGGTTATGTAACCCAGTGACCTAGAGCACGCCTGCTTCATTGTGAGACAAAACTACTATAGACGAGTACAGAGTACAATTTGTATTCGCTTTTCCTTTCATTGCTATTTTGCTTATGGAAATCAGTTTCCACTCTTGTATTTGATCACTTGTTTTATGGATCGGTTTTTGTTAGTTTAACGCTCTGTTGCGTGTATTGTCGTATGACAGGTACAGTTATGTAAGGTTTTCTATAGGATGGTGAAGTCTACCCTGTTATAGCAGGATGTTATTGTATGCTTTGTCCGGGGATGATCCCGTTGACCAGATGTTACTGGAAGGTAACTGTTGTACAGGCCTATCCCAGAGTTATTGAACGCGAGCTTAGCGCCGCTGGTAACCCGTGTTATTGTGTGTCCGAGTTGTTATACTCGTTGATTATATTCCGACTGTTGAGTCGAGGCTTTTTGGTGGAGAATGATCTCAGTTGGAGACACTCCGTGCCCAGGCTATTGTCAA
The DNA here is from genome assembly GCA_946902985.2 of Meconema thalassinum. Taxonomy (NCBI): domain Eukaryota; kingdom Metazoa; phylum Arthropoda; class Insecta; order Orthoptera; family Tettigoniidae; genus Meconema; species Meconema thalassinum. The sequence goes on along the minus strand of OX336395.1, from coordinate 226,605,103 downwards.
TGTTATTCGCCATAAACCTACGATAAACCTATAAACCGACATTCTAATAATTAAATGCATAATTGTTGTAAAACAAGCCTAACTAACGATTCTTTCTATCTAACTTTGTTCTTTGCATTCTGGAACTGTTGACATAGCCGTGCAGTTGAAGATAATTTCCTTGTGAGGAAATGACTAGGACAGTTGACATTTTTGTAGCGACCTGAAGCATGTGCGAACCTAGAGTTCGTAGCTTGTGGAGCTCAGGCCATGCGATGTCAGACGTGGTCTCAACTGCGCATTCGTCACCGTAACTATACACATTAGATGACTATGGTTTACAAAGAGTAAACCAAGGTGTAGGCAGGAATTTTTAATAAAACTACTGTGTCTATTTCGTTACTAATTTATGATGTCAAGTGTATTAAACCCTACATGTTACTTTATTGTGTGCTGTTAGCACATAGTTATTAAGCATAATTAAATTGTTTGTTTTTCATGGCTGTACACTTAGCTTTTGGTTGTAATTGTTTTCTTTGACGGACGTCATCGCCGTAAATTTTGTTAATTGATAGGACTTAGCTAGTTGAATTAATGTTAAATTTAAATGTCGAAATGGTACCATCCTAACCTAGATTTGTTTTGCTGCCCTGTTAAATGTAAATTCAGATATTAGCTTGATCTTGTAACTTGAACTAGGGACTTGCGTCGTACCATATTCCTAGCGTTGCTGTTGTTGCTTTATCATTGTGAGTTAGATCTTTCGCGAGGGTTTTCAGTAACTTCTCAGGTAGGGGACCTGTTCTTTATCTTAGTTTATTTATTAATTTGCGGACTAGCCGATTATAACCCTCCGAACTAGGCTAGGGGCTTGTGAATTTTAATAAATTTTCACGGTGTTTTACATGAGTCTGGATGTTTATTTTCTCAGTCTAGTTTTAAGGTGAACCTTTCCTTAGGCGGTCTATGACCATCGTCACCATGTACCACGATCCCTGTGGACTACGGACTCTCGTGCCGCTTTAGCCTTTTTGGAAGGTCACCTGATCCTCACGGTACTTTTTATTCGATTTATGTGTCGTTAGTTGAGTCATCGTGGTTGTTGACATCAACTAAACGGTCTCAAGACAGACACACATTTGCCCGATCTCATAAGTCTACTTTTTCCTCATTTTTGCAAAATGTGAAAAGTAGGCTAAAAATAAAGGGCCCCAAAAATCGGAGGGACTTGGGCCTCATTTTACCTTAATCCGGCACTGCAGACGAAGAATGCAAGTGCATATTGTGCGGGCAGAAGTGTAGTAGATATCGTATAACATGCACGAAAAGAACCAGGACAATTACAGACTATAGCAAAGATTGAAATGTGAAATGAATCTAATGTTCAAATTTGAGTGTACATTTCTCAGTAAAATTATTCCTGTCCCTATACTTTTGGTCTCAGGCATATTTGAAGCGATCTGGACTGTGAGGATTACACCTACAATTTTGGTTATGAAGAAACACAGATACCAGCAGAATATTTAGCCTATAATAGCAATAGAACACAAGAATGTGTTTCCATTAAGAAATATCACAAGTTTCATAGCCCGAAATAGAACCACAGTAAAAAGTCAACATCTGGGGGGCGTGGTGGCGCAGCGGTCAAGCTGTTGGTCTCTCACCAAGGTGGGCCGGGTTCAATTCCCGGTCAATGCATGTGAGAGTTTCGAAGTGAAATGTCATGTCCTGTGGTTCGCATTCCACGTAATAAGGAGGTCCCGTGGCTCATGATCGCATGATTAACGGTCACGTAAAACTAAAAGCTTCTTCCCTTCCTTAAAAAGTCAACAGACAGACATCCTTTGACCTAGGAGGAAGCTGTTCTTGATCCAATACAGTGCTGCAACTGTACGATTACAACGTGAAACATAAAAAATCTCTATGGCTTTAAGGGTCTCCCGCACAACCGAGGCCAAAGAATGTCTGTCTGTTGACTTTTTTTTCTCATAGTGTTCTTCCAGATCGCTTCAAATATGAAAAAAAAACATTTTCTTTCACACTTATCTTAAACAAAAAGAGAGACAGTCAGTCTGAAAGACTGGACTTTATATCATTTTAAATGCTTCAAATGCTGAAAAATGCTAGAAAGGCCGGAGGCTCTTGAAATGTTAAATGGTCAAGAAACAATCAGAACGCTAGAAAGTTACAAGTCATGAGGGAGCTGGAGCGCGCGGTGAAAGGAGGGAGCTGGCTGGATGACGTCACGCTCGCCGTGTCGTAGCCGTCTCGGGCGGGCATCAATTCCACCCGGGAATTCCAGTGAGGTAGCCAGGGTTACCTCATTCCACCCGGTCCTCCAAGGGACCCAGAAATGAGTTCCTCAACTCCGCCCAGGCTTTTCCCCAATGACGTAAACAAATGTCATAACCCTCCTGCTCGCATACCAAGGGCCGTGTCAAACACCTTATGCAGCGCATGAGTAGAAAATAATAGAACACTTGGCAGACTTATGTAAAAGAATATTATGATTAATTTTAAATCACCACCACCAAGTCCGCTCAATCGTTAAATCAGATCATCATCATCATCATCATCTTGTACAGTTTCCAGCCCTAGGCTGGGTCTGTTTGGAACATAAGCCTCGCCACTTAGTTCTTTCTTCCCACCACCTCTCCGCTGTCACTCTGGTCCAGTCCTCGCCTCTCTTCTTGACACATTCCTCCACTCCTTTCAGCCATCTATCTCTTGATCTTCCCCTTGGTCGTTTCTTCTGCATCTGCATCTCATATCCTCTTGGGAATCTTCTTCTCATCCGTTCTCTTTAAGTGTCCATACCACCTCAGTCTTGATGTCTCAATCCTACCTTGCAAGGGCTCCTCTTTCACCATTTCCCTGACCTTTTCATTCCTCACCCTGTCTCTTCTTGTTACTCCAATCCTACTTCGCAGGAACTTCATTTCACCTGCCTGTATTCTGCTTATGTCTCTTTTCTTCATTGTCCACGTTTCTGAAGCATAGGTCAGTATCGGGATATAGTAGCTTCTGTATAACACTTCCTTGCTTTTTTGTGGGACATCTTTATTCCACACTAAGCTCCTAATGCTTCTCAGAAATGCTTCTGCCTGTCTACCACGTTCCGTAATCTCTTTGTCATTTCTCCCATTTTCCTCCACTATACTTCCCAAGTACTTGAGACTTTCCACCTTCTTCAGCTGTCCACCTCCAAGTGTTATCCCACTCATTGGTCTGTCTTTTTTCCTGGTCGTTAACAGGATCTCACATTTACTGATGTTGAACTTCCATCCGTACTCTCCCACTGTTTCTTCCCAAGCCTTCAGTTGCTCCTGAATTTCCTCCTCCTTGTTTCCCCAGACCATGAGATCATCTGCAAACACCATTGCTTTCGTCTTATCTTCTCCTATCTTTCCTGCTATCCGTGTCATTACCTCGTCCATAACCACAATAAAGAGAAGGGGTGACAGCGCACTACCCTGTTTCAGGCCACTCATTTGTCTGAACCAGTCTGTTCTTTCCCCTCCAACTTTCACACACAACTCACACTTCCACAATACATCTCCTTCACTCTTCCTACAGTCCCTTTTTCCACTCCCATGTTTTCCATTGCTTTCCAAACCTTCTCCCTACACACACTATCAGATATAAACATAATTCAAAGAGCTAGATATTAATCACTGTTGTTAAATAAAAATATGGACAGGAAATTTAATAAAATAAGAAAAATCTGCATCTTAAAATCACATAAATCTTTACTTCAATTCAAACTATTCAAAAAACATTAGATGAAACTCTTTTAATTCCCTAACTATTGTGTGGGAAACACACTTCACAAGATCTAATCTACTCAATGTTTGGTTGGCGTACTGCATGAGCTTGTTTTCAATGAATTCTTTTCTCACACGACTATTCCTGTCTTTGCTCGACACCCGCCCGCTGCTGTTAAGTAGAATGTACGTGTCTGTCTGTATCTGATGTAGGCACTTTTAAAAAATATGAACACCTGAGAGCTTGTGTTGTCGTGTGGAATGCAAGAATTCGCTCATGCGCTGCAGCAGGTGTTTGACGTTGACCCGGCCCTTGGTATGCGAGCAGGAGGGTTATGACATTTGTTAACGCCAACCCCTTGTCAAAGCCTGAGCGGAGTTGAGGAACTTATTTTTGGGTCCCTTGGAGGACCGGGTGGAATTGAGGAAAATCGGGCGTAATTGATGTTCGACCGCCGTCTCGTAACGCCAGAGCTCACCAGTGAACTCAGTACACATGCACCAAGCGGTACTATGACGTCACACACCTCAGTGCATTCTCGGTACATTTCGTGACGTCGCCGTAAAGTAACGAAGAAGTCGACTAGATCATTTAAAATGATAAAAATCGTAACTTCAAAACTACCTAACAGTGACGTTTTCATAATAAATTCACAAAATGTTCCTCGGAACACGTTCTAGGTCCCTGTAAAAATGTGTATGCCTGAGACCAAGATTACTGTATCGGGACAGGAATAGTGATCATGAAATTTGCGGGTGTCCGTAAACATTTGGTAGGACTTGTACTTCCTGAGAAAATGGGGGAAATGTGCAGAAAAATAAATCAGACATTGGATTTAAAGTTACAAATAGATATTAACTTACTCTCTCACAACAAACACAACATCGAACTGTTATGACAGCTATACCAACATATGAAATGGAGTTTGCTCTACAATACAAACAATCTCAAGGTTTTGCACTAAATAATTTTGGAAATAAAGTATTTAAAGTAAGAGTGTGCAATTTTCATACAATAAAGTAGATGACAAGTATTAATTCAAATATGTTTTTAATGTCCTAAAATTACAATAGACTGATATAGAATACATCATTTGGCGGCTTCGGTGGCGTAGTTGGTAGCATGTTGAGTTTCTATGCTCAAGATCACGGGTTCAAATCGGGCCGAAGTCGTCAGATTTTTTAAGAGCTTTTAAATCCCTCAGTATGTCTTCCTTCGGAGGGGAAGTAAAGCCGGCGGTCCCATGTCATAGATTTATGGCATGTTAAACAACCTCCCACTAATTACACCTGTGTGAAGCTAAATTACCATAGTTAAACATTTGACAAACGCTCTTAGGTTCCTCCGTTCGTCGCCAGGAGCCGACAGCAATGGCGTCTGGTAACCAAGTTCTAAACTAGTAGTCGTTGATAGTGGCGCTTGGCGGCAAAAGTAGGAACTACTTGAAAAAATTCAATGTCTGCAGTCCTTACTTGAATTGAAAACAGAAACACACACTAATACAGCCATCACAATTAACACCGGTTACCAGACAGATTCTACACACACCCAAAGTACACGGCGCTACATGACCGCGTTGTCGCAGCCCCTAAACTAAGGAACCAACCAACCAAGATTACCTCATATTGTTCAGAAAACTTCACAATCTTTTTAAGGGAAATAAAAACAAAGAAAGAGCATATTTTGACTCCACTTAAGACCAAGGTCACCTCTTGGAAATACAGCCATCGATCGCTATATGACCACAATGCCCGAGCCCCTGGAATGAAACGTAAACAACAAACAAGTAACGACGTGACGAATATCGCGTAACGGCCCAGCCCCGCTAGAGATGAATGAAGCCGTCAGGAAGACAGCAAGGAATGTAGTGGGGCAGGTCGCTAACGGAGCGTGAAGTAACCCTTCACTAGGGGGATGAACTGGTCTCTTTGTTAGAGAAACACGACACCTTGCGTGCGTGCGTGCATGTTGCCAACCCCACAGCAAGGGAACTGTTTTATTGTTGTAATGGACATCTGCAGTGTTTGTCACTAGACCATTACCGCATTATTGTATAGTCTGGGGCTTACAGCTTGATCAGGGTGTCACAGCAATAGTAGCCACAACTTTTAAGCTTTTGCTTTCATAATAATAATGTTACTGGTTTTACGTCCCTTTTAACTACTCTGGCTTTTAGAGACGCCGGGTTCCGGAATTTTGCCCCGAAGAGGATCTTTAACGTGCCAGTAAATCTACTGACACGGCGCTTGCCACGGTGGGTGAGTGGTCAACGTGTCGGTCTACTAACCCCCAAGCTTGCAGGTTCGCTCCTGGCCGTGGTAAGTGATTTTTTTTGAAAGGCGGCAAAAATTACGACACCATGTCATACGATGTTGGCATGTCAAAGAACCCATTTGAATTCAGTTGGCCGTGTTCATAATGGCAAAATTATTACTCTCGGGAGTTTCCGCCAACACAAAGTTCCTCATTTCTTTACTAGAAAGCCCTATACTGTTCATGGAACTTAGATATCTAACCTCCTTGACTTTCATAGTGCTTCAAGGAACAACGAAATTCGACATGCAAGCTACCCTTTGGGTGTCAAATAACAAAGTTTGCACCCGGCACCCAAGGCCAAACTATATTATTATTATTATTATTATTATTATTATTATTATTATTATTATTACTGACACGGCTCACTCGCATTTGCGCACCCTCAAATGCCAGCTGACTGCGCCAGGATACGAACCTGCAATCTTGGGCCCTGCAAGCGGGAACGTTACCGCTGAGCCTCGCAGCCAGCCCTTTTGCTTTAGTTAGTAAGTAAGTAAGTTAGTTAGTTAGTTAGTTAGTTATTGTTGTTTTAAGGGGCGGAACTACGAGGTCATCTGCCCCTCCCTTTTGCTTTCAGCAGGTTGTTGTTGTTGGTTAGTGACCATTCCTGGCTGGCATAGTGGGTTATAGTGTTTTGTAGAGCAATTATTATGTCTTGTATATTTGGATCAGATGATGCTCTCCCCATGAGCGAAACATTGGTAGAAGTGTGTTAATAATTCATGTAACATTTCTTTCAGATAACATATACGTCACTCACTGTTGCCCGACAGAAAACCATTCTGTTAATAAACCATGGAATACCACTTCCAATATGGTTAAAGGGGTAATAGCACCTAGCACATCTCAGTTTTGCCTCACGAGGCTGAGTGTACCCCGTTCCAGCCATCAGACCAGAAATACATTTCTTGACAGAGCCGAGAATCGAAACCGGGCCACCGAGGTGGCAGCCAAGAATACTAGCCACTACTCAACCGATTTACCTGACATTTTCCATATACAGTATAACCTGTCATATCCGGACTAATGTGGCGACCGGCCGATCCGGATATGGAAATATCCGGATATCACAAGGCTATTTTTACAAATAGCTAGGTGACCAGAAATAATTCACGAGTTTGTTGTTGATTAATTTTAATGTTTTTAACGGTTGCTTCACGCACTGTACATCGTAACAACAGTTTTTTTTTCCTTTTTTCGGACATTTTAGCAAAAAAAAAAAGGTTAAAAGATAACAATAACGATAACAACGGTAAAGAATAACAGTAACAACAGAAACACACTCGCAAAACAAACTGTCGCTTCAAGACTGACGCACAGACTGAAGGGTAGAAAGAGAGGCAGCCTCGTGTTGACGTTAGTAGCAGGCAGGCAGAAGCCGTGAATGGAATATCGCTTATTCACACAAAGGGATGAGTTTCCGGGAAGATGTCGTTGACGAGTCAGGCCACAACCCCTCGCGATCAAGCACGCACACAGCTTTCCAGCGCTGCACCTTTCACTCGTCCTCCCTGGCTAGCACACTAATGTATCCTCGCTCTCAACTACGACTTAAAAATTCATCCGGAGATGTGTCCGGATATGGGAGGGTTCGGATATCACAGGTCCGGATGTGACAGGTTGTACTGTACATAGATTTTATATTAGGGAAAATTAGTTAGTTATTGTTGTTGTAAGGGGCCAAAGAGCTGGGTCATTTGCCCCTAATGCCAGGGAAAGACATAAATGAGTCACCGTTCCAATATGGCGGTAGAAGCAAATAACTTATAAAGCTAATAGCGGAAACTCCCCGCCAAAACGATTGACAGTGCTCTCCAGCACCTCCTAGCGGTCCGAGTTGGAAACGTGGGCTACGGCTGAAAGGATAAACTGTTATCCACATCCGCACGGTTTTTATCCGAAACTACGGGCATTTTAATTATATAAAGTAGGCTATAAAGCAACATATTTTGACATTTGAAAAGAAAGTCGTTCCCCTAGCCTGCGTGTGTTATGTGCTATGTTTAAAATGAATGTTAAACAGCCAGAGTTGCAACCCCTTTCAGTTCGGAGTGTTAATTATGCTTAATGACATAATTTGAATGAGATTAGCTTACATTTGTCATGAAAAAAAAAGTACCGGATAAATATGATATGTCATAATAAACATCCGGGTCCTAGTAATGATATTCACCAAGTTCGGATTGTATTCTAAAATCTATCCGGAAATTTACTCCAAACATTATCCGCAGAACCATGCAAATTATATCGGCATGACTAAAAAATTGCGGATATCCGCATCCCCGCAGGGCTTAATTTATAAGCTACAAGCTGTACCCGGCATGCGTTGCAATGCCAATCAAAGAAAGTGTTGGCGTTGAAATTCTGTTTCTTGAAGTGCTTTTGGATACACAACATGTTTTTCAATTTCCGTTAACTGCCTCTAAGCTATCGTAAAATGGATTTTCTAATTTAGAACCATTCGTGGGAGCGTGCACAACAACTTTCAAAAGTTTCATCGCAATCGGATGAATGGCATATGAACGTATACGGGATTTTGTTTGAACGATTCGTGCGCTGTCACTCATTTCTTGATTCTACTCGTACGCTACCTATTGAGAAATGGATTTACTAAGTCGAAACCCTACCCTGGCGTGTACACAATAACTCATCAAGGTTTCATCAAAATCGAAGAAGGTTATATGAACGCATAGGAGATTTTGTTGAAACGCTTCGCTCGTCGTCACCCATTTGTTGCATATACTCGTGCGCTACCTATTGTGAAATGGATTTACTAAGTCGAAACCCTTCCCTGGCGTGAACACAATAACTCATCAATGTTTCATCGCAATCGGATGTTTGGTATATGCACATATACGGGATTTGTTTAAACGATTCGTGCGCTGTCATTCATTTGTTGAATCTACTCGTGCGCTACCTATTGAGAAATGTATTACTAAGTCGAAGCCCTTCCCTGGCGTGTTCACAATAACTCATCAAGGTTTCATCGCAATCAAAGAAGGTTATATGAACGCAATAGGGGATTATGTTGAAACGCTTCGCGCGTCTTCACCCATTTGTTGCATCTACTCTTGCGCTACTTATTGTGAAATGGATTTACTAAGTCGAAACCCTTCCCTGGCGGGTACACAATAACTGATCAATGTTTCATCGCAATCGGATGAATAGTATATGAACGCATACCGGATTTCGTTTAAATGATTCGCGCCCCGTCAATCATTTGTTGAATCTACTCGTGCGCTACCAACTGTAAAATGTATTTACTAAGTTAGAAACCATCACGTAAGTGTCCACAACATCTCACTCAAGTTTCATCGCTATCGGACGAATGGTATATGAACACATACGGGACTTTGTTGAAACGCTTCGCGCATCGTCGCTCATTTGTTGAATCTACGCGTGCGCTACGTATTGTAAAATGGATTTACTAAGTCAGAAACCTTCCTTGGAGTGTACTGAACATCTCACCCAAGTTTCATCGCAATCGGATGAATGGTATATGAACGCATAGGAGACATACACACCCACAGACAGACAGACAAACTATCACGTAAAATTGATTTATATATATACAAGCTGTACCCGGCATGCGTTGCAATGCCAATCAAAGAAAGCGTTGGCGTTGAAATTCTGTTTCTTGAAGTGCTTTTGGATACACAACATGTTAACTACCTCTAAGCTATCGTAAAATGGGAGCGTGCACAACAACTTTCAAAAGTTTCATCGCTGTCACTCATTTGTTGAATCAACTCGTACGCTACCTATTGTGAAATGGATTTAATAAGTCGAAACCCTTCCCTGGCGTGTACACAATAACTCATCAATGATTCATCGCAATCGGATGAATGGTATATGCACGTATACGGGGTTTTGTTTAAACGATTCGTGCGCTGTCACTCATTTGTTGAATCTACTCGTGCGCTACCTATTGAGAAATGTATTACTAAGTCGAAGCCCTTCCCTGGCGTGTGCACAATAACTCATCAAGGTTTCTTCGCAATCGAAGAATGTTATATGAACGCAATAGGGGATTTTGTTGAAACGCTTCGCGCGTCGTCATCCATTTGTTGCATCTACTCTTGCGCTACTTATTGTGAAATGGATTTACTAAGTCCCCTTCCCTGGCGGGTACACAATAACTGATCAATGTTTCATCGCTATCGGATGAATAGTATATGAACGCATACCTGATTTTGTTTAAACGATTCGCGCTCCGTCACTCATTTGTTGAATCTACTCGTGCGCTACCTACTGTAAAATGTATTTACTAAATTAGAAACCGTCACGTATATGTCCACAACATCTCACCCAAGTTTCATCGCTATCGGACTAATGGGATATGAAGACATAGGGGACTGTATTGAAACGCTCCGCGTGTCGTCGTTCATTTGTCGAATCTACTCGTGTGCTACCTACTGTGAAATGTATTTACTAAGCCAGAAACCTTCCTTGGAGTGTCCACCATATTTCACTCAAGTTTCACCGCTAACGGCAGAATGGTATATAGCCTTATACGGGACTTTGTTGAAACACGTCGCGCGTCGTCCCTCATTTGTTGAATCAACTTGTGCGCTGCATATTGTATAGTGGATTTACTAAGCCAGAAATTTTCCATAACGTGTACACAACATCTCACCCAAGTTTCATAGCTACGGACGAATGGTACATGAATGCATACGGGACTTGGTTGAAACGCTTCGCGTGTCGTCGCTCATTTGTTGATTCTACTCTTGCGCTACATATTGTAATATGGATGTACTCAGCCAGAAACCTTCCCTGGAGTGTACACAACATCTCACCCAAGTTTCATCGCAATCAGATGAATGGTTTGTGGACGTATACGGGACGTTGTCGAAACGCTTCGCGCATAGTCACTCATTTGTTGAATATAAACGTGCGCTTCGTATTGTAAAATGGATTCGCTTAGCCAGAAACCTTTCCTGGAGTGTACACAACAATTCACCAAACATTTTTCACTATCAGACGAATGGTATATGACTTTATACGGGACTTTGTTGAAACGCTTTGCGTGTCATCGCTCATTTGTTGAATCTACTGGTGCGCTACCTATTGTAAAATGTATGTACTAAGCCAGAAACCTTCCCTGGAGTGTACACAACATCTCACCCAAGTTTCATAGCTATCGGATGAATGGTATATGAAATTATATGGGACTTTGTTGAAACGCTTCGCGCGTCGTCGCTCATTTGTTGATTCTACTCGTGCTCTACCTATTTTTAAAAGGATTTACTACGCTAGAAACCTTCCCTGGAGTGCACACAAAATCTCAGCCTAGTTTCATCGCTATCGGACGAATGGTACATGAACGCAAACGTGACTTTGTTGAAATGCTTCGCCTGTCGTTGCTCATTTGTTTAATCTACTCGTGCGCTGCCTATTGTAAAGTGGATGTACTAAGCCAGAAAATTTCCCTGCAGTGTACACAACATTTTACGCAAGTTTCATAGCTATCGGACGAATGGTATATGAATGCATACGGGTCTTTGTTGAAACGCTTTGCGTGTCGTCGCTCATTTGTTGAATCTACTCGTGCGCTATCTACTGTGAAATGCATTCACTAATTTTGAAACCTTCACGTAAGTGTACACATCATCTCACCCAAGTTTCATCGCTATCGGACGAATGGTATATGAACACATACGGGACTTTGTTGAAATGCTTCGCGCATCGTCGCTCATTTGTTGAATCTACGCGTGCGCTACCTATTGTAAAATGGATTTACTAAGTCAGAAACCTTCCTTGGAGTGTACTCAACATCTCACCCAAGTTTCATCGCAATCGGACGAATGGTATATGAACGCATAGGAGACATACATACCCACCCACAGACAAACTATCACGTTACATTGATTTTTATATATATAGATAGATAGATAGATTTTAGTAGCAGGGGCTATCTCCTCTCACCCGCCGAACATGTATGCATGACAGGTTGCATATATTAACCCTTGTTCACGCTTCTCGCATTAAAGTTTCGGTTTCGATTCCGAGATTGGTTGGTTCCTTAGTTTAGAGGCTGGGACAACGCGTTCATGTAGCCCCGTGTACTTTGGGTGTGTGTAGAATCTGTCTGATAACCGGTGTTAATTTTGATGATTGTATTAGTGTGTGATATCTGTAATTCAAGTAAGGACTCGAGACATTCAATTTTCAAGTAGTTCCAACTTTTGCTACCAAACGCTACCGTCAAAGAGAACTAGTTCTGAACTTGGTTACTAGATGCCACCGCAGTCGGCTCCTGGTAACGAACGTTGGAACTTAAGAGCGTTAGTCAAATCTAATCTATAATTTAGCTTCACACAGGTGTAATTAGTGGAAGGTTCTTTTACATGCCATAAATCTATGACATGGGACCGGCGGCTTTACTTCCCCTCCGAAGGAAGGCATACTGAGGGAATTTTAACGCTCTTAAAAGAATCCGACGACTTCGACCGGGTTTGACTCCGCGATCTTGGGCACAGCAGTTCAGCATGCTACCAACTACGCCACCGAAGCCGCTGATTCCGAGATTATTTACAGTACTGAGCTTAGAACAATGCACACACAAGTACGAAGGACGGGCAACCAGCTGGTTGTGGGGTCGAGTCTAGCATTCTTGGCTGTCACCTCTCAGGTCCAGGTTCAATCCCTGGCTATGCCCCGAGGGTTGGAACCTCGTTCAGTCAACCTAGGAGTGTTTCTGTCTACTCCAGGTCAATGTCCCCTCCTTCCCAAATGTAGTTTCATTTAAAAACATACTGAAGACATATTCCAGGGAGGGTAATGTCAAGAGCCCGATACAGCAGATGTTGAATGACCGCGGATGTCATGTTGTGGTTGTGGTTTTTACCATCTGGACACAATAAGGTTATTATTATTATTATTATTATTGCAGTCGCCTCCGTAGCGTAGTGGTCAGCATGGTTACCTGCCCCCCGCCCCCCGGAGGTCCTGGGTTCGATACCCGGCTCTGCCACGAAATTTGAAAAGTGGTTGATGACTGGAACGGGGTCTACTCAGCCTCGGGTGTCCCAAATGAGTAGAGGGGATTCGATTCCCACCTCAGCCATCCTCGAAGTCGTTTTCCGTGGTTTCCCACTTCGTCTTCGGACAAATGCCGGGATGGTAACTACTGTAAGGCCACGGCCACCTCCTTCCCTCTTCCTTGCCTATCCCTCCCAATCTCCCCGTCCCTTCCCATCCCTCATGAGGCCCCTGTTCGCTTTGCAGGTGAGGCTGCCTGGGCGAAGTGCTGATCACACCTCCCCAGTTGTATCCAACCTGACCAGATGTTCCAAGCTCCAGGACACTGCCCGTAGCAGCGGTAGTGGTGAGTAGTGGGAGCCACCACCCTAGAGGATAAACCGACTAAAAAAAAAATTGTTGCAATTGAGAACGGTTTCTACATATTTCAAACAAAATAAGAACATAATTATTTATTTATTTTGGGGAAATTGTAATCGGTTGGTTGGCTGGTTCCTCAGTTTAGGGGCTGCGACAACGCGGTCATGTAGCCCCGTGTACTTTGGGTGTGTGTAGGATCTGTCTGATAACCGGTGTTAATTGTGATGACTGTATTAGTGTGTGTTATCTGTTTTTTTAATTCAAGTAAGGACTGCAGACTTTTGAATTTGTCAAATAGTTCCTACTTTTGCCGCCAAACTCCACCGTCAACGACTACTAGTTCAGAACTTAGCTACCAGACGCCACCGCAGTCGACTCTTGGCAACGAACGTAGGGACCTAAGAGCGTCATTTACATTCTTATTCTATACAATTTAGCTTCACACAGGTGTAATTAATGGAAAGTTCTTTAGCATGCCCTAAATCTATGACATGGGACCGCCGGCTTTACTTCCCATCCGAAGGAAGGCATATTGAGGTTTTTTTAACGCTCTTACAAAATCCGACGACTTCGGCCGGATTTGAACCCGCGATCTTGGGCATAGAAGCTCAGCATGCTGCCGACTACGCCACAAAGCCGCCAAACCTAATCAAGAGCTCTACACGTACTGTGAAAGAATCACGGATGTTGCTAGGAAACGACGTCTAGCATTTTATGGACACGTCTACAGGATGCATCCTACCAGGTTGACCAACCAGCTCCTCGGTTACTGGCAAAAGCGGAAGACCAAGCCACTATGGTTGTGGGAAGTAATCAAAGATCTGCAAGAACTTGAAGACACGGAAAGAGACTTTAAAGACCGGACATCTCTCAGGAAGATGCTTCAGCAATTGAGGTTCCAGGACAAACCGCCAAGAAAGAAGACAGGTTCCCTCTGGACACTGGAGAGGAGGGTACAACACAGCCAGAGGATGCGTAACTACTGGGAAAACATCAAAGTTCACTCCAAATGTAACAGTTGAATGTCGTGGTCCTTAGATCGCCTATAATAATAATTTTATTAATGCACCCAATGGCCATGTATTTTCTTTTCAGGACGTGTCAGGGAAAAGATATTGGAAGGAAATCGGCCGTGGACCTATTGATAGGAACCGTCCCGGCATTTGCCTGGCGGTGAGAATGGGAAACCACGAAAACCATTTTCAGGACGGCCGAGGTAGGATTCGAACCCACGCTCTTCCGATGCCAGCGAGGCACGAGGTAGCGCGTTAGCGATCTCGGCCACCGCGGCCGGTTTAGATGGCCTATAGGAAACAAGAAGAAGAAATGGCAAAAGGGGAGTGCACTGTCCTTGGGGTAAATCTGAGACAAAACTGTCGCTTCGGCCAAAAGCGAAAGCTTTCAAAGTTAATTGGGTTCAAACACGGCCGAAGTCGTCGGATTTTTTAAGGGGTAGTAAAGCCGGCGGGCTCATGTCATATAATTATGGCATGTAAAAGAACCTACCACTACAATTATTGGTAGTGTGTAGCGAAATTTGAAGGTTATTTGGTTAGAAACTCTAGGTGTCAGTCAAAGTGGCATATGGTAGCCAAAGTTGGAACTACTTGAAATTGAACTTGCTAAGAGCCTACGGGCGTTCAATCAAAATACCCTGCTATGGCCATTGGCTGAAATGAAAATATAATTAATTAAATGGTAAGTAAAGCACGTTCTTCCCTGAATGTCATCCTTGTTTTTGAAAAATAACACATAATGTGTTACAATTCGTTGCACTGATTTTTCTCGGTAGGCTAGTCATTCTTTCCAACATGGGAGTCTTGGTTGGTTCCCCAGTTTAGGGGCTGCGACAACGCGGTCATGTAGCCCCGTGTACTTTGGGTGTGTGTAGAATCTGTCTGATGACCGGTGTTAATTGTGATGACTGTGTTAGTGTGTGTTATCTGTTTTTTAATTCAAGTAAGGACGGCAACTTTGAATTTTTCAAGTAGTTCCTACTTTGGCCGCCAAACGCCACCATCCACGACTACTAGGCCTAGTTCAGAACTTAGCTACTAGATGCCAGCGCAGTCGGCTCTTGGCAACGAACGTAGGGACCTAAGAGCCTTGTTTACATTCTTAACCTATACAATTTTGTTTCACACAGGTGTAATTAGTGAAAAGATTTTTAACATGCCATAAATCTATGACATGGGACCGCCGGCTTTACTTCCCCTCCAAAGGAAGGCATGCTGAGGGATTTTTTAACGCTCTTAAAAAATCCGACGGCTTCGGCCGGGTTTGAACCCGCTATTTTGGGCATAGAAGCTCATCATGCAAAAATGAGGAAAAAGTAGACTTATGAGATCGATCCGGGCAAATGTCCTTCTGTCTGTCTGTCTGTCTGGCTGTTTGGTAGGAGTAAAGATCTATACCTGAATACCTCAATGCCGTATTTGAAAATGATGTCAGTGCTACCAACTGCTGAAAAATCGCAATTGAAATTTGAGCTCTATGTTGGTTACATTAGAAGGTATAAATGGGAGCTATTTCAAAATTGGCACAATCATAGATTATAATATTTCAGTTTAATTTCCAGGAGACCGTACATGGCAGTGTTGCAAATGATTCTAAGCCTGCTGATAGGTCCAGTTTTTAAATGCATATAACTTCTACACTATCAATTGGAATTCAATCGAATTTCGTAAGAGCTATGTGCACATTAACAGATATAACTCAACGTATTCTTAAGAGCAACCAGGGTTGCCAATTGTTCATAAATTCTGTCTCTATTTTTGTTACCCTAATATCAATATATCAAAAAGTATGCAAGTCAATAGCTCTAAACTTTGCACACGTATAGTACCTGGCATTCTAGATTAATTTGGAGTAATTAATACACGTCAGTGCTGCCAACTTGATTCTTAGCCTGCTGATAGGTCCAATTTTAAAATGCATGTAACTTCTATACTAATGGATTTCATTCAAAATTGGCACAACTATAGATCATATTATTTCAGATTATTTCTGACCAATAGGCTACATGCATGACATTGTTGCCAACATGTTTTTTACGCACGCTGTTAGATCCAATGTTTAACTGCATGTAACGTCCATGCTATCCATTGGACTTCAACCAAATTTTGTATTCTGTACCCTAAGAGATGGAACTAAGAATATATTCAGTCACCAGGGCTGGCAACTGTAGTGCTCTATTAGGCTACATTATGCCAGGTATACGGTATTTCGAACTAAATTAATTAGAAATTTCGATATTACCAACATAATTTCGTCATTATTCTAGATAGACCCATATAGATTAATCATTGGCATGAATCTTACATTTTAAGAAAATTAGGCTCTCTAGTTCGTCACGGATCTTCTTGTTTAGTTGTATCAATTCGTTTGAAAAATTATAGTTCCTGCATAGTAGATGCAGCAGAAAACCACGGGTAGGAAGAGAACTCAATCTGTCCAGTGGACGGACAAGGAAGCTCGTGTTACAGGCTAAGGTTTCTGCGGTGTGTGACATCTGATCTGCAGCGTATCGCATATTACTCGCAAATCAACAGGCTCTTGGACATTCAACAACTCAAGCACTAGCAACAGCTTGCACAGTGGCTATCCCCTACACACGACCTCTCGACAAATATCCTAGACCAGGGGTTCTCAACCTGTGGTACGCGTACTCCTAGGGGTACGCGAAACATTTCAGGGGGTACGCGGCAGGCCATCCTTCTACTCGATCCATATGCACAGTGAGCTTCGTGCCGTGACTACTGTGTGAGTTATTTACGGCGCGTGTATTTGAACTCCGCAAAGAATTGCATCTTTTCTTTACCGAGCACAATTCTAATTTATCATCAGTACTCAATGACTTTGGTTGGCTTTTAAAATTAGCCTATTTAGGCTGTGATATTTTTGAAAAACTGAACATTTGGAATACGTTTATGCAAGGTAGTGTTTCTGATATGTTCTATTTTGAAATGAAAACTAACGCAATGATTGCAAAATCACCCTTTGGGAAAAGGAACTGAAAAACAACGACTATATTTTGTTTTATTAAAATATATTTCCTTATAAAATTAGAAAGGTTAAACCATACTAACTAAATACCTTTTATATTTGTAATAACCATTATTACTACCTAGGAACGGTTAGTAGGGGGTACGCAGGATGTTTAATTTTTTTAAAGGGGTACGATGGTTGAAAAAGGTTGAGACATACTACTCCAGTCATCACAATAACTCAGGTTACCGCACTCTATTTTATTTTATTATTTATCGTATGGCTTTTAGTGCCTGGAGTGTCCGAGGACATGTTCGGCTCGCCTGAGTCTCTAGCTGCTTCCAGCGGATACCCTTAGGGTGAGCTACAAGTTCCGTTCAACTTC
Organism: Meconema thalassinum; assembly: GCA_946902985.2. NCBI lineage: Eukaryota > Metazoa > Arthropoda > Insecta > Orthoptera > Tettigoniidae > Meconema > Meconema thalassinum. The sequence goes on along the minus strand of OX336395.1, from coordinate 226,587,327 downwards.
AAGTAGTTCTAACTTTCGCTACCAAATATCAATGATACCGAGTGGTGAACGTTGGAACTTTGGCAGAGCGTTCCGACGAAATCTAACCTAACAATAATTTAGCTTCACACAAGTTTATTCTGTGGAAGTATCTTTTACATACCATAAATCTATGACATGGGACCGCCAGCTTTACTTCCCCTCTGAAGGAAGCATACTGAAGGATTTTAACGCTCTTAAATAATCCGATGGCTTCAGTCGGGTTTGAACCCGCGATCTTGGGCACAGCAGTACAGCATGCTACCAACTACGCCACCGAAGCCATCGCACTCTGATTATACAGAATACAGGCAGACTTCAGAAATGAAGTTTCTAAGAAGCATGCTTCAAAAAACTAGGAAAGACAAAGTAAGAAATGAGAGGATAAGAGAACAAGCTGGAATAAATCAGTCCCTGAAGGAGACCATAACTAGGGCACGTTTGCGATGGTTTGGTCACGTCAAACGTATGACAGAAAGAAGAATTTTGCAAAACAATGGTTGCATACTGAGATTACTGGAAAGAAAACTGTTGGAAGACCTAGGAGGAGATGGCTGGACCAAGTTAAGGAAGATATCACAGCCAAGGGAATCAACTGGGATGAAATCTTGAAGGAGCAGTGGTACTTGAATATACTAAAATGGAGAGCGCTCGTAAACCACACCTGGGAAACTGGAGTGAAAACTTGATGATTATGATGATGATGACAGGCAATCCTGCAAATTATCATCCACACTTTTCAATCTATACATTGTACAAGCAGTGAAGGAAATGGGAGTGTAGATTCAAGGAGAAATAATCTCTACTCTGAGATTTGCTGATGACGTTTTCATCTTAGCCGACACACCAGAGGAATTGAATGAGTTTTTAATTTGGACTGGATTCCGTCATGAGGAAGGAATTCACGATGAAAAGCAATAAAGGTAAAACAAAAATAATGGAATGCAGCCGAAAGAAATCAGAAACCTCTTTTGACGCCAAATTGGCAGGTGAAAAGCTAAAAGAAGTATGAATCGAAATAACCAGCGATGGACGTAGCAAAGAGGATGTAAAAAGTAGGTTGGCTCAGGCAAGGAAAGCATTTCTACAGAAAAGGAATCTGTTGACATCAAATATAGATTTAGGTATTAGGAAGTCATTTTTGAAAGCCTTTGTCTGGAGCGTGGCGCTCTATGGAAGTGAAACTTGGACTATTGGTGTAGTAGAAAAGAGGAGAATAGAAGCGTTTGAAAAGTGGTGTTACAGGAGAATTATGGGTAGATAGGGTAACAATGGAAGAGGTATTAAGGGGAGATGTTTCTGGCGACTGCTAATGAAGAGAAGAGATAGGTTGGTGGGACACATACTAAGTCATCCAGGAATAGCAAGCTTAGTTATGGAAGGAAGGGTCGAGGACAAGAACTGTAGGGGTAGACCAAGGTTAGATTATGTTAAACAGATTGTCTCGGATGTAGGGTGTGGTAGAGATGAAACGATTATCTCATGACAGGGAGGTATGGAGCGCTGCATCAAACCAGTCGAAGGGCTGAAGACTCAAGCAACAAGGCTGCTTCGGTGGCGTAGTTGGTAGCATGCTGAGCTTCTATGCCCAAGGTTACGGGTTCAAACCCAGCCGAAGTCGTCGGAATTTTTAAGAGCGTTAAAAATCCCTCATTAGGCCTTCCTTCGCAGCGGAAGTAAAGCCAGCGGGCCCATGTCATAGATTTATGGCATGATAAAGAACCTTCCACTAATTACACTTGTGTGAAGCTAAATTATGGGTTATATTTGACTAACACTCTTAAGTTCCAACGTTCGTCGCCAGGAGCAGACTGCGGTAGCATCTAGTAACCAAGTTCAGATTTAGTTGTCACTGACGGTGGCGTTTGGTAGCGAAAGTAGGAACTACTTGAAAATTGAATGTCTGCAGTCCTTACTTGAATTAAAAACAGATAACACACACCAATACAGTCATCAAGGTCATCACAATTAACACGGGTTATCAGACAGATTCTACACACACCCAAAGTACATCGGGCTACATGACTGCGATGTCGCAGCCCCTAAACTGAGGAACCAACCAACCTTCCAGTGTCCAGACTAGTCTGCAAGCCTCTGTTTGCGAACAAATCGCCTCTGAGATCCCTATTGACAGTTAGCACTGAGTCTCCTCTGCTTCTATATCTCTCACTTTGAAAACGTTCAACACTTAACGTACCGTACCGGTACCCAACCTTGTTATTGATAGTTCAGACTTGGATCAGAAGACATCTCCTTCAACAACCATGATCTTAATATAGCCTCAAAGTCATTAATGTCGCTACCAAAAAGTTCCGATATGAATTCTTCTGTACGTGATCAAAACAAAGGAAATCATTCCATAATGTATAGCTTTGAGCCAAGCTTGTTTTGGTCGAGATGTCCGTTACCAAGGTTACACAGAATTGCATATCGCCTCCATAGATAAAATTACTATAGATAGGAGGCCATGTCCAAACATAAATCGTTACTCCATGACCTCCTGTGAGTCAAAAAGAAAATGGTAACTTAACTATGGAGAGCAGGAATGATCTTCTCAAATGATAAACATCACCTTTATTTATTAGCCTATTTTCAATTTTGAAAAAATAGGCTTATGAGATCACCTTTTGTCCGTGTGTGTGTGCGTGTGTGTGTGTGTGATTCGTGTGTGTGTGTCCCCCTAATAAAATCTAAACGGCTGGAGCGATTTCAATGAAACTCGGAAAGTTCATAGCACTATTCCCGGCGACCTCGACCGTGCCCTTCAAATTTTGTTACGACTCACCAATCCAACATGGCGGCTGTGCGAAATATTTCACCAGCATTCAATATCTCCGAAACTATTCCCGATATCACTCTGGAATATTTTACGGTGATAAAGGGAACTACTATAAGTTCACTTATGTGACTTTTGAAAACCTGGTAACTACAAAACCAACATGGCGGCCAAGCGAATTTGCGACTTTTAAATAGATGTTTCTCGCGATTTGACCAACCAAACGCAATGAAACTTGGTACAGTATATGTTTATATACATTGTAATGCACCGACATCTAACTTCGATCAATTGTTTACATAATCACAAGATGGCGGATGTGCGAAATATTTCACCGGCATTCTATATCTCTGAAACTATTAGCGGTAAAACCCTGAAATATTGTACGGAGATAAAGGGCAGTACTGGAAGTCCATCTATAAGACTTTCAAAAACCGGTTAACTACAAAACGAACATGGCGGCCAAGCGAATTTGAAAATTTTAAATAGACCTTTCTCGCGATTTAATGTTCCAAGCGCACTGAAACCTGGCACAGCAAATATTTATACACATTGTAATCCACTGGTATCTAATTTATTTCAATTGTTTACATAACCTCAAGATGGCGGCAGTGCGAATTTTAAAATTAAGATTTTATTTATTGTGATGTAGTCATGCGATTGAAGTGAAAGTTTGAATAATGAACCTACGCAATAATTTTCCTTTAATGGTACATGACTCTATGGCCTATAATTTAACAATCCAACATGGCGACCATCCGAAATATTTAGACGATACTGAATATCTACGAATCTATTTTAGCAATCAAACTGCACTTTTTAATGTTCATAGGGGCTATGAAGTTAAGTTCACCTATAGGACTTTAAATAACCTGGTGATCACAAATCCAACATGGCGGTGACGCGAATTATAAATACTCACATGGACGTTTCTCGCAATTTAACCATCCGAGTGCAGTGAAACTTAGTACAGTAAATCCTTATACGAATGTTAACCCACTGGCATCTAATTTATTTCAATTGTTTCCATAACCTCAAGATGGCAGCTGTGAAAAATTTTAAAATTTCCTTGTTACTTCTTGTGTCCTAAATATGCAATTGAAGTTTGAATGCTACACGTACACAATAATCTTCATGTAACAGTACTTAACTCTAGGACCTACATATATAAAATCCAACATGGCGACCATCCGAAATATTTAGTCGGTTCTCAATATCTACGAATCTATTACTGTAACCAAACTGAAATTTTGTATGTTGATAGTGGCAATTAACATAAGTAGGATATATGAAAATAGGCTTAAGTTCTTCACGGAACTACTTGTTTACTTTGGTTATTTTGTTATTTCTTTCTGGGTGTGAGATGATTCTCTATACCAGTCATGGGCAAAGTGGGGCCAGCTAGTCTAATCCGGCCCGCGACATGGTTACTAATTATACTCCCTACAATTACACATAGGTCATATTTCCTGTTCTGTGAACCTAGAAGTGGAAACCTGTTTCAATCTCATTGTGTTTATGCGTTTGGTGTAATATCTTTTTGTGCAAAAATCACCACGACTAATTTTAATGAAGATTTCAGAACTTCAAAGTTATTGAACAGGACGACGTTTTCAGCATGCCATTTACTGTTGACTGTGAAACAGTAAAATCAGAGTTGCAGCTAGAACTGATTGAGCTACAATAATAATAATAATAATAATAATAATAATATCGTATGGCCTCGATGCCGGGTGCAAGCTTTGTTACTGACACCCAAAGGGTAGCTTGCATGTCGAATTTCGTTGTTCCTTGAAGCACTATGAAAGTCAAGGAGGTTAGATATCTAAGCTCCTTGAACACCATAGCGCTTTCTAGTAGAGAGATGAGGAACTTTGTGTAAGCGGAAACTCCCGAGATTAATTTTACCATTATGAACACGGCCTACTGAATTCAAATGGGTTCTTTGACATGCCAACATCGTATGGCATACGTGTCGTAATTTTTGCCGCTTTTCAAAAATCACTTACAACGGCCAGGAGCTAACCTGCAAGCTTGGGGTTGGTAGACCGACACGTTAACACTCACCCACTGCGGCAAGCTATTGAGTTACAATGTAACAACGAATTATAGCAACTATTCCTTAACGTTTCGAAAATTGAGTTCTACAAGGCCCTACCAAAATCAAGCTTCCCAAACATAAAATCTCATGCACGAAATATAACTGACATGTTCGCATCTTACCATATCTGTGAACAGGTGTTTTCTACAATGAAGCTTCGTAAAAATAGCATCAGAAATAGATTAGCCGACCACCATTTAGCTGCGCTACTAAGAATCAGCTCATCCCAGTTTCAACCAGATTATGAAAAACATTTAGAAGCACAGTCACAGTTTCACTTGTCACACACTCCTTCGTCTTCTATCAAATAATGAAGTTGTGTTCTTTTTTCCTAAGTTTTCTACCATTTGTAGCCTTTAAGTTTTGTTTGATTCAAAATTTAAAAATATTTTTATAAATTATTTAAGTCGCCTCCGCAGCGTGGCGTTCAGCATGGTTAGCTGCCGCCCCGGAGGTCCTGGGTTCGATTCCCGGCTTTGCCACGAAATTTGAAAAGTGGTATGTGGACTGGAACGGGGTCTACTCAGCCTCGGGTGGTCCAAATGAGTAGAGGGGGTTCGATTCCCACCTCATCCATCCTCGAAGTGGTTTTCCATGGTTTCCCACTTCGTCTTCGGGCAAATGCCGGGATTGAACCTCCTGTAAGGCCACGGCCGCTTCCTTCCCTCATCCTTGCCTATCCATCCCAATCTTCCCTTCCCTTCCCTCATGAGGCCCCTATTCGCTTTGCAGGTGAGGCCGCCTGGGCGAAGTGCTGATCACACCTCCCCAGTTGATTCCCATTTGACCAAGGGTTCCCAGCTCTAGGACACTGCCTGGAAAGGCGGTAGTGGTGAGTTCCCTCAGTTAGTCCTTGGGAACCACTAACCTGGAGGGTAAAATTGACTAAAAATAATAATAATTTTCTATAAAGATCGGAGCCTCCGTGGCTTAGGCAGCAGCACGCCGGCCTTTCACCGCTGGGGTCCGTGGTTCAAATCCCGGTCACTCCATGTGAGATTTGTGCTGGACAAAGCGGAGGCAGACAGGTTTTTCTCCGGGTACTCCGGTTTTCCCTGTCAAAATTTCATTCCAGCAATACTCTCCACTATCATTTTATTTCATCTGTCATTCAATTAGTCGTTGCCTCAGAGGAGTGCGACAGGCTTCGTCAGCCGGCACAGTTCATATCCTCGCCGCTAGATGGGGGCTTCATTCATTCCATTCCCTGACCCGGTCGGTCGACTGTAAATAGGCTGTGGATTTTCATTTTCAATCTATAAAGATGTGTTATTCTATTTTTCCTCTACCTAGATTATTTTGTATAGCATCTGGCCTTGCCCCTAAAACGTTTGCCCATGTCTGCTCTATACAAATGACAGATGTTTCTTCAAAAGGAATATTCTGTCTTCTCTGATTGGCAAAGGCGATGTTCCTTGACCCATGCCATGATTCTCGTACATGACATTTAGGGAAATTGGTTAGAAGTGATGACTAAAAGTTGACAATGGGCTTATCTTAAGCGTGATTTGCTAAGCATATGTAAAAGAGCGGAATATGATCCTTGGAATAAGCAATGTATAATTCAGGTCGTCTACTGGAGTCCTCTCAATGACCTTTACTGGACGGTGAATATAGTGGCTCATCTCCATGTAATGACGACCCTCTGCGCCAAATACAGACAAGGACTGGCGTTGCCGACCGCAACTATGATTTATGGATAGCCTGGCCTCCTAGGTAGCATATTAAAAACTACCAGTGCGAACCTTTCACACTGCCCTGCAGTAAGTGCAATAAAACGTGAGTAGAAATCTCGCTAAAAACAAGTAGTTCCGTGAATAACTATATAACCTATTTTCATATATCCTACATACACATTTTCAGTTGGACTGCTGTAATAGATTCCTAGATATTGAGAGCCGTCTAAATATTTCGGATTGTTATATAAGTACTAGCAACCCGTCCCGGCTTCGCCTGGGAACAGTTATGAATGCATTACGTGATAAGCGCTTTTCTTTTCAATGTCAATGAACTACGACCTACAGGCTATCCGTTTTAAGTCTCGGCATGATGGGTTAAAATCACTGACTGGACTATTAATTATATTATCATGGAGATACACGTGCAACGTATTCTTGTCAGACGTAATTTAAGAATGGCGAGGTGCATTAAACGTAAATCCCCCTTCCGTCCAACACTTATAGTGGGCGATGTATTGAAGATAGAGACATGCTCTCCGTGACTTTTTTGTAGAACTTTTCATGGTGAACAATTCTTACACTCATAATATATAGATATTTTTAACGATTTGCCCAGCGTAAGCTTAAAAAGCGCATGGACGTCAGGTTTCTTTTCGCCCTTTTCACTGAAATCACCACTGCTTGGCCTCCTTTGATCACAAAATAAATTCTGTTTTACAGAAACCTTCCTCGAGATATCCTTTACAGAGTGGTGAAAACCGCATCAAAATCCATGCAGTGGTTCTCGAGATTACCCGTGACATCCAAGAATCGGGGACTTTGTTTTATACTAAGTAGAGATAGGCCTTACAGTGATATACGATTACATGAAGATTATTGTGTAGGTGTTTTATTCCAACTACAATCGCATGATTGTAGAAGACGAGACATAAAAACGAGATATTAAAATTTCGCACAGCTACCATCTTGTGGTTATGAAGTTATTTGAAATAAATTAAATGCCAGTGGATTAAAATTTGTATGCATACATATACCGTACCAATTTTTACTGCGCTCAGATGGTTAAAAGGCGAGAAACGTCCATTTGAATATTTAAATTTCGCGTCGCCGCCATGTTGGATTTATGCCCACCAGGTTATTGAATGTCTCATAGGTGAACTAATGTTAATAGCCTCTATCAAAATACAAATTTTCAGTTTGAATGCTGTCATAGATTACTAGATATTTAGAACCGTCTAAATATTTCGGATGGTCGCAATGTTGGATTTTCATATATGTAGGCCATAGAATTTTGTACTATTATATGAGGATTATTATGTTGGTTCATTATTGAAATGTTGACTTCGATCGCATGATTAGGACACAAGAAATAAAGACTTAATTTTAAAATTTTGCACAGCCGCCACCTTGAGGTTATGTAAACAATTGAACTAGATCAGACGTCAGTGAATTTTAGTCATTTGCTGTACCAAGTTTCACTGCGTTCGGGTGGTTAAATCGCCAGAGACATTTAAAAGTTTCAACTTCGCTTGGACGCCTTGTACGTTTTGTAGTTAACAGGTTTTTGAAATTCACATAGGTGAGCTTTTAGTAATGCCCTTTATCACCGTAAAAAATTTCAGGGTGATATGAGGAATAGTTTCGGAGATAAAGAATGCCGGTAAAATAAATCGCACAGCCGCCATGTTGGATTGAAAGGCGCGGTCGGGGTCGTCCCAAATAGTACTATGATCTTAACGAGTTTCATTGAAATCGCTCCAGCCGTTTGGAAGCTATTAGGGGACACACACACACTCGGACAAGATCACTTGACCACTTGATAGTCGGAGCGCAGTAGGAGGATGTAAGCAAAATTTCTACGGGGCTGAAATGCCAATGTCCAAAACTCAAACAGCTCTTTTCTACAGTGAACCAAGGATTTTGGATACAAATGATTCTTAATATAAAAACGCGTACTGAAATTTGTGTAATATAACTATAGTCTATAATAAAACACCAAGCATAAAAAGAAAACAAACAAGTAGTTCCGTGACGAACTAAATCGACTACTTTTCTTAAAATTTAAGATTCATGCCAATCTATATAGACCTATCTACAATAATGACGAAATCAAGTTGGTAATACTAACATTTCTAACTACTGCAGTTTGAAATACACCTGAAATAGTGTAGCCTAATAGAGTAACGTATTACAGTTGGTAGCCCTGGTGACTCTGAATATCTCTTAAGGTAGGCTATAGAATGGAAATACACAATTTGGTTGAAGTCTAATGGATAATATGGACGTTACTTGCTGTTTGATGTTGGATTTATCAGTGCGCGTAAAATAATGTTGGGAACAATGTCATGTAGGCCTATGTGATGCTCAGAATTAATCTGAAATATTACGATCCAGGCCTATTATAAAATCTATTTGTTAGTGTAGAAGTTACATGTAATTAAAATTTGAAACTATCAGAAAGCTTAGAATCATGTTTGCAGCACTGAGGTACATTAGTTTCTCCAAATTAATCTAAAATGTCAGGTACTATACGTGTGCGAAGTTTAGAGCTGTTGGCTTGCATACATTCTGATATATTTATATTAGAGTTAAAACATAGAGAGATCATTTATTATTAGTTGGAAGGCCTGGTGGCTCTTAGAATACGCACAGTCATATCTGTTGTAGTACACATAGTACATACGAAATTTGGTTGAAATCCAATCGATAGTATAGAAGTTACATGCATTTAGAAATTGGACCACTCTGCAGGCTCAGGATCATGTTGGCAACACAGGAATGTATGGTCTTCTGAAAATTAATCTGGAATGTTATCTATATGTGTGCCAATATTGGAATAGTTCGCATGCATACCTTCTGAGCTATCCAACATAGAGCTCAAATTTCAATCGCGATTTTTCAGCAGTTGGTAGCACTGACGTCAATTTCAAATATTGCCGTGAGACATTCAGTCTAATGGATAGTATGGACGTTACATGCTGTTTGATGTTGGATTTATCAGTTCGCCTAAAAGATTCATTACCAAATTTGGTTTCGTTAGCTGCAGCCGTTTAGGAGTTGATAGGGGGGCACACACAGACAGACACACATTTTCCCGGATCGATCTCATAAGTCTACTTTTTCCTAATTTTTGCAAAATGAGAAAAATAGGCAAAAAAATTGGCAGGCCAAAAACAAACTTCTGGGGTGTGATTCAAACCGCCTAAAATTGTTAATTTCAGAAAATGCCAAGCATGCTCTCGTCTAGACCGCCATTACTCGGTGACCAAGTAGTGGAACTTCATAGCGCGTAATAGCCTTCAAAACGGCACGTACCGTGTGTGACGTACGAAATCGGTCTGCAATAACAGTGCTGTCATTAAAAGATTACACATCCTTAGCTTTATTTCTGAGTAGTTCGGTGGAATAAGGACATAGCCAGCCATTCCATGACTGGAGCGCAGGGTACCGCTTGGCGGATGAAAGTAGAACTGTGCGGAGTCCACTTATGTCTGTTTTATTTATTTTTAGAGTCATGAAATGTTGAATTAACCGTGTCCTACATTGTATACTAACTTGTCAAGAACGGAGTGAATACTGAAATGTTTCATTTCTGGTTGGATGGTTCCTCAATTTAGCGGCTGCGACAACGCGGACATGTAGCCCCGTGTACTTTGGGTGTGTGTAGAATCTGTCTGATAACCGGTGTTAATTGTGATGGCTATATTTGTGTGTGTTATCTATTTTTAATTCAAGTTTTTTTTTCTCGTGTGGTCTCCTCAGAGACCTAGTGCAGGTCTTTCTATTCGACGCCCGTGGGCGACCTGCGCGTCGGGATGAGAGATGGAATTGATTAAGGTGAATGAAATTGGAGAAGGATGTGGAAGGAAGCGGCCGTGGCCTGTCAGAAGGTACCGTCCCAGCATTTGTCTGGTGTTGAAAATGGGTAACCACGGAAAACCATTTCAAGGACGGCCGACGGTGGGGCTCGAACCCACGCGTCTACCGAGTCAGCAGAGAGCTCGGCCCCATGACCTAACACTGCGCTTTAGCCAGCGTAGCCACTACTGTCGGTTTTTAATTCAAGTAAGAACTGCAGACGATAATTTCAAGTAGTTCCTACTTTTGCTACCAAATGCTACCGCCAACGACACCTAGCTGAGGACTTGGCTACTAGATGCCATTGCAGCAAGCACCTGCCGGCGAACGTTGGAACTAATTTGGCGTTATCAATTCTAGCCTACAAATTTTGGCTTCACACAAGTGTAGATAGTAGAAGGTTCTTTTTCATGCCATAAATCTATGACATGGGACTTACTGGGCTTTACTGAAGGCATACTGAGGGATTTTTAACGCTCTTAAAAATCCGACGACTTCGGCCGTGTTTGAACCCATGATCTTGGGCAATAGAAGCTCAGCAAGCTACCAACTACGCCAGCGAAGCCACCGAGCAGATCTGTCGTGAGATAATATTGTTTGCATTGATATCAGGGAGACAAAAAAATCAAACTGGATCTCGGCTATACAACAACCATTACCATACCAGGCAACTCCTTTAACTACGATAATACAACTCCGTGTATGATAAACAAATACAGCTAATGAAACAAGATGGCCGCCGCCCGTTCTCAGAGTAATATGGGTACTAACGTGACGTCACGCCGACACGGCCTATCTTCATATCAACAGTTGCCATGATACAATCACAAAACCGCTGCTTTTCTTGGAGTTTTGTGAAAGGGCTGGATAATAGCGCTTCACCGACGACAGTGTGAGCAGCCGGGTGTGTTGGAGAAGCTCTGTTCCTTGCAAGAAAGTGCGGGCCGAACATCTGTCAAATGGGTCACTTCACCTTTTGTTACTGCGCTATTGTGGTCGACCACGGGGCACACAGCTGCAACTGAAACCAAACACCAAGCCGTGGGCATTCTTCAAGGAAGTCTCTTTCTAAACGTAACAAAATTATAGTTGCAAAGTTGCCCATCGTCACTTTTCTATAAAATATGTGCTTAACCCAGGGGGGCGATTTGGAGTCTGCTGAAAAGTATAAGCATTCGCTGCTGTAACCAAGACAACTCGAGAATCAATATCCTTGTGTTTGAGTTCCGAGTGAAAAACTGGATTCATATCAGGTATTCACAGAACATGCTGCAATCAGCTGATTTGCCGCGCGTCTTGAATTTTAATGTCGTTTTTGTTCAAGTTCTTAATCTGAGTCATGCGTTGTTGTTGTTTCATTTTAGGGGCTTGAGCATCATGGTCATTTAGCCTCGTGTATTTGGGTGTGTGGGTGTAATGTTGTCAGATAACCTGCGTTATTGTGATGGTTAATAATAATAATAGACAAATAATAATAATAATAATAATAATAATAATAATATCGGATGGCCTCGAGTGCCGGGTGCAAGCTTTGTTATTTGACACACAGAGGGCAGATTGCATGTCGAATTTTGTTGTTCCTTGAAGCACTATAAAGTCAGGGAGGTTAGATATCTAAGCTCCTTGACACTAGCGCTTTCTAGTAGAGAAATGAGGATCTTTGTGTTGAGGGAAAATCCTGAGATTAAGTTTGCCATTATGAACACGGCCTACTGAATTCAAATGGGTTCTTTAACATGCCAACAACGTATGGCATGCATGCCGTGATTTTTGTCGCCTTTCAAAAATCACTTACCACGGCCATGAGCGAACCTGCAAGCTTGGGGTTAGTAATCCGACACGATAACCACTCACCCACCGTGGCAAGCTATTGTGATTGCTGAAATCGTGTGTGTGCATTTGTAATTCAGGAAAGGAAGGAGCCGGCCTTTGCGTTAAGTTAGGAACCATCACGGCATTTGCCTGGAGTAGAAATGGAAAACCACTTTCAGGATAACTGAGGAGGGAATCGAACCCACCTTCTTCTCAGTCTTGCCTCACGAGGCTAAGTAGACCCCGTTCCAGCCCTCAGACCAGAATTAAAATTTCTTGGCAGAGCCGGGAATCGACCCCGACAGTCAAGAACGCTAGTCACTACACCAGGAAGTGATGTGTACGAGAGTGAACTTTTGACTCATGACGACCACTTTGAAAAATCCCAGTTCAAATTTAATAAGATGAAAAGTATTTTTAATGAAACAAATTAAATAAGTTATTAATTATTGAAAACCCAAAAACAAAAACAAAGGCCAATGCCAAATCAAAATCAAACACAAAAGCAAGACATAATAAATTACAAAATAACAAAAGCATAGGCAAAACAAAAATACAAACAATAAAACAAAATTACATATAAAAAATAAACAAAGAAATGAAAAGTAAACAAACAAAAAGCAATAGAAAATAAAAAAGAAAATAAGTAAAATCAAAAGCTAAAACCAAAAAACATAACCTAAACAAAAAGAAAAAATGCCCCCTTAATATTCTCGTTTCTATGGGGTTGCGGATGAAACTACAAATTTTGAAAATTTTGTTTTATTAACTCTTTTAATTTTTATTTATACTTTTAATATTTTATTTATATAATTTTTATTTATTATTTTTTAGATTTTGACAAAGTACAAAACTACAAGGTCATCGACCTGTATTTAGCAACTAATACGCTTAAAATATAATCATCTGCTACGGATAAATAGTAACATTCTATCTTAAAAATATAAGTAGGAGTTAATTTTTTAAAAAATCCACTAAACTTGGCATCGAGAGGATTAATAATACACCCCGTGACGTGCACCACGGCCGTGATGGCAACTTCAGTAATTCCGGAGGTAGGAGGTTCGAAACTCGGCTATCCTGTTGTTGTTGTTGTTTGAGCCTTCAGTCTTTTGACTGGTTTGATGCAGCTCGCCATGCCTCCTTGTCCTGAGCTAATCGTTTCATCTCTACATAGCTATCACACCCTACATCCGAGGCAATCTGTTTAACATGTTCTAACCGTGGTCTAACCCTACAGTTCTTGTCCTCGACCCTTCCTTCCATAACTAAGCTTGCTAATCCTGGGTGTCTTAGTATGAGTCCTACCAACCTATCTCTTCTCTTCATTAGCAGTCGCCAGAAACATCTCTTCTCTCCCACACTTCTTAATACCTCTTCGTTTGCAACCCTATCTACTCATCTGATTTTGATCATTCTCCTGTAACACCACATTTCAAACGCTTCAATTCTCCTCTTTTCTGCTGCACCAATAGTCCAAGTTTCACTTCCATAGAGCGCCTCGCTCCAGTCAAAGGCTTTCAAAAACGACTTCCTAATACCTAAATCTATATTCGATGTCAACAGATTCCTTTTTTGTATAAATGCTTTCCTTGCCTGAGCCAACCTACTTTTTATATCCTCTTTGCTTCGTCCATCACTGGTTATTTTGCTTCTTAAGTAACAGAAGTCTCCTACTTCTATTAGTTTTTCACCTGCCAATTTGATGTCCATGTAAGAACTGATTTATTTCGGTTGATTTTGGTTTAACCCGTTTTTTTTTTCACACTAACTCCAGGACAATGCCGGGATAGTACCTTACTTCAATCCCCTAACAGGAAGAGCTGCTTGTCACGTATCGCACTGGTGTGGAGAGGGCGAACCTAACTCCATCAGGAAGAAAGAACACAATAGAAAGTTGTTCACGATCAACAGATAACGCTCGATAATCGAGAGAGGAGGGGCTTTGGAAAGCGGCTAATGATGTTCAGCTGGCCTTGATCACATCTACTGAATAACAGGAAAACTGGATCGTGGTCTTCTCTCGTTCCGTGTTGATTCAGCAGGCCTGTGTTACGATGTCTCGTGCGTCATAGAGCTTGTTTTAGCAGGCCTGTGGTACAGGAAGGAGACTTCTGCTACTCAGAAAGCAAAATAATCAGCGATGGACGAAGCAGGGAGGTTATAAAAAGTAGGTTGGTTCAGGCAAGTAAAGCATTTCTACAGAAAGAAAAACCTGTTGATATCAAATATAGATTTCGGAAAGCCTTTGTCTGGAGCGTGGCGCTCTATCGATTTAATGAAGTGATAAAGGCTAAGACGTGGTGCACACTAGAGAAACCTGTTTCAAGCAACTGGTTTCGTGAAATGTGAAACTTAAGTTGCTTGCAACAGTTAGATAAGATTAACACAGGGCTGTGCACACTGCGTTTCATGAAACTGTAGTTGGATTGATATTGTGAAACCGGGTTTCGAGAAACTCGGAAAAGCAGTTTCATGAAACGCAGAGTGCACAGCCCTATGTATTTTAATATTATTCTTTGGCCAATGCCTCCCGTCTTTTACGTAAATATATGAACTTGCTATTGAAGGATGAAGTGCGAACTTTGAAATCACAAACGTGGCCTGCTGTTGGTTGGACATTACGAACCTAGGTGTTTACAAGACATGTAAATTGTACCTTGTAAAAACAGCAGGGGCGTATATAGAGTTTTATTTTGCGGGGTGCCCAACCGGGAGTTAGTGGGCATGGTATAGGCCCCAAAGAATAGGGGATCCGGAGTTCTCCCCTGGAAACTTTTATATAATTTGGTGCAAAATGATTAGTTTTAAGGCTATCTTGCATCACTTTTTCAACCAATTTGTTGTGATGTTTTATGTTTGATTAAAATGTCAAACACAACTAAGACCATTTGATGTTACGTTTTATTAATACAATCATCTTTCTCACTTGATAGTGTTCACATGGAAAGAATTACAGTATCATTACTGTTTTGATTTACAACTTACACCATAATACAAAGTCAAGGTTTCTTGAAGCATCACCAAATCGGTTTATAACTTCACCGTCAGTGATGTATGTCTCTGTAACAATACAAGACCGTTGAGTCTGTTTTCAGAAGCAGTATTTCTAAAGTACCGGTATGTTATCAACCAACTCAAACTCCGTTCGGCAGTACCAGTAGCTGCAGAGAGAGGCAAATTTGACAAAAGTTTGATAAGGGTATAAAAGTTAGGGAGAAAACTTATGTCACACGCTTCAAGGGCACCTGTTGCTGTTCTTGGAAGGTTCATAAGAGCGAAGGGGGTTATGTTGTTACACATAAGATCAGAGCTAACGGATTGTCACACTGTTTACATCGCTCTACCGTCGCCTTGCTTTGCAACGTTGCCATACGTCGCTTAGTAACAATAGTACATGATAAGTATATGAGTTTTCAATGATTTAATTCATAAACAAATATTATATGTGACAAAAATTTCGGGGGCAGCCCGGGCCCCCCGTGCCCCCCTCTTATATACGCCCTGAAAACAGGGGAGTGGGGAATCGGGCAACGTCTTTGCTCACGTGATCCGCAAGGTTAGTTATTTAAGTCAGTATTATCTCTTATATAAAAACAAGTGTCCTGACTGACTGACTGACTCATCATCGGCCAGCCAAAACTATTAAAGTTAGAAACATGAAATTTTGGGAATATGTTCGTTGTAAGTCGAAAACGCCCACTAAGGAAGGGTTTTTGGATATTCAGTTTCTAAAGGGGTGTTAAGGGGGTACACTTGCATTTCATTGAATGACAATATCTCCAGATTGCTTTCATTGGGGGATTTGATACTCGGCATATAAACTCATCATTAAAAATAAGAAGATACGTGTCTGAGGGTTTTTCGATGTGGTGTATATTTTGAGGTGAAAGGGGTGAAAAGTGGGGGTTGAAGGTTTCCTAACCGAGCGTGTATCTCTTAAACGACATAGGCGAGGAGTTTGGACCTCAGCGGAAAAAAAACAGCATAAAAAATAACAAAACAGGTGTTTGACCGTTTTTTCATAAATCCAATATAAGGGGCCCATGGGGAGGGGTGAAAATATGGGGAGGGGGGAGGAAACGTAATATGTCTGAGTGTAAAGCTATACATGGCCTATGTTGTAGACAATAACACATTACATCTTTTTTGTCTCTTGCTATTTCATCATACGACGAATACTTAGGGAGTTATTAATGATTTTGTACTTTTTGGCCGGAATTTTCTAAGTCCCAGGAATGGCATAAAAATTGATTCGAATGAAATTTCGAAAAATAGTTTTTTTTAATACTTTTATTATATTTTTCACGTCTTTTAGGGTCCGGAACCAATATGATATTTTGATGTTTTTTTTTCGTCCCATGCATTTTTTTTTCAGGTGATAGAATTATTTTCCACTAGGACCGATGCTTATCTCTTATATAAAAACAAGTGTCCTGACTGACTGACTGACTCATCATCGCCCAGCCAAAACTATTAAAGCTAGAAACATGAAATTTTGGGAATATGTTCGTTGTAAGTCGAAAACGCCCACTAAGGAAGGGTTTTTGGATATTCAGTTTCTAAAGGGGTGTTAAGGGGGTACACCTGCATTTCATTGAATAACAATATGACACGACTATGACGCGAGCGAAGCCGCGGGTACCTGCTAGTATTATATATTTATTATGTAGGTGTCCTTGTCCTTTCTATTGATTTTCGTCAGCTGAACCGGGCACTATTTCTTTGGGCTGGCAAGTAGGGGATGCTGCTTAGATGCGATAGTGGTTTATATGGCGATCACGTGAACATAACACGAAGGCTACTGGTGGTTGTTGTTTTAAAGGGCGGAACAACGAGGTTATCTACCCCTGAAGGCTACAGGTTTGGTTACCGAATTATATTTGTATTTAGTTACCGTTCGGGTTCATTGTTCTTTGGAGGCATGGTCCTCGTTAGGAAGGCGGGGCCATGAAATCCAACAAGACAAAATCATGGCCCCACTATCCTAACTGAAGGAAAACCGTTGCTTCTGTGTGCATGTTCCAATGCAACTGGTTTCTTGAAACCGATTTCATGAAACCAGTTGCATGAAACAGGTTTCTCCAGTGTGCACCGCGCCACGTAAAAGAGGGGAGGCATTGGCTGAAGAATAAAATTAAAATGCAAGAAACGTGCAACTGACGCGACAGGAAACCGTTTTTCCGAGTTTCTCGAAACCCGGTTTCACAATATCAATGCAACTACAGTTTCATGAAACGCAGTGTGCACAGCCCTGTGTTAATCTTATCTATCTGTTGCAAGCAACTTAAGTTTCACATTTCACGAAACCAGTTGCTTGAAACAGGTTTCTCCAGTGTGCACCACGCCTAAGTAATACGAGGCTGTTTGTTTGAGCAGACTCAGATGGTGGGGTCATGTGATGAGAATGGGGGAGGAGAGATTACCTAACAGGTTAATGAGTTCGGCAGTAGAGGGTAAGAGAAGCAGAGTTAGTCCTAGGAGGCGATGGTTGCATTAAACGATGGTTCACAATTTAGCCCGGGAACGGGAATGAGAACGAAGTTTGACGAGGAACGCCACCAACAGCAAAAAGTTTCAGGCATGTTCAAGGGTGGAATCATGTTTACTCGACGTACGCCTCTAATACCATGGTAACATCATGCAACATGACTGGTCTAGTGTACAGAGACACCATCATTGAACCTGTCGTTACATGATTCGCTGCCACAATGAGTGAGGGATGGGTGCATGGTGTAAGTCTTTTGTCGTGGGATATCTGTCAGTTTTAAAGATGGCGGCAACTGGCTTCACATTTTGTGTGAAGAAAATTGGAGCTAACAACTGAGTGTGAGTTATAAGATCCTTGATATTTTTGAAAATTTTAATGGTTCTTTTGTTTTAAGGCTGCCATTTTGACAAAATTTAACTTACTATCACAATATGAAAGTGTCGCGGAAAATGCAATAAAGAAAATAAATTGATTTAAAATACTCGATAGTTGAACATATAGAATATATCAATGAAGGAGTCCAAGTATAGGTGGCTCCACAACATAGCTACAGATAACTGTTTGAGAAATCCCAAGAGGACAACTGACGTTAACGCGCGAGCCACTTGCCTGCCCTATCAGCTCATTATGTAATGTAATGGAGATGGGGTCGGTCGAGGTTGGGGAATCGATTCCCGAGGTCGCATGTCCCCTCCTGTCCGGCCAGCTTCCCCACACAGTGTACGGTACTGACATGCCAGTTGATTGAGCTCTGGGACGGATACACGTGATTTATGCCACAATGAGAGATTGCCACGAAGACACAGCTTTGATTGATGAATTTATCTGAGTACGGCACATTTAAATAGCGCTCTATATTATTTATGTCACGCCCAGTTAAAAAATGTTGAAATTATAAACCAAGAGAACATTGCTTTTATACAAAATTTATTTATTTATTTATTTATTTATTTATTTATTTATTTATTTAGCGTATGGCTTTTATGCCGGGAGTGCTCAAGGACATGTTCGGCTCGCCATAATTAGTAGCTGCTTCTAGCAGCACCCATGGGGTGAGCTACAAGTACCGTCGCGTGTGGATGAGATGAAATGAATGAAGATGAATGAGAAAGTTCAATTTCAAGTAGTTCCAACTTTGGCTATCAGACGTCACTGACACCCAGCGGTGAACGTTGGAACTTGATAGAGCGTTTCTAGCCAAATAAAAGGAAGGAAGCTTTTAGTTCTACGTGACCGTTATTCGTACGATGATGAGCCACGGGACCTCCTTTTTACGTGGAATCGAACCACAGGACATGTCATTTAACTTCTAAAATCTAAGATGCATTGACCGGGAAACGAAACCGGTCCACCTAGGTGAGAGGCCAACAGCTTGACCGCTGCGTCACCACGCCACCGTCTAGCCAAATAACCTATGAATTTAGCTTCACACAAGTGTAGTTAGTGGTAGGTTCTTTTACATACCATAAATTTATGACTTGAGCCCGCCGGCTTTACTTCCTCTCCGAAGGAAGGCATACAGAGGGATTTTAACGCTCTTATAAATTCCGACGACTTCGGCCTTGGGCATAGAAGATCAGCAGCATGTTACCCACTACGCCACCGAAACCGTCCTGACAACCACATATTAATGGCGATATTAGTTGTTGCTGCTTACTTTAGGGCTGCGATATTGTGGCCAAAATATCTCCGTGTATTTGGGTGTGTGAAATTTGTGTGATAACCTGTGTTATTATGATGGCTGTACTAGTGTGTGTATTTGTAAATTAGGGATAGGATTGGGAAGGAGGCAGCCGTGGCCTTAAGTTAGGAACCATCCCAGCATTTTCCTGGAATAGAAGTGAGGAAATTAAGGTAAACCACTTCCAAGGTGGCTGAGCTGTGAATCGCACTCCCCGTTTGCCTCACGAGACTGAGTGTACCCCATTCCAGCCCTCACAATTTCTTGGCAGAACCGGGAATCCAACCCGGACCTCTGGAGTGACAGGCGATCACTGTGTATGTCCACCCGTTATTATTCCCGGGGTCGGGGATGAGCTCGACCCCATGGCCTAGCGCTGCCCTTTAGCGAGCGTAGCTACCGCTCCGCTGTCGGTAAGTAGAGACATCTATAATATGTTGCTATTAAGTTACAACGCCTATAGGTCGTGAGAGAGTACCAACTTAAAGTCCCTAAAGTTACTAAAATACGTTCATCATTTCGAATATTTCTCCTAGCGTCTTCGAGTGACATTAAGAAAATTTAAAATCAGTCCTGCCAACATAACATTTTAGTCTTCTTCTTCCTATCAAGTGTTAGGCCAGGTGGCCTGTTACGGTCTCGTTCCATCTCTTTTGCCTCTAGGTTGGTATTTGAGGACTCATCTGGTGATCCGGACGGTCTTCATATTGATACGCGTTACCCCTAGCAGCAAGTTCATTAATTGGATCACAGTAGGTAGAAAGCACAACACAATTGGCCCCTTAAAGAAATATAAGATTTATTGAAAGTCTAGCAAGTTACAGTACACCACACAATAAACACTCAGTAACCAATTAGCAGTCTTAGTCAAGTTCGCTCCCTTATGGAGTACACTCACTCTTTCACTTACTCACAGAAGTTAATCCCTCGCTAATGGGGAAGACCCGTGCGCTGGCTAGAAATAACTGTACCCTTCCTCTTGTCAACAAGCCACAGTCTGACACTCACTTGTTCTTGAGTACACACTATCTCGCCGTCTGCAGGCTAGGAAAACAGTCACCTGCGTTTCGCAATACACCACAATGACCTCCGTCGCACTGGGAAGCACACTCGCTCAAAACACCGTTCGTCCCTCGCTGGCCAGGTAGCTTTATATATCGGAGCTGGTGACCCAATGGATGTTTCCAGGGCAGTCCAGGATTCACAGCTTCTCGAGAATTCCATCACTGGTTAGGTCACGAACATTCTGGACTGTCTCTTCGTTACTGCAGTCTTCTTGTTGCGCAAATCGCTGGCAAACACAGGGGCAGGGGGTAACCCGAGGCGGCTGTGACTCACGCAGCGAGGTGATGAACTAACCGCGCAGACGTAACAATACGTAGTACATGGTCCTTCCAAGCTCATCTCTGTCGTTCTGTATTATGTTGATGATTTGTTTTACTTTTAGTTCTTTAAGGATATCCTCAGATCTTTTCCTATCCCATATTGTGTATCCAGCTGTCCTCCTCATGAACCGTATCTCGGCACTCGTTAGTCTCAGTTCATCCCCTTTGCGAAGGGTCCAAGCTTTGCTGCCATATAGAAGGGTGGGGTTGTGTGCATTTGGACTAAAGATGGCCTGAATATGTTATTTATTAGTCCTGTGACCTTTGTGAAGTTGCCATGTCGGTTTCTAGGATGTAACTGAGGTTATAGCCTTAGCGGCTTCGGTGGCGTAGTTGGTAGCATGCTGAGCTTCTATGCCCAAGTTCGCGGGTTCAAACCCGGCCGAAGTCGTCGGATTTTTAAGAACATCAAAAATCCCTCAGGATGCCTTCCTTCGGAGGGGAAGTGAAGCCAGCGGTCCCATGTCATCGATTTATGGCATGTTAAAGAACCTTCCACTAATTACACCTGTGTGAAGCTAAATTATACATAGGTTAAACATTTGACTAACGTTGTTAGGTTCCTACGTTCGTCGTTAAGAGCCGACTGCGGTGGCATCTGGTAACTAAGTTCTGAACTAGTTGGTCGTTGACGGTGGCGTTTGGCGACAAAAGTAGGAACTATTTGAAAAAAAATCAATGTCTGCTGTCCTTGTTGTTGTTTGAGTCTTCAGTCTTTTGACTGGTTTGATGCAGCTCTCCATGCCTCCCTGTCCTGAGCCAATCGTTTCATCTCTACATAGCTACCACACCCTACATCCGAGGCTATCTGTTTAACATAT
The DNA here is from genome assembly GCA_946902985.2 of Meconema thalassinum. NCBI lineage: Eukaryota > Metazoa > Arthropoda > Insecta > Orthoptera > Tettigoniidae > Meconema > Meconema thalassinum. Next base: position 226,565,705 of record OX336395.1, on the reverse strand, counting down.
TCTAACCTTGGTCTACCCCTACAGTTCTTGTCCTCGACCCTTCCTTCCATAACTAAGCTTGCTATTCCTGGGTGTCTTAGTATGTGTCCTACCAACCTATCTCTTCTCTTCATTAGCAGTCGCCAGAAACATCTCTCCTCTCCCACTCGCCTTAATACCTCTTCGTTTGTAACCCTATCTACCCATCTGATCTTCATCATTCTCCTGTAACACCACATTTCAAATGCTTCAATTCTCCTCTTTTCTGCTGCACCAATAGTCCAAGTTTCACTTCCACAGAGCGCTACGCTCCAGACAAAGGCTTTCAAAAATGACTTCCTAATACCTAAATCTATATTCGATGTCAACGGATTCCTTTTTTGTAGAAAGGCTTTCCTTGCCTGAGCCAACCTCCTTTTTATATCCTCTTTGCTTCGTCCATCACTGGTTATTCTGCTTCCTAAGTAACAGAAGTCTCCTACTTCCTTCAGCTTTTCACCTGCCAATTTGATCTCCATAGAGGTTTCTGATTTAATTCGGCTGCATTCCAGTATTTTTGTTTTACATTTATTAATTTTCATCATGAATTCCTTCCGTAAGACGGAGTCCATACCATTCAAAAACTCATTTAAATCCTCAGGCTTGTCGGCCAAGATGACGATGTCATCAGCAAATCTCAGAGTTGAAATTATTTCTCCTTGAATCTTCACTCCCACTTTAAATTTTTCTCCAATTTCCTTCATTGCTTGTTCAATGTAAAGATTGAAAAGTATGGGTGATAAGTTGCAGCCTTGCCTTACACCTTTCTGAATACCAGCTTCTCTCTCATGTCCTTCAGCTCGAATTACTGCTGTCTGGTTTCCGTATAGATTGTATATCACCCTCCTATCCCTGTACTTTATTCCAATAGATTTCAAAATGTCAAACAATTTAGTCCAATCAACGTTATCAAAAGCCTTTTCTAAGTCTACAAATGCCATGAACGTTCTCTTATCTTTCCTTATTCTACCTTCCAAAATCAGCCTAAGACTTAGTACAGCTTCCCTTGTTCCTACATTTCTCCTGAAACCAAACTGGTCTTCACCCAACTCCGTTTCTATCTGGCTTTCAATCCTCTTCTAAATTATTCTAGACAGGATCTTTGAAGCATGAGTAATCAAGCTGATTGTACGGTAATCTTCACATCTGTCAGCTCCCACTTTCTTTGGTATAGGGATGATAACATTCTTCTTGAAATCAGGGGGTACCTCACCTGTCTCATAAATCCTACACACCAAGTGATATAACCTGATCAGACCTTCATCTCCTATGCAGCGTAGCAACTCAATCGGTATATCATCTATGCCTGGTGCTTTGTTCCTGCTTAAGTCCTCTAATGCTCTGTCAAATTCTGATCTCAATATTAAATCTCCTTTTGCATCCTCATCAATTTCCTCCTCCCTTTCCATTACATGATTCTCAATCTCCTTTCCCTTATACAAGCACTCTATGTAAGCTTTCCATCTCTCAACCTTTTCTTCCCTATCTGTTAGAGGCTTTCCATTTGTGTCCTTAATATTACAGCACTTAGTCTTCTTTTCCCCAAAAGTATTCTTAATCCTTCGATAAGCTGTGTCTACTTTTCCTAATTTCAGACAATTTTCTATACCTGCACATTTCTCTTTCAACCATTCTTCTTTCGCTTCCTTGCACTTCTTGTTAACCTCATTTCTCAGACGTCTGTATTCTGCTTTCCCCTTTTCATCTCGTAGATTCTTGTGTTTCCGCCTTTCATCCATCAATTCTAGTATATCCTGAGTGACCCACGGTTTTCTACCTATTCTTTCTTTCCTACCAATGTTTTCTTCTGCGGATTTTGTTATTTCATTCTTCAAAAGTGCCCATTCGTCTGCAATTGAAGTTTGTTTAGGGGTTTTGATTGGTCCTTCCTTTATACTCTTCTTGAATCTTTCGTTTACATCCTTCACTTTCAGTCTGTCTATTGCCCACCTTTTTGGCTTTTGACTTTTCTTCAGTTTCTTCAACTTTAATCTGCATTTCATTACAACCAGATTGTGGTCCGAGTTTATGTCAGCACCAGGATATGTTTTACAATCCAAAATCTGGTTTCGAAACCTCTGCTTGACCATAATGAAGTCGATTTGGTAACGCCCTGTATCTCCTGGTCTCATCCATGTGTATATTCTTCTATTGTGGTTATCAAAGAAGGTGTTAGCTATGACCAACTCATGTTCGGTGCAGAATTCCATCAGCCTGCTTCTTCGATCATTCCTTTCACCTAATCCGAAATCTCCTACTATCTTCCCTTCTCTCCCTTTTCCTACCACAGCATTCCAATCTCCCATTACTATAACATTTTCATCACCTTTGATATACCTCAGAATGTCATCTATTTCTTCGTAGACCTTTTCAACATCCTCCTCATCAGCTTGACTGGTAGGCATATAGACTTGTACCACTGTGGTGCACGTAGGTATAGTATTGATTTTTGCTACAATAATCCGTTCACTGTATTGCTCATAATATTCCACCCGCTGTCCAAGTTTCCTACTCAATATGAGACCAACCCCTGCTTGGCCATTGTTTGATTTAGTGCTAATGACCCTATAGTCTCCTGGCCAAAAGTCCTGCTCTTCCTGCCAGCGCATTTCACTAATCCCAACCAAATCCAACCTCAACCTATCCATTTCCCTTTCTAAGTTTTCTAACTTTCCACTTCCTAGCAGACTTCTAACATTCCACGCTCCGATCCGTAGAATGTCAGATTTCCTCTTTGTCACTTCTGTGATGTTAACCCCCTCTCGAGTAGTCCCCACCCGGAGATCCGAACGGGGGACTAGTTTACCTCCGGATTGAAATTTTACAAGGGAGGAGGCCATCATCACATGTAATTATGCATAGAGAGGTGCATATCCTCGGGAATAGCATTACGGCTGTAGTTTCCCGTTGCTTTCAGCCGTGCAGCAGAACGCAGTGTAGCCATTAGTTGGCTTATATTATCAATATCTTAACCGTCTATTAGACTAGTAAAGAATTGATTTATTCTGAAAGGCTGCTACTCCCTTTCAGAATAAGTAAAGAGCAGTTCTACTACAAAATACTAAACTTCTACTAACAATTAAATACCAAAATTCTACTAACGAAAAAAATACTAAAGTTTCACCAACAAACAAATACTACCACTAAAACAGTCTGTCACCAGGCCCACTCACATGCACCCTCACCAGACACACTCACACACCACAGTCTAATAGAACAATGGCATATATCTAATAAACAAATTAACTTCATACTTACAACTAAAACTAACTACATACTTACTGTACTGTAATTTGAATTGACAATATTTACAACATTTAATTAAATCTTTTAAATTCATCTTCTACAGAATTTATTTCAGTCCTGTCGTACACTAATTCCTTCATCTAGCATCCCCTTAATCTGTCACAAAACATGTAAATACCAAAGGGGCAATGTTTCTTGGTTAACAGAAAGAAAGAAAAAAAACCAACATCTATGATGATGATGATAATTGTTGTTTTATGAGGCCTACCTAATGATCTGGGTGATAGCGAAAATGAGAATGAAATGGAAACCAGAACGGAAAGTATGTGAGACTGAAAATACGTACAAAGAGAAACTCAGATGGAAACAACGCACAATATGGTGAGAGAATGAAGAAATTTTGGGAAGAGAAGAAAGCTATTCCAAATTCATCTGTGAAATAGGTTCAATCGCGCTCCTGAAACGTTGTAAAATAATAATAATTCGACCTCGTCCTAGCAGCGAAAGTGGACATTTAATTAATTTTGATTTGCAGTCACCTACTGTCATACCAGTGGTCTTTCATGAGCCGTCATCATACGACCCAGAGCACTATGGATATTGAGCCGGTTGAATAAAACGTAGGAACTAGGGGTTAGGAACTAGTGCCTAGAACTACACACATCAAAAAAAGTTTTGCATCACCTCGGTTCCCAGATCTCCGGCATATAGACGTTGACTGTGTATATTGTATCCAAGATACAGTCCCTTTGACTGTTCATAGATGTCACTAAAACTGCTCAAAGATGTAAACAACCATGCATGAGCAGGGCCTATTAGACGGAGGGGGTACGACAGCCGATCAGTTCCAGTCATTCCACCAGGACGAAGGTACGCTGCTCATGTTGTCTGTAGTTCTACCATGCCTAGAAGGTCAATACCGCAGTTCGATCGCGTCCGCATTGTTACTTTGTGTCAAGAAGGGCTCTCAACAAGGGAAGTTTCCAGGCGTCTCAGAGTGAACCAAAGCGATGTTGTTCGGACATGGAGGAGGTACAGAGATACAGGAACTGTCGATGACAGGCCTCGCTCAGGCCGCCCAAGGGCTACTACTGTAGTGGATGACCGCTACTTACGGATTGCCGCTCGGAGGAACCCTGACAGCAATGCCACCATGTTGAATAATGCGTTTCGTTCAGCCACAGGACGTCGTGTTTCAACTCAAACTGTGCGCAATAGGCTGCATGATGCGCAACTTCACTCCCGACGTCCATGGCGAGGTCCAGCTTTGCAACCCCGACACCATGCAGCGCGGTACAGATGGGCCCAACAACATGCTGAATGGACCCCACGGAATTGGCATCACGTTCTCTTCACCGATGAGTGTCGCATATGCCTTCAACCAGACAATCGTCGGAGACGTGTTTGGAGGCACCCTGGTCAGGCTGAACGTGTTAGACACACTGTCCAGCGAGTGCAGCAAGGTGGTGGTTCCCTGATGTTTTGGGGTGGCATTATGTGGGGCCGACGTACGCCACTGGTGGTCATGGAAGGCTCCGAAACGGCTTTACGATACCTGAATGACATCCTCCGACCCATAGTGCAACCATATCGGCAGAATATTGGAGAGGCATTTGTCTTCATGGACGACAATTCTCGACCTCATCGTGCACATCTTGTGAATGCGTTCCTTCAAGATAACGACATCGCTCGACTACAGTGGCCAGCATGTTCGCCAGACATGAACCCTATCGAACATGCCTGGGATATGTTGAAAAGGGCTGTTTATGGACGTCTTGATCCACCAACCACTCTGAGAGATTTACGCCGAATTGTCGTTGAGGAGTGGGACAATTTGGACCAACAGTGTCTTGATGAACTTGTGGATAGTATGCCACGACGAATACAGGCATGTATCAATGCAAGAGGACGTGCTACTGGGTATTAGAGGTAGTGGTGTGTACTGCAATCTGGACCACAAATGCTGAAAGTCTAGCTGTATGATGGTACAACATGCAATGTGTGGGTCTCATGAGCAATAAAACGAGCTGAAATGTTGTTTGTGTTGATCTCTATTCCCTTTGTATTTAAAGGTTCCGGAACTCTTGGAACCGAGGTGATGCAAAACTTTTTTTGATGTGTGTAGCTCGTGCTAAAATCCAGTTGAATAAATAACTGCTAGGACTAGGTAGGAATAACTAGGTGAGGTTAGATGTTGCGTGAAATTGTTAAGCAATTGCTAGGCCTGGCAATTGCTTAGCGCTCTAGCTACTGCTAGGCCTGCAGGTTGTAACTTGTTCGTCAGGAGCGTGTGATTGGCGACAACAGACGACACTGATCACTGATACATCTCAGTGTGACCACGTTGTTACTTGGTAGCGTCCAACTTAAGTGAAGTGTGTATTATCATGTCATCTAGTGAAGGCGAAGACGACACCGTTGGGGACAAGGTATTAGACCGGGCCCTATTTACTAAACTAATTTGTGTCAATCAGGTTGTAGTAGAAAAGTCCAAAATTCCTTGAATTAAAACAGATACACACACTAATACAGTCTTCACAATTAACACCGGTTATCAGACATATTCTACACACACCCAAAGTACACGGGGCTACATGACCGCGTTGTCGCAGCCCCTAAACTGAGGAACCAACCAACCAACCCCAACCCCCGAGCTTATAGCCGAGATATTTGAATGTTGATACCTGCTCAAGGTTTGAATTTTCGATAGCGATTTTTGTTCTCTCGTGGTTTTTCCCGATGAAGGCCATAACTTTAGTTTTTTAGTGTCAACCAAAAATCCCTAAAAAGTTATTAACTTCAGATTTCTTCGATAGTGTTATTTTAAGAGCACGTATAATCTAGGGCTGTTATATGGTTACCAAGCGGATAGAAATGTTAAGTTTGTCATCACGTCCTTCACAAACACAGTACTGTAATTTCTGAAATCGTCCTGGTTTAGGAGTGTCTATTGTCCTCCCTCGCGTGCCGCCTCGCAGCGACCTTCAATGTTACACAATGAATCCGCTGGACCAAACGTTGATTGGTCTGAAGCTGCCCGGAAGCGGTTAGGGGGAATGTTTGTAAGGGACGTCTTGAAAGGGCTCACAGAGCAGCTGGGCAGCCTCCCCAACTACCGTTCTGTGACACCACTTCTAGTAACATTCTGCTATGATCATGATGATAATTGTTGTTTTGAGGGACCTAACATCTGGGTTATCAGCCCCTAATGGTCTGGGTGATAGCGAAAATGACAATGAGACGGAAACTATAACAAAAACTAAATACTGGCAAAAGATTGAAAATACTCACAAAAGTAATATAGATTGAAAATACTCACAAAAGTAATTTAGATTGAAAATACGCACAAAAGTAATTTAGATTGAAAATACGCACAAAAGTAATTTAGATTGAAAATACTCACAAAAGTAATTTAGATTGAAAATACGCACAAAAGTAATTTAGATTGAAAATACTCACAAAAGTAATTTAGATTGAAAATACTCACAAAAGTAATTTAGATTGAAAATACGCACATAAGTAATTTAGATTGAAAATACTCACAAAAGTAATTTAGATTGAAAGTACGCACAAAAGTAATTTAGATTGAAAATACGCACAAAAGTAATTTAGATTGAAAATACTCACAAAAGTAATTTAGATTGAAAATACGCACAAAAGTAATTTAGATTGAAAATACGCACACAATGTCATTCAGATTGAAAATACGCACAAACTGAATTTCAGAATGAAAATACGCACAAAATGTAATTCAGAATGAAAATACGCACAAAATGTAATTTAGATTGAAAATACTAACAAAAGTAATTTAGATTGAAAATACTCACAAAAGTAATTTAGATTGAAAATACTCACAAAAGTAATTTAGATTGAAAATACTCACAAAAGTAATTTAGATTGAAAATGCGCACAAAAGTAATTTAGATTGAAAATACGCACAAAAGTAATTTAGATTGAAAATACTCACAAAAGTAATTTAGATTGAAAATACGCACAAAAGTAATTTAGATTGAAAATACTCACAAAAGTAATTTAGATTGAAAATACGCACAAAAGTAATTTAGATTGAAAATACGCACAAAAGTAATTTAGATTGAAAATACGCAAAAATGTAATTTAGATTGAAAATACGCACAAAATGTAATTTAGATTCAAAATACTCACAAAAGTAATTTAGATTGAAAATACTCACAAAAGTAATTTAGATTGAAAATACTCACAAAAGTAATTTAGATTGAAAATACGCACAAAAGTGATTTAGATTGAAAATACGCACAAAAGTGATTTAGATTGAAAATACGCACAAAAGTAATTTAGATTGAAAATATGCACAAAAGTAATTTAGATTGAAAATACCGTATATACCCGAATGTAAGCGGAGTTTTTTTTCCCACTTTTTGTGTTATAAAAATTTGGGGGTCGTCTTATATTCAGGTTTTTTTTATTGTTATTAGGCCTATTATTTGTAAAGTAGTATGTGGTGTTGGCATCCTGTAACTCGCAACAAATCAATGCGTCAATGAAGATTAAAATATGGTTTGTTATGTTTAATTACCATGCATATACGAATAGCATACATTTTGAGGTTAGGATTTACGCATACACGTCATTTTAAGCGGATAAATTATATGTTCGAAAGCATACGGAAATATGTTTTAAAACAATATTTACAAGAACAACCAGTCAGTTTTACGAGCAGTAATTGAGTGATCAACGTATCTTAATTTAATAACTTCTCCCATTCTTGAACAAAGAAATTATAGAATATGTCTTGGAAAAGCAGGCAGAGGGATTTCCGATAACACGAGACGTTATAAAAATGAAAGCACGACCTTAAGGGCATATATTGTGCAAGTTATGAGTTAGCGAGTATTTTTTTGAAAAAATCTGTAAGAGGCGGTTGATAACTAGGCCTCGTCTTATATTCGGGGTCGTCTTACATTCGGGTATATACGGTACTCACAAAAGTAATTTAGATTGAAAATACGCACAAAAGTAATTTAGATTGAAAATACGCACAAAAGTAATTTAGATTGAAAATACGCACAAAAGTAATTTAGATTGAAAATACTCACAAAAGTAATTTAGATTGAAAATACGCACAAAAGTAATTTAGATTGAAAATACGCACACAATGTAATTCAGAATGAAAATACGCACAAAATGTAATTCAGAATGAAAATACGCACAAAATGTAATTTAGATTGAAAATACGCACAAAATGTAATTTAGATTCAAAATACTCACAAAAGTAATTTAGATTGAAAATACTCACAAAAGTAATTTAGATTGAAAATATGCACAAAAGTAATTTAGATTGAAAATACTCACAAAAGTAATTTAGATTGAAAATACTCACAAAAGTAATTTAGATTGAAAATACGCACACAATGTAATTCAGAATGAAAATACGCACAAAATGTAATTCAGAATGAAAATACGCACAAAAGTAATTTAGATTGAAAATACTCACAAAAGTAATTTAGATTGAAAATACGCACAAAAGTGATTTAGATTGAAAATACGCACAAAAGTGATTTAGATTGAAAATACGCACAAAAGTAATTTAGATTGAAAATATGCACAAAAGTAATTTAGATTAAAAATACGCACAAAAGTAATTTCGATTCAAAATACTCACAAAAGTAATTTAGATTGAAAATACGCACAAAATGTAATTCATATTGAAAATACGCACAAAATGTAATTTAGATTGAAAATACTCACAAAATGTAATTTAGAGACAGGGAGAGACAATTCACAAGAGCAGTGTGGGAATCTTAAAGAGAAAAGGAACTATAATGAAAAGAAAATGAAGGCTGATCCCTAGAAGAACGAGGGATCAGGAAAGATGAGAGAAGGGTCAATGAATACGAGAAAGGAAGAGACTCCCTATGCCTCGGATACCCTAATACCGTCGGGGTCGGAAGAGAACAAGAGTTGACCAAGAGAGGTCGACAGGAAGGAAGACGGAGAGGAGCCCGGCACGAGTAAGTGGAAGTAATGCAGGACTCAGCTGGGGTCCCGTGGTCGCCAACCCACGTCCCACTAGATATGAGCCCCTGGGGGATATAATATATGAGTAATCAGGCGGCTGGATTCTTCCCATGTACTTGTGTGTTTTGAATCTGTCTGATAACCTGTGTCATTGTCATGGCTGTACAACAGGGATGTTTAAACCACGGCCCGCCATAGTTTATTTTGATTTCATCTTTACAATGTATGTAAATCATACGAACTATAATCGGATGTTTTTATTTAACGACCAATAAAGATAGACAATAACTGGCATTCATAATGAAATTGAACGTTTTAACTGTAATTAATGATGTGAGGTTTATCCTAATATCTTAATTTGAATGCCATGCATAGATAATTCACGCAATGAAACAAGTAGTTCCGTGAAGAACTAAATAGCCTATTTTCATATATCCTACTTATGTCAATTGCCTCGATCAACATACAAAATTTCAATTTGATTGCTGTAATAGATTCGTAGATATTGAGAACCGTCTAAATATTTCGGATAGTCGCCATGTTAGATTTTTATATATGTAAGTCATAGAGTTATGTACAATTAGATGAGGATTATTGCGTAGATTCATTATTCAAACGTTGACTTCGATCGCATGATTAGGACACAAGAAATAAAAACTTAATTTTAAAATTTCGCACAGCTGACATCTTGAGGTTATGTAAACAATTGAACTAAATTAGACGTCAATGCATTACAATGCGTACAAACATTTACTTTACCAACTTTAACTGCGCTCGGATGGTTAAGTCGCGAGAAAAGTCTATTCAAATGTTTCAACTTCGCTTGGCCGCCATCTTAGTTTTGTAGTTAACAGGTTTTTAAGTCACATAGGTGAACTTCTAGTAGTGCCCTTTATCACCGTACAAAATTTCAGGGTGATATGAGTAATAGTTTCGGAGATGTAGAATGCCAGTGAAATATTTCGCACAGCCCCATCATGTTTTATCGGCGGGACATACTAAAACTTGAAATCGGGGTAGGGCTTTGCCGAGTTTTATTGAAATCGCTCCAGCTGTTTAGATTTTATTAGAAGGGGGGGATACACACACACACACACACACAGACAGAAGGTGATCTCATGACTTTTTTTTTCCTACATGAAAATAGATTAAAAATTAATCATTCTTCTTCTTCTTTCTTTCTTCGTCAAGCCCGACTAAGGAGCGTGATTGAACTTATTTAGCTGATGGCATTGCCTTTCTCTTCTCCCAAAATATCTTCATCTTTTCGCTGTGGCTTTTCTTGCGATCTTCTGACCAGTTTCGTTGGTGGATGGTCTGCAAAGCGGTGATTATCGACTAATTCTCTGAACTTAGCTCTGTCTAGTACAATGCCATGTGTGATGCCTATTTCCTCAAGATCTTTTCCAACTTCAAGCAGCCAGGTGTTTTTAACTTTCATTGACAGTGCAAGGTTAAGAATCCGTTTGGTCAGTCTCTGATTGCCCACCCTAAGGATATGCCCGTAAAATTTTAAATTTAAGGAGAGCAAATGTTGCCTAAAAGTTCTCTGTGGTAATTTGATAAAAGACGTAGGCCTACTAATATTAATATATTATCGTATGGCCTCGGGTGCCTGGTGCAAGCTTTGTAATTTGACACCCAGAGGGTAGCTTGCATGTCGAATTTCGTTGTTCCTTGAATCACTATGAAAGTCAAGGTGGTTAGATAATAGATATCTAAGCTCCTTGAACACTATAGCGCTTTCTAGTAGAGAAATGAGGAACTTTGTTGGAAGGTAGCGGCTGTGGCCTATAGTTAGGGACCAACCCCGGCATTTGCCTGGAAGGAAGATGGGAAACCACAGAAGACCATCTTCAAGGTTGCCGGCGGGGGGATTCGAACCTCCTCGCCTCCCGGATGTGAGCGACTGCCGGCAGTCATACCGTAACGACCATGGCTAACTCACCCGGTAATATTTATGTTAAAACATATAAAAAAGTTATAATTATCGTCGAACATAAACAGTCTTATGCAACTCGCCTATAATGGTAATTAGGATACTCGTATGGAAATAATAAAACTCGCTTACGCTCGTTTTATAAACATACTCGTGTTTTAATTATTGCCATTATAGGCTCGTTGCATAATGTCCTATACACTCATTACAATCAGATATTATCATTTTAAATGATTATGTCGACTTTATGACGAGCCTCCGTGGCTTAGGCGGCAGTACGCCGGCCTCTCACCACTGGGTCCGTGGTTCAAATCCCGGTCACTCCATGTGAGATCTGTGCTGAACACAACGGAGGCAGACAGGTTTTTCTCCGGGTACTCCGGTTTTCCCTGTCCTAATTTCATTCCAGCAACACTCTCCACTATCATTTCATTTCATCTGTCATTCATTTAATGATTGCCCCAGAGGAGTGCGTCAGGCCTCGGCAGCCGGCACAGTTCATATCCTCGCCGCTAGATGGGGGCTTCATTCATTCCATTCCTGACCCGGTCGGAGACTGGAAGCAGGCTGTGGATTTTCATTTTCATGTCGACTTTATCTGGTATCTGGCGTTACGTTACGGTGACGGGACGAAATGTACCTAGAATGCACTGAAGTGTGTGACGTCATAGTACGATGTAGCAGCCGAGTACCAAGAAGGCAGTGCGAGAACAATCAAGTAAGCAGTGAAGAAACAAAGTAGAATATTGAAACTCCGTTCTCGCACTGCCTTCTTGGTACTCGGCTGCTAGCATTTAAAATGATATAAAGTCCAGTCTTTCAGACTGATTATCCGTATCTTTTTTCTTCTAACAATTAGGCATTAATCGTAGGCTTTGCGCAGTTTATGTCGACTTATGCTACACTTTAAATACAAAAACCTATTAAAAAGGTAAACATAAAGTGACAGTCAGTCAGAAAGACTAGACTTTGTATCATTTTAAATGCTACAAATGCTTCGCTCGAAGCCAAAGACTCTTGACATGTTAGAAAATTATCTGCATAATACTTATCTTGCTTATCTTGTTTCAAATTACTCGCGAACGGCAAGTGCAAACCAAGGGCAAAGCAAGGTCAAGCACGCGGGATGCCGTCACGCTCACCAGAGCGCGCGGGGACGTGCCCCTTTCATCCAGTCTAAAAACACTTATAGTGGGCGATGTATTGAAGATAGAGATACGCTCTCACGGACTTTCTTGTAGAACTTTTTATGCTGACCAATTCTTACGCTATAGTATATTGATATGTTTAACGGTTTGCCCAACGTAAGCTTAACCCTGGACCTGGAACAGTACAGTGGGGCACTCAGTGCCCCAGAGAATTTTCGTTCCCCGATTACGTTATGTTGGTACGCCTGAAAAGCGGCCACCACCTGTCACTTTTACTTGACTTTGACTGTCTTTCAGTCAAAGTGTATACTTCTTAGCAGTGACAGTTATTTATACCCAAAACAGTGTCTCCAGGGCATTGAGTGCTCCATCTGGCCACGATCCAAGGACACCAAGACCACTGTGGTGTGCTCAGAATGCATGAGTTTTGTGCGTAAACATCATAGCTTGGTGTTTTGTAGTGAATGTGAGAAGTGAAAATGGTGATTATGATTATGATTACCAAAGAAAGAATATCTACAATAACATTGAAATATTGCTAACATTTTTGTTTGTATTATATTCACACAGTTATTTTCATTTTACAGCTTTAATAGTGTAAGTAGTCTGTGCTACAGGGTTGATTTTACCCATTTGTAATTGCAGTTATTAGTAATACATAATTTGAATGCATCAGAGTTGTGTTTCTGTCCTGTTACTGTTTCTGGAGAATAAGGGTACTGTTCCAGGGTAAAGAAGCGCACGGACGCCAAGTTTGTTTTCGACTTTTTCACTGAAATCGTTACTGCTTGGCTTCCTTTCATCATACATAAATTATTTTCCACATAATCTTTCCTCGAGATATCCTTTACAGAATGGTGGAAACCGCATCAAAATCCATCCAGTGGTTCTCGAGGTTACCCGTGACATCCAAAAATCGGGGATTTTTGTCTTATACTAACGAAGTAGAGATTGTCGGGGAACACATGCACCAAGCGGTACTATGACGTCACACAATGTAACATTTTTAATTAGTGTCCTTAACGCTGTGGTGATGACAATGGTTCAATAAACAAATATGATCATAAGAATATATAAATACACTGTGGTGTGACCTTACCTGTGATAGTATAATATAATAAGTTGTTGAGCGCCAGATTCCTATTTAAGACAGTGAATCGAAATTTATTAATTAATCCTCGGCAGTCATCAGTAGAATTCGAGACCACTTACCCGGGCCGTAGTGTAACTTAGTTGACTAACCATTCAGTATTTATTTATAAGGAGTAGTTGAATTTGCCTATAGTATTTACTAACCACTATGAAAGAAATAGGCGTTACGTTAAAGAAAATGAATTTATTAAATGCAAAAACAAAATATTAATAAAACAGAATAGTGATAGTCACACAATTGAATTTAAAATTACTCAATGCGGCAATTAATTTAAAATAAAATAAACATTTGAATTGAATATTAATTTAGAAGTTACATATTACAGAGACGTCGGATGTTTAATTGTTTGCTCACCCATTTGAAGATTCATCATATTTAAGTAATGACCGATGATCTCGATGTTACGTCGCATATGTTTAAAAAATGATGTGATATCTCAATTACTATGAAATATCCTCATTAAGTACGTTGCCATCTGTAGAAAGATTCTTGATCAGGGATATAACCCATTATGTACTAATATAGATATCGGCAGGACATCGTTCAGTGTCGACTCTGTATGCTCAGTCCATTAGGACCCAGAAAGCAAGGTTACTACTTCCTTCTTTCATTGAGAGCTGTTGATCAATGAGTGTCTTGTCGAGGGTGCTGATACTAATAACTTCCTTGTCACGTGAGTCGTAAACTTCCCTCTCCACTGGTAAGCTTCCCTTTCTTCAGTGTTCATTCTCTCACGAGGGCTAATTGCTTCACAACTTGTAATATTTAGCAGCGTACCTACATTAGAAATGGCGTGTTAGTTGCACCATGCGTGAAATATAATGTTCCATTCCTTCCAGAAGGAACCAGATGGTCAAACCCGTGATGATTACACATGGGGTTTTAGCATCCCGAGACAATGACTCAGCCGTGGTGAAATAACTACTACGTCGTTCACTAATGTGACACATAGGGTTGGTCCTTATTGTTGCAATATACAATACTTCGTCTCTTTACAAATAAATATTAATAAAAATCTTTCTGACTATAATAATAAAAACCGCTTACAATTATCTGATATAAAAATCATCTCATGGATGTACTAATTAATAATAATAATAACATGATAAATGAATAACCCTTTAAATATAACAGCTATGGGATCGAATCGTTACAACACCTCAGTGCATCTGGGTACATATCGTCCCGTCACCGTAACGTAACGCCAGATCCCAGCGTAACGACGAAGTCGACAAGATCATTTAAAATGATAAAAACTATTTTATGTTTTTGAAGCCTAAAAACGCGGTTCCTAGTGATGAGTTACAAATGTTCATAAATTACTTTAAGTTGCTCGATTTAATTGAAAAGTTGCACAGGACTCTTCTAAAGCCATTGATCGCCATTTGGACGGAAAGTACTGCTTACACTACAAGCAAGGGAGTCTGAGGAATAATCAATCACCAGGTTAGTCATGCTTTTGTGTGTAAAGCCTTATTAAACCCTGGCACTACAGCCCTCGAAGAGCCTAGGCCTACCAAGCGACCGCTGCCCAGCCATTTGGCCTGCAGATGGTGGGGTGACGCGTGATCAGCGCATCGGGTTCCCTCGGCCGTTAATCTTGGTTTCCGTGATCGGGGCGCTGCCTCACTGTCAGACAGCTACTCAATTGTCCTCACGAGGCTGAGAGCACCTAGTTCCTGCCCTCACGTCAGTTTCTAAAATCCCTGACGGAGCCGGTAATAGAACCCGGGGCCTCCGGGTGAGAAGCAGGCGCGCTACCCCAACACCACGGTGCCGGCTAAAGCTTTATTAACACACAGAATTTAACATACAGTATACACAACGTTTAAACCTTCTATGTTCGACCCTGACTATTATATGTCAGAAAACTGTATCATAATGATGGTCATTATAACACTATTTTTCATTATGAAACAGTTTCTCACACCAATCACAGCTCAAGAAACAGTTGTTTGACCAATTAGGTGAGGATAGTAACGCATCTGCGCTAAGTTCCAAGGCCTTCTAATTTAAATTTCACTGCCTGGCCTAGTGTCATAGTGGGGCAATCGAGGAGGCCATGGTCAAATGCAAGGTATTCTCTGCGTCCCATGCGCTCTGTTCAGTACATAAAACTGGCGAAATCTCGACAGATATTTATGAATATTTATGTTCGAACATAAAATGGTTATAATAATTATCGTCGAACATAAACAGTCGTATGCAACTCGCGTATAATGGTAATTAAGACACTCGTATGGAAATTATAAAACTCGCATACGCTCGTTTTATAAACATACTCGTGTCTTAATTATTGCCATTATAGGTTCGTTGCATAATGTATTATACTGTCGTCCACGACGCCATGGATGCAGCCATTTTGTGTCTAGAAGAATTTAGTTCAAAGTATCGCGATAAACTACTCTCGAGCTATTCTACTTTACAAGGATGAGTGTAGGCCCTATTTCCAGCCTTCAGACCAGAATTAGATTTTTTTGGCAGATGCGGGAATTGAAGCCGAACTTCCGTGGTGACAGCCAAGACTTTTAAGCACTGTGCTAGGAGGTGTTCCCCCTCCTAAAGTTATTTGACATTTTCTTTACAAAGTGAAAAGTCGCATCGTGGATATTGTTGAGTCGTTAAAGAAACCAATCAGAGGATGGCACAATATCTCAAGAACCGTTAAGATGATCCCGTTCTGTCTGTACATCAAAGAGTCAAGAAACGGCAGAAATTAGGGAGAGCACGCTTCATAAAAAGGATGTCTAGACTCGGGCCCATTCTTGTCATCTTCACGCTACATTACGGGGCTGAATAGAGTCTCCGTTATATCGATCAGACCATCCTGGATGTGCAAGGAAGAGAAAGATGACCGCAATTCTCAACGTGTCTATTGAAAAAAAAAAAAAAAAACTACAAATCACTAATGGCCAGTGATCGAACCCTGGACCACAGTTTTTTTTGCCCAAGAAACTATTTCAGGAGAGTCGTATAAGTGGGAAAATTCGAAGTACTCGATTATTTCAAACAGTCGATTATGACAATAAATCGAAAAGTTCAAATATTTGAATTATTCGAAGATGATAAATACCCGACAATCACAGCAATTTGTGTAAAGAATCTGTCTAGTGCACGAGTTGTTGGCGAATCCTTGAGGGATAATCCCTTCCCCATTGAAATCCATATATCATTCACTTATCTCTTTCTAGCGGACTTTTTTCTTTCGCTCTTTCTCACTCACTTTCTTTCTTTCTCTCTTTTTTCTTTCGCTCTTTCTCTCTATCTTTCTTCCCTTTCCTTTCTCTCTCTTTCTTTCACACTTTATTTTTTTCTTTATTTCTTTCGCTCTTTTTCTTTCTTTCTTTCTTTCTTTCTTTCTTTCCTTCTCTCTGTCGCTCTTGCTCTCTCTCTCTCCCTCTCTCTTTCGCTCTTTATTTTTTCTTTATTTCTTTCGCTCTTTCTCTCTTCTTTCTTTATGTCTCTTTCCTTATTTCTTTCGCTCCTTTTCTTTCTTTCCTTCTCTCAGTCGCTCTTGCTCTCTTTCTTTCTTTCTTTCTTTCTTTCTTTCTTTCTTTCTCTCTCTTTCTTTCACTCTTTCCGTCTTTCTTTATTTCTTTCGCTCCTTTCCTCTCTCTTTCTTTTCTTCCATCTTTCTTTCTTTCTTTCTTTCTTTCTTTTCCTTCTCTCTTTCTCTCTCACTTTCTTTCTTTCCTTATTCCTTTTGTTCATTTTCTCTCTCATTCTTTTTTCCTTATTTCTTCCTTTCGCTCTTTTTCTTTCTTTCTTTCTTTCTTTCTTTCTTTCTTTCTTTCGCTCTCTCACTTTCTTTCTTTCTCTATCTCAATCTTCCTTTCCCTTTTCTTTCGATCTTTCTTTCGCTCTTTTTCTTTCCTTTATTTCGTTATTTCTTTCGCTCTTTTTCTCTCTCTTTCGTCTTATCCTTCTTACCTTCTCTCTTTCTTTCTCTTTCTTTCCTTATTTATTTCGCTCTTTTCTCTCTCTCTCTTTTCTTTCTTCTTTCTTTCTTTATTTCTTTCGCTCTTATTTCCTCTCTTTCTTTTCTTCCTTATTTATTTCGCTCTTTCTTTCTTTCTTTCTTTCTTTCTTTCTTTCTTTATTTCGCTCTTTCTCTCATTTTTCTTTTATGCTTTATTTTCTCTTTGTTTCTATTATCCGAACATTTGAATGATTCGACTCATTCAATTATTGACTGAATAGTCGGGTTATTTCACTAATATGAATATTCTGAATTATTGGAACAGTTCGATGTTGGAATATGTACAGCGCTACTCTCAATGCTTGATAACGCTCTGTGGAAAGCAGTCCAAGTGCACACCCATATATAGCGGGTTATAACAGAGATCAGTCTATTGCTGTTTTGCCCGGCGATACACGGATGGCGTGTTGAAGACTCGTGTTCGCTGCCAATCGACTTACGACGGCTCACAAATAGGCATTCCCAAGGATGGAAGATTCATTGAACTCTGATGTTCCCATTGCCATTTCTTGAGATTTCCCTGAGCGGGAATATGCAAATACACTGAACGGCCAAAAAATAAAAGATCACTTGAAAAATACAACGTTACTTTCATTCAAATCATAAATATGAACGGTACATACAGTAGTTATAGCATGGAAATAAGGTTAATTGGCCACAGTAGTTAAAAGGGACGTAAAACCAATAAGGTTAATTGGTTTCCTGGATGCATTACCATTCTTCATGTCATTGCCTCACTTAACAACGGTGATTCTTTAACATGATGCTGTTTCCAGCGGAAAGGTGTGCGCGCCATCGCTATTGTCAACAATGCAATGTCTTCTTTTCTTTTTTCTTTTGCCACTTGTTCGCATAAGAAAAGATCAATACAGCCATATCCCCAGTTGTTCCTGTGTAATTCAGAAACGAATATGCGCTTGAGGCCTGAAGATGTTGCCAGGGCAGTGGCTCTGATCGAAAATGGTGGCGCGCACATCTTTCCGCGGGAAACAGCATCATGTCAATGAATTGCTATTGTTAAGTGAAGCAATGACATGAAGAATGATAATACATCCAGGAAATCTTACTTCCATGCTACAAACAGTAACTTATGTATTAGGCCTAGAGCGTTCATATTTATGATTTAAATGAAAGGAATGTTGCATTTTTCAAGTGATCGGTTTTCTTTGCAGGTCAGTGTACGAAGGCTGTTTTTTTTTTAAGTAAGGGCCGTTTATTTTTTAAAAATCAACCGAACATTTTATTTTGAAACCACATTAATTTTAAGTATTTACATACCTTCCTCTATTTTTCTACATAGTGAACCCATGTACCATTGGCTCAAAAGGGGTCGAATCCATGTATTTGGGGAATAAATGAAAGAAACATACAGTTTCTAATGTAACATAGAGATTTCAAGCCAGGGTTCTAGCCTAACGTTGTGCAAGCGGCGAGGACCAGGTGTTCAGGAGATGAGATCATGCCTCTTGACATTCAGAAGGAACCAGTCATGGATATTAATAGGACGAGTGGAAAGTTTCGGCTGTTAGACAAGGAAGCGTGATTCGGAAATCCAGCTTAGCTTGCATTAAAACGGCAACATCGCCGCTGTGCCAGTAGAAGAATAATTAAATTTAACCCATTTGCAGGAATAAAAATAAGTAAATAATCACTGGACTGTGAATCATTTCGGATTAGAGATTTTTGTGTAAAGAAAAACCTTGTAATAATTGCACAGGAAAAACTGCAAACGCAGTATACGTCATCGGGGATTCACTGATACAAGAGGAGTGGGGAAATTAAAAATGAACAGCAACACCCACACAGCTGAAGACTAAAAATTAATTAATATCTCCAAAATGCACGATCGATTCTTATACGCATTGAGATCATTTGACGTTGAGAAGACGAGCTTTCTGGAGATATAATTTTTATAATTGTGCGACAATTAGTTCAAAAGTTGGTCACGAAAAGGACTAGGATTTTATCTTTTTGTGACTAAATAGTATAAAACTCCTGGCCTTACCAAGCCAATCATGCAGTTTCAAACGGCCAGAAGGCACGTCACTGTGCTACATCACACACCGAATGCAGTATTCAAGAGCCGGAGGGCACGTCACTACGCATCATGCAGTTACTAGTCCGTCCAGGGGACGAGACGCTGGAGCATCATAATCACGCAGTCTTCAGATATATGAACCTCAGGGGAGGTCATACTGTGCAACAAGAATAAGCACCGAATGCAGTTATCAAACGGCCTGAGTGCGCGTCACTTTGCATCAGTACATGCAGTTTCCGATAGCCCAGGGGGGCGTTACGCTGTATCAGTTCATGCAGTCATCCGATAGTCCAGGGGACGTGAAGTTACATCGCACCAAAGACAGTATACAAGCTTTCCTTGAGGGGAAAAACGCTGTATCACATCGCAGAGTTAATAACCGATAGCCACGGGCGTCGCAGTATCAATAACTTGCGTGCCTCCGTAAGGAGTTGCAAAGAAGAAATATTAAAGTATCGCCGTGTTGAAAATTAGGAAAATCCTAGTTACAGGATTTAGGTCCGACAGTACAAAGTTCACCGTAAAAGTTCATAAAATACAGTCAAAGCAGGCTGTGAACTTAGGATTCAGGGCGATAGGTCTTTAAGTAAAACGACCAAACGTATCATAACGTACGGAAGTACTGGAACATCGAGATAAATATTTTATCCAATTTAAAGAACCCGAGCAGGGAAAAACAGACTAAGGTTCGCAACGTAGTCTAGAACAATTAGAAGTGCGAGAACCGAATAAGCAAAGAAGAAAGGAAACTATAGACATTGTTTCAAGAAAGCAGACGAACTATTCAAAAGCACTAAGACTCGAGAAGTATTAGTTGCTAAATAATTTATAGGTCACCGATAGATTATCGTGGGGACCGCGAACAGAACTGACTTTCGATAAGATCAATAAATAGGACCTAAAAGGGGAGCCGTCGAGTCAGAAAAATAGCAGATCGTCAGGAACGGGATTCGAAGAAGTGCTATTGCAGGGAGGAAGCAGGTGATTCGAGACTTTCATATTCAGAGAGGATAGGAAGCCGACATTACTAAATTTCACCCTTGGAGACGGGAGGTCAAGAGGTCACGTGTGATAGGCTAAAATAGCGGCCTAGTGATCAGAAATTGTGAAGTGTAAATATATCAAGATTTTAGTGTTAAAAGTAATATATTTTTCAGTGTTTTTATTGTGTGTTCTAAACGGATACACCAGTGTATTTAAATGTTGTCAGTGTTAAATGTATACGTGTTAAATATGTGTCAAGATATGTCTGTAAACGCAATGAATTTGTATAAGATGGAGTAAGTTAACAAGTGGGCAAAATGACGCATCGCACGAGGAGAAAGGTCAGAAAACGACCTAAAAACATAAGAGTAAAGATTTTCATTATGTTTTGGTGTCGGGGGAAATGATTGTGTACAAATCCACCGGAGTTTGAGGAAACGGGATGTTTCTAAATAAATAATAACCAAATAAGAACGCGGTCTGAACAAAAATAAAGTTTGAAAAATTATAAATAATTATGTAAAAGAATAAATCCTGTAGAGGAAATGTATGAATAAAATGTCAGTGTATTTGACGAATGTTATAACAGCAAGCGAAGTAATAATAATAATCATGAAAGATATTTAAATAAAGGTAAATTTGAATTATATGAAAGAAATAGCTTTTGAGCTTTTGTAAGGAATGAAGATATGATATGAATAATAATAATAATAACAAGGTAAAGAAATATAAATCAAGATCAAATTGAATGATATGAACATAAGAGCGTTGGAGCCTTAATAAAAGTATAAGACATGATGCTAATGCATGTTCTTAAAAAATAGAGCGATTTAGAGTCAAGGGAAAGATTAATATAAATTGAGATATGAATCAATTGTTACTATGGAATTTATCAGTTCTTTGGAAGGCGATAGGCTGTAAAATACTGTATAGCGCAATGGAACGCAATTAAAATAAAAAGTCACGCTAGGAATGCGTAGAAGTTAAATGTACTTGGTAAATTACTTATGAGGGGTAGTTGATTGCAGTGAATTGAGATATGATGTAAGTCCTCTAAATGTGACGTAGATCACGAGGCCATGTGTGTGTTATTATGTAAAAGGGAGCAAATGTATGGTATATTTGAGCGTAGGTCATGTAGGCCACGGCCGACCTAAATCGCATTTTGTATAAGTCCTCCAATATGGGAATGGTTTCCGAGGCATGTTAAGAGATTCGAACCTAGAATCCTCTTGTTGTTGAAGCCGCTAATTATTCGTCGTAGAATGTGTATTACTCTTCCCAATCAACGAGGACCCTTCATAATTAATAAATGCCAAGATTACGAAAGTGGTTTATGAGCCCAATAATATTGTTGAAAGTAAAACGAGATGTAAAAAGCCATGTCTCCCCAAAGAACTGAAAATGAAAGGAAGGTTTGTTTAAAAGCATTGAGGAGAGCTCCACCCGCAGACTAAAACGGGAAGTTTCCCGCACAGTCATAAATCACGCTCAAGTATTACGGTCAGACCCTAGCTGCAGGAGGGGTGGGTGAAGGCCGTCTGGAAGAAGTAAATATTACACCGTGAGTGTTTAAAAGTTGTTAATGACCCGGGCGTTGAACCGAGGTCCATGTAGATTTATATTACCGCTTGCCAGTTCAGATCGTAGTTTTATTATGTGATAATGGTCTTATAAGACAAATAAAATAAATAACAATCCCTATTGTAATGTTGTATGGAAGCAGGATTCCACGAGTTAAATGAAGGTAACTAGGTTCCGGGAGTAATCATAGTTTTTGACTGTGTCAAGTAATCTTTATAACTCTGGAGTACACAAGTATTTTCCCGATCACCGTGATGAATTTGTAAAACTTGAGAGAGATGGTAAATGCTGAGAACATGTGAAGTGCCCAAATATTGAAGTAAAGAATTAACATGTACTTTAAATGTAATTATATATTGTTTTGATGATAAGAAAATATAAAAATAGTTATTGAGGTGTACAAAAGTATGACACCATTATTATTGGAAAGTATCGAGCCAAAGGAGCTCGTAGTTATATGGAACTTTAAGATAGGTACTTTATGGAAGTAAAAATAATTATGAATGGTTGGTTTTAAAGGAAACCATGTGTTTTAATAGAATATTTGTTTAATTATGATGTTATTCCTTGTTCACTTTGAACAAGTAGAAAGATATTGGTCAGTAGTTTATTTGTTTTATTGTTTGTAGCGCCATAATTTTGATTAATTAAACGTGTTAAAATCGGAGTTGATTTTGTTGTTATTTTGCAAGTGTATCCTCTATTTAATCCAAAATGTGTAAGTCACAGAGTGGGAGAACTTACTGCAACCCCGAAAATCCCGAATTGAGCAATGCTGGCATACTGGGATTTGCATATTTCTTGCTGAAAGGACACAATAGTTGCCTTGTTTATTTAGGCACTTGTCATACCTTAAAACTAAGTTCTGAAATCCCTCTGCATAAAAGTTTGCC
Organism: Meconema thalassinum; assembly: GCA_946902985.2. Lineage (NCBI taxonomy): Eukaryota > Metazoa > Arthropoda > Insecta > Orthoptera > Tettigoniidae > Meconema > Meconema thalassinum. Next base: position 226,542,726 of record OX336395.1, on the reverse strand, counting down.
GCCTGCGCTGACAACCAAGAATTCACTCTTGAGGAAAATCCATTGATAGAGTGGTTATCATGAATCTTCAGTCCTGGTGAATTTTCGTGTCAATTGCAGTCACCAAGTCATCTGTGATCACAGACCTGAGCGTTCATCGACATGAACATTTTCACGGCCACTTTTGAACCCACGTACCCATTTTCTCACTTTACCTTCCTTCATTGCATTTTCACCATACACTTCACAAAGCTGACGATGAATGTCTGCAGCCGACATGTTTCTTGCACTCAAAAAACGTATCACAGATCGTACCTCACACGCGGCGGGCGAATCAATAATCTTGAACATTGTAAAGATGCACAGTTCAGCGTACAGGTTAGCTACACAGCTGCAACTGACGCCTGCTTGTTCGCAAAGGATGCCGGGAGGAAGCGCGCACGCTTGTTGCGGCGTGCACACTAACTACGGGCTTAAAAACGGCCCTTTCTTAAAAAACAGCCCTCGTATATCGAAAACGTTTGGTTCTAAGGCCTTAAACGATGGTTTTTCGGGTCTCGTTGGGACCTTCCGAGTTGTGCTTCTCGCGTTGTGAGCCTTAAAATTAACTTTATCTGGTCCTTCTAAGATAAATTCGATATTTCGCTTATATTAACCTTTCCTAAGGTGCTAAAGGGGGGCCTTCAGTGTTTTGACTGGTTTGATGCAGCTCTCAATGTCTTCCCGTCCTGAGCTAGTCGTTTCATCTCTACATAGCCAACACATCCTACATATGAGGCATTCTGTTTAACATACTGGCCATTAAAGGTTATTGATACGTGTTACCCCTAGTGGCAAGTTCGTTAGTTGGATTACAGTGGGTAAAAGCACAACACAAATGGCCCTTTTTAGAAATATTGGCTTTATTGCAGGTCTAGAAAGTTACACCACACAATAAACACTTGGAAACCAATTAGCAGTCTCAGTCAATTCCTCCCTTATGGAGTTCACTCACCCCTTTCACTTACTCACAGAAGTTCATCCCTCACTAATGAGGTAGTCCCGTGTACTGGCTAGAAATAACTGCACTCTTCCTCTTGTAAACAAGCCATAGTCTGACACTCACTTTTCTTGAATACACACTGTCTTGCCGTCCGCAGGCTAGGGAACAATACACTGCGTTTCGCAATTCACCACACTAACCTCCGTCGCACTGGAAAACACACTCGCTCGGCACTTCGCCTCAATACTTCTGTCGCACAGTCAAACACACAGTTCGTCATCACCGGCCAGGGTCGCTCTTTATATATCGGAGCTGATGCCTCAATGGATGTTCCTGGAGCGGACCAGGTTTCACGGTTTCTCGAGCGTTCCATCACTAGTTGGGTCACAAACATTCTGGTCCATCCCTTTTGTTCCCGCTGCGCAAGCGGCCGGCCGGGGGTGGCCTCGGGCGACTGTGAGTCACGCGCAGGGGAATGAAGCAACCTCGCAGCCGTAACATTATCATACAGGGTATTTCACTCAAAGCGGGGCCGGACGGTCAGCGCTGCAGGTAGAACGTCGAGCTAAAGGTCAGACGAGCAGATAGCATCGCAGAGCTGTGACATCAAATGTCATAAGAAGGAAAGAAGTGCTGTAGGATTGATGAAATTAATACTGCGGAGCAGGGCGGTGCTGGGACAGTTGCGACGCAGTATTTGCCGAGTAAATTTGACTTTGTTATTTCGTTTATAGCCTTCGTTTATAACCCCAGATCTTACGATTTGCAATTTTTATTTATGGGGAAAATTGAAAAATAAAGTTTATGCAACAAACCCTCACACTAGATGAACTCAAACGAAATATCACGAGAGAAATTGAGGCTATCTGGGTAGATAAATTAAAGCGCGAGAATGAAAATTTCCATAGACGATGCCAGAAATGTGTAGATGCAGGTGGAGGACATTTTCAACGTCTTCTGTGACAAGTTGAGTAATGATTTTACTTTGATTATGTGTTAAGTGTGCTTGTTATTTACATGTGATTCGTACGGGCGCTCTCTCGACCTCAAGCTCAGTGAGTTGCCATTGTGTTGCTTTGTGTGATTGACCGTGTATTTCGACGAATTATCAGATGTAATAACGGACCAAAAACCACAGCACACATGGTTCACATGGAATGGTGTGGATTTAGGTGGAAATTCACTGTGGAAATCTGAAGTAAATATTTCTGTCAGATGAAGCCTTTAACATTATTTGAAGTCGTCAGAAATATCAATATTTGAAAGAGAATATGAATACAGGTTATCTACATTTCTACCATACTCCATAGCCTACATACATACAGGTCTATTAGGGTAAACTGTACAGTCATTGGCACTGCTTGCATTTATTTGATTATAATAGTATTTTTGCAACAATAACATTGCCACAGAGTGTTTTATCCTTCCATTCTATTACTCCTTGGCCTATATACTTCATCTTACTGCCACCAGGTGAACAGTTTTGAAGTGAATGTTGGAACAAGTTGGTGTTGTTCATCACTGCTGGTATTTTGTTGACATCTAACAGTTTTGTTCAGGTTACTAGTTCCAAACTTCGATGTTTGGAGCTCAGTATACAAACTGTATTTTAAGGGCAAGTGTGAAAACAAGTTGAATATGCCTTAATGTATTTGTTCTGTGTTTATGAAGCACTCTAACCTATAATTATTATGTGTAATGGGGGTGCCAAGTACTGTCTGTTTGCTCACTTAATATTTCATAACCGATTTATAATATGTTAAGGCTCTGTATTTAGTTTCTTAATATTTATAATCAATATTCATAATGTACAGAACATGAGACAAACAACAGCAGATTTTCTGTTCAAAATTATTCATTTAATTGCTTAGTGTCTTTAAGTGCCAATAACTGTACAGTTTACCCTATACAAACAAATCACACATTGATCAACAAATTTGAGAGCTAGATTATTTTTGCCCAGTATTGGGCGACGTCAATAGCGCTGGAGGAGGCTGCAATCAAATCGTTCATAGTGCACTTTGAAGGACATAAGTTAAGTCATACTGACATAAATGTTGGATTGTCTGCTGCTCTCCACAGTCACAAAATGATGAGTCGCATGAGAAACCCCACTTCCACAGATTTACGTTTGTTCTGCCGACTCCTGTACGGAGTCTGTTAAGGGCTTTCCAGGTTGTCCACTTCTCCTGGTAATAATAATAATAATAATAATAATATCGTATGCCCTCGGATGCCGGGTGAAAGCTTTGTTATTTGACACCCAAAGGGTAGCTTGCATGTCGAAATTCGTTGTTCCTTTGAAGCACTATGAAAGTCAAGGAGGTTAGATATCTAAGCTCCTTGAACACTATAGCGCTTTCTAGTAGAGAAATTAGGAACTTTGTGTTAGCGGAAACTCCCGAGATTAATTTTCCACTATGAACACGGCCTACTGAATTCAAAATAGGTTCTTTGACATGCCAACATCGTATGACATGGTGTCTTAATTTTTGCCGGCTTTCAAAACTCACTTACCACAGCCAGAAGCGAACCTGCAAGCTTGGTGGTTAGTAGACAGACACGTTGACCACTCACCCACTGTGTCCACATGGAAGACTTTCCTTCGGCTTCATCCAGTTGGAAAGGTTCATTTTTCCACATCTTGATCCTAGCATTCTCTGCTTTCCCTTAAAGCTTAACTGATGTGCGGAAGAAACCATATAAGGGGCAGTCAAATGAAAACGAGACAGACGATATAACGAGCATGGCGCAGATGGTGGTAACACAGGGAGGTGTGTAATGCCCTCTATTGGGAACGTTCACCGCAGTGCCATTTGTCTTAGAGGCGTGCTCGATGTGAGGTCAGTGAATCGTGTGTGGATCCGACGTCACTATGGTGCCCGGGAAAGAGGAACAGCAAGATGTGGTGCTCAAGGAGAGACAGGAAGTGGTTGGTTCCTTAGTTTAGGGGCTGCGACAACGCGGTCATGTAGTCCCGTGTACTTTGGGTGTGTAGAATCTGTCTGATAACCGATGTTATTTGTGGTGGCTGTATTAGTGTGTGTTATCTGTTTTTAATTCAAGTAAGGACTGCAGACATTGAATTTTAAGTAGTTCCTACTTTTGTCGCCAAACGCCACCGACAACGACTACTAGTTCGGAACTTGGCTACTAGACGCCACCGCATTCGTCTCCTGGCGACGAACGTAGGAACCTAAGAGCGTTGTTTAACCTCTAATTTAGCTTCACACAGCTGTAATTAGTGGAAATTTCATTAACATGCCATAAATCTATGACATGGGACCGCCGGCTTTTCTTCCCCTCCGAAAGAAGGCATACAGAGGGATTTTTAACGCTCTTAAAAATCCGATGACTTTGTCCGGGTTTGAACCCGCGATTTTGGGCATAGAAGCTCAGCATGCTACCAACTACACCACCGGAGCCGCCTAGACAGGAAGAGGAATCCATGCCCGAATGTCTGCTGTGCCCTGAAGAAAGTCGTTCGTGCCCGTCGAATTGCTTCGGATGCAGAGGTGCACGCCTAAGTACAATCATGATTCCGGAAGCATTCACAAACATTTTTCCAAGAAGGCATTGACCGTCTTGTCCACAATGGGATAAATCTATTAACAGTTATGGCGAGCACTTTTGAAATAACACACAATGTATTTACTTTTTGTCCACTAGTCTCGTTTTCATTTCCCCCCAGCGGCTCACTACTAGTGGGACGTGGGTTGACGACCACGGGATCCGAGCTCAGTCCGGCATTGCTTCCACTTACTTGTGCTGGGCTCTTCTCCGTCTTCTTTCCTGTCGACCTCTCTTGGTCAACTCTTGTTCTCTTCCAACACCGACGGTATTAGGGTATCCGAGGCCTAGGGAGGCTTTTCCTTTCCCGCCTTCATTGGCCTTTGTCTCATCTTTCCTGATGCCTCATTCTTCGAGGTGTCAGCCTTCTTTTCATGTTATCTCCTGCCTTCTGCACAAGGCCTTCAAGGAGGCAGGGTGTATGTAGCCCCACCACTTCTGGTGCACCCTGGATAATGCTACACCCTCAAGGGCTCGCGGATGGTGAGTTTGAGAGTTGGCGATCCCTTTTTTTCCCCTTCTTCCACTGACTTTGGAGCGAGCCCTCTCCTCTTTTCCTATCTGCCTTTCATGGCTCTCCTTCCTTCCGAGTCCCCCAATCCTCATTCTTCGAGGATTGAGGGCATTTCTTTTCTTCCTGTCCTTTATTTACCTTTACTTGTTTACCATTTCTTCCCCTAGTATGTAAGTCTGTAGTTAGTGTTAGTTATAGTTTTCATTCCCATCTCATCTTTCACTATCACTTAGACCATTAGGGACCGATAACCTACATTTTAGGCTCCTTAAAACACCAATCATCATCATCATTTTCATTTGACTGCATCTGTCTCGTTTTCATTTGACTGCCCCTTATACAATGAATACAAGTATTGTTCTAGTAAAAATCATTAAGGAAGTAATTTAATCCAAACAGAATGAGCCAGAATTGAAATAGAAAAGGTATTGAAACCGAAACATAAAAGGGAATATTATGAGAAAATGTAAAGTTGTAATTATTATAAAAAGTTTACACAAGGTAATAATTATTCATGGACATCCATAATGTTCAAATATTCATTTAGATACTGTAGAAGGAGATCGTGGATTTCTTTTTTTATATATATACAATATTTTTGTTTGAGTTGTTCTTAAATAACTCAATGGACTGTAACGAGATAAGGTGAATTATTGGAACAGTGAAATTGTTATAAATATAATTTCAATTTATAAGTAGGATCTCCGTAAGTTTACTTATATCCAAAAATAGGATATGAAGTGGCTTTGTCCCCATTAAATATTTTTGAATATTTTTTTCTTTTTTCTTTTGCACCTCAAGAGTAAAGTCCCATAGCTTCCGATTGTAGGATGAGGTTTTTATCGCCATTTACTGTATTTGTGAAAGAGTAGTGGAAATACATCAGTGGATATTTTAATTTTATTTGCATTGTTCTATTTTTGTTAGAGTTTTTTCTTTTTATTTGAGTGACTTCCGAATTAATTCGATGAACACCTGACTCCAATTCGTTCAAGCTTTTATTTAATATTGCTCTGGTTTTTCACTGCCGATTGTGATGAGCCGGGCCATTCAATCCAAGGTCGAGCAAACGTGCACAATACAACAACCTTGGTCTACCCCTACAGTTCTTGTCCTCGACCCTTCCTTGTATAACTAAGTTTGCTATTCTTGGGTGTCTTAGTAGGTGTCCTACCAAGCTATCTCTTCTCTTCATTAGCAGTTGCCATAAACATCTCTCCTCCCCCACTCGTCTTAATACCTCTTCATTTGTAACCCTATCTACCCATTTGATCTTCATAATTCTCCTTTAACAATACATTTCAAACGCTTCTATTCCCCTCTTACCTGCTGCTCCAACAGTCCAAGTTATACTTCCATAGAGCGCCACGCTCCAGACAAAGACTTTCTAAAAAGACTTCCTAATACAGTACCTAAATCTATATTCGATGTCAACAGTTTCCTTTTCTGTAGAAATGTTTTCCTTGCCTGAGCCAACCTATTTTTATATCCTCTTTGCTTCGTCCGTCAATGGTTATTTTGCTTCCTACGTAACAGAAGTCTCCTACTTCCTTCAGCTTTTCACCTGTCAATTTGACGCCCATAGAGGTTTCTGATTTCTTTTGACTGCATTCTAATATTTTTATTTTACATTTATTAATTTTCATCATGAATTATTTCCTCAAGAGAGAATCCATACCATTAAAAACTCACTCAAATCCTCTGGTGTGTCGGCCAAGATGACGATGTCATCAATAAATCTTAACTCCTACTTTAAATGTTCTCCAATTTCCTTCATTGTTTGTTCAATGTACAGATTGAAAAGTATGGGTGATAAGTTGCAGCCTTGTCTGACACCTTTCCGAACACCAGCTTTTCTCTCATGTCCTTTAGCTGGATTAACTGCCGTCTGGTTTCTGTATAGATTGTGGAGCACCCCCTGTACTTAATTCCAATCCTTTTCAAAATGTCAAACAACTTACTCCAATCAACGTCCTCTTATTTTTCCTTGTTCTACCAAGTCCAAGATAGCCTAAGACTTAGGATAGTACAGCTAAAGTATTTTAATTGCCGTTACCTATTTGCAGAATCCAACAATAAATAATTATATTGAACCCTTGCAAAGAAGCTTATGAGACTCAGTTTCGGGGGGTGTAACAGTCCATATCGTAAGTTGTTGTTAAAGCGCTTCATTAACATGCAGGGTAACATATAACAAAATAATATGCAGGAAAAAGTGAAGCCAGGGTTATAACAAATGAATTTAATAACAGATCAGCTATTTACAATGATGAATTAACAAACAAAACTCCCATAATGACTCCCACTGAATAAATTAACTTTGCCAAAACTAGGCCAAATCTCAGGAGAGATTATTACTCGGGCGAAGTGTCCCAAGAAGAAAATCAACAATAATGACAATGTATGCGCGAGTGCTGTTCTACATGCTTCACGATGAGTACAATTGAATGCATGATTCGTCATCATCCGGAATAAACTTTCAGAAGACGAATCCGCATTACTTAGAGCTAGACAGACGCGGGGAACAACTATACAACGCTTAAAACTAAACCACACACTTCCTATACTTAAAATAAACAACACAATAATTTCCGCGTGAAATTGGAATCAAGACTGCCGTAGCAAAACATTACTGCCTAAAATTAGGACTTCTCACAAATCAACACAAGTAAGTTAACACGTGACCAGCAAAACAAATACACATATGACCGCCGTCATTTTTACAAGTACACTACCACTACACCACACGGGTGCCACATACTAAATTACGTGAATTGAGTCATAAACAAATCACTAGGCTCAAAGCCAACATTTACATCATTAACACAACATTCCATCCATACGACATGCAATAATCCGTCACAAACATGGCGAACTCCCCAATTAATTATGGTTCAAAATAACCATCACAAAGAACAGGTTTGCTAAATGAAAGCTTAAAGGGGCCAGTCGGAAAATAGGACTGCCTAACAAAATAAGTCACCAGGCGAGACGGGCGATTCGTGGAAATCGGCATATCTCTCAACCCACGTGTCAAAATAACCTCGACCTCCCAAGGCACGGGATCCAGTCTCGAAGAAGCGTGCCCCAAAGCACAATAATAAGTGTGTGTGTGTGTCAGAACAAAATGTATCTCAGCATTTCCCCTAGGAAATCCAAGAATCAGCATATGGACAAGGAACAGCGGTCTCCTCAGAGCACCCTGCCTTTCCATCGAAATACAACAACAACAATATGAAGGCGGTAGGACCTCTACCCCTCTTCACGTAGAATCAAAACCACACCTGACACAATAACACACACAGAATCACACGTATGGGTTTGACAGACCCTGAAATAAAATGCCATAAATATATTCCACCTGCTGGCGCCTCCGTCCTATGCCAGTGACTATCAAACCTGAAAAGGACTCAAAAAAATCTAAAAAAATTAGAACTAAGGTGTTCTACAATTACATCTTAATTTGTTGCGCTTGGCAACCCTAATATGAATAATAACCTGTTCAGCAAACATCTTACAGTAATTACCTCCCTTTCCTATCAAAAATATGAACTTTAATAAAGCACCACTTATCGAATGTAACGGGTTTCGCATTCGCATGGATAAAATCACGTACACGCGCCGTGTACCTTAAATATGCCTCCAAAGAAAAATAAATACACAATAAACAACTTTGGACACGCGATAACGTACATTTAAAACATTTAGTGTCGGTACAAGAAAAACAATCTAAAACAAGAAAAAGACTAAAATGAACTATTTACAAAGTTCCCCCGCCAATCTAACTACATATTGAATAATCAATTTTTGTACATCACCGTATCAGCTTGCAGAACATATGACTTGCATCTCAGCACATTTCCCTACGGGAAATTAGCCCTCCATCGTTGTCTTCGTAGAAGCGTGGGACATCACTCCGGCTCCTGACCACACGTCGGACATCTTGGTGTAGTCTCTTTGGAAGAAAAGTTCAATGTTATTATAATTTGACCTGGCTATAATCGCTTGTGAGTTTAATAATTTCGCCCACGAATTGTCCTATGCGATTAATCAACGAAGACTTTCTCTAGCTCTCGCTTACACACGCACAATACAACACTTGAAAAAATACAGTAAAAATTTACATGAAAAGTACACTTCAAACCCATCGTCACTGGCTTGACAATACAAGTTTTAAATCTGCCTGTCTCGCAGTCGTTATCTCGCTCGGTAATCTCTACTGCTCTGCGTGGACCTTCGGTCGGGTTGAGCGCTAATTGGAATGTTACTCAAGTCTTGCCCCTAAGAGCTGAAAATAGTTGTCTTCAAGATAATATTAGAGTACTTAAAATCACCACGCAAACTGGCGTGAAGTTAGCTCACCAGAGCTCACAAAGTATTACTTCGAAATAATATTAGAGCTTTAAAAATCACTACGCAAACTGGCGTGAAGTTAGCTCACCAGAGCTCCAAACAGATAGACATCGAAACAGCGTCTCGTCGATCAATTTATTGGAAACTGACAGAGTGAGGAGGAGTGGGGTGAATTAAGAAAAATTTTCTAGAGTTTTCATCTCACACACATGGGACTAGTGTCAATCTTCATCATTTAATTCAAACGTCTCAGCGCACTCATGCGGAGATAATTCGGATCGGCGGTTCTTTAGATAATCAATTCCGCGCGCTTTTTACCAGTGACGCCACCCATCGCGTGCTTTAGGCTTGGTCTCTCCTGATTGGGTGATTCAATCGTAGGTCGGTTGCAAGAAACTCGTGACCGTCCCTTTATGACTCCAATTCTGGTGCATGTTGTTACACAATTTGGCCTTGAACTCAGCTTACCCGGCCGTTTTCAAGAATAGCTACCAAGCTCTGCTTCTGTGGCAATCATTGCAACACGCTAACTTGCCTTCCTCTTTGTCACCATCCATAAGTACTGCCTGGGCCGCAGTAATAATAATAATAAATCATGAATACTTATTTATCGCAGATTAATAAGGGTTCAATATTTATAACAATATGACTCTGTTGAGTATTACTTTGAAAATCCTGGCTCCAGTTCGTGTATCGATTGAGGTTTCTCTTTCTTCAATACACAGAGTTCCTCTAGAAGTGTTATTAGTATCGACAATATCAATAGAAAATAATTAACCTAAATGACCAAGTGCTTGAACTGCCTGAACTAAACTTTAGTACTTGCCAAGATCAAAGCCTGTATTTCTACGGGATTCGCAGATCTATAAGGTGAGTTCAAAAAGTAATGAGCCGGAGGCTGTAATGCGCAAACCGGTTACTACATCGGCTAATCGTGGCGTGTGTAACGAGGTGTGGTTCCGACCAGAGCTTGGAAGGTCACAGCCCGTCACTAGAGGGCACGCGTGCACGTCACGTGACGATAAAAAGCGAGCAGCATCATGCATCAATCGTCCAACGCTGACAGTCGCATTGCAAGCAGTGACATGGAGGCGTCAAAATAAGAGCAAAGAGGTGTTTTTAGGTTTCTGACAGCGGAAGGAGTAGGGGGAACGGACATTCATCGCCGAATGACACAAGTGTACGGCGAACACTGCATGTCCCTTGCAAGGGTCAAGGCGTGGCACAAGCGCTTCAGGGAAGTACGGGTGTCGGTAGCCGATGATGCCCGGTCTGGGGCACCCTCCTGCATTACCGATGACAACGTCCAGCTGGTTGATGCACTCATTACCCAGGACCGCCGAGTGACAGTGAACGCCATAGCCGCCGTGGTCGGATTGAGCGTCGGAAGTGTGCACACCATCATGAAGGAACGACTGCACTTGCGCAAAGTGTGTGCCCAATGGGTGCCCCACAGTCTTCAACCACGCCAGGAAGCATGTCGAATGGCCTACTGTATTGGTCTTGGTTGGATGATTGATGCATGCTGCTGCTCGCTTTGTATCGTCACGTGACGTGCACGCGTGCCCTCTAGCGACGGGCTGTGACCTTCCACACTCTGGTCAGAACCACACCTCGTTACACACGCCACGATTAGCCGATGTTGTCACCGGTTTGCAAATTACAGCCTCCGGCTCGTTACTTTTTGAACGCACCTTATATATGCTTTGAAAAAATCTTAGTAAAGTTAATTTCTATCCGTGATAACCTTGTTCTGGGGAAAACAAGGAAACAACAGTTTTTGAAGATGTATACACACTCCAGTGTTACATTACAAACTAACAGGCCACAAACTGAACAATCTATTGAACTTCTTTCAACAGAAGACGCACACAGAGCAGATTGGTTACGTATGGCGGTGGTTCACTTGTGCTAGTAACCTGTTGCCTGTCACAAGTGCAAGGAGTCATTCTATAGTGTAACATATCGATTACGGAGAGATCGAACCCACATACTTCAGCTTACATAATATGATTTGTAACTTATTCCTATTTAATGTCAGTTATTTTCATCCATTTCATATATGTGTTCATTCATTCCATTATTTAGATTTAAAGAGTGTATTTCAATATGTTAAACATAATGCAAGTTCTGTGTCAAGGTTGTACGTTACGACAGAAAGGGCTTTCACATAGTAAATTTATAACCCCTCAATATATCTCTTGAGTCCGCGTGGCGAGCAACAACAGGCTTCACAAGGGAAACTTGAACCCAAATAAAACAGTTTAAGAAGATATCGGCAGACCCAACCCAAGGGACCAGAAACAATAAAACCTTCGGTAGCGAGGAGGGTAATTCTAAATAAAATAGTTAGTTAGTTACTGTCGTTTTAAGGGGCGGAACTACGAGGTCGTCTGCCCCTAATAAAATAGTAACAATGGAGATGTCGGAACAGAAGCCTTCGCATATTTTTTTAAATAAATTGTTTAATAGCTCTGGAGATAAGAAGAAGAAAGTGTGTCACAACCTTCACCCTGAAAGTAGCCATCTGGTCCTGGATAAAGGACTTGCTTCGACCAATAGTGAAGGAGCGTCACTTTCTGGAGGCAATATGGAAATATTGCAATTGGCGGATCCCCTACTGCTGGTGGGAGGTATAATTACCGTATATAAGACGAGACAGACCAGAGTGAGCATCAATTATCATCTCGATCATTCTATATTATTGATACCAGTAGTATCTCTGCTTAAAAGTAAAAACTTGTCTTTACCAGCAGATGGTACCGAATGAAAATAGAGTCTGTGAATAATTAGAAGCAGGATATTTCCAGCATTGTGCTGAATATCAAAGTAGAGTGAAACAACTCTTATTTCACTCAGCTAGTCGACAGCATCTGTTCAATCAGTGATCAGATAACTTGGTAGGTAGGATTGGTCACTGGAACTATGAATGAGGACCCGAGATGTCAACTTCAGCAACGAGATAGCTACGCCAACATAGCCCATGAAGATCAACAAGGCGGTGAGCTCCATTACAATGTCACAGTCAATTAGGGCAGTAGTATGTATGGCACAAACCTTCCGTCAATATCATGAGAATATAGAATATATTAAGATTTACACCAGTTTATCATGTATTTTTATTTAAGGGAGCTCATCGACCTATATTTAAAGTCCAATCAATGCTAACTGTTTTATATAGCGTTTTCTAAACATCCCACGACCTCCCCAATGTTTAAAGGGCCGAAAGTTACAGCGCAGCAAATGCAACGCTGCGTAGTCAAGGCTACTATTGTTACTGCGGAGAGAGCGGTGGGCATAGTTTTGACCGGGACCGGTGTCGGACAATTTTCACACTTCGGCAGACTATAACTTTGGAACGGTAAGTCGGAGGAAAAAAATGTTTTAATAAATGTTGTAGACAATTTTGAGAGGAACAAATTTCTAATTCGCTCTTTTGTGAACAAAACATTTTTTCTAGGACAAAAAGTGAAAAAACACTTTTTTGGAAACTTTGGCGCCACCTATCTTCTGCATTTAAAAACGTATGACATGACCTCAATGAGCCAAATTGTAGGTGACAATGTCCTCTACATTTTTGTTTAAAAAACTTTTCTTTAAAATACGTCGATTCAGAGAAAAATGCTTTTCATTTTTTTTTTGAGTTTTCGACAAAATGATCGTGCAAATTATTCTGACATAGAGTTAAGCTTGTCTTGTGCTTTTCTAACGATTTACTAAAAGCCAACCATAGCACGGTTTTTGGAACAAAAGGGGTTTCTTCTGTGCAGCTGTACAATACAACAGATGTAACACATATAGTTGCACATGACACTTACGTGCATATTTTTGTACATCCCCACTGCCCCAAATTATCGCACATTTTTGTCACTTTCATTGAGCTAACGTACTTTATGGATAACCCCTAATCGTCCTATAGCATTGATTTACAGTAGTTTACCACATCTCAACATTAGCAAATGGGATACAAACATAGATCAGCCTCCCAGTCTGTAACTTTCCGATTCTACCAACATTTGTCTTTATAAAGGAAGATCAACAAGTCCATATCGCCCAACAGGCGCGCCAACCAACAGCGGAACTTGCCTTGCCATCGAGGATACACACGGTGTGTGTGCCAACGATTCCAGATTCCCTCTCCCCTGCCTTTTGATCCTCTATTTTCTTTCTTCCAGAGATGAAGACTTTCAACAAACTGTAAGTGAAAGTTATGAAGTTATGTAGTATATTTACAGAATGGATATTCAAGTACCTTTGGGAGAAAAGGGCAACGACCAGCTGGATTCAAGAGGAAAATAAGATGATGATTGTTGTTTCAAGGGGCCTAACATCTGGGTTATGAAACTATACCTATAACTAGAAGAGGAATTGGAAACACAAATAAGAATACGAAAAAAACAAGAGGAAAGGAAATGCCCTCAATCCTCGAAGAATGAGAATTAAGGGACTTGGAAAGAAGGAGAGACATGAAAGGCAGATAGGAACGTGGAAGGAGGAGAGGGCCCACCCCAAAGGCAATGGAAAAAGGGAAAAACGGACCCAGCTCAGGAATCCCTCGGGGTCACCAAGCCCCGTAATCACCAGCCGTGAGCCCTTGAGGGTGAAGAAAAGAAGGTTTTACAAAGAAATAATATATGAGAAGAAGACTCTGTGGACAGAGAGAAGCAGCATATTCTAAGAATGAAGAACGGGAGTGAAAATAATAAAGAGTGAAGAATTGAAATTGGCATATGGCCCATAGCAGGCCTCATCGGAAAGAAGAAGAAGAAGAAGAAGAAGAAGAAGAAGAAGAAGAAGGTTCTATGTAGAGAAACAAGTTATATAACTAACCAGTTTTTTTTATCATTTCAAATGATCTTCTCCACTTCGTCGTTATGCTTTGGGTCTAACGTTAAGTGGGACGGAGACGGAGACTGTGACGTCATGCAGCCACGCGGGAAGCCTAAGTTATTGGTTAATGGAGTCTGTTGAAAGAGTCCTGGGGCGTCGAGCGACCTGGGACTTCGAGCAAAGCGAAAAGAATACAGGGTGATTCCTAAAGAGGTGTACAAGACGCCAGATAAGAATACAAGGTGACTCTTAAAGAGGTGTACAAGATGGCAGAGAAGAATACAGGGTGTCTCCTAAAGAGGTGTACAAGATGTCACACAAGAATACAGGGACTTCTAAAGAGATATACAAGATGCCAGATAAGAATACAGGGTGCCTCCTAAAGAGGTGTGCAGGATGTCAGAGCAAAATACAGGGTGACACTTAACGAGGTGTACAGTATGTTAGATTCAATCAAATACAGAGTGACCCTTAAAGAGGTTTGCAAGATATCAGATTCAAATAATGGGTGACCCTTAAAGAGGTGCCCGCACAGGAAGCCTAAGTTAATGGGTAATGGAGTCTGTTGAAAGAGTCCTGGGGCTTCGAGCGAAGCGAGAATTTCCTTAGTCTTTCTAACATGTGTAGCATTTGTAGCATACGTCATTTGAAATGATATAACGGCTAGTCTTTCAGACTGACTGTAATTTTATAATAACTAAGTCACACTGGCCATTTCTTACCAAAATGGCAACTCCGCATCGTCCCTTTTCTTTAATTTTACGTTTAAAAAAATATTGGGTGTGTGCTACTACTATGCGCGACGATATTTGAGCCTACCGTCTTCCCTAAAGGCCAGTAACATTAATGCCTTACAGTTCAAGAGGAAGCCACGGCATTATTCGTTCAACAAGTAGGTTGTTCTTCATAAAATATGCCCCTATTCTTTGTTGTGCTAGTGTTTCCCGTGAATCTCCATTTCCAATATTTATTTGATGTCTTCTCTTGTTGTCCTACCTTCTTCTTCATCTTCTTCTTATTCATGGCGTTGTTCCCAATTATTTTTTTGGGGGTCCGCCAATCGGCACCTCGCTCTCCATTTGTTGCGGTTTGCTGCATCTATAGGACGAAGACCTACGATGCGCATATCGTCGTGTAGGGTATCCATCCAACGCCTTTTTGGTCGTCCTGGAGGTCTTTGTCCATCAGGTTCGAGAGCAAGTGACTTGCTTACCGAGTCTCCCACATTTTGGCTGGAATAGGGGCAATTCCAAGAGTATTGCGGACGTTTTTTGTTCTTAATATGATCCAGCCGTGTAATTCCCAAGGATCATCGTAGCATCCGCATCTCCATTGAGTGCAAGGCTTGTTCATGTTTCTTTGTATTAGGCCAGCATTCAGCTCCATACAAAGCAACAGGGCGGACGACTGATTGATAGATCTTAGTTTTGAAGCGCAAAGGGATCTTGCGGTCACAGAGAACGCCTGTGACCTGGCGCCACTTCATCCATGCAGCATACACTCTTGCACGGGCATCGGAGACACTCCCTTATCCTATGTAAATGTGCATTTACCATCCCCCTAATCTATACTGAAAATAATGCAATCATTGCTCGATTCTCACTAATGGCCATATTGTGTACACTTTTTTTTGAGCCGTTTCGGCCATCAATGGACAACGATGTTCTTCACTCATATGATCACTATAATGCTTGTTTTCTTGTCTGCCAGTAGATCTTCATTCTTGACGAATGTTCAGCTCTCCTTTCTTCCGTCCACTTGCAGTGAGGGCGAGGCATCACAGATGTTGAAGGGTGTAGATAACTGGTTGATTTAACCGCCTTTCTGAACAGGTTCCTATCCCAAACCAGAGCTTGATTGATTCAAGCTTCTGGTTGGTTCTTAAGTTTAGAAGCTGCGACAACGCGGTCATGTAGCCCCGTGTACTTTGGGTGTGTGTAGAATCTGTCTGATAACCGGTGTTAATTGTGATGAATGTATTAGTGTGTGTTATCTGTTTTTTTTATTTAAGTACTGCAACTCAAATAGTTCCTACCTTTGCCGCCAAGCGCTACCGTCAACGACTACTAGGCCAAGTTCAGAACTTAGCTACTAGACACCACCGCAGTCGGCTCTTGGCAACGAACGTAGAAACCTAAGAGCGTTGTTTACATTCTTAACCTATTCAATTTAGCTTCACACAGGTGTAATTAGTGGAAGGTTCTTTAACATGCCATAAAATGGGACCGCCGGCTTTACTTCCCCTCGGAAGGAAGGCATACTGAGGGATTTTTAACGCTCTTAAAAATCCGACGGCTTCGGCCGGGTTTGAACCCGCGATCTTGGGCATAGAAGCTCAGCATGCTACCGACTACGCCACCGAAGGCGCCGATTCGAGCTTCTGTTAGGTCCTTTTTAACTTGCATCGACCATTTACAATAGGATTTTTATTTTATTTTTATAGATTGTTGAGTGTATTCGATACGAAAGTGTACAAGCCTCCGTGGCTTAGGCGGCAGCACGCAGGCCTCTCACCGCTGGATCCGTGTTTCAAATCCCGGTCACTCCATGTGTGATCTGTGCTGGACAGAACGGAGGCAGACAGGTTTTTCTCCGGGTACTCCGGTTTTCCCTGTCAACATTTCATTCCAGCAACACTCCCCACTATCATTTCATTTCATCTGTCATTCATTTAATCATTGCCCCAGAGGAGTGCGTCAGGCCTCGGCAGCCGGCACAGTTCATATCCTCGCCGCTAGATGGGGGCTTCATTCATTCCATTCCTGACCCGGTCGGAGACTGGAAGCAGGCTGTGGATTTTCATTTCATTCGATATGAAAGTGTACATTTGTAAATACAGGGTGAACAAAATAAAACCGGTTCGTAATACTTTTTTTTATTATTCATCAATCTATTTAATTTATTTATTTCTTTATTTATTTCGCTTCAACGTTGGAGTGAGTGCCAGGTTGCAGGCGTGTTTAGTGACCAGTGCAACAATGGTGCTCAGTAACAAGGGGAAATTGTAAATAATGTATGAATAAATAATCATAAAAGACATTCAGGGCCGATTTTATTTTGCCCACCCTGTATAACCCAGTCGGGGCTGTGACGCATCCCGAATGCGCAGTGGGGATTTGCTCTTTTCAGAGACTCCCTTCAGTGTACTGTAAATATGGTGTAAGGCACTGATGAATAAATATGAAATGAAAATGAAATGACAACGTCTTCTCAGACTGATTTCTTTAAACTGTCGCTCTTGCGAAATTTCAGCTTCGAATATTTTAATTATGTATTTTGCGGAACGAAAAGTTCACAGGCGAAATGAAGAAAGGCCGAGTTGCACTTCCATGGCAACTCTAAACACAACCACTCTTCTCTGAAGTTTTAACCCAACACGACTCGACAGTTTGCTGTTAGCTGTATCAAGACCGACTACAAAATCAGACCATAATACGACAATCGATTGGTAAAAAATGGTGGAAATCTTAGGGGAAGGTTTCGAGTCTCTTTGGGAGCAACGGCTGTTTGTTTACGTTTGTTGTGAGTGCGTCTAGTGCAGAAATTCGTATAATAAGTATATCTCTAGTGATCTCGTACTGTTTATTATGTTAATGGTGTAGGCTACCGTAGATAGTGTAATACATTGCAAATAACAAATACCAATACAATTTGACTTTTGCGCGCCAATAATCGTGTGTGTTTTTGTCAGTTTGAACATACATTTATGGTTAGGAAAGATCTTTCCCCAAGTGTCTATTTCTTTCGACGTAAGTACATTCTATAAGAATCTCTATGTACATGTGGAGAAGTTTAAATGGATACTGCAGTGAGGGTGGACCAAGCAAGACGATTTGGTGAGTCATATTTGAAATTACAATAACCTATAGCCTACCTACCGGCACTTTTGAGATGATCCAAATGTTGGTAGATATTTTAAGGGAGGCCTTGTGTAATTATTGTGACAATGGTATAATGAAAACTAAGTTTCCGTGTAAATCAAATCCAGTCTTCGCTAGAGCTTTTAATATTGGCTATTCTCAAGATCATATCAGTCAAAGCAAAGAAATATGATGACAAGATTAGGCCTTCCCATGTGTTTCTAACATGATGGTATAGGGTTTTCACAAATGTCATTCTTAATGACAAAATGTAAACTTTGCCATTATGATAGCCTAAGGTTGTGACAGCCTCCTAGCCGGCCCCGTGGTGTTGGGGGCCCCAGCTCCGTCAAGGATTTTAGAGGGCTGGAACGGAGTGCACTCAGCCTCGTGAGGACAATTGCGTAGCTGTCTGGGAGTGAGGCAGCGCCCCAATCACGAAAACCAAGATTAACGGCCGAGGGAACCCGATGCGCTGATCACGTATCACCCCAATATGTGCAAGACAATTGGCTGGGCAGCGGTCGCTTGATAGGCCTAGGCCCTTAATGGGCTGTAGTGCCAGGGTTTATTATATTGTATCAGCCTCCGTATTATGTAGTCTCGGGGATAGCATTGAGACTGTGGATCCAAAGGTCCTGGGTTCGATTTCTGGCCCTGCCAAGAAATTTAATTCTAGTCTGAGGATTGGAACGGAGCATGCCCAGTCTCGTGAGGCTAAACTGAGAAGAGACGGTTCGAGTCCCCCACATCTGCCATTGAAGTGGTTTTCCGTGTTTTCCCACTTCTACTCCAGGCAAATGCCATGAGGGGCAGATGACCTCACTGTTTCGCCCCTTAAAACAATAACTAACTAACAAATGTCGAGATGGTTAGTAGCTTAAAACTACGGCCACCTTCTTCAAAATCCTAGCTTCAATTACAATTATACACACTGCTACAGCCATTACAATGCCACAGGTTATCAGACAGAGTCCACACACACCTATGTACAAGGGACAACATGACCACGATGTCGAAAAGGCCTTAAATGAATAAACATCCATGTAACAATCTACAACGTATGACAGTAATCAATGAAACTCCTTATGATCTCCAGAAATGGAAGATTTGTGTCATTTGAGCCGTAGATTGGACTGGCATACACATTGCGAAGAAATGTAATTCTGAAGTGCACTCAGCCTCACGAGGCAACTGAGTAGAGGAGGGTTCTATGCAAACCTCAGCCATCCTGGAAGTGGTTTTCTGTGGTTTCCCACCTCTACTGCAGGCAAATGTTGGGATGGTACGGCTACTTCCTATTCAAATCCTGGAAGTGGTTTTCCGTGGTTTCTCCATTTCTACTCCAGGCAAATGCCAGGATGGTTCCTAACTTAAGGCCATGGCCTTCTCCTTCCCAATCCAATCCCCAATGTTCAAGCACACTAGTTCAGCCACAACAATAACACAGGTTATCACACAAATTCCACACACAAATACATGGGGTTATAAGACCACGATGTCGTAGCCCTTAATATAAGCAACAACAACAACAATTTCTATTTGCATTCTTGTAGCTCCATTTACCAGTATTTGCATTTTTTAAATACTGTATTATTTTGTCTTATCTGTGCTTCATTTGTGTCTGTATTGTCAGCTACTGTCTGTTCGCGTTGCTTGTAAGGAAGTACGTCAGGGTTTCATATTGAATTTGTGCCTTATTACATCAAATCCTGCCATTTCTGGTGGAATTTAATCAATTATGCGAATGCTTGTCATCGAATTTGCCGCTATTTCGATGGCGCCATGCCCGCCATTCTCAACAACTGGTCCCCTACCAAGGCTAGTAAACTACAGAGGTTGCCTCAATATGGAGCTCTTTGGCGAGGGGATCGCGGAGGGAAGGGAAAGGACGTGACGTCACACGTTTCCTTGTAGCGCGCGAGGCGCGAGATATGCAAGGAAAGTCAACTTATATTGTATGGATTGCAGTGGTTTAATCACGTGTTTTAAACCCTTCTGTTTATAATCATGCCAGGCCAGAGATGTGCTGTGACAGTTTGTCACAGTTATTATAAAGTTGGAAATGACGTGTCGTTCTCCACGATGCCTAAAGAGGCATGCCTTAGCAATCAGTGGATTGCTGCATGTAAGCGAAAAGATCATTGCAACCCTCAAACAAGTAGGATATGTTCCCTGCACTTTAAGAGTGAAGACTTCGAATTAGACTACAGGGCCGAATTGCTTAATATAAAGCCAATATTTCCAAGGAATCTGAAACCAAATGGTAAGTGAGCCTAACTGGCCTACCGGTACTCTTAAGTTTTGATGACCTGCTAGGATGATTTTAAAGCTGTTAATATTTTTGGCATATTTCGTACATGGTATCAGAGGCGTATATACAATTTTTTTTCGAGGGAGGGGCTGACTATCGTGGAAAATTGACAGTGCTTAATGAATTTTCTATTATAGCATATGGAGTATGAATGGAAATTATCTAAATGGGCTTCTTGTCAATTTATAAAGCAGAAAGGTAAACACTCATTTTCTTTTACAAATTGATAATTATTTCTTAAAAGTAGACTACTGTGAAATGCATTGTATGTTGTACTCAAGTTGGCTTTTTTCGGGGAGGATCTGGAGCCCCCTCAGCCCCCCCCCCCTATATACGCCGATGCATGGTATTTTGTTTTTGGACAAGATGGAAAATTTCATGAGTAATTCTCTTTGTATTGGTAAAAATTATTTGCAAATATTCCAGAAAGCAGTCATCCTTTCAATAAAATCCCTTCGACTTCTGTTCCAAGATATGGCCCGTAGGCATAATACTAAGTACATTCTCACACATAGGCTAAATCAAGATGTACTGGAAAACCTCTTTTCACAATTGCGAACCCGTGGTGGCTCCCCTTGACTGCATTTACAAACTGAGGATGATTATTTTAGGAAAAAATCCAGGAGTTGTTCAACAGCAAACTAACACTGCTGATCCAGATTCAGATGAATATGTAGGTTGCTAAAGCACTAAACAAAGCTGGCATAGTGTCTGAATCAAGTAAAGTGCTTCCAGAACCAACCTTAGGGAGCAATGTGCAACCTGCGTCCTTCATTGCCAATATCATGGAACAATGTGAGGAAGATGGCAAGGCTTATGTTGCAGGTCATGTAGCCCACAAGTTCCAAGGTAAATTTCCACAACTTGGGAACTTAACCTATGGAATGCAAACTCAATACGATTATGCATTACCAATCTGGATTAAACACTTGTCATACGGTGATATGACCGATCCCTCAGAAACTTGGCTAAACCAGTTCCGGCACATTTCAGCAAAATTCGTCACATTTCACGGAAAATACGGATTTCAACGAGGCAAGAACGTTCTAAGAAGAACGACAGATTTTGTGTCGAAAGAAGTTTCTGATGTACCGTCTGGTGGGGTTGAGGCAGCTGTGATAACAATTTTCTTCATCAGATTGAAACATTCCAATTCTATCTTGCATAAGAAGTGGTTATTGGAAGTCACTAACACCCACTATAGTCGATACTGCTACCGAGGTTAGGCGAATTTCCAAGAAATTCATGAAGATCACAACATAAAATGTAAGTAGGCTACATTCAGTTATTTTATCACCCATTTACCAATAATTTCATGAGAATAAACTGTTCTTTGCGTACTCATGTTGACAGTTTCGTTACGTTCCCTACATGGCGCGTTTGGTATCTTGTGACGTCATCCGCCTTGTGAGCGCTGATTGGTGAGTGAAAATTGAGGCAACCTCTGTAGTTTATAAGCCTTGGTCCCCTACGACTGCCACCATCTTTGTTTTGATGTTACGGTCTGAGATATTGTAGTCGGTCTTGGCTGTATATGGGGTAATAGGCTCGCCCGCTTGCTAGGCTGTAACTGGGGTGATGGACTCGCCCCTAGCCAGCTCGTAAACTGTCGCCTCAGTAATTGAATGGAGATTGTTGGAAGAAAAGAAAACGTAAAAACACTATAGTGGGCGATGTATTGAAGATACAGATATGCTCTCGCGGACGTTTTTGTAGAAATTTTCATGCTGAACAATTCTTACACTCATAGTATATTGATATTTTTAACGGTTTGCCCAGCGTAAGCTTAGAAAGCGCTCGGACGCTAGTTTTTTCGACTTTTTCACTGAAATCGTTACTGCTCGGCTTCCTTTGATCATCAATAAATTACTTTCTATAGAAATCTTCCTCAAGGTATCCTTTACAGAATGGTGAAAACCGCATCAAAATCCATCCAGAGGTTCACACGTGACATACAAAAACGACAGTAGCGACACTCGAGCGCAGCAACGGACAGCAGAAGACAGATAAAACGATATCATCACCTTTCACCATAACAATTTTTTACGATCGCCACTGTATTCCAACAATTTATTTGACGCTGTCACGTCAAAAAATTGCTTACTTTTTTAATAGTACATTATGCAACGAGCCTATAATGGCAATAATTAAGACACGAGTAAGTTTATAAAACGAGTGAAGCGAGTTTTATAATTTCCATACGAGTGTCTTAATTACCATTATAGGCGAGTTGCATACGACAGTTTATGTTCAACGATAGTTATACCTATTTCATGTTCGAACATAAATATTCATAAATATCAGTCGAGTTTTCGCCAGTTTTATGTACCCGTACTGAACAGGGATACGTCTCAAAACTCACGAGTCTCAAAACTCACGAGCTAAAAATAGTAACACATAGTATCAAAACTCACGACTACAAACAAATAGCTGAATTAACATTCTAATTGAGGCTAAATGTCCCGGCACTTTGGTAAGAATATATTTCAACAGATGGCAGCACAAGCGAAGTTTAATTAATTAATTAATTTATTTATTTATTTATTTATTTTTGTATCGAAGGGGAGCTCCGATCTGCGATCTGAAAACTGCTATGCACTCTGTGTAGTAGCAGAATTGATATTAATTTATTGCTTACTTTTTAATTTCAAAAACAGAAAAGTTGCTGTTTGTTTTTCAAATATCTGATTAAAATTGGAACGAAAACGGGTAATACGAAAGTTGAGTTTTACTCGCTGATTCCAAAGCCGCATCGAAAACCTAAATCGGTTGAATAGAACCGTCGGGATCACTTTGGGAAGTTTGTGAATAAAACTGTTACTGTATTTGCAACAAGGCGCGGCAGTAGAACAAGGTCATGGTGAGCGGGTTGGTGGAGGGTTGGGGGGAGGGGAGTGGAGCTAGAGTGATTTGAGAGAGCGACAACCTTGCCAGACGGTATGGAATTCCCGAGCATCTTGTCCAATATTGCGATTGACTGTGCTGGTTAGTTCTGAATTATTGTCAAGGTCTGGGTATTTCTGAGTGATCCCTTAATATTTTACCAGTTCCTAGTTACGACTTCTTGTTTTTAGTTCATCGATCTCATTAATTACGTTTTATTTAATTTATTTTACCTGCAACATTATTATTTTTAATGCCCGTTAGGTGTTCTATTTTCGGCACTTTATTCTTTGGACAGTATTTCTGGTAGAATAGATTTTTTCTTTTAGTCAATTTTACCCTCCAGGTTGGTGGTTCCCACGGACTCAGCGAGGGAACTCACTACTACCGCCTTTCCAGGCAGTGTCCTATAAAGCATCCAACGTTTAGAATGAAGCACTGGTTGGATAGGGATATTCTTCTCTCTTTCTGTTGCACGTGAGACATATATAACACTGTCATTTTCTGGCAATCCACTGTTGCCATATCAGTCGAAAATTTTTCTTTGTCGAAAAAATAGCATATTCGGGTAAAACTATGTTTTGCCGATCTTTTTGTCCTATATTAGAACTACGTAAACTTGATAGAAATGCTAGAAAAATTAGATATCCATATTAAAAACACTATAAACTGTGTTCCCTTTTTAGTAAAATCGATCTTATATCATGTTGCATTGACTTTGTGATGCCTATTTTTCACACACGTGTAGCTAAATGTGCCGTCTTGATGATGGATTATTGAAATATTTTATACTGGCAATATTACAATTTTCATGTAGGTAAAACTTCTGAATTTTCTCTCATAACCGCATAGCAGCATTGAAAAAGTTCGTATGCTGCCAACTTTTCTATTTTTAAAGATAACCATGTCATGTCAGTTTGAGAGTTGTAGAGGAATGTTGGAAGAAGTTTTCTACCTGCTTACCCAGAGTGAGGTTTAATTGTTTACACAGGCCGGGCTGTTCATTGACCGCGGATTATAAGAATGAAGTTTCGAAGAACAGCGGGGTGCATCTTGCTACTCACAGCTTTATTACTGTGCCCTTCGAGCTTTTATTTCAGTAGTTCAGCTGTCTCTATCTTGAGTGTGTGTGCAGCAGTTCTGTTAGATTTAACGTGTTGTATTGTTACGTGCTACCCCCCTAGTGGCACTTTTGTTAACTGGATTACGGTGGGTAGGAAGCACAACACCGATTACTGCTTAAAGAAATAATTAACTTTATTGTGGCCAGAAAGATACACTACTCATCAGCAAATACAAACAATTAGAACCTTACTCCAGTTTCCTCAAGTCTCTTCCTTGAGCGCTCTTGCCCCTTTCACTTGTCAACAAACCACAGAAGTTAAACCGTCTTAATGAGTCCGGTGGCCTTGACAGAAGCTACCTGCACCTCTTCCTCATGTATAACAAATACAGTTACTTACGATAATCCGCTACCCGCTGTTTCGCTGTCCACAAGCTGGGGAAACAATGTCACTGGATTTCGTAACTCGCACGGCACTTCGTCACCACACTTCTGTCGCACTCGCTCAGAAACACCCACACCCACAGAAAACTCGGTCCCCTCACTGTTGAAGCCGCTTATATAGCAGGCTGGTGACTCAATGAATTCTAGAATCGTCCAGGGCACACGGCTTCTCGACATTTCCTCACTGGTTCAGTCACGAATATTCTGGATCATCCCTTTGTCCTAGTAGCCCTGTTGCATAAGGCGCACGCAATACATGAGGCAGGGCACAGCCCAGCCCTGGGGCAGTTGTGACTCATGCGGCGAGCGATGACACAAACTCACAGCCGTAACACCACCCCCTTCCTAAAAAGGCTGATCGTCCCGATCAATCATTGGTCCGTCTGTGTCCCTCCGTAGGCTGCCAGGCGATCTCGATGCACGATCTTCATCTTCGCCCTCGGGCTCCGCTGGATCCTGTAGACGACATCGTTGATCCGTTTCACGACTCGGTACGGGCCCTCCCAGGACTTCTGCAGTTTGGGTGACAGGCCTTTCTTCCGTAATAGGTTGAAGAGCCAGACCAGGTCGTCCTCGTGGAATCCGCCGGCATCCGTCTGCTGGTCGTATCGGGTCTTCATTCGGTCGGTCTCGATCCGCAGTTTCCTCCTCGCGAACGCGTGCACGTCCTCCAGTTGGTCGACCAGTTCTTGAAAATACTGGCTTACCGGGATCGGATCATTCCCAGGTCGGCCGAAGGCAAGATCGACAGGTAGGCGGAGCTCCCTCCCAAACATGGCCCGGGCTGGTGTGCACCCGGTGGCTTCGTGCACGGCGGCGCGGTAGGCCAGGAGAAATAGTGGAAGATGTTTGTCCCAATCCCTCTGGTGCTCGCTGACGACTATTCGGAGATGGTTCTCGATGGTGCGATTGAATCGCTCTACCATCCCGTCGGACTGAGGGTGTAGCGTTGTCCTTGTCTTCCGGATTCCCAGCAGCTGGCACAGGTTCTGGAACACCTGCGACTCGAAGCTCCTCCCTTGGTCGGAGTGCAGCTCCAGGGGTACTCCGTACCGGCTGACGAATTCCTTCACCAGGGTCTCTGCAATCGTCGCGGCTTCTTGGTTAGGGAGCGCATACGCCTCCGGCAATTTGGTAAAGTAGTCGCTGACGACTAATATGTAGCGGTTCCCTGCCTCGCTTAACGGGAATGGCCCAGCAACATCGATGGCCACTCTCTCCATGGGGCCGCCCAGGTTGTAGGTCTTCAGTGGACCCCGTCGTCTTCGTCCTGGGCCCTTGCTGGCTGCGCAATCGTGGCACCTCGCGCAGTGGTTCTCCACATCAGTTCGGCATCCGATCCAGTAGAACCGCTCTCTCAGCTTCTCCAAGGTCTTCTTTATCCCTAGGTGTCCACCAGATGATCCTCCATGGACTTCCTTCAGGACTTCCTCCGTCATAGCCTTTGGAATGACGACTTGTTCCCGAGATGTCTTCCCGTCGGTGCTCTCCCAGGTACGGCATACGAGGCCATCCCTCTTAACCAGCGAGTCCCACTGCGCCCAGTAGGACTTAAACTTTAGGCTGCAGTCACTCACAATGCTCCACCCGGGTCTGGGGACACAGGCCCCCTTCCATTCGGCTATCAGTCCTAGGTCATCATCTTCGGCTTGTGCCCGCATGAAAGATTCGCGGCTCCAGCTCCCTCGAAGTTCCACGGTAGTCCTTCGGCACTGTATCCCGGTGTTCTCCTCCCTTCGGGCACAGAAGGTGCAGTCTTCGGGGCACGGTCTTCGTGACAGGGCGTCGGCGTTAGAATGCAGTTGGCCTTTCCTGTGCTGAATCTCAAAGTTGTACTGTTGAAGCCTCTCTAACCACCGCGCGAGTTGACCCTCGGGCTGCTTGAAGTTCAGGAGCCACCGCAGGGATGCATGGTCGGTCCTGATGAGAAATTCTTGCCAGTACAGGTACTTGTGGAAGTGTTCAATGGTCTTCACGATGGCGAGCAGCTCCTTCCTGGTGACGCAGTAGTTCCTTTCTGGCTTTGACAAGGCCTTGCTGAAGTAGGCCACTACTCTCTCCTCGCCGTCCACTACTTGCGACAGGATTCCCCCTATGCCAAAGTCGAGCCAAAGTCGATGGCATCAGTATCGACGATGAACCTTGTTCCAGGTCTGGGGTAGGCCAGAATAGGCGCGGTGCACAGAGCCTGCTTGAGTTGTTCGAAGGCACTGTGGCATTCTGCTGTCCACGTGAAGAGTTGGTCCTTCTCAGTCAGTCGATGTAAAGGTTTGGCGATGTCGGCGAATCCTTTCACGAAGCGACGGTAATAAGTGCAGAGTCCCAGGAAGCTTCGTAGTTGGGACTTGTCCTTCGGAACTGGCCACTCCCTCACAGCTGCGGTCTTCTCTGGGTCGGTGCGCACCCCTTCCTCGGAGACGATATGCCCCAGGTACTGGACCCGCTTCTGGAAGAGCTGACACTTCTTGGGGCTCAACTTCAGCTGGGCAGCCCGTAGCTTCAACAAGATCTCCTTCAGGTTGCTGTAGTGCTCCTCGAAGCTTCTCCCCAGAACGATGACGTCGTCTAGGTAGACCAGGCAGGTCTTCCAGGGTAGTCCCCTCAGTATGGACTCCATTAGCCTTTCGAAGGTCGCAGGGGCGTTGCACAGGCCGAATGGCATGACGGTGAACTGCCAGAGCCCGCTGCCCACAGAGAACGCCGTTTTCTCGTGGTCCTTAGGGTGGACCTCCACCTGCCAGTAGCCACTCTTCAAATCCAAGGTGGAGAACCATCTCGACCCTGATATGGTGTCCAGGGTGTCGTCGATCCGGGGTAGAGGGTAGCTGTCCTTCTTCGTGACGTCATTCACCCGCCTGTAATCCACGCAGAACCTGGTGGAACCGTCCTTCTTCTTCACTAGCACGACCGGAGAACTCCAAAGACTATGTGATGGCTCGATCATCCCTTGCTCCTTCATCTCTTCTACCATCCGGTCGACTTCGGCTTGCTTGGCGAGCGGGACATGTCGGAATGGGGCCCTAATCGGTGCGCTGTCCCCAACGTCGATTCTGTGCTGGACCAAGCTTGTCCTGCCGAAGTCTTTGCTCCCCACGGAGAAGACATCCTGGAATTCGCGTAGCAGGTCCTGAAGTTGGCGTGATTGTTCCTCGTCTAAATGGTCCTGGGTTCCTTGGTACAGCTTCTGTAGTTCATCTGGCAGTGTGCGTCTTCTTCGGTTGTCTGTCTGCAGGTGTCCGTCCGTCGTATCTGTGATGCGGGAAATCCAGGTAACGGGCTCGCAGACTCCTAGGTTGGTGTGCCGGTGAACCGTAATGTCATAGTCATTCAGGTTGGACAGGCGGACGTACGGCCGAGACGTCGTGTTGATGAGAGTCTTGGCAACTAGCAATCCTTTTGTCTGGATGTCCTCATATTTTTGCTCGATGACAGCCACCACTCCCTCAGCAGTTCCGTCGACAATTACGGCAGCGCTGACCTCCATCCTGGCGGGAACGATGACGTCTTCTCTCAGCCTTACTCGTCGTGCGGTGATGGACTCGTGCGCAGGTTGCAAAGCAAGTTCCTCACCTCCGAAGTGCAGAGTGTTGGTACTCAGATCCAAGATGATGTTGTTCTGGTCCAGGAAGTCCAGTCCGATGATCACTTCATTTGATACGTCAGCCACAAGCACTGGATGCTTTATCGCCCGTCGACCAATGATGAACTCCAGTGATGCTTCGCCATGTACCGGTGCGGTCTCTCCGGTCGCGGTTATTAGCTGGAGGTTCCTTTGAGTGGGTTGCACTCTCCACTTCGGGATCACGGTGGGACTGACGATGGTCCTCGATGCTCCCGTGTCGATTAGCATGGGCCAGCTCTCTCCGTTGACGACTCCGTCGACCATCAGGCTGCTATTGTCCCTCCGTAACTTCGTCACACGAACCTGGACTGCCGGGGCTTGACGACTGTCACAAGCCAACCTTTGCCCCCCCAAGGCTGGCTAATACTCGTTTCCCTGGGTCGCGCGATTTTCAGACGACTGATTTCCCGTCGGATACCCTCGGCGGCGGCGATCACCGCAGTCCTTGCTCAGGTGGCCTTTCTTACCGCAGGTCCAGCAGGTCGGTAGTCCTCTTCCGGGCCGCCTCTCCGGTTGCCTTCCGGCTGTGTCGTTGCTGGTGGTGCCGCGACTATCGAAGAAACGGCTTAGCGCCTCCATTAATTCGTCGGCCAGGGGCTTGGTCTCGTTGGTTTTTACTGGTTCGTCGACGTCCACTTGACGCACCCGCGCGTGCATTCTGGATGCCTGTTTTGCCATCTCGAACTCAAGTGCGTGGCTCAGCGCATCTGTCAGGGTCTTATTGCGCGCGAGTCTCAGCGCCTGTTGAGTGTCCGAGTCCCGTAGCCCGTCGGTGAAAGTCTGCGTCGCTATCTGCTCCAGAAAGTCGGCCGGCGCTGTTGGGTAGGCGAGCCTTACGAGACGTGCGATGTCCATCTCGAACTCCTGCAGAGTTTCCCCGTTCTTCTGTACCCGGGTCCGGAGCTGCATCTGGTAGGCCTGCTGAAGATGGCTATCTCCATATCGGGACTCCGTATGGGCGATCAGTGAAGTGTAGTCCTGGGATCCAGTCGGGATGGCCTGAAGGACGTTAAGGGCGTCACCTCTCAGCGCTACAATAAGAGCTGTAGCCTTTTCTGTGTTGTTCCAGTTATTAATGGAACAGGCTGCCTCGAACTGACGTAAGTAGGTGCTCCACGGGGCCTTTCCGTCGAAGGTTGGGGGCGTCACTCTGCTATGTCCCGTTCCTGATATTCCCGGTGTAACGGTGGGTCGGCGTTGGCGCAGCTCGGCAACTTCCTCTTGTAGAGCGTTGAACCTCGCTTCCATCCCCGTCGGCGGGCGTTGGCTCAGCTCAGCAATTTCCATTTGTAAAGCGTTGAATTTCTCTTCCACCCCCGTCAGTGGGCGTTGGCGCAGCTCGGCAACTTCCTTTTGTAAGGCGTTGAATTTCTCCTCTACCCCCATCAGCGGGCGTTGGCGCAGCTCGGCAACTTCCACTTGTAAGGCGTCGAACTTCTTTTCCACTGCCGTGACTTCCTCACGCAGACCCTGTTCTAATTTCCTTTGGCTTTCCTCTAATTTCGTCAGCAGACACTCTTCCAGATTTTTCTGGCCATCCAGAAATTTGGCGGTTAGGTCCTCTGCTAACTTATTCTGACCGTCTTCTAATTTACAAGTTAGGTCCTCGGCTAACTTCTTCTGGCCGTCTTCTAGTTTGGCAATTAGGTCCTCGGCTAACTTCTTCTGGTCGTCTTCCATCTTCTTCTGGCCGTCTTCCATCTTGGTTTCCATGCCATTTAACTTTTCTAGCAATGCTGCCAATTGCGCCTCCATTTTAGTTGTTTGTCTTGTAAAGGGCATGCACTCACAGGAAAATTAGAGAAAATGACCTGCTCGGGATTTGAAACCAGGACCGTCAGGTGTTGTGCTTGTGCTTGTGTTCGTAATCCGGCTTCTGACACCAGTTGTTACGTGCTACCCCCCTAGTGGCACTTTTGTTAACTGGATTACGGTGGGTAGGAAGCACAACACCGATTACTGCTTAAAGAAATAATTAACTTTATTGTGGCCAGAAAGATACACTACTCATCAGCAAATACAAACAATTAGAACGTTTCTCCAGTTTCCTCAAGTCTCTTCCTTGAGCGCTCTTGCCCCTTTCACTTGTCAACAAACCACAGAAGTTAAACCGTCTTAATGAGTCCGGTGGCCTTGACAGAAGCTACCTGCACCTCTTCCTCATGTATAACAAATACAGTTACTTGCGATAATCCGCTACCCGCTGTTTCGCTGTCCACAAGCTGGGGAAACAATGTCACTGGATTTCGTAACTCGCACGGCACTTCGTCACCACACTTCTGTCGCACTCGCTCAGAAACACACACACCCACAGAAAACTCGGTCCCCTCACTGTTGAAGCCGCTTATATAGCAGGCTGGTGACTCAATGAATTCTAGAATCGTCCAGGGCACACGGCTTCTCGACATTTCCTCACTGGTTCAGTCACGAATATTCTGGATCATCCCTTTGTCCTAGTAGCCCTGTTGCATAAGGCGCACGCAATACATGAGGCAGGGCACAGCCCAGCCCTGGGGCAGTTGTGACTCATGCGGCGAGCGATGACACGAACTCACAGCCGTAACAGTATTTTACGTATTTCACGTACAACAATGGGTAGTTTTGTGAAAAGAAAGCGTGGTCAAGTGCTCAGAAGGAGGGAAAAACAGGTCGTAATTAATGTGTTCAGTTATTTTAAGAATCTTAAACCTAACGAAAGTAGAAATCATGAAAGGTAAGCCAATGAGGAGTATTTTCTTTAATAACGTACTTCAACTTTAACTGCAGTCGAAACTTCACACATTTCCTTGTGCTTGTACTTTTTTTAAATTTTGATTGTTTTCTTAATGTTACATTCAGAATACGTTAGAGTTAATTAAATTATATTTCGTTGTATGTGTTATGTTAGCCTACTATTATTGTTATTATACAGTACTTAATTCAAGTCTTCGTCACTGCACAATCGCTGAATGTGCGGAAAGTGCACGAGAAGCGCTTTGTACTGCCTCCTCTCATGGAGTGGCAACCCTGTCGTTACGCGCCATAAGACCAATGATTCATTCTAAACGTTGGATGCCTTATAGAGCTGGGAACCCTTAGATGGATTGGATACAACTGGGGAGATGTGATCAGCACTTCACCCAGGTGGTCTCACCTGCAAAGCGAACAGGGGCCTCATGAGGGATGGGATGGGAAAGGAAAATTGAGATGGATATGCAAGGAAGAGGGAAGGAGGCGGCCGTGGATTTACAGTAGGTACTGAACCCGCTGAGCTATGGTTCATGTGATATTTTTTTTTGACAGAGCATTTATGATGGGATGTTGTACTTTTGAACACACCCAGGAAGCCACGTGGAGCTGTGAGATCACGCGATACTTTTTGAGGTAGCGGTGGATCGCACTTTTGACTTTGGTGAAAACTGCTAATTATTTATCTGAGGTCTTATTAATTAATTTTTATCTTTCCACAAGACTCAGAATATTCCATTTCGTCATGCTGCATTATTAAAACATTTTGGAGAATGTTTATTTTTACTTTAGGTAAGGTAATACCCTTGCAGATACGCAAAAAGGAACTTAAGTAGTCGCTCAACGATTTCGTTTTGACGACCTACTTTCTAGAGACACCCAGTGCCTTGCACTGCGTCTGGAGAATCCGCCTTGTGTAGGCGTGGAATTGCTTTTGTCCTACGAGACGTAGAAGAATATCCGCTGTTGAGCGTTGAAAGTGATTATAAGGTGCCATCGAGCCCGCTAATACTATTATTCACTGTTGAAGCCCAGTGAACTAAAGAAGAAGTTTGGGAAATAATAATTGGCAAGTATAGTGTATTGCACAACATTGCTGTAACACCACATTTTACCCACGCGTATGTGGAGGGCAGATGCCTAGTGGAAATATACAGGTAATAGTGTTACAATTATCCTGAATAAGTGTGATTATAATTGTATGAGATATTTAAATTGCCAAAGTGAAAATTTCATTTTAAAAACGACGTATAATTCACGGATGCTGCGTGATACAAAAGTAGCGTCACTAGCACGTGCAGAATTATAAAACAGTGTTAGCCCACATGCTAATACACATCTACGAGATTAAGGCTGTGTCGTATTTTACAATTGAAGCCTATAACATTCACGACGAACATTATAATTTTGAAAGTGAGAGGATGAATTATTATGCAACTTATTTCACTACCCACGTGATTGGACTTTTCTTCACCATGGTTGAAGCAGTCACCATGGGCTAATACCATACCGGTATGAGGGTGACGTTTCTACGGGAACCAGCATGATGGTGGAACTTCCAGGACAACGAACGAGAAGGAAGGAGCCAAAAATGCCATTTCCAGGCATATCCACGAAGTTGTCGACAGGGACAAATCGAACCCTGGTCTTTGGAGGAGTCCAGATGGAAATCCTGATGAGGAGGATACCGTACCAGAGAGCCAGAGAGGATTTTGTACAACCCTTGTTGTGGAATAGAGAGAGTGAGAACTCCTCCATTTCGTGAGTTTTTGTCACACCCCTTTCTTGTTCTAGTTTCTGGTGGTATAGTAGATTTAATGTAGTTTGTGAACCAACCGCACTCAGTGTCAGCCATTTTTCTAGGTAGGGATGTAACTAGATTAGTTAGATGTCATTTATTTCAGTTTAGAGTGGGACACCCTTGGGTCAGACATTTTGGTCAGCCCTGGTGCAGCTTGATGAACGTCGTAGAACGTCAATGCCTACTTTTTGCTGAACCTGATTGTAATCATTTTGAGGCTATTTTGTTCAACCCTACTTGGGGTAATTTTCAAGTCTTTGCCGACTTTAGTTATGGCAATCAGATGCCATGGTTATTAATTAACTGCATTTTTTGCAGCCATCCTTTGTTATACCCCTGACTGTCGTTAGAGCGGTCGTATCATTTAGGTAGTCGACTGTAACTACCAGTTTTGTAAATGCATTATATTTCATTTTGAATAAGCTCAGATAGCTATTCTTGGTCATGTTTGAACCTTAGAAGGAATGTTTCGTTGCCTAGCATCGAACTCAGTTCCCAACGTATCATTAAGCAGATCTAGTGTGTGAATCTGCGCCACAATTATCATTTTTGCTTGTGTCATGTGAGACACGTTTTATTTGATGTACTAGCAACTACTGAATTGTATTTTTTAAAGCAAAGAGCTCCAGTTATTGTAAGATTACTTTCATTTAGACGTCTTTGGTAGAAAGACGGAATTATATTATTGTATTCAGATTTGTTGAGTGTGTTTTATACACGGACTCTTTAGAGGTCCGTAACCTATGGTAAAGTTTTTTATGAACTGGCCAGTTGTAGGTTTATATTGATTAAATCGCCGGCCTTGAATAATGTGTGCTTTGTGTCGACCAACACAGGAATGTGGTAACCTGTTGGTGACATAAACTGGTCATCTAACCCAGTACCCCGAAAGCATGCCTGCTTTATTGTGAGACGAAACTACTATTGACAAGGACAGAGTACGATTTGTATTCGCATTTCCTTTCATTGCTATTTTGCTTATGGACATTAGTTTCCACTCTTGTATTTGATCACATGTTTTATAGATCGCTTTTTGTTAGTTAAACGCTCTGTTGCGTGTACTGTCGTTTGACAGGTACAGTTATGTCAGGTTCTCTATAGTATGGTGAAGGCTACCCTGTTATAGCAGGATGTTATTGTATGAAGGTATTTTGAGTATGCCTTGTCCGGGATTGATCCCGTTTACTAGATGTTATTGGAAGGTAACTGTTGTGTACAGGCCTATCCCAGAGTTATTGAACGCGAGCTTAGCGCCGCTGGTAACCCGTGTTATTGTGTGTCCGAGTTGTTGTACTCGTTGATTATATTCCGACTGTTGAGTCGAGGCTTTTTGGTGGAGAAGGATCTCAGTGGAGACACTCCGTGCCCAGGCTATTGTCAATGTTATTCGCCATAAACCTACGATAAACCTATAAACCAACATCTTAATAATAAGACGCATAATTGTTGTAAAACAAAGCTAACTAACGATTCTTTCTATCTAACTTTGTTCTTTGCATTCTGGAACTGTTGACATAGCCGTGCAGTTGAAGATAATTTCCTTGTGAGGAAATGACTAGGACAGTTGACATTTTTGTAGCGACCTGAAGCATGCGCGAACCTAAAGTTCGTAGCTTGTGGAGCTCAAGCCATGCGATGTCAGACGTGGTCTCAACTACGCATTCGTCACCGTAACTATACACATTAGATGACTATGGTTTACAAAGAGTAAACCAAGGTGCAGGCAGGAAGTTTTAATAAAACTACTGTGTCTATTTCATTACTTATTTATGATGTCAAGTGTATAAATCCTACATGTTACCTTTTGTGTGCTGTTAGCACATAGTTATTAAGCATAATTAAATTGTTTGTTTTTCATGGCTGTACACTTAGCTTTTGGATGTAATTGTTTTCTGTTACGGACGTCATCGCCGTAAATTTTGTTAATTGATAGGACTTAGCTAGATGAATTAACGTTAAATGTAAATGTCGAAATGGTACCATCCTAACTTAGATTTGTTTTGCTACCCTGTTAAATGTAAATTCAGATGTTAGCTTAATCTTGTAACTTGAACTAGGGACTTGCGTTGTACCATATTCCTAGCGTTGCTGTTGTTGTTTTATTATTGTGAGTTAGATCTTTCGCGAGGGTTTTCCGTGACTTCTCAGGTAGGGACCTGCTCTTTATTTTTGTTTATTTATTAGTTTGCGGACTAGCCGATTATAACCCTCCGTACTAGGCTAGGGGCTTGTGAATTTTAATAAATTTTCACGGTGTTTTACATAAGTCTGGATGTTTATTTTCTCAGTCTAGTTTTAAGGTGAACCTTTCCTTAGGCGGTCTATGACCATCGTCACCATGTACCACGATCCCTGTGGACTACGGACTCTCGTGCCGCTTTAGCCTTTATGGAAGGTCATCTGATCCTCTCGGTAATTTTATTCGACTTATGGGATGTTAGGAAAGTCATCGTGGTTGTTGACTCAACTAAACGGTCTCATAAAATGGCGCCCAACTCATGTGCCGACGTTAACGTGGTGACCCTCAATACCATGTTATTTTTGAGGGTCTTAATGTTGATTAATGGTAAATTGACAGGACTGGGACGAACTTAGAAAGTCGTACTGCAGATCAATTGACCGCATGGCATTCATGTTTGATAGAAGTCCATGGGGTGAGGCTTTAGTGTTAGATAAATGAAGGATAGGATTTTCTTTGATGATGCCTCATCCTAAGTAAATGTAATACTTTGCTTTACTCACCGTTGTCTTTGAAAATGTAGAAGCTCTTAGTTTGCATACTCCAGCTGTACTCGTGATATTTATATAAATGAAGCAAGCTTTATACCACCAAGTAACTAATCATAGCTGTAAGTTCCAGTAGAAATTGATCCCTCACTTTCTCATATATTTCTTATCTACGGATGAGGAAACTATTCGTCGTGTGTTTGGAGAGATGTTGGCAGGTGTGAATGCTAATCTCCAACAAATCACTGCTGACCTAGGTGAAGTCGGGGTGACTTGGGTCAAAATACTCAGGCTGTAAATACTGTAAGTGGTCATGTAGATCAAGTTAGACAGGACCTAGAAGTCAACACTCAGTCTATAAACAATGTCAGTGGTCATGTGGACCAGGTTAGACAGGAAGTCAACAATGTTAGTGGTCATGTAGATCAAGTAAGGCTAGAAGTTAACAATGTTAGGACTGATTTAACTCAAGTCAGGGCAGACATGGACGCATATAGGGTCGAAGCGAGAAATGATCTGACGGCAGGTTTAGCAGCTGTTAGGGTTGATGTCATACGACACCATCAGGAGGCTAACCAGCGCGTAGATTGCTTAACCGACCAGATGAATAGAGCTAGGGAGGATGTGCAAAACCGATTGGAGGAGCACACAGTTCAAATTCAGACAACCTTGAATAGAGTCCAGATAGACCTGAGAGCAGATCTGGAACATACTAGGGAAGAATTCGGGACTCGACTAGATCACGTCGAGGGATTTATCGGCAATGTGAAAAAGGACATGGCAACCATGAACATTGGTTTAATCTTGATGAGGGGAGCTGCCAATGCCGTTAATAACAACGTGAAGACTATCGTTGATGGCATGATGGAGGTTAAAGAAGAACTCAACACCAACAGGAGAAACATTTCTGAATTGACGGAAACCGTAGCCAGTCTACGTGAGACAGTTGATGTTCATCGTGAGGAACACAAAATTGACCTCATGTTATTGAGAGGTGACCTCAACGAACACGAGGCTAAGGTAGCCGAGGTTAGAGACGATGTGGGTAAAATCCAAGAAAATATGTCCAGAGTTGAAGGAGAGATCGATTCCTTACAAAAACGATTTGAGGAAGTCGCGGTGACCGAGAGGTTAGATCTCAGTTATAACCTTAGGACGGCCATACGCGAGGTAGACACAAACCTCAAGGGAAAGGTCGACAGGATCGAGCTGCAATTGAACGACTTAGGTAATAAAGTCGCAGCCAGAACCATCCCAGGACTTGAAGTAACAGAAAGACGTCTGGACAGACTCGAGACGATTCCTAGAGAGAGACACGTACACCCACAGATGGGAGAATCTCAGGAAACGCCTATATCTCAATCAGGAGGAATGATGCCTACCCATTTCCAACCCAGCGCGCCTATGGAATCGCAACCGTCACAATTCACTGGTTCAGCGCAAGGTCAGACCTTGAACTTTGACGCTCATCCGTTTCAACCAGCATCTAATCGAATTAGTCATGAGACTAACACTCCTACGCAGAGTTACATGCAAAATACGTTCAGACCCGCGCAAACTCAGGGAAATGTCACCATAATTCGTTCAAGAGAGGAGCAACCAGCTCGCTTCTCAGGAACTGGAAGTGGTGTTACTCCAGTGGAATTCTAAGCCAATGTCGAAAGCTACTTACGTGATACTATGGTAACTCCAGAGAGGGAACTAAGAGTTATAGAGCGACTGCTAGAGGGACAAGCCGGTACCTGGTTCAGAGCATTCAGATAATCCTTTACAGGCTACCAGGACTTTAAGGAAGCATTATTAAGAACATATTGGTCGAGCGACATCCAGCAGAGCATCCGAGCTGAGATGTACACTCGAAGGTACAGTTCCAATACACCTACTCGTTATGCGAATTACTTCGCAATACAGCTTGCGAAGCTTCGTTGTCTTCAGCCTCCGTTGTCTGAACAAGATTTAGTGAACACAATTATTTGGCAGTACCCTGCGGACGTACAACGTGTGTTGATCGCTGCAGGGGCATCCACTTTCCAGCAGTGTGACCAGATACTGCGAAGGTTGGATGCTAACACAGAACAGTTCCCTACACACCGTCAGCAGAAGGCTGATAGGCGCGAGGATAGACATATAAATCTGACGACTGTTGATAAAGTGAGCCAGACGCCACAACAAACGCAAACCACAGAGGACTCTGGGCGACGTGATAACAACCACAGTTATAACAGGACAGAATGGAACAACACTCCTTATACTCGAAATCAACAAGATGACCGGCGAAGTCATTGGAACCGGCGATTCGACCGAAGGACGGACGACAACCGACGTCATGAAAACAACCGCCGAGGGAATGAAGGAAGAAATCAACAACACGGAAGTATCCGTAGAGACTATCGATATAGTAGGGGATACGACAGAAATCGAGACCCTAGATACCAGCCAGACAGGGATTGGAAAGGAAGAGCACGGGAGAGCCGTGAGTACCTCCAACAACTGAGAGAATTGCAGATCCAAGAAGAGGGAGAACGGAACCCTACTTCGAGGGAAAATAGAAATTCGGCGCAGGAGACGGAGCAGAACCTGCCCAGTACTTCTCGCCAGGACAGAAAAAAAACGCCGAAAAATCAATAGATTCTTGTTCGGTTGAGCACCGAGTAACTGCCACCATATTACTCTGGGAGCCAATCCAAGAAGACTTGTTGGACGAACGACGAACGACGAACCACAATTATGAATTGACACGTCTACCCAAGATCGTAGCCACCTTGAATGAAGTCTGTGTAGTCATACTCATCCATACTGGGGCGATGATTAGTGTAATTTCCGCCGATTGCCATGCCAGACTGAAAGCAAACTCTGAGGTGACAGAGCTGCCTATTTCAGCTGTACGAGTCAGAGGTGTCATACCTGACCGCGTTGTAACGTGCAAAATCCAGATTCAGTGTACTCTGAAGATTTTGAGCCACGTGTACTTGCACGAATTTCTTGTAATGAAGGGCCTGCATCATGATGCCATTTTAGGCGCAGACTTCATTAGAAAATATGATGGAATCATTGACATGAGACGGAATACGGTAGAGTTCAAGCCGAACGAACCCATTCAGATGAGCCTAATTGAAGAAGAACCGGAATTCCTATCCGAAGTCGACGTAGTCGAAGAATTAAATGGCAAGGAAATTGAGGAGACACTAGATGCCGACGAAGAGGCAGAATCGTTATCAGCACCCATACGTGAGGATCTTGAGGCAATATTGAACGAATACAGGGATATATTCGACACCACACCTGGTGAGATATTAGACTACGAGTATGTTCTTGTGTTACTGGATGATTCCCCATTCCAGAAAAAGATCTATCCGATTGCCGAGAAACATCTCGAAGAAGCTGCTAAGAAGATCCATGAGATGGAAGCAGCAGGCACAATCAAGAAATCACCGACTCCTTTCTTGAATCCCATAACGCCTTTGGTTAAAGTAGATGGAAGCTTGAGACTTTGTCTTGATGCCAGAGCCTTGAATGAACGCCTAGCTCCTGAGCACGACAGACCGCCCAAGATTAGGGACATTCTCAGGAAGTTCAAAGGGAAAATGATATTTTCATCATTGGACTTGGTTCAGTCTTATTACCATATCAGATTATCTGAGCATACACAGAAATATACTGGATTCCTGTTCGATCAGACCACTTATGTCTTCCGAAAACTACCATTTGGATTGAAAAATGCTGGAGCCGCATTAATCAGAGCACTTGATGCCAAGCTGACTCCTGAAGTGAAGCAGAGAGTAATATGTTATGTGGATGACATAATCATAGCTTCAGAAACAGAAGAAGAGCATTTAAAGACATTGCGCCTTGTTTTTGAGAATCTTCGACAGGCGAATTTTAAGGTCAAATTTGACAAGTGTCGATTCTTTCAGAAAGAAGTGAAATTCGTAGGACACATAATCAATGGAGAAGGATATAGACCGAATCCGGCAAAGATTAGAACTGTTGCTGCATTTCCAACGCCAACCCGTGTGAAACACGTGAGACAATTCTTAGGAATTCTCCAATTCTTTGCTGCTCATTGTGAGAAGTATTCCGAGACTGTTGCACCACTGCAAGGATTATTGAAAAAGAACTGCAGGTGGAACTGGAATGATGAATGCGAGATAGCTTTCAGAGCTAAACAGATGCTTGTGGAATCAATTCAGTTAGAATATCCAGATTATTCTCGGAACTTTATTCTAGAAACTGATGCATCTGCCATTGGTATAGGAGCCATTTTACTGCAGGAGGATGATGAGAAGAAACGTCATTACATCGCTTTCTTAAGCCGACGTTTAAGAGCACATGAATCTTACTACTTCACGACCGAGATAGAAGCACTTGCAATTGTCTACGCACTTGAATACTGGCAGAAACTTCTGTTAGGCCAGAGGATTATTGTGAGAACCGATCATCATGCGTTAACCTTCATCTTAAGAACAAGACTGGCAAGCGACAGGATCACACGTTGGACGCTGTTTCTCCAACAGTTCGATTTGGAAATAGTTTATCGACCAGGCAGAGAGAATGTGATGGCCGACATCCTCAGCCGGAATCCTGAAGCTACTGTTAATGCCATAGACATCGAGGGAGAATGCGAGGAACACCTTCGCCGACTTCGTCATCTACCTGAAGGACAGCGACGTGAGGAGGAACTTAGACATATTATCCGTTTTCTAGAACGAAGAATGGATCCACAGGATGATCATTATGCAAGAATTGCTGCTCTTGCAGATGAGTATTTGATTTATCATCATGTCTTATACATGTTTGTAGACGAGGACCACACTCAACTGCGTGCAGTTATTCCTAGGAGATACCAAGAATCTGTTATTCTTATGGTACATTTATCCATTGGACATGGTGGAACAGACAAAACCATCGCAACCATCAAGGAGTCTTTTACATGGAAAGGGTTAGGAGCCACCGTTAGACAGTGTTTACGTGCTTGCGACGCATGCCAGCGGAACAAGTACACGTCACACTTGCTGAAGGAACAACCTAGACCAATACTACCAACTCAACCTAGAGAGTTATATGCACAGGACTTGTATGGCCCAATACCTAAGGCTCGTCGTGGGAATCGATACATCGTTGTAACTATTGATGTGTTCACGAAATATACGATGCTTCATCCGATTCAAAAAGCTACTGCACATCAGATTATTCAGAGGATTAGACATCAAGTGATACCGGAGGCAGGAAAGCCACAATTCCTGTTGACTGATCACGGATCACAGTACACCTCAGCAGAATTTGCCAATGCCATGAATGAGCTTGAAATAGGTCATGTTTTATCATCTATTCGACATCCAGAGAGCAACCCAGCAGAATGCGTGATGTCTATTATCGCAAAATTCTGTCGATTATATTGTCAAGAAGAACACTGGCGATGGACTGAAGTCCTCGTTAGTATGGCAAAATGTATTAATTCAACAGTCCATGAGAGCACTGGTCAAATACCTATGGTCTTGCATTTGAACCAGATGCCGCTGAGAATATGGGATCGTGTGATTGTAAATCCACCTTGTTTACAACCATCACATGCCAGCAGACTTTTAGCTGCGAGAGAGACTATGGACAGACAAGCTGCCAAGCGCTTGAGAAGAACTAGACGCCAGAGGTTTATAGAACCACTAGTAGAAGGAGACCTTATCCTTATAAGGAGACCCGGAATTTCTAGTCCTATAGGCCACATATATGGAAAATTTATGTCCTTGTATTATGGCCCTAGTCGTATCCGACAGCCTTTGAACAATGGAAGTTATGTAATAGAAGACATTAGGACAGGAGAGCGCATTGGAACCTTTAATGCAGCCAATCTAAAAAAATATCACTCTTGAATGAATTTCAAAGCAAATAAAAATGTTATCCCAACATTTTATTTGAAACGACGGAGAGGCAGATGAACCCGCTGAGCTATGGTTCATGTGATATTTTTTTTTGACAGAGCATTTATGATGGGATGTTGTACTTTTGAACACACCCAGGAAGCCACGTGGAGCTGTGAGATCACGCGATACTTTTTGAGGTAGCGGTGGATCGCACTTTTGACTTTGGTGAAAACTGCTAATTATTTATCTGAGGTCTTATTAATTAATTTTTATCTTTCCACAAGACTCAGAATATTCCATTTCGTCATGCTGCATTATTAAAACATTTTGGAGAATGTTTATTTTTACTTTAGGTAAGGTAATACCCTTGCAGATACGCAAAAAGGAACGTAAGTAGTCGCTCAACGATTTCGTTTTGACGACCTACTTTCTAGAGACACCCAGTGCCTTGCACTGCGTCCGGAGAATCCGCCTTGTGTAGGCGTGGAATTGCTTTTGTCCTACGAGACGTAGAAGAATATCCGCTGTTGACCGTTGAAAGTGATTATAAGGTGCCATCGAGCCTGCTAATACTATTATTCACTGTTGTTGAAGCCCAGTGAACTAAAGAAGAAGTTTGGGAAATAATAATTGGCAAGTATAGTGTATTGCACAACATTGCTGTAACACCACATTTTACCCACGCGTATGTGGAGGGCAGATGCCTAGTGGAAATATACAGGTAATAGTGTTACAATTATCCTGAATAAGTGTGATTATAATTGTATGAGATATTTAAATTGCCAAAGTGAAAATTTCATTTTAAAAACGACGTATAATTCACGGATGCTGCGTGATACAAAAGTAGCGTCACTAGCACGTGCAGAATTATAAAACAGTGTTAGCCCACATGCTAATCCACATCTACGAGATTAAGGCTGTGTCGTATTTTACAATTAAAGCCTATAATATTCACGACGAACATTATAATTTTGAAAGTGAGAGGATGAATTATTATGCAACTTATTTCACTACCCACGTGATTGGACTTTTCTTCACCATGGTTGAAGCAGTCACCATGGGCTAATACCATACCGGTATGAGGGTGACGTTTCTACGGGAACCAGCATGATGGTGGAACTTCCAGGACAACGAACGAGAAGGAAGGAGCCAAAAATGCCATTTCCAGGCATATCCACGAAGTTGTCGACAGGTACAAAACGAACCCTGGTCTTTGGAGAAGTCCAGATGGGAATCCTGATGAGGAGGATACCGTACCAGAGAGCCAGAGAGGATTTTGTACAACCCTTGTTGTGGAATAGAGAGCTGAGTGAGAGCTCCTCCATTTCGTGAGTTTTTGTCACACCCCTTTCTTGTTCTAGTTTCTGGTGGTATAGTAGATTTAATGTAGTTTGTGAACCAACCGCACTCAGTGTCAGCCATTTTTCTAGGTAGGGATGTAACTAGATTAGTTAGATGTCATTTATTTCAGTTTAGAGTGAGACACCCTTGGGTCAGACATTTTGGTCAGCCCTGGTGCAGCTTGATGAACGTCGTAGAACGTCAATGCCTACTTTTTGCTGAACCTGATTGTAGTCATTTTGAGGCTATTTTGTTCAACCCTACTTGGGGTAATTTTCAAGTCTTTGCCGAATTAAGTTATGGCAATCAGATGCCATGGTTATTAATTAACTGCATTCTTTGCAGCCATCCTTTGTTATACCCCTGACTGTCGTTAGAGCGGTCGTATCATTTAGGTAGTCGACTGTAACTACCAGTTTTGTAAATGCATTATATTTCATTTTGAATAAGCTCAGATAGCTATTCTTGGTCATGTTTGAACCTTAGAAGGAATGTTTCGTTGCCTAGCATCGAACTCAGTTCCCAACGTATCATTAAGCAGATCTAGTGTGTGAATCTGCGCCACAATTATCATTTTTGCTTGTGTCATGTGAGACACGTTTTTATTTGATGTGCTAGCAACTACTGAATTGTATTTTTTTAAAGCAAAGAGCTCCAGTTATTGTAAGATTACTTTCATTTAGACGTCTTTGGTAGAAAGACGGAGTTATATTATTGTATTCAGATTTGTTGAGTGTGTTTTATACACGGACTCTTTAAGAGGTCCGTAACCTATGGTAAAGTTTTTTATGAACTGGCCAGTTGTAGGTTTATATTGATTAAATCGCCGGCCTTGAATAATGTGTGCTTTGTGTCGACCAACACAGGAATGTGGTAACCTGTTGGTGACATAAACTGGTTATCTAACCCAGTGTCCTGAAAGCATGCCTGCTTTATTGTGAGACGAAACTACTATTGACAAGGACAGAGTACGATTTGTATTCGCATTTCCTTTCATTGCTATTTTGCTTATGGAAATTAGTTTCCACTCTTGTATTTGATCACATGTTTTATAGATCGCTTTTTGTTAGTTAAACGCTCTGTTGCGTGTACTGTCGTTTGACAGGTACAGTTATGTCAGGTTCTCTATAGTATGGTGAAGGCTACCCTGTTATAGCAGGATGTTAATGTATGAAGGTATTTTGAGTATGCCTTGCCCGGGACTGATCCCGTTGACTAGATGTTATTGGAAGGTAACTGTTGTGTACAGGCCTATCCCAGAGTTATTGAACGCGAGCTTAGCGCCGCTGGTAACCCGTGTTATTGTGTGTCCGAGTTGTTGTACTCGTTGATTATATTCCGACTGTTGAGTCGAGGCTTTTTGGTGGAGAAGGATCTCAGTGGAGACACTCCGTGCCCAGGCTATTGTCAATGTTATTCGCCATAAACCTACGATAAACCTATAAACCGACATCT
This sequence comes from Meconema thalassinum, assembly GCA_946902985.2. Lineage (NCBI taxonomy): Eukaryota > Metazoa > Arthropoda > Insecta > Orthoptera > Tettigoniidae > Meconema > Meconema thalassinum. Next base: position 226,498,403 of record OX336395.1, on the reverse strand, counting down.
TAATAATAAGACGCATAATTGTTGTAAAACAAAGCTAACTAACGATTCTTTCTATCTAACTTTGTTCTTTGCATTCTGGAACTGTTGACATAGCCGTGCAGTTGAAGATAATTTCCTTGTGAGGAAATGACTAGGACAGTTGACATTTTTGTAGCGACCTGAAGCATGCGCGAACCTAAAGTTCGTAGCTTGTGGAGCTCAGGCCATGCGATGTCAGACGTGGTCTCAACTACGCATTCGTCACCGTAACTATACACATTAGATGACTATGGTTTACAAAGAGTAAACCAAGGTGCAGGCAGGAAGTTTTAATAAAACTACTGTGTCTATTTCATTACTTATTTATGATGTCAAGTGTATAAATCCTACATGTTACCTTTTGTGTGCTGTTAGCACATAGTTATTAAGCATAATTAAATTGTTTGTTTTTCATGGCTGTACACTTAGCTTTTGGATGTAATTGTTTTCTGTTACGGACGTCATCGCCGTAAATTTTGTTAATTGATAGGACTTAGCTAGATGAATTAACGTTAAATGTAAATGTCGAAATGGTACCATCCTAACTTAGATTTGTTTTGCTACCCTGTTAAATGTAAATTCAGATGTTAGCTTAATCTTGTAACTTGAACTAGGGACTTGCGTTGTACCATATTCCTAGCGTTGCTGTTGTTGTTTTATTATTGTGAGTTAGATCTTTCGCGAGGGTTTTCCGTGACTTCTCAGGTAGGGACCTGCTCTTTATTTTTGTTTATTTATTAGTTTGCGGACTAGCCGATTATAACCCTCCGAACTAGGCTAGGGGCTTGTGAATTTTAATAAATGTTCACGGTGTTTTACATAAGTCTGGATGTTTATTTTCTCAGTCTAGTTTTAAGGTGAACCTTTCCTTAGGCGGTCTATGACCATCGTCACCATGTACCACGATCCCTGTGGACTACGGACTCTCGTGCCGCTTTAGCCTTTATGGGAGGTCACCTGATCCTCTCGGTAATTTTATTCGACTTATGGGATGTTAGGAAAGTCATCGTGGTTGTTGACTCAACTAAACGGTCTCAGTACCATCCCGGCATTTGCCCGAAGACGAAGTGGGAAACCACGGAAAACCACTTCGAGGATGGCTGAGGTGGGAATCAACCACCACTACTCATTTGTACTACCCAAGGCTGAGTAGACCCCGTTCCAGTCCTCATACCACTTTTCAAATTTCGTGGCAGAGCCGGGAATCGAACCCAGGACCTCCGGGGCGGCAGCGAACCATACTGACCGCTACGCTAGGCTGCGACTGGTGGATAGCATTACGGTCATCACGTGGAGTTATTTTTTCGTTTTGTTTGAAAAATGGAGCCACCACCAAAACCGATTCAAGGGCGTTCCACTAAATCCCAGAGGAGATTGCGACTAAGTACTGTACCCATGTGTAGATTTTCCATGGAAAAATATGCTTCCGCCTCCAGCTAGCAGCAGTCCTCGGGCGTGTACCATTCAACCCACTGAGCAGTCACATATTTTGGATTTGAAACTACAAGGTATCAACCCTACAATAACAACACACAACTCTAGTCTAAAGGATTTAATTTGAGTTTAAAATCATGGTTTAACACACAACAAAACACTACAACAATTACATTAACACAAAAATGCAAAATATACTCCAATCCTCCATTAATATTCACACTTTATCCTCACACAAATCCAAATGATTGTTTATTTACTGTCACATAAAATCACCATAAAATCATTCCCATGTGCGCTAATGCACTGGTAAAATTATACAAACAACGTTAATCTTACAATCTCTCGTTAACTAGTGTATGCACTTTCCCCTATACAATATGCGTATCATCATGTCTTGTTTCTTCCTTCCCACCAAAATATTTGAGCCTACCATGCATTAACCAACTTGTTTATTGTGAATCCACTATATGCCGTAAAGAGTTTATCTTCCAAATATTTATCAGTCTTCCGCCGTCGCGTCGAATGGGGCCTTACTGCTACCCGTGGAATATGTATAGCGTAAAAATATAGTTTCTAACCTCGGGAAAATGTGTCTCTGTCAGTATAAAAATATAATTTTTGCCATATACAACTCGGCCAAATATTAAGATATCTGAACGATTCTTAATTAGCAAGGTGTCTCATTCTATATTCTACATTCTATATTCATTAATACAATCAGCATTTTATAACAATCAGGGTTTCATAGCTTTCTAATTTACACATCTCACTCCAAGCCTACAATGAATGAGGTCTGTTCCCCAACCCTCGTTCAGTACAATGGACCTTCGCGGCGGGTGGTAACAACATGGCCGCTACCTACCCCTCTTGTCTCTCCTACCGTTCTCTTTCCAAGCATTTGCCTGCTGCTCCCAAACATAACAGTGTACAGTCTTAGTGACCCACAAACATACGGATGACCTAATTCTTACAAGATGCATTACGGAATATGGAATTGTTTAAACATGTATCCCTATCATTTAGGATTTAAAGGCGGGCCTCAAACTGACCCATTTACGTTTAGCCGAAGGAACGAGATTCATCGTACACATAGTCGTATTGAAATAGTCGGAGCTCTTGTTACAGATCACGGCCAGGGTACAATTACCCTCCCATCGAATTCACTCCCACAGAGCTGAATTAATTCACACAATTAGCTAGTTCACGGTCGATATCATGCGTTATGGCGAGGTGTCCTCGTTTTCCTCCCATACGCCCCTTGATTCGAATCCGGACTGCTTATTAGCAATAATCTGAGCTAGGGATCCCACTATATACGCTCAATTGCATTTTATATCTCCGTACGCCCCTTGGCTATACGAGATTTCATACGTCGCTTTAGCAAACCTGACTTTCCCGACTATTGTGAGATGGTCTCTCCCTTAATTAATAAGACAATCTCTATTAATTAATCTTATAAGCTTTTTCATCAAGCTGCAATTCAATTCTCTTTTAAACATTTCCATTTCCTACCTCTTTTGCATATTTCCGTCCATTATCATAAGATTCTCTGATATTAATTTCTTTTGAGTGGTCCATTTACTTTTAATAATACTGCTTAGATATACAGCTATTCATATTAACATATATTTGCTTACAATTTCCCTGATGTCTATTTATTATTACTGACATAATTATTATTACTGACATAATTTCTCTTATCTCGACACGACGTACCGGTATTTATAACAACAATAACTGAACATCCGCGTCCATTAAATTTATTAATTCTTTTAAATCAAATGCCATTTCTACGTTACTTATAACGGATTTACATACAACGTGATGTACAACGAACATCTTAACTTGACTATTCAACACAAAATTAATGTATAAAGGCTCTACCTTCTAAATTCAACCTTCATTGGCATATATTCTACAACTTTAGGTATTACTGACATATAGTGGATTACATTATTACAACAAAATCATGGTTTTTGGGTACTCACTTATTCATCCTGGCGGATTTGCCCATATGTGATCCATTATGCCTGCCATATTTGCATTTTAGAAAGGCATAATCACACTTTGTACACACATATTACTTGATTTTTCCACTGAGAAATACACTGCACTTTCCTTTCTCATATCGAGGCTACTGCCTCGTTTTGCCATATCACACATTAGATTTATTACTACTCTTGTAGAATACACATTCTTAACTATACAAATCACTTAAAAACACACGATATCTATTTACATTTTTTTTTCACTTTGCGACACTTAATGCAGAATCTCAGAATTACAGGTTCTGTAGAGCCTCCCTCCAAGAATATTACTGTATCCCGTTTGAAAGTCTCGTGACACTGCGTGAAGTTCCCTAGTGGATCCATTTCCTTGAAAATCCCTGTGATTTCCAATGTCCGCCAACTCCTATCACATGGTAAGTTACTGATACTAGCATCGACGTGCTTTAATATTGTTCTCACCGTTAATAAAGTGGTATTTACGTGAAATTGCTTCACCCGTATTAACAAAATATTCCTACATGCGCACTTCTAAACACTGACAACATGTCTAACAGATATGTTCTGCACTGCGCTCGTTTATTGTACATTATACGTGTACAATTACCACTTACTGTCCTCTTACTGCACTTACTGTCTCCCTGAGCGGTATGCTTCTAACAGAGTGTTGTACAGTCCCAAATACATTTGTATAACAATACATTGTCTGTTCATTATGAGGTTCTACTGACCTATTATAATACTTTCTTAACTCGTACATTACACTGCACGGCTATCATACTTAATAACACTAAATAAATGTTAAAGTCTTTGTGCGCGCGTCCCTTTTTCCTGGACCAGAGCAACATGGTCTCTGCCCTGCGACTTGGTTCAACTGTCTATTATTAACTGCTCTAAATTTGTACATTACACTGTACGGCTATCATACTGAGTAACTCACAAAATAAAGTTAAAGCCTTCGTGCGCGCGTCCCTTTTGTGGACCCGGGTGTCATACGTTCCGCGCTAGAATCTGGTACAACTGTTTTTCGACTGCCTGCCTCGGCAGAAAGAAAAGTAGGTCCCCAAATCTCTCGGAGCTTCATCTCTCCTCTAAATGCTTTTTCTGGCTTGATATGATGTTTCTCAGGTCCGTCTTGCATCGCCATTTCCATAAATGCCTGTGTGTTTGAGAATCGATCGGTCAATTAATTAGAATTAATTATCCTTTTCAGCGCGTGATGACGCCGAGTCGATGGTGATTCCCCTTTTGCTTAGTGAAATATATGCGCCAACCTTCTTTAGGCTGTGCTCTTCCGCATTTTATTATATCTGCTTCAATTTTGGCGTCTGATGGCTTGATAATTAGCCTCCTTACATTTAATTAACATTGGTGCAACTCTCATGTCTCTGACATATTCCAATCGCGAGTAATCATTAAATTATCCTTGTCGTTCCCCACCCCACTGCTCTCTTCTCTTGTGCTAAGGGGAATTTCTGGACCACGACTGTGTCTCTCACCCTCCTCCAGACGGTGTAAAGAGTCCCAAATGACTGACGTATCGCCACGAAAACACCCCTACTTTCAAAACGCATTTGTAAAACTGTCAAGAGCTCCAACTTCTAGTGCTGGCTTCAGAACTTCATGCGTTTTACAGCCAAATACTGTCGTATTCCTCTTATATTTTCTGCATTATGTTAATAAATAATGTCAGAATTCATCCCATATCACCTTAGTGATTTAATGTGTCCTGTCTCTAGGGGTTTTTCTTGTCTAAACTCCCTCAAAGACCCTGGGTTCGTTTCTTGCTGGCATCTCCAGTCTGTTCTCAATTTCCCAGAGACCCAGGTTCGACACCAGTCAGCCTAGTGCCCTAGGGTACAGTACCAAGAAAAGGAAGCCAGGCCCTAAAAATAATCTCACACCCGTAAGTTTTTTTCCTGGTTTATATTTGAAATTATATGATTCTTTCCGCTTGCATTAGAGAATCTGTAATAGTCTGAGCAGTTATGATTTCACTTATATTTTACATGTAGCCTACAAGTTGAATGACTAAACGTCACCCCGAAATCTGCAGGCTACATGGCTGAACAGCGCAGTGGTTGCTTGGTAGGGCTAGGCCCTTCATGGGCTGTCGCGCCAAGGGTGTTGTTTGTTTCTTACTTCTAATACATAAGTGTAGGAGTAAAAAATCACGAACTATTCAGTGTCAACTTTTTTCAGAGAAGCAAGTTCGACTTCAAATGAAAACAATATGTTGTGTGGAAAAATAAAGGCGTAGCTAATGTGAAATTGGAAAAGTGGTTTCCGGAAATACTGGATTGGATTGGGATCCATAAAGACTGCAAACAGTACTTTTGAACTACCAGTGGGCAAGGTGAAGACAAACAGCTAACAGTTATTGCTTGCAGCCCCTAATTGCAAAAAGTTCCCAGCTAGTATCAAATACCACCAGCAATGCTGCCGAAAATTATATGTCCCTTGTTGCAAAATTCACGGGAGGTAAGCAGATCAATCGAGGGAAACGAGGTTCCTTCACTCATAGAACCAAAGCTGTCGGACTGGTCTTTCAGTTTGGGCCACTATAAAACAATGAAATCCGTTTAAAAAAAAAACAGCCACAATAGTGAAGGACACTGCACTCAGCAGAAAGAGAAGAAGAGCAGCTTTCCTAAAAAGTTTATTTGCGTCGCGAGAAGGGAAAATAATGTCCCGACAACAGTCTAATGAAATGAAACGTACTGTCTCACGTGATTATAGAAACCGATCAATGCAGTTGGATTTCGATGAGGTACTGTTGAGAGAGTTTAGTGATGAGAAGATCAAGCAACTAACGCTTAGTGAAGGCCATATACAAAAACTGGAAAAGGAAACAAGGGGCCAAAGGGAAAATGAAAAGTGGCACACAGCTAGAAAGGACAGACTTACGGCATCCAATTTTGGATATGTATGCAAGAGGAAACCTACTTCGAAATGGGCTCCATTAGCAAAACACATTCTGTACGGCGAATTTCAGTCAAAATTAATGGAGTATGACTGTGGTAATGAGCGAATTGCAAAACGAAATTTAGAGGAGAAATCGGTAGAAAAGTCGAAGAATGTGGTATTTTCGTACATAAAACTTATGGGTTTTTAGGTGCCTCCCCAGACGGATTAATAGGAGACGACGCTGTAAATAATAATAATAATAATAATAATAACGTTACTGGTTTGACGTCCCTTTTAACTACTGCGGCTTTTAGAGACGCCGGGGTGCCGGAATTTCGCTCCGAAGGGGATCTTTAACGTGCCAGTAAATCTAATGGCACGGCTCCCTCGCATTCGCGCACCCTCAAATGCCAACTGGCTGCACCAGGATTCGATCCTGCAATCTTGGGCACAGCAAGTGAGAACGTTACCGCTGAGCCACGCAGCCAGCCAAAGGTACTGATGACCAAGATGTCCCAAGCCCCTACTTTGTATTATTATCAACAAGAATGTTCGAGGAAGTACGAAAGGCATCTGTACGAACACATTGTGTCAACGTTACATATTGTGACACTACTACAGTATAATTTTATTGCTCAGATATTTTCCATGCCTAGGCAATTGTACACGTAACTCGTCGAACTATAATATTTGTGACAAGTGGAAGACAACTCCTTCCTGTCGTCAAATTGTTCCCTTCTCCCTCCGCCTTGTCAGCGTGTTGATCATTTTCCTTGCGCAAGAGATCTTGTATAGCCGCGCCGCCTACCACCCTTTTCAAAACAATTCCCGAACTAATGCTGTCGATTCCATTCACCCGATTTTAATTCTGAAAAATGCATTGGAATCAGGAAATAAATCTCCGTTTTCGTATTACCAGTTTTTTTCATATTTTAAGCAGAGATATAAAAAACTGTTAGTAACTTTTTTGTTTTTCACATTATGGAAAATGCATCGAATTAATATCAATTCAATTGCAGTCTAGTATACATAGTGGTTTTCAGATCGCAAATACGAGCTTTCGTTCATGAGAAAACTGAAAAAAGAAATTGTCTCACTTTGGTGCTGCTACGTGGTGTCAGAATTACAAACTAAAAAACGGGACATTTAGCCTTAATCTCAAAACTCACGATCTGGAGAGCAGGTGCCTGCGATGACCGCAGGAAGTATGATCTGTACGGTGACTCACCCTGCCCAGGATTTCGTTTGTATTGTTTTAACAGGAATTATCAACCTACCACAGAACAAATTCCCCAATTATAACTCAGTCATTCTGCTTGGTGACATCAAGCAGGCCTAAAAAACTTCATTGGAATCATGGAGGTCGTTATTTTGTGTTTTCAAAGAAGAACTGGCTTGGGTCGTGAGTTTTGAGACTGGCCCAGGTACAGAAACCGGCTTGAACCTACTTTTACAAACACTCAGTTTGAAATTCGTGAATTTTGAGACTCGTGAGTTTTGAGACGACACGCTGAACGGAGCGCATCGGATGCAGAGAATACCATGGCCTCCCGGAATACCCCACTATGCACTTATTTATTTATTTATTTATTTATCGTATGGATTTTAGTGCCGGGAGTGTCCGAGGACATGTTCGACTCGCCCGAGTCTGTAGCCTGCTTCCAGCGGACACCCTTAGGGTGAGCTACAAGTTCCGTTCAATTTCAAGTAGTTCCGAAACATCAAATTGGCAGGTGAAAAGCTGAAGGAAGTAGGAGACTTCTGTTACTTAGGAAGCAAAATAACCAGTGATGGACGAAGCAAAGAGGATATAAAAAGTAGGTTGGCTCAGGCAAGGAAAGCCTTTCTACAAAAAAGAAATCTGTTGACATCGAATATAGATTTAGGTATTAGGAAGTCATTTTTGAAAGCCTTTGTCTGGAGCGTGGTGCTCTATGGAAGTGAAACTTGGACTATTGGTGCAGCAGAAAAGAGGAGAATTGAAGCATTTGAAATGTGGTGTTACAGGAGAATGATGAAGATCAGATGGGTAGATAGGGTAACAAATGAAGATGTATTAAGACGAGTGGGAGAGGAGAGATGTTTCTGGCGACTGCTAATTAAGAGAAGAGATAGGTTAGTAGGACACATACTAAGACACCCAGGAATAGCATGCTCAGTTATGGAAGGAAGGGTTGAGGACAAGAACTGTAGGGGTAGATCAAGGTTAGAATATGTTAAACAGATTGCTTCGGATGTAGGGTGTGGTATCTATGTAGAGATGAAACGATTAGCTCAAGACAGGGAGGCATGGAGTGCTGCATCAAACCAGTCAAAAGGCTGAAGACTCAAACACACTCACCAACTTTCACTACCAGATATCAATGATACCTAGTGGTGAACGTTGGAACTTTGATAGAGCGTTCCGACGAAATCTAACCTAACAATTTAGCTACACAAGTTTAGTCTGTGTAAGGAACTTTTACATGTCATAAATATATGACATGGGACCGCCGGCTTTACTTCCCCTCTATCTTGGGCACAGCAATTCAGCATGCTACCAACTACGCCACCGAAGCCGCTACTATGACACTGGAAGCCACGCAGTGAAATATAAAATAGAAGGCTGTGGAAGTCAGCGCAGGTGCGATGCTATCCTTACCTAATTGGTCACACAACCGTTTCTTGAGCTCTGATTGGTGGGAGAAACTGATTCATAATGAAAAATAGTGTTATAATAACACGCTAAGGTGTATGTTTCACAAAACTCAAGCTCCTAAACCAGAGGGAGTTAGAAGGTGTGGTTTGTACTAAAATCTTCCAAATCGTCTCGCTAGTACAGGAAAAATCTTGCATTTCTTGGAAAGTGAAGGAAAATATATGTATTTGTTTATAAAGTGTTTTAAGCAAATAAACAAGACGATGGTCCCTGGCAGAACTGTGTCGCGTAAAGCCCGCAAAGGATTAGGGCCGGGCAGGTAGTCTGTACACATGGGGCGCACACAACCCATTATGCGAGAGTTCTCGCACGGGTCCGCTAGTAATGTTATTATTATTATTATTGAATATCCATTACAGGAACCCTATTACACAAAGTACATTAGGGTTGTAGTTTGTTACAAATTAAAAAAAAAACATTAATTACACCATAAATTATGAGATTAGTTTGAAAAATTAGACGAATAAAAGTTAAAAACTGCTTATAAAAACGGAAAGAGTGTGGAGTTGCATGCAGTTATATCTACAAAACTTTGAGAGTTACTACGCATATGTCGGCTTGTTACCATTATTGAGTATACTTAAATTGCAGGCACTGCAAAGATCATAGAAGAGTTTCCCCCGGGCATCCTCAATAGGGCAATCCCTGGAGCCATGCTTGCCATTAATATCACCAGTAAATTAATGGTTTCCCTCCAAGATCGTCGCATATTTTCTGAATGGCATTCAGGTCCACAGTGATGTCTCGTTTAGAGTCAAGGTAAACGTTGCACACATAAAGTTCCTGTCGGTTGATTGATGTACAGATGACAACCCTGTCTGCAGAACAGTATTGTGGCAATAACATAACATTTTTGGATTTTGTGACAATAACCGCTCTAATAATTTCCACATGTGGAGTTTCCCTTAGTGCAAAGATGTTAAAGCCATGTTGTATGCAAATGATTGAGTTTTAGTCAGGGTCAAAATTGAGAAGTTCCACCGTGGGTATAATTGATTTGTGTAAATGTTGTTGGTATATTAATAGTTCAGCCATAATTAATTTTAGATTTTATAATGTTAAATATTTTCTGGTAGATTGGACAATTTGTTGATGTGGCAGGATGCTGGGAGTTGAGATTTTGCTGTTTACGCCTTGCGATGTTCTTTTGGTTTTGAAACTGGCAGTTCACACATTCAGTCTTTGTTTTCTGACAGTCGCTGATGTTGTGAGGCTCTGAACATTGGGAACAGGCCTGTTTCTTGTCACAATTTGTAGAGAAGTGACCAAAGCCAAGACAGTTGTAACAACGAATGTCTGCTAGTAGTGTTATAATGACCCTCATTATGATACATGATTCTGACATAGCCTACTGTATAATATTTACATTTCAACATCGTCGGACATAAATTTCATCATGTGACAACAATGTACAGTGTGTTTGCCAAAGTACACAGAATAGCTCACAAGATAATTTAAATAACTGGTTTCCAAAGAGAATATTTGATATGAACAGATTAGTGGATTAAAGTGATATGAAAAAACAAACTGGCAAACAGATTTCCACGAAGAAGGTCTGGGTTCCATCCCCGGCTCTGTCATGAACTTTAAACCTAATATGAGGTTGGTCAGCCTCTGGAGGACAGTTGGGAAGAGTTGTGGGTCTGCATCCCACTCTCGTCTTCCCAAAGTAAATTCAGATCGCGGCTGGCTGTCTCCTTCCAAATCTTAGCCCCCTAGCTACAAGCACGGACACTACAATAACGCAGGTAATCAGATAGATTCGTCTGCCTCGTGGCGTAGTGACTAGCATTCTCAGCTATTACCGCGGAGACCCGGGTTCAATACCCGACTCTACCAAGGAATTTAACTCGGGTCTGAGGGCTGCAACAGGATACACCCAGCCTCGTGAGTCAAATGCCTCACAATAAAATAAATACCTTAAAACATGTATATTTACAATGAAAGAATGAAAGAATGCAACACGGTAACCATGGTAAGAGAATCTCACAGGTCCATCTATTTCTGTAAGACGCAATGCAATTCCAATTATTACAGACGGTTATAAGGTTATCACTGAACCAAATTAAGCTGTAAAATTCATCAATACATACAGTATAAGGCGCTTAAGCGGCACTCGAGATTTTTTTCACGCAATTTTCACGTGTGAGTGTGGTACGAAAGGTCATTTTCACCCGACTATAAAGGGTCTTCGAAAACCACATTTAAAGACCCTTACATTAACAGTGTCTCTGATATTCCCAGAAAACTAACTTCGCTCTGATATACTGTACCTATGAAGGAATGACAAACCCCTAACTACTGCACCAGTAGCTGAATTGATAAAGTCTGATTATTCATACCAAGGATAAATCAGTCATAGCATTCATGATTGAGCTTTTGCTAAGTGTACTCTCTACAACTATAATATTCGCGGGTGAAGCCGCGACGGGTAAAGCTAGTATATATTATTTCAGTAGTATAGATCCCTCCTGCGGCGCTCACAAGCGACCGATCGTGAAAAATGACCATCAAACGAAAGAGAATAGACATTACCAGTGATAAATTGCACTCAAATTTCATAAATATCTATAATTTCTTTAAAAAATGTACCAAGTGTGCGATTGGCAGATACTGTTGATGTAGAAAAATACACTCCATAATTACTGTCTCTTTCACATATTGGCCGCTGCGACGCCTGTTTCCATGTCATTTTAACATTCTGAGGTATTTCTTTTATCATTTTGCATGGATTTCAGAAACAGTAAATCAAAGCAATGAGTACTCAAATCGTATAATTTCATAAATATCGAATAGCCGGTGAGTGTTACAGTTAAACTGCCAATCAATGGACTCGGCACGCAAATGATCTTAGCAGTGTCGAATTGCATTTTAATTTCATAAATATCAATTTTTGTAAGAAGTGTGCGATTTGCAAGTATTTTTGCTGTAGGAACATACGCGACATCATTGCTGTTCAGTTCGCATTTTGCCCGTAGGGACGCCTGTTTCATGTCCAAACTATACATTCGAGATTTCACGCACGGGTCCGCTAGTTATTATTATCAGATGAAAATCCACACTCACTCAAGTACACGGGGCTAACTCTACTAGTTACGCGTTACTTTGCTTGGCACTAACACGCAGAACGCTCAATGTGGCGTCTGTTTGAAGACCATTATATTTACACTTTGGTTTACATCAGCTGTCAACAATATTGAGGAAGACGATAACGAATCTGTTTGGACGGAAAACGCGAGGCTAGAATCAACAGAGACCAGTCTTTACTTTTCAGGGGCTTTGACCCATGTCTTAAAGGGGCCGTGACTCATGTTGATCCGCTGAGACGGTTTATTGTTCAGTCCAGGTGGCCATGCCCTGCATTAACAAGCCTTCGCGCGCTAAACTGGAACGTACCTTCCTTTTTGTACGGCATTTCTTTCTGCTGGAAAGTTCCAAGGTCCCCTTCACACATATCAGGGCCAAGAATTAAACACACCTCTACTTCTACAAATATTTCTAACGAAAGAAATTCGTTGAATTTCATGACTTTGGGATTTTACGACCGCAAAGATAACAAACAATACGGAATATTTTTAACCACAGTAGTCAAAACAGTAGTCAATCAGTATGCAGACCGGAACGTGGAAGGAGAGCACTCATAGGCGTTAGTTGGGGTTGTTTCCGCGAGAGAGCAGACTGTCGATTGTGTCTACATGGTGAAGAACACTACGTAGTGGTTACCATTCTTGGCTGTCACCGCGGGGGCCCGGGTTCAATACCCGACTCTACCAAGGAATTTAATTCTGGTCTGAGGGCTGAAATGGAGTACACTCAGCCTCGTGAGGAAAAACAGAGAAAGGGTGGGTTCGATTCCTACCTCAGCCATCCTGGAACTGTTTTCCGCAGTTTGCCACTTCTACTCCAGGCAAATGCCTGGCCACGGCCGCTTCGTATCCAAATCCTACCTCAATTACAAATACACACACTAGTATAGACACCAGAGTGACACAGGTTATTAGACAAACTCTACACACACCCAAGTGCACGGGCCTACATGACCACGAAGTCGCAAAGCCCCTGAAGGAACAACAACAACATAGTGTAAAATTATTAAAAATACACAACACCATGCAATAATTTAAAAACTGTCGTCATTTATAAGAATGAGGGGAACAATTTAAGCAAAATATTTACTCAACATCCAGCTGTTTACCAAGCGTTTATCTGCAAATAGTGCTACCAAGCGGTTTAGATTTGAAGTCACGCTTAAGAGTTATTAGGGTTTTAGTCAAGTGTCCATACTGATTGATTACTATACTGTGGCTCTGTTGTTAGTGGACATCGCTGGCCATTTCGTGAACAAAAGAATAATGATAATGCAAAACAACGCCGTTTAGTAGTTTATGTTCGACGGTGTCGAAATGTAAATATTATATGTCAGAAAACTGTATCATAATGAGGGCCATTATAACACTGTTTTTCATTACGAAACAGTTTCTCCAGCCAATCAGAGCTCATTCATTGACCAATTAGGTAAGGATACCTTCGTGCATGCGCTCAAAATCCAACATGTCTGACAGGAATTACATGATTTGAAAGTTCAAATTGAATATCGGATCAACCATTGTAGTTACAAACCCATACACGAAGACAAAATCAGCACGAACCTTTACAGTAACAAGAAAATACTATGACATATGCAAGAAATTTATGAATCTACGTCCAGAAGTTAGCACCGTCCATATGTTCGCGTAAATAAACTGGCGAATATGAGACAAGAAATAGCACTGTACCTTAATATCCCCAACCCCAATTTCTACACAGCGCATTGCTTTCAAACGACTTCGGTGGCAATATTAGTGAATGCTAGTTCTGATCGGCACTAAACATCATGGAAGCTGTAAACAATAGCATTGCCAAACAACGTAAATGGTCTCTTCTTTCGAAATTCTTTGACCCACGCATGCGCTCTGTTCAGTCAGCAAACCACCCAGCGCGCTCTGTTCACTAACTGAAGTTACTGAATCCCACAGATATTATGAATATGTATGTTAAACCATTTAATAAAGTTATAATTACCGTCGAACATAAACAGTCGTGTGCAACTCGCCTATAATGGTAATTAAGACACTCGTATGGAAATTACATACTCGTATGTTAATTATTGCAACTATAGGCTCGTTGCATAATGTACTATTATCGAGATTTTATTAAATTGTGTAGCTATGGACCCTTTAATTTATGTTGTGCATGGTAGGAGCTTGAAAATAGTAGTGCATTGAAACATTCGTCTGTTTCAGCTGTTAGCTAATGAAGTGTATATTGAGCACAACTTGTAGTTGAGTTTTTCATTTAATATTTGTCTTCCATAGCATTTTTGGCAGGTGTTTCTCCCCTTAAAGCAAGACAGCTTTAATGAGATGAGATGATTATATAATTTGCTCTCGGCCGAGTGCAATGGAGCGCGACCTTGGCTCTGAATACAGGAGGGGACAGACCGGAAATGTACGGAGCATTACAACAGCACGACTCGTTCATCAGCTACGTGTTCTTGTGTGCACTGTTATCTCTAGGTACAAATAGAAAGTAAATATCATATATATTATTTCAATAGTATAGATCCCTCCTGCGGCGCTCACAAGCGACCGATTGTGACAACTGAGCATTCAAATGAAAGAGAATATACATTAGCAGTGATTAATTGCACTACAATTTCATATACATCTATAATATCTTTAAAAACTGTACGAAGTGTGCGATTTGCAAATACTGTTGATGTAGGAAAATATGCTCCATAATTGCTGTCACTTCCCATTTTGGCCGCTGTGACGCATGTTTCATGTCATTTTAACATTCTGAGGGGTTTCCTTTATCATTTTGCATGGATTTCAGAAACAGTAAATCAAAGGAATGAGTTCTCAAATCGTATAATTTCATAAATATCGAGTAACCGGTTGGCCTGTTTGCCATCTCTTGATGAATGCAGTACATTTGCATTTGTCTGTTGGCACAGGCTAGAGTAAAATGTGGCTTTTCACTCATGTCTCAGTCTCACTCATGGCTGTGATTATATGGAAGCTACTGAGGTATGGGTGGTGCTTTGTAATGACATTCAGGGCACAGTCAGTGCCTGTGGGTGCTGTGAAAGGTTCTACTCATAGGGTTAGTACTGCTGTACTGGCTCAGTGAGGAAAGCAATGGCAAACTACCTCACTCCTCATCTTGCCTAGTACGCCTCAATATAGCGCTGCCTTGGGTTTTTGTGGGTCTACCCACATAACCTAACGGTGGTACTTTTTGAGGATCCAACCAGCCTTCGGGCTGACTACCTAACAGACAGAGTAACCGGTGAGTGTTACAGCTAAGCTGTCAATCAATGGACTCAGCCCAACATGCTTCCAACCACGCCACCGAAGCCGCTCTTCTCTGTACTGCTCGGTTCCAAGCTCTGTGAACTTGCGGGATGAAGGGCTGTACCCGATTGTCATCATGTGGACCATGTGTTCGTATCCCAACTAACTCACGGTCTTTCGAGGTATGGGACGTTCCTGCCCACTATACGACCACATGCTCAGGATTTGAGTCTACCAGGTAACTACTCGACAGGAAATACACAACATTTTCCTAAAGATAACACATTTACTGGTCTAAAATCATGGCTATACAACAAATACAAATAAAGGACAAATTACATTTAATTCCCACAAATAAAATAGGGTTGTTCTGTGAGCTTTCTTCGTAAAATAGTGCTACACTGCACTCAAATCTAATTCTAGCATCCTGTCAATGATATTTTCAGACTTCCATGGGTTTCCATAGTGTTCATCAACTGACACAATTTTAGTGAATGGGAGTATCATAACACAAAAATCACATATCACATAAAAATGATACTAATAAAACATTATTCCATTTCTTATGGCATTTACCTTGATTAACATGAATTCATTACTTTCTGCAATCATTAACAGATATTTGTTGTGTTGTGTGAATCATCTTCCCTCCTTCCATCCATATGAACGCCTTAAGAAAAGTGGTACTTAATTTTATAGTTTCACCATACAACGATTTTCTGGGTCTTGTCGGGCTTATCATCGTTACAAATGTGTCATGTTCTGGGAAAACACATACCCGTCTGCATAAATTAGCAGGAATGGCAAAATGCACTCTAAAAGAAGATGCCTACATTATTTTGGTTCAGCTTTTCTCCTCAGAGGATAACTGAGCCAAATATTATCTGATTTCTATGATCCAACAACGTATGTGAGTTGCAACCCACCGTTCAATTCAATTGGCATCATCATAATACTCAAATCTTAATTGCATATTGAAATATCGAGATTCCTCAGTGTCCTATTGTGACTCTAATTTCCAAGGGACCGGTCGAACGACCTTCCTCCCCCTTAGCAGGCAATAAAATTCGTTCCAGCTGGCTATCTAAGATGGCCGCTGCAGAAGTGGTCTACAATTCCCCCTCTCTCTCTGCTGTCAAGATCAAGGGCAGGTTTGTTTACAAAATGCAGTACTGGAGTAACGCTAAGTGTGGCTCCTACGTAATTGAGTCATTTAAATATTTAACACCTATCCTTATAGTGTCTTGGGCTCAACTGGCTCCTTAATTAACATTCATGGCTGGGGTGGAATTCTAGTGATAGCCTTGCCGTTCTATGGTGACTACTAGTGGCTTTTAGACGCGCATCACAGTGAAAATCCACGACTTTCACCAGCAGCTGTCAATAAAATATAAGGAAATCTGCGTTCCTAAACGACGAATATGATCCTTTACCTCAGGGTAGGTCATTAATACACACATGCTCACAGCGTCTCGACGGACGTCAATAGTGGCATAATTCAAGCAAGCGTTGGATACAGACAGGCTCTGTCCAATTCGCTGCGAAATAATACAGTATGCTCAAGGGCGATACTACTCGTAGATTTAGCCAACTTCTCACCTCACGCGCAAGCTATACTAGTTTGTCCCCGCAATATTTATTACGTAAATCACTGGATTCTACGTTAATTCAGCACGCTTACAAGCGGCTCAAACAATACTTCACATATATGACTCCATTATTAAGGCACCCGCGTTCTCTATGTCATACCACTTAAGCCAAAGCTTTACATAGCTCCTAACAAAATGTAATAAAATTTACTGGCTTACTTTACTTTAATGGTCCTCAAACATAATCCTAAGGATTGACCATATCAAATATTCATTCATATTTCACTGACACTGAAAAAGCTCTCGTATTTCTCTATATTTCACGTTATACTCTTACTGTTTATCAAATACAGTATCTTTACATTAGACATGACACTATTTGAACATTATTTAGGCCAAAAATGCCTATTACTTTACTGTTGCCGACCCATAATATACAGGGTGTCTATAAAAGAACTCCGGGGTTTTGAGGCAAAATATTGTAATGAAGTAAAAATGTTACAATAATGTTTAATACATGATTGGAAAGGTTGCATTTTCAAGTTTTTTAAACAATTTAATAAAGGTCAATATGAGCCCCGTTGGTGGCACGGCACACATCGTAACGGTATTCCACTTCTTCCCATGTCCTGCCCAGCATGTCTAGGGGGACGGTTACCACGCAATTGATTATTCGTTCCCGGAGATGGCAAACATCATGAATTTTCTCCGCATACACAAGATTTTTGATATGCCCCCAGAAGAAAAAGTCCAACGGAGTCATATCAGGGCTCCTTGGAGGCCATAGAATAGGTCCTTCCCTTCCAATCCATCTGTTGCCGAGTCGAGCGTCAAGTGCCTCACGCACACGCAAACTGAAGTGTGGCGGTGCCCCATCTTGTTCGAAGTGGACTAAACCCTTTTCCGCCTCAATGTCATCTGAGTAAAAACATATTCCTCTAACATGTCACAATAGACAAAACCATTGATATTTCTTTCAACAAAAATGAAGGGACCTATTACTCTGTCATGCATAAGACCACACCAAACATTCACTTTTGGCGTGTCACGTTCATACTCTATGAACTCATGGGGCGGCTCTGATCTCCAAATTCTGCAATTATGTCTGTTTACAGACCAGTTCACATGAAAAGTCGCTTCATCACTAAAAATAACATTAAAAAATCGTTATTTTCATCGATTTCGTTTAGCATAGAAACAGAAAAGTCTAATCTCTTAATCTTGTCTGCCGTTTTAATGTGGCGTAACAGTTGCATTTTGTAAGCAGTTAAACGAAGTCTTTTATGAACTACCTTATGAACTGTTGATCTTGGTAACCCCAACTCCAGACTGCGACTTGTCAATGATTTCTTAGGTCTTCGAAGGCATGAAGCTCGGATTCTGTCCACATTCTATTGTGACACACGCGGCCTACCCGGTGACTTTTGTTTTAAAACACTTCCTGTTTGTTTAAAAGCACTTAACCATTAGCGAATGGTTTTATCCGTAGGCGGGTCAACACAATAATTACGTCGAAAGTTCCTTTGTACCGTAACAACAGAATTAGTTTCTATTAGCCAAATAACGCATAGAGCCTTTTGTTGCGGCGTCGCCATAGCGCGGCAATCCAGACAGCACTGGCTGCCGCTACGTTGTTTCAAGGTCAATGCACCGCAGCGCTGCCAACTGTTGATGAAAACATTGCCAATTGGTACGGGCAAAACTTGATGAGCTACTCGTTTCAGAGAAATTAACTACATTTTGCTATCATCTACAGTTATTAAGATATGAATTTTTAAAACCCCGGAGTTCTTTTATAGAAACCCTGTATTATTATTATCATTTAACGTTACCGTTACATCCATCACTATTTTTGCCTGAATGGCCTTAAACAAATCACCTTCCAAGCCATATTTTATTCAAGACGAGTGGTGAAAACTCGTTCAGTAAGTGACTATTACATCTTATTCTCAAAGTGATAAATCGTTACATGGTGAACTATTCAGTTATAATTACATTATAAAAATGGGTACTCACTTTTTCCTCTTTGCTGGATAGTGCCAGCGCCTCAGCTTTAGCACTACCATGACGCTTGAATTAAGCCATCATGTTATCCTTGACACAACACTTAGATTCATACACTTTCCACATGATACACATATTTTTATCAGTGGCTTTTATCATTGCAATACACTGCATATTAATCACTATACACATGAACACTTTAAATCACTATTTCACAATTTATATACATTTATCCACTACTTCACATGTTGATCCTTAAATTGGACTTCTCCTACGCCTGATCTCAGAGATGCGCAGCAATTATGACAACCGCTGGTCTCCGTGACAATCTAACAGCGTTTTACGGACGTTCAATCCTCGTTCCCTGCAATCTTGTTCAGCTCACTATCCAAATTAGGTGGCAATGGTTTCCAAGCTCCCATCATTGTAGTGTTTCTGATGATGCTGTCATATATAATTCTGACAAGACCTCCCGGTATAAGAACTGTTCAAAACATTATAAGTTCCTTTTCGCTGTGGCGAATGTATATTTGCGTCAGATAATAGGTCAATATCTGTAATAATTTACTTTCGACGCACTTCATGATTACTTATGAGGCTTTATAACTTGCTTCTATTGTCCTCCAACGACGACGCGTTGATACTTTAACATTTGGCGCGCTACTAACAGCGTCTTAGTTACGTGTATATTGTAGAATAACTGTAGAGCGACTGTAGAGGACTGTAGAAGACTGTCGAACGACTGGTGAAGAACTGGTGAAGAACTGGTGAAGAAGTGGCTTGGGTTGCCTCGCTCCCCATATATAAAGGCTTCTCGTACAAAATAGTCCACTGGACACATGAGAGCGACTCCTTTCTTGAAATAATACCTCTTCAGCCGAAATGACATCTACATCTTGTTTATTTAGGTGTGGAGGTTACAAAAACATTCGCGTGCCGGCGATCGCTTCGGCCAATTAATTACAATTAATTGCCTTAGTTCAGCGCGTGGGCACGCCATCGTGGTACTTCCCCGTTGACTGGTCACAAAGTCAATGCTCTTGAGCGTAGGCTAGGTTGTAATGCATTCATTTGGAGATAAAGGCCTTAATTTAGGTGAAAAACCACTCCTAAATTACCTCTCCGTGAATATATTCACCTGGGTGTATATTTCAATGCATTTCAATGCTCCACTTGGCTGTAATTAATTAATTTCCATGTGCAGTCGATCCCACCATAGCTTGCACCGTTGTCAAGCGGTGGATACCCGAGTCATTAATTCTGAGCTGTCTCTCCGCTCCAGACGTAAGTAGTTCGGTCGGCGCCTAGATTCTCCGCCCACTTGCTAAGGGTCATTTGTAAAACTTCAAACTGGCCTTCTCTCATTTTCGTATGCTCTGAAAATGTATATTTCCTTGCATTTGGCTACAGTTCTTCCCTTAAATTGCTATGATATTCACCTATAGATCGTGAAATCACGCTACCTTCTTATATGTCAGTATACCTCTCATTGCTCTTTGGGTTCCCGGTAATCGCTCCCCCGCAGAGATCAATGGTTCGACTCTAGGCATAACCACGTGCCTGGTCTTCTCTGATGAGACCTGAGTTCGATGCCAGACTGCCGTGACCAATTGGGCACAGGGCAGAGGCAGGGTAGGAGCAGGCGTGAATTGAGAAGCCTGTCGACAATCCCGCCGTGTTACCTGTCATTCTCGTCTATTCCAATACTGCTAACATGGGTCTTTTCTGAAACCAGTGTGGCGTTGGGAATGAGTAACTGAGTCACCGACTGATGTATTTGCTTCTGATACTAGGCAAGGACCGAGAAACCTCATCACTCGTCACTACCTCTACTCATAGTCTGCGATGCACATTCCTCTCAGGTTCACGCAGCTTAGACCCGAGCAGTAGTAAACCCAGGATCTGATACACCAGCGGTTCCCAACCTGGGGTACGCGTACCCCTTGCTGGTACGCAACGAACCGGTTAGGGGTACGCCAAAAATAAACGGTAATAGTGGACGCCATGTTCCCATCGTAAGTGGCAGTCGTAATGTACCGGCGCACAGTGACGTCTAATTCACACACGTCAAGGTCAATGCTCCCCCCCCCCCCGACAACCCACCATACCCCAACCCTAGTCACTTTCAACGCCGCACTGCTATAGTCTTGATTGTCCATTTTTGCCAAACTAATCGCTAGAATTAATTGGTTTTCAATAAAATCAAAATTAAATAATCTTATGAACGATACTGCAATTGTATATTTTCCTCAGCTAATTGTTTATACATCTTTATTTGCACAAGTAAATAAAAGTAAAATGGAAATTATATTTAGTATTTATTGAAGTGAAATGCATACTAACAGCACACAAATAATAGACGAAATGAAAAATATTAGTTAAACTGTATTAAAAAAAGTTATCAATAGTTGTGTTATTTATTATTATTAATGTTTTCATTAAGTTAAGTACATATTGCCCGTAAAATATTAAACGTGTTAAAAGTTTACTTCTTAGGGGATACTAATTTAGTTAAATATGTATAAAGATGTACGGGAGGAAAAAAAAGGTTGGGCACCGCTGTGATACACAAATGATTCCTAATATAAAAACGCGAACTGAAAATGTGTATATTATAATTTAATAGGACCGACAGTAGTGGCTACGCTGGCTAAAGTGCAGCGTTAGGCCATGGGGCCAAGCCCTCTGCTGACTCGGTAGACGCGTGGATTCGAGCCCCACGGTCGGCCGTCCTTGAAATGGTTTTCCGTGGTTTCCCCATTTTCAACACCAGGCAAATGCTGGGACGGTACCTTCTGACAGGCCACGGCCGCTTCCTTCCACATCCTTGCCCAGTTTCATTCATTCATCTTCATCTTCATCCATTCCATCTCTCATCCCGACGCGCAGGTCGCCCACGGGCGTCGACTAGAAAGATCTACACTCAGCCTCTCAGTAGGTCACACGACAAAAAAAATAGGAACATGCAGCATTACCAAGAGCGGCTTCGGTGGCGTAGTTGGTAGAATGCTGAGCTTCTATGCCCAAGATCGTGGGTTCAAACCCGGCCGAAGTCGTCATATTATTAAGAGCGTTAAAACTGTCTCAGTATGCCTTCCTTCGGAGGGGAAGTAAAGCCGGCGGTCCCATGTCATAGATTTATGGTATGAAAGTAAACCTTCCACTAACTACACTTGTGGAAGCTAACATTTGTAGGTTAGATTAATAACGCTATATTAGTTCCAACGTTCGTCGCGAGGTGATGATTGCGATGGCATCTAGTAGCCAAGTCCGCGGCTAGGTGTAGTGGACGGTAGCAAATGAAGGAACTACTTGAAATTATTGTCTGCAGTCCTTATTATTCACGACCGCACTGTGCCAACGTTACGATAGATTTTTTCAGAGAATTCGAGTGTGAAGTTTTGGAGCATCTGCTGTTTAGTCCAAACCAGCATTGAATGAGTTTCACCTTTTTCAAGAAGTGAAGGTATGGTTTGGCGGGAACGCCTCGTCAAAAAGGAAACACTTCAGGAGACTCTCCAGACGTACCCACCTCAGTGGCGGCAGAATATTTTGGCGTGGGCATTGGGAAGCTGGTGTAACGATACGACAAATGTTTCAATTCTTTTTGGCGATTATGTTGAGACATAAGAATAAAACAACCAAACATTTAGTAGTAAAATCAGTTTGGTGTGTCAATCTGTTATTTCTCTACAGTCCATCGGAACTTAAAAAAAGAAAACAGCCCTCCTATGTGTTCCGAATTGTGTGTAATCCTAGGATCAGAAAGAACTTGGCTTCCATCCAGGCTTACTATGCATGGTCCAGCACGGATCTAGAATGTTCTCTGCCCATGAGATACAAGGGCCGTGTGTCGACATCTTTCTCATACACTAGTGAGTCACACTACCAAGGATCGAGTCCTGACTTCGAATCTGGGTCAAGGAATACGAACGGGCAATAATTCTATTGTCATTTCAGTTGTAGAAACACCTTGACTGATCTAGATGCTATCATAGTCAACAATGGATCGTGGAGCGAGCACTTGAGAATTCACGACTCGTTGTGTCCTGCAAAGCAGTGACGTGGCCAGGATTTCATTTCCGAGGGAGGGTGATAGTCTAAACCAGAGATTCCCAGTAGTGGGCGATTTTAGCACGCCAGTGGGCGAAACTGACAGAATATGAATTCGATGGGCGATTTGAAAAAAAGTGGTGGGCAAATAATTCAGTGTTTTATATAGAATATACAATATGACCGAGAATTTTTTGCCTATAAAAACAAGGAGTAAATTAAAATTGCAAACAAGTAACTTAATTATATCAAATAATCTTGCCACGAAATCCAGAAATAGGTTAGAAATTGAAATGCGAGGAGATCTTAGAATTTTTCTAACAAAAATGGATCCTGACATCAACAAATTGATTGAAACTCATTAAATCCATCCCTCACATTAATTAGATATAGGTATTCATGTTGTTTAATTAATTAGATATAAAAATGTATGTAGTTTTAATTTTAATTTTTTCTTTAATTCATTTCATTAATTGTTATTCCTTTTTAGACCTATTATGTGTAAATTTTTAATGTACTTAAATACACCTAAATAAACATGATGTACCTATTAAGAGAAATGTCCGTAAAATTCCTCATTTCTCAACTTATTTGTAGGTATTTGAATGTATGTGTTAGTAATTTTAAGATTTGTGCGTTTCTTTGAAATGAGGTGGGCGAAAACAAATTATAAATCTCGAAAGTGGGCGATGGCCACAAAAAGTTTGGGAAACCCTGGTCTAAACCCTCGCCATAGAACAATCAATGGAAATGCATAGGAGGCAGATTTTTTCGCATTAATTTCTGTGCGATTTCGCGAGGTCTCCAATTTTCGTGTTACTTTGCGAAGTAGATCTTGCCCTATCTGTTTATAGGCATTCTAACATTAATCATTAATGGTTTCATTATTGTCGTTTATGAATTATTTATAGACTATTATTTAGGCCTATAAGTTTGGTAACAGTCGAGGAGTGCTGAATCTTCTACAAACTGATGGTCTGGGGGTCCGGGCGGGGACACCAAGAACCCGCTGATGAGCCAGCTTGGTGTCCTAGGCGATATCCCACATAAGACACGGTACAAACCTAAAAAAAAAAAAAATGCTGACCTACTACAAACTACTAATATTAGCTGAAATGCATTTTGCAATGATAGTTATTTTGTTTTAAGGGGCGGAACTACGAGGTCATCTGCCCCTTTTGCAATGATGATGAATAAATTGTGGAAATAATGTTGTAATATAGTATGGTTGCGTTCAGTTACATTCTCTTTTCCGATGATTGATGATTTAAAAATTATAAAACTAACTCTAACAAACACCAAATCTAAAGTAAAATTCAGAGGAGAAATATCTGAACCGTTTACGATTAAAACAGGATTAAGACAAGGAGATGGTTTATCGCCTCTACTTTTCAATTGTGCTTTGGAATATGTAATGAGGGAATGGTACAGGGAAAATCCTAGGAACATAAGAATTGGAACCAAGAAAGATCAAATAGACTTAAATTGCTTGGGATTCGCAGATGACTTAGCGTTACTGGCTAATAATATTCAAGAAGCCAGAAATCAAATAATAAGCCTACAAAATATAGCACAAAAATTGGACTTCAGATATCATTTGAAAAGACAGAGATAATGGTAGCAAATCCACTTGTAATCAATCACATAACAGTAAATAACAAAAAAGTTAAAATAGTGAAGCAATTTAAATACTTAGGAGAAATTATAACTTACAACTTGGATGAGAAACCTGCATGGCAAGAAAGAACTAATAAAATGATAAAAGCCCAAAAATTAACATGGTCTACATATAAAAGAAAATGTCTATCAATCGCAACAAAATTAAAACATTACAAGACGGTGGTTCAACCAGAGGTGACCTATGGAAGTGAAACTCTTTTTAAAGTTACTCAGAAAAAAAGAATCGACAAAATTTTAAAAGTTGAAAGAAGAATAGCTAGAACATGCATAAATAAAAATACTAGAAAGATGGACAGTGGCGGATAGTACCAAATGAAGTGGTATACAGAGAACTGGAGCCCATCGCTGATACTATTCGGAAAAAACGGCTTTCTTTCTTTGGTCACATCATGAGGACACCAGAAACCAGGTTATCTAGAAAAATTGTAGTGAAACTTTGGAATATGAAACAAGTAGGATGGATTAAGGACATTAGTGAAGATATGAATGAATTGGAAATAACCTTGGATGACATGCAAAACAAAACAACAAAATTTAAAAAACTGAGAGATATAAAAATAAGATTTCAGGCTAAAATAGACAAACGTAATACAGTAAAATGGGTATTTACAGATGAGGAACGCCTGAGAAGATCAGAGCGAATGAAGAGCTACTGGGCGACTCGGAAAGGAAACTTACTGAAGAAGAGGACCAAGAAATGATTGACTGAAGTGGTCCAATGAGGCCGTAAAAGCAGAAGAAGAAGAAGAAGAAGAAGAAGAATAGTATGGTTTTCCTCTGCTGTCTATAACTCGCCCACCATCCCCTTTTTAGATCACGACTTATATAGTGAAATTCCAGCTGAGTCCGCCATTATACACGTGAATTATGGGACAAAACAATACTGTACTGCCAACCCAGTGAATAGGTAGGCTACTACTCATCAATAATGTTTATCCAGACCAGTCGTTTTGTCAATGCTTTTTTACATGCACCTGATACGCATGGCAATATTGTCGTTGAAAGAGCAAGAAGCAAGAGAAAGTGTAGAATCCAGGATCAGCACTCCACTATTTCCATTTCTACACCAGGCAAATGCTGGGATGGTTTCTAACTGAAGGCCAAGGCCACCTCCATTCTAATCCTCACCTGAATTACAAATACACACACCAATACAGACAAATTCTACTCACACCCAAGTACAAGAGGCTCAACTTGACCATGATGTCCATGGCCCTAATAGAAACTGACATCTTCAAACAGTTTTTTAAATCATCAATCATCGGAAAAGAGAATGTAACTGAACGCAAACCCTGAGTATAAGATGTACGGTAACTATCCTCTTGCCGCTGGTCAAACGTGAACTGTCTGCACTTCGCACAGCTACAACTACATAATAAGAATAATAATGGTTGTTATGATAATCCCTGTCACGCCATCTCAGAACCGGTTTTAAAATATGACTCGCGCAAGTTATTATTAGACACAATCGCGAAAACGTTTCTCTTTTTGTTGTCAGGAAGCAAAGAAAAAAGATTAGCATTTAGCCTGAAGTCTGGTGTGAAATGATAAACAAGCCAGTAATTGACGTCTTTGGATTCCACTGCCTTCTCGCGTCCTTGCGTCATGGCCGCCATCTTGGGCCTGTCATCTCATGATCTGAGCGGCTTGGGTGGCGTAGTTGGTAGCATGCTGAGCTTCTATGACCAAGATCGCGGGTTCAAACCCGGCCGAAGTCGTCGGATTATTAAAGAGCGTTAAACATACCTCAGTATGCCTTCCTTCGGAGGGGAAGTAAAACCGGCGGTCCATGTCATAGATTTCCTTCCACTAATTACACTTGTGTGAAACTAAATTATAGTTTAAAAAATTGAACAACGCTCTTAGGTTCCGACGTTCGTCGCCAGGTGGCGTCTAGTAACAAAGTTATGAACTAGTAGTCGTTGATGGTGACGTTTGGCGGCAAAAGTAGGAACTGCTTGACATTCAATGTCTGCAGTCCTTACTTGAATTAAAAACAGATAACTCACACTAATACAGTCATCACTATTAACACGGGCCTCAGACAGATTCTACACACACACAAAGTACACGGGGCTACATGACCGCGATGTCGCAGCCCTTAAACTGAGGAACCAACCAACCATCTCATGATCCCGTTGATATGGTTTTATCATGGCGGATGTAACAATGCTGGTAACTCTATAGGAGTGATGAACCTTCCACAAACTGCTAAAATTAGCCTTTTGGAATGATGAATAATACCGGTAATTGTGGAAATGCTGTGGTAATAGATTGTTTCTCCTCCGCTGTCTATAACCCGCCCACCATCCCCTTCTTAGATCGCGACTTGGCTGGCTGCGTGGCTCAGGGGTAACGTTCTCGCTTGCTGGGCCCGAGGTTGCAGGTTCGTATCCTGGTGCAGTCAGCTGGCATTTGAGGGCGCGCAAATGCGAGGGAGCCGTGTCCGTAGATTTACTGGCACGTTAAAGATCCCCTTCGGAGCAAAATTCCGGCACCCCGGCGTCTCTAAAAGCCAGTGTAGTTAAAAGGGACGTAAAACCAATAACATTATTATTATTATTATTAGATCGCGACTTATAGCCTATAGTGAAATTCCAGTTGTGTCCGCCATTATGAGGGTGAATTATGGGACAAATAGAATATTGACACTCTGTATGCCAGTCAGTAAGCCTATAAGTGACTACAGATCTTACTTTACTAGAAGAGGTTTGCAAGAACATGATCTAAAACAACTGGCCCTCTGTACAATAGAAGAAAGATATCCGTCTAATCAATGGCTAAAAATATTTACAGATGGCTCACAAAATAAAGAAAATAGAACTGGAGCAGGAATACATTCATCTCTCTTCTCACTCTACTTCCCAGTAGGCCAAAACAAAACAAAACTTTGATGCTGAGATAAAAGCAATTTCACATGCACTTCAATAATAATAATAATAATAATAATAATAATAATAATAATAATAATAATAATACTAATAATAATAATAATATCGTATGGCCTCGGGCGCCGGGTGCAAGCTTTGTTATTTGACAAAGGGTAACTTGCATGTCGAATTTCGTTGTTCCTTGAAGCACTATGAAAGTCAAGGAGGTTACTTATCTAAGCTCCTTGAACACTATAGCGCTTTCTAGTAGAGAAATGAGGAACTTCGTGTTGGCAGAATCACCCGAGATTAATTTTGCCATTATGAACATGGCCTACTGAATTCAAATGGGTCTTTGACATGCCAATATCGTATGACATGGTGTCACAATTTTTGCCACCTTTCAAAAATCACTTACCACGGCCAGGAGCGAACCTGCAAGCTTGGGGGTTAGTAGACCGACACGTTGACCACTCACCCACCGTGGCAAGTTACTTCAACAATTATTAGGCAGAAACAATGATTATCAAAAATGTGTTATCATTACAGATTCAAAAGCAGCCATCCAAGCCGTCTCGTCAAATTATAAGCCTCAAAACACAGAACTGAAATAAATTTTTTGTATGATAAAAACCCTTCCAAGACTCCACAAACAGATCTCATTTCAGTGGATCCCTTCTCATGTTGGAATAGCGGCTTTTTTTTAGCGTATGGCTTGTAGTGCCGGGAGTGTCCGAGGACATGTTCTGCTCGCCAGGTTTGTACCTGCTTCGAGACGGACACCCAAAAGACCCAATGGGTGAGCTACTAGTAGTCTACCGTTGGGGAGGAAAGTTGGAATGTAAGGGCGAGTAGTTGGAAGGTAGCGGCTGTGGCCTATAGTTAGGGACCAACCCCGTCATTTGCCTGTATGGAAGATGGGAAACCACAGAAGACCTCTTCAAGGTTGCCGGCGGGGGGATTCGAACCTCCTCGACTCCCGGATGTGAGCGACTGCTAGCAGTCATGCCGTAACGACCACGGATAACTCACCCGGTGGAAGAGCAGGTAATGAAGAGGCAGACAGATTAGCAAAAAAAGGGTACCACACTACAACAACCTGTCAGTCAGACTGAATTTATGTCAGCAAAAAGGATCTTGAAAAATAGTATCACAAACAGGTATGAAGAGATGGCAAAGAAAACAGCAGAAACCAAATTATGGAAGGACATTGATGCTAAATGGGATCAATATAAATTAACACCAAGAAGAGAAGCTGTAGCCTTGTTTAGACTTAACACTGGCCATGACTACCTTGCAGCTCATCTGAAACGAATCAACATCCTGAGATCTGAAAAATGCACACGTTGCCACGAACCTGGATGTAAAATTGATAAGGGGCACCTGCTACTGTACATTGCAACAAACTTGATGTGACTGCTAGAACTTCAGAAAACCTCACACAACTCTATTGGAACGCAAGAAAGCTGATGGATTGGAATCCGGGCTAGCCATAAGAAACAAGAACAGAATATTGCCAACCCCGCGCGTACGGTACTACTTGTCAATAATCTTTATCCAGACCAACGGGAGCGCATGGACCAATAATTACGAGGTAGCGCGGCCCTCGCTAGCTATTACAGTGAATACCATCCCTATGGAACGGAGCCTCGGATGAGCTGTGTGTGGCCGCAAGGCAATGGCGTTAGCAGGAGCAGAGCGCCCAACTAGTTTAACACATTTACACTAAAATCCCTCGGCGTTGAAACGTACGAACAAATTTACTGGAAGACTTCTTCTTGAGAAGATAAGTTTGCACTAGCAAAAGTCGACATTTTGTTCAATACCTAACCATGATCACGGGATACGAGGCAGGCTATGGTACTTCACAGCAAGTCTTAATTATCACAACTAAGAGTGGCTTCGGTGGTGCAGTCGGTAGCATGCTGAGCTTCTATGCCCAAGTTCGCGGGTTCAAACCCAGCCGAAGTCGTCGGATTTTTAAGAGCGTTAAAATACCTCAGTATGCCTTCCTTTGGAGGGGAAGTATGGTCGGCGGGCCCATGTCATAAATTTATGGCATGTAAAAGAACCTTTAAACTTGTGTGAAGCTGAATTTGCAGGTTAGATTTCGTTGAAACGCTCTATCAAAGTTCCAACATTCACCACCAGGTGTCGGTGACATCTGGTAGCGAAAGTTGGAACTACTTGAAATTGAACGGAACTTGTAGCTCACCCCATTGAACCAGCTACAGCATCTGGCGAGACGAATATGTCCCGGGACACTCCCGTCACTAAAAACCATACGCTAAGTAATAATTAATCACAACTAAGGTATCTTGCCAGCTGCGTATGTAATAAATGCAATGCCAGCATCACGGGCTTATCGGCACATGCTATAAATGTCATTGCCACCTGTCGGCGGCACGGCCTTTGGAAAGCCCTGTTCTTTAGTGATGGCCCTCACTATATATACTTTACACCCCTGGTTTTTGTCACGCACCGTGAGAGTACTCGCACATCAATAATTATCCAGATGATCTAGCCAATTAATTATACATGTACTTTTGAACTGACGGTGGTTTTGAGGTCTGGGGGGATGAGAAACTTTCAATTCACAAACAGGACCTCATTTATAAAGTCCAAGGCACTAATACTTTCTGTCGGGATTATCTATTTCTAGGTGTACTTTCATGTTCTGTCCGCAACAGCTGTCAGAATATACACTGGTCAAAAAAGGTTTTGCATACTGCATGATGTTGAATTTTCATTGTTGTATGACGACATTTCGATTCTGCGCATTGGCTCAAGTGTTAACTCTAAGATAACATGTTTGTTTGTTTGTTTGTCTGTTTGTATCGTACACTGTTTTCGGACATGGAGTTTGTGCATGAAACCTGCCCAAATGGGCGAACCGGTCAAACCCTTGCTGTGATTGCGGTACATCGAACCAGACCATCAGGCACATTGTCGAAGTTTGCAAACTAAGAGCGTGCTACACCATCGAGCCTGGACTGGAGAAAATAGATTGTACATAAGGTCGTAATAAGATTGATATCTGTACTAGTATGTACGTGTTATTATTATTATTATTATTATAATTTTGTTTCATGTGTGATGCCATACGCTATATACAAAAATAAAATAGTTATCGGATAAAGCAGGTGTATTATATTGGTCCACTAGGCCTAATACATAAGCATGCAATATGCAAAACTTTTTTTGACCAGTGTAAAATCTTATGTTTGTGGTTGAGGCATTATCTTTTAAGTGCTTCTTGACAACGCTGGCAATATCTTCAGATCACCTTCCTCCGTTTGTCAAGTTCTCATCATAAATAAATCCTTCATCAGTATGTTATCATGTCATTGTCCAAATAATACACAACCACAATGTAGAGTGATGGACTTGGCTGACTATGGCAGTGAATACCTGGAAGTGTTGTTATAGTCCCTGATTGAATTCATCCGCAAACTGACCACTGAACTTGTGAACCCCTCATTTATAACAATAGCTGTGATGTAATGTAATTTTTTATCATCTGAAAGATTTCTGGTGGTGACATAACTCCCTTCCTTCAAGATAGCTTATCGCGTTCACTATACATTTATAGTGCCAGAAGCAGTAATTATTACTAATCTTAAGATATATTTACACTAGCTATCATCACTTGGCTAATACCAGAGAATACCTTCAGTAAAAAGATTAAAAGACTTGAACTCTTCCGCGATTGGCGTTACAAGATGAGTCATGTACAGGCCGTCATGTTTTCAACCCTCTTCAGCATTACATTCATGCCATACCAAGTGCCCAAGCATCATTAAATCGAACACACAACTTACACAAGAAAAAGGCAATCTCAATGCGAGCTAAACTCAGACATTACAATACGGTGATTAAACCCGAGTCTCTATGGAAATGATTGCCTTCGATTTGCTGGAAAGTCTGATCTGAGGGAACAGAGATGTTTGAGAGAAAGATAATGGGCCCAAAGATCGTGGCTGGACAATACAGGTTGCGAGGAAGCACAGAATTAATAACTTTATTAAACACAAACTGTGCACTTTACCAAAAGCATATATTCACATTGTGCAATAATTAATAATGGAGCATGGAGACTGCGTGCATTTTTGAACATGGTACCGTTCACAATGCTGGTCACACAATCAGCTAAAGGCTCATGATAGGATATGAGCTTGCAAACTTTATGATGATAGCCATGAACGGCCATTGAGTTAACGAAGTGTCGAACGTCCTGGTTCGCATCTGACCATGTCCTGTTCAACATGGCTTCAGTCGAGTAGAACTGTAGCCAGATGTCCTTTCGGTTTATTTCCCTTTATTCCAATAATTTTTTTCCAGCCATCCATAGAAGGCAGAGCAAACTTGAAACTCAAATCTTCTATGAGGAAAGGTTCTCCAGCAAGCCCTGATCGTGTATATGGAGATACGCCAGTGGTGACCTTTAAACATCTTGCCTTGACTTTTTCCAAAGTGAAGAGGTCACTCTTAGTTAGTTTAGCCCATGTAATCTCTATTCCGAAAGCAAGAATAGGTAGGCTATCATTTTTGCATGAAATAATGCCATGGCAGACTTGAGAGATAGTCTATTTAAGAACTTGATATCGTATATAGCTTTCGTAGCTGCTCTGAATCTTGTGTGTAGTGGAAAAGATTTAGTCGTTGTCTGAAGGTTAAGGCCAAGGTATTTGAAGCTATTTACGATGTGTAGTACCTCTTTTTAGCCTATTTTCATTTATGAAAAAAAAAAGGCTTATGAGATCATCTTTTGTCCGTGTGTCTGCCTGTGTGCCCCCCCCCCTTCTAATAACTTCTAAAAGGCTGGAGCGATTTCAATGAAACTCAGTACGTTCATAGCACTATTCAGGGCGACCCTGACCGTGTCCTTCACATTTTGTTACGTCTCACCAATCCAACATGGCGGCTGTGCGAAATATTACACCAGCATTCGATATCTCCGAAATAATTACCGATATCACCCTGGAATTTTGTACGGTGATAAAGTGAGCTACTAGAAGTTCACCCATGTGACTTTAGAAAACCAGGTAACTACAAAACCAACATGGCGGCCAAGCGAAGTTGCGACTTTTAAATAGACGTTTCTCGCGATTTAACCAACCAAACACAATGAAACTTGGTACAGTATATGTTTATACAGATTGTAATGCACCGATATCTAACTTCGTTCAATTGTTTATACAATCTCAAGATGGCGGCTGTGCGAAATATTTCACCCGCATTCTATATCTCTGAAACTATTACCAGGATCACCATGAAATTTTGTACTGAGATAAAGTGCACTACTGGAAGTTCATCTATGAGACTTTCGAATGCCGGTTAACTACAAAACAAACATGGCGGCCAAGCGAAGTTGAAAGTTTTAACTAGACTTTTCTCGCGATTTAATGATCCAAACGCAATGAAACTTCTCACAGCAAATGTTTATACACATTGTAATGCACTGGTATTTAATTTAGTTCAACTGTTTACTTAACCTCAAGATGGCGGCTGTGCGAATTTCAAAAATTAAGTTTTTATTTCTTGTGTTCTAATCATGCGATCGAAATCAACATTTGCATCAACGAGCTTTAAAGATACTATGGAGAGGCTAAGGCACCGTTCACAGCGCTCTTAGCGGAAGATATTGGTAAGAACGTCCGCCATGTTTTCTGGAGTCATCGAGTCAAAACATTCAGTCAGCTGATTGCGAGGGAAGAGTTCAGTGAACTGTGATTTCTATTGTCGTTTGTGTTACTAGGTTGAATTCTACCGCATATTAATTTCCGCAGCGATGCCTGCTGTATGTTCAGCGTACGGCTGTACTAATCGAAGCAATAAAACAACGGATATATCCTATTTTACGTAAGTATAGCCTAATTGTGCTACTAATATACTTCACTGCACGGATACAGTAAGGATGTTACTATCAATTTTCCAGAACATCTGGTCTCCATTGCTTTCTATTAATGTCTGATACAGACCTATACGGTATACGATATATATTTGTACTGGTACCGTAACAGAAGGAATTGTTTCTGTTCCAGTTTCCCGTTGAAAAATACGGATTTGACAAAAAGATGGGTAACTGCTATGAGGAGGGATAATTGGTATCCAACTCAGGCTAGTCGTATATGTTCTACCCACTTCCTTGAAAAGTACATTTATAAAGTGAACACTCAGTGACGTCTGTTGGCTAGTGCCGTCCCAAGTATATTCTCCTTCCCAGTACACTTGCAAAGGAAACACGCTGAGAGACATCCACCACGAAAACGCTCATTTGATGAAACTTGTAACGCTGGAAATATAGAGGTTGTATCAAATAAATGTAAGTAGACTACGTGGCACGGGTACTAGTCAACATTTTGTATGCGAATAATTTTATTTAGGCTAACTTACATATCGGATATTTATTTATATTTTACAGATGCTGCTGAGGTTGTTAGCCATGAACATAGTTATAGCCTTCCAAGCCCTCAAAAAATGAAGAAGTTGCAGGACACCACCACAGAGAGGATTGAAGCACTGAGGAAGAAATTGAAAATTACTTCACAGAGAGCAAGAAGACAGAAGCTGAAAGTGAACAATCAGCAACAAATAATTTCAGGGCTTACGAAAAGACTTTGTTCGTCTGGCAACAATCTTCTTCAGGGCTGTTTTCAGGGTGTGGTTAAAGAGCTCATAGATCTTAATGGAAAAGTAAAAGTTCATGAATATAGTGACACAGTTAAGAAGTTTGCTTTGACAGTTCACTTCTATTCAGCTCAGGCATACAGATATTTGCGGAAGGTCTTTAAATTGCCACATCCAAGGACTCTTCGTCACTGGGCCACCTCAATAGATGGAAGTCCAGGTTTTACAGAAGAAAGTTTTGTAAAAATTGGTGAAGATGTCAAAAATAGTTCTAGCCCAATTCTAGGTGCTCTCATGTTCGATGAGATGGCCATTAAGAAAGACATCATTTGGGATGGGAAACAGATCTGTGGTTATGTTGATTTAGGGCAAGGGGATCTGAATAGTGAAGACTGTGATGTTGCTAAGGAGGCACTTGTGTTCATGGTGACAGCCCTGAATAGGAACTGGAAAATACCGGTGGGCTACTGTTTAATAAATGGCCTGTCATCAGAAGTAAAATATAATTTGGTGAACCAATATTTGAGAAAGTTACATGAGACTGGTATTAAGATTGTTGCTACTATCTGTGATGGAACTGCTACAAACAGGACTGTTTTGCAAAAGTTAGGTGTGAAATTTGCTGTGCAGAACCCTCAGAGTTGGTTTCCCCATCCTGCAGATCCTCAACTTAAAGTATATTCTTTACTGGATGCTGTGCACCTAATTAAGCTGACCAGGAATTTGTTAGCAGAAAAGAGAGTGCTTGTTCATGGCAGCGATAAAATTAAATGGGAATATTTTGAGAAACTTGTTGAGCTACAAGAATCAGAGGGGCTTCATGCAGGAAATAAGTTAAAGAGAAGACATATTGAGTGGGAAAGACAGAAAATGAAGGTATCTTTAGCAGCAGAAACTCTAAGTAATTCTGTAGCCAATGCTATGCAATTCTTTCTGGATCTGAAACCTGAACAATTCAAAGATTGTGAGAGCACAATCAATTTTGTTAAGGTCATAGATTTAGCTCTAGATTTGCTGAATTCATGCCATCTGGTGTATTCTTGGAATACACGGTACGAGAGAATATAAAATTTGATGCTCTTTGCATGTTCATTCCTTCCTCTTTGTCAAACACCAACAGTGATCTTCTATTTTCTCTGCGGTGATCATTTCGCTTATATCTTTTGTGAGTCTGTTCTAGATATATATCTTCCATGACCCTCCTAGCGTCATCTAGCAGCGAATCTCTGAAGCTCCTCATTTTTTCCTGGTGCAAGAGGACTTCTTTTTCCATCTGGCCACCAGTTCTCGTTGCCATCGCCAGCTATTATCTCCATGAGCAAGAGAACTTCGTCTCCTTTTCACTCACCATGCTGTGCTAGTATCGCCTGCTATCAACTCTTTGAAGACCATTTCCTCAAGAGAATTTACAGTAAGTTTACAATGTTGGTCATGCTTATATGTTCTCCTTTTGTCTCCTACCCCCACTCTTTCCCTTCCTTGGACCCTCTGTGCTCGGCTGAGTGGGTCTCACTTGTGCGCCGGCCGTCGACTCAGTTAAGGCTCAACTAGAGCTAGCCTCCTGACCTAACGAGGCATTTTTTAGATTCCACGCCATGTGGTAGCTTTAACCATCAAGGAGAACCTCACTTTCGCCATGCAGCAAAGTTAAGTACAAACTTCAAGTTTTAACCTCATCTTCATGCTTTTAACGTCTACATGCTTTTAACGATATTTTATAGGCAGTGTGAAATTACTTATTTTGGGGCAAAAATCATCCTTCGCGGGATTTTCCATGTTGGGCTTTTGTCTAATCAAGCCAATCTTGGTGAAAAGCAGCATTTCTAATGCTTGTTAAATGAGAAATCTTCTCACCACGTGGGATATTATCTAATACCCGCTGTCTATAAATTACAAAGCTAGTTCCTCCGCTGGATTAACTTTGACCCCATTCTTCTATAAAGATCGTTCTGGAACCTTCCAGATCCTGTACTCTATCTGCGAGTCTTACCGTCAGGTATTTTTCACTCGTGAAAATACTATTTAAAATGAGGAATCTTCCTTATAAATTACTGCAATAGCGAACTTTCGTCCACCGTTGGAATGTTCTATGGCGCATTTAATTGTAATTCACAACTTTCTCAAGAAATAGACTCTCGCCTACCTAGTGCAACCAGTTCTTTTCATCATTGCAATAACTTTCTTTCCCATAAACTTTCGTGTCTCTACAGTGAACTTTCCATCTATTTAAAAGACTATAGTGATAACTAGTGCTTGTCCCACTTTTCTACCGCGTCGCGATCGTCCGTTTACATTAAATAAGGCCATGAACATTGATCCTAAATCCCAATGATCTTTCCTCAACCTTCTACTAACAAACCATATTAACAAAATTGTAACTTTTCTATAAGGTGTCACTCTACGAAGTGCCCTTCCATTTTGCTCGTTTATCATTAATTAATTACTGTATAACTACGTGTTTTATACACGGTTCAAACTTACATTGTTTCTTCCCCATAATCAGGGAAAACAATTCTTTCAACTCTTGAGTGAGTTATTTCTAGGTCTCACGAAAATGGAAACTGCCCCATTTGGCTTGTGATTCCTACTTAACCATAGGAGGTCGAGAACCTTCCTTTTGACTTTCTCTTCAGGTTTCACCGTAAGTGACCTGCTCTCTTTTGTATAATTGTTATAAAGTAATTCAGCTTAAATATAAGAAGTTGTAGGAACTTCTATCTTATTCTTCATGTTTTCTTATTGTTATTTTCGAAGTTGTCACTCTCTCGAGAATATTCTCTCAGAAATTTCTTATAGTACACTCCTTGTACTCAATTTAATGTTTAAACTTTAATTACTTCATTTGTCTTTTTTAAATCTTATAAAGATTTTAGAACATATATAAGGTTTGAGACCTAATAAATTGTCAATTGCCTGGAGCAAACGTTTAATGTTTTCTGAGGTCTGTGACCCAAAATTTGTTAAACAAATTGAAAATATATATTTGTTAAAGTTATCAACTTCTTTTGAATTGTTAAATAAATTAAGCGTTTCTTTTCGCTTTCTCATTTTTCTAGCACAACGGTTAGGCAAGATCCTGTCTTCCTTGGCTCTCCCTACTTAATGCCATTAAATCTATTAATAGGGCTTTCACCACTCGTTGCATTTGAGCAAGAACTCTTAGTGATAATCTCATTAAAGTTTCTCTTAGCTTCAATAGCTAATTCTAACTGGCCAGTAAGGCAAGTAAAGCTCGCTACGCCAGCTACCTGCTTGTGGAGATCCTCTCCGAAAAACTTATGGTCAGTTTTCTAAATGATAAGTGTTTCTCTTTGTCTAAACTTTTAGCCGGCTCCTCGCTGAGTAAAAGCTTAGCCATTTCCAAATGCAACCATTGGTTCATTTTCCAAAATTACTCCCCAAGGTATAATTTTTTATCATTATCCTTCTTGGAAGCACTTGGTCGCCTTTTCAGGAACTCCATAATTTCGAAAACTGGAAATACCAAACCTGATTCAAATTATTGGCATTCTTCGAATTACTTTGCAACAACGAATTTCTTTGAACAGACATACAATAAATCTGTTACTCTCAGTCTTGCCAGACTACCACCCTTCCCCATAGTAAGCAGATGCATGCTTGCGGGGGAATATACTAAAGCCACTCTCTTGCAAACCGCCCAAGTTCTAGCTGTGTTTCCCGTCCGCTTAGACCAAGCCCTTACCCACTTTAGGTACCCGAGAGCGGATTTGCGGTGGCAACCGCCTCTAAGTGCATTTAAGGTTAAATTTACAACTTTTGTGTGACTCTCCTCCCATTTTTCTATCCTTTTTCTCCAGTCCGAAACCTATCTCCTTTTCTTAATCATCTTCCCTTGGTGGTTAGGTTATTCCTCAGCCAATAATCTACCCACCATCCAATGGGCAAAGGGACGAAATCACCTATTAGGAGGTCAAATAAAGCTGTGACATGTCAGAATATAGATAAATGTATAGACTATTTAAAAGATCTCAAACTTACTGATGGCACATCCTTACACAACTCTTCTAAAAGAATTGCTGTTAGTGGATTGATCTTGGACCTTTTGAGTGTTAAGGGCCTTGCAGAAACTTATGTTTGGGAATCAGGTTCAATTCTAAAATTTATGCTTACTCGTAAGTTAAGTCAAGACCATTTAGAATTGTTCTTTTCTTGTTTGAGAAGTAGGGGTGGAAACAGAAACAATCCCAATGCCTTAGAATTCAAAGCTGCATACAGGAAATGCTTAATTGCTCAAATTGATCCTTCCCCTAAAGCTAATGTGAAGACAGATGATAGTCTAATACTAAGTCCTCCCATTATGCAGCCTATTGTAATTAATGATGATGTAGGCCTAAGTGAACTTGACTATGTAGAGTGTTTTGAAACCCTTTCCACTTTCAGTGACCAAGTGGTGGAATATGTTGCAGGTAGTGTTGTAAGAAATGTGTCGAAGAAAATCAAATGTGTGGAATGCTTAGATGTTCTACTGACAATGAGTAATGACGCAAAGTGTGGTCTCATAAAATGCAAAGATGAGGGCAACTCATTGTATAATCCATCAGCTGACCTGAAATACTTGTGTAAGACAGCAGAATGTGTTTTCAGGAGTAATGCTCATATCTTGGACAAAAACTGCAAAAATATCTTGCTCAAACTAGAGACCAAGGTATTTACAAGGTTAAACTGTTGTTTGTTCTCTTCCTTTGAACACCTATTCACTGCAGTAGAACCATGTGAAGAATTGCATTATGTGAAGCTGATAAGGCATATATTGAAGTATTACTTCACTTGCAGAGTATATCATGCACTCAGAGAAAAGTCCTCTCGAATGAGAGGACGGCAAGTGAGACAAGTTTTAACAAAGCTGATTCTATTTAAGGGACAGTAATTACAACTGTGCAGTGTAAATAGCCTACAGCACTATTGTTGTAACTTGAAACTATTCTGAATGTTTAAGAAGTGATAGGACTTCATAATTTGTCGTAAATATGTTTCTTATTAATGTTCCAACATGCCCTGCTCTGATACTTCAACATATGGCATAGCTCCTCCCACTTTCTCTTAACTACAGAGAAAATGGCGGACACAGTTTCAAGTAGCTTCAGTCTTGCGGCGCTCCTGCCTCTCTATAGTAATGTTTAAGCTCGTTGATTTGCATAATGAACGTACACAATAGTCATCATCTAATAGTACATAACTCTATGGCCTACATATATTAAAATCCAACATGGCAACCATCCGAAATATTTAGACGGTTCTCAATATCTATTAATCTACTACAGCAATCAAACTGAAATTTTGCAAGTGTATAGAGGCTATACGCATAAGTTCCCCTATGGACGTTCAATAACCTGGCGAGCACACATCCAACATGGTGGCGACGTGAAATTTAAATATTCAAATGGACGTTTCTTGCGTTTTAACCATCCGAGTGCAGTGAAACTTGATACGGTATATGCTTATACAAATTTTAATCGACTGGCATCTAATTCATTTAAATTATTTTCATAACCACAAGATGGCGGCTGAGCGAAATTTTAAAATCCCGCTTTTATTTCTTGTGTCCTAATCATGCGATTGAAGTTTGAATAAAACATCTACACAATAATCTTCATGTAATAGTACATAAATCTAAGGCCTATAATATAAAAATCCAACATGGTGACCATCCAAAATATTTAGACAGTTCTCGATATCTACGAATCTATTACAGCAATCAAACTGACAATTTGTATGTTGATAGAGGCAATTAATATTAGTAGGATATATGAAAATAGGCTATTTAGTTCTTCATGGAACTACTTGTTTGAAAAATATTCTATCATGTGGGGATAGCCATCCACCCTTCCTAAATATCATATGTTCAGATTTTTCGGCATTCACTTTGTAACAGGTCGTAATAAGACAAGTGCCTTACGATGTGGTGACAAATGTAATGGTTCAATAAACAAATATAATGATAATAATTAAATACACTGTGGTATGTACTTACCTTTGTAGTGTAACATAATAAGTGTTGAGCGCCAGATCCCTATTTAAGATAGAGAATCGAAATTTATTAATTAACCTCGGCTATCAGCAGTAGAGTTTGAGACCACTTATCCCTGGTCGTGACGTAACTTAGTTGACTAACCATTCCATATTTAATCAAGGAGTAACTGAATTGCCTCATGGTATAAACTAACTACAAGAAAAGATATAGACATGAAGTTAAATTTATTGACTCAAGAACAAAATACTAATAGTTACAAAAAAGAATTTCATTTATCAACTGCGGTTTAATTATTTAAAAGAAAATGAACATTTAATTTTAATTGAATATCAATTGAATTTATATGTTATAGAGACGTAAGATATTTAATTGTAGCTCACTCAGTTGACGATTCGTCATTTTAAGTAATGACCGATGATCTAGATGTTACGTCGCGTATCTTAAAAAATGATGTGTTATCTCAATTACTATGAAATATCGTCATTAAGTACGTTGCCATCTGTAGAAAGACTCTTGAGCAGGGATATAACCCATTATGTACTAATATAGATATCGGCAGGACATCGTTCAGTGTCGACTCTGTATGCTCAGTCCATTAGGACCCAGAAAGCAAGGTTACTACTTCCTTCTTTCATTGAGAGCTGTTGATCAATGAATGTCTTTTTTTTCGGGGGGGGGGGGGAAAGAGTACCCGCTCCCCCCGCGTGGCACCCGACCTTACTACTGGTGCCTCCGACATGCAATTAATCTACGATAGTAGAAGAGAAAGCATAGGGGATTGGATAGAAAGGAATGTCTTTTAGGACTTAGTGCCTGTCCCATCGCGGTCGCGATCTACCAGGCATAATTAGCATATATTAACATTGGTATATATTATATATGAGCACATATAAATATGTAATCATATATAAGGGTAAGATTGTAGGGCCAGGGAAAACCGCATAGGCAGAAAGGAAAGATTGCCTACACGTAAAACCTGGCGGCTTGGTTATTGCCACATGCAAGGATAATGTGGGTATGGAAATGAGTAGGTATGTTAGTTGGGAGAAGGTATCATGCACCAGATCCATGTCCGTCTTCTCGCCAGTTCGTCTCCGGGGAATCCGATAGAACTCGGCACTGCTGGGATCAGCGCGGGCCTTGCCGGCTACCGAGCAATGGTACAAGTATCCGAAGAACCTGCGCCACTACCTGATCTCCATGGGGTCCCTGGTACCGAGCCTCCGTCACAGGAGAGTGGAGGCGGGGCCTCGCCTGCCGAAGCAGGGGCCTAGTGGGCGGTCCATGGGAACGAGCCCCCTTCCTCTCTGCCCTTGCCATGGACCTGTAGACAGGGCAACTGCGATGGGATGACGGATGGTCACCCATGCAGTTGGCGCACACCGGCGCGTCCCGCGGCACCGTGCAGCCGGTGTGGTGGTGGCCACCTGAGCACCGGTTACAACGGACTGGAGAGCCGCAGGATCCCTGGGAGTGGCCCCATCTCAGACAGCGGAAACACTGTAAAAGCTGGCCTGAGCGGGACTTCATACTACCTGACTGTAGCGGCTGTCCCTGGCTGCGGCTGGTGGCCTCGCGGCGTCCTGGCTCCCCCTCCTGGGGGCGCTGCGGGCGACGGTCCTCTGGGCTGCTGCGGTTGACCTTCCGCTGCTTTGGGGCCGTCCTGGTGGCCCCGGCCGTCTCGGGTGTCCCCTTCCTGGCGGTGGTGGCGGGCGCGAGTTTCCCCGCTAAAGGCCCCACCTGGGGCTCTGGTAGTCGCTCCTCCTCCTGGTTGGCGGGCGCGAGTTGCCCCGCTAAAGGCACCGCCTGAGGTGCTGGTTGTGGAGCCTGCGTCCTCTTGGAGAAGGTCAGGGGGCCTGCCTGGGTCCCAACATCTGCCTGCTCGATGAGAAAAGGTGGGCAGCGCTCCCTAGCGTGGCGGAGGATGTGCGGAGAGGCACCTGGCGCACAGCCTGGTACCACTGCGACCTGCCAGTGCTCGGAGAATGCTGCGATGTAGACGTAGATGATGGCCGCGCTCGTGCGTGGCCTGATCAGGACTCCAGTAGGGAGGTCAGCTTCGATGTCCTCGTGGACACGTTCAACTCCTCCCGTCGCGACTACATGGGCATGGTCCCTGTAGGCCCTGATGACTTCCCTTTCTTCTTCCTGGTTGAAGCCTGGCCTGTAATAAACAAACAAAGCCAGGTCGCTGGGGTCGTAGCCACTTGCTTGCTCGGAGCCTGGGGAAGTGGCCCAGGGTGCCCATGCACGGTGTCCGAGCTCACATCGCTCGCCCAGCTGAACCTGGCGTCCGGGCTGCTGCTGCTATCCTGTCGCGGGGAGCTAGCCGGTCCTGGCGTCCGACTCGTCTCGGACTCGGCTAGCTCAGAGGGCCCAGGGGAGGCGTCGGTTGACTCGGACCGCAGGGACACCTGCGTTATGTCCGGGCTACCTGTGCTCCCCGGGCCGGGAGCTACTCCAGCGTTGAGTGCGCCAGCCGGGCTGTGAGGCACCCCTACCTCTTCAACGGCTGGCGGCTTCTGCGCCGCTGGCGTCTTCTCACCAAGGGCCTGCTGGCGTGCCCGCGTGACCGGAGGAGAGGGCCCTGTGGAGGTTAACTCCCCACCCAAGGAGCCTGCCGATCGTGGCACTCTACCTCTCCGGGCGCGGTTGCGCCTGCCCTGGCCCCTGGCTGGCTCGCCGGTCCTCAGCTGCTTCCTCCACTCGATGGTCCCGCTGCTCGTAGTCTCCATCCTGGTGAGCTGTTAGCACAA
Source organism: Meconema thalassinum (assembly GCA_946902985.2). NCBI lineage: Eukaryota > Metazoa > Arthropoda > Insecta > Orthoptera > Tettigoniidae > Meconema > Meconema thalassinum. Next base: position 226,455,428 of record OX336395.1, on the reverse strand, counting down.
CTTTGCTGGTCTGCTGCTGCCACTGGCAAGGTGTCCTTCCTCTAACGATTCAGAGACAACCTCTCCAATGAATGTCTTGTCGAGGGTGCTGATACTAATAACTTCCTTCTCACGTGAGTCGTAAACTTCCCTCTCCACTGGTAAGCTTCCCTCTTTTCAGTGTTAATTCCTCCACGAGGGCTAATTGCATCACACCTTGCAATATTTAGCAGCGTACTTACAGTAGAAATGGCGTGTTGGTTACACCATAGTTCGAAATATATTGTTCTATTCCTTCTAAATGTTCCATCTTGTCCACACGTGATGGTTACTCATTGTGGGTTTTCAAGATCTCGTGGATGACGACTGGCTATGGTGAAATAACTACTGCGTCATTCTGGGGTTTATACTATTGCACCTAGTTGCAATATATAATACAGTACTTCGTCTCTTTACAAGTGAATAGTAAAATACAAATCTAATTGAATATAATAATTAAAAAACCGCTTACAATTATCTGATATAAAAATCATCTAATGGATGTACTAATTAATAATAATAACATGATAATAAATGAATAACCCTTTAAATATAACAGCTACGGGATCGAGTCGTTACAATCGCCCCTAAGATAAATAATTTAAATGACATTTGACATTATTTCTCTTACCACATCCAATATAAAAAACTATAAATATAAATATTATAACCCCCAAAAAGACAACATATAATATACTCTTCATCAATACACAAAAATATACAAGAATTATACTCTTCGCAAAAATGCACATTTTAACTTTCATTCATCTCATTCTTCCAAATGTTCATAATGTTCATTCTTCTTTATATATGTATTAGTGAGCTGTAAAAAATTATACATATAATGCCCTTCACTTTTAATTTTGACATATAAGTCAACGCTGCACTTGTTTATCTTGGTGATCGTATGCTTGACATACAATCCTTGCTTCATAGTTAGAGAACGTAGTTTTCGTATGCCAGTCTGGTGTAGAATTACATTGTTGTAGTACCAGCTGAGATTAACAAATAATAACTATCACAGCACACGATAATAGGATGTAAACAACACAATATTCCTTTCGTCTCTATAAAAAAATACACTATTGGTATAAATATATCTAGTATTTGAAGAACAAAAATAAAATTTAGCAAGATACCTAAGGCAATTTCAAATTTCAGTGCAGATGTCGTACATGTAAATATTACTCCAAAAACATAAAATGACATCGAAATACCTCAAAGCAGTTATTAAACAGTTCACTTAAATACCCAAGTTACTACTAACTTTCCTATGTGGCTTCTTACCTTCTTAGGCCACGGCCGCCTCATTTAAAATTAATACCTCCTAAGTCTCCACGACTTCTTAACTTCTCATAAAACCATAATTCCTCTTCACTACTTCTCGAAAACAATATCTTGAATTTTCAAAATCACAAATAAACATAAAATCTGACTTCAGATAATTAAATTTAACTTTAGCATTAAGATATAACTTTACTGTATCGTCATTCTTACCTACCATAACAAAATGATTAATACTTGGACAAAATACTACTCAATACCTGAATTACGTATATCAATAAACTATTTCACAAAAACACATGACAAACTCCTCGGAATAAATATTTCGTTCCACAAAATATTAATGCTCTTATACTTTAAACTTAGTCTATACATGATTTGACTTCTCGCTGAATACCTAAAAAAACATAGTTTTCTCTCAAACTCTTAATTAAGTACCGTGTCCTACAGACACCACTTCCTACTTGCTTCGATCGCCTGGACTATAGCTCATTTCTATTAAACCAGAATCTCTCAAAACTCATCGTGACATAACTCGTCACCATTTCTTTACTTCTTCCACCTTCCAATACGTGGTATAATCCCACATCTTCGTACTGTTACAGGTCACCTCTTACTGACCAATAACACTCTAAATTTTAGCTAAGAAAATCTTACATGCTTCGACTAACTCCTTGGAATAATAACATCACACTTTGTTTTCCTAACTATTTTCTTCTTAAAATAATGACAGTGTTCCTGTTGATAGTCAATAACACAGACACTCCTAATTGGCAAATATTCTCCCATAATCACTTCGTAAAGCAAGCCCTGAGTTATAACACAGTTCAGATACTCTCTGCTCTACCAAATTAAATGCGTAAATTACACATGCCTTTAATTGAAACATCATTCTTACCCTTAGGTACACACTTATCTTACTAACCTACTCTTGTCCTAAAAAAATTACACACTTTTCTTTACTAACTCCGTATGACATAAATAAAACTTTAAATTTCTCCTCTACTAAAAAAATGATTTATCTTTAAAATCCTCAAAACTTCGAATTATAACAAATTCCTTTCAATACTAGTAAATATTATGCCAACCATCTAATTATTATTATTATCTTTACTTTTTTCTATGTGTAGGACAACAATCTACCACATCATTAATTCGTTATTAATCATCAGTAACTTTTTTTTTACTACAAAGTGGTTTAGCTCGATAACACGCCTTGTAATATCTTTAAAACGTGCGTAACTGTAACTAAAACTTGGAGCATCTTACCTTTGTAATCTCTTATTACCTTGTGTGCAGACAACCATATATACTTTAAAAACCTCCCAACATTAACTTCACGTAGTCCCGTAGACACCATAAAAACTCAACGGAATATACCTCGTTGGCATACTTCATCCTCCAAAAACTTCTTAAAAATTCATTTGGCATCTTACCAAAAACTTCCTCAAATATAACTCCATTTGGCATCTTACCAAAAACTTAAAAAAAAACCACATTGCTCAACGGCATTATACCTTCGTTGGCCTACTTCTTCAAACTCACGTCCATTTACGTGAAAATACACACATACACATATATCTATCACCAAGTACCAGATGTCCTAATTAGTTACTACTTCCTCATTTCTACTAGATGCTGGATAATTCATACAACGCATTACCATCAACTATTCTAAACCACTTCTAAATTTCTCAAAATATATCCACTGATAACCTCGCTGTCCTCAAAATGAAACTTCTTTAAAAATCAATACCTAATTCTTCAACTCATCAGTTTTATTACCACTGTATCATCTTATCTTCACTCATTTTTGAATTAAATCTTTATTCTTATTTTATTTCTTCTCAGTATTACTGTATTATTTATTATTTATTTTATTTTACACGTTACAGGCCTATTAGACCACGCGAAGCAATCATGACTTTTTGTTCTTCCTGTCTTTCCAGTACTCTTTCATTCGTGCACTAAAGACCCTCTTCCTTTCTTCGGTCCACTTTGGTCTTTGGGCTGTAGGTGCAGCTCTCTCTGACAACACTTCCCACTTGTATACTTTGTGTCTAAATATGCTTTTGTCTATGACGTCTTCTGGGTCGACCTGTGCTTTTACTAGACCAATTTTGACTTGCATCATCCAGGGTGTAGTAATCTTGAGCCGCTGTATGTATCTAAGAATTTTGTTGGTGAGTCTGGTGTGTGGGAGTCTGCTGATGTGGCCGTAAAATTTTAGTCGCCTCTTTCTGATGTCTGCTGCGAGGCTGGACAATTTCTCTGTGGTGTCTCTGGAGTGAAGCCTGTATCCTTCATCTGTGTGCTTTGGTCCAATTATGTTCCTTATTATTTTTCTTTCCTCTGTGAGGATTTTTTCCAAGTCGCCCTTAGTGTGTAACGTCAACGTCTCACTAGCATAAAGCACCTCAGGTTTAATAACCGTGTTGTAATGACGAAGTTTAGTGAATGTGGATAGACATTTTTTGTTGTAGACACTCTGTGTCTTGTATAAGGCTCTCTTCATTTTCATTAACCTAGTGTTCTGCGCGATTTTCTCTTTTCTTTACTGTATTATTATTATTAATTTCATAACTATGGTTGCCATAATAATTATTACTTTCTTTAGATTACATACCTTTGTAATAATCTTCCTAATTCTTTTAAATTTAATCCTCACTTCATCCAACTTACCTGCAGTTTAAGGACCAACATTCAACTTACCTGAATTGCTAAATAGCACGACAACCTCTGTCTTCCAAATTAAATGATTTTAGACAACCTAAATCAATAAGCGTAGGGATTACGCGCCCCTCACCATCCTAACTTCACGACTGAATTAAAATTACACACAGCAGGTTTCTTATCTACCTCTGTTAAATCATATTAAACTTCACTACTAATATTTAAATCATACGGAAAAGTAACTATCGGTAATATAAATTTACATAACTAATATTTCTGGCATTTCACAGTTCTTACCACATTCATCTTCAATTCTATCTTTATCTAGAATTCCACTTTCTTCCTTCCTTCTTACATCAGTTTCTACTTCTTTCGGACTACATTCATCAATAGTAACATTATACTTCGGCTTTCCCCCTCTCACTTCTCCAAGTCTAGCTAATTCAGTACGACACTGCACGTCATACGCTTTCTTTCTCTCTCTCATCCTGATTTCTTTCTCCCCTAGCAACTTAATTCTCTTCTCTTTCATTTCACTTCCAAAATATCTACCTACATGTCTTCCCTTCACTTCTCCATTACTATCACTTAATGCTCTCTTTAGCCGTGGACTATTGTTTCTGCTCTTATCTATCTCTCTCCTCCTCTTAACTTGTTTACTAATTATGTTCTTCTGACTATGACTTAACGCATGCTTCTCTACCTCTAATAATTTCATGTTAACTTCCTCTCAGCACTAAATTCTTCCCTAGTTTGCCTATCTAATTTTTCTATGATTTTCTGCATCTTAATCTCTTGGGTGCTTAGTACTTTCTTTATCTTACCTACTTCTATCCCTATCTTTTCTTTCATCTTCTCTTCTTTTTCACTACTTCTATAGTCTCTTCTACAGCTATCCTGATTATGTCTATTCATATCTTCTTTCATCTCCTGACTAAGCATTCTCATCTCCCTCATGAACCAATCTACACGATCTTTTGGAAACATTATCCAATATATTTAATACAATTCCCTTCCAAAATTTCACTTCACTTCACTGTCCCCCAAAAGCACTGACAATTTGCACTGAAATCATGCACTCCTCTCCTGAATACCGAACGGTTTTCGTGTCCTACGTTGTGGCGCCAAATGTAACAGGTCGTAATAAGACAAGTGCCTTACGATGTGGTGACAAATGTAATGGTTCAATAAACAAATATAATGATAATAATTAAATACACTGTGGTATGTACTTACCTTTGTAGTGTAACATAATAAGTGTTGAGCGCCAGATCCCTATTTAAGATAGAGAATCGAAATTTATTAATTAACCTCGGCTATCAGCAGTAGAGTTTGAGACCACTTATCCCTGGTCGTGACGTAACTTAGTTGACTAACCTTGCAATATTTAGCAGCGTACTTACAGTAGAAATGGCGTGTTGGTTACACCATAGTTTGAAATATATTGTTCTATTCCTTCTAAATGTTCCATCTTGTCCACACGTGATGGTTACGCATTGTGGGGTTTCAAGATCCCGTGGACGACGACTGGCTATGGTGAAATAACTACTGCGTCATTCTGGGGTTTATACTATTGCACCTAGTTGCAATATATAATACAGTACTTCGTCTCTTTACAAGTGAATAGTAAAATACAAATCTAATTGAATATAATAATAAAAAACCGCTTATAATGATATAAAAATCATCTCATGGATGTACTAATTAATAACAATAATAATAACATGATAATAAATGAATAACCCTTTAAATATAACAGCTACGGGATCGAATCGTTACAACTTCTAGCTCATTAGCATTGGTCCATTTTTCCAGTGGAGTTACTGCCACTTGTAATTTATTGACGTCATGCGACCCTAGAACCATATCATCAGCGTATAAATATATCCTTACTTCCTTTGATTCTTCTCTAATTATCCGCACAACATCATTAGTGGCAACATTAAATAATAATAGGCTGAGGTGGTCACCTTGCACAGAATTGTACCAAAGTAACGAACAACTGTTGGAATCCACAAAGAAGAGCGGACTCAAATTCCATGTCACTTATTTAGAATGGACGAAAAGCAGAATTTTCACCATACTTGATGGCAGAGCTAAATCCTCTGATAAGTGGTTCAGGAAAGCCAGGAAGGTTCTGGGTTTGAAGTGCGAAGATATCGCTAATAGAATCAAGTGCTGGCAGGAAGTCTATAACTTTAAAGGCTTTCATGAAGAAGACAAGCTGAACAGCGGATGGATACAGGCTGCAGGGAAAGAATGGAACGATACTGGGGCTGTTTGACGTGGTCTCTAATGGCCGTAAACGAAATATATCTCTCTCTCCCTCGAATGTGCTGAAATAGCTAGAGCTTCACCGCTCACCGGGTATGCTGCAACTGCTTACATGACTCATGCAGATAAGATAGGTTGGTTGATTCCATAGCTTACGGGCTGTGACAACGCGGTCATGTAGCCCCGTGTACTTTGGGTGTGTGTAGAATCTTTCTGATAACCGGTGTTAATTGTGATGGCTGTATTATTCTGTAATTCAAGTAAGGACTGCAGATGATAATTTCAAGTAGTTCCTACTTTTGCCACCATGTCAATAGAAATGGCTATGACATTATTTAAAACGGCCATAGTAGCCCGGTGTGTTAAGGGAAGTATTGTGCAAATCGAGGTAAAAGCGATTTTATTTTTTAGTTACGTTAAGGGGTCCGTAAGGAACGTTTTCAGCCTCGGAGGCATTCTGTACATCCCCTGGTTAATTTTTTACAGCCCCCCAAACATGTGATGGGGCGCGTACTCTTACGTTATGGGTTAAAAATTCGTAATTATTTTTTATGGGCAAAATTAATAAAATTAGTATCATTTCCGATGTTTCTGAGGGCAAGGCATTCTTTTTGTGGTCACTTTTCTTGTCGGGGACAGGGGCGGCGCTACAGAGGGGGTGTCAAAAGCCTTAAAACTTGGTTGATGCATATCATTTTCAAGGTATTTTGGGGCGTAGAATTCATTTCTGGGTTAGTTTTTGTTCTAGGGGTGTAAGGGGTGGGGCAGTGAATTGCGGGGGGCGTAACTACGGGAGCGGTGGACACAATGATAGAAAACTGGTGCTTATAACGATTCATTTCCAAGCTTTACGGGGGTGTAGAATTCATTCCTAGGGTAGTTTTTGTATTAGGGGGTAGGGTTGGGGGCTGTCAATATTGGGGGCGGCGCAACAGGGGGGGGGGGTCAAAAGCCGTAAAACTTGGTTGATGCATATCATTTTCAAGGTATTTTGGGGTGTAGAATTCATTTCTGGGGTAGTTGTTGTTCTAGGGGGTAAGGGGTGGGGGTAGTGAATTGTGGGGGGTGGAACTACGGGGGCGGTGCACACAATGATAGCAAACTGGTGCTTATAACGATTCATTTCCAAGGTTTACGGGGGTGTAGAATTCATTTCTCCGGTAGTTTTTGTTTTAGGGGGTAGGGTTGGGGGCTGTCAATATTGGGGGCGGTGCTAATGTCGGCGGGGGTCAAAAACCGTAAAACTTGGTTGATGCATATCATTTTCAATGTATTTTGGGGCGCAGAATTCATTTCTGAGTTTGGTTTTGTTATAGGAGGTATGGGGTGAGGCCAGTGAATCCCCCGGGGCGGAACTACGGGGCGGTGCAGACAATGACAGCAAACATCTGCTTATAAAGACTCATTTCCAAAGTTTTAGGGGTGTAGAATTCATTTCCGAGGTTATTTTGTATTTTGGTGATCGAGAGCGGTGGCTTAAAGGATGCTGTTGCAAAAATATTATGCTTGACAGTAGTGTTGTTAAGTATTATTTATTCTTTGGATAATTTGTTTAATCAAAATACCATACAGTAAAATCAAAATTTCTGACGATAACTTCTTCTTCGAAAATACTATGTACACAAATCGAAGTTACTGGTGCCCTGAAGAGTAAAGAAGTTCATACAAATTTTGTATTTCTTGAAAGAACAAGAGAAGGTTTCAGTAATAATTAAGAGCCTTACTGATACGCCACGTCTTGCAACCACCACATTTGCAAAGGGAAGTGCAAGGAAGACCTGCTTTTGCACAACCGCACCGAGTTGTACTGCAGGATTCCCGCAAAGACTTCATATTCGAAGGAACGACAGCTTGTCTCGGTTAAAGAAGATCGTAGCCTATTTTCTAGACTGTACATAGCATGTCAGACTCGTCAGGGCAATCTAGAAGTCTTTTTCAGCCCCGAAAACCACACTTACCCTTCAGCACTCTCTGGAAATGGTGAACTTGGATTTGGAAAGAAAGTAGACCTCTTGCCATGCTTGGTACCTGACGAAGAAAATCCAGCGCAGCAGTGCCTCGACTTCGACATGGTGGTGCCGCCGGAGTCAATTACATCCTTCCAAATCCTGGAAGCCCCTTCGCCGATTATCGGAGGAAGTTCCTTTCTTACATGAACAGTCCTGCGTATTTGAAAGCGTGAAGGATTGATGTAGTGTGCGACGAATACGTCAGTACATCATTGAAGTCTGCTTCACGAATGAAAAGAGGGCAGGTTCGTAAAATATGGAGCCAACAAAACAAGTTCCGAAAAAGAATGGTCAGACTTTTGAGATGCAATGCGAATAAACAAGAGTTGTTCGCGTATCTTGCTAATTACATCAGCCCGACAGCATTTTCCCGATACGTTGTCGTCACGCTTCAAGAAAGAATTCTTTGCACTGTCCAAAGCGATTTATCAGGATTGATGCCTTGCAATCACGAAGAAGCTGACGGCAGAATGCTTCTATATGGCGCAGACGGCGCAAGACAAGGATGCAGTACAATCTTGATGAGGACAGTAGACACCGACGTCGTCGTGTTGGCTACTACCTTGCTGGATAATCTCCATGGATGTGAACAGCTGTGCGTTGGATTAGGCACGGGGGAATCATATAGATTACTGGACATCCGTACTATTGCACATCACATAGGAACGAGGAAGTGTGCTGGGCTGCTGGCGTTTCACGCCTTCACAGGTTGCGATACAACGTCGTCCTTCAGGAGCAAGAGTAAGCGATGTTCCTGGGCAGCCTGGAAAGCATTTCCAGAGGCCGGCAAAGTTTTCAAACCGATGTCTCAACCCCTCACTCCAGCCGAAGTACAGAAAATTGTACCTGCACTGGAAAAGTACGTCGTGACCCTTACGACCGATGCAGCGACGAAGACAGCGTCAACGCGGTGAGGAAGACTTTGTTCTGTTTAAAAGGACGGCAGATTGAGAACATCCCTCCAACCCACAACGCTCTCATCCGACATGCTCTGCGAGCATCTCTGCAAGCAGGGCACGTATGGATCAGGAGCCTGGACAAAACATCGTCGCTTCCGGATCCCCAAGAGTACGGATGGATGCGAACAAGCGAAACTCCAGTAACTTGGAAGCATTCGTATAAAGGGCTTTCGTTTTACTTTATAAGAATACCAAGTAAACGCAAAAAAAACCTCTGATTTTTAGGTAAAATGGACCCTAATTCCGCCTGCGGCAAAGGTGTGCCAGGAAATTGTGGCCTGTACGTGCAGTACAACTCGGTTGCGTTGTGCAAAAGCAGGTCTTCCTTGCACTTCCCTTTGCAAATGTGGTGGTTGCGAGACGTGACGTATCGGAGGTTCTTAATTATTACTGAAACCTTCTCTTCTTCTTTCAAGAAATACGAAATTTTTATGAACCTCTTTTCTTTTCAGGGCACCAGTAACTTCGATTTGTGTACATAGTATTTCGAAGAAGAAGTTATCATCAGAAATTTTGATTTTACTGTATGGTATTTTGATTAAACAAATTATCCAAAGAATAAATAATACTTAACAACACTACTGTCAAGCATAATATTTTTGAAACAGCATCCTTTAAATCACCACTCTCGATCACCTAAATACAAAATGACCTCGGAAATGAATTCTACACCCCTAAAAACTTTGGAAATGAGTCTTTATAAGCAGATGTTTGCTGGCATTGTCTGCACCGTCCCCGTAGTTCCGCCCCGGGGATTCACTGGCCCAACCCCATACCTCCTATATCAAAACCAAACCCAGAAATGAAATCTGCGCCCCAAAATACCTTGAAAATGATATGCATCAACCAAGTTTTACGGTTTATGACCCCCGCCCCCTGTAGCACCGCCCCCAATATTGACAGCTCCTAGAACAAAAAATATCCCAGAAATGAATTCTACACCCCCGTAAACCTTGGAAATGAATTGTTATAAGCACCAGTTTGCTATCATTGTGTTCACCGCCCCCATAGTTCCGCCCCCCACGATTCACTGCCCCCACCTCTTACACCCTAGAACAAAAACTAACCCAGAAATGATTCTACGCCCCAAAATACCTTGAAAATTATATGCATCAACCAAGTTTTACGGCTTTTGACACCCCCCACCCCTGTAGCGCCGCCCCCTGCCCCAGACAAGAACAATGACCCCAAAAATGAATTCCCTGCCCTTAAAATCATCGGAAATGATACTAATTGGGAAGACAGCGCTGTCCAGACTGACTTATGTCTTCACAAAAGAAATAGGTCTTCTTCATAGAAGACATTAGACTGCAGATGCTACTGCCGCGCCCCGAGACCTATGAGAATGCCCTTCAAACACTCAAAGAAGAGCAAAACGATATCTGGGATGAATTCTTCTCAACTGCCGCCATAATGATTGACGACTGGAAACAGGCAAACTATGAACTCCGACACGTAATGACACATGGCTTTCACTACAAGTTCTGCCAAAACAAGAGATTCCACCAACCAACTGAAGAATGTGTGTGAGATCTATGCAGTGAATGCTGTTCTCGATATCATGCAAAATATTGCCTACAAAGACACACATCAATAACCCAATTAGGATTGGAATAACGTACAGTAGGTTACTCAGTTTTGTATTTTGCACATTATGCCCATTTTCAATAATATTAAGTAGCGGGCCCGTGCGATAAATCACGCATGTTCATAAACCACACCATAATGAGAGACTTAAGGAGAAAAATTGTTATGTTTTTATTTCAACCAAATGATTATAGAACACTATTTACATTTCAATTAGAATTACAAGTTCTACATTCCCTAACTTAAGAAGGCAATCACTGAAAATTGGATCATCATAAACCTCACCGGTTATTTGATATTTATGAAATTATACGATTTGAGTATTCATTCCTTTGATTTACTGTTTCTGAAATCCATTCAAAATGATAAAGGAAAGACCTCAGAATGTTAAAATGTCATGAAACAGGTGTCACAGCGGCCAAAATATGAAGTGGACAGCAATTATGGAGCGTATTTTCCTACAGCAACAGTATCTGCAAATCACACATTTTCTTTAAAGTAATTTTTTAATGAAATTATAGATATTTATGAAATTAATAGTGCAATTCGTCACTGCTAATGTCTAATCTCTTTCATTTGAATGTTCATTTGTCACGATCAGTCGCTTGTGAGCGCCGCAGGAGGGATCTAAATATATATGATAATAGCTGAATGTACGACAATTTGGTTGGAGGGTGTGTGGAAGAAATGCACTCACGATGGCCGCTGTGTGGTAGCTTGGTCCTGGAGCCATCCTCGCAGATGTTGATGCTGTCTTGTAGGTGGTGTTTAGAGTAATGCGTGACGCACGCCAAGGACGCCACATTACCTAATGTTTGGCGCGTTCAAGGACAAACATCATTATTCTCAGCTATGCCATTAATTTTGTACATTTGCAGTTTGTATCGATATTTTCGTCATAATATCCGGGTCTCTATGGAGAGTTAACTGATCGACACACAGGCAGGACAAGAACGAAAATAGTAGCCTATTCTATATTTAATATTTATAATAATAATGAAATGAAAATCCACAGCCTGCTTCCAGTCTCCGACCGGGTCAGGAATGGAATGAATGAAGCCCCCATCTAGCGGCGAGGATATGAACTGTGCCGGCTGCCGAGGCCTGACGCACTCCTCTGGGGCAATGATTAAATGAATGACAGATGAAATGAAATGATAGTGGAGAGTGTTGCTGGAATGAAATGTTGACAGGGAAAACCGGAGTACCCGGAGAAAAACCTGTCTGCCTCCGTTTTGTCCAGCACAGATCTCACATGGAGTGACCGGGATTTGAACCACGGACCCAGCGGTGAGAGGCCGGCGTGCTGCCACCTAAGCCACGGAGGCGAGAATCATAATAATAATAATAACAATAATAATAATAGTCAAGAGATAAAAGAAATATGGAATGCAAATAAGTGTGGAGAAGAGGAAGACTGTTGGGAATTGACTTCCAACCTGGCCACCGATGGAGCTTGGGAGGTGGCACCATCTGTGGCCAGGTTGGAAGTCAATTCCCAACATCCTCCCTTCCCTGGTCTACCTCTAGAGGTACGACCAGCTGAACGGGTCGGGCCAGCTGTTTTCCATCTGCTGTGGAATTGGGACAGTACCCAAGTAACATTGACGGCATTTGAAACCACCCACTCCTTTTCACACCACCCAGCAGTACCACGAGATATCACGATGACCGGACAAACGCGGAAACTGCAATTGGCTGACCCTACAGATGATTCAGCTGACCTTCCAATCGAGCTGTTAATCGGAGGAGATCAGTATTGGACAATCGTCAGTGACTCTGCCCCGATACGACTCTCCTCGTCAGTTGTGTTAATTCCATCGAAATTTGGATGGATATTCACCGGAAACCGCTCAGGTGTATCAGCTACTAACACGGTTGTAAACTTCATCGATGCATGTCACTCCATGCCCTGTGACGACTCTCTTCGACGTTTTTGGGATCTGGAGTCCGTTGGGATCGCAGCTGAACAAGACCGAGCAATGAGCGCTAAAGACACCTCACTTCTAACACAATTTCACGCGTCTTACTGTATTGAGGACCAAAGAAGAGTCGTACGATTGCCACGCAAGGAAACTATGGAACTTGCCAACAACCATCACGTTGCAGAAAAACGATTCCAATCACTGGAAACCCGATTCCGGAAGAACGAAGCCCTGAAACAAACATATACGAACCACATGATGGACTACATAAGGAAAGGTCACGTGGAACTAGCTCCAGAGGAAACCCGTACGGATGAGTTTTATCTTCCTCATCACTTAGTAAAGAAAGAGAAACATGGAACCATTAAATGGCGTATAGTCTTCGACGCATCGTCACACGAAGAAAACGCGCGCCCACTCAACGAGACCCTGGAAATGGGACCCAACCTACTCCCCGAACTGTTTGCAGTATTGTTGCGGTTCCGTTCATTCCCGTACGGTGTGATAGGAGACATCAGCCAAGCATTTCTTCAGTTGTCCCTTCACGAAGAGGATAGAGACTTGACCAGATTCCTGTGGTACCGTATTGTCGAAGATGAGAATGGTGCTGAAGTGGCTTCCAACGAGCAAGCGATTTTTCGCTTCACAAGACTCCCATTCGGACTGACTTGCAGCCCATTTCTCCTTTCAGCTACACTGAGAGAACTAGCCACTAGAAACAGATCTCAGTTTCCTTCCGCGGCTTCATTCATAAATGAAAATACATTCATGGACGACATTATCGCAGGTGCCCGAGGAGAAAATGAAGCGATCGAACTCTACTATGAACTCACCTCTCTCATGAAGAAGATAAGTCTACCCATGTCGAAATGGGCCACGAGTTCCCAACAGCTGATCCAGATATGGAAGGCCGAAGGAAGAGAGATAACTACGGAAACACACGTTCTTGGCGTTCCATGGAACACAGTAACAGACTCGCTCACTATAGATGTTATCGAAATCACAACGAGACTGAAAGACCGCCCCGCTACGAAACGACACCTGCTCCAAGCGACTGCAAGTTTCTACGACCCATTGGGCTCAATGACGCCGGTATCAATACTGGGGAAAATCCTATTTCAGGACACATGGCATAGAGGACTAACATGGGATGAACTCCTACCACAGGACCTTGCCTGTCGCTGGCACAGCTGGACCTCAAGTCTACCCCAACTCTCGCAGATCACCGTCCCAAGATGGGCAGGAATGCCCGAACGCGACATCACAGATGTCCATGTGTTCTGCGACGCTTCAGAGCGAGCGTATGGAGCTGTTTTGTATATACGATCTCTCTGCAATGGCACCACATCTGCCCACATGTTGTGCAGTAAAAGTAGACTTGCGCCAGTCAAGAAGGTGACACTACCACGTTTAGAGTTGCTAGCAGCGGTGATAGGCGTTCGACTCTTGAATTACTGCGCTAAGGCGCTGCCCTTCGACACAAGCAGAGGGACCCTGTGGACGGACTCAAGAGTAACCCTAGGATGGATTCAGAATGATCCGAGTCGTTGGAAGACGTTCGTCTGTAACCGCGTGACCGAGATTCAATCCTCTACCACTCCGTCACAGTGGAGACATTGTCCTGGCAAGGACAATCCAGAAGATCACTTGTCACGAGGATTGACAGCAGAGAAGATCAAAACTCTTCAGGCCTGGTGGAAAGGACCATCATGGCTATCTCTCGACCAATGCCATTGGCCACACAGCTCACCCGTCTCTACGCCCCTCCCTGAAGCAAGAACTCGCGCTCAGGATGTGCTCCAAATTGAATCACCAGACCCAGTAATTGAAGCTATCAGATACAGCTCCTATATCAAACTTCTTCGTGTAACCGCATGGGTCCTTCGCTTCGTACGCAACTGACAGCAGAAGACATAAATGGAGCCCTCCGCTATTGGATCAAGGCAATGCAAATGGAATGTTTCCCTACCGAAATTGCAGCTCTCGAACGGAAGACCCCTCTGCCTGAGAAATCGAAGATCAAACGTTTCAATCCATTTCTCGACAATGGCATACTTCGCCTCGGTGGACGCCTACAATATGCTCCGGTTACAGAGAGTGAACGGCATCCAATCATCATGGAAGGACGACATCATTTCACACAACTGCTAATAAGAGACAAACACATACGGCTCCATCATCACGGAGTACAGATTGTTCTCTCTGACCTCCGAAGCACCTACTCGATCCTTGGTGCTCGCCGTGCCATCAAATACGTCCTTCACCAATGTTTACCCTGCAAGATGGTAAAAAATGTTGGCGGCCAGGCAATAGAAGCTCCACTGCCCTCCGAACGAGTGACCCCGAGCAAGCCATTCGCTGTCACAGGTATCGACTTCGCGGGCCCGCTGTACGTCAGGGCAGGAACATCAGCCAAAAAGTGTTATATCACCCTCTTTACGTGTGCCACTACACGGGCCCTACATTTGGAATTGAGTGGTGATATGAGCGCCGACAGATTCATGCAAGCACTGCAGAGATTCGTCGGTATGCGCGGTCTGCCACACACTATTTATTCTGACAACGCCCAGACCTTTCACGCGGCTAACAAGGAACTGAGTGGCATTTGGGCTTCACTGTCTGCGGCAAAGACTCACCGCTACCTCTCCGAGCACGGTGTGACCTGGAAATTCATCGCCCCACGCGCGGCTTGGTTGGGAGGATGGTGGGAGAGGATGGTTGGATCGACGAAGCGGTGCCTACGGAAGGTACTTGGACGCTCCAGCATCGACGAAGAAGGACTCCAAACAGTGCTGGTCAGCATCGAAGCCGCACTGAACTCGTGACCCTTGACTCGCAATGGAGACACCGGCGATGTGTTGACTCCCGCACACTTCCTTGTGGGAGAGAAACTCACTACAGTTCCATCTGGGCCTGAACCACCAACGGGAGTTCCTGTTCGAGAATTCCGACTGCGTCAACAACTGGCAGACGACTTCTGGAAGCGCTGGAGTAAGGAGTACCTACTGTTGCTGCAGAGCTTCCATCAAGTCCAGCAGCCCAAGAAGAACTCCACGCTGAGGGTAGGCGACGTCGCGCTCCTTCAAAGTGACCTTCAGCCGAGACATCTCTGGAGAAAGGTCCGGATCCACGAGCTGCGTACTGGAAGGGACGGGATTGTAAGGACTGTAATCCTTTCCACAGAAGATGGAAAACAGCTGGCCCGACCCGTTCAGCTGGTCATACCTCTAGAGGTAGACCAGGGTGGGGAGGATGTTGGGAATTGACTTCCAACCTGGCCACAGATGGTGCCACCTCCCAAGCTCCATAGCCATTGACATTATGTTGGACTGCAGTGTGTGTGTGTGTGTTATATCTATCCCTCTCTGTGCTTTGTATTTTGTTACTCTGTATTCTGTGGTGTGCAATACAAGATGGCGAGTGTAGAATAGTGACCAGTGTGTGTTGTCTGTTTACACCCCTCTATCCCTCCACAAAGACTGTAGTGATGACAAGAAACAAGAGAGAAGGAAGACAGAATATTGAAGTCAATGGAAATCCATTAGAAATGGTAAAAACCTTTAAGTATTTGGGGAGCATACTCACAAAAGATGGTACAATAAATCAAGAAATTGGAAAGAGCTAATGGGTTTTACCTGTGTGTGAGAGGTTTAGTATGGAACCAGGAAGTCCTAGAGAAATGCAAGAAAGTTCTATTCTCAATGTACTGCACACCAATTTTGTCATAATTATGCAACAGGTACTTGGACCACAACAAAACGCGATGAAAGCCGAATCCAAGCAGCCGAGATGAAGTTCCTTAGAGGAATAATTGGGAAGACACGGAGGGATGAAATCAGAAATGTGTCCATTAGGGAGAGAACTGGGTTCCCAAAACTGCAAGACAAGATAGAAACCAGTAAGCTGAATTGGAAGAATGTAGAGTACTGGTACCAAAAAGAATATTTATGGAGAAAATACCAGGAAGAAGACCATGATGAAGGCCCAGAAAGAGGTGGATAGATACGGTGAAGGAAAGCATAGAGAAGAGAGGAGTAAAAGAAAAGGAAGTACCGGTATTGAAAGAAGGAAATGAATGGTGGAGGGATAGACAACTGTGGAGGTCCTTGATTCGCAACCCGACCCAGGGAACTGGAAACGGGAAATGAATAATGAATGAAAATCCACAGCCTGCTTCCAGTCTCCGACCGGGTCAGGAATGGAATGAATGAAGCCCCCATCTAGCGGCGAGGATATGAACTGTGCCGGCTGCCGAGGCCTGACGCACTCCTCTGGGGCAACGATTAAATGAATGACAGATGAAATGAAATGATAGTGGAGAGTGTTGCTGGAATGAAATTTTGACAGGGAAAACCGGAGTAACCGGAGAAAAACCTGTCTGCCTCCGTTTTGTCCAGCACAGATCTCACATGGAGTGACCGGGATTTGAACCACGGACCCAGCGGTGAGAGGCCGGCGTGCTGCCGCCTAAGCCACGGAGGCTCCCGAAATGAATAATAATAATAATAATAATAATAATAATAATAATAATTATAATAATAGATTTTACTTCCATTTCAATATCAGCGGCTTTTAGAGACGTCGGGGTGCCAGAACTCTGCCCCGAAGGGGAACTTTAACGTGGCAGTAAATCTACTGATACTACTCCCTCAAATGCCAGCTGACTGCACTAGGATTCAATCCTGCAACCTTGGGCACAGCATGCGAGAACGTTACCACTGAGCCAGTGTGAAGTGAGATAAAATACAGCTTGCCCATTTCCTAGTAAGTCAATAGTCAGATTATGAGCCCTATAGTCAGTTGTAGTTGATGCGTAGTGGCTAGCATTCTTGACTGTCAGCGCGGAGGCCCAGGTTCGATCCCCGGTTCTGCTAAGAAATTTAATTCTGGTCTGAAGGCTGGAACTTGAAGTGCAATTCCTATCTCAACCTTCCTGGAAGTGGTTTTCCGTGGCTTCCCACTTCTACTCCAGGCAAATGCTGGCCACGACCGACTTAAGGCCACGACCGCTTCTTACTCAAATCCTACTTCAATTATAAACAAATACACGCAATAGAACAGACATCACAGTGATATAGGTTATCAGACACATTCTACACACACCCAAGTACACGGGGCTACATAACCACGATATCGCAAAGCCCCTTAAAGAATCATCAACAACTCAGTTGCAATTGAGGTATAGTCGAACCTCCACATCCCGAATCGTTAGGGAATGAATTCCACTAATCGAAAATTAGAGTTAAAAGAAAAATATTGTTTAAGTTTGCGATATAATGGTCACAAAATACTGCTTGAAGGCTTGCAACATACTGTAGTTGTAATAACAATGGATGTTCCTAATGAAGACAGCTTTATTACATTATACAGCCTACAAGCTGTACCCGGCATGCGTTGCAATGCCAATCAAAGAAAGTGTTGGCGTTGTAATTTTGTTTCTTGAAGTGCTTTTTGGATGTACACAATATTGTTTTCAATTTCCGTTAACTGCCTCTAAACTATCGTAAAATGGATTTACTAATTTAGAAACATTCGTGGGAGCTTGCAAAACAACTCATCAAAGTTTCATAGCAATCGATGAATGGTATATGAACGCATACGGGATTTTGTTGAAATGCTTCGCGCGTTGTCACTCATTTGTTGCATCTACTCGTGCGCTACCTATTGTAAAATGATTTATTAAGCCAGAAACCTTCCCTGGAGTGTACACAACAACTCACCCAAGTTTCAGCCCAATCGGATGAATGGTAGCCTATATGAACGCATACAGGACTTTGTTGAAATGATTCGCACGCCGTCACTCAATTGTTGAATCTACTCGTGCGCTACCAATTGTAAAATGGATTTAGTAAGCCAGAAACCTTCCTTGGGGTGTACTCTACATCTCACCCAAGTTTCATCGCAATCGGATCAATGGTATATTGTGCCCAATTGGACACGGCTGATTGGCATCGAACTCGGGTCTTATCAGAGAAGACCAGGCCCATGATTCTGCCTAGAGTCGAACCATTGATCTCTGAGGGGGAACAGCTACAGGGAACCCGAAGAGCAATGAGTTGTATAATGACATATAATAATATAGCATGATTTCACGGCTAGGATGTGAATATCATAGCTGTTTAAGGGAACAATTGTTAGAAAATGCAGTCATATGTACGCTTTGGAAGCATAGAAGCATGAAAGCAAGCCAGCTTGACAGTTGACTAATCGCAGCCAGCAGAGGGGCGGAGATTGGTGACGCCGAAGGAACTCATTTCGTCTGGACCGCTGGGACAGCTCGAAATTAATGACCCTGGGGTTCACCGATGAACAACGCTTGAGACCGGAGTGGGGGTAATTGTCCACGGAAATTAATTGGTTGCAGACAATTGGAGCATCGAAATGGAATAAAATGTACACCCAGGTGAATATATTCTAGGAGAGATAATTTAGGAGTGGTCTCACACCTAAATTAAAGCCTAAATCTTGAAATAAGCCTGTGAACACAGAGCCTACGCGCGAGAGGAATGATTCGGAGACCCGCACGAGGGGATTTACCATGGTGGCGTCATGACGCTATGGAAGAAGGCAATTAATTGTAATTAATTGGCCGAAGCGATCGCTTGCACGCGAGTGATTATG
This sequence comes from Meconema thalassinum, assembly GCA_946902985.2. Classification (NCBI taxonomy): domain Eukaryota; kingdom Metazoa; phylum Arthropoda; class Insecta; order Orthoptera; family Tettigoniidae; genus Meconema; species Meconema thalassinum. Next base: position 226,436,078 of record OX336395.1, on the reverse strand, counting down.
GGACTTCAACACCTAGATAAACGAGGTGTATACGTCATTTTGAATGGAAATGCATTATTTCAAGAAAGGAGCCGTTCCCGTATCTCCAGTGGACTACATTTTACGAGAAACCTTTAGATAGGGGGAGCAGAGCAGACCAAGCCAGTTCGTCTCCAGTTCCTCTGCAGTTCATCGTTAGTTCTTGTTCAGTTGGTCTTCAGTTCGTCTCCAGTTCCTCTGCAGTTCATCTTTAGTTCTTGTTCAGTTGGTCTTCAGTTCGTCTTCAGTTCCTCTGCAGTTCATCTTTAGTTCTTGTTAAGTTCGTCTTTAGTCTACACGTAAACTAAAACGCTGCCAGTAAGTGCGTGAAATGTTAGAGTATCGACGCTCGAATATATTTGAAGAACAATGGAAGCGCATCATACAGCTTCTTAATGGTAATTATGAATCGCGTAAGATTTAATCTACAGCAGATATTTATCCATTATTATACGCAAGTGTAATTCGCTACAGCGTAGAAATAATTTAGGACGTTTTTGGACACTGAATACCAGGAGGTATTGTCATAGTTATAAATGACGCAGTATCGTCAGGATCACTACAATTATGGGAGCCGGGAAGGCATCACAAGTAATCATAACGGTGAAATGAACAGTATTGAAGGTGACGAGAATCGAACGCACACACACGCAAGATAGACTTTCACGGAGACCAGCGGTTGTCGTAGCTGCATCGCATCTCTGAGGTCAGGCGTTAGTAGGAGTCCAATTAAGGATCCACATGTGAAATAGTGCGAGAAGTGTATATAAGTTTTATTACAGTGATTTCAAAAGTGTTTATGTGTATTGTGATATAATATGTATTGTGTTAAAATGAGAAAAGCCAGTGATAAAAATATTATTACCATGTGTCGTGTGAGATATAGCATGATGGCTTAAACCAAGCATCATGGTAGGCTCGTGGCTGGTGTGCTGGAATAATCAAGCGAAAATGAAAAGTGAGTACAAATTTACAATGTTAATATAATTAGATAGTTCACCATACAACGAAGCATCACTTTAAGACTAAGATGTAACAGTCACTTATGTACGAGCTTTCACCACTCGTATTTTGGTAGAATATGGCTTGGAGGGTGATTTGTTTAGGGCCATTCAGGCCTAAGAGAGTGATGAATGTAAAGGTAACGTTAAATAATAATAATAATAATAATCTGGGGTCGGTAGCAGTGATAAGTAAAGTGATAGGTATTTCAGGCCTAAAGAACGTACAAAGTGTGTCATGTCTAATATAAAGATACTGTATTTTGGTAAACAGTAAGAAAGTAACGTAAAATATATCGAGATACGAGAATTTTTCAGGGTCAGTGAAGTGTTGAATGAATATTTAATATGGTCAATTCTTTGGATTGTACTTGAGAACCATTAAATTAATGTAAGCCAGTAAATTTATACTTGTTTTGGAGCTACTTAAAGCTTTGGCTTAAGAGTAATTGCAGAGAGGACGTGAGTGCTTTAATGATTGAGTCATCTATGAGAAGTATTGTTTGAGCCGCATATAGCGAGCGAAGTAACGTAGAATCAAGTGATTTACGTCAATAAAGTTGCGGGGACCACTCTAACATAGCTTGCACGTTAGGTGAAAAGTTGGCTAATCTACGAGATAGTATTGCCGTGATGCATACTTGTATTATTCGCAGCGAGTGGTACGGAGGTTATCTGTATCCACGGCTTGCAGGAATATCGCCACGAGGGATGCTCTTCGAGACCCCGTGAGCTCATGTATTAATTGATCTGCCCTGAGGGGAGAATCATGTTCGTCGTATAGGAAACGCAGATTTCCTTATTATTATTGTAGGCAGCTGCTGATGAGAAATCTTGCATTCTCATTGTGATGCGCGCCCGAAGCCACTAGTATTCGCCACAGAACGGCAAGGCTATTACAGGATCCATCCCCAGCCATGAATGTTAATTAGGAGCCGAGTTGAGCCCATTACACTATAAATGTAGGTGTTAAATAATTAGAATGACTCAATTACTAGAGGCAACACTCAGCGTAACTCCATTGTACTGCAATTGTAAACAAAGATGACCTTGCTAGCAGCCAAGGGGGGTGGTATGTAGACCACGAAGACGGCGGCCATCTTGCTCGGCCAGCCGGAACTAATTTTATTGCCTGCTTGAAAGGGAGGTCTGTTGACCTGGTCCCTTTATTTTAAAAGCATAGTGGGACACTGAAGAATCTCGATATTTCGAAATGTAATTAAGATATGATTGTTGTGATGATGCCAATTGAATTAAATGATGTGTTTCAACACACATACCTTGTTTGATCGTTGTAATCGGATAATATTTGGCTCAGTTATTCTCTGAGGAGGAACGCTGAACCAAATAAATATAGGCATCTTTTTAAAGTGCATTTTTGCCCGGTTCACACTAATTTATGCAGACGGGTAGGTGATTTCAATAACATGACACGTTTGTAACGATAATAATTTCGACCAGACCCAGAAAATCGTTGTATGGTGAAACTATAAACATTTCTATCCATGTGTATTTTGGAAGGGAAAACGTACTACTTTAGCGTTTCATATTGATGGGAAAAAGGAAGACGATTCAACACGACACAACACTTGTTCAGTAAGGCATAAGGTAATGAATTTATGTCAATGAAAGTAAATGCCGTGAGAAACGGATTAATGTCTAATTATTACTGAATTAATGTCATTTAAAGTGATATGTGACTTTTGTGTTGTGATACTCCAGTTTGTTAAATTGTGCCACATGACGAACACTATGGAGACTCGTAGATGTCTGAAAGTATCAATGATAGGATGCTAGAAATAGATTTGAGTGCAGTGAAGCACTAATTAAGAAGAGACTCACAAAATAACCTTGATTTTCATTGTGGGAATTAAATGTAAATTATCCTTTGTTTGTATTTTGTTGTATAGCCATGACTTTATATCAGTAAATGTTGTATTTAGGAATATATTGTTTCTTTCATGTAGAGTAGTTACCTGACAGACTCAAATCCTGAACATGTGGTCGTATGGTGGGCATGAACTTCCCATACCTCGAAAGACCGTGAGTTAGCTGGGATACGAACACATGTTCCATATGATGACAATTGGGTACAATATGAACACATAGGAGACATGCACACACACACATACAGACAAACTATTACGTGACATTCATATTTATACCGTACAAGCTGTACCCGGTATGCATTGCAATGCCAATCAAAAAAAGTGTTGGCATTGTAATGTTATTTCTTGAAGTGCTTTTGAATACTTAATACTGTATTTTCTTCAATTTCCGTTAACTGCCTCTAAGCTATCGTAAAATGGATTTACTAATTTAGAAACATTTCTGGGAGCGTGCACAACAACTCACCAAAGTTTCATCGCAATCGGATGAATGGCATACGAACGCAGATGGAACTTGGTTGAAACGCTTCGCGCCTCGTCACTCATTTGTTGCATACTCGTGCACTACCCATTGTAAAATGGATTTACTAAAGTAGAAACGTTCCCTGTAGTGTACACAATAACTCACTCAAGTTTCATCGCAATCGGATGAATGGTATATGAACGCATACGGGATTTTATTTATACGATTCGCACGTCGTCACCCATTTTTTTAAATCTACCCGTGCGCTGCCTATTGTACAATAGATTTACTAAGTCAAAAACCTTCCCAGCAGTGTGCACAACAACTCTCCCAAGTTGCATAGCAATCGGATGAATAGTATATGAACGCATAAGGGACTTTGTCGAAGCGATTCGCGTGCCGTCGCTCACTTGTTGAATCTACTCGTGCGCTGCCTATTGTAAAATGGATTTACTAAGCCAGAAACCTTCTTTGGAGTGTACTCAACATCTCACCCAAGTTTCATCGCAATCGGATGAATGGTATATGAACGCATAGGAGACATACACACCCACAGACACACAGACAAACTATCACGTAACATTGATTTATATATAGAGAGATATAGAGACGTATATAAGATGCATTCGTTTGATGTAACTACATTAATCGGTGGGACATTCGAATTAGAAGTTTGAACGATTCACGGCTGGAGCAGTCGTGCAATTTCTAGCGTAATTAAAAAGTGCCAGTTCTCAACCAACCTCCGTATTCACTCGATTTGGCGCCAAGTAACTTTTTTTTATTCCTCAAAATAAAAGTGCACTTGAAGTTGCATTGCAAAAATACCTAAATGATCGAAACAAAAGAACATGTTTATGTGTCAGGAATATAATTTAAGCTGCGAGATATGGAAAAATTTCGAGTTAAAATGTGAGACTTTGGTTGGTTGGTTCCTCAGTTTAGGAACTGCGACAACGCGGTCATGTAGCCCCGTGTACTTTGGGTGTGTGTAGAATCTGTCTGATAACCGGTGTTAATTGTGATGGCTGTGTGTTGTCTGTTTTTTTAATTCAAGTAAGGACTGCAGACATTTAATTTTCAAGTAGTTCCAACTTTTGCTACCAAACGCCACCGTCAACCACCAACTATTTCTGAACTTGGTTACTAGATGCCACTGCAGTCGGCTCCTGGCGACGAACTTTGGAACCTACGAGCGTAGTCAAATCTAACCTATAATTTAGCTTCACACAAGTGTGATTAGTGGAAGGTTCTTTAACATGCCATACATCTATGACAAGGGACCGCCGGCTTGACTTCCACTCCGAAGGAAGGCATACTGAGGGAATTTTAACGCTCTTTAAAAATCCGACTACTTCGGCCGGGTTTGAACCCGCGACCTTGGGCAAAAAGGTGAGACTTTCTCAGTCGGGAATCGAGGAAATCATAAGGAGGAAACTCGCCGAGTGAATGTTAGTCTGGCAACACTGCAGATGAGCCTAGGCTATAAAGACGTGACTTAAGTTACTGTGTGTCCGTCTCCTAATAAGGCGATGTGATGCAAGGATCGTAAACCTCAAAACAGTTGAGTCATTGGCGCGGACCAGTTCCACTCAAGGTTCTCTTCAAGGGTCACAGTTCATACCCCATCGCAATCCATTTGAGTGACGTCGGGACATGTTACTTGCAGTGGCGAAGCTGGAGGGGAATCGTTGAGCCTTAGAATACCCATTTCATTCTCAAGGAATATGCACATTTAAATGTTCCTATTTTTAATTGGCTTGGGCAAATTAAATCTAGTTTTCCGTATTATTCTCTGTAACCACAGTGGGAAGGACGCCAGCTTCTCAGGGCGGGACTGAACAGCCTGCGAGTCTCCTTTGAAACAGGCTCAAGTCTCTGTGGGTAGAGAAGGCAATGGCGCATGCGCCAAGCGGAAGGTCGATAGCTGCATGCTTCAGCAAGAGCATATTGTCGACCAAAATATTATGTGCACTGGAGTTTGAAGGTTGTTTGTGAAGTAACCAATAGGCCTACATAAAAACCAATAACATCATCATTTTCGTAGTTCTATTTTACGTTAATTCATGTAGGTTTGGAATGTTTAGTTTATATATATATATATTTTATCACAGTTGGAACACAAAAAGCGCCCGTTTTTAAGCGTGTTTCAACCATGCGTCATATTTAAGAATTATTATCTCACAAACCCGTCATCAGACCGAATCCAAATTTTAACACAATATACATTGGAATGTTGTATAACTGGTTTATTAATTTCAAAATTTTCTTTGTCCAAGAAAGAAAGTTATCATTTTTGTAAGGTAACTTTTTCTCGGCTCGGGGTGGTTGGAAAATGTAGTTCTTGGTCGCGTTGTAAACCTTATAAATCAAAAAGTTATGCTGTATGACTGTGAAATACGTAAATTAATTCACTTATTTTATATCGGTTTGTATTTGTACGGAGAAATAAGACATGGTTCACCAGCTAGCCACTCCGGGGAAAGCTGTACAGCGTTGCCAAGATAGAGCCCATCACACGTCAAGGCGCGCCTGGCTCGGAAGTGATGGGCTCCATCTTGGCAACGCTGTACATCATTCCCCGGAGGTGCTAGCTAGAAGTCTCTAAGCAGTGCAATTGTGAGGCGGGCGGTATTTCAGCGCGTGCATGTTCGTTTATGAGTTTTAAACCATTCATCAGTGTAGTGTTTTAATAGTGTATTTAAAATCAAGACCATTTTCTTCGTTGTCCTATGAAGAGAATATTTTTTGAACAACGGCCTAGAAAAGAATATATCAAAACACAGTGCGTCTCATAAGACTGATTCTTATCTTTCCTGTTTCTACTGCCTCAAATGAGCGAAGTATGAGTGCATTTATTTATTTATTTATTTATTTATTTATTTATTTATTTATTTATCGTATGGCCTTTAGTGCCGGGAGTGTCCGAGGACATGTTCGGTTCGCCAGAGGCTGTAGCTGCTTCAAGCTGACACCACTAGGGTGAACTACAAGCCGTTCAATTTCAAGTAGTTCGAATCTTCGCCACCAGATATCAATGATACCTAGTGGTGAACGTTGGAACTTTGATAGAACGTTACAACGAAATCTAACCTAGAAATTTAGCTCCACACAAGTTTAGTCTGTGGAAGGATCTTTTATATGCCATAAATCTATGACATGGGACCGCCGCTCCGGCTTTACTTCCCCTCCGAAGGAAGACATACTGAAGGTTATAACGCTCTTAAAATATTCGACGACCTCGGCCGGGTTTGACCCGCTATCTTGGACACAGCAGTTCAGCATGCTACCAACTACGCCACCGAAGCCGCGTGAGTGCATTGAAGACAGTTAAGACATTTTACAAGAACTCCATGTCAGATTCTAGGCTGAGCAGTTTGAGTACTCTGGCTACTGAGAAGAGTTTGGTGAACTCTTTCCAGGGATGACATCTTCAAAGAACGCGTCATTAATATCTTTGCTGAGCAAGAAAGACGACTGGAGTTCATCTACAAAAATCTATAATGTATGAACTTAAGAATACCCAGTTGCATGAATGTAACTTTGCCACTGGTTACTTGATGGCGCTGATTCTATACAAGAAGGATGATGTTCTGGATTCATTTAGGGCAGGGCCATCCAGACAGCGCTCCGTCTGCGCTCTAAGGAAGTACTCCGAGCGCTTTGTTGAAAGTGTAACCTATATTTTATGAGTCCCCCATGACAGTTTTAATGTAGGCTCGTAGGTTTGTTATTTCTTTATATCATGTTATCGTGTTGGCAACGTGTTCAATTGCATTGGACACGTCTGCAGTAGACGCAGTGTCATTATTATTATTATTATTATTATTACTATTATCATATACGTATACTTTTTATTATTAATTATTCAATGTATTTTAGGTCACTTTTGACGAGATTCTGGAGCTTGCTTTGATTCTATGTTGTAAAGAATATGGTATATTTCATTTGTACAGTTTTGGTATATTTAAGTACGGAGAATGGTGGGGGAGGTAATTGCCTGTCACTTGTTGGTGAGATATATTCTGTCGCTGGTCACGAGAAAGAGTAGGTGCCCTTGCAAGTGGTGCTACCTATCCAAAGGGCTAGAACTATGACAAACGAGCTCACTTGTGCTGTTAGAAGATGGCCTTGTATGAACTACTGGATGTGTACGAGAAGGGAAGAAGCCCTTAGGCGTGGAACAGGGTGTGTCAGACAGCCGAGCAAGGGGACTGCTTGGAGTGGCTTGGGAATAATGTGACAATAGCGATTCTGAGAAGACTTCCTGGTATGAGGTGTGGCTGGAGACGTGCGGTAGCAAGCTACCTGAGTGCACGGCGGAAGGGATTGTCTCTCTGGACTTTGAGATGACAGGTTGTGTAGTGTGTCTCTCTTGAGCTGAGTGCTTCGTGTTTATACGGAAAGAAAAAAGCTTGAAGACTCCGATTTGTTTTAGTATGGAGGGCACCACGTGATTGGGTTCTTACTGTTATGCCACAATCACAGTAGGGCTGATTGTGCAACGTTGAAGAGGACCGTCAAATGTGAAGGCATGGCTTACCAGCTTCAAAGTGGTGTAGAGGTGAAATGGACATATGGGGAAGACGACGGCATTACCGGTAATGTGAAAACAAAGTAAAAAATCTTTACAGGCCTAAATAGTGTATTATTATTATTATATTATTATATTATATATTTTAATTGCATTTCTTGTGTGTCACTCTTTTTTATTATATTTATCCATTTCTTGCATGCAGCTTCAGAATATAAAGTAAATTTAAATTGGATAGTTTCTTTTTAGTTAGATGCATGTGAACCTTCATTCGTCTTTATTAATTTATAGGAGGTTTTGGTAAGGCCTATGTACGAGCCAGTCCTTTCAGAATATCTGCACACGCCCGGAGGTAAGAAGAGTTTCAAAAAGGTGGAGTTGTTCAATTACAGTACTAATTATGTCATTTGCTTAAATTTTAAAGAAAGGCCATTTATGAGGCAGAATATTAATTTTTATTTAATTTTTGTATCTTCAAAGTTACAAATGGCTTCTCTGGGTGAAACCATCTTGTGGCAAGAATTGAAAGATTACAAAAGGTAGTTTCAGAAGTGGTGGGAGGAGCTTGGCTGGCTGAGCGCGCTGAAGCGTGCACCCGATCTATCAGTCGCTAGTCTAGTCCAATGCGCTTTGTTGACAGCGTGTAAGTAAATCAGTTTCGCAGTGGTCATGACTGAACAGCAGTGGTGAAGCAGCAGTTTTTAAAGCAGAATGGGAAATTTCATTTTTCTGTACAGCTTATAAAGGGCATGCCAAATGTTTAGTGTGCAACAGAGATGTAATGCGTTAAAAAGAACACAATTTGTTGTTGAATTTTCCTCTCTAATATGTTCACATTTCAGTTTGGAATAAATCACAATATTCTTTACTTAACACTTGTGTTCGTTTCCTGCACATTTCATACATCGGCGTACCATTCGATTTGTGTATGCGGTATATTTGTTATGGCAAAACAGCCCTATTAGTATCTCAACAAGCCCATAAGAGACGTCGGTCACACGACTGTACGTACGTATCTAGTCGGCGTGTTCCGAACATGGGCCGTCTCCTCACTGCCACACTGTAGTGGTGGTAGGGGAAGGAGCGCTAGTCTGACTGCCCAATGCTCCCGGAGCGCAATGACTGGATGGCCCTGAATTAGGGGCATCGTTGCCATATAGCTCCTTGTGTCTGATAATGATAACTAAACCCTGTGCGGATGCGTATATCCGCGGATAATGTTTGGAGAAAATCTGCGGATAGTTTTTAGAATACAATCCGATCTTGTTTAATATCATTACTAGGAACCGGATGTTTATTTTTCCGTTATGTCTTTTTTATGACAAATGTAAGATGATGATTTATGCTAATCTCTTTCAAATTATGTCATCGCTGTTGTTGTTGTTGTTTGAGACTTCAGTCATTTGAATGGTTTGATGCAGCCCTCCATGGCCCCCGTCCTGAGCCAATCGTTTCATCTCTACATAGCTACCACACCCTACATCCGAAGCAATCTGTTTAACATATTCTAACCTTGGTCAACCCCATGGCCTGTTTGCCATCTCTTGATGATTGCAGTACATTTGCATTTGTCTGTTGGCACAGGCTAGAGTAAAATGTGGCCTTTCACCGGTGTCTCAGTCTCATGACTGTGATTATTTATGGAAGCTACTGAGGTATGGGTGGTGCTTAGTCATGACATTCAGGACAGTGCCTGTGGGTGTTGTGAAAGGTTCTACTCATAGCGTTAGTACTGCTGTTCTGACTCAGTGAGGAAAGCAATGGCAATCTACCTCACTCCTCTACTTGCCTAGTACGCCTCAATATAGCGCTGCTTTGGGTTTTTGTGAGTATCTACCCACATAACCTAACGGCGGTGCTTTTTGAGGATCCAACCAGCCTTTGGGCTGACTACCTAACAGACAGACAGGTCTACCCCTACAGTTCTTGTCCTCGACCCTTCCTTCCATAATTAAGCTTGCTATTCCTGGGTGTCTTAGTATGTGTCCCACCAACCTATCTCTTCTCTTAATTAGCAGTCGCCAAAACATATCTCCTCTCCCACTCGTCTTAATACCTCTTCGTTTGTAACCCTATCTACCCATCTGATCTTAATCATTTTCCTGTAACACCACATTTCATACCCTCCAATTCTCCTCTTTTCTGCTGCACCAACAGTCCAAGTTTCACTTCCATAGAGTGTCACGCTCCAGACAAAGACTTTCAAAACAGACTTCCTAATACCTAAATCTATATTCGATGTCTACAGATTCCTTTTCTGTAGAAATGCTTTCCATGCCTGAGCCAACCTACTTTTTATATCCTCTTTGCTTCGTCCATCACTGATTATTTTGCTTCCTAAGTAACAGTAGTCTCCTATTTCCTTTAGTATTTTACCTGCCAATTTGATCTCCATGGAGGTTTCTGATTTATTTCGGCTGCATTCCAATATTTTTGTTTTACATTTATTAATTTTCATCATGAATTCCTTCCGTAAGACGGAGTCCATACCATTCAAAAACTCATTCAAATCCTCAGGCTTGTCGGCCAAGATGACGATGTCATCGGCAAATGTCAGAGTTGAAATTATTTTTGTTTTACATTTACTAATTTTCATCATGAATCAATTATGTCATTAAACATAATTAACACTGCGAACAGGAAAGGGTTGCAATTCTGGCTGTGTAACATTCATTTTAAACATAGCACATGCCATTAAAGCCTAAGCGAACGACTTTTTCCTCAAATGTCTAAAGGTGTTGCTTTAGTAATTTATGCTTTATCTACTGTAATTTAACATATTATTGTAAAGCCAGTAGATTCAGATAACAAACGTGCGAATGCGGGATAAAGTCTTGCGGATGCGGGGCGGATAACGTTTTGTTTATCCACGCAGGGCTCTACTGATAACCTGTGTCATTGTCAGGGTGTGTAAATAAATTGAGCTTAAGATTTGGGCAGGACACGGTCGTGGTCTTGAGTGGGGATGTAACCGATGAGGGGTCAAAATATCACCATTTTGAAATATGTGTTTTTTGTATGTATGGGCCTCCTTTATACTTTGTGTAAAAGTTTCAAGCTCATTACTCAACTGGAAGAATTTTAAAATAATTTTATATTTTATGCTGCCTATAGACAAAGTTACTTAAATGTGAGTAAAAGAACATATTATCCAAAATTCGATATCAATTTTTCCACCGCATAGGTACACTTTTCTCTGAAATCCTAAATGCTACATAACTGAATTTTTCAGGGATTGTTTATTGAGTGATTATACACATATTGATGTAGAATTATGCTTCTATTTAACGATTTGTAGAATTTGCATGCATTTACATTCATATTTCCACTGAGGTTTATAGAATCCAAAATGACCATAAAAAAACTATTCATGGTATTTGGATGATTCTACATAAACTTGAAGTTAGTGACACATATTTAGACTAGTTAGAAGGTCAGGCCAGGATCTTTTATAGTTATGTTGTAAAATGTACCTAAATAAGAGTATGTAACAAACTTTTTGCAGTGACTGTACTTGTGCCATTTTACCACCCAAGATAGCTGTTGCTTGCCACGTAATACTGTAGACCAAACACCATTAGGCAACTGTACAAAGTTCCAATGTTCTATGTCTTATGTTGTGAACTCAATGAACTTTTAAAGCCAGCTATGCATTTTCGGTTACATTCCCCCTTAAGTTGGGAACCCTCCCGGCATTTGCCTGGAGTAGAGGAGGGAATAACCCACTTCCAGGATAGCTGCAGTGGGAATCGAACCCATCTCTTCTCAGTTTTGTCTCAAGAGGCTGAGTAAATCCCGTTCCAGCCCTCAGACCTCAATATGAACCCTTGCAGTGTCACTGAAATAATATTTCACTACTCTTTGAGTGTCACCGCGGAGTCCCGGGTTCTATTACCACCTCAGCCATCCAGGAAGTGGTTTTTCGTGATTTCCTCCAATCCTACTTCAGGCGAATGCCAGGATGGTTCCTAAATTAAGGCCACGGCCGCCTCCTTTCCAATCCTCATCTGAATTAAAAATACACACACTAATAGAACCATTACAATAACACAGGTTTGGAGGGAAGGTGTTGTGTACAAGTTCCTTATACTGACAGGCTGCAAGCTAATGGCACAACTACTAAACGACATATTATCAAATAGAAAGGTGCAGGTTGTAATGGGTGGTAAACGAAGTAAAGTTAAAGTCCTCAACAATGGTCTTCCTCAAGGCTCTGTGCTGTCTCCTCTTCTGTTCAATTTGTTCATCGCGGACATACCACTTACCACCTCTCGTCAGTTTGCTTATGCTGATGACCTGGCGATAGTAACTCAACATTCCTCTACAGAACAGATTGAGGAAATTCTTAATACCTTGAGTGATTACTTCAGAAAGTGGTGTCTGAGACCAAATACCACCAAAACAGAAAGTTGATTTTTCCATCCCAACAACCGACAGTCTTTAAAGGTTTCACTTGATGGTTCACCACTACCTTACAACCCTCACCCAAAATACCTGGGCGTTAGTCTCGATCGCACACTATCTTTCAAGAAACACCTGAACAATAGCGCTGCTAAACTACAGACTAGGAACAACATCCTCCACAAACTCGCTGGTTCAACATGGGGAGCTTCTGCATCCACTCTTCGAACATCAGCAATGGCATTAGTGTATTCTACAGCAGAGTATTGCCCTTCAGTGTGGCTAAACAGTCCTTATGTTAAGGAGATCGACGTAGTCTTGGATCAAACCATGCGTATCATTAGCAGCACCGTTAAATCTATTCTTCTGTTTTGGTTACCTGTGTTGAGTCATATTGAGCCTCCGGATATAAGACGCCTCAACAACCTGGTAAGAGAGTACACAGCCCTTCCTATCCACCAGGACATTGCTGTAGGATTCAGACGCTTAAAATCAAGATCACCACCAGTTCAGACGGCACAGTTGCTCACCAGCAGAAGCTATAATGGAAAAGCAGAATGGCAATCTGTTTGGAACGGCACAGCTCCGAAGGAGTGGCAGCCATTATTTAACATCAAGCACCCTCCGGCTGGTTTTGATCTCCCACGAAGAACTTGGGTTGCCCTCAACAGAATCCGAACCAAGCACGGGCGATGTGGCTGACTGCTTCATAAGTGGGGCATGCGAACTTCCCCCAGCTGTGACTGTGGTGCAGTGAATCAAACCATCCACCATACTAGGGTGCCCGTACTGCTCCGCAGCATAATTTTTCAGTATTGGAATTAAAAAATTACGACATTATGTAATAGTTTATAACCTTTATTTTACAATACTTCCTTCCAGACAATGTTCGCTGTACGTCGACTCTTATTTATAAATTATTTACCACGGGATAAGGCAACATAGAACAGGATCAGGCAAGTCGATTCCAACTCGATGAAGCGTTTGACCCTGCACTTTGTTGATTGTAATACAAAACGCTAGTGTAATACGTAATTTCCGTCATTAGAACCAAAGATATGATTGTTACAATGAGAAAAAAGATTGAAAAAATGAGATATAATATCGAATGTTCACTCATAACATTCCGAAGAATCAGCCGATTTGAATAGTTAACAGCTCAAATGAAAGGGCTTCAGTCACTGAGTGTTCTTAGACTAAAACGACTTGAGTACCTCGATAAGAACCAAAAATAAGATTGCTTCAAAGTTTGGAAAAAGATGAAAAACGTTGAAAATATCAAATAATTTGAGGAAGACGGAAGTGAAGTGATTTGTAATACTTGATATTAAATCCGTACATGAATAACTTTCATTTAATACTGGTATGAAGGAAATCGACCGGATAGAATGGCCGGACGGACTCGGTTAAGTTTTCATAATTGTTTCTAATATTCGCTTCGGCACTCATAACATTCCTCAGAATCAACCAATGTAAATATTTAATACCTCAAATGATAGAGCTTCATCAACTGAGTGCTCTTAGACCAAAACGAACAGTGTAACTCAATTAGAACCAAAGATATGATTGCTAAAATGAGAAAAACTGTTGAAAAAATGAGATGTAATATCGTATGTCCACTCATAACTTTCCTCAGAATCAGCCGATTTGAATAGTTAAGAGCCCAAATGATAGAACGTGACTCACTGAGTGTTCTTAGACTAAAACAACCTTCGTAACTCAATTAGAACCGAAGATATGGTTCCTTCAAAGCTGGAAAAAGTTGGAAAAAGTTGAAAAAATCAAATAATTTGAGAAAGGCGTGATTTAAGTGATTTGTAACACTTGATGACAAATCTGTGCATGAATACCTTTCATTTAGAAAAAGGATGAAGAAAATCGGCCGGATAGTATGGCCCGACGGACTCGGATAAGTTTTCGTCAATATTTTTAATAATATAGATTGTAGCAGAATGTCACTGGATCAATGGACGAATTTCTGGTGACATCTACTGAGGCCATACAGTGGCTAGACAAACTGGACATACAGCTGTGAAATCTGTAGGGCTAAGTTGATTGTTTTAATGGTTTGCTCCCTTATTTTGTATGTATGTATATATATATGTATATATGTGAACAGTATATCGTTTTTGTGTACAATGCCATTAGCATAAATAAATAAAATAACACAGGTTGTCAGACAAATTCCATACAGACCCAAGTACAGGGGTACTGCCACTGGCCTTGCCAAGTCGGATTTGCCAACTGGGCTTGCCAAATGCCATACAGCGGCATAGTGTAGACCGGCCTTTAGACAAGCTTAATTTAACGAACGCACCTGAAACAGGAAATGACTACTTGAACCATTTCATTTATAATGTTCCGATATGGTTAGATAGATACTTGAGTTTGCAGTATCAGCTGATGTATGAATGTAATGGCGGGCTCGTACGATAAAAGTCTGGCTACGATTTCAATGTATCTGGACGAATCGGACAGTGATTTTGAAGACAATGTTGAAGAGATTGACGGTCTATCAACAAGCAACAATGTAACTGAGCAGTGGTGATACAGTTTTCCAAGGTATGTCTGCTTTCCGCCATGTAAATAAAAGCCATGGTTTCGCTGAACTGTTTCAGATACTGTATGCTATTTCCTCTTTTTAAATGCCATTCTAAACAATACAGAAAAGTAAATATAATAAGCATGTCTTTAAAAATATAACTGAAAGTTGTTTCATTGATGGGTTTTGTGATATCGTGGTCATGTTGGCATTTAGTGGAACAAAAATGTTCCCCCAGGAGGATTTACTAATCGTTTCATGTGCTGTTATCATAATTGACAGCGAAGAAAAACGTCGCGAACGGAGCAAACGACGATTTTGGGTACGTCCAAGTCTTCAAAGTAGAGCACCTTATGGAACAAAGGACCTAATGAAGGATTTATTATTGGACGATATGGACGAATTGAATCACGAAATCAGATCTGGATGTGGTTTTAAAAAAAATTCGTGTGAAAACGAGTGACTTTGAAGTTCTTCTGACAATGATTGCACCAATAATCACGAAGGAAGATACATCGTTTAGAAGAGCTATTTCTGCTGATGAACGACTAGCAGTCACTTTGCGATTTCTTGCAACTGGGGATTCCTACCATTCGTTAAGTTACATCTACATGTTCAAGATTTCGAAGCAAATAATTTCTAAAATCATCCGGAATATTTGTGATTAGCGTTTTACAAGATTACATTAAGGTAAGAATTAAAAGCATTATATAAAAATAATAAATACATTTATTCTGAAAAATAACTCACAGTACACATCAAGATATGCATAATAAAACACAAGTGTAAAGGTTTAAAATGCAAACCCTTGATTTGGAAACCTCAATGTAATTCCATCAAAATACTTTCAATGGAATCACTGTCATGGGTAGACGTCGGCCTTGTCACTGATTGATGGGGTTGATTGGTTGCTGATATTTGACTGGAAGACTGTTGAGAATGTGGAGGCTAACTAGGAATGGATCCAGGTACTGAAGATAATTGAGAAACAGCATACCTACTGTTGTAACAGAACCATTTACTCTTGTAGACATCATCAGCTGCCGTGCCGGTCTTGGTACTTTCTTTCTTTCTTTCTTTCTTTCTTTCTTTCTTTCTTTCTTTCTTTCTTTCTTTAATTCGCGCGATAAATGGCACATACAGTTCTTAATTTTCCTTTCAATTTTCTCTTTTTCTACTCCAAAACTAACCGTGATTTCCAACAGCGCGTCTTTTATTCCTGTCTTTATATTCTTTTAAACGGCAATCCCACAAAACAGGATGATCCAGGTATAAATCAATTAAATTGATAACTTTTTCGTTTGTCCACTCCATCGTCAAACAACAGTGAAACAAATAAGCAAACAACTCATAGACAGTCTGATTCACAACTGAAGCCACGTGGCGAGGCCAGTTGGCGCGTCCCCATTCTATTTGCCAGTTGGCTTCCTTTGAAGGATACCGACACTCAAGCGATTCCTGTTGGCATGCCACTTGGCACGATTTTGCCAACGGTCACATCTACATCAGTTTCGGCTTTGCCAACTGACCTTGCCAAATGGCATCCAGCGGCATAGTGTGGACCGGCCTTAATACTTTCCTGCCATCTACCGCAACTAAATTCAAACTGATGATAGCCTGCGGAATATTCCGGAAAAAATGCATATTGGCAACTCCAGCTGTCTGATATGACATCTAGCGGTAAAAATGAGAAACTTTCCAAGTAGGGTACATTTGTCACGTGGTGACTGTATATGATTCCTTGTATTGGTAAGCAAATCGTGGTAAATTCTTCGTGTCTTTATACATAAGTAATACGTTTTACTCGTTGATAGAGTGCAAAATGAGTAAAAGCAAAGTATATTGCTCAGTTCATGGCTGTAAGTCGATGTATAAGAGGGCTGCGGATATAAGTTTTCATCACTTTCCAAATTATGCAAATAGCAATAGCCGAAAGGTGACGATACCAAATAAATACGGTCAACAGGAGTGGGTTGGACCACTCACCACTACACACACTGACGACAGGACGGGATGTTCACTGTTACGTCGAGCCAAGCCGCACCTACACAGCCAAGTACAGTTTCGCCGAGCCAAGCCGTACCAAGACAGCCAAGCCTACACCAGCCGAGGACAGCCATGCTTCATCAGTCAGGTATCCTTCCCCGCTCCCTAGTTCATTTCCAATAACCCTACCAACCACCATCACCTCGCTCTGCGATATCCGAGCCATTCCACTACGAGTCATATAGGCCTAGTTTGACTTCGCAGGGTAAATATCTACTCTGCAAGAACCTGCTACCAGTCCGATATTCATCACCAAACCTACCTGTTAACTATCCAACAAATCAAGCAATTCCTGTCTCCCCCGAGTTTTAATACAAGTTAAACTCATCCCTTCGCCCTTCCAAGCAGCAAATAATTTCTAGAGTCTATGGTACAGTGAGCAAACTCAAATATACGGTAGCTTTTAAACGTATCAGCGCCATGACTCGAACTGCTCAAAAACAAATACCAGCAGTCAACCGATGCTTGATAATATGCAATCTTCTATATATATAAAAATCAATGTAACGTGATAGTTTGTCTGTGGGTATGTCTCCTATGCGTTCATAAACCATTCGTCCGATTGCGATGAAACTTGGGTGAGATGTTGAGTACACTCCAAGGAAGGTTTCTGACTTAGTAAATCCATTTTACAATTGGTAGCGCACGCGTAGATTCAACAAATGAGCGACGATGCGCGAAGCATTTCAACAAAGTCCCGTATGTGTTCATATACCATTCGTCCGATAGCGATGAAACTTGGGTGAGATGTTGTGTACACTTACGTGAAGGTTTCAAAATTAGTGAATACATTTCACAGTAGATAGCGCAAAGCGTTTCAACAAAGTCCCGTATGCATTCATATACCATTCGTCCGATAGCTATGAAACTTGCGTAAAATGTTGTGTACACTGCAGGGAAATTTTCTGGCTTAGTACATCCACTTTACAATAGGCAGCGCACGAGTAGATTCAACAAATGAGCTACGACGCGCGAAGCATTTCAACAAAGTCACGTTTGCGTTCATATACCATTCGTCCGATAACGATGAAACTAGGCTGAGATTTTGTGTGCACTCCAGGGAAGGTTTCTAGCTTAGTAAATCCCTTTAAAAATAGGTAGAGCTCGAGTAGAATCAACAAATGAGTGACGACGCGCGAAGCGTTTCGACAAAGTCCCATATAATTTCATATACCATTCGTCTGATGGTGATAAATGTTTGGTGAATTGTTGTGTACACTCCAGGAAAGGTTTCTGGCTAAGTGAATCCATTTTACAATACGAAGCGCACGTTTATGTTCAACAAATGAGTGACTACGTTTCGACAACGTCCCGTATACGTTCACATACCATTCATCCGATTGCGATGAAACTTGGGTGTGATGTTGTGTACACTCCAGGGAAGGTTTCTGGCTGAGTACATCCATATTACAATATGTAGCGCAAGAGTAGAATCAACAAATGAGCGACGACACGCGAAGCGTTTCAACCAAGTCTGTATGCATACATGTACCATTCGTCCGTAGCTATGACACTTCGGTGAGATGTTGTGTACACGTCATGGAAAATTTCTGGCTTAGTAAATCCACTATACAATATGCAGCGTACAAGTTGATTCAATAAATGAGGGACGACGCGCGAAGCGTTTCAACAAAGTCCCGTATAAGGTCATATACCATTCTGCCGTTAGCGGTGAAACTTGGGTGAAATATGGTGGACACTCCAAGGAAGGTTTCTGGCTTAGTAAATACATTTCACAGTAGGCAGCACACGAGTAGATTCGACAAATGAACGACGACACGCGGAGCGTTTCAATACAGTCCCCTATGTCTTCATATCCCATTAGTCCGATAGCGATGAAACTTGGGTGAGATGTTGTGGACACTTACGTGACGGTTTCTAACTTAGTAAATACATTTTACAGTAGGTAGCGCACGAGTAGATTCAACAAATGAGCGACGGAGCGCGAATCGTTTAAACAAAATCAGGTATGCGTTCATATACTATTCATCCGATTGCGATGAAACATTGATCAGTTATTGTGTACCCGCCAGGGAAGGGGACTTAGTAAATCCATTTCACAATAAGTAGCGCAAGAGTAGATGCAACAAATGGGTGACGACGCGCGAAGCGTTTCAACAAAATCCCCTATTGCGTTCATATAACATTCTTCGATTGCGATGAAACCTTGATGAGTTATTGTGTACACGCCAGGGAAGGGCTTCGACTTAGTTATACATTTCTCAATAGGTAGCGCACGAGTAGATTCAACAAATGAGTGACAGCGCACGAATCGTTTAAACAAAAACCCCTATACGAGCATATACCATTCATCCGAATGCGATGAATCATTGATGAGTTATTGTGTACACGCCAGGGAAGGGTTTCGACTTAGTAAATCCATTTCACAATAGGTAGCGTACGAGTAGATTCAACAAATGAGTGACAGCGATGAAACTTTTGAAAGTTGTTGTGCACGCTCCCACGAATGGTTCTAAATTAGAAAATCCATTTTACGATAGCTTAGAGGCAGTTAACATGTTGTGTATCCAAAAGCACTTCAAGAAACAGAATTTCAACGCCAACACTTTCTTTGATTGGCATTGCAACGCATGCCGGGTACAGCTAGTCTATATATATAAAAATCAATGTAACGTGATAGTTTGTCTGTGGGTATGTCTGTGGGTATGTCTCTTATGCGTTCATATACCATTCGTCCGATTGCGATGAAACTTCGGTGAGATGTTGAGTACACTCCAAGGAAGGTTTCTGACTTTGTAAATCCATTTTACAATAGGTAGCGCACGCGTAGAATCAACAAATGAGCGACGATGCGTGAAGCATTTCAACAAAGTCCCGTATGTGTTCATATACCATTCGTCCGATAGCTAAGAAACTTGGGTGAGATGTTGTGTATACTTACGTGAAGGTTTCAAAATTAGTGAATACATTTCAGAGTAGATAGCGCACAAGTAGATTCAACAAATGAGCGACGACACGCAATGCGTTTCAACAAAGTCCCGTATGCATTCATATATCATTCATCCGATAGCTATGAAACTTGCGTAAAATCTTGTGTACACTGCAGTGAAAATTTCTGGCTTAGTACATCCACTTTACAATAGGCAGCGCACGAGTAGATTCAACAAATGAGCTACGACGCGCGAAGCATTTCAACAAAGTCACGTTTGCGTACATATACCATTCGTCCGATAGCGATGAAACTAGGCTGAGATTTAGTGGCTGCACTCCAGGGAAGGTTTCTAGCTTAGTAAATCCCTTTAAAAATAGGTAGAGCACGAGTAGAATCAACAAATGAGCAACGGCGCGCGAAGCGTTTCAACAAAGTCCCATATAATTTCATATACCATTCATCCGATAGCGATGAAACTTGGGTGAGATGTTGTGTACACTCCAGGGAAGGTTTCTGGCTTAGTACATACATTTTACAATATGTATCGCACCAGTAGATTCAACAAATGAGCGATGACACGCGAAGCGTTTCAACAAAGTCCCGTATAAAGTCATATACCAGTCGTCTGATAGTGATAAATGTTTGGTGAATTGTTGTGTACACTCCAGGAAAGGTTTCTGGCTAAGTAAATCCATTTTACAATACGAACCGCACGTTTATATTCAACAAATGAGTGACTACGCGCGAAGCGTTTCGACAACGTCCCGTATACGTTCACATACCATTCATCCGATTGCGATGAAACTTGGGTGAGATGTTGTGTACACTCCAGGGAAGGTTTCTGGCTGAGTACATCCATATTACAATATGTAGCGCAAGAGTAGAATCAACAAATGAGCGACGACACGCGAAGCGTTTCAACCAAGTCTCGTATGCATTCATGTACCATTCGTCCGTAGCTATGAAACTTGGGTGAGATGTTGTGTACACGCCATGGAAAATTTCTGGCTTAGTAAATCCACTATACAATATGCAGCGCACAAGTTGATTCAACAAATGAGGGACGACGCGCGAAGCGTTTCAACAAAGTCCCGTATAAGGTCATATACCATTCTGCCGTTAGCGGTGAAACTTGGGTGAAATATGGTGGACACTCCAAGGAAGGTTTCTGGCTTAGTAAATACATTTCTCAGTAGGTAGCACACGAGTAGATTCGACAAATGAACGACGACATGCGGAGCGTTTCAATACAGTCCCCTATGTCTTCATATCCCATTAGTCCGATAGCGATGAAACTTGGGTGAGATGTTGTGGACACTTACGTGACGGTTTCTAACTTAGTAAATACATTTTACAGTAGGTAGCGCACGAGTAGATTCAACAAATGAGTGACGGAGCGCGAATCGTTTAAAAAAAATCAGGTATGCGTTCATATACTATTCATCCGATTGCGATGAAACATTGATCAGTTATTGTGTACCCGCCAGGGAAGGGGACTTAGTAAATCCATTTCACAATAAGTAGCGCAAGAGTAGATGCAACAAATGGGTGACGACGCGCGAAGCGTTTCAACAAAATCCCCTATTGCGTTCATATAACATTCTTCGATTGCGATGAAACCTTGATGAGTTATTGTGTACACGCCAGGGAAGGGCTTCGACTTAGTAATACATTTCTCAATAGGTAGCGCACGAGTAGATTCAACATATGAGTGACAGCGCACGAATCGTTTAAACAAAACCCCGTATACGTGCATATACAATTCATCTGATTGCGCTGAATCATTGATGAGTTATTGAGTACACGCCAGGGAAGGGTTTCGACTTAGTAAATCCATTTCACAACAGGTAGCGTACGAGTAGATTCAACAAATGAGTGACAGCGATGAAACTTTTGAAAGTTGTTGTGCACGCTTCCACGAATGGTTCTAAATTAGAAAATCCATTTTACGATAGCTTAGAGGCAGTTAACATGTTGCGTATCCAAAAGCACTTCAAGAAACAGAATTTCAACGCCAACACTTTCTTTGATTGGCATTGCAACGCATGCCGGGTACAGCTTGTTGACACATAAAATCCAGTGGAACACACAAATTAGATCATTTGTATCGCACAGTTATTCATATTATATACAATTAAAAATAACAATGTCATTATTTTAGGGTCCACATTTACTGATTATAAGCGAAAAGTAAAAAGTGTTCCATATCAAACGCGTGTTATTGAGTATTTTTACCCTACTTATCCAGACCGACCGCAGCGCCCCAAGTGTTAGTTTGAGTTGCCAATACCCGGTGACAGACACGAATGATAGTTGATTCTCTTCGTGTCATAGTGACTATCATTCAACTTCAAAAAGGGAGTATGTCTGATGTAATATTCATATTAGAAGTGCTCTTAGCTTACCGATAAATGGCAATAAAATACACTTATTTAAATAACTAATACCGTACGCAACTTCTCACTCATACTCATCAATCTATAACTTACATTGAAGAGGCAATGAAGGAAATTAAGAGAATCATTTAAAGCAGGAGTGATGGTTGGTTGGTTGGTTGGTTCCTCAGTTTAGGTGCTGCGACAACGCGGTCATGTAGCCCCGTGTACTTTGGGTGTGTGTAGAATCTGTCTGATAACCGGAGTTAATTGTGATGACTGTATTAGTGTGTGTTATCTGTTTTCAATTCAAGTAAGGACTGCAGACATTTAATTTTTCAAGTAGTTCCTACTTTTGCCGCCAAACGCCACCATCAGCGACTACTAGTTCAGAACCTGGTTACCAGACGCCACTGCAGTCGGCTTCCGGCGACGAACGTCGGAACCTAAGACCGTTTGTCAAATGTTTAACGTAACCTAATTTAGCTTGACACAGGTGTAATTAGTGGAAGGTTCTTTAACCTGTCATAAATCTATGACATGGGACCGCTAGCTTTACTTCCTCTCCGAAGGAAGGCATACTGAGGGATTTTTAACGCTCTTAAAAATCCGACGACTTCGGCCGGTTTTGAACCCGCGATCTTGGGCATAGAAGCTTAGGATGCTACCAACTACGCCACCGAAGCCGCCAAAAGTAGGAGTGAAGATTCAAGGAGAAATAATTCCATCATTGAGATTTGCTGATGACATTGTCATCTTAGCCGACACACCAGAAGATTTGGGATGGATTATGTCTTGAGGAAAGAATTCATGATGAAAACAATAAATGTTAAACAAAATTAATGGAATGCAACCGAAATAAATCAGAAACCTCTATGGACATCAAGTTGGTAGGTTAAAAGCTAAAGGTAGTAGGAGACTTCTGTTACTTAGGAAGCAAAATAACCAGTGATGGACGAAGCAAAGAGGATATAAAAAGTAGGTTGGCTCAGGCAAGGAAATCATTTCTACAGAAAAGAAATCTGTGGACATCTCTACTTAGTATAAAACAAAGTCCCCGATTCTTGGATGTTACGGGTAAACTCGAGAACCACTGGATTGATTTTGATGCGGTTTTCACCAGTTTGTAAAGGATATCTCGAGGATGATTTCTGTAGAAAATAATTTATTTATGATCAAAGGAAGCCGAGCAGTAACGATTTCAGTGGAAAAGTCGAAAAA
Organism: Meconema thalassinum; assembly: GCA_946902985.2. Classification (NCBI taxonomy): domain Eukaryota; kingdom Metazoa; phylum Arthropoda; class Insecta; order Orthoptera; family Tettigoniidae; genus Meconema; species Meconema thalassinum. The sequence goes on along the minus strand of OX336395.1, from coordinate 226,412,695 downwards.
AAATCCTGGCGTCCGCGCGCTTTTTAAGTTTACGCTGGGCAAACCGTTAAAAATGTCAATATACAATGAGTGTAAGAATTGTTCAGCATGAAAAGTTCTACAAAAACGTACGCGAGAGCACATCTCTATATTCAATATATCGTATGCTATAAGTGTTTTTAGATTGGACGGAAGGGGGATTTGTGTTTCATGTAACTCGCCATTCTTAAATTACGTCTGACAAGAATTTGTTGCACATGCATCTCCATGATAATATAGTTAATAGTCCAGTCAGTGATTTTAACCCATCATGCCGAGACGTAAAACGGATATAGATCGTAGTTCATTGACATCGTAAAGAAGCGCTTATCACGCAATGCATTCACAACTGTTCCCTGGCGAAGCCGGGCCGGGTTGCTAGTCTATCTATCTATATATATATAAATCAATGTAACGTGATAGTTTGTCTGTGGGTATGTATGTCTCCTATGCGTTCATATACCATTCGTCCGATTGCGATGAAACTTGGGTCAGATGTTGAGTACACTCCACGGAAGGTTTCTGACTTAGTAAATCCATTTTACAATAGGTAGCGCACGCGTAGAATCAACAAATGAGCGACGATGCGCGAAGCATTTCAACAAAGTCCCGTATGTGTTCATATACCATTCGTCCGATAGCGATGAAACTTGGGTGAGATATTGTGTACACTTACGTGAAGGTTTCACAATTAGTGAATACATTTCACAGTAGATAGCGCACGAGTTGAATCAACAAATGAGCGACGACACGCAATGCGTTTCAACAAGGTCCCGTATGCATTCATATACCATTCGCCCGATAGCTATGAAACTTGCGTAAAATGTTGTGTACACTGCAGGGAAATTTTCTGGCTTAGTACATCCACTTTACAATAGGCAGCGCACGAGTAGATTCAACAAATGAGCTACGACGCGCGAAGCATTTCAACAAAGTCACGTTTGCGTTCATATACCATTCGTCCGATAGCGATGACACTAGGCTGGGATTTTGTGTGCACTCCAGGGAAGGTTTCTAGCTTAGTAAATCCCTTAAAAAATAGGTAGAGCACGAGTAGAATCAACAAATGAGCAACGGCGCGCGAAGCGTTTCAACAAAGTCCCATATAATTTCATATACCATTCATCCGATAGCGATGAAACTTGGGTGAGATGTTGTGTACACTCCAGGGATGGTTTCTGGCTTAGTACATACATTTCACAATAGGTATCGCACCAGCAGATTCAACAAATGAGCGATGACACGCGAAGCGTTTCAACAAAGTCCCGTATAAAGTCATATACCAGTCGTCTGATAGTGATAAATGTTTGGTGAATTGTTGTGTACACTCCAGGAAAGGTTTCTGGCTAAGTAAATCCATTTTACAATACGAAGCGCACGTTTATATTCAACAAATGAGTGACTACGCGCGAAGCGTTTCGACAACGTCCCGTATACGTTCACATACCATTCATCCGATTGCGATGAAACTTGGGTGAGATGTTGTGTACACTCCAGGGAAGGTTTCTGGCTGAGTACATCCATATTGCAATATGTAGCGCAAGATTAGAATCAACAAATGAGCGACGACACGCGAAGCGTTTCAACCAAGTCCCGTATGCATTCATGTACCATTCGTCCGTAGCTATGAAACTTGGGTGAGATGTTGTGTACACGCCATGGAAAATTTCTGGCTTAGTAAATCCACTATACAATATGCAGCGCACAAGTTGATTCAACAAATGAGGGACGACGCGCGAAGCGTATCAACAAAGTCCCGTATAAGGTCATATACCATTCTGCCGTTAGCGGTGAAACTTGGGTGAAATATGGTGCACACTCCAAGGAAGGTTTCTGGCTTAGTAAATACATTTCACAGTAGGTAGCACACGAGTAGATTCGACAAATGAACGACGACATGCGGAGCGTTTCAATACAGTCCCCTATGTCTTCATATCCCATTAGTCCGATAGCGATGAAACTTGGGTGAGATGTTGTGGACACTTACGTGACGGTTTCTAACTTAGTAAATACATTTTACAGTAGGTAGCGCACGAGTAGATTCAACAAATGAGTGACGGAGTGCGAATCGTTTAAACAAAATCAGGTATGCGTTCATATACTATTCATCCGATTGCGATGAAACATTGATCAGTTATTGTGTACCCGCCAGGGAAGGGGACTTAGTAAATCCATTTCACAATAAGTAGCGCAAGAGTAGATGCAACAAATGGGTGACGACGCGCGGAGCGTTTCAACAAAATCCCCTATTGCGTTCATATAACATTCTTCGATTGCGATGAAACCTTGATGAGCTATTGTGTACACGCCAGGGAAGGGCTTCGACTTAGTAATACATTTCTCAATAGGTAGCGCACGAGTAGATTCAACAAATGAGTGACAGCGCACGAATCGTTTAAACAAAACCCCGTATACGTGCATATACAATTCATCTGATTGCGATGAATCATTGATGAGTTATTGAGTACACGCCAGGGAAGGGTTTCGACTTAGTAAATCCATTTCACAACAGGTAGCGTACGAGTAGATTCAACAAATGAGTGACAGCGATGAAACTTTTGAAAGTTGTTGTGCACGCTTCCACGAATGGTTCTAAATTAGAAAATCCATTTTACGATAGCTTAGAGGCAGTTAACATGTTGTGTATCCAAAAGCACTTCAAGAAGCAGAATTTCAACGCCAACACTTTCTTTGATTGGCATTGCAACGCATGCCGGGTACAGCTTGTTGACACATAAAATCCAGTGGAACACACAAATTAGATCATTTGTATCGCACAGTTATACATATTATATACAATTAAAAATAACAATGTCATTATTTTAGGGTCCACATTTACTGATTATAAGCGAAAAATAAAAAGTGTTCCATATCAAACGCGTGTTATTGAGTATTTTTACCCTACCTATCCAGACCGACCGCAGCGCCCCAAGTGTTAGTTTGAGTTGCCAATACCCGGTGACAGACACGAATGATGTTGATTCTCTTCGTGTCATAGTGACTATCATTCAACTTCAAAAAGGGAGTATGTCTGATGTAATATTCATATTAGAAGTGCTCTTAGCTTACCGATAATTGGCAATAAAATACACTTATTTAAATAACTAATACCGTACGCAACTTCTCACTCATACTCATCAATCTATAACTTACATTGAAGAGGCAATGAAGGAAATTAAGAGAAACATTAAAAGTAGGAGTGATGGTTGGTTGGTTGGTTGGTTGGTTCCTCAGTTTAGGTGCTGCGACAACGCGGTCATGTAGCCCCGTGTACTTTGGGTGTGTGTAGAATCTGTCTGATAACCGGAGTTAATTGTGATGACTGTATTAGTGTGTGTTATCTGTTTTCAATTCAAGTAAGGACTGCAGACATTTAATTTTTCAAGTAGTTCCTACTTTTGCCGCCAAACGCCACCATCAGCGACTACTAGTTCAGAACCTGGTTACCAGACGCCACTGCAGTCGGCTTCCGGCGACGAACGTCGGAACCTAAGAGCGTTTGTCAAATGTTTAACGTAACCTAATTTAGCTTCACACAGGTGTAATTAGTGGCAGGTTTTTAACATGTCATAAATCTATGACATGGGACCGCTAGCTTTACTTCCTATCCGAAGGAAGGTATACTGAGGGATTTTTAACGCTCTTAAAAATCCGACGACTTCGGCCGGTTTTGAACCCGCGATCTTGGGCATAGAAGCTTAGGATGCTACCAACTACGCCACCGAAGCCGCCAAAAGTAGGAGTGAAGATTCAAGGAGAAATAATTCCATCATTGAGATTTGCTGATGACATTGTCATCTTAGCCGACACACCAGAAGATTTGGGATGGATTATGTCTTGAGGAAAGAATTCATGATGAAAACAATAAATGTTAAACAAAATTAATGGAATGCAACCGAAATAAATCAGAAACCTCTATGGACATCAAGTTGGTAGGTTAAAAGCTAAAAGTAGTAGGAGACTTCTGTTACTTAGGAAGCAAAATAACCAGTGATGGACGAAGCAAAGAGGCTATAAAAAGTAGGTTGGCTCAGGCAAGGAAATCATTTCTACAGAAAAGAAATCTGTGGACATCTCTACTTAGTATAAAACAAAGTCCCCGATTCTTGGATGTTACGGGTAAACTCGAGAACCACTGGATTGATTTTGATGCGGTTTTCACCATTTTGTAAAGGATATCTCGAGGATGATTTCTGTAGAAAATAATTTATTTATGATCAAGGGAAGCCGAGCAGTAACGATTTCAGTGGAAAAGTCGAAAAAAAATCCTGGCGTCCGTGCGCTTTTTAAGTTTACGCTGGGCAAACTGTTAAAAATGTCAATATACAATGAGTGTAAGAATTGTTCAGCATGAAAAGTTCTACAAAAACGTACGCGAGAGCACATCTCTATATTCAATATATCGTATGCTATAAGTGATTTTAGATTGGACGGAAGGGGGATTTGTGTTTCATGTACCTCGCCATTCTTAAATTACGTCTGACAAGAATTTGTTGCACATGCATCTCCATGATAATATAGTTAATAGTCCAGTCAGTGATTTTAACCCATCATGCCGAGACGTAAAACGGATATAGATCGTAGTTCCTTGACATCGTAAAGAAGCGCTTATCACGCAATGCATTCACAACTGTTCCCTGTTGAAGCCGGGCCGGGTTGCTAGTCATCTATCTATCTATCTATATATATAAAAATCAATGTAACGTGATAGTTTGTCTGTGGGTGTGTATGTCTCCTATGCGTTCATATACCATTCGTCCGATTGCGATGAAACTTGGGTGAGATGTTGAGTACACTCCAAGGATGGTTTCTGACTTAGTAAATCCATTTTACAATAGGTAGCGCACGCGTAGATTCAACAAATGAGCGACGATGCGCGAAGCATTTCGACAAAGTCCCGTAAGTGTTCATATACCATTCGTCCGATAGCGATGAAACTTGGGTGAGATGATGAGTACACTCCAAGGAAGGTTTCTGACATAGTAAATCCATTTTACAATAGGTAGCGCACGCGTAGATTCAACAAATGAGCGACGATGCGCGAAGCATTTCAACAAAGTCCCGTATGTGTTCATATACCATTCGTCCGATTGCGATGAAACTTGGGTGAGATGTTGAGTACACTCCAAGGAAGGTTTCTGACTTAGTAAATCCATTTTACAATAGGTAGTGCACGCGTAGATTCAACAAATGAGCGACGATGCGCGAAGCATTTCAACAAAGTCCCGTATGTGTTCATATACCATTACTCCGATTGCGATGAAACTTGGGTGAGATGTTGAGTACACTCCAAGGAAGGTTTCCGACTTAGTAAATCCATTTTACAATAGGTAGCGCACGCGTAGATTCAACAAATGAGCGACGATGCGCGAAGCATTTCAACAAAGTCCCGAATGCATTCATATACCATTCGTCCGATAGCTATGAAACTTGCGTAAAATGTTGTGCACACTGCAGGGAAATTTTCTGGCTTAGTACATCCACTTTACAATAGGCAGCGCACGATTAGATTCAACAAATGAGCTACGACGCGCGAAGCATTTCAACAAAGTCACGTTTGCGTTCATATACCATTCGTCCGATAGCGATGACACTAGGCTGAGATTTTGTGTGCACTCCAGGGAAGGTTTCTAGCTTAGTAAATCCCTTAAAAAATAGGTAGAGCACGAGTAGAATCAACAAATGAGCAACGGCGCGCGAAGCGTTTCAACAAAGTCCCATCTAATTTCATATACCATTCATCCGATAGCGATGAAACTTGGGTGAGATGCTGTGTACACTCCAGGGAAGGTTTCTGGCTTAGTACATACATTTTACAATAGGTAGCGCACCAGTAGATTCAACAAATGAGCGATGACACGCGAAGCGTTTCAACCAAGTCCCGTATGCATACATGTACCATTCGTCCGTACCTATGAAACTTGGGTGAGATGTTGTGTACACGTCATGGAAAATTTCTGGCTTAGTAAATCCCCTATACAATATGCAGCGCACAAGTTGATTCAACAAATGAGGGACGACGCGCGAAGCGTTTCAACAAAGTCCCGTATAAGGTCATATACCATTCTGCCGTTAGCGGTAAAACTTGGGTGAAATATGGTTGACACTCCAAGGAAGGTTTCTGGCTTAGTAAATACATTTCACAGTAGGTAGCACACGAGTAGATTCGACAAATGAACGACGATAGCGATGAAACTTGGGTGAGATGTTGTGGACACTTACGTGACGGTTTCTAACTTAGTAAATACATTTTACAGTAGGTAGCGCACGAGTAGATTCAACAAATGAGTGACGGAGTGCGAATCGTTTAAACAACATCAGGTATGCGTTCATATACTACTCATCCGATTGCGATGAAACATTGATCAGTTATTTTGTACCCGCCAGGGAAGGGGACTTAGTAAATCCATTTCACAATAAGTAGCGCAAGAGTAGATGGAACAAATGGGTGACGACGCGCGAAGCGTTTCAACAAAATTCCCTATTGCGTTCATATAACATTCTTCGATTGCGATTAAACCTTAATGAGTTATTGTGTACACGCCAGGGAAGGGCTTCGACTTAGTAATACATTTCTCAATAGGTAGCGCACGAGTAGATTCAACAAATGAGTGACAGCGCACGAATCGTTTAAACAAAAACCCCTATACTGAACCCATATGCTATAGGGTCCAAGGAGTGCGAATCCATGCATTTGAGGAAGAAATCAAAGAAGCGTATAGTTTCTAATGTAACTTTAAGAAAGATCCAGCTAGGAGGCCAGTATAAGGTTGTGCAACTAACGAGGACCAGGTGTTCGAGAGGATGATATCATCCCTCTTGACATTCTGAAGGGAGCGAGTCACGAGTATTAATAACCGAGTGGAAATTTCCCAGGATTAGACAAGGAAGCCTGAATCGGAATTCGAGCTGACGTTGCTGGAAAATGACAACACCGCTTATGCGCCAGAAGAGGAATAATTAAATTTAACCCGTTTACAAGTATAATAATGAGTAAACAAGTACAGTACAGTGAATCATTTTGAATGAGAGATTTTTCAGTAAAGAGAAACCATTTAATAATTGCGCAGAAAAAAACTGCTAACGCAAGACGACGTCATTGGGGAATTACCGAAGCCTGTGTGGAGGGGAGAGAGCAAAAGAAATGCAACACCCACACAATTGAGGACGAGAAATTAATTAATATCTCCGAATTGCACGATCGATTCTTAGGTGCAATGAGAGTATGTGACATTGAGAAGACGAGCTTTCGGAAGGTACAATTTTTATATTTGTGGTACCATTATTTTAGAAGTTGACCACAGAAAAGGCTAGAGTCTTATTTTTTTGTAGTGAAATAGTATAAAGCTTCGGGCTTCACCAAGCCAATCATGCAGTCTCGAACAGCCCGTGAGGGGCGTAATCACGCATCACGCAGTACAAGTCCGTCCAGGGGGACGGGACGCTGGGTCATCAGCACATGCAGTTATTCTGACAACCCGTGAGGGTGTTACTACGCACGCAGTTCAAACGGCCTGAGGGCACGTCACTAAGCTACATCAAACACCGAATGCAGTTCGACAGTCCGTGAGGGGCATAACTCTGCGTCATATCGAAGACAGTTACCAGTACTCCTTGAGGGGAGAAACGCTGTGTTACACCGCAGAAGTAATATCCGATAGCCACCGGCGTCGCAGTATTAACGACTTGCTTGCCTCCATAAGGAGTGGTCAAGAAGAAATTTAAAGTATCGCCGTATTGAAAGGGTAGGAAAATCCTAGTTACAGGATTTAGGCCCGACTGTATACAAGTTATAGTGAAAGTTCGTAAGATATAGTCAGAGCAGGCCGCGAACGTCGGACTTAAAGGCGATAGGTTGTTAAATAGACGAGCGAATAGATCATAACGTACGGAAGTACCGTACCAGAAAGATAAACTGTCATCTAAATTAAAGAACCCAACAAGGGAAGAACAGAATAAGGTTCGGAACGTATATCAGAAACGTAGGAGTGTTAAAACAGTTCCAATAAAGAAGATAGGAGACTATAAACATTATCTCCAGAAAGCCTGCTATAAACTGAATCCGCAGGTCATTGAGGAGACCTCGATCCGAATAGACTTTCGCTAGGATCGATAGACAGATCTACAAAGAAGCCGTTCAAGCTAGGTAAATAGCCGGTCATCCAGGATAGGAGTAGCAGAATTTGGACTCCAGGGAACAGTAGATGTTTCGAGACTTTCGTATTCTGCAGGATAGGAAGCCGACATCGAATAAATTTCACCCTTGGAAACGGGAAATTAAGAAGGTCACGTGTGATAGGCTCAGAAATACGGCCTAGTGATCAAGAATTGTGAAGTGTGAATTTATCAAGATTGTGTGTTAAATTAATATTTTTAGTGTTTATTATGTGTTCAAAAGGGACACATCAGTGTATAAAAAGGTCGTTAATATTAAGTGTCTTAAATATATGTCAAAAAGTGTTTATATATAAGATGAATTCCTTTAATATGGAGTAAAAAGTTCAAAGTGGGCCCAAAATGAAGCACCGCACAAGAATAAAGATCGTGGGACGATCTTAAAAACATGTGAGTACTGAATCTCATTCTATTTTGGTGTCAGAAATTGGTTGTGTACAAATCCACCGGAGTTTTTGAGTAAAAGGGATGTGTTTTAATAAATAAATACTGAATAAGCAAGAACGCGGTCTGAACAATAATAAAAAAAAATGAGAAATTATAAATGATTATGTAAAGAATAAATCCCGTAGAGGAAATAAGTGAATAAAATGTTAATGTATTTAACAAATGTCATAAGGGCAAGCGAAATATCAGTAATTATCATGAAAGATATTCAAATAAAGTAAAGTTGAAATGTGAAAGAAATAGCTTTTGAGCTTGTGTAAAGAATAAAGATAATAATAATAACTAAATATGGAAATATTAAATAAAGATCAAATAAATTGATGTGAACATAAGAGCGTTAAAGCCTTAATGTATGTGTAAGATATGATGTTCAAGGGAATATTTTAAAAGGGAGCGATTTATCGGCAACGGAAAAGATTAATATGAGAATTAAAATAATATGAATTGTTACTAATGAGATTTATCAGTTCTTGGGAAGACAATTCGGCTTAAAATAATGCATAGCGCAAAAGAGCGCAAATAATATTAAAATATCACGCTAGGAACGCGTAAAGGTTAAAATACTTGGTAGATTACTTATGGAGGGTAGTTGATTGCAGTGAATTGATAATTGTATAAGTCCTCTATTTGTGACGTAGTATCACGAGGCATTGTGTATGTATAAAAAAGGGAGCTAATATATGGTATTATTGAGCGTATGTCATATGGGCCACGGCCGACTTCAAAACGCATTTTGTATAAGTCCTCTGTAAGGGAATGGTTCCCGAGGCACGTGAAGAGATTCGAACGCAGAATCTTCTTATGATAAAAGCCCCTTAATTCTTCGTCGTCGAATGTGTATTAATCTTCCCAATCAATGAGGACCCTCTCATAATTAATAAATGCCAAGGTTACGAAAGTGGTCTGTGAACCAAAGAATAGTTGTTTGAATGATTACGGTACAGTAAAAGCCCGGTCTCTCCCCAGAACTGAATATAATGTGAAGGTTTGTTTTGAAAGCCTTGGAAATAAGCTACTAACGTGGGTTAGACAGGGAGTCGCCGTCACCCCTCCGTGTCATAAATCGCGCCCGAGTAGAAGGGTCTAGCTCTCTTAAAGCGAGAGGGGCCAGAAACCGTCTCGGAAGATGTTATAAAGAGAAATGAATACACCAGGAGTGTTTAAAGTTGTTAACGACCCGGGCGTTGAACCGAGGTCCTTGTAGATTGATATTTTCGTTTGCCTGTTCAGATCGTAGTTTCTTATATGATAATGGTCTTATAAGATATAAGAGATAAATAACAATCCCTATTGTAATGATGTATGGACGTAGGATTCCATGAGTTAATTGAAGACAACTAAGTTTCGGGAGTAACTATAGTTTTTTTGACTGTGTCAAGTATCTTCACGCTCTGGAGTACACAATTGATTTCCTGACTACCTTGATATATTTGTGAAATAAAGAGAGATGATAACAACTGAATGTGTGGACATGCCCAAAATATTGAGTTAGATAATTAACATAGATTTTAAATATAATTATATATTTTTTTTTTTTTTTTGAGAAATAAAAAAAAATATAAAGGATAGTATTTGAGGTGTACAAGAGTGACACCATTATTATGTAAAGCATGGAGCCAAAAGAGCTCGGATTTATATAAAACTTACTGTTAATGCTTTATGGAAGTAAGACTAAGTAGGAATTGTTGGTTTATGTGGAAACCACATGTTTTAAATACAATATTTGTTTATCATATTTGTGATTCCTTGTTCATTTGGAACAAGTAGATGATTATGGGTCAGTAATTAAATTGTTAAAGTGTTTGTAGCGCCATTAATTTTATTAATTAAATGTGTTTAAAATAGGAGTTGATTTTGTTGTTATTTTTGCCAGTGTATCCTCTAATTAATCCAAAATATGTGAGTCACAGAGTGGGGGAACTTACCGCTGCCCCGAAAATTCCGAATTGAGTTACGCTGGTATACTGTGATTGGCATATTTCTTGCTAAAAGGGCACATGGGGGTCTTATAAGTAATGTGCTGGATTAATAACTGGAGGAACACTTAAGACGGTCATTTCATGTAAATTAAAGTAATGATAGGAGTAGCTACAACATAAAATTAACTGACCGCATGGGTCCCTAGAAACTCATACCGAGCAGCCCTGAATTATATTATTATCAAACCCCCTAGCAAACATTAACATGGCGCCCAGTACGTAGGGCTGAGTTTTCCTAGGGAAAACCCGAGTTTTCTCGAAAAATCAAAATTTTCATTTAAAAAAAAACAAAACGGTTTTTCGAAATTTTGAATTTTAAATACTTCCATAAAGGTTTATGAAATTGAATAAAAACATCAAAAGGGTACGTTGCAGGTGAATACCCGTACCAAAGTAAGTTTTTAAAGAAATTGGGACACACTGATTCAGAGTATCATCTCTCAAACATGTACTAGTGTGGTGGCATTAGTGGCCCACGGTATTTTAATATGATGTTGTTAAGTGAAGAGAGGCGGAGGCTCTCTGAAAATGTAAGGGCCGAGAGCCCAGATAAAGGTAAAACTACAGGTGAGAAAGAGTACCCAAGTAAAGAAATTATAAATGTTTCTGTAGAAAGCATGCGTGCACCTGGAGACATAGTTACACGAAGAGAAGGTAACATGTCTGCAGACAAAAGGGTAAATGTTGAGCTTTCAGAGCTCCAAATGGAAAAAGAAAATTGTACACCGATTCCAAGGGAAAATGTAATTAATACCAAGGATGATAAGAGTAAAGATAATTCAAAGTCTCATGTTGTAACGCAGGTTCAGGTAGGCTCAGAAAACGAAGGGGAAAAGAGCGATAGTACTGACGTTCAGGATCAGGAAAAGGTAGAAATGGCGAAATGGGATGAAATAAAAGAATTCTTGGATATAATTAATGGAATACGAGACGAGCATTATAACATGAGGAGTGAACTTTGGAAATTTAGAGATGTAGACTCAAAGGAGAAAGAGAAAATTAAGGAGCAAAGGGAAGGTATCTCTGAGGAAATAAAGAAGATATCTGAGCTCCGTGAAAGGGCAAGTAAAAATTGGTATAAAATACCCAAACAGGAATTAGAGGAATTGTACAAAGAAATTCCTAATGTTAAATGGTCGTTAAGAAAAACGAAGAGGGAATTTGCGAAACGTATGGAGAATGAAGGAAAAATAAAATTAGCTCCGTGGGAACAGATAGAAAGTTTCAGGAAGGAAATAAATGAGATAATGGAGCAGGTATGGGATATGAGAAGAGAATGGGATAAGATTTGGTGGAAGACCAATTATAAAGAGCACGAAAGGCTGAAATATGTTAAGGAACAAAGGGATTATATGAAAGAAGAATGGGAGAAGATGCGATGCTTCAGAACGAGCATGTATGATGAAAATGGAATAATAACTATTCAGAAGTTAGCTGAATTGAGGAAAGTTAAGATTTCGGAATACGAAGAAATATTAGAGGCTACTCAGAAGAAATATGAGGAATACATATTAGCAGAGGACCTCAAAGCAAAGAAATGGCTATCCCAGTCATCAATGAAACAACTGTCCAGACGGAAGTTGAAAAACAGGCCGAAATTGAAGAAGAAAAAGAAGTCACGGTGCCAGAACAGCCCAAAATTGATATTAAAGAAGAAAAACAAGAAATAGAAATTATAATGACTCCAGTGGAAACTGAGGAAACTTTGGAGATCCTTCCAGAGAAACCAATGGAAATTCAGGAAGAAATCGTAAGTCCAGACCAGGAGGACAGCCAAAATGAAAATGAGCTGCAAACTGAAGAGACTCATGTTGAGGAAAAAGTTGAGCTGGAAGAGCAAGAAGTAATCTCGGAACAGGAGATAACAAAGGAATTGATAGTTGAAGAAACGGAAATGATAATTCCAGAAGAAACAGAGAAATTAGATGAAACAAAAATAGAAAATATCAACGAAGCACCGATGGAAACAGAGGTTCAAGAGTTCACAGGAGGTGAAAAAGAAAACTCCGAAGAAAATGAGGAGGTAGAAAAAGAAACCTCAAAGGAAATGCAGGATCAGGATAAGAAAGATAGGAAACAATTAGACGAAGAAGAAGAAAAATTGAAAGCCCAGATCCTTGACTTAATGATAAAATGTCAGGAATGCCAACGACAGAAAAGAGGACTGGAAGGAGGTCTAAACAAGAGCCAAGAAAACCTAAAAGAAAAGGATGAGATTGTTGGGAGCAATGAAAAAATGAGAGGAGACGTCTCTGAAGAAAATCAAGACGGAGGAAAACCGCCATTGGTAGTTGGTGTACCAGGAAATGGATACCCCATGGGAACAATGAAAGGAGGTGGAATAACATACGAAGCTTTAGAGAAAGAGGATGCCCAGGCATACTTCAGCTGGAAGCTCCGTAAAAAGAAAGGGAGCGATAAAAAGAAGAGAAAAGAAGGAGATCTGAAAGACCTAAAGAACTGGAAGAGTCGAAAAAAGAAATACTCTTCGGAAATGCCATCTCGATATGAGGTGAAGGAAAAGGATTATTCTATCATGAACAAACGGGTAAAGCCATTTGCAACCGTCAAAGAATAAGAGAAATAAGTATAATATTTGTTGAAATACCATCTCAAAGAGAGATAAGGAAGGGGGAAGAGAACCAGAAAGAGTCAGGTGAGGTAAGACTGAGCTCTTAAAAATCAAATGAAGTGTAACAGACTTGAAGTCTGTGAACTGTAATGAATTAAGTTACGGGTAAAGCTAATTGCACCCGCAAGATAATTAACATAAAGTCATTAAGTTGAAAATATGTAATGAATAGAGAACAGACCGACTTGAAGTCTGTCTTGAGAAAAGAAGAAAGGGAACCAACTGTTGACTCGAGTTTGGAGAAGTGCACACCAGACGAGGGGAGAGTTGTGAACACCGAACGTGACAAGAAATTTATGGCCCTGAGTGGAGACGTCCGCTAGGGGAATAAATGAATGAATGGGAACTTTTGAAGACCCAACCTAAACACAGACCATAGAGGAAAGGAACTTTAAAGAAGTAATTGATTTTTTTTAAAGAAAATTTTAATGTAATAAAGGAGAAAGATAGGGTAAAGATAGAGCATACCCAACCTACACTATTAGTGGAAGGAACTTTAAGGAAATAAAACAACAGTAAATACGGATGACGTTATGATGGATTCGATGAAATAAGAATACAAAATTAATTAAAATAAATTTCCTCAAAAATTTTTCGAAAATTTATTTATCCTAAGGAAGGGTGAGATGAACCCATATGCTATAGGGTCCAAGGAGTGCGAATCCATGCATTTGAGGAAGAAATCAAAGAAGCGTATAGTTTCTAATGTAACTTTAAGAAAGATCCAGCTAGGAGGCCAGTATAAGGTTGTGCAACTAACGAGGACCAGGTGTTCGAGAGGATGATATCATCCCTCTTGACATTCTGAAGGGAGCGAGTCACGAGTATTAATAACCGAGTGGAAATTTCCCAGGATTAGACAAGGAAGCCTGAATCGGAATTCGAGCTGACGTTGCTGGAAAATGACAACACCGCTTATGCGCCAGAAGAGGAATAATTAAATTTAACCCGTTTACAAGTATAATAATGAGTAAACAAGTACAGTACAGTGAATCATTTTGAATGAGAGATTTTTCAGTAAAGAGAAACCATTTAATAATTGCGCAGAAAAAAACTGCTAACGCAAGACGACGTCATTGGGGAATTACCGAAGCCTGTGTGGAGGGGAGAGAGCAAAAGAAATGCAACACCCACACAATTGAGGACGAGAAATTAATTAATATCTCCGAATTGCACGATCGATTCTTAGGTGCAATGAGAGTATGTGACATTGAGAAGACGAGCTTTCGGAAGGTACAATTTTTATATTTGTGGTACCATTATTTTAGAAGTTGACCACAGAAAAGGCTAGAGTCTTATTTTTTTGTAGTGAAATAGTATAAAGCTTCGGGCTTCACCAAGCCAATCATGCAGTCTCGAACAGCCCGTGAGGGGCGTAATCACGCATCACGCAGTACAAGTCCGTCCAGGGGGACGGGACGCTGGATCATCAGCATATGCAGTTATTCTGACAACCCGTGAGGGTGTTACTACGCACGCAGTTCAAACGGCCTGAGGGCACGTCACTAAGCTACATCAAACACCGAATGCAGTTCGACAGTCCGTGAGGGGCATAACTCTGCGTCATATCGAAGACAGTTACCAGTACTCCTTGAGGGGAGAAACGCTGTGTTACACCGCAGAAGTAATATCCGATAGCCACCGGCGTCGCAGTATTAACGACTTGCTTGCCTCCATAAGGAGTGGTCAAAAAGAAATTTAAAGTATCGCCGTATTGAAAGAGTAGGAAAATCCTAGTTACAGGATTTAGGCCCGACTGTATACAAGTTATAGTGAAAGTTCGTAAGATATAGTCAGAGCAGGCCGCGAACGTCGGACTTAAAGGCGATAGGTTGTTAAATAGACGAGCGAATAGATCATAACGTACGGAAGTACCGTACCAGAAAGATAAACTGTCATCTAAATTAAAGAACCCAACAAGGGAAGAACAGAATAAGATTCGGAACGTATATCAGAAACGTAGAAGTGTTAAAACAGTTCCAATAAAGAAGATAGGAGACTATAAACATTATCTCCAGAAAGCAGGCGAACTATTCTAAAAGTACTAGACTCGAGAAGTACTAGCTGCTATAAACTGAATCCACAGGTCATTGAGGAGACCTCGATCCGAATAGACTTTCGCTAGGATCGATAGACAGATCTACAAAGAAGCCGTTCAAGCTAGGTAAATAGCCGGTCATCCAGGATAGGAGTAGCAGAATTTGGACTCCAGGGAACAGTAGATGTTTCGAGACTTTCGTATTCTGCAGGATAGGAAGCCGACATCGAATAAATTTCACCCTTGGAAACGGGAAATTAAGAAGGTCACGTGTGATAGGCTCAGAAATACGGCCTAGTGATCAAGAATTGTGAAGTGTGAATTTATCAAGATTGTGTGTTAAATTAATATTTTTAGTGTTTATTATGTGTTCAAAAGGGACACATCAGTGTATAAAAAGGTCGTTAATATTAAGTGTCTTAAATATATGTCAAAAAGTGTTTATATATAAGATGAATTCCTTTAATATGGAGTAAAAAGTTCAAAGTGGGCCCAAAATGAAGCACCGCACAAGAATAAAGATCGTGGGACGATCTTAAAAACATGTGAGTACTGAATCTCATTCTATTTTGGTGTCAGAAATTGGTTGTGTACAAATCCACCGGAGTTTTTGAGTAAAAGGGATGTGTTTTAATAAATAAATACTGAATAAGCAAGAACGCGGTCTGAACAATAATAAAAAATTGAGAAATTATAAATGATTATGTAAAGAATAAATCCCGTAGAGGAAATAAGTGAATAAAATGTTAATGTATTTAACAAATGTCATAAGGGCAAGCGAAATATCAGTAATTATCATGAAAGATATTCAAATAAAGTAAAGTGAAATGTGAAAGAAATAGCTTTTGAGCTTGTGTAAAGAATAAAGATAATAATAATAACTAAATATGGAAATATTAAATAAAGATCAAATAAATTGATGTGAACATAAGAGCGTTAAAGCCTTAATGTATGTGTAAGATATGATGTTCAAGGGAATATTTTAAAAGGGAGCGATTTATCGGCAACGGAAAAGATTAATATGAGAATTAAAATAATATGAATTGTTACTAATGAGATTTATCAGTTCTTGGGAAGACAATTCGGCTTAAAATAATGCATAGCGCAAAAGAGCGCAAATAATATTAAAATATCACGCTAGGAACGCGTAAAGGTTAAAATACTTGGTAGATTACTTATGGAGGGTAGTTGATTGCAGTGAATTGATAATTGTATAAGTCCTCTATTTGTGACGTAGTATCACGAGGCATTGTGTATGTATAAAAAAGGGAGCTAATATATGGTATTATTGAGCGTATGTCATATGGGCCACGGCCGACTTTAAATCGCATTTTGTATAAGTCCTGGTTCCCGAGGCACGTGAAGAGATTCGAACGCAGAATCTTCTTATGATAAAAGCCCCTTAATTCTTCGTCGTCGAATGTGTATTAATCTTCCCAATCAATGAGGACCCTCTCATAATTAATAAATGCCAAGGTTACGAAAGTGGTCTGTGAACCAAAGAATAGTTGTTTGAATGATTACGGTACAGTAAAAGCCCGGTCTCTCCCCAGAACTGAATATAATGTGAAGGTTTGTTTTGAAAGCCTTGTAAATAAGCTACTAACGTGGGTTAGACAGGGAGTCGCCGTCACCCCTCCGTGTCATAAATCGCGCCCGAGTAGAAGGGTCTAGCTCTCTTAAAGCGAGAGGGGCCAGAAACCGTCTCGGAAGATGTTGTAAAGAGAAATGAATACACCAGGAGTGTTTAAAGTTGTTAACGACCCGGGCGTTGAACCGAGGTCCTTGTAGATTGATATTTTCGTTTGCCTGTTCAGATCGTAGTTTCTTATATGATAATGGTCTTATAAGATATAAGAGATAAATAACAATCCCTATTGTAATGATGTATGGACGTAGGATTCCATGAGTTAATTGAAGACAACTAAGTTTCGGGAGTAACTATAGTTTTTTGACTGTGTCAAGTATCTTCACGCTCTGGAGTACACAATTGATTTCCTGACTACCTTGATATATTTGTGAAATAAAGAGAGATGATAACAACTGAATGTGTGGACATGCCCAAAATATTGAGTTAGATAATTAACATAGATTTTAAATATAATTATATATTTTTTATTATTTTTGAGAAATAAAAAAAAATATAAAGGATAGTATTTGAGGTGTACCAGAATGACACCATTATTATGTAAAGCATGGAGCCAAAAGAGCTCGGATTTATATAAAACTTACTGTTAATGCTTTATGGAAGTAAGACTAAGTAGGAATTGTTGGTTTATGTGGAAACCACATGTTTTAAATACAATATTTGTTTATCATATTTGTGATTCCTTGTTCATTTGGAACAAGTAGATGATTATGGGTCAGTAATTAAATTGTTAAAGTGTTTGTAGCGCCATTAATTTTATTAATTAAATGTGTTTAAAATAGGAGTTGATTTTGTTGTTATTTTTGCCAGTGTATCCTCTAATTAATCCAAAATATGTGAGTCACAGAGTGGGGGAACTTACCGCTGCCCCGAAAATTCCGAATTGAGTTACGCTGGTATACTGTGATTGGCATATTTCTTGCTAAAAGGGCACAATACGTGCATATACCATTCATCCGATTGCGATGAATCATTGATGAGTCATTGTGTACACGCCAGGGAAGGGTTTCGACTTAGTAAATCCATTTCACAATAGGTAGCGTACGATTAGATTCAACAAATGAGTGACAGCGATGAAACTTTTTGAAAGTTGTTGTGCACGCTCCCACGAATGGTTCTAAATTAGAAAATCCATTTTATGATAGCTTAGAGGCAGTTAACATGTTGTGTATCCAAAAGCACTTCAAGAAACAGAATTTCAACGCCAACACTTTCTTTGATTGGCATTGCAACGCATGCCGGATACAGCTTGTCTATATATATAAAAATCAATGTAACGTGATAGTTTGTCTGTGGGTATGTATGTCTCCTATGCGTTCATATACCATTCGTCCGATTGCGATGAAACTTGGGTGAGATGTTGAGTACACTCCACGGAAGGTTTCTGACTTAGTAAATCCATTTTACAATAGGTAGCGCACGCGTAGAATCAACAAATGAGCGACGATGCGCGAAGCATTTCAACAAAGTCCCGTATGTGTTCATATACCATTCGTCCGATAGCGATGAAACTTGGGTGAGATATTGTGTACACTTACGTGAAGGTTTCAAAATTAGTGAATACATTTCACAGTAGATAGCGCACGAGTTGATTCAACAAATGAGCGACGACACGCAATGCGTTTCAACAAAGTCCCGTATGCATTCATATACCATTCGCCCGATAGCTATGAAACTTGCGTAAAATGTTGTGTATACTGCAGGGAAATTTTCTGGCTTAGTACATCCACTTTACAATAGGCAGCGCACGAGTAGATTCAACAAATGAGCTACGACGCGCGAAGCATTTCAACAAAGTCACGTTTGCGTTCATATACCATTCGTCCGATAGCGATGACACTAGGCTGAGATTTTGTGTGCACTCCAGGGAAGGTTTCTAGCTTAGTAAATCCCTTTAAAAATAGGTAGAGCACGAGTAGAATCAACAAATGAGCAACGGCGCGCGAAGCGTTTCAACAAAGTCCCATATAATTTCACATACCATTCATCCGATAGCGATGAAACTTGGGTGAGATGTTGTGTACACTCCAGGGATTGTTTCTGGCTTAGTACATACATTTTACAATAGGTATGGCACCAGTAGATTCAACAAATGAGCGATGACACGCGAAGCGTTTCAACAAAGTCCCGTATAAAGTCATATACCAGTCGTCTGATAGTGATAAATGTTTGGTGAATTGTTGTGTACACTCCAGGAAAGGTTTCTGGCTAAGTAAATCCATTTTACAATACGAAGCGCACGTTTATATTCAACAAATGAGTGACTACGCGCGAAGCGTTTCGACAACGTCCCGTATACGTTCACATACCATTCATCCGATTGCGATGAAACTTGGGTGAGATGTTGTGTACACTCCAGGGAAGGTTTCTGGCTGAGTACATTCATATTGCAATATGTAGCGCAAGAGTAGAATCAACAAATGAGCGACGACACGCGAAGCGTTTCAACCAAGTCCCGTATGCATTCATGTACCATTCGTCCGTAGCTATGAAACTTGGGTGAGATGTTGTGGACACTTACGTGACGGTTTCTAACTTAGTAAATACATTTTACAGTAGGTAGCACACGAGTAGATTCAACAAATGAGTGACGGAGCGCGAATCGTTTAAACAAAATCAGGTATGCGTTCATATACTATTCATCCGATTGCGATGAAACATTGATCAGTTATTGTGTACCCGCCAGGGAAGGGGACTTAGTAAATCCATTTCACAATAAGTAGCGCAAGAGTAGATGCAACAAATGGGTGACGACGCGCGGAGCGTTTCAACAAAATCCCCTATTGCGTTCATATAACATTCTTTGATTGCGATGAAGCCTTGATGAGTTATTGTGTACACGCCAGGGAAGGGCTTCGACTTAGTAATACATTTCTCAATAGGTAGCGCACGAGTAGATTCAACAAATGAGTGACAGCGCACGAATCGTTTAAACAAAACCCCGTATACGTGCATATACAATTCATCTGATTGCGATGAATCATTGATGAGTTATTGAGTACACGCCAGGGAAGGGTTTCGACTTAGTAAATCCATTTCACAACAGGTAGCGTACGAGTAGATTCAACAAATGAGTGACAGCGATGAAACTTTTGAAAGTTGTTGTGCACGCTTCCACGAATGGTTCTAAATTAGAAAATCCATTTTACGATAGCTTAGAGGCAGTTAACATGTTGTGTATCCAAAAGCACTTCAAGAAGCAGAATTTCAACGCCAACACTTTCTTTGATTGGCATTGCAACACATGCCGGGTACAGCTTGTTGACACATAAAATCCAGAGGAACACACAAATTAGATCATTTGTATCGCACAGTTATACATATTATATACAATTAAAAATAACAATGTCATTATTTTAGGGTCCACATTTACTGATTATAAGCGAAAAATAAAAAGTGTTCCATATCAAACGCGTGTTATTGAGTATTTTTACCCTACCTTTCCAGACCGACCGCAGCGCCCCAAGTGTTAGTTTGAGTTGCCAATACCCGGTGACAGACACGAATGATAGTTGATTCTCTTCGTGTCATAGTGACTATCATTCAACTTCAAAAAGGGAGTATGTCTGATGTAATATTCATATTAGAAGTGCTCTTAGCTTACCGATAAATGGCAATAAAATACACTTATTTAAATAACTAATACCGTACGCAACTTCTCACTCATACTCATCAATCTATAACTTACATTGAAGAGGCAATGAAGGAAATTAAGAGAAACATTAAAAGTAGGAGTGATGGTTGGTTGGTTGGTTGGTTCCTCAGTTTAGGTGCTGCGACAACGCGGTCATGTAGCCCCGTGTACTTTGGGTGTGTGTAGAATCTGTCTGATAACCGGAGTTAATTGTGATGACTGTATTAGTGTGTGTTATCTGTTTTCAATTCAAGTAAGGATTGCAGACATTTAATTTTTCAAGTAGTTCCTACTTTTGCCGCCAAACGCCACCATCAGCGACTACTAGTTCAGACCCTGGTTACCAGACGCCACTGCAGTCGGCTTCCGGCGACGAACGTCGGAACCTAAGAGCGTTTGTCAAATGTTTAACGTAACCTAATTTAGCTTCACACAGGTGTAATTAGTGGAAGGTTCTTTAACATGTCATAAATCTATGACATGGGACCGCTAGCTTTACTTCCTCTCCGAAGGAAGGCATACTGAGGGATTTTTAACGCTCTTAAAAATCCGACGACTTCGGCCGGTTTTGAACCCGCGATCTCGGGCATAGAAGCTTAGGATGCTACCAACTACGCCACCGAAGCCGCCAAAAGTAGGAGTGAAGATTCAAGGAGAAATAATTCCATCATTGAGATTTGCTGATGACATTGTCATCTTAGCCGACACACCAGAAGATTTGGGATGGATTATGTCTTGAGGAAAGAATTCATGATGAAAACAATAAATGTTAAACAAAATTAATGGAATGCAACCGAAATAAATCAGAAACCTCTATGGACATCAAGTTGGTAGGTTAAAAGCTAAAGGTAGTAGGAGACTTCTGTTACTTAGGAAGCAAAATAACCAGTGATGGACGAAGCAAAGAGGATATAAAAAGTAGGTTGGCTCAGGCAAGGAAATCATTTCTACAGAAAAGAAATCTGTGGACATCTCTACTTAGTATAAAACAAAGTCCCCGATTCTTGGATGTTACGGGTAAACTCGAGAACCACTGGATTGATTTTGATGCGGTTTTCGCCATTTTGTAAAGGATATCTCGAGGATGATTTCTGTAGGAAATAATTTATTTATGATCAAAGGAAGCCGAACAGTAACGATTTCAGTGGAAAAGTCGAAAAAAAATCCTGGCGTCCGTGCGCTTTTTAAGTTTACGCTGGGCAAACCGTTAAAAATGTCAATATAGAATGAGTGTAAGAATTGTTCAGCATGAAAAGTTCTACAAAAACGTACGCGAGAGCACATCTCTATATTCAATATATCGTATGCTATAAGTGTTTTTAGATTGGACGGAAGGGGGATTTGTGTTTCATGTACCTCGCCATTCTTAAATTACGTCTGACAAGAATTTGTTGCACATGCATCTCCATGATAATATAGTTAATAGTCCAGTCAGTGATTTTAACCCATCATGCCGAGACGTAAAACGGATATAGATCGTAGTTCATTGACATCGTAAAGAAGCGCTTATCACGCAATGCATTCACAACTGTTCCCTGGCGAAGCCGGGCCGGGTTGCTAGTCATCTATCTATATATATAAAAATCAATGTAACGTGATAGTTTGTCTGTGGGTATGTATGTCTCCTATGCGTTCATATACTATTCGTCCGATTGCGATGAAACTTGGGTCAGATGTTGAGTACACTCCACGGAAGGTTTCTGACTTAGTAAATCCATTTTACAATAGGTAGCGCACGCGTAGAATCAACAAATGAGCGACGATGCGCGAAGCATTTCAACAAAGTCCCGTATGTGTTCATATACCATTCGTCCGATAGCGATGAAACTTGGGTGAGATATTGTGTACACTTACGTGAAGGTTTCAAAATTAGTGAATACATTTCACAGTAGATAGCGCACGAGTTGATTCAACAAATGAGCGACGACACGCAATGCGTTTCAACAAAGTCCCGTATGCTTTCATATACCATTCGCCCGATAGCTATGAAACTTGCGTAAAATGTTGTGTACACTGCAGGGAAATTTTCTGGCTTAGTACATCCACTTTACAATAGGCAGCGCACGAGTAGATTCAACAAATGAGCTACGACGCGCGAAGCATTTCAACAAAGTCACGTTTGCGTTCATATACCATTCGTCCGATAGCGATGACACTAGGCTGAGATTTTGTGTGCACTCCAGGGAAGGTTTCTAGCTTAGTAAATCCCTTTAAAAATAGGTAGAGCACGAGTAGAATCAACAAATGAGCAACGGCGCGCGAAGCGTTTCAACAAAGTCCCATATAATTTCATATACCATTCATCCGATAGCGATGAAACTTGGGTGAGATGTTGTGTACACTCCAGGGATTGTTTCTGGCTTAGTACATACATTTTACAATAGGTATGGCACCAGTAGATTCAACAAATGAGCGATGACACGCGAAGCGTTTCAACAAAGTCCCGTATAAAGTCATATACCAGTCGTCTGATAGTGATAAATGTTTGGTGAATTGTTGTGTACACTCCAGGAAAGGTTTCTGGCTAAGTAAATCCATTTTACAATACGAAGCGCACGTTTATATTCAACAAATGAGTGACTACGCGCGAAGCGTTTCGACAACGTCCCGTATACGTTCACATACCATTCATCCGATTGCGATGAAACTTGGGTGAGATGTTGTGTACACTCCAGGGAAGGTTTCTGGCTGAGTACATCCATATTGCAATATGTAGCGCAAGAGTAGAATCAACAAATGAGCGACGACACGCGAAGCGTTTCAACCAAGTCCCGTATGCATTCATGTACCATTCGTCCGTAGCTATGAAACTTGGGTGAGATGTTGTGTACACGCCATGGAAAATTTCTGGCTTAGTAAATCCACTATACAATATGCAGCGCACAAGTTGATTCAACAAATGAGGGACGACGCGCGAAGCGTTTCAACAAAGTCCCGTATAAGGTCATATACCATTCTGCCGTTAGCGCTGAAACTTGGGTGAAATATGGTGCACATTCCAAGGAAGGTTTCTGGCTTAGTAAATACATTTCACAGTAGGTAGCACACGAGTAGATTCGACAAATGAACGACGACATGCGGAGCGTTTCAATACAGTCCCCTATATCTTCATATCCCATTAGTCCGATAGCGATGAAACTTGGGTGAGATGTTGTGGACACTTACGTGACGGTTTCTAACTTAGTAAATACATTTTACAGTAGGTAGCGCACGAGTAGATTCAACAAATGAGTGACGGAGCGCGAATCGTTTAAACAAAATCAGGTATGCGTTCATATACTATTCATCCGATTGCGATGAAACATTGATCAGTTATTGTGTACCCGCCAGGGAAGGGGACTTAGTAAATCCATTTCACAATACGTAGCGCAAGAGTAGATGCAACAAATGGGTGACGACGCGCGAAGCGTTTCAACAAAATCCCCTATTGCGTTCATATAACATTCTTCGATTGCGATGAAACCTTGATGAGTTATTGTGTACACGCCAGGGAAGGGCTTCGACTTAGTAATACATTTCTCAATAGGTAGCGCACGAGTAGATTCAACAAATGAGTGACAGCGCACGAATCGTTTAAACAAAACCCCGTATACGTGCATATACAATTCATCTGATTGCGATGAATCATTGATGAGTTATTGAGTACACGCCAGGGAAGGGTTTCGACTTAGTAAATCCATTTCACAACAGGTAGCGTACGAGTAGATTCAACAAATGAGTGACAGCGATGAAACTTTTGAAAGTTGTTGTGCACGCTTCCACGAATGGTTCTAAATTAGAAAATCCATTTTACGATAGCTTAGAGGCAGTTAACATGTTGTGTATCCAAAAGCACTTCAAGAAACAGAATTTCAACGCCAACACTTTCTTTGATTGGCATTGCAACGCATGCCGGGTACAGCTTGTTGACACATAAAATCCAGTGGAACACACAAATTAGATGATTTGTATCGCACAGTTATACATATTATATACAATTAAAAATAACAATGTCATTATTTTAGGGTCCACATTTACTGATTATAAGCGAAAAATAAAAAGTGTTCCATATCAAACGCGTGTTATTGAGTATTTTTACCCTACCTGTCCAGACCGACCGCAGCGTCCCAAGTGTTAGTTTGAGTTGCCAATACCCGGTGACAGACACGAATGATAGTTGATTCTCTTCGTGTCATAGTGACTATCATTCAACTTCAAAAAGGGAGTATGTCTGATGTAATATTCATATTAGAAGTGCTCTTAGCTTACCGATAAATGGCAATAAAATACACTTATTTAAATAACTAATACCGTACGCAACTTCTCACTCATACTCATCAATCTATAACTTACATTGAAGAGGCAATGAAGGAAATTAAGAGAAACATTAAAAGTAGGAGTGATGGTTGGTTGGTTGGTTGGTTGGTTCCTCAGTTTAGGTGCTGCGACAACGCGGTCATGTAGCCCCGTGTACTTTGGGTGTGTGTAGAATCTGTCTGATAACCGGAGTTAATTGTGATGACTGTATTAGTGTGTGTTATCTGTTTTCAATTCAAGTAAGGACTGCAGACATTTAATTTTTCAAGTAGTTCCTACTTTTGCCGCCAAACGCCACCATCATCGACTACTAGTTCAGAACCTGGTTACCAGACGTAACTGCAGTCGGCTTCCGGCGACGAACGTCGGAACCTAAGAGCGTTTGTCAAATGTTTAACGTAACCTAATTTAGCTTCACACAGGTGTAATTAGTGGAAGGTTCTTTAACATGTCATAAATCTATGACATGGTGTGCCCAACTCTAGGAATGGGTATTCCAAGATTCAGACACCTAGATATCAAGGGAAAGGCTACAGCCGCTTTTGAAAGTTGAGATATTTGAATATCGCGCTCCATTACTTCCAGAAGGAAATGGAAAGAATATGCAGCCAAGAACATGTCAAGTGACGTAGCGAGTAATAGCAGAGGTCGAGACTATTTGTTGATTAACTAGTTAGCGATGGAGTAGAGACTTGAGACTTGGATCAGATTACTGGCACGGCCAAATGAAAGAGAATGCACTTAGTATCAAGTAAATCGGACCAGGGATACCAGAGATATGAGGATTTCTAGATTTCAGCGTGATGCAGCGTGACCCTGACCGTTTTGAATAAAAGCCGGCCGGCCCAAGCATCTTCAGCTCACTTCGAACGAAGCGCTTGCATAGCAAGGTGCTACTACGCTGAGCCAAGGCACATGGTTGCCGGATCTACGCAGAAGTTATCTTCAAATTGTGATAGTCACAAAAGTGCTGCGCTACATGTGGAACTTAGTAAGTTTCCGGCGGAGAGAATCACTAAGGTGATTGTCATTTTTCTACGGACACTGGTGAAATATTTTATTTCTACATGGACATATGCTAGACTTTGTCTAGAAAATACTTTGTCACAGTCCAGTAATAATCATTCAGTACTTGGATATGTTAGTCCAATTTAGTCAGTTTCATAATTGTAACTTGATAACCACTCCGATCTTTCAGTATATTGAAGGCCAATCTATCACGGTGTTGTTCATTAGCCAACGCAGGGAAACTATATGTTGCTTCGCGCATGATAGATGGTGATAAGCCATGCCCAGGGAACAATCTTCAGAACAGCCGTTGATTGGTTTGTACTGTCAGTGTTTTCTTGTACTGAAAAGATTACCGTGAGTTATGTTACAACTGACATATTTGAGAATAGATCACTTAGATCTGACCCCATTTAAGCGGAATGCTATGGCTTTAATAGAAGTCAACATTAAAATGGATCAGCAGTTACTTCATACTTCAAGAAATATCTCCACTATGTCGTGTTAGACAGATTGTGGGTATATAATGGCGGCCGATACAAGGATTATACGTGCTTGTCCGATAGGGCATGTATCTGGATAAATCTGGTACAGACCAGGTTTACTACGCTTCAAGACCATCAAGAAATGTAAGCCACTTTTGACTTTATACTATGCCTAGCTAATTGGAACAAACTATTTTTCTGCAGATGACCAACACATTTATTTTTCTTCGTATTAAATCTTGCAATCATATTAGAGTTATTCTGAGTATTTTCAGCACTCAGAACAGTTTAGGATCAATGACCGAGCAGAACGAGCATTTATTTGAATGTTTCATATTTTTGGGTAATCACGGAAAACAGCCGATGTAACTGTAAAAGTTAATAATTATTTTTGTTGAGAGATGGATATTTTATCCATATTCGAAGAATCGAACATGTGGATTCTCACATAATGACATAATAATTAAACACATTTAAAATAATATAACTAATAATAATAATAATAATCCAATAATAATAATAATAATAATGATTTTCATAATTTTTCTAAATAATTCTTGGATTTTATATTTTCTAATAATCACATTTATTGAGAGAGAGCCTATGAAGTAGTTTAATCATTTCTAGTTTGGAACAGGTGGTTTTCCGAAGGAGAGTGGTTAGCGCAAGCCCGCATTCAACCAACATTACAGTTCTGGTTGAACAGTTAATAGTTGCAATGAGCAAAGTATACTTTTCAGATAACACGGAGAGGCATGTAACGGGAAGCAAATGATAATTGTATCAATTAGGATATTTTTGTATTTATATAAAATCATGACGTAAATACACATTCGAAAGTGAAATAAAGATTATCATAAGTATGGTAAATTCACGGGTTGACCTGAATGGTAAAATAAAATGAACTTGTAAGTTTATTAATCTTCCAGTGTTGATAACAAGCAAAGGCTTGATTTATTGTATAAATTTTGGGAAGAAAATTTATGTGTGTAGAGTAGTTGAAATGCCATTCCCAGGTGCGCATGTTTAAGTCGCAGGAATGAGGAGGTTTTTATTTGAGCATCAATCAAATAGCAGGTTCGATGACTCAGTGTTAAAGGAGTATTGGAACTACACATTGCGTCGTATGAATGACCCAAAAGTTATTTCTTAAAAAACCATCAGTTCTTATTTCAACCTTGTTTACGGATTCCATTAAGACTTTGATTTTGCTAGAACCCGGATTTGTCATGATAGTATTTTATTCTTCTTCAGAGGAAGACCTTTGCCGTTGTTGTTGGAATATTGTGTTCTTACACAAATAATAGAATGGGCCACTGCCAATTAAAAATAATTCTATAACCACGAATAATTTGAAGGATGTTTTCAATCCTAGTGCCATGAACTAAATGAATTTATTATGAAGCTACAATTCTTATTTACGCATTCTGTCGAAGAATTGCAAGTTGTGAAAGTTACTAAAATGGCCACAAATATAAATATTTTTCTTAATGATGATTCCAAGTGGAGAATCGAATAGTTGAATGGTCCAACAATTTATTGATCAAGTTGATGATTCAGAAATCATATATTTTGTTAGGAACTTGAAGTTCATAATCGAGTCACTTCTCGAAATGTTTAATGTCAGAATAACAATTAATTTTGTTGTGCTTCGCACAATTTCTTCGATGCTATGCTCAAGGTCAAATACTTTTCAGATGTTGTTATTAATATGTGTACATAATTTGTGTTGAGTCAAAGATAATAATATTTTTTGACAATATTTTTTTTTGAAACTGGAAAAAGAAGTGAAAGTTAAAAATTCTACGAACAATTATTCTACGAGTGTTAATATCATGTAAAAATTCAACCAGTGAGCTACGGTATTTCCAGTAAAGACAATTTAATTTGAACTGGATTTAATCATAAATAATGGATATAGTTTTGGAACACAGTCTACAGGACTAATAATCAGACTTGTGTTTCCAAAGATAATTGTCCAATGTGTTGGAAAATTTCTGTACATTGTGTAAATAGTAATGTGGGTCGCCACACGTGAATGATGCCGCTTTTAGCATCTTATTTTGCAGTCAATTTTAACTTCAGAATAAAATGAGATAATTTTACATGATGTGTTATGCCCAGTTGAATCTCCTTCTATCCTTATTGTTGCATTGAGCCAAAAATCAGTTAAGCATTTTTTTCATTTGATGTCGTTTTTGCGATTAGCTTTAACCCATCTGGCGCCCCGGGATATTTTGACTCTCGTGCTGACTGATTCTTGGTAAAATGCATATGTGGTCGTGCGGACATCGGTCTAAACGGGCACAATGGGACCGCTAGCTTAACTTCCCCACCGAAGGAAGGCATACTGAGGGATTTTTAACGCTCTTAAAAATCCGACGACTTCGGCCGGTTTTGAACCCGCGATCTTGGGCATAGAAGCTTAGGATGCTACCAACTACGCCACCGAAGCCGCCAAAAGTAGGAGTGAAGATTCAAGGAGAAATAATTCCATCATTGAGATTTGCTGATGACATTGTCATCTTAGCCGACACACCAGAAGATTAGGGATGGATTATGTCTTGAGGAAAGAATTCATGATGAAAACAATAAATGTTAAACAAAATTAATGGAATGCAACCGAAATAAATCAGAAACCTCTATGGACATCAAGTTGGTAGGTTAAAAGCTAAAGGTAGTAGGAGACTTCTGTTACTTAGGAAGCAAAATAACCAGTGATGGACGAAGCAAAGAGGATATAAAAAGTAGGTTGGCTCAGGCAAGGAAATCATTTCTACAGAAAAGAAATCTGTGGACATCTCTACTTAGTATAAAACAAAGTCCCCGATTCTGGGATGTTACGGGTAA
Organism: Meconema thalassinum; assembly: GCA_946902985.2. Taxonomy (NCBI): domain Eukaryota; kingdom Metazoa; phylum Arthropoda; class Insecta; order Orthoptera; family Tettigoniidae; genus Meconema; species Meconema thalassinum. The sequence continues at coordinate 226,383,485 of OX336395.1, read as the reverse complement.
ACTCGAGAACCACTGGATTGATTTTGATGCGGTTTTCACCAGTTTGTAAAGGATATCTCGAGGATGATTTCTGTAGAAAATAATTTATTTATAATCAAAGGAAGCCGAGCAGTAACGATTTCAGTGGAAAAGTCGAAAACAAATCCTGGCGTCCGTGCGCTTTTTAAGCTTACGCTGGGCAAACCGTTAAAAATGTCAATATACAATGAGTGTAAGAATTGTTCAGCATGAAAAGTTCTACAAAAACGTACGCGAGAGCACATCTCTATATTCAATATATCGTATGCTATAAGTGTTTTTAGATTGGACGGAAGGGGGATTTGTGTTTCATGTACCTCGCCATTCTTAAATTACGTCTGACAAGAATTTGTTGCACATGCATCTCCATGATAATATAGTTAATAGTCCAGTCAGTGATTTTAACCCATCATGCCGAGACGTAAAACGGATATAGATCGTAGTTCATTGACATCGTAAAGAAGCGCTTATCACGCAATGCATTCACAACTGTTCCCTGGCGAAGCCGGGCCGGGTTGCTAGTCTATCTATCTATATATATAAAAATCAATGTAACGTGATAGTTTGTCTGTGGGTATGTATGTCTCCTATGCGTTCATATACCATTCGTCCGATTGCGATGAAACTTGGGTCAGATGTTGAGTACACTCCACGGAAGGTTTCTGACTTAGTAAATCCATTTTACAATAGGTAGCGCACGCGTAGAATCAACAAATGAGCGACGATGCGCGAAGCATTTCAACAAAGTCCCGTATGTGTTCATATACCATTCGTCCGATAGCGATGAAACTTGGGTGAGATATTGTGTACACTTACGTGAAGGTTTCAAAATTAGTGAATACATTTCACAGTAGATAGCGCACGAGTTGATTCAACAAATGAGCGACGACACGCAATGCGTTTCAACGAAGTCCCGTATGCATTCATATACCATTCGTCCGATAGCTATGAAACTTGCGTAAAATGTTGTGTACTCTGCAGGGAAATTTTCTGGCTTAGTACATCCACTTTACAATAGGCAGCGCACGAGTAGATTCAACAAATGAGCTACGACGCGCGAAGCATTTCAGCAAAGTCACGTTTGCGTTCATATACCATTCGTCCGATAGCGATGAAACTAGGCTGAGATTTTGTGTGCACTCCAGGGAAGGTTTCTAGCTTAGTAAATCCCTTTAAAAATAGGTAGAGCACGAGTAGAATCAACAAATGAGCAACGGCGCGCGAAGCGTTTCAACAAAGTCCCATATAATTTCATATACCATTCATCCGATAGCGATGAAACTTGGGTGAGATGTTGTGTACATTCCAGGGAAGGTTTCTGGCTTAGCACATACATTTTACAATAGGTATCGCACCAGTAGATTCAACAAATGAGCGATGACACGCGAAGCGTTTCAACAAAGTCCCGTATAAAGTCATATACCAGTCGCCTGATAGTGATAAATGTTTGGTGAATTGTTGTGTACACTCCAGGAAAGGTTTCTGGCTCAGTAAATCCATTTTACAATACGAAGCGCACGTTTATATTCAATCTATATATATAAAAATCAATGTAACGTGATAGTTTGTCTGTGGGTATGTATGTCTCCTATGCGTTCATATACCATTCGTCCGATTGCGATGAAACTTGGGTCAGATGTTGAGTACACTCCACGGAAGGTTTCTGACTTAGTTAATCCATTTTACAATAGGTAGCGCACGCGTAGATTCAACAAACGAGCGACGATGCGCGAAGCATTTCAACAAAGTCCCGTATGTGTTCATATACCATTCGTCCGATAGCGATGAAACTTGGGTGAGGTATTGTGTACACTTACGTGAAGGTTTCAAAATTAGTGAATACATTTCACAGTAGATAGCGCACGAGTAGATTCAACAAATGTGCGACGACACGCAATGCTTTTCAACAAAGTCCCGTATGCATTCATATACCATTCGTCCGATAGCTATGAAACTTGCGTAAAATGTTTTGTACACTGCAGGGAAATTTTCTGGCTTAGTACATCCACTTTACAATAGGCAGCGCACGAGTAGATTCAACAAATGAGCTACGACGCGCGAAGCATTTCAACAAAGTCACTTTTGCGTTCATATACCATTCGTCCGATAGCGATGAAACTAGGCTGAGATTTTGCGTGCACTCCAGGGAAGGTTTCTAGCTTAGTAAATCCCTTTAAAAATAGGTAGAGGACGAGTAGAATCAACAAATGAGCAACGGCGCGCGAAGCGTTTCAACAAAGTCCCATATAATTTCATATACCATTCATCCGATAGCGATGAAACTTGGGTGAGATGTTGTGTACACTCCAGGGAAGGTGTCTGGCTTAGTACATACATTTTACAATAGGTATCGCACCAGTAGATTCAACAAATGAGCGATGACACGCGAAGCGTTTCAACAAAGTCCCGTATAAAGTCATATACCAGTCGTCTGATAGTGATAAATGTTTGGTGAATTGTTGTGTATACTCCAGGAATGGTTTCTGGCTAAGTAAATCCATTTTACTATACGAAGCGCACGTTTATATTCAACAAATGAGTGACTACGCGCGAAGCGTTTCGACAACGTTCCGTATACGTTCACATACCATTCATCCGATTGCGATGAAACTTGGGTGAGATGTTGTGTACACTCCAGGGAAGGTTTCTGGCTGAGTACATCCATATTACAATATGTAGCGCAAGAGTAGAATCAACAAATGAACGACGACACGCGAAGCGTTTCAACCAAGTCCCGTATGCATTCATGTACCATTCGTCCGTAGCTATGAAACTTGTGTGAGATGTTGTGTACACGCCATGGAAAATCTCTGGCTTAGTAAATCCACTATACAATATGCAGCGCACAAGTTGATTCAACAAATGAGGGACGACGCGCGAAGCGTGTCAACAAAGTCCCGTATAAGGTCATATACCATTCTGCCGTTAGCGGTGAAACTTGGGTGAAATATGGTGCACACTCCAAGGAAGGTTTCTGGCTTAGTAAATACATTTCACAGTAGGTAGCACACGAGTAGATTCGACAAATGAACGACGACATGCGGAGCGTTTCAATACAGTCCCCTATGTCTTCATATCCCATTAGTCCGATAGCGATGAAACTTGGGTGAGATGTTGTGGACACTTACGTGACGGGATCTAACTTAGTAAATACATTTTACAGTAGGTAGCGCACGAGTAGATTCAACAAATGAGTGACGGAGCGCGAATCGTTTAAACAAAATCAGGTATGCGTTCATATACTATTCATCCGATTGCGATGAAACATTGATCAGTTATTGTGTACCCGCCAGGGAAGGGGACTTAGTAAATCCATTTCACAATAAGTAGCGCAAGAGTAGATGCAACAAATGGGTGACGACGCGCGAAGCGTTTCAACAGAATCCCCTATTGCGTTCATATAACATTCTTCGATTGCGATGAAACCTTGATGAGTTATTGTGTACACGCCAGGGAAGGGCTTCGACTTAGTAATACATTTCTCAATAGGTAGCGCACGAGTAGATTCAACAAATGAGTGAAAGCGCACGAATCGTTTGATTAAAACCCCGTATACGTGCATATACAATTCATCTGATTGCGATTAATCATTGATGAGTTATTGAGTACACGCCAGGGAAGGGTTTCGACTTAGTAAATCCATTTCACAACAGGTAGCGTACGAGTAGATTCAACAAATGAGTGACAGCGATGAAACTTTTGAAAGTTGTTGTGCACGCTTCCACGAATGGTTCTAAATTAGAAAATCCATTTTATGATAGCTTACAGCCAGTTAACATGTTGTGTATCCAAAAGCACTTCAAGAAACAGAATTTCAACGCCAACACTTTCTTTGATTGGCATTGCAACGCATGCCGGGTACAGCTTGTTGACACATAAAATCCAGTGGAACACACAAATTAGATCATTTGTATCGCACAGTTATACATATTATATACAATTAAAAATAACAATGTCATTATTTTAGGGTCCACATTTACTGATTATAAGCGAAAAATAAAAAGTGTTCCATATCAAACGCGTGTTATTGAGTATTTTTACCCTACCTTTCCAGACCGACCGCAGCGCCCCAAGTGTTAGTTTGAGTTGCCAATACCCGGTGACAGACACGAATGATAGTTGATTCTCTTCGTGTCATAGTGACTATCATTCAACTTCAAAAAGGGAGTATGTCTGATGTAATATTCATATTAGAAGTGCTCTTAGCTTACCGATAAATGGAAATAAAATACACTTATTTAAATAACTAATACCGTACGCAACTTCTCACTCATACTCATCAATCTATAACTTACATTGAAGAGGCAATGAAGGAAATTAAGAGAAACATTAAAAGTAGGTGTGATGGTTGGTTGGTTGGTTGGTTGGTTCCTCAGTTTAGGTGCTGCGACAACGCGGTCATGTAGCCCCGTGTACTTTGGGTGTGTGTAGAATCTGTCTGATAACCGGAGTTAATTGTGATGACTGTATTAGTGTGTGTTATCTGTTTTCAATTCAAGTAAGGACTGCAGACATTTAATTTTTCAAGTAGTTCCTACTTTTGCCGCCAAACGCCACCATCAGCGACTACTAGTTCAGAACCTGGTTACCAGACGCCACTGCAGTCGGCTTCCGGCGACGAACGTCGGAACCTAAGAGCGTTTGTCAAATGTTAAACGTAACCTAATTTAGCTTCACACAGGTGTAATTAGTGGAAGGTTCTTTAAAATGTCATAAATCTATGACATGGGACCGCTAGCTTTACTTCCCCTCCGAAGGAAGGCATACTGAGGGATTTTTAACGCTCTTAAAAATCCGACGACTTCGGCCGGTTTTGAACACGCGATCTTGGGCATAGAAGCTTAGGATGCTACCAACTACGCCACCGAAGCCGCCAAAAGTAGGAGTGAAGATTCAAGGAGAAATAATTCCATCATTGAGATTTGCTGATGACATTGTCATCTTAGCCGGCTCACCAGAAGATTTGGGATGGATTATGTCTTGAGGAAAGAATTCATGATGAAAACAATAAATGTTAAACAAAATTAATGGAATGCAACCGAAATAAATCAGAAACCTCTATGGACATCAAGTTGGTAGGTTAAAAGCTAAAGGTAGTAGGAGACTTCTGTTACTTAGGAAGCAAAATAACCAGTGATGGACGAAGCAAAGAGGATATAAAAAGTAGGTTGGCTCAGGCAAGGAAATCATTTCTACAGAAAAGAAATCTGTGGACATCTCTACTTAGTATAAAACAAAGTCCCCGATTCTTGGATGTTACGGGTAAACTCGAGAACCACTGGATTGATTTTGATGCGGTTTTCACCAGTTTGTAAAGGATATCTCGAGGATTATTTCTGTAGAAAATAATTTATTTATGATCAAAGGAAGCCGAGCAGTAACGATTTCAGTGGAAAAGTCGAAAAAAAATCCTGGCGTCCGTGCGCTTTTTAAGCTTACGCTGGGCAAACCGTTAAAAATGTCAATATACAATGAGTGTAAGAATTGTTCAGCATGAAAAGTTCTACAAAAACGTACGCGAGAGCACATCTCTATATTCAATATATCGTATGCTATAAGTGTTTTTAGATTGGACGGAAGGGGGATTTGTGTTTCATGTACCTCGCCATTCTTAAATTACGTCTGACAAGAATTTGTTGCACATGCATCTCCATGATAATATAGTTAATAGTCCAGTCAGTGATTTTAACCCATCATGCCGAGACGTAAAACGGATATAGATCGTAGTTCATTGACATCGTAAAGAAGCGCTTATCACGCAATGCATTCACAACTGTTCCCTGGCGAAGCCGGGCCGGGTTGCTAGTCTATCTATCTATATATATAAAAATCAATGTAACGTGATAGTTTGTCTGTGGGTATGTATGTCTCCTATGCGTTCATATACCATTCGTCCGATTGCGATGAAACTTGGGTCAGATGTTGAGTACACTCCACGGAAGGTTTCTGACTTAGTAAATCCATTTTACAATAGGTAGCGCACGCGTAGAATCAACAAATGAGCGACGATGCGCGAAGCATTTCAACAAAGTCCCGTATGTGTTCATATACCATTCGTCCGATAGCGATGAAACTTGGGTGAGATATTGTGTACACTTACGTGAAGGTTTCAAAATTAGTGAATACATTTCACAGTAGATAGCGCACGAGTTGATTCAACAAATGAGCGACGACACGCAATGCGTTTCAACAAAGTCCCGTATGCATTCATATACCATTCGTCCGATAGCTATGAAACTTGCGTAAAATGTTGTGTACACCGCAGGGAAATTTTCTGGCTTAGTACATCCACTTTACAATAGGCAGCGCACGAGTAGATTCAACAAATGAGCTACGACGCGCGAAGCATTTCAACAAAGTCACGTTTGCGTTCATATACCATTCGTCCGATAGCAATGAAACTAGGCTGAGATTTTGTGTGCACTCCAGGGAAGGTTTCTAGCTTAGTAAATCCCTTTAAAAATAGGTAGAGCACGAGTAGAATCAACAAATGAGCAACGGCGCGCGAAGCGTTTCAACAAAGTCCCATATAATTTCATATACCATTCATCCGATAGCGATGAAACTTGGGTGAGATGTTGTGTACACTCCAGGGAAGGTTTATGGCTTAGTACATACATTTTACAATAGGTATCGCACCAGTAGATTCAACAAATGAGCGATGACACGCGAAGCGTTTCAACAAAGTCCCGTATAAAGTCATATACCAGTCGTCTGATAGTGATAAATGTTTGGTGAATTGTTGTGTACACTCCAGGAAAGGTTTCTGGCTAAGTAAATCCATTTTACAATACGAAGCGCACGTTTATATTCAACAAATGAGTGACTACGCGCGAAGCGTTTCGACAACGTCCCGTATACGTTCACATACCATTCATCCGATTGCGATGAAACTTGGGTGAGATGTTGTGTACACTCCAGGGATGGTTTCTGGCTGAGTACATCCATATTACAATATGTAGCGCAAGAGTAGAATCAACAAATGAGCGACGACACGCGAAGCGTTTCAACCAAGTCCCGTATGCATTCATGTACCATTCGTCCGTAGCTATGAAACTTGGGTGAGATGTTGTGTACACGTCATGGAAAATTTCTGGCTTAGTAAATCCACTATACAATATGCAGCGCACAAGTTGATTCAACAAATGAGGGACGACGCGCGAAGCGTTTCAACAAAGTCCCGTATAAGGTCATATACCATTCTGCCGTTAGCGGTGAAACTTGGGTGAAATATGGTGGACACTCCAAGGAAGGTTTCTGGCTTAGTAAATACATTTCACAGTAGGTAGCACACGAATAGATTCGACAAATGAACGACGACACGCGGTGCGTTTCAATACAGTCCCCTATGTCTTCATATCCCATTAGTCCGATAGCGATGAAACTTGGGTGAGATGTTGTGGACACTTACGTGACGGTTTCTAACTTAGTAAATACATTTTACAGTAGGTAGCGCACGAGTAGATTCAACAAATGAGTGACGGAGCGCGAATCGTTTAAAAAAAATCAGGTATGCGTTCATATACTATTCATCCGATTGCGATGAAACATTGATCAGTTATTGTGTACCCGCCAGGGTAGGGGACTTAGTAAATCCATTTCACAATAAGTAGCGCAAGAGTAGATTCAACAAATGGGTGACGACGCGCGAAGCGTTTCAACAAAATCCCCTATTGCGTTCATATAACATTCTTCGATTGCGATGAAGCCTTGATGAGTTATTGTGTACACGCCAGGGAAGGGCTTCGACTTAGTAATACATTTCTCAATAGGTAGCGCACGAGTAGATTCAACAAATGAGTGACAGCGCACGAATCGTTTAAACAAAACCCCGTATACGTGCATATACAATTCATCCGATTGCGATGAATCATTGATGAGTTATTGTGTACACGCCAGGGAAGGGTTTCGACTTAGTAAATCCATTTCACAACAGGTAGCGTACGAGTAGATTCAACAAATGAGTGACAGCGATGAAACTTTTGAAAGTTGTTGTGCACGCTTCCACGAATGGTTCTAAATTAGAAAATCCATTTTACGATAGCTTAGAGGCAGTTAACATGTTGTGTATCCAAAAGCACTTCAAGAAACAGAATTTCAACGCCAACACTTTCTTTGATTGGCATTGCAACGCATGCCGGGTACAGCTTGTTAAGTATAAAATTAAGTATTAGGAAGTCATTTTTGAAAGCCTTTGTCTGGAGCGTGGCGCTCTATGGAAGTGAACCTTGGACTGTTGGTGCAGCAGAAAATAGAAGCATTTGAAATGTGGTGTTACAAGATAATAATGGGTAGATAGAGTAACAAATCAATAGTGGGAGAGGAGGGATATTTCTGGCGACTGCTAATGAAGAGAAGAGATAGGTTGGTAGGACACATCTAAGACACCCAGGAATAGGAAGCTTAGTTATGGAAGGAAGGGTCGAGGACAAGAACTGTAGGGGTAGACCAAGGTTAGAATATGTCAATCAGATTTTCTCGGCGACCGGCCGTCTTCATCCCTGATCTCATCGAATACCAGGCCACTTGAGAGAACGGAAAGTGTTTCGTGTGCATTACGGCCGTATTTACGTTATAAATTTGCGCTTACAGAATAAGTTATTTATTTAGGCTATATATACGAGAAAATGTCCAAAGTGAGTGCAATTACAACTTACCATTAGGTGGCTTCGTTGGCGTAGTTGCTAGCATGCTGTACTTCTATGCCCAAGATCGTGGGTTCAAACAAGACCGAAGTCGTCGGATTTTTTAAGAGCGTTAAAAATCCCTCAGTATGCCTTCCTTCAGAGGGGAAGTAAAGTCGGCGGGCCCATGTAGTTTAATAGATTGATGGCATGTTAAAGAACCGTCCACTAACTACAGTTGTGAGAAGCTAAATTTGTATGTTAGATTTGATTAACGTTGTATGAGTTCCAACGTTCGCCGCCAGGTGCCGGTTGCGGTGGCATCTAGTTGCTAAATTCGCGACTAGGTGTCGTTGACGGTAGCATTTGGTAGCAGAAGTAGGAACTACTTGAAATTGTTCGTCTGCAGTCCTTACCTGAAATACAGATAACACACACTAATACAGCCATCACAATTAACACCGGTTATCAGGCAGATTCTGCACACACCCAAAGTACACGGGGCTACGTGACCGCGTTGTCGCAGCCCCTAAACTGAGGAACCAACCAACAACTTACCATTGCCGACGTGGACAGAAATAAATAATGCATTAGGAGCAGTTCCGCCCCTTAAAACAACAATAACTAATTAACATAAATAATGCTATATTGAGTTGAGCGTTAGACAAAATGGTGATGGGTAAGGTTATGGAGCAACAAAGATACGGTAAATAAGTGATGTAATAATTGGATTGGGATGTGACTGGTATTACCGGTATTTTTATTTGTACTGTATATTGTGTTACATTAGTTTTGTTGGATTATTACTGAATTGCCCAAAATAACGAGAGGTGTGCTGGTTGGTAGTGGAGGAACATTAGTTGATCGCTTCAAACTTAGGGGCAGATCACCTCGTAGTTCCGCCCCTTAAAACAACATTAACTACTACTACTAATACGCTTCAAGCTTTATAAATTTGGGACTACCAAATTTCGCACAGAGAAAAAAAAAGGCAATGCAGTTTACACGTACTCGCAAAGTAGGCAAATCTAAAACTTGGGAAACCGTCATCTTAAATGCGTGAGAAAGTAACTGCCTAACTACAAAATTTAGCATCTATTATATAAAACAAAGTGTCCTGACTGACTCATCATCGTCCAGCCAAAAATATTAAAGTTAGAAACATGAATTTTTGGGGATATATTCGTTGTAAGTTGAAAACGCACACTAAGGAAGGATTTTTGGATAATCAGGTTCCAAAGGGGTGTTAAGGGGGTACACCTGCATTTCATTGAATAACAATATCTCCGGATTGGTTTCATTGAGAGATGTGATACTCGGCATATAAACTCATCATTAAAAAAAAAGAAGATACGTGTCTAAGTTTTTTTTATATGGTGTATATTATGAGGTGAAAGGGATGAAAAGCGGGGGTTGAAGGATTCCTAATGGAGCGTGTATCTCTTAAACGACATAGGCGAGGAGTTTGAAAATCAGCGGAAAGAAATCAGCATAAAAATAAGTAAATAGGTGTTTGACCTTTTTTTCGTAAATCCAATTTAAGGGGCCCATGGGGAGGGGTGAAATTCTGGGGGAAAAAAACAGGAAAGAGAACGTCCTAACTGATTGACTGACTCACTCACTCATCAAACTCAGGGGGAAAAACTACTTAAAATAAGTAAATAGGTGTTCGACAGTTTTTTTTTTCATAAATCCAATTTAAGGGGTTCATGGGGAGGGGTGAAATTCCGAAAAAAAAAAAAACGAAAGAAAATGTCCTGACTCACTAACTCACTCATCATTGCCCAGCCAAAATTATTGAAGTTAGAACCATGACATTTTGGGTATATGTTCATTGTATGTCAAAACCGTCCACTAAGGGAGGATTTTCGGATATTCAGGTACTAAAGGGGTCTTAAGGGGGTTAAACTTGCATTTCATTGAATAACAATATCTCCCGATTGGTTTCATTGGGGGATGTGATACTCGGCATATAAACTAATCATTAAAAATAAGCAAACATATGTTAAGGGTTTATCGATATGGTGTATATTATGAGGTGAAAGGGGTGAAAATTGGGGGTTGAAGGATTCTTAACGGAGCGTGTATCTCTTAAACGACATAGGCGAGAAGTTTGAAATTCAGCGGAAAAACATCAGCTTAAAAAATAAGAAAATAGGTGTTCGACCATTTTTCATAAATCCAATTTAAGGGGCCCTTGGGGAGGGATGAAATTCTCAAAAATAAATAAAATAAAATGTCCTGACTGACTCACTCACTCACCATCGCCCAGCCAAAATTATTGAAGATAGAAACATGAAATTTTGGGGATATGTTCGTTGTGTGTCGAAAACGTCCACTAAGGAAAGATTTTTGGATATTCAGTTTCTAAAGGGGTGTTAAGGGGGTAAACGTGCATTTCATTGAATAACAATATCTCACGAGTGGTTTCATTTGGGGATGTGATACTTCTTGGCATATAAACTAATCATTAAAAATAAGCTGACACATGTCTAATGGTTTTTCGATGTGGTGTATATTATGAGGTGAAAGGGATGAAATGTGGGGGTTGAAAGATTCCTAACGGAACGTGTATCTCTTAAACGACAGAGGCGAGAAGTTTGAAACTCAGCGGAAAACAATCAGCTTAAAAATAAATAAATAAATAAATAAATAAATACATAAATAGGTGTTCGGCCGTTTTTTTTTTCATAAATCCAATTTAAGGGGCCCACGGGGAGGGGTGAAATTCTGAAAGAAAAACGTCCACTAAGGAAGGATTTTTAGATATTCACTCTCATCGATCAACCATAACTATTAAGGTTAGAAGAATGATATTTTGGGGATATGTTTGTTGTGTGTCAAAAACGTCTACTAAGGAGGGATTTTTGAATAGTCATGTTCTAAAGGGGTGTTAACGGGGCTAAACCTGCATTTCATTGAATAACAATATGACACGATTATGACGCGAGCGAAGCCGCGGGTACCTGCTAGTACATAAATATTTTAATGTCGCGCCATTTTGCCGTGATATTGCGCATCCCTACTCGCCAGAGTGCAGTAAGGGATAACAGCTGAAGATCGTAATTAGAAAGTGATAACCATTGGTCTTATGGAAGCTTCAATTAACTTCCTAGTGTCGTTCTTCTATGGTAGAGGCATGATTTTTTCGAATTAACGATAAACGCGACAAAAATATTTTGAAGTGATTTTGCGATATCCTTACGAATCATATTAGGCTATGTTTCTGGTTATGAAAATAAGGATATTATATTCGCGAATTAAAGCGATAAGGCCACTTTAAAGTGAAATTCAATTATTTCGCGATAAGCGAACAAAGAATCAACTAGTTGAAATAATTCAGTCGCTGCTAGCATTAAAATAAATGCAAAATCAGGAATATAATAAAATAATATTGCATGCTTACTAATAATTTATACATCTACCATTCATATAAATAATTCAGAACCACAATAATGAAACCGTTAATGATTAATTTTAGAATGTCATTAAAGAGAAATTAAAGCGATACAGCAATATCCATTTCGCGAAATAACGCGAAAATTAGTATCCTTCTCGCGAAAAATCAGTGCGAAAGAATCATGCCTCTATTCCATGGTGAGATTACATTGTTCGTGACGCGGACTATGGAAGTGAAGCGCAGTTTCTGGATGACTTGTTTATGTAGACAGAACCACTCTAAAAGCGCTGAGATATCGAAGAGTTTTAACATCCCTTTTTCCAATGAAAACATTCTTAATGACTGAGTGAGGGTGCCGCCTGACAGGGATAATTTATGTCGAGGGGAGAGTCAATAACATCTTACTGCGTGTCAACAGTCACGTCTCCAAGCCCGTTTCTGTCTAACGAGCCGCTATCTTCACACTCGCGTCTGATACTTTAGAGCTTGATCACATCGTGCCAGTGGCAGATGGACTGTTTAAGGATTGTCTACTAGAATACACAAGCAATGTTTGAAACATGGATTATTCCAGTTAATATCGGATGTTATAGCCTAGGTTGTTCCTTAGGTACCAAAATAAACCCTACATGACTCAGTTATAAAGGAAAAGACTCTCCAGAGTTGAGAGCTATACCAAAATATTATAGTACGTTAATCTGTCAGAACATCTATTTATTTTTATTTTTTAAATCGCTTATCCTCCCAGCTCGGCCTCACCAACGGATTCTGCAAGGGATCATTCATCTACCGTCGCAAGAAGCTGAACAAACTTTGTCAGCAGATACAACTTGAAGACCTCTAACTTGGGTCTAATTACGGATGGAATTTGGAAGTGAGACGTGCACCTGTTGAAAGGAACCGTCCCGGCATTTGCCTGGGGGTGAAATTGGCGAAACCACTTAAAACCATTTTCAGTACAGCCGAGGTGGGTTTCGAACCCACGCTCCCCCGATACCAGCGAGACACGAGTTCGCACGTTAGCGCACTTGGTCACCGCAGTCATTAGCCTACACTATACAATAAAAATGACGGTGGAAATCGACTGCATGTACTTCGAGGCCCGATGCTGTAAGGGCAGCTACAGAAAGTCCGGAGATCGCAGGTTCGAATCCCGACGCTGACAGTGGCTATCCTTAGTGTGTGTTTCCCTCCAGGCAAATGTTGGGATAGTACCTTCCTTTAAGTCCCGGGGCGTCAACCCTATCCCTGTCCATTATACTACAGTCGTCACAGATATAAAAGCTACCGTATCAGACAAGTTCAACACACACACACACACACCCAACTACACGGAGCTGATGACCAAGATTAACTAACAACAACAACAACAACAACAACGGACTCCTAAGAGCGAGACAGCGGCCTCATGCAAAGATATTGGATTTACAGAGCAACGTAACGTAGATTATGTTCAAATCACCTTGGATTTACTTACCGAAATTAGGTTATGTTCAGTGCAAGATCTTGGAATACTTCTGGGCCGATAACTTAGATGTTAGGCCCCTTAAAACAACAATTATCATCAGCATCATTTGAATACTTCTATGACACACAACCCTTGCGATTATTATTATCGTGAGTTCATTTCTGCTCCTCGTTCCCTTCCCCCACGTGCTATACCAGAACCTCTCCCTCATCCAAGTTATGAACACGCACAATGTTGGTTTATTTCGGAGATCTTAGGGATCATCCATAATAGGCCAATAAAATTACATCCTAAAAAAGCGTCTTGAGGAATTAATTGCCAGCTAGCTGGAAATCGTTTTAATACCTTCGTTTGGTCTAAATGCGTGTAATCCAAGTTTGCACAAACCCAAGAGGTGTGCATAACTTTTGGGACCCAAATAACCTCCAAAATTTTCCTCTTATTTCATTTATTTGCTTGTAGCTCGAAAACGGTACGTCGGACGAAAAATATCAATCAGTTTAATATTAAGGAGGGTTAAATTCTGCGTCGAATGAACATCTGAAACTTCAAATTTGGTTCAGTGGTGTAGCCGAAATCAAAAGTTCAAAACTGGGAAAATTTCTCATTTAGATGCAAACTTACATTTTGCGACTTTCCAAGACCACATATCTTTGGAATAAATACTCCTATTGAACTCTGGAATCGTGAAAAAAAAAAAAAAAAATCAGCTGTTATTCATACATAGTTGTTTCGGTATACCAACTCGACCAAAATGTATGAAACAGCTGATTTTTTTACACGATTTCAGAGTTTGTCCCATAGTGAAAGTTATTCGGCACTGAGTAACCACTTTGAAGGAAAACCGTTGATTTATTAACACTATATATTAGTCCTAAGTTCGTATCACTGGTTTGATAAATACAGTGTGAAAAGTTGATTATTCATAAAGGAAAGTGTTATAACGTCGTGTTCTATTGTTTCAGATATAAAGTGATATAAAGTAGCGTATTCAAAATCTACAGGCATGAATGATTCGGAGTGTTTTATTTGTGACAGACCGTTACATGTTGAGGCTTCAACTACAGGGGTCGAAAACCTAGATGTTAGGCCCCTTAAAACAACAATTAATTATCATCTTTCTCAGTTTTACCAGAGTGAACCCCGTTCCAGCCCTCAGAGCAGAATGAAATATTATGGCAGAGCCGGGAATCGAACCCGAGACTCCGCGGTACAGCCACTACGCCACTCTTGCCATTGGTCAGACATTGTAGCCGTGCAATTATTATTGCTTGAGTCTTCAGTCTTTTGACTGGTTTGATGCTCGGAAGGATATTCTTTGACAATGGAATACTGGATAATGTGTTTATTTATACGTCCCCCCTGTGGGTGGGGGATTTAGAATACACCCACGGTATCCCCTGCCTGTCGTAAGAGGCGACTAAAAGGGGCGACCTTGGCTATACTTTAAGGACTCCGCGTTGTTTTTGTGAATTGGACCCCCAGTGGGTGGGAGGAAGCGAATACATCCACGGTACTCCCTGCCAGTCGTAAAAGGCGACTAAAAGGGCTTCTCGGAACGGTCCCCTTTCGAGGGTTTGACAGTCAGCTCTAAAAGACATACACCCGTGCGGTATAACTCTCATTAGGTTATATCGCACTTCTTTCCGTCTCTGCTTTCAGGGTCTGGCAACCAAAATTTCTATATGTGCGTGCTGTTAGGGGATGGGCCACTTACGCTAGCGACTACGCTCGAAAGCCTGTTCCGGTCTTGGCCGCGCCGACAGGTGGGTGTGCCATGTACCCGTTCAGTAGTATCCGCCTGACTACGCAGGTCCCCGCACAGCCGAATGTCTGAGCTGTAAAATCCAGTATATGCCAAGGGGTACATGCCGATACGGCATTGTAAAACATCGGACCCCCGGGCAATGCCTTCCAAGCTAGGCGGGCCTTGCCCTGGCTGGGTAGCGCCTACTGTGACGGCCCGTGATCGGATGTCGGTGGCATTCGGGGAGGATGATCTGGCCATGGGTTCTAAAAGAAAAATCCCCTACCAGGGTGGTCGTACACCCAAACAGGGTGGTCCTACACCCAAGTCTTTAACTTTTGATTCCCTACGGGGATCAACCCCCTGGGAACAATCTGTGCGTGAAAATCTGGGTGCTAACACCCCCAAGTTTCTGGTAGCTACCAGAACAGATGGGGGTGATTTCAAGCTGGTCAAGAGTATTTTGTTTTCTCGCCACATAGAAGGTGTCTATGGTGAGCTTGAGAAAGTACAAAAGATGAGGAACGGTAGCTTGTTGCTCAAGACTAGGACTGGTGAGCAAGTTGAACGACTTTTGCAATGTGACCACTTTGGCGACATTCCCGTCAAAGTGGAAAAGCACACATCCCTGAATCTGGTCCGAGGAGTTATTTTCCACCGGGACCTGATTCTGAACACTGACGAGGAGCTCAAGGAGGATATGCAGCACCGTCACGTGACTGATGTCCGGCGCATTACGCGCAAGGTCAACGGTCAAATCGTGGATACTGGTGCTTTCATTATTTCCTTTGAGCTTTCGGTGCTCCCGGAGAAAGTCAAGGTTACCAGTTACCGTTGTGACGACCGGCCTTATATCCCTCCACCCATGAGGTGTTATAAGTGCCAGAAGTTCGGGCATATGTTATCCCGATGCTCGAGCCCTGACGTCTGCGGAACATGCGGTAAGGTACCACACGAAGCGGAAGAGTGCACAACACCTTATCAGTGCACTAATTGCCCTGGATTTCATTCTCCTCGGGACAGGAACTGCCCTGTCTTCCTGAGTGAGAAGAAAATCCAGGAGATCAAAACCCTGGATGGTCTCACCTACCAGGAGGCCCGCAAGAAGTACCATACCACGATTTCGCCTCCTCCAACGATCGATTATAGAGCCATAATACCAAATTTGGTCCCGGCGACCTCATCTTTTGTACCAGCTGTGAAATCTGCAACTGAGTTACCTGTTCCGAAGCCAGCACCTATGATTATAATGGAAAGCCCGAAGGTGACTTCAACTCCACCTTCGGCCAGCACGAAGGCTGTGCGAGCGAAGGCTGCTCCGCCCGCACAGCAGGGGAGGAAGTTGAAGACTTACTCCCCACTCGGGAGGAAGTCGAAGTCTTCCTCCCCACCCAAACGGTCGGCGAAAGCCGCGCCGAAGCCGGCGGAGGCGGCATCGTCGACCAGGGTCAGGACTTCGGCTCCTGACCCGTCTATATATCTTAAAGAGCCGGGGGCGGGTAAGAAGGGACCCCGCACTACGCATTCCCTTTCTCCAAAAAAGGGGAAGCCATCCGCGCCAACACCTGCGGATGCTTCTGCGCCTGGGGACGTTTCGGTCCCCAGATCTGCGCGCTCCCCACGGAGATCCCCCCGCCGCCGAACTGCGTCCAGGAAATCTTCCACTGAGTCGATTCACTCCATGAACTCGCCTGAGGACATGGAGATTATAGTCGACGTAGTGACTGTAGATCCTCCAGAGTCAAAGTTGGAGTAGCTTGCTGCTCCAACTTATTCCCTAAGTTCACACAATGGCACTGTTACAGTGGAATTGTAACAGTTATGACAGGCATTTGACAGAGATCCGTCAGCTTATTGCCCAATACGCAGCGAGTATAGTCTGCCTACAGGAAACAAACCTCAGACCTGATCACGAGACTGTTCTGCGAGGTTTCCGACTATACTCTAAAGAGCGACAAGACGCCGCCCGGGCTTCCGGGGGCGTTTGTACCTTCGTTCGCTCTGACTGCTATAGTGAGGAGTTTCCACTCGCCACTCCTCTGGAAGCTATTGACGTCAGAAAAGTTGGATGGCGCAGCCACGCGGTAGAATGTTGAAGCTGTAACATTGTGACTGGTGAGGTTTATTTAGATGGTGAAGCATTGACGTCGTGATGGAAACAGAAATTTGTCAAATTCGAGGAGGTACTGCTCTGTATACGGTTGCAAATCGTATAAAACGGGTACGAAATATCTTCACTACTTTCCTGTACAAAAAGTTCAGAGAGAAAGATGGGCTTCGGCGCTGTCAATTGGAAAACGTGTTACATGTTACATGACAGTGTGCAGTGTGCATTTTTGTGAAGACGACTTCTTTCCACCGGTACTGTTGATTATTGATAGTTATTGTCTCTAATTTGTATTCACATGGATTTAGCTACATCAAAAATACTGATAAACTTGTAGCCTATTACTTCTGTACCGTACATAGAATGTAATCCGCTCTTCGTAAACTTATTTTAGGGGTTCTTCCGATTGACAATAGCCGAATGGTTAGAAAACTTAAGAAAAATGCTGTCCCTAGCCTTAATTTGCCAGAGAATTTATATTCGTGCCTTTGAACAGCAAGTATGTAGGTCATTGAAGTATGATTTGCCTTAAATTGTGTTTTTGGCTATAATCTCCCTACTGTTGAATTTAGTTAATTAAAATGTAAAATCTTAGTTTTAAGTACCGGTTTGGTGACCCATCATCCCAGGCAGGCCGGTAACACCTATACTACTCAGGCAGATAGGTCACTTAGCTGTAATTTTGAAGTTATAGTGATGTTAAGTATACATATGCGGTAATGTAGCAGGAGACCGGATCGGCCTAGGCTATTCTAAGTTTAATTAGTTCCCATTTCAGGGTTTTTCAGTTTTGAGTGCGAATAGTTGGTTTGAAAGTTGTACAACAGTAAGGAGAGTATGTTTTGTATAGGTTTTAATTGGTATTATGGTTTATGTCGAGCTGAGGAGTGAATTTGGTTTGGCTTAAACTGTAGTTTTTGATCTGTTCCGTTTGCTTATGACAAGTTCAAATGGAGACTCCAGCTTTGTTAAATATCTGTATTTTAAACATTTAATTAAATATATTGATAAAGAGGATGCCTCCATTTTAACTTGCCTGTGGCAAGAGATTAATAAATTAATATTCTTGCCTTTGAACAGCAAGTATGTAGGTCAATATTTGCAATATTGAAGTATGATTTGAGCATCCCAAGTAACGCTTCTTTGAACCCAAAACATTCATGCAAATTCTGGGTTGCTTGATTCAATTTATTATCAGGGAGTCGTCCTTTGTGTTATGTGAGATATATATATATATATATATATATATATATATATATATATTGTGAAATTAATAAAAACATCGATACCGCTAGGCTCCCAAGTACAGGCTTCATATATGTAACAGCAGACAGTAAATTAACTATCTACATGTGGGTAATATTCTTAACTGGTAGTAATTAGGCACTGCATTTAAATTGATTATAAAAATATTTCTATCAATGAAAGGAAATATGTAGTATTTTGCCATCATAAATTAGAAGCCACAACAAACGCACACCCAATTACTTCACGTCACTATTTCGCCGCCATATTGCAAACAGCTGACCGTAAGCTCCTCCCCCGTTTCGGACGTCAATAGCAGTTCGCGTGTCCTTGCCTGCTATGACAACTGTTTGTAACGTGTACCTTCCACCGAACCAACCCCTTGATATTAATGACGTCTTAGATCTTGTTGATCAACTTCCAGTCCCTTTCCTACTCGTGGGGGATTTCAACTCTCATCACCCCCAATGGGGATCACCATCTTCCTGCCCCAGAGGAAGGGACGTGGAAGGCTTAATTCAAGGGTTGGATTTATCTCTATTAAATACAGGGGAAGCTACACATTTTAGCTTAGCGCACGGCACGTACTCACACATTGACCTGAGTGTGTGTAGCCGTGCGCTGGTCCCCCTATTTGGTTGGTATGTACACGACGACCTCTGTGACAGTGACCATTTCCCGATCGTTCTTACCCTTCTGAACCAGACGCCCGTGGAGTTCCCCAGTCGTTGGGTTCTTAAGCGGGCAAATTGGCCCTCGTTTCAAGACCGAGCTGTGTTCGTTGATCTTGGTTGCCGGAGCGTCGATGACGAGGTACAGCACATCACTGATGTGCTTCTGGCTGCCGCCGAAGAGTCCATTCCCTCCTTTTCTGGGACTCCTCGTCGCAAACTCGTCCCTTGGTGGACAGAGGATATTGCAGCGGCAATAAGAGACCGTCGTCGAGCTCATAAGCACTACCGTCGGCGTCCAACCATGGCCAATTTGGTGGCGTTTAAGAAATGTCGTGCCAAGGCACGGATTCTTATTCGCCAGAGTAAGAAACAATCCTGGGAACGGTATGTGTCTTCTATTACGGCACATACCCCCTCCTCTCAAGTGTGGACTAAACTACGACGCATTTCAGGAATTCAGACATCTTCTACTGTACCGGGAATTTCCATTGCTAATGAACTGGTTACAGATCCTTATCGCGTTGCAAACCATCTCGCCTCGTATTTTGCGGATATATCCGGTTCCGATAACTATGACCCTGCCTTCGTGGCCCTGAAGCGCGAAGCGGAACGTTTCCATCTTAGTTTTGCTTCCCGCGCTTCGGAGGAGTACAACGTGCCCTTTACGGAGTGGGAACTCCGCGGAGCGCTGGCGCTCTGCAGGGACACGTCTCCTGGCCCGGATAATATTCACAACCAGATGCTTAAACACCTTAACGATGAGAGCATTCGCTATTTGCTCAGGGTGTTTAATCGTATCTGGTTGGAAGGTGTGTTTCCAGCGCAATGGCAGGAAGGTATCATTATACCTATCCTGAAGCCCGATAAGGATCCCAAATTGTCAGGGAGTTACAGACCTATTTGTCTCACAAACGGTTTGTGCAAGCTCTTTGAGAGGATGGTCAATCGGCGCCTGGTGTGGGTCCTGGAGAAACGGGGACTCCTGTCTGAATACCAGTGTGGTTTCAGGGCGTCTCGGTGTACCAACGACCATCTGGTACGCCTGGAGACTGCCATACAGGACGCTTTTCTCCGGAGACAGCACCTAGTCGCTGTTTTCTTTGACCTCGAGAAGGCCTATGACACCACTTGGCGTTACGGCATCCTCTCTACCCTGCATCAATGGAAATTCCGAGGTAACTTGCCGGTTTTTATTGCGAATTTTCTGTCCCTTCGCCTGTTCCGTGTCCGAATAGGGGGGACATATTCGCAATATCATATACAGGAAAACGGAGTCCCACAGGGATCGGTGCTTAGCGTAACATTATTTGCGATTGCCATAAACGGTATAGTCGCTGCTGCTGGTTCAGCAGTGGTACCGTCGCTATATGTAGACGACTTCGCTCTACATTACAGTGCGCAAAATATGGCGGTCGCTGAACGACAGCTACAACAAGCTATTCGGAGAGTGGAACGCTGGACACTGGAGCATGGCTTTCGATTCTCAACCGCTAAGTCCTCGGTTGTCCATTTCTGCCGAAAGCGCACCCTCCATCCAGATCCTGAGCTTTATCTGGGCAATGTAGCTTTGCCTGTTGTTGCTGCGTACCGGTTCCTTGGGCTCCTTTTCGATCAGAAATTGACGTGGGAACCACACGTGCGGTGTTTGAAAACTGCCTGCGCTAAGAAACTCAACATGTTGCGGTTTCTTAGCGGCACATCATGGGGGTCAAACCGCGCGGTGCTCCTGCGTTTTTATAGATCACTGATTTTATCTAGGTTAGATTATGGCAGTGTAGCATATGGTTCGGCCCGTAAGTCAGTGCTTGTTAAACTGGACAGTGTCCACCACCGCGGTGTGAGGCTGGCGACGGGTGCCTTTCGGACAAGCCCAGTCGTCAGCTTGCTCGCCGAGGCTGGCGTACCTCCTTTACACCTGAGGCGCCAACAAGTACTGCTGACCTATGCTGCAACTATTCGACAGATGCCACTTCATCCAAGCTATCCATGTTTGTTCTCCAATTCGAATCGCCGGCTGTATGATGTGCTCGCCCGAGCCACTCGGCCGGCGGGGATTCGCTTGGATGACTTATACCGTCAGTTCCGATTTCCTTCTGTCTCCTGTATCGTCCGAGTACCTAGCAAGGCCCCTCCGTGGATGGTCTCTCGCCCTGATATCATCCTGGATCTGCACACCGGCCCCAAGTCGGACACGGACTCCTCCGTCCATCGGAGGCTGTTCCAGTCCGTGGTGACACGGTATCCGGGATCAGGACTTGTATTCACGGACGGTTCGAGGGTAAACGAGAAAGTAGGCTGTGCATTTGTGGTTGAGGATCGTCGGTTTCTCTTTTCACTTCCCGAGGCCTGTAGCGTGTACACTGCGGAGCTCTATGCCATCTTAGAGGCTCTGCGGTACACGTTATCAGACGATCACCAGCACTTTCTTGTGTGTACTGACTCTCTGAGTGCGCTGCAAGCGATCGATGTGTGTTTCCCGAAGCACCCGTTGGTCCAGCGTGTACACGACCAGCTCGTCAGTTCGCGTAACGCTGGAACCGGGGTGACCTTTGTGTGGCTTCCTAGCCACATGGGTATTGAGGGAAACGAGCTTGCTGATCAGGCGGCGAGAGAGGCAGTCGCACTGCCCTCGCTACCATATAAGGTGCCTGCTAGTGATGTGCGCTCTCAGTTGCGGCATTCGATCCTGTCGCATTGGGAGGAGGCATGGCGTGCCACGCCTCCACCCAACAAACTGAGAGGCATCAAGGAGACAACGAAGGTGTGGAAATCTTCCTTCCGATCTCTCCGGAAGGAAGCTGTGGTACTCTGTCGACTCCGGATCGGCCATGGGAATGCTACGCACTCCCACTTGCTGAAAAGAGAGGATCCTCCTGTGTGTACTTGCGGCGCCCACCTAACCGTGGCACACCTTCTCTTGGAGTGTGTGGATCTGGCCGATCTGCGAGGGACTCTTAAACTGCCTAATACCCTCTCCCTTATTCTCCGTGATGACGGGCCGTCAGCTGACCTCGTCATCCGGTACATGAGGGAGAGTGGTTACTTTTTTAAGTTTTAATGTGTAGTTACGACTTTTAATTCTGGTTATATCTGTTTTATGTTTTTTTTTATTGCGTTCTGTATTATATTGTTCACTATGTCTTATTTGTTTTATCCTTTTTTACCATCCGCATTTTATTCCTTTTTATTCAAATAAGGCATAATTTTTGGGGCTCACTGTCTGTTTTATAAACACCATTTTCGCTTCATCCATGGCAGTGAGTTGTTTTTATCTACATCCTTTCATTTCACGTCATTTCATTTCTTTAGGGGCCGATAACCTCGATGTTAGGCCCCTTAAAACAACAATTATCATCATCATCATCATCATATTTATACGTCAAATTGTCATCATTGTATTGCACTTTGCACACAACCCACATCGTGCCATCTGTAGGGTGTCATTTAAACTAGATGTCGTTCTACATATCGATGGTAGAGTGCGCATACGCAGCGGTACCAACATTGTCAGTTTCCCAGCAGAATGGGCAGATAGAATTTGAGAAATAAATATTATAATGCTTGTAAGTCGATGTACCGGTATAAATGTTGTAATACGAGCTAGCAACAACATTTTTCAAGTTTATTGAATTTCGCATACAATCAGAGGAGACACTCTTTGTTGGCAACCTTGTTTATTGATCGTGCCGGCTGTATTTTATTTTGATATTTGATTGAGATCAAGAACTTCAATAATGATCCGTTCTAGATCAGGTATGTGATTTAAGATGATGATAATTGTTGTTTTAAGGGGCCTAACATCTAGGTTATCGGCCCTGTGATTTAATATTCTTCCTCCATAAGGTGGTGAACATTTTCTATTTGTGCCAATGATATAACAGATGTTTTATACCCGGCAGACCGCTTTCGGTAATTCTGCACGCCGTGAGAATTTGCCTCAGCGCTACCCCGCTTTCATGTGTACCTACTTCAGAGTAATGAACTAGCCTAATGATGAAATTACGACCGCATTGACGGTATTGTTTTCGAATCGGACCAAAAGTTACCGTTAGAGGTTAGGTTATGATTCTGACAGATGATACTGTAATCAACCTAAATGACTGTAAGCGATCATTGTTACTCATTTTATTAGCATAAATTTGTAAATTTTGTATTGGAAACACCACATTATCACATTAATAAGAAAATGTATGAACATTTTAACTTTGTAATAAACTGACGTAAAAGCAGGTCGCCATGGTAGATAAGGCTTGTGACAGGCAATGCTGCCAACTTCACTTCCCCGCACTCCCCTGTAGCAACATTGGTATACCGCAACATTAGACGACTGGACGAAACTTACTGATTGTGCTACAAGGAAAGGGTCGAGATTACGTTTGTGTTTGTATATAAATCCTTGTTCCGCGTTCACCACTACAATGACCTCACTGTCTTCAACAACTTGTTAGGGACACATGTCTGATAATTTACACTGCTGGCGAAATATGAAGTCTATGTTGGTACGGGTACTGCTGAGAGTAAATGCAATAACACCACCTAAAGTCTATTCGCCGAGTCGAGATAGTGCAGGTAAATACTGGCTGCCTGCCTGACAGGGAAACGCCCAGTTCACGTGATCGGCTCAGCCGGACAGGGTTTGTCTAGCCGTAGCCCTAGAAAAGACAAGCGCTGTGTTGTGGCCCTATATTTTTTAAGTAAAGTTTCATCTAAAAAATAGATTTTACTCTTTTCTTGTCTCATTCGTCTAATTGTTTGCAAATACCTACATCTCCATACAACTATTTCGTCCCACTCTATGAGCATACTCTCTCGCCTTCGTCGAACATGTTCGAAGTTTAGTTCCTTCAATAAATTATAAAATGTTCGTCTAAAACCTGGCAAATCTGTGTTTTCATTCACAGTGATAAGTACTTTATCGATCGTAGGCAGCTCATTGTGAAAGAAGAACTGGTGGACCTCTCTTCTTATAGCATTCTTATCAAATTCATCAACTCTTTCCACGATGTTTGCCCTTGGTTACAATTTCTTAGGCGACTGTAAACTGTGGGTAGCTTTATATTCTTGAACTATTCGATACACAGATATTTCACTAACACCCATGAGCTGCTTTCCTTACTATGGCAGAAATTAGTGCAGTGGGATGCATTTCTAACTCGACCTTATACGTGTTGAGCACAATATGCTCTTCAGAGCTACTCACATGTCAGTGCTTTTCGCTAAAGCTGCTGCTTTGGTGGAGTAATAACACTCGCATGGTCTCCTGCTGAGTCTACGACTGAACATCGACTGTATAAAATCCGCGTACACATGATCAAAACTAATTGTTGCCTGATCGTAAGCAGTTAAGAACTAATTGAAAATGAAAATCCACAGCCTGCTTCCAGTCTCCGACCGGGTCAGGAATGGAATGAATGAAGCTCCCATCTAGCGGCGAGGATATGGACTGTGCCGGCTGCCGAGGCCTGACGCACTCCTCTGGGGCAATGATTAAATGAATGATAGATAAAATGAAGTGATAGTGGCGAGTGTTGATGAAATGAAATTGTTGACAGGGAAAACCGGAGTACCCGGAGAAAAACCTGTCTGCCTCCGTTTTGTCCAGCACAGATCTCACATGGAGTGACCGGGATTTGAACCACGGATCCAGTGGTGAGAGGCCGGCGTGCTGCCGCATAAGCCACGGAGGCTTCGTTAAGAACTAATTAATTAATTAAATACATAAATTAATAATAAAATCATAACTCCGAATAAAAATAGAAATCTCACTCGCCCGCTTCACATTGTAAGCGTACGTTCAACAAGCACAACTCTTCACACCCCTTGTGGGCAGCCCTGGAATCGCGCGCACAGCTGTGTTTACTTCCACCATCTCGACTCGGCGAACAGACTTTAGTAATAAAATGTTCAACTCCCGAATCTGTCACATTATTGATTACCAGCTTGCCACGGTGGGTGAGTGGATAGCGTGTCGGACTACTAACCCCAAGCTTGCAGGTTCGCTCTTGGCCGTGGTAAGTGATGTTTTGAAAGGCGGAAAAAATACGACATGCATGTCATACGAAGTTGGCATGTCAAAGAACCCATTTGAATTCAGTAGGCCGTGTTCATAATGGCAAAATTAATCTCTGGAGTTTCCGCCAACACAAAGTTCCTAATTTCTCCACTAGAAAGCGCTATAGTGTTCAAGGAGCTTAGATATCTAACCTCCTTGACTTTCATAGTGATTCAAGGAACAACGAAATTCGACATGCAAGCTACCCTCTGGGTGTCAAATTACAAAGCTTGCACCCGGCACCCGAGGCCATACAATATTATTATATTATTATTATTGATTACCGAGATCAATACGCCTATTCCTAGTGGCGGCCGGCATCTTGTAGTGCAGGAGTTCCATAATAATAAGATCGTATTATAAAGTTATCGTGTGTGATGTTGAAGGTGCGATTCCTCAAGAAATCCGAACATCTGTTAGGTACTCAGCCCGGAGGCCGATTGGATCATCAAGAAGCACCGCCAAACCTTGGGCGTAGGATATGAAGGCACACATTCCGAAAATCAAGGCAGCGATAGTGAGGCGCACTTGGCATGGAAACGATCTATTAACTTACTCATAATAATACGCTAAATAAGAATGGCATTCACTGGAATTTTCCCACCCTTGTCCTAGTCTGAAACTGTTTCAGGCACTGTATGACCATGGAGTCAATGGAGGTCTTAGCGGCTGATGACCTGGATGTTATGCCCCTGGAAACAGCAAACATAGTGGAGGTAATAGCAGATGATCTTGAAGTTACGCCCCTGGAAACGGGAGGGACCACGACCTTAGATGTAAAGGACGAGCCCTTCTGGGAGGAGGCTGTAGAAATAGTGAGTTTACCTTAGAAATAATATGGAACCATCTAGACCATTCGAACACAAATTGTTCAAGTAAAAGTAATTGTGTTATTTTCAACAGGACCGCGAGATGCTGTTCAAGGTGGAACAGTTGAAGGACGAAGTTGAGGGGGGAGCAGTGGATGGCCTCATCATCAAGGTTGACGAATCTATAGACTGCAGCTTACCCGAGGTAATCTTTTAAAATGTTCATTAATTGTTCAAAAGAGGTACTTACCCGTTTTCACAACTTTTACAAGGGGGATTATTTTTTAGATTCTGAGAGTCGTACATTTTTTCCCGCATTGACTAATTATGTAGCAATCAATTCCGCCCTGTCGATACTATTTATTAAAATGAGTGAGCAAATCACTCGTCAATATATAGAGGTACATGTTTCTACGCCTTGTCGATTATTGGCGTCTTCATCAGCCTCGAGCAACTGGGCAGCACTTAATACATTGCACATGAAAAGATTAATAGTAGTAACAGAAACATAAATGAGCCCATACAGAGATCAAAAACACGCACATGAAAACCGTAAATATTTTAAAACATTTTGTTAAAAAAAACCTTTTGAAAAGCCACCATCAGGCTTAACCAGTCTTTCTTAAAATAGTTAATTGCACACTCTTGATGTTGATTGAATATCACACTTGTTCCATTGGAGAAATACATTTGCGGTGATATTATGATATGATGGACACATATAATGTAGCTAATGTCCCAAAGCGGAGGCCCAACCCATGTTCAATGCTTGTAATAATCCGAGTTTAGAAACGGGCATTATGTTGAGCTCAAAGTGTCCAGGAAAGGGTACCCGTTCCCAACTGGGAAGAAACCGAAAACTACGTATGAACAGGCTGAACGATTACTGTGATAAAATTAAAAAGGTAGCCTACCAGTAAACAATTAGGTGAAACTTACGTTAAAATGCGGCAAGGTGTCAACAGAGCCGTGTTTTTTTTTGTTGCTCTATAATCAAGGCAGATTATTAGAAATGTGTTATTTATGATTCACATACTGCTCGGTTCCAAGCTCTGTGAACTTGCGGGATGAAGAGCAAAGGCAGGGTAGGAGCAGGCGTGAATTGAGAAGCCTGTCGACAGCCCGCCGTGTTACCTGACATTCTTGTCTATTCCAATACTGCTAACATAGGGTCTTTTCTGAAACCAGTGTGGCGTTGGGAATGAGTGACTGAGTCACCGACTAATATATTTGCTTCTGTTACTACGCAAGGACCGAGAAACCGCATCACTCGTCACCACCACTACTAATAGTCTGCAATGCAAATTCCTCTCAGGTCCACGCAGCTTAGACTCGAGCAGTACCTTTCTGGGAGTCATTAGAAGTTAATTTCAATTTGCATTGTCACTGCTGCACCAGAAATATTTCTTTTATTACGTAAATAAAACATTTTCCTTCTTGTTCATTTCACGACCGCCGCCATGACACATTCAGGTCGTACACTACGTCACACCAGTTGCCAACATGTCCGATACAAAATACACCACACGACACATCAATAATGAAATAAAAGGCAAAACCATTTGCCTGAATAAAGGTTATTGATGCGTGACTATCCCCACTGTGCGTGACAAAAGCCAGAGGTGTTTATATTAGCTAACGCGGCCCTAACCATTATTGGTCTAGGCAAAAACCATTGGTCTGTCGGATGCGATATACCGTAGTACCGAATGGGTGGGGTTGGCAATACGATGCATGATGGTACATGATGCTAAAATGGCTGAATCAGCTGGACTTTTGCCTATATAAGTCGTGTTCATATTTGGGATGGCCGGGCAGGTCTCGGACAGCGGGGGAGTAAACATCTATTACTACATCAACTCCAGATATTTTCCCGACTATCAATTCAGGTAATTTGGTTAATTTCAGTACTTTAAGAATTTTGTACTGACAAGTGCCTCTTCTGAATTCTTACCAAATGTGCATGTCCTAACATCAGTTTTGATATTTCAATGATGGCTTTGTAAGGATTGCTCAAGCGCACACATAGACGGATCGGTTAATATTAACAAACCTACATCTTTACAACCTGTAATAAACACATCAATGATATGGTGCATTTCACTACACTTCATGAAGTCCATAATTTGTAACTGCCCCATCTATCTGTTGACAGAGCACTTAAGTTAATGCAAAAAGATAAAAGGCTTCTAAGTTTCCTACTTTGTTATTTCTTTCGAGTTTAAGTCATCGTGCTCTACTTTGGACACTTCAACAGCTTACTCAAAGAACGATTTAGTGTAGGAATATAATAATAATAATGTTATTGGTTTTACGTCCCTTTTAACTACACTGGCTTTTAGAGACGCCGGGGTGCCGGAATTTTGCCCCGAAGGGGATCTTTAACGTGCCAGTAAATCTACTGACACGGCTCCCTCGCATTTGCGCACCCTCAAATGCCATCTGACTGCGCCAGGTTTCGAACCTGCAACCTTGGGCTCAGCAAGCGAGATCGTTACCCCTGAGCCACGCAGCCAGACTGTAGGAATATATGTACGAAAAATGGCATCCTATAATTACAGAGTGTGATGGTTGGTTCCTTAGTTTAGGGGCTGCGACAACACGGTCTTGTAACCTCGTGTACTTTGGGTGTGTGTAGAATCTGTCTGATAACCGGTGTTAATTGTGATGACTGTATTAGTATGTGTTATGTGTTTTTAATTCAAGTAAGGATTGCAGACATTCAATTTTCAAGTAGTTCCAACTTTTGCTACCAAACGCCACCGTCAACAACCAACTACTTCTGAACTCGGTTACTAGATGCCAGCACAGTCGGCTCCTGGCGACGAACGTTGGAACCTAAGAGCGTTAGTCAGATCTAACCTATAATTTAGCTTCACACAAGTATAATTAGTGGAAGGTTATCATGCCATAAATCTATGACATGGAACCGCCGGCTTTACTTCCCCTCCGAAGGAAGGCATACTGAGGGATTTTTAACGCTCTTAAAAATCCAACAACTTCGGCCGGGGTTGAACCCGCGACCTTCTGCATAGAAGCTCAGCATGCCACTAGCTATGCCACCGAAGCCGTTACAGAGTGTGATAAAGATATCAGGACAAGTCAAATGAGGATGACAACCAATCCTCTACTTTGCAATTCTCATACCAGGGCGAATGGGGCAATACGTAAAGGAAATCAACATTTCAAAGATGAGGGATATGTCGGAAGGGAAGGAACATAAGAATAGAATGGCAGTTAGGAGGAACTAAATTAGAGCAGGTGGCAAGGTGGGTGGGTAATAGTTAGCAGAGGAATAAACATCTATTACTACATCATCTCCAGATTTTTTCCGCGTCCATTACCACAGATATTTTGGCTAATTTCAGTAGTTTAAGAATTGTTTGCCCCATTATTAGGTCTCCTCCAGTGTTACCCTTTTTGTTTTAGGTCTTAAGCTTCCCGAACCCTACTGATCATCTTACAAAACATTGGAGATGAAGTGGCTGAATGTTTCGAGAAAGTGGAGTATTGAAATAGCAAGCTGGTCAACATGCAAACCATGTAGGCCTAAATGAATCAGCTGTGTTAACAGCATTGTGCTGTACCGCTCACTCAGATTACTGCGCTCCGGTGTAGAAAGTGAGTACTTCTTAATGTTTACATGTACAAGTGTTTAGAAAAGAATGGCATATTTTTGGTGTGGTTCGGGTGTGGCATTTATTGGGTGTGTGCAACTACGATGCGCGACGATATTTGAGCGTGACAACGTATACTCGGACTAATTTGTTTAAACTGTCGCTCTTGCCAAATTTCAAATTTGTATTTTTTAAAATTATGTATTTTGCAAAACGGAAAGTTCACAGGCTAAATGAAGAAAAGCCGAGTTGCACTCCCAGGGAAACTTCAAAAACAACCACTCTTCTCTGAAGTTGTAACTCAACACGTCTCGACAGTTTGCTGCTGGCTGTATCTAGGGTAATAGGCTCGCCCGCTAGCTAATTTGTAACTGGGGTGATAGACTCGCTCCTAGCTATCTCGTAAAATGTCGCCTCAGTAATTGTTGGAAGAAATGAAAACAATAAAACATTTATAGTAGGCGATGTATTGAAGGTAGAGATATGCTCTCGTGGACTTTTTTTTTGTAGAACTTTTCATGCTGAACAAATCTTACACTCATAGTATATAGATATTTTTAACGGTTTGCCCAGCGTAAACTTATAAAGCGCACGGACGCCAAGTGTTTTTTTCGACTTTTTCACTGAAATCGTTACTGCTTGGCTTCCTTTGATCATAAATAAATAATTTTCTACAGAAATCTTCCTCGAGATATCCTTACAGAATGGTGAAAACCGCATCAAAATCCACCCAGAGGTTCACCTGTGACAAAAAAATGACAGTAGCGACACTCGAGCGCAGCAACAGAAGAGAGAGAGAGAGCGTTGCAGCAGAAGAGAGATAAAACTATATCATCACCTTTCACTGTAACACTTTTTCACTAACGTCACTGTATTCCAACAATTTTTTTGACGTTCTCACGTCAAAATGCAATGTTTATAACGTGTTCAAGATCCCGAAAAATTACTGCTTCCCCTGTTTTTACGATGAATATCGCCCCAGCACATGTGAATCATCAACTGTAAAATCATAAATGTTATACATGACGCGCTCATGTATGCCTTAATTGCAATCACTTTCTGGAAATGTATTTGCCATCCCAATCATCCTTGGCCTTTCCGTTTCATGACTTTTATGCAAATATTAATAGATACAATATATTGAGTATTATTTTGGCTTGTTTGCAGAGTAGTAGGCCTAGCGTACAAATTCAAAATAAAATCAAGACAAAAAAAAATCCTCACATGGACTCTACCCCAAGATCCTCTGATTACCGTTCTGTACTCTTTCCACTGCCTGGAAACTACTCTGCCTCGTCCAACCCGCGCCAAAAATGCTATGTTTTCTAAACGCTTGCAGCTTGCACTTCTGTCAGGTTAATTTCTGGCCAAAGCCTGCATATACCATAAATTTGGATGAAATCGGTGGTGATGAGTGAGAAGGTTAAAGGTAAGCACTGACATTCAAAATGGATATTTTATTAGCATATTTTGTAGGTTCTAGTTACAGTTTCTCAGGATCAGTGGACTGCAGCAAATTTCCTTCTACTAGGGATTGGATCCTGAGCGGCCATTTTACGATAGCAAGGAACTGATTTCCAATTTCAGTTAAAGAACAAGATACATAACAATTCACAATTTATATATCAAATCTTTAATCAACGAATACTTCTGCAAACATTCGGCAAGGAAAGTACTGACAATTGTTCCACTTTAGTTGTGTAAACATTTTAGCACTCGTGCATATTTATTCGGCTTCGGTTGCGTAGTTGGTAGCATGCTGAGTTTCTATGCCCAAGATCGGGGGTTCAAACCCGGCCGAAGTTGTCGGATTTTTTAAGAGCGTTAAAATCCTTCAGTATGCCTTCCTTCGGAGGGGAAGTAAAGCCTGTGGGCCCATGTCATAGATTTATGCCATGCAAAAGATCCTTCCACTAACTAAACTTGTGTGAAGCTAAATTTCTAGGTTAGATTTCGTTGAAATGCTCTATCATAGTTCCAACATTCACCACTGGCTGTCGGTGACATCTGGTAGCGAAAGTTGGAACTCCTTGAAATTGAACGGAACTTGTAGCTCACCCCATGGGTCTCCGCTTGAAGCAGCTACAGTGTCTGGCGAGCCGAACATGTTCTCGGACACTCCCGGCACTAAAAACCATATGATAAATAAATATTTCAGCCAGTGATATTCAAGATGAATGTTGGTGAAAATAATCAAAAGGGCTGGGTCGTTAACACTTTCAGTTTGACTTACGAGTCTTTTCATACATTACAACTTGTGAGCATTCTGTAGCCAGTTGCATTTTTCTAATGATGCCCCCTCAAGTTGGTGAATTTCAGGATCCCTTGTTGAAAAATTGAAATTGCCTGTGCCTCGGTAGCTGAAATGAAACAGAAACCAAATTCAAAGACTCCGAAATGAGATTCAGCATTGTGAGAATTGTGTTTTTATGACTTACCTTATTACAAAAGAAGTGAAATGCAGTGATGGGATAATTGGGCCATGTTATGCATAAAGGAACCATGCGCCAGTTTTACTGAAATTGAGTTATAAATTATAACTACCATCTTGTGGAGGAAATATTGAACTATCTGACCAGCAATATTATGGACTTGAGGCATGGAATAATTATTTCAAATTTTAAGTGTATTTCGGAATGGAGAAAACGCATAACAAAACTAAGCACTATATAAATTTTATGGTGAGGCTAAATTTGTGATTAACTGTTTTGCATAACTGAACCAAGCATCTTGCATCTGATGTTTAAAGTTAATTTTGAGCGACAATACCTCACTTCCATCTTGATGGTGGTTGGTTCCTTTATGCATAACATGGCCCAATTATTCTTGGTTGTTGGTGGGTTCTTAAGTTTAGGGGCTGCGACAACGCGGCCATGTAGCCCCGTGTACTTTGGGTGTGTGTAGAATCTGTCTGATAACCGGTGTTAATTGTGATGACTGTATTAATGTGTGTATCTGTTTTAATTCAAGTAAGGACTGCAGACGATCAATTTTCAAGTAGTTCCTACTTTTGCCGCCAAACGCCACCGTCAACGACTACTACTTCAGAATTTAGCTACCAGATGTCACCGCAGTCGGCTCTTGGCAACGAATGTAGGAACCTAGGAGCGTTGTTTACATTCTTAACCTATACAATTTAGCTTCACACAGGTGTAATTAGTGGAAGGTTTTTTAATATGCCATAAATCTATGACATGGGACCGCCGGCTTTACTTCCCCTCCGAAGGAAGGCATACTGAGGGATTTTTAATGTTCTTAAAAAATCCGACGACTTCGGCCGGATTTGAACCCGCGATCTTGGGCATAGAAGCTCAGCATGCTACCGACTACACCACTGAAGCCGCCGCCCAATTATCCTAGTCATCGCTTTATGTATTAGTTTTTAAACTATTATTAACCCATGAAACATTTAAGTCGACTGACATTGATAAGACCTGACAACTGGGCCCTTTTCACACACACACAATATTCTTATACAGGATCTTTCACTCAAAGTGGGACCGGCCGCGTGGCAGGTGTTGCGTCGGACGAGCACATGGCAACTCATTGAGCTTGGGGTCAAGAGAGCACTCGTACAATAGCATGTAAATAACAAGCACATATAATCAAAGTAAAATCATTACTCAACTTGTCACAGAATGTTGAAAATGTCCTCCACCTGCATCTACACATCTCTGGCATCGCCTAAGTAAATTTTAATTCACATGCACCTACCGAGATAGCCTCAATTTCTCTCAAGATATTTTGTTTGAGTTCATCAAGAGTGTGAGGGTGTGTTGCGTTAACATTATTTTTCAATTTTCCCCATCGATAAAAATTGAAGCAGTAGGCTTTAACAATTAGCAAAAACACGTTATAAAATTTTGAAACACAATAACCACGTACACACGTTATAAACTTATAGCATTTATAACTTGAAGTAGGCTTATAAACGAAATAACGAAGTCAACTTTACTCGGCTAATCATCGCAACTGTCTCAGCTCCGCGTTGCCGTGAGTTCATCTGCCCTTGGCTCGACCTTCTTCCTGCAGCGCCGGCCCCACTTTGAGTGAAAGACCCTGTACTTTGTTGTACCACAAGGTCAGGTTTTAACTTTGTAGCGAGCCTCTTGAAGTCTGAATGAGTGGACTCATGATGATGTTTCTGTTGGCAGGCAGTCTCAACGGAGGACCCCATAGCAGTGTGTGGCGTTGCAGAAAGCAGGTAAGTTGTTTCTCTTGTCGCAACAATACTTGTAACACCTTATTAATGCGTCTTTACTTCATATGAGTCGTCCAGTTGCAAAACTCGTTTAATCCACTTGTGAATACGGATCATGTCGTAATAGTACATTATGCAACGAGCCTATAATGGCAATAATTAAGACACGAGTATGTTTATAAAACGAGCGTATGCGAGTTTTATAATTTACATACGAGTATCTTAATTACCATTATAGGCGAGTTGCATACGACTGCTTATGTTCGACGATAATTATTGTAACTATTTTATGTTCGAACATAAATATTCATAAATATCTGTCGAGATTTCGCCAGTTTTATGTACTGAACAGAGCGCATGAGACGCAGAGAATGCCTTGTATTTGACCATGGCCTCCTCGATTACCCTACTATGACACTAGGCTAGGCAGTGAAATTTAAATTAGAAGGCCGTGGAACTCAGCGCATCTAATTATCTAATTGGTCAAACAACTGTTTCTTGAGCTCTGATTGGTGGGAGAAACTGTTTCATAATGAAAAATAGTGTAATAATGAGCCTCATTATAGTACAGTTTTCTGACATATAATAGTCAGGGTCGAACACAAAATTATTTATTTAATTAGTTTATTTTATTTTGTTTAATTTGATTTTGTTTTGTTTTATTTTTTGTTTTGTTTTATTTTTATTTTATTTTGTTTATTTTGGTTTTATCTCAATTTTCCACAAAACAAACATAAAACCAAAAACACGAAGCAAAAAGAAAAATACAAAAGCAAAAAACAAAAAACAAGAAACACAAAGCAAAAAGCAAAATTCAAAAAAAGCAAAAGCAGAAAACAAACACAAAACCAAAACCATGAAAGAAAAGCAAAAAGTAAAATTCAAAAGCAAAAGCACAAAGCAAACACAAAACCAAAAACACAAAGCAAAAAGAAAAAAGTAGAAAACAACACACACAAAAGATAAGTGAGGCAATGTCCAGAGAAATGTTTCTCATGAAAATGATCCTTATTCACAAGTGGATTAAACGAGTTTTGCTACTGGACGACTTATATGGAGTCAACTCCACAGCACGGACAAGCCAGCGTCTCGGTGCGGTGTACCATACCAACTGATGCGCCCAATGGTACACTAGAGCAAACCAGTTTGGACTAGCCAGAGCAATTTTTCAAAGAACAGTGCAGTTTCGTTAATTCGCAGTAATTAATGCACGAACTTACACGAATTATCGAAAACCGCGAATTATCCGCAGTTATTTTTGTTAAGCCTGGTAAAAACAAAACTATTGGTTAAAATATTGAAATAGGCTTGAACATGCAAAATCATCATTATAACACTTGAGTGTAGTATCTTATAAGATATGCTAAGGTAGAGGTAGGCCTATGTGGATTATGCCTACATTAATATTAAACAAAAAACAACCAGTCATCACATTTTGTTTCTTAGATTGTTTATTCTAATTTTCTATTGCACATTTCCGAAGAGAACATTATATGAGAACGAAGATTCATCTCGTTTTCCTATATAAGAGATAAGTGTGACTAGAGACACTAGCTTGACTCGGGGAAACTTTCGGGGTTTCCATTGCATCACTCCCGCACTCGATATCAACTGGATCTCCGTTTTCTTCACCAACAGTCAAATACCATGCTATTTCTTCTTTGCTTTCATGTCTTAAATCATAATCGCCTTTATCGACGTCTAACTTGCCCGTTTGAAATATTGTCGTTACATAAGTCGGCAAGTGCTTGCTTTTGTATGAGCGTAGTAGCGGTATTTTTCTCCCATGACTTGTTGACGCTCTTGGTGTCGTGCAAGTTTGCACCATTAGACAATAATCGCTGTTTAAAATATGCTGTCCGCGCATCCACCCTTCACAAAGGAAAGGGAAGGTAGGTTCCGAGTGAAAGTGCATTCCTCTTGTATTCTTTGGGCTTCGAAGATAAAGGAAATCTGTGCTATACCACTCACGACAACATGCTCGTATATTTCGAAGATTGCGTAAGTAGGCCTACTGTTTCATCGCAGAGAAACGCAGTTCAGTCTTCTCGAATCTCAATGATTTCCTCTTTACGCACTGCGTCGCAACAAAATTCTTTTAAATGTCAGAGAGTTTGCTTTATTCAACGTGATGATTAGGGCTCGGATTTTAGGTAAATAAATATATTTTTATGTAAATACATATTTTAAGCATATTCCTGCTTTTCAATTATTAGCACATAAAAAGACATAATATTTACATTTATGAAAAAATCAGTGTGCTAGATCTTGTGAGTTTATTGCATTTTTGTCCCCCCCCCCCCCGCCCCCGCCCTCTCCAAGCTAC
Organism: Meconema thalassinum; assembly: GCA_946902985.2. Taxonomy (NCBI): domain Eukaryota; kingdom Metazoa; phylum Arthropoda; class Insecta; order Orthoptera; family Tettigoniidae; genus Meconema; species Meconema thalassinum. The sequence goes on along the minus strand of OX336395.1, from coordinate 226,347,197 downwards.
CTGGAACCAGAGGTCACTCACATGCAGCTCATTTCTGGCAGTGTGAAGTGTAAGGAAGTTCTACGATGCCAAAAGTAAATGCTACTACAAGTTATCGTCTGCAGCAGTATGTTGAAAAATTTAAGGATAATTTTACTTCTGATGGGGGCATTCTGTTCTGCCAACCATGTGGGAAAGCAATCAAGGCTGAACAGCAATCGCAAGTTACACAACACCTCCAGAGCAAGAAACATAATGCCGCAGTTTCACGCCTTTAGAAGAGGTGTTTCGCGATAATGGTTGGTCATTTGTGATGGACAACCTGAAGATGTATCTCGTTGTGAATTGTAATTCTTCAGTAGTCAGTGAGGCATAGCATTTGTGAGTACTGCATATTGTTTATATTCACATTAATAAACTAAATTATAATTAAATATTTTTATTTTTTTGTCACATATTTCAGGTATTTTTAATATATAAAAAATAAATAATTTCGCGATTTTTAGCACTTAAAAATCCGAGCTCTAGTGATGATTACTTGCTGTGCGAATTTCTATTTAAAAAAAAAAACTCTTTGAGACCCGCAAAACGAATTATCGGGAGTGCACTGTATTCAATTTTCTTTGAAATTTGGTGTGCTGTCATTGAGTTCATTCAGTATCCTTCAGGAAAACATTTCAGTGATGAGTAATAGTCGCCAAATGTTGCTATCATACAAGTCACTTGTCAGCAGGAACGTTCTTATGAACAGTGTGTTACAGGTACAAATGAATAGGGTGACCAGACGTCCTCTTTTTCGCGGACATGTCCTCCAATTTACGTCTCTGTCCTCTGTCCGCGAACAATTTTTAAAATTTTCTAAATGTCCTCCATTTTAGTAATTTACTATATTATCGTATGAATGTATGCAGGCCTATGTATTAGTTTTTCACAGTCTATATTGGCGCCATGGCAATAGTTTAATTTTTTACCGATGTGCAGCGCTACTATATTTGTTTCCGGTCTACGCTGGGTTTGGGAATGTGTTTCTGCGTTTGTGCTCCGTTGAATGGCAGTCTTGTGGCGTGGTTGTGTGATGGCCAGTTTAAAATTTGGTCGCATTCAAGATGCCTAAATGAAAGTGCAAGTTTACAGATGCTTTGAAAACCAAATATCCTGCTTTCAAGCTTGGACGTAATGATTTTGAGGCAGAATGTAAAATTTGCCCAATTGCAACTTTCGTCTCGGTAGCAAATGATGGTAAGTTCTATAATTTATTGTTTTAGTTAATAAATTACAAATATTAAAACAGCTTTATTTATATAAAATTTTCATTTAATTTCGTAGGTTCTCAAGATTTGGATAGCCACATTTCTTCAAATAGGCTAAACACAAAAACAGTGTACAAGGTTGCGGCAGTTCGCAAACTATAGACAAGCTTTTTTTTTCGAATCTTATATGGTTTTATTACTTTTAGATTTGTCCTCTTTTTTCCCTCAATGTCCTCAATTTTTTCCTTTGTTGTCCTCTATTTCACAGTACTGGATCTGGTCACCCTACAAATGAAGCCAATGCAGGAACAAACATCTACCTATGTTACATTTCTTACTTATTGAGAAAAACAGCAATAAAGGTGACTGTTGTCTGGGGACAGGGCTACGTGGTGAGACGTAACATAGACTTTTGTTCTGTACTTACAACAGTGCACTACACTTGCCCATAATGGAGACAAACAGAAAGGAATAGCATTATTTTAAGTTTAACACTTACTCTGCTGATGCCTTAAATGTTGCTCCTCACCCGTGTGCTGGCTGATTTCCAGAATTTATGGCAATGTTCAGAATAGTACAAACTGAATGTGGTTTGAGTTACAAATAAATTGAAAAGTCCGTTCCATTTCCGAACCCTTACACTACAAATTTAATAAACATCTGACACAATTAAAAAGAAACTTAAAAAAAAAAAGCCATAAACAGTTGTTGCGCGCGCTCTCATCCTGGAACGAGCGGGCGCGCTGGCAGAAGTAGAAGGGAGAACTGTCTCTTCGGTTGCGTCAGATTCAGAATCTGTAATGCGAATTATAACCCCAAATATATATACTAGTCATAGAATAAACTCAACGTTGTAGTGAGAGAAAAATCTGTCCACAAAGAATGAAAACAAAGGAAAGGAAAAGAGATTTGACCTACTTGAACTTGCATCGCTTGCCTTCGAACAGATCGATATTCTTCCGCTGGACAGTGACGTAGTGCTATCTAGTGATAGTATGTGCAACTTCATGCTTACTGGCACCCACACGCGAGTGCTAGACCTGTAATATTACGTTTGTCTCCAACACAAAGCGCGAGAAATCGATCAACGTAATATTACGCTCACCGCAGTTTTTAAAAGTTACCTTCGAACGTAATATTACGGCGCCCGCGCTTTAAGTGTTAATATTATTGTTTGAACCTACTTATAATGTATTATCAATAAATGATAAAAATGGTCCAGCCCCAGTGTGCCGTTGGGCTCGTCAGTTGGTATAGACACACCTACCAATACGCGTGGCTAGCACATACTGAGAAGGCCATGCAAGACACAAAATACAAACAGTATTGACGCCACGAGCATGCCAATGAGCTACGGGAGTCAAACTCCCTTCCATAAAAACAAAAGCCTTACTTTGGCAATCCAAATAAGGTTTTGAATATTCCCAAAGGGAATATGATGTAGTTTCCATTTGAGCGGATGAATTATCAATAAATGATAAAAATGGTCCGGTTAGCTCAAACAATGGCAGCGTTTCGCCCCAGTGTGCCGTTGGGCATCCTCGTGACGTCAATACTGCTTGTATTTTGTGTCTTGCATGGCCTTCTCAGTATGTGCTAGCCACGCGTATTGGTAGGTGTGTCTGTACCAACTGACGAGCCCAACGGCACACTGGGGCGAAACGCTGGCATTGTTTGAGCTAACCGGACCAGTTTTATCATTTATTGATAATTCATCCGCTCAAATGGAAACTACATCATATTCCCTTTGGGAATATTCAAAACCTTATATAATGTATTAGTTCGTGAAAATAATTTTCCTTTAAACATAAAACACGAATGAAGTCGTTTCTTTGCCGTGGTCAAGGTATTCTTGTTAAGTTTCAAAATACAACTATGGTGCTTTTCTTTTTGGTTTTAACACAATAATTTGCACAAATAAGCTTAGTAATACACAGCTGATAACACCAGAATAGCCTGTTGACGAGAATATGTTCATTATATGCATTCCCTTCATAACATTATTGTTGCGTTCGAGCGGGAAGCGATGTAACATAGTCTTTTGTTCCGTGAATATTAAAGTGCATAGTGCTTCACAATCTGTCGAGATGCTCAAAATACTTCCAAATACATATCATAGACGTTTGTTCGCGCATACGCTTCAATTGTCGAAGTAATGAATCATTACTTTTGTATAAAAGTATTGTTGCTTAATAACATTTTCCCCGCTGGTATAATTTACTTGATTTGAACACAGTAGTGGATTCCAGTAATGTGAAAACAAAAATGACTAACATACCGTAACCTGGCGCTCGTCGTGTGGTAGCACACCTCATGGCTTTTAAATAAAAGAGCAGATGACCTCGTATTTCCGCCCCGTAAAACAACAATAACTAACTTAACTAAAATCTAATCATTCATGAGAATATTCTCGGCAATAATAATATCAAGCTCTTACCTGCAAATGCTTCTTTAAGTTCGCTACAGAACTGCAACTCATCTGTATTATTCTTCCACCTTTGCGCACTTTACATCCGGTGTATGACGGCCGCATAACAATGGCACAAGTCTGCAATCTCATCAGAGATGTAATACCTCATGGCAGAGCTTTTTTTTTCTAAACAAAATTTAAGGGGTAATCTCAGTTGTATTCGATAAAACATCATGACCTTGAAATTTTCGGCAATTTGCAGAGTCCGGTCATTTATTTACTTTATGGGCTGACATGTTAAATGAAAGGTTGAATTGGGTTAATTTATTAACTCATTAATTAATTAACTTTCAGCTTTTTCGATGCCTGCGTGGATGTAAAATAGTTCGTTACTTTCTTCCTCCTTTAAAACTAACCACACGCACAAAGTAACAACCTACCCCACCACCAAACACTAGCCTGCGTGCTTATAAGTACAGAACTTCATTTTCACGATTGTTAGAGTATGTTACATATTTTTGCCTAAACAAGTAAATTTCTTCGAATAAGGCAGCAATAATTACACAAAGCTTTTGTCGAGCAGAAAATAATATGGCATATTGTTTCGATTATGCTGCTGAGTGCTGAGTTGCCGACCAAAACAATCTGATTCAATAGATCGATTTAAATCGAGGATTGCTCGAAATCTTCTCCAATTGTTCCAGTTAAAACGCTTCAGTGACATGGTGAAAAGTATTAGAAAATAAGGAATTTTATATTAACCATACAGTATTTTGTGTTTTACAGCCATATTTTGATGTTACTAGTTCACCAGCTGACCGCTGAACTTGCAAGTTGGAAGTTATATTTGCTGGACTAGATACAAATGTACCAATATCTTTTCTTATACTGTTTTCAAATGGTTAATGGGTACATGTACGCCCGCATTCCCCTGAAAAAATGCCCTGCCTCTTGGATGAGCGGCTTCGGTAGCGTAGTTGGTAGCATGCTGAGCTTCTATGCCCAAGATCGCGGGTTCAGACCCGGCCGAGGTCATCGGATTTTTTAAGAACGTTAAAAATCCCTCAGTATGTCTTCCTTCGGAGGGGAAGTAAAGCCGACAGTCCCATGTCATGTTAAAAAACCTTCCACTAATTACACCTGTGTGAAGCTAAATTAATATCGGTTAAACATTTGACTAACGTTCTTAGGTTCCTACGTTCGTCGTCAAGAGCCGACTGCGGTGGCATCTGGTAACTAATTTCTGAACTAGTTGGTCGTTGACGGTGGCGTTTGGCGGCAAAAGTAGGAACTACTTGAAAATTGATCATCTGCAGTCCTTACCTGAGTTAAAACAGATACACACACTAATACAGTCATCGCAATTAACACCGGTTATCAGACAGATTCTACACACACCCAAAGTACACGGGGCTACATGACCGCGTTGTCGCAGCCCCTAAACTGAGGAACCAACCTCTTGGATGATTTTAACAAGATGTTTGGCGTACATCATAAAGGTGACAGAGGTTCAGTTCCAATTCCTCCCCAAACAGGTTGGAAGTAAGTGATGAAATGTTGCTGAGTGTTCTCAGGCTCTCTAGTAGAAAATGTGTTTCTGAGAATTCACTGAAGAAAGATGTCTGAAATATACTTTAGCTGCTACAGGAGTTATTTGGCACGTTTTTGCAGACCGGATATGCATCACAGATGATTGTGGGAAGTGTTCTATTCTCAGGCCTCCCAAGTAAATGGTCTTCAGACAGATATTTCAGAATTATTAGGCCTCAAGAAGCATTTGCATGGTGTCCACAAGCAGGAAAAGTCAGGAATTTTGTTTTTGGTCAGGAAAAGTCAGGAAAAAATGTGAAAAAATGGCATGAGTCAGGAAAAAATGGTGAAAAGTATTAGAAAATAAGGAATTTTATATTAACCATACAGTATTTTGTGTTTTACAGCCATATTTTGATGTTACTAGTTCAACTAATCTCTGACACTCGTATCACAAAGAAAGGTAAATGGGGGCTAGAAAGCGCTATGAAAATAATTTACAAATTACGAGCGAGAGTATGAAAGAACATGAAAAGGCAATTGTAGCTAAGAGAAAACTGACATAGGAGATTAAAAAACTAGAAGATAAGAGGAAAAAATTAAGATTAATGTCTCAATATGAAGAAGAGGACATTAAAAGAAAAATTCAGCTGTTGGAAAAACACAAGAAAGAATTGTGAGATGCCAAAGTCAGGTGATAGTTTAAGATTAGAAAGGTTTTTTAAGATTGAAAAAACTTATTTTATAGTATTAAGGTTGTGTGAATTCACTATAGTTTAGGTTATTAAGTACAGTAATTCGATTTATGTATTGTATTATTGCATTATAACTTACTTTATTTTGTATTTTAAATGAATAAAGAGGCGAGCGTTGGGCAGCTGTGGGGACGGTGGAGGCTGCTAATAAAAAAGAAACATATAGGCCTAATTGTTTGCTCAATAAACCTTTTTTCCAATGTTACGATGACTTCACGAGTCTGGAATTTTGTTGAAAAATGGTCAGGAAAAGTAAGGAAAATTGGCATTGAAAATTCTGTGGACACCATGGTTTGGAAAGTTAATGGCACCAGTGTGGGCGTACGTTAAGAGAAGAGATAGGCGCAGGTACTCAAACCTTTCAATCATCATCATCATCGTTGACCAACTCCAGTTTCCCGGGTGTGGGATACGAGTTCCCTCCATCTCTGTCGATCCATGAACCCTTCTTCGTTCACAATCCTCTCCCAATCCTGGCCTCTCTCCTGTATATCCTTCTTCACCAGATCCGTCCATTGTTTCCTAGGTCTCTTTCATACTCCCTTCTTGCAGTTTTATTGGCACTCATTCTCTTCACGTGGCCGAACTACCTTCATTCTAGCCTTCTGGATCTTTTGTAGTATCGAGTCTTCAATTCTTACCTCTTGTCTGATTTTATCATTGCTGATCTTCTCTTTCCTGGTCTTCTGGATCATCGTTCGCAGGAACTTCAAACCATTCAAATCCATCATAAATTCACAGTTCGTTTATGGTTGTGTTTGTGTTGATGGGCTGGTTCATAATGGAAAGTTGTTGGTTCCATTCTTGCATGCTATTGACAACCAGACAAATGGACCTACAACTAACTGTTTTTTCTTGGTGGTTTCAGCAGAGGGCAAAATCCCGAAGCAAGAAGCGTCGCTGCCGAAAGTACCGTTTGCGACGAAGCCTCTTATGAGTCGTGGCGCCGCCGTCGCAGGGCTAAGAGGCCGAGGAGTCCGGAGCCATGGGGGAAGATGCCTACGGAGTTCGAGTGTCCGGTGTGCGGTAAGAAGTTCGGCTTGCTGCAGCACTTGGAGACCCACAGCACGAATCATTACAACGCCAAGAAGTTCCTGTGCACCATCTGCCTCAAGGGCTTTGAGCGCAGAGGTTTTCTCCTGGTCCACATGAAACATCACGAGGACAAGACGTTCACCTGCCCCATCTGCTCCAAGGAGTTCCACAAGAAGGCCCACCTCACTCGTCACATAGAATTGTGCGGTATCACTACCACCTCGACCAATGGAGATACCCGCTAGAGATATTCGCTCTCAGTTACGCCTACAAGTTCTGGCATTTTGGGAGAGTCAGTGGCTAGCTGACCCAGTAAACTGAGAGCGATCAAGGGAACTATTCGCATGTGGCGGAGCTCTTTCCGGTCACGGAGAAAGTGCGTCATTTTTTGTAGGCAAAGGATAGGTTACAAGATCCACCCACTCGTACCTAATGAGAAGGGAAGACCCCCCCCACTTTGTACCAGTTGAGCCGTTTTCACCGTGGCCCACATTTTAACCGAGTGTGTGGATCTTGCTGACTTACGAAGAAACCTTGGTTTGCAGATGACACTCAAACTTATATTAGCCGATGACACGGTGGCTGCTGATCTCGTTATCCGCTTTATAAGTGAGAGTGGGTTACGACCAGCAATCTAAATTTTCCAGTGTACATTGACTCAACGACTTGTTAGTTTTTGAACGATAATTTTTTGTTTTTCCGTAATTTTTGTTATTTTTATACTTATTATTTTTGTTAAATTTTTTGTTATATTAATATTAGGTCTTTTCAAATTTAGGTGTCCACCTCAGAATTTTAGATTCAATTTCAAATTTGTATTATTTAATCTGGTGTTAAGAGGGGCACATGACCTCGTAGATGGGTGATTCTCCAGAAAAGGGCAGATTTCAGTCCTCGTAGGATTTTAAACATATTTTTTAAATATTATTTAATATTTTTATTTTTATTGCTTACTATAATACTAATAGTGTCTTAAAATGTTTTTAATTTGGTTTAAAACTTAAATCTAACACTATTTTAAATTATTTTTATGGTGTAAACCTCAACTCCGTGACTGTCCCCTTCCACGATTTCAAATGTCTTTTTCAAAATAAATAATATAAATCATATTTGTAATTTCACAGAACTTACAGTAATTAATACTAAATTAGTTTAATAGTTAAAAAGTTATTTTTCAAAATAATAAAATATGAAACAAAGTAACTTTTTTCTTTTTTAGTTTTGTCCCTGAGGGCAGTTCTCAACTCCGTTACCACTGATTATAGTTCAAAGAATTACTCACAGGTTTTTTTTATTTTTTTAATTTATTTTTTATTTTTTTAATTTATTTTTCTTTAGCGTATGGCTTTTAGTGCCGGGAGTGTCCGAGGACATGTTCGGCTCGCCAGTTTTGTAGCTGCTTCGAGACGGACACCCAATGGGTAATAGCACCTGACCCATTTCTTCACTAAACATAAAGAAGGTAGCTATTTCTTGACTGAGTAGAGAAGCTGTGTGTTTTTGTGAAGTGTATAGTTGAGTGATTAGTTGAAATAAGATTCAAAGTTCACTTGGACATTACAAGTTCTCAACTCCGTTACTTAGCTTGAGAGGTAAGTGAACAAATATTAATTGCTTATTGTTTGTCTACAGGGCTAAGACTTTAGTTACTAACCTCAATTGTTGCCATGTGGTCCATCATTTTTCACAAATCCCTCAACTCTGTTACTCTCAACTCCGTTACTGATCTAAGTGTTTACAACTATTGACACTTTTGTTTTTAGGAATTGTAGAATCAAAAGATGGGGAATTTGTTACTGTAAACTTCATGAACAAAACTGGAGAGAAAACCAAGAAATAAAAACCAGTGAAATATTCTGTGTCATCCCAGAACCACCTATTCCTGTGTCGAACCTCCACTTCCAGCTAAAACGCTTCAGTGACATTGATAAAAGAGCTAAAATATTTTTGAAGTAAAGATCAAAGAGAAATGAAGTGTTTACTCTTTATTTTGTTGTATATTAGGCCTTGGTTTGTAATAAAACTGCCTTCTTTAAAAAATCTCAACTCCGTTACCTTCGCCTCCGTTACCAACAAAAATAAACAAAGATTTTTTAAACTTAAAAAAAAAATAATTTACAGAACCATTTATGAAATAGTATTATACAGTAAATGCTGTGCCCCATAAAAAATTATAACATAAAAATATGAAAGTTTTGGATTACGGTATTATTTCTTTTCAATCAAATTTGCCCTTTTCTGGAGAATGACCCAGTTCCGCCCCTTAAAACAGCAATAACTAACTAACACATAGCATTGCACATTTAGACTCTGTCCTTCAGAGAACGATACCATCGGAACTCTTGTTCATAACCCCCCAGGGACTCACATCTAGTGAGGCGTGGGTTGGCGACCACGGGACTCTACCTGAGTCCTGCATTGCTTCCACTTACTTGTGCTGGGCTCCTCTCTGTTATCTTTCCTGTCGACCTCTCTTGCTCTCTTCCAACCCTGGCGGTATTAGGGCATCCGAGGCATAGGGAGTCTCTTCCTTTCCCGCCGTAATTGGCCCTTCTCTCATCTTTCCTGATCCCTCATTCTTCTAGGGATCAGCCTTCTTTTTCTTTTCATTATAGTTCCTTTTCTCTTTAAGATTCCCGCACTGTTTTTGTGAATTACATTTTTCAGTATTTTGAAACTCAACTCCATTTTGTGAGTATTTTCAATCTAAATTGCATTTTGTAAGTTTTTTGAACCTCAATTGCATTTTGTGCTTGTTTTTCAATCTCTTCCTTTTGTGAGTATTTTCCTTCTACATTTTGTGAGTCGTTTCAATCTGAGTTCCCTTTTGTCAGTATTTTCAATCTCTGTTATGGTTTCCATTTCATTGTCATTTTCGCTATCACCCAGACCATTAGGGGCCGATAACCTAGATGTTAGGCCCCTTAAAACAACAGTTATCATCATCATCATCTTGCAGATGAAGACACCATGTGGTATGCAAGTGCCGTCGCGCTGCATTCCTCCTATCGTGTTTTACACGCCGTGTGTTTTTGAAACTTAACACAACGGGGGAATGTTCACTGACTAGGAATATCTGACACATGTATTCCCTAAATTGTGATGAGCCTGAAAGGTTGACCAACCTGAGGTTGTAACTTACCTGTCAAACTTGAGATCGACTATCGGCAACAGAAAAGAACAATAGACTCGTGATAATATTTCTGAACTGCCAACTTCTTGTGATTGAAAGTACAATTTGTAGGTAGTTATTAATCCATCTTTTCTTCTTCTTCTTCTTCTTCTCTTCTGCTTTTACGGCCTTATTGGACCACTTCAGTCAATCATTTCTTGGTTTTCTTCTTCGGTAAGTTTCCTTTCCAAGTCGCCCAGTAGCTTTTCATTCGCTCTGATCTTCTCAGGCGTTCCTCATCTGTAAATACCCTTTTTACTGTATTACGTTTGTCTATTTTTGCCTGAAATCTTATTTTTATATCTTTCAGTTCTTCTAAATGTTTTGTTTTGTTTTGCAAGTCACCCAAGGTTATTTCTAATTCTTTCATATCTTCTCTAATTTCCTTAATCCATCCTACTTGTTGTTTCATATTGCAAAGTTTCACTACAACTTTTCTAGATAACCTGGTTTCTGGTGTCCTCAAAATGTGAGCAAAATAAGAAATCTGTTTCTTCCGAATAGTATCAGTGATGGGCTTCAGTTCTCGATATACCACTTCATTTGGAATTATCCGCCACTGTCCATCATTCTGATATTTTTATTCATGCATGTTCTAGCTATTCTTTTTATTATACTGTATATAATATTTGTGAATGGGGGTAATTCCCCAGTGTCAAATTGTACAAATACAGAAAATCACCAACAATAACATCAAACCCAATATACACAATTCACAATTTAGGAACTATAGTAATTACATCGTAGTATTTACACAAAATTTCAGTCTTCTCTTAAACACATCAATTTGTTTGCGGAAAGGCTCTAAGACTCAGGCAGGCAATGAATTCCAGTTATCAATACCACGGTTAATGAAAGAATATTTCCCATAATTTGGACGCTATGGTCGAGTGTGTCTGATTTCCTACTTTGTATATTTGGAAATGATGCCATATTGTTATTTAATGAAATAAGGACATTCTGTCATGTGTTACAAAAAATACTGTTATCTTTATTAACCCTTTTGATGCTAAGCAATTAATGAGTGGTTTTGCTAAAATTCCCAAGCCAAGTTTAATGAAATTACAAGTGTTTGATTAAAATTATCTTCTACCTATACGAGGGCTATTTTTCTTTTCAACCTCCGATCATGCATATAAGCAAACAAGAGGTACAATTGTGCTACGTCCCGTCCACAACCTTTGTCATTGTGGGCTCCAATGCACCAGTCGTATCCGAGCTACGAGCAATTAAACATGGCCGCTACCATCGATACTACCGCCAAGTGTGATATGTTTCCTGCAAACTAAGATGCATACTCTCATCCAGCGTGGTTTTGATTCATCACAATGAACGACCGCACTGTACCAAAGTGGCGAAAGACCTTCTCAAAGATTTCAAGTGGGAAGTTTTCGACCATCCACCATTTAGTCCGAGCCTAGCACCGGGTGATTTCACCTCTTTCGAGAATTTAAGGTATTGTTTGAGCTGCAATGCCTCGCAAAGAACTTCAGGAGAGATGTAATAATTATAATGCTTGCCACCTCAGGTTCGTGGGGCAATACACTTGCTAATATGATATCACAAATAACAGGACACCAACTTCTTTTTTTTTAAATATACGCTATTTATTAATAAAAATTCTTCGTCATCTAACTCTTCTTTTCTGTTAGTTCTCCAGCAATCTAAACTATTAATACTTGTTTGTCAACATTTAACAGGCTTCCTTTACCTTGATCTCTTGTACTATAACAATAACACCAATCTCCAGACCATAGTGACCAATTCCCACATCACATTTCATAATACACAGCTACCATTCTGCCTGGCATCAATCAGCAAGCGTAATTCATTCCCATAAACATCTCAATAACTTTTATTGCAATAAACATTTTCAGAACACCTCCATTTTTTGCCTGCCATATTACCTCACAACAACTGATCCCCATGGCAACCTTGCCATGTCAAGGAATCTTGACCTCACACACACAGGTCAAAGCCACCTGATACAACACCACTGGCTACCCACCACTAAAGAATCCTAGACCAGAGAGCATACAAGACTCTCCATGGCGGCCTACCAACAAATGGACATGGCTGGCAACCCGATAAAAAACAAAAAATAAATAAATTGAAAAAAACAAGGACTCTCTGTAACCCACAAATGTTAGGTTACAGAGTGTTCAGAAATACAAAGGGCGTTCAATATATAATGCAACACATTTATTTCTAAAAGCAGGTTGGTTTTATTGAGGATTCAAATACACCATGTTATTCCCCAATCCTTTGGTACAATACCCTACTTTTCAACATAGTCTACGTTCAATGCTATGGGCTGTATGTGAGGGCCTGTATGCCTGCATGGTACCACTCGATTGGTCGATGTCGGAGTCAATGTCGTGCTGCATAGATAACTTCCATAGCCATGACTTTACCAGCTGAGGGTACGGTTTTGAACTTTTTCTTCATGGGGGAGTTGGTGTGGCACCACTCCATGGATTGCCGTTTTGTTTCCGGTTCGAAGTGATGAATCCATGTTTCATCACCTGTGACAATGTTTGGCAAGAAATTGTCACCTTCAGCCTCATAACAAGCAATTCCGCACAGATGTTTCTTCTTTGCTCTTTATGGTTTCCGTTAGGTGTCGAGGAACCCAGCAGGAACAAAGCTTTGAATACTCCTACTGGTCTCCGTAGACATTCTGCAAGCGTCTATGAATATCTGTGATGCCCTGGTTTTCCGCCAATAGATAGGCAGCCCTTCCAGCACTGCTGCTTGCCTGCCTGCCTGCTTCGATCGTGTTTGCTCTCTGTTTGGTACGCACCTCTGTTACAGACGCCATTTTCAAGGCTAGTTATGGTACTGCCACCTGTCGGAAAGTAATGAAACTCTACGAGACAAAGAGGGAATATTTAAAGATGTCCCAAACAAAATTTCAATTTTTAAAAACAGAAATTGGCAGAGAAAAGAAATGTGTTTCAATATACAGAGTCCGCCAGAAAAATATATACACTCTTTACGGAACAATAAACTATTTATTTTGTGTTTCTTTTACATTTAAATTTTGATTACACTTGTAGTACTGTCTTCAGTTAAACATATGGTTACATGAGATGTTCAAAATGTACACCATTGGCTGCCAGACACATAGCAGAACGGCGAGCAGTCGCTGCAAAGACGTCCGTCAATGTTTGAATGGGAACCGCTGCACATGCCGCAGTAATCTCCTGGCGAAGGGCCTCCAGCGTGTGCGGCTTACGTCGATAGACTTGATTTTTCACAGTTCCCCACAAGTAAGAGTCCATAGGGATAAGATCTGGCGACCGTGGGGGGAACTCAATGGGCCCTTTTCGTCCAATCCAATGTCCCGGCAGATTGTCATCCAGGAAAGCTCTTTCTGCTACATGATAGTGTGGTGGCGCCCTGTCCTGTTGGTAGAAGACTTCATCATCAGCTTCATAAAGCGCACGTAAGGCTGGTAAAATTAATGTGCGTAACCTTCCCAAGTACACTGCTCCCGTGACAGTACCATCAAAGAAAAAGGGTCCTAGTAAGCCCCTCAATGACAGTCCACACCAAACATTAACCGCTGGTAGATTGACTACCTTGTCCACATGAACATGCAGATTTTCCCGAGCCCAGTAGACACTCTTATGTCGATTCACTGTTCCATTAATTTAAACTGGGCTTCATCAGATCACACTAACTTCGTCAGAAATTGTTCATCTTGGGTTACCATTTGCTGATACCATTCGTAAAATTGTATTCGACGATCCGGATCATTCTCATTAAGTGCATGCAGTAATCGTGGGATGTAAACTTTCCACTTAGCTGTTTTCAAAATCTGTCGTACACTTGTACTGCTAATCCCCACCTCCCGCGCATTGCGTAGCAGACTTCTGTGGATAATTAGCAAACCTTTCCAACACGTGAGCCGACAAAGCAGGACTAGTAGCTGTATGCGTTCTTCCCGATCTTCCTTTGTGAATATCACAAATCGTTCCATGCGTCTCAAACTTCCCAGTGAAATGAAAATCCACAGCCTGTTTCCAGTCTCCGACCGGGTCAGGAATGGAATGAATGAAGCCCCCATCTAGCGGCGAGGATATGAACTGTGCCAGCTGCCGAGGCCTGACGCACTCCTCTGGGGCAATGATTAAATGAATGACAGATGGAATGAAATGATAGTGGAGAGTGTTGCTGGAATGAAATTTTGACAGGGAAAAACCGGAGTACCCGGAGAAAAACCTGTCAGCCTCCGTTTTGTCCAGCACAGATCTCACATGGAGTTGTAACGATTTGATCCCATAGCGGTTATATTTAAAGGGTTACGCATTTATTATCATGTTATTATTATTATTAATTAGTACATCCATGAGATGATTTTTATATCAGATGATTGTAAGCGGTGGGTGAGTGGTTATAGTGTCGGACTACCAACCCCAAGATTGCAGGTTCGCCCCTGACCATGGTAAGTGATTTTTGAAGGCGACAAAAATCACGATACTCATGTCATACGTTGTTGGCATGTTAAAGAACCCATTTGAATTCAGTAGGCCGTGTTCAATGGCAAAATTAATCTCGGGATTTTCCGCCAACACAAAGTTCCTCCATTCTCTACTTGAAAGCGCTGTAGTGTCAAGGAATTTAGATATCTAACCTCCTTGACTTTCATAGCGTTCAAAGGAACGATGAAATTCGACATGCAAGCTACCCTCTGGGTGTCAATTAACAAAGCTTGCGCCAGGCACCCGAGGCCATACGATATTATTATTATTATTATTATTGCAAGCGGTTTTTATTATTATAGTTAGAAATATTTTTATTAACATTTATTTGTAAAGAGACGAAGTATTATATATTGCAACAAGATTGCCAATAAGGATCAACCCTATGCGTCACAAACAGAACGACGTAGTAATTATTTCACCACGGCTAAGAGTCACTGTCATGAGTAACCATCACGTGAGCACCATCGAGTTCCTTCTGGAAGGAATGGAACATTATATTTCACGCATGGTGCAACTAACATGCCATTTTCTACTGTACGTATGCGTCAAGATATTACAAGTTGTGATGCAATTAGCCCTCGTGGAGGAATGAACACTGAAGAGAGGGAAGCTTACCAGTGGTGGGAGACAGTCGAAGACCACGTGACAAGGAAGTTATTAGTACCTGCGCCCTCGACAAGACATTCATTCATCAACAGCTCTCAATGAAGGGAGGAAGTAATTACCTGGCTTCCTGGTATAGCATCGAACTGAGTATACAGATTCGACACTGAACGATGTCTTGCCAATATCCGTATCAGCCGATAGTGGATTATATCCCTATTCAACTGTCTTAACACAGATGGCAACGTAATTGAGTATGGTATACCATATCTACTGAGATACTACAACATTTTTTTAGAAATATGAAACGCAACATCGAGATCATCTTGCACACTTTTTTTATGATGATACTTTAAATGGGTGAGCAAACAATTAAATATCCGACGTCTCTGTAATATGTAACTTCAAGATAGATTCAATTCATTAATGTTTATTTTCTTTTAAATTAATTGCCGCATTGAGTAATTTTAAATTCAATTGTGTGACTATCACTATTCTGTTTTATTCATATTTTATTTTTGCATTTAATAAATTCATTCTCTTCAACGTAATGCCTATTTCTTTCATTGTAGTTGGTACTTTAAGGCAATCATACTCCTTGATTAAATACTGGATTGGTTAGATGACTTTGTCTCACCACGACCAGGGGTAATTAGGTCTCACTCTACTGCTGATAGCCGAGGTTAATTAATAAATTTCGATTCACTGTCTTAAATAGGAATTTGGCGCTCAACAACAACTTATTATATTATACTATCACAGGTAAGGTCACACCACAGTGTATATTATTTATTCTTATCATGTTTGTTTAATAGAACCACATATAGTTGTCACCACAATTAAAGGACTAATTTAAAAATGTTACATTTGGCGCTACAACGTCGGACACGAAAACCATTCGGTATTTAGGAGAGGAGTGTATAATTTCAGTGCAAATTGTCAGTGCTTTTAGGGGACAGTGAAGTGAAGTGAAATTTTGGAAGGGCTAATCTTTATACGGTGTACTTCAAGATGGCGGATGAGAATGAAAAGTCTATCGATATTCCTGAAGAGTCATTACAGGCGATGATCAGTAGGATGTTGCAGAATAATTTGGAAGAGAATAAGAGAGTCAATTTGGAAAGTAGGGTAGAATTGAGTAGAGATTTAAGTGCGAAATTTGATGAGAGTATGAATAAAAATAGTAAGGAGATGAGAGAAGAGATTGGTAGGCTAAATCAAGATATGAGTGAAAAATTAAATAAGCATAGTCAGGAGTTCAATGTTAAATTTGAGAAATTAGAAAAGAATTGTCAGGAGTTGAATTTGAAGCTTGATACGAATAGTCAGGAGATGAGAGAAGAGATGGGTAGACAAAATCAGGAAAGTAGGAAGGAATTTAATGAGAAGTTTGAACAATTGCATAGAAATAGTAAAACGATCAATCAAAAGCTGGAAGAAAATAGTGAAAAGCTAGACAGTGTGGTTAAGGTAAATGAAGGATTGAGTAAGAAGTATGATATGCTACAGGAAAGTATTCAGGGGGTAAAACAAGAGATCAGAGGTGAAATTAAGGAAATGGTAGAGAAGAAGACTAAAGATATGGTTGAAAAAATAGATAAACAATTAGAAGCAGTAGAAAGTCAAATTAAGGAAGTTGAGATAGAAGTTAATAAGAAAGTAGAATCAGTAAAGACGGACTTTCAGGAGATTTTAGATGAAAGTAGATCGGAGTCAGAGGAAATTTTAGGTAAAGGTTTTAGCAAATTGATAGAAGCGGAAACTAGGCAGATGAGAGAAGATTTTGGGGATAAGATTAAGGTATTGGGAAATGAATTAATGGATAAAGAGAGTAATTTTCAAGAAATGGAGGCGAGATTAAAGAAGCAGATAAGGGAGGAAGGAAATCAGGATAGAATGAAATATTTAAGTAGTATGAGAGAGACTGAACTGCCTAAGTTTTCAAATAAACAGGGATGTCCTATGCAGTTCATAAATCAGGTGGAGGATAGATTTAAAGAAAGGCTAAAAGATGGTCAAATTGAATGGAAGATGGTAGTAGAGCTATTGGACCAGGCTTTTATAGGAGATACTAAGGGATGGTTTTTAGTATACAAACATACCTTGATAAATTTTGAAGATTTCAAAAGTAAATTTATTGAAAAATATTGGAATGAGAATATCCAATCACAAATGAGACAGATTATTAATTCTGGCAGGTATCAATCTGGGGAAGGGAGTAATATGACTGATTACTTTCTAGAATATGTACTCATATGTGAACATCTTGACGGGATGAATCAAGATGGGGATGTGATAAGGCTTCTCCTCAGGCATTTCCCACCCAAGGTAAACGTGGCTGCTTGTATGCAAATGATCACTACAATACAGGAATTAGAGGGATTGTTAAGCAGATTCGATGCACTCGAAGATTCATACGATATGCCCATATTACAGAATAATCCTGAAAATAATTATTATGATAATAATCAGCAGGATTATAATGGCAGGGGCCAATATCAGAATAGTAGATGGTAAGAACTGTGATATGCCAGAGAAAGTAGTAACGATAGTTACTGTTCCGTATGACTTAAATATTAAATAATGAAGTTTTATATGATTTAACACAGGTAGATAAGAAACCTGCTGTGAGTAATTTTAATTCAGTCGTGAAGTTAGGATGGTAAGGGGCGCATAGTGCCTACGCTTATTGATTTAGATTGACTAAAATCATTTAATTTGGAAGACAGAGGTTGTCGTGCTATTGAGCAATTCAGGTAAGTTGATGTGGGTCCTTAAACTGCAGGTAAGTTGGAGGAAGTGAGGATTAAATTTAAAAAAAAGTAGGAAGGTTATTACAAGGGTAAGTAATCGAAAGAAAGTAATAATTATTATGGCAACCATTATTATGAATATAATGGTAATGAAGATTTAATTCTAAATTGAGAGAAGATAAGATGATGTAGTACAGTCGTAATAAAAATTATGAGTTGAAGAAGTAAGTATTGATTTAATAAAGAAGTTTCAGTTGAGGACAGCGAGGTTATCAGTGGATATATTTTGAGAAATTTAGAAGTGGTTTAGAATAGTGAATGGTAATGCGTTGTATGAATTAACCAACATCGGGTTGAAATGAGGAAGTAGTAACATGATTAGGGCATCTGGTACTTAGTGACAGATATATGTGTGTGTATGTGTGTTTTCACGTAAATGGTCGTGAGTTTGAAGTAGTAGGCCAACGAAGGTAATGCCGTTGAGCAATGTGGTTTTAAGTTTTGGTAAGATGCCAAATGAAGTTGTTTTTTTTTTTTGGGAAGTTTTTGGTAAGATGCCAAATGAAGTTTTAAGAAGTTTTTGGAGGATGAAGTAGGTCAGCGAGGTATATTCCGTTGAGCAATGAGTTTTTTATGGTGTCTAAGGGACTACGTGAAGTTAATGTTGGGAGTTTTTTTTAAGTATATATGGTTGTATGCACACAAGGTAATAAGAGATTACAAAGGTAACATGGTCCAAGTTTTAGTTACAGTTACGCACGTTTTAAAGATATTACAAGGCTTGTTATCGAGCTAAACCACTTTTAGTAAAAAAGCTACTGATGATTAAGAACGAATTAATTATGTGGTAGATTGTTGTCCTACACACAGGTAAAAGTAAAAAAAAAAAATAATAATTAGATGGTTGGCATAATATTTAATAATATTGAAAGGAATTTGTTATAATTCGAAGTTTTGAGGATTTTAAAGGTTAATCATTTTTTTAGTAGACGAGAAATTTAAGTTTTATTTTTGTCATACGGAGTTAGTAAAGATAAGTTTAATATTTTGAAGAAAAGAGTAATTTTGTAAGGTAAGTATACCTAAGGGGTAATAATGAAGTTTCAATTAAAGGCAGGTGTAATTTACGCATTTAATTTGGTAGAGCAGAGAGTGTCTGAACTGTGTTATGACTCAGGACTTGCTTTATGAAGTGATTATGGGAAAATATTTGCCAATTAGGAGTGTCGGTGTTATTGACTATCAACTGGAACACTGTCATTATTTTAGGAAGACAATAGTTAGGAAAACAAAGTGTGATGTTATTATTCCAAGGAATTAGTCGAAGCATGTAAGATTTTTTTAGCTGAAATTTAGGTTGTTATTGGTCAGTAAGAGGTGACCTGTAACAGTAAGAAGAAGTGGGATTATACCACGAATAGGGGAGTTTTTTTTGTATGTGACGTGTGATGTCACGATGAGTTGTTGAGAGTTCTGAGAGATTCTGGTGTAGTAGGAATAAGCTATACTCCAGGCGGTCAGAACAAGTAGGAAGTGGTGTTTGGAGGACACGGTACTTAATTAAGAGTTTTGAGAGAAAACTAAGGGGGGTTTTTAGGCATTCAGCAAGAAGTCAAATCATGAATAGACTAAGTTTAAAGTATAAGAGCATTAATATTTTGTGGAACGAAATATTTATTCCGAGGAGTTTGTCATGTGTTTTTGTGAAATAGTTTAGTGATATACGTAATTCAGGTCTATTGAGTAGTATTTTGTCCAAGTCTTAATCATTTTGTTATGGTAGGTAAGAATGACAATACAGTAAAGTTATATCTCGAAGCTAAGTTAAATTTAATAAAGTGAACAAGAAGTCAGATTTTATGTTCATTTGTGATTTTGAAAATTCAAGTTATTGCTTTCGAGAAGTAGTAAAGAGGAATTATGATTTTATGAGAAGTTAAGAAGTCGTGGAGACTTAGGAAGTATTAATTTGAAAGGAGGCAGCCGTGGCCTAAGAAAGAATTAAGCCACGAAGGCAGGTGAGTAGTAACTTGGATATATAAGTGAAATGTTTTAAGGGGGCGTGGTGGCTCAGCGGTCTAGCTGTATGCCTCTCACCAAGGCGGTCCGGGTTCGATTCCCGGTCAATGCATGTGAGATTTTCGAAGTGAAATGCCATGTCCTGTGGTTCGGATTCCACGTAAAAAGGAGGTCCCGTGGCTCGTAATCACAAGATTCACGGTCACGTAAAACTACAATCTTCCTTTTTGAAATGTTTAATAACTGCTTTGAGGTATTTCGACGTCATTATGTATTTGGGGAAATATTTACATGTATGACATATGCACTGAAATTGGAATTGCCTTAGGTATCTTGCTAAGTTATTTTTTCTTCAATTATTGAAATTTTACTGCATTTGAGTAATCCCTTTATAGAGACGAAAGGAATATTGTGTTGTTTGCATATTGTGTGCTGTGATAATTTTAATGTGTTAATCAGCTGGAAATACAACAATGTAATTCTACGCCAGACTGATATACAAAAACTACGTTCAAAAGATATGAAGACAAAATGGTATGTCAAGCATACAATCACCACCATTATAAACGAGTGCAGCGTTGACATATATGTCAAAATTAAAAGTGAAGGGCATTATATGTATACTTTTTTTACAGCATATAAAAAAAAATGAACATTATGAACATTTGGAAGAATGAGATGAATGAAAGTTAAAATGTGAATTTTTGTGAAGAAGATATTTCTTGTATATTTTTGGGTATTGATGAAGAGTATATTGTATGTTGTCTTTTTGGGGGTTATGATATTTATATTTATAGTTTTTTTATGTTGGATGTGGTAAGAGAAATAATGTGAAATGTCATTTAAATTATTTATCTTAGGGGCGATTGTAACGATTTGATCCCATAGCGGTTATATTTAAAGGGTTACGCATTTATTATCATGTTATTATTATTAATTAGTACATCCATGAGATGATTTTTATATCAGATGATTGTAAGCGGTTTTTATTATTATAGTTAGAAAGATTTTTATTAACATTTATTTGTAAAGAGACGAAGTATTATATATTGCAACAAGATTGCCAATAAGGATCAACCCTATGCGTCACAAACAGAACGACGTAGTAATTATTTCACCACGGCTAAGAGTCACTGTCATGAGTAACCATCACGTGAGCACCATCGAGTTCCTTCTGGAAGGAATGGAACATTATATTTCACGCATGGTGCAACTAACATGCCATTTTCTACTGTACGTATGCGTCAAGATATTACAAGTTGTGATGCAATTAGCCCTCGTGAGAGTATGAACACTAGAGAGAGGGAAGCTTACTGGGGTGGGAGACAGTCGAAGACCACGTGACAAGGAAGTTATTAGACAAGACATTCATTCATCAACAGCTCTCAATGAAGGGAGGAAGTAATTACCTGGCTTCCTGGTATAGCATCGAACTGAGTATACAGATTCGACACTGAACGATGTCTTGCCAATATCCGTATCAGCCGATAGTGGATTATATCCCTATTCAACGGTCTTAACACAGATGGCAACGTAATTGAGTATGGTATACCATATCTACTGAGATACTACAACATTTTTTTAGAAATATGAAACGCAACATCGAGATCATCTTGCACACTTTTTTTATGATGATACTTCAAATGGGTGAGCAAACAATTAAATATCCGACGTCTCTGTAATATGTAACTTCAAGCTAGATTCAATTCATTAATGTTTATTTTCTTTTAAATTAATTGCCGCATTGAGTAATTTTAAATTCAATTGTGTGACTATCACTATTCTGTTTTATTAATATTTTGTTTTTGCATTTAATAAATTCATTCTCTTCAACGTAATGCCTATTTCTTTCATTGTAGTTGGTACTTTAAGGCAATCATACTCCTTGATTAAATACTGGATTGGTTAGATGACTTTGTCTCACCACGACCAGGGGTAATTAGGTCTCACTCTACTGCTGATAGCTGAGGTTAATTAATAAATTTCGATTCACTGTCTTAAATAGGAATCTGGCGCTCAACAACAACTTATTATATTATACTATCACAGGTAAGGTCACACCACAGTGTATATTATTTATTCTTATCATGTTTGTTTAATAGAACCACATATAGTTGTCACCACAGTTAAAGGAATATTTAAAAATGTTACAGAGTGACCGGGATTTGAACCACGGACCCAGCGGTGAGAGGCCGGCGTGCTGCCGCCTAAGCCACGGAGGCTTCCCAACTTCCCAGTAATGCGTTTAATTGTTAGTCTTGTTGGGGATTCTGTTTCAAACTCCCTCCACTGACGTTGCACTTCAACGGCATTACCAAACCTTGAATATACAATGGCCTTCCCAGTGTGCACTAGACAGTGTCTTGGTGAGGTGTGCTTTAACCAACTGAAGAGCCCAATAGCACACCGGGGCGAAACACTGTCATCTTGTTGAGTTATGCCGGAACATTTAGCACTATTTGTGTTTAAATATTACCAAACCTGATAAACCACTTCAGAATGTACTTTCGCTGCTCGAACGTGAAGCGTGCTCCAGCCATTTCGTTTTCCCACTATCGTGATGTAAGTACCGACATCTGTTGAGCGAAAGACCATACTACAACAATTAAAAACAATGATAACAGTTGACAATGTCCATATCCGGATATCGTCTGACAAAGAGTGTATATATTTTTCTGCCGGACTCTGTATATTGAACGCCCCTCGTGCTCATCTCACTGACGGTAGGGCTGGTGTCACGATATGAGAAATTCCTGAATCGTCTTGGTGATTATGTTGAATAATAAGTTCAAACCAACTATTGTTTAGTAATAAAATCATTCTGTTATGTCAATCTGTCTTCTTTTTTTTTTATAGCGCATCGGAGGTTGAATTAAAAACAGCCGTCATATTTCAAGATAGAATATTGATATATTGTTAACACACTAGATGCTGCATAATTAATATTTTGCTTCATTTAATTAAAGAAATGCTTTAAAAACATATTTCTGTTTGACTCTGTGGTTAGAGCTTTGGTCTTTCAGCCGGTCGGCCGGGTTTCAAAACCTATCAGAGTTGTATTTGCAGGGCATGTGTGGCGTAGTGGTAGCGACCTGGACTCATAGTCTAGAGGTTCGTGGATCAAATCCCAGCAGGTTAAAATTTTAGGTCAAACGTTGGACCGGCCGAAGTCTTGGATTGGACAGGATTCCGAACCAAAATTGCAGGTGTGAAGGATCCCCCTCCAAAGAAAGACCCATGCTTTCAGCCTATGAACGATTGAGAAGGAGCCAGACGCTGAAAGATCTTGGGCAGCAGGCGCGGATCTAGAGTTTGGCTTTGGGGGTGGTCACAGAATGCAATTGTTAAGAAAAATGGTATTACTAACAACGCAATCACAAAATAACCAAGCGTACAAAACCAGACCAATTTTTTTGCAAGCTACATGGATGGAAATTTGATGCGTTTAGCGCACCAAAAATATTCGTACAAATTGCAACGGCGTGTTTGGAGACTTTTTCATCGAGCTTCGAGAAAAGTATCAAGGTATGTTACAGTTTCGGCAAGTCGAGTTGGTACCGACAAAGGGAGAAAGTCACAGCTTAAATTGCCAACCAAGCTTGCAGTTTGGACGTCGGCAAAATTTTTTGGTGCGAAAAAAGCCCCAATTTCCTATCCGTCCATTGCTGCACATTCATCGTGACATCACTATAGACATCGATACGGTAATCACAAGGTTTGCTAAACAAAATAGACGAGTTGATTTTGCTATATAAATAATCGTTTTTATATAACAGGTATGAAGTTGTAAATATGTACAGTTGTAACAGAACATAATAATTGCAATAAAGATATTTTCAGTATTGAATGAAATGAAAAAAAAAAACCCCTGTTTTTTCAGTTAAAATTCGTTAGTTTTATTTGTCTGGTTATTGTGTTTTCGTTTTTTGAGTTTGCAAAAAAAATTGGTATCCGCGCCTGTTGGGCAGGAAGCTAAACGATAAGGATGAAACACTTGAATGGTTGTTGTGTATTTGTAGTCAATATGATAGGTGGCTGTATCAAATAATGATCATCATCATCCTTTCTTTGCTCCAGCAAGCCGGGTGCGGTAATAAATGAGCCGTCTCCAATTTGTCCTGTCCATCCATAACTGTTGTTCTTGTATTTGATGTCAGTTCTTATCTGTAGCTTCAAGGTCCTTATAAATTTGCTTCTCCCACACATCACGAGGTCTTCCTCTTGGTCTCTTCCTGGGGACACTCTGGCCAAAGTACACTTGAGGTATCCTGTGGGGAGCCATCCTCTTCATGTGACCATACCATCTCAATCTCTTGAGTTCGAGTGTCTCCAGCAGGCTCCTTTCCAATCCCAGTTGTTGTCGGATATCCTCATACCTTATTTTGTCCATTTTCGTCTTTTGAAGGCAAGAACGGAGGAACTTCATTTCTACTACCTGGAGACGACTGTTTGTTGGTCCAGTAAGGGTTGCTGCTTCCAGTCCATATGTTAGTATAGTTATTAAGTATATCTTGAACAAACTAAGCTTGGAAGCTTGTGGAAATGTTTCGTCCCAAAGTAGATGACGCACTGCCTGATAGAAATTGTAAGCTTTCTGTATTCAGATAATAAAAATTTAAAAAATGATATAAGTTTGACAGCCTACACAATCTAAATAGAGTAGTGACTTTTGTGTTATACATGTTAATCATCATATCCAAATCCCGTTCCAGCTATTCCGGGTCTGGGTGTTTACGAGTCCTATGGGTGTCCGCTAGAAGCAGCTACAGCCTCTGGTGACCCGAACATGTCCTCGGGCACTCCCGGCACTAAAAGCCATACGATAAATTAATAAATAATATTCCCACCACTTTTCTTCCTCCACTTGCTGCCTGTTAACTCCTCTCTCTCACTCCTAACTGTGATGGCGTCTGGTAGCGAAATTCTGAACTAGTAGTCATTGACGGTGGCGTTTGGCAGCAAAAGTAGGAACTATTTGAAAAATTCAAAAGTGTGCAGTCCTTACTTGAATTAAAAAAACAGATAACTCACACTAATGCAGTCATCACAATTAACACCGGTTATCAGACAGATTCTACACACACCCTAAGTACACGGGGCTACATGACCGCGTTGTCGCAGCCCCTAAACTGAGGAACCAACCATCTCTCACTCCTGTACTTCAGCGCATTCTTGGACACCCTCGAGGTCTTATACCTTCGATCTTAACTTCTTCCATTATTTTTGGTAACCTTTGCCCGCTCATCCTCTTAATATGTCCATACCAGCATAGTTTCTTTTTCTCTACCCCCTCTCTCATACTTTCCTGATTTACCGGTAGTTCTTTTCTAATTTCTTATTTTGTCCAATCTTGTTTTCCCTTTAACTGCTCTGAGAAACCTGCTTGCAGTCCCTTTCCGTCATTGTCCATGTTTCTGCTCCGTATGTGGCAATGGGTGAGTAATAAGTCTTATACATGGAACTTCTTTATTCCAAACCAGACGTTTATTGTTTGATACAAATTTCCTCCTTTTTGCAGCCTCTTGGTAATCTCATCTGTTATCGTATCACTAGATATTTCACTACCTAAATAAGTAAAATTGTCTACCACACTTGAGGGGTTCACCATCCAACTCAATATTCCCATTTATCCATCTATCTCTTCCGAATATCATAACTTCACTCTTATCTTTATTTATTTTTAATCCATACCTTTCCATAACTTCCTTCCATGGTTCGAGTTGTAACTGTACATCTTCCTCTTTATTACCCCATATTACCATATCGTCTGCAAATATCATCTTTTTGTCCTTTTCTTCGACCATCTCTTTTACTAATCTATTCATTCCCTCCATTGTAGGAGATGGATACTGCCTTGCTTTAGTCCTTGTTAATACTTATTGAATTGTATATAAATATCCTGAGTTGAAGAGTAATTCTATCAAATAGGTTTCGAGTACGATCCGTTTACAGTACTGCAGCATTAGGTAGATTCTCGTCAGCAGAATCAAAGTGGTTGTCATGAGTCTCTTTCACTTTGCTCACCACTAATACCTTATTTATTTCCCCTTCATTCAAAGACCACGTCGTATCTTAATTACTGTAGCTCCAAGGTCATAACAAGATAACACATGTTGACTGCGGCATGTACAAAGAATCTTCGTTTTCTTCCTCGCCTTTTCCCGTTACGTGGAGTCGGCTCTCTTAATCCTTAGGCGCCAGTTGTTTCATTGTAAAGCATCATCAACAGATAGGCCCAATACACGCATGTCCCTCTGGACATTCGTCATCCATGTTGTTTGAGGTCTGCCGCTCCCTCTCTTTTGTGTAGCCATGGAAAGGCACTTCTTCACTACATGATTTTCCGGTCTTCGTATAAGATGTCCATACCACCTTAGCCTGGACTCTAAAAGTTTCTCAGTTATAGGCGCTACATTGAAACTGCCTCGCACATGTTCATTACGGGGTTTATCTTTGAGGGTAACTCCACCTGCCCAACGTAACATATAGATGTAGCTTTTGCTCATGTGCCTTTGTAGTAGCCCATGTTTCACTACCATAGAGTAGGATTGGTCTTACGGCAGTTTTATAAACTTGAACCTTGGTTCTTATGGGTATTTTCAGATCACATAAAACTCTTGTTAGTTCGCACCATTTGTTCCACCCAGACGTGGCCCTATGGATTATATAGGCGGTTATGGTGCCATCTTCAGCAATGACAGAACCTACTGTCGACCAAAATAATATGTGCACTCGAGTTTGAAGGTTGTTTGTGAAGTAACCAATAGACCTACATAAAATCCAATAACCTCATCATTTTCATCATTCTATTTTACGTTAGTTCATGTAGGTTTAGAATTTTTAATTTATATTTTAATATATCTGTCAATTGTAGGAATGCCCCTAATTACAAAATCAGCAAAGAGTTACTAAAAATCTTAAAAAGCCGTCTTTCCAACGACAAAAACAACTCGGTAAAGAACACAACAGAACTAGTAACAGCATTGAACACCCTACAAATGAAACCTAGCTTCAGGCTAGTATCCTTCGACGTAACTAACATGTACACCAATATTCCGATTATTGAAGCAATCAACACTATCGAAAACAACTTAAAATCCAACAATTCGGTAAAAGAAATTGAAGAGATTGTGAGATTACTGAGGGTCGTTCTCACCCAAAACGTGTTTCAATTCGACAATAAAATATACACACAGAGAGAAGGCCTAGCAATGGGATCGCCACTAAGTGGGTTAATCGCTGACATCTTCATCAATGCACTAGAAAATGCGTTCTTAGAAAAGACTTCAACAAAGGGAATAGTAATATGGAAAAGATACGTAGATGATGTAATTTGCATCTACGATACTGAACTAACAAGCGAAGAAACAATTCTCCAATCCATTAATAGCCTTCACCATTCTATCAAATTCACTAAGGAATCCGAAATAGACCGGAAAATAAATTATCTCGATATAACTATTGAACGTAAAGACAACGACCTTTCATATTCCATATTCCGGAAAGCAACACAAACCTCGCATGCAATCGACAATCAGTCTAATCACCCCAGTACGCACAAACTAGCGGGTTTCAATTCAATGGTGCACAGGGCTTTAAACATACCCATGTCAAAAGACAACTATAATAAGGAAATAAGAACTATTATGCAAATAGCAAAGGAAAACAACTTCTCGCCAAGCAAAATAAATCAAATTATAGCCAAACATAAAAATAAAGATAAAACGATTCCCAAACCGGACAGTAATGAGAAAAAATTTGCGCGTTTCAACTATGTGAATGCGAATACATATAAAATCACTAACCTATTCAAAAAGCAAGGCATAAAGATAGCTTTCACGACGAAAAACACAACCGCTAGGCACCTCCTAAATAGTAATCTAAATAAACGTGACCCGTATTCAAGGTCAGGGGTATATTCTATAACGTGCCAAGACACCGATTGTCAAGCTAATTACATCGGGCAGAGTGGAAGGCGAGTAGACACACGTTATAATGAACATAGGAATGCGATAAGATACGGAACACATTCAGCCGTGTGCGAACATATGTGTGACGCAGGGCATAGCTTTACCAACATAGAGTCGGACCTTAAAATAATCCATCACGAATCGAAAGGCAGAGCTCTTGACATAAAGGAAGCAATCGAGATACACCTAGCCAAACGAAACAATCCCAACAATCTAAATGAACACACGTTCATGGAGAGCTCACCCCTCTTCACGCTACTAAAAAACACACCCTGTCGGAAACAAAACACAATTTAGCGACACAGCCAAGCTAGATAAAAAAAGGGGGGGGAAATTAGGGGGTTTTTAATAGGTAAATGTTATCTGGATCAGGTGTACGATGTACTTTTCTTCTGCAATAAACCAAGGCCCATATTAGAGGCAGTATTAAAGGTGCCGGGACGTCCTCATAAGACCGTCAACGCTTAGTTCGAATGGGTTATGCTCCACGCGTGGCGAGGACTAATCCACGGTCTTTAATAGTTGTAGATCCACCTCATTCAATAACATACATCTTATCTAGGTTGGCAACACCTCACATAAACACATCGCGATCACTCCCCACAGCACGTAGGGACAGGGGGGGAAGGCAGGGAAAAACCAGTCGTTAAGATAACCACCGCAGTCGACCGCACAGCGAGTTCAAGTGAACACGGAAACTGCGAATAGCTGTAGTACGGAAGACAATCAGATAAGTAGTTAGCCTAAAATTTTATAGTTTAACCATAGTTTACAACCATATAATCTCTCTAAAGTACAATCTCCGGATAGCCATCACCATTTAGCATTTCACCTAACATATATACTGCATTTAGCATACACTGACAGTTGCAGTACCAATACTGCAACTAAATAATTGTACATATTGTAAATATTTTCACCTGTATTTCAAACATAG
The DNA here is from genome assembly GCA_946902985.2 of Meconema thalassinum. NCBI lineage: Eukaryota > Metazoa > Arthropoda > Insecta > Orthoptera > Tettigoniidae > Meconema > Meconema thalassinum. The sequence goes on along the minus strand of OX336395.1, from coordinate 226,318,294 downwards.
ATTTTATAGCCTAAGTGTATTGGATCTGATGATGATCGCTTGACGATCGAAACTGGTCATCCTAGTGTTTTATTAATCTCATGTAATTTATTTCAGGATTAGGGCATAACCCATCTCTTTTGGGTACATTCGTGTTGACCGACTGAAAAGCACTAAACTCTTGTTTACTAAGGCAACACTGAAAATATGGCTTCAAACACCACAATAAGTGAATTAATTTATGTATTTCACAATCATACAGCATACTTTTTTCATGTTTAAGGATTACAACGCGACCAAGAACTACATTTTTAAACCACCCCGAGACGAGAAAAAGTTACCTTACAAAAATGATAACAACTTTATTTCTTGGTCACACAAAATTTTAGAATTGATAAACCAGTTATACAACATTCCAATGTATATTGTGTTAAAATTTGGATTCGATCTGATGATGGGTTTCTGAGATAATAATTCTTAAATGTGACGCATGGTTGAAACACGCTTAAAAACGGTCACTTTTTATGTTCCAACTGCGATAAAAAATATTAAAATATAAATTAAAAATTCCAAACCTACATGATCATCATCATCATTTCCCCTTATCCAGCTCCTGCCGGGTCGGGGTATTTATGGCACTTCTCCACTTTCCTCTTTCCTTCCACCATTCTTCTTCCACGATCTTGTCCCAGTCCAGATTTCTTTTTCTTACGCTGTTCTTCTCTGAATCAATCCACCTTGTTCTAGGTCTTCCTCTTGCTCTCTTACCCTTGCACTTCGCCTCCAGCATCTGTCTTGGTATTCTATTTTCCTCCATCCTCTTTACATGTCCAAACAACCTTAGTTTATTCTTCTCAATTCTCTCATTTAGTTTTCCCATCCCAACTTCCTTCCTAACATCTTCATTCCTCACTCTGTCTTTCCTTGTCTTACCTATCATACTTCTTAGGAATTTCATTTCACTGGCTTGGATTCTACTCTCTTGCCTGCTTGTCAGGGTCCAAGTCTCAGCTGCATAAGTTAATATGGGAACATAGTACACTTTATACATTACCTCCTTGCTTTTCCTTGGTACTTCCTTATCCCAAACAAGTTTTCTTACACTTTGATAGAATGCATTGCTCTGCTGTACTCTCCTGCCAATCTCCATGTCCAACCTACCAGTTTGCATCAATTCACTTCCTAGGTATTTGAACGTGTCCACAATTTCCAAACTCTGACTTCCAATTTTCACAGTGCCCTTTCCTTGTCTTTCCCCTCTTGTCATCATCATGGTCTTGCTTTTCTCTATACTGATTTTCAGGCTGTACTTCTGAATATTTTCGTTCAGTGCATCTAGTTGTTTTTGCACTTCTTCGGTGTTCCTTCCCCAGACCACAATATCATCTGCAAATAACAGTAACTTCATTTCTTTATGTCCATATGCTTCCTTTGTTTCCTTTACAATTTCATCCATCACCATTATGAACAAGAGAGGTGACAACACACTCTCCTGTCTTAGTCCAGTCTTGTTCCTAAACCAATCTGTCTTTCCAACTGGGGTCAGTACCCTGCTAACACAGTTGTTGTACATTGCTTGTACCATTTCCAACATTTCTCTTCCCAGTCTCTTCTTAACCATGGTTTCCCATACCTTCTCTCTGGGGACACTACCATATGCCTTTTCTAGATCTATGAAAGTCATGATCAAATCCTCTCCATATTCCCAGTTCCTTTCCATCACCTGCCTCAAGCTAAAGATTGGGTCCACTGTGGATCTTCCACTCCTGAAGCCATACTGTTCCCCTTGCAACTCTCCTTCCACCTTTCTTCTCATTCTTCTTTCTAATATCCTTTCCAGTATTTTTACTATCTGTGATAAGAGGGTGATCCCTCTATAGTTATCACACACCTTCTTTTCCCCCTTCTTAAACACTGGTATTATTAGCCCTTTCTCCCAGTCTTCTGGTACACATTTCCGTTTCCACACACACTTTAGCAGTCGATACAACCATTGCATACCAACAGGTCGAACTAATGTAAAATAGAACGACGAAAATGATGATGTTATTGGATTTTATGTAGGTCTATTGGTTACTTCACAAACGGCCTTCAAACTCGAGTACACATAATATTTTGGTCGACAGTAGATATTTAAATTTTGTTACTCTTGGTAAGGTTTCATAGTTTAAGTTCCATGTTTGTCATACGGTACTGGGTTTATTGTGGTGGAAGTCACATACCATATATTAAGTCTTGGTTCTACTAATGCACAGTCCATTAGACTCGAGAGCTCATCTGCATTGGTCCAAACTCTCCTGTAGGTCATAAATACTGTCAGATATTAGTGCCACATCGTTCGCGTGCAAAAGAATCCATGGTAAGGGTTTTTGAATTTAAACACACCGATATATTTTGAGAAAGAATGATCCCTGCGTTCTCTTAGTTATAACAATGTTAGCGATGCGTGGCTGGAACTACCTCTGAAAATTTTAGAAAATTGGGGCCGACGTATCGTCCCTGTGATACTATAAGGGTTAAAGGAAAGCTTCCTCGTCCATATTTGTGACTAAGAAACATTTCTACTATCATGAGTGTGTGTTTTTCCTCGAACTTTCTTCTTTATCCTGGAAAAGTCCTTCCCTATCATCACTCGATCCTCTGGCAGCTAGAGGAGCAATACCAGGACCTTCTCAAGGCCAGGATGAGCAGATGTGTCCTTCTTCCAGCAACTCATCCCAATAAATAATAAATTGGAAGCAAAATAGGCAGTTTTAACGCCGACTTCCTACATAGGAGAAGGAGTTTGAAATCCATTCTAGCTTTGAGCGTTTTCCTTGGAAAACAATCTGGCATAGGCTATTGCTACAACGTCTGCTCAAAGCACCACATTCGTCAAACGAATCTAAGACTGTTCTTAGAAGTTTTTAAAGATAGGTTAATTGAGGCTATGAACGCAATAGTGGTCCTATCCTCAATTTGTTATGGGCTAGTTTATAATACAGGCGGCTTTGGTGGCGTAGTTGGTAGCTTGCTGAGCTTCTACGCCGGTCGCGAGTTCAGACCCGGCCAAAGTCGTCGGATATTTTAAGAGCGTTAAAAATCCCTCCTTCGGAGGGGAAGTAAAGCTGGCGGGCCCATGTCATAGATTTATGGCATGTAAAAGAACCTTCCACTAACTAAACTTGTGTGAAGCAAAATTTGTAGGTTAGGTTTCATTAATGCTCTCAAGTTCCAACATTCGTCACCAGGCGCTGGTTGCGATGGCATCTAGTAGTAGCCAAGTGTACAGCTAGGTTTCATGGACGATAGCATTTGGTAGCGAAAGTAGGAACTACTTGAAATTATCGTCTGCAGTCCTTATCTGAATTACAGATAACACACACTAATACCGTCATCACAATTAACACCGGTTATCAGACAGATTCCACACACACCCAATGTACACGGGGCTACATGACTGCATTGTCGCAGCCCCTAAACTGAGGAACCAACCAACCAACCTTTATTATACTACATAGGAAAATAACCTTTGAAGAATTGAGGGTTGGGCCACTATTGCATTCATAGCATCAATTACGAATGATTTGTGGCCAGGTCGTCCAAAGATGAACCGAGTCAAGTGAATGGGAACTTCAACCAAACGTGTCAGCAATGCTCGTTAGCCGAGGGACAGCACTTCAAACATCTTTTGTAAATTGTAAGTACCGTACATTTAACAATATACTTTTAAAAAAAATTATTTGCTGTCGTCAGTAGAGGGTGCAATCACTCAAGGTCTTGTTGATAGGTCTCAGACTGTTCACAAGTCATCCTTTTTCAATGAGGATCCGTATCATTAGAGGTAAATGACCTATTGAAACAGCTCGTGTGTTATGTAGTTGGTAAACACGATATTGCCCGTAATAAATAGGGCTGACAATTGGAAACGGTTTCTTAATCTTTGACTACACGCACCTATTAATATATAATTTGTACATGCGTAGTCGCCTGCATAGCGTAGCGGTCAGCATGGTTAGCTGCCGCCCCGGAGGTTCTGGGTTCGATTCCCAGCTCTGCCACGAAATTTTAAAAGTGGTGTGAGGACTGGAACGGGGTCTACTCAGCCTCGGGTGGCCAAAATGAGTAGAGGGGGTTCGATTCCCACCTCAGACATCCTCGAAGTGGTTTTTCATGGTTTCCCACTTCGTCTTCGGGCAAAAGCCGGGATGGTTCCTACTGTAAGGCCACGGCCGCCTCCTTCCCACTTCCTTGCCTAACCGTCCCACTCTTCCCATCCCTTCATCAGGCCCCCTGTTCGCTTTGCAGGTGAGGCCGCCTGGGTGTAGTGCTGGTCACACACCCCAGTTGTATCCCTGATTCAGAGTCAAAAGCTCCAGGACACTGCCCGCAGTGGCGGTAGAGGTGGGATCCCTCACTTAGTCCGTGGGAAAAGCCGACCCTGGAGGGTAAAACGATTGCGTAAATGTACACGCATGGTGAATATTGTACACCAAAAGAATGTCACGAAATTACTTAGCCTGAACATTTTATTTTATAAAATCAACTGTTCTACAAGCAGAATAGTTGAGGCTAACCATACTTTATTCCATATCGTGATCATTTTTCTCTATAAATTCTTCCTCGGAAGTATGTGCGTCCCCTCCTATTTCTTCATCTGATTCTTATTGTGCTATAGCTTCATAGATTTCCTCTTCTGTAAGTCACTACAGATTTTTAGCTAAAATGCAAGTCCTAATCACGGAGCCGAGGACTTTGTTCATATTTCTGAAAACGAAAATACAACAGTGCTCAAAAAATATCATTAAAAAAATAAGACAGTTTAACTGAATCAATAGTGTATGTACTTGCATAACTACACAAGTGGTTTACTTTGCCAAAGTTGGAACGAAAAGTTCACAGGCGAAATGAAGAAAAGCGAAGTTGCACTACCAGGGAAACTCCAAGTTACACAACCACTCTTCTTTGAAGTTTTAACACAACACGACTCGACAGTTTACTGCTGGCTGTATCTGGGGTAATAGGCTTGCCCGCTAGCTAGGCTGTAACTGGAGTGATAGGCTCACCCGTAGCTAGCTTGTAAACTGTCGCCTCAGTAACTGAATGGAGATTATTCGAAGAAATGAAAACGTAAAAACACTTATACTCTGGGAGCTACCAGAATGGGATTGACAGTTCTCGCCTCGCCATGTGGTCTGGGAACGTGGTTGCCAAACTGCTCGCTCCTACCACGCGCGCGGGGGCAATTGAGTTACAGTAGTTCATTCAACTCTCTATAATATATTTAATAATTATTTCAGTGATAAGCTACAGAATTATTTAGAATCTAGAATAGTTGCTACAGATGTAGAATATACAATATCTCCTTATTTTTTGCGATAATAGTAATGGCTTTAAGAAAACCCTGAGTTCGATAACTGACAATAATATTAGCCTACATTTTTTCTGTGACAATCTACTGCTTCAGGCTTAAAGGAGGATTTTGCTCCTATATTGCGAACGAAATAGTTAGGCCAGGTTTGCACTTAAACCCGAGAAATATTTATTCACATGCTTTCGACGTGTTTTTTTTACAGCTAATTAAGTACGGCACCGTATGTTCGAGTAGAAGGTCTCTGCATTTCATGAGCTCTCACTAGCATATTGGTATACGCACCAGTCATAACGCTGTCAGTAAGCTTGTTAGTTTTTATTGTGGCATCATTAACATGTCTCAAGTCAGCTACTTTGCTTAACGTCTCAAACTATGCCTTAACTTTGGAGAGAACAACTTGTTACAAAAAGCAAAATCATGTTTAAGAAAACATACACACACAAAAAAAAGAACTGTTCAGCGATTTAAAAAAACGAAACTTACCATTTGAAGGATGGCATCAAGGACTTTCACACTGGTAGCTAGATGACGGGTGACCCACTAAGACTGATATTACTGGAAGTTCTCGTTGCAGGTGTATCCGTAGATTAATTTCCTACTAGTCATTTTAAGCGAAGGTTCAGGTAGGTAGTTTTTGGAGTTTTGAGTTGTGGAACAGCGAGGTCATTTATGCCCCTGAAGATTAAGGTGAGAGAGGTTCCACACCATTGATATCACTGGCAGTGTCAGTGTTACTATCTCCGTCATTGTCACTGTCACTCTCGGAACTATCGCTTGAAGAGCCAACAGATATTACTAAGCTGTCAATTGCTTGTTCTAAAATGCCCTCGTTCTTCCAAGCATCAGCTATTACTTTTCTGGTGTGTTCCACGGTTTTTCTCCAGTCTTCAGCAGTCACCGTACCGAATGCTTCTTTGGTCAGTTTTTCTACTTCAGCCATAGTGAAGGTTCGATTCTCTCTTGCCACATATCCTTTTATTCTTGCCCAGATAAGTTCTATCACGTTAAAATGGCAATGATAAGGGGGTAATCTGAGGACACGATGCCCTTGTTCTTTCGCAATTTCATCAACTACGTATGTTGGAAATCGAGGTTTGTGGATGGAGATGAGTTCTCTTAACTGAGACTTCTTCATGCTCTCATCAGCTGGAACCGCACGGCGTGAAAGCCATTCAATCATGATGTCCTTCCTTGCGGCGTAAGTCGGTGCTTTGTCTAAAATGACAGAATGGTAGGGTGCATTGTCCATAACAATTGTTGTCGGTTTATGCAGATTAGGAAGCAACGATTCCTTAAACCAATCTAAGAATTTCTCGTGGTTCATCTCTTCATGATAATCGCCTGTCTTTTTTGAACGAAAGAGCAGGAGACAGTCTGGAACAAATCCTTGAGAAGTACCCGCATGCAAGATGATGAACCTCCCTCCTTTACCTATAGGTACAGCCATTGTGCCTTGAATTGATTCGTCCGACCAGCCCTTTTTTAAAGTATGTGAAGCATTAACCCATGTCTCATCTAGCCAGACAATATCGTCGAAGTTTTCATGAATAATTTCCTGTAGAAATCGACATCTCCATGCAACAATATCACTCCTCTCTAGTAAAATTTTACGCCCGGAAAGTTTCTTATGGCGAAATCCAATATTTTTCAACACCTTGCTTACAGACCAAGTGCTGCCTTTAAATAGATCGGCCTGTTGTAAGGAAACTTTTAATTTGCGGAGAGTTGGATGTTCCTTCCTTTTATAGTAAGCATACACATGGCGGCGAATTGCATCTTCCTGAAAAGAGTCCAAGTTCGTCACTCGTTTCTTCACTCGTATCTTCTTCCTAGGAGTGCTGAGTTTGACACATTTATTTTGACTTTCGAGCTGGAATCTCTCCTTGCAGATCTTCACTACTGTATTCTTATTGATTTTTAGGGCATCGGACGTTCTCTCGATAACTTTACTAAAAGGAATTAAAGGACCGCCGTTATCTCTCTCCTTCTCGAAATATTCCCGTAAAGTACATACCAATTCACGGGACTGACCTCGCAGAACGATTCCTCGCCCTGTGGTTTTCAGTTTACCCTTTCCCTTAGTCACAGTACCCGCCTCCGACATAACAAAATATAATAAGAAAATAGACTGTTAATGTCAATGAAAACTGAATAAAGTCACAAATATAAGTATCTAATTACTTTTAACTTCTGCTGTTCTACTCTAAAGTACTACACAAACAATTATTGAAGCACTATTGCTATCACTAAAGCCCCAATACATGGTTAGAATAACAAGTGATCACACTGTACAAGTCAGAGGCACTGCTAACCAAGCACTGACACACGTGGGCTGTGATATTGCAACGCAGTGAATTATGACATCAACTATGCGATCATGGATTGGTCAAGAGGCAGAGAGGTGATAACTGAAGTGAAACATCCGGCCAAATGTCAATCCTATTCAGGCAGCTCCCAGAGTATATAGCCTAGTGGGCGATGTATTGAAGATAGAGATATGCTCTCGTGGACTTTTTTGTAGAACTTTTCATGCTGAACAATTCTTACACTCATTTTCTTCTTAAGTATTCAATCCATGGATTGGTCTGCGGCAGTTCTCCAGTCGGCTCTATTTATAGCTTTCCTCTTCATCTCTTCATAGTTTCTGCATCCTTCATCAGACACGATTTGCTGTACATATTGTAGGCGTGGTCTTCCTCGACATCTTTTGCCTTCAACCATTCCCTCCAATACAGTTTTCAGCAGGCTATTGTGTCTCAAAATTGTCCTGTCAGTCTAGTCCTCCTCCTCTTTATGCTTTTCCATAAGGTATAATTTTCCTCCACCTTTTTAAATACTTCAGCATTCGTTATTTTTTCTGTCCAGCTAATTTTTAGCATTCTTCTAGAACACCATTGTTCAAAAGAATTTAACCTCCTTTTTTCTTCTTTTCCAATTTTCCACGTTTTGTAACCATAAAGGGCAATACTCCAAACATACGCTTTTAAAAATCGTTTTCTGGTTTTAAGATTAATGGAATTTGTAGTGAATAAACGTTTCTCTTTGTGAAATGCTAATTTGGCTTTAAAATTCTACATTTGATTTCTTTCTTGCTTCTTCCATCTTTGGTAATTTTGCTTCCGAGATATTTAAATTCTTGAACATTTTGTAGTGTTTTGTTGCCCACCACTAATTTCATACTTGAGTCTGCCTTTTTATCGCAGACCATAACTTTCGCCTTTGACTTATTTATTTTCATCTTGTATTCATTACCCATGATTTCCTCCATTTTTACTATTATTTGTTTGAGATGTTGTTCACTATCTGCAACTATGGCAATGTCATCTGCAAATCTAATCATATTTATTTGTTCATCTTGTATCCTTATTCCTAAATTCAAATCCTCTCGAACCTTATTCAATGCATCCTGGATGTAGGCATTAAAAAGCATGGGAGACAAAGCACAGCCTTATCCAACTCCTTTTCCTATTTTTGCTTCCTCTTGTTAATTTCCAATTTTAATTACTGCTATTTCATTTTTGTACAAATTCCAGATTATTCTTCTATCTCTATATGGGACTCCTATGTTTTTAAGAATTTCAAACATTTTTATCCAATGTACATTATCAAAAGCCTTTTCAATATCCACAAAGCATAAATAAGTTCTTTGGTCTTTTTCCAATCTTTTTTCAAGTAAAAGTCTCAATGCCAATATAGCTTCTCTAGTACCCTTACCTTTAACAAACCCAAATTGGTCTTCAGTCAGAAATTCTTCAATTTGCTTTTCAATTCGTTTTAATATTATGTTGGTGATAATTTTTGATGCATGTACGACTAAACTGATAGTGCGATATTGTTCACAATGTTTTGCTGCCGTTTTCTTTGGTATACGGATCATTATACTTTTTTCAAAATCAGCCGGTATTTTTCCGTCCATGTAGATGTTTTGTACAAGTTGGAGCAATCTCTCCTTCATACGAGGTCCGCTTTTCTTGAGGAGTTCAGCTTTGAGATTATCAATGCCTGGCGCCTTATTATCCTTCAGTCTTCGTAGAGCTACTTCAAATTCCTCTCTCAGTACTTGGAAGCCTAAATTATCTTCTGTTACTTCATCTTCTTCCTCAAGAACTTCATTTTCTTGTAAATGTACACCTTCGTATAGGGTTTCAATGTAATTTTTCCATCTTTTTGCAATATCGCTATGATCATCGAGAATTACTCCCTCTGCATTACTTATAGCATTACTCTTGTTACATCCCTTACCAAAGAAAATCTTTACCATCTGATATGCAGAATCTACATGTCCTTTAGTAGTTTTTTCTTCTATCATTGTGCATATACCCTCGTAATAATACACTCATAGTATATAGATATTTTTAACGATTTGCCCAGCGTAAGCTTAAAATGCGCGTGGACGCCAGATTTTCTTTTCGACTTTTCACTGAAATCATTACTGCTTGGCTTCCTTTGATCATAAATACATTATTTTCTACAGAAACCTTCCTCGAAATAGCCTTTACAGAATGGTGAAAACTGCATTAAAATGCATCCAGTGGTTCTCGAGATTACCCTTGTGACATCCAAGAATCGGGTCTTTGTTTTATACTAAGTAGAGATATTAACCAAATATTCTAAGGACTATTTTTAACATCAAAAGTGCTGATGGTTGGATCTTTCAGATGTACTCAACAAATTTTTCTTGGAGGTGTTCATATGTCTGAAAACGAAAATATTACAGTGCTCAAAAGAATGTTTTACATATTGCGATTTAGTGACTTGTTTATTTTGCTATGTGTATGTAACCTCATTAGATTACACACAATATAGGGTACATACAAAAGGTTCGTGAAATCTCTCACCCACTCGTCGCCACATTCGAATGCTCCTACTGTATGGGTGCAAACCAATGGAGACCTCATCCAGGAACACCACCAACAGCAAGGCGGTTCAGTCATCATGTTTGCTCGACGTACGCCTCTAATTCCTATCCACGGTAACATGACTGGTCTGGTGTAAAGAGACAACATCCTTGAACCTGTCTTTACAGAATTCACTGCCACAGTGAGTGGGGGTTCACACTAGTGGATGATAATGCTCGCCCCATCAAGCTAAGGTGGTCAATCAGTTCCTTCAGATGCATGGCGAGTGTCCTGCCTATTCAGCGGACATGAACTGTATTGAACATGCATGGAAAGAGCTCAAGTGTGCAATTTCGTACCGTCCCAATCCTCCATCAAACAAACAGCAACTGATTGATGCTGCTGTCCAAGAGTGGGATAATGTGCCCCAAACCACGTTGGATTCATTGGTGCTTAGTATGCCTCGTCGTCTGCAAGCATGCCTTAGGGCTCATGGTGGCTGTAACAGTTAGCCCCATCCCTCCTTACCCTGTTTATAGGCCAAAATGATAATAATAATAATAATATTAGCATATCAAAAAAAAGATCACATGACATTACCACACCCAGAATTAATAATAAAAAACACATGAAAGGCCTAATTTAATTACTCGCTAGGCCAGCTGAGTTCACAGCAAAAAACCTAGGAGTGAATGTTCCGATTTGCTTGGTATTCAAGAACATCCCCGATTTGATTTAGAAAGAGAGAACAGGCGGGACGAAACCAATGTCAAGACCAGCTTGTTGGGTGGAACGCTGAATGCGTACCTCAGCAGGCCGTATTAAATTGACCCTGCCAAAGATGAAGAATGAAAAGGGGAATAATCTTCGTAGTGACTTCATGCAATAAATAATATGACAAATCGAAATAAGCTAACATGTATTGAACATTAAGATCAAACAAATTACAAGATAAACCTTCCACCACTTAATTAACTAACTGACAAATATGATCTAATTAAACACAAATGAATGACTTAGTTTAAACAAACCAGACACTTGCCCGCTTGGCAACGTTTCACAGTTACATTTGAGGTTAAAACATGAATTTCAAAATGGATCCGGAAGTAGAAGAAAAAAGAAAAACAACATGAGAAAGGCAATGCCTTCTCAAAAAACAATGCTGCGTCAAACAACCGAAACGCCCCTTAGTGGAACGGAGAGGTCTGACAACCTCCACAGTCCAGCATTGACCGTCCGTCAAGGCTGTCTGACCAAGAATTAAAACCCACGAGGTTCCCATCCAGCTAACGGGAAATAGGGCAATAATAATACACCCTGCAGTAATTACATATAAAGGTACCACCAAAATATTACTAGACCCTCCAAAAGATTACATACTAAAGTGCTAAAATAGACTTTATCTAGTTAAGCTTACCGACCGCCGACACGCGGCCTTAAAATGACGTTACAAAATTTAGCAGTCAAAGTTTGTATTGATTGTCCTTGGTTATGCCCCTTAGTAATTAAATCAGATAGTACCACCTGGTGTCTTCGAACCCTCCGGGGAAAACTGCACACACGTTTTCCCCGGAGGCAAGTGGTCAAGAGTCTTTCTGTCAGGAAACTTCCTCACACACTGTCCCTCTCGTACTGTTCTGCCCGTACTGTCCTACTGTGTCACCGATTCCACCCTTGTATATCAGCCTATCCCCACCACAAACCTCCAGTAGCACCAACTGCGACTAGTTGCACAAAAGCCAGGGTTCAAGGTCTTGAGTGGGTACTATAGAATATCACCCCATACAGGTTACTGCGTAGAAACCTTCTAGGAGTCGAGGTGTTACAGAATGTCCTTTGTAAGACCTTTCTCAGAATAAAAACTTGGCGAATGCAGCTGACAGGAATTGTTCACCTTTCAAAAGTTCACGGATCAAAGCTTGACTTATCCCTCTTTTCCATTTATTATAAACCTTTAGGTGACCGCACACACAAGGGCACAAATCATGTCGGAAAGGGCTAGGCGAACCCATTTCAGCAGTAGCCAGGTGTCAACTTGGTGAATGGGATTCTCAGAAGAGGGCTGGTGTATTTTCTCATGAGAATCTGGTCAGACCTGGACCTCCCGCTGCGTCTCGAAGATAAGATGAACATGTACCGATTTGCAAAATTGGTACATCCTCCTCCTCCAAAGGAAGACGATGGGGGGATGATGAACAGGGTGATGGTGTCCAGCTGGTCTCTTGGCAGCTGAAGAGGCTACTCCAATCCCCGCCAGCGGACCTTGAAGTAGATCTCTTCGGGTAGAATGATGCCATGGGACCTAGATGGTACCTCCAAACTGGGCCCAGATTGGTGGCACACGTCCCACATAGTGACCACTGAAACACACATCAGAACAGCAGCGTATGGTCCAAATACAGTTCCCTTAGAGGGAACAATCGTTCCAGGCCAGCCAACCAGCCCATAACAGCTGAAGTTATCCCAGGAAGGATAAAAAAAATATCACACGAAGCATTAGTGTGCCATCGAAGTTCATTTAAGAGTCTTTCAAATCACAAGGGACACTTGATGCTTCAAACAAGGTTCTGCGCAAAGAGATAGTGTCCAGGGCATAATTAAAGGTCCACCGAAGTATGAAAAACACACGAAAGGGGCAACCAACTATACGATATGACTGACGTTAACAAGCTTAATTGAAAGTTCACTACAATACTTAGCAAGAATAACTAAAATTTAACTAAGGTGTACAGAACCCAGAATTTTTCTTTAGAATATGCAAATCAAAGGCACCCACAAACTTGCCCACCAAAATTTTTAAACAATTTTTCAAAAATGAATTTATTTTAACCAAAACCCAAGGACCATTTTTCTGCGACTTCACGAAATCAGGACAGCACGTAACTATTTCCAAAATTCACAATGACAATTACATTAACATGCCGCACGGGGCATTCCATCAGAACTACATTTACTATACCGCCCGTGACACCGCTCAAGTTAATACATTACAAAATTACCTACCGCACTGAAGGCATCACACAGAGCTCGTTTTGATATGCACACAAACACAAATTACATGTCTTGCTCAATTTTACATGTTCCTGACCCACACTGCCCTCAGTGGCCTCCAAGGACAGGAGGAACAGAGACCACAACATCCTATCACGCAAGCGCATTAGCAGCAAGACAAACCAAATAAGGAAAAACCACGTCACCCACGTAATTCACACACACATTCACACTTTAACAATAAGAATGCCCTCAATTCCATCGGGCTGTCACCCCGATATTTCTCCCACTCCATAACTGCCAACGGGCACTGTTCCCGGTGACACACAACGTCCCCTACTCCATAACTGCCTACGGGCTCTGTTCCCGGCGACAACACAACGCTCCCACTCCATAACTGCCTACGGGCACTTGTTCCCGGCGACAACACAAAACATAAATAACCCTAAATTCCATAGGACAATTAGCGAACCAGGAAAACAGCACGAGGACTGCAGTTCATAACCTGACGTGAATTATTAAAACAGTATGCACTGTCATTCACACACTACACAAACAAACACCGCCCTGTCCTTCACATGACAGGTCCTCTCCCTTATGACACCGGGAGGAACATCACTCTTGCGCCACCAAACCCTGGCCATCACGACAAAATCAGCTCGGTACCTGAGCTCCCCCTCCGGTCAACACACGACCCCACAGAGGGTAATTAACATCTTCCCCTACAAAGGCATGGCCGCCTCAGAAGATGACAGTACAACACATTACCAAAACATAAATACACATTCGACACAAGGTAGGGCACCCACTAAGCGTCACACACACCCAAGTGCACGTGGTTCACCTTCCAATCACACAACACAGACAATCACAACCCCGAAAATTTCTCTACGTGGCGTTACCACAGACTACAGACTTCTCCAACTAACAACGTGTGTCACCTACCATTAATATTCACCATCCAAATACCGGGTGACACTTTATGACCACACTCAAATCGAACCCATGATGCTTCAACTCACCACTGTCATCAAAACGTTCTTAAAACATTAACTTCACGAAGCTACTTAAAATCTCAAAATTCACAACCTCCTTGACTAACAACACGTGTCTGTATCTCACCAAATGCTAACGCCAATAAAATCTCTCCCAGAATATCAAAACTAATTTATTCAGAATTACAAATCACAGAAGTGACAGATGTTACATCTCAAAAGGCACGAAGCAATTAAAATCTTCAAAATAAATCCATAAATCCAGCTCTCACCAAACCACATTGGAACCTCGCACTAAAAAACTGTCAAACTACCAACACTCTATTACTCAGAGAATTTAAATTATTTTTACCACCAAAGATGATTACTCCAGTAACTACCCAGGACACTAACTGTCACGAAGGCTCACAATCAATCAGAACATCCGGTACCAACAGCCGAACTCTCCCACACCCAAGATGACGGGGCTACTCGAAATTTTAACGAACCCAGAACCTTTCAGAGTTGAGACTACAACAGAGACCCTAGCGGTCTAACAGATCAAGGCTGCAAGTTATAAATAACTAACCAACTAATGCACTGAAGCACCCTCAAGTGAAAACTCCAGAATCAAAATATCAAAATATGCATGAACGCCTACAACAGCTGATTGTGAAGTGAACACACCCAAGCTAACGGGAGTCTACATGAAATCTCACGAACCTACAACCCTTCAGAAATGCGACCACAATAGAAATAACCTAGCCGCCTAACAGCAAGAAACTGCAAGTTATGAATAACTAACGAACCAGCCCATTTCAATGCCATCGCAAACGAAGCATTGCAACCTCCCAAAAATCTCAAAATCAGACTAGTGAACACAGCAGCTGACATACAACGACAGCTCAGCATGCCACCGCAGGATATCTCCCTAAAGGAAAACTTTCACCAACCGAACTACCAAATAATTTTTTTATATATATACCGACAATCAACAAGTATTCCCAGAGCTAGCAACTTCATCACTGGAACTCGAACACAGGACTCCAGTTCCTAACATTTATCCATCATCCATCACACATCCTTCTCAAACATACCATTATAAGATTTTACCACCCACTACAATAACCCATTACATTCAATTATGCAAATTAGCAATCGTACAGATATCATGAACACAAAATTAATGGTATTGCGGACTCTTACCAAGAGGGCCTCCGTAGAGGTCTTTTAACCCCGACTCCCCACTGACTGAGCGGCCTCAACTACCCCAAAAAAAATTCGCCTTTCACCGAGATAACGAAGTCCCATTCCTATAGTCACTCGACTCGGGCAAATACTATATACACCCTGTCCGTGCCCAATCAAGATGGTACTCACACCCCAAATTAAATGGACTCCTGACAGTAGATCCCCATACGAAGCACATCTGCATAATAGGTCCATTTTCAAAATACAACTAATACAACTAATATCAAATTAATAATAATCCATCTTACGTTACTGGCAATTAGGCCTCAATTACTCCCACCCAAATTCAAATTGCAAACCTACATCAATTCATTCACACATGACTTTCATTCAATCAGCAGGATTAAAAAAAACTGAAGGATCACAAAAGAAAATAAATACAATTTTGACCACCAAAGAACACCAGTTCGATTCCTAGTCAGGGCAGCAATAAAAATCGCATCACACATACTCTTTCACCCTGAACACAATCAACCACAGAAATACATTCATACCTCCACCAGACATACATGCTCCCTTCCCTGAACAATCCTAAAATTCCCCATTTACAACAGTATGTTAGTATTCGGATCGTCAAGACACTATAACGCCAACGGAGTATCAACTCACGTAAGGACCTGATAAAACAACCCAAAGTTGTAGCCCTGAAATCACAGTTCTCCTTACATCGTAAAAAAAAACGTCCTAAAACGAAAGACACGAATCGGGGGAAAATATTTATTTACACCCTAAATGAGATGCGACGTGAAGGTGACTGCCTCCCAGAAACATCCCACTTAGTAAGTCACTCAACGAAAACACACTAATATACTGAATATTAAAGCCATTTAATACTTGACCAATTTAGATGACAATCTAACCTTAAAATCCCCATGTCACAACAAGACTATTTACTCTCCCCCCAATTACTAAGCAAACTTAAACATAAATCATACATACATAAACACTCACCTGATTCATTTATACTGAATTAGCACACACGCAATTCGACACTTAACATCATTCAAAACACGATTACCGAACGTACATATAGACAGCAATTCGACCATTTTCCAGAATTAATTTAACGCAGAATAAGTTGACAATACCAAATTTTAATACTCTCACGGTCCAATTTAATTTGACAGAACTACCAACAGCGAAATAATTAACCCCCCAGCTAAAGAAATGACAACAAAACTTGAAATGTTTGGCCTAATGAACAGCTGATCACTACCAATTATACCTCACACGTATTATGCACAGCGAAACGCAGAATTTCAGCCTTACATCACTAACAATTATTAAGAATAATTACAGATTTACCCCAAGGAACCTGCTGATGATAAATCCACACACGCAATTCACATTTTCACTGACATCAGTTGTATAAAATAATAACTTGTCACAGACGTCTGCCATGATGGCTCAAAATCACTACGTGATTCAACAGGCGTGTACTAAACACACATCAAAACAGACACTAAGTTATTCTTACTGGAAATACAAGTTTATCAATTTCAGCCTATTTTCAAGAGAATTTAAAACGTCAATAATTTAAATTTTACCAACACTACTTCCAACCAGACAAACATTTTATTATTTCAAACACGTGACACAATTTAGTCAAAACAACACTTCCCGAGGTGTAGATTTAACACAGGTGCAGTAAAATTGAGCTGGACTAGTTCCTACAAGAACAGAATGAATTTACAACCACCCCAAAACATACAAACAGCATATCAAAACTCACCACGTGTGAAATTCTTTCAGCCGGTCGACTCGTCAATCTGGCAACGCAGCAACGCCATTTTTATCTCAGCAGTCCTGAATTTCGTTTAGCGCATGTGACTGCCACTTCTCGCCTGACAGCTGACGATATGAATTGCTCATATGGTCCATGGTGTACACAGCAAGTTATTTTACATGTAATCAAATCACAACATGTATTAGGTTCTGCTCTAATTACTAGCCTACCTATTGGAGAAAAGATTAGTAGTATGGAGGGCCCAATCTACATTAATTAAGTTACTGAATTTAATTTTAATTAATTACTGCAATCAGTCAATAGGAAGGATTGTTTACTAATGGCAAGATCACAGAGCAAAACCATGCTCATGCTACCATTGTAACAGTTAGCCCCATCCCTCCTTACCCTGTTTATAGGCCAAAATGATAATAATAATAATAATATTAGCATATCAAAAAAAAGATCACATGACATTACCACACCCAGAATTAATAATAAAAAACACATGAAAGGCCTAATTTAATTACTCGCTAGGCCAGCTGAGTTCACAGCAAAAAACCTAGGAGTGAATGTTCCGATTTGCTTGGTATTCAAGAACATCCCCGATTTGATTTAGAAAGAGAGAACAGGCGGGACGAAACCAATGTCAAGACCAGCTTGTTGGGTGGAACGCTGAATGCGTACCTCAGCAGGCCGTATTAAATTGACCCTGCCAAAGATGAAGAATGAAAAGGGGAATAATCTTCGTAGTGACTTCATGCAATAAATAATATGACAAATCGAAATAAGCTAACATGTATTGAACATTAAGATCAAACAAATTACAAGATAAACCTTCCACCACTTAATTAACTAACTGACAAATATGATCTAATTAAACACAAATGAATGACTTAGTTTAAACAAACCAGACACTTGCCCGCTTGGCAACGTTTCACAGTTACATTTGAGGTTAAAACATGAATTTCAAAATGGATCCGGAAGTAGAAGAAAAAAGAAAAACAACATGAGAAAGGCAATGCCTTCTCAAAAAACAATGCTGCGTCAAACAACCGAAACGCCCCTTAGTGGAACGGAGAGGTCTGACAACCTCCACAGTCCAGCATTGACCGTCCGTCAAGGCTGTCTGACCAAGAATTAAAACCCACGAGGTTCCCATCCAGCTAACGGGAAATAGGGCAATAATAATACACCCTGCAGTAATTACATATAAAGGTACCACCAAAATATTACTAGACCCTCCAAAAGATTACATACTAAAGTGCTAAAATAGACTTTATCTAGTTAAGCTTACCGACCGCCGACACGCGGCCTTAAAATGACGTTACAAAATTTAGCAGTCAAAGTTTGTATTGATTGTCCTTGGTTATGCCCCTTAGTAATTAAATCAGATAGTACCACCTGGTGTCTTCGAACCCTCCGGGGAAAACTGCACACACGTTTTCCCCGGAGGCAAGTGGTCAAGAGTCTTTCTGTCAGGAAACTTCCTCACACACTGTCCCTCTCGTACTGTTCTGCCCGTACTGTCCTACTGTGTCACCGATTCCACCCTTGTATATCAGCCTATCCCCACCACAAACCTCCAGTAGCACCAACTGCGACTAGTTGCACAAAAGCCAGGGTTCAAGGTCTTGAGTGGGTACTATAGAATATCACCCCATACAGGTTACTGCGTAGAAACCTTCTAGGAGTCGAGGTGTTACAGAATGTCCTTTGTAAGACCTTTCTCAGAATAAAAACTTGGCGAATGCAGCTGACAGGAATTGTTCACCTTTCAAAAGTTCACGGATCAAAGCTTGACTTATCCCTCTTTTCCATTTATTATAAACCTTTAGGTGACCGCACACACAAGGGCACAAATCATGTCGGAAAGGGCTAGGCGAACCCATTTCAGCAGTAGCCAGGTGTCAACTTGGTGAATGGGATTCTCAGAAGAGGGCTGGTGTATTTTCTCATGAGAATCTGGTCAGACCTGGACCTCCCGCTGCGTCTCGAAGATAAGATGAACATGTACCGATTTGCAAAATTGGTACAGTGGCCATACACAGTAGATATGCCCCAAGTCCCACATTATCACTTTTGTTATTCGTTGTGTGTTTGTGTCTGTTTGGCAGAGCAGATTGTGTGTTGTTTTTCTTTGTATGTACCGTACCCTATAATGTGATAACATACACAAAATGAACAAGTCACTAACTTGCAATATGCAAAACTTTTCTTGAGCACTGTATTTTAAGATATCTCCTTTAACTTGGGTGGTGGATGAAAGTAAAAAATAAAATATTAACATTTAAATTAAAAATAAGTATAAAAATTGTAAATATAAAAAAATCAAACATATGGTATTACAATTAGATTGTAATTACCGGTAGGCTATAAAAAATAATTTAATACAAAAAGTAAGTAGAAAATTAATATGGAAAAACAAGTTGTAGAAATTCTAATTAAAAAAACAAAAATTAAGATTAGGCCTAATGCAATGCACATTAATTTAAATACCGTAAATAAAAGTAAGTTAAAATACTCATCTTATAGCGAATTAATTACGAAAAATTAATTTTTAAATCTCTCAATAAAATAATATAGTAAATCTGTCTTCTTCTTCAGCTTTTTCCCAATTAATTGGGGTCGCCGGAGACAAGCAGGCTCATTTTGGTTTTGGCCGGGGATTTAAGGCCGGATGCCCTTCCTGACGCCACGTGATTTTTCAGGTGAAAATTCCACCCCGCTCTCACTGGAATTCGAACCCCGGCCGTCCGGGTGAAAGACGAGCAGCTAAGCCACTGCGCCATCACGCTCCCCAATAGGTATTTCAATAAAAATCAACACTGTTTACGGCAGTTGAATAATCTAATACCGCATAATATGGAACATAAAATGTTGTGAATTAATATTTTCATAAGCTTGAACAAAGGGTAGAATTTTTCTGATAACACGTGTTATTATACATTAGGTGTGTGTGTGTGTGTGTGTCTATGACTGGGGTTGGCACCCCCTCAACTACTGGATTCTGAAAAACTCAGTATGGCTGAAAACAGCGTCGGGATTCGAACCTCGAACGCTCATTTATCCATATTCTTTGATCCAGTCCAGCTATGGAGCGCTCAGCTGCATTAGTGGGTTTGTACTAATATTCATAAAAATTTTCCTACGGTACAATAAGAGGTTGAAATTAAATGTTAAGTTCCATTTTCGTAGGATTTCGAGAGCATTTTAGGAAAAGGCTCTGGAGCGACACCAGCAGAATATTCATTTAACGAGTTTAAGACCCTCGTCTCATTAGCATTTGTACGGAAATATTAATCTAGATGCACCAATTTCTTAATACTTCACAGTCTGATACTGATAGCACTAATCCAACACTTGGAGGATTTATGAATAACCTAATACAATTTAAATTCTCATTATTTGGGTCAAGTTGCGCTCGATGTCGAAGTAGTCGACGTGTTTTTGTTGACGTGTTTGAACACGACGACAATCGCAGTTGACACTAATGGATTGTTGAGAGATGCGGGAGCTATATGTAAACAATATCTATACTTAGTACTACAATCTCAACAATGGTGATATTGGAGACAATGTAATAGTAAGCAACTGTTTAGGATCTGGGTCCGTTAGACTCTCACTGACACCATAACCTCAAATTTTAAGTAGATCATTTGTGCTAACGTGACACCACGCACAGGGTCTCCCTCAGGAAACACATTATTTCGCTGTGGACGCCTAAATGTCACCCAAGAGTTGACGAAATGGATTTGGGGCCATCAGAGCAAGAACACGTCATATTCACTGTGGTGAGTTGGCATCATTTAGTTACTGTAGGCCCACAACTTACTAGACACCATAAGGACACACCCACTGCGAGTGTGACATTGCGTCCGTTTATATGTTGCATCTTTTCTTTCGACCTCCCTTGACCAACTTTTGTTCTGTCTTATTCTAATTGACACAGATAGGCTAAACTAAGTTTTATAGTTTATGATAGGCCTATCTTATACAGTACTTGTTTCACATGCATCTTTGTTAATTTTCTCATCTGTCGCTTTCCTATCCCACATTGCCCTGATAACATTGAGTTCTGTAGTTTATCTGGCTTCCTCCATTCCCTATTTAGTAATTTTATTAAAGTGCAATATTCATTTTCACTTTCTATTCTGTTTATATCTCCTTTTACAAGCTTCTCTTATTATTTTGGTTTTGTTGCATTTCCTGATCCAGGTGTGCTGCACCTCTAACCTTCCCTCAAAAGAGGCAAAGGTCCTCTTTTCCTACTTCTCTCAATGCTTTGTTCTTATACACCCCTTTTAACCACCAAATTATCCCTCTTATTTCTCTTTTCGTTAGACCTTCAAGATTTATACTAATAAATTGCCTTAACTTATTTCACAAAACTCGAGGCGCGTTTTGGCGTTCCGTTTGGTATACTTTGGTTAGTACAAAAACAAACCAAACCGTTTTGGCGAGCTTTGGTTTTAACTCAGGTATAATTCGGTTTTAACCAGGCTCTTGAAATCAGTAACCAAGCTACTAAGCTGCGGTTACTGAAATTTTAATCACATTAGAAGCACCAATTCAAACATAATCTGGGGCCGATAACCTAGATGTTAGGCCCCTTAAAACAACAATCATCATCATCAAACATAATCTGAAATACGAGATATGAAATCATATTTGAACTTGAACCACTCAGCATGCAACAAATGAAATCATATAACTTAATATTAAATTCTTAGTGGTTTTTGCAATTATATATTTGACGATTTAGAAAAAGAGCTGTTGTGACGTTACTTGGTCAGTTGATATACGGCCTACGTTCTTTAAAGGATTATGGTGGCTCTTTTAATAGCGTACCGTACGTAGCGCACTACAGATCTTACCAGTTGTTGCTGTTGCTTATTTTTAGAAACTGCAACATTGCGGTCATATAGCCGTTGTATGTTTGGGTGTGTGTGGAATTTGGCTAATAACATATGTTATTGTGTTGGCTGTACTAGAGTGTGTTATAATTTGTAAATTGGGGATAGGATTGGGATGGAGGCGGCAGTGGCTATCTCGGCATTTGCCTTGAGTAGAAGTGGTAAACCATGGAAAAACCCCGGATGACTAAGGTAGGAATCAAACCCTCTTCTCTTCAGTTTAGCCTCATGAGGCTGAATGTTCCCCGTTCCAGGCCCTACACCACAATTCAGTTTTCTTGACAGAGCCGGGAATTTAACCCGTACCTCCGCTAGCCGCTACACCATCTGTTCATCATCGAACATCAGTTGAGGCGATCGGCTATGGTCACCATTGAGCTTTCCTTTGCCAAGTACCATATCAAATTCCAGTTTTTTTGTAACTACCATTTCTCCCCCTTATGAGCACACTACTGTGACTATGGAAAATCTCGTGTGTCACCCTAAAATTAATATGAAAATAAATTTCACTGTTTAACGATATCAAATATTCCCTAGGTTATAGGCCTACAGTGAAGCTCTTAAGTGCCCGTTCTCTGGACGCATTTAGAGCCATTGCGATATTTTAAAAATTAGTTTTGCCCTCTATATATTGTAGGAAACACATCTGGTCAACATCATCATCATTATTTATTCACTATATCAATTCCAATACCATTATTTATTCACCCTATCAATTCCAATACATATTTCGCCGCCATATTGTAACTTTTCTTAACCTATTTCGTTTTGGTGAGTGTAACCGCAAACTGGAACCAAAACTAACCCAGGTTAAAACCAGAGGGAGCGCCAAAACACTCCTTCTGTTAAGGTACTCTGTTACCAGCCTCTTCTCAGAGTGGGCCTACCTGCAACTCTGTCTGCACACTTCATAAGCCCCTACCCATAAGCTTTTCTTTGTTTGCTGATAGATTTAGGAGCTTTGCAACATTGTGGTCATGTAGCCCCATGTACTTGGGTGTGTTGGAATTTGTCTGATAATTTGTGTTATTGAGATGGCTGTATTTCTAATTCAGATGAGGATTGGGAAGGAGGTGGCCATGGCCTTAACATAGGAACCATCCCGGTATTTGCCTGGAGTAGAAGTGGGAAGTCACGGAAAACCACTTCCAGGATGGATCAGGTGGGAAACAAACCTAGACCTCCACGCTAACAGCGCTAGTCACTATACCAGAAGGTGGACTAATTTGTTTTTGTGGTGAATTGTAGTAGTGTGTGTAGGATGGGATAGGTACCTCGGAACTTGAAATAAGGTTCTATCCCAGCATTTGCCTGCAGAGAGAACGTGGAAAAGAACCACACTAAAGATAGCCGCTATGAGTGCCAGGATTTTAACTTGTTGCAGCCCTGTTTCGATTTAACGCGCTCTGTAATGCTGAAGTTATCCGAGACCTAGAGGACTCTCATTTTCCGATATCCTCATTTTTGGGAAGTCAGGACTCTTCAGTGTGGCTGTGTGTTGGGAGGAACTGATGGCCTCGATGTCCCAGTAAATTGGAATGTAACTTAGTGTGTGTGTCTTTCTGCAACAGGAACCTCTAGACCTGGTGTCCATGCCCGTGGCCACCGCACAAGAAGCCGACAAGTCGGAACAAGTCTTCGCCCATCGGATTGACAACAGGGTTAGTATTCAGATGAATAATAATAATAATATGTACACTAAACTTTTGGTATACCACGTCTTAATTGTCATGGTAGCCTACTTAACTTACCAAAGATCCCACTAGTTTCGCTACCACGTGGCAGCTACAACTGTGCTCGGCAATAAGGTGGCTTCTTAGCGCAGCTGATGTGACGTCACAATCTCTCTCCTTCTATTTTATTATTATACAACCCGTTCCGGCTTTGCCCGGGAACAGTTATGAATGCATTCAATATTTAGTGAGTCATAAGAGAATTTTCACCATCTATCGTCACTGTACATGATAAGAGAGAATGACGGAGCACTAAAACGGACAAGTGATAACGAGTACCTGTAAACAAAAATGGCGCGACGGGTAGTGAGCCCCTGCTACGTGTCGGGGCAACTTTGGCTTGAGCACAGTCAGATCAACCGGAGCGACGGACTAGCCGAGGGCGGACAAGGGGGGTTCTATTGTCACAGTTCTAATGCACTAACCTGTGTTGTTATAGTGTCTGCACGCATGCCCGGCTCGACTTGAGCCGATATCTCGCAAACAATTATTGGAAAGGGCCGTGTGATGGCTCGTTTTAAGGGCATTTTTTCTCACTCTTACCATGCACTACTTATTTTTTTGATTTGTACCAAAACAAACTTTTAGGTCATTGACGTTATTTTCCGATATAGAATCAAAATGTTCTCGAAAGAAAAACAAAATGAGTATTGTCTGTTGAGCCATTATATTAACACAAAATGGTGATTAAATGTCCAGCATAACTCAACACATCGCTAGCGTTTCGCCCCAGTGTACCAATTGGGCTCTTTGTTTTTCTTTCGAGAACATTTTGATTCTATATTCAATGCCAAGGCAAGGTTTATTGTTTTGGAGTGGAGTTTTGATTCCCGTGGTACACTGACATGCTCGTGACTTAGCGAAACGTCTTGCATGGCCTTCTCAGTGTGTGCCAGCTACGTGTCTTGGTAGGTGTACTTTTACCAACTTAAGAGTCCAATTGGGACACTGGGGCGAAATGCTAGCAATGTGTTGAGGTATGCTGGACATTTTATCACAATTATGTGTTAATTTTCCGATATTTCGTGAACCCATAATTGAAGAAACCTATGTGACGGCTTGTTTTACTCTGAGTGAAGACCCCTTTTTTATGGATTAAAGATTTATCCAAATAACCCAAAACTGCAAGGTGATTGACTTTTGTTTCCCCGATATTTTGTGAACCTGTAATGTTTGATTGATTGCTGACGATGGCTATGTTGTTAGAGATAGTTTCTCTAGGCGGGAAGAATGGTGAGTAAATATTTGTCATGGGATAGATTTTGTATGAAACATGCTTTGAATTGTTATATGAATGTAATATTTATATATTCCAGCTGGTAGCCAGCGACATAAAAATTGGACATAAATGCACGTTAAACAATGGATTGAAATTTGATACAATGCCATTATGTTCAAATGGAGCACCAAAGGTTTGTGGATTGTTCATGAAACAGGTTATTTCAATACTGTTGTGTAACCATTCCGGCTTCCTGTTAATGTCTCGTGTTTGTTGTTTGCAGCAAGAGGAGCGTGTCTCGCTGGCTCATGTCTGGGTCGTGGAGCCCAAATGCGACACGTTCCACTTCGAGGAACCTTTCACGATAGAGGACTGCGGTTCCGTGTTCACCATAGGACCGCCCTGTCCTGTGCCAGGCGAGGTGAGCTTTACTTTTATTTTCTTCATCCTCGGCTGGGCAGCATTGATGCGAGATTGTTCCTTTGCAGGAGACGTGTTCTTAGTCTTAGGGGTGTATAGGTTATTTCTTTACCCTTAGCAGATGATTATTTCCTTGTGTAGTCCTGCACTAGTTGTATTTTTTCTCTTCCTACCACCTCCCCTTCATCATCATATAATAATAATAATAATAAAATCAAGACATTATACCACAGTAATCAAAACTGAAGCACTATACGCCTCGGAAACCTTGTTAACTGCTGTCAATTTCATCTAAAAATTGAGCTATATCAGACGAAGTAGCACTACCCTGTCTGCGTGCCGCCACTTTCACGGCCGACTAACGTAAACAACAGCTCGTTCTTTATTTACTTGTAAAACTCGTAAAACAAAGTTTTGACACATCTAAAAGGCTGTGACATTGCTGATAGTTGTATACATTAACTACAGATAGCAGCACGCGTAATTGCTTCACACGCGTATATTCGTATTTACCGTGGAAACAGCTGGCGGGTATATTCCGACATACGTTCAGAACAGGAAACTAATATGTCGTCTGCTAAGGGTTAACTCTCTCCTTCCCTGGTTCTAGAAGTCATGCCCCTGTCAACTTCCCATCTAACTCCTGCCATCTCCCGGAAAATCCACTAGCTCGTGCGTAAGACAGGATTAGAGACACAGTATTTAGACCGACCTTGCTGTATGGAAGTGAGAGCTGATACATAAGCTAGAGGTAATTGATATGAGGGTGCTCGTAATGAAAAGAAAAGGTTAAGTTAGATGAGGTTGTTCGTATGAGCTGACTCTGATGGTGGGATCGTGTGATGAGAATGGGGGAGGAGAGATTAATGAGTTTAACTGTAGAGGGTAAGAGAAGCAGAGGTAGACCTAGGAGATGATGGTTAGATTCAGTGTTGAACTACTGTATTTTAAAGTGAGAGGTATAGAAGCAGCGGAGACTGCAGTGCTAACTGCTAATAGGGGATCACGAAGGCTTGCACACTAGACTGGATGCCGAAAGGTTGGTTGGTTCCTAAGTTTAGGGGCTGCGACAACGCGGTCATGTAGCCCCGTGTACTTTGGGTGTGTGTAGAATCTGTCTGATAACCGGTGTTAATTGTGATGGCTGTATTAGTGTGTGTATTTGTTTTCAATTCAAGTAAGGACTGCAAATAGTTCCTACTTTTGCCACCAAACGCCACCATCAACGACTACTTGTACGGAACTTATCTACTAGACGCCACCGCAGTCGGCTCTTGGCAACGAACGTAGGAACCTAAGAGCGTTGTTTACATTCTTAACCTATACAATTTTGCTTCACACAGGTGTAATTAGTGGAAGGTTCTTTAACATGCCATAAATCTATGGCATGGGTCTGCCGGCTTTACTTCCCCTCCGAAGGAAGGTATACTGAGGAATTTTTAACGCTCTTAAAAAATCCGACGACTTCGGCCGGATTTGAACCCGCGATCTTGGGCATAAAAGCTCAAAGGTAAAACAGTCTCAAATAAAAATGTATGTACAAGCTTGGATTGAAAAGCCTTGGCCCCTATTTTTTGCCCAAAAAATACATACAGGTAATTACAAATATACGCACTGTTCTACGTACCTTACTACTTTTCCACACAGTCTCCACATTTGTTCAGGCATTTGTCCTATCGCAGCACTAAATTTGAGATACCCCTGTGGTAGAATTCAGGAGGCTGACTTTGGAACCATCGTCGGACTGCTGTCTTGGCATCATCGTTGCACGTCCATCGCTGTCCTGCCAGGAACTTCTTCAGTGGACCCAAATCGTGGAAATCACTAGGGGCGAGGTCTGGTCTGTATGGTGGATGGTCCAGACTCTCCCAGTGAAATGACCGGAGCTTGTTGGCGGTTCTGGTTGCCACATGTGGTATCCCTATGTATAGTGATGTACATTTGGCCCTAATACTCATCTTAGTTACTGTATTGAACAGTACGACACTTCCAAACACTTCTAAGCAATCATAGAGATAGAATTTAACACAATGTAACCGTAACTTGTCATGTGGGCTTCAAAAAGCCTTTGTTGAGTGATTGTGGCCAATAATGATACATGTGGTGCTTATAATTGGCCGCGAGTGAAGTGAACAGGGAGGGAGATGCGATTGACATTTTACAATAGTTGGCCTCGGTGCAAATGATGTCTGGCTCAGTACTGCAGCATTGAAAACCTGTCCGATTTATCAAAATTCCGAAATAGTGAAGGGTGTCTACTACTCTGGATAACAGGGAATACTCAGGGAATTTTTAATTTCTGGAAAACTCAGAATTATCAGGGTATTTTAGTGAAATTCAGGGAATTTTAGTTTTACAAGTTTCGACCTTGAATAATTGGAAATTAGGAATTTCTATTTTGATGGGGGAAAAGTTTATTTTGGTGATGAAAAATGAAAATCCACAGCCTGCTTCCAGTCTCCGACCGGGTCAGGAATGGAATGAATGAAGCCCCCATCTAGCGGCGAGGATATGAACTGTGCCGGCTGCCGAGGCCTGACGAACTCCTCTGGGCCAATGATTAAATGAGTGACAGATGAAATGAAATGATAGTCGAAAGTGTTGCTGGAATGAAATTGTGACAGGGAAAACCGGAGTACCCGGAGATAAACCTGTCTGCCTCCGTTTTGTCCAGCACAGATCTCACATGGAGTGACCGGGATTTGAACCACGGACCCAGCGGTGAGAGGCCGGCGTGCTGCCGCCTAAGCCACGGAGGTTAGTATTTTGGAGATGATTGTTGTAGATGTATGTTCGTACTGACGTTAAATCAGTAAGCTCTCATTTCTTGTAAGATAGAGCACACAAATTACATGTGTAACTGTATTTGTATACGAATGTGTAACTGTATGATTTTTGAGAGCATTACTATTGACGAGCTACTTTCAACACTCGCAAGTACAATAGTTTTTCTGGATGAGAAATTTAGAAATTTTCAAAATATAGAAAAATATATTTTTCTTTGCTTTTTTTTTGTCTTATCAACTTTGCCATGCTTTATTGTTTGAGAACTTTTTGAAATGCTCTTTAAGCACAAACTCTGTTTTATATATTTATTATGGCCGTTACTGTTAATCAGGGAATTTTCTGATCTATCCTGGAAAAATCAGGGAAATCTGTTGGTTGGTTTTGGTAGACATCCTAACTATACAGAATTTGGCCAATTATAGACCGCTTAGAATCTAAGGCAATGGTACATTATCTTTCCTTTTCTTAGTTTTTAATTCGGCGGCTAATCGTTTGCCGTTGTTCCTCTGACATCACCCTCGTAAGCCGTCGTTGGACTTTGAACCGTGTAACATCTGCTGAATGGACCCATCACCGAAATTCCTCCCTGTGCGTGATGCTAGCATCCGTGTTGCAGTTCCCATCGTATCTCCTCCAGCCATCCTGTAGCCTAGTGTTTTTTGATTTAGAGATGTAATCAAAAATTTTCTTCGAGAGCCGATTACTGTCATCCTGTAAAGATGTCCATAAAATGTTAGTGTTCTCTTTTTAATAGAAACTGTAATTTCTTCTATATGACGGTAAAGGTCTTCATTTCTCCTCTTCATCCACCAATTTTCTTTATTCTTTTGGGGACCCAATATTTTTCGAAGTATTTTTCTTTCTTTTTTCTGTATATTAATAGCTTTGCATTGTTTTTATTTAGCAGTTATATGCATTGAAAGTGAAAGTACTTACAGAACTTACAGCAGCACTGTGTACTTGATTGGTTATCAAACATTTCAACGTCGTATTATAATATGGTCCAGTTACGATTCTAGTGTTGGAAGTAACAGTTGCATCTTTGTTTATAATATTTTAGAGCGAACGGTCTCGCAGAGAGATGCCGAGAGAAGCCGCCACAAGGAACGTCTCCAGTCCAGATGACAGAATCAAAACTCACATTCATCAGGTAATACATCTTCAATTAATTCTCATTAACACCGGGGGGGGAGGGAATAACTGTCCCGATCTTCAAGAAAGGTACTAGAACAGAATGCAGAAACTATCGGGGAATAACACTGATGAGTCATTGTGCAAAGATGTTTGAGAAAGTTTTGGAAAAGAGAATTAGGACAAGGATAGAAGGAGGGATGAGGGAAGAACAACATGGCTTCAGAGCAGGAAGGTCCACAGTGGATTTGATTTTTGCTGTAAGGCAGTTACAAGAACAGCACTATCAGTATGGAACAGATCTACTGATGGCCTTCCTGGACATTGAGAAAGCATATGACACTGCATGCATAAACAAAGTATGGAAGTCCCTGGAGGATAGAGGAGTAGAGAAATGGACTATAAGGTGGATAAGAGAGATGTACAAGGGAAGCGTGAGCTGTGTGAAAGTGGGAGGAGAGAGATCAGACTGGTTGGAACAGAGAAACGGCCTGAAACAAGGAAGTGCCTTGTCACCGTTACTTTTCATTGTGGTGATGGATGACATAATGACCCGAGTGGCACAAGTAATTGGGGAAGGAAAGATGAAAGCAATGGTGTTTGCAGATGATTTGATGATTTGGGGAAACAAGGAGGAGGAGGTACAGGAACAGTTGGACGTGTGGGAAGGAATAATACAAGGATATGGGATGGAATTTAGCATAAATAAGGGTGAGATGGTGATCACAACAAGGAAGAAGGAAAGAACCACAACGGGAATAACAATTGGTGGGGAACAGCTGAAGAAAGTGGAGAGTTTCAAGTATCTAGGAAGCCTGATACAAGATAATGGAAGAAACGATAGAGAAATAAATGAGCGGGGGAGGCTGGCGGAAGCATTTCCGAGGAGTGTGAGAAGTATGTTATGGAGCAAGGATGTCCCTCAGAACAGCAAAAAGATCATATATCGGACGTACTATGTCCCTATCCTGACGTATGCCTCGGAGACCTGGGTTATGAAAGGAAGGGAGAAGAGCAAAATACAGGCCAGTGAGATGAGGTTCTTGAGAAGCAGTATTGGAGCTACAAAGATGGACAGAATATGAAATGAGAGGACCAGAGAATTAATGAAGGAGGAACCATTACAGGATGGTATAGAGAAATCTAGACTTAGATGGTATGGACATGTAAAACGAATGGAGGAGAAGAGGATACCCAGGAGTGTACACGAGACGAAGTGGGAAGGAAAGAGACCGAGAGACAGGTGGCTGAAGGGGGTGGAAGAAAGCGTGAAGAAGAGAGGAGAAGACTGGACAAGGGTGGAGGCTGAGAGATGGTGGGAAGACAGAAGACGTTGGAGAGGCTTGTGTTCCAAACAGACCCGGCCAGTGGCTGGAAACTGTGCAAGATGATGATGGTGATGATGATGAACACCAGGGGGAGGAAGAACCGGAGCAGTTGGATGTATGGGAAAAAATAGTACTGTACATGGATTTGGGATGAAGTTTAGCACAAGCAAAAGTGAGTTGATGATCACCACCAGGAAGAAGGAGAGAGTCACAATGGGAATAACAATTGGGGGAAGAATTGAGGAAAGTAGAGAGTCTCAAGTAACTGGGAAGCATGATACAAGAGAATGGAAGAAACGACAGAAATAAATGAGCGGGGGAGGCAAGCAGAATTACTCAGGAAAAGTGTTAGGAGCCTGGTATGGAGTAAGGATGTCCCTCAAAACAGCAAAAGGGTCATATATAAGACTTACTACGTTCCAATCCCGACGTATGCGTCAGAGACCTGGGTTATGAAAGGAAGGGAGCGAAGCAGAACACAGGCTAGGGAGATGAAATTCTTGAGAAACAGTATTATAGTGACAAAGGTACAGGTTAAGAAATGATAAGATCAGAGAATTAGTCAATGAGGGAGCATTATAGGATAGGATAGAGGAATCAAGGCTTAAATGGTATGGGCATGTTAAGGGAATGGATGGGAGGAGGATACTCAGGAAGATACATGAGATGGAAACAGAGGGAAAAAGACCAAAAGGAAGACCAAGAGATAAGTGGCTGAAGGGTGTGGAGGACTGTGTGCGAAAGAAAGGAGAAGACTGGACTAGGGTGGTGACGGAGAGATGGTGGGAAGACAGAAGTTGATGGAGGGCTTATGTTCCAAACAGACCCGGCCAGTGGCTGGAAACTGTGCAAGATGATGATGAACACCCACAAAAGAAAATACATAAGCTAACAAAGTGAAATAAACTGTTTCCCGAGGGAACCAAGATATACCGTATTTGCTCGCGTATATCTCGCACTTTTTTCCCTGAAATTTCAACTAAAAAAATGGGGTGCGAGATATACGCGGGGGAGAGATATACGCGAGCCGAAAATACGAGTAAAATTTGTCGGTGCGAGATATACGCGGGGAATTTCCGTATTCCTCTTGTATTGTTTGGGCTTTGAAGATAAGGAAATCTGTGCTATACCACTCGCGCCAACATGCTCATATGTTTCGAAGATTGCGCAAGTAGGCCTACTGTTACATCGCAGAGAAACGCAGTTCAGTCTTCTCGAATCTCAATGATTTCGTCTTTACGTATTGCGTTGCTTCAGAGCTCGGCCGTGTGCAAGCATGTAAAGCGGCGCCGCGTGGGTGTTAGCACGCTTCAGCCGCGCTCGGCTAAGTTCGAGCTCGCTCGGGCATGTAGCGAGGAATCGATATGGAAGATATCGATCGCTACGCGTCTGTGCTCTAAATTCTGCCTTGAATCATCCTTAACGAGCTCATGACGTCTTTTTCATAGGTTCCTAATGTCGCATAACCATAACACACGAACTGATGCAAACTTGCGTAAACTGACGCTATACTGTAGTGCCGCTACGGACGTACAAACTCGGACAGACCTCGCGCAAGCATGCGATGCGGCGCCGGCGTGACTGTTAGCAGGCTTTAGGCCTACATTGTGTCTTCAGTCGTGGTCGGTTAAGATTGAGCTCGCTCGTACATGTAGTGAGGAATCGATGTGGAAGATGATCGATCGTATCCAATATAAATGCTGGAGTTCCTTTTCTGCCTTGAATCATCCTTAACGAGCTTATAACGTCTTTTTCAATGACGACTTGTGGCGCGCTAAATCGAACGTGTTTATACCTCAAGGTTATTACGGTCATTTATATGACGGCGTCAAAAATGAATGCGAGATATATGCGGATACTTTTTTTCCCCTGAAATTTCAACTAAAAAAATAGGATGCGAGATATACGCGAGCAAATACGGTATTTTCTTTGGATGAGCTGAATGGTTAGCTGTGTTAAGTATTGTTTGTATTTCGCTCCTGTGTACCATTGGGCTCGTCGGTTGGTATTATACACTTCACCGAGGCCGTACTAAATACGGTTAACTGAATCAATTTTTAGAAATATAAAGCATGATCAAAACGTTTCCATTTTGGGCATTGCTGCATTGTAGTGCAACTCTGATGCGGGTATATGTGCATTAATCTCAAATTATACGGTAAAAGCTGCCTTGTCAACCACTAGAAAGTTGTTTAATAATTAAAGTAACACGTACATGTTTAGTTTTATCAATGATAACTTCGTCAGCGTGAAAAATATTAGAAACTGCGGTATCTTAACAAATCCTAGTAAGAAATTTGATATCCTTACAATAAGTCATTAATTTAAATAAATGAAAGGTCACCTTTCCAATGTGCAAAATGTATTGAAATGGCTGACATCTCAGGTGGATATGGTACGACCAAGTATTTCACACATACTATAATTATTATTAATCCTTTTTTGTGACTTCTTATTTATTTAAATACCGACAGTGGTGGCTATGCTCGCTAAAGCGCAGCGTTAGGTCATGGGGCCAAGCTCTCCACTGACTCGGTAGACGCGTGGGTTCGAGCCCCACCGTCGGCCGTCCTTGAAATGGTTTTCCGTGGTTTCCCATTTTCAACACCAGGCAAATGCTGGGACGGTACCTTCTGACAGGCCACGGCCGCTTCCTTCCACACCCTTACCCACTTTCATTCATATTCATCCAATCTCCCATCCCGACGCGCAGGTCGCCTACGGGCGTCGACTAGAAAGACCTGCACTCGGCCTCTCAGGAGACCACACGACAAAAAAAAAATAATAATAATAAAAAAATTAAATTAATGACTTATTGTAAGGATATCCATTTTCCTATTAGGTTTTGGTTAAGATACAGTAGTTTCTAATATTTTTCACACTGACCAAGTTATCATTGATATAACGAAACATGTATGTTTAATTTAATTATTAAACTACCGTATTTACTCGGCTATAGGACCCCCTTTTCTTCTAAATTTTTAGTTCCGAAATTGACGGGGGGTACTATAGACTCGAACTTCCGCAAAAATCCATTATTTTGGGAAAACGAGAGAGTAAATATAAGCTATTTTATTTTGATGCTACATAGCACAATATATTTAATCAAAATAAGTGAAGTTTACATCTTTAATCAGCCCATTATGAGACTGCCATAACGACACTTAATATCCACTACTATTCTCGGCTACCCCCCAATGACTTTCACTACTATCCCTTGCCAAGCAAAAATCTTAGTATCAATGAAATAGAATGGAATGGACCAAGTATCACACATGGAAATGCAAACTTTATTTTTATTTGAACATAGGGAGGGAGAATGCATCAATTAGGGAACGAGTGATGATGCTCAACGATCTCATCTCACTAACATTTGTAAACACAACCGAGTACATATTATTCACATATTTCACATTAATATACCAATAACGTGTCTCACAAATGCCGACGGTTCTTGCTGCAAATGAAATGTGTTTAAAATAAAACTGAGAAAAAAGCTGCCTTCAAACACCACTTCTAAGTGCAATACAAAGAATAACAAAAGAATGCAGGCAAGATATGAATCCATAACTTTCATTGGCGGATTTCAAAACTTGGCGCTTCTACTCGCCCAATAGTGTGGCATCTTCTATTGGATATCGGGTGAAGCCTATTGGCTACACAATTCGATATCCTGCCCAATCGCGTACATGTACGCAAAATGGCGGTCGTATCATCTGAATAACAAAAATAATAATGTCACAAGAAAAATATTTTTGTCAGAAAAGAGCATGAATTTCAGTTGTAATTGAAAAAAAAATGTTAAGAAATCGTCAATTTCCAAGAATGTTGTATTTTGACTCTCTAATATTAAGGAGGGGTACTATAAGCGATTTCCAAGAATTTTGATTTTGGGTCTCGGAAATTGAGGGGGGGGGGGGGTTTACTTTAGGCGAGGGGGTCCTATAGCCGAGTAAATACAGTACTCCCTCGTGTTTGAAAAGGCGGTTTTTATAATTTAAGATGAATATCAGTCAACACGGATAATATTTAATACCATCTTCTTAATGGTTAATGTCTATGCATTTTATATAAGCATTACGAAATTGTGGTTATAGACGTGGTAATGATATGGGTAGCAGGAAAGATGGAGAAGATAAGATGAAAGCAATAGTGTTTGCAGATGATCACATGGTCTGGGGAAACAGGGAGGAGGAAATTCAGGAGCAACTGAAGGCTTGGGAAGAAACAGTGGGAGAGTACGGATGGAAGTTCAACATCAGTAAATGTGAGATCCTGTTAACGACCAGGAAAAAGGACAGACCAATGAGTGGGATAACACTTGGAGGTGGACAGCTGGAGAAGGTGGAAAGTCTCAAGTACTTGGGAAGTATAGTGGAGGAAAATGGGAGAAATGACAAAGAGATTACGGAACGTGGCAGACAGGCAGAAGCATTTCTGAGAAGCATTAGGAGCTTAGTGTGGAATAAAGATGTCCCACAAAAAAGCAAGGAAGTGTTATACAGAAGCTACTATATCCCGATACTGACCTATGCTTCAGAAACGTGGACAGTGAAGAAAAGAGACATAAGCAGAATACAGGCAGGTGAAATGAAGTTCCTGCGAAGTAGGATCGGAGTAACCAGAAGAGACAGGGTGAGGAATGAAAAGGTCAGGGAAATGGTGAAAGAGGAGCCCTTGCAAGGTAGGATTGAGACATCAAGACTGAGGTGGTATGGACACATAAAGAGAATGGATGAGAAGAAGATTCCCAAGAGGATACATGAGATGCAGATGCAGAAGAAACGACCAAGGGGAAGACCAAGAGATAGATGGCTGAAAGGAGTGGAGGAATGTGTCAAGAAGAGAGGCGAGGACTGGACTAGAGTGACAGCGGAGAGGTGGTGGGAAGAAAGGACTAAGTGGCGAGGCTTATGTTCCAAACAGACCCAGCCTGGTGCTGGAAATTGTACAAGATGATGATGATGATTACGAAATGCGTCCAATCGGGACCAACGTGCTGGTATTTTTTTCTTGTCTGACGAAGGACAAACACCGGTGGATATCCATCGTAGAATGTGTATGGGGCAGCATGTCTGTCGAAAACCACCATTCTTTAATTACCGGGGCCCATTGATTATTGATTTCAAGGAAACTGGTGTTTCCATCACTGGGGAATGGTACTGCACAACACTGGAGAATTTAAAGCGAAATACCTGAGAAAACAGCGACAAGGGGTGCTGCTCCACGTGCCCGTAACTCAGAAGGTACGCCAACACAAGTGGGAGACACTCATTCATCCACCCTTTAGTCCTCATCCCTCCTTATGCGATCATCATGCCTTTGGTCCCTTAGAATAGGTCTTTATTCTTATTAGAATGCCATATCCCCTCCAGGGACGTAGGCGGCCTGCATTAGAGCCCTTGACTTCGGCATAGGATCACTAACCAGGCATCCCGAGCCAGAGTTTGCGTGTGGTAGGGTGGCCAGTTCCTTTCCACTCCTCCTCGTGCCGTAGCATCCGGCAGGTTACCATTTAGCATCAAGATGCTGGGAGACCCCGTACCAGACCATACCAAGACTTTTAAATTCTTGGCAGAGCCGGGGATCGAACCCGGTACCTCGGGGCTGACAGTGAACAATGCTAGCCACTGCACCACGAGGTGGTGTAAAATAGGCCTTAAGGGTTCGCAATTCCTGTCGGACGAGGATGTGCAGCAGGCGGTTAAGGACTTTTACATGCAGCAGGACATGGTGTTCTTCAATCTGGTGCGTCGGTGGAATGAGTACCTCAGTCCTCACAGATTTTGGTCTGTGTGGTCGTGAAAAGGAAACTTTTAGATCAAGCCTTATATTTGAAAATAGGTAATCTGTTATTATGGTCATTCGGAGAAAAAAATACCGTATTTACTTGGCTATAGGATCCCCTCACCTATAGTACCCTCCTTAACCCTAGCAATACCAACGGGGGGGAGGGGGGTTTCATGACCACCAGTTCCATTCTTGACGGTTTGTTTTCCTTCTCTACGCTTACTGTACAGAAAGTTATTGTCTGTTTTGAATGCGGTCACCTAACCACACATTTACTTTAAAAAAAAATTAATTCTCCTATAAGATATTAACAATTTTCTTTTGGTGGGCACAGAAAGTTCGTGTGCTTCGTCGTACTGTGGACTGTGGTAAGGGCAAAAGTACAACAAAGTTAACAAAACCTCCACTGGTTGCAAGAGGTACACATGCGGAAAATACAGCAAAGAACAGTTGTATGTTCCATGTGTGTTAAAGATGGCGAAGAGTAGGATCAGTGAATAATTTACTTTCTGAACTTCGTTTTTCATGTTTTTTGATTTTGTTTGTAACTGTTGTTAATTATGTTATTTTTGCCATATAAGGTTCATTTAAGGTTCAAAATACAAGATATGTTGATTAAAGCATAATGCAAATCACACAAAAGGTTTTTATTATACTGGTCACAACCGTTGGTAGCCCGCGGTTTGAAAATAGCATGGTATTGTTAGGGTTAATTATTGAGAGTCAAAATACAATATTCTTGGAAATTGACGAATACTTAACTATCGTTATTCACATTGCGGCAGCATTTTCTGTCTTGCGCTTCTAAGACAGTCTGTCGAACAAACACAACGCGGCTATAATGGGGAAAGTGTGATATCTTTTTCAGAAGTGGTTGACAATAATCATGGAATATACTTAAAACTCAGTAATTCTTCTAGGTTTGTGCTGTGTCTTGTGTGGGGTTTTGCCTAGGTCACCAAGCAGGCTCATCAGCGGGCTCTTGGTGTCCCCGCCCGGACCCCCACAGGAGTAGCGAACTGAGTTTTAATTCACTGGCCGTGAAAGCCAATATACCATCTTTTTGGAAGCCTTCATAGGGAGGTTATGGCTGCTTGAGCTTTTAGTTCTCGCACTAAAGAGGCACAGGTGTGCTTCATAAAAAGCGAAGTAGCATGAAGTTCGCTACCGCTGATAAACTTCGTTTATTTTGGTTAAATAAATCGTACTATGTAGCATCAAAATAAAATAGCTTATTTTTTCTCTCTCCCTTTCACAAAATAATGGATTTTTGCGATATTCGCATCAATAGAAACCCCCCAATTTCGGAAATAAAAGTTTAGAAAAAAAGGGGTCCTATAGCCAAGTAATACGGTATATCCTGGGTCCTTTGGGGAAACAGTTATTGTAATTAATAAGGATGAGTGATTACTGTATGTAGTTCGTTTGTACCTGATGACATGAGTGTTTTTTTTTTGTGTTCTAGAATGAAGCCATCCTTGGAATTAGCAGTTCAGATCCCAGGTGAGTGCGACTCTATTACGTCTATGTTTGTGATAAACTTGTTAAATGTGTACTGACCTTCAACGACTTGGAAAATATCTCAGGAAAATTCCCTTCATTTGTATCCCTCCAAAACACAAGTTATCATAATTGGCTCTCAAAAACTATTGACGTCACTCCGAGATCAAATTATTCCTCCAATTGTACTGAACAACAATGAAATTCCATACTGTCCTACAGTGAAAAATCTAGGTGTGATAATAAATCAGACTCTTAACTGGTCTGAACATGTACAGAGTGTATGCAAGAAGATTTTCGCAACACTCCACTCCCTCAAAAGAAAAAAAAGAAAAATAAATTACCATTTAAAGTAAGAATTCTACTCATACAGACACTAATACTTCCTATTCTTGACAACTGTGACATTATTCTTGTAGACGCAACCAAAACTTTGAAAATTCAATGAGCTCTCAACTCTTGTATACAATTTATCTACGATCTGAGCTATGATAAAACATCATCATCATCATCTTGAGCAGTTTCCAACCGCTGGTCGGGTCTGCTTATGATAAAACATATCACTCCCTATTATTGCGCTCTTTCCTGGCTGAAACCTGAACTACGTCGATCATATCACATTCTTGTGCAGATTTTCCGATTATTGTCTGACGATAGACCACTATACTTATCAAATAAATTCAAGTATTTGTCTTCTTTCCATGGTAATAATACACGCTCTGGTTCTTCCCTCTCCATTCCTATTCATTGCTCTATACACAACAACTCTTTTCATGTGGTGGGGTCTAGGCTGTGGGATACCGTTCCAGCCAGTGTCAGGGGCACCACCTCACTATCTAAATTCACGACCACCTGCTAGGGCTGCCTGCTGAACACTGCTGACCGATAACAAGTGTGACTGGATGAGTGAATGAGAATGTGAAAGTCAGTATCTATGTCAATTATTATTGTTTAATTTTGTCAGCTATATAAATGTCATAATATGTTTATTGCATTGATTTATTTATTTACATAGTTTACGCCCACATTGGAGCACTTAAATCAATCCATATACACTACAGTCTTTACAATATTAGTTGTAATGGCTTCTCAACTTCCTCTTCTCCTTCCAGAGCTTCTTTAATCTCTCCGACCTGGCCGCCCTCTCTTCATTTGTAATGGTGTACTGTTTTCGTTTGACTGTTTTTAATTTCAATCTTGTATCCCTACTTCTCAGAATTCTCTTCTCTTTTCTCTCTGCAATTTGTTTCACTGTAATATTTAGCTCGTCTAAATCATTCTAGACCTCAACGAACCAGTTGTTCTTGGTTTTACTTTTCCAAAAGAAATTGAATAATTGTTTCAGTAGTCTGGTGTCTGGTAGTCTTACTATGTGGCTGAAAGAGGCAATTCTCCTTTTTCGCATTGTATCCACAATTGATTCATTTTCCCGATAGACTATTTCATTAGGCAGCAGTCTCCATTGTCCATTTACTTGATGTTTTTTATTGATGATTGTCCTGATGATCCTTCTGTCTATTTTTTGGATTTTATCTGTTGTTGCTTCGGTATTCATCTTAAACAGGGTTTCAACTTATAAGAAGAAATCTCTCTCGATGAATGCCAAATTCAAACATTATGGTTCAGTAGTTAAACCTGAAGCAACTTATGCAAGTGAAACTCTGTTTAAGATGAATACCAAAGCAACAACAGATAAAATCCAAAAAATAGACAGAAGGATCATCAGGACAATCATCAATAAAAAACATCAAGTAAATGGACAATGGAGACTGCTGCCTAATGAAATAGTCTATCGGGAAAATGAATCAATTGTGGATACAATGCGAAAAAGGAGAATTGCCTCTTTCAGCCACATAGTAAGACTACCAGACACCAGACTACTGAAACAATTATTCAATTTCTTTTGGAAAAGTAAAACCAAGAACAACTGGTTCGTTGAGGTCCAGAATGATTTAGACGAGCTAAATATTACAATCAAACAAATTGCAGAGAGAAAAGAGAAGAGGATTCTGAGAAGTAAGGATACAAGATTGAAATTAAAAACAGTCAAACGAAAACAGTACACCATTACAAATGAAGAGAGGGCGGCCAGGTCGGAGAGATTAAAGAAGCTCTGGAAGGAGAAGAGGAAGTTGAGAAGCCATTACAACTCTAATATTGTAAAGACTGTAGTGTATATGGATTGATTTAAGTGCTCCAATGTGGGCGTAAACTATGTAAATAAATAAACAGGGTTTCACTTGCATAAGTTGCTTCAGGTTTAACTACTGAACCATAATGTTTGAATTTGGCGTTCATCGAGAGAGATTTCTTCTTATAAGTTGACCGTGTGACTCGTTGTGCTTGTCTCAGTTTTGTTGTTCTGTACTCTATTGCGGCTTTCTCATTTAGGTTCCAAGTTAGTTTCCCCAAGATACTTGAACTTTTTTTTTTACAACCTTAATTTGTTTGTTATCATTTAGTTGAAGGACAGGGGTGTCCAAAGCCTCCGTGGCTTAGGCGGCAGCGCGCTGGCCTCTCACCGCTGGGTCCGTGGTTCAAATCCCGGTCACTCCATGTGAGATCTGTGCTGGACAAAACGGAGGCAGACAGGTTTTTCTCCGGGTACTCCGGTTTTCCCTGTCAACATTTCATTCCAGCAACACTCTCCACTATCATTTCATTTCATCTGTCATTCATTTAATCATTGCCCCAGAGGAGTGCGTCAGGCCTCGGCAGCCGGCACAGTCCATATCCTCGCCGCTAGATAGGGGCTTCATTCATTCCATTCCTGACCCGGTCGGAGACTGGAAGCAGACTGTGGATTTTCATTTACAGGGGTGTCCACCTCGAAGGTTGGCATAATCTCTGTCTTTTCAAATGAAATTTGTAATCCCACTTTTGCTGCAATGTTTTCCAGTTGTTCAATTTGGACTTTAGCCTCTTCCACATCATTTGCCAGTAATGCAAGTTCGTCTGCAAATGCCAGGCAGTTTAGTTTAATATTTCTACCAATCTTGATGTTTGGTTGGCATTTCTTTCTCCATTCTCTCATGACCTTCTCCAGTACACAATTAAACAAAATAAGTGAGAGACCTTCCGGTCGGAGACTGGAAGCAGGCTGTGGATTTTCATTTTCAGGTGAGAGACCATCCCCCTGCCGAAGGCCGGTTGTGATTGTAAATGGTTTTGACAATTCTCCTCCAAATTTAACTTTTGCTTTAGTATTCTTGAGAGTCATTGTATTGTATTAATGTGGTTTAGTGTAAGAGAGAGCCAAGAGCCCTAACTGCGCCACCAATAAAGGCAATAATAATAATAATAATAAATGACGGATATTCCAGTCCCAAGAAAAGCGGGCGACCCAGAGGTCAATGTCCCAAGAGCTCAGCCCAGAGAAGCAAGGAGTACAGAGACCGGCGTCGGGCGAAGCTGGCCCGTCACAGATCATCGGACACAGTGTGACGTCTGTTACCTCAGTTGCAATGATGGACCGAAGAAGCTGCCAGCCAGTAGCATCCATATTTGTCATGCGTGATATAATGCTGTTGTTGGTTAGTTAGTTATTTATTGAAGTTTGAAGGGGCAGAACTTTTCTTTTTTCTCTTGGACATTGAGGCCCATGTATTTTGGTGTGTGTGTGAATGTTCTTCTGCCCAGTATTATTCTTGCACATTTTAGACGATCCAAGATCTTTGAGGGTGGCATTAATATACTCCATGTCCTCCCACTGTTTATTTGGTATACCACAGGGTCGCTGGCCATCAGGATCCTGATGCACGGCTGTCTTGGATCTAATCATGGCGCAGTCAGCTGGAATTTGAGACTGCACAAATATCAGGGAGCCGCATCAGTAGATTTACCGGCACGTTAATGATTCCCTTCGAGGCAAAGTTTCTGCTCCTCGGCTTCTGTAAAAGCCTTGGTATTTAAAAGAGACGTAACATTCTTCTTCTTATTATTATTATTACATAAGTTGTTTATACATGAACCCCCACCATATGTTTGGGAATTTTGAAAAATATTTCCGTTAAAAAATATTATATTCGACAGCCTACACAATGTAACTACTGGTAGTATATTTTGTTAAAAATGTGTATAAAACAAAGTCCCTGATTCTTGGATATAACGGGTAACCTCAAGAACCACTGGAGGGATTTGATATGTTTTTCACCATTCTGTAAAGGGTATTTTGAGGAAGGTTTCTGTAGAAAAACATTCATTTATGACCAAAGGAAGCCGAGCAGTAACAATTTCAGTGAATCGAGTCCAAGAAAAACCTGCTGTCCATGCCCCTTTTATGCTTACGCTGGGTAAACCGTTAAAAATATCTTCATACTATGGCTGTAAGAATTGTTCAGCATGAAAAGTTCTACAAGAAAGTACGCGAGAGCATATCTCTATCTTCAATACATCGCCCACTATAAGTGTTTTTACGTTTTAATTTCTTCCAACAATCTCCATTCAGTGGAAATTTAAATTACTAGCTTCGGCCAGCATTAAACTGTCGAGTCGTGTCGAGTTAACACTTCAGAGAAGAGGATATGTGTTTGGAGTCTCACTGTTCACCTCGGCTTTTCTGAATTGCGTCTGGGACCTGCCGTCTGGGCGTCTTTTAAGCTTACGTTGGGTAAACCTTTGAAGATACCAGGCGTAGCCGGGACGCTAAGGTGTGTGTTTCACAGAACTCAAGCTCTTAAACCAGAGGGAGTTAGAAGGTGTGGTTTGTACCAAAATATTACAAACAGTCTCAATTGCAGAGGAAATATCTTGCATTTCGTGAAATAGGCTATATTTATCTGTTTATAAAGTGCGTTTAAAACAAATACCTAGGAGAGTGGATAATTAACGACTCACAGGATAAGACAACAATAGAAACGTGTATGCATAAATTACAAAGGTGTTTTCATATGACAAAAAATATATACTGGGTTTGTCCTGAAAGTAGTGAGACTGAGTCAATTAAAAAAACATTATTGACAGAAATGATACATATGCTCAATATTCTTCAAAGTCAGACTCTTCTGCATCCACACACCGCTGTCAGTGGGATTTCCTACCCTCATACTCTTTCTGGTGGAGGCAACCGGAATGATGTCGAGCTTCCTCGTCACGGTCTGTTGCAACGCTTCCACAGAGCCGTGACGATGTCCTTTTAGGGTGGTTTTGAGGCGGGGGAAGAGGAAAACGTATGTTGGGGCAATGTCGGAACTGTAGGGTGGCTGAGGCAGGGCTGCGATGTTGTGTTGGGCCAGGTACACCAGCACGTGGAAGGCTGTGTGGCGCGGCTCATTGTCGTGATGGAGCCACCAGGAGTTAGCGATCACTGGGCAGATACGATTCATGCAATTTCTCAGCCGTTTAAGGACCTCCACGTAAAAACCTTACTTTGCGGTCATTGTCCAAAAAATTCTTCACTCTTGCCACATTTTCATCCGTTTTGGTGCTCGAAGGTTGTCCTGAACGTGCGTCGTCTTCAACGTCCTCTCTCCCCTCCCGAA
Source organism: Meconema thalassinum (assembly GCA_946902985.2). Classification (NCBI taxonomy): domain Eukaryota; kingdom Metazoa; phylum Arthropoda; class Insecta; order Orthoptera; family Tettigoniidae; genus Meconema; species Meconema thalassinum. Next base: position 226,274,878 of record OX336395.1, on the reverse strand, counting down.
ACAGCTTGTGTCAGTCAAAAACACTCAATCTGCCCATGGTGATATCACCGTAAGCCATCTTGATCATATAGTGAGTCTCTTTCCCAGTTTTGCCGAGCCTAACACAAAATTTGATATAACAAAGGAGAAACTGTTCCGCCTAGTCAATACATTTATTTACATGTACCATATAATAACAAGTTTATAACTTGTTGTAAATAAATGTATTGACTAGGCGGAACAGTTTCTCCTTTGTTATAGTGAATCCGTCAATATGGAAAATGAACTTCTTTCGGAGCACAATTTACAAAATTTGATGGTGTAGTGCGCTGTTTCAACAGACGAATCGTGACGAGTGTACTTGCAGAGGTTATGGAGACAAGCGATTTACACTCTACTACAGCTGGGAACCAGTGTGGCTGGCTCCCAGCCTTCCTTACATCCCACTCCACCAACCCCAGGCGGAGAAGCCGCGGGCAGGTTGTCCGTCTGCGCGGGGAAAATCCAGTCCGACTACTTTCAGGACAGACTCTGTATAATAAAAAAACCTTATCCTGGAACACTAAATTAAGGCACTATCAAACAGTGGTCAGACCTGAAACTCTGTATGTGGCAGAAACACTTAAATTGCAAGATTTGGAGATTTAGACAAATTAGAGAAGACTGAAAGATGAATTCTGAGAAAAAATACTGGGAGCTAAACGAAATAATACCGCAGAATATAGGTTACGGCCAAATAGAGAGTTATATTTGAAATGTGCAAAATTAATTGATATAATGAGAAAGAGAAGTTTACAGTTTTTCGGGCACATATATAGCATGGAAAATCGTAGACTAACTAAACAGATCTTCAACTTATTGAATAGTTACAAATCCAAACCCACATGGTTCATTGAAATTGACAAAGACTTGACACACGCCAGAAATTAGACAGACACAATAGCAAACAGATCACTCTTCGGAGAAGCTATTCAAAAGGCAGAATTTCAAGAATTTCTCCTTTCTCTTCTAACTTTTCCTTTCTTTCACCATCTGCTCCTTCTTCAGTTTCTTCCATATCATCTTCTTTCCTACGTCCCCCACCTCTCTGATAATTTTCCTGCTTCTAATGTCCTTCTTCATTTAATTTTCCATAATTTCCTTCTATTTCAGCCACTCCAGCACCACATACTACACACATCTCCTCCATTTCTCCTCCTCTACAGCCACGCTCACAGATTCTACTATCTCACTCAACTTGTCGATGCTAGACTCCTGTTTGCTCATCTGTTAGTTCACTGACACTACCTTCTCACTCATCTTGTCGATGCTAGACTCCAGTTTATTCATACTGGCCTCTTGTTTGCTCATGTGTTCGGTCACTGACTCTACCTTCTCACTCATCTTCATCACCTGCTCCATGAGCATTTTGACCAAACTATTAGTGCTCATATCCCGCATTCGTTCCCCACGTTGGTGCGCCATATTGTAACTGTATTAATATCGGGTAGTGGTTGTTTTTGCACATGAGGGAATCTTTTTATTTCTCCAAAACAAATTGCTAGACCTCAGAACATAACATCATATAATTAAAACATCACAACATTCCTGACTCCTCTCCATACTATTCTTTTTCCATAGACCAAGATAACCTTTTCATTTCTTACTGGCATAATCTCAACAGACTTCCAAATTTTTTTATAATCATATATTTTCATATCACCGATCCTCTACATTCTCAAACATAATCTTGATACCATTCTTGACAAAGAGAAACTAAACAAGTGAACATCATAAAAAAGAATATTTCTGCAGATATGCCAATCAAATGAGCATGGCCCCCTCCTACCTCACTGCCGGACTATTACAAAAAATCCCATAGCTCCATGCACTAGATTCCTTGCCATGACCTGGCAGCAAGATCTGGCCATGCTACAAACCTTAGAGTAACCTTAACCTATAAAATAAATAGTTACAACTCAAAAAGGGAAAGATCGTCACTCTAGAAGGATGAAGGAAATTTGGAAACACAGGAAATTGAATACAATGGACAATAGCCAACGTTGATTTATCGTACCCTCCAAATAGGTTATTCGAAATAATAATAATAAGAAGTGCATTTAAACAAATAAACAAGATGATAGCCGTTGCCAGAACTGTGCCGCGTCGAGCCCGCATTACAATTAAGCTGGGCAGGTGGTCTATACTCATTGGGCGCTCACATTAATGTTATTGGTCTTTCCGTCCCTGTTAACTACCGAGGCTTATATTAGAGACCCCGGGGTGCCCGTATTTTGCCCCAATGGGGATCTTTAACATGCCAGTAAATCTACTGACACTGCTCCCTCGTACTTGTGCACCCTCAAATACCAGCTGACTGTGTCAGGGTCTTGGGCACAGCAGGCGAGAATGTTACCTCTTCGTCACGCAGAAAGAAAGCGAATAGGTTTTATATTTTATACATTGCATGATAAAGGAAGTAGGAGACTTCTGTTACTTAGGAAGCAAAATAACCAGTGATGGACGAAGCAAAGAGGATATAAAAAGTAGATTAGCACAGGAAAGGAATCTGTTGACATTGAATATAGGTTTAGGTATTAGGAAGTCATTTTTGAAAGCCTTTGTCTGGAGCGTGGTGCTCTATGGAAGTGAAACTTGGACTGTTGGTGCAACAGCAAAGAGGAGAATAGAAGCGTTTGAAATGTGGTGTTACCGGGGAATGATGGGTAGATAGGGTAACAAATGAAGAGGTATTGAGACGTGTGGGAGAGGAAAGATGTTTCTGGTGACTCCTAATGAAGAGAAGAGATAGCTTGGTAGGACACATACTAAGACACCCAGGAATAGCAAAGTTAATTATGGAAGGAAGGGTCGAGGACAAGAACTGTAGGGGTAGACCAAGGTTCGCATGGTGGCCACTACTCCTGGAAATCCTGGAAAACTCCTGGATTTTATTAGGTCTGGAGAACTCCTGGAAAATGACAAAAAAAATTGAAAACTCCTGGAAAATAGCCACTGTTAATTAATTATAAAAATCTTTCCATCTTAAATCATACTCCCGCTGCGGTTTTGGGTGAGCACTCTATCGTTAACGAAATAAATTTCCTCAGGCTTCCTGTTTCTGTGTGGGAGAACACGCGATAGTATTTTTGTAAAACATATTGAGGATAGACAACTTCACCGCAATAAAATTGCAGGCGGCATTCTTTTCTCTTTTATTTTTAAAGCGGATATTTGAGTCACAAAGGTTTTTTTAAAACAACAATTAAATCATTTGTGTGTAGGCTTGCGTATGAATAACGCAATCACCACTAATTTTTGTCAACATCTGTATAAGTAAACCAAACACAACTGCTTTATTTTGGTCTTGAAGTAGGCAACCGATAACCCCCCCTCACACTTATTTTTAAGTCTGGAAAAATGAGAATTACTCCTTTAAAATCATTGACCGATTTGAGTGGCCACCTTGAATATATTAAACAGATTGGCTCGGATGTAGGGTGTGGTAGCTATGTAGAGATGAAATGATTAGTTCAGGACAGGGAGGCATGGAGAGCTGCATTAAACCAGTCAAAAGACTGAAAACTCAAACTACAACATTGCGTGCTTAGTAAACAAGAGTGTGATTCAAGTCTAGCGGCCAGGGATGATGTCTGTGTTGCTTCTCGTAGAGCTGCCTGTATTTACCGTAGTTACCACTGTGTCTAGACTTACCTTCAATAGAATGTATTATTTACACTTATTGTAAGCAATATTTATTTTTGAATATTATTTTGATTGTAAGACTGATTATTAATATTAAAGAAGTCTATAAACCACTGAGTTATATTTAATTCCCGTAATCATGCCTGCCAACCCTTCTGATTTATTCGCAAACTTTCCAAATGGTAACAGTTGAGGAGTGCTGAACCTGCTAGAAAACTACTGAAATTAGCCGAAAAACTTTTGTCATCATCATCATCAGCATCGATTCTCCACTCCAGCAGGCCGGGTGTGGGAATGAACAAGCCCCTTATATATAACTGCCTCAGAACTAATTGACCCTTGTGAAAATCTAGTAGGAAGCTGAAGAGAGAGTCTGCTTTTCTCAGCCTGCTGGGTGCTGTCCGCTGCGTCACCCGTCAGTCGTCAGGAGTACACTCTGTTCCCGCGGTAATTGTCACTCACTCACACACATTATAACAACCATTATTTATTTCACTCGTTACAAACTGTATTAGAGGTGACTAGAATAATTAAATGGCACTAATACGTGTAATGGAATAATACTTCAACGAAAATTTTATGACTATATAGTTCAGCACTGTACTGTTCATTATCAACCTTTCTTTCTGCGTGTTGTAGTACGATGCGTTGTCAATAACAAGCACTGAGCTGAGTTCCAAATTAGGGATCAACTTTTCTTTTAACCAACGAATATAATATTCACTGTTCATAACTTTGTGGTAGTCCTCACTTCTTTTATTGGACTGGTAAATAAGTTGCACGTTGGGAACAACTGGCTGACTGTACCTCTCTGTTATAAATCTGTCACAAGAAGCAGCCTTTCTTCCTTCGACCCCGCTCGCCCCTTCCCAACCCTCTTCTGCATTGTAAGCTGTCATTGAACTTGAGGTAGGCCCGGTGGCCAGCTTCAGTTTCTCACTCATGGGCCAATTAGTTCCGAGGGACTCATAGCTGTCTGTCCTGCCACCGCTGTCCTCCATTCTACGCTCCTCTTAGTGAAAGGGCGGATTCGGTGGGATAGTCTGTAGCATGCTGATCTTCTATGCCCAAAATCACGGGTTGAAACCCGGCCGAAGTGGTCCGATTTTTTTAAGAGCGTTAAAAATCCCTCAGTATACCTTTCTTTGGAGGGGAAGTAAAACCCCATGTCATAGATTTATGGCATGAAAAAGAACCTTCCACTAACTACACTTGTGTGAAGTCAAAATTTGTACTGTAGGTTAGATTTGATTAGTTCCAACGTTCGCCGCCAGGTGCTGACTGCGATGCCATCTAGTGGCCAAGTCCGTAAGCTAGGTGTCATGGACGGTAGCATTTGGAAGCAAAAGTCGGAACTACTTGAAATTATAGTGTGCAGTCCTCACTTGAATTAAAAACAGATAGCACACACTAATACAGCCATCACAATTAACACCGGTTATCAAACAGATTCTACACACACCCAAAGTACATGGAGCTACATGACAGTGTTGTCGCAGCCCCTAACCTAAGGAACCAACCAATCTTAGTCAAAGCTCTGTGGACTTGCTTCATCCTCCCATCTCGAGGTCTACATCTTGGTCTCTTGCCAATTAATGCAGTTTCACATACAGTGTACTCCCGGTAATTCAATGTTTGCTTTGCGGTTAATTCGTGGGTCTCCAAGAATATTTTTTAAATGTAGTAATTCTTACAGAAACTAATCATCCCGCTAAAAATAATGTTTCCGTCGTTTAAACGAATTTTAACACGATATGATGTATGGAGACTAAATCATTGCGATTTGTGATCTTTCTCTCTTTATTCGTGTCAGAAGTATCATTATTTGAAAAAGAATATGAATACAGGATATCTACATTTCCACTATACATACAGGTATATTATATAAACAAATCACATATTGATCAACAAATTTGAGCTAGATGATTTTTGCCCAGTATTGGGCGACGTCAATAGCGCCGGAGGAGGCTGCAATCAAATCTTTCATGGTGCACTTTGAAGGACATAAGTCACACTGACATAAATGTTGGATTGTCTGCAGCTCTCCACAGTCACATAGTGATGAGTCGCTTGAGAAACCCCTGCTTCTTCATCTTGCATAGTTTCCAGCCACTGGCCGGGTCTGTTTGGAACACAAGCCTCTCCAAGGTCTTCTGTCTTCCCACCATCTCTCAGCCTCCACCCTTGTCCAGTCTTCTCTCTTCTTCATGCTTTCTTCCACCCTTTTCAGCCACCTGTCTCTCGGTCTTCCTCTCGGCCTCTTTCCTTCCCACTTCGTCTCGTGTATTCTCCTGGGTATCCTCTTCTCCTCCATTCGTTTTACATGTCCATACCATCTAAGTATAGATTTCTCTATGCCATCCTGTAATGGTTCCTCCTTCATTAATTCTCTGGTTCTCTCATTTCTTATTCTGTCCATCTTTGTAGCTCCAATACTGCTTCTCAAGAACCTCATCTCACTGGCCTGTATTTTGCTCTTCTCCCTTCCTTTCATAACCCAGGTCTCCGAGGCATACGTCAGGATAGGGACATAGTACCAACCTTCGGGCTGACTACCTAACAGACAGACGTCCAATATATGATCTTTTTGCTGTTCTGAGAGACATCCTTGCTCCATAACCTGCTTCTCACACTCCTCCGGAATGCTTCTGCATGCTTGAGGAACCCCATTTCCGCAAATTTACTTTTGTTCTGCCGACTCCTGTATGGAGTCTGCTAAGGGCTTTCCAGGTTGTCCATTTCTCCTGGTGTTCAAATGGAAGTCTTTCCTTTGGCTCCATCCAGTTGGAAAGGAGGTTAGTTCTTTCTTTCCACATCTTGATCCTAGCATTCTCTGCTTTCCCTTGAAGCTTAACTGTTGTGTGGAGAAAACACTTTCTAGATTTCAGCCTCCGTGTGGCAGGATGGTATCCATAGAGGGGATGTGCTTCTGAAGTAGATGATTGGAGCCTCTCATTGTTAGCTGCTACCTCCCTACGAATCTCACCAGGAGCAATACAAGCTAGAAGTTGGATCTTCTCAATAGGTGTTGGTTTTAAGCATCCTGTAATGATCCTGCAACTTTCGTTGAGAGCGAAGTAAATCTGCTTCACATGAGCTAACCTGTACCAAACCGGGAAGGCATATTCGCCTGCAGAGTAACATAAAGCTAGAGCTGATGTTCTGATAGTTTGTGGTTGTGATGACTTACTGCGTTTCTCAGAGATGTAAAATTAGGCCTACTTGCGCACTGCTACCGGAATGCTGCAATCTTAGAAACATATGAGCATGTCACCGAACGGGGTATAGCACGGATTTCTTTTATCTTCAATGCTGAGACAGTGCAAAGAGCCATGAAAGCTAGGAGGATATTGTACGGAATTTGACTGTCGGTGAGAAAAACGGAGATCCAGTAGATATCGAGTGTGGGAGTGATGCCACGGAAATCCCGAAAGTTCCCACAGTGTCTGTACTCACACTCAGGGCTAGATTTGTGATGGTATGCACCGGTACGCCGTACCGAAACCTCTGATCAGGGGAAAAGACGAATATATAACATAAATTTTAGAAATGTGCACCTTTAGTTGAAAGTCAAGGTCAACTTGGTATTTGACTGGACAATGACATTAAAGACAATACTTTTGGGGAAAAAGATATTGAGTCACCAGCCGTTTGCTTTCAATTGAACAAACGAGAGACACTTAAGCATTTAGTGAATATGTTTTTGACAATTGTGAGCACTTAAGTGGAAAAAATAAAACTAAGTATCCCAACACAGGAATTTGCTTCTGTTGACAACTGCAATCAAGTCAGTTCCAGTGTCTTCAAGCGAATGTGAGAGAGGCCTTTCTCAAATGAACCTCATCATAACTGTTTCCAGAATGTCTTTTTATCATTTTAAATGATCTTGTCGACTTCGTCGTTACGCTGTGGTCTGGCGTTACGTTACGGCGACGGGACGAAATGTACCGAGAATGCACTGAGGTGTGTGACGTCATAATACCGCTTGAGCTTCCTCCTTTCCCCACGCGCTCCGGTGAGCGTGACGTCATCCAGCCAGCTACCTCCTTTGACCATGGTTTGCACTTGCTAATGGACTTTGTGTTCACGCAGTTCGCTCCATGATCATGAGGCTTTCACCCAGCATTTTTCAGCATTTGTAGCATTTAAAATGATATAAAGTCTAGTCTTTCAGACTGACTATCACTCTTTTTTAACACAAACAGTCTCCTCACTACTTTTCCTGACACTGAATGGCCCACCACTCAGTCGTTTTGACCCTTCAAAGTACGTGGAATCTTGTCTGCTTCGGAGACGGCTCTCCGCTCTGGATACTAACAGCAAGGTGAGACACAGAGGAGGCACATACAACGAAAACTTTTCTAAACTTTGGACAATTTAAAAAACTGTGAGGAAAAGCATGTTTAAGTACAGTACCTTTTATAATAAATAATTATATCAGAAAACTATAAAGACAAAATTATAAAACAAGAAATAAAGGATTGTTGGTAAACATGTATGTACTTTCAAACCGAATGTATTTAATTTTTTTAATTAAGTAAAAAATTTAAATTGAAATAATGTGCAAGTTCAAAAGTTAAATTTATGGGAGGACTGAGCGCTGGGAGTCAGTGAAGCGAAATGGAAGGGAAAAGGTGAGAAAGAAGTCAAGAAAGGGAAGGGATATAGAATATATTGGAGTGGAGGAAATAAGGCAATGAATGGTGTTGCAATAATATTGAGAGAAGACTTAGTGCAGTATGTTGAGAAAGTAGACCAAATTAATGACAGAATGATGAAAATTAGACTAGTACTTGAGAGTGGAACAAAGGATTTTATACAGATTTACGCACCCCAGACAGGGAAGGTAGATGAATGTTTAGAGGATTTCTTAGAAGAACTGGAAAAGTGTATAGAAGACAAAGAGGTTATAATAATGGGGGATATGAATGCACATGTGGGAACAGGTAGGCAGGGAAAAGAAGAGATAATTGGCCCATTTAGCTATGGAAATCAGGATGAAGAAGGAGAAATGTTAATAGATTTCTGTAGAAGGAATGGATTAATTGTTGGAAATACATGGTTTAGGAAAAAGAACTCCCAAAGAATAACTAGGTATGGATGGGGAGACAGAAAGACAAAAACAATGATCGATCTTATCCTAGTGGAAAAGGATAAACGTAGACAACTGGTAGATGTGACAGCTATGCCAAGAGGAGATTTTGAAGGAGACCATTAAGTGGTGATAGCCAAATTAAGGCTTGGGAAAATCACAAAGCTTGCGGAGAAAAGGGAAAGAAAAATAAAGGTGTGGAAGCTAAAAGAGAGAGAGGCAATGGAAAAGTTCCAAGAAGACTTGAAAAAGGAAATTCCCAAAGACGAAGCAAAAAGTGTCGAACAGGAATGGTCATGTTTTAGAAATTGTTTTGCGAAGTGTGCAGTAAACACTTGTGGAAGACTATCAGGGAAGAAAAAGGAAAGGGAGACTCCTTGGTGGAACAACAGGGTAAAGGAAGCTGTTAAAGAAAAACAAATGGCATGGAGGAAGTGGATAGGCAGTAAAAATGCAGAGAAATGGCAAAAATATAGAGAAGCAAAGAAGGCATGCCAAAAAATTGTACAAGAAGAAAAAAGGAAAAGTTGGGAAGGTTTCACGGAAACTTTGAAGGAGGATATCCAAGGAAGTAAAAAGGTTCTATATGGATTGGTGAAAAACAGTGTAAAAGGTAGGGAAAACACAAAATTTGTAAAAACTGAAGCAGGATAGATATTGTATCAAAGAGATGATATATTAAAAAGATTGGAAGAATACTTTTCAAAGCTACTAAATGTTAAATACATTGAACTGGAAGATGAAAAAGAACAAGAAGAAACAATGGAAGAAGAAGAACAAGAAAAGGAGATCACTATGCTAGAAATAGAGGAAGCCATACAGAAGATGAAGAGCGGTAAAGCAGCAAGAGAGGATGAGGTGTCCGCGGAAATGATAAAAGCAGCGGGACCAATAGGTGTACAGTGGTTGTATAGATTATTTAGAATAATTTGGAAGAAGAAAGAGATTCCAGAAGAATGGGGAAAGGGATTAATTATCCCGATTTTTAAGAAAGGTGACAAAAAGGAATGCAATAACTACAGAGGGATCACTCTTATCGCTCATGTAGCTAAGATCTTTGAGAGAGTTCTGGAAGGCAGACTGAGGAGGAAGATAGAAGGAGAGATGGAAGAAGAACAGTATGGTTTTAGGAAAGACAGATCAACATTTGACCTAATCTTTGCATTAAGGCAAATGATGGAGAAAAGATGGGAATTTGGAAAAGACATGGTGATGACATTTATTGATATTGAGAAAGCGTACGACAGTGTGCCTCGACAGGTGGTTTGGAATGTATTAAGGAAAAGGAGAGTTAACGGAGCTGATGTCCAAATGTTAAAAGCTATGTACAAATATTGTGTGAGTAGCGTGAAGACCAGTATAGGAGAAACAGAATGGTTTAAAGTGGAAACAGGTCTCCGACAGGGAAGTGTATTGTCCCCCTTACTATTCATCATAGTCATGGATGAAATTCACAAGAATGTTAAACAGAGATTGGGACAAGAGGCAAAAAAGGCCATGCTGTTTGCAGATGATATAGTGATATGGGGCGAGGATGAAAAGGAAGTACAAAAACAACTAGATGTATGGAATCAAGAAATAGAGAAATATGGGATGAAAGTAAGCACAGAGAAGAGCAAGACAGTGGTAATGTCGAGAGGAAGGAAGGAAGAGGAAAGATAGAATTGAATGGGAAAATTCTAGAAGTGGTTAAAAGTTTCAAGTACTTGGGAAGTGTGATCGCAGAAGATGGAAGGATAACTGAGGAAATTGGAAAGAGAATACAACAAGTGAACAGTTTTTACCAGAGCATAAGGGGTATTCTGTGGAACCGAGATGTCCCAAAGAAATGTAAAAATGTATTATATTCAACCTACTACAGACCCATACTAACATATGCAGCTGGAGCGTGGACTACTACAAAAAGAGAGGAGAGTAGAATACAAGCCGCGGAGATGAAATTCCTAAGAGGTATAGAGGGCAAGACCAGAAGAGATAGAGTTAGAAACGAAGAGATTAGAAAAAGGACAGGAATCTTGAAGCTGCAGGACAGGATAGAAACAACAAAGTTAAAGTGGTATGGACATATGATGAGAATGGGAGAGGAGAGAGTACCAAAGAAAACTTTCTGTGAAAAGATGACAGGGAAGAGACCACGAGGAAGGCCCCGAAAGAGATGGGCCGATACAGTGTGGGAGTGTGTAGAGAAGAGAGGAGGAAAACCTGAAGAAGTACTAAAAACAGGAGAGGAGTGGTGGAGAGACAGGAAACGTTGGAGGTCCTTAATTCACAACCCGACCCAGGAAGCTGGAAACGGGAAATGAAGATGATGATGACTGAGCGCAGAATTTTCAATTGATACAGGAGTGCGTCAAGGAGATGGATCATCTCCATTGTTCAATTATGCGCTCGAAAAAGTCGTCTGAGAATGGAGACGAGCTGGTGCATCATCCAATAGACTTGGATCGAAACTCAAAGGGATAACACTCGACTGTTTGGCATTTGCGAATGACATGGCGTTAATTGCTCCAAACATTTCTGATGTCCAGAAACAACTTGAATTACTCCAAGAACAAGCAGTAAAAATCGGCTTAAGGATTTCTTTTGACAAAACAAAATTTATGACGGATATTTAAACTGCTTGGTAATTGTAAGGTCTCCCGAGTGAAAGTCTTCAAGTACTGTATTTAGGTGACTGGATCAATGAAACTGGCAACAAAAGAAAATCTATAGAAGCAAGACTACAGAAAATGGAAACTGCTTTCCATTTGACAAAACAAGTTTATAACAAAAACTGCCTTTCTTGGAATTGTAAAATTCAACATTATAAAACAGCAGTCTTGCCTGCAACCCTTTATGCAGCCGAGAAACTTAATCTACAACATAAAACACTGAAAAATCAATTGGAGATTAAGGAACGCAAAATCATGTGAACAATTTTAGGACCAAGAATGAAAGATGGAATTCACCTTCCAAAACCTAATGCTCACGTCTATGTGAAAATTACTAAAATTACAGACACAATCCGTATGAGAAGGATCCAATTCATGGGACATTTGGACAGAAGACCCAGCTAGGTTAACACATAAAATCTACAAGTTTTTTGCAGAAAAAGGCAACAAGGTACAATTGGTACTAACAGGCGGAAAAGGACTTGGCTGAATTAGGTTTTCCCAATCTCAAGGATCGAGAGGAACATTACTCATACACGGGGTTTTGAGGGAGAAGAGCAAAACCCTACCAGACAGAGACATGTTTGGTCGCAGCACAACGAAGACTCGCTCAGTCGTTTCGCATGAAGAGTTATTGGGCAAACATCAAGGCCAATAAGAGTTGATTCCGCATGGTCCTAGGAGACCCATTCGCGTGGAAAAAGAAGAAATAATGTGCATTGTTTGAAAGGTAGCCTACTTGTCCTACATTAAAATTTAATATAGACCAATGGCTATGGTAAGAAAAATGTTGCTACAGCAGTCTCAATTTAATTTAAAATTGCAATCAAAATTAGATTACTATTTTGTCTGCTGATTAATTTTTAGAGGTGTTCCAAAAAAGTGTAAAATTTTGGTTTTTAGAACTCTATATTTCAATATTCCATAAAGCCCCCCCTCACCCCCTCCCACCACCATCTGGTAGCCCACAGTACTAGAACCTATATTTTTACTAATCAAGCACTGCTCACACTTATCTCTTATGTAAAAAAAGGAGATGAAATTTGTTTGTCATATTGTTTTCATCAGAAATGTACAATCTAAAATGAGAAAATATGAACGATCTAAGAAACAAAAAGTGATGCGGCCTTTTTTTTTAGATATTAATGTTGGCATAATCCACATAGTGTGTCTTACAATACAATGTTATAGAGTGTTATAATTATAGGTATGTCTGTTTTGCGGGCTTATAGGCCGTGTTCTAAGGACATTTTGTTGTCCTGACGTTTCTCTAAACTGCGTTCAGCATGTTCTCAGGCTACATTAAGCGAGGTAAAACAAGTAAACAGAAGATATATAAATAGTCAACAACCCACACATAGAGGCTACCATAGCAACGGCGTACCACATAAAAGTAATGCATTAAGGACAGGGCTGCTCTTCTGTTGCATCTTCTCGTCTACGACGGTCAATGAGGGCAGGCTGGAGGGGATTAAGGACTGGAAGCCAAGCTAGTTCACACGTTCTGTTTCCTCCTTAAGATTGAAGCTGTTAGTATGCTTCAGGATTTCAATGGCCTCCCTTTGTAGCCTGGCATGATAAGACACCGTGGTGGACAGAACTTGGTGTCTCCATATCTTATGTCGTGACCTGCGAGTAGGGAGTGTGCTGCAACAGTGGATTTATCTGTTTGTCCCAGCCGGCTGTGTCGTTCGTGTTCCTCGAGGCGAGTGGCAATACTTCTTTTCGTTGTTCCAATATATACTTGGCCACTATCACACGGGATTTTATAAACTCCTGCCGCGGTATGAGGATGTCGCTTATCTTTAACGGACCTAAACATGTTTTCGCGTGTTCAAAAAATACATTTCAATATTCTAACCAATAGTTTTGTTTTTACTATGCTTAAATCATGTCTTAGTTCCTGTTGTCCCTCGTGGAACATAGGGCATCAATGAACCATCTCCACTTGGTCCTGTTTGCAGACAACCTCTTCACCTCGCTCCAGGTCTTACCCTCCTCTATAGCCTCCAAGTGGACAGATCTGCGCCACGTTTGTTTGGGTCTCCCTCTCCTCCTCGTACCCTGTGGGTTCCAACCCAGTGCCTCTCTCTCAATGGCTTCATTTCCTTTCCTCAGGGTATGTCCGATCCATTTCCATTATCGTCGCTTTATTTGTATGGCCATCTCAGTTTCACCTGTTCTTCTCCAAAGTTCTTGGTTGGAGATTACTTCCGGCCAGTAGATATTTAGGATCTTCCTTAAGCAGCGGTTGACAAAGGTCTGCAGCCTGGAGGTGATTTCCTTAGTTACCGTCCAAGTCTCAGACCCATATATCAGAACGGACCTGACATTACTACGGAAGATACGAAGTTTGGTCTTCATGGATATTTTGCTGTTCTTCCACACCGGATAGAGCCGCACAAAGGCGCCGTTTGCTTTTTGGATACGTTGGGAGACATCCTTTGCCGCTCCTCCATCTTTGGTCACCACACTGCCCAGGTAAGTAAAGCTATCTACATCCTCTATAGGTTCATCCTCGAAGACAAATCGGTCAAATTTGTTGGTGTTTGTTCTTAGTGCCTTGGTTTTTTTGAGTTTATCGTTAGCCCCACCTTTTCCCCTTCTACAACCAGGTCTTCAAGCTTTGCTTGTATTTCACCATGTGCCTCAGACAGGAGACACAAATCGTCAGCAAAATCCAGATCTTTCAGTCTATTGGTGAACATAACTGTGGATAATTCGCGGAAGTTTGTGCATTAATTACCGCAAATTATCGGGAGTGCACTGTACCGGAAATAACAAGGAGTATTTTGTATCCAATATGTTGGTAACATTTGAAAAGACCTCATACTAGCGCTTAGAGACAGACCAGTGGGGCTAACGAAGCGACCCGAATACTCACGACCGCAACCGATCATCCATGCCCCTTCACGATCTTTTGACAGTCACCGAGACAGACCAGCGCAGCGGGGCAAACCGAACGTACCTGAAACTTCACAACATAGACCGATCATTAGGGCTAGGATTTTTATATAAATACATATTCCTTCCCTTTGCTTATACATAACTGAAAATGATAAATGTCCATGAATTAGAACCTTAGCTATCAGATAATCACATTTTGTTATTACATATTTTACATATTTGATCATGACATTTGTTTTACATATTTTTAATTTTGAATGCAAAATTAATATTATGTGTTTCTATTTTGCAAATTTGATCAAAATGACATTTTTTTTACATAATTTTACTTAATTTATTTAAAATTACATATTCTGTCTCTTACTGTAAAAGACAAGAATTTTTTCGCTAGTGAAATATATTTGTTCACCAGACTCTGGTATACATGAAACAGATTTTCCAAGCAACTCACAAGCTGTTGAGAAAGGGCCAGTAAAGAATATCAAGAAATATATAAGTGGAGATAGGGGATGGGAATTCACGTAGTCGGAGACTCGGCGGCTGGAATTTAGTTTATTTCAGTTGTCCAGTGAGTGCCCGAGACTCTAAGAATTAACGCACAGAACAAAAAATCAAGCGATTATTTGCAGAACAAATAGCCCGTCGATAAACGAAAGAAAAATGGCTGCTCAAGGATCATACCCCGCTTGTGCGTGGCCTGCCTAAAGTGCGTGGAAGAGGATGGCTGATCGGTTATATTCGTTAGCCCCGCTGGTCTGTTTCTAAGCGCTAGTTCGAGGCTGGCCATGTGACTATGCAGAACAGGAATTAAACAAACCTTGTATGCTATGTGCAGCGATTGTGATTGGTTCTCTGTTTACTCCATGGTCCTATATGATTCGTAATCATCATTAATTTCCGTTTTCCAGCCTAAGCCAGGTTGCAGCACTTTACTCTGTCTCCACCATCGATCCTCAACCACATTCTCTCTCACTGTCCTTCACCAAATCCATCCACTGTACTCTAGGTCTTACTCGTCTTCTCTTTCCAGTCATCCGTCTTGTAATGTTTCCCTATAATCTTTCTTCCGGAGAGGGCGACAGTTTCCAAATATTCTTGGAAACAAAATCTAATGAGCTAAGAGAATCTCTCATTCAGGGCTGTAGGGTGACGGAACACCAACTGTATAGCCTAATATCTCTGTCCAGACAGGAATTTCTACATTATAATTAAGGAACAAGTTAAATCAGAATTGAACTTATTAAAATTCTGCGTGAATGAATCGATCACTTAGCTACTTCAGAAGTTAAGTTAAAATTTTAATTTATATTAAACCAAAATGACCCAGCAAATTACATTGGAGCTCACCAGACTGTCCGAGGAATAGTTGACGTTGACGTAATGATCTTCCAAGGTGGAAACTTATCTCAGTCAAACATCTTCCTTCATCTTTGCAACCTCACAATTCATCCTCCTTCCTCATACAGACCACGACGATCTCCACTTGACCATCCTTCAGTCACTCACCCAAGTATAACAGGACAATCCCGAAAAATTCGTAGTCATATATGCTGCTTAATCATTTCTTTTTATTATATTATTATATTTCATATATTTTTCACATCTTACGGCTTCCAGAAAACAGAAATCTAGGAAAGAAAACTGGAGGAAAATGGATCCAAGAAATCCTACAAGATCTCAAAGCAGTTGGACTCAGGATAACAGATGCCGAGGAGAAAAATAAAATTAACACCATTCTTAAAACTCACAAATTTTCTGCAGAAATGACACATAGAAAGCCTATGGAGATATAAGATGAGTTGAGAAAATCCCAATCTGAAATAATGAAAAGTACTGGAAAGAGCGCAAGAACCAAGCAGTACTACCTTCAAAGAAGAAGTGATTGTGGAACGACTCAAGTGGTCGAATGTAACCAATCAAGATTAATAATAATAATAATATTGAATACAGACATACAGTAATAATGAAAAGTATTTACCAACACAATATGGTCAGATTCAAAGAGTTGATAAATGTAGAGGATCCAGTCAAATGGACTTGATAACACAGCGTACAAGGAGAGATTGAAGAAGATGGAATTTGACTATAAGCTTACTCACACCCGTTACAACAAACGATCGATATCGATCAAAGCAAAAATTAAACACTATGCAACTGTCATTAAGCCAGAGGTATTATATGGTTCTGAATGCTTAACATTGAATAGAAAAGGAAACCAAGTTGAACTAGAGAAAAAAGAAAGAAAAATACTTCGAAAAATATTGGGTCCCCAAAAGAATAAAGAAAATTGTTGGTTGAAGAGGAGAAATGAAGACCTTTATCGTCAAATAGAAGAAATTACTGTTTCAATTAAAAAGAGAACACTAACATTTTATGGACATCTTTACAGGATGACAGTAATCGGCTCTCGAAAAACATTCTTGATTACATTTCTAAATTAAACAAGATGTTCAGTAAAGAACATATAGCCTACTTTCTCCTAAATGCATGGGTATTGTTATAACTCTTTGTCCTTTTCAAGGAGTATAATTGAATGTTGGTTGTAGTAGCTTGTTGAAATACAACGTGCTATAGGGATATTAAACATGAATATGAGGTGCCCTTTGCTAGTGCTACCTCTGTAAAAAAAATCATTCAATTCGGTATCACCGTGTTTGAATTGATCTGGGGAATGGATTTGCACACATACATGGCCGCTATTTGCAAACTATTGGGCTGATGACCATGTAGTCAGTCATAAGATGCTTTCCACAAAAAGGCATGTTGTTGCAAAATCCGGTAGAGATCAAATTATTAGGATGGTCGAAATTTGATTTAAGCTTTTAACATTTGGGTGGCCGTCATTCCGTTTCCGTCAAGATGGCGGCGATATAAAACATGACACTGAGGTGCCTTTTGCTAGTGCTACCTGTGTACCAAATTTCGTTCAATTCGGTTTCACTGTGTTTGAATTGATAGGGGGAATCGATTTGCACACATACTTGGCCACCATCTGCAAACTATTGGGCTGATGATCTAGCAGTTTGGTCAGAATATGCTTCCCACATAAAGATTTGTTGTTGCAAAATTTGGTAGAGACTAGATTATTAGGTTGGTCGTAATTACATTTTAGCCTTTAACATTTGGGTGGCCGCGATTACGTTTCCGTCAAGATGGCGGTGATATAAAACATGACACTGAGGTGCCCTTTACTAGTGCTACCTCTGTACCAAATTTCATTCCATTCGGTTTCACCGTGTTCGAATTAATAGGGGTAATCGATTTTGACACAAAGATGGCCGCCATCCGCAAACTATTAGGCCAATGACCTATTAGATTTGTCAAAGGATGCTCCCTTCATAAAGGTATGTTGTTGCAAAATTTGGTAGAGATCGGATGATTAGGTTAGTCGTAATTTGATTTAAGCTTTGAACATTTGGGTGGCCGCCATTACGTTTCCGTCAAGATGGCGGTGATATAAAACATGACACTGGGGTGTCCTTTGCTAGTGCTACCTCTGTACCAAATTTCATTCCATTCGGTTTCACCGTGTTCGAATTAATAGGGGTAATCGATTTTGACACAAAGATGGCCGCCAGCCGCAAACTATTAGGCTAATGACCTATTAGTTTGGTCAAAGGATGCTGCCCCCATAAAGGTATGTTGTTGAAAAATTTGGTAGAGATCGGAGGATTAGGTTAGTCGTAATTTGATTTAAGCTTTGAACATTTGTGTGGCCGCCATTACGATTCCGTCAAGATGGCGGCGATATAAAACATGACACTGAGGTGTCCTTTGCTAGTGCTATCTTTGTACCAAATTTCGTTCAATTTGCGCTCACCGTGTTCGAATTGATAGGGGGGGACAGACATTCAGAGTACACACACACACACACAGACTCACACACATACACACAGACAGACACACTTTTTTTCGCCCTGTAGTGATCTCATAAGTCTACTTTCATTTTTTGCAAAAATCGAAAGTAGGCTAAAAACACTAGGCTACAGGATGGCTGGAGGAGATACGATGGGAACTGCAACAACTGAAGATCACGGATGCTATCATCTCGGACAGGAAGGAATTTCGGCGACGGGTCCATTCAGCAGATGTTACACGGTTCAAAGTCCAACGATGCCTACGAGGGTGATGTCAGTGGAACAACGGCAAACGATTAGCCGCCGAATGAAAAAGTTCTGGGAAGAAAAGAAAATGAAAAATTATGTACCATTGTCTAATTAGATTCTAAACGGTCTATAATTGGCGAAATTCTGTATATACAGTATATAGACAGTCGAACATGGATAACTCGAAGCTGAAGGGACCGAAAAAATCTTCGAGTTATCCACGAATTCGAGTTATCCAAAACGGTCGTTTGGGAGGAGGTAGGGTGTATAATGGAAAACGACCCTTTAAAACATCAAATTCTTTTATTTGATGCTTTTTAATGACATTTTAAATGAAATTACAGTACGGTACCTTTTTTAAAGAAAATAATACTGTACTTGAGCCCAATGTTGAGCGACTTGGTTTTGAAAGAGACATGGTAACCTACAAAGAAATTTGCACTTAAATCCGGCTCACTTGCTGTAATTGTAACTAAACGCTCACTTGCCTGTTAAGACACGATGCTTCCGGCTCGAAGACTCGCCGCACGCTGACGAAACTCCGAAATTGACCTACGAAGTCTGCTTCCCACATGGATCGCTGATGGCAGCTCTCCACTGCACGAGAAAGTACGCCAGGTTGAGCGCGCGGTCCGCCATGTTGGTGTACCCATTCTCGAGCTATCCTTATGGGGAAGCAATGATAATCTAGTCAATTTTAAATCGTAATTAATGGTGCTTTGGAGCAAATAAAAATATAGAGATATGTTCACTCATATCATAAGGGCATTGAGATCACTGACACGTCATTCCGAGGCCAGTAAATCTCCGGAATATCAATGAAAATGAATGTATAATAACGGCTGACAAAATTTAAATATCAACGTAGGTGCTGAGTACACGCAATTAGCGATCAGTAACAGAGTAACGAGTGAAAAACGATTTCTGGAAACATTCTTGTAAATTGTATATACGGTATACATGTATATATGCCACGAAATTATGCATTCTTCAAATGATGTACCTATAAACGTAGCTCACTATACAGGCTTAGATTCGACATATCGTAATCGGTGCTTGGTAATGAATTCCTGTTTCCATGAAATAACCAACACTTCCCCCAATAATCCCAGCACTCTGCATCAAATACTACAGCTTTTAATCACTCTAGCAGCACAATAAACTTAATAATGACGGGAAGTAGATCAAAGCCAAAAATGCACTTTAAGCCAAACCAATTTCACTCCTCAGTTCCACATAAAACTTAACACAACTAAAAACCTACTCAAAATATACTCTCCCCACCGTTTTACAACTATTAAGCGAACTATTCGAACCCAGAACCGAAAAACCCTGAAATGGGATCAAATTTAAACACGCAATAGCCTAGCCCGATCACGTCTGGTTCAGCACCACCACATTTGTATACTTAACTTCGCAATAACTTCAAAATTACGGCTAAGTGACGTATCTGCCTGAGAAGTAAAGGTATTACCGGCTTACCTGGGATGATGGGTCACCAAACCGGTACTTAAAACTAAGATTTAACGCTTTAAATAACCAAATTCAGCCCATTTTACAACTGAGTAGCCTAGAATCAAACCGCACTTTCTCCAAAAACATGATTATTCAGTAGAGCCCAAAAACTGATTCCAGCTGAACTCAAAGTTAATTAGTGAAACTGATGAGTCTATATTAATGACTTGACTTACGGAACACATTTTCAATACATAAAACCCGATTTTATTGACCTACCTGAATATTTAAGGCGATTTAATGTTGGAGAAAGTGCACTTTGTCTCTAGGTCATTCATAAAGTGCACTCAGGTGTCAATATAAAATATAATTTAAGAATATATCACATTTACAAGATGAAATAAGGCATTTTAGACGTACGGTAATACATATCTAATTTACTGAAAAATGCAGACCATTACAAACATTAAGGTGAATAAGTGGATTTTCAAACCATTGTAATTAAGATGTACATTTTTTTACAACACCTTTCATGGACTCCTTAACGTCATAAATGTTGGTGTCCGAACTAACCTTCTTGACAGATGAGTATCTTGATACCAAATCTATGGCGACAAGAA
This sequence comes from Meconema thalassinum, assembly GCA_946902985.2. Taxonomy (NCBI): domain Eukaryota; kingdom Metazoa; phylum Arthropoda; class Insecta; order Orthoptera; family Tettigoniidae; genus Meconema; species Meconema thalassinum. The sequence continues at coordinate 226,254,384 of OX336395.1, read as the reverse complement.
AGCCTCCGTGGCTTAGGCGGCAGCACGCCGGCCTCTCACCGCTGAGCCCGTGGTTCAAATCCCGGTCACTCCATGTGAGATCTGTGCTGGACAAAACGGAGGCAGACAGGTTTTTCTCCGGGTACTCCGGTTTTCCCTGTCAACATTTCATTCCAGCAACACTCTCCACTATCATTTCATTTCATCTGTCATTCATTTAATCATTGCCCCAGAGGAGTGCGTCAGGCCTCGACAGCCGGCATAGTTCATATCCTCGCCGCTAGATGGGGGCTTCATTCATTCCATTCCTGACCCGGTCGGAGACTGGAAGCAGGCTGTGGATTTTCATTTTTCTATGGCGACAAATGGGGGGCTGCCATTGGCTGGCGCTAACTTGGAGTCATTCTGCACTTTCTCCGTGGCTGTTCGTCTCCAAGCGGTGATTTTCTTACCTATTTTAACATGGATATAGTGCTGTTTGACACCAACCGACCAGATTATTATATTCTTCAGACAATTCCGCATTGAAACATACAATAATCTCATTTTCGATAATTTTGGAGAAAGTGCAGTTTTACTGCCAGTATAAATACATGTATAACATCAAACTACCAGTAACCAATCACAGAGCCGGATTCGCAATATTGCACCATGCGCTCGTTGCCATCTTGCTATACCTGTCATCGTCTATTCGGCTTACTGCTGCCTTAGCTACCAGCCATCCATGCTTCCCTTCCGAGGCGTTGTCGAAGCAAGAGCGATAAAGCGAGAGAGCAAGAGAGATGCGCTTACTGAGCGGAACCGAAAATCAAACTGGGACTGGACTTGAAACTGACAAAACTTGTTTCAGCCAAACAAATCTTTATAACTCCCGGAACCTAAACTACGAGTTATCCAAAAGAACTTCGAGTTATCCACGATTTTTTTTGCATTGTCAGTATAGGAAATTCAAGGGACCGGAGAAAAAATTTCCGAGTTATCCATGAATTCGAGTTGTCCAAGTTCGACTGTATATTATTAATATGATTAATGAGATATACGCTGCTGTAACGTTCCACTGGCAATTGTTTGCAACTGTGGAACAAGCTGCGACTTCAAATACTCACCGGTTAATTTGGATGTTTTCCACACACACATGAGTCTGTAGAGCCGAGAACTGATCAAACTGTGTGAGGGGAAGACTCTTATACAATGACGACTTTAAATATATTTCTTCTAAAATATCGCTTCACTGCAAATCATCCCCGCGCTGCGCCATAGATATCTCACTCAGCCCCGAAACAGAACTTGGCACGTAATTCATGGTTGGTTGGTTCCTCAGTTTAGGAGCTGCGACAATGTGGTCATGTAGCCCCGTGTACTTTGGGTGTGTGTAGAATCTGTGTGATAACCGGTGTTAATTGTGATAGCTGTGTTATCTGTTTTTAATTCAAGTAAGACTGCAGACGATCAATTTCAAGTAGTTCCTACATTTGCTACCAAATGCTACCGTCCACGACACCTAGCTGTGGACTTGACTACTATTAGATGCCGTCGCGACCAGCGCCCGGTGACAAACGTTGAAACTTAAGAGCATTGATCAAATCCAACCTACACATTTTTGTTTCACACAAGTTTAGTTAGTGGAAGGTTCTTTTACATGTCATAAATCTATGGCATGGGCCCGCCGGCTTTACTTCCCCTCCGAAGGAAGGCATATTGAGGGTTTTTTAACGTTCAAGTAAAGGACAATATAATGTTCTCTGGTTTGCTCCTGGCTGTGGTAAGTAATTTTTGAAAGGCGGCAAAATCACGATACGCATGTCATACGATGGTGGCATGTTAAAGAACCCATTTGAATTCAGTAGGCCGTGTTCATAGAGGCAAAATTAATCTTGGGATTTTCCGCCAACACGAAGTTCCTCATTTCTCTACTAGAAAGCGCTATAGTGTCAAGGAGCTTAGATATCTAACCTCCTTCTCTTTCATAGTGCTTCAAGGAACAACAAAATTCGACATGCAAGCTGCCCTCTGGGTGCCAAATAACAAAGGTTGCACCCGAGGCCATACGATATTATTATTATTTTGAACCCAAAATATAAATTATGCTCAAATTTCGGGTTCTCAAATTGTGTCCGCAGTATTGGGTTTGCCATTTTCAACTTATAAAAATTTGAGGTTAAATTGTTAATCATCAAGGTCAAAAACCTAATAATACCGATTTGTGTGCAATTGTAATCTTGGTTGTTTTTACGAATTGGCCGCCATGTTGAATCCCCCATTCGGAGTTCTCCTCGCTGCCGACAATCCGTCCCACTGTCTGTGAACTCCAAACCATTCCAATTACTTCTAAAACAAGGTGACCATAAATTTCTTTCAGTGACTGATCCTGACAATAACAGGCTTATAAGATCACCTTTTGTCCGTGTGTATGTGTGTCCCCCTAATAAAATCTAAACGGCCGAAGTGATTTCAATGAAACTCGGTAAATATATGCTACTACCTCGTCCGACCTCGACCATGTCTTTCAAATGTTGATACGTTTCACCAATTCAACATGGTGGCTGCGCGAAATATTTCACTGATATTCTTTATCTCCGCAACGGTAACAGATATCACCCTGAAATTTTGTACAGTGATAAAGAGTAGGCTACTACTACAAGTTTATCTATGTGACTTTCAAAAACTTGTTGAGTAAAAATGAACATGGCGGTCAAGCGAAGTTGAAACATTTAAATAGCCTTTTCTTTTCATTCTACCATCCGAACGCAGTGAAACTGGGTACAGTAAATGTATATACACATTTTAATGCACTGCCTTCTAATTTAGTTCAATTGTTTACATAATTGCAAGATGGCGGCTGTGCGAAATTTTAAAATTGTGTAAAATTATATTGCCATGTACTGCTGTTGATAGTGGTTGGACGCTCCGCGTGGATGCTGAGCATAGTGATGAATAACGTACCTCTTCATACATATTCTTGTGGATGAGATGGCATAATCTGAGCGAAAACCCAATCCTGGATCAGGCGGTGATGAAGGGGGCAGCCGTGGCCTGGACTAGTAGGCGCGGTTATCCTCTGTTGTAATTCCAGGAACAGATGAAGCGATGCCCAACAGTGTCTGTGTCGTTGCTAAGATAGCGCCTGCTTGCTTGGCTGCAGATTGCTCAGTCGGAGAATACAGTTGCCTATGTCGGCGAGTTCCCAGCAAAGAATGTGGTAGGTCAGAGGTCTCCCAAAAGGTGGCTTCGGTGGCGTAGTCTGTAGCATGCTGAACTTCTATGCCCAAGATCGCGGGTTCAAATCCGACCGAAGTCGTCAGATTTTTTAAGAGCGTTAAAAATCTTTCAGTATGCCTTCCTTCGGAGGGGAAGTAAAGCCGGCGGTCCCAAGTCACAGATTTATGGCATGTTAAAGAACCTTCCACTAATTACACCTGTGTGAAGCTAAATGGCATAGGTTAAGAATGTAAACAACGCTCTTAGGTTCCTACGTTCGTTGCCAAGAGCCGACTGCGGTGATGTCTGGTAGCTAAATTCTGAACTAGGAGTCGTTGACGGTGGTGTTTGGCGGCAAAAGTAGGAACTACTTGAAAATTGATCGTCTGCAGCCCTTACTTGAATTAAAACAGATACACACACTAATACAGTCATCACAATTAACACCGGTTATCAGACAGTTTCTACACACACCCAAAGTACACGGGGCTTCATGACCGCGTTGTCGCAGCCCCTAAACTTAAGAACCAACCAACCAACCCGTCTCCCAAACTTCTGACTCCACCAAGTCCCAAGGGCCAAGCTCATCATACCAACATACTGTTGTTTTGAATTACGTCCGGCGTCTTCGGGGGCGTAGTTGGTAGCAGGCTGAGCTTCTACGCCCAAGATCGCGGGAGATTGTTGGAAGAAATGAAAACGTAAAAACACTTATTGTGGGCGATGTCTTGAAGATAGAGATCTTTTCATGCTGAATATTTTTGATCCCCAGTAGTTCTGTACGCCACTGCTCTCAGTACGCCGGTCAAAGAAAATTATTTCGAAATCACTAATATTTGCCAATTGTTGTATCCCTACAAACGTTTCACGAGAAGCCCCATCATCATATATATATTATTTCAATAGTATAGATCCCTCCTGCGGCGCTCACAAGCGACCGATCGTGACAAATGTGCATTCAAATGAAAGAGAATAGACATTAGCTGCGACGAATTGCACGGTAATTCCATAAATATCAATAATTTCTTTAAAAAATGACTTTAAAAAAATGTACGAAGTGTGCGATTTGCAGATACTGTTGATGTAAGAAAATACGCTCCATAATTGCTGTCCACTTCACATTTTGGCCGCTGTGACGCCCGTTTCATGTCATTTTCACATTATGAGGTCTTTCCTTAATCATTTTGCATGGATTTCAGAAACAGTAAATCAAAGGAATGAGTACTCAAATCGTATAATTTCATAAATATCGAATTACCGGTGAGTGTTACAGCACACTCAGCACACAAATGACATTATCAGTGACAAGTGCATTCTAATTTCTAAAAATATCAATTTTTGTAGCCTCCGTGGCTTAGGCGGCAGCACGCCGGCCTCTCACCGCTGGATCCGTGGTTCAAATCCCGGTCACTCCATGTGAGATCTGTGCTGGACAAAACGGAGGCAGACAGGTTTTTCTCCGGGTACTCCGGTTTTCCCTGTCAAAATCTCATTCCAGCAACACTCTCTGTGGACTGGAAGCAGGCTGTGGATTTTTCATCAATTTTTGTAAGAAGTGGTCGATTTGCAAAACCTATGGGAAAGTGTGATTTATGAACATACGAGATTTCTCGCACGGGTCCGCTAATGTTCTTATAATTCCGACAACATTTTGCTCATCCCTTGGCGTATGGTAGGGTCATATCTACAATTCTTTCAGGTAAAAGTTTTAGGTAATGCATAGAGGACTATTGGCCATTAACCCTCGAGAACTGGCGTGAAAAAATGTAACACGAGGACTGGCACTGCGTCATTTTGACCCTTAAGGTATATTTACACTTAGCAGTGACGTGATTCCGCCGGCCGTGAACTCACAGTGATGTCTATTCACACTTGATCGTGGCATATATTTATTTATTTATTTATTTACGAGGCACGTCCAGAAAGTAAGTTCCGTTTGGTAATAAAATTAAATTGTGTACAGATACAGAAAAATTATTTATTGCACAACATTCTACACCTCTTAAACTACTTTTCCACATAACTGTCGAACTTTTGCAGGCATTTGTCATAGCGTGGCACACGTTTTTGGATACCTTCTTTATAGAAGTTTGCCGCCTGTGTCTTCAACCAGTTGGAAACATCTTCTTTCAGCTCGTCGTCATTGTTGAAGTGTTGACCGCCAAGGAAAGACTTGAGATGTGTGAACAGATGAAAGTCGCTAGGAGCGAGATCAGGACTGTACGAAGGGTGGTCAAACACGTCCCAGCCAACTCCCTGTAGGAGGTTTTTCGTCACATTTGCAGTGTGTGGTCGTGCGTTGTCGTGAAGAAAAACAACACCTTTTGACAGCAACCCTCGGCGCTTATTCTGTATTGCGCGGCGCAATTTCCTAAGTGTCTCGCAGTAAGCATCTGCGTTGATTGTTTGAACACGCGGTAAGAAATCAATGAGTAAGATGCCTTTCCAGCAGTGGCGGCTGGTGACATTGTTGCAGCCTTGCACAACTCCCAATAATTTTACACCTAATTCGTAGTTTCTTTTCCTTTAATGTTTTAGTTTTATAGATCTAATGCACTCAAAAATGTGTTAAAATCATCGATATTTTGATATTATTTATCCTAATGCTTCACACTGTACCTATAAAGGCTCCCGCCTTCAAATCAAACTCCAGGGGGTTAGCTCTCTTGTGGCGACTCCCAAGTAGACAGCACGGCCCGCAGGGACGAGGCCAAGCTCGTACATAGCTTGCTGGCCAGCATGGGTAGTAGGGAGTTGCAGACGAGCTGCCAGCCCCCTGGCAACACTCAGTTCCAAATGGCACCGTTAGACTACACCACTCTTTGGAAATGACAACACCCTCGATTTCTCTTACCCTGCGAAGGGTAGTTTAGTTAGTTAGTTATTTATTTAGTTATTGTTGTTTTAAGGGGAGGAACTACGAGGTCATCTGCCCTGAAGGGTAGTTTCTTTTCCACACCACTAGGGAATGCTACACCACCCACAACGGTACAAATATCGGAATTTCATAGGGAGACATTAGTTGGTTCACACCCAATTATTTTTAGATAAATAATATTTTATATTTTTGTCAATTGTTCTGTGAAGCGAGCCTAATAAGAACGCCACCATGCTATAAGTACAGTAGATAAGTGGCTGAACTATTTTGCGACGTATTGTTGGTGTACTGTAGGGGTTTATGTTTGCTTTTACCACTCTTGTTCTTGCGGGATTTGGGTTGCGATTAGTTCTGTATTTAGTTTATTGAGTATTTTGGTTCCAGGCAGATACATAACTGTGCATTATTATTATTATTATTGTTTGGTTGATTGTGAGTAGACCTATGCATTCACTACGAAATTTCTTGGCTAGCAAAATTCAGTGTTTTGTTAGTTTGCCTTTCGCGCCACTTTCCGATATCGCACCCAGATTTATCATCTGTGTATCTTGAAAGTTACCGTAGTATTTTATTTTAACGGAATGTTTAGTTTGAAACATTAATTGTATTGTGGAGTGTGAGTGAATATTAATAGAGTAAGTAATTTACTAGTCAGACAGTTTTCCCAGCTCCCTGATGACGATAAACTTACAGTAAAAACACTCGGTACACCATTACCGGATAAGTATTGTCCAAAATATAAGTATACGAGGGCGTTTAAAGGAGATATTTAAGGCAATAATAATTGGTTATGTGAATGCGATATTAAAAACGCTTTATTCTGTTTTGCATGTTTGTTGGTGGAGAATCCGCGTGGACCAAAATAGGAGTTACGGAAACTAATCCCTAAAATAAAGAAACATGAATCTTCAGCTGAGCGGCTTCGGTGCCGTAGTTGGTAGCATGCTGAGCCTCTATGCCCAAGATCGCGGGTTCAAACCCGGCCGAAATCATCGGATTTTTTAAGAGCGTTAAAATCCCTCAGTATTTATTCCTTCGGAGGGGAAGTAAATCCGGCGGTCCCATGTCATAGATTTATGGCATGTTAAAGAACCTTCCACTTATTACACCTGTGTGAAGCTAAATTATAGGTTAAAAATTTGAACAACGCTCTTAGGTTCCAACGTTCGTCGCCAGGAGCCGACTGCGGTGGCGTGTAGTAACCAAGTTCTGAACTAGTAGTCGTTTACGGTGGCCTTTGGCGGCAAAAGTAGGAACTGCTTGAAATTCACTGTCTGCAGTCCTTACTTGAATTAAAACAGATAACACTCACTAATACAGCCATCACAATTAACACCGGTTATCAGACAGTTTCTCCACACACCCAAAGTACAGGGGGCTACATGACTGCGTTGTCGCAGCTCCTAAACTGAGGAACCAACTAACCAATCTTCAGCTGTTTGAAATTGACACTTTTTGGAACTGTTAACGAAGCTGCACAATTGGACAGTGCCTATAGAAGGTAAATTGCGGAATATAACGAAGAAGTGAGGCACAATAGGTATGTGTTAAATATTGTAATAAACTCTATTCGTTTCTGTGGCTCTTTCGAACTGGCCTTGCGTGTTCATGATGAAAGTGTAACATCAACATACCCAGGTGTTAGGGGCGTGGTGGCTCAGCGGTCTAGCTGTATGCCTCTCACCAAGGCGGTCCAGGTTCGATTCCCGGTCAATGCATGTGAGATTTTCGAAGTGAAATGCCATGTCCTGTGGTTCGGATTCCACGTAAGACGGAGGTCCCGTGGCTCATGATCTCAAGATTAACGGTCACGTTAAACTAGAAGCTTCCTTCCTACCCAGGTGTTTTGAGAGAACTAATTAATTTTAGCGCGATTGGGATGCTGTGTTAAAGGTCATTTGGTAAGGGCAACTGTTTTCAAAGGAACGTCCAAAACAATTCAAAATTAATTTTTACAGATTATGTTGGAGGTTTGCCAAGAAGAAGAATCAAAGCAATTAAAGGAATCGGAAATTTTTGCCATTATAGCAGATGAAACTAGTGATATTTCTAACATATTTCAGATGGCTGGTGTGTACCGATACGTAGTAAGAGGCAAACTAAACATGATGAACACACATTAGCAGCGTGTTTACTGGATGAATTAAAGAAGCAGAAATTGAATGAAACTCCGCAAAAATGACTTGCGCAGACGAATGGCAGAGCGCACTTCATGGCTGGTTCCTCTGATGGGATTCAAGCTATAGTAAAAAAAAAAAAAAAGACTGATAGTCAGTCTGAAAGACTAGACTTCATTTTAAATGCTACAAATGCTGCGTGAACTCAAAGTCCGTTAGCAAGTGCAAACCAAGGTCAAAGGAGGTAGCTGGCTAGATGACGTCGCGCTGACCGGAGCGCACGGGGAAAGGAGGAAGCTCAAGCCGTATTATGACGTCACACACCTCAGTGCATTCTCGGTACATTTCGTCCCGTCACCGTAACGTAACGCCAGACCCCAGGGTAACTATGAAGTCGACAAGATAATTTAAAATGATAAAAATCCTATCCTTATGCAGAATATGTGCCCGTCTTTGTTAGTAATAACATTCTTCGTTAACGTACAAACTTTTCGGTTGCCATGTTTTTATGTTGAGAATGTTTATTATCCCGGAGATTGAGACCCAACCTTAGACAACCTGCTGTGTTTAAAATTCTTCCCATGAACTCGGGAATAGGGCTTAAATACATAAATCTGATTTTTTAAATGAATTCCTATAGGAAGAAGCCCAAAAGAGCCATTAAAATTTGTATATTTGTCGAGCATACAGTTATTTTGGAAAATCCATGGTATTTCAGTTTTTATAGAACTGTAGGCCTAGTTTATCTAACGTTAATTCATTTTTGTAACATGTATAAACTTCCCATATAAAATTGCGACATCAGAAATTTTGGTGCAACACCCAGCTTTCCTTACCACCGGCCGCCACTGCTTTCGAGTCCCAGAACACGGTGCACATCATTTTCCGAGGTGTCAAGATTTGTTTCGGCTTAACCTTTGCTGGGGATGAAGTGTTCCTCCATTCCATTGATTGCCGCTTACTTTCAGGGGTGTCGTAAGAAGCCCAAGTTTCATCTCCTGTGACTATCTGTGTCAGAAATTCTTCGCCGCCTTCATTGTAATGGGTCAAAAACTGAAGTGCACTACCCATCCGTTTTATTTTGTGTTGCTCCGTAAGAATCTTTGGTACCCAACAAGTTTACGAAAGTTCAGTTTTTCGGTAACAATTTCATGAATTAGTGATCGTGAGATTTGGAGAAATTCCATAGCGAGAGCACTAATTGTAAACCTGCGGTTTTCCCGGATCTTGTCATCAATCGCGTGAACCAGTTTTTCTGTAACCAAAGATGGACGCCCACTTCGTTCTTCATCGTGCACTTCACTACGTCCTTCATTGAACTGTCGGACCCATCTTCTCACCATTGAATCACTCATCGCATTTTGTCCATACACTTCGCAGATTTGCCGATAAATTTCAATTGGTTTCACTTTCCTAGCATTCAGAAAACGAATCACACATCTGATTTCACAAACGGCGGGATTTTCAATCAACACCGACATTGTACGAGTAAACATACACAACAACGCGTACGTGGCTGACAGCGCTCTCCAAATGGCGCACGTTTCTCCTCCTTGATACAGAGCGTCTACCGCGCATATGCGGAACTGCGCTACAGCGGAACGTACAACTAGTTGAAGACACAGACGGCACACGTCTATGAAGAAGGTATACAAAAACTCGTGCCACGCTACGACAAATGCCTGCAACATTTCGGTAGTTATGTGGAAAAGTAGTTTAAGGGTTGTAGAATTTTGGGCAATAAATAATTTTTCTGTATCTGTACTCAATTTAATGTTATTACCAAACGGAACTTACTTTCTGGACGTACTTCGTATTTATTTATTTATTTATTTATGTCTTTTGCAGTGGCAAAGTTAGGGCTCGTGGCCCTCTCTTACACTTAACCACATAGTTATAATAACATATACAAATACGACCATTGAATAAGATACGTAAACTACAGATCGGCATCAGGCAGTGTTTTCTATACCACGGAAAATGGCGAAATTCGCAGAAGCTTATTTGTAGATGACTAGCATTATCCGTCGCGGCTTCGCCCGCGAATATTCTAGTTGTAAAGAGCACACTTAGCAAAATCTCAATCATGAATGCTATGACTGATTTATCCTTGGTATGAATAATCAGACTTTATCAATTCAGCTACTAGTACAGTGGTTAGGGGTTTGTCATTCCTTCATAGGTATATCAGAGCGAAGTTAGTTTTCTGGGAATATCACAGACACTGTTAATTTAAGGGCCTTTAAATGTGGTTTTCGGAGACCCTTTATAGTCGGGTGAAAAAGACCTTTCGCACCACACTCACACGTGAAAATTGCGTGAAAAAGTTCTAGAGTGTCCCTTGACCCCCTTAAGCGCATTATACTGTATGTATTGATGAATTTTACAGCTTAATTTGGTTCAGTGATAACCTTATAACCTTCTGGAAACTTTCACAGTAATGTAATAATTGGAATTGCATTGCGTCTTACAGAAATAGATGGACCTGTGAGATTCTGTTACCATGGTTACCGTGTTGCATTCTTTCATTATTTCATTGTAAATATACATGTTTTAAGGTATTTATTTAATTGTGAGGCATTTAAAGAGTAAGTGAGTGCGTTTCACTTACGCATTGGGTTATGCTGAACCTGTAGGTACCCCATATGTGTAGGTTGGTGTTAATAGGACATTATTTTCGGTACAAAACTGGAATGGGACCTTAGCAGAATAATATGGGGAGGGATTGCTCTTAATTTGGATGAAGAGGAGGAGCAACAAGTGAGAAAACGGAAGTGAGTTCATCATGCTTGGAGGAAGAGAAGAACAGAAGGGGTATTTGCTACTCTTTATACTCCATGCATTATTCTTAAAATCCGTGTCCATGTACCGGTACTTAGGGTTGGAAAAATGATACAGCACAGGATAATTGCGCAATTGTTCAATACGTTTTGCATCATTTATCTATATACAATTTTGAAATGAGCCAATGACACGGCCGTGAAATAAGAAAAATATCGGTGGGGACTAGAACCTAACTGCCACGGTACGGCGACGATTATAGCACTCACTGACTGCACTGTCACGGTCAGGTGCCGGGAGAGTATGAACACCACCACTCAATGTAATGGAAGAATATCTTCAGGCTCGCCGGTAGAAGCACGTGCCATTCACGGCACAGTTACGCCACTGCTAAGTGTAAATAGACCTTTAGTGTGTCACTTTCTTTTGTGGTAGTCGTTTATTTTATTTTTTATTTAGTCGATTTACCCTCTAGGTTGGTGGTTCCCACGGACTCAGCGAGGGAACTCACTACTACCGCCTCTACGGGCAGTGTCCTGGAGCTTGGAACATATGGTCGGGTTGGATACAACTGGGGAGGTGTAATCAGCACTTCGTCCAGGCGGCCTCACATGCAAAGCGAACAGGGGCCTCATGAGGGATGGGAAGGGAGGAGAGATTGGGATGGATAGGCTAGAAAGAGGGAAGGAGGCGGCCGTGGCCTTACAGAAGGTACTGTACCCGAAAATACCTACCATCAGCTTGTTGAGATCCTTCGAAGGTAACTGGATTGTAGAACCTGAAAACGCCGGCTAGAAAACTCCCAGATTCTACTCAACAAGTGACGAGGATAATGGGGCACAAGGATTACCTAACCGAGGAGACGTTAAGAAAGACCATGGCAAAGAAAGAAAATCTAGCTCGAAAGATCACAAGAACAACGTAAAAACGTAATCTCAAAAGCGTGGAAAAACACTGAAATGCCTGCAATGGTTTCCTTAACGTGGCCTCTTATCGCGTCTATAAAGCATCACACTTAAAGAATTAAAATGAAACTATCCAAGATTTATTCATAAATGGAATTATAGCAAAAGATTGCTATAATAAAACAACAAGAAAAGCAAATGCTGCTTCAGATGGAAGCAAAAATCCAAGTCATGAGAACACAGCTTCTAGTCACCACTAGATGAACTGTATTCCATTAAAGACGAAAATTAGACTGAAATCTATTCAAATCAACACCCTAATATGACACAAATAATGCTCCAACAGCATTATTAAAATTAATTCCACGTTTAAGTAGGTCATTTTAGCCTACAAATTGTAATATACCCTTATTTACAGAAATATACATTAATATTCAAGTATGTGGCACACTCCTAGTGTGTCTTTTCTTCTATTTCGCAAGCAATGACTCAACATCCTTCCATAAGAATAAGTTTCAGTAGTATTATTTTCACAGTTGTGAATATGTTTAAATTGGACCTCTCCGACCAAGCGATAAAGCTCAGTAGAGGTTAACATTACCTTAATGATAGCAGTAATCATCAAAATTAACTGATCAGGATAACTGTAAAACCATTGTCAGCACAGTGATTAAATCCGGAATATTAAAATTTCATATTCTCCAACACATTTATTAACCTCTTATATTACGGTATAGCTTGCGTGCTTCTAAACAACGGACAAACGCTTGTAATGATACGATGCATTAAATCTGAAAGTCAGTCAAATTATACTTGACTACTAAATACCAATCGTCATGGACTAATTTCCATGGAATACCACTTAATATTCACTTGAATATAAACTTCATTTTTAATGCCTCCACATGGCTCTATTCTTATACATTTGTACTCCTCTGAGCACTCAATTCAAGATTTATATGTCATAAACATATTTAATTGTGCATATTGGTCACCTTCACTGGTAAACGACAAATTTCATCCTTATATTTCATTTTCGACTTATTGTTATTATTATTACATCATGGTTAGAATTTATGCATAGTGTTACATTACTTTTCAATTATGTAGAATGGATAATCAATTTATCCTTTTAGAATTAACACCTATGCTTTCAAAAACTGAATTACAATGATTTTTCCTTAATCAAAACGTACTTATACATTCATTAAATCTGGAATATACGCTAGTTAAAAAAGTAAATGTTGTTTCAGAATCTTCAATAGTCAAAAGACTAGAATTAATTACGATAATAAATTCCATCGAACATGGATCTCAACTATGCTTTCACACATGAGGCTATCTTGAATCAAAATCACAATTGAAATAAACGAAGAGAAAGTTTACCTGGCCAAAGTTTGGTACACCCCTGCACAAATGAATTCCAGAAAAACAAGTAGAGTCACTGGAGATGGTAATCATAACTGAGCCATGCAAGCTGTCTCAAACATTTTCCTGCGTCATTTGGACTCGTAATCCCTTCCCTACTTTTTAAAAGTGCTCGCCAAGTTGACTTGTTCAACTTATGTCCTGGAGATTGCTACTGTTTTGATGATGAGGTTGAAGCTCTACCTAACAGAGCGCAGCATCGTCTATGTATGAAAGTGAAATGTTCAATTAAACATACGTCATTTAAACAAAGCACTGCTTGTAAAATATGCCGCCAAATGAATATTGTAATTTTGTACATTGTCACATTGTGTGTCACTAGTTGATTGGACTATTTCAAAATACCAAGCATGCTTTGCGGCCTGGCTTCCTAGATCGGTGCCATGTTGTTGTATTCTGTGACTTGATAAGACTGGATTGTACTAAGAGGTCGTGAATTTGGTAGCCTGTTGAGGCGAGGACCCTTGGCCCTCGCCTTCCCAAGAAATGGAATTAAATTCCTAAGTAATGTGAACCAAGTTGGTTGGAAATGAAATTATCACCCAAGAAGCAAGGTGTGCAATTAACTTTCGCCGGAATGTAGAAAACTTGAAGATGTTTGGTGTCCGTGGTAGCGTGTGCCAGCAGGAGCCATGTTGGGCAGTTTTTATTATTTAAAATTATTTATTAGTGTTGTTTGGTTTTACCTTTTAGTGTATCTGGAAAAAAGGATTATTTAAGGTATGTTATAATGTAATTTATATTTTATTTGTGTGCGTACACAACTGGTATGTTTTATTATTTTTATTTTATTTATCAGGCATCATGGCCTAATTGTATTCACTGATTAGGTGAAAATTTTGTTTGTAATTCTGGGGACACGTTTCTAGTTTATCCTTTTTTAACTTATTTATTTATTTATTTATTTAATGTTCTCAAGGGGTATTTTCCTTTTAATTGTGTAGTTCATTTTCTTCTCGTAGTTAAGGGGTTGGCCTATATTATGGTCTTTAGTTTTCTTTGATCCGTCGCTTCCTATTTCTGTTTTTATTGTTCGTATTATTGTTAAAAGGTAATGTTTTTCTATTTTATTGTCATTTCTCTCTGGCGGAGTTTCATTTTTAAATTTCTTTATTTGGCGTAATTAGGCATGACATACAGTCATCTGCTTTTACGGCCATTGTAGTTTTTTGATGATGCATTGTGGTCTTTGGTAAGAGTCTTTCGGCGTGTGGCGCGGCTTTCAAACGTGATGTCGTAGTTCTGCTTTTTGTTCTTGTTTTTAATCATGCTTGCTTTTGGTTAATTGCTACCTTCTGTTTTAAGTTTTCATGCGTGTTCCGCAGTTTTATTAATTTAGTTTTTTGTTATTCTGGTCTCTTAATTTTTTTTATTTTGCTTCTTGATTTTTTTTGGCATGGCATGGTTGACTGTACGTCGAGCCTATTTTCAGTGTTTTGTGGTTTATTAAGTGCTTTACTTAATAAGTAATTCTTAATTCTTTGGCTTCGTTTTCTCTTAACCTTTGTTAATTTAAATTTCCGTTTTGCTCCTCAAGCTATATGTTATTTTTCTTTTATGTCCACCTGTTGGTGATTTTTGTTTGTTTGGCTCGAGCCTTAAGATTTTAGTCCCCTAGTAAAGATCTCGGTATGTTTAAGGGTATTAAGTTTTTCCTTTTAATGCTCTCTGAAGCCCCTGTCTATTTATGTTAGCATGTTTGTTTCCCCCCCCCCCTTTTTAAATTAAGCTTACTGTTGTGGCATTATTTCGCCGGTGGCATTTCTATGGGTTATTGGGAAGTATCTGTGGACGAGCCTGTGGGATTCCTCTTCTCCTCCTTCCTTCATCTGTAGGTGTTCTTCTGCTGGGGTATGTCATCTGACGGTGAGTTGCAGTTGTGAGCGGACCTCTGAAAACAAGGTAAGTCCTTCCTAGTGTGGAGGTTGTGTATGTCAATAACAATTAGCGCAATTGACCGGTTAGAAAACAATACAAGTCTCTATCCTTCAAAAGTACATAGAATGGTCCCTAATAGAAGAGAAGGATCAAACTTCTCTATAGAAAAGCTTCACAAAGCTTATAACTTGCTATCAAAGTATGCATTACATTCCGAAACGAATCACTCGAATGTACAATATTCCAGAAGTTCAGTGATAAATGTAGCTCATACCAGAGTCTACAGATGCGAAAACTGTCAAAAAACTGACATAAATAAGAGTTCATCACGTTGATAAAAACGCAAAATCACAAACGTGCCTATCGAAATCCTCTTCACTACACCAAGAAAGCTTCAATAAAAATATTACTGAATTTACTGTGAAACCTAATTAAACATCATTAAATACAATGTGAAAAATGGTTGCATTCCTTATTGGAATCTAAAACCTGTCGATTATAAAATCAGTCAAGATTAGAACGTCATGTCTAAATTTTATAGTTCGACATACTATTCCAAACAAAATACACTAGAAATAATGGCAGAAATTAGCATTGGAATATCTACACTCTACTACGAAAGACGAGACTAAATGTGCTGTACCTTGTTGAATATAGAAGTTCCAATGAGAGCATTGATATGCCGCGCATAGCACATCTTTCCTCAACTGTAGCAATAACTTGGACTCCCCAGGCCGTCGGGAATCGAACCACGGAACGCCTTCTCCAATCCGCATGTTCCCCCTGGTTTAACAGGCTATCATCCATCCTGGATGAACGGTCAGTTATCGCTTCTTCAAGGCTCCAACTCCATCCAGAACAACGTCTGCTTCCCCGTAGTATCGCGGTATTCATATCGAACCGAAATGTTATTAAACCGAACATGGATGACTACCGCTGCTAACAGCATTGAGAACCACTAGTCAGCTGAACACATGTGGCCCCGCAATGAGCACTAGTCATTACCGGATTCATGGCAATACTTCACTGAAATGTTCGATACTTTGCCGGTTCAACAGTGTTTATGCTACTGTGCTATTAACCTGCCATGATTAATGAAATATACAGCATTATAATTACTCCTCTCGACATCTTGTAAAAGAATATGTCGTTCGTGAATGAGGAGTAATGTTTAAAATCCTTGGGCAAGCCTTAACGCACACGTTTAAAAGATACACCCCCCTCTTTCCCCGCCACCTAAGTAGTTGCTACTGCGTCTGTGCGCGTCAGGCTGAGTTGAGGTGAATAGCTATTGGTTGATTTGGTTGTGAGCAGACACAACGCTAGGCAGCGCGAGTTCAAAATTGGAGTTGGCAGTCAAAGTGAAAGGTCGTGTTTTTCCCGAGCTCTCAGGTGTGCTGAAATGGGTTGCTCTCTGGAGTGTTATCGCGCGAGGATCGGACTGTGGTATGCGAAGGGTAGTCGGGATTTCCGGTGTTTGTGTGTCCGTATGGGTCCTAGTAACTTGTGGTTTATAGCCCTAGTGATAGCTGCGTTGCTAGTTATTGGTGGAGTGGAAGTGAATCCAGGCCCTGTTAATCCAAATGTGAATCAGGCAAATGATCCAGTGGCAGCATTAAAGTGTTCGACGTGCAGTAAAACATTGAAGAACGGTGTTCAGTGTGGACTATGTGAGAAATGGTTTCACTTCGGCTGTATTAAGGTCAAGAAGGAGGATTGTGATGTCGGGAATTGGTTTTGTAAAGTATGTGATACGCCGGACTGTTTGAGGGTGCAAATCAAAGCAAGGGATCAAATAATACAGGAACTTAGAACAAAGCTTCGTGAATCAGAGGAAACGGTGAAGGATGTGACTGAACGGCTTTCTACTGGGATCAGTGTGGAAGAGGGCGTGCAGGAGCAAACTGAGGATGACGTTATCATAATGGGTGATTCTATGATACGATGGAGTGCGAATATCTCGAGGAAATCGGGTGCGCAAGTGCAGTGTTATCCGGGGATTAAAATTGACCAGCTTGCCCAACAAGTGGAAGAAGCAAATGTAGAGGACTGTGACAAATTTAAGTGTTGTTGCTCCATGTTGGGACGAACGATTTGAAGAAGAGGACTACAGCTGATTACATCATGGGGGAGGTCTACGAACTAGGCAGAAATGCTAAAAGCAAGGTTAGAAATGCAACAATTATAATGAGTGGCATTGTTCGACGGGGAGATGTTCCGTTAAGGCGAGTTAAGACTGTAAATGACCGCATGGACTGGGTTTGTGCACAACTGGGATTAGTGTAAGTAGATGCTGACTGCTGGATTGGTAGTCGTGACTTCGCCCGAGACGGGCTGCATTTAAATCGACGGGGCGCTTTCAACCTAGGGAGCCTACATGACAGGGTCATCGGTTCGTGCCGGCCATTGTGAGGAGGAGCAGGTCCAGAGGTTGCCAGCCGACGGGAACAGAAGGAGCTACTTCGGGATATTTGCTGCGGAAGTAAGACTCTAAGATTACTGCAGGTTAATTGTCAGAGTTTAGGAAAGAAATTAATTGAATTTTGGAATCTTGTAGAGACGTATTCTCCGGACATTGACATTGCTACTGAATCTTGGTTATATGAGGATATAAATAGTAATGAAATAATTCAAGGGACATACGAAATGTACAGAAGGGATCGGGGGGGAACCAGGTGGTGGGCTATTTATTTGTGTGCGCAAAAATATAGCTAGTTTCTTAAAGTGGGCTGATACGGATCATGAAATGTTATGTGTACAAATTTCGGATAAAGGGAATAAATTCCCTCTTCAGGTGATAGGGGCGTATAGAGCACCGAAAGATAACTTTCCGCTTCTCGACACACTGTATGATAAAACCTGTACGGGTAATGCTATGAAAAAGAGCATAATAATTGCCGGAGATTTAAACCTCCCCAAAGTAGACTGGTCTGGTGAGTCAACTAGCTGTGGTCAAGCTCAGAGCGCTGCAAACAAATTCTTAAGGGAGGGGGGATTTTCCCAAGTAGTTGACTTCCCAACTAGAGGCAATAATACCTTAGATGTTTATCTCGTAAGGCCTGTAGAGCTGTATATTAACTGTCTGAAAGTACCAGGAATTAGTGACCATTCTGGGGTTGAATTAAATATTAGATACGGTGACATTACAAAATTAGACTCTGATGTAGCAAATAATATCATATTCCAGTATAGCAGGGTGGATCAGGGCAAATTTCAGGGGTATTTGAATGAGCTATTTGTAGGATGGGCATCGGAAGGAAATCACATTAATATCCTGAGGACCAACTTTTTGAAAATTTTAAATAGCGCTATTGATAAATTTGTTCCATTTAAATTACTGAAACAAAACCCAGATCCTGTGTATTACACACGGGAAATCAGGAGTCTTAAACGGAAAATTAGGAAATTATACAATAAAAGATATGATAGTGACAAGTATACGTTGAAATTTAAGTCCTTATCAAGAGAGCTCGTCTTAAAAAAGAGGGCTGCTCATGACAATTATATGCAAGGTTTACTTGGTTCGGGAGGCGATGGGTGGAAAAAATTTTACAGTTATGTTATGAGAAGAAAGGGAAATTTAAATAATTTGTCGATGATAATGTCCGGTGACGGTAAATTAATTACTGAGAAGCAGGCCATTGTTAATGAATTAAATGTCTTTTACGGTAGTGTGTTCAATAAATCCAATAGCTGTGTGTTGGACCTTAACGGTGAATCAGGGGCTCCACTTTTCCAAATAAACCAGTCAGCAATTGTAAAGCTAATACAAAAATTACGTTACAATATATCGAAGGGTCCTGATAATATTGTTAGTGAAGTACTTAAACTAGGAGGTAGGGCCGTGGCACGATACTTAGAGGTGATGTTTAATGTGTCCATAAACAATGCGCAAATCCAGGATGACTGGAAAAGAGCTACGGTAGTCCCAATATTTAAGGGAGGGAGCAGATTTGAATTGGGCAACTACAGGCCGGTTAGTCTTACGTCCATCGTTTGTAAACAGATGGAGCATCTCATTTGCGACTACTTGAGGGAACAGTGGGAAACATTATCATGGTTTAATGATAGGCAACATGGTTTTCGGAAAGGTTACTCATGCGAGAGTCAGATGCTATCGCTTTTTCAAGATATTAGCGAATCGTTCGACGATGGAGTTTCAGTCGACGCCGTAGTTATAGATTTTGCGAAGGCATTTGATGTCGTGCAGCATGACATGCTACTCCATAAATTAGCTTCGACGAAGATTGATAGAAGAGTAATTTTATGGATCCAAGAATTTTTGACGGGTCGCTCCCAGAAAGTGAAAGTTGAAGGCCGATTCTCGGATGAAATTACCGTAACGTCGGGTATCCCTCAGGGCAGCGTAATCGGAACTTTGTTATTTTTGGGCGTTTATAAATGACTTACCAAATGGGATTCGCAGTGACTGTCGATTGTTTGCGGATGATTGTGTAATATATCGAAAGATACATGACTCACAAGACAATGTAGTACTTCAAGATGACCTGAACGTGGTCTATAAGTGGGCGATTGTAAATAAAATGAAAATAAACACAAGAAAATGTAGTCTAATAAAAATAGGGAAAGTGCGAAGGCAAGATTTTCAATATAACATTGGCTCGGAAATACTTGTAGAAGAAGATTCTTGCAAATATTTGGGCGTTCACGTAAGAAATGATATGAACTGGAGTAGTCATATAGGATGTGTAGTTTCTAAAGCTTACAAATCCCTGCACTTTGTAATGAGGGTATTAAAAGGAAGTAGTACCTCTGCTAAAGAATTAGGATATTTGTCACTTGTAAGACCTATTCTGGAATACGCCTCGGCGGTTTGGGATCCATATCAAGTAGGACTCATAAATGAGTTGGAAATGGTACAAAGAAAGGCCGCTAGATTTGTGCTCAGTGACTTTAATCCCAGGAGCAGTGTGAGCCGTATGTTAAAGAAACTTGGGTGGGAATCACTTGAGGCTAGGAGGATGAAATCTAGACTCTGCGCTATGTACAACACGTATACAAATCAACCAGCTTGGGGTGAGCTTAGCAAACGTATGGAAAAGCCTACTTACATGGGTAGGAGCGATCATCCTTTCAAAGTTAAGGGCCGACCACAGCGAACAAATTATGATCAATATTCTATCGTAAACCGTGCCATTGATAATTGGAACTCTCTACCTGCCGCAGTCTTAGAGCCTTTTCCCAAACATATAGGTGTGTTTAAGAAAAGACTGACTATTTGTGTAAATACTCCAGTTTAAATGTTAGTGAATTGTTATGTACAATTATTTATTTGTTATGTATATCTAATTTGCCACCGGGGGACACCCCCCCCCCCAATTGCAAATAAACGTATGAATGAATGAATGAAACATTGCTGCGCGTTAAATAACATATACAAGTATGTATAGCACTGCTTTAGAGAATAAAGTTCACGTACAGTTTATAGTATTGTAGTAAAAGTTCTTTATAATGCTCATCCTTGTAACAGTATATTTTAAAGTCCACACGGTATAATGAATGCATGACTATGTAGGTGAACATCACATGTTCCACTCGCGTGCGCTTCTTGACAAGACTGCATCTTGTGTAAAACGAACAGAGTCCTTCGACACTTACTCTGTCGAATCATATAAAGTGTTTGATATAGTAATCGCGTCGCACTGTATGTAACGAAACGCGTTTTGAGTTCTCCTCACGAGATGTGCATTCTCGCGATATGAAAAACGGTCTGCCTCTCTGCCCGCAGCTGTGCGGGGATGATTACAGCTACTAGTAGGCTCTTGCTTTCCCCCACCACGGTGCTATAAGGATCAAGCTGCCATCGCATTGGTGGATGTAATCCGTAACTTAAAACGTTTCATACAAATTATTAACATGTATATATATCAAAATACATATCATGTTATGATCATACATCATGTATAATAATGCAAATCTTGCATGTTATTCTCCTTTCTTCTTCTTACTTATAAAATGCACTCCTGGTGTTCAATCAATAAACTGGGTCAATAGTCGCCATGATGTTGCTCCGTTCCACTGACTTCGTGCATGCTCGCCGGTACTCGGAAAATACCGAAATCTCCCAACTGCACTTCGCTCAGCTCACAATTATGAATCGCGCTGGGCTTCAAAATATACATCGCGCTGCACTATTCATCATGCCAAAATGAGGATAATGGTACAGTACCATACCGACATTACCCGAAGACGAAGTGGGAAACCACGGAAAACCACTCAGAGGATGGCTGAGGTGGGAATAGAACCCCCTCTACTCATTTGGACCATCCGAGGTTGAGTAAACCCCGTTCCAGTCCTCATATCACTTTTCAAATTTCGTGGCAGAGCCGGGAATCGAACCCAGGACATCCGGGACGGCAGCTAACCATGCTGACCGCTACGCTACGGAGGCGACTGTGGTAGTCGTACGGATTTTAATGAAGTAATTTTACACCTGGTGTCTTCCTATGAACTATTCTCAATAAAAAATGAGGTTTACTTATAATTTTCAAATTTAACACGCAGAAAAATCACAATAATTTTCGTAACAGTACAATATTGTCCTTGACAGTGGTGGTAAAGCAGTCATCTCATTTTCTTTGAACAAATGAGCTGATGACCAAGGTGTCCCTAGACCATAAACAGGGAATTAACAAGAACGTGAGCTATGTGATTGTGCTGCACCAAAATAGTTGGATTTTTTCCCCTAATTGTTTACAGACTGTCCCGACTAACTTAAGCCGTATATTGTCACGCGAGGACTGGCGCAAATCTGACCCGACCGTGAATAATATAGAAATAACTAGAGTGTTCAAAATTCTATGGACATGTTTCTTTTGCAGGGCATAGTAAGTGACAGGAAATTAGGACTGCCCAAAACGAAAATATAAATAATTATTTAAGCCTCGGGTGTTGAGCCTCCGTGGCTTAGGCGGCAGCACGCCGGCCTCTCACCGCTGGGTCCGTGGTTCAAATCCCGGTCACTCCATGTGAGATCTGTGCTGGACAAAACGGAGGCAGACAGGTTTTTCTCCGGGTACTCCGGTTTTCCCTGTCAAAATTTCATTCCAGCAACACTCTCCACTATCATTTCATTTGTCATTCATTCAATCATTGCCCCAGAGGAGTGCGTCAGGCCTCGGCAGCCGGCACAGTTCATATCCTCGCCGCTAGATGGGGGCTTCATTCATTCCATTCCTGACCCGGTCGGAGACTGGAAGCAGGCTGTGGATTTTCATTTTTCATTTAAACCTCGGGTCAAAAATACCCATGCGCCAGTGCTCGCGGTTTAACGAACTGGTCGACCGAGATTTGGAATGGTTATATTTTATGTGTAAATTTGACAGTCATTGGTGCAAAATGACGATAATAATAATAATAATAATAATAATAATGTTATTAGTTTTCTAACAGAAAGGATGCGATTGCCTCCACGGAAAAACTTCACGAAATTGCATCCACAACAGGACTACAGATCTCATACCAGAAAACACACTACATGGAAGGATCTCTTCGGCACCTAGATGGACTACCAATGACAACCAAATTTGGCAAAATATCTCAAGTGAAAATCCACAGTCTGCTTCCAGTCGACCGACCAGGTCGCCTATCTAGCGGCGAGGATATGAACTGTGCCGGCTGCCGAAGCCTGTCGCACTCCCCTGGGGAAGATCAAATGAATGACAAATGAAATGAAATGACAGTGGAGAGTGTTGCTGGCATGAAATCATGACAGGGAAAACCGGAGTACACGGAAAAAAACCTGTCTGCCTCCGCTTTGTCCAGCACAAATCTCACATGGAGTGACCGGGATTTGAACCACGGACCCAGCGGTGATAGGTAGAGCCCTGCGCGGATAAACAAAACGTTATCCGCATCCGCCCCGCATCCGCACGACTGTTATCCGCATCCGCCACGCATCCGTACGACTGTTATCCGCATCCGCCTCGCATCCGCATGACTGTTATCGGCATCCGCCTCGCATCCGCATGACTTTTATCCAAATCCGCTGATATTTCAATATTATTTTTAATTTATTAGATAAAGCATAAAGTATTAAACCAACACATTTAGACAGTTGAGGAGAAAGTCGTTCCTGACAATTTGCTTCATTGCAAGGAACTTCGAGTTAAATAACACTTCTGGTTTCTTGACCTCCGCTTTAGACAAACAAAAAACTGGCTATACTTTTTTGGCTACTTCTGCACTTGTGCCTCAGTAAGTTTCATGTGCCTGATTTGTGTCCTGAGTATGCATACACTTTTTTACACGTAAAACATCCTACTATATCGTTCACCTTTTCGTTTCCATTGAAAACGTAACCAAATGTCTGCCATAAAGTTGACTTGAGCTTTGTTTCATGCGCTATTGAATATTCACCTTGTTTTATTTTAATCGATAGTTAATCCATGTTGGTGAAATGATGTTTATACTCCCGGTCGCGGAAACATTCACTAATAATAAGTGAACATCTCTTTACGCTTGGAAAAAGAGATTGACATTTGGCCGGAAATTCCAAGTCAGTCATCATCCATCTGTTTCTTAACACATCCATGTTCGCATAGTTGATGACATAACTCTCTCCTTTGCAATATCACAGTCAACGTGTTTCAGTGCTAAGTTGGAAATAAATCTACAGATACACTGGAACCAGATCTTAGACGGCGAAGTAGCTGACTTGAGGAATGTTAATGATGTCACCACGATGAACTAACAAGCTTATTGACAGCATTATATCTCGTACCGTAAGTATAGTAATAATGGCAGTGATAATTGATAAGATGTCAAGACCATCTAGCCTACTACAAATATACGGTACTTAATAAAATGTAGTTGAAAGCATTATGCGTAGTATAATCTCCTCGAGTATAAGTGCAATACGTTCCTAAATATTCCGTACGCAATAGGCTATAGGAGTGTTCCTCTTTTAAGCATGAAACTGTAGATTGGCTTATCTTTTTCTTTATAGGCTATATATAATTCTTCGACACGTGTGTATGTCACTGAACTCCTCCTAAACGGCAGCTCCTATTTTGACGAAATTTGGTATGTACATTAGGGTGGGTCCATCTAAGGTTTAGATTCACAATCTGACCCGGTAGGTGGAATTAACACAATTTTAGAACCACATTATTTACACACAATTTTAGAACCACAATATACAGTCAAAAACAGTCGTCATGGAAACCACTAGCCTTGGCCTAGGTGAAAGCTGATGTCTTTGGACGGGTTGTCTCTGCACGTTAGAGCCACCTGGTTGCAACCTGTGCAACTACCGCCATAACATTCACACCGCCCGTGGCGGAAAGTTGTGTTTCATACCAAAGGTCGCAGTTATGTCGAATTCTACTGTTTGTCTCTGCACGATGGAGCGTTTCAAAGTCACGTATGCGTCCATATACCGTTCATCCCATTGCGATGAAACTTGGGTGAGATGTTGAGTGTACTCCAGGGAAGGTGTTTGGCTTAGTAAATTATTTTACAATAGATAGCGCACGACTAGATTCAACAAATGAGCGACAACGCACGAAGCGTTTCAAGAAGGTCTCGTATGCGTTCAAATACCATTCGTCCGATAGCGATGAAACTTGGGTGAGATGTTGTGTAGACTCCAGGGAAGGCTTCTGGCTTAGTAAATTTATTTTACAATAGGTAGGGCACGAGTAGATTCAACAAATGAGCGACGACGCGCGAACGTTTAAACTAAGTCCCGTATGCGTTCATATACCATTCATCCGATTGCAATGAAACTATGGTGAGATATTGTGTACACTTACGTGAGGGTTTCTAACTTAGTAAATCCATTTCACAGGAGGTTGCGCACGAGTACATTCAACAAATGAGCGACGACGCGCGAAGCGTTTCAATAAGTTCCCGTATGCGTTCAAATACCATTCGTCCGATTACGATGAAATTTGGATGAGATGTTGAGTACACCCTACGGAAGGTTTCTGGCTTAATAAATCCATTTTACAATAGGTAGCGCACTAGTAGATTCAACAACTGAGTGATGACACGCGAATCATTTCAACAAAGTACCGTATGCGTCCATATACCATTTATCCGATTGCGATGAAACTATGGTGAGATATTGTGTACACTTACGTGAGGGTTTCTAACTTAGTAAATCCATTTCACAGGAGGTTGCGCACGAGTACATTCAACAAATGAGCGACGACGCGCGAAGCGTTTCAATAAGTTCCCGTATGCGTTCAAATACCATTCGTCCGATTACGATGAAATTTGGATGAGATGTTGAGTACACCCTACGGAAGGTTTCTGGCTTAATAAATCCATTTTACAATAGGTAGCGCACTAGTAGATTCAACAACTGAGTGATGACACGCGAATCATTTCAACAAAGTACCGTATGCGTCCATATACCATTTATCCGATTGCGATGAAACTTTGGTGAATTGTTTTGTACACTTCAGTAAAGGTTTATGGCTTAGTAAATTCATTTTACAATAGGTAGCGCACGAGTAGATTCAACAAATGTGCGATGGCGCGAGAATCGTTTCAACAAAGTCCTGAAAGTCCTGTAGGTGTTCATATACCATTTGTCCGATTGCGATGAAACTTTGGTGAATTGTTGTGTACACTCCAGGAAAGGTTCCTGGCTTAGTAAATCCAGTTTTTAATAAGTAGCGCATGAGTAGATTCAACAAATGAGTGATGGCATGCGAATCGTTTAAAGAAAATCCCGTATGCGCTCATATGTCATTCATCCGATTCCGATGAAACATTGATGAGTTGTTGTGTACACGCCAGGGAAGGTGTTCAACTTGGTAAATCCATTTTACAATATTGATAGCGCACGAGTAGATGTAACAAATGAGTGACGACGCGCGAAGCGTTCCAACAAAATCCCGTATGCGTTCATATACTATTCATCGATTGCGATGAAACTTTGATGAGTTGTTGTGTACACTTACGTGAAGCTTTCTAACTTAGTAAATCCATTTCACAGTTGGTAGAGCACGAGTAGATTCAACAAATGAGTGACTGCGCACGAATCATTAAAACAAAATCCCGTATGCATTATATGCCATTTATCCGATTGCGATGAAACTTTGGAGAGTTGTTGTGCATGCTCTCACGAATGTTTCTAGATTAGTTAATCCATTTTACGATAGTTTAGAGGCAGTTAACAGAAATTTTAAAAAATATTGTGTATCCAAACGCACTTCAAGAAACAAAGTTACAACACTTTCTTTGATTGGCAGGACAACGTCTGCCGGGTCAGCTAGTGAAATATGTAATACTCGCGGACCCGAGCGAGAAATCTCGCATGTTCATAAGTCATACATTCCTCAATAGGTTTATAATGAGTGACTTAAGGAGAAAGGTTGTTAAGTTATTATTTCAACCAAATTATTATAGAACACCATTTTCATTTCAGTTAGAATTCCAAGCTGTACGTTCTGTAACTTAAGAAGGCAATTACTGAAAATTCTATCATCATAACACTCACCAGTTATTCGATATTTATGAAAGCATTTTGGTCAAGATTTCCTGCTTTATCTTGTTGGCTGAGAAGTCTCCTTCACCCTTATCAGGACGGTCAGGACAGCCCTCGTTGGAAAACTTCTTCACGCCCCGCTTACAGTGAGGCTTCCTTGTTCCTAAGTGCAACGTTCAGCGCTAAACTCCTTTGCACGTTACCTACAGGGGTGCTTTCCTTGTCCTGTGTTTAGCGCTCAACGCTAAACTCCTTTGCACGTTACCTACAGGGGTGCTTTCGCTTTCCCGAGTGGAGCGTCAGCAAGAGAGCGTGCTGTGGCTGGTTTCTTTCTTTGATACTTATGAAATTAAAATGCAATTCGTCACTGTTGATTCCATTTCTGTGCTGAGTCCATTGATTGAGAGCTTAGCCGTTACACTCACCAGTTATTCGATACATTTCAGTTTGCAAGTTGTACGTTCCGTAACTTAAGAAGTCAATCACTGAAAATTGGATCATCATAACACTCATCGGTAATTTGATATTTATGAAATTATACGATTTGAGTACCAAATCCATTGATTTAGTAATTCTGAAAACCTTGGGAAATGATAGAAGAAAAACCTGTAAAAGAATTAATGTCTAATAGATCTAAGGTTTTAGACGCCGTATCACACGCCAGTTATACGATTTAGATTTAGATTTCTGAAAACCATGCGAAATGATCGATATTTATGAAATTAGAATGCAGAAGAAAAACCTGTAAAATAAATTACCGTAACGTTTAATAGTTTTAAGGGTTTAGACGACAACTCATAATTGCAGCATGTTAGAGCATCAGTATCTGTAAATCGCACACTTCTTACAAAAATTGATATTTATGCAATTCGAATGCAATTCTTCACCGCTAATTTACGAAATTATACGATTTGAGTACACATTCCTTTGATTTACTGTTTCTGAAATCCATGCAAAATGTTAAAGGAAAGATCTCAGAATGTGAAAATGACACTAAACAGGCGTCACAGCGGCTAAGATGTGAAGTGGGCAGCAATTATGGAGCGTATTTTCCTACAGCAACACTATATGAAAATCGCACACTTCGTATAAATTATAGACATTTATGAAATTAGAAAATCTCGCTTGTTCATAAACCACACATTTTCCAATAGGTTTATAATGAGAGACTTAAGGAGAATGGTTGTTATGTTTTCATTTCATCCAAATGATTATAGAACACTGTTTACATTTCAGTTAGAATTCCAAGTTCTACGTTCTCTAACTTAAAGGCAATCACTGAAAATTGGATCATCATAACACACACCAGTTATTCGATATTTATGAAAGTATCTTGGTCAAGATTTCCTGCTTTAAATTCTTGGCTGAGTGGCGTCCTTCTCTCTTATCAAGACAGCCCTCGTTGGAAAACTTCTTCACGCCCCGCTTACAGTGAGGCTTCCTTGTTCCTAAGTGCAACGATCAGCGCTAAACACCTTTGCACGTTACCGACGGGGGTGCTTTCCTTGTTCTGTGTGTAGGGCTCAACGCTTAACTCCTTTGCACGTTACCTACAGGGCTGCTTTCGCTTTCCCGAGTGGAGCGTCAGCATGAGAGCGAGTTGTGGCTGGTTTCTTTCTTTGATATTTATGAAATTAAAATGCAATTCGTCACTGTTGATTTCATTTCTGTGCTGAGTCCATTGATTAAGAGCTTAGCCGTAACACTCTCCGGTTATTCGATACATTTCAGTCAGAATTGCAAGTTGTACGTTCCGTAACTTAAGAAGGCAATCATTGAAAATTGGATCATCATAACACTCATCAGTTATTCGATATCAATGAAATTATACAATTTGAGTAGGCCTACCCAATCCATTGATTTAGTAATTCTGAAAACCATGGGAAATGATAGAAGAAAAACCTGTAAAAGAATTAATGTTTAATAGTTCTAAGGTTTTAGATGCCGTACTCAATCCATTGATTTACTGTTTCTGAAAACCATGCGAAATGATCGATATTTATGAAATTAGAATGCAGAAGAGAAACCTGTAAAATAATTAACGTTTAATAGTTTTAAGGGTGTAGACGACAACTCATAATTGCAGCATGTTAGGGCATCAGTATTTGCAAATCGCACACTTCTTGCAAAAATTGATATTTATGAAATTAGAATTCCATTCTTCACTGCTAATTTATGAGGCCTATATGATGATGAAGGTGATGATGATGATGATGATGATGACGATGATGATAGTGTTAAGGTTGTAGACGACAACTCTAGCATGATACAGCAACAGTATTTGCAAAACTGACACTTCTTACAAAAATCTATATTTATGGAATTAGAATGTAGAAGAAAAACCTCTACCCAATCCATTGATTTACTGATTCTGAAAATTAGATAGAAGGAAAACTATTAGAGAATTAACGTTCAATGTTTTAAGGTTTTAGACGACAACTCAGAATTGCAGCATGATAGAGCAATAGTATTTGCAAAAAGCACAATTCTTACAAAAATCTATATTTATGGAATTAGAATGCAGAAGAAAATCCTGTATCGCGGCATATTAACATACCTGGAATATAATAAATCCATTGTTTAGACGGATGAGTTTAAATCATGATAGTGCTGAGTCCATTGATTGTAAGCTTAGCAGTAACACTCGCTGGTTATTCGATTTGAGTAGCCAATCCATTGATTTAGCCCACTGATTCTGATAACGTACACATACTGTTTCTGAAATCGATGCAAAATGATAAAGGAAAGACCTCAGAATGTTAAAATAACATAAAAAAGCGTCACAGCGGCCAAAATGTGAAGGGGACAACAAATGGAGCGTATCTTCCTGCAGCAACAGTAACTGCAAATCGCACACTTCGTACAGTTTTTTAAAAGTCATTTTTTAAAGAAATTATAGATATTGATGAAATTAGAGTGCATTGAGTCACTGGTAATGTATATTCTCTTTCATTTGAATGCTCGTTTTTCACGATCGGTCTCTTGTGAGCGCCGCAGGAGGGATGCATACTACTGAAATAATATATATGATTATCGTAAGTTCCACATTGTATTCTAAAAACTATCCGCAAATTTACTCGAAACATTATCCGCAACGTACCCGCTATCCGCACAGCCATGCAAACTAAATTCGTGATAGGCCGGCGTGCTGCCACCTAAGCTACGGAGGCTCCCACAAAATATCTCAAGTGACTAAGTCATCCAAACGTCCGGACTGAATTGTGAAGCAAACAAAGAAAGGATCTCTAAACTGCAAAGAGCTTACAGACTCACTAGGAACAGATATAATAAAAAATCAATATCCAGAAATGCAAAATTCTGAAACGCTGATTATTGGGGGCAGATCATTAATTAAAGATGTGGAAAAGCAAGAAAGGAAAATCCGAAGAAAAATGTTTGGACCAGTCTAGTTAGTTAGTTATTGTTGTTTTAAGGGGCGGAACTACGAGGTCATCTGCCCCTCTTAACACAGATTAAAGTATACAAATTTGGAATGGAATTTAAAATTTAGAGGTGGATACCTAAATTTGAAAAGACCGAAAATAAATAAAACAAAAAATTAAATAAAACTAATAATTATAAAAATAAACAAAAATTACAGAAAAACAAAAATCATCATTCAAAAACGAACAAGTCGTTGAGTCAATGTTCACTGGAAAATTTAGATTGCTGACCCTAACCCACTCTCACTTATAAAGCGGATGACGAGATCAGCAGCCACCGTGTCATCGGCTAATATAAGTTTGAGTGTCATCTACAAACCAAGGTTTCTTCGTAAGTCAGCAAGATCCACACACTCAGTTAAAATGTGGGCCACGGTGAAAACGGCTCCACAGATATTCGGACAGGGGGAATCTGGATGAAAAGAAAATCCCAAGACTTATACCAGTACTCGGAGGAAATATCAGACACTATTATGAAAATACGATTGAAATTTACGGGCATATCCTCAGGATACTGACCAAAAGGATTCTTAACCTTGAAAGTTAAACACATCTGGCTGGTTGAAGCTGGAAAAAATCTTGAGGAAATAGGCATCACAGGTGACATTGTACTAGACAGAGCTAAGTTCAGAGAATTAGTCGATAATCACCGCTTTGAAGACCTTCACCAAAATAAACCTGGTCAGAAGATCGCAAGAAAAGCCACAGCGAGATGATGAAGAGATTTTGGGAGAAAGGCAATGCCATCAGCTAAATAAGTTCAATCGCGCTTCTTAACCGGGCATGACGAACAAAGAAGAAAGTTATTGGTTTTACGCAGTGCTTTTTTTTTCCAAAAGAGATTTAAGGGGTAGGCCTACTCTCAATTGTATTCGACAAAACAACACGATCTTGCATTTTCGGCAATTTGCAAAGTCCGGTCATTGTTTGTGTTCGAATGGTCGACTTTGAGCTTTTTCGATGCCTGGGTGGATGTTAAATAGTTCGTCATTTTCTTCATCCTTCAAAACTAACCACACACACAAAATAACAACCTACCCTACCTCCAAACACTAGCCTGATTGCTTATAAGAACGGAGTGCCGAGTTGCCGACCTAAGAAACTGATTCGATAAATCGCGATAAATCGATTTAAATCGAGGATAACTCGAAATCTCCTCCAGATGTTGTGAACAGTATGTTGGCGCCAGCTGATCGATGAACTTTCAAGTCGGAAGTTATATTTGCCGGACTAGATACAAATGTACCATTATTTTTTCTTAAACAGTTTTCAAATGTACCCCGTACCCCCCCCCCGTACCCCCCGTACTAAAACTGCAGTAGTGGAGTAGTGGCGCTTCTAAATAGTGACACGAGCCGCTCGGCTACGCTGACCTTTTATGTATATTTCGCGAAACCATGGGCATGCGACATATCGTTGGACTCGGGCTGACGTCCTCTTTCCTATGGACCACTCGCTATATTTTTTAAAAAATTTGGAAACTCGATTTTGGGGTAAACAAGTGTTTTTTGGTGATTTTTGCTGATATCTCACGAACCAATAAGCCTAGAGACTTGTACGAGGTGTCATTTTTTTCGTCTCGTTGTCCTCTTGCCGAGGATGTCCATGTTGAGCAGGAATGAAAAACCATTTTGAGGTAAAACCGTGATTTTAGACTTTTGCTCAATCGCGCAAACCAATAACGCTAGAGACGTGTACGAGGTGTCATAGGACTCAGGCTAACGCCCCCTTTCGAATGTGGTAGATATTTTTTCCAAAAAAATAATTCACAAAGGTCCTAACGCCATATATGTTGAAAAAATGTTTCTTTACCTGTTTATAATGTTCATGAAGCGTGGTTGTTGAGAGAGACGATACTGCTAGGTGTGTGTGTTTCAAAGAACCTGTCGCTAACCACAATGACCATGCTTAATAGAACAATCAATATTTCGGCGGGTCGGTTTATGACCGAGCGAGGGTTCGTCTTTTCTGATATTTTACCCCCGAAGGGGATCTTTAACGTGTAAACGGTTATGAGAACTAGGTTCTATGTTGGTTGAAGCGAGTACAGGAAACAAACTTGCTGGAGAGGGGGACAGACTAGCAGGAAGTGAATGTCATTTGAGCTTATTGGAATGCGCTGATCTGACTTGACAACAAGTGCAAAGGAAAATGACAAAGACGCTTGAAGGTTAAATAATCTGACAATCGTGGTGGCAGGGAAGAGCGAAATGCATGCATACACATGTGAAACCACATGAGGGCTAAACAAGTCACATCCTGTCTTGCTTCGTACGTGACAAAATGCAAGTTGACATGTAATTTGACCTGGCACAGGTGTTCTGTCCACGTGTACGATAACAGAATGTTCAAGCGTGTGAAAAAATGATTATACATGCAACGTAACATATATAAAGACATGTCGTTATCATTTCCACCCTCACTTATGTGACTACCTTTGAACACACTGCATTGCGTAAAACACATGGTCTTGTTTAACAGTTTTGGTGTTGATGGAAAATACTTAAACTTGTTGTGGGGTAGGTATTTATATATTTATTCATTTATATATTTATTGATTTAAATATATTTACATGCAATTATTTATTGATTGTTAAAGTTGTAAATAAATGTTTATTTATTTGTTTGCAGATAACGTGTATACCTGTTGTGTGTCCGTGGGAAAGAGCTTAAAAAAGATAGAGAAAGACAGACAGCTAGAAAAGGAAACCATTACCATACTAGCCCACTAGACGGGAATAAAGCAAAGCATTACACGTCAAGGTGAGTTTTTTTAATATATATAACCTGTTTGATTTGTTTTGTTTATGACGTGCATAAACTATATGGAATTGATATACTTATGGTGGTTTATTTTATTTCTTTTTAGATATTTGGAGAAAAAAAACTCTACTGCTTTAGCCACAACAGCCGAAAACCAAGTGGCTTTAGAGTGGAACCATTGTCAAACAATCTACAGCTGAAAACTCAGGTGAGAGTGTTCTTTCAAAATAATGTATTTTACTGCTGCGGATACGTTAACTTGGGAACCCCTAAACAGTTGTTTCAAATCGCGTGTGTGCTCAGGTCGTGTGGTCAATGTTAGAAAATGTTTGATTCCCAAAGAATTTTTAGAATCTTGTTTAGAAATTTTTAAAATTGAAATTTGTACAGCGCAAAGGTTGCATACGGCTTTAAAGGTGAATACAGAACTGGTGTGCGATTTCATATATAAAAAGAAGGACGTAGAGCATAAAGAGACATTTCATGTTTGCAGTAAAATGCAAGAGCTTTTGATAGCCGATAATCTGAACGAGTGGTATCAATGCCTTGCTATCAAAATTTGATAAACTGCAACAAGGACCGAGTGGTTTAGCGTTAAACAAAATCCATTACCTGCAAATCAACATTTGTCATTTCAACCCGTTGAATGCTGGGTCTAGCTTTATTAAAACACCACCAGCAATAGCTTTGAAAAGGCTGTGGTGAACATTGAGAACCGTGACAATGATTGCTTTCTGTGGGCTGTGGCCGCCTATTTGCAACTAGCACTACGCGCCTGTCCCAGGCCGGTAATGTACAAGGCCAAGTTTGTTGAATTTAAACAAACTTTAAATTTAACTCGAGTATCGTTCCCTATGGACTTAACCGCGATCCATAGGTTTGAACAAGACAACCATGACTTTTCGTTCATGGTGTATGGCCTTGATGGTAATGAGATTGTGGGTCCTCTTTATGCCACAATAGAACCGAAACGACACCACATTCATCTTTTATGTTTATCTGTAGGAGAGGTGAATCACTATTGTCTGATTAAAAGCTTAAGTAGATTGCTAAGCAGTCAAATGTCTAAGGACAAGCGTCCAAAACATATTTGTGATCGTTGTCTGCATTATTTTATAACCCCTACGCTTTTGGAACGTCATAGGGTAGATTGCGTTTCTCAGGAAGCAGTGAGACTGTATTGCCACAAGGGTACAAAGCTATGTTAAAGTTTAAGGACATTCATAAGCGTGACACTGTTCCCTAGGTGGTGTATGCAGATTTTGAAGCTCTCACTACACCCATGGTGGGATGTGAACCAGATCCCACCATTAGCTCAACCACACCCATTCAAAAACATGAACCCTTTGCCATAGGATTTAATGTGTTGTGTGTCTATGACCCCACGCAATCCGTTTACAAATACCGCCAGGGGCCAGATTGTGCCAAATGGTTCTTGGATGAACTTGTCAAGTTGGCCGACCATGTACAGGGTTTACTGGACCACCCAGTACCCATGAGCCTAACTCCAGAACAGCAGCAGCAGTATGAGCATGCGACGACATGCCATATTTTCGAAAAGCCTATTTTAAGTGGAGAGGAAAATGTCAGAGACCACTCGCACTTTACTGGAGAGTTTCGTGGAGCTGCACACAGTAAATGCAATTTAAACTTTCCAGCTCCTCGTTTCATCAGTGTCTTTTTCCACAATCTGGTGAATTATGACATTCAGTTTTTGATTCGTGAATTGGGTCATGTCAACAAGGGTTCGTTTACCATTATTCCCCAAAACCATGAGCGTTTTACAGCCCTGACATGGTGGTTGGGCGACTTTAGCATTCGATTTTTGGATTCCTTTAAGTTTATGACATCCTCGCTAGACAGCCTTGTGAATGGCTTGAATGAGGAGGAATTAAAAATATACTAGAATGCATTTAAATGATCCTGAGCTATTTCAATTGTGCATTCGGAAAGGTATATTCCCGTATGATTTCTGCAACAGCTGGGACGTGTTAAAGCAAAGAAAACTCCCACCACAAGATAAATTTTACTCGAAACTACCACGCAGTACCGTTTCCGATGAAGACTATGCACATGCATGTCAAGTTTGGCGAGTGTTTGGCATTAACACGCTAAGTGAATATGCTATGCATTACCTAAAACTGGATGTATTGCTGCTCACCGATGTGTTTCAAATATTCCGTGAGTTGTGCCAACACATTTACGGTCTTGACCCGGCTCACTATTATACGAGTCCTGGGCTCTCGTTCGATGCCGCTTTGAAATACACTCAAGTGGAATTGGATTTACTCACTGATGTAGACATGGTTCTATTTTTTGAAAAGGGCATTCGTGGTGGCTTTGTGTCGCTTAACCAGCGCCATGCCGAAGCGAACAATGTCTACATGCCTGATTATTCACCAGACAAACCAGAATCGTACTTATGTTCTATGATGTGAGTAATTTGTACGGCTACGCCATGAGTCAGCCTTTGCCCTATGGGGAGTTTGCTTGGCTGACAGACAAACAAGTGTCTGAATTTGATGTGAACATGGCTAGCCAAGAAATAGGCCGTGGATACGTGCTAGAAGTGGATATTGAATATCCCTCATGCTTGTATAATAAACATGCCGATTTCCCATTCTGCCTTGAGCAAATGGTTCCCCCTGACAGTAAAGTGAAAATTGAAAAACTCATGTGCACACTTTACAACAAAAATCGGTATCTGCTACATATCCAAATGTTGGTACAATGCCTCGCACAAGGCTTGGTGTTGAAGAAAATCCATAGGGGTATTTCTTTTGCTCAAAAACCATGGCTCAAGCCATACATGCAACTCAACACAGAGCACCGACAAATGGCAACACAGCAGTTTGATTTTTAAATTAATGAACAACTGCATCTATGGCAAGTCCATGGAGAATGTCCGCAAATACCGTGACATTAAATTGGTCAATATCTGGGAGTGGCGTTGGGGTGCCCGGCGGTACATTGCCAAGCCGAATTTTAAATCGATCATCATTATCGATGAGGATTTGGCTACTATTGAATTGAGTAAGACCAGCGTGACCATGGATAAGCCCATTTACTTGGGCCAAGTCATTTTAGACTTTTCCAAATCGGTCATGTATCGATTCCACTATGAGTTTGCCAAACGCCATTTTGAGGACGTCTCTCTTTTGTATAAGGATACGGACTCATTCATTTACCACATTCGCCACTGCAACCCCTATGACGTCATGAGACAGCATAGTGACTGGTTCGACACCTCTTCCTATAGCGCTGACAACATGTTTCAGCTGCCCATAAAACAAGAAGGAAATGGGCGTTTTAAAAGATGAATGTGGTGATTCCGTCATGACGGAATTCGTAGGTTTGGGCTCAAAAATGTATGCTTATCGCACTCTCGACTATAAGGAAGCCAAAAGAGCAAAAGGTGTAGGTAGGGCAGTGGTAAAATCGCTACGTGTAGACGATTACTTAGCGGTTTTACGCACTGGCAAAGCTATGTCCCATACAAAGTGCAGGATACATTCTAGCAACCATCATTTGTATCTTGTGGAACAGAGAAAACGCACCCTCGCCTCGATGGATAACAAACGTATGTGGGCTGATGACCTGCTTACCAGCCTGCCCTGGGGGTTATGATCGCAAGGAGGAGGAGGTGTGATTTTTCTGTTTAATCGTTTAGGGACATGGCTTTTTGTAACTCGTTGATTTAGTATTTAGTATTTTGTAAATATTGGTTTTTGGCATTGTAAATAGTGAATTTTGTAAATAGTGGCAACCCACTAGGACCTTTTGCTCTTTAAAAAAGTTCTATGCAACCTTATTTTTTTAAAAATTTTTGATTTGTAAATAGTTTGATTCTTTTAAATCTGTATAAAGTTGAGTTTTTTGTAAATATGAAATAAGTAAGATTTTTTAGTAACATTTTTTTTGAAATGGTAAAATGTTAAATTTATAATAAAAAAGTTCATTTGGGATGGGTGTGCATGTCGAGAATGTGCTTTTGGGAATAAATAAAGTGGTTGTGTTTGTTCCCAAAGACAGGTCTGAATGTATGAGTAGAGAGAGAAAGCTGGTGTGTATGTATGACCAGAGCAAACACGGTGAGGTAGGGTGGGTGAGGAGGGGAAAATTGTCACTTATATACTCATTTTGTTTTCAATAGTTTTGTTTTCTTTGAAATGTGGCAGTCAATAGACTTTATTTTTGTAAAAACAGTCTTACCTGCAGTAGTCGTAGACCTCGACGTTTCCACAGTCCCATAAACACATTGCAGCATCATCATGGTCAAGCACTCGCATCAACATCATTGACAAATCTCAACTTTCAACATACACCAAATGGAAAAATGTGTAAACAACAAAATGGAAAATCCATGTTTCGATATCGACAAAATTCAAAAAACGTAAAACTGTTATTTTAAAAACTGGAAATGGCCATGTGTGAAATATGAAAATTCAGAAAAACTTCAAACGAAATTTTTAAGAAGTGTCAATAACAAAATGGAAAAATCCATATCATCAAAAACGTAAAACTTGAAACGAACATGTTTAAAAACTGTAAATTGCAAAGTGACAAATGGCAATGTGTGAATTCATCATGCGTGAAATGCGAAAATGAAAAATCAGCCCATCAACAACATGATTTTAAAAAAATTAAACAACATCGTGCTCTGGTAAACCTTTGTTTTTATTTTATAACCATAGGGATTGACAAATGAAAATAGAATACAAACACATCCCAATTCCTCACTCCTCAATTCCTCAATGTTTATGTCCATGCATCATCAACTTTCCTTTCATAGGACTCATCACAATCACGGCTGCCATCCTTTCACCCACTGAGGCATCACAGGATGTGAAACGTTGTTTAGCTTTTTTCAATAACAATTTATCTGCCACATGTCTTAAACCAGGAAGACTATGGCGATAAGATAGGTCATGTTCTTTACATGCTTGATCCAAAAGATTAATGTGTACATCACCACGCTGCAAACGTTTTTCAATATGAGTTCCAGGGCCTCAAAAACGATACCCTGGAAGATGGATTTCAAAAGGTAAGTATTCAATCACTTTGTCAATGACGCCATTGCCAGTACAGGTGTGGCATATCCTTTTCCATCGATGGTAAAATGGTTTGGTCTTCCTCCTCCTCTGTGGACGATGTTTGTGTTTGTTATTGTTGTTGCTTTTTCTCGCCATGACAGCCGTGGAACGATTCAACAATGTCTTTACACGGACTTTTATGACCGTGATAGAGTTTGACCAGTTGGCAAGTCGCACACTGACGCATAGACGGTATTTTTGCCATGGCCACTTGCTTATGATGATCATAATCCGTACAGGGTTGCAATTCACTCAACACAGGGTCTTGAGTCCATGATTTTGGTACATGTTGCCAGATTTCTTTCACCGCGTTGGCGGCCACATAATAAATGAACGACTTGGGCAGCGCCAAGAGTTCCTCTGGTAAAACTGTCTAGTTTTTTTTTGCACACAAAGAACTTGCCGATGGCTTTGTCCGTAGCATTACCTTTCTCCATGGTATCACGTGCTGTAGATGTTTGCACCTCGCTTGTAGAAATCTCACTGGCGTCATTCACAGGTAAATCTTGAGTTATAATTTTGTTCAACAACTCCCAACAGGTATGAGTGGTTAACCAATGAAAGAGATGCCACACAAGGGCTAGGGCTGTATGGGTAATGTTCCCACAGGAACAAATATCCATGAGCGTTTGCAATGAAGGGCAGCCCGAGTCCATGAGGTCGATACATTGACAGTAAGAAGCCAAAAAATGGTTGCAAGCATTGACGTTTTTCATTACCTTTCACAAATACCACATTGGCCGAGGACAAGTGTGATTTCATGACCACATCCAAATATTTATAGGAAATGGTTCCTTGATTCCAGTCTAGTTGCCTATGATTTTCAATCCACTGGGTTTGTTTACGATCTTTTTCACACAACAAATCAAAAGCACGAGGCGGTTTAAATAGCAAATGCGTAGCTTGCGATATCCAAAACGTGGTAAAATCGATAATGGCCACTTGTTTAAATATAAATTTGTTGTCACCAATTTTAAACCCTTGGCAATCCACAATGAGTGTGCGCAACATGTTGACGCTAGCCAGGACCAAGTTCAACTGATGACTGACTGACGATCAATGACTAAGGTGTTATCATGACATGGACTTACCTGTCATGCTAGTTTGAAAAAAAAATGAGGTTAGGGTAGGACAGGGGGACATGAAAAAAATAAGAATTTAAGAATTACATCATTTTATTATCATACCACGTCTTACAGGCTTTTGTCATTTTGGGATAAGGACGATACCAACTGATACAACAATATAGTCTCTTGTGTTTGTAACGTCCATAACACCTATGATGTCCCAATGTCTCTAAACTAGGCGTTTTCGATGGTGAGCTGCTCACCGAATCACCATGGACACCATACGGTCCACACGTATCGTAACTTGTTTTTTCATCACCCAGAGGCACGAGTGAGGGATAGCTTGAATGACAGGGTATATTTCCCACCTCCATTTTGCACAGGTAGGGGCAGGCAGGTGACCAGCGCTAATGTTCCTGCATGGGTTCATCGCTCTCTTGCCATTGGTCTATGATGATGGGACAAAAGGCACATTTCACTTAATCTCTTATTTTTAAATAGTAGAATCCAGCGGCCGCCAAAGCTTGAGGGTTTATGAAAGGCACTGGCCATGTTGCAAAAGTCTTGAAACGTTGTTCCTCAGAGTTTAAATTCATGGATGTGACTTCTCTTGATGCTTTAAAGCAAGACATGACTGAGCGGCTTGACGTGGGTTGACCTGTTATTTATACACTCGTCACTTGGTTGAAGAGTGGATAGTAGTCGGCTTGTTTGTGATGAATAATCAAACAGTAGGCCGTCGTATTGGCTGGCACATTGTCATGCGTTTCAAAATCTAGTCGAATTTCAATATTGGATGGCTTGACAGACTCTTCCAGGTAAGAACAGTCAAAGACAATCAGTGGTGCTCTTGTCTTAAACGCTTGGGGTAGCAGCATGGGGCCGTTCTCTTTTTGATAATACGAGCATCGAAATTTAGAAAACAAATCGTACAGGGGGCCAAACTTATTTTTTGAAAAATCCAAATCAAGTTCTTCATAGGGAAACACAGCTCCGTTGAGGAAAAGACGTGCGTTTATCAATTGTAGGTGATCAAATTGCTTGGCATCTTTGGTTTGTAGATTCTTGCGATTCGTTTGAAAACCCACGATCAGGTAGAGAGGTCTCTCTGTATAGCGAGCTGTTTTTACAGACCAACTGTGTGTGTTGGTGGTGGGCAATAGCGGGTACTCATGGAGTGCCCAGCTTCTAAATTCCATGGGTAGAGGCATATCTCTCTTTATCATTTTGAGTATGTCCAGTTTTTTGCCATCGTCAAGGGTCACATGGGGCACTTTCCACAGCAAGCGTTGTAGTTGAATAGTTGAATCTATGGGGGCATTGTCGGCTCCCTTGAGTGCATTATTATCACTCCTGTCTTTCACCAGATAAAAGCACTTGCCTTGCGTTGACCACAATGCGCTGGTGATCTTCGGCAAAGCCTAAAATCATTTTAAGAGGTAAATATCCAGTAAAGGTCCCATCGGTGTGTACCATCCAGTCATTAGTCGAGTCAGGACACCAACCTGACATGCAAAGTGTTTTACCTTCTTCCTCACTATAAGAGGGGTATAGTTTCATGACACTGGAAATGCCCACATTTCGAGTGCTACCCACCACGATATCGTTAATGACATAACGTACTTCAGAAAACAGAAAGGCCAAACCATGGTTGGCCAACTTGGATATGGTGGGTGTAGAGCCATCGGCTTTGGTGAGCCGACCTTCAATCTGAATGACACTTTCATGCGGTAGGGTGTAAATATCTTGGTTGTTGATAACAAATTGAATTTCATCATTGTTATTGAGTCCAGGTGTTTGAGCTTGATAGGAATGGAGGTCAATTCTTACCACCCCTGGTTGCTCCTCGATTCGGTTTGCTACCCCTAGGATAGAATTCATCATGGGGGTTGACGTGGTAACCCAAATGCTTTAAAATCTGCTTGTCTTGAGATGTTAACGTGTATTCACGTGGCAAACAACTAACACCATTCCTAGACGGTGTTGTTGCTTTAAACACAAACTTCATAGTGGCTTTAGCACCAACTTGTAAGTCACTGGTGTGGTAGAATCTAGATCAATGAG
The DNA here is from genome assembly GCA_946902985.2 of Meconema thalassinum. NCBI lineage: Eukaryota > Metazoa > Arthropoda > Insecta > Orthoptera > Tettigoniidae > Meconema > Meconema thalassinum. Next base: position 226,213,329 of record OX336395.1, on the reverse strand, counting down.
TTGTTGATCTCTATTGATCAGTCTTAATGTTATATTACTAATACTATCGACAGCCACAGAATGAAAAAGCACCACTGGAGGGTTTTCACGAATAATATACCCATTGGGCGATGTCACAATAAAGTCATAAAGCGAATGCGATGGTTCTTGATTGGTGTACACTTGGTCAATAATATTACACGTCACCGACACATGATGGTCCTCAATGAATTTCACATCATGGTCTGATTCATGTTTTTTGTTGGGCTCCAACACGCGTGGTTGAAATCCTAGTAATGGACCAATGGAATCGGGGCGTGTTTTAAAGTCAATGTTGAATGTAGAGAAAATGCTGCAGCGATGAGTGTTGGTATTTCATACAAGTTCAAACTTGCGAGTTCCATCGAGAAATGACTTTAAACCATATTCATTGATCAACACCACATAAATGTGTTCATAAATATCATCGATCTTGTATCCACCAGAGTTCAGGGTGAACACAGAATCATCATAGTAAAACTTGTTGTTCACATTTTCACGTATGTTGTATATTCGATTGTACGTTTCAAGAGAAACAAGTCCTAAACCATAGGGTTTTTCACTCAATTCGATAGGCGGGTAAAAGTCTAGGCTGACTTCGGGTCCACGTCCATGCAGTGTAAACGTTTTACTTTCTGCCGACATACTGTTGACGTTTTTGCTTATGCTGCGTCTTATATAAAAAAAAATAATCACAAACGTCCACACTGTTGGCTGTTAAACGTTTGCTCACGTTTCACATTATAATATATCTTGATCCTGTTTCCAAAATAGGTCACTAGTTCCATGGGCGGAGGCAAATTCTCAAAACTGTCAAAGTACCATACGGTGGATCCCTCTTTGACATAAGCTACATAATGCGTTCCTGGTCCTCGGTGATCATCCATATTGACAACAGCACATTCCTGTTTCCAGGGTCGTGGGGGTAATTGGTTTCGCATAAACACACCTCGATAATGAGAAAGCTTTAGTTGTTTAGCATAGGTTTCCACTTGTTGATGCGTCAGGGCATGTCTTACTATGGCTGAGGTTATATATATTGTTTTAGATCCCTTAGTTGGGGGGTTAGTTAGGGCTAAAACACTTATGTCACTGTACTAATTTGGAAGGTAGTTCCTAGGAGAGGGTAGCTTCACGTAGCTGGGTGAACCTACCAGTGTAGTGTGTTGTTTCGCGTTTAAACGCTAAGGGGGTGTTCCTGCAAAGACGCAAGTGTCGATTAGGGGATGGACCTCTAAATGCAGGCTAATACACCGGCCTGTCAGCTGGATGGAATGAGTAATACAATAGGCGTGCTTACGTCAGCGGCTCGACGTTATGTAGTCGAGTCGCATGCGGGAAGCATAATGAAACCTGACCAAGCAATTACTGGCTACTATGGTCACGGTCAATCGTGACGAGAGTCAGGAAGGGTATGAGGATGTAAAGAGGCGTGTAATTATCAAGACAAGTGTAATTTACTGACCATGGGTTTATTGGTCAGTGAGTGTGAATTTGTAAGTCCCTTGTAGGGGAATGTAAGCAATGATACAAGTAGAGTGTACAAGATTATGAGTGGGTGTTTACAAAGTAAAGGATTCTGAGCACTTTGCTGATTCTCACCTGATGATGCAACTGGAGCAGATGCCGGCTAGGGCCTTCGGCGGCGCACACTGTACAACAGATGATGGCTCCAATAAGGACTCCTTTCTTATAGTTCTTGCCGTTGCGCGGTCAGCATTCCGCCGACGTAGCTGCCCCAGTTAGTTGTTGTGTAGATGTTTATGTTATGTGTCGCAAGTAGTTGGCCAACCTCCCAAGCTGGGTGGTCTTCTCTTGCCGTGTAAAGGTGATGTTCTGGTCTTATGATGTTGCCAGTAAGGGTGTTTTTAGTGAAAGATGGGGGTGGCTTTCAGGGGATACAGCCCCCCGGGCCTGTACAAGTCCTCTTCTTCGATTAGTTCGCGTCCCCGCGAACGGGAACGGAACGTAGAGTGGGGGTGTCGATGTGATGGGTCGTTTTTGATTTCCTCTTGTACTTCTTCTTCTTTTCCTCCGTGTTGATGTAGGCGTGTCGATGTCGTGGTGATGTGAGTTCAGCTTGTGCTCAGAGGGGTAGGTTTTGGGATATACATATTATAATTTAGAACAGTTCATTTAAAAAGTTGACATTTGAAATATTAAAAAGTACAAAAAAACCGTGATTTTGACATTATATATATGGGGTGTTATTGTTCAGGGAGAAAAAAACCCAAGGCTGGACGGGTGGTTGTGCCGTCCGGCGCTGTGTTGGGGAAAAAATTGCTCCCTGCAATGTTTTAGTGTGAAAGATGGAGGAAAATAGAAAAAAATAGGTGCCCCAGGGTATAAGTTAAAGGAAATATTATAATGGTTTATTGTTCTTGGGATGAAACGGGACACCTTCACAAGTTTTGGCGTTAGTAGAGTAGAAAAAAAAAACAGTGTGTACAGTGTTGACATTATGGCGTGTATGCTTTGGATTTACAGTTTTTGTTTTTACAATAATGCTACAACATAATATAACATAAAATAACATATAATGACATGAAATAATAACCTTATCGCTAAAACGGTTTTCTCATGAGCTTGGTACCTCTCTCTCGTTATGTGATCAATTCATAGCGCTCCTATCTGGCCTTGGTCATACCTTTTCATCCATGGCCATTTTCTGCCCGGCCATTTTACTGTGTTTTAGTGGCTGTGCCGCTAATCCATACCTGTTGTGAATTTTCTCCCGTGGGTGAGAAAATTGCACCTTGGCAGCAAGGGTGAGCGCTTACAACCTATGCGCTGGCCCTGGCTGCCGTAGGTCGCTCATAATTTAAGCGCTTTCTAAGAGTTGCGTCAGTGGCGTTCAGTGTCCCACGATCACTTCACGTTGCTGATCGCGTCGCCGTCACCTTATCGGCGCGACTTGAAAATGTAGCAAAGTGTATGTGTTTGTGTGACATCAGTGTTTTTCATTTGTGTGTGATTGGGGATTTATATTTACAGGGTGTATGTACAGTGCAATGATCTTGACCTGTAAGACATAAATCTTTTGTTAGTGGGTGTGCTGCTGTCCCTGATTTCTTTCTGCAATCCTGAAAGAGAACGCATGGGTATGGTTATATTGGACAATGCATTGTTGTCATTCATACATGTATATACCTTATAGTCGCCCTTGGCGCCTTACCCTATTCTTATTCTATGCCGACTAGATTTCTATCTTAGCCTAATGTTGTTATCTTAATCTATTATGTAATCGGGCTTACCCTGGTACTGGTTTTTGGTAACCAGGTGCCGAGCGTGTTTAGTCTAAATTATGATAAATGAAAAAAAATATTTGGTATTTATAAGCCGAATGGTTTAACTTAATCTAGTGCCGAAATGTGCTGTGCTATTATTGAGAAACAGCGTTTATTAAATTTGCTTAATTTTAAGTTGCGTTCCAAATGCAACTGTCTTACATGCTAAAATTTCGACCGGAGCGATCGCCCGGGGCAGTTTTACCTCCCCAGATCACCACCCGCGTGTATTCTAGAAACACCGGTTGTCTCTAAAACCACCGGATTCCGCTCCCTTAATACTAGTTGTCGACATTTATATTAGTGATTAATACTAATAATTACTAAATTTCCGGACGCCTGCGCTGCTGGATGGCAAACGCATCGCCGTTATACTTGCCTGTGCTGTCATCCTTCTCCCTGTGTCATTCATTGATGTATTCATCATTGGTGGGTTTTTGCCCACTATAACCCCTGTGAGGGCTCGCTGATTTCCTCATTTAATATCTCTGGCCGCTCGCTGCGTCACCATTTAAGCTCTGGTGACTCGCCGTCAACCATTTATGTGGGCATCGGACATCGTCCGATAGAATAATATCATCCGGGAATTTTAGCGTCCGGGAATCCTCTTCGCCTATATTGGCAGTAATAATAACATCCGGGAATTTTAGCGTCCGGGAATCCTCTTCGCCTATATTGGCATTGCTGGGTTTGCCCACGTGAACCCCTTTTGGTAGCTCGCTGCATGCCTATTTAATATCTCTGGCCGCTCGCTGCGTTACCATTTAATATCTCTGGCCGCTAGCTGCGTTACCATTTATGTGGGCGCGGGCTCGAATGATCGCATTCATTCCATATATATTATTCATTATTTGTTTATTCATTATTCGTTTGGTTGTCTTCACCTCGGCCACGCGGGGCAAGGACTTGTCGAATCTAGGATTGGTCCCGCTGAATCCTGAGATTCTGCTTCACTTCTCCGAGTAGAAGACTAACTTCCCGCCATAGAAGCTCTACTTACTTACATACTAAACTAGGAGTCTAGTCCTAATTTGGTCGTCCCTTGGTTCCTCTCCTGAGTCCGGTGCGGAGTTGGCTAATTCTCCCCCCGTTTGTCAAAAGTCTCCCCAGCAGGTCTGGCTTCGATGCCCGTAGCACATAGTGGGTGTGACGTTTCTTTGTCCCGGGGACAGGCTAGGTACTCCCGGGCTTCCGAAGTCTGCCCGTGCTAGGTCATCGGCGCTTCGACCTTACGTAGTTCGTCTCTTTGGTCTGGGTCATTGAGCCAACTGGGGTAGGGCTCATCATCGCCTTCCCCAGCTCTGCTCCTGTGTGGCGCCTCTGCCCTTCGGTTTACGCTGTCATCACCATTCAGCGTGACTCAGATTCCTTAAAAAAATGGGTGTGATATGTAAAATAAGTGTATGGATATTATGTAGTTATGTACAAATTTTAAGTGTCCTGGGGTTGTAGAATCTTCTAGATGCATGGACTACTTCAGGCCTTCTGTTGCCACGTCGGACTTCCAACGGTAATGCCTTGGTAATTTTCCTGGAGGCGTTAATGTTTTTTTTATGGCGTTGGGTCCCTTGTTATTAGGATCTGGGGGTGTTATTTGCTGAATGGGCTTAAAGCATGGTAGGAGAGGGTTGCGCATCGCTGGACTCCATATTAATGGTGGCCGGGAGCCGCTGATGCTGCTACGATGTCTTTACAGTGAGTGGACGGGGATGGGTATTTCCCGGGTTTGCAAAAATTTTAAAAATTCCATGCAGGTGGAATAATGATAATAACCCTGGTGTGTGGGTAGGATATTCCATGCATGTGGCTGGATATGAGGCGTATCCGCTCTCATTTGTGGATATGTATAGGCTGAGGTGTAATAATCCTATGTCCCTTGCATGCGGGATTATTTAGTAAAAAAGAATTGTTATTATAAATTTGGCCTCATCTCTTGCTTAGAGATGTGCATTACGCTTAATTGTCGTTTTTCCGACTTGCCCCTAATACTCGGGCGTAAGCATTGAGAGCCAGGGCGTAGTGAGCCCTCTCTTTAGACGCATGAAGTCTATCAACCCCGATGTATATTTTTGCATGTAGTTTAGCTGTCTTTGTGTGTCCATGTGTTTGTGTTGGCTAGTGTTGTGAGTGATAAGGTTATGGAAGTAGAAGGGTGGTACAATGGTAGCCCGTAGGTGGTGTCCTGGCCATTCTGCTGGCATTATCCATCTCTGCTCCTGTCATCCTCACTTGGTCACTATCCGCTTTCTATCCGCTCCTTGGGATGGCGAAGTGCTGTGACGCTGTGACGTCATGGCCTAATCTGGTCTCTCATTTATAGTGTTAAGGTAGCAAGTGATCGTAGTGTGACTGGTCATGTCCTGATCGTCTATGATGGTTTTAAGATAAAAAAAACAAGAAGAGAAGTAGTTATTGGGGGGGGGGGTGTTCCTTGAGGGAATCTGTCTGTATTCGCCCCTGATTAGTGGTCGGGTGTGGGCAGGAGGTGCCCGTGGCTGTGGTTACTGAGGCTTGCGTGACTGTGGTTGCGTTCCGCTGCAGCGTGCTGGCGGGCGGGCTGATATCGGCTAAGTCCTATCGTGTGTCGCGTGGCTGAGTGTCAGGTGGCGCGTGTGGCTTGACAACATCTTTGTAAACATGCCCCTGCGGCCCTAAGATAAATCCGGCCTGTAGTATCTGTACATTGCCAAATGCCAGGCCTATTATGATAGCGCTGAATCCTGTGTCAATGTATGCTATTATTGTTTGTCTGCATTTCATTATCACTTCCGTTATAACAAGAGTGTCTGCCGACAGCAGTGTTGCAATACTCTAGAATTCGCAACTCAGTGTTTTGTCGTGTTTTGTTTTCATGTCCTTGTATACGGGAAGTCTTTGATGTTACGTATGGCGGCTGCCGGAACGTGACTTTTGCCAATGTTTGTGTATTGATATTGTTGTGCATTCCGGGAGGGCCAGTGTGCTAATCTGTCCCGTTTTTGCTTACCGATGTTGTGTAGACATCTATCCTGCAAGACCTTTGTCTTGTGTAATTTTTATAACTTGTGTTTAGGAAGTCTATTTCCTATGTTTGGGGTAATCGAAATTTTTGCATGGCTTTTTGCCGGACGACATGTGGTGTTACCTGTATCTAGGTGTTGGGCGCTATGGTTCAGAGGAAAGTATTTTGTGGTCGCTAATGCCCTAAGTAGGCTGTGGTGACGAGTATCTTGGAACGAATCTATGTTCCTGTATGTATGGTAAAGAACCTCCCTGTCATTAAAATCGTGTGGCACAACCGCTTATGTACGTGTATACGGTCCCATTTCCGTCTGAGTGGGAGTGAATTTTCCCCTGTAAATGGGTCTATTTGGTGTCTAGTCGTGCTGGCTGAGTTTTCTGGCCTGTCATGATGAAAAAAACCCGTGTTGTGTATGTAAGTGATCTTTCGTTGGTCGACACTTATTGTTTTCCACGGTGTCCGTCATTATTGGGTATTCGGACCCGGGATACCGTGTAATATTCCGTGTTTCATGTCTGCGTTGTCTGTTGGGATTTGAGCGTCCCTAGTGTGGTTTCTGATTGTGTTTTCGCGCCAAAAATACCATTGGTTAGTTTGTTTTTGGCACGAAGGTATTGTGTTATCGTGTGTGCGCGCCCGCCTTGTTCTAAGGTCCTGGTCTTACGCTTTCTGTACCGTATGTTCCCTGGCACGCGTATCGTGCGTTTGAGATACGCGGATGAAAGTATGTCTTAGCGTGAGTGTTTTGTGCCTTTTGTGAAGACCCTCGTACTCTTATTTTGGGAGTTATGGGGTTTGGAAACTAGCGTGAATGTTCGTGTCTACTACATTCAGAGCTGAGAGCTGTTAGTTGGTTTGCACCTGGTGAAGGCCGCGTGATTATGTGTATGTGTTATCGCTGACCCGGCGATAGTATTGGGTTACAGCAGTGCAAGGAAGTGCTTTCCCGGCTAGATGGCTGGCCCATGTGCCAGGCCAATGCGTGTATGCTTGCCAACACGTCTGCCTACTGTCTACATATACGGCGTATGTTTTTGGGCTTCTCGTAATGGAAAAGAAAGTTCCTTTAATTATATATTGTGTCCCCAATTTTTTTGTGTTATTGTGGGCCTGGGATGAATATATCCCTGTTAGTGGTAACTAGATGTCGTTATGCATGTGTGTCACCGGGCCGCTAGTTGCGTGTTTGGTGACTAGGTGTCGGAGGTGATTTTATTATTTTATGCATATAAATGTCTGTCAGTGTGACTATCCCTTACTTCCCTATCCTGCAACTGGATAGTTACCCGTCCTTGCATTCCTGGTATTCAGCAGGTCGCGGGTCCGAGACCGTCTTTGTCCAGGATAATTATTCCTGGTGCCTTTTAGGCCTGTGTCTCCGGGACAGTTTTGCTAGTGTATTAACTGTTATGTGGAAATGTGAGTTGACTGTGTGCCTTCCAGAAATATGTGGGTTTTCCCAAAGTCTGGGATTTTCACCCTATGGTGTTTATGTTCTGTTTGCGCGCTGTTATGGGGGACGAGAAAAATTCATGTTATAGGCAGTGTAATATATAACGTATACCTATGGATCAAATATATACAGTTCAACTTGGATAATTCGCACTTCACGGGATTAGTGAAAGAAAAATTGAGTTATGCAAACATGCGCATTAAGAAAGAAAGAGTAGGGAAAACACATTGTATGACGTTTACATAGTGGTTTACGTTCACTAAAGCAAATTAACAAACGATGGTACTTTATAACGATTGTACCGCAGTTAATTTCAAAAGTTTCAAATGAAAGTTGAAACCTGGGTGTACTATGCACCTATTTGACGGCGTTAGTAAGGCAGTAATCTAGTTATGTCGCGGAGAAATCTACTATGTTTAAAAAAATAGTTTGAGATTCTTGACTGTTTCTTACGGTTAGGGCTCTCGGCCATCACACGAGATTCTAGCAAATTGTAGGAACGGAACATAGAACATCTTGGTCATTTCTACTTAGAAAGACCCGCCTAAGCTCTATGCTGTGGTTTGTTGCTTAGGCTGTATTCGGGACAAGTCTTTCCGACCCTGAGCCGCGTGGCCCAACTGATTGGCTTCCGCTTGGCTTTGCACATTAAAAACTTTGAATTGTCCAAAATATGTCCTGAATTAACCACGATTATAATCCATTGATGGCCTAAAAAATGCTAGGGCCAAGAAAAAACTTTTTTTTTAAATTATACGATTTTGACTTAGCCATGTTCCACTGTATATACATGAAAAATGTGCAGTTTTGTCCATGAGTCTCTGCGTGTCTACCGTTTACAGGGGTGGACCCTGCCCTTTGTGTGTCCATTATAGTGTTTCCTTCATGTAAAAGAGCCTACCTGTATCTATAATTGTGATGCAAGTGACATTGGTGTGTGTTATATTCCTGGTGAAAGTTGTTATCCCCGTCCGAGCGTCCTTGCTCGGGAAGGTGAATACTGTCGCCCTGTCACTAAGGCGTAGGCCCCTGAAACCCATTGAGGTGCTTCTTTGCTATTTTCTGCAGGAGTTTGTAGCAAAGTAAGCTTGGGCCTACTTTTACCGTAGTGCCTGGATGTTGGCCTGAATGTGGTTGTGTCTGAGGGGCTGATTGCGCTCCACGCTACCCTAGCAGTGTTTATAGGGGTGTGTGTATTCCTGACTGCCCGGCCTCGTGGGGTAGGTAATAAGACCTTTCTTATACCCCGTGTACTGTGTGTCTGCGCCTGGACAGTGTTCACAGGCGTACGTTTTGCACCCTGAGGGGCTGAAGGCAACACCCTCTTATGCATTTGCACCTGGGGTACACATGCTGGTGCCCGCTTCCATTCTGGCAAAATTGCCCTTTGAACTAGCGGTAAAGGCCGTGTAATTGCCTGTGATTGCCCTCTCGATGTATTGGAGTGTAGTCTAACCGATTTCTGGCCTATGGCCACGGTAGACTCCTGTCCTTGTGTTTGCCTATGTGTGTAGGCTTGTGTGGGCTTAATGTGCTGTGGGGCGGGCTCTACGTCCTCAGCCCATGACATATTTACCTCCCGTTTTCTCCCTGTGTTATTATGTGTGCTCGAGAGTCCTGGCGTCAACTCCCTCTCGCTCGTCCGTGGTTGGCGTAAGTTCTTCCCTTAGCTTTGGCAAAATTGCCTTCCGAACCGGCGCTGAGGGACGTGTGTTGATGTGACCTTGGCCCTGTAGTGTGTTGGAGCCTAACCTGGCCGTCTTCTGGACTGTGGCCACGGTGAACTCCTTCCCTTGTGTGGCAGTACGTGTCGAGAGGGACATCCTCGCAAATTGCCGAGTTAGCGTATCTACGCTTATGTCATCGCTCGGCTGGGCTGGCGGCCCTGCCATGAACTCAAAAATGGCCTTGTTAGCCTGGAGTTCCTTATATTCCTCCCAAATTTGGGCGTACTGCCTATTGAGGCTCATGGTCTGTTCGGCAACTTAGGTGCCATTAGTCGCTATCCGTTGGTGTTCTGTTATGAGTGTTTCCCACTGCTGGAACATAAATTCGTGTCGGCAGTGTAGTTGCCAGTGTGCCTTAATGATTTGTGTACGGAGGGTGGGGATTTTCGCTCGAATCTTGCGATTCTTAGCGCTGCGGAGTGGCCGGACCAGTGCCCTTATAATTCGCATATACTGGGCGTGCAGGAGCTGTTGAAACCTTGTGAGGTAGTCCTGTCTTGTCTCAAAGACCTTGTGCCAGGCAATTAACTCCTGGTATTCCCCAATGCTCCTCAGCACAGCTAGGCGGTATAGAGGGGCCATACTGAATCAAGTGTATGTATATATATAAAAAAAACTGTGTACGCTTGGCAATGTATTATATCTTTGATTCTTTCAGTGGGTGGGGGGTTGGTTTGAAAAAAAATTCCCTTGCGTAGCTAGGGTGAAGGAAAAACAATGCTTTCTGTCAGAAGAAAAAAAATCAACTTTTTCGCTTGGCTATGTGCGGTACGGGCCGTTTCTACCACGAGGGCTCGTTGTATGAGTCCTACCCTTACTGTGCGTGGTAGCCGGGCCTCCACCAATATGTTTTAGATCCCTTAGTTGGGGGGTTAGTTATGGCTAAAATGTCACTGTACTAATTTGGAAGGTGGTTCCTAGGAGAGGGTAGCTTCCCGTAGCTGGGTGAGCTTACCAGTGTAGTGTGTTGTTTGGCGTTTAAACGCTAAGAGGGTGTTCCTGCAAAGACGCAAGTGTCGATTAGGGGATGGACCTCTAAATGCAGGCTAATACACCGGCCTGTCAGCTGGATGGAATGAGTAATACAATAGGCGTGCTTACGTCAGCGGCTCGACGTTATGTAGTCGAGTCGCATGCGGGAAGCACAATGAAACCTGACCAAGCAATTACTGGCTACTATGGTCACGGTCAATCGTGACGAGGGTCAGGAAGGGTACGAGGATGTAAAGAGGCGTGTAATTATCAAGACAAGTGTAATTTACTGACCATGTGTTTATTGGTCAGTGAGTGTGAATTTATAAGTCCCTTGTAGGGGAATGTAAGCAATGATACAAGTAGAGTGTACAAGATTATGAGTGGGTGTTTACAAAGTAAAGGATTCTGAGCACTTTGCTGATTCTCACCTGATGATGCAACTGGAGCAGATGTCGGCTAGGGCCTTCGGCGGCGCACACTGTACAACAGATGATGGCTCCAATAAGGACTCCTTTCTTATAGTTCTTGCCGTTGCGCGGTCAGCATTCCGCCGACGTAGCTGCCCCAGTTAGTTGTTGTGTAGATGTTTATGTTATGTGTCGCAAGTAGTTGGCCAACCTCCCAAGCTGGGTGGTCGCCTCTTGCCGTGTAAAGGTGATGTTCTGGTCTTATGATGTTGCCAGTTAGGGTGTTTTTAGTGAAAGATGGGGGGTGGCTTTCAGGGGGTACAGACCCCCGAGCCTGTACAACATATATATATTTTTAATATTTTGGAATGGTGAAACCCCAAATCCTTGTTGATAAAAGGCTGGCTTCAAATTGGCATTTCTAGCCCCCATTGCAATCGCTTCCATCGTTTCATTGTGTCGCTGTCTTTCTTTGAGTTGTTGCTTGCCCTGCTGCGCGGCTTTAATGGTTTTCGCCACTACACTGGCACCGCCCAAAAGTGAACCCAGAGCAGCCAGACCGGCAAATAAAGCAGGTAAAAATCCCGATCGTTTGGGGACGGGAATCACTCGCCCTTGTTTTGAACCCTTTCGCGGACGTTTTGGAATAACACGTCTCTGTGCTGCTCGAAGAGCTTTCCTTATGGTCAATACATTATTTTTTTATTTTTTTTCTTTCGCAACGCCTTGTCCATGAATGTCTTAAGCCCAGGCTTTGCCAAGGACAGGGTTTTATTTTTAGTCCTTTTAGTTTTTCTCACCACATATCTTTGTTTCACCATGATGATAATGACCAACAACCTTTCGCAAGAAAGTTTAAGTCACAACTAACGTCAGATTGTTATTTCATGGCTGTATATTCCAATTCCACATAAAGTGGGAAATCGTTTATGGTTTTTCCCGCTTGCTTTTCATCCCATGCCAACATGAGATGAAATGATAATTCGTCTCCTGCATTGACCATTTCATGGTTATGGACCAACATCCTATGACCATTTTATCTGTATTTGTAAATGGTTCTCATCAGGCATAGCGTATTTCATCTGAATGGTTCCATCATAGTGTAATTGATAGTGGTTTAAATCCGAAGCAAGCACTTAGGTCAAGTGTTGGTCATGGACTAGCGGTAAATGGTTTCTGTCATTCATAGGTTTTTCATTTGTCAGATATACTAAAAATACAGATGGGATAAATTTATAAAGCCTTTTCATTTCATAGGTCACGTAACGCTTGGTACAGACATCGTCTTCGTCTTGTGGGTCTTCCACGTGAATAATCAGATGGTGATTAGCGCTATAGCCATTCACCGTAAGCTGAGGCACTTTGTCATGAAACTCATACACCTTGTTATCCACATACTTTTTGTAGTAACGTCTGTAGACACTTGAGGATGTTTTACATGGGTTAACCGCTTTCCCTTAAAGTCATAATCTCCCTGTTTTGTGCGGGGCACTATGACCTATCCACATAGTGTTTATTAGCAGGATCTGTTTCTTGTTTAGGATCATGTATGGGGACAGACTTAGCTTTGGCCATTAACGCACGTCCAATGACATCCATCGCCAACCTGTAGTATGAGTCTAATGTTTCTATGACAAGGCTCGTTGTCCTGTATATAGACAGCCTGCTTGCCTGGCTAAGCCTTAGTTGAAATGAAGATTATTAAGCAGCAAGAGTCATTCCCCGTGAGGGACATGGTTTCCCATCTCTGTCCCACATCACGTGAACAACGCCATGGTTCACTGTTTCCATCTTCCATTCGCTGCATCATTGTGGGGCCTTCCGGCTGTGGAAAGACCAATCTTTTGCTAACCCTCATCACAGCGCCCAATGGTCTGCGTTTTCAAAATATTTATATTTTTGCAAAATCTCTCTACCAACTCCTCTACGTGTTTCTGGATCAAGTCATGTCTGGATTACAAAAAGAGAATATGGGTTATTTCACATTTTCCATGCAAGAAAATGTTATTTCACCGGATGAGGTAAAGCCCGATTCACTCATGATTTTCGATGATGTATCCACTGAACGTCAAGGCATCATTCAAAGCTACTTCAGCATGGGTCGTTACAAACATGTCGATTGCATCTATCTTGGACAAACGTATTCTAAAATGTCTAAACAGTTGATTCGTGACAATGCCAATGTCATTGTTTTATTTCGCCAGGACGAGAAGAACAGTCGTCACATTTATAATGAACATGCGAATCCGGATATGACCTTTCAAATGTTTACAGAATTGTGTGCCAAGTGCTGGAACACTCAACGTCATGCCTGTTTAGTGATTGACAAACAAAGTGAACTCAACCAAGGACGGTATCGCTTAGGGTTTGATCATTTTATTGCTATTTAAGGCCCTGTCTCATTCCCTCTCAAGTCATTTGTCAAGACACCATGGCGTTAGCAGAGAGTCAATTGAAAAAGCATATTATTAGAGCAAAAATACTATTCGCCAAAAGTTTTGTCAATTAAAACGATCACGTGCAGATCATGCTTTGTTTATTCAACAACATTTAGCACCTCCGCTAAAAGCCATGTTGAAACCCTCGTTCAAGCCATCTGAAACGCTAGCCACCGTTTCACAAGCCACGCAGACGCTGCACGAGGACCCTGAGGAAGAGGAAGAGGAACAGGAACAGGAACAGGAAGATTTGACTAGTGTTAGCGAAGTTGAGGATGACGAGGAACAAGAATTTACGCCTAAAAAAAAAAAAAAAAAAACAAGGCAGAGTTTTTAAGAAAAAAAGAAATCCTTGGCCATGGTCGAAACACCTTGACCTTCCAGATCGTCTCCGTTTTCACAAGTCTTGGACAACCCTCAACATAAAGCTCAACTTAAAACCATTTTAATAAAATATTATGGAGCAAAACTGGTACTCTATCTCATTGATCTATTTATTGGAAACACAGATACCACGTATGGTGTTCGCTATGAGGATGATAGTTTTAAAATTGGGGATTCATCCATTAAATTTGCTCGTACTAAAGCTGTCATTAAAAACATCAACTATAAATTAACGCCAGGACTGTTCAAGCTGCTCTTCTCTCGGACTCCCTCTTCAGATGATTATACGTCAGAGGACCTTGGCAAATATAAATCCATTTTATTGGACACCCATGCCCACAAAAGACAGTATGATCCAGCTCAACAAGTGAATGCCAATATATCTCAAAAATATAAAACCATCATTGCAAAAATGTTTCCCACCAGTCAAAGTACTCGTCGTAAAGTGTCCGCTTCGGGAGTGACATTTAAACCATTAAAACCCCTTGTGGATGTTGCCTACTGGCACAATCCCAATAAGCTCGTCCAGCGGCTACAGTTGTTGCATGCTTCACGTCAAGCCGGCCATACCGGTCACGATTGGGGAATTCAAGAAATTGAACAAGAACTTCGAAAGGCCAAAATTATTGTTTAAGCCCTCACCCATTAAAATGGGTATTGCTCACGAGTTGCATCGCCCAGCAAGGCGTCACTATCCGCGACTCAAGGTGATTTCACGAGGTGTGGATGAACTTTGGCAGGCTGACTTGGTTGAAGGGATACCCTATGCTGGCGTTAACGACGGTGTACGCTATATGTTGAACGTCATTGATGTCTATTCCAAAATGGCCTTTGTTGAACCTGTGCGTCGCAAGTCTGGTCCACTAGTTACCAAGGCCTTTCAACATATTATTGAACAAGCCAAACGTCAACTTCACTTGTTACAAACCGACCAGGGGAAAGAATTTTTCAACAAGGATTTCTCCAGTTTTCTCAAATCTAAGGATATTCACCATTACACCACGTAGAGCAATCTCAAAGCCAGCGTGGTCGAGCGGTTCAACCGAACATTGAAAACCCATATGTGGAAAGCGTTTACCGCTCAGGGCACGTATCGCTGGTTGGACATGTTACCAGAGCTAGTGTCACGCTACAATCACACCAAACATAGAACGATTGGGACCAAGCCACGCCTCGTGACCAAAAATATTCAGCGATTGGATAAACTGTTTTACCCCATAAAACAGCCGATCCTAAACGTCACCGACTGAAAATTGGGGATTTTGTCCGTATGAGCAAATTTAAGTCTGCCTTCAATAAGGGCTACACGCCTCAGTGGAGGACTGAACTATGTCGAATTCGTCAAGTCAACTTGGACAGTCCAGTCACCTATTTACTCCAGGACCTCAACCATCAACCCTTAAAAGGTAGATTTTATCTCCACGAACTTCAAAAAAACAACATTTCCTAAACATTATTTTGTGGAAAAAGTGTTGAAAAAAAAGGAAATAAACTATATGTCAAATGGTTAGGATTTAACTCTACGTTTAATTCTTGGATCAATAAATTACATTTTGTGTGAACCTGTGCACTTTTTATTTATTCACACATGTTGTACACCACCTATAGCACTGTGTGTACAGTCCTCAGCTCCACATATTTCTTTCTCTTTCCACCTGTGTTCTCTCATACATTACCCCTCCCCCTCCCCCTCTCCCTTCACCACCCACCACTGCTGTTCGCAGCTCTTGCCTATCTAATGGTTGTGACATTATTCCCACAAGTTGCATCATACTTTTTACTGATTCAGCGATTCCCAGGCTTTGAACACTCTGTTATCGTGCACGTGGACAGCTAACGTCCAAGGTGAACACGTGTGTTGGATCATATGACACGGCAACTTGCATTTTGTCACGTACGAATCAAAAGAGGATGTCACTTGTTAACAGTTATCGTGCTCGAAGACAGCTAACGTCCAAGGTGAACACCTGTGCCAGGTCAAATTTCACATGAACTTGCATTTTGTCACGTACGAAGCAAGACAGGATGTGACTTGTTTAGCCCTCATGTGGTTTCACATGTGTTCAATGTATTTCGCTCTTCGCTGCCACCACGATTGTCAGATTATTTAACCTTCAAGCGTCCTCTGCGTCTTTGTCATTTTCAATTGCACCTGCTGTCAAGTCAGATCAGCGCATTCCAATAAGCTCAAATGACATTCACATCCTGCTAGTCTGTTCCTCTGCAAGTTTGTTTTCTGTACTCGCTTCGACCAACATAGAACCAAGTTCTCATAACCGTTTACACGTTAAAGGCTCTCTTTGGGGGTAAAAATCTTAGCATGCTTCACACATTTTCAAATATTAGCTTCCATCCATCTGCCATAGGAAAGATCAGAAGAACGAACCCTCGCTCTGTCTAAAACCGACCCGCCGAAATATTAATTGTTCTATTAAGCATGGTCATTTTGGTTAGCGACAGGTTCGTTGAAACACACACCCAGCAGTGTCGTCTCTCTCAACAACCACGCTTCATGAACATTATAAACTGGTAAAGAAACATTTGTTTCAACATATATGGCGTTAGGACCTTTGTGAATTATTTTTTTGGAAAAAATATCTACCACATTCGAAAGGGGGCGTTAGCCTGAGTCCTATGACACCTCGTACACGTCTCTAGCGTTATTGGTTTGCGCGATAGAGCAAAAGTCTAAAATCACGGTTTTACCTCAAAATAGTTTTTCATTCCTGTTCAACATGAACATCCTCGGCAAGAGGACAACGCGACGAAAAAAATGGCACCTCGTACAAGTCTCTAGGCTTATTGGTTCGTGATATATCAGCAAAAAAAAAAGTTTTACCCCAAAATCGAGTTTCCAATTTTTTTTTTAAATATAGCGAGTGGTCCATAGGAAAGAGGACGTCAGCCCGAGTCCAACGATATGTCGCATGCCCATGGTTTCGCGAAATATACATAAAAGGTCAGCGTAGCCGAGTGGCTCGTGTCACTATTTAGAAGCGCCACTACTCCACTACTGAAGTTTTAGTCCTAGAGGCTTGAAATTTATTTTTGGGGTCAAGAGGGTCAAGGCCATTCCTTTATGTCAAACAAACATTTTTGTAGAGTTCCTAGTTTCCGAAATATAGGAATTTCAAAATTGGATTGTTTTCAAAAAATCATAAAAATAAGAAAGTTTCATTATAAAAATAAAGATCATAGATACCGTTCGTTTGAGACATTGCACAACATTCTACCATGTTTGGTTTTCAAACTATCACCTACTTTCCAAAACAAAAATTTTCAAAAAAAAAAAAATTGAAAAATATAACGAGTCGACCATAGAAAAGACGTCAGCTCGAGTCCAACGACACTTCATTTGTCAACATCCGACCTTGGGTTCACGAGCTTTCGCATTTATTACATGGGCGAGGCTTAGTAGTGGGGCAAGGAGGGTTCTAGAGTGTAATAGAAACCGCCTTACTCCCCTACTATTAATGTATATTCCCTTTATTTCTTGGCCTTCTGATGGCGTAATTCTCGTTCATACATTTTTGTTTCACTATTATTGTTCGTTTCCTGGCGACGGTCGCCATTACCTTTTTTTTTTTTTTGCATATTGTCATAATATTGAGATGAAAGCAGTCAGTCGAGCTGTTACTTGATACGCTTCATTCCGTATTTGGTGTAATATTTCGAGCGGATAAACTTCTATTTGTCATTCGTGATTTGATTTCGACCTTTTTGTGAGGTTTCCTATTTTTTGAAACATATCATCGGTATTATCTGCTTAAACCTTTCCTTTGGGTAAACTAAGTAATCATGGGTACTCATTCGACCTCTTAAGAGGGGTTTGGTTTTGCGAATTTCTTCCCCTGTCCTTTCTCCTTTTAACTTGATTAATGAATTATGATTATTTTTGGGGTTTGTAATAAGCCTTACCTGTTGTAATTGATGTTATTACCTTGTCCTTCCTTTGATGTATTTGGTGTTGTTTGGACGTAATTACTAACCTAATTAACTTATTAACTCTTCCTTGATCTGTCCTTTATTTGTAATTTGATTTTGTTCCTACATTATATTTTGTTTTGCAAAGACGTTGTTTTTTAATTAAGTACAGGCTTTTCGGGCTTGTGGGCCGTGGTCCAGACAGGACGTCGGGAGATATCCTGTCTGGACCACGGCCTGCAGGCCCGGGGGGCTTGTATTTAATTATGTACGCCGGCCGTAAAAGCCTATGCTGTTATATCACTTTGTTCTTTATTTCCTAGTTAAGATAAAGGTCACAATAGCTTCTAACACGGTTCTGGGATCAGGGCCCTCTTTCACACGACTTACCACACAATTCACACTTACAGTTCTCGTCTTGGTTATGGTTAGAGCCCTGCGCGGATAAACCAAACGTTATCCGCATCCACCCCGCATCCGCACGACTGTTATCCGCATCCGCCCCCGTCCCGCATCCGCACGACTGTTATCCGCCCCGCATCCGCACGACTGTTATCCGCATCCACCCCGCATCCGCATGACTGTTATCCGCATCCACCCTGCATCCGCACGACTGTTATCCGCACCCGCCCCCGTCCCGCATCCGCACGACTGTTATCCGCATCCGTCCCGCATTCGCACGACTGTTATCCGCCCCCGCCCCCGTCCCGCATCCGCACGACTGTTATCCGCCCCCGCCCCCGTTCCGCATCCGCACGACTGTTATCCGCATCCGTCCCGCATCCGCACGACTGTTATCCGCACCCGCCCCCGTTCCGCATCCGCACGACTGTTATCCGCATCCGTCCCGCATTCGCACGACTGTTATCCGCATCCGTCCCGCATCCGCACGACTGTTATCCGCATCCGTCCCGCATCCGCACGACTGTTATCCGCCCCGCCCCCTTCCCGCATCCGCACGACTGTTATCCGCCCCCGCCCCCGTTCCGCATCCGCACGACTGTTTTCCGCATCCGTCCCGCATCCGCACGACTGTTATCCGCATCCACCCCGCATCCGCATGACTGTTATCCGCCCCGCCCCCTTCCCGCATCCGCACGACTGTTATCCGCCCCCGCCCCCGTTCCGCATCCGCACGACTGTTATCCGCATCCACCCCGCATCCGCACGACTGTTATCCGCATCCACCCCGCATCCGCACGACTGTTATCCGCATCCGCCCCCGTCCCGCATCCACACGACTGTTATCCGCCCCGCATCCGCACGACTGTTATCCGCATCCACCCCGCATCCGCTATCTGAATCTACTGGCATTGCAATAATACTTTTAATTAGATAAAACATAAATTACTAAAGCAACACCTTTAGACATTTGAGGGAAAAGTTGTTCCCTTAGGCTTTGTGTGTCATGTGCTATGTTTAACAACAATGTTATACAGCCAGAATTGCAACCCTTTCCTGTTCGGAGTGTTAATTACTGTATGCTTAATAATACTTAATTTGAATGAGATTAGTTTAAATCATCTTACATTAAATTTGTCATGAAAAGAAAAAAAAACATAACGGAAAAATATGATATGGCATAAACATCCGGGTCATATTATTGTTATTAAACAAGTTCGGATTGTATTCTAAAAACTATCCGCAAATGTACTCCGAACATTATCCGCAGCTTATCCGCTATCCGCAAAGTCATGCAAACTATATCCGCGTGGTGGAAAGTTTTGCGGATATCCGCGGGTTTATCCGCGGTTATCCGCAACCGCGCAGGGCTTTAGTTATGGTAGACCTTCTTGCTGCACAGCTTGAAATTTATTTAATCGTATGGTGAATTATATACAAAATTTACATCATACAACATTATCCACATTCTGCAACCAAGTTATGACATTTGGAGTGACATGAAAGAGTTCAGCAGGGTTCCCAGGGAACGAGAACAGAGGGCAGCGTCGGAGCAGATGATCCATTGTCTGCTCCTCTTGATCACAGTCGCACATTGCTGAATTGATCCAGCCCCATCTGTGTTGAAAGAATTTACACCAGCTTGAAATGAAAACAGTGAACAGCGAAACGTGTCATGAAATGGCGAAGTTCATACATAGAATTCTTCCACTAGCTGAGGTCATCATGGCATCTGTCTGGTAGAAATCCCTCCAGATGTTGGCTTTCTTCTCTTGAAGTTCTTGCAGTAATAAGTGATATTGCTTTGTAGATGGCAGTAACATTCTTAAACGTAACTTTTCTATGTAAAATGGTTGTCTCGTTCATAGGTCGTCCTTGACGGTGCATTTTTCCCCCTAGAAACAGAATCTTTTTCATGTATATGGCCTTTACCCTTTCTATCTGAGCAAGGTCTGTTTACGAGAGAATCTCCCATATTAATTCCATTGCATAAGTCATGATTGGTGAAATTTTGATGTGAAAGAGTTCTAATGCAGTCTGTATGTAGACTAGTCTTATTAGTTTTATGTTCGACCCTGACTATTATGTGTCAGAAAACTGTATCATAATGAGGCTCATTATAACACTATTTTTCATTATGAAACAGTTTCTCCTATCAATCAGAGTTCAAGAAACAGTTGTGTGACCAATTAGATAAGGATACCTTCGCGCATGCACTCAAAATCCAACATGTCTAAATAAATTACCGAAAGTGCACCGTCGCGTAAATAAATTGGTGAATACGAGACAAGAAATAGCACTGTACCTTAATATCCCCAAAACCAATTTCTACACAGCGCGTTGTTTTGAAACGACTTCGGTGACAGTTTTACTGAATACTGGTGCACAATCTGAACATATGTCATTGAAGCACACAGAGCGCATGCGTCGGTTGGCCAGAGAGCTTGGAAAACAGGGATATACTACCTAGTGCAGCACCCGATCACAACATTCTAGTGACTGAACAGATATTTATGAATATTTATGTTAAAACATATAATAAAGTTATAATTATCGTCGAGCATAAACAGTCGTATGCAACTCGCCTATAATGGTAATTAAGACACTCAAACTCGCATACGCTCGTTTTATAAACATACTCGTGTCTTAATTATAGCCATTATAGGCTCGTTGCATAATGCACTATTATCTCATTCATGGCTATAACCGTGGTACGTAGCAGCTCTATCTTTAACATGTTTGGAGAAATTCCGTCCAGTCGTTTGGAGTATCAGGCCAAGATACTCGTAGGAGTTTACCCTTGTTAGCTCCACATTGCCATACATGAATTTCACTGATGCTGGTAGCCTACCTCCATTCCTGAATGTCATGTGTACTGTCTCATGTGGATTAAGCTTGAGGTCATTACTAACTGCACATCTTACAAGTTTATCGAACGCCTCTTGTAACATTTGCTGCGAGATCGACGTTATTGCCATATCGTCTTTATCATCTTTAATAGCCTATGCCATTAAATCTACGGACATGGCTCCCTCAAATGCCAACTTGCTGCACCGGGGTTCGATCCCGCTATCTTGGTATCAGCAGGCGAGAACGTTACCGCTGAGTCACGCAGCCAGATGACGGAAATTATCGTGTCCACAAGAAAGTGACATAGATAAACTATTGAATTGACGGTGGTTTTGCGGTCTGGGGGATGTGAAACGCGAAGATATGCCGAAACTATCCGGAAGTCACAAAATGATACCCATCGCAATAGGTAATGCTTGCCACGATGGGTGAGTGGTTATCGTGTCGGACTACCAACCCCAAACTTGCCTTGGTTGGTTGGTTGGTTGGTTCCTCAGTTTAGGGGCTGCGACAACGTGATCATGTAGCCCCGTGTACCTTGGTTGTGTGTAGAATCTGTCATAACCGGTGTTAATTGTGATGACTGTATTAGTGTGTGTTATCTGTTTTCAATTCAAGTAAGGACTGCAGACATTCAATTTTTTGAAGAAGTTCCTACTTTTGCCGCCAAACGCCACCGTCAACGACTACTAGTTCAGAACTGGTTACCAGATACCATCGCAGTCGGCTCCTGGCGACGAACGTCGGAACCTAAGAGCGTTTGTCAAATGTTTAACCTAACCTATAATTTAGCTTCACACAGGTGTAATTAGTGGAAGGTTCTTTAACATGCCATAAATCTATGACATGGGACCGCCGCCATTACTTCCCCTCCGAAGAAAGGCATACTGAGGGATTTTTACGCTCTTAAAAATCCGACGGCTTCGGCCGGGTTTGAACCCGCGATCTAAACTTGCCACGGTGGGTGAGTGGTTATCGTGTCGGAATACCAATCCTAAGCTTGCAGGTTCGCTCCTGGCCTGATAAGTGACTTTTGAAAGGCGAAAAAAATCACAACACGCATGTCATACGTTGTTGGCATGTTAAATTCAGTAGGCCGTGTTCATAATGGCAAAATTAATCTCGCGATTTTCCGCCAGCACAAAAAGTTCCTCCATTCTCTACTAGAAAGCGCCATAGTGTCAAGGAGCCTTGACTTTCATAGCGTTCCAAGGAATAACAAAATTCGACATGGAAGCTCCCTCTGGGCGTCAAATAACAAAGCTTGCACCCGGCACCAATGGACATACGATATTTAAAAAGATACAGTCAGTCTGAGAAAGTAGACTTTATATCATTTGAAATGACGCATGCTACAAATGTTACACATGTTAGAAAGGCTCAGGAGGGCTTCTTGCTTCGCTCGAAGCCCCAGGACTCTTTCAACAGACTCCATTGCCCAGGCTTCCCGTGCACTCTGCTGCATGACGTCACGCACTCACCGTCTCCGTATCGCATAACGCCAGACCCCAGGAGTAAACTCAGACTTAACAGACTCTATTAAGGTCCATTCACACATATCCGTAACGTGTCAGTTCCGTGAAATTGCATCAGTGTCAGTGATGATTCATATCGTTATATTGAAACTATCTGACGCGTTCACACTTGTCCGGCGCAGTGCCGTAATTTGTGTGTCAGTATCAGTGCAGTGTCCGTTCCGTGATATTGAGTATTGTCGCCAACGATATTTTTGCTGTTTTCACGAACGTGCTGTGGTGTGATTTCGTTCGTTCTTGTGGATATAGACTAAAAATGAACGACGACCAACTTATTGAACTGGTTCACATTAATGCTGTCTGATAACCTGTGTTATTATGGTTGCATAATCGAGGTGAGGAATGGGAAGGAGGCGACTCTGGCCTTAAGTTAGAAACCATCCTGGCTTTTGCCTAGAGT
The DNA here is from genome assembly GCA_946902985.2 of Meconema thalassinum. Taxonomy (NCBI): domain Eukaryota; kingdom Metazoa; phylum Arthropoda; class Insecta; order Orthoptera; family Tettigoniidae; genus Meconema; species Meconema thalassinum. The sequence goes on along the minus strand of OX336395.1, from coordinate 226,190,528 downwards.
AGAAGTGGAAAACCAATTCCAGGATGGTCTCTAGGTGCAGATGAACTCCCTCTACGGCCCCTTAAAACAGCATTAACTAACTAATTTACTAACGAACTACCGGACTGGATGGCATCTTCTAAGTTCTGTCTCACGAAGCTAAGTCTACCCCGTTCCAACCCTCAGACCAGATTCAATTTCTTGACAGAGCCGGGAATCGAACCCGTACCTCCGGGGCGACAGCCAAGAATGCTAGTCGCTACATCACGTGGTAATTTCTGACATCTTAGCGCCACTCACTCGCTTTCTTCTCGCATTGGGCGTAATTTATGATATACATGTTAAAGACGAGATTTAGCCTGGTGTCTTGCAGAATAAATGGATTTCACCAAAGTACCGTCTTACGTATGGATCCAGGGCGAAATCGTGCGCATTATTCCAGCACCATGACCGTGATGGTGGGCTGCAGCAAGTCCAGAGATCTAAGGCTAGTGTCCCACCGATGACAACGGCCATCCTGAGGGTGCTTCTCCCTTCCAGTATCCTCTTTTTTCATTACAACTGTGATTTCTCAAATATTATCTCAAACCCCGTCAAAATGCCGTATGTTCTCTCACGTCAGTATGTTGCTGAATGCATATGTTTCGTCATATGAAATACATAGGTTTAAGAGATCACCCATCGACAAGCGTCTATCTCTCTCTCTGGGGGCTAGGGGTACCTTGGCCATCAGCCCCATGTATTTGTCCAACAACTTATGTTTTTGTGTGGCAACTGGAATTATCAGATTCGTGAATGTGTTAGGTGCCCTGGGATTTGAAACATGGTACTATCCCGACATTTGCCTTCAGGGAGTGTGGAAAACTCCTGGACAAAATCAAACTCGCGGTAGCCGGTGTCAGCACTGCAATTCGAACCTACGATCTCCGGACTTGCTTCAGCTCCTCATCGCGGTTGTGATAAACGATCTAATGCGCACTGATACCTATCAATTAAATTCATGACAACCGGTACAAAAGAGTGCGTTATGAGAAGCTCAGCGGCAGTGATTTCATAGTTTCGTGTTTGTGATACTGTCAGAACAGAGATACGTAACTAACTAAATTTTGTCTTCGATTTTTTTTTTTCAAAGTAGTAATACCGTAATTATTTACGAACATTAGCCATACAATCCAAAGGACAGGAAATACACAAAACAGGCAATCCATTATTGATTGTATTGGTTATGTGCATATCATCAACAAACCAGTTTTACAGATATTGTATTACACAATATTTTTCCACATCCGCAAACTGAGCCATTTTTACAATCACTGAACTGAAGCAACACTGATAGGTGTGTATAGCCATCACTGAGACACGACGGATATCACGGAACTGACACGTCACGGCACTGACACATCACGGATATGTGTGGATGGACCTTAACCCTTTTAACTTAGGCTTCCCGCGCGGGGGCTGCATGACGTCACGCACTCGCCGTCTCCATTCGCATAACCGCAGACCCCAGGAGTAAACTCAGACTCAACAGACTCCATTACCCTTTAACTTAGGCTTCCCGCGCTGGCGCTGCATGACGTCACGCAGTCGCCGTCTCCGTATCGCATAACGCCAGACCCCAGGAGTAAACTCAGACTCGGTGCATATGCACTGAACAACATTATGACGTCATACACGCTGTAACCGTGACGCATAACGGTAGACCTAAGCATAACGATGAAGTCGACAAGATCATTTAAAATGATAATACAATATTGCAATTGATAGCTTTCTCATCAAAGTTTTATCTGGAGCTAGTGTGGGAAAGGATGGTTACTGTCAGTACGGGGTTCCAACCTTCTATCTCCGAACTTTAACTCTTCCTTAGAGCGCGACTCGGCCGCACCGTGACGCTTGGCTAATCTGTTCACAGTTGGTAGGAGTGTCGATATATCTTGGAAGAGTCAACAGGTTGGGAGATAGCAGCTGATTATCGTGCTGTATGGATCACGTTGAGGTGAGTTCACTCAATATACTACTTAAATATACCTTCATTCATAGAGTAGGACACCTTAAATTAAAAGAGTTCACTCCTTTGACTTCAACACTTGCGCGGTTGGCGGTAATAGGTGATCCGTGGTCACTGGAACCTCGTTCGGCTGTCATCCATTTCAATTCATAGTACCTACCTAATATCAACAAGCGATGAAGAATACTAGAGAAAGATTTCAAGTAGAACTAAAGATTCAAGGAAAAATAATTCCAAATCTGAGAATTGCTGATAATATCGTCATCTTAGCCGACACACCAGAGGATTTGAATGAGCTTTTAAATGGCATGGACTCCGTCCCGAGGAAAGAATTCGTGATGAAAATCAATAAGTGTAAAACAGAATCAATCAGTCGAAAGAAATCAGGAACCGCTATGGACGTCAATTGGGCAGGTGAAAAGCTAAATGAAGTAGGAGGCTTCTGCTACTTGGGAAGCAAAATAACCGCGCCTCTTTGTCCTAAGCTAATCGTTTCATCTCTACATAGCTACCACACCTTATATCCGTAGCAATCTGTATAATAGGTGGCTTCGGTGGCGTAGTTGGTAGTATGCTGAGCTTTAAAAATCCCTCTGAATGCCTTCCTTCGGAGGGGAAGTAAAGACGGCGGTCACATGTCATAGATGTATGGCATGCAAAAGAAACTTCCACTAACTACAATTGTGTGATCCTAAATTATAGGTTAGATTTGACGAACACTCTTAGGTTCCAACGTTCGTCGCCAGGAGCCGACTGTGGTGGCATCTAGTAACCAAGTTCAGAACTAGTTGTCGTTGACGGTGGCGTTTGGTAGCAAAATTAGGAACTCCTTGAAAATTATTGTCTGCAGTCCTTACTTGAATTAAAACAGATAACACACACTAATACAGTCATCACAATTAACACGGGTTGTCAGCCACATTCTACACACACCCAAAGTACACGGGGCTACACGCCCGCGTTGTCGCAGCCCCTAAACTGAGGAACCAACGAACCAATCTGTATAATATATTTCAACCTTGACCTGCCCCTACAGTTCTTGTCCTCGACTATCCCTTCCACAACTAAATTTGCTATTCCTGAGTGTCTTAGTATGTGTCCTACCAACCTATCTCTTTTCATCATTAGCCGTCACCGGAAATATCTCTCCTTAATACATCTTGATTTGTTAATCAACCCATCATTCTCCTGTAACACCACATTTCAAACGCTTCTATTCTCATCTTTTCTGTCGCACCAACAGTCCAAGTTTCACTTCCATAGAGCGCCACGCTCCAGACAAAGGCTTTCAAAAATGACTTCTTAATACGTAAATCTATATTTGATGTTATAATCTAACAGATTCCTTTTCTGTAGAAATGCTTCCCTTGCATAAGTCAACCTACTTTCCATATCATCTTCGCTTCGTCCATCACTGGCTATAAAAATGAAGAGTGGGAAAGGAGAGATGTTTCTGGTGACTGCTAATGAAGAGAAGAGATAGATTGGTAGGACACATACGAAGACACCCAGGAATAGTAAACTTAGTTATTGAAGGAAGGGTCGAGGACAAGAACTGTAGGGGTAGACCAGCTTCTATCTCATGTCCTTCGGCTCGAATAACTACTGTCTGTTTTCCGTTTTGAGCTGATAATCCAAAGTCTTCAGAGAGAATTAGAGATTTTTTTTTTTTAAATTTTTAGCGTATGGCTTTTAATGCCGGGAGTGTCCGAGGACATGTTCCGCTCGCCAGTTTTGTAGCTGCTTCGAGACGGACACCCAATGGGTGAGCTACAAGTACCGTTGGGGAGGAAAGTTGGAATGGAAGGTCGAGGAGTTGGAAGGTAGCGGCTGTGGCCTCTAGTTAGGGACCTACCCCGGCATTTGCCTGGAAGGAAGATGGGGAAACCACAGAAGACCATCATCAAGGTTGCTGGCGGGGGGATTCGAACCTCCTCGCCTCCCGGATGTGAGCGACTGCCAGCAGTCATGCCGTAACGACCACGGCTAACTCACCCGGTAGAGATTATTATTGTATGAACACTACCTACATCAGTCCTTCTACAAGTGTTATGAAAAATAAATTCTGTCAAAAAAAAATACGTTATAGGTTGTATTAGGGATTGCTATTGATTACTGTATTCTCAAGCTGATTTTTTCCGGGTTCAATCCCAGCCGAAGTCGTCGGACATTTTTAAAAGCGTTAAAATCCTTCAGTATGCCTTCCTTCGGAGGGAAAGTAAAGCCGCGGCCCCATGTCATAGATTTATGGCATGTAAAAGAACCATCCACTAACTAAACTTGTGTGAAGCTAAATTTCTCGGTTAGATGTCGTTAAAACGCCCTATCAAATTTCCAACGTTTACCACTTGGTGTCAGTGACATCTGGTTGTGAAAGTTGGAACTGCTTGAAATAGAACGGAACTTTTTGCTCACCCTATGAGTGTCCGCCTGAAGCAGCTACAGCCTCTGGCGATCCGAACATGTCCTCGGACACTCCCGGCACTGAAAGCCACACGCTAAAAAAAAGTTACAGTCAGTCTGAAAGAGAAGCCTCCGTGGCTTAGGCGGCAGCACGCCGGCCTCTCACCGCTGGATCCGTGGTTTAAATTCCGGTCACTCCATGTGAGATCTGTGCTGGACAAAACGGAGGCAGACAGGTTTTTCTCCGGGTACTCCGGTTTCCCCTGTCAAAATTTCATTCCAGCAACACTCTCCACTATCATTTCATTTCATCTGTCATTCATTTAATCATTGCCCCAGAGGAGTGCGTCAGGCCTCGGCAGCCGGCACAGTTCATATCGTCGCCGCTAGATGGGGGCTTCATTCATTCCATTCCTGACCTGGTCGGAGACTGGAAGCAGGCTGTGGATTTTAATTTTTTCACAGTCAGTCTGAAAGACTAGACTTCATATCATTTCAAATGACGCTTGCTACAACTGCCTTCTCGCTTCGCTCGAAGCCCCAGGTCGCTCGACGCCCCAGGACTCTTCCGCATGGCTGCATGACGTCACGCACTCGCCGTCCATTACCCATTAACTTAGGCTTCCCGCGCGGCTGCATGACGTCACGTGGTCACCGTCTCCGTAACGCATAACGTTAGACTCAAGCATAGCGATGAAGTCGACAAGATCATTTGAAATGATGTATTACTTTATTGTTTTTTCGAAATTTAATGTTTTTCAGTCAGTCAACACTGAATTGTAATGGGTGTTTTCCTAATCCTGAAAAAAGAAATCCAGAGTTGTAGCCTTAGCAACTCCACGTTGAAAACATCCTTTAATCATGTCATAGAACTCGAATCATTCTTTGTTGGATTTGTAACTAATTTTTGTTGTTTTCCCCACTTTTCCTAACGTAAAGGGCACACTAAACGATTATTCGAGGTGTCGACATGATGACACGCGGTAGACTGATGATTGTCCACCAGAGCTCAACCATATCCGGTCGATTAGATTAACAGTTTGCCTTTTCTATCACTATGAGCGCTAGTATGGGTCAATGTAACTCAACCATATCCGGTCGATTAGATTAGCAGTTTGCCTTTTCTATCACTATGAGCGCTAGTATGGGTCAATGTTACTCAACCATATCCGGTCATTAGATTAGCACTTTGGCTTTTCTACCACTACAAGCGCTAGTATGGGTCAATGTAACTCAACCATATCCGGTCATTAGATTAGCACTTTGGCTTTTCTACAATTACGAGCGCTAGTATGGGTCAAAGTAACTCAACCATATCCGGTCATTAGATTAGCAGTATGGCTTTTCCACCACTACGAGCGCTAGTATGGGTCAATGTAACTCAACCATATCCGGTCCATTAGATTAGCACTTTGGCTTTTCTACCACTACAAGCGCTAGTATGGGTCAATGTAACTCAACCATATCCGGTCCATTAGATTAGCAGTTTGGCTTTTCCACCACTACGAGCGCTAGTATGGGTCAATGTAACTCAACCATATCCGGTCCATTAGATTAGCAGTTTGGCTTTTCCACCACTACGAGCGCTAGTATGGGTCAATGTAACTCAACCATATCCGGTCATTAGATTAGCAGTTTGGCTTTTCCACCACTACAAGCTCTAGTATGGGTCAATGTAACTCAACCATATCCGGTCATTAGATTAGCACTTGGCTTTTCTACCACTACAAGCGCTAGTATGGGTCAATGTAACTCAACCATATCCGGTCATTAGATTAGCAGTTTGGCTTTTCCACCACTACGAGCGCTAGTATGGGTCAATGTAACTCAACCATATCCGGTCCATTAGATTAGCAGTTTGGCTTATCCACCACTACGAGCGCTAGTATGGGTCAATGTAACTCAACCATATCCGGTCATTAGATTAGCAGTTTGGCTTTTCTACCACTACAAGCGCTAGTATGGGTCAATGTAACTCAACCATATCCGGTCCATTAGATTAGCACTTTGGCTTTTCTACCACTACAAGCGCTAGTATGGGTCAATGTAACTCAACCATATCCGGTCATTAGATTAGCACTTTGGCTTTTCTACAATTACGAGCGCTAGTATGGGTCAAAGTAACTCAACCATATCCGGTCATTAGATTAGCAGTTTGGCTTTTCCACCACTACGAGCGCTAGTATGGGTCAATGTAACTCAACCATATCCGGTCATTAGATTAACAGTTTGCCTTTTCTATCACTATGAGCGCTAGTATGGGTCAATAAAACTAAACGATATCCGGTCGATTAGATAAGCAGTTTGTCTTTTCTACCACTAGGAGCGCTAGTAAGGGTCAATGTAACTCAACCATATCCGGTCATTAGATTAGCACTTTGGCTCTTCTACCACTACGAGCGCTAGTATGGGTCAATGTAACTCAACCATATCCGGTCCATTAAATTAGCACTTTGGCTTTTCTACCACTACAAGCGCTAGTATGGGTCAATGTAACTCAACCATATCCGGTCCATTAGATTAGCACTTTGGCTTTTCTACCACTACAAGCGCTAGTATGGGTCAATGTAACTCAACCATATCCGGTCATTAGATTAGCACTTTGGCTTTTCTACAATTACGAGCGCTAGTATGGGTCAAAGTAACTCAACCATATCCGGTCATTAGATTAGCAGTTTGGCTTTTCCACCACTACGAGCGCTAGTATGGGTCAATGTAACTCAACCATATCCGGTCATTAGATTAGCAGTTTGGCTTTTCCACCACTACGAGCGCTAGTATGGGTCAATGTAACTCAACCATATCCGGTCATTAGATTAGCAGTTTGGCTTTTCCACCACTACGAGCGCTAGTATGGGTCAATGTAACTCAACCATATCCGGTCCATTAGATTAGCACTTTGGCTTTTCTACCACTACTAGCGCTAGTATGGGTCAATGTAACTCAACCATATCCGGTCATTAGATTAGCAGATTGGCTTTTCTACAATTACGAGCGCTAGTATGGGTCAAAGTAACTCAACCATATCCGGTCATTAGATTAGCAGTTTGGCTTTTCCACCACTACGAGCGCTAGTATGGGTCAATGTAACTCAACCATATCCGGTCATTAGATTAGCAGTTTGGCTTTTCCTCCACTACGAGCGCTAGTATGGGTCAATGTAACTCAACCATATCCGGTCATTAGATTAGCAGTTTGGCTTTTCCACCACTACGAGCGCTAGTATGGGTCAATGTAACTCAACCATATCCGGTCCATTAGATTAGCAGTTTGGCTTTTCTACCACTACGAGCGCTAGTATGAGTCAATGAAACTCAACCATATCCGGTCCATTAGATTAGCAGTTTGGCTTTTCTACCACTACGAGCGCTAGTATGGGTCAATGAAACTCAACCATATCCGGTCCATTAGATTAGCAGTTTGGCTTTTCTACCACTACGAGCGCTAGTATGGGTCAATGAAACTCAACAATATCCGGTCCATTAGATTAGCAGTTTGGCTTTTCTACCACTACGAGCGCTAGTATGGGTCAATGTAACACAACCATATCCGGTCATTAGATTAGCAGTTTGGCTTTTGTACCACTACGAGCGCTAGTAAAGGACAATTTAACTCAACCATATCCGGTCCATTAGATTAGTAGTTTGGCTTTTCTACCGCTACGAGCGCTAGTATGGGTCAATGTAACTCAACCATATCCGGTCCATTAGATTAGCAGTTTGGCTTTTCTACCACTACGAGCGCTAGTATGGGTCAATGTTACTCAACCATATCCGGTCCATTTGATTAGCAGTTTGGCTTTTGTACCACTACGAGCGCTAGTATGGGTCAATGTAACTCAACCATATCCGGTCATTAGATTAGCAGTTTGGCTTTTCTACCACTATGAGCGCTAGTATGGGTCAATGTAACTCAACCATATCCGGCCCATTATATTAGCAGTTTGGCTTTTCTACCACTACGAGCGCTAGTATGAGTCAATGTAACTCAACCATATCCGGTCCATTAGATTAGCAGTTTGGCTTTTGTACCACTACGAGCGCTAGTATGGGTCAATGTAACTCAACCATATCCGGTCCATTAGATTAGCAGTTTGGCTTTTCTACCACTACTAGCGCTAGTATGGGTCAATGTAACTCAACCATATTCGGTCATTAGATTAGCAGTTTGGCTTTTGTACCATTACGAGCGCTAGTATGGGTCAATGTAACTCAACCATATCCGGTCATTAGATTAGCAGTTTGGCTTTTCTACCACTACGAGCGCTAGTATGGGTCAATGTAACTCAACCATATCCGGTCATTAGATTAGCAGTTTGGCTTTTGTACCACTACGAGCGCTAGTATGGGTCAATGTAACTCAACCATATTCGGTCCATTAGATTAGCAGTTTGGCTTTTCTACCACCACGAGCGCTAGTATGGGTCAATGAAACTCAACCATATCTCGTCCATTAGATTAGCAGTTTGGCTTTTCTACCACAACGAGCGCTGGTATGGGTCAATGTAACTCAACCATATCCGGTCATTAGGTTAGCAGTTTGGCTTTTCTACCACTACGAGCGCTAGTATGGGTCAATGTAACTCAACCATATCCGGTCATTAGATTAGCAGTTTGGCTTTTGTACCACTACGAGCGCTAGTATGGGTCAATGTAACTCAACCATATTCGGTCCATTAGATTAACAGTTTGGCTTTTCTACCACCACGAGCGCTAGTATGGGTCAATGTAACTCAACCATATCCGGTCCATTATATTAGCAGTTTGGCTTTTGTACCACTACGAGCGCTAGTATGGGTCAATGTAACTCAACAATATCCGGTCCATTAGATTAGCAGTTTGGCTTTTGTACCACTACGAGCGCTAGTATGGGTCAATGTAACTCAACCATATCCGGTCATTAGATTAGCAGTTTGGCTTTTCTACCACTACGAGCGCTAGTATGGGTCAATGTAACTCAACAATATCCGGTCCATTAGATTAGCAGTTTGGCTTTTGTACCACTACGAGCGCTAGTATGGGTCAATGTAACTCAACCATATCCGGTCATTAGATTAGCAGTTTGGCTTTTCTACCACTACGAGCGCTAGTATGGGTCAATGTAACTCAACAATATCCGGTCCATTAGATTAGCAGTTTACCTTTTCTACCACTACGAGCGCTAATATGGATCAATGAAACTCAACCATATCCGGTGTATTAGATTAGATTAGATTAGCAGTTTACCTTTTCTACCACTACGAGCGCTAGTATGGGTCAATGTAACTCAACCATATCCGGTGTATTAGATTAGATTAGCAGTTTACCTTTTCTACCACTACGAGCGCTAGTATGAGTCAATGAAACTCAACCATATCCGGTGTATTAGATAAGATTAGCAGTTTACCTTTTCTACCACTACGAGCGCTAGTATGGGTCAATGTAACTCAACCATATCCGGTGTATTAGATTAGATTAGCAGTTTACCTTTCTACCACTACGAGCGCTAGTATGAGTCAATGAAACTCAACCATATCCGGTGTATTAGATTAGATTAGCAGTTTGCCTTTTCTACCACTACGAGCGCAGAGTTTCACTTAAGCCCTTACAACTACTTCCGGTGTGAACATTTTTCAAAAACAAGAAACTCCTGAGGGTATTGAATCAAGGAACACATTAAAATGTAAATAAGATGATTTGGCTAGGATTTGAGTAAAAAAGATGAGTAAAGAAACAAGCGATTTTATGCTGTTTTTCCAGAACTGAATTTACACCGGAAATGATTTTCGAAATTTGATTTTATCATTTTATAGATTATGTTGACTTCGCTGGGGGTCTGGCGTTACGTTACGGCGACGGGACGAAATGTACCGAGAATGCACTGAGGTGTGGGACGTCATAGTACCGCTTGGTGCATGTGTTCCCCGACAATCTCTACTACGTTAGTATAAGACAAAAATCCCCGATTCTTGGATGTCACGGGTAATCTCGAGAACCACTGGTTGGATTTTGATGCGGTTTTCACTATTCTGTAAAGGATATCTCGAGGAAGGATTCTGTAGAAAATAATTTATGTATGATCATAGGAAGCCAAGCAGTAACGATTTCAGTGAAAAAGTTGAAAACAAACTTGGCGTCCGTGCGCTTCTTAAGCTTACGCTGGGCAAACCGTTAAAAATATCAATATACTATGAGCGTAAGAATTGGTCAGCATGAAAAGTTCTACAAAAAAGTCCGCGAGAGCATATCTCGATCTTCAATACATCGCCCACTATAAGAGTTTTTAGACTGGATGGAAGGGGCACGTCCCCGTGCGCTTTACCTTGCTTTGCGCTTGGTTTGCACTTGCCCTTCGCGAGTAATTTGAAATAAGATAAGCAAGATAAGTATTATGCAGATAATTTTCTAACATGTCAAGGGTCTTTGGCTTCGAGCGAAGCGAGAATCCTCCAGCCTTTCTAGCATTTTTCAGCATTTGTAGCATTTAAAATGATACAAAGTCATGTCCTTCTGACTGACTATCAGTGGATTTTAAAAAGTTTGTTGGAGCTCCCCAAGATTCACAATTTGAAACATTTCCGGGCTCTTTAGCCCTGATTAATTATACGTTTTTCCTAAGATGGGGATCCCTAATTTGGTTGGTTGGTTCCTCAGTTTAGGGGCTGCGACAACGCGGTCATGTAGCCCCGTGTACTTTGGTGTGTGTAGAATCTGTCTGATAACCGGTGTTAATTGTGATGGCTGTATTAGTGTGTGTTATCTGTTTCTTAATTCAAGTAAGGACTGACTGCAGACTTTTGAATTTTTCGAATAGTTCCTACTTTTGCTGCCAAACGCCACCGTCATGACTACTAGTTCAGAACTTAGCTACCAGACGCCACCGCAACGTAGGAACCTAAGAGCGGCGTTGTTTACATTCTTAACCTATACAATTTACCTTCACGCAGGTGTAATTAGTGGAAGGTTCTTTAACATGCCATAAATCTAAGACATGGGACCGCCGGCTTTACTTCCCCTCCGAAGGAAGGCATACTGAGGGATTTTTAACGCTCTTAAAAATCCGACGACTTCGGCGGGATTTGAACCCGCGATCTTGGGCACAGAAACTCAGCATACTACCAACTACGCCACCAAAGCCGCAAATCCCTACTTTGTCTGCTAAATGCATTAGATTAAAAATACACTTGGATGACCAGTCCCGTTCGTCAAAGGATCATCAATTCCATTGTAGCTGGATAAGTACATAAAATGATAAATAATTAAATAAATACATAAACTAAATGACGTAAATAAAATAAGTAAATAAATACTGCAAATATATAAATAAATAAAATACAGAAAATAAATCAATAAAATACAGGAAATAAATCAATAAAGTACAGGAAATAAATCAATAAAATACAGAAAATAAATCAATAAAACACAGTAAATAAATCAATAAAGTACAGGAAATAAATCAATAAAACACAGTAAATAAATCAACAAAGTACAGGAAATAAATCAATAAAATACAGGAAATAAATCAATAAAATACAGGAAATAAATCAATCCAATAGACTAAAGAAATCAATAAAATACGATAATTAAATCAATAAAATACAAGAAAGAAATCATTAAAACACAAGAAATAATTCAATAAAATACAGAAAATAAATGAATAAAATATAGTAAATAAATCAATAAAATACAATAAATAGATCAATAATACAGTTAATAAATCAATAAAATACAGAAAGTAAATCAATAAAACACAGTTAATAAATCAATCAAATACACTAAATAAATTAATAACATACAAGGAATAAATCAATAAAATACAGAAAATAGATCAATAAAATACAGTAAATAAATCAATAAAATAAGTAAACAAATCAATCAAATACACTAAATAAATTAATAAAATACAAGAAATAAATCGTTAAAACACAAGAAATAAATCAATAAAATACAAAAAATAAATCAATAAAACACTGTAATTAAATCAATTAAATACACTTAATAAATTAATAAAATACAGAAAATAAATCAATAAACTACAGTAAATAAATCAATAAAATACAATAAATAAATCAATAAAATACAATAAATTGATCAATAAAATACAGTAAATAAATCAATAAAATAAGTAAACAAATCAATAACATACAAGAAGTAAATCAATAAAAAGCAGAAAATAAATCAATAAAATACAGAAAATAGATTGATAAAATACAGTTAATAAATCAATAATATACAGTAAATAAATCAATAAAATACACGAAATAGATCAATAAAATTCACGAAATAAATCAATAAAATACCAGAAATTGATCAATAAAATACACGAAATAAATCAATAAAATACACGAAATAAATCAATAAAATACACTAAATTAATAAATAGGTACATAAATGATAAATACTCGTAATTAAATAAATAATTAAATAGAGTAAATACAATAAAAATTAATTAAGTAAATAAATAAGTTAGATAAAATGAATACCGGTAGCTTAAATAAATGAATTATTTAACTGCAGCAGATCTCAACAATGCGGACCACAACAAAATACATAAGACAGCTGAAAAACCCGCCAGAGTATCGAGGGGAATGCACATTAGTCTGCCCAAATTTTATCAGCTGATTACACCTTTTTGTTATCTGTCCGGCATAACTTATTGATAACCGGAGCGTCAAGTGTGTTTTCTGCAGTGATAACACAAGGCACAGGGCTGCCAACTGACTAGTGAATGTGGCAATACAGGGTGACAATTTAACAGGTAGTCACAATCCGTGTGATCTCAACCAGAAGCATCAGAATGTTGACTCATGCGGACCTATTCACCGAAACGGAACGATTCATGGTTGCAATCCAGAATCCGGTTGTGGCTACCAACATCTATCTTAAATATATAGTTAAGGCAAATATACAGGATTATAAATGCCGAAGATGCCAACTAGAACCGGAAACAATTCAACGTTTCACAAGAGGCTGCTGTACTGATTACATGAAAAGGCACAACCAAGCGGCCAAAATAATGCACAAAAGCACTTATTATCTAAATATACTTTGCCTTACTATTAGTAAGTTCATTGGTTGGTTCCTCAGTTTAGGGGCTGCGACAACGCGGTCATGTAGCCCCGTGTACTTTGGGTGTGTGTAGAATCTGTCTGATAACCGATGTTAATTGTGATTACTGTATTAGTGTGTGTTATCTGTAATTGAAGTAAGGACTGCAGACGATCAATTTCAAGTAGTTCCTACCTTTGCTACCTAATGCTACCGTCCACGACACCTAGCTGTGAACTTCGCTACTACTAGATGCCATCGCAACCAGCACCTGGCGACGAACGTTGGAACTTCAGAGCATTAATCAAACCTAACCTAAAAGTTTGCTTCACACAAGTTTAGTTAGTGAAAGGTTCTTTGACATGCCATAAATATATGACATGGGACCGCCGGCTTTACTTCCCCCCCCCCGAAGGAAGGCATACTGAGGGATTTTTAACGCTCTTAAAAATCCGACGACTTTGGCCGAGATTGAACCCGCGATCTTGGACATAGAAGCTCAGCATGCTACCAACTACGCCACCGAAGCAGCTTATCAGTAAGTTCCTGAGGCCCTTTTTGGAAAATGTTACTCACAAGTTGTTATGGGACCGATCAGTTGTTGTTTGAATTGACACACCCCCTTTTCAGCGAGCAGAAGGACTGAACCCATTTGCGACATATCCCAAAGGAATGTTTAGAGATTACAGTATCAAATGTAGGCCTAGAAATGATACACCTTTTCACTTTTAATTAACAACTTCTATTCACAATCATTTAAGTTACACATTCACATAAAACAAATAACAACACAAATTTAAAAACAAGATATGGAAATAACATAAGCCCCAAAGGTACTTGCCTTATTATTAACAGTCCGTCATATTCATAGTAATCCAGCCACAACCCAGGTGACAATAACATACACTCATCAATATAATTTATTCTCCTTGCGTTGACTCGTATGTACTTCACTTCTTAAATATTACCATTCCGCACGATGCTCAAACATGTCTTAACTTACTACATGTCCAGAAGTCAGGATACATCCTCTCCACCAATAATCCAAGCCCTTTTCAAAGCAACCTTTTCAAATCCATCGACCGTCGTCATAGCTCTATGAAGTCTGCAACATTACTAATATTACCGCTCGATACATATCATCCCTTAGTACACGTCCAGATGTCAGAATTCGTTTCTTCATTACACAACTCGTGACTATTCCCACAGTAAACATTATACATTAGACGTGCGCTCTCTATCAAGGCGACTAGTATACTCTTCAAAATGTACCAATCGTTACTGCTTTAATACACATATACATGTCTTAGTACATGTCAAGGTGCCAGAATCTTTTTGTTCCTTACAATAATTCATGACTATCCCCGCAGTAAAATTTTAGACGACTTCTTCCTGTCATGGCTCCCAGAGCTCTCATCTTTTTTTACAATCAGCTGACGCACGACCAATGTTATATTCCGCCAACAGAAGATTCAATAAAAAAAACACCAGCTAATATAAACCCAATACGACTTACGATACAAATTCTCTACTCTTAGGCCTGTCCATGTCTTTCATGGCCACCACAATTCTTACAAGACCAATAAATAGAACATCTAAATGTTAATGCTCCTTCCCAGGCCACCTGGATTCCTAATCGGGACTCACAGCCAAACTTTTCCACGGAATCTTCCCACGGAGATCCAATTCAAACCACTATAATATACGTTCCAAGCATCCCTCATACTTGACTGCTTAGAGCATAAATACAATAGAGTGCGCAAGGAGTGCGCATTGCCACACTGCACCTGTACTGTGAAGTGAAACCAACATCTCGATCAGCTGATTAAAGGGTAAACAGAGGACCTCGTAATGGAAGGTGATAGGAGTATGTGAGGAAATGATTTTTAATGAGGGTTCAAACACATATTTTCGTAATTTATACGGCATTGGGAAAAGCATCGCATGTTTCTTTACGTACCGGAAGGTAGCAAAGCTTAAGAATGTAACATATTTGGTGTTAAAAGTGGCTGTCGTATTCCGTAATATTCATACATCCAGGATCCGATCTTGTAAATAATCGATAACAAATCCAACTCTGAATTAGGCCTACTGATTTTTGAACAGAATTGTGTTTGTATAAAAAGTGGCTGTCGTGTTCCGTAATTCTCATACATCCAGGATCCCCTCTTGTAAATACTTAATAACAAATCCAACTCTTAATTAGGCCTACTGATTTTTGAACAGAATTGTGTTTGTCTAGCTGGTCATTTTTGATTTTACGCCCGAAAGCTTCAAAAATTAGTTCAATCTATTAACTTACTACATCATTTCCCAAATTATTTTTCATCATTAGAAAATGTATTTTGGCTAATTTCAGTACCGGCACGTAAGAACATTTTATCGTACGATGAGCTCTCATTCAGCGTTACCTTTCCACTTCAGTATTTTATGAAAGTGAACAAAACAACATGGGCAAATGGAAATAAGGTAGTTTATAGATTTAGTAAGCGTTGGTTTTTAACAACTATACATTACATTTGCTACGTAGGAAAATGTTTTAATCAATGAACTGTTTCCTTTTAAATTCCATTTTCCATGAATCATAGAAACCTTCGCAAAAATAACCCAGAATTCTGAAATTCTACGAAGAATTGACTAATTTAGGGATGCAATGTAGCCTATCCTAGAAGAATCTCAAAATTCCCTCAACCAAACGCACTGTCCATAACTTACGTTTAATATTTATTATCGAACACTACACCGTCACATCTGTAGCATAACCTGCAATTTGACACTGACCATGATTGACGACTGCATTGTGTAGTCCACACTACATTTAATCCAGCATAGGGACATAAAGCATTTTTATGTTCAGAGATGCATTTACTAGCAGTCTCAACAAAACACCAAGAAAAACGTCTAGCTTATGGACATGTAAATACTTGATACCTTCGAGCATAAATACAGGCCTGTTCAGTGGAGTAAGGGATAGGGTAAATTATAATAATTTATAATAAATTCCAGCATTTTCATGTTTAATTATTTTTCTTTCATGTTTCGGAGTTAAGAGGAAACGTAGGCTAAAGAAATGCAAGTAATGAAGTCAAGAATTTTAGGGTTATTTAGCAATGAATTAACATACGTATGGAAAGAAATGCCCGATCCTGTTTTAAACGTCTCCTTACATCTATACGCGACACAGTAATACACCATTCTGACTTGGTAATGAATTAAATAACCCAATTCTATCGTCACGTGTAGTATTTCAGTGCTCCAAACTACCGCAGTTCCCTTTAGTCAGCTGATCGAGATGTTGGTTTCAACAACGTGACGTCATCAGCCATCTATTGGATTTATGATCTAAGCTTGACTGTAAAATAACAACTAAATAATCGAAGATCATCTCGGCGTTCGCTCTCTGGACCAGGGCACCAACTACATTCTGTAGAATAAGACATACACAAGATCTTACCTTGCGGTGCAGCCCTCTAGCGGGAAACAGTGAACTGAATGTGACAAACCAGGCAGCAATTACTTACGCCAAGGCGAAGAAGCTGATAGGGTAAAATGAGACGAGATATCGGCTCATGAATCTTCAGTCTTTTGACTGGATTGATGGAGATCTCCATGTCTCCCTGTCCTCAGCTAATCGGGATCAACTAAAGCTCTATTGGCAATTTTAAATAAAGGATGGGAGGTGCGAATTGGTTTATCTGTTTCATCTCTACATAGCTACCACACCTGCATCCGAGGCAATCTGTTTAACATATTCTAACCTTGGTCTACCCCTACTGTTCTTGTCCTCGACCCTTCCTTACGTAAGTAAGTTTACTATTTCTGGGTGTCTTAGAATGCGTTCTACCAACCTATCTCTTCTCTTCATTTGCTACTCTATCTACCCATCAATCTCCTGTAACACCACATTTCAAACGCTTCTATTCTCCTCTTTTCTGCTGCTCCAACAGTCAAAGTTTCACTTCCACAGAGCGCCACGCTCCAGGCAAAGGCTTTCAAAAATGACTTCCTAATGCCTAAATTTATATCGATATGTCGAAAGAATGTTCTCTAATGAGAAACATGTTGTTATGGTCCTTTGAGCTTGAATATTGCACAAATTATGTAGAATGGTCCGGTTAAGCTCAAATATTTACCAACTGACGAGCCCAATGGTACACTGGGGGCGAAACGCTGTAAATATTTGAGCCTAACCGGACCATTCTACATAATTTGTTCTATATCGTTGTCAAAAGATTTTTTTAAATTGCCTGAGCCAACCAATTTTTTAGATTCTCTTTACTTCGCCCATCACTGGTTATTTTGCTTCCTACTTCCTTTAGCTTTTCACCTGCCAATTTGACGTCCATAGAGGTTTCTGATTTATTTCGGCTGCATTCCAATATTTTTATTTTACATTTATTAATTTTCATCACGAATTTTTTCCTCAAGACAGTATCCAAACCATTCAAAAACACATTCAAATCATCTGGCGTGTCGGCTATGATGACGATGTCATCAGCAAATCTCAAAGTTGAAATTATTTCTCCTTGAATCTTTATTCCTACTGAAATTTCCTTTATTGCTTGTTCAATGTATAGATTGAAAAGTATGGGTGATAAGTTGCAGCCTTGCGTTTTTATATCCTCTTTGCTCCGTAAGAGCAATGTTCAGATAGCAGTGGTGATTCTGAAGTCTTTTATACTATAACAACATATGTCAAGGTTAGAATATGTTTTGCGGTTAATGTAGTGATTTGGGGACAAGGAGAAAGTGAAATGCAAAGAAGAATGAATATTTGGCGTTCGGAATGAAATTAAGTAACTAGAAAGATGGTATATTGGCTTTCACGGCCAGTGAATTAAAACTCAGCAATTCTTCTAGGTTTGTGCCGTGTCTTGTGTGGGGTTTCGCCTAGGACACCAAGCTGGCTCATCGGCAGGCTCTTGGTGTCTCCGCCCGGACCCCCACTGGAGTAGCGAACTGCGCGCCACCTCCATTTATATAAGGTGAAACTGCACCTCTTGACTGCGAGAACTAAAAGCCCAAGCAGCCTCAACTTCCCTATGAAGGCTTACAAAAAGATGGTATATTGGCTTTCACGGCCAGTGAATTAAAACTCAGCAATTCTTCTAGGTTTGTGCCGTGTCTTGTGTGGGGTTTCGCCTAGGACACCAAGTTGGCTCATCAGCGGGCTCTTGGTGTCTCCGCCCGGACCCCCACTGGAGTAGGGAACTGCGCGCCACCTCCCTTTATATAAGGTGCAACTGCACCTCTTGACTGCGAGAACTAAAAGCCCAAGCACCCTTAACCTCCCTATGAAGGCTTCCAAAAAGATGGTACATTGGCTTTCACGGCCAGTGAATTAAAACCAAGAAGAATTGCTGAGTAACTAGAAAACTTGGAAAAGAAAATAAGAGGGTTTGAATCAACTTAGATGGGGAGCAATTTGCATAAATTAGACAGCATTATTAATAGGAACAATGAATTAATACGGAAATTAACAACAGATTAAGTAAAGGTACCTCATTTTATCATCAAGTTCGATACCGGGATGTTAAAGAACTACAATGAACAATATTTTACTCCAATATGGCCTAGAAAAAAATTGTAGCTAGAGGCAAAACTATAAGATTGAAGCGACTGAAATGAAATTCTTGAGGAAGACTAGAAGAGATAGAATCTGAAAATAAATAATTCACTCAAGAACCATTAGTACAGCGAATGCAGAGGTCGTTATTAAGATGGTTTGGCGATGCGCAAAGGGTGGAGATGGAAAGAGCCATGAAAAGGTAGATGGTGAGAGAAATTGGTTTGAAGACCAAAGAAGAGATGGATGGACCAAATCAGAAAAGACAACGTGACAGGAGTGGAAGAGGCATCCGATTGACTGGAGTTGATGATTCCTACTTATATACGATGGGATAGTTGTACCTCGAACGTCTGAAAATAGTCATAATGGCCTTGGGACTAATATCTCATGTTATTGTTCTTAACCTTGATGATTCAACAATACAATCGAACTTACCTTTTCTAAAACATATATAATTTCGTGGAACATTTTATGTACTTAAAGTAGCCTCTGTGGCTTAGGCGGCAGCACACTGACTGGCTTCTCACCGCTGGGCCCGTGGTTCAAATCCCGGTCACTCCATGCAAGATCTGTGCTGGACAAAGCGGAGGCAGACAGGTTTTTATAATTTCAAATGATTTTGTCGACTTCATCGTTATGCTTTGGTCTACCGTTATGCGTTACGGTTACGGCGTGTATGACGTCATCATGTTGTTCAGTGCATATGCACCGAGTCTGAGTTAACTCCTGGGGTCTGGCGTTATGCGATACGGAGACGGCGAGTGCATGACGTCATGCAGCAGAGTGCACCTTCCGCTCTCCGTTCCCCGCACGGGAAGCCTAAGTTAAAGGGCAATGGAGTCTGTTGAGTCTGAGTTTACTCCTGGGGTCTGGCGTTATGCGATACGGAGACGGCGAGTGCGTGATGTCATGCAGCAGAGTTCACCTCCCGCTCTCCGTTCCCCGCGCGGGAAGCCTAAGTTAATGGGTTATGGTTCGCTCGAAGCCCTCCTGAGCCTTTCTAACATGTGTAGCATTTGTAGCATGCGTCATTTGAAATGATATAAAGTCTAGTCTTTGAGACTGACTGTATCTTTTCTCCGGGTACTCCGGTTTTCCCTGTCAATATTTCATTTCAGCAACACTCTCCCCTTTCATTCCATTTCATCTGTCATTCATTTAATCATTGCTCCAGAGGAGTGCGACAGGCTTCGGCAGCCGGCACAGTTCATATTCTCGCCGCTAGATGGGGGCTTCATTCATTCTATTCCTGACCCGGTCGGAGACTGGAAACAGCCTGTGGATTTTCATTTTAAGTACATAGGCTGTGTATTCTCTTAGGATGGTCATGCAGTGAGTTCTCAGTT
Organism: Meconema thalassinum; assembly: GCA_946902985.2. NCBI lineage: Eukaryota > Metazoa > Arthropoda > Insecta > Orthoptera > Tettigoniidae > Meconema > Meconema thalassinum. The sequence continues at coordinate 226,170,197 of OX336395.1, read as the reverse complement.
GCGATCTACAGTATTCTGTAAGAAAGAAGCTAGTGTAGCGACGAAACTCTCGCTACATCGCTCAGTATTTAGACCAACCTCGCTGTATGGCAGTGAGAGCTCATACATACACAGGGCTACGACCTCCATGTCCAAGTCCCTCAAATGAAACAACATGGCATATATTTATGTTGTTGTTAATAATTCATTTTAAGGGCTTGGGACATCTTGGTCACCAGCCCCATATAGTTGGGTGTGTGTCTGATAAGCCGTATTTCTGTGAAGGCGATGATGATGATAATTGATGTTTTAAGGGGCCTAACATCGAGGAGATCAGCCCCTAATGGTTTGGGTGATAGTGAAAGATGAGATGAGAATGAAAACTATAAGTAAAACTAACTACAGACTTACATACTAGAAGAAGAAATAAAGGATAAGGCAAATGAAGGACAGGAAGAAAAGAAATGCCCTCTACTCTTGAAGAATGAGGATTGAGGGACTTGGAAGGAAGGAGAGCCATGAAAGGCACATAGGAAAGAAAGGGAATGAGGAGAGGGCTCGCCCCAAAGTCAGAGGAAAAAAGGGGAAAATAAACGGACGCAGCTCAGGAATCCCTCCGTTGATTTCAGGTTATGTTAGTTCATTGAATTAAAGACACGTCCAGAGGTTGGGAATGCACGTAGAGATGAGGAATTTATAGAATCGTAGAGTATAAGAGCCAAGTAAGATTCAAGCCACGTTTTGTTGTTTTGATATAAGCGTACACATGCACACTGACATAGTTAGTTATTGAGGTTTCAAGGGGCAAAACTACGAAGTCATCTGCCCCTACACACTGACATAGATAAGGGGCGTATACAAAGTGCATATAAAAGGCAAATGTTACGCACTCGTGCCCATATCTCGGTAACTATGGACGTAGCATTATTTTTTCACGGTGGTTTATAGGCTAGGGATAAATCAGTTTATAACACAAACGTGAAACATGAAATGTACGCTCTTTGATAAATTCAACGGGATATGTGTTTGAGAAATTTTCGATTTGTTGTAGGTCTATTTTTAGCGGAGAAAATAGGGTTGAATATTTCCTTAAACATGCGTATGTCTCTGGAACTGCTTAAGAGGGGACCTACACGAATAAGGATCAAAATTTGTCATTTTTCAACTTTTTTCTACGTTTATTGATCCTTCCTCTTCAAATCACTGCAACAGTTTCTTTGATATGTATAATACTTTTGAAGTGTACCCATGTGAGTAATTTCCATGGAAAACATGCTTCCGCCTCCAGCTAGCTTCAGGTCTCGGCGTGTACCGTTCTCCCACTGAGCGGTTGCATATTTTTGATTTGAGACTAAAAGGTATCAACTCTACAATGATAAAGCACAACTCTATTCTAAAGACTCTAATTCAGCATTAAATCATGGCTTCAAACATTAAAGAACACAATCCCAACAAATAATATACACAAACAAAGCAAAATTACTCCCACAATCCACTAATTATTCATACAATTTTATCATATTAAATCCATATCATTATTCAAAATTCACTCTAGTGCGCTGATGCACATGCAACTTTCATAAACAAAACTGTACGTTTACTCTTCTGTCATCTTGTGTGACTTCTTTAATTTCACAAAATTATATGTTTCTTACACCACATCTTACTTTGACATTATGCGTACCGTTGTGTTTGGTCTCTCTCTTCCCACCAAATGCTTTAATATGCATTAGCCAATTCAGGTGTTGTACAACAAATCTACGTGCAACTCCATAATTATGTAAATCTACCCCTACACTTCCCTCTATTTATAGTTCCACTGCATGCCGTTGTGATTTCATCTTCAAAACTTTCGTTATCGCTGTGTCGGATGGTATTATTAAGCTACCCTTGCGAGCGTAGCCTGTGGCGTCAAGTGCCCAACTTCGTAAATTCGTGTCAGTGTCAGTACAAAATGCAACTTCCTACCATTCGCGTAAGATTGCTAAAATTTTTACTCATCAGGATGATCTATGATTACCAATGTGTTTTTAAACCACACACATTCATTACACAATATAACAATGCTTCCTTTCATTACAAGCAAGGTCTCAAATCTGTCCTTTCAAAACGTTAGCCTTCACGGTTCGTTTTACAACTCAGCCCCTCAGAGCTGCTCGTATACAATAGAACGGAGTGGCCTGGGCACCGCACGTGCACCATCCCTCGCTTTCTGACTTCTGGCTTTTACTTCCCCAAGCAGTACAATATTCTAAATACAATACTGTGGTCACAATGACCCACATGATCCCATATGTTTTAAACTGAATGGTATGCAATATAGGTTCTGGACGAGTTTATACATTTATTCCTAACCTTAGGATATTAATAACTGGCCTCAATAGGTCCATTTCATGATATGAAGGCACGAGATTCATAAACACAGGTCGAGTTGGATAGCCGGTATCTTAATAAATGCTACGGTCTGTCACGCGCTGCCGTCAATAAGATTCGCTTCACAAGAGCCGAATCATTCAATAACAAGTTCTCGGTCGATCAGGTATGGTGCAGAGGTGTCCATTGTTCTCCTCTCACCTACCACAGGATTCGAACCCGGAACATTCCATATCCATCATCAGAGTTAGGGTACCACACTAAACACTCTGGCATAAATTAAATATCTCTGTACGCCCAAGGCTATACGAGACTCTACACGACGAACAGATTACCTGGCTCCATAACCCAATGCCCTGATCTCGTCCTATAATTAGTAAGAGAACTCTATCAATTACTCTACAAGCTTATACACAAGCTACAAATTCAATTCACTATAAACCCTTCCATTTCCTTGCATAATTATATTCCCATTAACACAATATATTCTGATATTAAACTCTTTTCTCATCCCTTAATATATAATCTTACTGCTTGGATCGATAAATCTTCCAATTAGCGTAAATATTTCTTGCTTACAACATTTTTTTGATGTACGGTATTCTTTTATACCTTTTATTATTATTTATTATTATTATTATTACTGACATAAATTACCATAATCCGACACAACATAACCATCTTAATAATCGAACATCCGTGTTCGTTACGTTAAGTTTACATAACTGATTTGCCATTTTATTAATAGTGGTAACGATTAATCCACTCACTGATATATAACAACATCTCAACTCTACTAAAATCAACACAACAATAAACACTGGAGGGTCTATCTCCTAATACTGATTCTTACTGGCATTTTTTTATAATTCTGAAATCACATTCCATGCAGTGGGCTATAACTTCTATAAAATCATGATTTGTGGGGTACTCACATAGGCTTATCCCGGTGGCTCCAACCACTCATATCTTCCAATGTCGCCTGCCATTTGTATAATTAGCGCGACATTTGTACACTGATAATACACATTTTATAAGACCTTTGTTTCACCAACCACACGGCACTTTCCATTTCTATGATGAAGCTATCGCTTCTTTAAACATGACACTTCATAGCACTTGTCATAATATTAATTTAAAAGATATTTCACATATGATCACTACAAAAACACACATCACTCACTATTTACATTCATTACGGTCGAAATTTCCTGGCAAGATATCAGAATTGCAGGTTGTTGACGGCCTCTTCCATGCTCCTACCAACTCCTGATTGAAAGTCTCGATCATCTGCCTACGGATTCACCAACTGTCGATCCATTATCCTACGATAAACTTCCTGCTTTGCATAAAGATGCTTACTTTCGTCCTGAGCGTTACTATTTGGTATTCTTAAGACATTTCACCAAATGCATCATAAAGTTTCTCCCGGCGCAGTCCGGCGGACTAAGACATGTATAACCAATCAATATATTATACACTGTGCTCAACATTGTACATAGTATTTACACAAATTATTACTTTCAATAGCTCTGCAAGTTATATCACACGATACTTCCTATGTGAACACTAACAATTGCTCGTACTGCCGACTATACACATACGGCACGACTGTCCTTACTAAAAAGTATTATAACAGTTTTACTGCACGGCTTCCCAAGCTGAAGTCCGAGCCTCCTTCCTTGACTTCGATAACGCATTTCGCATAATAAAGTTCGTTGATTACAGTACTTATTATTACTTCATGACTATGCATGATTATATCATCAATTGGTGCATTACACTGCACGGCGAATATACTGATTAACCCTAAAATGTTCAAGTCTTTGTGTGAGCGTCCTTTCCTGAGCCAGAGCGACATACGTTCCGCGCTCGAGTCTGTTCCAACTGCCCACTCTGACCTGAGTCACATCCTTATATCCGTTTCACAAGAAAAAGTAGACCTAGAATTCCCGCGCTGTATCATCTCCTCTCCCAGGATGATTCTGGTCTCGAAATAATGCTCATAGGGTTCCTTTTTCCTCGCTGGTCCCAAAACTATCTGCGTGCTGCAGGATCGATCGGCCAATTAATTAATATTAATTGCCTTTTCCATAGCGTGGGTACGCGGCTTCCAGTGGAAATCCCCGGTGCACTAGTAAGGTCACTCCGCGAACACCAAAAGTCCTGTGTTCTTGCGCACTCCATTAAATATGCCTCGATTTCACAGTTTAAAGGCTTTATAATTAGCCTCCTGGCTAAAGATTCACATGTGTGCAACTCTCATGTCATTGCGTTGCTCCAATCACGAGTAATCAATGATTTTCACTGGGATCTTCCCATTCCATTCTCAACTCCATTCTGAAACGGGGAAAAACTGGGCCATTATTTCACCCCCCGACCTGCTCCAGACGACATAAGTAGGTCAACGAGATTGACATGGCTCCACGAGTCTCCACCCACAATTCTGGGGCTATTAGTTAGATGTCAAACTCCCCAACTTCGTGCTCAAATGCAGCATATCTTCCTTCATCCAGCCCAATAATGCTGTAATCCACTCATTTTCCCTGCATTATTTTAATAAATAATGTCAGCATCAGTTGATATCACACCAGTGATTAAATATGTACTTTCCTCTAGGGGTTTTTACAACTAAAACTCCCTCAACAGATCTCGGGTTCGTTCCTTGGTGGAACCTTCATTCTGAGATCACAGTCTCTGAGATCCACTTTCGATACCAGTCAGCTTAACCCCCTCGGGTTCAGAAGTTATGACCAAAAACGTGGTGGGGAGTTTTAGAAGTTTTCCTACACATTGGTAACTTTGTTGCTCGTTTCCGTAAACGTTGGATTTTCAAATCTGTTTCCTTAGTAACTGCCAGAGTTTTCAAGATAATGAAGTGGAATTTAGTATACATATGTATCTTATAGGGGAGAACAATATGATCTGGAACTGTGGCTGTACATGTCATAGTTTAGTTTTTGTTTTTATATATTCAGTGAAAAAAAAATGCAAGAAAGTTACACTTAAATATAAGCTATTTAAAAAAAATGTTTTATCTTTATAGATTCCAATGATTCTAGGCCAATCTCTAGCTACTGCATTAGTAAATACAATGAAGAAAGAATTTTTGAAAAACAATGATATTTGTGTAAAATATTAGGGAAACGGTGGAACAGTGCACAATATGCAGCCGCCATTTTAAATGCCTAATTTCCTGAAATGCATTCGCCATATAACTTGTAAATACACGAACATATTGGCAAAGCATAGTGTGATTGGCAGACCAATTATAATTCTTTAGTACGGTACATTCTGTTGCTGTGAGGAATAAGAAAGTGAAATATACAGTACATCATTTTTGGATCCTTATAGGTGTAGGTCCCCCCTTAAGCGATAAATGCTCTTCTGACATTCTGCAGCTCGCTCTAATTCTCTGTAGACGCGAGTAGTGCGCTATCTGTTGACGAGAGTGCGAATCAGATGTAGCTCATGCATCCACGAATCCACAGATTACCTACTACTACACCAATCATAAACCGTTATTTTAGGGCCTATGATATATGAAGTGGGTCCGGCGAACTTGCGTTCATAATGTCTGTTTGAAGCGTGGCCTACGTTATATACAAGGCCTGGAAATGAGGCACCAGACAACATTGCGAGCGACGGTTCGAACTAGTTCTGCATTTTGCCGCTAGGTGCTCTGTCTGGCGCACTTAATCGTACCGTTTGCATTACGTACAATGTGATTAGTAGTGTGTCTGTATTTGGCGGTAAATAAGGTGTCCTAATGAGTGAGAAAGCTAAGATGAGTTTAAAATTGACTGGCGAAGCGTGTCGTATTATAGTTGTGCTTTCGTTAAGAGCAGTAGACTGCTGTTTGACTGATATTGAGATGGCTGCTAAGTGGTCTTTATGAACAAGACGTAGTGAAAAGCAAGTTTTAATCCAGTGTACCAGCGTAAATGTGACATGTACGAGTATAACGTAGGCCACGGTTTGAAGGCAAGTCTGCTGGAAACCCAGCCTCCTCGGAAAGGTAACGGGATGTGGCTTTCCTGACGTTAAGAGAGCCAAGCCTTCTGTGTTCATAGTTGTGTGGTTACCATGGCAGCAAGTGTTCGTCACTAGTTCAGTAGGCATAAGTACGTCCTAGCGGCTTCGGTGGCGTAGTTGGTAGCGTGCTGAGCTTCTATGCCTGAGATCGCGGGTTCAAACCGGCTGAAGTCGTCGGTTTTTTTAAGAGCGTTAAAAATCCCTCAGTATGTCTACCTTCGGAGGGGAAGTAAAGCCAGCGGTCCCAAGTCATAGATTTATGGCATGTTAAAGAACCATCCACTAATTACACATGTGTGAAGCTAAATTAACTTATAGGTTAAACAACGCTCTTAAGGTTCCTACGTTCGTCGCCAGGAGCCGACTGCGGTGGCGTTTAGTAGCCAATTCTGAACTAGTAGTTGTTGACGGTGGCGTTTGGCGGCAAAAGTAGGAACTACTTGAAATTCAATGTCTGCAGTCCTCGTTCTCACGATGCCACTGATGTCACGACTTTGCTGTCATGAAATGTCACGGCATTCGCTGCCATGGGAGTTACCTGTTCACACGATGGGTACAGAAGTTTGGGCTTTCGTGGCATTTTCGCGCAATATGGTTTCTGCCGCTGCCAGTGTTGTCGGAGAAATGATAGCTCTGGAGGTGAGAACATGTATGAAGAAGGAGAAAGAAGTGTGGGTGAGAAAATAGATGCTACGCAGAGGAAAACTAGGTGTATCTGAAACGTTACTGAGAGAATTGGCATTGGAAGATTCTCGGTCATTGAGCAATTTTCTAGGAATCGACGAGAATATGTTTGAGGAACTCTTAAGAAACGGATATTGCTGATAGTGTTCCAGAAACTGAAGAATATCAAACGCAGCCATAATATAATAACACACATTACACGTGGTCGAGTGATGCAATGTCACGACACGACTGGCACAAACCTGTTCTCATGACGACATTGCGTGTGGAAGTTTACGTTAGTGTCACGACAGCGATGATGCCGCGGTGTCGCATATCAAAACTTTTGAATACGCGACACCACTGCCACGGCACTGTGACGGTGGCATCAAAAACTGTTCCGGCAATGACACTGCTGCGACATTTCATGTGATGACAGCAATGTCGTGACATCAATGCCATCGTGAGAACGAGCTTGACACACACCCAAAGTACACGGGGCTACATGACCGCGTTGGCGCAGCCCCTAAACTAAGGAACCAACCAACCTACCTAAGTACATCTACGAGACTAGATTCATATGACGACCCGATTTTAATTACACTTAGCCCAAACTACTCCCCTTCCTGATCCGAAATCCCTCTTCATCTCAGCAAAATCTCAACTGGACCACTTACAAAGACACCCTAAACTATACCGTTGCTGGCAATCCCAGCATTCGCTGCAAGGGGGACATTGATTCCCTTGTAGAGAAGTTAACCAATTCTCTCATATATGCAGCCAAAACAGCCACAACAGGCCCTTCACACAGACGCAGTCAAGACCCTCCTAATATTCCACCTACACTAATTACACTCATTATAAGGAAAAATGTGTGTCGGTGGCGCTGGCAGGTCACACGTGATCTTAGACAGAAACAAGAATGGTTTAGACTAAAGAGACAGGTTTACGTCGCCATGCTGGAAATACGTAACAAGGCGTGGCGAAATATACAGTGAGCGGCAAAAAGATCTGACGGTTTTTAAATCACAACAACACAAATATTTTAAATGATACAAACTCTTTTATTACTTATAACAGCAAGGTGTAGATGTCAATTAATGGAAAACATGAAAGAACAATACGTTAGATTTTAACTTTTAAGATTTGAAGATAACGTCTTTCAAATGATGCCCATCTTTTGCCATGCGACAAAGAGATCTGACGGTTTATGTCGTTGTACGGCTGAGCGAGTCGAAGAGGACGCGTTCCATCTCGTATCACAATTTTGTTATGGGTGAGTAATTTTAGAGCTACAGGTTCAGGCTTAAAACGTACGTCGACAGGCCGTCCAAGGTCAGCCAGGACACCAGAAAATGTTGAGCGAGTGAGACAAGCTGTGGAAACCAGTCCACGGCGGCCGGCTCGTAAACAAGCTGCTGCTTTGCAAATGTCTATCGAACAGTGAGACGAATATTGTGTTTCGATTTGCATTTTCATCCGTATAAAATGGTTACTGTCCAGCAGTTGAAGCCTAATGACTATGCAAAGCTTCAGTGCAACACTGGAAGAATGCATGGCAAAAGATGGGCATCATTTGAATGACGTTATCTTCAAATCTTAAAAGTTAAAATCTATTGTTCTTTCATGTTTTCCATTAATTGACATGTACACCTTGCTGTTGTAAGGAATACAAGAGTTTGTATCATTTAAAATGTTTGTGTTGTTGTGACTTAAAAACCGTCAGATCTTTTTGCCCCTCCCTGTAGTAGCCTCACTAAATGAAGACTCAAATCACTTCTACGGCAAGGCTATGAAACAATAATTAGGAAGAGGCCTGGCATTCCACCATTGCACGGTCAACGTGGGGTAGTCTACACCAATCTTGTTAAGGCGAAGGCCTTGACGGACACTTTTAAAAAGCCTGTGAGCCAAATCAGGAACCTAGCGATGAGGACTTTATTGAAAAAGTCCATCGAGAATTTCGTGATGACTTCCAGGGAGAGTTGCCGCCTGATTTTCGCTTCGTCACCCCAAGAGAACTGTTCGATCTTAGTAAGAAGCTGAAAAACCGTAAAGCGCCCTGTCCTGACGGTTTGTCAGCTAATTTTCTGAAACGTATCCCTAAGAATGTCCTCACTTGCATCACAAAGCTGTTTAATGCTATATTTAGATTTGGTCACTTCCCCACATACCCGATTGTCAATTGTAACATCATAAGCTTATAATAAAGAAATTACGAGCCTTACAGTAGTCGCATACGATGTGTAACATCTGACATAGAAGAAACCTCACGTGAAATTGTTGATATACCGGTATTTTATAGTATTATTGGCACAAATATTAATCTATTGTAAAAGGGAGTGTTTTACAGATATTGTAGTTTATAATACGGAACTCATTTTATTAGATGATTTGTAGCTTCCACCAGCACTAGCCTAAATAAAGAATACGATATGGATCAACTAGATTAATAGACGCGACACCGCTCATAACCTTAAATTCCTTATAAACAGGTCCTCTTGATTCACAGACCAACACGTAATTTCATATGGATTCTGTTAAAATGAGTCATATTGATATGATAAATATCGTTTAAAATGATAATCTGGTAGCAAAAATATCTACCCCGACTAGGATTCGAACCCAAGATCTCTAGATTCACAGTCATACGCAATAACCCACGGCTATTTCGACTACGCAAATATTGTGCACAAGATGGTGGCTTATTTCCATGTTCCAATAATACTGCATTACGGAATTAATTTTCATTTATATTTTGCTTGTTTCGATAATGTTCCTGAGTGACATTGAGTTTAAAATGCCTTATGCCAATGCAATGCCCACTACTTACAATGTTTGATATTAAGGCATTTTACCATTTAAAAATACTGATACGAAGACTTCGAACATGTACATTGTCATTTGTTTAAATCACTTGACACCAGAGTTCGCATGAGCGTTTTCCGTTCAGTATGTCATATACATTCCACATGGCCGAGAGTGCGTCATGGTATCAATTTTCGACACCGCGTGCTGATTGCTTCTCTTACCAGTGCCAGCTGGATCGATCGATCGAGTTGGCAGTGCGTCTTATACTTCCGTTCGATCCACCACTGCCAGCTAGGGCACACTTCCATTCGATCGATCGAGCGGGCAGTGCATACTTCCGTTGTCCACCACTGCCAGCTAGTACACTTCCGTTTGATCGATCGAGCGGGCAGTGAATACTTCCGTTTGATCCACCACTGCCAGCTTGATCGATCCGATCCACTTCCGTCCCCAATTTTCAAAATCACTCCCACAAAACTATCCAGCAACCGAGCGGAAAGATGTTACACATAAATAATACTTCCCCACAGCCTGGAAAATAGCCAAGGTAATAATGATAGGAAAACCTAACACCGACGGCACTTTCCCTTAATATTATAGACCCATTAGTCTTCTCTCCATTCTCTGGAAGTTATTCGTGATGACACTACATTCCAGGCTGAACTTTTTAATCCAAGATACGATAAATTACGAGCAGTTCGGCTTTCCTAAAGGCCACTCCACGGTCCATCAACTACTAAGATTAACAGAACAAATAACACGCGCTTTCAACGAAAAACGTATGACTGGAGTTTTCTTTCTTGATATAAGTCGTGCTTTTGATAAGGTATGGTACAGTGGATTGCTATACAAGCTTAAGCACAAAGGTAACCCCCCCCCCCCCCACTATCTGCTTAAAATAATAAATTCCTACGTCAGTTCTATGTCCAAGTGGAAAATGCCCAATCCTCACTGAGGCAATCATTATGTCGCTGACATGCCCAAGACGGATAATACCTACCTCCTGTTATAAGCGGACGACAGCGCCATCTCCACAACTTCCTGGAGGGGACATTACATTGAAGGTAATCTACAAAGCGACCTTAACGTAATGGAAATTTGGCTGACAAAATGGCGTATTAAGATTAACGTAACTAAGAGCTCTGCCACTCTATTCACCAGGAAAGTCAAATGTACAGCAGTTAATGATCTAGATTTCTTCGACGAGGTGATCAGATTGCAGCCTGTAGCTAAGTACCTGGGTTATTTATTTATTTATTTATTTATTTATTTATTACATGGCTTTTAGTGCCGGGAGTGTCCGAGGACATGTTCGGCTCGCCTGAGTCTGTAGCTGCTTCCAGTGGACACCCATAGGGTGAGCTAAACGTTCCGTAGTTCTAACTTTCGCTACCAGATATCAATGATACCTAGTGGTGAACGTTGGAACTTTGATAGAGCGTTCCTACGAAATCTAACCTAGCAAGCTTCACATAAGTTTAGTCTGTGGAAGGATCTTTTACATGCCATACATCTGTGACATGGGACCGCCGGCTTTACTTCCCCTCCGAACGAAGGCATATTGAAGGAGTTTTAACGCTCTTAAAAATCTGACGACTTTGGCCGGGTTTGACCTACGCCACAGAAGCCGCTTAGTACCTGGGTACTTGGGTATCATAAGGGCTGGGAGCGCACTCCCTCTTAGTGCCAAGCCATTTCCTGAAATACTTGCCAAGAATGCCAAGCCATTTTCAATGGTCATGCAGACTATTAAAAAAGTCATAAATACCACATTTCCAACGATAGAATCATTATTTTTGTTTTGCATTATAACCAATACCTCATTCTTTCATACATTATGTTCACACAAGTAAATACGGTATCTAAACCTTTTTAATTGAGGTTATTCTGATAATTGTTCAATTTTTCAATTTCTTTTTGTAAAAAATCAGTTTTGAGTCTAAATTATAGATACCTAAGAGTCATATTCGAAGAAACACTATGTTTCAGGCTGTAGAAAGTTCTTAGATACATCTGTAGGCTGAATACTTCAACAAGAAGATAACAACTGCACCGCAATTTCGGCGGGAACGCGCGTGATTGGGGGAGCGCAAAGGTATGGCGTGAATACAAACTCAAACCTGTCACGTAACGGACTTCGAAGGAAAAAAGTAAACACCGCACAGGCAAGCTTGAAACCTCACCTTTCTAACAGTATGAAATGATCACGGACATGTGGCTACAGAAATCTACAAATATAAGATAAACAGCGCGCCGATTGAATCGGCTTTGGCACTTTTGGCGCAAGCAGCGAGCGTGGCACTGAGAGGGTTAATATCAAAAGCAAACTGCTGTACGCCCCAGCGATGGAATATGCCAGTCCTATATGGGGCTACGCAGCTCCCACCTCAATCAGGAAATCGCAAACTACTCAGATTAAAGCACTCCACTCGCTTACCGGCGCACACTGATACGAGTGGAATAGCACACTCCACCAGGAGTATAATTTAGAACAAATCCCTGCCCGCATTAACCCATAGATACACGCTAAGAGGCACTCAGTGCCGCTCTTTTTTGCAAAATTTTGTTTGACGTGGTAAACACTTACGAGTTCTGTGAGATCGCCCGCTATATCCTTTGTTCGACGTGTACTGCATGTTCGGAGCCTGTCTGGTTCCCAGGCAGTCTGAGACAAGTTGTCCAAGTGCGAGGTGCGCGAATGCGGCATTCCCTACCGCTAGCGTGTTACAACAGCCTGGAATCGGCGTTGTGAAAGAATGTAAGTATTTAACTTATTTTACCTTTGTTGTTTCTATGCTTCTATCATTATTATCGATGTCAGCACATAGTCTGCACGCTTGCCTACTGTTCATAGGTCTCGACATGGCTGTTAACAACAGGAGATTGAGAGGTTGCACCAAGAACTTGATGAGCAAGAAGGGTCACTGGATGAATAGGATCTATTCGATTTTTAAGTCCTAGTGCAGAGTTATATTGTGTATTTAGGCACTGTATATTATTTCGTACTATAAATTAGCAGAAAGTGTCCTTTTCCAAGCCAAGAATCTAAGTGTATAGGCCTACATGTTTCTGATGAACAGTTTTTCTTTTACTCTAGTGTATTTCTTGAGCTTGTTGAGCATCAGGTACAATGTCTTGTAATATGAGCCTGGAAAAAGGGCAATCTCAATCCAATAATTCTCAATATCTCTTTTGTGTGCGAAAATTATTATTTTTTCTTCGTTGTCCAATAAATGTTTATAAGAATTTTTAATTACATTAAGTATGAATATTAAATATATCCTTAATCCATCCCTCCCTATAATATATTTTATAAATAAGAATTTCATACATACTGATGAGATTTTTCAATGTATTCTCATAGGTTCTGTATAATTCTCCATACAAATCAATTTTAGCCGTTTAGCAAGTCACTAAATTACGAAAATGGATGAAACAATGTATTGCGGTATAGAGTGCCGCTAGCGTGTACGAATGTTAGTGAAAGAGATGCGTGTAGCTAAGGGCTAAGAAGCAGGCTACCTCTTTTTATAAGAAAGCTAGGACAAACCCCAACCAACTTATTCAGTCGGTGATTGATTACCAAGCCACTGGGACCAGCCATAAGCGGCGCCGAATATTTATAGAAACACCAGCTCTTTCTTACTTCTAATAAAAACTCCGCGCCAACTTTGGCTTTCTTCTCCATTCTCTTTAACAACAACACTGTGCCCCTGAGCAATAGGCCACACTCTGGCCAGCCACGTATAAAGGCTCGGCCACACAGCTAGGGGTCTGTAGTGGCGGGAAGCGATCCAGCGTTCGTCGCGGCGGTCTGCGATATTGGGACGTCACATAGGACGCGATACCTTTGTGTGAGCGGTCCAGTCTGGTCGCTTCCTTCTAGAGAATATACAGTGTGTTTTCATATTAAGCAGGCTATTGTTTGATATTATTATTGAGAATGAGCTCGGACGAAGAACAACTTCTCCTAATTGCTTTGCAAAACACAAAGAAGAAAAGACAATGGGAGAACACCACCGCTTATATATCGAACTGGAGTCACATGAAGATAGGTTTTGCAAGTATTTTCGTATGTCGCGAGAATGTTTCGAGAAATTGCACGATTCCATGCTTCAGCCTTCTTTTTTTTTTTTATAATGATCGTGTCAACTGTCGAACAAATATGTGTATTTACGCACAGTTTCAATAAATACTTCAGTTTGGTCACTCAACAATCACAATCAAAGGCGGTCATTCGGGCAATCTGTAAATTTGTCAGTGGCGGTTTCTGGGTATTCGCCCTGGAGCCAGTGCACACCAATTCTTGCAATATTAGCCTAGTTTTGCATTTTAGTTTTATAAACAGGAATATGTAAATAACAACATGATTTTATGGCATTATAAGGCGTCAACAAATGTCCTGTACACCGTGTTTGCTACTCCTCGCTGTATGTTGGCTCGGGTATCGCCCAGTGATCGCCGTTCGCCAGTTTCAGCTTTGTAGCCAGACCGAGTCAGACTTTAGGCTATACGGCTGCAATGGGGTAAGAGGGGGAGTGTGTTAACAATACCAGCAGCGGAGCCACATCCTTGCCTGGCGGAAAGAATTGCGCATTCTCAGTTTAATTTCCCATCTCCATCACAACTAATGACAAGTGACAGACGAAGTCTTGACCATCACTGAGACACGAGCTTCGATAACAACTACCGCACTATCTGTTGGAGAATTAGTGTACCAAGTAGCAATTCACGCGAAGTTTGGAAGGTTGTGACTTTTCGCTGCTGATTGTATCGCCCTTGTCTGTCAAGCTTGCCGAGCCTCTCCTCTTGTTGGCAGATCCAAATTGAGAACAGAATTAGAAGTTATGTACATGCGTGAGGACTTCCGGAAGGAGAGAAGAAAGAATCACAGAAAAGTGATTCAAACGAAATTTGGGGTTTTACATTGTATATTGTACCCGTTCGTCCTGGGGATGCGATGACCCATCTGCTATAACATCGCATTCCTGGAGTTCCGGGACAGAGCGGAGTTAAATGAACCTCTAGTCAAATAAGGAATGTGTCGGAAATTCAGCTGAGTTATCGTAAAAGCAGTGGGTATCACGAGACAAAGTATCTCTAGGGTCGTTACGGGCTTAAGTTTAATAGAAATAATGCAAATATAAATGGGCGCCATCAACTGAATTCCTAGCAAACCACTTCCTTTCCGGATAAGCCTTACTCAAGACAAGGAAAGAAAAAGGAACATCACACCATCATCAGATCACAACTAAGATAAAAACAAATTTATTTTACTTTGATAGTCAGACAGACATTTTAAATATAACTCCTACCTGAGAGTATGGTCGAATGCCAAAGTTAAATTGTCATTGTCCAAAAATCGAACCATCTCTTTTCTAATCCAAAAATATTTCATCCACATAACAAGAAAAATCACTAAAGTTCTCTTGGGTTCTCAGGATCACTGTAGCACTATGTCTTTCGTCACTGACATTTGTGAAACCTGAGACCTAATTTCTCTTTAATTTAACATCATCAATGTGGATTTAAAAAAATTATTAATCTGTCTAAACATACACATATTATAATCACACATATTAAATATCAAGTAATTTATGGCTTGCATGGCATAATTTAAATGTTGAACATGTTAGTCAAATCTGTGAATTACAGAAAATTCATGGCTCATTGGTCATCGTTATCGTCATCATCAAAATTAAACATTCCTCACATTAATTCTCACTTCAAAATTCTACATATTCCTGTCAGAATCATTAATTCATCACCATTTAATCATTTAAATCTTCAATTCAAGTTGCAATTCCTTCAAATTATTTCTCAATTAAATTTATTTAATTCCATATAAATTCATTAATCATCAGCTTCTTTAGTTAATTATCACCTTCTAATTCAGTTATTCATCGTCATTACAATCGTCTATTAATTTATTTCAATCAGTTTAATTTATCCAATCTTTAATTCATCCACTTATTTAATTCATTGATTTATTCCAAAATTTAATTTATCAATTTATTTAAATTTCAATCATCTGGTTATTTAGATTTTATTATTTCATCTAGTCATTCTGATTTTTATTTTATTTGGTCAGATCGTTAATATGCTTAAATCTCAGATTATTATTTCATTAATTATTATTTTCAGAAAATCTTGTATTATCAACTTCATTTATTTGTTTAATTTCCTAACAAATTGTCTAATATGGTTTATAGAACGTTGGCTTACAGTTTTACCACTTCCAAGTTATATCTCGTATTTAATTATCATGCCAAAAATATTATTGCCTCCACGACATCACGTTGGATCTAACTATCCACAACGACATTACATTTCCTCAATACTTCAAATATCACATTTGAATACAACAATTATTCCACAAAACTCCATAAATATTCAGCACATACAGCATGAATCTCAACAAATACGCTAGACTGGGTACGACGACCTCATGTCTGCTTCAAAATACATTATCAACTATCACATGGCAACTTCCACAAAATGCCTATCATAAACTCCACTTAACCATGTTGCATGATCTACAAAAATATATAACTGGCTTCAAATTATCAACGCACACAATCTCCAATAACTGTAACTAATCTGATCACATCTAGACAACTTCTTAAACAATTGGAAAAAATATATTACCTCAGTAATTTAAGATCTGCTTTCAAATAGCATAAATTCTCTTACAATTTTCATAATTCACATCGCAGAAAAAAAACATCAATGTGCTATAATCTCATATCAAAATCTGCAATACTGATCTGCCTTAAAATAAATCTGACCATTAATGATTAATCTTACAAGATTCAATTAATTTAAATCCTTCTCAAAGGTATCAAACACAATTATAAAACTCATCAAAAGCATCAGCTATAACAACTGTTAAACTGAAATTACACTCAAAAGAGTATAGCAACAAAATATTGGATTGGCAAACAAGAATTACTAAACGTAATCCTGCTGACATTTATCGTTACTTTATTTAACAAAATTTCGACTGATATGTGACTAGTAGTTCCTTGTTTGATTCACTTACAATCTCGTGTACACTCGGATGATAAAAATGAGTCCCTCAATGGCAAGTAAGATGTGTAACCACCGTACAGTCGTATAAATACGAAAGACCTCGCCCCGTCGACTTGGATGATAGTGCCCTGAACGATGGGTAAGATGAGTACCACCATACAATCGTATAAATACGGAAGACCCCATCTCGTAGACTATATGAGTGAATGTACCAGATAGGAATCAACAAGTTTCTAGTTGTCATATAAAAGCGATGTTCATTCACTAAAGTGAATAACTTCTTAATATCTCCAAACAATCCAATGAAAAAAAAGTCCCTACTGATGAATAATACACACTCGCTAGTATGCAATGAACTGAAGAAGTAATTTTAGATAATCAATTGCAGATCACGAGTTCGAAATACTCGTTACACAAAAAAACTATTCATGAAAAATATCCTAGCTGGAAAAATGTCTAAAAGACCAAACATCTGCTTAATAAAGCCAACCAATGGTGAGAATTTCGTATAATGATGCCTGCCATATCATATGGTCACTCCATATTCTAGCAAATTCGAAGTATATAAAGTCAAATCATGTCTAAATAATCGTATCACTCCTATTAGAAAAATATACATGTGTGCCCAGTATTCATGAAAATAATCGTATCAGGTAGTTATAACTCTTACAGTACCTTTTCAAAATCAGCTGTTATTAAATTTCCAAGATCGTCAATTTTCCCTACATAATGAATTTCTCGAAAGATCGTCGATTTTCCCTACATAATGAATTTCTCGAAAGATCGGCGTGAATATTATTCCATGCATGAAATGACGATTGCCTTCGAAATCCCAAGTGAATCAGCTGGTGGACCTCCTCTCGTCAGGAATCGAATCCATCGCTCTGCGGTTCCACCATCTTGTCTCTATCTGCGTCTACTCTGACATGTTGAACTTCGGATTACCCATAGCGGATATTGTCCAACTCCTCTCGAAAATGTTCATGGAAACAGCGGACCCCCTACTCCTCTTCTAAGTTACGCCACTGTTCCGTTAAATGTTCAGTTTGAGCATTGAAAGATTAATCTCTAACAACTGCTAAGTCTCACTTTCGTAAAATTAAATTTTACATGAGAGTGTCCAAGTTTATTAAACACCCTGTAGTTGTCTGTATTTGGTAATTCATGAAACTGCATAAGAAATAAATTTCATTAATGCACGATCTAATGTTCATCAGTGCCTATGCTCACGACATTCCGCTTGCTTGAAATTTTTAAAGTAACTTTGAATGCGTTATAGAAAAGCATAGTCATAAAGTTATTCATAAAAGCTGTGTTCAAACTGCGTTGAAATGTAGCTTGTAATAAAGTCTCCAACTGCTTGCAGTGCTGTTCTAACATATCCCGGCCGTCTGTGATTGCTTCCTCGGCAAGTCCGCCTGGATCAATGACCTGCTTGGCGTTCGCTGCTCGGCGATGCTGAAACTGTCGCCTACACTCTGCCGTGACAGTTTCGGTATGCTACGCGACCTTCACCGTGCGTCTGGCTTGCGCTACAGAGCTCGACCCTACTTGCTCGACTGACAGAGCTCCACTGAAAGTGCTGGCACTGTCTTCACTCTTATCTGCCTGGCGCAGACACGTGGTGTTCACCCCCACCACAGTGCTCTCGCGTCACGATCATAGTCTCGAACCCTCATCATCTCGGCTATTCCGTTATAAAATACTTAAGGGTTATCTGACTTCCTTACAATTATTTCCACATATAATGCATGTTATATATTTCCTCTTCTAAGATGTTTAAATACCATATTCCATACATATCTCAATAAAGCTTCACATCTCTATCCATAATTCCATCTTCTTACAGATGTCAGTGCCTCCTTGATCCTAGACCTCCTACGTCATCTTGACATTCTTCTTGACTCGATCGGTGCGCTATCTTTTCCTAACTCTTCCCAAAACATCAACTATGGCTTAATGTCTGCTGGCGTAGCCGATAGCCTAAACTAGGTATCGGGTACAATATGCATTGTTGTTTCAAGCCATATAGGCTACTTAATAATTAATCTGCGCATTTCACAAATTTTCTTGTAAATAGATTCAAAGTGCCACTAGTGAACTTGGGGAAAATAATGTGAGTGACTTCGTCAGAGTAAATATCAGAAAATTTCAGACTGTCCACCCAGTATTGGAATCATGTCTGTAATAGGAAGGATTGGCACGGTAAATTATAAATTTTGTACATTTCTGAATCAGTTATAACTGTTTAAAGTTCAATTCTTGAACACCTACAATAATGTTAAAGTAACATTTTGCGTTGACCAGTTTTCAATGTAAAACATTGTTCATAAGCAAAAAGTTATTAAAATCGTGACATCGTAATGAAGCTGTTATTTTGTATGGTTAGGTAAGCATGCATTTATATCAAATATGGATAATATTTTAAAACAGTGCACACCCATAATTTAAACCACCAGCCGCCACTGAAATGTGTACAACCGAATCGCTCGTCGTCGTGACAAAGACTAGCGGGTGACGGTAGATCGCGTTCTGTGTGCCAGGGTTGATGCAACTTTGGGAAATACAACTGGACCGCCTGGGTCAGATATCGCTTCCAGCCGCGACTGACCGCTTTCTGTGTGACACCCAAACAAATGCTGTCAGGTCTCATATCGCTAGATAGAGCTCTAAAGGCCCTCGGGATGAAAGAGTTTGTAAGATCTGTAAGATAGCGCCAACTCTTAAAGTTGGTGTAAAAGTCCCTAAAGTTACTAAAAACGTTCAAAATTTCCCCATTTCCCCCCTTCTTCAGTCGTCTTCGAGTGTGATTTAAAATTTTAATCATCAGTGCTACCAACATAAAATTTAAAGTCAACAAGAAATCCGTAAAAGGTTACTGCCGTAATTTCAAATTTCTTCGAAAGTGCGCTAGTGACTTACACCTATTTGATTACCATTAATTGCTTCATAATAATAGCAATAATAATAATATGACAAGATACAATAAGAATCACGAGTAAAAAAAAATCCTCTCGGCACGCCGGAAGGTGAAGGTAGATTTAGCCGGGCAAAGAAAATGTTCGAATCTAAAAAAATTGCCGATTGTTGTACAGCGGTTACCTACAAAAGTTCCACGAGAAACCCCATCATATATATTATTATTTATATATTATTTCAGTAGTATAGATGCTTGCCACGGCGGGTGAGTGGATAGCATGTCGGTCTACTAACCCCAAGATTGCAGGTTCGCTCCTGGCCGTGGTAAGTGATTTTTGAAAGGCGGCAAAAATACGACACGCATTTCATACGATGTTGGCAATGTCAAAGAACCTATTTGAATTCTGTAGGCCGTGTTCATAATGGCAAAATTAATCTCGGGAGTTTCCGCCAACACAAAGTTCCTCATTTCTCTACTAGAAAGCGCTATAGTGTTCAAGGAGCTTAGATATCTAACCTCCTTGACTTTCATAGTGATTCAAGGAACAACCAAATTCGACATGCAAGCTACCCTCTGGGTG
This sequence comes from Meconema thalassinum, assembly GCA_946902985.2. Classification (NCBI taxonomy): domain Eukaryota; kingdom Metazoa; phylum Arthropoda; class Insecta; order Orthoptera; family Tettigoniidae; genus Meconema; species Meconema thalassinum. The sequence continues at coordinate 226,149,804 of OX336395.1, read as the reverse complement.
TCAAATTACAAAGCTTGCATCCGAGGCCATACGATATTATTATCATCAGTAGTATAGATCCCTCCTGCGGCGCTCACAAGCGACCGATCGTGACAAATGAGCATTCTAATGAAAGAGAATAGACGTTAGCAGTGACGAAATGCACTCTAATTTCATAAATATCTAATATTTCTTTAAAAAATGACATTCAGTGGTCTTTCCTTTATCATTTTGCATGGATTTCAGAAACAGTAAATCAAAGGAATGAGTACTCAAATCGTATAATTTCATAAACATCGAATAACCGTTGATGTTATGATGATCCAATTTTCAGTGACTAACCAGACTCGTAAGAATTAACATTAGACGAGACGCTTGCAATGAAATAAATGAGCGAGTTTTGTTGCATTTCTGATTTTAATGTACATTAAGTCACTGTCGCAGATCCGACAGTATTAAAAAAGAGTGATAGTCAGTCTGAAAGACAGGACTTGATATCATTTTAAATGCTACAAATGCTGAAAAATGTTTCTAACTTAAATAGTTTTGGCTGGACGATGATGAGTGAGTTAGTCAGGACATTTTGTTTTATATAATAAATGTGTAAGTGATATATATACAGGGTGATTCAGCTAAGTTGACCGCCTCAAATATCTATGGAACCGTTTAAGATATCGTCATTCTGTCTTCAAATTATTAAATCGTACTACAGGGCTCATACAACACGGTCTATTTCGCCCCAGCACACACGTATTTACCGAGAAACCGGTAGGAACTTTCATTTTTTAAATGGGACTATACTTTCTGTATATGGCCTGTTTGCCATCTCTTGATGAATACAGTACTTTTCCATTTGTCAGTTGGCACAGGCTAGAGTAAAAGGTGGCTTTTCACCGATGTCTCAGTCTCACTCATGGCTGTGATTATATGGAAGCTACTGAGGTATGGGTGGTGCTGAGTAATGACATTCGGGGCACAGTCAGTGCCTGTGAATGCTGTGAAAGGTTCAACTCATAGGGTTAGGACTACTGTTCTGACTCAGTGAGGAAAGCAATGGCAAACTACCTCACTCCTCTTCTTGCCTAGAACGCCTCAAAATAGCGCTGCCTTGGGTTTTTGTGGGTATCTACTCACATAACGTAACGGCGGTACTTTTTGAGGATCCAACCAGCCTTCGGGATGACTACCTAACAGACAGACTTATTTACAAACGAAGAGGGATTAAGACGAGTGGGAGAGGAGAGATGTTTCTGGCGACTGCTAATGAAGAGAAGAGATAGGTTGGTAGGACACATACTAAGACACCCAGGAATAGCAAGCTTAGTTATGGAAGGAAGGGTTGAGGACAAGAACTGTAGGGGTAGACCAAGGTTAGAATATGTTAAAAAGATTGCCTTGGATGTATGGTGTGGTAGCTATGTAGGGATGCAACGATTAGCTCAGGACAGGGAGGCATGGAGAGCTGCATCAAACCAGTCAAAAGACTGAAGACTCAAACAACAACTTATTTCACCCACTGGAACAACTAAGAATCAAGTGACAAGTTCAGTGATGTGCTTATTTTGCAAATCCGACGAGTACGTTTCGAGATATTAAAGGTTTCCATATATGTCGGCATTAGACAGTCGCTGGAATGTGGAGTGCGTGACCCACTCCTTGTTGACAAACACACGTACCGAATGTGTTTAATTCATAGCTTTCTTGATGTGTACATTTCCAAAATCCAGTCTCTTATGTACTTGTGCCTTTCTCCCTCTCCATCACGTCCTGAATCCTAGCGGAAATATCTGAAAATACCTCAATGAAGAGGATATAAAATAAGTACGGAATGTTTATCATTTTAAATACCGACAGTAGTGGCTACGCGGGCTAAAGCTCTCTGCTGACTCGGTAGACGCGTGGGTTCGAGCCCCACCGTCGGCTGTCCTTGAAATGGTTTTCCGTGGTTTCCCATTTTCAACACCAGGCAAATGCTGGGACAGTACCTTCTGACAGGCCACGGCCGCTTCCTTCCACATCCTTGCCCAGTTTCATTCATCTTCATCCATTCCATCTCTCATCCCGACGCGCAGGTCGCCCACGGGCGTCGACTAGAAAGACCTGCACTCGGCCTCTCAGGAGGCTACACGACAAAAAAAAAATCATTTTAAATGATCCAGTCGACTTCCTCCTTACGTTACGGTGACGTCACGAAATGTACCGAGAATGCACTGAGGTGTGTGACGTCATAGTACCGCTTGGTGAATGTGTACTGAGTTCACTGGTGAGCTCTGGCGTTACGAGACGGCAACGACATGGCAAGCGTGTCGTCATCCAGCCAGCTCCCTCCTTTCACCGCGCGCTCCAGCTCTCTCATGACTTGTAACTTTCTAGCGTTCTGATTGTTTCTTGATCATCTAACATGTCAAGAGTCTTTGGCTTCGAGCGAAGCCTCCAGCCTATCCAGCATTTGTAGCATTTAAAATGATATAAAGTCCAGTCTTTCAGACTGACTGTCTCTCTTTTTTAATACTGGCGGATCTGTGACAGTAACTTAATGTACATATTAAAATCAGAAATGCAACAAAACTCGCTCATTTAGTTCATTGCAAACGTCTTGTCTAATGTTAATTCTTACGAGTCCGGTTAATCATCAAACATTTTTAAAATGTACACATCACAGTATGCATACAGTAGAATGGAATACAATTGGTTTATCAACAAGAAGTGGGTCACGCAAGAGAATCATGCACTCCACATTCCAGCGGCTGACGCATAGCTTTTTGTCTAATGCCGACATATACTGTATGGAAACCTTTAATATCTCAAAATGCACTCGTCGGATTTGAAAAATAACCACATCACTAAACTTGTCACTTGATTCTTAGTCGTTCCAGTGTGTACCATTACTAAAGTTCCCTTAAAAAAAAGTTGCAACAGGTTTCTCGGTAAATACGTATGTGCTGGGGGCTAAATGGACCATGTTGTATGAGCCCCTCAATACGATTTATGAATTTGAAAACAGAATGACGATATCTCAAATGGTTCCGCAGATATTGTATTTGAGGTGGTCCTCTTAGGTGAATCACACTGCATATACCCAAACTTTTGAACTGACGGTGGTTTTGGGGTCTCGGGTATATGCAACGCAAAGATATGTCGACATTTTCCGGAACTTGAAACATGGTATCTATTGCAATACGGCACCGTATGTAGCTTTATTACGACATCTACCTAAAGCTAAACGTTGTCCGAATTCAAACCAACGGGAAAGCGAAGTGTTCATTCTTCATAGACAGTATTCTCCGAAAGACTCAAAAGCACCCGAATATCATTTTAAAATGAACAAAATGTATCAATATATTACTAAAATTTATTATTTAATGACAATTCTGAATATTTTCGTAATATTGTTAAATATCGGCTTCTGTAATATTTTAGTAATTGTTAAATATTGACAATTCTGTAATGTTTTAGTAATTGTTAAATAGTGACAATTCTGTAATATTTTAGAAATTGTTAAGTATTGGCAATTCTGTATTATTTTAGTAATATTGGTAAATATTGACAATTCTGTAATATTTTAGTAATTGTTAAATATTGACAATTCTGTATATTTTAGTAATTGTTAAATATTGACAATTCTCTATACTTTAGTAATTGTTAAATTTGTTGGTCCTCCATATTTTAGTAGCTGTTAAATATTGACATTTCTCTATATGTTAGTAATTGTTAAATATTGATAATTCTCTATATATTAGTAATTGTTAAATATTGATAATTCTCTATATATTAGTAATTGTTAAATATCGACAATTCTCTATATATTAGTAACTTAATTGTTAAATATTGACAATTCTCTATATTTTAGTAACTTAATTGTTAAATATCGATAATTCTCTATATTTTAGTAATTGTTAAATATTGACAATTCTCTATATATTAGTAATTGTTAAAGATTGATAATTCTCTATATATTAGTAATTGTTAAATATTGATAATTCTCTATATATTAGTAATTGTTAAATATTGATAATTCTCTATATTTTAGTAATTGTTAAATATTGATAATTCTCTATATATTAGTAATTGTTAAACATTGATAATTCTCTATATTTTAGTAATTGTTAAATATTGATAATTCTCTATATATTAGTAATTGTTAAATATTGATAATTCTCTATATTTTAGTAATTGTTAAATATTGACAATTCTCTATATTATATTAGTAACTTAATTGTTAAATAATGACAATTCTCTATATTTTAGCAACTTAATTGTTAAATATTGATAATTCTCTAATATTTTAAGAATTGTTAAATATTGACAATTCTGTAATATTTTAGTAATTGTTAAATATTGATAATTCTCTATATTTTAGTAACTGTTAAATATCGACAATTCTCGAATATTTTAGTAATTGTTAAATATTGACAATTCTGTAATATTTTAGTAATGGTAAAATATTGACAATTCTGTAATGTTTTAGTAATTGTTAAATATTGACAATTCTGTATATTTTAGTATAATTTTTAAATCTTGACAATTGTTTATACAGGGTCATTATCTATGTGCGCCCCGATAAACACGGCAAGCTAAGCCGGCTTTGACTGGCGCAGATCTCGGGCGCGCGTACATGGTTCAGCCGGTGGTTGGCGCGCACTTCTACACTTTTACCGTACATGTTCAATAATGTGTACTTACAATGCTCATAGGCGATGCTGAAAATGTCCTCCCTCTCATGTAACACACACCTGACATCTTCTGATGAAAGAATGGACAACATTCTGAAGGTCTACAGCAGTGATGGCTTCGATTCCATCTCTTATGTAGTGTTTAAGTTCAGTTCACAGTAATCACAATACTCACTAAACGTGCAACACCAACGTCTAAGCTTTGCAGATACACGTCCATATGAATGACAAAACACGTGTGAACTAACGATATGAGTCAGCGGAGTGGGGTATTGCAGTCCAGTCATTTGGCTGGCCAGGTGCGGACCTCGCAATACCCCACTCCACTGAATCATATCGTCAAGTGAGTTATTTGAAACAAGACGACAATTTCGAATCATGTTTCCAGGAAGACCTATGCCTAATGCCAGTACAATAGGGATGTAGCGGGAGAAAGTTCGTGCCAGATAGCGCTCGTGTAGTACTGGGTAAGCGCATGGCGATCGTTTTATGTTTCTCCCAGTCAGCTGCGAGGAATCTATAAATTGTGACCGAGTTTTCTAAGCTAAAGTAAATTATTATCTTCTCTAATTATACTCCAAGACTAAATTATTTAATTCTATAGGTATATCTCCTAATATATTATGGACGATTTTCAGCGTTTAAGCGTTAAACAGCTGTAAAATGAGCTACGGACTAGAGGCACTAAAACTAGCGGGAGGAAGGAAGAATAGCCTACAGCGGTAATAACAAAATTCTAACACGCTTTATTATTCAAATAATGAATATGAGTCAGCATGCTTTCTCCTAAAGATTACAATTACTGTATTAGAGTATTGTAGGCCTATATTCATAAATATATCTCCATAAGACTTAAATCATAAATAGGGATTTAAATATTCACTTGCTCCCCCTGCTTACAGACTTCGATTCATGTATTTTTTAGGTTGTTAGCTTACATGAAACTGTCGTGTTTTAAGGTAAACATAATCAAAGAAAGTTGATACCGGTAATGTGTACCTCGAAAATGCATCGCAACGTTTGGTTCTTATGTAATTTTGTCAATTTCTCAATAAGAATTGTTCCCTTACCCCTGGGAAAGGACTTGGGGGTAGGCCTACAGTTTTTTTAAAAGTTTGAGAATCCCTGCTTTAGGGCCATGAACTGCTTCCATTCATCTGACTATGTCTCAAGAATGTAGAAGTCAGTCGCTACCACATTCTCCGTCGGGCAGATGGAAGTTGACGATCAATTCTGATTTCAAGAAACCAACCATAATACGTTTGTGACTGTTAATGTTGCGACATTTATTCTTGAAGTATTTGACCGAGTATTGATGTCTTTGAAAATGGGAGTCCGAAATGTTACTTTCATTTCTTCGTGTATATTGCGATTTCTTCCCGTACTTCAATGGAGATGATTTCTGCAGATTCCGATATTGTAGGCTTATCGTGATAATCCGGCAATTTTCTTGTGTATGGCCTCTTCCTAAATAATTATTTTTGTTGTGTTTGTGGTCCACGAAAAAAGCGATGGAACTGCGACCGGTTCTAATCTTGCTCTCTCACCTTCAAATACAAACGCATAAATTCAGTGGTTGTTATCGAAATGTCTAATCAGTTTATAGGTACAAAATAGGAATTATTTCCCTTTGCAAGTCACACTTATCCAGCCCAGTTTTCGTGAAGTCATCAGGTTGTAAATTATGGAAACACACTTTAATATATTCGGTCAGATTTTTCTCACCGAAATTTTTCCTTCTAATAGCATGTGACCATTTCTTCCTCATTTCTTTGTTTTGTGGAAATTGGTGAAACGAAAACGGGCTTCCCTGATTTTTGCAAAGAGGAACACTGCAATAGCTCGGCATAGTCACGAAAATAACAATTTAAACAACTTAAATTCGTACATATTAGCGGCATGAGAACACAGGAGACAAATGAAGAGCGCCTTGCGCTTACCCAGTACAACAGCAGTGCGCTCTATCTGTGCTAGTTCTATACATCCCTATTACTGTAGGAGGCTCGCTAAACGATTCAAGAATACTGGCTCCGTAAATAATAATAATAATAATAATAATAATAATAATAATAATAATAATAATAATAATAATAATAATAATAATAATAATAATAATAATAATAATAATAATAATAATGAAACGGAAATGGAGGGGTCGAAAATAATGAGCGCGTGCGGTGGGGGAGATTGATACCACGACGTACTGACTGCCATGTGGCTATGTGGAATGTATAATAATAATAATAATAATAATAATAATAATAATAATAATAATAATAATAATAATAATAAATTAGATGATATCGTTGTTCATTCTTTCATCAGAAGACGTCAGGTGTGTTATAAGAGAGGGAGGACATTTTCAGCATCGACTATGAGCTCTGTAAGAACGCATTATTGAACATGTTTGGTAAAAGTACAAAAAAATTACGAGCCTTACAGTTGTCGCATATGATTGTGGAACATGTGACATGTTATCCCTTGTTAACAGTGAACTCTGTTGGTCATTGAAATAACTACTTGTAAAACTGCAGTGCTAAATCCTGACCGGTTTTCAGCAAATATGATATAATGAATATTTTCACACCAAAGAACAACTTAAAGATGATTTATTGTAGGGAGAATATCTTTAATGGGGCCTCCAAACCTTGAAGTAATTTTGTATGCGATATAGATTCCACATAGCCACATGGCAGACAGTACCTCGAGTGCTTACATTAAATAAGAATACAGCAAAAGTATAAAGATTTAATAAATCACAATTGTTTTCAGCAAATATGATATAATGAATATTTTCACACCGAAGAACGACAATTTGAAGATGGTTTATTGTATGAATATCTTTAATGGGCCTCCAAACCTTGAAGTAAACTGTATACGATATACATTCCACATAGCCACATGGCAGTCAGTACGTCGTGGTATCAATCTCCCCCACCGCACGCGCTCATTATTTTCGACCCCTCCATTTCCGTTTCATTGTTTCCGTCCCATCCATTTCCGTTTCATTTTTCAAAATCACCCCCACAAAAAATATACAGATACCGAGTGGAAAGATGTTACACATCAGAAGTGCGCGCAAACCACCGGCTGAACCGTGTACGCGCGCTCGCGATCTGCGCCAGTGAAAGCCGGCTTAGCTTGCCGTGTTTATCGGGGCACACATAGATAATGACCCTGTATTTCCGTAATTGTTAAATCTTGACAATTGTTTATATTTCAGTAAGCCAAATTGTTATATTTGTCATATTGTTGCAGTACAATGGCCACCCTGAGCGGTCTCCTGCCTCTGCTATTGGGTGTGACGATCCTCAGCGCCTCGGGGTTCAGATGTCCCAGTGTTTGTCGCTGTCAACTGGACTCGTTCCCAACAGTGTTCAACTGCTCGCATCGCAATCTGCGCGCCTTCCCCGCCGACATCGACCCGCAAGTAAGTATACACACACCATCTATATATTTAAAACACTAAGGTGATTTTTGTTACCGCGAGATTGAGAAAACGTCTTAACCGATTGACTTCGTAATGCATTCTAACGAGAGCTCTTGGAATGTAGATTTGCAGAATGTCTTTAAAAGGTAAATATATGTTAGGGTATATTTTTAAATTATTAAAGAAAAATGTAATATTTGTCGCTCCCATGCTTGCGCACAATGACTCTTTTCCACGAGAGAAATTGCGGATCCCGCTGCGTTTTACTGAGATTTTTTGTTTATGAGAATTAAAAAGAGGGGGGGGGGGATATTGTTGTGGCTCTATGGTTCAAACTTTTCGGGTGGAGGCAAATCACTTAATGGGCAGAAAGCTATAATCCTTCGACTTGATTTAACATCTTCCGATAAAACACTTTAATTTTCCAATTTCCAATTCGCTTGGCGTAGTTTATTACAATCAATAAAGCTCAAGGGAAAACTCTGGAACTTGTAGGTTTCTATTTGCCTCTTCAAGGTTTCAGTCATGGCCAGTTATATGTTGCGAAGTAGATCTTTCGACGCCCTCAGAGTTGCAGCAGTGCCAAAAAGTAATCGTTCAAAAATATGCATATAAGAGAATCTTTCAGTAAATATTTTTCCAATGACCGTCATGTTTTGACGGGTTTCAACTAGTACGTTCTGGTTTCTGTTGGGGGTTTCAGAATTTTATGATTGGCGAGTTTTTTTCTTTTAAATTTTAGATGTTCGACATTGTGTTTTTAAACATTCTCTTACGGCCGTGCCTCAGTGGATAATATAAGACCAAATCGATTTAAGGGACACCAGGATGGACCCCTGCGGATCATTTCAGTAAAACAGTTTTCATGCACCGCCATTTTTAAAGGCTCAGCGACATTTTTAAATCTCCTCTGCGAAGGAAGAAGTTGGAAGGCAAATCATATGAAAGTAGGCTATATTTTTAAAACTAGAAATCCTAGAAAGTCTTATGTTAACTGAAACGAAAGGTCTCCATGCTCTTTATCTTTACAACAAAACATTGTATTTTTCTGATTTAAAAAAGAGTTTAATTAGGTGTGCCAAACTGGTTAATATAGCATGCGATCTTATAAAAATGCTTTTATCTCCAAACAACATGTTTAGGTACCGTAATCAAAATGCTCCTTGTGCATGAGATATTCACCAATTTTACTCAACAAAATCACTGGATATTCAGAAATACATGTGTTGTAAGATAACATTGCAATATCTCCAGTAATTTTGTAAATTACTGACCAAAAAATAAAAAAAACTATGAAAAATTATCAAAATTCATAAAACATGATGGCACATCAAGAAAAAATAATCTGACAACCTACATGTATCACTTTCCTGAAATGTTTCAATGTTATAATATTTAGAATAGTTTTATGTATACGTAATGAAAAAATCAAGCGTTTTACATAATTTCTACTACGCGTGGAGCGTATATTATTTTAATAATATAATTAGTAAAGAATCAATAAAATGCCATCCGATTGTTCTCAAATTTGGTATGGGACTTAGTGTAACTATTCTAATTATGCAGTTTAAATTTCAACTCATTTGATAAAAATAGTGGAAGTTGAAAAATTCAGTCCTAGTGTCCCTTAATAATCGCGTTCCCTGCTAACAAAAAAAAAGCTTGATTTCCTATCCTATTAGTTCTCAGAACCGATCAAAGCAAAGAGTTCGGGGTAATAAAGAAGGAAATTAAGGGGAAACATACAGCTCAAGGGGTCATAACAATAACAATATTAATATTATAACTGTGCCTGTCATAAATCTTGTACAACATTTCCGAGGAAGCACACATCTTTCTATTAGAAGCAAAGCTTGAAATTTTCAAAATTTAAATCGTAAATACGAGGACTGCTCTTTTCTTTTAAGGTCCGATGGACTGTATAAAATTAACAGATTGACATACCAAACTGATTTACTACTAAATGTGTGCTTGTTTTATTCTTAAAAGGCTGCATTATTGTTTTACGATGATAACGGAACACATTTGTCCAGTCTTGTAGCAGTATGAAAAGCTTTCAAGTTCAAGTAACAAGTGATGGGGAGGCGTGACAACCGGTTCCACCACAACACAGCAGGGACAATGTGTTTATTTTTAGCCTATTTTCATTTTATGAAAAAAAAAAAAAAAAGCTTATGAAATCACCTTTTGTCCGTGTGTCTGTCTGTGTGTGCGTGTGTGTGTGATTCGTGTGTGTGTGTCCCCCCCCTAATACAATCTAAACGGCTGGAGTGATTTCAATGAAACTCGGTAAGGTCATAGCACCATTTTGGCCGACCTCGATCGTGCCCTTCAAATTGTATTACGTTTCACCAATCCAACATGGCGGCTGTGTGAAATATTTCACCAGCATTCAATATCTCCGAAACTATTACCGATATCACCCTGAACTTTTGTACGGCGATCAAGAGAACTACTAGAAGTTCACCTATCAGACTTTCGTAAACCTGGTAACTAACAAACCAACATGGCGGCCAAGTGAAGTTGCGACTTTAAAATAGACGTTTCCCGTGATTTAATCAAACAAATGCAATGAAACTTGGTACAGTATATGTTTATACACATTGTAACGCACCGACATCTAATTTTGTCCAATTGTTTACATAACCTCAAGATGGCGGCTGTGCGAAATATTTCACCGGCATTCTATATCTCCGAAACTATTACTGATATCACCCTGAAATGTTGTGCGATGATAACGGGCACTACTAGAAGTTCATTTGTAAGACTTTCAAAAACCTGTTAACTACAAAACGAACATGGCGGCCAAGCGAATTTGAAAGTTTTAAATAGTCTTTTCTCGCGATATAGTCATCCAAACGCAATGAAACTTGGTATAGCAAATGTTTTTAAACTTTGTAATGCACTGGCATCTAATTTAGTTCAATTGTTTATATACCATCAAGATGGCGGCTGTGCGAAATTTCAAAAACTCGTTTTTACTTCATGTGTCCTAATCATGCGATTGACGTTTGAATACCACACGTACACAATAATCTTCATTTAATAGTACATAAATAAAAATCCAACATGGCGGCCATCTGAAATATTTAGACGGTTCTCAATATCTACGAATCTATTACAACAATCAAACTGAAATTTTGTATGTTGATAGAGGCAATTGCCATGAGTAGGATATATGAAAATAGGCTGTATAGTTCTTCACGGAACTACTTGTTTCATGTGTGAAATAACTCGTCTACACGTAGTTGATCATTTTATCTCTCTTCGTTTATTGTCCCATCTTTTAGACTTCTTCTTCTTCTTCTAAGTAATTTCAAATTGCGTCCTGCTGGATTGGACCAAAAGAAAAATATAGTAAGAAAAAAAAATCATTGTATGACTTTGCTTTTCATCACAGACGAAAATTATGCATTTCCATAATTCTAATACCAAACCCGGCCGAAGCCGTCGCGATTTTTTTTAAGAGCATTAAAATCCCTCAGTATGCCGTCCTTCGGAGGGGAAGTAAAGCCGGCGGTCCCATGTCATAGATTTATGGCATGTTAAAGAACTTTCCACTAATTTCACCTGTGTGAAACTAAATTGTATAGGTTAAGAATGTAAACAACGCTCTTAGGTGGCTACGTTCGTTGCCAAGAGCCGACTGCGGTGGCGTCTAGTAGCTAAGTTCTGAACTTGGCCTAGTAGTCGTTGACGGTGGCGTTTGGCGGCAAAAGTAGTAACTATTTGAAAAATTCAAAGTTCCAGTCCTTACTTGAATTTAAAAAAAACCAGATACACACACTAATACACTCATCACAATTAACACCGGTTATCAGACAGATTCTACACACACCCAAAGTACACGGGGCTACATGACCGCGTTGTCGCAGCCCCTAAACTAAGCCTGCCTTCACACGTACCACTATACAACCACAACCACACCACACGACGGTGGTTGGCTGTGGGTGGTCGCAAGATGTTATGGAAATGGAACATTGCTTTCACACGTGCCACACTCTGCAGTCAAATTCAACCACTGTCGCAATGCGTGGACGATATCACCCACAAAACTGTCGCTGGCAGTGGTCGAACGCTATTCACATGGACGACACGCCAACCACATGCAAACCACTTCAGTTTCCAGAGTTACCTACGTTATAGTAAAAGGCCGGGAGATGCCGCACCGGGGCACGGCCGACTGGATGCGCAGCTCACATTCAGTCGGCCGTGACCGGGGCAACTGAGTTCAGCATTCTGCCGCTAGGATCGCATTGTAACACCTTCAATATGAGCGCACTATATGAATTTAGTATTGAGATGAGAGAATACCCGGGCATCTGTCATGCACATTTACAAAAGTCAAAATGTGGTTTATTATTCATATCTATAACTCACCGGAATAGGATAAACAAGCAGTCTTTTCTTAAGAGCTTCAGGTCAATTTGGAAAGATTGCTCCTTATACAAATTAATGGAAGAATATGAATTGGATATGCCTGAATCACAGGCGATTAGTACTGAGGGAAGTCCCTTGCCATACGTATTTGTTGGTGATGAAGCCTTTGTATATAATAAATCACTAAGAATGTTTCAATAGCATTGAGTAAATGACTGTAGTTTCATTTATGTTAAGTGTTCTCCTTAGAAACTAGACACACGATTCCTTTTTATTTTCAGCTATGAAACTGCAAAGAAAGTGGCGCAGTTTAAGGGATTCTTGTTACAGAGAACTCAAGAAAACCCATGCTCCGAAAAGTGGTACTGGAGGAACTACACAGAGAAAGTATCTATATTTTGAGAACGTATCTTTTCTGAAGCCTCTCGCAGAGCGAAGAGTCACAGATAGTTCTATTAGCGACTCTTCAAAAAATGAACATGTTCCTTCTAGTGAAGACATACACTCAAATAAAGAAAATGGAGGCACCAAGCGAAGAACTGGTAGTCAGAGGACTTCAAAGGAACTTGATAAGGAAAACGAATTGATCAAGAACTTAACACATCGCTTATCAGATCGAATGAGCTCACAAGAAACATAAGTGGACTACACTGACAGTGATTTGCATTTTTTGCTATCGTTATATGAGCGCTTCAAAGCAATAGACAGGCACCCGAAATTGCAGGCCGAAATTGAAATTTTGAATGTAATTCAGAAATATAGCCAACCTCGACCACAAATGTATAACTACGAATCATACAGGCGTTTCAACGACTTCCCTGGCTATGGATATAGTACTTCATCGTATGAACAAAGGCAGCATTCGATGCCTTCGTACTTACAACGTCCATCTACACAGGGTGACAATCCTGCGTGCCGCCGTCCAGCCAATCTGAACCTCCACAGATTCCACAGACTCTTTCAACCCCAGGAGCCACTCTACCGGAATTGACATTTGACGGCATCACGCAACCAGCATTTTCTCCACATAGCACTTCAAGTCAATATACAGAAGGGTCCCTCTTGTCAGATATCTTTAATTAATTAATTGTTCAAACTTTGTATCATTCATCAAATATCTTCAAATACAATTGCTAATAAATAACTGACGAAACTGTTGTACTTACCTTATTGCGATTGCGAGACGTTCTTCTGGTGATATACTTTACCTCGTAGGTGTGTTTTTCCGTTTTAAACTGTCTCTTAATTGAAGTAATAAATAATCGTATGTGTCTTTGTTCATTCTAAAATAATTTAAAAACTTGTTATCATACATTCTCAAAGACTGATACAATAAGTGAAACTGACTTTCGCTCCTGTTTTCTATAATCGGGTAAATCCAATAAACCCTCTTTCGACGACGCCGTCTTCGTCGACGTAATAACAAAAGCAACAGCAATGCTTCCTATTCAAAATCCATTTCAGTACTGTGTACGTATGGCTGTGGTGTGGCTGGAAAGTTGGCAGATACGAACTTCCAATAACCACAACGAACCACTTCATTGTGGTCAAGGAGTGGTCGGTTTTGACCACAACCAACCACCGTCGTGTGGTGTGGTTGTGGTTATAAAGTGGTACGTGTGAAGGCAGCCTTAGGAACCAACCAACCAACCAACCAACCAACCAACCAACCAACCAACCAACCAACCAACCAACCAACCAACCAACCAACCAACCAACCAACCAACCAACCAACCAACCAACCAACCAACCAACTATTTTTAAATCTGTTTCAAAATTTGCCTTTGCTCCGAGCCTTACATGTTTGTAGTTTTTTTTTTTAACTTTTCAAGTGCACGTAAAGCTTCCAGCTACAAAGATAACATCAGTCACACTTTTACGGAAACTTTCTCGATTCATAATGTAGCTTTGAGACTCTTAGTTTGTTCCGTTGTCAAGGTTACAAACAAAGTGAAGCAATGAGTTTACAATGGCGTATCGTCTCCACAGATAACTTAACACTAGATAGGAGGCCATGTCGGAATATCTCCATGGTCTCCCGAGTCAAAGAAGTACTATACAGGGCAGCCATGATATCCATAACCTCTATTAAAGTTGTTTGGCTGTTGCTATGCCCTCTTGAATTATTCTGGGTGTGAAATGTTTCATCAACACATATTTAATGGTCATTCTGTTTGGCTTGTAGAGCTGCAGCCTACGATATTCCTTGACCCTTGTGATTCTCCTACATGTACGTAATCACTTCAATATCTACGTCATCTGCCCTTTGTAACTTAATCATACGAATGTTTGCTTTTTTTTATTAACTTAAAGAAGGATGCCAAATTATGAAAACGGCCTAAAATAAATTATCAAATAGGAAATCGAAGGGAGCTTATGGTTTTACGTGACCGTTAATCCCACGATAATGATCCATGGGGCCTCCCTTTTACCTGGAATCCGAACCATATGACGTGACATTTCATCGCAAAAAAAAAAAAAAAAAAAAAAAAACAAGCTCTTTGAGCTACATTTCACTGAAACATTTAGACGTTTTGACCCTAGCCTACTCTGTCCCATCGAGAGGATGACGCGATCAGCAGCCACCACGTCATCGGTTAATATAAGTTTATGTAGACCAAGGTTTCTTCGTAGATCAGGAAGATCCACACACTCGGTTAAAATGTGGGCCACGGTGAATACGGCTCCAGGGGTACAAAGTGGGGGGTCTTCCCTTCTCATTAGTTACGAGTGGGTGGTGAATACGGCCCCACAGGTACAAAGTGTGTGTGTGTGGGGGGGGGGGGGTTCTTCCCTTCTCATTAGTTACGAGTGGGTGGATCTCCCATGACCTATCCTAGGTCTGTACAAAATGACAAACTCCGCCAGACGCTAGCAGTTTCCTTCATCGCTCTCAGTTTACTGGGAATTGGGTCACTAGCCACTGACTCTCCCAAAATGCCAGTACTTGTCGGCGCAACTGAGAGGGAATATCTCTAGCGGGTACCTCCATTGGTCGAGGTGGTAGTGATACCGCCTCTTTTGCAGCTTGATCCGCTAACTCATTTCCCGCAATTCCCTGGAAGCCCCAGAAAGGTGGAGGGTGTCTGGAAGGAACACTGTAATTGATTCCTGTCTTTCTCTTTCAATTCCAGATCAACATAGTGGACCTCTCTCACAACTCAATCCGATGGCTTCCGGAAAATCTGGAGGATTACAAAGAGCTTCGAGAGATATATTTATGTAACAACAGAATCGAGAGCATCCAAAACACTACTTTCAAAGGGCTGAAGAACCTAAAGATCATTGACCTTGCTGATAACAGTATCAGAAATCTGAGGAGAATCCAGGCCGACACGTTCGTGAACAACACACCGGCACTGTTGACACTCAACCTCTCAAGGAACAAGATAGAGCTGACGGGATACGATCCCACAAACCTCATCAACAGTGCTAATCTTCAGACTTTAGACATGAGCAACTGTGGTCTTGATGACATATCAGATCTGTACTTCCTTTCTGGTTTACACAGCATCAAATATCTAAACCTCGCTCAAAACAACCTCATGTGGATCTCAGGCTTGGTTTCTACAACGCTGCTACATCTGGATGTCAGCAGATGTAAACTGGACAGCATTCACCCGACAGCGCTGGCCAGTCTATCGGCCTTGGAGAGTCTGGACGTGTCGAGAAACGAGCGCTTCACATTCAGCACCGGGACCTATTCCAATTCTCTCAAGATATTGAAGGCCAGGTCTTGCTATGTTAGATTAGAAAGTCTGAAAGGTTTCCCAAATCTAACTCATGTCGACTTACGCAACAACAGCATTTTGTCTATAAGAAACAATACCTTCAACAATTCTCGGCTAATCGACATGAATCTGGCGGGAAACAACATTGGTTTCAACAAGATATATCCTTTCAACAACCTGAACAGTCTCGAGAAGTTGAATCTTGCCTTGAACAGTATTAGGCGTCTGGACTGGAATATATTATCAAGTAATACCAACTTGAAAGTGTTGAATTTGTCCAACAATGCCTTACAATCATTGCCCAATTTTAGCATGCCTTCACTGAAGACTCTGGACGCGAGTCATTGCAGTATTAACGGACTACCAGAGAACTTTCTTGTAGGCTTAACATCTTTGCTCTACTTAAATCTCTCAGACAATAAATTAGAAAGCTGTCCAAACGCCCTTAACTCGACAGTATTAATCGAGCTGAACTTACGTTTTAATCGACTGTCTACTCTTACCAACTCATCATTTGCAGGTCTTCCCAAGCTCAGGACATTGGACTTGCGAGGGAACAGGTTTACCACACCATTCAGAGCGATTATATTCGTGAAAAACACTAACTTGAAGACCATAAAGCTTACAAACAATCCCTGGATATGTCATTGCGACGACAAAGAGTTCCATCTACTGCACCGCTTCCTGGCGGTGCGGCATATCGATAATGTGCTTCACCTGGTTTGCTCGTCTCCTAGCAACCTGGCTGGTAAGAAGTGGCAGGAAGCCTGCTATGATGTTTGGTATCCCACTGTTGACGAATCCAATATGATCCAGAGGTACGGCGTGATATCGACGATAGTGATTCTCAGCGTCGGTGGCGTCATGATCATTATCTCTGCGGTACGGCGTGGCTTCAAGGAGAGGAAGCTAGAGCGCAGACGCAGGGAAGACGAGGAGAGTCGGGAAAGGGCGCTGGAGATCCACGAGATGATGGTCCAGCGTGAGTTGGAGAACATGAGCAGAGAGTCGTCCCCGGAGATGAGGCCGGGGCGTCGGCCTAGGAGGACTCCGAGCGAGATCACACAGCCGCCAACGTACGAGGAGGCACTGTTGATGTCGCGATCACAGCGCGACCTGCTAGAGAGAGGTGAACTCTACGACAAGCCTGAGGACATTGAGGTGACCCGAGGCCGTCCTGAGTCAAGTGCCGACAACAGGACATCGAGGAGACAAGACAACTTGGACCATCCTCAGACAAGTGCCGACAACAGGACATCAAGGCGACACGACAACGTGGACAGTCCTGAGTCAAGTGCCGACAACAGGACATCGAGGAGACACGACAACGTGGACCGTCCGGAGTCAAGTGCCGACAACAGGACATCGAGGAGACACGGCAACGTGGACCGTCCTGAGTCAAGTGCCGACAACAGGACATCGAGGAGACAAGACAACTTGGACCATCCTCAGACAAGTGCCGACAACAGGACATCAAGGCGACACGACAACGTGGACAGTCCTGAGTCACGTGTTGACAACAGGACATCGAGGAGACACGACAACGTGGACCGTCCGGAGTCAAGTGCCGACAACAGGACATCGAGGAGACACGACAACGTGGACCGTCCGGAGACAAGGGTGGACGACAGGACATCGAGGAGACACGACAACGAGAGCCAAAGCAGCAGTGATAGCGACAGTGCGACCGAGTCTTCCAGACACAATGACAGGACTTCGTGACACGCTAAGATCTGAGGCATAGTCAGCCACTACGTACTGTTGGCGCTTTAGTCAACAGGCAGGAGAAGCCAATTTAGGCAGTGACGTAGCCACAGTGGACCAACGACTGATAAACAACATTCGCAGGACATTTTCTCCGCTACACATAAACGATTTTCGTGATCCCTGCAGGGATTTTTAGATTTAGACCCCTCACCCGAAATTATATCCTGGCTATGTCACTGTTTTAGGGTCTGAAACATCTCAGTCCACAGGCCCGTGTACTTGGGTGTGTGCTGAATTAGCCCGTGTTCCTATGGTGTAATTGTGTAATAATCAGGGGTAATTGCAATTTGACTGGAAATGAGGCACCATCCCAGCATCTGCCTAGTGAGAGTGTCAAGAAAACCTGGAGAAAACCAAATTCAGGATGGCCGTTTGGACGGTTGTAAATAATTCCAGCATTGTTGACCGCAAATAAACACTGTTGGCACGCAAGTACTGTCTGAATACGCAAATTAGTTACTGAAATGTGGCAACCAAGTCCGTATTCGACAATGCAATGGTGTCTGGTTGAAGTTTCCAGTTTGTTTCCCTCACGAAGCAGTTTGCTGTTGGCACCGGATACCCAACCCAGGACCGCTCATAGGCACGCTATTGTTCTGCAAAGAAAAGGACATCTTTTCAGAAGAATCAAATCAAAAGCTCGAGAGTTAGATCCTGTTCAAATATGACTGTGATTGGATATTCGTATGACACACACCTTCCTCTGTAAGCACGATACGAGATAAATAAAACTGATTTCATTTGAGTGCAGTTTTATTTGTTAATTAACATTAATGTGTTTACATCACAACTTAAGAAAATGCAAGAATGTCTGGCCTCTTATATCTTATTTGGAGTGTTGAGAGCACAAGTCCTTTCAAGGACGATTAGATATATTCACCCTGGCTTCTATAAGTTCCACGAAACGGGGTTTTACGATATAATCAAGGAGTAATAAGGAGACGCCCTAACGGCTACAGAGTGACGCCCACTGAGATGTTCAAAACTTTGCTGGTAAGTGTTAGGAACAGGAATGTTATCCGGCCAAAACCTGGCCTAAAAAGTAGCGAGTTGTACACTTTTGTTGGCCTGTTAGTAATCTCTTTTCTTATATCTATTCTTAGTACTTTGTATGACTTGTACTCTTGTTCTTTAAACATTAACCGAATTGTTCACTTTATATTGTGCCTGTTAGACAAGAGTTTCGGGGAGCAATAGGTCTTAAGTGGCCCTTCCGAAACCCTCCTCCAACGAACAGATAAGTAGGATGGGGAAGAATGTATTCTTGGACAGGGTAAGCACGAAGAACTCCACTCGGGGGTGTCGGGGATGTGAGAGATCATTAAACCACCAGTCTAGAGGAATACAAACACACAAACATAAATAAAGAGGCCAGGCTTACATTAAAATCACACTGAATTTATTTATAAAAATGACCGACCCCGAGGCTACTTCAGAGAGGTGAAAATCGGCTAATGTGAGGTAAACTGTCACATCATGAATTTACTTATCTCCAATCAAAGAAATCTAACGTAAGCCTCTCGAAGACCTACAACAAAGAATCGAAAAATATTAAGCATAGCTAAGAGAATGACACGTAACATTTCCCTATCCAATTACTTCGGAGATTGCAATAATATCAATAGTACAGGCACGAATCTACAGCAAGGAAAGATATTTACTTGTTTATAATGCAAAGATGTCATTACAATTAACGTTGGCATAATAATAATAACTAAGCTATGATGGTGTCGTATCCAACATTTAATTTTACAATAATCTGAGCTATTACTGTACTATTTGAATTTTAAGTGCAACAAAGAAACGAGGTGTGTTTATTCCAAAATTTAATAAAAGTTCAAAGCTATGCACATTCTTTACCTAACAAGGAAAATGAAAGACTAAATAGAGTACAACACCAATGAATAACAAAATGTACCCTCCTATGGTTTGCGCAATTGGCGCCACTGCCTTCCTGGGCAAATTGTCACTGTTTGTGACAAATGGTCATGAGTGTAAGGGGGAAAAAGTTATGTTGGCAACTGCTATGACGTAACGTCAATACTCATGTTGCAATGTTAGGTTAACGCCCGTGGTTTCTAATTATCACGTCCTTAACTGAACGTCGTCTCAAAATAGGGAATAATCAGCAAATTGTATCAAAGTAGTCGAAGATAGCAATAGCTAAGCATCGGTAAAGAAAATAAATTTAAGTTTAGCATATTTTAAGTTTTCAGCCTAGTACTGTAATTTGTTTACTTCACGTCTAAATTGAAAATTCTAACACATTATTATAATTATTATTATTATCTCATTTTTATTCCTAACTGTGTATCTGTAACGTTTAGTGAACAGTAAACTCGTATAGAGTAATAATTAGTGTGTGTAAAGAACATCTAATATTACCAAGAGTACCATGTGAAACTCCGTTCACTCCAATAACACGCACCCTTAAGTGGTTTTCAATTGAGGTGATTCTATCGGCCTCGTTTTTTTTCGGGGGGGGGGGGTCCCGAAAGGTTTCCCGCACCCCCCGCGTGGCACCCGACCTTACTACTGGTGCCTCCGACATGCAGTTAGTTTACAAAGTAGAGGAGAAAGCATAGGGGATTAAAAAGAAGGATTGCCCTTTGAGGCTTAGCGCCTGTCCGATCGCGGTCGCGATCTACCAGGCACCATGGGTAGATATTAACATTGGTATATTATTATATATGTGCACATATAAATATGTACACATATATAAAGGTAAGATTGTAGGGCCAGGGAAAACCGCATAGACAGAAAGGAAAGATTGTCTACACGTAAAACCTGGCGCGGCCTCGTTTGTAAGTACCAAGGATCATGTAAGTATAAGAGATTTGTCACTTTTGGTTATAGAATTTCCGAGAGAGAACACCGCCTTAGGCTATGGATTGTACTGCCAAGTCTGGCAACATAAATAGTAAAAAGCCATATGAATGTAGCCTTTATTACACGTAAATGAACAGTATGTTCTGCGACGAGTTATTGATTATTGATGAATATAACTCAAACATAACTGCGCCTTTCGCTAGGTGCTGAAATATACGTCCAGATAGGAAAAAGAATACATTTTGATATATATCAATGTTGGCAATGGATTTGTCACGAAAGACACAGTTATGCCGTTCTAGAGCTTAATTCACCTCTAGGCTAATTAAAAAAATGCTCTCATACTCTACAGAATAGTTGGGATATTCGATGAATATAAAGAAAATCGTCCAAATGCACACACTATATTGCCATAACCTCACTTTTTGCCTACCATGCCGGCAGCCACCCACCCCTCCCCGTAGCCCTAAACCACAAATTTTATTGCAATGCAAAGGAGAATGGGTAAGGAAACAAACAAGAGATGAAATGCACACATTTATTCTCTATATATTTTTATTCGCGAGTAGTCCATATTGCCCACTAGTTTTACACATGGTCAACACCAGGAAGATGAAAATTGCCGTATTGTTCTTACTATCATTATAATTCTTACATCCCGGTGCTTGGCAATTTTTCCTCCCTTGCAGTGGCATGATTGACTCTCAATTCAATTCAAATAAACAATGAAAATACTGAACAAATCAAAACAACCAACAACACCACGAGGAAAATCAATCAAAACAGACTATTCCCGCTTCCGCCATTCGGTTTGATGTGAACGTTCATGAGTGCCAACTACGGAACCTTAGTGCTAAAATTAATTCTTCATTGGTTGGCAGAACAAACAGTACAGGGCCTTACCCCGACCCACGCGCTCCCTATGAACTGTCGTCCCCCTGGTAAGTACACTGTATTTATGTCTTGGAGAAGGATCGTTTGACTTGCAAGTGCTTGTATGATAGTACCTAGTTGAGGCGCTAGAGGTCAGCATGTACTGGGACTCTCCGTAGATACTCTGATAATAGCTCCCCTGGCGTGGACTTGTGAACTTGTCGCTTCTCTGTCTGATACTTGTGGCTGTTTAAACCTGCCATCGGTAATTGTGGAACGCAAAAGAAGAGGAACGTTAATTATTATTGGTATTGGCAACTCCAGCTATCTGATATGACATCTAGCGGTAAAAATGAGAAAGTTACCAAATAGGGTACATTTGTCACGTGGTGACTGTTTGTATAAGATTTCTTGTATTGGTAAACAGATCGTGGTAAATTGTTCGTGTCTTTATACATAAGTAATAAGTTTTACTCGTTGATAGAGTGAAAAATGAGTAAAAGCAAAGTGTATTGCTCAGTTTACGGCTGTAAGTCGATGTATAAGAAGGCTGCGGACATACGTCTTCATCACTTTCCAGAAGATGCAAATAGCAATAGCCGAAATGTGATACCTAATAATTCCTAATACCTAATAATAATACCTTTCCACCCCGGGAAGGATCTAACACTTGTCGAGATAGACAGACAGAAGACCTGCGACGTAAAGCCAGCGAAGGTTATTCAGTTTAAAAACAGCTGTTACGATGGGCGCGCTGGTAAGATTGAAGTTACTTGAATAATTAATTAAATAATTAATTATTGGCTGCTTGGTAGGGAGAAGGGATGAGTTTAACTTGTATTAAAACTCGGGGGGCGACAGGAATTGCTTGATTTGGATGGTTAAAAGGTGGGTTTGGTGTTGAATATTTGAATGGTAGCGGAATCACTCATTCTACAGTGCCCACGGGGTGGCAAATTAGGCCTATATGACTCGTAGTGGAATAGCTCGAATATCGAAGAACTTAGCGATTACGAGGTGTAGGCTTGGCGGATCATCAGTTGGACATCAATTCACGATATAAGTCGGAGCTTGGAACAGTGCGTCTAGTTTGCGTGGATGCTAGTCTCGGAATGATAAAAGTAGCACAGCTTCGGTGTGTTATTTATTTGTTTATGTACCGTATTTCACTATTTGAATGTCCTCGGCGTTGACTCAGGATCGACATTTACATTATATTGCGCATAATAGTACCGAAATAATGTCCGAAGTGTAGCCCTGTGTAAATTTGAATCAGCTGATCTACATCACCCATAAAAACTGATGCTTGATAATATGCAAATGACACCAAAAAATCCAGTGGAACACACAAATTAGATCACGTGTATCGCACAGTTATACATATATACAATTAAAAATAACACTGTCATTACTTTAGAGACCATATTTACTGATTATAACCGAAAAATAAAAAGTGTTCCATATCAAACGCGTGTTATTGAGTATTTTAAACCCTACTTATTCAGACCGACCGCAGCGCCCCAAGTGTTAGTTTGAGTTGCCAATAGAAAGAGGAGTGTTAGATTTTCAAGAAGGCAAGAAACAAGCAAAATGTAGCCGCTAGTCATCGGGGCCAGAAACCAATAGCGTCGAGCTATTCGGTTGTTACAACTTATTGCAAACTTGAAGATATTATGGCCTACTCAACTAAAAAGCACGTTTGAATAGTTTAAAATATTAAGATGTAATTGTAAAAGGCAATGCAGTAAGATTTTATACTCCGTGTGTACCAATTTGAAGGATTGCTAGTGACCGAGAAATTATGTGGCTGGTTAATATGAAGTGATTGTAGCTGTTTTGGAGTTCCTAATAATATTATATTTATTTAGTAGTGAAAGCTACTTAAAGGAATCTTCGATTGTTCGTCATCAAATGTTGGTCACGCCTCATATATTTGTAACAGAGGTTCTTGTAAGTATTTGTTCGGTTCTTCAAGAATGTAAAGGTAAAATTAAGCCATCAATTACCCATTTGTAGCATTGAACCATAGAAAAACACATGGATTTGGAAAAATAGAAATGGCTGAATGGGAAAAACACTTCCAGAACATATTAAATGTAGACGGAGATGTCAGCAATCTTGAACCAACTAAAATGGGAACATACCAAAATGAAACCAACCCGTTCACATCGGAGGAGGTAGAAGAAGCTATCATGTCACTCAAAAACAATAAGGCCATAGGACCTGACGGGATTTGTAACGAACACGTGAAAGACTCAACAGAGATGTTGCAATCTCAGAATTAATGAACCTCTGTCTACATGAATGTAGCATCCCCACAGCATGGAGAATCTCAACTATTAAAGTGCTGTTCAAGGGTAAAGGCGATCAATCAGATCCAAACTCCTACAGAGGGATCGCTATCGAAAAGAACATGATGAAGATACTGACAAAACTCCTCGCTAAAAGGATCACAGAAGCAGTGGACCATAAACTACCAGATGAACAGTTTGGATTCCGTAAAGGACGAAGCACTCTACACGCCATTAGCAACCTACTCAACGACATTGAAGAAACCCTAAGACATCCTAGTGGCAAATTTCACGTAGTGTTTGTCGATTACGCGAAAGCCTTTGACTCGTTAAGCAGGTCGCTAATAATTGCGAAACTGGTAGCCATAATGGGCGAAAACAACAAGCTCACGACACTGATAAGCAACATTCTGACCACAAATTACATACAAATTGATGACCGTGTCGCAACTTCGAATTTGATAACACAAACCAACGGTGTATTGCAAGGAGACCCACTCAGCCCCCTACTGTTCAACATTGCAACATACGATGTGGTGACGGCAACTAAGCTAGGAACGGAAAATGTTAAGATATACCTCTACGCTGACGATATGGTCATTGGTTCAAGTTCCGTACATGAAGTGCAAAAAGCCATAACAAATCTCGACAGTTGGGCAAAGGATAACAAGATGGAAATTAACACAGAGAAGACAGTAAAAATGACGTTTCGGAAAGGTGGCAGAGAGGCCTCGGGAGACAGAAAATACCTAGGATTGAATCCCCTCATGACAGTAAATACATTCACATACTTAGGATTGACAATGCAAACAACAGCTAGAGCCTACCGAGTCCACATCAAGTCTCGTGCAACGGCAGCAACTAAAGCCATATATGACATTAAATCACTCACGAAGCTCTCTTTGGGAACTGCTATGAGATTATTTGACGCGAAAATAGCGCCCATCGCCACATACGGGATAGAAATCATCTGGGAGAAACTGACCCTGGCGGACTTGAGGACGCTCGAGGCAGTGAAGTCGCCCTTCCCTAAAGCAACCCTGGGATTATCAAAATATGCAAAATCTAGACTACCGTAGTGTACGAACTTGCCAAGGAGAACTTTTTCATTGAGGACCTACGGACGAAGAGAGGACTACCATCTACGGACGCCTGGAAAAGACTAATGCAAGAGAGAGTGAAGAAGAGAGATGAAATCTGGCCTGAATTTTACATAACGGAAGCCATGACGAATAGGGTATGGACTGACACCAATCAAGACCTACGACACTTCGTTAACTCGATGGCGGTACATGGGTACCACCATAAACTGTGCGTCACCGAGTACTTTCATGACATAGACGTATCCTGTACTTGTAAATTATGTGGTAAACAATGTAGTCGGTACCACGTAATCACATGTAAGAACCGGGGTCCTTCCATTGTGAAATTTTGTGAAGGTGGAAAGTGAAAACATTAATGTATATTCACATTTATTAACCCTATGCACAATTTGTGCTCTGTATTTTCAATAAAATGATCTGTGAATTTGGTACATAACGTTGTCGTAAGTTTTAAATAGTTTATTTTTGATGGCCAGCCCGTGATTCCTCATGTTAAGTTGGCATACATTTAGGCCTAGTGAATAGGGTTTTTAACTATGTTTTTGTTTGTAGATTTTTCCCTACCCTTTCACTTGTAGAATGCCTGCGGGTCTGATTATTTCCTCTCTTAATCTTTAAAGAGTAATTGGTAAAGTTTTACATGCTAGGCGTGTTCGTCAGTTGTCATCTTGTTCGGGTTTTGTTGTTGTTGATATTCATTAACAGCTAGCTGTTACTTGAAGAGAAGAAGATCTGGTCAGCCATGACACGAAGGAAGTTGATTTTTATTTTGGTCTGATTGTGAATTTGAGAATTAAGGTTAAATATTCAGAAATACGGTGAATTACTGTATTTGTCTTATATGACAATATCCAACTACGGATGGATTTAATGACATCGTGAAAGATTATTTGACATCATTATCGAGTTTATAGATCTGGTCGTCTGGTCGTAATTGAGGGATCGACCTAATTAATCTATCTTCGTGTTGGCTTTTATTATTAATCAAGCTTATGGTGAATAATATAATAATATACGAAAGGTATATATCAAGAGAGCTACCTAGAATTAAAATAGATGACATTCCAAGGGTCATAGGGTTGGAAAACTACATACTGAAGTAAGTGTTGTTAACCTATTGTGAAATCTGCACCTTTTGTTATGAACTTATGTGTATCTGTTATATATGTTTGTAAGTGTTTGTGATTTAATAGACTATGATGTTAAAATGTATACTGTGTTTTTCTTTCTGGGCTATGGGTTCATCGACAGTTCTATGGTAGTTATCCTCTGGGTGGTTAAATTATGGGCCGATCTTTCCAATTTGTACCTCGTGATATGAGGGGTGTGTCAAGTGTTATGTGCAGAACGTGGTTAGGTCTTTTACGCTTACATATTTTAGAACTGTTGAGGGCCTAAGTTCAGAAAGGATTACACTAGTTATAACCGTCATTTATTGGGTGTTATATATTTGGCGAATGTCATTAATTTTTTTTATTAGATTAATTTATAGTCGCTTTAACTTGGAAAGTCTTATCGCGACTTTCACTGTAGATTTACATTATACAATACAATACATACAATACATTGAATTGAATACACTATAAAATCATAAAATGAACACTAGAAATAAAGAAAAGTCCCACTACTATGAGTTGATCAATCAGATTTTGAAATAAAGTTCCGAGTCTTTGAAGAACTTGATGAGTTTCTTGAGTTGTGAAAGAGATGAGAAGGCCTCACATATCTTCTTGGGAAAGCTGTTGTGCTGGCGCCAGTGGTTGTAGAGAGCACAGTCTGAGATTATGTGCTGCACAGTCAGTACGCTGTTACATGTTGAGCAGATAGGGGGGTGTTTCTTCTCGAGGAGATAG
Organism: Meconema thalassinum; assembly: GCA_946902985.2. Lineage (NCBI taxonomy): Eukaryota > Metazoa > Arthropoda > Insecta > Orthoptera > Tettigoniidae > Meconema > Meconema thalassinum. The sequence continues at coordinate 226,122,895 of OX336395.1, read as the reverse complement.
CTGTGGGTGATGTTGGTATGACCTATTCTTATTCGTGATATTAGAACTTGATCTTGCCTGGAAAGTTTATGATGGAGATATTGTTCTGTGGTTCCTGATGTTATTTCATGGAGTTTACTGGTAGAAGTTCTAAGCCAATGATTCTTCCACTGTTGGAATACTTTTCTTTTGACGTAGGAAATGATGTCAGTATGAGGTGTAGCTATTGTAGGATCACATAAAGGTACAAGTGTGGCTTCTTTAGCTGCTTGATCGGCAGATTCATTGCCATGAATGCCTCTGTGAGAGGGTACCCACACAAATATGACTTGTTTACCTTGCTTCACCACTTTATGGAATATCAGTTGAATTTCTTGTACAAGGACGTTTGTCGAAGATAGATTCTCTATTGCGTTTAATGCACTTCGTGAATCGGAGTAAATAATAAATGAGTTGTTGCAGCTGGCTGTATTCAAAATGTATTTCATGGCCTGTTTAAGAGCAAAGAGTTCATTAGAATAGACTGTGAAAGATTCAGGAAGTCGAAAAAGCATGGTATGGTCAGGATAAATTATCCCACAACCGTTTCTTTCGTCATATTTCGAACCATCAGTATAAATAGCACTGTGCATTGGGTATCTATTGGAGATTTCAAGAAATAATCGATGGTACTGTGATCTGTCAGTTTGGTTTTTAACCAAGTTGTTCAGTTCGAAGTTGACTGTTGGTAAGGTAATTGTCCATGGTGGGATATCAAGAGAATGGTCTGAGAGTAGTATGGGAGGAATATTTAGGTTTAATTCTTCAAGGAACTTGGATATTCTGACATTGAAGGGCGAAGGTTGTCGTCTTGATTCAGTGTTTGTTCTTGTGTGGCTGTTAGTAGGGAAAACATACGACTTAATGCGTGATTTAGTCATAGTTGATGCTTTGAGTGCATATGATAAACTTAGTTGTTGACGTCTAATTGCAAGAGGTGGTTCATTGGCTTCTATTTGCATACTGGTTACTGGACTGGTGCGGAGAGTTCCCAGAGCAATTCGAAGAGCAGCTGACTGGATAGAATCAAGGATCTTGAGGGAAGACGCTGTTGCAGAGTTGTATACTATACTGCCATAATCTAATTTGGCCCTAATAATTGATCTATAAGTATTCATGAGCACTTGATAGTCTGCTCCCCAGTTTTTTGCTGCGAGAATCTTCATTAAATTAATCCGTCGTAGACACTCATCCTTGAGATTTTTCAGGTATGGAATCCAACTTAATTTACTATCAAACAGAATTCCCAGGATTTTAAGAGTAGATACTGTCTCAATTTTATGACTGTTTATGTTGAGCTCGGGATCTGTTACAGAGTGTTTGTTTTTAGAGAATACTATGCATTTGGACTTTGTTTTGGAGAACTTGAATCCAGTAATCTTGGCCCATTGTTGAATATTTTCAAGTGATTCTTGAAGTAGTTGTTGAGTAGTTGAACTATTTCTTCCAGCACAGAATATGGTCAAATCGTCGGCAAAAAGACAAGCCTTTACTGGCAAGTGGATGTTGGATACAATTCCGTTTATTGCGACCAGGAATAAAGTAACACTGATAACTGATCCTTGAGGGACTCCATTGTCGATTGTAACTTCCTGTGACAAAATGCCATTTGTCTTAACTTGAATTCTACGATCCTTGAGGAAGTTGTAGATGAAATAGAGCATATTTCCTGAAATGTTATATTCCATCAATGATTTAAGTACATGGTCTTTGAACACCATGTCATATGCCTTTTCAATATCTAGACTAACTGCTATGAGGTGATGGTTGTTTAGGAAAGCTTCCCTAATTTCAGATTCCAAACTTATGAGAGTATCGACAGTTGAACGTCCTTTACGAAATCCACTTTGTACATCACTAAAAAAGTTTATATGTTCAAGATACCATCGTAATCTCCTGTTAACAATTTTCTCCATTAATTTGCACATTGCATTTGTTAAGGGGACCAAGTACTCCCTATACGAACAATGTTAATTTAGTAAAACTTGGGGGAGCTCATCTTCCAAAGTATTGCAGATAGAGCAGTGAAATTTGATATTGTTGTAACAGTTGCCTTTATCTCTGTGTTAAATGCATTTTAAACAAAATTAGTTCATCCATTTTATTTTATATTTTACTTTTTTCATGTAAGTAAAAAAAACTAATTTTTTTCTTGCACATGAATTTTTTATGAGCAAAGTATGAATTAGTTTATAATGAATTTGTGTTTAACATGGAGATCAGTGTTAGTTTTAAAAGTGGTATTAGTTTTACCCTTGTATCTTTCGTAGTTTCCAAGATGAGCACCCCACACCAAAAAAAAAAAATGTTTCCAGATATTTAACTTCAAAGTTAAGTTAGAAAAGAACATGTGCTTTTTGTGGTTTAGAACTTTCCAGCTCCATACTCTGGATCATCCATATCTTCCTTCCTCCGTTTGGCTCCTCTCCTTTTCTTTCTTGCTAATTTGGTCATCTGTTGTGCCTGTCGATCAGCATTTTTCACACGCACGTCATCCATTTTCTGAAGCTGATGTATGGTGTTTAGGCCTGGTTCAATCCCTAGGTGGGCAAGCACTTGTGCTTTTCCAATGTTTCCCATGTTGAAGCACAGAACACTTTCCAGCACCCCAATTTTAAGGGTATCATACCCAACAAACATATTCTTGGGTATTATAGTCCATATACAGTAATGTTGTTAAACGACTCATTCGGGTTCTGGGTTTTGCCATGTAAGCATTTTCTTAGCAGGTCTGGTTGAGCCAAATCCCGATATATGGGTTTTATGGCATGTAAAATAGGTTCAGGAAGGCCATGGTGCTTGTAGTTTGCCCTTTCAGAAGAATTATACTTACACCATGAATCTGTTGGGCAGAGTCCATGTTGAGGTTGATTGTCTGTCGAGAGCTTATGAAAATATGTGCACCACACTGCTTTTCTCATCTTTATGTTTTACCCACTATAATGTTTCGCTATCCTCTCATTGGTGTCTGTATATTGATATGCACATTTTCTCTTATTGATACTCCCTTTCACAATAATCACATTTTATACATATGACACTAGCAAGGCCCATTCGTTTGTCAGTGTCTTCATGCACAGATATGCAATCCACATGATTACAATACTTACACTCTACAAATTGTCTCAAGACAGCAGTTCAATATCTACAAACTGAAAACCTGTGGTCACTTTATTTACATCTGTATTAATGTTGCCAAATTTATTAAACATAGATCTTGAAGAAGAAACTTTCCTCCTTGATGCACTTGTAGGACTATCTGTACAGTCAGAGTGGACCCACTGTTGCTTGTAGGTCTAACCTCACTTTCAATATTATTTCCTTCACTGTTTCTTAAATAAATGTAGTGGTGCACACTACATTTATTACTTCTTAAAGATGTATTCTTGTTCTTATACTGATTTCCATGAGTTTTTCTTCGGCCAAATTTCTTAACATTACCCATTTTTCTCCGGCAAACAAGATAATATGGTTTGTATCAAAACAAATAACTCCCTGTGTTATGGATCAAAATAAACCAACTCCCTGTGTAAAAACAAAAGAAGGTGACATAAAGACAGTAGGACCAACTTCAGCTACGTTAATTCCTCTTTAAAACGAGGGTACGCACATCAATCTGACACAAAAAGTAACGGAATAGAAGTTGATAAAGTGAACTTCATATGAAAAGGGGCGTCACCAAGGTTACAAGCATGCACTAATTGTTAAAAATGAGACATTTCCAGATGGATTTAGGATATGAAACTCTAGAATTACATTTATTAGACATCCCTCAGCATGAAAGTGAAAAAAAATAAAAATAAAAAAATTCATCCCGTTTAAGGGTACTTGGTTCCCTTAAAGCGATTGGACGGTAATTTTCTGCAATTGAGTTATCCTTCCCTGGCTTGAGTATTGGAACAACAATGGCTCTGCGCCATTGATCAGGGAACGTCTGAGAGGTCCATATGTAGTTGAAAATAGCCAGAAGATAATTTAATGCGTTTAGTGGGAGCTGTCTTAGGAACTCATAAGGGACCGTATCTGGGCCAGGGCTGGATTTGCCACATTTGTCAAGTTCAATAATCATGTCCTGTAATTGAAAAGGTTCATTTAAATTAGAATTGGAGTCGGAGGAGGTTCTTTTTAGATCAAGAGGTTCGCTGGTTTTCTTTATATGGAGAAAATGTAGGTCATAATTGTGGTCACTAGAAATCTCGGAGAATGTGTCAGCTAATTTATCAGCAATGTTTTGAGGGTTGGTTATGAAGGATCCATCATTCGGGTTTCTGAGAGAAGTAATGTGGAACTGGTTATATTTACCATTTACACGTTTGAGTTTATTCCATACTTCTTTTTGTGGAGTTTGAGAATTTAGTGAGGAAACAAATGTCAGCCACGAGTTCTTTTTGCTATATTTAATTTCTTTTCGGGCGATTGCTCTACATTTCTGAAATTGGGCTTTATTTTCAGGAGTTGGTTTTCTCTTAAAGACATAGAAAGCATGGTTTTTATTCTTTAGAGCTTCCTTGCATGCGTCGTTCCACCAAGGTACTGTCTTCTTACACGGGTTTATCTTTATTTTCGGAACACTAAGGTTTGCAGATTTAACTATTGCTTCTGTAAAATCTTGAACAATATCATTGATGTGTTTGGAAGGGAAGTCATGTGGATGGGTTAGGCCAATTAAATGGTTGTTGACTATATGATTGAACTGCGTCCAATTTGCTTTATTTAAGTTCCATTTAAGGGTTTGGGGTATCGGGGCGTTGATTGAAGCGTTGTCGTTATTGATCAGTATGGGGAAGTGGTCACTATTTCCTTGGAGCGTCGAATAGACAGACCAGTCAAAACCAGTTGCTATCTACGGAGTGCAGATAGTTAGGTCTATGCTACTATAGGTTCCATGAGCAATATCGAAACGAGTTGGAGCAGTTGAATTCATTAGAATTAGGTCAAATTCATCTAGTATCTTTTCTATCTCCTTCCCTCTTGCATCGGAGTGATGACTGCCCCATAACGTGTTATGGCTGTTGAAGTCGCCTACTAGAATGAATGGTTTAGGTAGCTGACGGATAAGATTTCGTAGATCATCTCCGTGAAATAGATAACTGTTTGGTATATAAATATTGCAGATACACAGAGAGGGAGGTAGATGCAATGAGAAGGCTACAGCTTCCAAATTGGAGTTTAAAGAAATTTCTTTAAGGTATATATTGTTTTTGACATAGGTAGCTACTCCTCCACTTGCATGACTTGCATTAGTTCTGTTTTTATGATACACATTGTAAAGTCTTAGATTAGCAGCAAAATCGTTCCGAAAGTTGGTCTCTTGGAGACAGATAATGGGTGGTTGGTGTTTATTTATTAGGAGTTGTAGGAATTCTAACTGGGATCGATAGCTGTTGATATTCCATTGGAGTAGTGTTGTTGCCATAAGTATGATAAGGAATAGCAAAAGATCCATTTCCATTCTTATAGAGGGAGAGATTAGTCATCGCTAGAATAGTCAAGAGAAACATTGTTATCCATTTGGTCTTCGCTTAGGTTGACGAACTTCAGTAATTTCTTCACTATCCGAGAGCTTCTGTTTTTAATGCTTTTATCGGTGTAGTAGGGGTATAGTTTCTGTAGGGCTTTAGCGAGTCCTTCTATGTCTTGGGTGTAATTGAAAGCAATTGCCACCACGTCCTTGACACCTTGGGAATTTTCGAGAAAAGATTGGAGTTGTGTGTAACTGAGAGGAGCTAGTGATGGATCAGCTTCCAAAACCTGTTTCACAGGAAGGAGCATATCGCTGATTGTTGGTTTTTGTGGTTCTTTCTTGGGTTTCTTAGAAGTATGATTTACCTTGTGATTCTCAATTTGTTCAGAAGAGTCGATTTTGGGTCTGTTGCTATTAGAAATATTTTGGTCAGTTCTTTCACTGCTGGCGTGTGACATTGGTCTTTTAAATCCAGGGAAATGTCCAGTTGTTGAGGCAGGACATGTTTCACTATGTCCAGGCACTGTTCTTTCTATTGGAATTTCGGAGAGAGAAATACCATTACAATCTTGGGTTAGAGTTAAGTTTAGGATAGCTGATGAAGTTTCATCATGTGAATTTGTTGGAGGAAGGTCGGAAGTACTGGTTGCATTCTTGGGGTTTATCTCTGTTGTTTGTGGTTTCTCTTGTAGTTTAGGAAATTTGGAGAGGTTAGGTTTGTCAATTTCATGAATGTCGTGCTGAGAGGTTGGTTGATCATTTGGAACTGAGTTGTTAGTAGGACAGTCTTTGGCCAAATGTCCCTCAGTTTTACAAATAAAGCAGGTGGGTGAGTCAGATGATAGGTAAATCCAGTAGTTAGTGCCATCGTATTCAATTTGGAGAGATGCAGGGAGTTTATCGAAGTCTTCATTTTGGATGTACATTTGTCTTCGAAAGCTCAAAATATGAGAAAAACCTGGGATGGATAAGCCTGCTCTGATAGGGGTAATTTTAGACATGATTTTCACACCAATGTTTAACAATTCTTCTTCAATTACATAGTTGGGTATTACAGGACAAACGTTTGATAGTATAATACGCTTGTTTTTTTGTTAAGAGTGGTCGTATTTCCAAAGATACATTGTTTATTAAGATCTTGGGGTTTGCTAATATTAACTCTTCAACAACTTTCTTGCTAGAAAGAAAAATGCATATTCGTCCATTCGATATTCGTGAAACAAAACGAATGTTGCTAGGGCTAGTGAGTTTTCCTACAGCTAGCACATAATCTTTGATACTGATTCCATCTTGGGATTCAATTACGATAGCTTGTTCTTTGGAGGGGAGAGATTGAGCTATAACAGAATAGCTTGACCTTGGATTTGTTTCTTTGGTGCCGGTAGTTATTGTAGTTGTCATTTGGGTGCCAGATGTACTGTTGTTAAAATCAGGGTTATTTACAGTATTATAATAATTCATTGGTTGGCTTGGTACTTGGTGGGTTGATACGTCAGAAGTTTTATCATTCGTTGTGTTCGTTAAGAGACGCCGACCTCTATCAACAGAGGCGGCGGCCATGTTGGGTTGATCAGAACAGAGTTTTAGGTTGTGTTTCTTCCACTTCACGTAACTTACGGTAAAGTTCACAAATATTAGGAATAATACTTACAAAAGTGTTGTAGGTATCTAGAATACTTTCATATACGATTCGCACTCCAATGTGATATCCAAAAACCTCTCCAAATGAGATGTAACTACGGCAGCACGAACCTCGTGAACATTGTCTAGTCACATTTCCGTTCTCTTGTCCATTAATTATTGTTCTTGTGTTTCATGTACTTGAAAACTATGTCCAAAATGGAAAAACGAGTTCTTCCTAATTATTATTATTTGAGACGTGATGAAATAGGATATGAGGTCCTAATTAGAGGTGGCATACCTCGTGGCCATTATGAACTGGATCTGGCCTTGCTAAGAGAACTGAAACTTGGTAATATTACTGTCCCGGATATTAAACATGGATGCTGGAAAGCAGGTAATTCCTTAGTCATACCATCTGTTCATGGCTTGTTTAACGATATTGCTGGATTGGAAAGCGAAAGTGATCCTTCGATGTCGCAAGTTAATAGTTTAAAGTATCGAGCTTTACACTGGTTGTTGAGGTTGTCTGATATTGTAAACGTATGGTCTCATGAAGATACCTTATTTGCTAACGAATTGTCTGATCTGCGAACTAGGTTGGCGGAATTGTATTATCGTGTGTTTCTCGGACTAATGGTGACGATAAGGGCGATTCTGTCGTGTTGTCGAATAGTGCGTGTTCTGTGAATAATGATTGATGTGAAGCCAATTTAGATAGCGAATCTGTAAGAAGTTCTGCATCTAGTTTGTTATTAAATTCTGAACAGACTGTCAATAACGTGAGGAATCGTAATGCGTCGGCCTTTGAGAAGGAAACTAGGGCAATCAGTCAACAACCTACTGTTACGTCATGCGCTAATAGGTCCCATTCTGGCAGTCAGAGTAGTAATAATAATAATTATTCCAGATTAGATGTGCCTGTTCATTATAAAAGCAATGCCAATAAGGAGGTTAACCCCACTTCTGATGTACCCCATGGTTCTAAGTCTGTACAGAGGAGTGCATCTTTATTTAATGATTTTTATGAAGTGCAACAGAGTTTATTTGAACCCAGTTTGAACTTGGATAACCGTTCTCGAGTATTTGAGGCTAGTAATTTTGTACCTGATCGTAGTCCCAGTTTTGCGTTGCTACCCAACCCATTGTCATTAATATTAAAAGATTTTCATTGCTGCAATGGGAGTGACAGTGATTTATTAGTTCTGTTTTTACGCAAATTTGTATAGCTAAAGGACAGTGCGATTGTGTTTGGCCTATCTGAGTGCCAAATATATAGGATTGTGTTCCCTTGTACCTTGGGCATGCTTCGTGAAATTTTAATTGACAGCATGGCAGGTGGAAAATCGCTTCGTGAGTTTCAGTCGCAAGTATTAAATTATTTTATTACACCTCATACCTTGTCGGATCTTCATAGACGTTATTTATTTAGAGGTCAACGTATCGAAGAAACCCTCAGTTACTATTTTTTTGATATTAAGTATTATGTGAAGGTGTTCGCCATTCAGTTGGACGAGGAAAAAATTGTTGCTTCCTTAGTCGAGGGAATTAATCCTATTTATAGGTTATGTTTGCCCATGTGCACCCTAGGAAGATCATATAGGGAATTTTCTGACTTAATTCTAATGGCAGAGAAGTTCACGAAGGCTGACACCACGCGCATGGGAAGTTTTCCTATGCTATGTCCATTTGTTCATGGTCCCTTGGGTCAAAATGTTTCTACGCCTGCGTTTCAGGGTTCGAGTGTTGGTCGTCCTGGAGAGATGAGAGGAGATGGTGGACGTAATAATTCTTGTTTTCAGAGCAATGTGTGTCGAGATGTTGTACCTATCTTCTGGAAGAGGTAATTATTTTCAGGGGCGTGCCACTAGAGGACCAAGGCAGGGTAGTTCTTTTGGAGGTAAGAGATGCGATTTATGTGGATCTTATAATCACATCAGGCGTTGGTGTGATGCAAATTTGTATTAAGTCATTGTGCAGGGTAAGTTGTATTACATTTTCTAAATTGTATGTTCCAGTGGCAAGAGTATACATAATTCTCCCCTGTATGTATGCTCCGCATGTATGTATTTATGTATTGCTGCTGGTACAATTTTCTAAATTGTATGTTCCAGTGTCAGGAGTATACATAACTTCCCTGTATGTATGTTCGCATGCATGTATTTATATATTTATGAGTGTACTATTTCCCCCTGTATGTATGTCCTGCGTGTTTCTTGGTTTATTAATGGGTAGGTTTTTTTTGTGGTATGCATCAAGTTAAGGGAATGTTTGGTTTTATTTTAAGGGGATAAGTATTCATTGTTGGTTTAGGATCCGAGTATATGAATTATTATTTGTTAAAGTGTCTTTAAGGTGATGTCTACTAAATATTTTTTTATGGGAATTGTTTGGTAAGACTTGGTCAAGGTAAAGGAAAGTGACTTTAATTTAAGGTATGTATTTGTTAAAATTTCTCCGTAGAGTCTACAGTCAGTTAAAAGGGTTTCAGTCTTATTGGCTGGTAGTCCGAGAAATAAATACTTGGAAGGTAAGTCGATGAAGAGATATGACGAATTTATGTGTGATAAGTGTTTAAAATGTGTAAGGGCTCATATAGATCTCATGAAATACGTGCTTTGTCTCGTTTTTATTGTTTCTGTTTGGTCTGAGTCTGCATAAAAGGGTATTTATTAATGTAATTGTGTTTGTGTAAAATACGTTTTAAGAATGCTAATTTATATTCTGGAAATACGAGTATTTGGAAATTTTGTGGGTGGTAACTGGTAATGTATTTTATTTTGAGTGAATTTGCGGTTATATATGGGTGTGCGATAGTTGTTTTATGTATTTCTTGTTCTGGAATGTACGAGTGGTCAGCTGTTTTATCATTATTACTAGCAGTAGTACCCGGCTTCGCCCGGTGGAATGATGATAATATTTCAGTCTCCTTAACACTCAACGTCATTGATGAAGATGATACTGACGATGACTGCTATTGAACGGGTATATTAAACTTACAAACTAATGGAAATACACATTTTATAAATCACAGGCAATGAAGACTGTGGTGTTGCTTAGTAGTACTGTATAATGGACGTAACATCTAGGTCATTTGCCCTTTTGATGAGGATGATAATGAAGACGACTACTACTGAACGGGTATATCAAACTTACAAACTAATGGAAATACACATTTTATAAATCACAGGCAATGAAGACTGTGGTGTTGCTTAGTAGTACTGTATAATGGACGTAACATTTAGGCCATTTGCCCTTTTGATGAGGATGATAATGAAAACTACTGTTGAATTGACACGACAAACTTACAAACTACCGTGATATAAAGAAATATTTCAAAATTCACAGGCGATGAAGACTTATTGCGTGTGGTGATTAGTGGTATAATGGGCGTAACATCTAGGTCATTTGCCCTTATGATAATAATAAGGTAATGAAAAATGACTACTAAACGAACATGGTGTAATTTTAAATCTGATATAGGCAATTTAGATTTCTACCTTCGATGTCTTCCAAAGTCTGAACGTTATTTTCTGGCTTAGGCCTATACTCGATGCGTGTAGTGAAAGAGCTTATCGAGTCCAAGCTGCACGAATCGCAGAGGATGACGATATATGATGACAGTCGTTCGGGGGGGGGGGGTTCCCGGTCCTATTCACATTGACCGGTGAATCACTCATTCTTTCGTAACACTACAGTGGTTTGAGCAAAGACCCTGTATGAACATCAGCATAGTCAGCAATTCCAGGTAACACGGCGGGGTCTGGACATTTCTCTCATGTCAACTCGCGATGAATCAGCAAGCTATTCTCACACCTGGCCCCCTCCTCCCCCCACCTCCCACCAGGGTCTCTCAACTTGTGGGACGTGGGTTTGCGACCACGGGACCCCAACTGAGTCCGGCATTGCTTCTACTTACTGGTGCCGGGCTCCTTTCAGTTCTCTTTCCTGTAAGCCTCCCTTGGTCAAACTCTTGTTCTCTTCCGACCCCGATGGTATCAGGGTATCCGAGGCTTAGCGACTCTTTCACTTTCCCGCCTTAATTGGCCCTTGTCTAATCAATCCTGATAGCCTCATTCTTCGAGGTGTCAGCCTTCTTTTTCTTTTCTTAATATCTCATGTCTTCTGCTCAAGACCCTCAAGGGCTCATGGCTGGTGAGTTCGGGAGATGGCAACCGTGAGGGTTTCCTGAGCGGGTCCGGTTTTACCCCTTTTTTCCATTGCCTTTAGGACGGACCCTGTCCTCTTTCCGGGAATGGACTGGTCTGTCCGCAATTTCAAGCAGACAATGTTACTCGCAGGGTACCAAAGGGTAAGTATACAAATTTTGGTTCTGAACGGTGAAACGGTGTAGATTTGTGCCAAAGGGCCTAAATGCAGGGAATGGGGTGATCTGTCCGCAATTTCAAGTGGACAGGGTTACCCGCAGGGTTCGAAAGGGTAAGTATACACATTTTGGTTCGGATCGGTGAAACGATAAAGATTTTTGCCAAAGGGCCTAAATGCAGGAAATGGGGTGGTCTGTCCGAAATTTAAGGTGGACAGTGATATTCACAGAGTTACAAAGGGTAAGTATACACATTTTGGTTCAGATCGGTGAAACGGTGTAGATTTTAGCCAAGGGGCCTAAATGCAGGGAATGGAGTGGTCTGTCCACAATTTCAAGCAAGCAGTGTTACTCGCAGGGTACCAAAGGGTAAGTATACAAATTTTGGTTCTGATCGGTGAAACGGTGTAGATTAGGGTCAAAGGGCCTAAATGCAGAGAATGGGGTGGTCTGTCCGAAATTTCAAGTGGACAGGGTTACCCGCAGGGTTGCAAAGGGTAAGTATACAAATTTTGGTTCGGATCGGTCAAACGGTGTAGAAGTTTGCCAAAGGGCCTAAATGCAGGAAATAGGGTGGTCTGTCCGAAATTTTAAGTGGACATTGTTATTCACAGGGTTACATAGGGCAAGTATACAAATTTTGGTTGAGATCGGTGAAACGGTGTAGATTTGGGCCAAAGGGCCTAAATGCAGGGAATGGGGTGGTCTGTTGGAAATTTCAAGTGGACAGGGTTACCCGCAGGGTTCCGAAGGGTAAGTATACAAATTTTGGTTCAGATCGGTGAAACAGTGTGGATTTGTATACATAACAGACCGACAGACAGACAGACAGACAGACAGACAGACAGACAGACAGACAGACAGACAGACAAACATTGAGCTTTATTTATATATATATATAGATTAGTCTTCTGGGTGATTTCTTGTTCTTTTGAAATTTTCTGCTCATTGGTTGTGTTCGAGTCTTGTTATGCTGCTCGTTAAATTTTGTTAAATAGGCTGTGAACGGATGGATTATTGCTATCTTTCTCTATTGGAATGATTTTTCTTTGGCTTAAAGAACTCTTTTTTCATTTGGGGCGGATGTTATTTCACCATTTCTGATTTATTTGTTGGGAAATACTGGTTTTCTTATTTGTAACGAACCTCATGTTTTAATGTTATTACACTTACAAACTATGCCTATTAAAACTTGCATTGCAAAAAGGTGTGGATTTTTGTGGGTTAGGTTCTGCGTTATTTTGCTTAAATAGTATGCCAATTGTTGTCACCAATTGTTTTTTTTGATTGTATAACTTTAAAATGTAAGCTATTCCATTACGTATTTCTGGCCTAGTACAATTGTGATTTCAATTTATGAGTTCTGGACTTGTCTGCGTTGAAGATCCTTGTTGGAAGTGAAAGTATCCAAGGGCCCGGATTATGGACACCTACATCAAGAAACTGGAAACGGCTCCGTACTTGTCTTGAGAAGAAGACATGACTGTATATCATTATTGTAACCTGATTGTACCTGTTTCTGAAAGTCTGTACCCATGCAAGATGCATGTTTGAATTTGCATATATGGTATATTGGGATGTTATTGTTGCAACAACCTTATTAGCCCAGGAATTTTAGTCTAAAAACGGTCAAAACCTTGAATTTATTTTAGTAAAGCTGAAAATTGGTACAGTTGTCCTATTTGATGTTCTTAACAACATATTATAAGTCCCTGGTCTTCCCGTGTCGGCTTCCTGGATTTCGAGCCGTTTGAACTTCTGGAATGCTGGAGAAGTAGGTGGTGTCGCTGGAATGCGCATTGTAAGCGAAAGATTTGGCTTACAGTGCTCTAATATGGCTTAAATTAAAGGAGAAAAAATAAGTGATAAGTTAATTCAAGGGTTGGCATGTTAGCGATACCTCCGGTCTAACAGGAAACGAAACAATGCTGCGATTTTTTTTAAACAAAGTGCCACGTTTTCCTCTTTTTGACGTTTGATGGCAAACTATCAAGAATATCGCAGACAAGTCTATAAAAGTTGTTGGCGACAAAATAAGCTTTCATATGATGTATTTATAATTGATGTGCAAGTAATAGTTACCGAGCTACAGAGATTTAAACAATGGCGCGCGACCTGAATCAGCCCGTGTTGGCGTTGTTTCTCAGCGGCCAACTGACGCGTTCGCCCGCAGCATTGATGCGTCGAATTGGCGGAGCTTCTTGTTTTCTTTTGTTTCTAAATTTTAAACAGTTGATCGTTGGCCGATGTGTGTTATGCCGTATAAGTGTTATTTATTGTGTTGTCATAAAAATGAGTTTTGAAGACTGCATTTTGTGTAAGAAGCCACTTGATGATCCGATGGGCGTTGTTTGTGTTTTAAAAGGTTTTAGAAGGAAAACTAACACCGCAAGAAGTATGCGAAGATCAAGTTGTAACTCGGGTCATGGAGTACATGGAGGACAATATGAAGACTCTGTCAGAAGCTAGCCATACAGCGAAGCTGTGGGCGGAGTACTACAGGCAAGTGGAAATCGTTCGGCTGTTTATTCGGGCAGAAAGAACATCGAATTGGAACCTCAATTTGTACTGCGTATCGAATATGTCGCCATACCTACACGCTGCAGGGCATATTCACAACGCTAAGTCAGCCTACTTGTACCTGCATCAAATACTTAATTTAGATCAGAAGATGCCCGTGGACGAGTACATCAACTTCACGAAGAACGGGTACTTTTCCATCCGACGCTCGCATGATTTTTGGGCTGGAATATGGTCAGATATGGCCATAGAACAGGATCTTATGCGGCCTATGAAATCACGTGGAGGTTTAACAAGAGGACTAGGAGTGGACGGTAGCGCGCTGGCTCACTTTGTCTCGGCGTTTCCACTGTGCATCCCGATCTGTGAAGCTGTAGAAAATGAGTCTGGTATAAAGATAAAATTATCGGAACAGACGTTGAGTTGAGAGACTCACGGCGGAAGCTGGAGAACCGCCACGGAGAAGTGTTTCGCTCGTGGGTAGAAGATTGCTCTCCGTGGGATTTAAATAAAGAATGTCTTCAATCGCTTTCCACTGGCGTAGTTGCAGACAACAGCATCAACTGCGACAAGGATCGAGAAGTTGGTGAAGAAGCAATACAACAAATGGTGGGGAAAAGTTTTGAGGGTCTCAAGCTCGCAAGAAAAAGCAGCGTAGTCCCTTTGTCAGTTGTTGGGTGCCAACTAAAAATTCGTGACGACATCGTCCCGGTCAACCCGCACTAACTTTACATGAGAATTATATGTGTGATGAAATCGGAAGCGGATATCGTGGAGTTCTTGAAGTAAGAGCTTGCACCGACGCTCCAGCTCTCTTCGATTCATCCTTATTGAGAAAAACAGCCAAGTCAGCACTTCAACACATTTTCAAATCTTCAGAAGCCCCCAAAGGTTTTGAAGAACAACTCAAAAAAGTATTTGATGGAGGTCTGCTTTTGCATACCGTTGTATGGCCAAGACCTGCAACGTTTGGTGACATAATCCAGTCCTACAGTTGTACATAAGCAAGCACTATCCTTCAAACGTTACCATTGTGTTTGGCAACTACGATCAGACTCCAAGCACGAAGAACCAGAAGCAGGCACGCCGTGCGGGGAAGCGGACGTCCATAGACATTGTCTTCGATTCCAACATAATGGTTTCCACTTCTCAGGCAGACTTTCTAAGTAACACCAAAAACAAGGGACGGTTCATCTCTACGTTGACAAAGGAGCTTAGAAATGCTGGAGTTGCTGTTCGTCAGGCGACAGGGGACGCAGGTACACACATTGTCGACGTAGCGTTGTCTCTAGATGCCGAAGATCATGCTGTTACTGTTAAAGCGTCAGGCATTGATATCCTATGCATGTTGTTGGCAAAAGCAAGAGAGAACAACATCATCCATTTTTACAGTCCTGGAAACTCAAAATCTCTAGGAAAGTTTTCCCTATCACAAACATTCAGGAAGATATCGGCGAGATGAAAAGTTGTGTGCTATTTGCATATGCCGCGAGCGGATGTGACACAACTTCGGCTATTTTTAGCAAAGGGAAGAAGCGTCCATGGGGCATTCTCAAAAACAACGAAGATCTTCGGAAAACTGTCGAAGTTTTCAATCAGCCTGGCGCATCCAAGGATGATATCAAGATAGCTGGAGAAAAATTTGTTCTGGAGTTGTTCAACGGAAAGGGCTTCAATTATCTAAACGAGCTTCGTGTGCATCTGTATGGATGGACTATCGCAAGACAGACAGTTACTTCTTCGTTCGATTTGGCCACTTTGCCGCCAACGTCCGACGCATGCCGGCAACATTCACTGCGTACATATTTGCAGATATATATTATTTTCAGTATGTTGTTACACCATTTTACTTTGCTGTAATAAAATTAACATTTTCTTTTGTTTACAAATTGGTTTCTAACAAAAAATATTTGAATTATTTGATAAATAATACATTATAAACTGCATTAGTTTTAAGTAGAAATATCTACTCCGATATTCGCACTACTTTTTACTTAAGATAGTTGCTCTCCTAAAAATGGCATTAAAATAATAATTTATGATCGTCAATTCACAAATGGTTACATATTAAAACATTAATTTTGTTTACCTAGCTCAATAAAGCATATAAAAAACGCACCGAGAAAACCTCATAGAATGAAGAGATGTCGATTGGTGGGGGGAGGGGGTGGACTCAAAATGCGAAATTGAATTATTTTCACTATTAGGGACAGATGTACAAAAATAGTGATTTTCATTAAAAGCACTCAAAAGAATTCGATTTTTTTTGGTGGTGGGGGTGGGGGTGGGGGGTGAGTAGGGGGATTTTTGAGAGGGGTGGGTTTAAGCGTGAAATATTTTGAAAAGAGGGGAAGCACTTCATTTATCATAGAGAAAGGAAGCTCCTGTCGGTTGTAACAATGCAAAATCAGCGCCCGTCCCGGTCGCAGTGTGTGTGTGTAGCGCAGACGGAGAAGAGAATGACGTAACAATCTTTTGTTTACACCACTATAGCTCGGCAACTATTATTCGGACATCAATTATAAATACATCAAATGAAAGCTTAGTTTGTCGCCAACAACTTTTATAAAATCCTCGTATGCGATATTCGTGATAGTTTGCCAACAAACGTCAAAAAAAAAAAAAGAAGAACGTGGCACTTTTTTTTAAATTTCCCGGCATTTTTTCGTTTCCTGTTAGACCGGAAGTATCGCTAGCATGCCAACCCATAAATTACCGTATAGATTATTTTTTCTCCTTTAATTTAAGCCATGTTAGAGCACTTTAAGCCAAATCGTTCGCATACAATGCGCATTCCAGCGACACCACCTACTTCTCCAGCATTCCAGGAGTTCAAACGGCTGTAAATCCAGGAAGCCGACACGGGATGACCGGGGACTTTTAATATGTTGTTAAGAACATCAAATAGGACAACTGTACCCATTTTCAGCTTTACTAATTTTTTTTTTCAAGGTTAAAACCTAAAATTCCTGGGCTAAGTCCAATTTCACTTTCAAGGAGAATTGCTGTATTTAATAAAGGAATTTGTAATGGATTAAAGATTCAAAAGCAAGATCACCAAGATGACTAACACAATCTCGTTTTGTGTGTCCTTAAATAATCAAAATTACAAATGTGCGACAATTAATAATTCTCTTGTATGTGTGTGGAAGGGGTTAAACTTTAATATCTTGGCGTTTAATGCCCAAGAGGTTTTATACAGTTTTCCAGATTTTCTTCCACCTCTAAAACCTGCCGCCCTGAGCAGCTGCCTTGATTGTTTCCCCGTAATTACGGGCCTGAATACAGTAAATGACCCTATATTGTAAGCACGACCTTAAGGGACCAGTGTTTTACTAGTCATCAAAGAAAACCTTGTTTTAGGGGATGAAATCCGCTATCGGTGTTGCAATGTATAAACATTTATTCAGAACGGGCTTTCATATTGTCACTGCAAGTGAGGTGGCGAAAATAGTAGCCAGCCCAACCACTTTTGATAGTGTTGGGTAAACATACGGTTTTTACAATAGGCATAACCATATTGAAAAAAGGAGCCATGTTTCCATTGGTGGTCTAGTGCATGACACCATTAGAACCATATACCGTATTTTTGAATATAAATACATATTATGTCAGAAACATTAAAGAAGTTTTCTATTGTGACATTTGTCAGTTGATTATCAGAAACTTCAATTTATGAGATAACTGGTGACAATGACCAATCGAATATGAACATTCTCGGAATTCCAGGGCGGGGGGCACGGCCCCACCTTGCCCCTCCCTGCGGGCGTCCATGTCTAATGCACTTTAAATATGCTGCGGTTTAATAACAGGGGAGAATGAATTGTTTTTTTATGGCCCCTCACGAACCAATGATACCTTGCTTAGCTCAACACTTCTCTCTGATTATGAAACAGGCAGTCGTCTTTGTCAACTCAATAAAATACGTAAGAAAAGACCCCTACACGCACATTGCAGCAGTATCATAAAATAAACAGGTTGTCAGCTGGTTTGACATAACGGCATCAGCCACTGCCTTCTAAATCGTACTGTGCCCAACTCTAGGAATGGGTATTACAAGATTCAGACACCTAGATATCAAGGGAAAGGCTACAGCCGCTTTTGAAAGTTGAGATATTTGAATATCGCGCTACATTGCTTCTCGAAGCAATTGGAAAGAATTTACCGATACTTGCATGTCAAGTGACGTAGCGAGTAATAGCAGAGGTCGAGGCTATTTATTGATTAAATAGTTAACCATGGAGTAGAGACTTGAGACATGGATCAGATTACTGGCACGGCCAAATGAATGAGAATGCAATTAGTATCAAGTAAATCGGACCAGGGATACCAGAGATATGATGATTTCCAGATATCAGCTGATGACGCGTGACCCAGGCAGTTTTGAATAAAAGCCGGCCGGCCGAGGCATCGATAGCTCACTTCAACACAAGCACTTGCAGAGCAAGTTGCTGCTACGCTGAGCCAAGGCACATGGTTGCCGGATCTACACAGAAGTAATTTTCAAAGTTGTGATAGTCACAAAAAGTGCTGCGCTACGAAGTGGAACTTAGTAAGTTTCCGGCGAGGAGAATCACTGAGGTGATTGAATTTTTTTTTCTACAGACATTAGTGGAAATATTTATGTTTCTACATGGACATATGCTGGACTTTGTCTAGAATTAGTACTTTGTCACAGTCCAGTAATAACATAATACTTGGATGTTTAAGTCCATTTCAGTCAGTTTTCATATTGGTAACTTGTTAACCACTTCGATCTATCAGTACACTGAAGACCAGTCTGTCACGGTGGTGTTCATTAGTCTACGCAAGGGAAACTACAGGTTGCTTAGCGCATGGTAGATGGTGTTAAACCATGCCCAGGGAACGATCTTCAGAACAGCCGTTGATTGGTTAGACTGTCAGTGTCTTCTTGTATTGATAAGATTACCGTGAGTTATGTTACAACTGACATATCTAAGAATAGATCACTTAGATCTGACCCCATTTAAACAAACTGTTATGGCTTTGATAGAAGCCCATATTAAAATGGAACAACAGTTAATTCAAACGTCAAGAGATACTACCACTATGTCTTACTAGACGGATTGTGGGTATATAATGGCGGCCGATACAAGGATTATACATGCTTGTCCGATAGGGCATGTCTATGGATAAATCTGGTACAGACCAGGTTCACTACGCTTCAAGACCATCAAGAAATGTAAGCCACATTTGAATTATATTATGCCTAGCTAATTGGAACAAACTATTTTTCTGCAGATGACCAACACATTTATTTATTTATTTATTTATCTTCGTATTTAAATCTTGCAATGATTTACGCAAGACTTGTTAGAGTTATTCTGAGTATTTTCAGCACTCAGAACAGTTTAGGATCGATGACCGAGCATTTCGAGCATTTATTTGAATATTTCATATTTTTGGGAAATCACGGTAATCAGCCGATGTAACTGTAAAAGTTAATAATTATTTTTGTTGAGGAATGGATATTTTTTCCATATTCGAAGGTTCGAACATGTGGATTCTCACATAATGAGATGATAGTTAAACATTTTTAAAATAATATAACAAATAATAATAATAATAATCCACTAATGATAATAATAATAATTTTTATAATTTTTCTAAATAATTCTTGGATATTATATTTTCTAATAATCATATGTATTGAGAGAGAGCCTATGAAGTAGTTTAATCATTTCTAGTTTGGAACAGGAGATTTTCCGAAGGAGAGTGGTTAGCGCAAGCCCGCATTCAACCAACATGTCAGTTCTGGTTGAACAGTTGATATTTGCAATGAGCAAAGTATATTTTTCAGATAACACGGAGAGGCATGAAACGGGAAGCAATTGATAATTGTATCAAATAGGATATTTTTGTATTTATATAAAATCATGACGTAAATACACTCGAAAGTGAAATAAAGATTTTCATAAGTATGGTAAATTCACGGGTTGAACTGAATGGTAAAATAAAATAAACTTGTAAGTTTATTAATCTTCCAGTGTTGATAACAAGCAGAGGCTTGATTTATTGTATAAATTTTGGGAAGAAAATTTATGTGTGTGGAGTAGTTGAAATGCCATTCCCAGGTGCGCATGTTTAAGTCGCAGGAATGAAGAGGTTTTTTCGAGCATCAATCAAATAGCAGGTTCGATGGCTCAGGTTTATAGAAGGACTATTGGAACTACACATTTCGTCGTATGAATGACCCGAAGGTTATTTCTTGAAACCATCAGTTCTTATTTCAACCTTGTTTACGAATTCCATTTAGACTTTGATTTTGCTAGAACCCGGATTTGTCATGATAGTAGTTTATTCTTCTTCAGAGGAAGACCTTTGCCGTTGTTGTTGTAATATTGTGTTCTTACACAAATAATAGAATGGGCCACTGCCAATTAAAAATAATTCTTTAACCACGAATAATTTGAAGGATAATTTCAATCCTAGTGCTATGAACTAAATGAGTTTATTTTAAAACTACAATTCTTATTTCCGCATTCTGTCGAAGAATTGCAAGTTGTGAAAATTGCTAAATAATGGCCATGAAAATAAATATTTTTCTTAATGATGATTCCAAGTGGAAAATTGAATAGTTGAATGGTTCAACAATTTATTGATCAAGTTGATGATTCAGAAATCATATATTTTGTTAGGAACTTGAAGTTCATAATCGAGTCACTTCTCGAAATGTTTAATGTCAGAAGAACAATTAATTTTTGTTGTGCTTCGCACAAGTTCTTCGATGCTATGCTCAAGGTCAAATACTTTTCAGATGTTATTAATATGTGTAGATAATTTGTGTTGCTTCAATGATAACAATATTCTTCGACAATATTTTTGAAACTGGAAAAATAAGTGAAAGTTAAAAATTCTATGAACATTTATTCTACGAGTGTTAATATTATGTAAAAATTCAAACAGTGAACTACGATATTTCCAGTAGAGACAATTACATTTGAACTGGATTTAATCATAAATAATTTTGGAACACAGTCTACAGGACTAACAATCAGACTTGTGTTTCCAAAAAATAATTGTCAAATGTGTTTGGAAAATTTCTGTATATTGTGTAAATAGGAGTGTGGATCGCCACACGTGAGTGATGCTGCTTTGAGCATCTTTGCAGTCAATTTTAAATTCAAAATAAACTGAGATAATTTTACTTGATGTGTTATACCCAATTGAATCTCCTTCTATCCTTATTGTTGCATTGAGCCAAAAATCAGTAAAGCATTTTTTTTATTTGATGTCGTTTTTGCGATTTGCTTTAACCCATTTGGCGCTCCGGGATATTTTGACTCTCGTGCTGACTGATTATTGGTAAATTGCATCTGTGGTCGTGCGGACTCCGGTCTAAACGGGCACATAAAATAAGATAGAGAGAGAAATGGCTTCGAACGTGGGTCTCGATTTAGACATGGTCAATCGCATGCCGATTTAAATTGTGATAATTTTTATAGAAATATTTTGGGAGTTGGGAGATGTCTGGTTTGGATGAATAAATTAGTAGGAAACCCAATTAGTGGGGAAAATTAAAAATTTAACTGGATTAGTAATTAGAATGGGTTTGATTATTTTTGATAATGGCTTAACCATTAGGGCGTCAGTAAATTCAGTAGTAAACGTTCGATGACTGGACATACGCATTATTAGAATCCAGGTGGAGGATATTTGAGAACTTGCATATTTTTTCTTGTGATATTGTGGAAAATGTAATTCGTAAAAGTAGAGAATTTTGTTTTTCCATCACGTCGACATTAGGACAAATCTCATTTTATTACAGTGTTCCAATTAGCTATTCATATTTCTTGTTCTAGTTATAAGCTTGTGTTTGCCGATATTGTATACCCCTAAGCTTTGAATAATAATTGAAATTATGGAAGAAATGATGAGAATGATGAGGAGTTTGGAGGAGAGTTCAAAAGAAGCTGGACTGCGTGTAGCAGCCATTATGAAAGAAAATACTGAGGCTTTGGAAAGGAAACTTAAAGAAAATTCTGATAAACTTAAAGAAAGTTTAAACGATAAACTTAAAGAAAATTCTGATTCCTTAGAAAATAAACTTAAAGAAAATTCTGATTCTTTAGAAAATAAACTTAAAGAAAATTCTGATTCTTTAGAAAGCAGGTTAAAAGATAACTTGAAAGAAAGTTTAGATGAAAAACTTAAGGAAAATTCTGATTCTTTAGAAAATAAACTTAAAGAAAATTCTGATTCTTTAGAAAATAAACTTAAAGAAAGTTTAAATGATAAACTTAAAGAAAGTTCTGATTCTTTAAAAGATAATTTGAAAGAAAATTTAAACAGTAAATTTAATTCTATGGAGAGTAAATTTAAAGAGAATTCCGAAATTTTGAAAATGACACTTGAGAGTAAAATGAACAAATTATGCGAAAAAACACATGAGCTCGAAACTTCATTAGCTACTAACGCAAGTTTAATGGACGATAAATTTCGCGATGCCGATCTTCGATCTCAAAGCTTAGCTGATAGGATAGAACATGGTCTCAGGAAAGTTGGTGAAGACATGATCAACCTAGAAGTCAGAGTGAAGAAGGAGAGTAATGAGATGGGAATTCTAGTTGTTCAACGGTTGACAGAACAATTCAAGGAACTTGTAATGGGAGAAATAAGAGAAGGTGTGATTAGTGAGTTGCAAACTGAAATTAAAACCACAGTTGTCAATGAAATTAAAGACACACTCAAGCTGGAGAACCAAGAGGGAATCAAGGAGATTAGGGAATCTTTGTCATCCCATATTCAAATAATTTCCAAAGATATCCAAGCAACTCAGAAGGACATCTCAGATATGACAGGGTCATTGAAAAGTCATGAGGCTGTTATGAACCAGATATCCACTGATGTTAAGGAGAATTGTAAGGAAACTGAAGCAATTAAGACAATGGCAGAAGAAAACCAGAAGGAACTTGAGGCTATGAAAACGAAAATCAAGGATGAGAAACAGTCTGACCATCTGTTGAAAATGCCAATTGTAAGGGGAAAGGAACAGATACAGATAAATCTAGGAGGAGCTAGAGAAACTGACAGTCAAAGACAGGATGAGGTCAGGACAGTATTTCAATCCAACCCCATAACTGTATTTAAGAATGTAGAGGATAAGCCTTCTAAATTTTCAGGGCGAGATTCTGTGACACCCGTGGAATTTTTGAGAGAAGCAGGTGATTACCTGAAAGATTCCAAGATCCCTAAAGAAAGACAGATCCGAGTGATAGGGACATTTTTGGAAGGTCCTGCACTTCTTTGGTTCAGGGCATTTAGATCCACTCTAACCACTTTTGAGGAGTTTTCTCGTGGGTTATTGAAAAAGTTTTGGTCCCCGGAAACCCAACAGCAAGTCAGAGCAGAATTATATTCTAAGAGATTCTCGACGTCACAACCTACTCGATACTCTACGTACTTTTCTGGACAGCTTTCTAAACTTCAACATTTAGATCCGCCGATGCCAGATAACGAATTGATTACTGCGTTAATACGTCAGTTTCCAGCAGACGTCCAGAGGACTTTGATAGCTGCTGACATATATAATATGGAGCAATTTGACGAGGTATTACAGAAGCTGGATCATACGAACGCTCAATTCTTCCATCAGAAGGGAGGAAAGAGTAACAACGCTGTGTACGCTGTTATGGCTGATAGTTGTTCTCAAACACCTCGAGAAATTCGAGAGGGGCGAGAAGAGAAAACGCCGAGGGAAGATTCAAATAAGAGAGGATGGAATCAGTACAGTAACAGATACAGTTACAAGCCTTATGCGAGACCAGATGGTGGAAATCGATACAATACTCGATGGAGAAGGCCACGAGATAGTCAAGGAAGATACCAGGAAAGAAGATACTATGGTCGAAACAACTACAATAACAGAGGGAATGTGGATACTCGTCAGTCCAATGAAGAGTTCAACAAGGAGACGAGGAAAAACTTAGAAGCAAGACACCAAGATAACTTGCAGTTTATGGAGCAGAGGCCCAATGAACCAGGTCCATCGGGAACACAACAATCCCGGGGGAATGGAAACGAAAAAACAACAACTTCGAATTCACAGTAGAAGATAGAATTTTGAACACTTTCACTTCCAGAATTATTAAATGGCAAGCAGAGGATGATGACTTAATTCAACAGAATGACGAACGGAAAGAAATGGGTACAAGAATTAGAATGCCAGTCATATCATGCGAAGTATTCGGTATGCCTGTCGATACTTTGATTGATACTGGGGCTATGCTTTGTCTTGTGAGTGAGAAGCTTTATATTCTGTGGAAGCTCAAAGAGAATTTAGAGGAAATTCCAGTATCAGGAATTAAGATCCAAGGAATAATACCCAACAAAATATCTCTGTGCAAAACACAATTATATTTATGTATTACGATTGGAGGACATGATTTCCGACATGTGTTTGTAGTAATGAAGGACATGGCTTTTGACATGATATTGGGAGCAGATTTCATTCAGAAATATCAAGCAGTGATAGACATGAAGACAGAGACGATCAAATTCAAGAATACCGAAGAGATTAACTTCGAGGGAAAAGAAGAGGAAGACATCGAGGGAGATGCTCAATGATCTCTGATTTTTCATGAAGCTGAAGGAAGAGAAGTCTACACTGAGAAGGAGTCCCCAGAGCTAGGGAAAATTTTGGAAGAGTATCACGATATTTTTGATATTAAACCTGGTGAAATTAAAGATTTTGAATATCGTATTCGTGTAAATGATGATGCACCTTTTCATGCTAAATTGTATCCGGTTGCGGAAAAGCATCGAGAAAGGGTAAAAGTGCTTATCAAGGAGATGGAAAGCAACAATGTGATTGAAAAGTACATACATCTTATGTCAATCCATTGGCAGTAGTGTCTAAGCAAGATGGAAGTCTGAGACTATGTTTAGACGCGCGAAATTTGAATTCAAGATTACTGCCAGAGTATGACAGACCACCAATCATTAGGGAACTGTTAAGGAAATTCCAAGGCAAGGTCTGGTTCTCTAATATTGATCTCACTTCGTCCTACCATCACATTAGGCTTAGTGAAGATTCTAAGAAGTTTACAGGATTTATGTTTGACCAGCAGACATATGTATTCCGCCGTCTACCATTTGGAGTTAAAACATCTGGATCAGTTTTGATCAGAGCACTGGAACAAAATTTGAGTCCTGAGGTAAAAGAGATAGCAATTCGTTATATAGATGATATCTTAATTGCATCCGAGACTAAAGAGGAACATTTGTTACATCTTCAGATGTTATTCGCAGATTTGAGAAAAGCGAATTTTAAAGTAAACCTTCGAAAATGTCAGTTCTTTCGAAAGGAAATAAAATTTTAGGGTCACATTTTGGATGGAGAAGGATACCGTCCCAATGAGACGAAGATACAGGCAATTGCAAATTTCCCTAGACCTACTAGAGTGAAGAATGTCCGCAGTTTTCTCGGGACATGCCAATTCTTTGCAGGGCATTGTCCAAACTTCACCAAGACGGTTGCGCCATTGCAGGAATTATTAAAGAAAGGAAACAAATGGAAATGGGATGAAGATTGTGAACAATCATTTCAAGATGCCAAGAGGTTATTGGTAAACAGCGTGAAATTGGAGTATCCTGACTTTACCAAGAATTTCATCATAGAATCTGATGCATCCACCGTAGGGATTGGAGCTATTCTTCTTCAAGAAGATGACGACCACAAGAGACATTACCTGGCGTTCAATAGCAGGAAACTTCGTCCATCAGAAAGGAATTATTACACCACAGAGTTAGAAGCACTTGCTGTAATATTCGCGTTGGAGTCTTGGAAGAAAATGTTAATTGGACATTCAGTCATTGTGAGGACTGATCACCACGCATTGGAGTTTATCTTGAGAACAAACTTTGCCAGTGATAGGATAACTAGATGGTCACTTTTTATTCAACAATTCAACCTAGTTATTGAACACACTCCTGGAAAGTTGAACGTGGGAGCTGATTTATTGAGTGAGCAGTGGAGTCTGCATCTAAGGTTTTTCAAGTTAACCTGACGCAGGAGGATGAAGATACCTTGAGAAGGTTAAGGTTGTTGCATTTATCCCAGAGGAGAGACCGACGTCTTAGAAACATTTTTCGTTTTCTACAGGGAGACATGGATCCAAATGATGATGATTTTGTGGAAACTGAAAGAATTTCAAGAGATTTTATGATGTTAGATGGTTTAATCTACAAGTTTGCAGATCCCGACCATACGAAGCTGAGAGTAGTGATACCTCCACGAATGCAAAAACCCATTATCTGGATGGCACATCGAATCGCAGGTCATGCTGGAGTAGATAAGTCGGTCAACATGATTCAAGAGAAATTTTCGTGAGAGCGAATGCGACAAACTGTCAGGAACACTATTCGAGAGTGCGACTTATGCCAAAGGAGTAAACATAATTCTAGATTATTGAGAGAATTACCAAGGCCTATTATTCCTTCTAAGCCTTGTGAAATCTTCGCGACTGATTTATATGGTCCTCTCCCAAAGTCTAAAAGAGGTAACCGATATATTCTGGTGACCATGGATGTATTCAGCAAATACACTATGTTACACCCAATCCAGAAGGCAAACGCAAAATATTGTGCGAAGAGAATTAGAGACAACGTAATTCCGGAAGCAGGCAAACCGGAATTCCTTTTATCAGATCGTGGACCTCAATTTACATCTTTAGAATTTCGAACCGTCATGAATAATCTTGGGATTAAACAATTGTTTTGTTCTATTAGACATCCTGAGAGCAATCCAGCAGAACGCGTGATGGCTGAAATAGCAAAATTTTGCCGCCTCTATTGTCCAAATGAGCATTGGAAATGAATGGATGTTCTCTCTTTAGCATCCGAATCCATCAACTCTACAATTCATGAGAGTACTGGACAGATTCCCATGCTGCTTCATCATGGAATTAAACCAACAAGATTATGGGATCGAATCATCTCTATTCCACCTGAGATTGAACCAAGTCGTCAGATGAGGGAAACTCTAGCTTTAGACAAGTTGAGGAGCCAAGCTGAGAAAAGAGAGCGCAGAGTGAGAGGAAAGCGTTTTCGCAGACCCTTGCGCGTAGGAACTCTTGTTTTAGTGAAAAGACCTACACCCTCTGACGTGCAAAATCGAGTGTACTCGAAGTTTGCAAGCCTTTACGCTGGACCCTATCGTATTGTGGAAGTAAACAACAATGTAAGCTATGAAGTCGCTAATACACGAACTGGTAACATCGTGGGAACTTATAATGCATCGAATTTGAAGATTTATTATTCAAGAACCAGATAATTTAATGTGTAGATAGGAAAAATAAAAATTTTTCAATTTTTATTTTTTGCTAGGTGTGGGGTGGATGTGCCCAACTCTAGGAATGGATATTCCAAGATTCAGACACCTAGATATCAAGGGAAAGGCTACAGCCGCTTTTGAAAGTTGAGATATTTGAATATCGCGCTACATTGCTTCTCGAAGCAATTGGAAAGAATTTACCGATACTTGCATGTCAAGTGACGTAGCGAGTAATAGCAGAGGTCGAGGCTATTTATTGATTAAATAGTTAACCATGGAGTAGAGACTTGAGACATGGATCAGATTACTGGCACGGCCAAATGAATGAGAATGCAATTAGTATCAAGTAAATCGGACCAGGGATACCAGAGATATGATGATTTCCAGATATCAGCTGATGACGCGTGACCCTGGCAGTTTTGAATAAAAGCCGGCCGGCCGAGGCATCGATAGCTCACTTCAACACAAGCACTTGCAGAGCAAGTTGCTGCTACGCTGAGCCAAGGCACATGGTTGCCGGATCTACGCAGAAGTAATTTTCAAAGTTGTGATAGTCACAAAAAGTGCTGCGCTACGAAGTGGAACTTAGTAAGTTTCCGGCGAGGAGAATCACTGAGGTGATTGAATTTTTTTTTCTACAGACATTAGTGGAAATATTTATGTTTCTACATGGACATATGCTAGAATTTGTCTAGAATTAGTACTTTGTCACAGTCCAGTAATAACCTAATACTTGGATGTTTAAGTCCATTTCAGTCAGTTTTCATATTGGTAACTTGTTAACCACTTCGATCTATCAGTACACTGAAGACCAGTCTGTCACGGTGGTGTTCATTAGTCTACGCAAGGGAAACTACAGGTTGCTTAGCGCATGGTAGATGGTGTTAAACCATGCCCAGGGAACGATCTTCAGAACAGCCGTTGATTGGTTAGACTGTCAGTGTCTTCTTGTATTGATAAGATTACTGTGAGTTATGTTACAACTGACATATCTAAGAATAGATCACTTAGATCTGACCCCATTTAAACAAACTGTTATGGCTTTGATAGAAGCCCATATTAAAATGGAACAACAGTTAATTCAAACGTCAAGAGATACTACCACTATGTCTTACTAGACGGATTGTGGGTATATAATGGCGGCCGATACAAGGATTATACATGCTTGTCCGATAGGGCATGTCTATGGATAAATCTGGTACAGACCAGGTTCACTACGCTTCAAGACCATCAAGAAATGTAAGCCACATTTGAATTATATTATGCCTAGCTAATTGGAACAAACTATTTTTCTGCAGATGACCAACACATTTATTTATTTATTTATTTATCTTCGTATTTAAATCTTGCAATGATTTACGCAAGACTTGTTAGAGTTATTCTGAGTATTTTCAGCACTCAGAACAGTTTAGGATCGATGACCGAGCATTTCGAGCATTTATTTGAATATTTCATATTTTTGGGAAATCACGGTAATCAGCCGATGTAACTGTAAAAGTTAATAATTATTTTTGTTGAGGAATGGATATTTTTTCCATATTCGAAGGTTCGAACATGTGGATTCTCACATAATGAGATGATAGTTAAACATATTTAAAATAATATAACAAATAATAATAATAATAATCCACTAATGATAATAATAATAATTTTTATAATTTTTCTAAATAATTCTTGGATATTATATTTTCTAATAATCATATGTATTGAGAGAGAGCCTATGAAGTAGCTTAATCATTTCTAGTTTGGAACAGGAGATTTTCCGAAGGAGAGTGGTTAGCGCAAGCCCGCATTCAACCAACATGTCAGTTCTGGTTGAACAGTTGATATTTGCAATGAGCAAAGTATATTTTTCAGATAACACGGAGAGGCATGAAACGGGAAGCAATTGATAATTGTATCAAATAGGATATTTTTGTATTTATATAAAATCATGACGTAAATACACTCGAAAGTGAAATAAAGATTTTCATAAGTATGGTAAATTCACGGGTTGAACTGAATGGTAAAATAAAATAAACTTGTAAGTTTATTAATCTTCCAGTGTTGATAACAAGCAGAGGCTTGATTTATTGTATAAATTTTGGGAAGAAAATTTATGTGTGTGGAGTAGTTGAAATGCCATTCCCAGGTGCGCATGTTTAAGTCGCAGGAATGAAGAGATTTTTTCGAGCATCAATCAAATAGCAGGTTCGATGGCCCAGGTTTATAGAAGGAGTATTGGAACTACACATTTCGTCGTATGAATGACCCGAAGGTTATTTCTTGAAACCATCAGTTCTTATTTCAACCTTGTTTACGAATTCCATTTAGACTTTGATTTTGCTAGAACTCGGATTTGTCATGATAGTAGTTTATTCTTCTTCAGAGGAAGACCTTTGCCGTTGTTGTTGTAATATTGTGTTCTTACACAAATAATAGAATGGGCCACTGCCAATTAAAAATAATTCTTTAACCACGAATAATTTGAAGGATAATTTCAATCCTAGTGCCATGAACTAAATGAGTTTATTTTGAAACTACAATTCTTATTTCCGCATTCTGTCGAAGAATTGCAAGTTGTGAAAATTGCTAAATAATGGCCATGAATATAAATATTTTTCTTAATGATGATTCCAAGTGGAAAATTGAATAGTTGAATGGTTCAACAATTTATTGATCAAGTTGATGATTCAGAAATCATATATTTTGTTAGGAACTTGAAGTTCATAATCGAGTCACTTCTC
This sequence comes from Meconema thalassinum, assembly GCA_946902985.2. Classification (NCBI taxonomy): domain Eukaryota; kingdom Metazoa; phylum Arthropoda; class Insecta; order Orthoptera; family Tettigoniidae; genus Meconema; species Meconema thalassinum. Next base: position 226,092,926 of record OX336395.1, on the reverse strand, counting down.
GAAATGTTTAATGTCAGAAGAACAATTAATTTTTGTTGTGCTTCGCACAAGTTCTTCGATGCTATGCTCAAGGTCAAATACTTTTCAGATGTTATTAATATGTGTAGATAATTTGTGTTGCTTCAATGATAACAATATTTTTCGACAATATTTTTGAAACTGGAAAAATAAGTGAAAGTTAAAAATTCTATGAACATTTATTCTACGAGTGTTAATATTATGTAAAAATTCAAACAGTGAACTACGATATTTCCAGTAGAGACAATTAAATTTGAACTGGATTTAATCATAAATAATTTTGGAACACAGTCTACAGGACTAACAATCAGACTTGTGTTTCCAAAAAATAATTGTCAAATGTGTTTGGAAAATTTCTGTATATTGTGTAATTAGGAGTGTGGATCGCCACACGTGAGTGATGCTGCTTTGAGCATCTTTGCAGTCAATTTTAAATTCAAAATAAACTGAGATAATTTTACTTGATGTGTTATACCCAATTGAATCTCCTTCTATCCTTATTGTTGCATTGAGCCAAAAATCAGTAAAGCATTTTTTTTTATTTGATGTCGTTTTTGCGATTTGCTTTAACCCATTTGGCGCTCCGGGATATTTTGACTCTCGTGCTGACTGATTATTGGTAAAATGCATATGTGGTCGTGCGGACTCCGGTCTAAACGGGCACAATACGTTGTCTGGCACGCTACTCACATTATTTGGGAAATAAAAGAAACGCTCTTTCACTTAGCTTTGACCTTGAAATACACATGTTCTAGCCAATAATATCATTCCCTTGGGAATGTCATAGATTACAGTAGCACACATTGTACTGCGTAACGCAGACTGATTGAAAGCATTGAAAGATAGCTACAAAAACTCATATACATGACAATGGTGACACCAACCTTTCCTTCAAGCTAGTGCAAACGATACGTTGATATGACCAGCTTCTAAATAACTAAATTAAATAAAGATGCCTGCCTAAAGGAATGTGCAAGTGAGACCTCTTATATTAATATACCCCTGCGTCCATCCGTACATACAAATGATTGGATGTCGTCTCACTTACATGTCTTCAGATTTTGTTCACATTCGAGCCTCGCCTGAGATGATGTGGCGAGTTGCTTGGCTCAGCTGCAAGCCATCTCATCAGGTATTGTAAGCGTACTTCATCCTCCGCTCTCCCAAATCATTTCAAAATTATTCCATAGCAGCTTCCTTGGCAAATGGATAATCTGGTACGACGTGTAGTTGGGTTCGACTCATTGTCGACATCATCGTGAAAAATGCGTAGATTTCACAGAATTTACAGCTATTACTTGTGATGTCAATACTCACTGGCTCTACACAGTTGCGGTAATGTAGCAAAAATGGCCATGTGGTACCGCTGCACAGACTTTATATTTATCACGTAAGTGCTAACGTGCTGACTTAAAACTGAGTGTATGTTACACACGTGATCCGACAATATCTCGTTAATCAGTTTTCACAAAAATAAATCAGCTCACTGCTCAAGTTCACAAAGTTTATAAATCACTTTTTATACAATATTAAGAAGAAGAATACTTATCAATTTGCAGATTTTCAATTTTCACAGGCGGCCATGTGATCGCAAGATGTCCTGGGTTCTGACATACAATAACCCAATTCTGTTCGTTCAAAAACGTTGAAAATATTACACGATGATAAACAACAATTATTATACGCCACACCGGCGATAATTACACAGTTCAGCAATTATTTGCGGCTTCAATATTACTTCAAATATAGCGTCCACGTTTAGATGTCGGACAATACACTCACTGCCATCGTAATGTACAGGCCATCATGCAGCGACTCTTAACGATTGATCAGCTGATCGGTAGGGGGTAGAGAAGGCGACCATTTTGCTTTGTGCTGTGTTGTTTATATCTTTTATGAATGAGTATCCGCGTGAAAATTGATACTTGAGAACGCTTCTACTTACGTCATCTAGAATGAGGATTATTTATTTTCTGAAACAAATGTTCATTTTGTAGGTAGGTTATTGTACATACGCAAATTTTGCATTGCATGTTTGTCATCACACATGAGGTTATGTTTTAGTTATGACCTCTATATCACTTATTATTCCGACTCATACAAGGTTTTTAGGATGGTAATAAAATGTTGTTAGTTCAGGAAACCTCCTTCCCAGGTCGCAGGTATGTCAAAAGTTTGTTTATAGCAACTACCGGTATTATGAAAGAAATGATAATGTGGCTTGTTAGTTAATATGGTTTCAATTATTGTAAGAAGTTCCCAATCTTCAGCCTATGCTAGGACTGGAAACATTTCTAATATGATAATGCTGATGTTAAGTTAGTTACCGTATGTAAATCAGAGGAGCGATATCCAGTATTCAGTAGGCCTATCTACTGAAGTCAGTCCAAGTTACATTATTTGTGAGCTGGTCTCTCGATCAAGCTCAAGTGAATATGGTAATGTTTTCGTGGCAGCATTTGTGTAGGCTACTGCATTTACATCAATGGGATTGTTAGCACCTGGTGTATGTACTGTAGGTTATTGATACCTTTTTTCAAAATTACAACCAATTGTAAATTCCTGATGCAAGAAACAAGTTAGATTGAGTCATAGAAAATAAGTGCTATTAGGATAGGCCCTGTTTAAGTCACCTTGAGGGTGGCCTGTGTATTGATTACAGTTAGAGATAGGTTACATTGTGCTTTGTCATCCACGAGCAGTTTAGGACGTGATCTGATGAATAGCCAAGAGTGATGTGGGGTTTTCTCAGGCGCCTACCATAAACCTTTCCAAAGCGGTGAACAACGAGAAAATGGCCAAGAATAGATCTTATTCTCGACTTCAAAATACTGCAATTTAGCCCTGTTTGTGTGTTTCAACGTCCTAGTAAATGTACCGGCAATGTACCATCTTGTTCACTTGCAAAATGCCAGCTACATAGGCCGGATTCGAACAAGCGGAGCGATAATTAGGCGTATGTAGTGGTAACGGATGGAAGTGCCAATCGGCCCTAAATAGCATTGCTATTTTTCTACGTCTTGAAGCGAGAGCGTAATTTATATTAGGTTTGAAGAGACTGCGTGTGTAGGGAGCTATCTGACTGCTGCTGCGACTATAACGACCGTACGCTTGACGTCACAGTAGGAGCCTTACGGCCTGTACATTACGATGGCAGTGATGCACTGAGCACGTCCTTACACCACAATGGCTTGATACAAGACCAACTTGGGTAGGTGACGGAAGTTCGGTCGGTGCCACATGAGTCAATAGCGTAACCAATTATCCCATCTTCGCATAACTGCGAGGCTATGCCGTAGGTTTGCAACATTCCATAAATCCAAAATAATTCAAAGTAATTCAAATATTGCTCAAAATCTTCTAATAATACTTTCATTCAGGATTAAACAAAATATAAATTGCCAGGCAAATCGAATCAAATTAGTACAGCTTCCAAAGAGATAATACAACTTCCCTGGAAATTCTTGTGCGTTCTAACAACCTTAAAACAACATGAGCCATTTATTCTCGAATCGAAGATGCGTTATCGGGCTCAATAATAGGAGAGTTTTCTGTTTTTGTCTGTCTGTGTAAGAATTGTTCAGCATAAAAAGTTCTACAAAAGAGTCCACGACAGCATATCTATATTCAATACATCGCCCACTATAAGTGTTTTTACGTGTTCTTTTCTTCCAACAATCTCCAGTGGAAATTTAAACTACTAGCTTCGGAGCGAGTTTACTCCATCTTCGACCAGTATCAAACTGTAGAGTCGTGTCGATTTAAGACTTCAGAGAAGAGTATAGGTGTTTGGAGTTTCGCTGTTCAGCTCGGCTTTTCTGAATTACATCTGGGGCCTGCCGTCCGTGCGCCTTTTAAGCTTACGCTGGGTAAACCGTTAAAGATACCGGGCGAAACCGGGGCGGGTTGCTAGGTTGTGAATATATTCTCCACTTCTGCGCTTGGATGAAGCAAATTTATCTATCAGCTTGGTTGATGAGGTCCTAATTTCTAACTTTGTGTTCTGAGACTGAGGTATAGAAGAAAATATATTTGTTAATAAAAAATCCACTTCATTCATTTTCCTATGTCACATACAATCAGCATATTACATAACTACCACAAAAGTCAAAAACACAACCCTAGCAATACCAGCTCTATTTCAAACCATGCGCTATCAACGGAGGGGGGGGATTTTGTGACCCCCATAATAAATTCCTTTTGTGTGATTCGCACTATCCTTTAATCAACATATCTTGTTTTTTGAACCTTAAATGAAACTTAAATGGCAAAAATATAACATAATTAACAACAGTTGCAAATAAAATAAAAAAATCATGAAAGAGGAAGTTCAGAAAGTAAATTATTCACTGTTCATACTCTTCGCCATCTTTAACACACGTGGAACATACGACTGTTCTTTACTGTGTTTTCCACATGTGTACCTCTTGCAACCAGAACAAATTATAGTGGTTTTGTTAACTTTGTTGTACTTTTGCCCTTACCACAGAACCAGTATGACGAGGCACACACCAACTACCAACTGGGGTGGGGTTTCCGTGCCCACCAAAAGAAAATTGATAATATACAAGAATTACCAAGAAACGATTATGTGCATTTGAAATGTGGTGCTGGCGACGAATGCTACGGATACCTTGGACCCTAAGGCTAACTAATGAAGAGGTTCTAAGAACAGTAGAAGAAACCATCAATCTGACAAAAACAATCAAAAAAGAAGAAATAATTGGATAGGCCACCTACTCCGGCATTCAACATGGTGCATCACACTGCTTGAAGGGAAAATGGAAGGCAAGGCAGGAAGAGGACGACCAAGAGCAGAGTTCTATGATGACATCGGAGGAAGATGTCTGTACCACCTGATCAAACAGCGGCCTTAAGATAGAAGACCTTTGGACGAAGACATTCACCACCAACCGCCAGGTTGAGGAGAGAAAGAAGAAGACAAGTATTACAATTTAAAAAAGTAAATGTGTGGTTAGGTTACCGAATTGAAAATAGACGATAACTTTCTGTGCACTAAGCGTAGAAAAGGAATACCTTGATTAAACGGTAAAAAATGCAACTGGTGGGCAAAACATACACCCTCGTTGGTTAGTTAGTTAGTTATTGTTGTTTAAAGGGGCGGAACTACCAGGTCATCTGCCCCTCTTAACACAGATTAAAGAATAAAAATTTGGAATTGAATTTAAAATTTTGAGTTGGACACCTAAATTTAAAAAGACCAAGAATTAATAAAACAAAAACAAAACATTAAATAAAAATAAAATTTATAAAAATAATCAAAAATTACGGGAAAAAAAATCATTCAAAAACGAACAAAGAGGTTGCTTGCAAGACAGTTTGTCCAATGTTTTCTCACCCGGCGCTTCCCATGGAAGGTTCTGTAGCGCTCCTCCAATACACCGCACGAGACCGGGCTAGGGATGAGTTTTTATATACTGAATTCTGTAATTTAAAGTAATTTATGTTCGACCATGGCGAAATGTAAATATATTGTATGCCAGAAAACTCTACTTTAATTATGCCCATTATGATACAAGTTTTCATTATGATACAGTTTCTACCACCAATCAGAGCTCAAGAAACAGTTGTGTGACCAATTAGCTAAGGATAGCATCGCATCTGCGCTGACTTCCACGGCCTCCTATTTCAAATTTCACTGCTTGGCTTGTGCCATAGTGGAGTATTCGAGGAGGCCATGTTATTCTCTGCGTCCAATGCACTCTGTTCAGTACATAAAACTGGCGAATTCTCGTCAGATATTTATGAATATTTATGTTCGAACATAAAATAGTTATAATAATCGTCGATCATAAACAGTCGTATGCAACTCACCTATAATGGTAATTAAGACACTCGTATGGAAATTATAAAACTCGCTTCGCTGTTTTATAAACATAATCGTGTCTTAATTATTGCCATGATAGGATCGTTGCATAATGTACTATTATGTTCGACCCTGACTATTATGTGTCAGAAAACTGTATCATAATGAGGCTCATTATAACACTATTTTTCATTATGAAACAGTTTCTCCCACCAATCAGAGCACAAGAAACAGTTGTGTGACCAATTAGATAAGGATACCTTCGCGCATGCGCTCAAAATCCAACATGTCTATATAAATTACCGAAAGTGCACCGTCCAAATGTTCGCGTAAATAAACTGGTGAATATGAGACAAGAAATAGCACTGTACCTTAATATCCCCAAAACCAATTTCTACACAGCGCGTGGTTTTGAAACGACTTCGGTGACAGTTTTACTGAATACTGGTGCACAATCTGAACATATGGCATTGAAGCACACAGAGCGCATGCGTCGGTTGTCCAGAGAGCTTGGAAAACAGAGATATACTACCCACCGCAGCACCCGATCACAACATTCTAGTGACTGAACAGATATTTATGTTAAAACATATAATAAAGTTATAATTATCGTCGAACATAAACAGTCGTATGCAACTCGCCTATAATGGTAATTAAGACACTCGTATGGAAATTATAAAACTCACATACGCTCGTTTTATAAACATACTCGTGTCTTAATCATAGCCATTATAGGCTCGTTGCATAATGTAGTATTATAAAGACATTAATTAAACAGATCTTGTGCAATACGGCCCTTAATGACGCATCAACCCTGGTTCCACCGTAGCCTAAAGTGAAATGATATCGCTCTAGTTCCAAATACCTCGCCCTACAATTCCCGAGATTGTTTCTTCTCCGCGCTGTAGGTTCCAACAAATACATTAGAATCGGAATTCCAAGCAAGCGAAAGAAATGTAGCTCGTTCCCACCAAGGCTATAGGGACACAGACTTACAGAGTCCTGCATAACTGGTTTTGAGAAAAAGTGGAAAATGTGTTTTTACTGGGTGAATTGGTATAAGCCTACACTGTATATCATATAAATATGAATTAGTATAAATCTGATTGAGCTATTTACATAAAACCAGGAACGCAATGCTTGCAAGATACCCAAGCAAAATAAAAACAGACATGGATACTTTTGCATCTCATATTGCCGATGACCACTTTTGCATGCAATGGACAGTTTTGAAACAGAGAAGACATGTGATGATCCTAAATCTATTTTTTTTTCTGAAAGTACATGGTGTAATATTTGATAATCTGCCACTCACTTAGTACATCATGTTGTTTGTTGTTTGAGTCGTCAGTCTTTTCACTGGTTTGATGCAGCCCTCCATATCTCCCTGTCCTGAGCTAATAGTTTCATCTCTACATAGCTACCACACCCGACATCCGAGGCAAATTGTATAACATATTCTAACCTTGGTCTACCCCTACAGTTCTTGTCCTCGACCCTTCCTTCCATAACTAAACTTGCTATTCCTGGGTGTCTTAGTATGTGTTTTACTATCCTATCTCTTCTCTTCATTAGCAGTCGCCAGAAACATCTCTCCTCTCCCTCTCGTCTTAATACCTCTTCGTTTGTAACCCTTTCTACCCATCTGATCTTCATCATTCTCCTGTAACACCACATTTCAAATGCTTCAATTCTCCTCTTTTCTGCTGCACCAATAGTCCAAGTTTCACTTCCATAGAGCGCCACGCTCCAGACAAAGGCTTTCAAAAATGACTTCCTAATACCTAAATCTATATTCGATGTCAACAGATTCATTTTTTTGTCGCAATGCTTTCCTTGCTTGAGCCAACCTACTTTTTATATCCTCTTTGCTTCGTCCATCACTGGTTATTTTGCTTCCTAAGTAACAGAAGTCTCCTACTTCCTTCAGCTTTTCACCTGCTAATTTGATCTCCATAGAGGTTTCTGATTTGTTTCGGCTGCATTCCAGTATTTTTGTTTTACATTTATTAATTTTCATCATGAATTCTTTCCGTAAGACGGAGTCCATACCATTCAAAAACTCATTCAAATCCTCAGGCTTGTCGGCCAAGATGACGATGTCATCAGCAAACCTCAGAGTTGAAATTATTTCTCCTTGAATCTTCACTCCCACTTTAAATTTTTCTCCAATTTCCTTCATTGCTTGTTCAATGTAATGATTGAAAAGTATGGGTGATAAGTTGCAGCCTTGCCTTACACCTTTCTGAATATCAGCTTCTCTCTCATGTCCTTCAGCTCGAATGACTGCTGTCTGGTGTCTGTACAGATTGTATATCACCCTCCTATCCGGCCGCGCTCTAAGCCTTGTGCTCCGAGCGCTTTGTTGGGTGGAGCTTGGCTGGCTGAGCACGCTGAAGTGTGCAGCTGATCCATCAGTCGCTAGTGTAGTCCTATGCGCTTTGTTGACAGCGTGTAAGTAAATCAGTTTCGCAGTGGTCATGACTGAACAGCATAGGCTAAAACAAAACAAAAAACAACACAAAAAAAAACATTCTTCTGTACAGCTAATAAAGGGCATGTCAAATGTTTAGTGTGCAACAGGATGTAATGTGTTAAAAAGAACGCATATTTGTTGTTGAAATTTCCCAATATGTTCACATTTCAGTTTGGATTAAATCACAATATTCTTTACTTAACACTTGTGTTCGTTTCCTGCATATTCCATACATCAGAGTACCATTCGATTTGTATATGCGGTATATTTATTATGGCAAAACAACCCTATTAATATGTCAACAATCCCACAAGAGCCGTCGGCCGCACGACTGTACGTACGTGTATACAGTAGTCAGCGTGGTCCGAACATCGTCCGTCTCCTCGCTGCCACAGTGTAGTGGTGGTAGGGGAAGGAGCGCTAGTCTCACTGCCCAGTGCTCCCCATCTGGAAGGGGAATGCTGCTGCGGGTTTCATGACGTTTTGAATGGCTCCTTTCCAGTCAGCTATCTCCCAGTCTCCCCCTAGTTCGTGGAGGGTCTCTTACTCTTTCAAGATGCTATGGTTAAAACTATCGTTTATTCGTTTCTCGTTTCATTTGATGAGTCCAAATACTCTATCGGGAGCCATGAATGAATGGGATAAATCACTTCTATTTTGTTGATGCCTGTTGCGTGTTTGTACATGCAGTGACACAGCATCTAGACAACTATTATGTTATAGGTTATGAACATTCCCAAATGGGAATATGATGTTATTTCCGTTTGATCAAATAAATTATCAATTAATATGATAAAATTGGTTCGGCCAGATCAAACATAAAAATGCCAGCGTTTCGCCCCAGTGTGCCGTTGGGCTCGTCAGTTGGTACAGACACACCTCACCAATACGCGTGGCTAGCACATACTGAGAAGGCCATCACAAGACACAAAATACAAGTAGTATTGACGTCACGAGTGATGCCACTGGGGCGAAACGCTGGCATTTTTATGTTTGATCTGGCCGGACCAATTTTATCATATTAATTGATAAACTATTATGTTGTTATTATGCCCAGGGCACCCATCGGCAATTAATCTCAAAGTTAGTATGTTGCTCATGTCTCTACGGCATAAACGGTGGTAGAGAGTTGAGCATATTTCATTTGATCCTTTCTTACCTTCGTTCTCAAGCCATGAGTACATGAAGACATCATTAGTGCTTAACCTTGATTTAGAGGAACCTACTACAATGGCAAGATTGTGTAGGTATAATTGCATACTGTAATAGACACTCTGCCCGTGGTGTTGGGGTAGCGCGCCTGCCTCTCGCCCGAAGGCCCCGGGTTCGATTCCCGGCTCCGTCAGGGATTTTAGAAGCTGATGTGAGGGCTGGAACGGGGTGCACTCAGCCTCGTGAGGACAATTGAATAGCTGTCTGACAGTGAGGCAGCGCCCCGATCACGAAAACTAAGATTAACGGCCGAGGGGACCCGATTCGCTGATCACACGTCACCCCAATATCTGCTGGCAAAATGGCTGGGCAGCGGTCGCTTGGTCGGCCTAGGCCCTCATGGGCTGTAGTGCCAGGGATTATTATTATTATAATAGACGCTCTGATAAGGTATTTTAATTCTTTTGGCAGTCGAAAGACATGGTCAGAAGGTTGTCTCGCATTTCCTTCAGCGATTAATAGAAACAGTTTGCTTCACTGATCCCGGCGTATCCGCTTCCTAGAACGGTCAGGTGTTGTTTCCCTAATGCCTTGATCAACATTATTGACATGTTCCATATTTATTGTGACAAAAACAGTGCGTATATCATTCAGCATAAACGTTAAAACATACACAAGGGCTCTATGTTTACATACAAACGACGGTCATTTTGCATTAGAGTCATATGTCTTCAATCTTCATTGCGATTGGTGGAAGGGCACAAGGCAAGTTTTGCGCCTTACTTACCTAATAACATGCACAGTTTTGAATCCAACCACCCTTTTCGAGAGCTGGAATTCATAGGACATGGACAGTTTTGAGCGCAAATAGCATTTCAGGCATGTGTAATAAGTCTAGCTCTACAATCCAGTGTCGCCAACTCATTTTTTTGAAAAGTGGACATGGACAGTTTTGCATCTAGGCAACTCGTATGTCTTAATTAAATAAATATTATGATAACGCAAGTTTTCACACAGACCTAAGCAGTTTTGGAATAGCACCCACGGTTCTGTTTTACACAAAATATTTTCTGAAGGAGGAAATTGTTAGCTCTCTCAAAAATCAGACTTTCCTTTATTAGGTCCATCTCTCTGGGCTCTGCCAAATTTCTATGCACTAGTTTTGGAGATATTTTGGGTGTTCCTGAGAAGATACATGAGTGTTCAACTCTTAGAAGTCGTCTTTCATTGTGGAAAAACAGGATATTTAACCACACTTTGGAAATTGCTGCTAAAAGAATGTGTATATGGCCTGGAACATAGAGTATATAACACCTGAGGGACGCCAAAGCGCAAAGAATAGGCGTGCAAAAGCTGGCAATCGGTCACTCATATTTTACGTTATAATTTGATTTTTTCTTCAAGAAGCAACACCACAGGGATGAATCATTCTGTACTACTGTTATGTAAACGTTTGAATGACATCGAAACTCAGACCAAAGACCGTCACTAGGGGCAGAACACCTCATAGTTCCGCCCCTTAAAACAACAATGACTAACAAAAGACCGTCACTAACCTCCCGGCTTTATTTGCTCTGCCTACACACAATAATTATGTCGTTTAGCAACCGTTGCTATGTACATCTTAGTTGCTAATCCACTGCCTCCTTATTCAACAACCACTATAAGATACGCAAACGTACTGCAAAATGTTCTATACTACTGAAATTAGCTGAAATAGCTTTGTAATGATGAATAACACAACTTGAAATACTACAAGAGCTAGCAGCTCCAAATGAACTAAAAATTGGCAACAATACAATCTCCAGTACCACAGAATTTAAATATCCAGGGGAATGGATCACTAAAAATTGCAGTGAGAAAAAATCCATTCGACCAAGGATTCAGAAAATGAAAACTGACAAAAAATATTTACAACAAAAAATATCTCTCTTGGAACTGTAAAATCAGACACTATACAACAGTGATCAAATCAGAAGCCATTTGAGCATCCGAGACACTTAATCTCCAGTTTAAGACTGGTTGGTTCCTAAGTTTAGGGGTTGCGACAACGTGGTCATGTAACCCCGTGTACTTTGGGTGTGTGTAGAATCTGTCTGATAACCGGTGTTAATTGTGATGACTGTATTAGTGTGTGTTATCTGTTTATTTTTAAACTCAAGTAGGAACTGCAGACTTTTTGAATTTTTTAAATAGTTCCTACTTTTGCCGCCAAAAGCCACCGCCAACGACTACTAGTTCAGAACTTAGTTACCAGACGCTAGCGCAGTCGGCTCTTGGCAACGAACATAGGAACCTAAGAGCGTTGTTTACATTCTTAACCTATACAATTTAGCTTTACACAGGTGTAATTAGTGGAAGGTTCTTTAACATGCCATAAATCTATGACATGGGACCGCCGGCTTTACTTCCCCTCCGAAGGAAGGCATTCTGAGGGATTTTAACGCTCTTAAAAATCCGACGACTTCGGCCGGATTTGAACCCGCGATCTTGGGCATAGAAGCTCAGCAAGCTACAGCATAAGACTCTAAAATGCCAATTAGAAGTTAAAGAATGTAAGATAATGAGGACAATTCTAGGACTAAGAATCAAGAATGGAATACGATATCCAAAACCTAATACATAAACCTACAAACAGATTCCAAAAACTCACAGATTGAATGCGCATGCGAAGAATCCAATTCAAGGGGCACATATAAAGAAAGGATTCTAACAGGCTAACACACATAGTTCTTACTATCATACATTCTTAAAGAATAAGATGGCCAGATCTAATTAGTACAAACAAATGGAGAAAGAATTGGTGTCACCTAATTTACAAGACCGAATAGCAATCAGAAAAATCACACAAACAAGGGGATTCGAGGAAGCAGAGTGAAAGACAAAACAACATACATGGCTCGAGCAACGAAAACACACCCACTCGTTGCGTATGAAAGAATACTGGGCTAAACGGAAGATGAAGAAGCGTTGATTCCGCGTGGTCCTAAGAAACCCATTCGCGAAGAGGAAGAAGAAGAAGAAGACCACAAGGCAACAAGTGCAACCACACTTAGATACCTCCTATAACACGAATAGAAACATATCAATGATTGAATGCTTTCGTTCTGTTCTTGTTGTTTGAGTATTCAGTCTTTTGACTGGTTTGATGCAGCCCTCCATGCCTCCCTGTCCTGAGCTATTCGTTTCATCTCTACATAGCTACCACACCCTACAATTCTTGTTCTCGACCTTTCCTTCTATAACTAAGTTTGCTATTCCTGGGTGTCTTAGTATGTGTCCTACCAACCTATCTCTTCTCTTCATTAGCAGTCACCAGAAACATCTCTCCTCTCACACTCGTCTTAATATCTCTTCATTTGTTACTCTATTTGTCATTCTCCTGTAACACAAGATTTCAAACGCTTCAATTCTCCTATTTTCTGCTGCTCCAACAGTCCAAGTTTCACTTCCATAGAGCGCCACACTCCAGACAAAGGTTTTCGAAAATCACTTCCTAATACCTAAATCTATATTCGATGTCAACAGATTCTTTTTCTGTAGAAATGCTTTCCTTGCCTGAGCCAACCTACTGTCTATATCCTCTTTGCTTCGTTCATCACTGGTTATTTTGATTCCTACTTTCTTTAGCTTTTCACCTGCCAATTCGATATCAATAGGGGTTTTTGATTTCTTTGGGCTGGAATCCACTATTTTTGTTTTATATTTATTGATTTTCATCATGATTTCCTTCCTCAAGACAGAACCCATACCATTTGAAACCTCATTCACATTCTCTGGTGTGTCGGCTAAGATGACGATGTCATCAGCAAATCTTATTTCTCCCTGAATCTTTACTCTTACTTTAAATGTTTCTCCAATTTCCTTCATTGCTTGTTCAATAAAAAGTATGGGTGATAAGTTTCAGCCTTGCCTTACATCCAGCCTCTCTCTGGTTTAGTAACATCAATGCCAGAATGGTTATTTATTTGAAATCGCGAGACATCAGGCCTATCCCATACACACACACACACACTTTGTAGAGCCATCACAGTAACACAGGTTATCACAATAACAGTAAAAATCCTTAGGTCTCGTCTTTCGAATTCTTTTCTGCCAAGAATTTCATTTTTGGACTAAGGAATGGAATGGTGAACATTCGTGAGAATTGTTGGGTATCATTGGGATCTCCTTTACATCTGGTACAGACAGCCCAATAGCATAAGTTATGAGACAGATTTCCAGTGGCGGTCCATGAAGGGGAGCTGCAGAGCTGCAGATCCCCCCCCAGAGTATTTGACAATATCAATTTACACTTTGAAAGTATCGGAGTAACGGTATACCTACAGTATATGGATCTCTGCTGGGCCATTTAAACTTTTCGCAGTATAGGCTGGCTTGTAAATCCGCTACCCCTCCCCCACGGCTACTGCCTTCTCGGCAGCACCTTAAGAACTTAAATCGCATTTCCTGAATCCACTTCCCCCATTGCCAATGCACCCCATGAGAGCCTATTTGGGTGCTGCAATCCATGCAGCAACGCTACGCTGTGTTAAGAGGGGCAGATGACCTCGTAGTTCCGCCCCTTAAAACAACAAGAACAAGAACAGAAACACTATGAAGTGCCAACACATCTTTGGAAACAATCGGGTATACAGTTTACAAACAGCTCAAATATTGTACTGACAGCGGTTAACAGTTCCTAATTCGTATTCAGAAAATTTGCGACTAATATTCTAATGCAATAAATTATAGATAGAATCATAAAATACTATCGCAAGCATATGTTTAATTGGGAGCGGCTTTTGCTGTAACATGGCTAGGTTTGTAGCACTGAATGGCAATAAGAATCATAAGTAGAAGCAGGAAGTAGGTGCTCACGGCATCTGGTAGGTTCTCGAAGAACCAAGTCCATCTCCATCCCTTAGCCAGTGAAAGCAAGGAGGGAGGCATTCAACCATCTCCATGACTTGCACTATTTTCTTCAAGCACGTGTACAATCAGTCTTGCGAACGTGGGAATTATAGATAAAGATTCTAATGTAGTATGCTTGCGTGATTTTAACAAATATTTGCATACTATTTCATAGTATATTTCGCCCTATTTTATTGATACCGAGCAATCTCTCTCGTTCTTACAAAACCGATTTATTTCAGACCAGTTTTAGAATATTTTTCCGTTACTCCAGTGCTCTACACAAGCTGTGGATGTTAACCCCTTGTCAACAATCGTAGTACGTGTTGTGTGATTAGCTTGTGATTGTGTTTCAAGTAAATAATGAGTAACACTGTGCAATTTTTACAGTCGCTTCAATTTAGTAGTTTAACGCTTCACGAGAAATGTGATGTAAAAAGTAAGGCGAACCAACTCCTGTGTTAGACATCAAACAGTGTGCTACTAGCAGGCAGAAGCAATACACTAAGAGCTTCAATCCTGACGTGTATAAGAAATTTGATTGGCTGTATGGTTGCGAGGTAAAGAATGCGTTATTTTGCTCAGTGAGGATTTAGCTGGACTCAAAAGGGAATGACAGATCCTACAAAACTGAGCGAAAAAATTCAGAAGCACGATCTTCAGGAACTCATTTAAATAACATGATTCTGCAGTGTTAGGGAAAGTGGATGTACAGAAGAGCTAAGTTCGGCATATCAATAATCGATTGAGTGTCATAACAATGAAGTAGGCCTAATTAGAAACAGGGAAATAAACAGTTTATTAACTGTATTAAGATCTGCGGCTTTAATGAGTTAGCGCTACGCGGATATGATGAGAAGGCCGATTCAGACAACAAGGGCGTGTTTTTAAATTTAGTGCAATACACGAGTGAATTAGATTCCTGTTTTCAGAGTCATTTAGAAAGCTCGACAGCATTCAAAGGAACATCGAAAAGCATACAAAATGACTTGCTTAGTTGCATGATGGAAGTATGTCGGGAAAGAATCTTAGCTGAAATTGAGGATGTAGATTTCATTTCTCTTCTTGCCGATGAAACTACCGATATCACTGAGAAGTTGCAGTTAGTGATTGTATTGCGATATTGCACTAATGAAGGCAAAGCAGTTGAAAGATTCTGTTTTCTTTGAACCAGTTGGTCAGGATGCAAGTTCGATATATGAATGCATTGTTTCTCAGCAACACACAATATAGAAATACACCAAGGGAAAGTTAATTGGCCAGAGCTACCACGGAGCATCTGTGATGAGTGGCGCAATAAATGGCGTGCAGAAGCGAATCAGGGACGAATACAAGAACGCCTTTTGTGTCCGCTGTTTCGCCCATCAGCTGAACATGATTCTGGAAAGAGCCGCTAAGCATAATACAAAAGCTCGAGTATGCTTTGCCAATTTGTCTGCTATTCCAGAATTCTTTTCGAGATCATCGCACAGGACATCAGTTTTAGATTCGTGTGTGTCCAGGAAAATAGCGTTTGCGGGAGCAACCAGGTGGAATTTTCGAGCTAGAACGGTGAGCACTGTGTTTGAGAAAAGAGAAGCCATAGAAGAATGTTTCACAGTGCTAGTGGAGTCGGATTGTTCGAGTGATATTACAGTTAACGAAGCTAGTTCTCTTCTTCGGACACTGGATGTTTCAGAATTCAATTTCTGGCTTCGTTTCATTCATTGCATCATGCCTCATGTGGACATTCTGTACCAACAATTACAGAGTCATGAGATCGATGTAGGGAAAGTGCGTAGCTGCGTTTCGAGTTTTGTTGAAACTGTCCAGAAAGTCCGCGACTCATTCCATTTGGATAATATCGCTGACGAGAGAGAACATCCTAGAAAGAGACTGAAGATCGGAGGAAGTCAAACGCGTATTGCTGCTGCAAGATAAGTTTGTGACGTCATCGATAATCAAGTCACATCTCGGTTTCAATTTGTTGACCATTTAGTACTTTCTTCTCTTCTGCAAAACGAAAAAATTGAGATACATAAGAACTCATTTCCAGAAGGAGATTTACGAGAAACCGCACGTGTCTTTCCGATGCTCGAGCCGGACAAACTAAGGACCGAACTGACTATATTATATCAAAGAGAAGAATTTAGAAATATCTGTGGAGCTGTAAAACTTTTGAGTTTCGTTCTTACTGAAAACTTAGGCCCGTCATTTACAGAGGTCGTTAAACTGCTACATATCGCTATCATCCTGCCTATGACTACCGCTGAACCAGAATGCTGCTTCTCGTGCCTCAAGAGGATCAAAACGTACCTCAGGAATGCCATGGGACAAGAAAGATTTACTGCACTTGGAATGCTGTCTATTGAGAAGGGTCTGATTAACAGCATACCGAATTTCAATAACCTCGTCATCGAAAAATTCATCACGTTCACTACTCGGCGCCTGGAGATGATCTACAAATAAGGTACCGGTAAGTTAATGCATGTGTATGCAGCCCCTCTCCCCAACTACGACATACGCGAGCCGCCACTGTTCATCAAGCGATCGTAAGTGAGGGTCGGTCTGGCTGAATACTCGTTTCCACACCACCATGAGGTAGAGTACATGGCGCGTTTTTTTAACGTGGTTTCCCCAGTAGGCCTAGTCCACGATTCCTCTGTTTAATAATATATGGCCCTCATGTTAGATTCTGGTCCACAGTAATATTCAGCAACACTGCGTCTATTTCGTTGTAAACTGATCGTAACCTTTGGCTGTTTCCACTGGTGAATCATCGTCCATCCACTTTCTATGGTGAGTATTCGCTGGTTCTCCCGTTCAAGAAGTTAATAATCACTATACATGTTCAGTCAGAATTAATACAAGGCACCAGTTGGTCTCCATCGACGGCCTTAAATAAAACATGAAGAGCTAAACGCTCCTTCGATCACTATAATTTGGGTGAAGTCTTTCATTTTCTTATGTTTCAAAATATTTCAACCATTTTAGTGTAATACATCTTGGTTCTATTGCATGCCATATGTACTACGAACATTGTTGGTGTTCCTCCACCTCGGCGATAGTGTATTAGTGGTGTTTCTAAACTGTTAGAATTGATGTATTTCTTTTATCTCCCTCTTCGTGTTCCTTTTTGTAATCAGACGTGTCTCAGAGTTAATTTTTAAGTGACCAGCGCTTGCTGAAACAAATGGCAATTCTCCTCTTTATTTAGTTAGTAGGGTTGGGACAATACTATATTAGTTCACACACACATGATGGGGAGGGTATTGGAGGATAATGTAGTCTCATAGCCAAATGAGGTCCAGTTATGGGAACGTAACCTCCTCACTGACATGGCTGTGCTCCTGATACCAGTGACCGAGACTGCTCTGAGATGATGTGCTCTCACTCCCATCACCAGACACACATGCTATCTGTTAATAAACTAGACACTTACCGATTATCAAAACACTTACTGGTCCTTAGTTCAATACTACCTAGCCGAATATATTCATGGTGCTCAATCTCCATCTTTGCAGTTGGCGATACTGACTGTTGAATCTATAAGGCACAGAGGTCAGTTGGTTCTTGTACAGTAGAGCAACAGAAGATTCGACTTGACACATGCGGAATGTCCGGGATGACTTACACGATGATCTAGTTACTTTGATCTGCAATTCAGTAAATGCCATAGCCATTCGATAGCATGAATCCTAAAAGCACGAATCAAGCAGGTTGGAAGTTTAACCGAATAGCCTACATAGGGAGGGGCTGTTTCTGGAAATTCACCGTAGCGTCGCTCGATGATTGGGTTATTTCTTGTCCATTCATCCGCACGTGTGGGATAAATAGCGTATTAGGCTGTATTTGGCAAGAATTTCGACGGTGTGCACATTCTAGCAGTTTACACCGGCGATATGTCATTTATGATACAGCTTCAAATCCCTAGCAATGGAATTAGTTATATGATAATCTACAATCACTATGGTTACGCGCTGATTGTTCGATGCATGGTTTGTTGAGTCACGGCGTTACAGGCGGGAGCAGTACCCCCACTCTGCCACCGGCGAGTGACGTCAGGGGTCTCAGCTGGCCGGCGGACAGCACGCTAGTCGTATGGCAGAGAGATGCATTCATGTAATTAAATCGGTTTTGTTTACAGAATAAATTGGGTTGGACTTCCGAATTTCACCACAGTCCTTCCTTAGTGATCGATGAATTGTGCGAGACGTTTTCCGCTGTCACTACGGGCGATTAAAGCAAATGACTGCGATACAAGTCAGCCCAGAGCGGTATGCAAAAAGAGCATGCTGGAAACTAATGTTTGATTGCACTACAAGTAGGCGGTTTTTGTATCTTCTACAGAACACAATAATTAGTTGAATATATTTAAGTGAGAATATCATATCTGTTTATGTACTTTAACAAACGGGAAATTTCTTCTTTAACATATATTTCATCAAGTTGCAAAATTACCCACTTATCATCACACTTTTCAGCGGCTTTTTTTCAAGAAATGAACGTTTTCGTTAAAATTACTCGGAACTACATTAAGGGAAGAAGTCAATCTTTGTAAATGTTTAGAATGAGGAAGGGATAGAAATTTGTTCTGCCTGATAGTATCATAACACTTCGCGGATTGCATGTACAATATGTAAGAGCAAAGTATCATGTTGGGGGACCTTTTTTTGTTCTTAAATATAAGATAGAATTTCTCGGATAAAAAATTAACTTGCTGAGAAATTCCCTCTTCTCTACTATCCAATAAAGTCTCTTGAATATCATCCAGCAATTTTAAGGCATTGGCCACATAATTTTCCAAGTTGGTTTGGAATCTCTTCTCAGTAAGATACTGTAACAAACTGAACAGTGTTCTCCAACTCTTCACAGCTGTTTCACTTCCCAACTTTGAAGAAAGTTCTGTAGAAGACAATTGCAAATTGTTATAGAAAGCCGAAACACGTAAATGATTATCTACATTAATATAAAGAAACAAAAGTCATAGACTCAAAAATTGATTCTATATATAACCACTCGATCGTCAAAAATATTGAAATTAATAGCTGAGTCCCCTTTTACTTTAGTGCTATTATCTGCTAATCGTTTCTCCAGAGAATTGCATAAACTCTCGAAACTGATTATAACATCGTCCCATTCTGCCGCAGCAACAGCACTTTCTTGAGCATGTTCCTTCCTCACTTGGATTTCTCTTCTCCTCTCTTCTGGTTGTTTCCGCTTAATTTCACTTTCCTTTGTCAAGTATTTCGGCAAACCTTCAACAATAGTAGGACAAGAACCTATAACTAGCTTAGGATGATCGTATTTATACACTTGTTTCTGTCCATTAGAATCACAGTGTTCATTCTGTAAAATAATGCAGTCTGGTTCAAAATGTTTAATACACAAAACACTGTTCTCCGAAGGTGTCCAGTCCTTCCTCGGGATGCTTCTCAGCCATCTATTTCTCAAGTTTACTTCCTTGGGAAAAGAGAAACATTTCACGTAGTCGGTTACAACTACACGAACCAGAAAATTACTACTAGATCCTGGTACATAACACCTTCGTGGCATTGTATTTGCTTTCAAGTATACCACGTGGAGCACGGGTATATTTAACACTTGTCACTGGACAACAGGAAAAGCAATATATTGTGAAATGTCACCCTCGAAACATAGAAACAATGACCACATCACAGCGCTCCAACAAGACTGAGCATCTCTATGCTGTCTCTAGTAAGACCCATGACGTCACAGCCCCGCCGGCAGTGTTCCCGCCTGTTAACAAAAAGAACGCCGTGGTTGAGTTCGTACCACGGTCACCTAAGATGGTTGGTTAGTTCCTCAGTGTAGGTGCTGTGACAATGCGGTCAGGTAGCCCCGTCTACATTGGGTGTGTGTAGAATCCGTCTGATATAAATTGTACTACCGGTACTATCGCAAGAAAATATTTAAATGGGAAAGGCTTTTGCTGCAACTGAATGAAGCAATGAATGACAATACGAATCATGAGTAGATGCAGGATGGAACTCAAGTAGGCGCTCACGGCATCTAGTAGGTACTAGAAGAACCAAGTCCATCATCATCCCTTAGCCAAAGAAAGGGAGGCATTCCACCATCTCCATGATTTGTGCATATTTTCTTCAAACACTTTTACAATCAGTCTTGCCAACATGCGAATTATAGATCAAGATACTAATGTAGTATGTTTGCGTGATTTTAAGAAATGCTTGTATATTATTTCACAGTATAGTCGGTGGAGAATTTAGTTGAACTCAAAAGGGAGTGACAGATCTAAGAAAACTGAGCGAAAAAATCAGAAGCACGCATCTTCCGGAACTCGTTTAAATAACATGATAAATTTTGCAGTGTTTAGGGAAAGTGGATGTATAGAGAAGCTTAAGTTCGGCGTATCAACAATCGGTTGTGCGTCATAACAATGAAGTAACTAGATACAGGGTAATATATAAATAGAATCATAATACTATCGCAAGAATATGTTTATATCAAAGAGAAGAATTTCGAAATATCGGTGGAGCTCTAAAACCTTTGAGTTTAGTTAGTTGGTTATTGTTGTTTTAAGGGGCGGAACTACGAGGTCATCTGCCCCTACTTTTGAGTTTCCTTCTCACTGAAAACTTAGGCCCGTCATTTACAGAGATCGTTAAACTGTTACGTATCGTCACCCAGGGGCTCACGACTAGGGGGACGTGGGTTGGCGACCACGGGGCCCCAGCTGAGTTCAGCATTACTTCCACTTACTTGTGCCGGGCTCCCTTCTGTCACCTTTCCTATCGATCTCCCTTGGTCAACTCTTGTTCCTTTCCGACCCCCACGGTATTAGGGTAACAGAGGCCTAGGGAGTCTGTCCCTTTCCCGCCTATATTGGCCCTTGTCTCATCTTTCCTGATACCCACATTCTTCGAGGGGTCAGCCTTCTTTTTCTTTTCGTGATATCTCCTGCCTTCTGCTCCAGGACTCTAAGGAGGAAGGGTGTGAGTAGCCCCACCACTTCTGGTGCACCCTCGATAGTGCCACACCCTCAA
Source organism: Meconema thalassinum (assembly GCA_946902985.2). NCBI lineage: Eukaryota > Metazoa > Arthropoda > Insecta > Orthoptera > Tettigoniidae > Meconema > Meconema thalassinum. Next base: position 226,071,553 of record OX336395.1, on the reverse strand, counting down.
GGGCTCACGGCTGGTGAGTTTGGGAGTTGGCGACCCCGGGGAATTCCTGAGCTGGGTCCGGTTTTCCCCCTTTTCCATTGCCTCTGGGGCGGACCCTCTTCTCTTTCACTTTCCTATCTGCCTTTCATGGCTCTCCTCCCTTCCAGGTCCCTCAATCCTCATTCTTCGAGGGTTGAGGGCATTTCTTTTCCTCCTGTCCTTTATTTGCCTTATTCTCCTATTTTTTCCCATTTCTTCTTCTAGTGAATAAGTTAGTAGTTAGTTATAGTTTACATTTCATTATCATCTTCACGATCACCCAAACCATTAGGGGCCGATAACCTAGATGCCCCTTAAACCAACAATTATCATCATCATCATGTTACGCATCGCTATCACCCTGCCTATGACTACCGCTGAACCAGAATGCTGCTTCTCGTACCTTAAGAGGATCAAAACGTACGGTAGCTCAGGAATGTCATGGAACATGAAAGACTTACTGCACTTGGAATGCTTTCTATTGAGCATACCTAAATTCAATAACCTCGTCATCGAAAAATTCGTCACGTTCAAGACTCGGCGCCTGGAGCTGATCTACAAATAAGGTAAGTTCAGTGGCGGATCCAGGCCTTGCGGGGCCCTGGGCGATATGATAAGGTGGGGCAAACAATAGGAAAAATAATAAATCAAATGGAAAATAATTTGGCAATAATAATAAAATAAAGAATAGTTACAATATTTTGAATATACATATACATTTTCTTAATAATATGAAACAAACCTATAAGTCCCTTTGAAGAAGATTATGTAAACTATGAAATATTAAAATATTCCTTTGCGACTTTTTCCCCGGCTGAGTCTTCTATCATTTCACTGAAATCTAAACTTGCTAAACGGTCACGGGAGGTCATAGCAGCACTGAAAAAAGAATATGAATTATAAATTAGTTTGAAAAGTATAATTAAATAATCAATCACATTTAAAACAATCCATGGCGCGGGGCCCTCCTCGCCCTCCCCTAGATCCACCCCTGGGTAAGTTAATGCATGTGCATGCAACCGCCACCCTCCAACTACGATATGTACGAGCCGCCACAGCAGATTTCACACTAGACAACACGGTGTAACAAGCCACTAAATGCAGGTGAGCTGTGAAAATGCTGATTTCCACCGAGTCAACAAATTGTGTTTTGATATGCAGATCACGAGAGATGTTCTCTTTGGATCATTAGAAGTAGCAGACCTCTTATTTTATTCATTCGCTTCCTATAGAGAACAAAAGAGAGTTCAAAGGCGAGGAAATTGAAGTTTCTGTTCCCAGTAAATGTACTGAATATAATTATTTCTGTCTTCCAGAGATAAGACAGTTCCTGTCTTCAATACCAGCTCACTCACACGTAATATTGCGATCAAGTGTTGCTACACAAAATGTTCAACAGACAGGACAAAATGTATTCCAATAATAATAATAATAATAATAATAATAATAATAATAATATATATATATATATATATATATATATATATATATATATATTTATTCATATCCAGGACAATAATAATAATAATGCCTACTTGATAGACGTTGCTGTCCCACTTAGCCAAAATATGCTAAATACCCAGGCTAAAGCGGCTTCGGTGGCGTAGTTAGTAGTATGCTTAGTTTCTATGCCCAAGATCGCGGGTTTAAACCCAGCCGAAGTCGTCGGATTTTTTTAAGAACGTTAAAAATTCCTCAGTATGTCTTCCTTCGGAGGGGAAGTAAAGCCGGCGGTCCCAAGTCATAGATGTATGGCATGTTAAAGAACCCATTTGAATTCAGTAGGCCGTGTTCATAATGGCAAAATTAATCTCGGGAGTTTCCGCCAACACAAAGTTCCTTATTTCTCTACTAGAAAGAGGGGCATGGTGGCGCAGTGGTTAAGCTGTATGCCTCTCACCAAGGTGGACCGGGTTCGATTCCCGGTCAATGCAAATGAGATTTTCGAAGTGAAATGCCATGTCCTGTGGTTCGGATTCCACGTAAAAAGGAGGCCCCGTGGCTCATGATCTCGCGATTAACGGCCACGTTAAACTACATGCTTGCTTGCTTTTTCTACTAGAAAGCGCTATAATGTTCAAGGAGCTTAGATATCTAACCTCCTTGACTTTCATAGTGGTTCAAGGAACAACGAAATTCGACTTGCAATTTCGACTTGCTTTGTCAAATAACAAAGCTTGCACCCGGGACCCAAGGCCATACGATATTATTATTATTCTGTTAAAGAACCATCCACTAATTACACCTGTGTGAAACTAAATTATATTATAGGTTAAACATTTGACTAACGTTCTTAGGTTCCTACGTTCGTTGTCAAGAGCAGACTGCGGTGGCATCTGGTAACTAAGTTCTGAACTAGTTGGTCGTTGACGGTGGCGTTTGGCGGCAAAAGAAGGAACTACTTGAAAAAATTCAATGCCTGCAGTCCTTACTTGAATTAAAACAGATACACACACTAATACAGTCATCACAATTAACACCGGTTATCAGACAGATTCTACACACACCCTAAGTACACGGGGCTACATGACCGCGTTGTCACGGCCCCTAAACTGAGGAACCAACCACCAACTACCCAGGCTAAAAAAAAAAAAAAAAAAAAAGTACGCACCGTTGGCTGAAGAAATACGGAAACTATGGGAACTAAAATGTGTGAGAATTTTGCCAGTGGTTATCTCTTCCACGGGAGTTGTTCCAAAGACGTTAGTAATGGCGTTGGAGGAACTGCAAATGAAACCTCTGATTGTCAGAATACAGAAGACAGTGTTGCTGGATATGTGTCATATTGTTAGGCTATATTTTATTTCAGTAAGGTTTACAGGATACTTGAAATCCTAGTAACATAAATTGGTCGAATAATGAGGGTAAGGAAGCTCAAATATTTGGGGGAAATTATTCAAGAAAATGGTTTGGAAAAATCTGCTGTAGAAGAAAGAATACGAAAGATGGAAAGAGCATATGGCATAACTAGGAATGCCTACAACAAAAAGTGTTTGTCTAAAGATCTTAAAACACAGCGCTACAACACCGGAGTCTAACCGGAATGGCCGAATGTCTCATACTGAACTACAAATTGGATAAATTAGAAGTAGTAGAAAGAAGAATTAAGGCTCCGTGGCTTAGGAGGCAGCACGCCGGCCTCTCACCGCTGGGTCCGTGGTTCAAATCCCGGTCACTCCATGTGAGATCTGTGCTGGACAAAACAGAGGCAGACAGGTTTTTCTCCGGGTACTCCGGTTTTCCCTGTCAAAATTTCATTCCAGCAACACTCTCCACTATCATTTCATTTCATCTGTCATTCATTTAATCATTGCCCCAGAGGAGTGCGTCAGGCCTCGGCAGCCGGCACAGTTCATATCCTCGCCGCTAGATGGGGGCTTCATTCATTCCATTCCTGACCCGGTCGGAGACTGGAAGCAGGCTGTGGATTTTCATTTTTAGAAAGAAGAATTATACGCAAAATACTAGGTTCTTTAAAAACTGCAGAATTCTGGAAATTAAGAAGTAATGATGACATATTTAGAAAAATAGAAAACATATCAGAAAAAAACGGAAGAGGAGATTGCTATTCTTTGGACATTTGTACAGGATGGATGACAGTAGGTTAACCAAGCAGATCTTCACATTCCTGTGGAACAAGAAGTCAACAATAACCTGGGTACAAGAAGTAAAAAAGGATTTGGAAAGATACAATATCAGAGAAGAAGATCCACCACAGAGAGATGTATTTTAGGCGAAAAGTGCTAAAAATGGAAGGATTCCAAGGGAGGGAGGGAAAGAAAACCGGCTCGAAATGGTCCGAGGAAAGGAAGAGGAAACATAGTGCGATGATGAAGGAATACTGGAGGAAGAAGGAAAAGCAAAGGACAAAGCATTGAAATGGGCACTTGGTCCCTAGACGACCGAAACGAAAATAATAATAACAATTAGTCTGTTTTTCGCTTAACGCTACTATCTAGCGAAGGAGGACTAGGAATTATCAGTTTGATCCGTCTGTGCCACAAGGAGACCTTGAACGTATGAGCGCTCATACACCGTCAGTGGAAATTTTTGCATACAGATACGAATCATATCATAGCTTCACTATTATGTAACACTAGCAGTTACCCGCGGTTTCGCTCGCGTCATAGTCGTATCATATTGTTATTCAATGAAATGTAGGGTTAACCCCGTTAACACCCCTTTATAACCTGAATATCCAAAAATCCCTCCTTAGTAGACGTTTTCGACACACAACAAATATATCCCCAAAATATCAATCTTCTAACTTTAATACTTTTGGTTGGTCGATGAGAGTGAATATCCAAAAATCCTTCCTCAGTGGACGTTTTTTTCTCTCCAGAATTTCACCCCTCCCCATGGGCCTCTTAAATTGGATTTATTAAAAAACAGTCGAACAGCTATTTATTTATTTATTATTTATTATTAAGCTGATTGGTTTCCTCTGATTTCAAACACCTCGCCTATGTCGTTTAAGAGATGCACGCTCCGTTATGAATCCTTCAACCCCCACTTTTCACCCCTTTCACTCATAATATACACCAAAACGAAAAACCATTAGACAGGTGTCAGCTTATTTTTAATGATTAGTTTATATGCCAAGTATCACATCCCCAAATGAAACCACTCGTGAGATATTGTTATTCATTGAAATGCACATTTACCCCCTTAACACCCCTTTAGAACCTGGATATCCAAAAACCTTTCCTTAGTGGTCGTTTTCGACATGCAACGAACATATCCCCAAAATTTTATGTTTCTAACTTCAATACTTTTGGCTGGGCGATGATGAGTGTGTGAGTCAGTCAGGACATTTTCTTTCATTTATTTTGGAGAATTTCACCCCTCCCCATGAATCCCTTAAATGGGATTTATGAAAAAACCGGTCGAACACCTATTTACTTATTTTTTAAGCTGATTTTTTCCCGCTGAATTTCAAACTTCTCGCTAATGTCGTTTAAGAGATGCACGCTCCGTTAAGAATCCTTCAACCCCCAATTATCACCCCTTTCACCTCATAATATACACCATATCGATAAACCCTTAGACATGCCTGCTTATTTTTATTGATTAATTTATATGCCGAATATTTCATCCCTAAATGAAACAACTCGTGAGATATTGTTAATCAATGAAATGCAAGTTTAACCCCCTTAACACCCCTTCAGAACATGAATATCCAAAAATCCATCCTTAGTGGACGATTTCGACATACAACGAACATACCCCCAAAATTTCAAGTTTTTAACTGCAATAGGTTTGGCTGGGGGATGATGAGTGAGTATCCAAAAATCCTTCCTTAGCGGACTCCTTTCCCCAGAATTTCACCCCTCCCCATGGGCCCCTTAAATTGGATTTATCAAAAAACGGTCGACCACCTATTTACTTATTTTTCATACTTTTTGCCTCTGTCTTTTAAGAGATACTTGCTCCGTTAGGAATCCTTGAACCCCCACTTTTCACACATACACCTCATCGAAAAACCCTCAGACAAGTGTCTTCTTATTCTTAATGATGAGTTTATATGCCGAATATCACATCCCCCAATGAATCCAATCGGGAGATAAGTTATTGTTATTCAATTAAATGCAGGTCTACCCCATTAACACCCCTTTAGAGCCTGAATATCCAAAGATCCTTCCTTAGTGGACGTTTTCGATATACAACGAACATAAACCCAAAATGTCATGTTTCTAACTTCAATTATTTTGGCTGGGCGATGATGAGTGAGTGAATTTCACCCCTCTCATGAACCCCTTAAATTGGATTTATGGAAAAAGCCGGTCGAACACCTAATTACTTATTTTTAAGCTGTTCTTCCCCCTGAGTTTGATGAGTGAGTGAGTTAATCAGAACACTTTCTTTCCTGTTTTTCCCCCCCCAGAATTTCACCCCTCTCCAAGGGCCCCTTTAATTAGATTTATGAAAAAACGGTTGAACACCTATTTAATTATATTTTAAGCTGTTTTTTTTTCGCTGAATTTCAAATTTCTCGCCTATGTCGTTTAAGAGATACACGCTCCGTGAAGTATCGTTCAACCCCCGATTTTCACCCCTTTCACCTCATAATATAAACCACATCGATAAACCCTTAGACATATGTCTGTTTATTTTTAATGATTAGTTTATATGCCGAATATCACATCCCCAAAGAAACAACTCATGAGATATCGTTATTCAATGAAATGCACGTTCACCCCCTTAACACATCTTCCGAACCCGAATAAACAAAAATCCTTCCTTAGTTGACGTTTTCGACATACAGCGAACATATTCCCAAAATTTAATATCTCGCCGGGCGATGATGAGTGAAAAAGTTAGTCAGGTCATTTTCTTTCAATTATTTTTATGATCATTTTACCCCTCCCCATGGGCCCCTTAAATTGGATTTATGAAGAAACGCTCGAACACCTATTAAATTATTTTTTAAGCTGTCTTTTTTTTCCCTGAGTTTGATGAGTGAGCTAGTTATTCAACCAGTTAGGACACTTTCTCTCCTTTGTTTTTCTCTTCAGAATATCACCCCACCCCATTGGCCCCTTAAATTGAATTTATGAAAAAAAAAACCGGTCGAACACCGAATTACTTATTTTTTTAAGCTGATTATTTTCCGATGAGTTTCAAACTTCTCGCCTATGTCATTTAAGAGATACACGCTCCGTTAGGAATCCTTCAACCCCTACTTTTCACCCCTTTCACCTCATAATATACACCACATCGAAAAACCCATAGACACATGTCTGCTTATTTTTAATGATTAGTTTATATGCCGAGTATCACATCCACAAATGAAACCACTCGTGAGATATTGTTATTCAATAAAAGGCAGGTTTAACCCCCTTAAGACCTCTTTAGAACCTGAATATCCGAAAATCCTCCCTTAGTGGACGGTTTTGACATACAATGATCATATGCCCAAAATGTCATGTTTCTAACTTCACTAATTTTGGCTGGGTGATGGTGAATGAGTCAGGACTTTTTCTTTCAATTTTCTTTTTTCAGAATTTCATCCCTCCCCATGAACCCCTTAAATTGGGTTCATGAAACAAAACTGTCAAACACCTATTTAGTTATTTTTAATCAGTTTTTCCCCCTGAGTTTGATAAGTGAGTCTGTCAGTCAATCAGTTAGGACACTTTCTTTCCTGTTTTCCCCCCTAATTTCACCCCTCCCCATGGGCCCCTTAAATTGGATTTATGAAAAAACGTCGACCACATATTTACTTATTTTTCAAGCTGATTTTTCCCCCTGATTTTCATACTTTTTGCCTCTGTCTTTTAAGAGTTACTTGCTCCGTTAGGAATCCTTCAACCCCCACTTTTCACACATACACCTCATAATATACACTACATCGAAAATCCCTCCGACAAGTGTCTTCTTATTCTTAATGATGAGTTTATATGCCGAGTATCGCATCCCCCAAGGAAACCAATCGGGAGATATTGTAATTCAATTAAATGTAGGTCTACCCCCTTAACACCCCTTTAGAACCTGAATATCCAAAAATCCTTCCTTAGTGGACGTTTTCGATATACAACGAACATAACCGCAACATTTCATGTTTCTAACTTCAATAATTTTGGCTGGGCGATGATGAGTGAATAAGTGAGTGAGTGAGTAAGTCAGGACATTTTCTTTCATTTAATTTTCAGAATTTCACCCCTCTCATGAACCCCTTAAATTGGATTTATGGAAAAAGCCGGTCAAACACCCATTTACTTATTTTTAAGCTGTTATTCCCCCCTGAGTTTGATGAGTGAGTGAGTTGATCAGTTAGAACACTTTCTTTCCTGTTTTTTTCCCCCCAGAATTTCACCCCTCTCCAAGGGCCCCTTTAATTGGATTTATATAAAAAAAACGGTCGAACACCTATTTACTTATATTTATATAATATACACCACATCAAAAAACCCTCAGACACGTGTCTTCTTATTTTTAATGATGAGTTTATATGCCGAGTATCACATCCCCCAATGAAACCAATCGGGAGATATTGTTATTTAATGAAATGCAGGTCTACCCCCTTAACACCCCTTTAGAACCTGAATATCCAAAATTCCTTCCTTAATGGGCGTTTTCCACACACAACGAACATATTCCCAAAATTTCATGTTTCTAACTTTAGTAGTTTTGGCTGGGCGATGATGAGTCAGTCAGGACACTTTGTTTTATATAATAGATTTCGTGATTTATTGAAAGGATCATATTCGTGATTTTGTAACCTCCATGATTTACAAAAAACACAATTTAACAAGAAATACCAGTCTGAATGGAATGTTTTTTTTTCATGTAAAGTAAACGCATAAATACCGACGATGAACCAGGGTGGGTGAGTGGTTATAGTGTTGGACTACCAACCCCATGATTGCAGGTTCGCTCCTGGCCATGGTAAGTGATTTTTGAAAGGCGACAAAAATCACGACACTCTTGTCATACGTTGTTGGCATGTTAAAGAACCCATTTGAATTCAGTAGGCCGTGTTCAATGGCAAAATTAATCTCGGGATTTTCCGCCAACACAAAGTTCCTCCGTTCTCTACTTGAAAGCGCTGTAGTGTCAAGGAGTTTAGATCTAACCTCCTTGACTTTCATAGCGTTCAAAGGAACGACGAAATTCGACATGCAAGCTACCCTCTGGGTGTCAATTAACAAAGCTTCCACCAGGCACCCGAGGTCATACAATATTATTAACCACCATGAATGTTATGTTGTAAATAGTATATTTAAAAATATATATATTAAATTTGTCTTTCAAACAATTAACAGTTTTTGTTTAATATTCAAAGTATATCTCAATTATTTTTTAAGATAATTTCATGGGTGAGGTTCATCCTCAAGGGGTCATAGGTTGGAATGTATCTGCCGAGTGTCATCCAGTTTCTTCACATAGTTCACGAGATATTGTGTTATTCCTACCAAAATACAAACTTTCGGGAAAACGGCTATGAATATTAAACACTCCATTGACAGATAGGTGCATGGTCTCAAGTAATACGCTATATCTTTGCCGAAACGCTGAATTTAGTTATAAAACTTAAGAGATATATTTAAATGTAAAAAATCAAAGCCTAACATTTGACATCCGATGGTGTATGAGTCTCCTTAAGGAAGTACTTCTTACGAAGATCAGAACATAATGCAATGACAGTGACTCCGCACTCCATTTGAACCGGATGAAATTCAGATTACCTGAAAAGCAACTCCTCAGTCAAGTCGAAGAATGGAAATGAAAGGAGTTTCACAGTGCTCATGCACACCAGCTCGACCTACCGTCTACAGATAAATGTGCGTCAAACAAATGGCTCCAACAAGGCCAATTATTTGGCGAGACCACTGGTTTCATGTTGGCTATACAAGACAGAGTCATTCCTACAAGAAATCTTAAAATAGACAGAAGTTGAGTTTTGTTGTTGTTGTCGTGTGGCCTCCTCAGAGACCGAGTGCAGGTCTTTCTATTCGACGCCCGTGGGCGACCTGCGCGTCGGGATGAGTGATGGAATGGATGAAGATTAATGAAACTGGGCAGGGATGTGGAAGGAAGCGGCCGCGGCCTATCAGAAGGTACCGTCACGGCATTTGCCTGGTGTTGAAAAGGGGAAACCACGGAAAACCATTTCAAGGACGGCCGACGGTGGGGTTCGAACCCACGCGTCTACCGAGTCAGCAGAGAGCTTGGCCCCATGACCTAACGCTCCACTTTAGCCAGCATAGCCACTGCTGTCGGTAGTTGAGGATAAGTGTCGTACATGCGCCAAGCAGGGCAAATATGGACTACACTGATTCCCACAATGATGTTGCTAAGATAGTGCACATGGAGATGGCTGAAACTACAGGAATAATCTCAAATTATAAAGATGATGATGATAATTGTTGTTTTAAGGGGCCTAACATCTGGATTATCGGCCCCTAATGGTTTGGGTGATAGTGAAAGATGAGATGAGGATGTAATGTAAATTATAACTAATACTAACTACTACCGTACCAACACCACCTAGAGAGAAAGCCATGCAATATAGTTTGAATATGCGAATGCCGTCACGGCCCAACGCCTGTGTGGCCATGGAGACACAGGAATAATATTCGTGTTTATGGCGTGGTTTCCACGTTATGTGTTTAGTGTTTACGCTTCCGGTACTGATTTTCTCGGAATTCCTATTCGCTTATACTTCATGGTTATCAGTGCAGTGTTAAGTTATGCCTAATAAACGCAGTGTGCCAAAATTTTAAGGCAATTAAACCAATGGACCTTTTCCTAATTATGAAGGGAATAATTCGAAATCTGTACCAGCTATTCACCGCTATATATCCCTATACAAAACATTCCAAGGTATGTATAAACCGAGACTGATTAAAGATTAGTAAACAGATAGTCTGGCTAGCCCCCCTGTTCGTGAAATTTCATTTAGTTGTAAAATTCAGAATTTTCTAACCTAAATTATGTGCTACCGTACAGGTTATGTCGTTAGGCCGTAGCAGGTTCTGATTAATCCGTTTTTCTATTCCACTAATCTCATTCATTACATTTATTATTGGGGCGGGGGATGAGGGGTGTGTTAATCGGGTTTGAGATTGAATAAAGTTAGAATAAATAGAGTAACTAATGTAATACAAGGTGATCAAGTTATTGTTTCGTCATGTTCGAATAAAATTCCTAGGAGCAGTCACTTCTCGGTTCCACAACTGCCCAGAGTATTTAACTGGCACTGCAATATTGTCTACTGAAAAGATCCAGATGATAGGAGGTGTAGGATTGAAAATGAAAGTTTATCATAGGCACTTGCTGAATATATGCAGACATTGGCGAAGATTCTGGAAGCAGTTTTATTTAGCAACTTTCAGAAACTGAAGGAGAAGTTAAACAGTGCGTGTCTTCATCCTGAGGGGAATTTCATTAAAGAGGAATCGTGCAGCCTATATATTTTATTTTAATTTACACTTGAATGAACACTTGTGTTGCTGCATTAAGATAGCAGAAGGTTTGAGTGTCTCCTTGTATGTATAAAATACAGCAGTATAATAATAATGGCCTCGGGTGCCGGGTGAAAGCTTTGTTAATTGACACCCAGAAGGCAGCTTGCATGTCGAATTTCATCGTTCCTAAGCTCCTTGACACTACAGCGCTTCCTAGTAGAGAATGGAGAAACTTTGTGTTGGTGGAAAATCCCGAGATTAATTGTGCCATTGGACACAGCCTACTGAATTCAAATGGGTTCTTTAACATACCAACAACGTATGACATCCATGTCGTGATTTTTGTCGCCTTTCAAAAATCACTTACCACGGCCAGGGGCGAACCTGCGAGCTAGGGGTTGGTAGTCCGACACGTTAACCACTCACCCACCGTGGCAAGCTAATACAGCAGTAAAACGTTGTAATAACATATTGAAACGGTTTTACAGGCCCTCACTGTTGGGTGTACAAATGCAATGTTTCTACTAGCCCTGCCTTGCGCTTTGAAATATTTACTCTGACTAAGATATGTTGTGTTAATGGACGCCAAGACCTCAACGCTATGTTGAAATCTAAATTTATATTTAACAACACCTAGCTCTGGTAGAACACCTTCAAGAATCTTTACACTCAGATCGTGGTATGATTTGATCATTAACCCAACTAACAATTGTATCAGGAGAAGGAATTTGGTCTATATCTAATGCTACCTACTGAAAGCAAAGATTGCATGGTTAAAAGAAATGAATTTATTATATAAAACAAGTATGGAAAAATTATTAATAATAATAATATATTTTAAATTTAAATTGGAGCGTTGCGATTTGAATATTACCGCTAGAGAATTACGTGAAAACGAAGTCGGATGAATTACTGATTTTACTATTATTCCCAAGCTATGAAGTTACTGAAATACTGAATATGAAACAAAGAAACGAGAGATTATGTAGTTCTGAGTCATTCGCGCTTACCATTGGAAATTGCCGTAGCATTTCCCTCGTACTGGATGCTGAAGAGAGCTTCCCACAGCCTTCTGGACGTCGTCATCTTCTTCGTTAGTTGAAGAGATACTTGTAGATATGTTAATTTATGGTCCGATCACATCGGAACCAACCACACGTGCAACCACAACGGTCAAGTTTTACAAAGTTAATCGCCCTGCCTCCTCGGCGCGCAAACCATATATGCACTCGTCGCCTCCCCTCTCTTGTGCCGTCTTCTTCTCGCCCGCTCTCCACTGATTGGCTGAGCCACCACGCGATACTCCCCTCCTCCAGGTCATTACACTCGGCGCGACGATGATGTCGATTACCGGTCCAGGCCATTTCGCCTTTTCTTGATGCAGCAACCCCGCTTGCGTCACGCTTCTCGACAAGAATAAGCCTGTAGCCGAATTCCCAGTGACTCATCTCTCTCACAATACCCTGACTGACAAAAATCCGTAAAATTCCGTAATCATATAATTTTCCGCGATAATGTTGTTCGTAATAATTCGCTTGATAGTGTTTTCTATAACATTGAAAACCTATCTGTATACTTATAATTTTATAAAAAACGCTCCAAAAATACCTTAATAATAATAATAAGTTACATGAAAACTTCTCTTGGCTGAACAATTTGCCGCGTAAATAAATATTGAATGGCTTCCTACTGACTTATGGCAGTGGCGTAAAATACCCTCGAAAAAACACGTTACATATTCGCCTCGGATCATCGGATGATTTACCGTGACGACGATCCATCATGCGATTATCCCAGACACGTTAATAAATCCCCATCCAAAATACATATTACATAAATTAAATCACCCTAAATTTACATATATATATACACTCATAATTTTCTTTACGCACTTTGCGTCAAAGTCTGTTGTCATTTTGGATTGCCCTGTGCAATCAGTCCAATGTTTTTCATTTAGATTAATGTTTCACGGATATTTACGCCTCTCAAAGATCTCTATGTTGGGAAAGATATACATAAATAATGTGTGAGCACTGTATATAGGATGTCACATCACACGCATCAAAGGTGTTCTGATATATTTATATCACCACAGAACTTTCTAATTTCACTGGAGGTCGTTTCCATCTGGTGAAACTTAGTCTCACTGATCTCACGGAGCACACGATCACACTATTGTGGCAGCGCATCGTGACCATAATACTTAATCTCTCTGTATATTATACAAAATTACTATTGACTTCTGAAAAAAAAAAAAAAAAACAGTAAGTGCGCTTTACATATAACACCAAATATTTCTGGGCCGTAATCGCCCTGTCTTCATAAGTTCCCGTAGACCAAATTCTACTTAATACTAGTTCTCAACTCAGACCAGTTATCCTCACTCAAATAATACCTTTGTACTAATTACTTTAAATTACACACTTATAATTCTTACATGGCGAGGCCGTAAACAGAAATCACGTGTGCTGTTATGTATGAGTTTCATGAAGGACTGTCTCGCCTTCTGGTGGCCCATTTTTATCTCGTGGACGCCTTAACCAAAAATACCCTGTTCAAGCGCTCACCCATCTCTAGGAGACAAATGGGAATTCACCAGCGCTACCAAATTCTGGCCTTGGTGTATCGAGACATTTTAGTGCTCAAGAGCATCCGACAATCCCGTCATATTTCCCTGTACCTTAAAAACTCTCAATTACTTACATACTACCCCCCTGTGTGACTTCTGATACGCCTGCCTGGAAGACCAGATCTTCCACGCACCAAATACCACACTTACTCATTTGATAGGCTGGCTCGCCAGCTAAACACACTTACTTTATGACACATTCTTTCGTAGACTATGTATATTATACGTCCCGTATAATCTGTTTCCCTTACTATCCTCCAGCACATATGCTGTTTTGCCAATACGTTTGGAAACTATAAATGGGCCCTCGTAGAGATAAAAGAACTTAGACATGACTTTCTCTAGCTTATTTGACTGTTTCGGCACTCTAAATAAGACTCTGTCCCCCGGCTCGAATAGGTCAAATTTAGTTTCTTTTTGTTGGCGAATTCTCTTTTGTGCTGACTTAGATAAATTCTGTTTCGCCAACTGGACAATGTAATCCTTCCCCGGTTGCTTTCCCTCATTTAAACCCAACACCCTCGCTAATTCATTTTGTGGTTTATTTCCGAAGTGAACTTCGTATGGCGTCAATTTCGTGCTCTCATGCTGGACAGAATTCAGCCAAGTCTCGACTTTGGGATGATGTCCAACCCAGGCCGTATGCTTGTCATGCACTAGAGTCCGAAAAAGACGAGCCACTTCCCTTAATGGACGCTCTGCAGAATTACCCTGAGGGTACCTTACAGAGGAATGAACGTGTGAAATACCAGCTTCCTGCATACTGGTTCTCCATTTCTTTGCAGTAAACTGTGGTCCACTGTCAGATAGTATCCCGAGAGGAAGGCCATACTCAGGTACATACTTATTAATGATCAGACGGCTACACGCTAGTCCCGTGGCTTTCCTTAGCGGATATAGCTTGACATACTTACTAAAAGCGTCAATAACTATAAAATGTACTCGTAGCCGTACTGTCCTTTAACGATCGGGCCAAATAAATCCACACACAGTAGTTCGCCGGGACTACTGGTGAGAACTGCAGATCTCTCCCCCACTAAATATTTAACAGGATATTTACTCCTTTGACAGGTGTCACACTTAGCTAAAATCCTCCTAACATCCCTTCCCATTTTACTCCAAATGAAGTCACGACCAATTTCATAGAAGACCTTGGCAGCACCAAAGTGTCCTAATTCCCTATGAATGAACCAAATTAGCTCCTCCCGCAAAGTGGCAGGAACACATATTGCCCACCGATTATTCCTACATTTCCGTGCAAGAAGCCCATCCTGCACCTTGTACGTGAACCGTCCTACTTTCACATACTCTTCTTCACTTATTTCCAACCTAGCCAGTGGCTCCCTTAACTTAACGTCATCACGTTGCTCCACTAGCATATTTCTCAGTGTCTGTAACGATGCCCTGTTGCTACTGTCCACACATGCACATAATAAAATACCGTCCTCTGCTTTAACCACAGGATAATCCCTACATAAATTAGTGTCCCTTGATAGCATGTCTGCAAGAATGTTATCTTTACCCTTAATATATTTTACTGTGAATTCGTATTCCTGCAGAGCAAGAATCCGCCTACTAACTCTGTTAGAACTGAGTTTACAAGTCCTCATATACAGTAATGCATGGTGATCTGTATGGATCTCAAATTTCCCCCCTACTAAATACATCCTAAATTTCCCCAAACTGAAAACAATACCTAAAAGCTCTAACTCAGTAATCGTGTATCTTTTCTCTGCTGCTGTCAGTCCTCGCGAGGCTAAAGACACAATGCACAGATTACCCTCATCATCTTTCTGACATAATACTCCAGCAATGCCTATATGTGAAGCATCTGTCATAACCACATATTCCTTATCTTTCAAAGGATATTTCAGCACCACAGCTTTCTCAAAACCTTCCTTCAGCGCTCTAAAAGCCTGATCATGCTTGGACTCCCAACTCCACCGAGTCCCACTTTTAAGCAATTCCCTGAATTGTTCAACCAACCCTGAGTATTTAAGAACGAACCTCCTGAAAAAGTTGCAAATTCCCATGTATGTTTTTAACTGTTTCACATTCTGTGGCACCTCTGAGTTAAGTATCTTATTAACCCTACTTTCTTCTGGTGTAACACCTCTACTCGACACTCTATGACCTAAAAATGTCACTTCTGACTGAAAGAATGACGACTTAGACAGCTTCAAAGTGAACCCTGCCTGATCTAACTTCTGAAAAACTATATCTAAATGACGTAGATGCTCCTCAAAACTGCGTGAACTAATTACCATACCACAAACTCTCCTGTGTCATCCCCTAATGCGATGTTTAAAACCCTAATTAAAGCTGCTGAACTACTCTTTAACCCATAGGTGTTCTACAAAATTGATAAAGGTTATATTTATGACTAAAAGCTGTAAATGGTCTATCTTCGTACATAAGTGGCACTTGCCAAAAACTGGAACTCAAATATACACAAGTGAAATACTTCTTCCCCTCAAATGTTTGCATTAATTCCTCTATTGACATAGATTTCAGCTGATCTGAACTAATTCTACTGTTAACCAAACGAGCCTCTAAACAAATACGAACTGTGCCGTCGGCCTTGGGTACCGTAATCAAAGAATTAACATATGGACTGTTAGAGTGCTCAATAATCCCATCTTCAAGCATCTGGTTAATTTGTGCCTCAACTGCACTCTGATAAGCGAAAGGTACAGGATATCTATGTCCTGTGAATACTGACCTATCAATAACGTTCAATGAATGTGTATAGCAATTGGCCATACCAATGCGATCCTCAAAAACTCTCCTATTACACAATAACACATCATAGAGCCGAACACACTGGTCCACCTCTATATTTCCCTGAAATGCAGCATCACGTAACGAGTCCTCTAGACTACCGTTCGTAATCACACTGCCCACAAAACATGGAGAACCCCGCTCTACGTTCTGGCGATATCTCATTTAAAGTACAAATCACACCTACAACCCTACTTCTCTGAATATGGTCATTGAACGCTACTTCTACTTCAGAATCACCCAATTTAAATTTCAAACTCCCTACATCATAACATAAGTTACCAGACACTCTACTTAGCCACTCTGAACCCAAGATAACACTGAATACTAAATTTGGAATTACCAGACAAATCTGTTTTTCTACATGATTAATAATTTTAATGTCTACTAAAACTTGCTTAGAAATTACTTTAGACCTCTTCCCAACAGCTGTGATAACAAAAGTGCTTTTAATTGGCATCTCCTCAAAATTTACTCCAGTTCCTTTCATTTTATCATAAAATGCACTACTTATGCAACTCTTCATACAACCACTATCAATTAAAACATCTGTGTACGCCTCGGACACGTTAAATTTAACTATGGGGCTCTTATTAACCACCTCCTGAATAATACCTTCATCATTTAGTTCACGTAATAATTCATTTCTTACATTTAGGTCATAGGGTTCCTGTATAAGTGTATGGACAGGGCATGTTACAGACTGAGATTCTGACCTTACATCGCAGCCTGGTTCGTGTTAAAGTATGGCTACCACTTGGTGTAGTACTACTCACTACTGCACTGGTCTGGTTGTTCTGGGTTGTGTTAACGGTATCTCTCTGTCCGTTATTACCAATGGGCTGATTCCCTCCTTGACCCCTGTTCTGGTTATAATTATTATTGTTATTATACCTCCCTTGGTTACCCTTAAAATCATTATTTCGGCCTTGATTTCCCCTGAAATCATTATTCCAACCTTGGTAGTTCGTACCATACCCATTTCCTCTGTACTGGTTTTGCTGATTATTATTATTATTATTATTTTGGTTCCCCCTATTTTGGACGTTGGCCCCTTCGCCACTGTTCCCTTGAACTTCCTGATTCCTATTCTCATTAGTCCTGTTATTATGGTTACCCTGGTTCCTACCGAAATTCTCCTCGTAACCACCTCTTTCCAGAGCATCGAATGTACTTAATAAATTTTCCACTTGTGAAATTGATTTAACATTTTGGATACAGGCAGCTTCTTTGATTCTATATGGAAAATGTCTTAGTAATAGCCTGACTACATCACTTTCCTCCTTCAAACCATCCAGATATTTACACGTCAATACCTGTGCTAAAAAGTACTCGGTCATAGTGTAGTTTCCTCTCGGGTTATATTTCCCACACACAATTCCCTCACGATGCTGAGACTGAATTACCTCATTCCAAAATTTCTCACAAAATTTAACTTTAAAATCTGAAATATTCTCGAAATTGTCTCTGTAGACAGCAAACCAGTTTCTTGTCTCCTCTACAAACGCTTGCTCTAAAATCTCAACTACCTGGCACCACTCAATACTACCATCTTCCAACCTCTCCCCGAATTTATTTTCTATTGTATTCATGAACTCCATTGGACAACCCTGCCGATTACTGAATTTGCCTTGTTCTATTTCCCTGTGTGTGCTATTCACATAAACTGGCCTACTCTGACTATTTTCCTGCCTAATTCTAGCTTTCAACTTCTGTTCTAATTCAGAAATTTTCTCCTCAGCTTTTCTTTCAATATTAGTTACAGTTAACCTAATGCTCCCTTCCGATGCTTCAACTTTACCACTTAACTGAGCTTGTTTCTCATTAATCTCATTAATGCTTTCCTTATTCCTCTCCCTTAAAACGTTAACTTCAGTGATTATTTCTGCATGAACTTTATCAATTCTTCCCCCCAGCTGTTCTTTAACCTCTTTAGTTGCTACCTGAATTTTGTCAATTTCTCCCCCCAATTGCTTTCTGACCTGCTGTGTTTCAAGTTGCACTAGTTCTTTTACATTTTCAGCCTGTGTACTGATTCTAATTTCTAACTCCTCCTGTACTTTTCCTAATTTTCTGTCTACATCTGCAATAATCTCTTTAGCCTTCTCTTCCATTACCCCTCTGATCTCACCTGTAATCAGTTCGAATTTCTTATCTAATTTTAGATTGTTCTCCTCAAATTTCTCACTTAATTTATTGCTCATTTGTTTACTGTTTTGTTCTAATTTAGCATTTAAAGTTTCAGTACTCTCTCTATTTTCCCTACTATTTTGTTCAAGTTTAGCGTTTAAAGTTTCAATACTTTCTTTATTTTCCCAACAATTTTGTTCAAGTTTAGCATTATTTTGTTCAAGT
Source organism: Meconema thalassinum (assembly GCA_946902985.2). Lineage (NCBI taxonomy): Eukaryota > Metazoa > Arthropoda > Insecta > Orthoptera > Tettigoniidae > Meconema > Meconema thalassinum. The sequence goes on along the minus strand of OX336395.1, from coordinate 226,052,860 downwards.
TTAGCGTTTAATGCATCTGTACTTATTTTATTTTGTTGCATAAACTGAAGAAGCAAACTCTCTAACCCTGCTTGACTGTTTTGATTACCACCCTCAGTATCGGGATTTACCTCCGACATCCCTGTACTGCTTTCATTTCCAAGACTAGCCATACTGCTCGTATCTTCACTATCCAACTGGTGACCACTACGCAACTTCATCTCTTCCTCAACACTTCCCATGCTGATACACACCGATAAATGAAAAAAACCCAAAATACAGGCACAGAAATATATACCCTTCTCCTTCCACAAATGTTATTAGGTTTTCGGCCCCATGTTGGTAGCGACAAGTGAAACGGTTTTACAGGCCCTCACTGTTGGGTGTACAAATGCAATGTTTCTACTGGCCCTGCCTTGCACTTTGAAATATTTACTCTGACTAAGATATGTTGTGTCAATGGGCGCCAAGACCTCAACGCTATATTGAAATCTAAATTTATATTTAACAACACCTAGCTCTGGTAGAACACCTTCAAGAATCTTTACACTCAGATCGTGGTATGATTTGATCATTAACCCAACTAACAATTGTATCAGGAGAAGGAATTTTGTCTATATCTAATGCTACCTACTGAAAGCAAAGATTGCATGGTTAAAAGAAATGAATTTATTATATAAAACAAGTATGGCAAAATTAATAATAATAATATATTTTAAATTTAAATTGGAGCGTTGCGATTTGAATATTACCGCTAGAGAATTACGTGAAAACGGAGTCGGATGAATTACTGATTTTACTATCATTCCCAAGCTATGAAGTTACTGAAATACTGAATATGAAACAAAGAAACGAGAGATTATGTAGTTCTGAGTCATTCGCGCTTACCATTGGAAATTGCCGTAGCATTTCCCTCGTACTGGATGCTGAAGAGAGCTTCCCACAGCCTTCTGGACGTCGTCATCTTCTTCGTTAGTTGAAGAGATACTTGTAGATATGTTAATTTATGGTCCGATCACATCGGAACCAACCACACGTGCAACCACAACGGTCAAGTTTTACAAAGTTAATCGCCCTGCCTCCTCGGCGCGCAAACCATATATGCACTCGTCGCCTCCCCTCTCTTGTGCCGTCTTTTTCTCGCCCACTCTCCACTGATTGGCTGAGCCACCACGCGATACTCCCCTCCTCCGGGTCATTACACTCGGCGCGACGATGATGTCGATTACCGGTCCAGGCCATTTCGCCTTTTCTTGATGCAGCAACCCCGCTTGCGTCACGCTTCTCGACAAGAATAAGCCTGTAGCCGAATTCCCAGTGACTCATCTCTCTCACAATACCCTGACTGACAAAAATCCGTAAAATTCCGCAATCATATAATTTTCCGCGATAATGTTGTTCGTAATAATTCGCTTGATAGTGTTTTCTATAACATTGAAAACCTATCTGTATACTTATAATCTTATAAAAAGCGCTCCCAAAAATACCTTAATAATAATAATAAGTTACATGAAAACTTCTCTTGGCTGAACAATTTGCCGCGTAAATAAATATTGAATGGCTTCCTACTGACTTATGTCAGTGGCGTAAAATACCCTCGAAAAACACGTAACAATATGTTTACCAACACAGTTAGGTGCAATGCTAGAAATTGAGGAACTTATAAGGAATGCCCATTCAGTGTATGCACATGAGCATCAAAGTGTTGAGGACACTGTACCTGTTATACATGAATCAACAAGTTTGTTCTTTGGTAAATGTTCTCATGTCTCTTTAAGACTGCTTCTCTGTTCCATATCAGTAGGTAGCCTTTTCTGTGCCCAAGGTCGCGGGTTCAAACCCGGCCGAAGTCGTCAGATTTTTAAGAGCGTTTACAATCCCTCAATATGCCTTCATTTGGAGGGGAAGTAAAGCCGGCGTGCCCATGTTATAGACTTATGGCATGCAAAAGAACCTCCCACTAACTACAATTGTGTGAAGCTGAATTTGTAGGTTAGATTTGATAATCGCTGTATTAAGTTCCAACGTTCGGCGCCATAAGCTGGTTGCGGTGGCATCTAGTAGCCAAGTTAATAGCTAGGTGTCGTTGATGGTAGCATTTGGTAGCAAAAATAGGAGCTACTTGAAATTGATCGTCGGCTGTCCTTACCTGAATTACAGATAACCAACCTTTTCTGTCATAGGCATTATAATTATTACCAGCCTGGTTACTTATCATGGAGGAAAACATTTCCGTGTCTAATACTAATACAATCATCACAATTAACACCGGTTAGCAGACAGATTCTACACACACCCAAGGTACACGGGGCTACATGACCACGTTGTCGCAGCCCCTAAACTGAGGAACCAATAAACCAACCTTTTCTGTCATAGGCATTATAATTATTACCAGCCTGGTTACTTATGACGGAGGAAAAATTTCCGTGTCTAATTGTTGTTGTTTCGTGAGTGGGTTAGGACATCACTGTCATCAGCCATGTGTACTCGGATACGGGTAGAATTTGTGTGTGTATTGTCTGTGGTAGTGTGTGTATTGTGATGATAGAATTGGGAAGGAAGTGACCATGGTCTTCTGTTAGGAACTGACACGCGCGGTGACCACCGCTCAACGCACACATTCGATGGCAAGACTGAGGAACCGAAAAGGTTCCCCGCATGCGCGGAATGGGGACCGGCCATGGATCTTAAACCTATGTTGTGTACCAATCGCATTTAGAACTAGATGGAGAACCAATTAGGAATGACCACATTCTTCGAGTAAAGGTTGAATAAAATAAAATTTAATTATCAAAAACAAGACATAGCAAAAGGGGACGTGAGGGGTGCATGAAATGGTAAGATGAGGGATGATGGGCCTGTAATTAAAAATGTACACATCATATCAAAACAAGTAAATACAAGTATAAAAATTAATCAGGTAATAAAGATAAGAAAACCGAGAGATGCCTAACGTGTTGTAGATTGGAGGTCGTTTAAAGATAAACTCAAATTAATAAACGGGGGAGATACCAAACAAGTTAACAATAATGCAAATAGTACTTTCTTCCTACCACAGGCTGACTACATAACGTAGTCAGGAGAAATCTTCTAGGAAGCTTATGAAGTCATGTTACCCAAGAATAGGAAAATCCCGCCCTTTAAAACAAAGTATGTCACTCCACAAACATAACCAAAGAGCAATACGTAAACCCAACACACGCAAATGACGAACAAACCAACGAGGCATAAATAATCACAAGACTACATATAGGCTACGACATACAAATCCCTTAAAACGAAAGCTACTACAGACACACCCAAAGAAACATAAATTACAAAATGACTTCACATGCTACCTGAATAAATCTTCTTTTCGGAAAAAAGCACGAGACTCGGTTATCTTACGGAAGACAAAATGGGAGTCGATTGCAGTCCCGGACACATACAATGAACACACATTCCACCGTCTCGAAAGGCTATCCCATACATCTCATTTAATAAGTGTAATGAGTTCACGTGTTGTTTCTCGACTGAAGCCGCGCAAACCAAGAACAGGAATGACATGACCCTTGGCTTTCAGTCGAGACCCACTTAAACGATTAACATTAACCCACCCTTAATATCACGTCTAGAACCGTAATTATAAAATGAACAGTGTTTCGGACCAAAACATAGGCGATGCAAGCCCAGTCCTCAAGGAAAGAAAAAAACAAAATAGGCATTCTTGAGGTGCACAAATGACTGGCATCTAAAAAAAAACAACCCTTAAAGAAGCAACCAAATAGATGTGTGTCCCAACAATACAGATATAAAGACACAAGGTCATCCAATGCGATGGACACACACCCTTCTCCGTCAAGACCCGTAAACTAAAACTAAAATAACTAATCCCCAATAGCACTCCAGAGCACCCATATACTCCCAAGGAATTGGAAATTAGTTAGAAACACTTCTCATGATTAGAATTACGTTTCGTGACAAACACACGCAAAGGACACGCACAGAATAAGAAAAAAACCAAAAGAACAGAAACAACAACAAACCCTTAAGCCATAAACCCAAAATAACAGCACGGTTCCTCATCACGCATTTCTATATAAGAGAGAGGAACAAGTACCAACAGAATAACCAAACATAATATAAACGACCTCCCATCTAGAAAGGGGGCAAGTTATCACTTGAAAGTAGGAGGACAATTTTATATTAACCTAACTTCACGTTACACATATTCATGCATGTTGACACTTCAAAATACATAGGCCTAAGGACTTAGCTTTTCCAGAGACGGTCTGAAGATCTCGTCGACAGCTTCGAAATACATACGTATATATTTTTATGCTACAACCAGGTCTGCATTAGAATAAGCATGGCGAATAGAATTGAGAGCGAAGACGTTGTACACATATTTATATATAATTTCCGGTCTTCATGTCAAAATATTTTTGCGTCTTACAGATTTTAAATTGGACATCATGGTTCTCGATTTTCATCTCTCGTCATAACAATTTAGGTCTGCTAACAATCGCCGAAGTCGTGTTCCTTCGTTATAGACGGATTCTTCATCGCGGGCGTTTTCTATTTCAAGACGAGCCGAAATTACGATCTTTTAGATGTTTTAGAAATGACCGCTAGATGTACACGGCGTCAAAATATCGAAAATAGAAACGGTACAGGAACAATCCCAGCATTTACCTGGAGGAGAAAGGAGAATCGAACCCACTTCTTCTCAGTTCAGTGAGGCTGAGTGAATTTAGTTTCAAACCTCAAATCAGAATTACATTTCCCGGCAGAGGTGGGAATCAAACCTGGACCGTTGGGACAGATGATTGACTAAAGATAGTAATTTCTGTTTTAACTGTTACAGATTAATTGGTTACTTGTGTATGTGCCTTTTTTGTAGTCGACATTTCACGTTAAAATGGGCTGAATATCTTTCAAAGTTTTTGATTGAACTCTTCTAAATATCGCATTTATTGCTGAGACAATACAACAGTGTCTTCGGTCAAGTTCAAACTCGCAAGGTTCGAAATGCATACTTATCGAGTCTGATCGAAAACGTCGATTTATTTGTGTAATGTACCGATCGCATCAACTTCTGACCATGTTTCATTTATGGTTTCGTTATTTATTTATTCGCGTCTGTAGAACGTAATTTTATAAGTAAACACTCAGTCTCGTTTCCTCACAGCTTGTTCATAGCAGCGCTGGGCAGCGCGCTTGCTGATGGCCGGAAGGCTATGACGTCATAAATCCTATTGCATGGCCTTCTCTCTCGGTTGTGTTGACCGTACCAGCGAATTGTTACCGGTGGCAGAAATCGGAACTAATGCGCTTCGCCCAGCCACACGCTTGCGATTCGCGAACTCAATCGAATGTAAATGGCAGGTCGATCGCTACAAAATGGTGGACGCAAGGGTGATGGACTTCATAATGTATTGAATGTTCTTGGCAATTCTAGGGGGGCTCTCGTTGAAGGACGGGCAATTTGAGATGCCAAACACATAATTATGTGCGGAAAAGTCCAAGAAATGGAAGATTTTATGAGACTTGAAGCTTTATGGTTATAGACTAGTAATTTGAAAGTGGTACCTCGTCAGATTCAAAATGAAATTCGGTCACCAGTTGCCGCGAAAAAAAATAATGTTCAGGAATATGTAATATGCGTAAAGTCGGTACACCGCTTAACAGAAGATACATTTAAATGTAATACTGATGAAATCGATAAATCAAAAACTGTACAATTTAGCTATAAAGATTTTTAAATTTTTAATGAGCACATCATTGAAAACTTAGAAGACCTGAGCTTCACAGTTTTGAAGGAGCAATGGGGCAAGTTAACGAAAGACAACCACATGTAGGCCTACAATAAAGCGACCCCTAAAAGTAATGTTTGGCACATGGAAAGAACAGCTGTCAAATCGACCTTGCTAAGTCGCCTAGTTTGTAGTGCAGGTGAGAATGTAGGGTGTTCGCTTTCGCGAATGTTTTTTTTTGTAGGCTATGTTTCCCGCACGGTTTGAAACACACGTTCAATTTTTCTGCTCCATTATTTTTTTCGTTATAATTGCAGTATGAACGCGGTGTTCTGATTATTTATTTAACTTACGAATTGTTGTTCTTTATTATTCTTGTACTCACCTTTTTTCTGAAGTGTCTTTCTAGACGCACCATACTGTCACACTGTTTCATGAGGTACTGTGTTCGCCTCAGCGGCTACCCTCGCAACGTGCATGGGGCTGTGCGCTGATTGGCTGTTTGACACCCCTCCTTCATTCTGGAATGTTCGGCTGCTGTCGTCATTTCCACTATATATTCTCCGCCTCGCCGTCCTGCGGCCTGTTTTCACCTGCCCACGGCTGCCTGACCACTTCAGTGCAGCTTGCTCGGCGCACTGTTTACCAACACTGTTTGACCTGAAGCTATCTACGCGGCATGCTTATCTGCTTGGACTTTGTCGGGCTGAGCAGGCCGGGGTCAACAACCTTCATCTAGGCGACAAGCTTCGTCACTTAATTTCTCTACAACTCGGCACGATGGAATCGTAACTACTTGCACCCGCTAACCCAGGTCATTCCCAAGAGGCCTGGCACTGCTGGTTATGTTTCGCTGGAGGAATTATCATCTATCTTCTTTGGAAGCCACATCACGGCTTCTTAGTGAACAACTTCACTGGACTTCACGACCCACTCTACGCGGGCCAGCCAATTCTTGGTCTACACTCTGACCTTGGATTCTAGACGAACTAACTTGTCCTGCCTGGACAATCATCATCGCTTCACGCTATCGTCAGCGGGGTCTCCGCAGGATTACTTATGGAAGATACTCCCTGTATCAAGTATCGAACTGGTGGTAACCAATCACTCATTTTATATAATACAAGGCTAAGCCTTTACTATTTCTAACTTTGTTGTCATGGATTTTTCGCTATGAACTTTTTTATCGAGTTGCCTGTTATTACTCTTTCTTCATTCATTTTTTATAGTCAATGCTACTTGCAAGATAGTTTTGAGTTTCCTGGAGAAACAGGCATTTTTTAATTGCCTCTTTTAAATAATCATTTTTAATGCGAATAATTGTCACTATTTATCCAAATGGTTAAAACAATCAAATAAATGTATCAACAGTCAAGTAACTTTTGGTCTCTTCCATATAGTCCTATTATAGTCCACTGTGTGCCCTAACCCTAATCCAATGCTATTTCCCAGTTGGGGTGATATCTTAACATAAACCCCTTTCCATGGTGCCGAAACCCGGGATCGAACCCAGAACCTCCATTCTGAGACCACAAATTCTATTCTAAAAAAACCCTTGTGCAATCTAATATTTGTCTTATACATTTCAGTTATCGTGGCTAGCGCAGGAGATCTGCGGGAAAGTGGAAGCAATCCCAGCATAATACACAACTGGTTTCTTTCTGGAAAGCAGGTCTGTCTGGTGCCGCAAGCAGCTTGGGTAGGTGAGTCATTCCAACTTCCCAGCCATGCCAGTAATTATAGATGATAAACTGTTAAACTCTCGGGCGGCCTACAAAGGTCAACTCACCCGTTTTCAAAAATATTTAGCTACTCTACCGAAAGAGGAACAAAACCTTGATATTATATCTCAGCGTTTAAAAGCTTTTGAACAGGCGTACGAGAAATATGATCTCGTGCAACTTGAAATTGAAATTAAAAGTCCAGAACATCAATCAGATAGGGAAGAAGTAGAAAGTAATTACTTTGATACACACGCTCAGGCTGTGGCATTAGTTAGAACTTTGACCCTGGCGTTGAAGGTAGAGGAAACTCAAGGAAGAATTAGCGACCATGGGAATGGTATCAAACCATTGCTACCTAAAATTGAAATTCCGCATTTTTCAGGAAAGGAAGAGATGTGGCAATCATTCTTTGAATTGTTCAGTTCATTAGTACATGATAATGCCACACTTCCAGAAATTCAGAAATTTCATTATTTAAAATCCATTTTGCAGGGACCACCCCTTCAACTTATAAGAGAACTCCCCTTAACAGGAGAAAACTATAACATTGCTATAGAGCTTCTTAAAGGCCGTTACGGCAACGAAAAATTATGCATACAGAGGCATATTCAAGTCTTATTTAACCTGCCCGCATTGCGAGCTGACAGCTTGTCAACACTGCGAGCCTTAAGTGACACGGTCCAACTACACGTCAGAGCATTGGCACGGTTGAATCAACCGGTCGAGCATTGGGATCTATTCTTAGTTCACTTGGTTACTTCTAAATTTGATTCATCAACCTTAAAGGCATGGGAGAAGGAACTAACAAATGACACTTCATATACCTATGGCTCATTGCTTACGTTTATAAACAATAGATGTCAGGTTTTATCAGCCGTAGCCTGTCATATGTCAGGAAGTGCAGATAACAAATCTAATGTTGTGAAGCCAGTCGGTACTAAAATAAACAAATCTGCTGTCTTTACTGTTCAACATAATTCAACAGATTGTATTCTCTGTAAAGCGCCTCACAGGTTATATTCCTGCGTTGCCTTTAAAGCCCTTTCTACCGACGAAAGACGCAAATTAATAGCTCAAAAAAGATATTGCTACAACTGTCTGTCAACCAGGCATATGGTGCCTGATTGCGTATCTAAAAATACTTGCTCCCATTGCAAGGCTCAACATCATACCTTGCTTCATAGGTTTGAAAAGCCACGTCAGGCTCCTTCCCCTGGATGTTCTAAAGATACATCCCCAGGAGCCAATGCGCAATCTTATACTCAGAGCTCTAGCTCTATTCGTAGTTCCCAGGTGCTACTATCAACCGTGTTATTAAAAGTTCAAGATTCCTCTGGTAGATGGCTTGAAGCACGTGCCTTATTGGACAATGCCGCCACCCATGACTTCATAAGTGAGCGTCTCATTAAGAAACTTGGTCTTCCCAAACAACCTACATTAATTCAGGTTACCGGTATTAACAATAGCAATGTTAAATCTTTGCATTTTGTTCGTGTTCACATCAAAGATGCTGTTAATTGTACCACAACATTTCAGTTGAATTGTCTTGCCATTGATACTATTGGCAGTAATACCCCTAGTACATCTTTTGAAATTAGAAATTGGCAAATTCCTCATGACATTCAGTTGGCAGATCCAACATTTAATACGAGCGCTCCAGTAGACATACTTCTCAGTGCCCAAGTATTTTGGCAATGTCTCCTTAGCTCTAAGGTTAAAATATCACCAGGAGTGTTTGTTCATCATACCAAGCTAGGTTGGTTAGTAACGGGTCAGGTCCCTCGTAAGTCGTTCCAAAATTTCTCACAATGTCATTTTGTCAATACAAGTCTCGATTACAACCTAGAAAGATTTTGGAAAATCGAAACTATAGATTCAGTTTCACCTTCCTCAGTTGAAAATGAAATGTGTGAAAAACTGTTTCGCGAAACAACCAAACGCAATTCAGAGGGTAGATTTGTCGTAACAATGCCCCTAGTGGATAATCCACCTCTTTTATTTGAAACACACCCTAGGGCTCTTAGAGCACTCTATGCTGTGGAAAGCAAATTTAAACGTGGCCCTGTTGTTAAAGCTCAATACTCCACATTTATGGAGGAATATGAGGCACTTGATCACATGGAGGTTGTTACCAAGAAAGATGATGCTTCTTATACCCCATCTGAAGTCATTTACCTCAATCATCATCCAGTTTGGAAGAATGAGATTTTAAAGGAAAACATAAGAGTGGTCTTTAATGGCTCTGCATTGGATGCCAATGGAACTTCTCTGAATGACACATTATTATCAGGCCCTCCTATTCAATCTGACATTTCTTCTGTTTTAATGAATTTTCGCTTGTTCCCTATCGCAGTGATATCTGATATCAAGCAGATGTATAGACAGATTTTGGTCGATCAACAACAGCGCGACCTTCAGAGAATTCTTTGGCGCGACGAGCCTACTAAACCCGTCAAGATTTTTCGGCTAAAGACATTAACCTATGGACTAAAGCCTTCTGCTTTTTTAGCCATACGTACGTTGAAATTACTTGCTGAACAGGATGGCCCGTTGTATTCTCCTAAGGCTTCTGAAGTGTTAAAATCATCATTTTACGTTGACGATTTTCTTTATTCATTTGAGTCAGTATCTGAAGCACTGCAAGTCTCTAAAGATTTGACAGTTTTGCTTTTGGGAGGCGGATTTTCCTTGTGCAAGTGGAACTCTAATTCGGAAGAATTTCTTTCTAGATTTCCATTAACTTCAGTATATAACGACTCAGTAGAGCTTCTTCATGAAAATAATTCTATCAAAACTCTAGGCATCCATTGGAGTCCTCAAAAGGATTTTTTCTTTTTCAAAATTAATCTCAGTGACATCAAACCGCAAACTAAGCGGCAAATTCTGTCTGAGATTGCAAAGATATTTGATCCTCTCCAATTTTTGGCGCCAATCATCGTCACAGCAAAGCTTTTCATGCAAGACCTTTGGTCCTTGAAAACTGGTTGGGATGAACCAGTTCCTTCCGAGTTGAAAAAAAATTGGATTTCTTACAGAAATAGTTTGGAAGATCTTTCTAATGTTATTATCCCGCGAGTGATTATTCCCTTTCCCTCCTGTGGAGGATATGAACTTCACATCTTTGCCGATAGCTCATTGAAAGCTTATGGTTGTTGTGCGTACATTGTTTGCCGTAATTTTGTCCAGTCATATTTATTTTCCAATTTAATTTGCGCTAAGTCGAAGGTGGCCCCTCTTAAATCTTTATCCTTGCCACGACTGGAACTTTGTGCTGCTCTTCTGGCGGTTGAATTATCGGTCAAAATCCGTCAATCTTTGAAAATCCGATTTATTAAAACTTACTTTTGGAGTGACTCAGCCATCACGTTGGCATGGATTGCCAAACCTCCCTCGCATTGGCAGGTGTTTGTAGCTAATAGAGTGTCCAAAATTCAACAATTGTCTAATCTTGAACAATGGCATCATGTATCTGGCAAGGAGAACCCTGCAGATGTCATTTCTCGGGGATGTTCCCCTCTTATGTTGGCTAACCTGACATTATACTGGCACGGTCCCCGTTGGCTTCTGCAAGAACCTTCCGCTTGGCCAAATTTTCCTCTTCCGGAGTTATCAGACTTGCCGGATTCTGGTAAGATTACTGGATCTTCTCTTCTCGTTTCCGACTCTCCCCTTCTTTTGCAGCGATATTCCTCTTTCCATAAATTGGTGAGAGTTATGGCTTATCTCCTTCGATGGAAATATTTTGTGGTAGAACAACCCCTTTTTCCTAAGCCATATTTAACCCTTTCTGAATTAGGTTTAGCCACTACAAAAATCTTATGGCTTACTCAACAAGAAATATTCTCTGAAGAATGCCAGGTGTTGTCCCAAGGTCAATCCCTTAAGAAATCGAGTAGGCTTTCCTCACTCGCCCCCTTTTTGGATACTGATGGTTTATTAAGAGTAGGAGGACGTTTATCTTTGGCTGATCTTTCTGAGGATAAAAAACATCCAATTATTCTTCCCTCAAAGCATCATGTCACTTCCTTAATCATTCGTCAGTATCATTACCAGCATCTTCATGCTGGTACTCGTACATTACTTTCTATCATTCGTGAAAGGTATTGGCCCATAAACGGAGTCCATGAAGTTACCTCTGTTATCCGGAAGTGCATTCCATGTTTTAAATCCAACCCTAAAGTTACCGCTCAACTCATGGGTGATCTTCCCAATTTTAGATCCGCGCCTGCTAGACCCTTTACCTTTACGGGGGTGGATTATTCCGGGCCTTTTGTTTACAGAAAAAATTCTCCTGAGGCCAAAAAATGTATTTCTGGAAAACTCTATATTTCGCTGTTTGTATGTATGGTCACCGGAGCAGTTCACTTAGAACTAGTTACCAACGCCTCTACTGCTTATTTTTTGGCAGCTTTTGCCAGATTTTCTGCTCGCAGAGGTCTTCCTTCAGAAGTATTCTCAGACAATGCTAAAAATTTTATCGGAGCTTCTGAGCAAATTAAGAGAGCTCTTACTCAAAATTCAGCGCTGGAAAGGATTACTGATTATGCTCACCAGAGAAATTTCAAGTGGCACTTCATCCCCCCTTATGCACCTCATCAAGGTGGGCGGTGGGAGTCTTGTGTGAAACTCACCAAGAAGCACCTTAGACGTGTTTGTGGCCACACCCCCCTTTCTCATGAAGAGTTCAATTCCTTAATCATTTTTATTGAGGGCATAATTAATTCTCGTCCTTTATCACCCTTATCTAATGATCCTTTAGATCTTCTGCCATTAACGCCAGGTCATTTTCTTATCGGTGGTCCTTTGACTGCCTCTCCCCCTTTGTTATATTCTAATTCTCAATCTTCTTTAGCCATTTCTTGGCGCAAAATTGAAAGTTTGCGCAACAATTTTTGGCGCCGCTGGAGGTTGGAATACCTCAGTTTGCTTCAGCAGCGTGGTAAATGGCGTGTTTCCTGCTCTAACCTTCAGGTTGGGGACTTGGTCCTTTTGAAAGACCCTAGTCCCCCTCTTGTCTGGAATTTGGGTAGGGTTGTTGAGTGCTTTCCTGGCAGAGATGGTAGGATTCGCGTGGTAAAACTGCAGACTTCTGCTGGCCATTTTCTCAGGCCAATCACTATGATTGCTCCTTTGCCACGCGAGGCCTAACTTCTGCGCTTTCTTACTGCAATTTTTTCTCGCCCCTCCCAGCATGTTCGCTTTCGCGAATGTTTTTTTTGTAGGCTATGTTTCCCGCACGGTTTGAAACACACGTTCGATTTTTCTGCTCCATTATTTTTTTTCGTTATAATTGCAGTATGAACGCGGTGTTCTGATTATTTATTTAACTTACGAATTGTTGTTCTTTATTATTCTTGTACTCACCTTTTTTCTGAAGTGTCTTTCTAGACGCACCATACTGTCACACTGTTTCATGAGGTACTGTGTTCGCCTCAGCGGCTACCCTCGCAACGTGCATGGGGCTGTGCGCTGATTGGCTGTTTGACACCCCTCCTTCATTCTGGAATGTTCGGCTGCTGTCGTCATTTCCACTATATATTCTCCGCCTCGCCGTCCTGCGGCCTGTTTTCACCTGCCCACGGCTGCCTGACCACTTCAGTGCAGCTTGCTCGGCGCACTGTTTACCAACACTGTTTGACCTGAAGCTATCTACGCGGCATGCTTATCTGCTTGGACTTTGTCGGGCTGAGCAGGCCGGGGTCAACAACCTTCATCTAGGCGACAAGCTTCGTCACTTAATTTCTCTACAACTCGGCACGATGGAATCGTAACTACTTGCACCCGCTAACCCAGGTCATTCCCAAGAGGCCTGGCACTGCTGGTTATGTTTCGCTGGAGGAATTATCATCTATCTTCTTTGGAAGCCACATCACGGCTTCTTAGTGAACAACTTCACTGGACTTCACGACCCACTCTACGCGGGCCAGCCAATTCTTGGTCTACACTCTGACCTTGGATTCTAGATGAACTAACTTGTCCTGCCTGGACAATCATCATCGCTTCACGCTATCGTCAGCGGGGTCTCCGCAGGATTACTTATGGAAGATACTCCCTGTATCAAGTATCGAACTGGTGGTAACCAATCACTCATTTTATATAATACAAGGCTAAGCCTTTACTATTTCTAACTTTGTTGTCATGGATTTTTCGCTATGAACTTTTTTTATCGAGTTGCCTGTTATTACTCTTTCTTCATTCATTTTTTATAGTCAATGCTACTTGCAAGATAGTTTTGAGTTTCCTGGAGAAACAGGCATTTTTTAATTGCCTCTTTTAAATAATCATTTTTAATGCGAATAATTGTCACTATTTATCCAAATGGTTAAAACAATCAAATAAATGTATCAACAGTCAAGTAACTTTTGGTCTCTTCCATATAGTCCTATTATAGTCCACTGTGTGCCCTAACCCTAATCCAATGCTATTTCCCAGTTGGGGTGATATCTTAACATAAACCCCTTTCCATAGGGTACTGGATATTGTAATAAATTCATTACTAATTATTAATAATGAATTCTCCTTTGTAAAATGCCAGCCGCATACGATCATATACGGTACCGGTACTTCGAAATCGGCTTTGCGACGCGAAGTAGTCGAATCCCTCCCGTCTGAAAAGCTTTCTTTTTCTGAAAGAAATGCATTGATATCGCAATATATTGTTGAATTCGAAGAGCACAGCGGAACTGAGCAATTATATAAGTCATCTTTTAGCCTCAATTATTATGAAAATAACTAAAACAAGTAGTTCCTTGAAGAACTATACAGCCTATTTTCATATATGCTACTTATATTAACTGCCACTATCAACATACAACATTTCAGTTTGATTGCTGTAATAGATTCGTAGATATTGAGTACCGTCTAAATATTTCGGATGGTTGCCATGTTGGATTTTATATATGTACTGTAGGTACTAGAGTTATGTACTGTTACATGAAGATTATTGTGTACGTGTAGCATTCAAACTTCAATCGCATAATTAGGACACAAGAAGTAATAAGGAGATTTTAAAATTTCGCACAGCTGCCATCTTGTGGTTATGGAAACAATTGAAATAAATTAGATGCCAGTGGATTAACATTCGTAAAAGGATTTACTGTACCAAGTTTCACTGCACTCGGATGGTTAAATTGCGAGAAACGTCCATGTGAATATTTATACTTCGCGTCGCCGCCATGTTGGATTTGTGATCAGCAGGTTATTTAAAGTCCTATAGGTGAACTTAAGTTCATAGCCCCTATGAACATAAAAAAATCAGTTTGATTGCTATAATAAATTCGTAGATATTCAGAGACGTCTGAATATTTTGGATGGTCACCATGTTGGATTGTTAAATGTATAGGCCATAGAGTCATGTACCATCATCCTTATCATTAACCGTCTCCAGCTTCCCGGGTGCGGTATAAGAGCGCTCTCCATGTTTGTCTATTCAGGTATATTTCCTCCTCCTCTACCTGGTGCCAATCGACACCTCTTCCCTGCAGGTCTTCTTTTATTTGGGAGATCCAGCGTGTCCGTGGTCTGCCTCTTGGTCTCTTGCCCTCCACATCTTGCTCAAGCCATACTCTTGCCGTTCTGCTTGGATTAATCCTCTTCACATGACCAAACCATTTCAACCTTGATGTTGCTATTGCTTCATGAAGTGGTTTCACTTGAATCTCTGCACGAATCTTCACATTTCATGTACCATTGAAGGAAAATTATTGCGTAGGTTCATTATTCAAACTTTCACTTCGATCGCTTGATTACGACACAAGAAATTAAAACTTAATTTTAAAATTCGCACAGCCGCCATCTTGAGGTTATATAAACAATTGAACTAAATTAGATACCAGTGCATTGCAATGTGTATAAACATTTCCTGTACCAGATTTCATTGCGTTTGGAACATTAAATCGCGAGAAAGGCCAATTTAAAATTTTCAAATTCGCTTGGCCGCCATGTTTCTTTTGGAGTTAACCGGTTTTTGAAAGTCTTATAGGTGAGCGTCCAGTAGTGCCTTTTATCTCCGTATAAAATTTCAAGGTGATACAGCTAATAGTTTCAGAGATATAGAATGCCGGTGAAATATTTCGCTCATCCGCCATATTGTGGCTATATAAACAATTGAACCAAGTTAGATGTCGGTGCATTACAATGTGTATAAACATATACTGTACCAAGTTTTATTGCGTTTGGTTGGTTAAATCGCGAGAAACGTCTATTTAAAAGTCGCAAATTCGCGTGGCCGCCATGTTGGTTTTGTAGTGACCAGTTTTTCAAAAGTCACATAGGTGAATCTCTAGTAGTTCCCTTTATCACCGTACTAAATTTCAGGGTGATATCGGTAATAGTTTCGGAGATATTGAATGCTGGTGAAATATTTCGCACAGCCGCCATGTTGGATTGGTGAGACGTAACAAAATTTGAAGGGCACGGTCGAGGTCACCCGGAATAGTGCTATGAACTTACCGAGTTTGATAGAAATCGCTCCAGCCGTTCAAAAGGTATTAGGTGGGGACACACACACACCTCACACACACACACACACACACACACACACACACACACACACACACACACACACACACACACGCACACGCACACACACACGGACAAAAGGTGATCTCATAAGCCTATTTTTTCAAAATTGAAAATAGGCTAAAAAATGAGAGAAGACAACACCCATCAACTCAAATCACATGTTATAGCATCTGGTTTATTCTTTGGAATACACGGTAAGATAGAGAAAGCTTTTGCTTTTCTTTGCTATAGTTCATCCCTTCCTTTTTTTCTCAAACACCAGCAGTGATCCTCTGTTTTCTCCTTGTTGGTTATGTCTCTCATGTTACCTGTAAGTCTGTTCTAGATATATATCTTCCATGACCCACCTAGCGTCATCTAGCAGCGAATCTCTGAAGTTCCTCAATTCTTCCCTGTACAAGAGGACTTCTTTATCAATCTGGCCACCAGATCTCGTCGCCATCACCAGCTATCATCTCCGTGATCAAGAGAACTTCATCTACTTTTTCACCCTTCAGGCTGTGCTAGTGTTGCCTGCTATCAACTCTTTGAAGATCATTTCATCAAGAGAAATTAACGTTTCAATGTTGGTTATTCTTATATGTATTCCTTTTGTCTCCTACCCCCACTCTTTTCCCTTCCCTGGTCCCTCCGTGCTTCGTTGAGCGTGTCTCACTTGTACGTCGGAAGTCGACCCAGTCAGTTAGAGCACCACTAAAGCTCGCCTCCTCAACTCGAGAGGCAAACTTTTAAATTCTACGCCATGTTAGAATTCTAGCATCAACCGTCAAAGGTAACATCGCCTTCGCCATGAAGCAAAGCAAAGTACTACTTCTACGTTCTTCAACTTATTTCAATTGATTTTAAATAGCTACATGCTTTTTAATGATCATTTTATAGGCAGTGTGAGAATTCTATACTTGGGGCAATAATCATCCTTCGCGGGATTTTCTATGTTGGGCTTTTGTCTACCTAAGCCAATCTTAACATGAAGCAGCATTTGTTATGGTTATTAAATGAGAGATTTTCTCACAACGTGGGATACCATTAAATTACCCACTGTCTATAAAATACTTAGCTCGTTCCACCGCTGGACTAACTTTTGCCCAATTCTTCAGTCATGATTGCTCTGAACCTTCCAGAATCTGCACTCTATCTACCAGTCATACTGTCGTGTATTTTCCACTCACATATGGGAATACTTTTTCAAACGAAGGAATCTTCCTTATGAACTGCTAATTAATAACTAATTTCTTCTTCCTCCGTTGGGATTTTTCTGTGCATTCAACTATAATCTACAACTTTTTCAAGCAATAGACTCTCGCATATCTAGTGTAACTAGTTATTTTCCACGATTGCGATAACTTTCTTTGCCATAAACTTTTTGTGCTACTGCAGTGAACTTTTCATCTATATCAACAGGCTATAGTGAAAACAGTGCTTGTTCAACCTTTCATCCGCGTCGCGTTCGTCCGAATACAATAAATACGGCCATGAACACTTTTCCACAATCCCATTTGATCTTTCCCAAACCCTTTACTAACAAACCAAAATAATAAAATTTTTACTTTAGGTCTTTTTTCAATGATGTGTCACTCTCAATAAGTGCCCTCCCTCTCTTGCTTTATCTACAACGAATTAATGTCTGTAAAACTTCGTGTCTAGTACACGCCTTAAATTATATTGTTTCTCCCTTCTAATTAGGGAATACAATTCTTTCATCTCATAAGTGAGTTATCTCTAGGTTTCACGAAAGGGAAAGTTGCCCCATTTGTCTCGTGATCCCTACTTAAACATAGGAGTTCTAGAAACTTCCTTTCTATTTTTCTTTTCAGGTTTCACAATAAGTGACCTGCCCTAATTGCATAATCTTCTATGTATAATCACTAAAAGTAATTCAGCATCAATACAAGAAGTTATAGAAACTTCTATTTTATTCTTCCTGCTTTTTGTTGTTGTTACTTTCGAAGTTGTTACTCTTTCTAGGATATTTACCTAGAAATTCGTAAAGTACACACCTTGTACTTGATTTATTGTCTAACTTTAATTACGTCAGTTATCTTTAAATTTTTCATTTATTTATCTTCGTCATTTCAAAAATCTTACGAAGATTTTAAAGCATATAAAAGGTTTGAAACCAAAAGAATTGTTAATTGCCTGGCGCAAGCTTTTGATGTTTTCGGAGGTCTGCGAGCCCAATTGTTTATAGCAATCAAAATTATATATTTGTTACAAAACTACTACCCAACATTGTTAAATAAATTAGAAATTTCTTTTTGGCTTTATCATTTCTCTAACATAACGGTTAGGTAAGATCCTGTCTTCCTTGACTCTTCCCACTTAATGCAAATAAATCTATTGATAGGGCGTTCACCACTTGTTGCATTTGAGCAAGAACTCTTAGTTTATAACTTAGTAAAGTCTCTCATAGCTTTAATAGCTAATTCTAACTGGCCAGTAAGGCAAGCATAGCTCGCTACGCCAGCTTCCTGCTTGTGGAGATTCTCTCCAACACTTATGGTTTGTTTTTCAAAATATAAGTGTTTCTCACTGCCTAAACTTTTAGTCTGCGCCTTGCTGGGTAAAAGCTTAGCCATCTCTAAATGCAACTATTGGTACACTAACCAAAATTATTCCCAAAGGTATAATTGCTTTATCCCTATCCTTCTTGGAAGCATTTGGTCGCACTTTAGAAATTCTACAATTTCAAAAACAAAAAATCTCGAAGCCGATTCAAATTATTGGCATTCTTCAAATTACTTGTTTAGAAACAAACTCCTTTGAACAGATACACAATAAATCCGTTACTCTTTGTCTTGCCAGACCATCACCCTTCCCCATAGTAGGCATATGTATGCTTGAGAGGGAATACACTAAAGCAGCTTTCTCGAGAACAGCCCAAGTTCCAGCTGCGTTTCCCGTTAGCTTCGCCCAGGTCCTTACCCACTTTGGGTTTCGGAGAGCGGATTTGCAGTGGCAGCTGTCTTTGAGTATACTTAAAGTTAAAATTATAACTTCTTTTGGACTCTCTTCCTATTTTTCCATCCTTTTTCTCCAGTCCGAAACCCACTACCTTTTCTTTATCATCTTCCCTTGGGGATTAGGTTATTCCCAAGCTAATAATCTACCCAAAATTTGGTGCCGAAACCCGGGAGAATCCATTTATTTCATTTTCTATTTTGTCAAGGGTTATTTGACAATATTTTGCAAATAATTAATATCTTCTTTGAATTTTTCAGCCATAACTACATCGTGCAAAGCCTGTGAAGAGGAAAGAGGCCGCTCCTGTCTCCTTTGGTGTGTCCCTTTCTTTCAACTTATTTGCTGCTGCCAGCCTGACAGCATTTCCAAGGTTCCACAGTTTCGTAAGTTATACATTAATCGACCAACCTTGTCATGGCTCCTACTGAAAAGTATAAGGATGAAAAACTCACTTCTAAACGAGCATCCTATAAAGGGAAAATTACCCGATTCAGAAAATACATCAAAGAGCTAGATCCCTCAGAAGCTCAATTAGACTTGTTGAAACATCGTGTAAGGGATTTTGAACGTTCATATGAAAATTATTGTAACATCCAAACTGAAATAGAAACTTGTATGCTCAATAAAACCGAAGATCGAGTCGAGATAGAAAACCAATATTACGAAGGTATAGGTTCTACTTTCAAAATAATACGCCAACTCGAAGAAGAACAGAAAAAAGACGCTTCTGTTCTTGGTTCCCTTCACGAACAACAAACTTCTTTTCGCGATGGTACTCATAAGCCCAAACCAATTCTACCTAAGATTAATTTACCCCACTTTCTAGAGACGAATCTACTTGGGATTCTTTCTATGAATTATTTTGCTCTCTTGTTTATGACAATGAAGACATTCAAGTCATATACAAGTTTCATTACTTGAGATCTATCCTCCGAGGTCAAGCTCTGCAGTTAGTTGAAGCACTCCCTTTAAGTGCCGAAAACTACCCCATTGCCTTTAACTTATTGAAAGAAAGATACGGAAATTTACGGTTACGTATTCAACGCCATATGAAGGCTCTATTTAACCTACCTGCGTCACAGCACAATGGCGTCACTAGTTTGCGTACTCTCATTGATACTACTCAGCTTCACGTTAAAGCTCTGTCCCAATTAGATCAACCCACTGAACACTGGGACACTTTCCTAATACATTTAGTGGTCTCTAAAGTTGATGTTGCTACCCTTAAAGCTTGGGAAATTGAACTTTCCAGAGAAGACGATTACTCTTACGAGCATTTAGTCACTTTCATAAACTCTTATCTGCTTTAGCTAATCAAAGTGAACCCTCATCCCCGAGTTCTAAATTTGAATCAATGTCTCTTAAACCTAAAAGCGAACGCTTAGAGTCTAGTACCCAAAAACCTGGGTCCAGCTCATCTAAACTCAAGTCAAACACCACTGGTTACCCAACTTGGTCTAGTGAACGCCGTATTGCTAGTTCTCTCGTTTTAAACACTCAAAGCGAACACCGCAAGAGTTTAAATGAACCATTAAAGTGCATACTTTGTAAAGATTCCCACGCCTTATATCTATGTAAATCTTTTAAAGAACTGTCAGTCGACGACAGAAGAAAATTGGTTTCCCAGAATAAACATTGCTTCAACTGCCTAGCACCCACGCATTTTGCTTCAAATTGCAAGTCCACAAGACTTTGCTTCCATTGTGAAAAAGCTAATCACACTTTACTAAATCGTCATGATCAAGCAAGGTCATCGACCGCATCTACTTTTCAGAAAAGTGACAATGCTAACAGTTCCAATGCTTCGTCTTACATCCAAAATGCCTAGTCCATACGCAGTGCTCAAGTACTCTTGTCTACTGTCCAAATCGAAGTTCAGGATAACCTTGGCAACTGGGTTCGTGCACGTGGTCTTCTTCATTCAGCGGCAACTCATGATTTTGTGTCTAATTCTTTGATTAGAAAACTAGGCCTACCTGTAAACCCCACTTCTATTAACGTATCGGGCATTAACAGCTCAAAATCGCAATCCTTACAGTTCTCAAAGCTAACCATAAGAGACATTTGTCACAGAAACAACTTTCTCAAACTGAATTGTCTCATTCTCAATAGTATAGGAGAAGATACTCCAAGTCACTCTGTGGATATTTCAGGGTTAAACATTCCCTCGCATTTAAGGCTAGCCGATCCTCTGTTCAATGTACAAAACCCCATCGACATACTCTTTAGGGCCAATGTTTTCTGGAATTGCCTTCGTAAACAGGTTCGCAAGTTATCCTCAAACGTGGTTGCCAGAGACACTAATTTTGGATGGATCGTCACCGGTCAACTTCCCCATTATTCTCCCCAACCCTCATCGCAATGTTATTTCGCTAATACTGACTTGGAACCGTTCTGGAGGCTCGAAAGCGTTGATTCTCCTAACGTGACCTCTTCAGAAAACGAATTCTGTGAGCAACTTTTTCTGAACACCACCACTCGTTCTTCTGATGGCCGGTTCATTGTTCAGATGCCAAGATTACATAATCCCCCTAAACTTATTAACTCTCAACCCAAAGCTCGAAAAGCTCTCTTTGCTATCGAGAGCAAATTCATGAAAGAACCTCTTGTTAAACAGCAGTATACTGATTTTATGGATGAGTATGAAAGCTTAGATAATATGGAAGTTGTTAACAAATCTGATGAAGAATTGCACCCCCCAATTGAAACGGTTTTCTTAAATCATCATCCCGTGTGGAAAAACCCTCTTGTAAAGGATAAAATCCGAGTTGTTTTCAATGGTTCATCACCTGATGTTAATGGCAACAGTCTTAACGATACTCTTTACTCTGGTCTTGCTATTCAGTCAGATCTATCTGCTATACTCTTAAACTTTCGATTATTTCCCATAGCTGTTATAGCGGATATAAAACAGATGTACCGTCAAGTTTTAATTCAGCCTGAACAACGAGATCTCCAAAGAATCTTGTGGCGCTACGAAATCAGCAAGCCCATTAAGGTATTTCGCTTAAAGACGGTTACTTATGGCTTAAAACCTTCCGCTTTCCTTGCTATCCGATCCCTACACTTGTTAGCCTCTCAAGATGGTCATTTATTTGATTCTAAAGCTTCCGAAGCACTAACTACCTCATTCTATGTTGACGATTACTTGCAGTCCTTCCCCACTCTGGAGGAAGCTTCTTTCGTGTCACTAGAACTTCAGGCATTGCTAAAGAATGGAGGATTCCCACTTCACAAGTGGAATTCCAACTCCCGTGAGTTTCTCTCCCAGTTTCCTATTGAAGATGTAGATCCCTCCTCCGTCGAAATTTGTGGAAACTCCGAATCCATAAAAACTCTTGGAGTTTATTGGTGCACTAGCACTGACACTCTCATCTATAAAGTTTCACTCGAAGAAGAGCTCCCTAACACAAAAAGACAAATTCTCTCTGAAATTGCAAACATTTTTGATCCACTTTAATTCCTTGCCCCGGTTATTGTGATAGCCAAACTTTTCATGCAAGAGCTATGGTCGCTCAAATGTGAATGGGACGACACTGTTCCCCTTTCTTTTCTTAACACATGGCTCTCTTTTCGCAGAAATTTGCTTGATCTTTCCCTTATTGAAATCCCCAGGAATTTAATTAACGCTCATCCATCATGTGTTCGCGGACAGTTCCGAAAAAGCTTACGGTTGCTGTGCATATTTGGTTTATCGCGGTTCCTTAAATGGATCTTCAGTTTCCAACCTTGTTTGTGCCAAATCGAAGGTGGCTCCTCTTAAAACTATCTCTTTGCCTAGACTTGAATTGTGTGCTGCACTCATGGCCGCAGAACTTGTTAAGAAATTACGGGAAGTATTAAAAGTCGAATTCTCGCAAATCTATCTCTGGAGCGATTCCATGATCACCCTTTCTTGGATCGCCAAGAACCCCTCTCATTGGCAAACTTTTGTTGCAAACAGGGTTTCCAAAATTCAAACTCTTTCTTTGGGATGTCAATGGAGGCATGTGCCCAGCGCTGACAACCCTGCCGACATCATTTCTCGTGGATGTTTACCCTCTCAATTGGCAGCTTCCCAGTTGTACTGGCATGGGCCCTCGTGGTTAATAGGAGACTTTTCTTGTTGGCCTTCTAAACCTCCAGCTACAAACTTCAACTTGCCTGACGCTAAAATATCTATATCTACTGCTTCGTGTCTTGTTTCCAACGTTTCTCATCCCTTATTGTCACGCTATTCTTCTTTTCACAAATTAATTCGAACTGTTGCCTATCTTCTCAGATGGAAATATCTTGTGGTTGACCAACCTCTTCTCCCCAAACCACACCTTACCAATCATGAATTGAATCTTGCTACCGTTAAGGTTTTTCAACTATTACAGCAAGAAGCCTTTTCTTCTGAATTGTCTTTACTTTCCTCTAAAAAGGATCTTCCCAAATCCAGTCGTCTTAGTGCCTTAGCCCCGTTCCTTGATGACAATAGGTTACTCAGGGTAGGTGGTAGGCTCTCGCAATCTTTGCTTTCTGAGGACAAAAAGCATCCTGTTATTTTGCCTTCTAAACATCACGTAACTTCCTTAATCATACGTGACTTTCATTATCGCAATCTGCATGTTGGTACACGCACACTGCTTTGCCTCTTAAGGGAAAAGTACTGGATTATAAATGGAATTCATGAAGTTTCCTCTGTAATTCACAAGTGCATTCCTTGCTTCAAAGCGAAACCTAAAGTCAATACTCAATTAATGAGCGATCTGCCCTCCTTTCGCTCTTCTCCTATACATCCTTTTGCTCTAACTGGTGTGGACTATATGGGTCCGTTCCAGTATCAACTGAACTCCCCTGAAGCTAAACGCAAATTTTTGGTAAGCTCTATGTTTCTATCTTTGTTTGCATGGTTACTGGCTCGATCCATTTGGAACTAGTAACGAATGCTTCTACATCTTACTTTTTTATCAGCTGTCTCTCGCTTCGCTGCTAGGCGTGGTGTTCCTTCAGAGATGTTCTCTGATAACGCTTCCACTTTTCAAGGCGCAGCTTCCTTGTGGAAGAAAGCTCTCACATCTTCTCCCGCCATGGAACAGATTTCTAATTTTTCCTACTCAAAGGGTTTCAAATGGCGTTTTATACCTCCCTACGCTCCACATCACGGTGGTAGGTGGGAATCCTGCGTAAAGCTCACTAAACGTCACTTAAGAAATGTTTTAGGTAATCGCATTCTGACTTATGAAGAATTTAATTCGCTGTCTGTTCTGATTGAAGGTGGTGTTAATTCTCGCCCTTTAACTCCGCTTTCCAATGACCCTGATGACCTGCTTCCACTCACACCTGGTCACTTCCTCATCGGCACTTCTCTTTCTGCCCCTCCTCCCCTTCCCAACTCTTACAGGGATTCTAATTTACCTATTGTTTGGCGTAAACTTGGAGCCCTCCGCAATTCTTTCTGGAAGAGGTGGAATTTGGAATACTTAACTTCCCTACAACGGAGACAGAAGTGGTTTCTTTCCAATCCCGACATCAGAGTAGGGGACTTGGTCCTGGTTAGGGATGTTTCTTGGGGCAGATGACCTCGTAGTTCCGCCCCTTAAAACAACAATAACTAACTAACTACTAGGGATGTTTCTCCTCCCTTGGTCTGGATTTCTGGTAGAGTAACCGAGTGTTACCCTGGAAGGGATGGGAGAGTTAGGGTAGCCAAGATCTTGACCACTAACGGTCATATCATAAGACCACTGTCTTTAATTGCTCCATTACCTTTAAACTTTTAATTGTTTATTTTGTTCTCTGTTGGTGTTTAACCCTCCCAGCTTGGTGCATTCTCTGGAATACACGGTAAGATAGAGCAAGCTTTTGCTTTTCTTTGCTATAGTTCATCCCTTCCTTTTTTCTCAAACACCAACAGTGATCTTCTGTTTTCTCCTTGTTGGTTATGTCTCTCATGTTACCTGTAAGTCTGTTCTAGATATATATCTTCCATGACCCACCTAGCGTCATCTAGCAGCGAATCTCTGAAGTTCCTCAATTCTTCCCTGTACAAGAGGACTTCTTTATCAATCTGGCCACCAGATCTAATCGCCATCGCCAGCTATCATCTCCGTGATCAAGAGAACTTCATCTACTTTTTCACCCTTCAGGCTGTGCTAGTGTTGCCTGCTATCAACTCTTTGAAGATCATTTCATCAAGAGAAATTAACGTTTCAATGTTGGTTATTCTTATATGTATTCCTTTTGTCTCCTACCCCCACTCTTTTCCCTTCCCTGGTCCCTCCGTGCTTCGTTGAGCGTGTCTCACTTGTACGTCGGAAGTCGACCCAGTCAGTTAGAGCTCCACTAAAACTCGCCTCCTCAACTCGAGAGGCAAACTTTTAAATTCTACGCCATGTTAGAATTTTAGCATCAAGCGTCAAAGCGAACATCGCCTTCGCCATGAAGCAAAGCGAAGTACTGCTTCTACGTTCTTCAACTTATATCAATTGATTTTAAATAGCTACATGCTTTTTAATGATCATTTTATAGGCAGTGTGAGAATTCTATACTTGGGGCAATAATCATGCTTCGCGGGGTTTTCTATGTTGGGCTTTTGTCTACCTAAGCCAATCTTAACAGGAAGCAGCATTTGTTATGGTTATTAAATGAGAGATTTTCTCACAACGTGGGATACCATTAAATTACCCACTGTCTATAAAATACTTAGCTCGTTCCACCGCTGGACTAACTTTTGCCCAATTCTTCAGTCATGATTGCTCTGGAACCTTCTAGAATCTGCACTCTATCTACCAGTCATACTGTCATGTATTTTCCACTCACATATGGGAATACTTTTTCAAACGAAGGAATCTTCCTTATGAACTGCTAATTAATAACTAATTTTTTCTTCCTCCGTTGGGATTTTTCTGTGCATTCAACTATAATCTACAACTTTCTCAAGCAATAGACTCTCGCATATCTATTGTAACTAGTTATTTTCCACCATTGCAATAACTTTCATTGCCATAAATCTTTTGTGCTACTGCAGTGAACTTTTCATCTATATCAACAGACTATAGTGAAAACAGTGCTTGTTCAACCTTTCATCCGCGTCGCGTTCGTCCGAATACAATAAATACGGCCATGAACACTTTTCCACAATCCCATTTGATCTTTCCCAAACCCTTTACTAACAAGCCTAAATAATAAAATTGTTACTTTAGGTCTTTTTTCAATGATGTGTCACTCTCAATAAGTGCCCTCCCTCTCTTGCTTTATGTACAACGAATTAATGTCTGTAAAACTTCGTGTCTAGTACACGACTTAAATTATATTGTTTCTCCCTTCTAATTAGGGAATACAATTCTTTCAACTCATA
Source organism: Meconema thalassinum (assembly GCA_946902985.2). Classification (NCBI taxonomy): domain Eukaryota; kingdom Metazoa; phylum Arthropoda; class Insecta; order Orthoptera; family Tettigoniidae; genus Meconema; species Meconema thalassinum. The sequence goes on along the minus strand of OX336395.1, from coordinate 226,026,614 downwards.
AGTGAGTTATCTCTAGGTTTCACGAAAGGGAAAGTTGCCCCATTTGTCTCGTGATCCCTACTTAAACATAGGAGTTCTAGAAACTTCCTTTCTATTTTTCTTTTCAGGTTTCACAATAAGTGACCTGCCCTAATTGCATAATCTTCTATGTATAATCACTAAAAGTAATTCAGCATCAATACAAGAAGTTATAGAAACTTCTATTTTATTCTTCCTGCTTTTTGTTGTTGTTACTTTCGAAGTTGTTACTCTTTCTAGGATATTTACCTAGAAATTCGTAAAGTACACACCTTGTACTTGATTTAATGTCTAACTTTAATTACGTCAGTTATCTTTAAATTTTTCATTTATTTATCTTCGTCATTTCAAAAATCTTACGAAGATTTTAAAGCATATAAAAGGTTTGAAACCAAAAGAATTGTTAATTGCCTGGCGCAAGCTTTTGATGTTTTCGGAGGTCTGCGAGCCCAATTGTTTATAGCAATCAAAATTATATATTTGTTACAAAACTACTACCCAACATTGTTAAATAAATTAGAAATTTCTTTTTGGCTTTATCATTTCTCTAACATAACGGTTAGGTAAGATCCTGTCTTCCTTGACTCTTCCCACTTAATGCAAATAAATCTATTGATAGGGCGTTCACCACTTGTTGCATTTGAGCAAGAACTCTTAGTTTATAACTTAGTAAAGTCTCTCATAGCTTTAATAGCTAATTCTAACTGGCCAGTAAGGCAAGCATAGCTCGCTACGCCAGCTTCCTGCTTGTGGAGATTCTCTCCAACACTTATGGTTTGTTTTTCAAAATATAAGTGTTTCTCACTGCCTAAACTTTTAGTCTGCGCCTTGCTGGGTAAAAGCTTAGCCATCTCTAAATGCAACTATTGGTACACTAACCAAAATTATTCCCAAAGGTATAATTGCTTTATCCCTATCCTTCTTGGAAGCATTTGGTCGCTCTTTAGAAATTCTACAATTTCAAAAACAAAAAATCTCGAAGCCGATTCAAATTATTGGCATTCTTCAAATTACTTGTTTAGAAACAAACTCCTTTGAACAGATACACAATAAATCCGTTACCCTTTGTCTTGCCAGACCATCACCCTTCCCCATAGTAGGCATATGTATGCTTGAGAGGGAATACACTAAAGCAGCTTTCTCGAGAACAGCCCAAGTTCCAGCTGCGTTTCCCGTTAGCTTCGCCCAGGTCCTTACCCACTTTAGGTATCGGAGAGCGGATTTGCAGTGGCAGCTGTCTTTGAGTATACTTAAAGTTAAAATTATAACTTCTTTTGGACTCTCTTCCTATTTTTCCATCCTTTTTCTCCAGTCCGAAACCCACTACCTTTTCTTTATCATTTTCCCTTGAAGGTTAGGTTATTCCCAAGCTAATAATCTACCCAGCATCTGTTTGGTTATGTTTCCATCACTCTTACGCTAGTTCCAGATAACGGCAGCACCGTCGCTTGAGTTCGCGAATAGACGTGCAGTTGTCGCCAGCGAAACCTCATCGCATGTCATCTGTGTGCATGATTCATGCTGGGTCGTGCGCTGTGCGCTGTGTTCTCATTGAATGACTGTACATGCATTTCCCTCTTGCCTCGCAACCGCTCACTGCGGCCATAACGAGGCGAGATGACGTAATGTATACACTGCAGGCCCAATCCACGTCTAGCGGTATCAATTCCCTAGTAGGGCAGTACTGTCTTACAAACTAGAAGAAGAAATGGTAAACAAATAAAGAATAAGGCAAAAATCGGACAGGAAGAAAAGAAATGCTCTCAACTCTTGAAGAACGAGGATTGAGGGACCTGGCAAGAAGGAGAACCAGAAAAGGCAGATATGAAAGGGAAAGAGGAGAGGGCCCGCCACAGAGGCACTGGAAAAAGGAAAACAAATCGGACCCAGCTCAGGAATCCCTCGGGGTTGCCAACTCACCAGCGGGAACCCTTGAGGGTGTAGCACTATCCAGGGTACACCAGAAGTGGTGGGGCTACACACACCCTGCCTCCTTGAGGGCCTTGTGCAGAAGGCAGGAGATAACAATGAAAAGAAAAAGAAGGATGACCCTCGCAGAAGGAGGGTATCGGGAAAGTAAAAGACTCCCTAGGCCTCAGATACCCTAATACCGTCGGGGTCGGAAGAGAACAAACGTTGACCAAGGGAGGTCGATAGGAAAGATGACAGAGAGGAGCCCGGCACAAGTAAGTGGAAGTAATGCCGGACTCAGCTGGGGTCCCGTGGTCACCAATCCACGTCCCACTAGCCGTGAGCCCCTGGGGGGAGGGGGGGTCAAATTATAGCAGTCGCCTTGTCAAACACTAGAAAGTTGTTTATTAATTAAATAAACACGTACATGTTTAGTTACAGTATATTGTCTAGGCCCATCCCTTGACAGGGCCTAACCACAACTTTTCCCAAATCCCATGTTAAAAGGAATAATGATGAATAATAAATAAATAGATGAATAAATAAAAGAAGAATAAGTTCAAATATTTAGGGGAAATATTTCAGAAGAATGGCTTATAAAAAGTGACAGTCAGTCTGAAAGACTAGATTTTGTATCATTTTAAATGCTACAAATGCTGAAAAATGCTAGAAAAGCTGGAATGAAGTCCCAGTTGAAAAATGTTCACACCGGAAATAGTTGTAAGGGCTTAAGTGAAAATCAGCATTGACTCACACTAGTATTTAAAAAAAACAGTTTCTCGCAAATCTCCCACCTCAGTCAGTAGTAGTCATTGACAATGCTTCCTACCACAGACGAAAGAAAGAGAAATTACCAACCAAGTCATGGAAGAAAGAACGTATGCGGGAGTGGCTTCAATCACGTGGTATTGCGTACAGTGAGGACATGCTGAAGATAGATCTGATGAACATTATCAGTAAAGAAAAATACAAATATGATGCATACGTCATTGACGAAATGGCTAAGGAAATGGGACATACAGTTCTTCGACTGCCACCTTATCACTGCGAGTTAAATCCGATCGAACTTGTGTGGGCTCAGGTGAAACATCACATTAGTATGAACAATACTACTTTCAAAACAAAGGACATCGAGAAGCTCATTCAAGAAGGGTTTGAAAGTGTAAGTGTAGAAAATTGGAGTGCTTATGTCCAGCATGTGAAGACTGTTGAGGCAGATATGTGGACTGCAGATAATCTCCAATTTGACCCAGAGGCTCTCATAATTAGGTTAGGAGACAGCTCTCCGGAAGAAGAAATGTAAATGAATGAATAAAGGAAGGAATAAATTAATGGATAAACGAATGAATAAATGAATGAATAAATGAATGAAAAAACGAAAGAATAAATAAATGAATAAGCGAATGAATAAACAAATGAATAAATGAATGCATAAATGAATGAATATACGAATGAATAAATGAATACATAAATGAATGAATGAATGACTGAATAAACGAATGAATAAATGAATGAAAAACGAACGAATAAACGAAAGAATAAATGATTGCATAGATGAATGAATAAACGAATGGATAAAAGAATGAATAAACGAATGAATAAACGAATGAATAAATGAATGAATAAATAAGTGAATAAATGAATGAATAAACGAATGATAAATGAATGCATAGATGAATGAATAAACGAATGGATAAAAGAATGAATAAACGAATGAATAAACGAATGAATAAGTGAATGAATGAATAAATGAATGAATACATGAATAAATGAATGATAAACGAATGAATAAATGAATGAATAAACGAATGAATAAATGAATGAATAAATGAATGAATAAATGAATGCATAAATGGATGAATAAATAAGTGAATAAATGAATTAATAAATGAATGAATAAACGAATGTATAAATGAATGAATAAACGAATGAATAAATGAATGCATAGATGATTGAATAAAAGAATGAATAAATGAATGGATAAACGAATGAATAAATGAATGAATAAATGAATGAATAAATGAATGAAAAAACGAAAGAATAAATGAATGAATAAGCGAATGAATAAACAAATGAACAAATGAATGCATAAATGAATGAATAAACGAATGAATAAATGAATTAATAAATGAATGAATAAATGACTGAATAAACGAATGAATAAATGAATGAATAAACGAAAGAATAAACGAAAGAATAAATGAATGCATAGATGAATGAATAAACGAATGGATAAAAGAATGAATAAACGAATGAATAAATGAATGAATGAAAGAATGAATACATAAGTGAATAAATGAATGAATTAACGAATGAATAAATGAATGCATAGATGAATGAATAAACGAATGGATAAAAGAATGAATAAACGAATGAATAAACGAATGAATAAATGAATAAGTGAATGAATGAATAAACGAATGAATAAATGAATGAATAAACGAATGAATAAATGAATACATGAATGGATAAACGAATGAATAAATGAATGCATATGAATGATTACATGAATGCATATATGAATGAATAAACGAATGAATAAATGAATGCATATATCAATGATTAAATGAATGAATAAACGAATGAATAAATGAATGAATAAACGAATGAACAAATGAATGAATAAGCGAATGAATAAATGAATGCATAGCTTAATGAATAAACGAATGGATAAACGAATGAATAAACGAATGAATCAATGAATGAATAAACGAATAAAGAAACGAATGAATAAATGAATGAATAAACGAATGAATAAATGAATGCATATATCAATGAATAAACGAATGAATAAATCAATGAATAAACGAATGAATAAATGAAAGAATAAACGAATGAATAAATGAATGAATAAATGACTGAATAAATGAATGAATAAATAAGTGAATAAATGAATGAATAAATAATTGAATAAACGAATGCATAAATGAATGAATAAACGAATGAATAAATGAATGCATAGATGAATGAATAAAATAATGAATAAACGAATGAATAAATGAATGGATAAACGAATCAATAAATGAATGAATGAATAAATGAATGAATAAATGAGTGAATAAACGAATGAATAAATGCATGAATAATCGAATGCATAAATGCATTCATAAAAGAATGAATAAATGAATGAATAATGAATGAATAAATAGGTGAATAAATGAATGAATAAACGAATGAATAAATGTATGAATAGACGAATGAATAAATGAATGAATAAATGAATAAATGAATGATGAACGAATGAATAAATGTATGAATAAATGAATGAGTAAATGAGAGAATAAATGAATGAATAAACGAATGAATAAATGAATGCATAAATGAATGAATAAATGAATGAATAAATAAGTGAATACATGAATGAATAAACAAATGAACAAATGATTTCATAGGTGGATGAATAAACGAATGGATAAACGAATGAATAAACGAATGATTAAATGAAAGAATAAATGAATGAATGAATAAACGAATGAATAAATGAATGAATATATGAATGAATAAATGAATGAATAAACGAATGAATAAACGTATGATTGCATAGGTGAAAGAATAAACGAATGAATAAATGAATGAACAAACACATGAATAAATGATTGAATAATCGAATGCATAAATGAATGAATAAAAGAATGAATAAATAAATGAATAAACGAATGAATAAATGAAAGAATAAATGAGTGAATAATTGAATGCATAAATGAATGAATAAATGAATGAATAAATGAATGCATATATGAATGATTAAATGAATTAATAAACGAATGAATAAACGAATGAACAAATGAATGAATAAGCGAAAGAATAAACGAATGAATAAATGAATGCATTGATGAATGAATAAACGAATGGATAAACGAATGAATAAACGAGAGAATAAATGAATGAATAAACGAATGAATAACTGAATGCATAAATGAATGAATAAATGAATGAATAAACGAATGAATAAATGAATGCATAGATGAAAGAATAAACGATAGAATAAATGAATGCATATATGAATGATTAAATGAATGCATGGATGAATGAATAAACGAATGAATAAATGAATGCATATATGAATGTTTAAATGAATGAATAAACGCATGAATAAATGCATGAATAAACGAATGAATAAATGAATGAATAAACGAATGAATAAATGAATGCATAAATTAATTAATAAATGAATGAATAAATGAATGAATAAATGAATGCATAGATGAATGAATAAACGAATGGATAAACGCATGAATAAATGAAAGAATAAATGAATGAACAAACGAATGAATAAATGAATGAATAAGCGAATGAATAAATGAATGAATAAATGAATGAATAAACGAATGAATAAATTAATGAATAAACGAATGAATGAACGAATGAATTAACGAATGAATAAATTAATGAATGAACGAATGAATAAATGAAAGAATATATGAATGAATAAACGAATGAATAAATGAATGAATAAACGAATGAATAAATGAATGCATAAATGAATAAATAAATGAATGAATAAACGAATGATTAAATGAATGCATAGATGAATGAATAAACGAATGGATAAACGAATGAATAAACGAATGATTAAATGAAAGAATAAATGAATGAATGAATAAACGAATGAATAAATGAATGAATATATGAATGAATACATGAATGAATAAACGAATGAATAAACGAATAAATGCATAGGTGAAAGAATAAACGAATGAATAAATGAATGAATAAACGAATGAATAAATGAATGAATAAACACATGAATAAATGATTGAATAATCGAATGCTTAAATGAATGAATAAAAGAATGAATAAATAAATGAATAAATGAATGAATAATTGAATGCATAAATGAATGAATAAAAGAATGAATAAATGAATGCATATATGAATGATTAAATGAATTAATAAACGAATGAATAAACGAATGAACAAATGAAGGAATAAGCGAAAGAATAAACGAATGAATAAATGCATGAATATACGAATGAATAAACGAATGTATAATCGAATGAATAAACGAATGAATAAATGAATGAATGAATGAATGAATAAACGAATGAATAAATGAATGAATAAGCGAATGAATAAACGAATGAATAAATGAACGAATAAATGAATGAATGAATAATTGAATGCATAAATGAATGAATAAATGAATGAATAATTGAATGCATATATGAATGATGAAATGAATGAATAAACGAATGAATAATTGAATTAATAAACGAATGAATAAACGAATGAATAAATGAATGAATAAACGAATGAACAAATTTATAAATGAATGAATAAAACAATGAATATATCAATGAATAAACGAATGAATAAATCAATGAATAAATGAGTGAATAAATGAATGAATAAACGAATGAATAAATTAATAAATGAATGAATAAATGAATGACTAAAAGAATGCATAAATAAATGAATAGACGAATGCATAAATGAATGAATAACCTAATGAATAAATGAATGCATAGATGAATGAATAAACGAATGGATAAAAGAATGAATACACGAATGAATAAACGAATGAATAAGTGAATGAATGAATAAATGAATGAATAAATGAATAAATGAATGATAAACGAATGAATAAATAAATGAATAAACGAATGAATAAATGAATGAATAAATGAATGAATAAATGGATGAATAAATAAGTGAATGAATGAATTTATAAATGAATGAATAAACGAATGCATAAATGAATGAATAAACGAATGCATAAATGAATGAATAGATGATTGAATAAAAGAATGAATAAATGAATGGATAAACGAATGAATAAATGAATAATTGAATGAATAAATGAATGAAAAAACGAAAGAATAAATGAATGAATAAGCGAATGAATAAACAAATGAACAAATGAATGCATAAATGTATGAATAAACGAATGAATAAATGAATGAATAAATGACTGAATAAACGAATGAATAAATGAATGAATAAACGAAAGAATAAACGAAAGAATAAATGAATGCATAGATGAATGAAAAAACGAATGGATAAAAGAATGAATAAACGAATGAATAAATGAATGAATGAAAGAATGAATAAATAAGTGAATTAATGAATGAATTAACGAATGAATAAATGAATGTGTAGATGAATGAATAAACGAATGGATAAAAGAATGAATAAACGAATGAATAAATAAATAAGTGAATGAATGAATAAACGAATGAATAAATGAATGAATAAACGAATGAATAAATGAATAAATGAATGGATAAACGAATGAATAAATGAATGCATATGAATGATTACATGAATGCATATATGAATGAATAAACGAATGAATAAATGAATGCATATATCAATGAATAAACGAATGAATAAATGAATGAATAAGTAAGTGAATAAATGAATGAATTAACGAATGAATAAATGAATGCATAATTGAATCAATAAATGAATGAATGAAGGAATGGATAAATGAATGCATAGATTAATGAATAAACGAATGGATAAACGAATGAATAAACGAATGAATCAATGAATGAATAAACGAATAAAGAAACGAATGAATAAATGAATGAATAAACGAATGAATAAATGAATGCATAAATGAATGAATAAACGAATGGATAAACGAATGAATAAACGAATGAATAAATGAAAGAATAAACGAATGAATAAATGAATGAATAAATGAATGAATAAATGACTGAATAAATGAATGAATAAATAAGTGAATAAATGAATGAATAAATGATTGAATAAACGAATGCATAAATGAATGAATAAACGAATGAATAAATGAATGCATACATGAATGAATAAAAGAATGAATAAACGAATGAATAAATGAATGGATAAACGAATCAAAAATGAATGAATAAATGAATGAATAAATGAGTGAATAAACGAATGAATGAATGCCTGAATAAACGAATGAATAAATGCATGCATAAAAGAATGAATAAATGAATGAATAATGAATGAATAAATAGGTGAATAAATGAATGAATAAACGAATGAATAAATGAATGAATAGACGAATGAATAAATGAATGAATAAATGAATGAATAAATGAGAGGATAAATGAATGCATAGATGAATGAATAAACGATAGAATAAATGAATGCATATATGAATGATTAAATGAATGCATAGATGAATGAATAAACGAATGAATAAATGAATGCATATATAAATGTTTAAATGAATGAATAAACGCATGAATAAATGAATGAATAAACGAACGAATAAAAGAATGAATAAACGAATGAATAAATGAATGCATAAATTAATTAATAAATGAATGAATAAACGAATGAATAAATGAATGCATAGATGAATGAATAAACGAATGGATAAACGAATGAATAAATGAAAGAATAAATGAATGAATAAACGAATGAATAAATGAATGAATAAGCGAATGAATAAATGAAAGAATAAATGAATGAATAAACGAATGAATAAATTAATGAATAATTAACGAATGAATAAATTAATGAATAAACGAATGAATAAATGAAAGAATATATGAATGAATAAACGAATGAATAAATGAATGCATAAATGAATAAATAAATGAATGAATAAACGAATGATTAAATGAATGCATAGATGAATGAATAAACGAATGGATAAACGAATGAATAAACGAATGAATAAACGAATGATTAAATGAATGAATAAACGAATGAATAAATGAATGAATATTTGAATGAATAAATGAATGAATAAACGAATGAATAAACGAGTGAATGCATAGGTGAAAGAATAAACGAATGAATAAACGAATGAATAAATGAATGAATAATCGAATGAATAAATGAATGAATAAACAAATGAATAAATGATTGAATAAACGAATGCATATATGAATGAATAAACGAATGAATAAATGAATGAATAAACGAATGAATAAATGAAAGATTAAATGAATGAATAATTGAATGCATAAATGAATGAATAAATGAATGAATAAATGAATGCATATATGAATGATTAAATGAATTAATAAACGAATGAACAAATGAATGAATAAGCGAAAGAATAAACGAATGAATAAGCGAATTAATAAATGAAATGAATAAACGAATGAATAAACGAATGCATAATCGAATGAATAAACGAATGAATAAATAAATGAATGAATGAATGAATGAATAAACGAATGAACAAATGAATGAATAAGCGAATGAATAAACGAATGAATAAATGAACGAATAATTGAATGAATGAATAATTGAATTCATAAATGAATGAATAAATGAATGCATATATGAATGATGAAATGAATGAATAAACGAATGAATAATTGAATGAATAAACGAAAGAATAATCGAATGAATAAACGAATGAATAAATGAATGAATAAACGAATGAATAAATTTATAAATGAATGAATAAAACAATGAATACATCAATGAATAAACGAATGAATAAATCAATGAATAAATGAGCGAATAAATGAATGAATAAACGAATGAATAAATTAATAAATGAATGACTAAAATAATGCATAAATGAATGAATAGACGAATGCATAAATGAATGAATAATCGAATGAATAAATGAATGCATAGATGAATGAATAAAAGAATGAATAAACGAATGATTAAATGAATGGACAAATGAATGAATAAATGAATGAATAAATTAATGAGTAAACGAATGAATAAATAAATGAATAAACGAATGCATAAATGAATGATTAAATGAATGAATAAAAGAATGAATAAATGAATGAATAAGCGAATGAATAAACGAATGAATAAATGAATGAATAAACGAATGAATAAATGAATGAATAAGTATGTGAATAAATGAATGAATTAACGAATGAATAAATGAATGCATAATTGAATCAATAAATGAATGAAGGAAGGAATGGATAAATGAATGCATGTATGAATGATTAAATGAATGAATAAACGAATGAATAAACGAACGAATAAATGAATGCATAGATGAATGAATAAACGAATGGATAAACGAATGAATAAACGAATGAATAAATGAATGAATAAACGAATGAATAAATGAAAGAATAAATGAATGAACAAACGAATGATTAAATGAATGAATAAACGAATGAATAAACGAATGAATAAATGAATGAATAAATAAGTGAATAAACGAAAGAATAAATGAATTAATAAACGAATGAATAAATGAATTAATAAATAAGTGAATAAATGAAAGAATAAATGTTTGAATAATCGAGTGAATAAATGAATGAATATATGAATGAATAAATGAATGAATAAACGAATGAATAAATGAATGGATAAATGAATGAATAAATGAACGAATGAATGAATGAATGAATGAATGAATGAATAAACGAATGAATAAATCAATGAATAAATCAATGTATAAATGAATGAATAAATCAATGAATTGATGAATGAATAAATGATAGAATAAATGAATGAATAAATGAATTAATAAATTAATAAATCAATGAACAAATGAATGAATAAACGAATGAATAAATCATTGAATAAATGAATGAATAAATCAATGAATAAATCAATGAATAAATGAATGAATAAATCAATGAATAGATGAATGAATAAATAAGTGAATAAACGAATGAATAAATGATTGAATGAATAAATGAATTAATAAATTAATAAATCAATGAATAAATGAATGAATAAACGAATGAATAAATCAAAGAATAAACGAATGAATAAATGAATGAATAAATCAATGAATAAATGAATGAATAAATAAGTTAATAAACGAAGGAATAAATGAATGAATGAATAAATGAATGAATACATTAATAAATCAATGAATAAATGAATGAATAAACGAATGAATAAATCAATAAATTAACGAATGAATAAACGAATGAATAAATCAATGAATAAATAAATGAATAAATCAATGAATAGATGAATGAATAAATGAATGAATAAACGAATGAATAGATAAGTGAATAAATGAATGAAAAAATGAATGAATAAATAAGTGAATAAATGAATGAATAAATAAGTGAATAAATAAATGAATAAATGAATGAATAAACGAATGAATAAACGAATGAATAAATGAATGATTAAACGAATGAATAAATGAATAAATGAATAAATGAATTAATAAATTAATAAATCAATGAATAAATGAATGAATAAACGAATGAATAAATCAATGAATAAATGAATGAATAAATGAATGAATAAACGAATGAATAAATGAATGAATAAACGAATCAATAAATGAATGAATGAATGAATAAATGAATTAATAAATTAATAAATCAATGTATAAATGAATGAATAAATGAATTAATAAATTAATAAATGAATGAATAAATCAAGGAATACATCAGTGAATAAATGAATGAATTAATGAATGAATTAACGAATGAATAAACGAATGTATAAATACGTGAATATAGAACAAAAATGCAGTAAACTGAAAGAATTGGTCATGCGTAGATGAAATTGTTGTACAGCCCCCTGTGATTATTATTATTGTTATTATTATCATTATTATTATTATTTTATTACTACCGTGTGCTAATTTTGTGCAGCGCTCCGTGAAATACGCCGCCGACCAAATTAAAACTTGTACTCCCCGGAGAACAACAGACAAACGAGTTCCGTTGTAACAAAACGTGAGAGGACTGTGATGTGTGGTTGCTTTCCTCACAGACAGCTTACAAGGGGAGTATTCGAAAATGCATGGGTCACCGATTCGAACCATCTTTAGTACACGTGTATGGCATGACCAGGCGTATACCAAGTGCAAGTTGTAAGGTGCGCTTCTCAGCCGTTTCCGAGAAATTAATTAATTATTGTGATTACTGAGTGGCGTCTATGTGCGTTGTAAGTTAGCAAGAATCCAACGAGCGCGTGGTGCAGCGGTAAGAGCCCTGCTTCGTAAGCGCGGGATCACTGGATCGAATCCCACCGGTGAGCTTTTGCAGTGTGTTGTGTGTTTTTTGTTGTTGTAAACATTGACAATTCATACAACTGTTGGTGTCATGAATAATGTTTATTTTGCAGTCAATTGTAATAACGTGTTATGTGAGCGGGAAAAGAGATTCTGAAATCATCGTATGGGGTCAACGTTTGTGACATTACATAATGTACAGCGTCGGTATTGCAAATACATTGGTATTATACACGGTGAAGTGTATTCTATTATATGTATACATTTATACAGTGAAGACTCAGTCTGTTCCGTTCATTGAACGTCTGTGAACCATCAGACCACCCCGTACCCCGCAAGCAGTGACTCATACTATGGGTATTGGTAGTAATTGCCAATGGTTACAAAAAAAAGGGGGGGAAATGTAAGGTGCGTTCAAAAAGTAACGAGCCGGAGGCTGTAATGCGAAAACCGGTGACGACATCGGGTAATCGTGGCGTGTGTAACGAGGTGTGGTTCTGACCAGAGCGTGGAAGGTCACAGCCCGTCGCTAGAGGGCACGCGTGCACGTCACGTGACGATACAAAGCGAGCAGCAGCATGCATCAATCGTCCAACGCTGCCAGTCGCATTGAAAACAGTGACATGGAGTCGTCAAACGAAGAGCAAAGAGGTGTTGTTCAGTTTCTGACAGCGAAAGGAGTAGAGGGAACGGACATTCATCGCCGAATGTCACAAGTGTACGGCGAACACTGCATGTCCCTTGCACGGGTCAAGGAGTGGCACAAGTGCTTCAGGGAAGGACGGGTGTCGTTAGCCGATGATGCCCGGTCTGGGGCACCCCCCTGCATTACCGATGACAACGTCCAGCTGGTTGATGCACTCATTACCCAGGACCGCCGAGTGACAGTGAACGCCATAGCCGCCGTGGTCGGATTGAGCGTCGGAAGTGTGCACACCATCATGAAGGAACGACTGCACTGGCGCAAAGTGTGTGCCCAATGGGTGCCCCACAGTCTTCAACCACGCCAGGAAGCATGCAGAATGGCCTACTCTCTTGGTCTTGGTTGGACGATTGATGCATGCTGCTGTTCGCTTTGAATCGTCACGTGACGTGCACGCGTGCCCTCTAGTGACGGGCTGTGACCTTCCACGCTCTGGTTGGAACCACACCTCGTTACACACGCCACGATTACCCGATGTCGTCACCGGTTGCGCATTACAGCCTCCAGCTCGTTACTTTTTGAATGCACCTTATAGAAACACAACACCATGCAAAGGGTCACCAGTGGGATTCTATCCAGTGATCCAACGCTTATGAAGCAGGGCTTTCACCGCTGCACCACGCACTCGTTGGGTTCGTGATAGCGTGAAACGCAAATAGACGCCACACTGTAATAGTAATTAATTAATTTCTCGGAAACAGCTGACAAGCTCACCTTACTACTTGCACCTGGTCATGACCTAAACGTGTACTAAAGATGGTTCGAATCGGTGACCCATGCATCGTGAGCCAAGCGCATTGATGCAGCCCAATGGGTTCTTGAAACAAGTACAGGTGATGCTGGGATGGTACCTTCACAGCATATTGCAGGGTTACTTATTGCGTTATAAGCACGAATATTTATCATAGTAGTATTTGGGTGCATGTGCGGAATTTGTCTGATAACCTGAGCAATTGTATTTGTGTGTGCATGGGTAATTCACATGAGTATTAGGAAGGAGGCAGCCGTGGCCTTAAGCTAGGAACCATCGCGCCATTTGTCTGGAGTAAAAGTGGAAAACCACGGAAAACCTGTTCCAGGATGGCTGAGGTACGAATCAAATATTTGCCTCACCAGGTTGAATGTACTCCGGTCCAGCCTTCAGGCCAGAATTAAAATTTCTTGGCAGAGCCGAGAATCAAACCCGGACATCCGGGGAAAATATATTATTAATCTCATTTTTTTTATTTAGTCAATTTACCCTCTGGGTTGGTGGTTCCCACGGACTCAGCGCCTCTATGGGCAGTGTCCTGGAGCCTGGAACATCTGGTCGGGATGGATACAACTGGGGAGGTGTGATCAGCACTTCGCCCAGGCGGCCTCACCTGCAAAGCGAACAGGGGCCTCATGAGGGAGGGGAAGGGATGGAAGATAGGGATGGATAGGCTAGGAAGAGGGAAGGAGGCGGCCGTGGCCTTACAGTAGGTACTGTCCCCGTTTACCCGGATAGTAGGCTGTCAGATATCTGCCCCCTCAATCGGATTGCCAATAATCAACCGCACCGGCTCAGCTACACCAATGAAAATGGCACTGACAGATACTACCGAGATTTGAGCACAGAAGTTAACAGGAAATTATTGTGGAACACACCAAAATAGACGGGGGTTCATACACCTTGACTTACCTCTTAAAAATTATCTCGGGGGTTGGGTTGACAACAGGATCTCTAAAGTATGCTCCCACAATAACCTCCACCATGACATTTAAAAATGAACCAGAACGAAGGCAAGAACTTTGAACTGTACAAAAAATTTTATTTCAAAATAAAGGGTATGACTTTAACAAACTCAACAAAATAAATGTGGCTATCAGTAGCCCATGTCAATCTGACTATGTCCTCCTGTAGGACTTGCAAAGTTATCATACAACATGTTAGCTCCCCCGAGCTCAAAGTAACGTAATATTAAACACACTTGGACTGGATAAGGAAGTCAGGACGAGACACATATACAGAGCATTTGGTTTCTTTTAATAAACATGACACTTGTATTTATAGGCACAAGGCCACAATGTAGGCGACCTTGCCCGCTGATAACCAGTTGTCTGGCCAACTGCGGTCTACCCTTCCACATGACGCACACCTTGTCAAATGGACTCACTTGTCATGCCACGTTGCGTAAGAATCCAGCTCCCTCTCAAACGCTTTAAATGTCCGCAAGACAACACCAATATTGTTACGCAAATCTTTCAAATGCTCAATTCACATACCACTGGATTATTCTGACAATCCCTAAACTTGTTAAATTATCATCCAAATGTTTAATAAGCATTGTTTAGAGTATAAAACAAACTCTTAAATGTTTATAACAAAAACTCATAAATTATTTATAACAATTAGAAATTGTTTATAATATTGTCGAAGACAATTACAAAATATTTAAACACGCCTCTAACATTACTTTCGTTCCACATTATAGTCAAAGATATTTACATCATTATTTACAATATTAACATTTAAATTATTCAAATTATTAATTTAAGAAATACATTTAACCACATGTTCATCCGGTTGGTAATTTCATAATCGTGTCAATATAATCGACCAATGAAGGTTAGTTATACATATTTAATGTCACAATCTGGTTTAATAAAGGTTTAATAATTATTATAATTATTTGTGACGGTAATCTTCATTCAAAATCTTATCTCAAATTCTTTCAATACTCTTGTTAATTATAACAGTAAATTCACTTGATTAATTTTCAAAGGACTAAGACAATACACTCCAGCGGTAAATACTTCGCTTACAAAAAAAAAATGCACAAAACTGCATTAAAATATGCCCAAAATTCATCATATATTAATATATATACGGCATCAAAATCTTCCACAGAACTTACAAAAACCTCCACTAACAAATTCTTCAACATCATTAATTACTGTGGGAACCTCCTTCATTTATTCAAGGGCATTATACATCAGCGACTTTCAACACGTCCGCTGCACTAGCGATTATACATTCATAGTTCCACTTCAAAAATTCTTATAATCATTAATAGTTTCAAAACCGTTGTCATTTAACCTTCGTGGATTTCATTCATGAATCGAAATGAAGTAAAAATTTGCCAATCACAAACAAATTTAATAGTGAATACGCTTATATACGCCTCTCTGGTCTATCAAAATTTAAGATTATCATCTTAAAAGTATTGTAGTATAAAAATACTATCATCAAACAAAGTGCGACTAAACTGCAAAATAGTCGAATAGAATCCAATTAGACTGTGGAATGCAAACATTATTATTCAAATCTCTAATTGAGAAAAAAACTCCTAACAAAAGTTCATGACTTTAATGCATTCAATAATTCATAATCAAAGTTCATCTTTCACAAAATTGTCTATGATGCAATGGTCGTTCATAACTGACGATAAATGTCTGTGTTGCAATCAATTTCAAATAACGACTAGTATTTCCAAGATCGTCGACAACGTAATGGATTTTAACGCTCTAAAATCATTTAAATATTCTTCCTTCTTGATGATGACAGAAAATTGGTCAAAGTAATTAACTGGGGTAGAAATTACTTTAATAAAGTGACACGCTGTCTGAATTTAAATCTGCCATGAAAATCATTAACTTATAGTCAAATCGTGACTACAAAAATAAGCAAATTACTGAAATATCTAAATATCAGTCTCAGCTGATCCAAAATCATTTGACTATGTCCATGACATAACAATGTCTTAATAAATCGACGAAAAAGGCATAACTCATCAAGGTGTACTGAGTACAGGAATCTCAAACAAGAATATAGGGCAAAATACATGAGGACAGAAAATATGGGAAAATGGTGGCTCAGATATCGCTAAAAAGCTCAAATAAAACAATAAACGTTCACGACTACCTTATCTGCCGATTGAAGTTCCAGAGGAAAATTCCCCAAAGAAGACTGCTGATGGATCCAATTCACCAACTTAAAGATGAGCTCCATCCTCGAAACAGGAAACAGCACCCTCGGAGAATCGAACTGCTTCCTCCTCCGGAAATTGCACTGCTCTGTGTAGACGAAAGACATCCTTCCGGCAAAACTCTTCTTTGTGAGTCGGGACTACCCTGACCTCTCTTGAAAAATCCCTGAAGTTCTTGTAGAAAATCGCCATGAAGTTTTTGTAGTAATTTCCATCGAAATATTCATATACAGTGAGTATGAAATCGTTTCCATTGCTGTTTGATAGTATTCAGCGTTGGACCACGAAACATGGGTGTAGATGGTTGTTCACCACATGTTCGCATGTGTGGAATAGCAATTAGCGAAGTTCCATGCTGCTATCTTACTCCAACGATATATGTCCCAATTGCATTAAAGTCCTTTAGCCTTCCATCTTCTCTTCGGTTATGGTAATAGTAGAACAAACTGCCATATTAAACTGCTCCATAATACTGTAGCGTTGTGTCACAATTCAATCTTAAGTCTCCCTGTTGCACTGGCAGTGTCAGCCGTAGCGTAGAAATTGACGATATAAAGTGCTTCTCAGGTGGCGAGAAAATCACTTTTGTCAGTCGTCTAAAAATGCCAATATCTTCCAAAATAACTCCGTGAAATTGTTCAACTTTTCTACACTCCTTAATGTAGCACAGCACAATAGAATTAGCTTATAGGCAAACGCTAACTGTTCATAGCTAATCTTGTAGACGCGTTATAATGTGCGTTTTAACTTCACCTAGTTTTCACTCACTGTAAACTTGCACTGCTTGTCTGCTCGAATCTCTTTTAATGCGGTGGCTTCACCACGCGTTATAATGACGACTCTTTCTACTTATCACTCGACATCTCACCAAAACGACTATATAAGAACTGATACTATAAGAACTGAAGATCTGAGACTGAAGATCTGATGATTTGAGATATGAGATATGAGACTGCTCTCTTCTGCGCAAGGCCTTTTATAAACTTCATAAGGGGCGTATCCATCCCTTCCATAGCGTGTTACTGCGTCATCGCTAGAAGTTCCAACTTCGTCAATACGTGACGGATTTTCAAAATTCAAAAACTGAAAATAAATTTCACCAAAATTCCAGATCAATGCCACTACTGCAAATGGGTTTCCACAATTCTGCATTCCAAAAAGCATTAAAAATATCATAGTTTCAGCAATCTCCGTCTTCCTTCAAACAATCGTTCATTGGTTTGAGCCTCCCCTCCAATAGCATAATTTCTTCCTCAGCACAATTCCACATTTCCTGCGACTGCGTCGTAAATCTCGAATCTTTCTCGAACAAATGCTGACGTCATTGAGAATCTCAGCTCAAGCAGCCTGCTGGCATAACGTCTGCGTCATCCGTGCTTACGTCATGACTACCCACGTCATAACTATGACAGCCATAACTTTCTTCATAATTTTCAATATAGCCACCGTGGTCTCACTATAATTCAATTTACGGGGGCATTCTCCCCTCACCACGTTTTAAAAACAGTTGCAAATTGTTTTTAAACTCAGTGTTACAAGTATCTCAACTCTCTTGAACACGAAATTGAATTATTACTGGCTTACTCTAGTATGATATTTCCTCTATGTTCCTTAATCATAAATCTCTTCTACTCTGGGTTGTGTGTGGTTAAATGCATTCTCTCCTCTCTACTTTCTCTTCTGTCCAGTATTTCTATCTTCTAATTCTGCTGGCTTGTCGAAGGTCCAGGATCGATCACAACATCCTGCCTTTTCTTTTGATTTTCGGCTTCTTTTTCCCGTAATTCCTTCAGGTATTGCTGGCTTTCCCTCTCTCTTTCCTGATACTGATCGGGTGTCATAACCTGACCTTGAGGATCCTGATTTCTATTTTGGTTCTGGTTATTTCTATTATAATTTCTGTTATAACCATTATTGTTGTAGTATCTGCCTCTTCCATTGTTGTAATTGCCTCGATTATAGTTCCAGCCTCTTCTCTGTTGATACGGACGGTAACCTTGCGATCTGTTATTCCGAAACTGATTATTCCTGTGAGGACCTACATTGTCAGTTTTCTCTTCATCTGGCTTGTCAGTTTTCTGAACTTGGTCCATATATACAGTATTTATTTCTTTGAAGTCATGCCTTTGACCTTTCTGTACCACGTTAGGCATTGGACTTGTGTAGTCTAACCTCCTCAGTAATTCGTCCATGCTGGTCAAATCCCTGATGTTTGACGAAATGATTAGTCTCCTCACCTCCACAGGCAGCATACGAGAAATCGCATCAATTAATTGCTCCGTTGACAATGGGGGTTGCAAAAATCTCAAGCGGGACAGTTGGCTCGTAAAGAAATCAGCGTACCACGTTGGAAGAGTACCTGAGTATTTTCTTGAATAAACCTCCGCTCTTAACGAATTCTGCGCTTCGATGGACCAAAATCGTTTGATTAATGCCTCTGCAAACTCGTCAAAGTTACTGAATGTGTATCTAAAAGCTCTAAACCATTCAAGGGGTCCTCCAATCAAAAATCTCTCCACAATCTTCATCTCTCTCTCTCTGGGAATGTGAGCTTCGATGAAATAATCTTTGAGGTTCCTGACATATTCTATAGGCGTCAAACTATCAGTGTTGCTGAACTTTTGCGGTTTGTCTTCAAAATTTCTGATGACCGTCACATTCCTCGGATATGAATCCGGGTAGTTTTTCCCACCATCTCGATAGTTCCACTCAGGTTCCATATTCCTCTCGTCATCTTCCTCCCTGAATCTGGATATACGTTCTTCAGGAGTCACGTCTCTCTCTTCTGGAGCTAGGTTATATCTCTTGGCGTAATTCCTATTGGTTTCGCAAGCCAAGCCTTCTGTATCCTTGTCAGTGATTTCCGTTAAGACTTTCCTGATTAACTCTTCTTTGTAGGTCTCCATCAAACTAGCTTCCCCGAGCTTCAAATTCTGCAGTTTGCTCGTCGTTTCATTAACATCAGAGACAACTTTATGAATCTGTTCCTCTAATGCAGATTTTAATGCTTGCACATCCTGAACTAATTGTGTTCTATCTTCTACTTGTCTCTCGGATAGCGAATCCATCCTTACGCTTAAATCTTTCCTAATCTGTACTACTTCATTGTTAATATCTATTTGAGTACTGGCAAGTTTCCTTTCAATACGTTCCTGAATTTGGGTTACATGTTCCCCACTTGACCTATTCCACTCGTCTTTCCATACTGCTACATTTGCCGTTAACATTTCTGCTATGTCTACTTCGATATCTTCTTTAAGTAATCTATTATGGTCTAATACCTGGGTTCTCATGATCTCTACATCATACTTTAAACCTGCTAAAGACGCTGTCGTTCTAACTGACTCGTCAACTAATCTAGTCGTTAATGCACTCATATTACGCGTACAAAGTGTTTTCGAATTTTCTATTTCTTCCCTGACTTTATTTACATCAGTTTGGACTTTAGTAATATCTACGAAAACTGTGTTGACTTCTACTTGAATCTTATTTATATCACTTTTCATCTCATTTACATCCGAATGAATGTTATTAATATCAACCTGAACATTGGACACATCAGTTCTAACATTTTGGATTTCTCTTTGGACTTCCTCAACCTTGTCTTGGACAGTCGCAACATCATTTTTAACAACAACTACTTCAGCCCTAGCACAAGAAATATCACCTCGGACATTAGCCACATCTAGATTCAACATTGTAAGATCTTTCTGTACCTTAGAAACATCAATTTTAACATCAGCAACATCTTTATGCATATTAGACAAATCTTTATGGACATTGGACACGTCTGTGCGCATGTCAGTTACAGTATTCTCGATTCCTTGAGTATTAATCTGTAAACGCGACATATTATCCTCTAAGTTAGCAGAACTAGTCTGAAGAACTTTCAAACTTTCATCCATGCTAGCTTTCAAATTACTAGCATTCTCCTCCATCATCTGCTTCATACTGCTGTTCAAGTTAGCAGACATCTCCTCTTCCTAAGACTTTCATCTGCCATTACAATATTATTCAAAAATAGACTGCTGTAGGGACATACATCAATAGAGCAAAATAACAACATCTGAGCAACACTTTTCACCATATATAAATTTGATCAATTTTCTGTCTTAAATCTAACTTATAATTACCTTATAATTAACCTTCGAAGACACTTCATGTTGAAACAAACTCAAGCACATGTTCAAATTTCCCTGGCTCATTTTTAAAATATCCTAACACAAATAATTTACATTTACAATCCAAATAATTTAATTTTATCTCTAATATGACTAAAACATGTCATAAGCCGGTCAAATAAAATAAGATTCCAGATCATAGGCGACTTTTCTAAGTTTCCAGCCTATTTAACCTTTCTCAAGTTGTATAAGATCTGATCTTTTCTGAGTGTAATTTTCCTAATACAATACAACATTTAATTCCTATATAATCACACTCTTAAATACTACAATTGGCCAAGACATCTAACAAAGAATCAACCTCCTTATTTGAGTCTATCGAGCCACACGTTGGGCGCCAATCCTTCTGTCCCCGTTTACCCGGATAGTAGGCTGTCAGATATCCGCCCCCTCAATCGGATTGCCAATAATCAACCGCACCGGCTCAGCTACACCAATGAAAATGGCACTGACAGATACTACCGAGATTTGAGCACAGAAGTTAACAGGAAATTATTGTGGAACACACCAAAATAGACGGGGGTTCATACTTACCTTGACTTACCTCTTAAAAATTATCTCGGGGGTTGGGTTGACAACAGGATCTCTAAAGTATGCTCCCACAATAACCTCCACCATGACATTTAATAATGAACCAGAACGAAGGCAAGAACTTTGAACTGTACAAAAAAATTTATTTCAAAATAAAGGGTATGACTTTAACAAACTCAACAAAATAAATGTGGCTATCAGTAGCCCATGTCAATCTGACTATGTCCTCCTGTAGGACTTGCAAAGTTATCATACAACATGTTAGCTCCCCCGAGCTCAAAGTAACGTAATATTAAACACACTTGGACTGGATAAGGAAGTCAGGACGAGACACATATACAGAGCATTTGGTTTCTTTTAATAAACATGACACTTGTATTTATAGGCACAAGGCCACAATGTAGGCGACCTTGCCCGCTGATAACCAGTTGTCTGGCCAGCTGCGGTCTACCCTTCCACATGACGCACACCTTGTCAAATGGACTCACTTGTCATGCCACGTTGCGTAAGAATCCAGCTCCCTCTCAAACGCTTTAAATGTCCGCAAGACAACACCAATATTGTTACGCAAATCTTTCAAATGCTCAATTCACATACCACTGGATTATTCTGACAATCCCTAAACTTGTTAAATTATCATCCAAATGTTTAATAAGCATTGTTTAGAGTATAAAACAAACTCTTAAATGTTTATAACAAAAACTCATAAATTATTTATAACAATTAGAAATTGTTTATAATATTGTCGAAGACAATTACAAAATATTTAAACACGCCTCTAACATTACTTTCGTTCCACATTATTGTCAAAGATATTTACATCATTATTTACAATATTAACATTTAAATTATTCAAATTATTAATTTAAGAAATACATTAAACACATGTTCATCCGGTTGGTAATTTCATAATCGTGTCAATATAATCGACCAATGAAGGTTAGTTATACATATTTAATGTCACAATCTGGTTTAATAAAGGTTTAATAATTATTATAATTATTTGTGACGGTAATCTTCATTCAAAATCTTATCTCAAATTCTTTCAATACTCTTGTTAATTATAACAGTAAATTCACTTGATTAATTTTCAAAGGACTAAGACAATACACTCCAGCGGTAAATACTTCGCTTACAAAAAAAATGCACAAAACTGCATTAAAATATGCCCAAAATTCATCATATATTAATATATATACGGCATCAAAATCTTCCACAGAACTTACAAAAATCTCCACTAACAAATTCTTCAACATCATTAATTACTGTGGGAACCTCCTTCATTTATTCAAGGGCATTATACATCAGCGACTTTCAACACGTCCGCTGCACTAGCGATTATACATTCATAGTTCCACTTCAAAAATTCTTATAATCATTAATAGTTTCAAAACCGTTGTCATTTAACCTTCGTGGATTTCATTCATGAATCGAAATGAAGTAAAAATTTGCCAATCACAAACAAATTTAATAGTGAATACGCTTATATACGCCTCTCTGGTCTATCAAAATTTAAGATTATCATCTTAAAAGTATTGTAGTATAAAAATACTATCATCAAACAAAGTGCGACTAAACTGCAAAATAGTCGAATAGAATCCAATTAGACTGTGGAATGCAAACATTATTATTCAAATCTCTAATTGAGAAAAAAACTCCTAACAAAAGTTCATGACTTTAATGCATTCAATAATTCATAATCAAAGTTCATCTTTCACAAAATTGTCTATGATGCAATGGTCGTTCATAACTGACGATAAATGTCTGTGTTGCAATCAATTTCAAATAACGACTAGTATTTCCAAGATCGTCGACAACGTAATGGATTTTAACGCTCTAAAATCATTTAAATATTCTTCCTTCTTGATGATGACAGAAAATTGGTCAAAGTAATTAACTGGGGTAGAAATTACTTTAATAAAGTGACACGCTGTCTGAATTTAAATCTGCCATGAAAATCATTAACTTATAGTCAAATCGTGACTACAAAAATAAGCAAATTACTGAAATATCTAAATATCAGTCTCAGCTGATCCAAAATCATTTGACTCTGTCCATGACATAACAATGCCTTAATAAATCGACGAAAAAGGCATAACTCATCAAGGTGTACTGAGTACAGGAATCTCAAACAAGAATATAGGGCAAAATACATGAGGACAGAAAATATGGGAAAATGGTTGCTCAGATATCGCTAAAAAGCTCAAATAAAATAATAAACGTTCACGACTACCTTATCTGCCGATTGAAGTTCCAGAGGAAAATTCCCCAGACTGCTGATGGATCCATTTCACCAACTTAAAGATGAGCTCCATCCTCGAAACAGGAAACAGCACCCTCGGAGAATCGAACTGCTTCCTCCTCCGGAAATTGCACTGCTCTGTGTAGACGAAAGACATCCTTCCGGCAAAACTCTTCTTTGTGAGTCGGGACTACCCTGACCTCTCTTGAAAAATCCCTGAAGTTCTTGTAGAAAATCGCCATGAAGTTTTTGTAGTAAATTCCATCGAAATATTCATATACAGTGAGTATGAAATCGTTTCCATTGCTGTTTGATAGTATTCAGCGTTGGACCACGAAACATGGGTGTAGATGGTTGTTCACCACATGTTCGCATGTGTGGAATAGCAATTAGCGAAGTTCCATGCTGCTATCTTACTCCAACGATATATGTCCCAATTGCATTAAAGTCCTTTAGCCTTCCATCTTCTCTTCGGTTATGGTAATAGTAGAACAAACTGCCATATTAAACTGCTCCATAATACTGTAGCGTTGTGTCACAATTCAATCTTAAGTCTCCCTGTTGCACTGGCAGTGTCAGCCGTAGCGTAGAATCTGACGATATAAAGTGCTTCTCAGGTGGCGAGAAAATCACTTTTGTCAGTCGTCTAAAAATGCCAATATCTTCCAAAATAACTCCGTGAAATTGTTCAACTTTTCTACACTCCTTAATGTAGCACAGCACAATAGAATTAGCTTATAGGCAAACGCTAACTGTTCATAGCTAATCTTGTAGACGCGTTATAATGTGCGTTTTAACTTCACCTAGTTTTCACTCACTGTAAACTTGCACTGCTTGTCTGCTCGAATCTCTTTTAATGCGGTGGCTTCACCACGCGTTATAATGACGACTCTTTCTACTTATCACTCGACGTCTCACCAAAACGACTATATAAGAACTGATACTATAAGAACTGAAGATCTGAGACTGAAGATCTGACGATTTGAGATATGAGATATGAGACTGCTCTCTTCTGCGCAAGGCATTTTATAAACTTCATAAGGGGCGTATCCATCCCTTCCATAGCGTGTTACTGCGTCATCGCTAGAAGTTCCAACTTCGTCAATACGTGACGGATTTTCAAAATTCAAAAACTGAAAATAAATTTCACCAAAATTCCAGATCAATGCCACTACTGCAAATGGGTTTCCACAATTCTGCATTCCAAAAAGCATTAAAAATATCATAGTTTCAGCAATCTCCGTCTTCCTTCAAACAATCGTTCATTGGTTCGAGCCTTCCCTCCAATAGCATAATTTCTTCCTCAGCACAATTCCACATTTCCTGCGACTGCGTCGTAAATCTCGAATCTTTCTCGAACAAATGCTGACGTCATTGAGAATCTCAGCTCAAGCAGCCTGCTGGCATAACGTCTGCGTCATCCGTGCTTACGTCATGACTACCCACGTCATAACTATGACAGCCATAACTTTCTTCATAATTTTCAATATAGCCACCGTGGTCTCACTATAATTCAATTTACGGGGGCAGTACCATCCCGGCATTTGCCCGAAGACGAAGTGGGAAACCACGGAAAACCACTTCGAGGATGGCTGAGGTGGGAATCGAACCCCCTCTACTCTTTTGGACCACCCGAGGCTGAGTAGACCCCGTTCCAGTCCTCATACCACTTTTCAAATTTCGTGGCAGAGCCGGGAATCGAACCCAGGACCTCCGGGGCGGCAGCTAACCATGCTGACCGCTACGCTACGGAGGCGACTATTAATCTCACATGTACGCAAAAGTAGATGCACCTTCAACATTATGGTGATCGATACTTCTGTTATTATCCGGTACTGTAATTACAAAATCTCAACTTTATTCTTTACTAGCAACCCACCCGTCTTCGCCCGGTATCTTAAACGGTTTACCCAGTGTAAGCTTGAAAGGCGCACTGACGGCAGGTCCCAGACGCAATTCAGAAAAGTAGAGGTGAACAGCGAAACTCCAAACACATATAGCCTACTTTTCTCTGAAGTCTTAACTCGACAATTTGATGCTGGCCGAAGCTGGGGTAAACTGGCTCTGAAGCTAGTAATTAAAATTTCCACTGAATGGAGATTGTTGGAAGAAATGAAAAAGTAAAAACACTTATAATAGGCGTTGTATTGATAATAGAGATATGATTTCGCGGACTTTTTTGTAGAACTTTCATGCTGAATAACTAACTTTTTACCCAGCGTACGATTAAAAAGCGCACCGACGGCAGGTTTTTCTTCGACTCGATTCACTGAAATTCTTACTGCTTGGCTTCCTTTGGCCATAAATGAATGTTTTTCTACAGAAACCTTCCTCGAGAAATCCTTTACAGAATGGTGGAAACCGTATCAAAATCCATCCAGTGGTTCTCGAGATTACCCGTGACATCAAAGAATCGCGGACTTTGCATGATACTCTGTAGAGATAGTTCTATTTAATTCAGACCTCTTCGTGTTTTAGTGGCTAGAGCTCTTGGCTGTCACCCCGGAGGTTTGGGTTCGATTCCTGGCGTTACCAATAAATTTTAATTCTGGTCTGAGGGTCAAAGTGATCTCGAAACCTGTTCAAACCCCTAACCATTATAATCTTTTTCGTTCTAAAAAAACAAAAAAAAAAAAAACAAAAAAAAAAAAACAAAAAAAAACAAAAAAAAAACACTGACTGATGGATTCAACTCACATTTTAGAACTGTTGTGTGAATTGTCTACTCTCCCCCTCCAGGTGCTCACAACTAGTGGGACGTGGGTTGGCAACCACGGGACCCTAGCTGAGTCCGGCATTGCTTCCACTTACTTGTGCTGGGCTCCTCTCTGTTATATTTCCTGTCGACCTCCCTTGGACAACTCTTGTTCGTTTCCGACTCCGACAGTATTAGGGTATTTGAGGCCTAGAGGGTCTTGAACTTTCCCGCCTTAATTGGCCCTTGTCTCATCTTTTCTGATACCCTCATTCTTCGAGCGGTCAGCCTTCTTTTTCTTTTCATGTTATCTCCTGCCTTCTGCTCAAGGCCCTAGGAGGCAGGGTGTATGTAGCCCCACCACTTATGGTGCACCCTGGATATTGCTACACCCTCAAAGACTCACGGCTGGTGAGTTCGAGAGTTGGCGACCCCGAGGGATTCCTGAGCTGGATCCGTTTTGTCCCCTTCTTCCTCTGACTTTGGGCCGGCTACCCTCCTCTTTCCCCTTTCCTATCTGCTTTTCATGGCTCTCATTCCTTTCAAGTCCCTCAATCCTCATTCTTCGAGGGTTGAGGGCATTTCTTTTCTCCTGTCGTTTATTTGTTTACAATTTTTTTCTTTTAGTATGTAAGTTTGTAGTTACCATTGGTTATAGTTTTCATTCTCATCTCATCTTTCACTCACCCAAACAATTAGGGGCCGATAACCTACATGTTAGGCCCATTAAATCAATAATTATCATCATCATATCAAAGTAGTGGTGTTACTCCCCAATTCCGTAACGTTGTAACAGTCCTTAAGAGTTACGTGATTAAGGGCGTGGTTGGGGTGGACGAAGCCTACATAATAGTTGTTTATATTCACGAAACGAGTTATAAAATCATAACTAGGACTTTGATTTCTATGTAATTAGTAATTACATATTCCTTTCCTTGCTATTCAAATGCTGGGAAACGACATCTCAGTGGCGGCTCGTGTTGTTCAAGTTGGGGCTGCTTACGAATGGGCTAAAACCTGAAGGTAGTTTCGAGCTTCGTGGTTGTGTAATTATTTATAGCTAGGTATTAACTGACCGGCTTAGCTCAACGCGTAGTGGCAAATGTTGGTTGAATGCATTTCTTATCCGACACGCATAAGCGTTTGCAGGATATTTATTGGGGAAAATATTTCAGGGTGGTTCGGGCGAGAGTCCGGAATATAAGATAAGTAGATTGGTCCTAACTCCGCCATAGCCGCTCCCAAGCACGGTTGAGAAAGGAGGAGGGAGTCTCGTTACACCCTGTGGAGATCTAAATTGACAACAGAAGCACAGGGAGTAGCGACGAACATCAAACCGTGAATTAACCAGAAGGTGGGCACAGACGCTAAGGGCGAAGCTCCCCCCACTGTGCTTTGGAGACTGTAGGCCAATAAGCCGCATCTCCGAGAAAATATCATTACCGAAACTGCAACAGAGAAAAACCGGACGTAGGGAAGAAGGCAAATCCTGGAAAGATCTACAACAGATTGACAGGAGAAGAGACCAATGGAGGACCTTTGTTTCAGCCCTTTGCTCCGAAAGGGGACACAGGACATAAGTCAAGTAAGTCAAGATTGGTCCTGTTATGGTATTTTATTAACCGATTTTTTTCTATTTAAACGAATTGACTTACCTAGAGGAGGCTTGATTCGCGACTGCACCCGAAAATAGAACCGCAATTTACCTCCAAAACACTACCAGCTAGAGATTTGATCTGCAACATGATCCGAGAGTGAAATTAAACTTGAGGGATATATGGAAACAAACAAACAAAGCATGGACTAAATAATTCCCTTAAGTCTCGGTAGATGGTACTGCTACCCCTGCCACATCATGGTGCTCACTGGCGGAAATATTTTAACTACACTTCAAGGAATACCATTTGAGTTGCCAAAAAAGATTATCACTTATTTGTCTTCTAAGAGTGTTTCTGGTAACTTGTCAATTAATGGTCCTTCGGAGAGTGAAAGAGGGAAAATAGAAAGCTTCAAGAGGGTGGGTTAAGTCTTCTTGAACAACTTTGGAAGTATTCAACTAAATATAAAAATCCTGTCGGTGTTGGCAAGCCTGGTTTAGGCTCTGGTTGCCTGAGCCTTCACCGTTACAATAGAAATGAATGGAGTTTCCATAGCTACACCTCCCAACCCTGTTACATAGGGAGTAATGAGAAGTGTGAGGCGCAGCCTAACAGCGCTACTATCCATCCGTACAACATATTTTTATCAACAGTTCCAAATATATTGACTGTTGTGGTTGAATTAACTGAGTGAAATTTACAAATGCTTCTAATTCATTTAAAGTATAAATACCTTTATTAAAGAGATAAATTTAAAGAATCTTTCTAAGAAAGGCTCCGCCAGAGAGGCTTTTATCACCAGCCGTGCCTGATATATCTTGTAACTGTTTATTTAAAGGTTAAGGTAGTAGCATGGCTACCTTTTGCTGATAGATCATTGCAAGGAGTATTGAGCCTTGAGCCATGGTATTCCTTGTGATGATCTAGCAGTGAAGTAGGAGGGGCTCATGCTCATTTGAGTTGCTTATCTGTGTAGAAATTCTTTTTTTTGTTTTTTTTTTTCCTTATTCTATTACTTGGTATTATAATGTAAGTTCCATGAGGTATGATTATTGAGATGCTTTGATGATGAAAATAAAAGGAGAGAATAGTATTGGTAGAAAGGAATTAGATTAATGAAAGAAGAAAGGAATAATGATAGAGAACAAGATGTGAGGAAGGTTATGCGTTATTGTAAGTAAAGAAAATATATATATATATATATATATATATATATATATATATATATTTTAAATTGTTCCCTCATTGTGAAATAACAAGCACGCCCCAATAACCCCAAAAGAAGAATGTACGGTCACACTATGAAGCACCAGCGTAGGGCACGAATGGGAGATGTGAACAATAGTTTGCTTCAAATGCTACTAAGTAAATTTACAGGCATGGAAGAGTCAGTAAGCCAGAAAATAGAGTATCTAAGTACGGAAATAGGATCATTAAGAGAGTCAGTAAGCCAGAAAATAGAGTCTTTATGTACGGAAATAGGAGCAGTAAGAGAGTCAGTAAGCCAAGAAATAGGGTCAGTGATAGAGTGTATGAGTAAGGAGATAGGAGAAGTTAGGCAGCAAGGAGAGTCCATGAAAGCGCGAATAGAATCTATAGGTAAGCAGGTAGAATCTGAAAAGGGTGTACGTAAACGAAGCAGTAAAGAAGCAGGCTGAAGCAACTAATGCTAAGATTGAGAAGTTAAGCAAAGAAGTACAAGAACATAAATCTGTGATGAGTAGTAGGTTGGAAAACTTAGAGAAAGAGCTTAGCAGTAAGATAGAAGAAAGGAAAGATGTGATGAGAGAAGGAATGGTGAAAAATCAGGATAGCGTGGAAAATAAGCTGGGGGAAATCGAGAGTCTTAAGGAGGAATAGGTGACATTGGTGGAGAGGAATAAAAAGCTCAAGGAAGAAGGAGACCAAGGTAAAGAAGAACAAGGTCAAATGGAGGAAGTGAATGAGATAGGTGAGATTAAGAAGCAGAAAATTATCCGAGAGGTGGGGGACGTAAAGAAAATGGACAAGAGAACAAGGTGAAGGAGGAAGTCAAATGGAGGAGGAGAATAAAACTGAAGACAAGGAACAGAATGAGATAGAAGACAAGGTGAAGAAAAGGATGTGAATTATGACGAAGAGAAAGGAGTTGTTGAAAAACATGAGACAAGCCGGAAAGAATAGGAGAAAGATGAGGAAGGGAAGGAGACAGAAAAGGGGGAGATGGAAGATGAAGAGTACAAGGTGCGGAATGACATGGTGGATGAAGAAAAAGACGAAATGAAAGACAGAAGGAGGAGGAAGATTAAGAAAAGAACAGAAGAAAAGGAAGAACGAGGAAGTAGGAAAGAAAGAAGAGTCACGAGAACCTTCATATGTTCCGAATATAGGTTCTGCAGAAAAAGCAGATTCTACAGACGATGATGACAATGATGTGTGAAAAGTGCTTAATCGGGATGTTGATAGAAATGATTATTTATGCATTCGAGATGATAATAATAACAGAAAATAGCAGTTCAGATGATGAAAAGTGAGAAGATGTTATGTCCTTATCAAATGAACTCATTTTTCCAGTTCTTCAAGGCTTAATATTGGAAAGTGGATTGCAGTTTGGTGATGGGTTGGATTCAGAATATTTAGTTGCTGCTTCGGGGATGCTTACACTAGATAGTCAAGGGGAGATGTACTGTATGTGGAACAAAAACAGAAGGAGCCTGCAGTTATTGGAACTGACCCATCATCACTTTCCGAGGTGGATGAGGAAGCGAATTTGACCATTTGGGAAGTGACTTGGGAGAGAGGAAGCATTTTAGAAGTGGATTTTCGGAAACATATGCCAGACGTGGACAAGTTAACAACAGTGAAGATTTATTCAAACCTAGACTTCCTTCTGCAAATGATGATAATTGATAAGTCGTTTTACTGGGTGTGTGATATTTTAGTGTATATGTGATATGTTTTATTTTTCGTTTATGTATTTTGTGTTTTTATGTATGTGATCCTCACGTGCTTCTCACGTAAGAAATACATATGGGGGAGAATTGTAACTGTTCATTTATAGGTTAAGGTTATAGCATGGCTACCTTTTGCCGATAGATCATTGCAAGGAGTATTGAGCCTTGAGCCATGGTATTCCTTGTGATGATCTAGCAGTGAAGTAGGAGGGGGTCATGCTCATTTGAGTTGCTTATCTGTGTAGAAATTCTTTTTTTTTTTTGATGTTGTTTTGTTTTCCTCATTCTATTACTTGGTATTATAATGTTAGTTCCTTGAGGTATGATTATTGAGATGCTTTGATGATGAAAAGAAAAGGAGAGAATAGTATTGGTAGAAATGAATTACATTAATGAAAGAAGAAAGGAGTAATGATAGAGAACAAGATGTGTGGAAGGTTATGCGTTATTGTAAGTAAAGAAAATATATGTTTTTTTTAATTGCTCCCTCATTGTGAAATAACAAGCACGCCCCAATAACCCCAAAAGAAGAATGTACGGGCACAATCTTCACCGATGTTAATGTTAATATAACTGAAACTCATTTTACATATTTGCTTTCATACTTCTAGGTACGTATTCTTAGTGAAATTAAATAAAATTACATATTTGAGCGCATTTGTTTCCTCACATTACATAAATTGCTGTGTTGATGTCTGACACTTATGTGAGGCTGTTGTCTGCTACCTCAACGGGGGATTGAGAGTGTTATGAATGGTTGACAAATGACAAGTGCAGGTAAAGACACATGTGAAGTGTGTAGCTTCCAATTACATGAAGGAAACACTGTTACAAGCCAGACGTTTGTTTTAGACGATAGCCCTTGATCTTGAAGCTTGCGGGTGAGCCTGTACACAGTATCTCTCTCACCCTGTCGCTTCACAGTTGTCACCGCCGGTCTGATGTAATGGAATTCCAGACTTAAGCATGTGACGGCACCACCGTGCAGAACAGTACAGTCCACGTCGAAATATTGTGTGACGCGGAAGTACACCTTACATAGTTACGAACAGGACGCCATTATATTTGTGAATGACTGTACTTCAGCAGTAGCGTGAGAGTGTTTTGTCCATCATCTGACCACATGGGGCAGCTGACCCCAACACAGGTACTTTAGTAACTCACCTCCAGGCTTCAATTATGATTTTTCACTCGTCTAAAACAAACGTTCGGTCTGTACTGTGCCGGGTCTTGACATCTGTCATCCCTATTAGAGCTAACTGCCTTTAAACTATCCACTTGCAATGTTTCCAGAAATACTTTTCTCAACACATAACAGAATGGTAAGTTTGTATCACATATGTGACTTACTTGAATTTTTTTCTTTTAAGCTCCTCCAAGGAGCAAAGGGCTTCCACAAGAGCTTTCCAGCGAACTCTGTTGACAGCAGTCTTCTTCATCCCGTTCCAGGACATCCCAATGGTGGAAAGTTCTTCTTCCACAGTTCTTCTCCAGGTTTTCTTTGGTCTCTATCTTTCCCGACTGCCATGTGGGTTCCAAACCAAAGTTTGCCTCGGGATTTGCGTTGGGCTCCTTCTTAGGATGTGGCCTATCCATCTCCATGTTCTTCTTTTGATCCGGGTTTCACATTGACTATGTCCGTTCTCTGCCACAGGTCCACGTTGGAAATGACATCTGGCCAGCGTATGCCCAGAACGATCCAAATGAATCGGTTTAAGGTCGTCCGTATGGATTGTTTCAGCTTTGCTGTTACCTTCCATGTCTCATATCCATAGAAGAGAACAGACTTCATATTGGTGTCCAGCAATCTCAATTTGGTCCTTAGCGAAATCTCTTTGGATCTCCACACCGGTCGCAGCTGGGCAAATGCTGCTTTTGCCTTCCTATACCGATTTGCGATGTTCTTTTCTGTGCCTCCAGTTGTTGATACCATACTAACAAGATAGCAGAAATATTGGACACCTTCAATCTTCTTCCCATTCATCATGACAGGCTTGGCGTTCTTACAATTTATACGCATTTCTTTGGTCTTGTTGATGTTAATTTTCAATCCAATTCTTTCTGCTTCTTCCTTCAGTAAGTTAACTTTCCCTTGAATGTCTCTATGTGTCTGTGAAAAAAGACATATGTAATCGGCAAAGTCCAGATCTTCTAGTCGCAGTGTTAGTCCCCACTGAATGCCTAGAGCTTTTCCTTCTGTAGACCTTCTCGTGACATAGTCCAGTACTACCAAAAATAAGATTGGTGAGAGGAGACAACCCTGTTTCACTCCTGATGATATTCCACATGGCTCCGAGAGTTGGCCTTCGTGAGCAAATTGTGCACTGCATCCTTCATACATAGCCTTAACGAGCTGAATGATCTTCTGTGGTATACCATAGTTCTTCAAACTTAACCAAATATGCGCTCTACACTCTATCAAACGCTTTCTCAAAGTCTATGAACAAGAGATACAATGGTGTCCGATATTCCAATGTCTGCTCAATGATTATCCTCAGTGTATTGGTGTGATCAGTGCACGATCTACTCTCTATGAACCCAGCCTGTTCCTTCCTCAGTTTAGCATCTAGTGTTTTCCGAATCCTACTCAAAATAATCCTTGTGAAAATCTTACTAGGCGTAGACAACAATGTGATGCCTCTCCAGTTATTACACTCCATTAAGTCTCCTTTCTTCAGTAGTTTGATAAATATTCCTTTTTTCCATTCTGCAGGCAGTACTTCGGAGTCCCAGATAGGGTTGAAAAGAGGAAGCAATTTCTCTGCGATAAGGCCAGTCTCGGTTTTAAGTACGTCTGCTGGGATGTTATCTATGCCAGGTGCTTTGCCACTTTTACAGTCTTTTATTGCTCTGACTATCTCAGCCTTGGTGATATGGCTTGTATTAATATTTAGCTGGGGTGCATCATGTTCCTCACCTGGTTGAGTGACTAGTGGTATCTCTCTGTTGAGGGTCAGTGCAAAGAACTCCCTCAAACGGATCAATTAGTCTTGGGTGTTCGTCAGTATATTTACTGCAGCATCCTTGATGGGTTTTCTCAAGTTAAACTTCTTATTAGATAGTTGTTTATTTATTTGACACAACTCTTTGGTGTCTCCTTTAACCACTGCCTCTTCTGCTTTTCTTGCCATATATTCTATCATCTTAAGCTTGTCATTCCTCGCGCTCCTCTTCACCTCTCGGTTTAGAGTGTTGTATTGCTCTATGAGTCTTGCCCTCTCTTCAGGTTTGCACTGCAATTTACCGGTCTTCACTTCTCTCCTCCTTTCCACTTTATTCCATGTTTCTATTGATATCCACGGTTTTGCTTCCCTCTTCTCAAACCCAAGAACATTTTTGCTTGTGTCTAGAATGGTGTCTTTGAAAAGTCTCCATCTTGACTCTACATCCCTTTGCTCTACTTCCTCTTCTTGTAGGCATTCAAAGCGATATTTAGTTCATGATTAAACGCTTTCTTTTTGTCTGGATTCGTCAGCTGCCTGTGATGGAATCGTCTATGTACTCTTCGGCTCTTTTGTTCGACTGTTGCTACCTTTATCCCCATCTTTGCCATCACTAGGCGATGGTCACTGCCCCCATCCGCTCCCCTTCTGTTTCTTACATCCAATAGTGAGTGCCTCCACATTCTGCTGATAGCAAGGTGGTCAACCTGGTTCTTTGTTCGTCAGTCTGGAGAGCCCCATGCCACTTTGTGACATGTCTTACAAGGGAATACTGTGCCTCCTATTACCATTTTATGGTACTGGCAAAGATCAACTAATATCTCTCCATTGTCATTACGGGTGCCGACTCCATGTACTCCAAGGACATTCTCCTGTCCCTTGTTGCCCTCCCCCACCTTTGCATTGAGGTCTCCCATTAATATCTTGACATCTTTACGTTTGATGGATGAAAGGACACTGTTCAGTTGTTCGTAGAACTGGTTTGCTCGTGGTCCGCCTGTTCAGTAGGTGTAGGCTCTACCACTGGATCCCATGTACATTTCTCGCAGCACATCTAAAACTGGCAGTTATGATCCGCTCTGATATTGGCTTCCATTCCATTAGACTGCTCCTAGATATTCTGGTTAGTAGAAATCCGACTCCTTCACGGTGTCCTGTGCCCTCATCTGTACCCGAATAGAAAAGAGTGCGCCCATCAGCTGTGTTGATCTCTCCAAATCCTTTTCACCTTTTTTTTGCTCACCCCTAGTGTATCCAGTCTGTACCGATCTTTCCACCTGTGCCAGATTTCCTGTCTCCCACATTGTTCTCAAATTCCATAAACCAATTCTCGTTTTCCTCTTCATGCTGAAAGTCGTCATCGTGAGATCCGTCCGGTTTGCTCTTGTTTCAGTTTCAGTAATAAGTAAATTTAAGGGGTGCAGGTTATTAGCCTACAGCCCCCGAGTCTGATGATGGGGCTGCCACCTTGGTCAACATGCTGTCCTGGAGCTACTTCAGGGTATTTCGGTGGTCACTACTCTTCTTATTCCCTGGGACGAGAATTCTTTCCTCCCTCCAGGTTGTAGCTCCTTCCCTCCTCCTTACTCAACACGTGCTTGGGACCGGCTATGGCGGAGTTATCACATATGTGATCATACATAATTATATTACCACTTGATTTTTTTTAGTAGTCAGTTGGCTTTCCAGGTTGGCTTTTCCCTCGCACTCAGCGAGGGATCCTACCATTACCGCCGTCAGGGCAGTGTCCTGGAGCTTGAAACACCTGATCGGGGGATACAACTGGGGAGGTGGGACGAGCACCTCGCCCAGGTGACCTCAGCTGCAAAGCGAACAGGGGCATTATGAGGGATAGGAAGGGATGGAAGGCAAGGACGAGGGAAGGAGGCGGCCGTGGCCTTACGGTACCCGATAATCTGGAAAGGATCCTGTTGGAATATCCATTGCCCCAACTGGATTGCCTATTTCTAACAGCTCCGGAAAATACTACATTAGAAATCGCTTCCAACATGGCCTTCAGGGATTTACATACAGCAGTTACAAGAATATTGTGGATCAACAACCAACTACACGGGGCACTCACCTTTACTTACCTGGGAATTCAACTTCGCCTACATCCACAATACTCTTCTCCTTATATTTAAAATGAATCACTCTCCAACAACAATGGAAAACAAACTGAATAACATTTATTAACAATGGGGTAAACTAATCTAGTATAAACAAAATAACAATAAACGAATTTAACAATAGAAATTAAAATTAAAAACAAGCTATCATTCACACCTCCTTTCAGCTCTACATCTTATTACAATGCTGCATTAAAAATTATGAGTATAAATCTTGGCTTGTTCTAGGCCTACACAGCGTAAAATAAAACCGTTTAATGAAGGCTCTTGCATTCGTGGCATTCCAGACACATGGTTTCATTCACTAGCCTGCGTTTGTAGAACGCACGTGCACTGGTCTTGTTTCATCAATGAAACCTCAGCACCACGCCGCACTCGAAACTGGTTTACAATTTATATACAAGGCGGTGAGTGTACACTTGTTCATATTATGTCATCGCTCTCCAACATAACGGTGAATCATTCTGGCTAGTACACATAGAGACTGCTTGTGTGTGCGTTTATTAAGAAAATATAAAAATTAACATTTAGATTTTACAAAAGTTCACATAACTACTCTGTTTCTTAAACAATCATTCTAAAAATTTTTATACACTCTTTCATTCGCACCCCGTAATTGTTCATGACCAATTCGGTTCCACATTTACTCTTAACAGTGAACAATCATTCATACCAAAAAACATCCGCTCATAAAACACACGCTATTCCAAAACAATTGATTAATAAATCCTACTAAATTATTTAACTAATTAAATCATTTTCACAAAAATTATTTACATGTAATATGTTCATAATAATATACATTATTAAGTGCTGCTAACGCGACACTTTCGAGATTCTGACTTCTCGGTTACAATACAATTCTCAACTAAATATGTACACTGGTTTTTCACATAACCCTTCTCTAACGTTCCGTAGTTTTGATATACTGCTTACACATCGTCTTATATAGGATTCATTACACTGTCGGTATAATACAATCGACTAATTAAAGTTAACTGTACTCAATTACATAACTTCGGGTTTAATAAAATTTAATAATTGTATTATAGAAATGAGTAGACAATCTTTCTCAAGTTGTATTTCCGCTGAAACCCTCCTGTTAACACAGCTAAATCGTTAATTCACAAGAACTGGACTACTTGTATACAACGGCTCTTATCATGATCCATGCCTTCTTATCAAAGAACAACAATACTTTGACTTCCCTTAAAATGCGGAACTCCCTCGCATGAGCACTCTTCATAGCTCTACAAATCCTCATATAACAGTATATATGGCATAAACAATTATCATCTACTATGTTAAACAATAACCAAAAAGGATTAATTGTTATTAACATATCTTATGTAGGAACTTCTCTCAAATAATGGCATGACCCTCAGTATCATTACACATGATTACTGGACTACAATTATACATGCTTAAGTTCTTCAAACTAAACTTCCAATTGTAATGAACGATATTAGACAGTCGTGATTAACCTCCTAAAGTTTACTCCACAACAAGATAATTAACTGTTAACTCGTCTGTCGGAAATACATGTACTAAAAATAATATTCCTGTCTCACACACTTGTCAAGCTATAAATTGTTTATCGTTGTAATATCATGTCGACAAAATGACGTGATGTTACACAAATAGAATAAAATAACACACATGTTATTTATGGTGTCAGATAGAATTCAATCTTGACCGGGATAAACTAGCTCTGAATTCCTAGCCAAAGATTTGAATAATCTTCTATCAAAAGGTATTTCCTCTAACATATTAAATGAACAAAGCTCTTAGCTTTCCAAATAATAAAAAGGTTTGTCAATGTCGTAATGTTTTTCTACTCTACACAAAGAATGTTCTTAGGGATTAAGACTTCGGTCTTATCAAACGACTAGTATTTCTTAGATCGTCGACAGTTTATGTACAATAATGATATAACAATATCATTCGATGTTTCTTCTGTTCTTGAAGTTTAATGTCGTTACATTAAAGTGCTCAAATTAAATTTAATAAGAATTTAATTTGAAGCTATGACACAATGTCAGAATACTTGGTTTAAATGAAATTATTAAAATTCAAGAGTCGAAACGACTAGTCTCCTATGAGGCAATATAATTCCTCAAACAAAATTTAATGTCAGTTCCACAACTGATCAGTAGAATAAAATTGAAAAATAGATGAAAAGCAATCATCTCCTAAATAATCTTGAAGTATAAAAAATCTCAACACACATCTGAAGTGTAAAATACATGAGAATACTGGAATACATGAAATGTTAAAATATAAAAATATGGAATAAGATCGCTGAAAATATGGAATAAGATCGCTGGCTCAGAATGTCACTAATCAAGCTCTATACTGCAATTGAGATACACTGATACCTTATTTGGACGAAAACTTGAAGATCTATGTAAGTATTCCCACAATACTTTAGATGTTTCCTCAGTTCAAGACACTGAGATGGATCTGCATTCGAACCTTGGATCTGCGACCTCAGAGATAGGAAACGTCCCTCTCTGGAATTCACCAACATTCGTCTGGGCTTGAACGACATCCTTCTGGCAAATTCTTCTGTGGTTGCTGGGCTACCTTTCCCTAGCATCTTGACAAATCTCTTCTGTAAAGTCTTCATTCTCCGTCGTAAATATGTATCAGCTTCATCATTGGATTATAATTATATAAATATTCGTATAAATGGTGAATTAAATATTTCCATTGCTAATTGATATTATATTAGTGTTCGTAGACTGACGAAAATGCACAAGATGGACCGTACACTACGTCTGTATTCAAGAATACGTTGTCTAACGAAGCTCCATCGTTGTATCTTAACTCCTGCTATCGAATATGTCTCTGGCGCATGACTATTTAGTTCATCATATCAACAATGTTACTTATGTTGAATGAAACTACTTTAAGAATAATAATAGTCATTCTGTTAATGTTTATGTGTTGCGCCAATATTAAAAGTTCTCCGCTACTGTTCACTTGAACTGCGTTCGCCAACTTCACGTTGCAATTTATAATGATATTCAGCTTTATTTCCAACACATTTGCAAATCTGACTTAACAGGCTTATATTGTCGAAACGGTAAGTTTTAAAACGCTCGACTTTTCACAATATATAGTATGCGACCTGTTCTTTATATATATTCGCTTATTTACATTCAGATCTCAATTATATATGAGATATAATCAATTCAATGTTCCTCGCAACTTCACGTAGAATGGAAGTGCGGTGATCTCCTACGTTCCACCTAGCTATCCTCGCGTCTCCACAAGTCGACAGTCGTCGCACTCGGACTAAGCCTTGGGATCTCCGTTAACCCAGTATAAACACTTCCTCACTCTTCAAAGACTGCTGGAATAAGAACCTCGATCCTTGGATCTCCCCCTCCAAGTCGAAATTTTGGCGGCCATAACAAACTCCCACCATAATTTTAGCGCGTAGATTACTAATGCTTATTACTGCGTAGATTAACCGATCTGCGGTTTTTAAAGTATCAGACATAATTTCTCTTAATATTCTCTTCATTACCAAATAAGAAAATCTTCTTCTAAGGGCCTAAATGCATAATTTCATCATATTGTGTAATTGAAGTTGATCCCGTCTTCAATAAGACCTCTTCTCATTGGCTCTGGGCTGGGATCCAATAGCATAATTTATAACAATATTTATAATATTAATTTCCAAACTCTCTGTTTCTATGCTAAATATAGCCTTCTAGAAGCGTCTCTTGTGCAATATATCACGTGGTTTGGCTCTCCCACAGCCTCGAGCTTGTAACACCACCCTCCTGTGTCACACTTCCAGAATCTATATTTGCTTGTTAAATTTTATCATGGGGACGGAAAATACTCTCATTTTGTCCCTAAATAATTCAATTTACGGGGACAGTACCACCCGGGCAATTTGCCCGGATACGAAGTGGGAAACCACGGAAAACCACTTCGAGGATGGCTGAGGTGGGACTCGAGCCCCCTCTTGTCATTTGGGCCACCCGAGGCCGAGTAGATCCCGTTCCAGTCCTCATACCACTTTTCAAATTTCG
Organism: Meconema thalassinum; assembly: GCA_946902985.2. Lineage (NCBI taxonomy): Eukaryota > Metazoa > Arthropoda > Insecta > Orthoptera > Tettigoniidae > Meconema > Meconema thalassinum. The sequence continues at coordinate 225,985,874 of OX336395.1, read as the reverse complement.
TGTCAGAGCCGGGAATCGAACCGCGGAACTCCGGGGTGGCAGCTAAGCATGCTGACCAATACACCATGGAGGCGACTTACCACTTGATACATAACATATTCAGAGGGGAAAATATTGCTAACGGATTCCAACTACCGCGTGCAACTTGTTCCAGACTGAACAGGATCAGGACAGGTCATGGAAGGTGCAGGGATTCCCTCTATAAGTGGAACTTTGTGCCATCTCCAGAATGTGATTGTGGAGCCCCTCGCCAGACCATTCCCCACATTTTAAGCGAGTGTCAACTATGGGCTTATCCAGGAAGACTTTCTATCACCAACAGCGGAGGCACTGCAGTGGGTTCAAAAGTTGGACATTCAGCTATAACGGATAACACTAATGCCTGAAGTAAATCAATGTTTTTTTGGTATTGTGTATAATTATATTGTATATATTATGTATATAATTTCCTTGCCATACGCTAATAATAATTCCACTTGATACTACATAAAACTCCCAACTCTAATAATAAGTGAGATGGCTTCCCTACGAGTGCACATCGGTGGCGATCTTCGTTGTATTTTGAAACTGTCAGCACGGCGTTCAATCTTGGAGTGTACCTCAACGCGCCGCGCTAACGATATTTCGGGGGAACAAGTTTCCACACGACCTGACAGCCGATATTGAGCGAGCTCTCCTTCGCTATTGGCTCCAGTAAAATGGAGCGGAAACAGCATTTGGTGGCGCATCTTGCTTCGGTATTAAGTTTTTATTTTATTTTATGAGAATCACGTTTAGACTGGCTGCGTGGCTCAGCGGTTACCTGCTGTTCCCAAGGTTGCAGGATCTAATCCTGGCGCAGGCTGTGCAAATAGATATACTGGCACGTTAAAGATCCCCTTCGGAGCAACATTCCGGCACCCCGGTCTCTCTAAATGCCATGGTAGTTAAAAGGGACGTAGAACCAATAACATCTCTACTTAGTATAAAACCAAGACCCCGATTCTTGGAAGTCACGGGTAATCTCGACAACCACTGGATGGATTTTGATGCGGTTTTCATCATTCTGAAAAGGATATCTCGAGGAAGGTTTCTGGAGAAAATAATTTATTTATGATTAAAGGAAGCCAAGCAGTAACGATTTCATGAAAATGTCGAAAAGAAAACCTGGCATCCGTGCACTTTTTAAGCTTACGCTGGGCAAACCGTTAAAAATACCAATATTCTATGAGTATAGGAATTGTTCAGCATGAAAAGTACTACAAAAATATCCGTGAGAGCATATCTCTATCTTCAATACATCGCCCACTTTAAGTGTTTTTACGTATTGATTTCTTCCAACAACTGCGCTCAGATGGTTAAATCGCGAGAAACGTCTGTTAAGATGTTTCAACTTCGCTTGACCGCCATGTTTCTATTGTACTTTACAGGTTTTTTGAAAGTTACATAGTGCCCTTTATCTCTGTACAAAATTTCAGGATGATATCTGATATAGTTTCGGAGATATATAATGCCTGTGAAATATTTCGCACAGCCGCCATTTTGAGATTATGTAAACAATTGCACTAAATTAGATGCCAGTGAATTGCAATGTGTATAAACATTTGCTGTACCAAGTTTCTCTGCGTTTGGATGGTTACATCGCTTGGTCGCCATGTTCGTTTTCTAGTTAACAGGTTCTTGAAAGTCTCATAAGTGAACATTTAGTACTGCCCTGTATAACCATACAAAATTTCAGGGTGATGTCAGTATTAGTTTCGGAGATATAGAATGCCAGTGAAATACTTCGTACAGCCGCCATGTTGGATTGGTGATACGTAATAAAATTTGAAGGGCACGGTCGGGGTCGTCCAAAATGGTGCTATGACCTTACCGAGTTTCATGAAAATCGCTCAAGCCATTTAGATTTTATTAGGGACACACACATGCGGACAAATGGAAATAGGCTAACAAACCATTAAAAAAATGCACAAAGATTTCGTCTACCCAAAGGCTTATTTAATAGACCTGCCCTGAGATCGCCCCAAATGGCGGCCCAATGTTATTGAAACAGACTGTACAACACTCCATCATCTCATTCGCTAGCCTGTGACGAATTGTTACTTCGTGTGTCGCGTGCTCAAGTGCTCTCTTGTTTTTATCAGTGAGGGATTATTTATGGGTCTGTGGCGCTGTGGGGTCACGAGATCGACCCTAGGCTCCATATGTCTTATTCCCACGACGACAGCCTTCCGGTAGGGTTGTTTATTTATCAACATCTTAAAATGGATTGATTTCGCGTGACAATAATAACCAATGTGTTCTGGGCGATGTTGGGTGTTTGAGACTTCAGTCTTTAGCCTGGTTTGATGCAGATCTCCTTGTCTCCCTGTCTTGAGCTAATCGTTTCATCTTCTGGTCGATACGCGTATATGTGAGATTTTCAAAGTGTAATGCCATGTCCTGTGATTCGGATTCCACGTAAAAAGGAGGTACTGTAGCAAATGATGTGATGATGATGATGATAATTGTTTTTTTAAGGTACCTAACATCTAGGTACCCCCTATCACAGTGAAATGGAAACCATAACGGAAACCAAGGTACATTGAAAATACTAACAAAAACGGAATTTAAATTGAAAAATTAAAGGTTTAAAATTATACGCCAAATCAATCCTTGACAAATATATATTTAATATATTGGGACATGTTTCGACCTTCAATGAGGTCATCTTCAGCTTAAAATAAAAATCAATTAAGAATTAAAAAAACTAAAAATAGTATATGTGGCTTAAATCTAAATAAGGAATGAAAAGTTAATGATAATAATAATTGTAATAAATGAAATATAGTAATAAAATGGATATCCTAACAAATTTAGTATTAAATAAAAATAAATATAATATTGGTCAATATTGCAATAATTTTCAAGAGTATTCAGAAAATAATTAATTTTAATGGTGAGTGTAAAAATGTTAAGCTTTATTTTTTTAAATCAACATTTACACAAAAATAATTTAGAAAATCAAGTTCTAAAATCAATAAAATAATTCAGTTCAGCGCTTGACTAAGTAAGCTGAATCTTCTTCAATACGGAATTATTTAAAAAAATTGGATAGTTTTTACGACGACATGAATTAACCTAACAGATAGGAAAATAAAACATGTCGGAATTTTTTTTTATATAAATAAACGAAACATAATTAGCCAGCATATGATACTGATAAGAATCTACTTTATATGATTTATTATCACCTACCTTGTTGAGTAGGATGGAGAAATTCGGAAATCGCATAAGAATTTGAGTGAAAAGCCCACTGTGTATATGTGTCAATTCTAATATTTATCCAAACGTTTTATAAAACAAATAGCTGTACCCGGCATGCGTTGCAATGCCAATCAAAGAAAGTGTTGGCGTTGTAACTTTGTTTGTTGAATGCCTTTTGGATTCCCAATATTTATTTATTTTCCGTTAACCACCTCTAAACTAATGTAAAATTGATTTACTATCTCAAAAAAATAATCATGGGAGCGTGCTCAACAACTCACCAAAGTTTCATCGCAATTAAATAAATGGTATATGAACGCATACGGGACTTTGTTGAAACGATTCAAGCGCCGTCACCCATTTGTTGAATATACTCGTACGCTACCTATTGTAAAATGGATTTAGTAAGTCGAAAACCTTCCCTGGCGTGTACACAACAACTCATGAACGTTTCATCGCAATCGGATGAATGGCATATGAACGCATACGGGATTTTGTTTAAACGATTCACGCGCCTTCACTCATTTGTTGAATCTTCTTGTGCGCCACCCATTGAAAAACGGATTTACTAATTCATACACCTTCGCAGGACTGTACTCAACTCACCAACGTTTTATCACAATCGGATGAATGGTATATGAACTCATACGGGACTTGGATGAAACGATTCACGCGCTGTCGCTCATTAGTTGAATCTACTCGTGCGCTACCAATTGTAAAATGGATTTACTAAATCAGAAATCTTTGCGGGAGTGGAAACAACATTTCTCTAAATTTCATTGCAATCGTATGAATGGTATATGAAATCTTACGATTTTTTTTAAAACGATACGCGCGCCATTTTCATTTGTTGAATCTACTCGTGCGCTACCTATTGTAAAAAGGATTTACTAAGTCAGAAACCTTTCCTGGAGTGTGCACAACAATCCAACCAAAGATTCTTAGCAATCGGATCAATGGTATTTGAACACTACGTGACATTGTTTAAGCGATTCGCGTGCTGTCGATCATTTATTGAATCTACTTGTGCGATACCTATTGTAAAGTGGATGTACTGAACAAGAAACCTTCCCTGAAGTGTACACAACATCTCACCCAAGTTTGATCGCTATCGGACAAATGGTATATGAACGCATACGGGACTTTGTTGAAACGCTTCGCGCGTCTTCGCTCATTTGTTGAATCTTCTTGTGCGCTACCTATTGTAGCATGGACTTACTAAGCCTGAAACTTTCCCTGGAGTGTACACAACGACTCACCCAATTTCAGTCGCTATCGGACGAATGGTATATGAACGCATACGGGACTATATTGAAACACTTCGCGCGTCGTCGGTCATTCGTTTAATCTACTTGTGCGATACCTAGTGTAAAGTGCATTTACTAACCCAGGAACATTCCCTGAAGTGTACACAACATCTCACCCAAGTTTCATAGCTATCAGACGAATAGTATATGAACGCATACGGGACTTTGTTGAAACGCTTCGCGCGTCGTCGCTCATTTGTTGAATCTACTCGTGCCCTACCTATCGTAAAGTGGACTTGCTAAGCCAGAAACCTTGCCTGAAGTGTGCACAGCCTCTCACCCAAGTTTCATCGCTATCGGACGAATGGTATGTGAACGCATACAGGACTTTGTTGAAACGCTTCGCCCGTCGTCGCTCGTTTGTTGAATCTACTCGTGCGCTACCGATTGTTAAGTGGATTTACTAAGCCAGAAACCTTCCCTGATGTGTACACAACAACTGACCTAAGTTTAGTCGCTATCGGACGAATGGTATATGAACGCATACGGGACTATGTTGAAACACTTCATGCGTCGTCGGTCATTTGTTTAATCTACTTGTGCGATACCTATTGTTAAGTGGATTTACTAACCTAGAAAGCTTCCCTGAAGTGTACACAACATCTCCCCCAAGTTTCATAGCTATCGGACGAATGGTATGTGAACGCATACAGGACTTTGTTGAATCGCTTCGCCCGTCGTCGCTCATTTGTTGATTCTACTCGTGCGCTACCTATTGTTAAGTGGGTTTACTAAGCCAGAAACCTTCCCTGAAGTGTACACAACATCTCACCCAAGTTTCATCGCTATCAGACGAATAGTATATGTACGCATACGGGACTTTGTTGAAACGCTTCGCGAGTCGTCGCTCATTTGTTGAATCTACTCGTGCGCTACCAATTATAACATGGATTTACTAAGCCAGAAACCTTGCCTGTAGTGTACACAACCTCTCTCCCAAGTTTCATCGATATCGGACGATTGGTATGTGAACGCATACAGGACTTTATTGAAACGCTTCGCCCGTCGTCGCTCATTTGTTGAATCTACTCGTACGCTACCTATTTACTGAGCCAGAAACCTTATCTGAAGTTACAGAACATCTCACCCAAGTTTCATCGCAATGGGATGAATGGCATATGAACGCATGTGGGACTTTCTTGAAACAAACGCACGCAATTTTGTTGAAGCTACTCGCGCGCCATCTATTGTAAATTGGATTTACTACGCCTATAACTTTTTCAGGACTTTGCACAACAACTCACCAAAATTTGATCGCAATAGGATGAATTGTATATGAACGCATCGCCATTACGCATATGTTTAAACTACTCGCGCGCTATCGATATTGAAATGGATTAACTATGCCTATAATCCTCCCGGAAGTGTTTACAACAACTCACCAAAATTTAATCGCAATCGGATGAATGGTTTATGAACGCATAAAAGACGAACACACAGACATTCCTTTATATATATAGAAAAGATAAAAAGGGGATTCTTGAAATGGAATTAAGTCAGTAGCTCCTTTTAGGTAGATTTAATTAGAAAGCTAACTATTGCAATGGGTACTGCGCCCGAATTCACCAATCAGTACCTATATCCGCTGCACTGTAAAGGATTGCAGACATGTAACTACCCAGCTCACAAACTTACCATTGTCTGCTAAGTAAAAATTGGGAATTCCAGGAACACACAGGGTAGATATATAAAAAAAATAGTACTACCAGCGTAGGTACAAATTTCTACTATCATTTACAGTTGAGCAAATCGAGAAACTCCAATCTCGAGGGGTGATGAGGTCTGTCTATAGTGAGCGCCTGTATCTTACCTAGCAGTACTATTTTCGGCGATGACAAAATGAAAACGATGTCAGCTAAGATAAAAATTGGCTGATTCGCTAAGGAGCGCTAGCCGGTTATTGTGCTAAGAAGAAATACAGACATATACTGACTGCCTGTCTATCAATAGTGTCTACCTGACACTGCAATAAATAAACTCAAAATAAACTAAAACTTGGCACTAATATAACATGTCCTGAAATTAAAGATTGGAGAATTCGGTACTCCATTTAAATATGAAAAAAATTATGAAACGGCGTGATTTCAAACATTACCCTATATTATACATTCCGTTTCATATTTGAACCGTAGTTCCACATCTAAATATGTAAAATAAAAATTTACTCAGTATTAAATATTTTCATATATACAATAATTCGTGGTTCGCACAAATATACACTCAACTGTGTTGAAGTGATTAAATTACCTATAATACAAATGAGTCTTTACCACTCAACTTCCGTAACAAACACAGTAACTCTATCGATTGAAAGTATAAATACTAGTCTGAATCAATAGAACATAGGTGACAAACATTTAAGTTCAGCACTGTTCTTACTTTGTCTTCTCCCATTTGATCATTAAATCTCGAAAAATTCCTGAAATGCTTTGCTCGCTTTACATTTTCTTTGATAAACGTGAATACTCGAAGTGCATGGCATTTGACCTTCATTACACACTTCACTTCCAAAATTATACAACAATCACATTATTTCTTAAACACCCTGTACAGAACTTTCCTCGAATACACTTAAACAATGTCACATTCGCTGTGATCAAAACTAGAAAAACGAGACTCCTCAGTCTCCTTTCGTGAAAATACGTAACTCATTTACGTCTACTATTTCTTTCTTGCACGGTATTCCAAATCTAAACTCCCATTTAAGTGCGTTTTCTTACTCAATGCAAAGAAAATTAGTAACTTTATTAAATATCCACGTCCATTGTGAATATTGTTCAAGAAACAAACTTTAACAATCTCCTCTATCCTTATACAAAATTTCATCGTGCCTATAACTTCACTTCTGTAATTACTTCTGTACAGTTACTTTTATATCACCCTGTGATTTAACTTTCTTAACTCCTTTTCACGTATTTAAATTCAGTTATTACATTATTTCAACTTTCAAAGAATTATCAGCACGAATTCATATTTAACAAATGATATAGGTGTGTCTTCCTTTCGTGAAAATATTTAAGCCTTAACTATCTTCGTGGAATATTTGTTTAACAAATTTATCTAGGCTTTTTAATGCTCTAAATGTTTTATTGGACATATATATATAAAGGTTCTTGAAATACCTTTGTTACTAGGAAATATGGTTTATCACGTTACAGCATAGTTCTACATATCTATCTGTTTCATTACAGTGAATTTGGTATTCATTGGTTTAATTATCTATCAAGTATTTGGACTATCTTTTATCAGATTTTGTGTCATGTAACAATTCCATTTTGTTCACAATTGGTTTAAAATAAATTTCTGACACTCGAATCAACATCATGAGTTGTCGAAATATTTGACACTTCGTGACATAGCTTTTTGAATATACGGTACTGAAATTGTTCAATATACGTTCCATCGCTGCGCATAAAACAGATTTATTCAATTTAACGCAAGTATCTATAATTCTAGACGATTTTATATTGAAATGATTTTAACGTTAACAACTGCGATACGCAAATAAAATTTCGTTCAAATGACGGAAATTTTCAATGAAAAAAAAATGAATCCTAAGAAAATACGAAAAATACTAGATCAAAATCTACACAATTTTAAATACAATCACAAAATTATACGGTTGGTCAATTAGGATAAACACAGAACATGACTACAATTCTACCAAATATAAATCAATCTCTTCTCTACCTTGAGTTGAAGACGGTCTCAGAAGTACCATGTCTCGTCTGGCAAGCCAAATGTGTGTGTGTGAGCGCACCGCCCACAGCTATGCGAACCGGTTGTGACGGGTCCTGCTGGACATCTCTCCCAGTGGATCAAGGTCGGTGACATAACTGGGTTAGCGACCTCGCCGTGAAACAGCATGTCTCTTCCGCACTCCCTCGCTCGTCTCCCGCACGTTGTCCGGATCTTCTTACGATACCCCTTCACTGCGCCGACATCGCTTCTCAAGGTTGAAATTCGTTGGTTTTATAAAAGTCTTTGAGAGTATACTGGATGTATATGAACTCGTGTTAATAAGTAGAGATTTGTCCTGCATTTTTGCGCATCGCGTAGATGTTCTGCTGCGCCGTCCATGTTGTGGAATTCTGGATTCAACTCTTCATTTTTGTAGCTTCTACTTCCCTTTAATGAGCACTTTAGCACGTAGTCATACCCATTCTAATGATTACACTGGTACAACTTCCCCGTTGCCAATTCACGAACTGCATTCTGTATAATTTCCAAGTATGAGCCAAATTGTAGAAATAATGAAGCTCTTCTGTAGAAGTGGAACGTTTGCATCTGTCTGCATGCGATGTATAATAGCTTCGATTTTGAAATACTGTAATATCAAGCTGTGTTTCAAAATCACTGGTCTATATGCTGTGCTGGTCTGCGTATAAATGTTCCTTGCTCCGCAAGTCACAGCCTTCTGTTGGTTGGTTTGTTGGTTCCTTAGTTTAGGGGCTGCGACAACGCGGTCATGTAGCCCCGTGTACTTTGGGTGTGTGTAGAATCTGTCTGATAACCGGTGTTAATTGTGATGACTGTATTAGTGTGTGTATCTGTTTTTTAATTCAAGTAGAGACTGCAACTTTGAATTTTCAAATAGTTCCTACTTTTGCCGCCAAACGCCACCGTCAACGACTACTAGGCCTAGTTCAGAACTAGCTACTAGACGCCACCGCAGTCATACAGCCTTCTGTACTCCACACTCGTCCTCTCCACTTTCGTAATGCGTAGTACTATTCTGAAAAACTACTTTTTTCCCCACTCACGGTCTTGTCTCGTCGCGATCTGAATTTGGAAAGAACTCCTCGCTCTTGCCCTCTGTGTACGGCAAGTTCCTCGCTCTGCCTCCCCTCTCGCGGTGTGACGTAGCTCCATAAACTGCTCCTCACTCAGTGTGTCATCAACCTTGATCCCTTCTCCCCCTGCATGACGTTTCTCTCACTCCTCGTGGCGTGACGCACTCTTACAATGTAGGCCTCCCTACATTCAGATAATAAATATACAACCATATTTAAATCGTTCCTTCTTGCCTTCCGTAATTGTTTAATTATAAATGATGCATAGTATTTCACTATTTCAACTTAGGTGTTCCATATCTCACGAATTTTGAGGAATAAAAGATTTTAATTCGTTCTTTTATTTTTCCTGGGTCCCAGTTCTTGTGGACACGATAACTGCCGTAATTTTGTACCAATCACTTTGAATTTTTTACCGAATATCTATACCTATAAAATCTCGTTCGAGTTCGTTACTGGGCTAAATCGGTCGAAGGGGGTGAAAATGGGGGGCTTTTTCGAAAAAGTGAAATACTGCTATAACTCTCTTAATATGTGAAATATCGAATCCGTTCAAAGTTCATACTATGTGTCGGATAAGGCAATACCTACAACCAGTTGGAATATACAATATATTATACCTCTGAAAATCGTGAATTTTTTGGTGTGACCTTCCAACAGTTAAAAATTCATAACTTCTACAATACTTGGCCCAATTGAACGAAATCAGGACATATATATCCTATCAGATGTAAGATCTCAGTAAAATAATCGCAGAGTTCTAGTACCACAAGTTTAGGTTTTAGGTGACATCATGATTTCCCTACGTGGTCCTAAACTTTTGACCGGCACTGTATTTATTATTTTCTAACTACTTTTGAAATTTATTGTAAAATAGACCAATATTATATTTATTTTTATTTAATACTACATTTGTAAGGATATCCATTTTATTACTAAATTTCATTTATTACAATTATTATTATCATTAACTTTTCATTTCTTACTTAGATTTAAGTCATATATACTATTTTTAGTTTTTTAATTCTTAATTGATTTTCATTTTAAGCTGAAGGTGACCTCATTGAAGGTCGAAACATGTCCCAATATATAAAATATATATTTGTTAAGGATTGATCTGGCGTATAATTTTAAACCTTTAATTCTAATATCAATACGGATATTTAAAACATTTGTGTTTACAATGTCAAATGTGTTTGCATTCTATTAAATTGAAAAGACTCTCAAAATATAGTTTAGGTTCAAAATACTCACAAAATGCAATTGAAATTCAAAATACTTACATAATAATATTGAAATTCAAAATACTCACAAAATGCAAATGAAATTGAAAATACGTACAAAATGCAATTTACTGTAGATTGATAATACTTACAAAATGGAGTTTAGATCGAAAATACTCACAAAATATAATGCAGATTGGAATTACACACAAAAGGTAAATACAAAAAGCACTTTCCACTTGTAATGTAGATACACGGGGAGCAAATTCACAAATTACTGCGGGAATCTTAAAGAGAAAAATAAAATGTAATGAAAAGAAGGCTGATCCCTAGAAGAATGAGGGATCAGGAAAGATGAGAAATGGGCCAATTAAGGCGGGAAAGGAAGAGACTCTCTAGGTTTTGGACATCCAAATCTCGTTGGGGTTGGAAGAGAACAAGAGTTGACCAATAGAGGTTGACAGGAAATAAGACAGAGAGGAGCCCGGCACAAGTAAGTGGAAGCAGTAACGGGCTAAGCTGGGGTTCCGTGGTCGCCAACGCACGTCCCACAGATTGTGAGCCCCTGGGGGATGTAACAAATGATCGCGACAATAACGGTCACGTGAGGACTTAAATGTATGAAGGAGTTGGAAGGAAGTAACCAGGGTCAGGAAATGGGAAAACTACGTGAAAGGACAGCCAGTGTGGGGTCCGTTTCCACTCGTTTACCAAGTCCAAAGTAGCCCGGCCTCATAGCTTACACATTACGAGAATGGATGTTACGTACTTGTCATTTTGAAGTCCAGAGTAGCCCGGCTTCATAGCTTTTGTACGAGAATGGATGTTACATTATGTATCTGTCATCTTGAAGTCCAAAGTAGACCAGCCTCATAGCTTACATATTATGAGAATGGATGTTAAATTACGTATCTGTCATCTTGAAGTCCAGGTTGACCATCTCATAGCTTGCATATTACGAGAATGGATATTACATTACGTATCTGTCACCTTGAAGTCGAGAGTAGCCCGCCTCATAGCTTACATATTACGATGATGGATGCTACATTACGTGTCACCGGGACATGTGAATGTTCGTGCGTACATTGATCGCGCTTCCTTGCAGCTCTCGGTAGTGAATATTTCATGGTTCGCAGTTGCTCCTTCACACTTTCTGCGGATTCAACTCAATTCTTTGAATATACAGTTTGTCATTTGGCTGAACTCTCTGTGTTTGTCCCCATAATCAGTCCGAACGTTAATAGGCGGGTTCACACGGACGAAGTGATCTCGCTGGTCGTAAGTTTCTCGCTCGTTGTCCAAACATCAAACTCTGTCTCCGTTGCAAGGTCTGATTGCTTCCGAAATGTGCGATGGTGGCATACATCTATCTTGAAGGCGTCTTTTTTTAATGCAGTGGCCTTATGTGAATGAGGGCCTTTAAAACTTTGATCTGTCTCCTTTTCATTTGACGAGCTTCCTGCTGGAGGGTCATGAATAAGAGAACTGTTGGTTTCTTCTGGCCGTTGACGTTGTGCCGCTTCGCAAAGTCGAATCCAGATTTGATTCTGTTTCATTCATATTTTAATATTTACTGATAATAGAAATGTTTAATTTTTTTTCTATGCCACTTCACGAATCTCGAAACCATCAATGTTCATTTCACTGCATATTTCTGGCAATGCTGCGTCCCTAGCACAAACATTCCTTTTCGCGGTACAACTCGACAAACGTCATGACCTGGACACTACTCATTTTATATACAGACATGTTGCCATCCCTTCGGCTGGAACATGACTGAAGCGGTCGTGCTTACTCCAACGCCCCACCTTTCCGAGGGCGGGCACGACCCCCATTCCTACTACCACTGGTTCACACGAGGTCGTGTCCACGACCGGCTGGCCGATCAGTAGTGCTCTCGCCCGCTTCACGACTCCGTGTGAATCCGCCTAAATCAGGCTGTTCCAAATCCACGAGCTTGAATATGCGTACACACGAGTATTTATATTATTATTATATTTAATATTTGCAAATGGGGGTAATTGGAAAATTTTACAAATACAGAAATACAGAAAATCACCAACAATAACATGAAACACAATACTGTATACACAATTCGCAATTTAGGAACTATAGTAATTACATCGTAGTATTTACACAAAATTTCAATCTTCTCTTAAACACATCAACATGTTTGGGGAAAGGCTCCAAGACTGAGGCAGGTTATGAGTTCCAATTATCGATACCACGGTTAATGAAATAATATTTCCTATAATTTGTACGCTGTGGTCGGCCCTTGATCTGCCCTGCTCAGGAAGGTGGGCTTTCCCAGACGTTTGCTTAGTTCTCCCCACACTGGCCGATTAGTGTAAGTGTTAAACATAGCCTATAGTCTGGATTTCGTCTTTCAATCTTCCAGAGATTTCCACCCTAGTTTTTATATCATTCGAGCTACACTACTTCTAGGATTAAAACCGTTCAGCACAAACCTAGCAGCCTTCCTTTGTACCCTCCAGTACCACACTCAGCAGTGATGCTCGGAGCACGGTTGGAGATGGACGGGGGTGATAGCCAATACGTCACTGGGCGAAGGTCATAGCACAAGTCCATGCGCTTCCTACCGACAGCAGTGGCTATGCTGGCTAAAGCGCAGCATTAGGTCATGGGGCCAAGCTCTCTGCTGACTCGGTAGACGCGTGGGTTCGAGCCCCACCGTCGGCCGTCCTTGAAATGGTTTTCCGTGGTTTCCCATTTTCAACACAAGGCAAATGCTGGGACGGTACCTTCTGACAGGCCACGGCCGCTTCCTTCCACATCCCTGCCCAGTTTCATTCATCTTCATCCATTCCATCTCATCCCGACGCGCAGGTCGCCCACGGGCGTCGACTTGAAAGACTTGCACTCGGCCTCTCAGGAGGCTACACGACAAAAAAATGCGCTTCCTGCTAGTCTTGATGTATCAACTGTGCAGTGACGGCAGCCCCCCACACCAGAGCAGTATTGCATGTTGCAGTGTTACTCACGCAAGGCGGCGAGTACTCCACTGCTCACTGGCGAGGCGATCGGCTGGAACAGCCTGATTATTAGGCTTGTTGAGTTGTCATGGCCCCTGCACCACCCACGCTCCTTGATGTGTGACGCGAGGCCACTTCTAGGAAATCAGATACAATAATATTGAAACCATTTCATGGCAGTCCCCATCTGAAAAAAATAATTAAGAAATGTCCTCAATTGATTCAAACGTTGAAGGTGTAAAGGGCCTGGAAAGGTTTCAAACTGTGAGTCTTGGAGAGCTTTATCAAAATAATAATAATACAAAATAAAATAAAAAAGTCGACTCCGTTGCGTAGTGGTCAGCGTGATTAGCGGCCACCCCGGAGGTCATGGATTCGATTCCCGGCTCTGCCACGAAGTTTGAAAATTGGTATGAAGACTGGAAAGGGGTCTACTCAGCCTCGGATGGTCCAAATGAATAGAGGGAGTTTGATTCCCACCTCAGTCATCCTCGAAGTGGTTTTCCGTGGTTTCCCACTTCGTCTTCGGACAAACACCGGGATGGTACTGCGCCCGAATTTTGAATGCCAGATGATGAAAATGATGATATTTTTCGAGCCCCATGATACAGGAAATTGGCTCAGGCGAGCTTTGTTAGCGAACGCAGGCAGTGAGAGAAACCAATCACGTGATTTGAGACGCTTCAGAATATACTAGAACATTGAAAAGTGCCTAGCATCAAGGCAATACCGCGAAATATTACCAATTAATTGTTATAAAATATATCATTGGATATGTGCCCACAGCCAATGAGAGAAGGGTTTATGCAAGTAGATATCGATTTTACCTAGTTAATGTGATTAACTATTCCATTTAAGCCCTATGTGACAATTTTATTCCATTGAAATTAACAAGAAAATTAAGAGAAGATATTAGTAATACTTTAAATGTCGCAAAAGGGAAGAAATTCACTGTAATAAGCATTAATACAAGTGCGCGCCATTAACTGCGCGGGACCAACAATGGCGACCACATTAAGGCGAGTTGGAGTGGGGACGACTTGAAGAAGCGTTCTTTTCTGGGAGACTTCGAAGATACAAGACGTGTTATCCGGGACAGTTTATTCCCGTAGACTTCATCCGAGTACGGTCAGACCCGAATCGAGGAACAGCGCCAATCACGGCTAGCATACAGTAGAAGCCTCGCTGATCAAACTAAGTGAAGTTGAGCGAAGGCAATATTAGTCTATAGCGAACAAGTGTTCGAGTTTAGAGAAAGGAAATCGTATCCAGTATATACATTTATATAAATAGCAGCGATGCATGAAGATTTGAAGTGAATAAGTGGATTAATTAGACAGTTTTAGGACGATTTATATCTGTCAGAGAAAGTTGCGTATCTCAGTAAGAAGAAATACTTTTAGTGCAGCGAGAATAAAGCATAGTCAAGTCCACGCTACGGAAATAAGTGAGTAACATAGTGATACTATATGAACATTGAGACTTCGTATTATTTGAACATTATGATGGATACAATCATTTATCAAGAGGAATTATTTTATAACACATTGATAATGAGTGAGATGATGGACTAAGACTTTTGTCCGATTGGGGTATGCCGATACAGAGTTGTGATTAACAATATGGAACAACGTTAATTAACGACGGAAATATGTATAACATCTAGGATGTCTACAATGCCGTGACAACATGAAACATTATGTACACTTCCATCCAGTACATTTACTGTACATTCATGTACATTAATTCTCGACTATGAGCAATTATAATCTTTCATTGACCAAACTAATGAACATTAACATCTACGATAGTGATTCGATGTACAACTTACAAATTTATTTGTAACGATGATACTATTGCGAATATATTGCTCGAAAATGATGGGGAACTTTCGAAAGATGTCGGCAAATGAAGAGTCGTTGTTGGGAAGACAGAATATACCAGGCCCGGTGATTGTTCGAGACTTTGAGTCCATGTTCGAGGAACGAGGTTCGATGTCCGGAGGAGACGAGTGTTTGCCGGGGAGGAAATCCTTCTATCCCGGATGTCGCTGTGTGTCCACTGGCGTGGGACGGATTTGGTTTCAACAAATTCATACCTGGGAGATGGAACAGCTAGGTATTTTCGAATACCTGATATAAACTTGAGTTGTCTACAAGTCAAGGTAGAAATGTTTTACATTGTTTTATAGTTTGAGTATTATGACAGCTTTTGTGAGCAACAATTCCCCATATTTAACTCACGTATTTTCACTTCGATGTTTATCAAGTTTATTCTACAAGATCGTATAGGATGATGATCTTAAGTCATCTATACTTGAACATTTTAATGATTCAGTTTCTGAACTGAAGTCAATTTGTTTGTGAATTTATTTTCCATTTGGAAAAATTTTAAGAAGTTATTATTCGACGATTTTCGATGTTTAATTCAAAATTTCAGAGAGTTTGTCTTTGTTATTTTAGTAAATTCATTTTGAGTGAAATGAATTGGGCATTCTTATTGTATGAAGAATTTTAGTCCGGAGAAGAAATCTACGTGTGATATATTGTGAAATATCACCCCATTACTATGAACAATTCGTCGATCTAGCAAGTTGTATTCGTTATGATTACGACGTGAAGTCAAGTACTTATGAACATTCTTAGTGTAGAATGAAGATACATTCGGTCGTTGGCAAACCTATATTGAGTTGAAGGAAGGCTTCGCCTTCATTAAATGTAAATTATATGAGACATATCTTCTTGAAAGATAATTCATCCGACATTAGGGAAAGTTAGATAGATTCTCATCCAGTCGTGATTGATACTTATTGGACACTGAAATAACACAAGCTGTTATTTATGCACAAATGTAACACTACGTTATGTGTCAATGTAGTATTGCAGCCGTGTAATTTTGTAGTAATGATCAGTATGGAGAAACATGTATTTATATTTTTATTAAATGTATAGAGACTTGGCATTGTTATCAGAGTAACAAAGTTTAGTAAACCTCTGAGATCTTTCACTATAATCGTTTTGAGAAGGATAAGTGTGTCATTAGAACATATATACTGTAGCTGTTAACATGTAAGTAGTTGATTGGAACAACGATAAAATAAATGCTAGAAGGGAGTAATGCAAGTACTATTGAACAATTGTTGGAAACAATTGAGGTGAAGTCATTGAAGTTGTCTATTGGATATACGAGGGATTCATGCGGTACCGGTATAGATTGTGAAATACGAGGGTTTGCCGTATTATTGTATTGAAGTACTGCTGTGAGAAGAAGCAAAAGCATTGTTGTGTATTAGTAGAGTTGTTGAGAACTCCTGAGTGTGAATAGATCTACGACATAGAAGTCGGAAGTAGGCGGAACGACGTTGGGCAACGTTATATAATCCTTGTCCACTAAACTATTATTAATCTACATTAAACCTGGAATTGTAATAATAATATGAACTCATCTTTGTTGATCGGTCATATTAAACCGGAGATGACAACTAACCAATTTTGACTTTGGTGGTATAGCATTGTAAATATTTAAAATTATAGGAGAGGGAAATTTTAAATCAGAGATAGTGTTAATAATAATATAGTAAGATTGCTATGAAAGTAAACTTTAGAACAATAGACGTGTGTAGATATATTATATAAACTTTTCATTTTTGTTTAATTAATGGTTTTTATTATTTTTAATAATAATTATTTTCTGCATGTTTTTAATATTGTCTATTGTTAGTAAGCGTAAATGTTTTTGAAGTAAGTGTTTGCGATAGCGATGAATTATGCGTGTATGAAGGCTTCATCTGTCACGAATGATGTAAGTGTATGTTAGGAAGAGTAATGTGTAGTATGGATGGGTTTGAAAGAGAAATTACTATTATATAGAGAGTTTTGTAAATGTAATTTTTTGAGAATACGATGTGATTTCTCTGAGTCTAGTCTACGCGTTCACATGTTAGAACGGACTGGAAACTTTAACAGGTGCAATACAAGCAAGCCCCGTTAATCTGCCAGGGTCAGATTGTTATATAAGCGAGGGGAGTTCCGCAGCTGTGTGTATTATGAATGAACGAGTCTGTGGACCATGTCATAGCTTTACGAGACGACAAGCCAGTCATGTGACATACACGTGTCCAGAATGTTAAGCGTTTTTAGATGGAATGCAAGTCTCATTAAATCTCAAGTAAATTGTTTTATTATTCTACGATTTCGTAAATGGCAGCGTCTTTACATATTGTGACCAGGAATGTTAGTGTGAATGTGTGGAGTCATGAGAACTTCAGTGGCGTAAATGAGTAGAATATTTGTGTGTTATTTGTTATTTATTGTTAATTAGTTTTATTAATAAATTTATATTTTTATACGTCCTGTTTCGTGTACCTTATTTTATACTATAAGCAGAGAAGTGTTATTATTAAAGATAAATCGCACAAATTGTGCATATTGATGAAAACAAACTGTCATTCACAAAATTTTACAATGGATGATCCCCGATTTGCACATGAAATTACGTGGTATCTACTACATTGCACCCCGCATAATTTACATACGCAGGATTCATCAGGGTCATGAAAGTACTCGGTATTACACAGTTTATGGTGATACCCATGTACCGCCATCGAATTGACAAAGTGTCGCAAGTCTTGATTTGTGTTCATCCATGTCCTATTCATCATGGCCTCCGTGGTGTAAAACTCGAACCAGATTTCGTCCCTTTTCTGTATTCTTTCCTGCATTAGTTTTTTCCAGGCGTCTGTGGATGGTAGCCCTCTCTTCATCCGGAGGTCCTCAATGAAGAAGGTCTCCCTGGCGAGTTCATATGCTAATCTTGATTTTGTATATTTCGATATCCCCAGGGTAGCCTTCAGGAAGCGCGATTTGACTGCTTCAAGCGTCCTCAAGTCTGCCAGGGATAATTTCTCCCATATGATTTCAAGTCCATATGTGGCGATGGGCGTTATTTTCGCGTCGAATAATGTCATAGCAGTTCCCAAAGAGAGCTTCGTGATTGTTTTGATGTCATATATGGCTTTGGTAGCGTGTTATGGAACAGCCTAAATAGATAAGATGTCTTTATTTATCCTACAACGCCCCGAAATTAAGGTAAGTTTCACACTCTACCAATTAAAGCTAGTTTGTTTATTCCATAACACGCTCGTAGACTACTGTGTATAATCCCGAAGAGCTTGTTGACGTGATTTTGACTGTTCATCTAGCCGGAAACTTTCATTATTCTACAATCCAGCTGTGCTTTGGATGATCAATAAGTAACTTCTCGATTTTTACGGGTACAGTACCTACCGGAAGTCCACGGCCGCCTCCTTCCCTCTTCCTTGCATATCCCTCCCAATCTTCCCCCTTCTCTACCCCCCACCTTCCCATCCCTCATAAGACCCCTGTTCGTTTTGCAGGTGAGGCCACCTGGGCGAGGGGCTGATCCCACCTCCTCGGTTGTATCCCCCCGACCAGGTGTTTCTCCAGGACACAGCCCGTAGCGGCGGTAATGGTGGGATCCCTCGCTGAGTCCGTGGAAAAAACTATCATGGAGGGTAAAATCGACAAAAAAATATAAAAATTAAAAAACACATTTTGAAAGTCACTTCCGGCCTAAATGCAAAGCAGCCTAAAATCGCTTGTTTCTTTACTCGTTTTCATTTTGAATCAAATCCCCAAATGAACTTATTTAAATAATTCTTTCTTTAATGTGTTCCTTGGTTCAATACCCTCAGGCATTTATTGATTTTTTTTGCAAAATCTACACAGCGGAAGTAGTTATAAGGGCTTAAGTGAAACTCTGAATTAACTCACGCTAGCACTCGTAGTGGCAGAAAAGGCAAACTGCTGATCTAATTGACCAATATACGCGTTGTCCATTTTCTAAATGGGCTGCAAGTTGAGTGATTTCAGGTGATCTTTCAAGTACACTGAACGATAAAATTCGTCACACTGCCTCAGAGGTGCAAATATATCTTCCAGATTGATATTGTTGTTCCTCATTTGTAGATTGAATGCTGAAAGTAGCCTGATAGCTTCCATTATTTATGTACTTATATACATATTTAATGGATTTGACGGAAATACATAATTCGACGCTGATGTGCGCGTCAAAAACTTTAAGGAGAACCGGATTATAGGGAACCACCCATTGTTCTTGAGAGTTGCAGTTTCTCGGCCGTCATCAGGTGACAACCTACGGTACTTGGGATAACCATCATTACCAGTAGATGTGCAACTTCGGAAATGTGTAGGATACCCTTTGGTGCAAACTGCTTCACGCATGCAAGGCGAATTTGCATTTAAAACACCACATGAACCACGAATCATGTGCTTTGACACGATATCATGTAATGACGGATCGGAATGTTTATTGTGTAACTCGGCAGAAATTACACTGTCTATCTGCTCTAGTCTAATCGTATTATGCAACCATAAAGAAGATGGATGTGAGGCAAGCCACGTTTCTGCACATGTAGCAGCGAGTTTGGCCAAAAATTCTATCCTTTTTAATTAGAAACATTATTTTTTAAATTTTCAAATTAAGTATCCTGTTCACTATATCGTATCTGTTTTGCGGTGATGTATTTTCGGGGAGATTTTCTTTTCTTTAATTTCAGTCGAGTTAGAATATTACAGGTAAGTGTAATGAACAAATCAGGTTTACCGTATTTTCTGTCATAAGTCATCGCATCTTGTGTTCTTTCATGAAGATACCTTGGCCGTCCTGTAAATGAAGACGGCAATATGACCAACTGGCCGATATTTCCAACATGTTCATTTTCCCACAAAGCATCTTTTAAATGGATGTAATTTTCCGATCGTAGTTTTGTCTGATTATTCCGTCTGTAGGCTAAACGTTCCGATTCAATTTTAGCTGGGAATCGGATAGTTTTAATGTGGTGACAGGATTAAAGCAGGGAGACAGCATCTCCCCCAGCCTGTTTAATCTGGTGATGGAAAACGCACTAAAGAAGGTGTCATCGATGGGATGAGATGTGAACATAGGTGGGGAGGTCAAACTGCTAGCATTTGCCGACGATATTGTTGTCATAACAGAGAATGAACAGGAACTAAAAAGGACAGCTTAAGTGTTAATAGAGGAGGCACAAAAAGTGGCTCTGAGGATCAATCAATAGAAAATGGAGTGTACAGTAGTTACAAGGGAGAATAAAGAAGAAGCGATGGGGGCGCTAGAGATAGGAAGCTTGAAGTTTAAGAAGACTGGATCCTTCGAATATCTAGGAAGCGTCGTAAATTGGAATAACAAAATTGAGGAAGAGTTAATGAAGCGTATAATAGCATGTTTTGCAATGAATAAACTATTCAGCAGTAAACTGTTATCAAGGACATCAAAACCCCGTGTTTATAAGACAATTGCTCGACCAGAGGAGAATATTGACCTTTGAAAACAAAGTGTTAAGAAAAATCTTCGGGTTGGTATTGGAGCAGGGAATCTTCAGAACAAGAAAAAACACAGAAATTCACTCACTGTATAACGAACCGGATGTGATAGCAGTGATAAGGAGCAGAAGAATAGAATGGCTGGGACATGTACTGAGAGGGAAAGAAGGAATGTTAAAGAGAGTGCTAGAAGGAAAACTACAAGGAAAAAGACCCCTCGGTAAACCAAAGTTGAGATGGCAGGATGGAGTCAGGAAAGACCTGGAGGCCGGAGACAGGAAACAATGGAAGAGGCTAAAGAGTGAGGCAATGACCCGGCTTCGGTTCGTGTGGCCAATTAAGTACAGTAGGTAAACCAAATACTGGTTTAGTAGCATTCCAAATTTAAGTATTGTATTGAAATCATTAAGTCTCGTCATTATTCTGTAACGGTAATATTGAATCGGTCATTTCTAAAAGACCCTTTCTGACATTTTAGTTATTGTTGTTTAAAGGGGCGGAACTACGAGGTCATCTGCCCCTTTTCTGACATGTTTGGTGAAAATGAGTTACGCATGGATTGGGGTTCTTTTTTCACCAAACATGTCAGAAAAGTGGCAGATTACCTCGTAGTTCCGCCCCATTAAAACAACAATAACTACCATGTCGGAAAGGGCCTTTTAGTAATGACCGATTCAAAATTCATGCATGGCACCGTATTACGTATCGGTTGTCCATTGATCGGGTCATGTTGTGACATATTAATGGAATAACCGTCCTCGCCTAGCTACGTAATATTAAATGATATTGCAAGCTATCATACGATCTGTGAATTTCAGGAATTTTCTGAAGGTTGTTATCTCGACTACGTAACACTATCTCCCCTCTGTCAAACTGTTGCCCAGCGGCTTCGGTGCCGTACTTGGTAGCATGCTAAGCTTCTATGTCCTGGCCGAAGTCGTCGGATTTTTAAGAGCGTTTAAAATCCCTCAGTATGCCTTCCTTCGGAGGGGGACGTAAAGCCGGCGGTCCCATGTCATAGATTTATGGCTTGAAAAAGAACCTTTCATTAATTACACTTATGTGAAGCCAAAATTTGTAGGTTATAATTGATAACCCTCTATTAGTTCCAACGTTCGCCACCAGGTGCTGACTGCGATGCCATCTACTAGCCAAGTCCGCAAGCTAGGTGTCGTGGACGGTAGCATTTGGTAGCAAAAGTAGGAACTACTTGAAATTACTGTATGCAGTCCTTACCTGAATTACAGATAACACATACTAATACAGCCATCACAATTAACACCGGTTATCAGACAGATTCCATACACACCCAAAGTACACGGAGCTACATGACCGCAGTCCTTAAACTGAGGAACAAACCAACCAACCAAACTGTTGCCCAGTTATTACAACAGCTACTTCACTCGTAGTAGGTGCATTAAAGCCGCCGCGTTGTTCACCGACATGCATTTTATTGGCGTGGAGATCAATATCGAAATCCATTACGTTAAGTGGGACACTATCATCGCTGCTTTGAAAGATTGAACGTATTTATCATGGCATTGTAACATTTCTTGCAAAGACCTCACTAAGCCATTATTAAGGGATTGTGTAACGATGCTACATGTAGTAGAAGCTTGTATTTTTGGGTCCGCTATGATGATGATGATGATAATTGTTGTTTTAAGGGACCTAACATCTAGGTTAACGGCTCCTAATTGTCTGGGTGATAGCGAAAATGAAAATGAAATGGAAACCATAAGGAAAAGTAAGTGAGACTGAAAATACGTACAAAATGGAACTCAGATTGAAACGCCTCAAAAAATACTTACTAAAGGGAATTTAGAAGGAAAATACTTACAAAATAATAGATTGAAAAATACGCACAAAATATAGTTTAGGTTCAAAATACTTACAAAATGCAATAGAAATTCAGAAAACTCTCAAAAATGGTGCCAAACATTCAAAGACTTACTAAAAAGCAAGTTAGATTGTCATTCCTTACAAAATGCAATTGAGGTTGAAAATACTCGCAAAATGCAATT
Organism: Meconema thalassinum; assembly: GCA_946902985.2. NCBI lineage: Eukaryota > Metazoa > Arthropoda > Insecta > Orthoptera > Tettigoniidae > Meconema > Meconema thalassinum. Next base: position 225,962,927 of record OX336395.1, on the reverse strand, counting down.
TGGATCGAAAAGATTTAAAAAATGCAACTTAGATTGAAAATACCTACAAAATGTAGTGTAGATTGAAAAAATTCGCTTAAGGTAATTTAGATACAAAACAAAAACAGTCCGGGAATCTTAAAGAGAAAAGGGAATAGAATGAAAAGAAAACAAGAGATCTGATCCCTCGTAGAATGAGGGATCGGGAAAGATGAGACAAGGGCCAATTAAGGCGGTAAAGTGAAAGACTCCCTAGGCCTCGGATACCCTAATACCGTCGCGGTCGGAAACGAACAAGAGTTGACCAAGGAAGGTCGACAGGAAAGAAGACGGAGAGGAGCTCGGCACAAGTACGGTAAGTAGAAGCAATGTCAGACTCAGCTGGGGTCCCGTGGTCGCCATACCCACGTCCCACAAGGTGTGAGCCCCTGGGGGAGGGTCCGCTATGAAATAAATCTGTAGGAACTTGTGAGTTGTGATCATAAGGTTCAGGAGGACACAGACCGCCGGCATGAAGCCACGTTCGATTACTTGTGTACTCATGAAGGAGGTCATTTGAAATGCATTATTATTAAATAGGAGTATGCTTCATGAATTCTCAGTATGCCTTCCTTCGGAGGGGAAGTAAAGCCGGCATGTCATAGATTTATGGCATGTTAAAGAACCTTCCACTAATTTTATTACAACTGTGTGAAGCTAAATTGGATAGGTTAAGAACGTAAACAACGCTCTTAGGTTTCTACGTTCGTGGCCAAGAGCCGACTGCGGTGACGTCTAGTAGCTAAGTTCTGAACTTAGCCTAGTAGTCGTTGACGGTGGCGCTTGGCGGCAAAAGTAGGAACTACTTGAAAAATTCCAAGTTGCAGTCTGTATTTAAATTAAAAAACAGATAACACACACTAATACAGTCATCACAATTAACACCGGTTATCAGACAGATTCTACACACACCCAAAGTACACGGGGCTACATGACCGCGTTGTCGCAGCCCCTAAACTTAAGAACCAACCAACCATGAATTCTTTACTCCTAGGGTGGTTTCCTTTCAGAAGGGAATGCAAAGGTTCGGGAGGGGGAAGGATTCCTTCTAGTTTCACTTTTTCCTGGAAACAACATATACCTTCTGATTCCTTTTCCATTTTTGAGCTGAACGGTATTGGCAGACAACAGACATTGTACCAAAAGATACTGAAGCATCATTTATATAATTTATGGAGGAATCATAATTCATAGCAGAATTCTCTTTATCGGACCACATTTCTACCCTGTGTCAAAGGAACTTATGGGGATGACTCCCTTTGTCTTGGTGAAGTCATTCTTTCTCTCTCTTGTGGCAATCGAGAAATTATTTGTTGCTCTGTTTCATTGTTAAGTGATAAGCGCTTGTTTTTTCGATGTCAATGAACTATGACCTACATCTCGGCATGATGGCTTAAAATCACTGACTGGACTATTAATTACAACGAATGGCGAGGTGCATGAAACTCAAATCCCCCTTCCGTCCAATCTTAACTTGACTGTGTATTTTGCGGAACGGAAAGTTCACAGGCGAAATGAAGAAACGCCGAGTTGTACTTCCAGGGAAACTCCAAACACAACCACTCTTCTCTGAAGTCTTAACTCAACTCGACTCGACGGTTTGCCGCTGGCTGTATCTGGGGTAATAAGTTCACCCGCTAGCTAGGCTGTAACAGGGCTGATAGACTCGCACCTAGCTAGCTCGTACACTGCCGCCTCAGTATTTGAAAGGACATTGTTGGAAAAATGAAAACATAAAATCACTTCTAGTGGGCGATGTATTGAAGATAGAGATATGCTCTCGCGTTTTTTTTATAGAACTTTTCAAGCTGAACAATTATTGCACTCATAGTATATATATATATATATATATATATTAACGGTTTGCCCAGCGTAAGCTTAAAAAGCACATGGACGCTAGGTTTTGTCACCATACAGTTTCTCTTTGATTATTATAGGTTAAGGTTATAGCATGGCTACCTCTTTGCTAATAGATCATTACAGGGAGTACTGAGCCTTGAGATATGGTATTCCTTGTAATGATCTGGCAGTGAGGTAGAAGGAGGCCATGCTCATCTAAGTTAGATCTTTCTGTATTGTATATTACTTTTACGATGTTAGTTTGTTTTTATTTTTATGTCTTTGATTTTTCTTGTTGTTTATGCTTTCGACCTAGATAGGGTATTGTTCTTAGTTGGTATCTGTGTAGATTATCTATGGAGATTGTGAGTTCCATGAGAGAGAGACTGTAAAAGACAGAGGAAGGGAGTGAGTAGCTGTTGGGATTCTATATGGAGATTGTAATGAGATTGTTGTTGTGTGTTTTGGGAAGATGAAATTAGCTAGGAAGATTGCTTATAGGTTTTGGCAAGTGGTCAGAGTAGATGTTGTCTTGAGGATATGATATGGTTTCTTTTTATGATAATAAATGGAGAAAGGCTTTTGAAGAAAGTGTTTTGATGAAGTGCTTGGAATGGTGCTAGTAAGAATTGCATTGGAGGCAAGTACAGTAAGGTGAAAGATATAAACTGCATGAGTGTATCAGGTATGAAGGAGGTGTGTACAAGCCTGAGAGAGTTGTGTTTTGTAAGAGAAAAGTGTCCCTCATGGTAAATTTAATACCACCACACCCCAGAATAGATGTGTACGGATACAGTTTGTTTCGACTTTTTCTTTGAAATGGTTACTGCTTGGCATCCTTTGATTATAAATACATTCATTATTTTCTACAGAAATCTTTCTCGAGATACCCTCTACAGAATGGCGAAAACCGCATCAAAATCCATCCCGGGGTTCTTGAGATTACCTGTGACATCCAACAATCGGGGACTCCGTTTTATACCCTAAGTAGAGATTGCACCTAATGGCCTAATAAAGGGAAACTATACTATATAGAAATCAGGAACTGTTAATCACTTCAAAATTGCGTCAGGGAAGTCAATCTTCTTTTGCATGATATCGGTCACAGGTCTCGCTACATAATTCACATGTGCATGTCGCTGCATTTGGACTGTGAACGTCTTTCTTTCTGCATATCCTGAAGTAAAATCCATGGACTGCGAAACGCATTACCATCGATTTTTGGCGTCACGGTTTTCAAACAACCAGAAGCAGGGCATAGGCGTTTTTGTTGAGCTTATATTCGCGAGAGAGCAGCCTGGAGATTTTTTTCTACATGAATATACTGGGAAATATTTTAAATACATAACATTGTTGCTATTTAACCGACAGAAATGTGTGAATAAAGTTAAATAGTCACAGAACATCCAGCTGCCCATTCGTAAGTGTTAGATCTGAAGAAACACTTATTATTTATTATTATTATCATCATCGATTTTCCCCTTTGGGAGAGCGTGCGAACTTGAGCCAATCACAGCTTCGCTTCCATTTCCTCTTCTCTTTTTCTTCCCAAAACCTCTTCATTAATTCACTGTGTTTTTTCTTCCTTTCCTCTGTCCATGTTTTCCCTGTTGTTTCTTTTCTTGAGACTTCTTCAAATCTATTGTTTCGGATTTTATTTGTGAATTGATTTCTGTCCTTAATATCGTCTTGAGAGTTTTTGAATCGTTGCAGGTTATCCTGTATTTCTCTCATCCAACTGCTCTTTAATTTATTTGTCTTCTTCTTTCCTCGACTTTGACCAGCTTTGGACCGCCTAAAATAACCCATTGCATTCACTGTCTCGTATTTCCTTTATCCTTTCTTGCCTTCCAGTAGTTCTTCATTACTTCACTCTGTCCCCTTCTTCTCTCTTCCGTCCAGATGTTAACCCGCTTATTCTTTTCCTTCTGGAAACCCTTGAAATTTTAGATAATTTTTCTGAAAAGTGGTCTGTCCTGAATAATATCTATTGTTACTTCCATCTCTTCCATATTCCTTTTTATACTTTGTACCCATTGATTACCATTCTTGTTTTTGTATGCATGACTGAAAATTTGTTTTGTGAGTCTGGTGTTATTCATCCTCATTAATGTCCGAAGAAATTAACCCTCCTTTTCCTGATCGTATCGTAGATTTTTTTATTTTTTATTTTTTTGTAGAGGTTGTCATTTTTCTGTATCTGAACTCACCACTTTCTGTTTTTAATCGTCCCAATATTTTTCTAAGTATCCTTCTTTCCTTTTCTCTAGCTCTCTTCTATTTCGCCTTTTAAAAAATTGGAAAACATATATTCTGAAGAATATAGACTTTCCGGCTTAATTAGTGTATTGTAATGTCGGATATTTAATGATTATAAAATTATTCTTCATGAGTCTGTTTTCATCCATGCTCCACAGGTGTCCATAGACACTTATATGATATGGGATTTGTTATTTGTTTTTCTAAAACATGTTCTTTTCGGTTTTAGCCACGTGTCCATACTGATTGGTTACTATTATAGGAATTGTAGCCATCATCGTCCTATCTAAAGATAATTTATTAAAAGAATTGCGCACAATGTGCATTAGATTTGATTAGCATAATCACACAAAACACACACACACACACACACACACAAACACACGAATCACAAGGTTCATGACATTTCTTACTGGTGCACACCGCATGATGGAAACCAAGACATGCAAATCTGGTGACAACATGTCTCTACTCGTAATTAGTCTGAGTCCAGTGCCTATTCGTCATCGGGTCAGTGCTACAAAATTCCCACCAAATGTCTCTTCTTTATTGTTCTCGTCTGCTTATATAATGATGATGATGATAATTGTTGTTTTAAGAGGCCTAACATCTAGGTTATCGGCCCCTATTGGTCTGGGTGATAGCGAAAATGACAATTATTAAAGGAAATGCGCATAAACATGCATAGTAGTACATACATAATGTGTATAGAAGTGTCAATTTGAATGACTGTATTCCTTTAAGGATTTCAGTCGCTTTTGGCATGCAAGTATATGGTACTTGTCACAAAACTCATCACATAGTGTGCAAACACAGTCATCACCAGGGATGTGATATTGTGTCTTCCTGTAAATCTTGTGATGGTAGCCATGGACAGCTAAGCTTGTTAACAGGTGTCTTAGTTCTTGATTCGGTTTAGTCCATCCTCTGTTATTCATTGCTCCCGTGCTATAGAACTCAGGTCATATGTCTTCTTGTTTATCTTTCCTCTCTGCCATAACGTGGAGCCATTGTGGAGTCGATGGAAGGACCATTTTAAATCTTAGGTCTTCCAGAAGGAAACATTCTCTGGCTAGTGCATATGCAAGTAGGGAGGGCGCGTATTTTGAGATTCCAGGGTTGCCTTCAGAAATCTCGCTTTTATGTTCTCTATTGACAATGAAATGGAGACAATAACGAAAATTAAGCTGGACTGAAAATACTTACAAAATGGAGCTCAGATTGAAATGACTCACAAAATGGAGAGCGGAAATAGCTTACAGAAGGTACCGGTAATTTAAAAGGAAAATAGCACAAAAGGAATTTAGATTAAAAATACGCACAAAATAGAGTTTAGGTTCAAAATACTTAAAAAATACAATGTAGATTCGAAATACTCAACAAAATGGAATTGAAATTCAAAATACTTACAAAATACAATGAAATAGAAAATACTTACAAAATGTAATTTATATTCAAAATACTCACAACATGTAATTTAGAGACACCGGGAGCCAATTCATAAAAACAGGGCGGGAATCTTAAAGAGAAAAGGAAATATAATGAAAAGAAAATGAAGGCTGATCCCTAGAAGAATGAGGGATCAGGAAAGATGAGACAATGGTCAATTAAGGCGGGAAAGGAAGAGACTCCTTAGGCCTCAGATACCCTAATATCGTCGGGGTCGGAAGAGGACTGGAGTTGACCAAGAGAGGTCGACAGGAAAGAAGACGGAGAGGAGCCCGGCACAAGTAAGTGGAAGCAATGCTGGACTCAGCTGGGATCCCTAGGTCGCCAACCTTCGTCCCACTAGATGTGAGCCCCTGGGGGGGGGGGGTCTGCTTATACTATCTCGGATACGACATGCCATTGTTTAAGGTCCCTGTACACTGGAGAGTGATTTTCATAGAGCAAGTCTAGCTAGACCGTTCTAGTTAATCTGAGTGCGTGTACACTGTAGAATAATTTTCCCTAGATAGAGCATTCGTAGAGCGGGGATAGACAAATCTACCTAGATCACTCTCTGAACCTGTGTACACTGTCAAACGTAAATACACTAGGCATAGGTAGAGCAGCGCTAAAAAAATCTGAGAGCAGTGTGAGTCTAGGTTTTATTGCGCTGTGTTGTGAAGTTAAAATGTCTTCAAGAGAGCGTTTAGCTTCTGTGGTGGTTGTGTGTGCCTTGTCAAAAAAGGAAACTATGAAGAGGAAAAAAAGGTTGTGGGTGAGGAATTGAATATAGAAAAGAAAATACGAGGGAATGCACTCTAAATTATTGCAAGAGTTATGTTCAGAAGATTCTGAAACGTACAAGAACTTTTTAAGAATGAGCAAAAATGACGATTCTTTCAGAGTACAATTCCAAGTTTCAGGATGTTCAATTAATGTTATTGTTTTTTCGCGACTCCTCACAAATTCAGCCATATTCAAACACTATAATAATAAACAAATAACCACCACGGACTCTACGTATAGCACTTTCCAATTTTCAACCGGAAGAATGGAGCTTCTGTTTACACCGTAGAGTCGGCCCGTGAGTCGGCCAACTTGATCTAGAGCCTGAAGCGGTCTCCGCTAGAGTTCTCTGCCACCTGAGTACACTGGAGAGGAGCTTAGAGCACCCTAGCTAGAGCTACTCTACGCTCTAGCTGGGGCAAAACCTCTCCAGTGTACAGGTGGTCTTTAGTCTCTCTTTACTCCAAGATCGCGGGTTCAAACCCGGTCGAAGTCGTCGGATTTTTTGAGTGTTAAAAATCCCTCAGTATGCCTTCCATCGGAGGGGAAGTGAAGCCGGCGGTCCCATGTCATAGATTTATGGCATGTTAAAGAACCTTCCACTAATTACACCTGTGTGAAGCTAAATTATATAGGTTAAGAATGTAAACAACGCTCTTAGGATCCCACGTTCGTTGCCAGGAGCCGACTGTGGTGGCGTCTAGTAGCTAAGTTCTGAACTAGTAGTTGTTGACAGTGGCGTTTGGCGGCAAAAGTAGGAACTATTTGAAAAATTCAAAGTCTGCAGTCTTTACTTGAATTAAAAAACAGATAACACACACTAATACAGTCATCGCAATTAACACCGGTTATCAGACAGATTCTACACACACCCAAAGTACACGGGGCTACATGACCACGTTGTCGCTGACAACCACAACAGAACTGTGTGAGAGTTATCAGTATCTGATTATACCATAGGGCATGGCAAAGGTCGCACTGTCTTCCGCACAGTTCACATTCGTAGGTGGCTTCGTCCGGGACGTGAAAAGTCTTCTTTCTGTAGACTCGGTGGTGGAATCCGTGAACTGCAAAACGCGTTATCGAATGGCGTAGATCGTAGTCCGCTCCTTCCCATTCTGTTGAAGTCATTGCTTCAGTGGAGTAAAACACCAACCATATCTCATTTCTCTTGCGCTGCATTTCTTTTACTATTTTCTGACATGCCCTTGTAGATGGAAGGAGCATTTTTTGCCTTATTTGATCTATGAAGAAAGGCTCTCCGACGAGCTCATATGTTAGTCTAGTTGGGGTGAATTTCGAAACACACAGTAGTCTCTTAAGATGGTTGGTTGGTTCCTCAGTTTAGGGGCTGTGACAACGCGGTCATGTAGCCCCGTGTACTTTGTGTGTGTGTAGAATCTGTCTGATAACCGGTGTTAATTGTGATGACTGTATTAGTGTGTGTTATCTGTTTTCAATTCAAATGAGGACTGCTGACATTGAATTTTTTTCAGTTAGTTCCTACTTTTGCCGCCAAACGCCACCGTCAACGACTACTAGTTCAGAACTTGATTACCAGATGCCACCGCAGTCGGCTCTTGGCAACGAACGTAAGAACCTAAGAGCGTTTGTCGAATGTGTAACCTATATATAATATAGCTTCACACATGTGTAATTAGAGGAATGTTCTTTAACATGCCATAAATCTATGACTTGGGACCGCCGGCTTTACTTCCCCTCCGAAGGAAGACATACTGAGATATTTTTAACGCTCTTAAAAAACCCGACGACTTCGGCCGGGTTTGAACCCGCGATCTTGGGCATAGAACGCCACCGAAGCCTCCAGGTCTCTTGAGATAAGTTGATTTTATGTGTTTGATCTCTTTGATAAAAACATGTCATTGTTAGTCTCTCTTTACTTCAGTCTCACTGCTTACGGACATTTTCTGCGGCATAGCTCCCAGGGAGGCGATATTACCCTCTACTAAAGAGCTATCGATTGGCGGGAGCCCAGGGCATGTTTACCTCTCTTAATCGTCTATTTCACTAAACTGCAGTAGGCAACTTCATTCGTGACGTTGACAGCGAACATTTCTAATACAGACTCTTTGATTGCATTTCCTGCGCGAGAAATAATGAGATTGTAATAAGATAAATGATTGTGTTTCGTGAAGAATGGAGCGCCACCAAACTTTGATGAGGCTTGCTTCCTGCTAATTATATCCCAGCATTTCATTAATTACTTAACATTGTTTGCCAAATCGAATTGAAGACAGTAATGTTCATATTCCCAGCTGAGATACCACTAGGGAATTAACTATTGTGCACATACAGGGTGGTCCCCCAGGGGCTCACATCTAGTGGGACGTGGGTTGGCGACCGCGGTACCCCAGCTGAGTCCGGCATTGCTTCCACTTACTTGTGCCGGGCTCCTCTCCGTCTTCTTTCCTGTCGACCTCACTTGGTCAACTCTTGTTCTCTGACGACCCCGATGGTATTAGGGTATCCGAGGCCTAGGGAGACTTTCACTTTCTCGCCTTAATTGGCCCTTGTCTCATCTTTCCTGATACCCTCATTCTTCGAGGGGTCAGCCTTCTTTTCTTTTTCATGTTATCTCCTGCCTTCTGCACAAGGCCCTCAAGGAGGCAGGGTGTATGTAGCCCCACCACTTCTGGTGCACCCTGGATATTGCTACACCCTCAGGGGCTCACGGCTTGTGAGTTCGAGAGTTGGCAATCCCGAGGGATTCCTGAGCTAGGTCCGTTTTTCCTCTTTTTCCACTGACTTTGAGGTGGACCCTCTCCTCTTTCCCCCCTTTCCTATCTGCCGTTCATGGCTCTCCTTCCTTCCCTCAATCCTCATTCTTCGAGGGTTGAGGGCATTTCTTTTCTTCCTGTCCTTTATTTGCCTTATCCTTTATTTGTTTACCATTTCTTCTTCTAGTTTGTAAATCTGTAGTTAGTATTAGTTATAGTTTTCATTCTAATCTCATCTTTCACTATCACCCACACCATTAGGGCCGATAACCTAGATGTTAGTCCCCTTAAAACAACAATTATCTTCATCATCATCATCATCACATACAGGATGGAAAAAGTGAACAATAATCTTGGACCATCGTGGTGTATTGGATAATTCAGAAGTGGCATGCAGGTCCTCCCTAATCGGGTCCCGTGTCCAATTTCCAATTAATATAAAACAATGTCCACGATTGTTGGATGTCACGGGTAATCTCGTGAACCACTGGATGGATTTTGATGCGGTTTTCACCATTATGTAAAGGATATCTCGAGAAAGGTTTCTGTAGAAAAGCATTTATTTATGATCAAAAGAAGCCAAGCAGTAACGATTTCAGTGAAAAAGGTTAAAGAAATGCCTGGCGTCGATGCGCTTTTTAAGCTCTCGCTGGGCAAACCGTTAAAAATATCAATATACTATGAGTGTAAGAATTGTTCAGTATGAAAAGTTCTACAAAAAGTCCCGTAGATCATATCTCTATCTTCAATACATCGCCCACTATAAGTGTTTTTACGTTTTAATTTCTTCCAACAATCTCCATTCAATTACTGAGGCGACAGTTTAGGAGCTAGCTAGGGACGAGCCTATCACCCCAGATACAGTCAGCAGCAAGCTCTCGAGTCGTGTTGAGTTAAGACTTCAGAGAAGAGTGGTTGTGTTTGGAGTTTCCCTGGAAGTACAACTCGGCTTTTCTTCATTTCGTTGTGAACTTTTCGTTCCGCAAAATAAACAGAGAAGTTAAGTTTGTACGGAAAGGGGATTTGTGTTTCATGCACTTCGCCATTCTTAAATTACGTCTGACAAGAATTTGTTGCACATGCATCTCCATGATGATATAATTAATAGTCCAGTCAGTGATTTTAACCCATCATGTCGAGACGTAAAACGGATATAGGTCGTAGTTCATTAACATCGAAAAAAAAAACCGCCTATAACGTTGTTGTTTGAGTTTTCAGTCTTTTGACTGGTTTGACGCAGCTCTCCATGCCTCCCTGTCCTGAAGTATTCGTTTCATCTCTACATAGCTACCACACCCTAATCCGAGGCAATCTGTTTAACATATTCTAACCTTGGTCTTCTCCTACAGTTCTTGTCCTCGACCCTCCCTTCCATAACTAAGCTTGCTATTCCTGGGTGTCTTAGTAAGTGTCCTACCAACCTATCTCTTCTCTTCATTAGCATTCGCCAGAAACATCTCTCATCTCCCACTCGTCTTAATAACTCTTCGTTTGTAACCCTATCTACCCATCTAATCTTCATCATTCTACTGTAACACCACATTTCAAATGCTTCAATTCTCCTCTTCTCTGCTGCACTAATAGTCCAAGTTTCACTTCCATAGAGTGCGGCGCTCCAGACAAAGGTTTTCAAAAATGTCTTCCTAATACCTAAATCTATGTCAACAGATTCCTTTTCTGTAGAAATTCTTTCCTTGCCTGAGCCAACCTACTTTTTATATCCTCTTTGCTTCGTCCATCACTGGTTATTTTGCATCCTAAGTAACATAAGTCTCCTACTTCCTTTAGTTTCTCCCCTACCAATTTGATGTCCATAGAGGTTTCTGATTTATTGCGGCTGCCTAGGGATGCTAGTTATTCATTAAGAATGTAGTAATATTACAACAATAATCCTTTTTCTTTCATTCAAAGTAGGCTACTAATTTATTTACACTTAGGAAAGAAGACGAGAGAAGAATAGAGACTATCGAAATGTGGCTGAGGAGGAGAATAAGCTGGAAGGACAAAGTGAGAAATGAGGAAGTGTTAAAGAAAGTAGAAGAAGACAGAATGATGCTAAAGAAGATAAGGAAAAGAACAGTGAATTGGATTGGACACTGCCTAAGGGGAGATGGTTTGGTGAAAAGTGCATTAGAAGGGACAATCCAAGGGAAAATCCGAAGAGGAAGAAGAAGGTTTCAGATGCTGGATTCCATCAAGATTGATAAATCCGATGAGCTGATGAAACCTAGGGATCACATTGCAGATATATGGAAATGTCTTCACGATACATGTCAAAGAAAGAATAACAGCTGCGTAGCTATGGCAAGTATAAAAATTCTACCACAGATCTCGCTAGGAACAGCAATGGAAATATTTAAATTTAAAATTACGCCCATCATAGCATACGGCATGGCATTAATTTGGGAGAACCTTACCAGAAGTAATCTAACGGACTTAGAATAAATAAAAGCCAAATTCTTAAAAAAGACATTGTGTGTATCAAAATACACCCGTTCGCGCCTGGTATAGCCTATGTGTTGTCTAGAGAATATTTTTTTCATAGAAGATCTCCGTCTACAACTGCATCTATTCTCTACACAGGCATATCAGCATTTGCCTATGGACCTTCAAAGAAATACGGAAGAAATATGGCTGGAGTTCTACTCTACAGACGCGATGTTAAATAGCGAATGAAAAAAGCAAGGATATGAACTTAGACACATAATGACGCGATTTGCTGTTCACGGATTTCACCACCGGGTATGCAGCAGAGCCAACTATCATGAACCACAAGAATTACAGTGTAAATGCAAATTGTGCGGGAGAAGCTGTGAGAGGTACCACGCAATGTTTTTCAGGAAAAGACTAGTGTCACTGACTAAATTCTGTCTCGATGTTGAGAGCTAATATGTTTTCTTTGCACATTGTGCAAATCTTTTCTCTATTTACTGTACGGTATGTATATAGAACAGTCATTATGAAACGTGCTGCTGAAGACCGGATAAGGTGGAGAGAGGAAACCTGCCATCAGGCAGATAAACTGATGATGACAATTTTTTTTACACGCGAATGGACCACTTAGGATCACGCTACAACTTCATTTCTTTTTCTTGGTGCGAAGTTTTCTCTGCACCCAATACTCCTTCAAGCGTTCGCTGGCCTGTTTACACTGTTCGTCCGTTCAGGCTCTTCCGGTCTTCTTAGGCCTTCTTGCGGCTTGAATCCCTTCCAAATTACTCAGTATGTTCCTAAATCTATTTCTGTCTAACATTTGGTCTTCAGAGATGTTCAATCTTTCCATATCCGCCTTTGTTTCCTTAATCCATGCTGTTGTGGTCTTCTTTCTCCAAAAGTAATCAAATATCCGTTTGGTGAGTCTGTTTTGGTCCATTCTGTATAGATGTCCGAGAAACTTCAACCTCTTCTTCTTCTTCTTCTTCTTCTTCTTCTTCTTCTTCTTCTTCTTCTTCTTCTTCTTCTTCTTCTTCTTCATAGTCTCTGAGATTCTGTCTACTTTCTGGTAAACTTCTTCATTACTTCGAAATTTCCTTACACTTTCGGTTTGAACAGCACTCATAATTTTTCTGAGGATTCTCCTTTACAAGACCTCTAGTTTATCCAGCTTGTAGTTCATAGACAGATATTCACTGGCATAGAGACATTCTGTCTTCACCACGGTGTTGTAGTGTTTTATTTTGGCACTTTTTATTGTACATGTTTTTTGTCAAGCCATATGCTCTCTCCATTTTTGAGATCCGTTCTTCTATTTTTAAACATGTTTTTAAAATTTATCTCAATAGTAATTGATCCATAGCTGTTTTCAATGCTTGATTTGTACAAATAGAGGTTCCGGTACTGTGGGCTACCGGGTGGTGGTGGAAGGGGGGGGGGGGGGGAGGGCTTTATGGAATATTGAAATATAGAGTTCTATAAACGATATTTTTACGCTTTTCTGAACACCTTTAAAGGTCGACCTTTCCTTACAACTAACGTTCCACAGTTCTAAAAGTTATGTTATAGGCCTATATTCGACTTTTCCCCCGATCAGAGGTTTCGGTACGGCGTACCGGTGCGTACCGTCACAAATCTAGCCCTGGCTGTTATAGTTCACGCAGACGGTTTTTGACCGGTGGGGGTGGGCCCTTATTGCGCAGTCGTACAGAGGGTGGCGCCATTTTGCCATGTTATAGCGATGCCCTAGTCGCTAGAGTGCAGTAAGGTATAGCAGATGAAGATCGAAATTAGAAAGATTGATAATTACCATTGGTGTTTTCTTAGAGCATAAATACAATAGAGGGCGCATTGCCACACTGCGCCTGTACTGTGACGTGAAACCAACATCTCGATCAGCTGACTGAAGGGTAATGGCTCAAGACCGACTACAATTGGCTAATGGCGAATGCTAAGCAACGTCAAGGTATACAAAAGGAGCTTCATATTGGATAATTCTATTATCACTATCCGCAGTTCCCTTCAGTCAGCTGATCGAGATGTTGGTTTCAACAATGTGACGTCATCAGCCATCTATTGAATTCATGGTCTAAGGGTGTTTTTTATAGAAGATCTACAACTCAGTTTTCCATCTACCGGAGCCAGCAATAAACTACTAGAACGAAGACGGTTGAAGAGAGCGGAGATAGACGTCGACTTTTACGGGACAACTGCAATGATTGACCGCAATTGGACCAAAGAGAATCATGATGATGATGATGATGATGATAATAATAATTGTTGTTTTAAGGGGCCTAACATCTTGGTTATCGGCCCCTAATGATTTGGGTGATGGTGAAGATGATAATGAAATGTGAACTATAACTAAAACTAACTACTAACTATATGCTAGAAGAATAAATGGAAAACGAAAGGAGAATAAGGCAAATAAAGAACAGGAGGAAAAGAAATGACCTCAACCCTCGAAGAACTTGGAAGCAAGGAGAGCCAGAAAAGGCAGATAGGAAAGTGAAAGAGGAGAGGGTCTGCCCCACAGGTAACAAAGAGAATCAGGAGCAGAGACATACAATTACAAGAATGGCCATACACGGCTTCCATTATAAGATATGCAACAGTAAGTCGTTTCATATCGCGAATGATGACTGCGTCTGTGAGTTGTGCGAGAGTAGAAATATCAAGTAGGCAGTGAAGAAAAAAGGAGAGTCTTGGAATTGTTGTGTTATGATTGTGTAGAAAATAAAAAGATTATTGTGTGTTGAATGTGAAGAATAATAAAAACGGTAACAGATGCACACAATATCACATCACGGAGTGTCACAGCATTAAAAAAAACAGAATATAACAAAGAATAAATATCCATTCGGGTGATGGATCCTTCCATCTATTGTATGTTAAAATGATCTCATATTATGGGAGCTTCTCTTCCTAGTGTTGTTATTCCATGGTTTTTAAGGTTCCAAGTAACAGGAGACTGAAGAACGCAAACGATTTAATGTTTATAAGTATATCTTGTGCCGGAATTGTCACTTTCCTTCAAAATACCGCAGATTAGTACTGACTATATCGAGTGGAACTGGCCATAATCATTATCCTATTCAGCTTTTATTGCTTTGCTACCATAATCGGCAAAGGACTGTAATTGTGTTCATTTGTTGATCCCATTCAAGATGATTTATAGTCTTGTAGTGATTTTTCGTATGCACATTCTAATTATTTTCTCCGTAACCATTTCAACAACCATTTCAGACTTGCCGACTAATTCTCGCCCCATAATTGGTGTACTTACTCATGAATTATCCAAAGGAGTGAAGGAAAGTTTGAATAATAGCTACAACAGTTACATTGCAGCATCCTATGTGAAGTATTTGGAGGGAGCTGGCGCGAGAGTTGTTCCTGTGTGGATTGGTAAAAGTAAGTCATATTATAAAAACATTATTTACTCGTTGAATGGGATCCTACTTCCTGGCGGAGGAGGGGAATTCACTGATCCTGATGGATACGGTGATGCTGGTGGCTATTTGTATGAATATGCCATCAAAATGAACGAGAGAAATATCTACTTTCCTGTGTGGGGTACTTGCCTCGGTTTTGAACTAATTACTTTCTTGTCTGCTGGAAGAAGAGAGCATAGTTGCGACTGCTGGGGCTATGATCAAGCTTTGCCATTAACCCTCAAGTCGGACTTCAGAGCTAGCCGTTTATTTGGAAATGTTCCCAATGATATGTTGAACATACTCGTCAATAAAGAAGTGGCAGTAGCCTACACTATCATCAGTATTGTGTAACTCAGAGAAATATGACAGACTTTGGATTAGATGAAGATTGGAAAATATTATCTACCGCCATTGATACACAAGGATTGGAGTTCGTTTCTATTATTGAGTCACGGGTGTATCCCTTTTATGCAGTTATGTTTCATCCAGAGAAGAATGCCTATGAGTGGAAGACTTCCAAGAACATTCCTCATTCTAGTGAAGCTGTAGCAGCGATGCATTATTTCGCTGATTTTTTTGTGTCTGAAAGTCGGAAGAACAGTAATTCATTCCCAAGCAGGAATGCGGAAAGTGATGCTCTTATTTACAACTATGCTCCTACATACACAGGTAGGAGACAGAGTGTATTTGAGCAGTGTTACTTTTTTGATTAGAACTGTGTAGAATGACTATAATTAGGTATCTCCTGTACCACTGATATAATAATAGAATTTAATGCAGCCAATGGCCAAGAAATAAATACAATATCATACATTACTCATTCGCTACAAAGAGAGGTCAACGGCATCAGGGGCATATATCGAGTTTTATTTCGGGGGGTGCCCAACCGAGGGTTAGGGGCATGGTATAGGCCCCAGGGTTTCTCCCCGGGAAACTTTTATATAATTTGGTGCAAAATGATGAATTTTAAGGCTATCACTCGTTCTACCAATTTATTGTGATGTTTTAAGTTTGGTTAATGTCAAACACAACTAAGACCATTTTTTGTTACTTTTTATTAATACATGTACAATCATCTTGCTCACTTGATAGTGTTTACATGGAAAGAATTAATGATACTGTTTTGATTTACAACTTACACTATTATAAAAAGTCAAGGTTTCTTGAAGCATTACCAAATCGGTTTATAACTTCATCGTCAGTGAGATGTATGTCTCTGTGAATAGATAACAATACTAGACCGTTGAGTCTGTTCTCAGAAGTAGAATATCTTAAGTATGTTTTCAATCAACTCAAACTGCGTTCGGCAGTACCGGTAGCTACAGAGAGAGGCAAATTTGCCAAAAGTTTAATAAGGGTATAAAAGTTAGGGAAAATACTTTTGTCAAACGCTTCAAGGGCACGTGTTGCTGTTCTTGGTACGTTCATAAGAGCGAAGGTACTGGAGAGTAATGAGAGGTTATGCTGATATAAACACAACCAAAATATTTTTCTAAAGTGAGGCCGATATTGACGCAATACCAGACGAAGGTAATGTGGCGAAATTCAAACATCAAGCAATGAATTGATGTTTAATCTTATAATATTATGGGCATAAATACACAGGGGAATGTGTTACAGAGATATTGCAGTTTATCAGAGGTTTGGTAGTTTTAGCGGTAATTCTTCGGGAGTGATGAACGTGGATTCTACACTTGCACGGCAAAAATTCAAAAGCGGTAGGTACTTTTCGCTCCAAAATTCTTAAAGTACTGAAATTAACCAAATTACCTGAATAATATTCGGGAAAATATCTGGAGATGATGTACCGTAGTAATGGATGTTTACTCCTCTGCTGTCTGTGACCCACCCAGCCATCCCTAATACAGCGGCTTCGGTGGCGTAGTCGGTAGCATGCTGAGCTTTTATGCCCAAGATAGCGGGTTCAAACCCTGCCGAAGCTGTCGGATTTTTTAAGAGCGTTAAAAATCCCTCAGTATGCCTTCCTTCGGAGGGGAAGTAAAGCCGGCGGTCCCCTGTCATAGATTTATGGCATGTTAAAGAACCTTCCACTAATTACACCTGTGTGAAGCTAAATTGTATAGGATAAGAATGTAAACAACGCTCTTAGGTTACTACGTTCGTTGCCAAGAGCCGACTGCGGTGGCGTCTGGTAGCTAAGTTCTGAACTAGTAGTCGTTGACGGTGGCGTTTGAGGGCAAAAGTAGGAACTTTTTGAAAAATTCAAAAGTCTGCAGTCCTTACTTGAATTAAAAAACAGGTAACACACACTAATACAGCCATCACAATTACCACCGGTTATCAGACAGATTCTACACACACCCAAAGTACACGAGGCTACATGACCGCGTTGTCGCAGCCCCTACACTTAAGAACCAACCAACCAGTACTGCTGTTCTGACTCAGTGAGGAAAGCAATGGCAAACTAACTCACTCTTCATCTTGCCTAGTACGCCTCATTATAGCGCTGCCTTGGGTTTTTGTGGGTATCTACCCACATAATCCAACGGTGGTACTTTTTGGGGATCCAACTAGCCTTCGGGCTGACTACCTAACGGGCAGTTCATTCAACGGCAGCTATTGTCATGGCTTGTCGTTGCTCAACTGCTACTGAGAGACGCATTAGGTGTCTTCAACACTGTTACCGAGACGCATACAGGCATCATACACTGTTGCCAATGTATGGTACGCAAAATACACTACATGTGTAGCGAGCAGAACGAGAAATTATTGGCTTCTGTCTGGCCGAAAATTATTACTGCTTGTACTATTATTATTAGCGTATGGTACAACACAAAACAATCAACATAAACAGTATACATACCAGGCGCGGATCTAGAGTTTGGTTTTGGGGGGGGGGGGGGGGGTCAGAGAATCGATCTAGAGTTTGGCTTGGGGGGGGGGGGGGGGTCGGTGGATGGGGAGGTCAGAGAATCGAAATTGTTAAGAAAAATGGTATCACTTAAAACGCAATCACAAAATAACCAAACGTACAAAACCAGACCAATTTTTTTGCAAGCTTCATGGATAGAAATTTGATGCGTTTAGCGCACCAAAAATATTCGTACAAATTGCAACGGCGTGTTTTGCGACTTTTACATCGAGCTTCGAGAAAAGGATCAAGGTACGTAACAGTTTCGGCAAGTCGAGTTGGTACCGACAAAGGGAGAAAGTCACAGCTTAAATTGCCAACCAAGCTTGCAGTTTGGACGTCGGCAAAAAAATTTGGTGCGAAAAAAGCCCCAGTTTCCTATCCGTGCATTGCTGCACATTCATCGTGACATCACTATAAACATCGATTAGGTAATCACAAGGTTTGCTAAACAAAATAGACGAGTTGATTTTGTTGTATAACTAATAGTTTTTATACAAGAGGTTAGAAGTTGTAAATATGTACAGTTGTAACAGAACATAATAATTCCAATAAAGATAATTCAGTATTGAATAAAATGACACCCCCCCCCCCCCCCCCTTGAATCCGCGCCTGATACATACATACAATAGGTAACACATTACAACTGTAACAATCATGCAAGGGAAAGGGTGTTCAAATATTAATATCTAAATTTTCTAGCCATCTTATGGCTTCAGTAGAGGCTATTACCAAGTCCTGTGTTGATCCAGTGAATGTCCTACTAATACACTCAGTGACAATATGGTTCATAGTCTGTCTAACTGCACCACAATCACAGGCTGGGGAAGATCGCATACCCCACTTAAACATCATTGATCTGCATCTCCCTGTGTGAAGCTAAATTGTGTAGGTTAAGAATGTAAACAACGCTCTTAGGTTGCTACGTTCGTTGCCAAGAGCCAACTGCGGTGACGTCTATTAGCTAAGTTCTGAACTAGTAGTCGTTGACGGTGGCGTTTGGCGGCAAAAGTAGGAACTACATGAAAATTGAGCGTCTGCAGTCCTTACTTGAATGAAAACAGATAACACACACTAATACAGTCATCACAGTTTACACCGGTTATCAGACAGATTCTACACACACCCAAAGTACACGAGGCTACATGACCGCGTTGTCGCAGCCCCTAAACTTAAGAACCAACCAACCATCTCCCGTGGTGAGTGCGGACTCTGTTGAGATGGTTGGTTGGTTCCTCAGTTTAGGGGCTGCGACAACGCGGTCATGTAGCCCCGTGTACTTTGGGTGTGTGTAGAATCTGTCTGATAACTGCTGTTAATTGTGATGACTGTATTAGTGTGTGTTATCTGTTTTAATTCAAGGAAGGACTGCAGACATTGCATTTTTTTTCAAGTAGTTCCTACTTTTGCCGCCAAACGCCACCTTCAACGACCAACTAGTTCAGAACTTAGTCACCAGATGCCATCGCAGTCGGCTCTTGACGACAAACGTAGGAACTTTAAGAACGTTAGTCAAATGTTTAACCTATATATCATTTAGCTTCACACAGGTGTAATTAGTGGAAGGTTATTCAACATGCCATAAATCTATGACATAGAAGCTCAGCATGACTCTGTTGAGAGTTACTCATGTCTTGCTGGGCAAATCAAAGCCAGCTGACAGATTTTGAATGTTGAACAATGCCTGCCATTCCAATGGAGCTGTGCTGTTCCACTCTTGTTCCCAATCAGCTTTTGGATCATAAACCTTCCTAACCAGTTCCTGTGCTGTTTGAATAGGTGGGAGATCTTGACTTGAGACAGCTACTGCTTAATCTACAATTTTCAATCTTCCATCGTCCATCTTCAATCTTCAGTCTTCAATCTTCAATGCTTGTACCACAAGCAAGAGAGTCTAGGGCATACGCCTTATGTTAGGTTTGTTTTTGTACGTAAAGCCTTCTTCACAGAAACACGGGGGCGTGGTGGCTCAGCGGTCTAGCTGTATGCCTCTCACCAAGGCGGTCCGGGTTCGATTCCCGGTCAATGCATGTGAGATTTTCGAAGTGAAATGCCATGTCCTGTGGTTCGGATTCCACGTAAAAAGGAGGTCCCGTGGATCATGATCTCTAGATTAACGGTCACGTTAAACTGCAAGCTTCCTTTTCACAGAAACACAACGAAGTGAACGCAGCATAAAACAAACACCACACGGTAGGCCTACCATATGCGCGAGGTTGGCAATATTATATTTGTCCCATAAATCATGCCCACAGTAGCCAACACAACTGAAATTTCACTACATAAGTCGTGATCTAAAAAGGGGGTAGCGGGTGGCTTAAAGACAGCGGAGGAAAAAACATCTATTAGGACATAATTAACTTGACACGGTGGGTGAGTGGTTATCGTGTCAGATTACTAACCCCAAGCTTGCAAGTTCGCTCATGGCCATGTTAAGGGATTTTTGAAAGACGTCAAAAATCACGGCACGCATGTCATACGTTGTTGGCATGTTAAAGAACCCATTTGAATTCAGTAGGCCGTGTTCATAATGGCAAAATTAATCTAGGGATTTCCCGCCAAACCAAAGTTCCTCCATTCTCTACTAGAAAGCGCTATAGTGTCTAGGAGCTTCGATTTCTGACCTCCTTGACTTTGGTTGGTTGCTTCCTCAGTTTAGGGGCTGCGACAACGCGGTCATGTAGCCACGTGTACTTTGGGTGTGTGTAGGATCTGTCTGATAACCGGTGTTAATTGTGATGGCTGCATTAGTGTGTGTATCTGTTTCTTTTTGCTTTTAATTCAAGTAAGGACTGCAACTTTGAATTTTTCAAATAGTTCCTACTTTAACCGCCAAACGCCACCGTCAACGACTACTAGGCCTAGTTAAGAACTTAGCTACTAGACGCCACCGCAGTCGGTTCTTGGCAACGAACGTAGAAACCTAAGAGCGTAGCGTTCCAAGGAACGACAAAATTCGTCAAGCAAGCTGCCCTCTGGGTGGAAAATAATAAAGCTTGCACCCGGCACCCGAGGCCATACGATATTATTATTATTATAGGACATCATTTGCACAATTCTATTTCATCATTACACAATGTATTTCGGGTAATTTAAGTAGTTGTGTACGTTCATCACTCGCGAAGCGTTACCGAATCACTTTGGCTTAAAATAATTCTGGGGGCGTGGTGGCGCAGCGGTTATGCTGTTGGCCTCTCACTACGGTGGACCGGGTTCGATTCCCGGTTGATGCATGTGAGTTTTTCAACGTGAAATATTACGTCCTGTGGTTTGGATTCCACGTAAAAAGGAGGTCCCGTGGCTCATGATCGCGAGATTAACAGTCACATAAAACTAAAAACATCATTGGAATTAAACCATAAGCTGAATGTTCCTTGCTCCTAAGGTAGAGCTGAATCGGATCATCATTGCTCTCGAGAAGGTAGGATGAACAATACCTCTTTAACTGCAATATTGGCGGCTTCGGTAGCGTAGTTGGTAGCATGCTCGTGCTTCTATGCCCAAGGTCACGGGTTCAAACCCAGCCGAAATCTTCGGATTATTTAAGAACGTTAAAAATCCCTCAGTATGCCTTCCTTCGGAGGGGAAGTAAAGCCGGTGGTCCCAGGTCATAGATTTGTGGCATGAAGGAGAACCTTCCACTAATTACACTTGAGGAAGCAAAGATGTGTAGGTTAGTTTGATAACGCTCTTAGTTCCAAAGTTCGCCACCGGGTGCCGACTGCGATGCCATTTAGTAGCCAAGCCCGCAAGCTAGGTGTCGTGGACGATAGCATTTGGTAGCAAAAGTAGGAACTATTTGAAATTATTGTCTGCAGTCCTTACTTGAATTAAGAACAGATACACGCACTAATACAGTCATCACAATTAACACCGGTTACCAGACAGATTCTACACACACCCAAAGTACACGGGATTACATGACCGCGTTGCCACAGCCCCTAAACTAGAGACCAACCAACTAACTAAACTAGTTGTCATTGTTTTACTGATTCTATCCTTAATCTTTGTGAGTCTTACTGGTTAGCATTCTTGGACGCTCGGGATTCATTCAATCCTCAGCTCTGACGAAAAGAATCAAACCTGGTTTATGATACTGGAACAGTACAAGTCACGCCCAAGTGGTGTTGTTGTGGTGCCTTACGACTTAATTTTTATTTCATCAGTATGTAAGCGTGGTCCAAAATTAGGATAAAGAATGCACTTTCCGGCGAACACTATGCACAACTAAATGGCTGGGGAATTATTGTAGCACGATATAATTTCTAAGTTTCCTGAAGGTGTATGATGTAGCGATTGAGAAGAACGATATAATCCCTAAGTCTCCTGAAGGTGTGTAATATAGTGGTTTGTTTTGCGAAGCACGATACAATTTCTAAGTCTCCTGAAGGTGTATGATGTAGCGATTAAGAAGAACGATATAATCCCTAAGTCTCCTGAAGGTGTGTAATACAGTGGTTTGTTTTGCGAAGCACGATACAATTCTCAAGTCTCCTGAAGGTGTGTGATATGACGGTGTTTGTTTTGCGAAGCACGATATCATTTCTCAGTCTCCTAAATGTGTATGATGTATCGTTTGAGAAGCACGATCTAATTTCTAAGTCTCCTGTAGGTGTGTGATATGGCGGTGTTTGTTTTGCGAAGCACCATACAATTCCTAAGTCTCCTGAAGGTATGTGATATAGCGGTGTTTCTTTTGCGAAGCACAATATCATTTCTAAGTTCCCTGAAGGTGTGTAATATAGCGGTGTTTGTTTTGGGAAGCCCGATACAATTCCTAAGTCTCCTGAAGGTTTGTGATATAGCGGTGTTTGTTTTGCGAAGAACGGTATCATTTCTAAGTGTCCTGAAGGTGTGTAATATAGCGGTGTTTGTTTTGCGAAGCACGATACAATTCCTAAGTCTCCTGAAGGTGTGTTTTCTGGCGGTGTTTGGTTTGCGAAGCACGATATCATTTCTAAGCCTCCTGAAGGTGTGTGATATGGCGGTGTTTGGTTTGCGAAGCACGATATCATTTCTAAGCCTCCTGAAGGTGTGTGATATGGCGGTGTTTGGTTTGAGAAGCACGATACAATTCCTAAGTATCCTGAAGGTGTGTGCTATGACGGTGTTTGTTTTGCAAAGCACGATACAATTCCTAAGTCTCCTGAAAGTGTGTAATATAGCAGTGTTTGTTTTGCGAAGCACGATACAATTCCTAAGTCTCCTGAAGGTGTGTGATATAGCAGTTAGTTTTGCGAAGCACGATACAATTCCAAAGTCTCCTGAAGGTGTGTGATATAGCGGTGTTTGTTGTGCAATGCACGATAAAATTTCTAAGTCTCCTGAAGGTGTGTGATATGGCGGTGTTTGTTTTGTGAAGCACAATACAATGCCTAAGCCTCCTGAAGGTGTATGATATAGTGGTGTTTGTTTTGTGAAGCACAATACAATACCTAAGTCTCCTGAAGGTGTGTGATATAGCGGTGTTTGTTGTGCAATGCACGATAAAATTTCTAAGTCTCCTGAAGGTGTGTGATATGGCGGTGTTTGGTTTGCGAAGCACGATATCATTTCTAAGCCTCCTGAAGGTGTGTGATATGACGGTGTTTGTTTTGCAAAGCACGGTACAATTCCTAAGTCTCCTGAATGTGTGTGATATAGCAGTGTTTGTTTTGCAAAGCACGATACAATTCCTAAGTCTCCTGAAAGTGTGTGATATAGCAGTGTTTGTTTTGTGAAGCACAATACAATGACTAAGCCTCCTGAAGGTGTATGATATAGTGGTGTTTGTTTTGTGAAGCACAATACATTGCCTAAGTCTCCTGAAGGTGTATGATATAGTGGTGTTTGTTTTGTGAAGCACAATACAATGCCTAAGCCTCCTGAAGGTGTGTGATATGGCGGTGTTTGGTTTGAGAAGCACGATACAATTCCTAAGTCTCCTGAAGGTGTGTGATATGACGGTGTTTGTTTTGCAAAGCACGATACAATTCCTAAGTCTCCTGAAAGTGTGTGATATAGCAGTGTTTGTTTTGCGAAGCACGATACAATTCCTAAGTCTCCTGAAGGTGTGTGATATAGCGGTTAGTTTTGCGAAGCACGATACAATTCCAAAGTCTCCTGAAGGTGTGTGATATAGCGGTGTTTGTTTTGCAAAGCACGATATCATTTCTAAGTCTCCTGAATGTCTATTATATAGCGATTGGGAAGCACGATGTAATTTCCAAGTCTCCTGAAGGTGTATGATATAGTGGTGTTCGTTTAGTGAAGCACAATACAATGCCTAAGTCTCCTGAAGGTGTGTGATATGGCGGTGTTTGTTTTGCGAAGCACGATACAATGCCTAAGACTCCTGAAGGTGTGTAATATAGTAGTTCGTTTTGCGAAGCACGATACAATTCCTAAGTCTTCTGAAGGTGTGTGATGTAGCGGTGTTTGTTCTACGAAGCACGATATCATTTCCAAGTCTCCTGAAGGTGTGTGATATAGCGATTGAGAAGCTCGATCTAATTCCTAAGTCCCCTGAAGGTGTGTGATATGGCGGTTTGATTTTCGAAGCACGATATCATTTCTAAGACTCCTGAAGGTGTGTGATATAGCGATTGAGAAGCGTGATCTAATTCCTAAGTCCCCTGAAGGTGTGTGATATAGCGGTTTGTTTTGCGAAGCGCGATACAATTCCTAAGTCTCCTGAAGGTGTGTAATATAGTGGTTTGTTTTGGGAAGCACGATACAATTCCTAAGTCTTCTGAAGGTGTGTGATATAGCGGTGTTTGTTTTGCGAAACAGGATATCTTTCCTAAGTCTCCTGAAGGTGTGTTCCGTAGCGAGCGGCGGGGGCGGTGCCACATCGATAACAACTGAGCATCGCAGTGCGCAGCGTGAAGCGTCGCTCCCACCCTTCAGTAGTGGAAGAGACGTTGTGGAGTGCGTGCATGTTCTGTTTGAAGTGTCGTCGGTGCTTCTGGAAACATCATCACTTAAGGGTGAGTCTCACGTCATTTCTAATAACAATACTGAGCTCCTTGCTATCATAGCACGTCCTACATTGAACACTTCAGGAGACTCATGACAGAAGTCAATTACGGTACAAAGAAAACCAGACTTCTGTCTGTTTTAAAAAGTCCCTACACCGTGTTTAAATATCCATAAGATGTTGAAACGAACTTCCTGTAACTTACACCACTTGTTCATGGCTTGTTCAACTTCTTAAGCTTGTCCCTGCTGAAGCAACAGAAGAAGACATCTGGGGGCCTCACGAATTTGAATTTACGCGTTCAAATTTTGCTATCGCTCTTTAGTTTTCTCGATGTTTAATTTCTTCCGATTATTATGATAACACTTCGTTCGATGAGTAGACATTACCCTCAATTAAATACGTAATTATTAGAACTATGTTGTGACATGTGCACTTCAGGAAGGTATCCTTGTCTCACTTGGCCATGTTATGTTATTGCTCTTCATAAATGCGTCATCACACTGTAGGTTTACAGTGGTCGTAGTTTCCGATAATCACGAATAAGAGCTTCAAAATGAGACTAAGTTTCCTGCTGTAGGTTTATCCTGGGCTGAGAAAACGTTACGTCAGAAAAAATAAAAGAACATTTTATTGGATAGATGAAAAAACTTCAAACTTGAGATTTGCACTACCAATACTTGTGCCTATAACATAAAAATGCCATTACCCTCAGCCAAGTAGTTTTCCATGTAAATAATCTTAAGTGAGCAGTTCCTCGAAAAGACGCAAAAAACAGGGACAATTTTTCATACAACCACAAATAAATAAATAGTTAATAAACTTGACAATAATTGGACTATATAGTCTGACGCAGAATAAAACAAGGAAAATATTGGTATAACTCATTTTTAATAGGTCTGTTGATTTGTTTGTAATTAAAGCCTAAACTTGAGTATCCATAATAAAAATCCGATACTGGAGTCCGTAGTTTTATGCAATTAGATATTTTTTTCTTGGTATGTATTTCAATGAAAACTTTTAAAAACTGTTGACGAATTAGACTTGGTAGGACCATTATATTTGCCGCGGAGGCCCAGGGTCGATTCCTGGCTCTGCCAAGAAATTTAATTCTGGTTTGAGGGCTGGAAGTGGTTTTCCGTGTTTTCCCCTCCAGGCAAATGCCGGGATGGTTCCTAACTTAAAGCCACGGCCTCTTCCTACACAAAACCTTACCTATATTACAAATGAATGAAAATCCGCAGCCTGCTTCCAGTCTCCGACCGGGTCAGGAATGGAATTAATGAAGCCCCCATCTAGTGGCGAAGATATGAACTTTGCCGGCTGCCGAAGCCTGTCGCACTCCCCTGGGGGCAAGGATTAAATGAATGACAGATGTAATGAAATGATCGTGGAGAGTGTTGCTGGAATGAAATTGTTGACAGGGAAAACCGGAGAAAAACCTGTCTGCCTCCATTTTGTCCAGCACAAATCTCACATGGAGTGACCGGGATTTGAACCACGGACCCAGCGGTGAGAGGCCGGCGTGCTGCCGCTTAAGCCGCGGAGTCTTCACCTATATTACAAATGCTAGTAATAATAAGTAACTAACGAACCCGTGCGAGAAATCTCGCATGTTCATAAACCACAGTTTCCCCAATAGGTTTATAATGAGACACTTAAGCAGAAAGGTTGCTATGTTTTTATTTGAACCAAATTATTATAGAACACTATTTACATTTTAGTTAGAATTCCAAGTTATACGTTCCCTAACTTAAGAAGGCAATCACTGAAAATTGGATCATGACAACACTCACCGATTATTCGATATTTATGAAATTATACGATTTGAGTAACTCATTGCTTTGATTTACCTGTTTATGAAATTCATGCAAAATGATAATGTTAAACTGACATGAAACAGGCGTCACAGCGGCCAAAATGTGAAGTGGACAGCAACTATGGAGCGTATTTTCCTACAGCAACAGTATCTGCAAATCGCACACTTCGTACATTTCTTTAAAAGTAATTTTTTAAGAAATTATAGATATTTGTGAAATTAGAGTGCAATCCGTCACTGCTAATGTCTATTCTCTTTAATTTGAATGCTCATTTGTCACGATCGATCGCTTGTGAGCGCCGCAGGAGGGATCTATACTACTGAAATAATATACAGATGATGATATTGGTTTTACGTCCCTTTAAACTACTGAGGGGTTTGGAGACGCCGGGGTGCCGGATTTTTGCCCCGAAGAGGATGTTTTTATATTACAAACAAGCAACCCGCCCCGGCTTCGCCCGGTATCTTTAACGGTTTACCCAGCGTAAGCTTAAAAGGAGCACGGACGGCAGGTCACAGACGCAATTCAGAAAAGCCGAGGTGAACAGCAAAACTCTAAACACATATACTCTTCTCTGAAATCTTAACTCGACACGACTCGACAAGTTTGATGCTGGCCGAAGCTGGGGTGATAGGCTCCCTACGAAGCTACTAATTAAAATTTCCACTGAAAGGAGATTGTTGGAAGACATGAAAACGTAAAAACACTTAGAGTAGGCGATGTATTGAAGATAGAGATAATTCTACTGTCGCGAACTTTTTTTGTAGAACATTTCATGCTGAAGAATCCAGTCTTTTATCTACGTGTGTGTGCCTTTCTCCCTCTCTACCGCATCCTAAATCCTTGCGGAAATATCTGAAAACACCTCAATGTCGAGGATAAATAATAACTACGGGAATTTGTCAGTACTGGTGGACCTGCGACAATGTAGCTGGTTGGTTCCTCAGTTTAGTGGCTATGACAACGCGGCCATGTAGCTCCATGCACTTTGGGTATGTGTAAAATCTGTCTGATAACTGGTGTTAATTGTGATGGCTGTATTAGTGTGTGTTATCTGTTCTTAATTCAAGTAAGGACTGCAGACGATAATTTGACGTAGTTCCTACTTTTGCTACCAAATGCTACCGTCAACGATACCTAGCTGCGAAGTTGGCTACTAGATGCCATCGCAACTGGCACCTGGTGACGAACGTTGGAACTTAAGAGCATTAATCAAATCTAACCTACAAATTTAGCTTCACACAATTGTAGTTAGTGGAAAGTTCTTTTTCATCCCATAAATCTATGTCATTGACCCACTGTCTTTACTTCTCCTTCGAAGGAAGACATACTGAGGAATTTTTAACGCTCTTAAAAAAACCGACGACCTCGGCCGGGTTTGAACCCGTGATCTTGGGCATAGAAGCTCAGCATGTTACCAACTACGCCACCGAAGCTACCGCGATAATGTAGGCTACATGTTAAAATCAGACATGTAACAAAAGTTGCCCATATATTGCCTTGCGAACGTCTCGTCTACTGTTCAATCTTACGAGTCTGGTTAATCATCAAACAAGCGGCTTCGGTGGCGTAGTCGGTAGCCTGCTGAACTTCTATGAACCAAGATCGCGGGTTCAAACCCAGCCAAAGTCGTCGGATTTTTTAAGAGCGTTAAAAATCCTTCCGTGTGTCTTCCTTCGGAGGAGAAGTAAAGCCGGCGGTCCCAGGTCGTAGATTTATGGCATGAAAGAGAACCTTCCACTAATTACACTTGTGGAAGCAAAGATGTGTAGGTTAGTTTGATAACGCCAGGACCTTCTATAATACCGGACCTGACACTGGCGGCGGGACTGATGAAAGATGGCTGTCGCTGTTGGTGATTACATGCTTTGTTTATTAGTTGAGTCGTTTTGTTTACGATGTGATAGTGATGTGAATTTCGGTTAGCAATCGTCTCCCTTGATTATCTGTGCTTATTCATTATTGCTTAATGATATTACACGTTCGTGTAAGTAAATGTCTGCAATAGTGCTTCTTAAATACGAGATACCGGTGACTTCTGTTACGCTTGTGATACCATCAATATTGCCAATCAGTGGGTAAGTTTGGTCTATTTATTATTCTGTTTATAGTTTATAAATTATTAGTAATGGTAATTCATTATGAGCAAGCATAGTAATAATTAACGTATTCCAATTCAAGGTTTAAGAAGATCTGAAAATTGATTACCGTACGTAGGAACATAACCTACTTTTTAAATTGACTGCAGTGTTCTCTCATCCAATTATACGCCTGCTTGTCCAAGGATATCAATCTTATTACGTACTTGGTGTGGATCCCGTTTTAATAAACTACCAGTAGGCTTACTCATACATAGGTTATGCTAAAATTGTGGTGATATGCCTTGAAACTGTTGTGTGACTGGATCCAAATCCAATTATTATGAAGATAAGCCATTGGTGCCTATTTTCTAATTTCCCATCAGGGGAATTCAACCCACACCCAACTTCGCGGGGTTGATGACCAAGAAGTCCCAAGCCCATAAAATGAATTAACAGCAGACAAAATCACGTCATGATGTTATTTTGGGTTGGGTTGGATTCTGACACACGTCATGCCTTTGACAGAGTTTGGTTGGTTCTTAAGTTTAGGGACTACGACAACGAGGTCATGTAGCCCCGTGTACTTTGGGTGTGTGTAGAATCTGTCTGATAACCGGTGTTAATTGTGATGACTGTATTAGTGTGTGTATCTGTTTATTAACTTAAGTACAGACCGCAACTTAGAATTTTTCAAATAGTTCCTACTTTTGCCGCCAAACGCCACCGTCAACGACTACTAGGCCTAGTTCAGAACTTAGCTACTAGACGCCACCGCAGTCGGCTCTTGGCAACGAACGTAGAAACCTAAGAGCGTTGTTTACATTCTTAACCTATCCAATTTAGCTTCACACAGGTGTAATTAGTGGAAGGTTCTTTAACATGCCATAAATCTATGACATGGGACCGCCGGCTTTACTTCCCCTCCGAAGGAAGGCATACTGAGGGATTTTTAACGCTCTTAAAAAATCCGACGGCTTCGGCCGGGTTTGAACCCGCTATCTTGGGCATAGAAGCTCAGCATGCTACCAACTACGCCACCGAAGCCGCCCCGTTTGACAGAGTTCCATTTAATCTCATGAATAGGAATGAATGAATACGACTAGCCTACTTGTTGACTTATTTACAGGAGGCAGTCGTGACCTTATGATAGGAATTACCTAGGCATTTATCTTCAGTATGTGTGGGAACCCATGGTAAACCACTTGCTGGGTGGCTAAGCGGCGAATCGAACCTAACATTTCTCGGTTTACCTCACTAGGCTGTGTGTAGCCCGTTCTTACCCTCAGACTAGAATTGAGATTTCTTCACAGTCAGGAATCAAACTTGGACCCCAGAAGTGACAACCAAGAACTACACCATCTGGTTGGTTACATTTATTTTTAAGAATAATATGTATGTCTGTTGAGCCTCCGTGGCTTAGGCGGCAGCACGCCGGCCTCTCACCGCTGGGTCCGTGGTTCAAATCCCGGTCACTCCATGTGAGATCTGTGCTGGACAAAACGGAGGCAGACAGGTTTTTCTCCGGGTGCTCCGGTTTTCCCTGTCAAAATTTCATTCCAGCAACACCTCCACCATCATTTCATTTCATCTATCATTCATTTAATCACTGCCCCAGAGGAGTGCGTCAGGCCTCGGCAGCCGGCACAGTTCATATCCTCGCCGCTAGATGGGGGCTTAATTCATTCCATTCCTGACCCGGTCGGAGACTGGAAGCAGGCTGTGGATTTTCATTTTTCATGTATGTCTGTTAGGTAGTCAGCCCGAAAGCTGGTTGGATCCTCAAAAGGCACTGCCGTTAGGTTATGTGGGTAGATACCCACAAAAACCCATGGCAGCGCTATATTGAGGCGTACTAGGCAAGAAGAGGAGTGAGGTAGTTTGTCATTACTTTCCTCACTGAGTCAGTACAGCAGTACTAACCCTATGAGTAGAACCTTTCACAGCATCCACAGGCACTGACTGTGCCCTGAATGTCATTACTAAGCACCACCCATACCTCAGTAGCTTCCATATAATCACAGCCATGAGTGAGTCTGAGACATCGGTGATACTCTAGCCTGTGCCAACAGGCACTTACTGTGCCCTGAATGTCATTACTAAACACCACCCATACCTCAGTAGCTTCCATATAACCACAGCCATAAGTGAGGCTGAGACATCGGTGATACTCTAGCCTGTGCCAACAGACACTGACTGTGCCCTGAATGCCATTACTAAGCACCACCCATACCTCAGTAGCTTCCATATAATCACAGCCATAAGTGAGACTGAGACATCGGTGATACTCTAGCCTGTGCCTACAGGCACTAACTGTGCCCTGAATGTCATTACTCAGCACCACCCATACCTCAGTAGCTTCCATATAATCACAGCCAAAGTGAGACTGAGACATCGGTGATACTCTAGCCTGTGCCAACAGACATTGACTGTGCCCTGAATGTCATTACTAAGCACCACCCATACCTCAGTAGCTTCCATATAATCACAGCCATGAGTGAGACTGTGACATCGGCGAAAAGCCTCATTTTACTCTAACCTGTGCCAACAGAAAAATGCAAATGTACTGCATTCATCAAGAGATGGCAAACATGCCCCGAATAATATGTAACTTACTAAAAAGGGATTGAAATTCCTACAGGAACATTTACAACTTTCCCTGTTCACTCAGCCAAGATATTCTGCAGATCTCTCCTGTGGGCCTCAACATTATTTTATTTTATTCCTTTCCTGATGAAACTCCGGTGGTACCTTAATTCAACTCCTAGGGCACCTCCCGATGCCTGTCCCTTACACATCTACACACACTACTACATTCATCACGTAATCGGAGGAATTCAACCCACACACAACTGCACGGGGCTGATGACCAATATGTCCCAAGCCCATAAAATGAATTAACAGCAGACAAAATCACGTCATGATGTTATTTTGTGTTGTGTTGGATTGTGACACACGTCAGGCGTTTGATGTCCGACCACCAACTACGGCGGCCATCTTGGATTGCAGTGTCAGGTCCGGTAGTATAGAAGGTCCTGATAACGCTCTATTAGTTCCAACGTTCACCACCGGGTGCTGACTGCGATGTCATTTAGTAGTCGCGTCCGCAGCTAGATGTCGTGGATGGTAGCTTTTGGTGGCAAACGTAGGAACTACTTGAAAAAATTAATCGTCTGCATTCCTTCTACCTGAATCACAGATAACACACACTAAAAAAGCGGCAGCTTCGGTGGCGTAGTCTGTAGCATGCTATGCTTCTATGGTCAAGATTGCGGGTTCAAACCCGGCCGAAGCAGTCGGATTTTTAAGAGCGTTAAAATTCTCTTCAGTATGCCTTCCTTCGGAGGGGAAGTAAAGCCGGCGGTCCCATGGCATAGATTTATGGCATGTTAAAGAACCTTCCACTAATTACACCTGTGTGAAGCTAAATTGGATAGGTTAAGAATGTAAACAACGCTCTTAGGTCTCTACGTTCTTTGCCAAGAGCTGACTGCGGTGGCGTCTAGTAGCTAAGTTCTGAACTTGGCCTAGTAGTCGTTGACGGTGGCGCTTGGCGGCAAAAGTAGGAACTATTTGAAAAATTCTAAGTTGCAGTCTGTACTTAAATTAAAAAACAGATAACATCACTAATACAGTCATCACAATTAACACCGGTTATCAGACAGATTCTACACACACCCAAAGTACACGGGGCTACATGACCGCGTTGTCGCAGCCCCTAAACTAAGGACCAACCAACCAATCATCAAACATTTTGGAAATGTAGTCATCAAAGTATGCATAAGGTATGTGTGTTTGTCATGAAGGAGATGGCCACGAAAGAGAATCTCGCACTCCACATTCCAGCGACTATCTAATGCCGACATATATGGAAACCTTTAATATCTCAAAAAATTGGCCTATTCGCTGGATTTGCAAAATAAGCACATCACTGAACTCGCACTTGGTTTAGTTCTAGAGGGTAAAATCAGTACAGATCCATTCGAAAAACCAAAGTTGCTACCCGTTTTCGGTACATACGTAACCGTGTACAGGCAGGCTGTATCTAAATGAATATCGAGGTTTTAAGGCTTTGTAGTATTTATTGCAGTTAACGCACGATTATAAAAAAAATATAAAAAATTACGAGCCTTACAGTAGTCGCATATGATGTGTAACATCTGACATAGAAGAAACCTCACGTGAAATTGTTGATACATCGGTATTTTATAATATTATTGGCACAAATATTAATCTATTGTAAAAGGGAGTGTTTTACAGATATTGTAGTTTATAATATGGAACTCATTTTATTAGATGATTTGTAGCTTCCACCAGCACTGGCCTAAATAAAGAATACGATATGGATCGACTAGATTAATAGACGCGACACCGCTCATAACCTTAAATTCCTTATAAACAGGTCCTCTTCATTCACAGACCAATACGTAATTGCATATGGATTCAGTTAAAGAGAGTCATATTGATATGATAAATATCGTTTAAAATAATAATCTGGTAGCAAAAATATCTACCACGCCCAGGATTCGAACCCAAGAACTCTAGATTCACAGTCATACGCACCAACCCCACGGCTATTTCGACTACGCAAATATTGCGCACAAGATGGTGACTTATTTCCACGTTCCAATAATACTGCATTACGGAATTAGGTTTCATTTATATTTTGCTTGTTTCGATAATGTTCCTGCGTGAAATTGAGTTTAGAATGCTTTATGAATAGTCCCTCTTGTGAGTAAAGAGAATGTATTCAGTAATAGTTCATGAAGGCTTGCTCAATTCTCGTATAACCACAATATATTGATGACTGAATTACCGTTATGTGAGTTAATATTTGAATAGCCATTGTGTAGAAACATAATACCGGCAATGCCGACTACTTACAATGTTTGATATTAAGGCATTTTACCATTTAAATACTGATACGAAGACTTCGAACATGTACCATGTGATTTGTTTCAATCACTTGACATCAGAGTTCGCATGAGCGTTTTCCGTTCAGTATGTCATATACATTCCACATGGCCGAGAATGCGTCATGGTATCGATTTCCGACACCGCGCGCTGATTGTTTCTCTTACCACTGCCAGCTGGATCGATCGATCGAGTTGGCAGTGCGTCTTATAACTTCCGTAGAATCCACCACTGCCAGCTAGGGCACACTTCCGTTCGATCGATCGAGCGGGCAGTAAATACTTTCGTTTTCCACCACTGCCAGCTATGACACTTCCGTTCGACCGATCGAGAGGGCAGTGCATACTTCCGTTTTCCACCACTGCCAGCTAGAACACTTCCGTTCTATCGATCGAGCGGGCAATGCATACTTCCGTTCGATCCACCACTGCCAGCTCGATCGTTCCGATCCACTTCCGTCCCCAATTTTCAAAATCACTCACACAAAACTATCCAGCAACCGAGAAGAAAATATGTTACACATCAAAAATACATCAAATGAAAGAGCAACTCAAGCAGTTTGTCCTACAAGTGTTCAAAGTGAGCACCATTCGTCACACGGCACACATCGAGTCGATAGCCGAGTTCGTCCCAAACCTTGGCTCAGTGTCTCTGGAGTAATTGTTGTAACAACAGTTACTGCTTCAGTCCTGTTTCTTAAGTCAGTTAGGTCAGCTGGTAGCGGAGGCACATCCACATGATCCTTTATGAACCCACAAAGATAAAAATCGCATGGCGTCAGATCGGGGGAACGTGGAGGCATTGCGAAACAAGCTCTGTCATCCGTAACTTAATACGGAACGCACGTTGCACTGTAACTACAGATTCAGTCCTTGCAAACTGTAAAACATACAGGGATTTTTGCTCCCTAGTCGCCATCTTGGCTACTAGCGCTTCTAACGGATGAAGGAGGAACCAGTGCATGCGCATGCGCAAAGGTACGAACACTTGTAGGACAAACTGAGTTGCTCTATCATTAGATATATTTTCTATAATCGTAAGTTAACTGTAATAAATACTGCAAAGCCTTAAAACCCTGATATTCATTTTGATACACCCTGTACAATGAGCCCGTTAGTCCTACAACGGTAGCGTTCGACTTCGTGGAGAAAACGGGATACACTTCTGCTTCACCCTTTTGTCCAATCCCCACAACTGTTTGGCAGTCCTAAAACACAACCCCCCCCCCCAAAAAAAAAAAACACAACAAATCAAAATGTCAAAATTTGTCAAAGCTCAAAGAGCAAAAGAAAACTTAAAAACTAAAAAAAAGTAAAAGAAGGTAAAAAAAGTCAAAAAGAAAAAAGAAAAACTAATCAGTCAAAATCCAGAAACAAAACAAACATAATTAGTCAAAATTAGTGAAACCCAGCTCAAAAACTCAAGAAAAACCTCTACTTAGTATTGTGCCCTTCCAGCAAGAAATATGCAAATCACAGTATGCCAGCAATGCTCAATTCGGGATTTTCGGGGTTATGGTATGTTCTCCCACTCTGTGACTTACACATTTTGGATTAAATAGAGGATACACTTCCAAAAAATAAAAATTAAAAAACAAAATCAACTCCTATTTAAAACATTTAATTTACCATAATTATGGCGCTACAAACAAATAAAACAAATAGACTATTGACCAATCCTTCTACTTGTTCAAAGTGAACAAGGAATATATAAAAATCAAACAAATATATATTAAAATACATGGTTTCCTTCAAACCAACATATCATAATTATTTTCACTTCCATAAAGTATCTATCTTAAAGTCCAACATAGTCACGAGCTCCAATGGCTCGATATCTTCCCATAATAACGGTGTCTTTCTCTCATACACCTCAATAACTATTTTACGAGTTTCTTATCATCAAACAAATATATAATCATATTTAAAGTACATATTACTTCTCTACTTAAATGTTTGGACATTCCACAAAGTTCTCCACGTTACCATCTCTCTCAAGTTTCACAAATTCACTACAGTGATCGGGAAAATACTTGTGTACTCCAGAGTTACAAAAGATTACTTGACAAAGTCAAAAACTATGATTATTCCCGGAATCTAGTTATCTTCATTGAACTCATGGAATCCTACATCCATACAACATTACATTAGGGATTTTATTTATTTATTTATTTGTCTTATAAGACCATTATCACATAAGAAAGCTACGATCTGAACTGGCAAGCGGTACTTTCATCTACAAGGAGCTCGGTTCAAATCCCGGGTCATTAACAACTTTTAAACACTCACGGTGTATTATTACTTCTCTCAGATGGTCCTTTCTGACCTAGCAAACTTACAATAACAAGGGTTGGACCGTAATCACTTGGGCGAGATTTATGGCTAAGGGGGGAACCTCCAGCCTTGCCCACGCGTGGCAGCTATACTCAATGCTTTTAAAACAGATCTTTCTTTTCTTCAGTTCTCTGGGGAGACCTGGCGTTTCTTTCATTTACTTTCAACAACATTATTAGGTTCATAAACCACTCTCGTAACCTTGGCATTTATTAATTATGAAGTGTCATCATTGATTGGTAAGAGCAATTCACATACAACGACGAATACTTAGGGGCTTCAACAACTAGACGAGTCTGGGTTCGACTGTCTTAACATGCCTCGGGAACCATTCCCATCCTGGAGGACTTACATAAATGCGACTTAGGGTCGGCCGTGGCCTATTTTTACCTGCGCTCATAATACCATACATTTGCTCCCTATTATAATACAACATAACACACATAGCCTCGTGATCTACGTCACTATTGGAGGACTTTATCATGGCTCAATTACCTCAATCAACTGTCCCTCATAAGTAATTTACCAAGTACATTTAGATTCTACGCCTTCCTAGCGTGACTATTTACTTTACATTATTTTAAGGCCTAGCGTCTTCCAAAGAACTGATAGATCCAACATCAACAATTGATCCTTATCTCAATTTTTATATTAATCCTTTCCCTTGACAATAATCGCTATATTTTAAGAACATGCATTA
The DNA here is from genome assembly GCA_946902985.2 of Meconema thalassinum. NCBI lineage: Eukaryota > Metazoa > Arthropoda > Insecta > Orthoptera > Tettigoniidae > Meconema > Meconema thalassinum. The sequence goes on along the minus strand of OX336395.1, from coordinate 225,926,317 downwards.
ACACCATGTCTTTATACTTGTATTAAGGCTCAAACGCTCTTACTTTCATATCATTCAATTTAATCTTTATTTATATTTCTTTTATTATTATTATTATTATTATTATTATTATTTATTACGCTTGCTTTTGCAACATTTGTCAAATACACTGACATTTTATTTCATACATTTCCTCTACAGAATTTATTCATTTCACATAATTATTCATAATTTCTCAAATTTTATTTGTTCAGACCGCGCTCTTATTCTGTTATTTGTTATTTAAAAACATCCCTCTATCTCAAACTCCGGTGGATTGTACACGAACACTTCCCCAACACAAAACATAATTAAAATCTTTACTCACATGTTATAGGTCGGTCCTTGACCTTCCTTTTCTTGCGATGTTTCATTTTTGCCCACTATTTTGTGTTTACACCATCTTGTACAAATTCATTTCATGTACTGACATATCTTGACACACATTTAATTCGTATACATTTAACACTGATAACATTTTAAAATACACTGGTGTATTCGTTTATAATACACGATAAAAACACAGAAAATATTTCTCTTTAACACAAATTTTATATATTTACACTTCACAGATTCTAATCACTAAGGCTGCTCTTGACCTCTCGTCTCCAAGGGTGAAATTTAGTAAATGTCGGCTTCCTATCTTGCCACAATGTGAAAGTCTCGAACCATGTACTTCCTCCCTGGAATAGTACTCCTTCAAATCCCGTTTCCTGACGATCTGCTATTATTATTGGCTCGAACGGCTCCTTTCTAGACCCTATTAGTTGGTCTAGCGAAAGTCTGTTCTGTCCACGGTCCCCCAGATAATCTATCGGTGACCTATTGATTTCTAGCAACTAATACTCCTCGTAACTTAGTGCTTTTTTAATAGTTCGTCTGCTTCCTTGAAACAATGTCTAGAGTTTCCTTCTCCTTTCCGCTTATTCGGTTCTCGAATTCCTATCTTTCCAGAATACTTTGCGAACCTTGTTCTGTCCGTCCCTACTCGGGTTCTTTAAAGTTGATAGAATGTTTATCTCGCTGTTACGTTACTTTAATACGTTATGATACTTTTGGTCGTTTAATTTAAGACCTATCGCCCTGGGCTCTAAGTTCGCAGCCTGCTTTGACTGTAATTACTGAATTTTTCACTGTAAACTTTGTACTGTCGGAACTAAATCCTGTAACTAGGATTTTCCTAATTCTCCACACGGCGATACTGTAATAATACTTCTTGGCTACTCCTTACGGATGCACGTTTGGTTATCGATACCGCGACGCTCTTGGCTGTCGGATAATGTATATACGATGCGATACAGCGTTTCCCCTCAGGGAAAGCTTGTAGACTGCCTGATGTGATGTAGCATCTCCCCTCAAGGAGTCTGTCGTGAACTGCATTCGATGATAGTGACACAGTGTCACGCCCGCAGGTTGACAATAACTGCATTCGGTGTGATGTAGCACTATGACGCCCCCTGGGCTATCGGAAACTGCATGTACTGATACAGCCGGACGCCCCCTCTCGGGCTCTCGGTAAACCCCCTATGACGTATGGCTACGTTTGCACTTCTTTCCTTGACAATTATTAAAAGCTTTTTCTCCACACAAAAATCTCTCTTCTGAAATCATTCACAACGCTGTATTTATTTACTTACTTTTATTCTTCCAAATGGGTTAAATTTAATTATTCTTCTTCTGGCACGTCGGCGCGGTTGCCATTTTCCTGCAACGTAAGGGCGATTTCCGAAACGTGCTTCTCTCTCATACACCTGGACTTTTCCATTCCGTCTATTTATACTCGTGACTGGCTCTTTATCAATGAGTCAGGCATGATCTCATTTCCTGGCCACCTGGGTCCAGCTTCTTACACAACGTTCTGCTAGCATCCTTGCCTGAAATCTTTTTATGTTCCATTGAAGACTGTATATTTCTTTCCTTCCTTTTACAAATATACATGGATTCGACCCCTTTTGAGCCAATGGTACATGGGTTCATCTCTCCCCTCCTTAGGTAAAAAAATTTTCGAAAAATATTGAGGAAATTTATTTCAATTATTCATAAAAATCTTATTTTTCTTAATTTTCGAAGCCATCATAACGTTTGTCCGTACCTTCTGATCTTTATTCCTTTAAAATCCCACGATATTTTGTTTTTCCTCCTTTTAAGTCATATCCGGTAATTGTGTAGGTTGGGTACGCTCTGTCCCTACCCTTTCTTTCTTTATTTGTCTGGATTACAAGTTTCCAGAACATAATTCTTCGTTACGGGTGTGGTCTATCCCTACCCGTTTCTTTATTTCATCATTCTCTCTTCTTAAACTAAGATTTTCCTTTTCAATAAAATCAATTATTTCTCTTATCTCGCAATACAGTTTCTCCAATTCGCATTCGCACTCGAATGGTTGAGCTCTGTTTCCTTTTACTTCCTTACTCTCGTTTCTGTCAAAAGTGGATTCATCATCTCCAAATTGTTCCATTACCAGGGCTTGTTCATTGGCTTCATCGAAGTCTTCGGGAGGGTAATATACTTTTAAATTCGCTGAGTTCATGGTCACTTCGTGATTCGTTTCACAGTGCCGAATTCTATAGGCATTATTTCTCAAGTCCCTTATTATTTGATACGGTCCGTGGTACATTTTCTGGAACTTCTTGTACACACGGTTCCCTGGATCCGGAATGGCTGGTCTTTTCACTAACACCATTTCCCCTGCTAATAGTGGTCGATGATACCTCTTGTGCCGGTTTCTTCTTTGCCTTCTATCAGCTTGAGCTTTTAGATGCTCAAAGGCTCTTCTAATACGTACATCTCTTCCAGGCTGAGCGTCTGCTGGCCTAGGAATTACCAGACTCCAAGGTCTCTCTGGATGCTCATTCCGATGTTACGTTATTGGTATCTCTCCCGTAGATTCATGGATTGTATTGTTTATACAAAATTCGATAATATCCAGGATATCTATCCATTTCCAATTTTCTTCGGCACAGTATATTCTACAATACTTGGCGGTCTCCCTCATCACTCTTTCCACAGGATTTGCCTCAGGATGGCGAATACTTGACAAAATCTGACGTATTCCAAGTCTTTCTAATTCCTGTCTGAACTCTACACTTGTAAAACAACTACCGTGATCCGACAAAAAATTCTCGGGTTTTCCCAGAATCGGTATCACTTTTTCTTTGAGTCCTTTTAATACCTGTTTGGTACTAGTCTTCTGTATGGGAGCAAGGACAACCATTTTTGAAGACATCCATAGCCACCATTATGTGTCGATTTCCTCGCCTAGCCTTTGGCAAAGGTCCGAACGATCTATGGGCTAACCATACCATTTTTCTCTGCAAAATCGCAGGTACAACGATCCTTAATCATGTATGGTCAGAGTCCACAAACTTATATAACAATCCATTATAGAATGTGTAATCTTGAGCTATCTTATTAGCTTCCGTCTACGCCGGTGTTCCCCTTATCAAACTTCCTTCAAGGAACGATATGAGCATGTTCATCCATGGATCCTCACGTTGTCGTTGACCAATGCTTCTTAACTCATTCAGAGTACGCTGATCCCTGTCTTCCAAATCAATAGCCATTACTTCCTCTTCTGTGGACTCTGGCTGTCTACTTAAATAATCTGGAACTACATTATCTTTCCCTGGGCAATACTCTATATTTATATCAAACTGTTGAATGTATAAAGCCCAACGCATCAACCTTTGACTGGATAAATCAGTCTTCATCAAAAAGGTTAAGGCTTTGTGATCCGTCGTTAATGTGACTTGAAACCCATATACGATCTTTCGCCAATATTGCAGCGCGTGCAATATCGCTAACAGCTCGATCTCGCTGATTGTATAATTTTTCTCGTGTGGTTTCAGTCTCCGACTTGTGAAAGCTAGATAATTTTTCTTATCAGGATTATCCGGGTTTTCCTGATATAGCATTGCCCCTATTCCAATCTGGGATGCATCTGTTTGTATAATAAATCTCTGATTAAAATCAGGATATCCTAGCTTCACATAGTTAAAGAGCATTTCCTTGGCTTCTATAAATGCTTTTTCTGTTTCCTCCGTCCATTTCCACTTGCCCCCTTCTTCAGAAGGTCCTGTAGTGGTGCAACAGTTTTGGTGTATGATGGACAATGTCCTGAGAAAAATCCAATCAATCCCAAAAACTGGCGAACGTTTTTCACCTTCAAGGGCCTTGGAAAATCTCTTATCGATTCTAATTTGCATGGATTTGGTTTAACACCATCCTTATCAATCACATGCCCCAAAAATGTTACTTGTCTCTGACAAAAATTTGATTTCTTCAAATTAACCTTAAAGTTAGCCTTTCTTAATTCTTCCAATAATTTCTTTAACTTTTCCAAATGTTCTTCAATGTTTTCCGAGGTAAGCAAAATGTCATCCACATAACGGATAGTGCAATCTTTCACTTCCTCTGACAGGTTTCGATCAAGCGCTCTTATTAAGGCAGATCCCGCGGTCTTCAATCCAAACGGACATCTCCTGAAGCAATATGTTTGTTGGTCGAACTGAAATCCAGTTAAAAGACTGGTTTTCTCTTCCAGTTCGAGATGATGATACGAAGAAGTCATGTCAATATTTGTGAAAATCTTCTTGCCTTTGAATTTCCTCAGTATTTCTTTTATGGGTGGTGCCGAATCATTTTCTGGTATGATTTTTGCATTTAGATTCCTGGCATCTAAACCCACCCTTACTGAGCCATCCGGTTTACTCACAATTACTAATGGACTAACATATGGTGTCGCCATCTTTTCTATAACACCTGCATTCATCATCTCCTGCAGTGTTTTCTTCGTTTGTGGGTAATGTTTTTCCGCAACCGGGTATGGTTTTTGTCTGAACGGTGCCCAATCATTTACTTGGAACGCGTATTTAAAATGTTCAATCTTCCCTGGCTTGGAATCAAATACGTCCCTAAAATTTACTAGTAATTCCTTTAATTGTTCCTTATTTTCGAGGTTAACTTTAGCTTCCTCTATTTTTCCTGACAGGTTGGTTTCGAACTCAGTTTCCAAACTATCTGCAAGTTCTATATTTAGGACTTCAAATATCTTTTCTATGTCCTTACAACCTTCTTCCGTTATTTCTTCCACATGCCATACCTGTTCTCCTATTTTCACATCCTGTTCCTGTAAGTTAATGTTTTGTTCGTCCACATCCTCTCTTTGAATCCTAATGCAATTTTGCGCTAGGTCTATGATGACCTTGTTCTCACGGATAAAATCAATACCTAATATGACATTATATGGCAATTGATTTACCAGCAAAAAGCATTGCGAAATTTCAGCGTTACCCATGATCAAATCAATGTACACCTGAAATTTACATGTTAAAGATTTTTCCGGAATAATCCCCTTAATCTTTACACTTGATGTGGGAATTTTCAATACGCTGCCTCTTGTTTCCAGTTCATTTAAGAGGGTTTGCGTAATTAAACTTATGGTTGATCCAGTATCAATTAATGCCCTGACCAGTAATCCTTCTATCCTTAGCATGATGATAGGTAGTTCTCTTTTAATAGGTGGGATTCCTTCCACATCCTCGTTAATTAGCTCATCTGGTCTTGCTATCCAATTTACAATTTCTACCTCCTCCCAGCTCCTGGTATGTTTCCACTTTTGATGATTTAAATTTGAAGTTTTTTTTTTATCCTGAGGGCTTCCTTTCCCCTCATTCTTCAATTGAGCTTGTAGCTCCAAGCTTTGAGCTCCGTCTAGTCGGTCGGGTGATTTTCGGTTCTTTATTGCCTCACTCCAACGGACTTTTTGCCTTTCAGGTTCGTCTGGTCGTTCATTCATGTAACGAAGACTTTCCTGATATCTTTCTTCGATTTCGGCCCGATATTCATCATCCCTATCCTCTGGCCTTACGTTCCTTCTGGGATAATTTTCCCATCTCTTTCGGTTATCTTGCCTTTGATTGTTATTGTTATAGGATCGGTTCTCTTGTTGCCTATAACCAGTATTTCTAGGATTTCTTCCTCGATATCCTCCTCTATAGTATGGCTGTATTCCCCTAGGCTCTTGGTGTCCATACTCTCGACCCAGTCCCTGAGTATCAGTACTAGTGGACTGATTTCTGGTCGATGGTTTCTCTCTATTTTCTTGACTGCTGGCCATATGTACCTGTTCAGTCTGTCTTTGATGCCTGGGAGTAACGTGTGAAGTCGTCATATCTAATTGACGTAATGCGCTCTCCACTTCTACAGCACTTCTGGCTTTAGACGAGATTAACAGCCTCTGGATCTCATATGGAAGTTGTCTTGCAATGGCGGCACACAGGTCGTTCTCAGCAGGAGCAATGTCAAGTTTCCGGAATTTACACAGCTGAGCGCTGAAAAATTCTGAGTACTTAGTTGGGGCATTTGTGCTATACTTCCTAGAGTACAGATCTAGCCTCAAATTCTCTTGGACATCTGCTGCCCAATATCGTTTCAGAAACGCTTCTCTAAAACCCTCCACCGTGTCAAAGGTGTACCTGAAGCTTCTGAACCAGGTGAGACAATCACCTGCCAACAGCTTCTCAATTGCTCTCAGTCTCCGATCCTGAGGAACCTTCATTTCATTCAAGTACTCTGCGACTTCCTTTAACCAATATTTAGGAGTAATAGACATATTATTACCCGTAAACTTCACCGGTCTGTCCTCATTTGACTTGATGATATTGATTATCTGACCATTTGTCTGGTTCATGTATGGGGTTGACATCGCCATCGGATATCCTGGGTTCTTATAAGGGCTCTCCCCTCCTAAGTCCCTATCTGGATCTGTGCCTTGTTCACGGGGATCTACCCATCCTGTCTTTGGAAACTCATCCTGACTCTCAAATTCTAACTTCCTTTCTCTTCGGGCACTTTCTTCATTAGCCATGAGTTGAATTTCCATTTGACTGTTCTTATGTTCAGTCCTCTCCAACCGGGATCCTGATTCATTTTGAATTCTTTCCTGATTTTTCTTACTGGTTTCCAGTTCTCGTTTGAATTGGAATTTCTCGTCCCTGAAGCTATCCCTGATTTCATTTAAGTGTTCTTCTACCTCTTTCTTGATTACCATGACCTGTTCTTTTATAATTTCTGGCTTAACGTCACCTTTAGTATCTAGGTCTTCTCGCATTTCCTTTATCTTTTTCTCCATCTCTTTTTGTCCTTTGTAGACCTTATCCTGGATCTTGTTCATATCCTCTCGGGCCTTTCCTTGTTCATCGAATATAATTGTTATGTCAGTCATAACCTTATTTATATCTCCCTTTGTATCTCCCATCTGTTTTGTTAATCCTATTACGGTTTCCTGAATTCCAGTAACCCCTTTATCTATCCTCTCTATTTTTTTGAGTTGTTCATCACGATCCCTTTTTCGTTGCGTGCTTTCATCCTTAAGATTCCCTTCGTATTCACCTAACTTCGTAGTAATATCCCCCTCATGCTTCCTCAACCATTCATCCACCTGTCCCGTGAAGTTGTTAAATTGCAGTTCCCTTCTTTTTGCATCGACCTCACGTTGCTTCTTAACATCCTTCATTTCCTCTTGAACTTTCTCGACTTTTCCCTCGAGGTTTCCTACTTTTTCCTCCACCCTTTCAAATCGGGTTCCTAGCTTATTCACACTTTCTTTTATCTCATCCCGGGATGTTTCACAAAGATTCATGTTAGATTTTATCTCATCTTCTAATTTTTTCTGCACACCTTGGATCTGGGTTACAAGTTCATTTTTACATCCGTCTACATTCTCTTTACAGGTTTTTTCCATGTTATTTAATTTAGTTTTTATAGAACCAAAATTACCTTCTAAATTTTTAAAATTTTCTTGACATTTAGATTGGGAATTTACCGTACTTTCCTTTAAGATCTTTATTTGGCCTTGCAATTCTAACTTAAGTACACTACTTTCCTCTTTAATTTCACTTGTGATTTTCCCTTGGAACTCAGTTAACTTCTTCCCAAACTCAGTGTCAAAACCTTGAAATTTGTTATTCATTGTTTCTTCTAAAACCTTGGATTGTGCTGAAAATGGTCTGAATTTTCTGTTTTTATATTATCCATCTCAGCCTTCAGTTCATTGTTCATTCTTATACAGTCGGCCTCGATAGATCCTAACTTTTGATTTATGGATTTTAACTCTTTTTTATTTTCATCCTGTTGGAGGTCCAATGTATTGTCTATCGTTTCAAATTTATTGTTTATAGCCTCCAACTTTTCCTTGCTATCGGCTTTTATAGCCTCCAACTTCTCATTATTATCAGCTTTTATAGCCTCCAAAAGCCCTGCAATTCCTCACTCAGTACCATCTTATTAGAATATAGTGGGCTACTCATGCCACATCGCTGGTACATGCTTGAGAGATGGTAATCTGAACCATTGTGTCCCAAATTCAAACATTTTACTTTGGTACGGGTGTTTACTAAAACGTACCCTTTTGATATCTTTATTCAATCTCAGAAAACCTTTATGGAAGTATTTAAAAATTCAAAATTTCGAAAAACCACTTTTTTCAAAAAAATGAAAATTTTGATTTTTCGAGAAAACTCGGGTTTTCCCTAGGAAAACTCAGCCCTGCGTACTGGGCGCCAAAATCTACGATTTGCTGGGGGGTTTTTAATTCAGGGCTGCTCGGTGTGAGTTTCTAGGGACCCATGCGGTCAGTTAACATTATATGTTGTAGCTATTCCTATCATTATTTTACTTTTACATGAAATGACCGTCTTCAGTGTTCCTCTAGTTATTAATCCAAGCACAGTACTCCTATGCCCCCCTGTGCCCTTCCAGCAAGAAATATGCAAATCACAGTATGCCAGCAATGCTCAATTCGGGATTTTCGGGGTTATGGTATGTTCTCCCACTCTGTGACTTACACATTTTGGATTAAATAGAGGATACACTTCCAAAAAATAAAAATTAAAAAACAAAATCAACTCCTATTTAAAACATTTAATTTACCAAAATTATGGCGCTACAAACAAATAAAACAAATAAACTTTTGACCAATCCTTCTACTTGTTCAAAGTGAACAAGGAATATATAAAATCAAACAAATATATATTAAAATACATGGTTTCCTTCAAACCAACAACTCATAATTATTTTCACTTCCATAAAGTATCTATCTTAAAGTCCAACATAGTCACTAGCTCCAATGGCTCGATATCTTCCCATAATAACGGCGTCTTTCTTTCATACGCCTCAATAACTATTTTATGAGTTTCTTATCATCAAACAAATATATAATCATATTTAAAGAACATATTACTTCTCTACTTAAATGTTTGGGCATTCCACAAAGTTCTCCACGTTACCATCTCTCTCAAGTTTCACAAATTCACTACAGTGATCGGGAAAATACTTGTGTACTCCAGAGTTACAAAAGATTACTTGACAAATTCAAAAACTATGATTACTCCCGGAATCTAGTTATCTTCATTGAACTCATGGAATCCTACATCCATACAACATTACATTAGGGATTGTATTTATTTATTTATTTGTCTTATAAGACCATTATCACATAAGAAAGCTACGATCTGAACTGGCAAGCGGTACTTTCATCTACAAGGACCTCGGTTCGAATCCCGGGTCATTAACAACTTTTAAACACTCACGGTGTATTATTACTTCTCTCAGATGGTCCTTTCCGACCTAGCACACTTACAATAACAAGGGTTGGACCGTAATCACTTGGGCGAGATTTATGACTAAGGCGGGAACCTCCAGCCTTGCCCACGCATGGCAGCTATACTCAATGCTTTTAAAACAGATCTTTCTTTTCTTCAGTTCTCTGGGGAGACCTGGCGTTTCTTTCATTTACTTTCAACAACATTATTAGGTTCATAAACCACTCTCGTAACCTTGGCATTTATTAATTATGAAGTGTCATCATTGATTGGTAAGAGTAATTCACATACAACGACGAAAACTTAGGGGCTTCAACAACTAGACGAGTCTGGGTTCGACTGTCTTAACATGCCTCGGGAACCATTCCCATACTGGAGGACTTACATAAATGCGACTTAGGGTCGGCCGTGGCCTATTTTACCTGCGCTCATAATACCATACATTTGCTCCCTATTATAATACAACATAACACACATAGCCTCGTGATCTACGTCACTATTGGAGGACTTTATCATGGCTCAATTACCGCAATCAACTGTCCCTCATAAGTAATTTACCAAGTACATTTAGATTCTACGCCTTCCTAGCGTGACTATTTACTTTACATTATTTTAAGGCCTAGCGTCTTCCAAAGAACTGATAGATCCAACATCAACAATTGATCCTTATCTCAATTTTTATATTAATCCTTTCCCTTGACAATAATCGCTATATTTTAAGAACATGCATTAACACCATGTCTTTATACTTTTATTAAGGCTAAAACGCTCTTACTTTCATATCATTCAATTTAATCTTTATTTATATTTCTTTTATTATTATTATTATTATTATTTATTACGCTTGCTTTTGCAACATTTGTCAAATACACTGACATTTTATTTCATACATTTCCTCTACAGGATTTATTCATTTCACATAATTATTTATAATTTCTCAAATTTTATTTGTTCAGACCGCGCTCTTATTCTGTTATTTGTTATTTAAAAACATCCCTCTATCACAAACTCCGGTGGATTGTAAACAAACACTTCCCCAACACAAAACATAATGAAAATCTTTACTCACATGTTATAGGTCGGTCCTTGACCTTCCTTTTCTTGCGATGTTTCATTTTTGCCCACTATTTTGTGTTTACACCATCTTGTACAAATTCATTTCATGTACTGACATATCTTGACACACATTTAATTCGTATACATTTAACACTGGTAACATTTTAAAATACACTGGTGTATTCGTTTATAATACACGATAAAAACACTGAAAATATTTCTCTTTAACACAAATTTTATATATTTACACTTCACAGATTCTAATCACTAAGGCTGCTCTTGACCTCCCGTCTCCAAGGGTGAAATTTAGTAAATGTCGGCTTCCTATCTAGCCAGAATGTAAAAGTCTCGAACCATGTACTTCCTCCCTGGAATAGTACTCCTTCAAATCCCGTTTCCTGACGATCTGCTATTATTATTGGCTCGAACGGCTCCTTTCTAGACCCTATTAGTTGGTCTAGCGAAAGTCTGTTCTGTCCACGGTCCCCCAGATAATCTATCGGTGACCTATTGATTTCTAGCAACTAATACTCCTCGTAACTTAGTGCTTTTTTAATAGTTCGTCTGCTTCCTTGAAACAATGTCTAGAGTTTCCTTCTCCTTTCCGCTTATTCGGTTCTCGAATTCCTATCTTTCCAGAATACTTTGCGAACCTTGTTCTGTCCGTCCCTACTCGGGTTCTTTAAAGTTGATAGAATGTTTATCTCGCTGTTACGTTACATTAATACGTTATGATACTTTTGGTCGTTTAATTTAAGACCTATCGCCCTGGGCTCTAAGTTCGCAGCCTGCTTTGACTGTAATTACTGAATTTTTCACTGTAAACTTTGTACTGTCGGAACTAAATCCTGTAACTAGGATTTTCCTAATTCTCCACACGGCGATACTGTAATAATACTTCTTGGCTACTCCTTACAGATGCACGTTTGGTTATCGATACCGCGACGCTCTTGGCTGTCGGATAATGTCTATACGATGTGATACAGCGTTTCCCCACAGGGAAAGCTTGTAGACTGCCTGATGTGATGTAGCATCTCCCCTCAAGGAGTCTGTCGTGAACTGCATTCGATGATAGTGACACAGTGTCATGCCCGCAGGTTGACAATAACTGCATTCGGTGTGAAGTAGTCAGTCTCAAAGAGAGTGCTGAGTAACTGTATTGTGTTGTTTCAGTGTTGACTGGCGGCATGTGGTCAATATTATTAAAGAGAGCATTGAGTTAACTGTGTTTTAATGTTTCTAAAAACGTTATGGAGAAAGTAGAGTGTGATCAAAATGCTTCCAATAACAAAGAAAATCAATAACACTGGTTGATTGGTTCCTTAGTTTAGGGGCTGCGACAACGCGGTCATGTAGCCCCGTGTACTTCGGGTGTGTGTAGAATCTGTCTGATATTTTTATTTATTTTTATTTTTATTTAGTCGATTTACCCTCTAGGTTGGTGGTTCCCACGGACTCAGCGAGGGAACTCACCACTACCGCCTTTACGGGCAGTGTCCTTGAGCTTGGAACATCTGATCGGGAGGGATACAACTGGGGAGGTGTGATCAGCACGTCGCCTAGGCGGCCTTACCTGCAAAGCGAACAGGGGCCTCATGAGGGGAGGGTTTGGAAGGTTAGGATGGATAGGCAAGGAAGAGGGAAGGAGGCGGCCGTGGCCTTGAAGTAGGTACCAACCCGGCATTTGCCCGAAGACGAAGTGGGAAACCACGGAAAACCACTTCGAGGATGGCTGTGGTGGGAATCGAACCCCCTCTACTCATTTGGACCACCCGAGGCTGAGTAGACCCCGTTCCAGTCCTCATACCACTTTTCAAATTTCGTGGCAGAGCCGGGAATCGAACCCAGGACCTCCGGGGCGGCAGCTAACCATGCTGACCACTACGCTACGGAGGCGATCTGTCTGATAACCGGTGTCAATTGTGATGACTGTGTATCTGTTTTTTTTAAATTCAAGTAGGACTGCAACTTTGAATATTTCAAATAGTTCCTACACTCGAAGAAAGCTGTAAGTTATAAAGCGATAGGAAGGCAATGAGCGCACTGTTACAGGAATCTTCGAATCAACTCTGAGAACCATAACAAGTCAAGCAAAAGAAAAAAAGCTGAAAAAAGTGCGACCAGAATATTTCTGTCTTTACGATAAAAGAGGACCTCGGGCTTTAAAGTCTCCAAAGATCGTCTCACTTTGTTAGGAGGAAATGCATCTCGAGACCATCAAATCAAAGCCCTGTTTGTTTATCATTCCCAGAATCCACGAGCACTCAATTGCATTTCTTTAACACTCGTAGGCTTTATTTACCCCTTGAAATAATCCCTATTCCCTATCTAACCCATATTAAATACAGTGAGATTCTTTGCTGGAGCGGGACCGGTGGTCGGCTGCCGGGTGCGCGCGCCTTCCGACAGCCAACCGAGGTCGGGCCGCGGGGTTGCGCGAGGCGGAGGCGAGCAAACCAGGGTCATAATAATAATAATAATAATAATAATAATAATAATAATAATAATAATAATAATAATAATAATATCGTATGGCCTCGGTGCCGGGTGCAAGCTTTGTAGTTTGACACCCAGAGGGTAGCTTGCATGTCCAATTTCGTTGTTCCTTGAATCTGAAAGTCAAGGAGGTTAGATATCTAAGCTCCTTGAACACTATAGCGCTTTCTAGTAGAGAAATGAGGAACTTTGTGCTGGCGGAACTCTCGAGATTAATTTTGCCATTATGAACACGGCCTACTGAATTCAAATGGGTTCTTTGACATGCCAACATTGTATGACATGCGTGTCGTAATTTTGCCGCCTTTCAAAAATCACTTACCACGGCCAGGAGCGAACCTGCAATCTTCGGGTTAGTAGACCGACACGCTATCCACTCACCCACCGTGGCAAGCTACCAGGGTCATTAAAGTCCATTGTCACTAAACTTTCATTAACGAGGGTGTATAGTGCCAGCGCACAGATAAGAAGGTAGCATAAACAACAGCTGCAAGATTTAATTATGGAAGCACAGGTGTTATTTCATTTCTTGGGAATCTGGATGACCTCACGTCACCAGTTATAGGTTAGAACTTATCTTTTCACAGAAGATACTAAAAATGTTCTCCTTCAGCTGACAGACAGACTTCGTTACATTATGTAGCTACTCCTGCACCCCCCTAACCCTACGTGTTTACTGTAATTAATCGAAGCATGGACCTAAGCCCGTTTAATGTTCAATTGTGGGGTAATTTAAAATAGGCTACAAAGTGTACAGATCAATTACCTTACTCTAGTGGAGCTGGAGAACAATATACGGCAGCAGATATCCCTCACAACAGAAGGGAATTACAACGTGTAAACGCTAATTTATTTACACGGTACAACGCCTGTCTGTCAGTTGAAGGAGAACATTTTCAGCACCTTCTGTGAAAAGGTAAGTTCTTTAGTCATGATTTGCTAGTGAATTTACCTTTAATCAATGTACTTTGTTACGGTTTCCACCTGCGCACAATCCGCGGTGCGAGCTCGGTTGGCTGGCGAAAGGCGCGCGCGCCCAGCAGCCGGTTGCCCGTCCCGCTCCAGCAAAAGAATCACCCTGTACATTCACTTTACTCGTTTTTGTAATACTCGATGATTACTCGGAACGAATTCATCGCGTAAATTGAGGGATACCTGTAAATACAAAATAAAAAATTAAAATATCAAACAAATATATTGAAAAACTGTCTCCATTCTCTAGAGCAGTGGTTCCCAACCTTTGTCAGCTGACGTTCCCCTTTTCAGATACGGGAGTTCATCGCGCCCCCTCCTCAACCCCCACTCCCCGCCCCTCCTCTCATCGCTTCTATAACCTCTTCGATTGACGCGGAGGCTATAAACCTAACCTAACAACACTACAAAACGGAAAAGGCCAATCTATTACATACTAACTTCATTTTAGCACAATACAACAATTGCCTAAATTAGTAAACACATGTCAGTGAGAGGGTTGACACTGTTTTCTCTTGGTAAGATTCGGTATGTTTGGTTTGATATTTGACAGAGCACAGCGGGGATCACTTGCAACATCAAGACGACAGCTCTGCTTTGTTTCTATGACCCTCAGCGTTGAAAATCCTGACTCGCAGAAATCTGTCTTTGAAAATGGGACAATGACACGCAATGCAAATTTAGCTATTACAGGATACACTGCAAGACAGTTTAACCAAAAGTCACCCAGTCCTAATATTTTAGAATCATCTTTTAGCTTTGATTCACACTTCAAACCTATGGCTTCTTCTTGAAACTGTGGTGGAAGTGCTTCAATGTCAATGGCAAGCGAATTTCTTGTTAACATCCAAGATCATTCTTCCGACGAGATATCAAGAAAGTAGAAGTTGAATTCTTGGGCCAGGGAATCCAAATGTGACTGAATTTTCACCTAAGTTTTTACGATGACTTTCATTTTCCGGCAAAATTTCATTGAGGCGGTGAAAGGATGAGAAGTTGTTCAACTGAAGCCGGCGTTTCCATAACTGTATTTTTTCAGGAATGCATAATATTGGAGTTTTTGCCTTGGAGCTTTAAATTCAAACAGTTCAAAGCTTCAAAGAAATCACAAAGATATGCCAACGAGACGATAACATAAGCTTGATTTTGCTCCTTACAACACAGCAAACTCCTTATTTCACCTCCAACCTCACGGTTCCGCAGAGGTTTGAGCCGACAGTTGGCAATTACCAGCGCTTTTGAACGATTGACTTGGTGCGACAATCACTTGGAGATATTCGAAAAATGTTTATTTCACAAAATTGTAATATTCGATTTAAAAAAAAAACATAATTTGAAAATCACTTCACGCCCCCCTAGGCGGGGGGAGGGGCACGCCCCCCAGGTTGGAAACCCCTGCTCTAGAGAGTGAAATAAAAGTGGTATTTATTATCAGTTTCTATTTATTGTAGTCGCCGCCAGTGCGAAGCGCTAACGCATCGACAGTAAACGGATAAAGGGTAAAAACATAAAAGATAGGAGAAAAAGTTCAGAAACTGGGAAAGAAGCAATACAAGAGTAACATTCGAGGATCTAGAACAGCAAACAAAAAAATACATTACTTCAGTCACTCGTACATTCAATCAAAAAATCAATCAACCATTCATTCAACCACATGTTCAATCAATCAATCAATCAATCAATCAATCAATCAATCAATCAAACGCAAATAGAAAAGAACTCAATATATATACGTTATTTTATGTTCGACCCTGACTATTATGTGTCAGAAAACTGTATCATAATGAGGCTCATTATAACACTATTTTTAGCCTACTTTTCACATTTTGCAAAAATGAGGAAAAAGTAGACTTATGAGATCGATCCGGGAAAATGTGTGTCTGTCTGTCTGTCTGTCTGTCTGTCTGTCCTTCTGTCTTTCTGTCTGTCTGCTGTCTGTCTGTCTGGCTGTGTGTGTGTGTCCCCCTATCAACTCCTAAACGGCTACAGCAATCAAAACCAAATTCAGTATGAGTAAAGATGTGCACCGGAATATCTCAAGTCCATATTTGAAAATTATGTCAGTGCTACCAACTGCTGAAAACACGCACTAGAAATTTGAGCTCCATGTTGGATATCTCGCAAGGTATGCATGGGAGCTATTCCAAAATTGGTACACATGCAGATAATACTATTTCAGTTTAATTTCCTGGAGGCCAACAATGACAGTGTTGCCAAAATAATTTTAAGCCTTCTGATAGGTCCAATGTTTAAATGTATATAACATCTACACTATCAATTGGATTTCAACCAAATTTTGTTTGTAATGTCTGTACATAAACAGATATGATTGAGCGTATTCTTAAGAGCCACCAGGGCTGCCAACTGTAAATAATTGCTCTCTCTATTTTTTTAAATCCAAATACCAATATATCAGAAAGTATGCAAGCCAACAGCTTTAAACTATGCACACGTATATTCTGATATTTTAGATTAATTTGGAGTAACTTATATACGTCAGTTCTACCAACATGATTATAAGCCTGCTGATAGTACCAATTTTTAAATACATGTAACTTCTATACTATCAGTTCGATTTCAACCAAATTTCGTATGTGCTATGTGTACCGTAACAGATATGACTATAAGTATTGTTAAGAGCAATCAGGGCTGCCAACTGTTAATACATGCTGTCTATATTTTTTTACCCTATTATCAATATATCAGAAAGTACGCAAGCCAACAGCTCTATACTTTGCACACGTATAGCACCTGACATTGTAGATTAATTTGGAGTAATTAATACAAGGCAGTGCTGCCAACAGATTCTATGCCTGCTGATATGTCCAATTTTAAAATACATGTAACTTCTATACTAACAAATGGATTTCATCCAAAATTGGCACAACAAGATATCATATTATTTCAGATTATTTCTGACCAGCACACGCTTGGTATTGTTGGCAACATGCTTTTACGCGTGCTGATAGATCCAGTGTCTAACTGCATGTAACGTTCATTGAACTTCAACCTAATTTTGTATTCTGTACCTTAAGAGATGGAACTAAGAATATATTCAGTCACCAGGGTTGCCAACTGTAGTGCTCTATTAGGCTACATTATACCAGGTATATTTTGAACTAATTTGATATTTCGATATTACCAACTTAATTTTGTCATTATTCTAGATAGGTTCATATACTGTAGAATAATCATTGGCATGAAAAGTAGGCTGCATAGTTCTTCACGGAACTTCTTGTTCATTATGAAACAGTTTCTCCCACCAATCAGAGCCCAAGAAACAGTTGTGTGACCAATTCGATAAGGATACCTTCGCGCATGCGCTCAAAATCCAACATGTCTATATAAATTACCGAAAGTGCACCGTCCATATGTTCGCGTAAATAAACTGGTGAATATGGGACAAGAAATAGCACTGTACTTTAAAATCCCCAAATCCAATTTCTACACAGCGCGTTGTTTTGAAACGACTTCGGTGACAGTTTTACTGAATACTGGTGCACAATCTGAACATATGGTATTGAAGCACACAGAGCGCATGCGTCGGTTGGCCAGAGAGCTTGGAAAACAGAGATATACTACCCAGCGCAGCACCCGATCACAACATTCTAGTGACTGAACAGATATTTATGAATATTTATGTTAAAACATATAATAAAGTTATAATTATCGTCGAACATAAACAGTCGTATGCAACTCGCCTATAATGGTAATTAAGACACTCGTATGGAAATTATAAAACTCGCATGCGCTCGTTTTATAAACATACTTGTGTCTTAATTATAGCCATTATAGGCTCGTTGCATAATGTACCATTATGTTCTACGAAGTCGATATGTAAATATTATATGTCAGAAAACTGTATCTTAATGGGTGTCATCAAAGTACTACTTTTCATTATAACATAGTTTTTTCCACGACTTGTCAGCCACCTATCGTAAAATAGATTTAGTAATTCAGAAGCCTTCCTCCGCGAGCTTGCACAACAACTGACCAAAGTTCATTTGTTGAAACGACTCCCGCGCCATCTATTTCTTCTTTCCCAGCGTATTTACCGCGTCCGCTTGCTTGGTTGTTGTTCGCCACTTCTTCCTGTCAAGGGATTCTTCAGGTTTGAGTTAGAACACGAGTAGGTCTTCACTGATTCTGTCCATCCGTCGTTTCTTTGGGTGCCCACGGGTTCGATGCCCTCCTGGACCGTATCGAAGGGCCGTTTTTATCACAGAGTTCTCATCACTTCTAGTGACATGCCCATACCAGCCGTACCCCCATTTTGTCTTTAATTGTTGCAACTCCCGCCATCTATTGTCAAGTGGATATTCTAATTCAGTCACCATCCCGGGCGTGCTCACAACGGACCGATTTATGCAGATGGTGTAAGACCTTTTTGTCAGCCGAGCCGGTGTTTGTTGATTCCACTCTTTATGAGATGACTGACGTAATGGAGTCGTACATTAACTTTTTCCCCTCATACAGGGACTATTCCAAGAAATAAATGAATGCGTCTTTAACCATTGATGATGATGATGATGATGATAATTGTGGTTTTAAGGGGCCTAAAATCTAGGTTATCGGCCCCTAATGGTTTGGGTGATCGTGAAGATGATAATGGAATGTAAACCAAAACTAAGTACTTATTTATATACTAGAAGAAGAAATGGAAAACAAAAGGAGAATAAGGCAAATCAAGGACAGAAGGAAAAGAAATGCCCTCAACCCTCGAAGAATGCGGATTGAGGGACTTGGAAGGAAGGAGAGCCATGAAAGACAGTTAGGGAAGTGAAAGAGGAGAGGGTCCGCCCCAAAGGTAATGTAAAAAAGGGAGAAAACCGGACCCAGCTCAGGAATCCCTCGGGTTCGCCAACTCCCGAACTCACCAGCCGTGAGCCCTTGAGGGTGTAGCACTATCCAGGCTGCACCAGAAGTGGTGGGGATACATACACCCTGCCTACTTGAGGGCCTTGAGCAGAAGGCAGGAGATAACAGGAAAAGAAAAAGAAGGCTGACCCCTCGCAGAAGGAGGGTATCAGAAAAGATGAGTCAACGGCCAATTAAGGCGGGGAAGGAAGGGACTCCCTAGGCCTCGGATACCCTAATACCGTCGGGCTCGGAAGAGAACAAGAGTTGACCAAGTGAGGTCGACAGGAAAGAAGACGGAGAGGAGCGCGGCACAAGTAAGTGGAAGCAATGACAGACTCAGCTGGGGCGCCATGGTGGCCAACCCACGTCCCACTACATGTGATCCCCTGGGGGGTTTAACCATTGAGAACTGGCGTGAAAAAATATAACACGAGGACTGGCGCCGGGTCATTTTGACCCATAGTGTGTCACTCCCTTTTTGTCGTAGTCGTACGGATTTTAATAAAGTAATATTACACCTGCTGTCTTCCTATGAACTATTCCCAATATAAAATAAGGTTTATTTATATTCTTTCAAATTTAACTTGCAGAAAAATGACAAAAAAAATCGTAACAGTATAAATGGCCTTGACAGTGGCGGTAAAGCAGTCATCTTAATTTTTTGAACAAAGGAGCTGATGACCAAAGTGTCCCTAGACCCTAAACATGGATCAACAAGAACGTGATTGTGTTGCACGAAACAAGTTGGATTTTCTCTTGACCCGACCGTAAATAACTTGAGTGTTCCTAAAGCTATTGACATGTTTCTTTTGCAGAATGAAGTTCAAGACTAGGAAGGAAGGTGCAGTAAGCGACAGGAAATAAGGGCGGACCAAAACGAAAATATAGAACATTATTTAAGCATCGGGTCAAAAATACCCCATGCGCCAGTACTCGTGAGTTAAAATGAATTTACAACAATAATGTGTGTGCGTGCATTCTGAACAAAAAAAAAACTCCTCTCGGCACGCCGGAAGGCGGAGGTAGATTTCACCGGACAAACTTGGGGATAGGCGACAATAGGCCGAATATGCAGGTTTTCGTAGAAGGATCAGACCTCATTTATTGCGAGAAGGTATTTTATAATTGGAGCTTAATTAACTTTGTTTTTCGACATTTTATGCATATTTTAAACATTTTGTCTTATGGGAACGGTAGGCTAACCTTCTTGTCATTTGGGGTACATTTTTATACTTGTGATCACACTGTCCTTATGCAAGGTTTCGACACTGATGTGTAACTATGTAACGGTCTGTTACTTCTTCACGAAAAATTATATTTCCCGCAGAGATTTTGGTTGGTTCCTCAGTTTAGGGGTTGCGACAACGCGGTCATGTAACCCCGTGTACTTTGGGTGAGTGTAGTATCTGTCTGATAAACGGTGTGAATTGTGATGGCTGTATTAGTCTGTAATTCAGGGAAGGACTGCACACGGTCAATTTCAAGCAGTAGTTCCTAATGTTGCTACCAGATACTACCGTCAATGACACCTAGCTGTGAACTTGGTTACTAGATGCCACCACAACCAGCAACTCGCAACGATCGTTGGAACTTCCCCTCCAAATGAAAGCATACTGAGGGATTTTTAGCGCTCTTGGAAAATCCGACGACTTCGGCCGGCTTTGAACCCGCGACCTTGGGCATAGAAGTTCAGCTTGCTACCAGTTACGTCACCGAAGCCGCTTCACACTTAGTCAGATGGAAATCTGAATCTGATCTCGTGCAAGTGCGTTGTCTTGGCAACGTCTGATGGCTCATCCCTCATCAATTTAGTAGTGTTGCCATGGCAACCTCTGATAGCTCTTGACATTTTCTTATAATTCCGAAATCATTTTTCTCATCCCTTGGCGTAATGGTGGGTCATATCAAAATTTTTTTCAGACAAAAGTTTTAGGTAATTATTAGGGGAATATTGTCCATTTCGTACGGTTTTGATATTGTGCCAATTAAGACAGATATGATTAATGTTTCCCGAAAAACCCACTTTTTCCCACCCTCGTGGTCAATGGTTGGTGCTATAAAAAAACTTTTCAAACATAAATGTTTGGGCTTTATCCGACACATAGTATGAACTTTGAACAGATTCGATATTTCACTTATTAAGAGAGTTATAGCAATATTTCACTTTTTCGAAGAAAGACCCCCATTTTCACCCCCTTCGACCGATTTAGCCAAGTAACGAACTCGACCGAGATGTTATAGGTATACATATTCGGTAAAAAAAATCAAAGTGATTGGTGCAAAATTACGGCAGTTATCGTGTCCACAAGAAACTGATATACATATATACATATATATAT
Source organism: Meconema thalassinum (assembly GCA_946902985.2). Classification (NCBI taxonomy): domain Eukaryota; kingdom Metazoa; phylum Arthropoda; class Insecta; order Orthoptera; family Tettigoniidae; genus Meconema; species Meconema thalassinum. The sequence continues at coordinate 225,904,974 of OX336395.1, read as the reverse complement.
AGTCTATATATTCATATATATATATATATATACATACATAAATTATATGTAAACTTTTGAATTGACGGTGGTTTTGGGGTCTAGGGGATGTGAAACGCGAAGATATGTCGAAATTTTCCGAAAGTCGAAACATGGTACCAATTGCAATATTTAGCTTTCTAATGAAATCTACCAAAAAATACAGAAATCGTTAACTGTCAAAAATATTCAAGAAACAAGAGCCTTTGAACGTCCACGGATATTACCACTAAACACAACGAGAACATCGCTACCGCTGCTCCAAAAGATGGGAGGCTAGATTTCCCGTTTAGCGGCTTCGGTGCCGTGGTTGGTAGCATGCTGAGCTTCTATGCCCAAGATCACGGGTTCAAACCCGGACAAAGTCGTCGGATTTTTTAAGAGCGTTAAAAATCCCTCAGTATGCCTCCAGTAAAGCCGGGGGTCCCATGTCATAGATTTATGGCATGAAAATGAACCTTCCACTAATTACACTTGTGGAAGCTAAAATTTGTAGGTTAGTTTGATAATGCTCTATTAGTTCCAACGTTCACCACCGGGTGCTGACTACGATGGCATCTAGTAGCCACGTCTGCAGCTAGGGGTCATGGACGGTAGCATTTGGTAGCAAAAGTAAGAACTATTTGAAAACATTAATCGTCTGTAGTCCTTCTACCTGAATTACAGATAACACTCACAATTAACATCCCCCAGGGGCTCACATCTATTGGGACGTGGGTTGGCCACCATGGCGCCCCAGCTGAGTCCGGCATTGCTTCCACTTACTTGTGCCGGGCTCCTCTCTGTCTTCTTTCCTGTCGACCTCACTTGGTCAACTCTTGTTCTCTTCCGACCCCGACGGTATTAGGGTATCCGAGGCCTAGGGAGTCTTCCTTTCCCACCTTTATTGGCCCTTGTCTCATCTTTCCTGATACCCTCCTTGTGCGAGGGGTCAGCCTTCTTTTTCTTTTCCTTTTATCTCCTGCCTTCTGCTCAAGGCCCTCAAGGAGGCCAGTTGTATGTAGCCCCACCACTTCTGGTGCACCCTGGATATTGCTACACCCTCAGGAGCTCACGGCTGGTGAGTTCGGGAGTTGGCGACCCCGAGGGATTCCTGAGCTGGGTCCGGTTTCCCCTTTTGTCACTTACCTGTGGGTTGGACCCTCTTCTCTTTCACTTTCCTATCTGCCTTTCATGGCTCTCTTTCCTTCCAAGTCCCTCAATCCACATTTTTCGAGGGTTGAGGGCATTTCTTTTCCTCCCGTCCTTTATTTGCCTTATTCTCCTTTCGTTTTCCCTTTCTTCTAGTATGTAGGTTAGTAGTTAGTTTTAGTTTTAAGTTTGCATTTTCATTTTCACGATCACTCACAACATCAGGGGCCGATAACCTAGGCCTAGATGTTAGGCCCCTTAAAACAACAATTATCATCATCATCATCATCATCACAATTAACACCGGTTATCAGACAAATTCTACATCCAAAGTACTCGGGGCTACAAGACTGCGTTGTCGCAGCCCCGAAACTGAGGAACCAACCAACCCGAGTTCCCGTCAGATAATGTACGAATACAAAAAGAATTACACTATGCGTCAGCGAAATTAAAATTATTCAGTCCTTTGTTCAAGCCACGCGTCAGATGGTTCAACTATCCCTTTATACATCACTAGCAACCCGTCCCGGCTTCGCCCGGGAAAAGTTATGAATTCATTAAGTGATAAGCGCTTTTCTTTTTTCGATGCCAATGAACAACGACCTGCATCCGTTTTACGTCTCGACATGTCAAGAGTCTTTGGCATTTTTCAGCATTTAAAATGATACAAAGTCTAGTCTTTCAGACTGACTGTCCCTTTTTATACTACAAGTTCACCTATGTGACTTTCGAAAACCTGTTAAGTACAAAACGAACATGGCGGCCAAGCGAAGTTGAAACATTTTAATGGTTGTTTCATGCGATTTAATCATCCGAGCGCAGTGATACTTGGTACAGTAAATGTATACACACATTTAAATCACTGGCATCTAATTTAATTCAAGTATTTTCATAATCTTAAGATGGTGACTGTGCGAAATTTTAAAATTATATTTTTATGTTTTGTGTTCTAATCATGCGATCGAAGTGAAAGTTTGAATAATGGACCTAAGCAATTTATTTATTTATTTATTTATTTATTTATTTATTTATTTATCGTATGGCTTTTAGTGCCGGGAGTGTCCGAGTCTGTAGCTGCTTCCAGCGGATACCCTAAAGGGTGAGCTACAAGTTCCGTTCAATTTCAAGTAGTTCCAACTTTCGCCACCAGATATCAATGATACCTAGTGGCGAACGTTGGAACTTTGATAGAGCGTTCTGACGAAATCTAACCTAACAAATTTTGCTTTACACAAGTTTAGTCTGTGAAAGGATCTTTTACATGCCATAAATCTATGACATGGGACCGCCGGCTTTACTTCCCCTCCGAAGGAAGGCATACTGAAGGATTTTTAACGCTCTTAAAAAATCCGACGATCGGCCGGGTTTGAACCCGCTATCTTGGGCATAGCAGTTCAGCATGCTACCGACTACGCCACCGAAGCCGCTACCTAAGCAATAATCTTCATCTAATGGTAGATAACTTTATGGCCTACGCCCTACGCGTATAACAATCCAACATGGCGATCCTTTTTACATAGGAGGGAGAATTTCTAATAGAGAAGACAAATAGGCTATATGAAAATAGGCTATAAAGTTCTTCAAGGAACTACTTGTTTATCCTCTTAATTTAGGTGTTTTGAGATATTTCCGCTAGGATTCAGGACGCGGGAGAAAGGCACACGCACATAATGACTGGAGGTTGATTATGCACACATTACAGTAAGCTATGAACAGAATAAATTCGGTAATTTATGTGAGTTCGTCAACAAGGAGTGGGTCACGCAAGATAATCTTGCATTCCACATTCCGGCGACTGGCGCACACTGTAGCTTTCTGTCTAATGCCGACACATATGGAAACCTTTAATATCTCAAAAAGTACGGTAATCGTCGGATTCGCAACAAAATAAACACATCACTGAACTTGTCTCGTGATTCTTAGCTGTTCTAGTGGGTGAAATCAGTATAGTCACATTAAAAAAAAACAAAGTTGCTACCGGTTTCTCGGTAAACACGTATGTGTTGAGGACGAAATGGACCAAGTTGTATGAGCCCCGTAATGCAATTAAAGAATTTGAAAACAGAATGCCGATATCTTAAACGGTTCCGTTGATATTTGAGGTGGCCGTCTTAGCTGAATCACCCTGTTTATATAATATATATAGTACTAGCAACCCGACCCAGCTTCACCCGGGAACAGTTATGAATGCATTACGTGATAAGCGCTTTTCTTTCCAATGTTAAAGAACAACGACCAATATCCGTTTTACGTCTCGGCATGATGGGTTAAAATCACTGACTAGACTATTAATTATATCATCATGGAGGTGCATGTGGAACGAATTCTTGTCAGGTGTAATTTAAGGATGGCGAGGTGCATGAAACACAAATCCCCGTTCCGGCCAATCTTAATAACTCGACTGTGTATTGCGGAACGAAAAGTTCACAGGCGAAATAAAGAAAAGACGAGTTGCACTTCCAGGGAAACTCCAAACACAACTACCTTCTCTGGAGTCTTAACTCAACATAACTCGACAGTTTGCTGCAGGCTGTATCTGGGGTAATAGGCTCGCCCGCTAGCTAGACTGTAACTGTAACTGTCGCCTCAGTAATTGAATGGAGATTGTTGGAAGAAATGAAAACGTAAAAATACTTTTAGTGGGCGATATATCGAAGATAGAGATATGTTCTCCCGGACTTATTTGTAGATCTTTTCGTGCTGAACAATTCTTACACTCATAGTATATAGTGTATATATTATATATATTTTAACGGTTCAACGCCACAGTCACAATGGGAAGATGCCGCCAATCCCCATCGGTGGAGGTTCTCTGCACAAATGCCATGGCCAGTGTCTTCCAAACACGTCGCAGTAGTTCCATGCCAACTGGTCTAACGAGAGCCTGGTAGTCCTCACTAGTCCACATTCCAGACCATTTTCTATTCATGTTGAAATTCTTTGCTTGCAACGATTCTGCCAGTGTGAAGGGTGGCCGCCAGGATTTTAATCGGCTCTTTCTAAGTACAGGTACAGTACATCCGAGTGGATTAGAAGCTATCGTAATGTAGGCACAGTGCGGTCGTGAATGATTTTCACCTTTTTCGAGAATTGAAGGTACGGTTGAGCGGCAACGCCTCGCCAAAAAGGAAAAACTTCAGGAGACTGTCCGGACGTATCCACCTCAGTGGCGGCAGAATTCTTTGCCGAGGGCATTGGAAAGCTGGTGTAACGATACGACAAATGTTTCAATCGTGTTGGCGATTATGTTGAGAATTAAGAATAAAACAACATTTAGTAGTAAAATCAGTTTGGTATGTCAATCTGTGATTTTATACAGTCCATCGGAACTTGAATAAAGACAGTCCTCGTATCTATACGTAGTTCGACTAAGAACTTGATCTGTACAGCTTCCATTAGGCCTAAATCCTGCTTGTTCAATGGGAGTGACTTCAGGGATCGCTGGACCAATTCTGTTAAGGATAAGTCTTTATAAAAGCTTGTAACCGTGAATTAGGCAACAGTGTAATAAGAAATACAAAGCTTTCTGTAAACATACACTACATATTAATTATTATTAATTATTATTGAGGCCGGCGATCTTCCAAGACGAAAACACGGAAGGCCAAGGCTGAGCATCTTAAAACTATCACCTCTTCATCAGCCCGTCAATAAGAAAGCGATAGGATGCGTGAATCACCTGCTGTGACCTAGGTTGCTGGATTGAATGCTGGCACAGCCAGTTGGCATTTGAGGGATTTGTTTAAGTAGATTTACTGGCACGTTGACGATTCCCTTCGAGGCTAAATTCCGGCATCCCGGCGTCTCTAACAGCCGCAGTAGTTAAAAAGTGTCGTAAAACCAATATCTTTACTATTATTATTATTATTATTATTATTATTATTATCTTAATAAGCAGGTAAACTATGATAAGTCAGCTTGAAAGAAATATTATTCAGGTGTAATTGGAGCACACATGGATTCATTGCAATTACTTGCAAATCAATTCCAGGTTATGAGACAAGATACCCAGGTCAAAAAGTGGTTAATAATGGAATGAAAAATAATTGAAAAGTGGATCGATCCTTATGAGAAAAACTTACAACCATTTGTGTATCATAGTAATAATAGGACCTGGGAGAAATAAGTTAAAGGAATAACCCTCGGCAGACTACGTGATAACATTCATTTACGGTGTTTGGTTTTCGCTGATGATCTCGCAATCTTGCCCAATAACAGACAGGAAGCGATTGCCTCCACGGAAAACTTCACGAAATTGCATCCAGAACACGACTCCAGATCTCATACCAGAAAACACACTACATGGAGGGATCGCATCGGCACCTAGATGGACTACCAATGACAACCAAATTTGGAAATACAGTATATCTCAAGTGTCTCAATTCAAATACCTGGGAGAAGTCATCCAGCCTTCCGGACTGAATCGTGAAGCAAACAAAGAGAGGATCTCTAAACTGCAAAAAGCTTACAGACTCACTTGGAAAAGATATAATCAATATCCGGAAATGCAAAATTACGGCAACACAGTACTGTAATTAAGCATCCAGATCATTACTTAAAGATGTGGAAAAGCAAGAAAGGAAAATCCTAAGAAAATGCTTTGAACCAGTCTGTACAGGGGAATCAGGCTGAAAAGAAAATCCCAAGACTTATACCAGCACTCGGAGAAAATATCAGACACATTTACGAAAAGACGATTGCAATTTTACGGGTATATCCTCAGGATGGGCAATCAGAGACTGACCAAAAGATTCTTTGCCTTGCCCTGTCAATGAAAGTTAAAAAGACCTGGCTGCTTGAAGTAGGAGATCTTGAGGAAATAGGCATCACAGGTGACATTGTACTAGACAGAGCCAAGTTCAGAGAATTAGTCGATAATCACCGCTTTGCAGACCATCCACCAACAAAACCTGGTCAGAAGATCGCAAGAGAAGCCACAGCGAGAAGATGAAGAGATTTTGGGAGAAGAGAAAGGCAATGCCATCAGCTAAATAAGTTCAATGGCACTCCTTAGTCGGGCATGACGAACACATAAGAAAGAAGAGACTGTCTGTAAAAGCCGCAAGGAACGTAAACCAATACCTTGACTTCTTTCTTCGTCATGCCCGACTAAGGTACCGTAATTTTGCCCCGAAGGGGATATTTAACGTGCCAGTAAATTTACCGACACAGCTCCCTCAAATGCTAACTGACTGCGCCAGAATTCGATCCTGCAACCTTGGGCACAGCTGGCTCGAGACTTGACAGTGTTGACAACTAAAAGGGCATCACGTAGCTTATCCTTCTTCTCCATCTACTTCCTCAAGTCGTCAGTAGTTTGTTATAGTTCGTCCACTCAGCCTCGTGAGGCAAACCTGCGTAAAAATATGTTCGTTTCCCTCCCCTCCAGGAAACTCTTAGACCAGAAGAATGCTAGCCACTACACCACGAGATGTAGGATTGAGACTATTGCAGGTTAATAACGCGTGCAGCTATCCCGGCAGTGGAGGGTCCTTATTCCACGAGGCCAGAGAAGGTCACACACAGTGTGTATTGATTAGGGATGTCTGGCGCGACGTGAACACCCGCACTCTAGCGGACCGCATCGGCATTACCGAGAAGCGCGCAACATCCAACATTCTCAGTATTTGATGACACGACAATCCCCAGGTAAATCATTTCAAATACTTAAGGGAAATCATACAATCATCGTGTAGCAAACAAACAGAGAATATCTACATTACTAAAAGCCTGTAGAATCACAAATAATCAATATCTCGGAACGCGAAATTAAAAAACTAGGCTATATATGATAATGATAATTGTTGTTTTAAGGGGCCTAACATCAAGGTTATCGGCCCATAATATTCTGGCTGATAACGAAATCTAATGGAGATTGAAAATACTGACAAAAGATTAAAAAATACACACAAAATGTAATTTAGAAATGGAAAAACTGACAAAATGGAATTTAGATGGAAAACACTCAGAAAAGTAATTTGGAATGAAAATACGTACAAAATGCAGGTTAAGTAAAAAAAAAAAAAACAAAGTGCAATTTAGATTCAAAATACTCACAAAAGGCAATTTGGATTGACAATACAGTGGAACATGGATAATTCGAACCTCAAGGGACCAGTAAAGAAAACGAATTATCCAAAAATTCGAATTAAAAAAGTTTTTTGAAAAGGGTGGAGAAAATATATTGTATTACGTTTACGTTCAACAAAGCAGATTAACAGACAACAGTACTTTATAAAGACTGTATCGTGAATAATCTCAAAAGTTTCAAATGATAAAAGAAAACCAAAATGTACTATTCACTTATTTAAAAACAGTATTAATCCAGCAATCTAGTTAATTATTAGGGAAATCTATTGTTTTTCAAAATAGTTTGAGATTTTTACCTGTTTCCTACAATTAAGTCTCTCAGCCATCAGAAAAGAATCTAACAAATTTAAGGAACGGAAAACAGAATTACTTACGTCATTTCTACTTTAAACAAACCGCCTTAGTTCTGTGATGTGGTTTGTTGCTTGGGCTGCACTCGGAACAGTTTTTTCGGGAATTGTCCCAACTGTTTGGCTTCCGATCGGTTTTTTACACTAAAATTTTCGAATTATCCAAAATATAATTCGAATTAACCACGATTTTTTTTTAGCATTGAGTGTATATAAAATGTTAGGGACCGAGAGAAAAATTCGAATTGAAGAAGATTTCGAATTATGGATGTTCGAATTAGCCACGTTCCACTGTACTTTCAAAATGTAATTTAGATTCAAAATACTCACAAAATCCAATTGAGAATCAAAATACTTACAAAATACTCAACCTAAAAAATGTAGTTTAAATTGAGAACACTTGCAAAATGCAATTAAAGTTCTAAATACGCACAAAATGCCACCCCTACATTCAAAGACTTACTAAAAAGCAATTTAGATTGTCAATCGTTATAAAATGCAATTTAGACTGAAAATACTCGCAAAATCCAGTGTAGAGTCAAAATATTCACAAACTGGAACTTAGACACATGGGGAACCAATTCATAAAACAATGCGGGAATGTTAATGTGGAAAAGGAAATATAATGAAAAGAAAAGGGTTGGACCCCTCGAAGAATGAGGGATCAGGAAAGATGAGAGAAAGGCCAATTAAGGCGGAAAAGGAAGAGACTCCCTAGGTCTCGGATACCCTAATACCGTTGAGGTCGGAAAAGAACAAGAGTTGACCAAGAGAGATCGACAGGAAATAAGACGGAGAGGTGCCCGGTACAAGTAAGAGGAAGTAATGCCGGAATCAGCTGGGGTCCCGTGGTCGCCAACCCTTGTCCCTCAAGTTGTGAGCCCCTGGGGAATCGACTTATACCAACATTCCGAGAAAAAATCAGACACTGTTTAAAAAGGAAGATAATAATAATAATAATAATAATAATAATAATAATAATAATAATAATAATAATAATAATAATAATATCGTATGGCCTCGGAGGACGGGTGCAAGCTTTGTTATTTGACACCCAAAGGGTAGCTTGCATGTCGAATTTTGTTGATCCTTGAAGCACTATGAATGTCAAGGAGATTAGATATCTACGCTCCTTGAACACTATATCACTTTCTAGTTGAGAAATGAGGAACTGTGTGTTGACGGAAAATCCCAGGATTAATTTTGCCATTATGAACACGGCCTACTGAATTCAAATGGGTTCTTTGACATGCCAACATCGTATGGCATGCGTGTCGTAAGTTTTGTCGCCTTTCATAAATCAGTTAACACGGCCAGGAGCGAACCTGCAAGCTTGGGATTATTAGACCGATGCGGTGACCACTCACCCACCGTGGCAAGCAAAAAAAAAAAAAAGAAAGACTTACTAAAAGGATATTTAAGATCGATTCACACTATACATTTCCATCACATATCCATACATGAATGTTTACTGTATTTTAAATGTGGTGAGCATTTTGCAAGTATTTTGAACCTCAATTGCATTTTTTAAGTATTCCGACTCTACATTGCATTTTGTACGTATTTTGTACGCATTTTATGCGTATTTTTCAATCAATTCCTTTTGTGAATCTTTTCGTTCTAAATTCTCTTTAGTAAGAACATTTGGTGAGTTGTTTCAATCCGAGTTCCATTTTGTGAGTATTTTCAGTCTCACTTAATTTTTGTTATGGTTTCCGTCTCATTGTCATTTTTACTATCACCCAGATCATTAGGGGCCGATAACCTAGATGTTAGGTTGGTTGGTTGGTTCTTAAGTTTAGGGGCTGCGACAACGTGGTCATGTAGCCCCGTGTACTTTGGGTGTGTGTAGAATCTGTCTGATAACCGGTGTTAATTGTGATGGCTGTATTAGTGTGTGTTATCTGTTGTTTTTTTTAAATTTAAGTACAGACTGCAACTTAGAATTTTTCAAATAGTTCCTACTTTTGCCGCCAAACGCCACCGTCAACGACTACTAAGTCTAGTTCAGAAATTAGCTACTAGACGTCACCACAGTCGACTCTAGGCAACGAACGTAGAAACCTAAGAGCGTTGTTGCAATTCTTAACCTATCCAATTTAGCTTCACACAGGTGTAATTAGTGGAAGGTTCTTTAACATGCCATAAATCTATGACGTGGGACCGCCGGCTTTACTTCCGCTCCGAAGGAAGGCATACTGAGGGATTTTAACGCTCTTAAAAAATCCGATGGCTTCGGCCGGGTTTGAACCCGCGATCTTGGGCATAGAAGCTCAGCATGCTACCAACTAGGCCACCGAAGCCGCTTCTAGATGTTAGACCCCTTAAAACAACAATTATCATCATGTATTTTAGATGAGTAGGCTACATGCACACTACACATTGCGTTTCCCGACAGGATGGTTTCGCAGCAATATTTCGGGACCTATGCGGACATGTATTGGCAACCACTTCCAAACTGTTTCTAGGCGTGTTATGGCGCTCCATCTGATTTTAACCCGGGTTAGGTTTGGTTACAGTTTGCGGTTACACTCGCCGAAACCAAATAGTGAATTCGAGAAACATGCGTTAGTAAATCTATCGGGATTTCAAAATGAACAATATTCCATCGCAACCTACAGTAATTTATGTCTTATATTCATATTTTCAACATCGCCTGAAACAGTACCTCATGGAATTTACCTAAACATAAGATATACGGCAAAATAAGCAAGTTGACGTGATATCCATCATCATCACCATCATCATACCGGGTGAGTTAGCCGAGGTCGTTACGGCATGACTAATGGAAGTCGCTCACATCCGGGAGGCAAGGAGGTTTGAATCCCCCCGCCGGCAACCTTGAAGATGGTCTTCTGTGGTTTCCCATCTTCCTTCCAGGCAAATGCCGGGGTTGGTCCCTAACTATAGGCCACAGCCGCTACCTTCCAACTCCTCGACCTTCCCTTCCAACTTTCCTCCCCAACGGTACTTGTAGCTCACCCATTGGGTGTCCGTCTCGAAGCAGCTACAAAACTGGCGAGCCGAACATGTCCTCGGACACTCCCGGCACTAAAGGCCATACGCTAAAAAAATCATCATCATCATCAGTGAACCGGGTGAGTTAGCCGTGGTTGTTACGGCGTGGCTGCAGGCAATCGCTCACATCCGAGAGGCGAGAATGTTCGATGCCCCTACCGGCAACCTTGAAGATGGTTTTCTGTGGTTTCCCATCTTCCTTCCAGGCAAATGCCGGTGTTCATCCCTAACTATAGGCCACAACCGCTACCTTCCAATTCCTCGTCCTTACATTCACACTTTCCTCCCCAGACAACACTCCACACGCGACGGTGCTTGTAGCTCACCCCATGGGTGTCCGCATAGAAGCAGCTACTAACTCTGGCGAGACGAACATGCCCTTGGACACCCCCAACACTAAAAGCCATACGCAATATATATATATATATATATATATCTGCCTGATGGCAGGTTTCCTCATGGTCGGTCTTCAGCAGCACGTTTCATCAGCTCATAAGATTTATCAATCTTGATGGAGTCCAGCATCTGAAACCTTCTTCTTCCTCTTCGGATTTTCCCTTGGACTGTCCCTGTCCCTTCTAATGCACTTTTCACCAAACCATCTTCACTTATGCGGTGCCCAATCCAATTCATTTTTTATCCTTATCTTCTTTAAAATCATTCTTTCTTCTCCTACTTTCTTCTCCTATCTCTTCTAAGTGGTTCTTGCCACGGTGGGCGAGTGGTCAACGTGCCAGTCTACTAACCCCAAGCTTGAATGTTCGCTCCTGGCCGTGGTAAGTGATTTTTGAAAGGCAGCAAAAATTACGACACCGTGTCATGTGATGTTGGCATGTCAAAGAACCCATTTGAATTCAGTAGTGGTGCTCATAACGGCAAAATTAATCTCGGGAGTTTCCGCCTACACAAAGTTCCTCATTTCTCTACTAGAAAGCGCTATAGTGTTCAAGGAGCTTAGATATCTAACCTCCTTGACTTTCATAGTGCTTCAAGGAACAACGAAATTGGACATGCAAGCTACCCTTTTGGTGTCAAATAACAAAGCTTGCACCCGGTACACGAGGCCATACATTATTATTATTATTTTCTAACTGGAAAAAAATGTATCATCAACTGTTAGCTCTAGGAATAGAGTAACATGTTCTCCTTCTGTATTTCTCTCTTTTAACACATCAGGAACCTATTTTCTACGTTTCCTCTTTCTTGTCGTACGCTCCTCCTCGTCTAAAATAATAGCACATAGAACTAAATTTCTTTCTTGACCACATTCTGTCACTAGGCTAAGTCCAAAAAAATTGACGCATATCGTAGTGACAATTGAACGGTTCTGTATTGCGTGAATACAACAACTTATAACGCAAGGGGTATGGAAGGGGAACGGAAAGGTTACGTAATGTGAAACGACCTTTAATCATGCCTCCTCATTAAAGACAAGAATTACTGGATAGTAGAACTTGATGATGATGATGACAAACATTGTTGTTTTTAGGGGCCTAACCTCTAGGTTATGAAAATGAAATGCAAACTGTAACTAAAACTAACTTATATATTGGCAGAAGAAATGGAAAACAAAAGGAGAATAAGGCAAAAAAAGGGCAGGATGAAAAGAAATGCCCTCAACCCTCGAAAAATGCGGATTGAGGGACTTGGAAGGAAGGGGAGCCATGAAAGGCAGATAGGAAAGTGAAAGAGGAGAGGGTCCGCCCCAGAGGTAATGGATAAAAGGGGTAAAACCAGACCCAGCTCAGGAATCCCTCGGGGTTGCCAACTCCCGAACTCACCAGCCGGGAGCCCCTGAGGGTGTAGCAATATACAGGGTGCACCACAAGTGGTGGGGCTACGTACATCCTGCCTCATTGAGGGCCTTGAGCAGAAGGCAGGAGATATCATGAAAAGATGAGACAAGGACCAATTAAGGCGGGAAAGGAAGATACTCCCTAGACCTCGGATACCCTAATACCGTCGGGGTCGGAAAAGAACAAGAGTTGACCAAGTGAGGTCGACAGGAAATAAGACGGAGAGGAGCCCGGCACAAGTAAGTGGAAGCAATGCCGGACTCAGTTGGGGCCCCGTGGTCACAAACCCACGTCCCACCAGATATGAGCCCCTGGGGGGAGTAGAAATTGAAATTGTCCTTCAAGTAACAGGCGAAATTTTATGGGACAGGTTGGTGAAGAAACCTGAGAGCCGCCAATGTATGGAGAGAAGATTTTATATCGAGACTGAAGAGATTTGGGGAAGAGAAGAAAAATAATGCTGAACTGCTGTGCCCAAGATCGCGGGTTCAAATCCGGCCGAAGTCGTCGGAGTTTTTAACAGCGTTAAAATCCCTCAGTATGCCTTCCTTCGGAGGGGAAGTGAAGCCGGCGGTCCCATGTCATAGTTTTATGCCATGTAAAAGATCCTTCCACTAACTAAACTTGTGTGAAGCTAAATTTGTAGCTTAGATTTCGTTGTAACGCTATTTCGAAGTTCCAACGATCACCACTAGGTGTCAGTCATATCTGGTAGCGAAAGTTGGAACTACTTTAAATTGAATGGAACTTGTAGCTCACCCTATGGGTGTTCGCTTAAAGCAGCTAAAGCCTCTGGCAAGCCGAACATGTCCTCGGATACTTCCGGCACTAAAAGCCATACGCTAAATAATAATAATATATGTATGTCTACCCCTTATTATTCCCGTTTTCCAACGGGGTCGGGGATGAGATGCGATGGAAGTATTTGTGGCGATGGTTTTTACGGCCGGATGCCCTTCCTGACGCCAACCTCATGAGAGGAGTTAATGAGAGATGAAATGAATGATGGTGAATGAAACTGGGCAAGGATATGGAAGGAAGCGGCCGTGGCCTGTCAGAAGGTACCGTCCCAGCATTTGCCTGGTGTTGAAAATGGGAAACCACGGAAAACCATTTCAAGGACGGCCGACGGTGGGGCTCGAACCCACGCGTCTACCGAGTCAGCAGAGAGCTTGGCCCCACGGCCTAATGCTGCGCTTTAGCCAGCGTAGCTACTACTGTCGGTACGCTAAATAATAATAATAAATAGTAAAAATAAAAATAATAATAATAATAATAATAATAATAAAAATTACGAGCCTTACAGTAGTCGCATTAGATGTGTAACATCTGACATAGAAGAAACCTCACTTGAAATTGTTGATACACCGGTATTTTATAGTATTATTGGCACAAATATTAATCTATTGTAAAAGGGAGTGTTTTACAGATATTGTAGTTTATAATACGGAACTCATTTAATTAGATGATTTGTAGCTTCCATCAGCACTAGCCTAAATAAAGAACACGATATGGATCAACTAGATTAATAGACGCGACACCGCTCATAACCTTAAATTCCTTATAAACAGGTCCTCTTGATTCACAGACCAACACGTAATTTCATATGGATTCTGTTAAAATGAGTCCTATTGATATGATTCAAAATGATAATCTGGTAGCAAAAATATCTACCCCGTCCAGGATTCGAACCCAAGATCTCTTGATTCACAGTCATACGCATTAATCCCACGGCTATTTCGACTCCGCAAATATTGTGCACAAGATGGTGACTTATTTCCACGTTCCAATAATACTGCATTACGGAATTAAGTTTCATTTATATTTTGCTTGTTTCGATAATGTTCCTGATAGACATTGAGTTTAAAATGCCTTATGCCAATGCAATGCCGACTACTTACAATGTTTGATATTAAGGCATTTTACCATTTATAAATACTGATACGAAGACTTCGAACATGTACCATGTCATTTCTTTAAATCACTTGACACCAGAGTTCGCATGAGCATTTTCCGTTCAGTATGTCATATACATTCCACGTGGCCGAGAGTGCGTCATGGTATCAATTTTCGACACCTCGCGCTGATTGTTTCTCTTACCAGTGCCAGCTGGGTCGATCGATCGAGTTGGCAGTGCGTCTTATACTTCCGTTCGATCCACCACTGCCAACTAGGGCACACTTCCATTCGATCGATCGAGCGGGCAGTGCATACTTCCGTTGTCCACCACTGCCAGCTAGTACACTTCCGTTTGATCGATCGAGCGGGCAGTGCATACTTCCGTTGTCCACCACTGCCAGCTAGTACACTTCCGTTTGATCGATCGAGCGGGCAGTGCATACTTCCGTTTGATCCACCACTGCCAGCTTGATCGTTCCGATCCACTTCCGTCCCCAATTTTCGAAATCACTCCCACAAAACTATCCAGCAACCGAGCGGAAAGATGTTACACATCAATAATAATAATAATAATAATAATAATAATAATAATACCGCAATGGGTATAAGAACCGGTGCAGTGTGTCCGCCCTATCGTGAAGACGATTCAGCATTTTAATTACGCCGTGACATACAATGCATAGGCAACTATTCCTACACATGTGTAAGGCGGTTTATCTAGGCAGCCCCTGAGTTTGACAACAATGCTGGCCCGTTGCTTCGTTCCACGTATGGTTTTATCAACAGTTGGCAGCCCAGGTGGCTCATATCCATCAAAATACACCAAGCGCATACGAAATTTGGTTGAAATCCAATAAACAATTTGGAATTGAGGATTGAACCTATCAGCATGGGTGGAATCATGTTGGCAGAACTGTTACGTATGGCCAATCCGAAAATTAATCTGATTTCTTACAATCTTTGTGTCAATTTTGGAGCAGTTCTCAGTTGTAATATATACAACATCGAGAATAAATTTTAATTGTATTATTTTCAGTATTTGGCAGCACTGACGACAATTATGGCCTTTAAATGTCCTGGTATAGATCTTGACTCATACCAAATTTTGTTTTGACAGCTGCAGCATTTAAGAGTTGATAGGGGACACACACACACTCTCACACACACACACACACAGCTACCCGGGTGATCTCATGTCCAATTTTTCATATTTTTTGTGGAAAAATGTGAAAAGTAGGCTAAAAATATAAATAATAATAATAATGACATTGTTGTTGTTTTAAGACGCGGAAGACCGTATAATAAGTTCATCGCATGGAATTTTCCTGGGATGACCCATTCATTGATCGCTAATATTATTATAAATATTATTATTTATTGCTTGCCACGGTGGGTGAGTGGTTATCGTGTCGGACTACCAACACCAAGCTTGCAGGTTCGCTCCTGGCCGTGATAAGTGATTTTTGAAAGGCGACAAAAATCACGATACGCATGTCATACGACGTTGTCATGTTAAAGAACCTATTTGAATTCAGTAGGCCTTTTTCATAATGGCAAAATTAATCTCGGGATTTTCCGCCAAAACAAAGTTCCTCATTTCTCTACTAGAAAGCGCTATAGTGTCAAGGAGCTTAGATATCTAACCTCCTTGACTTTCATAGCGTTCCAAGGAACGACGAATTTCGACATGCAAGCTGCCCTCAGGGCGTCAATAACAAAACTTTCACCCGGCAACAGAGGCCGTACGATAATATTATGTGGGTTTTAGTCTTTACTCTCTTGACTGGTTTGATGCAGCACTCCAAGTCTCCCTACTCCGAGCAAATCGATCATCTCTACACAGCTACCACACCTTATATCCGTTTAACATATTCTAACCTTGGTCTACCCCTACAGTTCTTATCCTCGATCCTTCCTTCCATAACTAAGCTTCCTATTCCTGGGTGTCTTAGTATGTGAACTACCAACCTATCTCTTCTCTTCATTAGCAGTCACCTGAGATATCTCTCCTTAATACCTCTTCATTTGTTACTGTACCTACCCATCATTCTCCTGTAACACCACATTTCAAACGCTTCAATTCTCCTCTTTTCTGCTGCACCAACAGACCAAGTTTCACTTCCATAGAGCACCACGCTCCAGACAAATGCTTTCAAAAATAACTTCCTAATACGAGGGCGGAAAAAAGTCTTGTCCCCCATCTTTTTTGCCGAAAAGAAATAACCTATATACCGGTAATTACAAATACACTGTACCCATCTGATATTATATGGAGAACATGTGTTCGCATCCCGACAACTCACGGTCTTTCGGGGTATGTTACGTCCCCCCACTGTACGAACACACATTCAGGATTTGATGTCTATCAGGTGACTACTCTACAGAAAAAACAAACATATTCCTAAAGTAACTGAATTTAATTTTAAATCATGGCAAAAACAACAACAAAACACAATTACATTTACATTACCCAACAATGCAAAGCAAAATTTCGAGCACACAGATGATGGTTTTAAAAAGGTCACAAATCCTAACATGAATCGTCTGTGCTCCGCAGCTTAGATCAAAATATGATCTCATTAGGCATGCTGCAACACTCTCTCTTCACTTGTGAGTCCTTGAGTCAGTGTTGGTGTCTCATTACACTCAAATCTAACCTTGACTAAATGAAATTCACTCATAAAATGCACTCATGACATTGACGAAATGTTCATAGTTCATTGCACATTGTATACAATAATAGCAATCAATAAAGAAAAAAACAAATTAAAGCAAAACACTACATAAGCATATACACTTATAGAACTTGCTATCTTTAACTACAACTGTACTTGAATAAATCGTACTGTCCGTTGTGCTTACGGAACATTCATCTTTACGTTATGATTCAACAATGCATTTATCATTATTACGTTTGGTTACTTGTTCATTATATTTGTGTAACAATCATTCTCCTTTTCCTCTCTCCAAACGCGGATAATAGTACCTTATCCACACTCCAATAACAATGTTTATTAGTTATTAGCATCACCATACGTCCTAATGTTGTTTGTAGGCAAGTCGTTAATACTGTTAAAATTGTGCCATTCCGTAATTCGGGCTACCCGTCCGCAAAAATTAGCATTTAACTGGGTTTTCATGCCACCAAGTGTGCCAGCAGCGTTTAGCAAAGTTGCAATGTTATGGAACACTAACTTGGCTAAATCTTGTGCGATTTCTACGATTCAACGAGGTATTCACATCCTCTTAATGCCTACAATTTATTTATGCATCAAAAACAATCAATTTCTCATTATATCAGAATACAAGTTTATACATTGCAATTAACCAGTACGGTCTTTCAAGGGTCGGTAGCTGCTAAGCCAACCCGTCGTGCGAACAAAAGATTTGACCTGCACCGCCTTGAATAAAGATGGCTGCCTGGCTCGGTCATTACCGTCCAGCCCCCTCTCTCACTACTCCAGCTGTGTCATACAATTATCAACAAACCCTTAACTGTTACACATACTCTCACTTTCACGGACAAGGTGTATAATAGTGCCATCATTATGATCGGAATATCTAAACATTTACATCCTATTCTTAGGGTAAGTTACTTGGCTCAATAAGGCTCTCAAAAGTATTCACAGCCAAGGAATGAATTTTTTATAGCTACGCCGTCTTGGGGATCGAATATGGCTCTAATTGCGTGCGAGAGTGGTGTCCATGTTTTCCACCTCCACGATACGAAGTAATGGTAAGGCATCGTCAGATCCTTCCGTAATAATGGTGTCGCACCTCCACGGGTGGATCAATCCATACTTTAGCTGATTTAAGGTGACACTGTTAATCCTTGATCGCTACAATGACGCTGGCTTGGCAGTACAGATACCATCACCCGTCTCCAACCGCTGTACGCTCTAAGGCTGTACAACAATTACCTTCGAAGAATGGCTCATATTGTCCTGACGTGCGTGCTATCGAATGTTCCTTGCATTTATTTAAGTAAAAGTCCTGGCTTCTACGTTACACTGCTCGCTTCTAGCGGCTCAACAATTATAGCTGTTAGAAAATTCGGATCATATGACACCAGTTACTTTCCGTATATGGCTTGTTCGTGACTTTATATCGGCTCTCATCGTACTGGTATTAATTACTGGCTTTAATTACAACGCATATTGCGTGACTTATGACAATTATTACATTGAAACATGCATAAAAACATCCTGACACATATACAATTCACACTTTCATTTATTTCAACTTACAATTTCCCGGAAATGACACAATTTAACGTTTCATGGCATAGGCATGCCGAATATTCGTGCTTCTTTCGACTTCGACCTATTATTTACGTTATTTATTAACTTTATTATAAAATTGAACATGATCTTACGCATTTCCTGTCGTAAGTAAATCATTCTTAAGTTGCAAACTAGTTACTACAACTATGAGGAATGCAAACTCATATAAATCTTTACTTCAAGTTCCCTATGGTACTTTTTTTACCAAATAACATGGACATATGGTGAGCTATACCGTCAAATTATAACATTGGAAGCTACTTACATATTTCTCGTGGTGGTACACCCAGTAATACAGCATTGCGCCCACCATGTTGCATTTAACAAAGCATCATGGTGATCACAATAAATATTTCTTATGGTTTTAATTCACTTGATTCCACGTTGATTTCACACATTTTAAGTTCAACACTTTAACACATTTTACAACACTTTAACACACTTTATATTAAAACACTTGAACACATTAATTATAATACACTGGCTTTATACACTTGTGCCTCCCTGGGCTTCAAATATGCACGATTTCAGAGTTGCAGGCGTCGCGTTTCCCTGACGTATCCTGATTTCCAGTGACAGTCTCTAATCTGCGCGAACGTCTCCTGTCTCACTCCTCTTCTATCGGCTCCCAGTAGTGATCCTACCTCAACTAAGAGTTTATCCTCTATTGTGTATACTTCTTACTATTCAGATCGCCTAGCGTTACAATCTAGCGTCTGTTAAATTGGATCTTAATCACAACGCCTTTGATATTGTCTTCCATCCCATGACCTATCGTGTACTTTGACATGGTATTATCACGATAATATCTAGATCATGACTTCGTTGACTTGATAAGTTCATTGTCTAACACGAGACTTCGCAACTTTCCTACTTGACTTACACATTACACTTGTGTAAATTAACTGTTTTCTAGACATGCGCGTCACATACTGTGCGGCGATAAATTAACATAAGATTTACTTAGCTTCACTTTGTCTTCCATTATCTTTAGTGTTACTTGCTTTTTATAAGACATGCGTGCTTGATGGCACGATTTTATTGGTGAGAGACTAGCATTCTCCCCTCATGACTCTCTCTAGAAGACTGACGCTTCTCAGCTTCCCTGCTCTTTTGAAGGATTTGGGCAAAAATATAGTTTCCTCTTTCGGCAGGAGCTGCCCCTTCTCTGCATCTGCACTTACCGGGCTGGTAATGCATGTTTCTGGAGCATATTTTCATGGAGGTTCCGAATCTGGCTTCGTGCAAGCAATCCGCTCGTTCAATTAATCACAATTAATTGATTTCTCTGATGGCGTGGCCACACTTAGTTCCGGGGAATCCCCGTTCCACTTCCGCTAATGGCTTTTCAACCACTTTGACTCTCTTCATCCGACACCTATGCTTTCTAGACTTCAATTTACATGTCTGATGTCTCCATAATTATCTCCTTGAGATATCATGCACATGAGTGTTACTCTCATGTCTCTCGATTGCTTGGTTTACGAGTAATTAATCTCGGCTTCTTCCACTTCCTAAATTTTCTCTTTGTGTGAAGGTGGATTCTTAAGTCCCTCCTGGAGTTCCCCCTACCACAGGACGCTTGAAAATAGTACACTGTGATGGATTTGGCGTCTGTCTGGACCACCCATCCGTTCGACCGCATTTGTCAGCTGTCAAACTGCCTCCAGTTCTTGGCTCATGGCTAAGATTCTGTATGTTAGTCCAATAACTATACAATCTTTCTGCACAAAATTGCTTATAATTCCTTTCAGAAACCTGGAATTAAGCTGTGATTACCTCAGTAATCATTATTTACATATGTCTCGGGTTCCTTATGGTTATTCCCACTCAGAAATCCTGGGTTCGGTCCTCCGCAAAATCATGAGCATGATTCCTCCTTCTCAGAGTACCAGGTTCAATGCCAGTCAGCATCCATACCCTCGGGTACAATACATAGGCGGCTTCGGTGGCGTAGTTGGTATCATGCTGAGCCTCTATGCCCAAGATCACGGGCTGAAGTCGTCGGATATTTTAAGAGCGTTAAAAACCCTTAGCATGCCTTCCTTTGGAGGGGAAATAAAGCCGACGGGCCCATATCATAGATTTATGGCATATGAAAGACCCTCCCCTAACTACAATTGTGTGAAGCTAAATTTGTAGTTTACATTTCATTAACGCTATATTCGTTTCAACGTTCCTCACAAGGTTCCAGTTGCGGTGGCATCTAGTAGCCAAGTTCACAGCTAGTTGTTGTTCACGGTAGCATTTGAAAGCAAAAGTAGGAATTACTTGACACCTTAATCGTCTGCAGTCCTTACCTGAATCACAGATAACACACACTAATACAGCCATCACAATTAACGCCGGTTATCAGACAGATTCTACACACACCCGAAGTACACGGGGCTACATGACCGCGTTGTCGCAGCTCCTAAACTAAGGAACCAGCCAACCACATTTTGAGTCGTTCTTGCTGTTGTTGCATGAAGTTTCCCTGTGGAATGGATTGCTTCTTGCCTATTATTTTCTTCATCTTAGCCGATAAACGAGTTTTTGATCTTGTCGACTTCGCCGTTACGCTGGGGTCTGGCGTTACGTTACGGTGAGGGGACGAAATGTACCCAGATGCACTGAGGTGTGTGACGTCATAGTACCGCTTGGTGCATGTGTTCCCCTACAATTTCTACTTCGTTAGTATAAGACAAAAATCCCCGATTCTTGGATGTCGCGGGTAATCTCGAGAACCACTGGATGGATTTTGATGCGGTTTTCACCATTCTGAAAAGGATATCTCGAGGAAAGATTATGTAGAAAATAATTTATGTATGATCAAAGGAAGCCAAGCAGTAACGATTTCAGTGAAAAAGTCGCAAACAAACTTGGCGTCCGTGCGCTTCCTAAGCTTACGCTGGGCAAACCGTTAAAAATATCAATATACTATGAGCGTAAGAATTGGTCAACATGAAAAGTTCTACAAAAAAGTCCGCGAGAGCATATCTCTATCTTCAATACATCGCCCACTATAAATGTTTTTAGACTGGTTGGAAGGGGCACGTCCCCGCGCGCTCTCGTGAGCGTGACGGCATCCCGCGCGCTCGACCTTGCTTTGCCCTTGGTTTGCACTTGCCCTTCGCGAGTAATTTGAAACAAGATAAGCAAAATAAGTATTATGCAGATAATTTTCTAACATGTCAAGAGTCTTTGGCTTCGAGCGAAGCGAGAAGCCTCCAGCCTTTCTAGCATTTTTCAGCATTTGTAGCATTTAAAATGATACAAAATCTAGTCTTTCAGACTGACTGTCACTTTTTAAAGAGTATGGATTCTGTCTTGAGGGAAGAATGCATGATGAAAATTAATAAATGTAAAACAAAAATATTGGAATGCAGCCGAAAGAAATCAGAAACCCCTATGGACGTCAAGTTGGTAGGTGAAAAGCTAAAGGAAGAAGGTGACTTCTGCTACTTAGGAAGCAATATAAATAATAATAATAATAATAATAATAATAATAATAATAATAATAATAATAATAATAATAATAATAATATATATATATATTTTTTTTTTTTTTTTTTTTTTTTTTTAGGGGAAGAAATGCATTTACGCACAGAGTGTCGGGCTCCTGCTACTGAGTAGCAGACTACCGACTAAAACTCCCCCTTTACTTCTGAACACTAGCCTGGAACCGTTTAGCACATTACTTCAGGCTAGAGTCATTTTATATTTGCCCGTAGGGCACTCTTCCGTAATGAATTATCTTCAGTGGCGATCCAGATCCGTCTTCTTTGTTCGGAGGATATCTTCAACAAAACTTGCTACAAGTTTCCAATGTTCTTCATTTTGTAGCATTACCGCAACAATATTGTCAGGAGATATCTCTACCGGTACATCAATTTCATCTTGAAGAGACTGCCTACTTTGGACCCACCGCCCACAAGAGAAGAAGGTGTGATTAGCACTATCTACCTCATTAACACAGTAGATACAATCTGGTGAATCCACTTTCCCCATCTTCTTAAGATAAGAACTGAAGTACCCATGGCCAGTCAAAAACTGAGTGAGATAATAACCAACCTCACCATGTTTCCTCTCTGTCCAAACCTGCACCTGGGGTATCATTCTCCTAGTCCACTGGCTTCGGTGTCCTTGCTCCCATTTGATCTGCCAATTGTGAAAGGTTTGTGCTCTTGCTGTTCGTCTTGCATTTTGTAAACCTACTTCCGATTTCCTCCAGTAAATGTACTTGCGTTCTTTCGCTAGAAAAAAAATTGGAATTATCCCAGCAATAACAAGAACTGCTTCTTCAGAGACCGTGCGATAAGCAGATGCCACGCGTAAAGCACCCCGCCTCTGCACTTGTGCTAATGACTTTCTATAAATTCCCTTATCCAGGGCATCCGCCCATACTTCCGCTCCATACAGCAGAACTGAATGAATGGCTGTCATCAGTAATCTCCTCTTACTAGATTTTGGCCCACCAACATTGGCCATTAGCCGACTGAGAGACGTTACTCCTCTTGCCGCCTTATCCGCAGTCCGTCTAATTTGTTCTCCAAAATTCAATTTATTGTCGATCATGAGGCCCAGATATTTTGCTGCTGGCCGCGTCTCTACTTGTATGTCTCCTACCTGTATTGGGAGTATTGTCTGAATTCTCTTCTTTGTTAGGACTACAATTTCTGTCTTACTAAGTGCTAGAGACAGACCATGTTCCTCCATCCAACTATTGATTGTACGCATTAACATATTGAGTCGCAACTGTGCCTGCTCGACACTTCTTCCTGCTACAAGAGCAGCAACATCATCTGCATAACCTACTAGGATAGTTTCATCAGGGACTTCAGATCTCAGCAAGCTATCATATGTGATATTCCATAGATCTGGTCCTAAAATCGAACCCTGTGCTGCTCCGGCTGAGACCCGTACCCTGCGTTGTCCTTCTGTCGTGTTATAAATCAACGAACGATCTTTCAAGTAGGAATTTATCATCCGTAAGAGATAATTTGGAACATGAAATGTATTCTCCAACGCATTCAGCATGTCACTCCACTTGACAGAGTTGAATGCATTTCTTACGTCAAGAGTAACAAAGAGAACCACACGACGAGAGTGGTGATTGTAATTCTCCGCCCGCTGGACAGCTGCAACAATTTCTTGTATCGCATCCAGGGTCGATCTTCCTGTTCGAAATCCATATTGTCTTGGTGATAAGTAGCCCGCTGCCATGATCGCTTGGCGCAACCTGACCCTCAGAAGCTTCTCAAAGAGCTTCCCTGTTGTATCGAGCATACACAGAGGGCGGTATGATGATGGTAAATCCGGGTCTCCCTTACCCTTATTAATGAGCGCCAGACGACAGACCTTCCAGCAGATGCTGAACACTCCTGCTTTTAGACACTCGTTGAACATTCGTAATATTAATTGTGGATGTAACTCGATTATTAATTTGAGAATCTCATTTGAGATGCCGTCAGGACCAGGGGATTTTTTGCTTCGCAGAGACTGAGTATCCCTACTCAACTCATCCTGAATAAAAAGAGGAATTTCAACATCTACATCGAAATTCTGCTCAGGGATTGTTGAATGTGTTGGGAAAAGAGTTTGGACAATAATGGCCATACTGTTTGCATCCATGACGCACGGTGCTCTTTGTGACCCAAGCTACTTTCTGACAATTTTATAACCCAATCCCCATGGATCAGTGTCAATATCCTCACATAGCTTCCTCCAGCTCTCAGCTTTGCTTTGATTTATGGTTTTCCGAAGTAGCTTCATTGCATCTCTATGTTCGGCTGATAATAATAATAATACCGCTAATAATAATAATAATATCGTATGGCTTCGGGAGCCGGGTACAAGCTTTGTTATGTGACGCCCAGAGGGCAGCGTGCATGTCAAGTTTTGTTGTTCCTTGGAGCGCTATGAAAGTCAAGGAGGTTAGATATCTAAGCTCCTTGACACTATAGCACATTCTAGTAGAGAATGGAGGAACTTCTTTGTGTTGGCGGAAAATCCCGAGATTAATGTTGCCTCTATGAACACGGCCTACTGAATTCAAATTGGTTCTTTAGCATGCCAACAACGTATGACATGCGTGTCGCGATTTTTGTCGCCTTTCAAAAAAAAAAACACTTACCACGGCCAGGAGCGAACCTGCAAGCTTGAGGTTGGTAGTCCGACACGATAACCACTCACCCACCGTGGCAAGCTGGAAGCAAAATAACCAGTGATGGACGAAGCAAAGAAAATATGAAACAGGTTGGCTCAGGCAAGGAAAGAAATCTGTTGACATCGAATATAGATTTAGGTATTAGGAAGTCATTTTTGAAAGCCTTTATCTGGAGCGTGGCGCTCTATGGAAGTGAAACTTGGATTGTTGGAGCAGCAGAAAAGAGGAGAATTGATGCGTTTGGAATATGGTGTTACAGGAGAATGATGAAGATCAGATGGGTAGATAGAGTAACAAATGAAGAGGAGAAGTGTTTCGGGTGATTGCTAATGAAGAGAAGAAGTAGGTTGGTAGGACACACACTAAGACACCCAGGAATAGCAAGCTTAGATATGGAAGGAAGGGTCGAGGACAAGATTTTTAGGGGTAGACTAAGGTTAAACAGATGGCCTCGGATGTAAGGTTGTGGTAGCTGTGTAGAGAAGAAACGATTAGCTCAAGAAAGGGAGGCATGGAGTGCTGCATCAAACCAGTCAAAAAACTCAAACAACCTTGCAGTCATATAATAATAGCGATTCACCTGTAATATAGCGGCTTCGGTGGCGTAGTTGGTAGCATGCTAAACTGCTGTGCCCAAGATCGCGGGTTCAAACCCGGCCGAAGTCGTCGGATTTTTAAAGAGCGTTAAAATCCTTCAGTAAGCCTTACTTCGGAGGTGAAGTAAAGCTGGCGGTCCCATGTCCTAGATTTATGGCTTGTAAAATATCCTTCCACTAACTAAACTTGTGTGAAGCTAAATTTCTAGGTTATATTTCGTTGAAACGCTCTATTAACGTTCACTACTAGGTGTCATCTGATAGCGAAAGTTGGAACTACTTGAAATTAAACGTTAATTGTAGCTTTCCCCATGGGTGTCCGCTTGAAGCAGCCATAAACTCTGGCGAGCCAAGCATGTCCTCGGACACTCCCGGCACTAAAAGCCATACGCTAAATAAATAACCTGTAATATAGACCACCCATTATCCTAGGTATTCATAAGTCTAAGATTGTTTTTCAATATTAATTCGTTTATGTTTTGCTGGTATGGAGGGAGTGAGGTATATCACAAACTCTTGCCGACTTTAGCCACTTGTACTGTGCATTAAACATGTTTGGAGAGCTCTAGCGGCACAAAGAGGAACTCCACGTTGAATAGCCGTGACGCAGTTGGTCAAATACGCTATTTCCAGCAATATCCGTGAGTGCAATATGTTTGATATTCATTCCACCCGAACTGTGATTGATTGATGGATTGATTGATAACTCTGACAGAGAGGGATACCATAAGTAGTTAAAGTAAGCAACAATACAACTAGGAGGACAGATTGGATATTACAGGGGATGCCTCACAAGTAATGTCGTTTATTAAGGAACATTTAATTTGGAAAGTTTTTTGACAAGAAATTAACCCTTGAGAACTGGCGTAAAAGAATATATTATTATTTAGGCTCTCACACGTGATACGAGTATGATTGTCTTCCAAGGTACGGTTATGTAAATCTTCGCTGTAAACCAATATTAGGCCTAATCATATTGCGTGAGTTCTTTGGTGACTGTACAGTCCGATCCGAGAACCACAGACTCTTCCACAATAGGCTATTAGCACACTAGGTCTTGAGCAGCCACTGGATCATGGGGGTTGATCATTCTGGGATTCATGCGCTCTTTTCTGGCATTTCTTTTTTCAGTCTGAAGACTTCTTCTCTCTCGCTCGAAGAACAAGTGACCTTGATAGACGTTGCGGCGCCACTCTGATCGGTTGGATGCGACAGCCTCCCAGTTACCTGTATCAATTTGACATTTCTTCAAGTTGGTCTTCAGAACACCTTTGTAGCGTTTTTGTTGCCTACCCTGCTTTCTCTGACCGACATTCAGCTGGCAATATAAGATTTGTTTTGGGAGGCGGACTCAGGCATGCGAACTACATGTCCTGTCCATCGAAGTTGGTGATTTATAATGAGAGCCCCTATACTAATACTTGTACTAGTGCGCCGGTCTTGCCATTTAATACCAAGAATTCTCCTAAGGCATCGTTGATGGTATTTTTCTAGAGATAAGAGGTGCCTTCTGTAAATAACCCAGGTTTCGCAGCCATAAAGCATAGTGGGAACTACAACAGCTTGATAAACGTATAATTTTGTTAAAATGCTAATGTCGTGGTTGTCAAACACGCGAACGAGCAAACGACCAAAGGCTGCACTGGCACATTGGAGGCGGTGTTGAATCTCAGCGTCAATGTTCGCATTTGTTGATAGGTGACTACCCAAATAGGGACTGGCGTCAGGTAATTATGACCCATGGTGTGTCGTAGTCGTACGGATTTTAATGAAGTAATTTTACACCTGGTGCTTTCCTATGAACTATTCCCAATATAAAATAAGGTTTATTTATATTTTTCAAATTTAACATGCAGAAAAATGACAATAACTTACGTAACAGTACAATTTCCCTTGATAGTGGCGGTAAAGCAGACATCTCCATTTTTTTAAACAAAGGAGCTGATGACTAAGGTGTCCCTAGACCCTAAACATGGACCAACAAGAACGTGAGCTATGTGATTGTGCTGCACCAAAATAGGTGGATTTTCCCCCGTTATTCTTTACAGATTGTCCCGACTAACGTAAGCCGAAAATTGTCAAGCGAGGACTGGCGCCAAGGGTAAATCTGACCCGACCATAAATAATATTCCAATAACTTGAGTGTTCAAAAAGCTATGGACATATCTCTTTTGCAGGGTGAAGTTCAAGGCTAGGAAGGAAGGTCCAGTAAGCGACAGAAAATAAGGGCTGACCAAAACGAAAATATAGGCCATTATTTAGGCGTCGGGTCAAAAATACCCTTGCGCCAGTCCTCGCGGGTTAAACTATTCCTCAAAGTAGAGACCGTCACATTC
This sequence comes from Meconema thalassinum, assembly GCA_946902985.2. Taxonomy (NCBI): domain Eukaryota; kingdom Metazoa; phylum Arthropoda; class Insecta; order Orthoptera; family Tettigoniidae; genus Meconema; species Meconema thalassinum. The sequence goes on along the minus strand of OX336395.1, from coordinate 225,877,309 downwards.
TCTGGTCTTCAGCCATCTTTCAGCGAGGTTTCTTATTCCACGACGGCATCAGTCTCTGGGTTTTGATGCGAAGAATTCGGCGAGACCAACTTCCACAGCTTATATGTTTATGGTTGGTTGGATCTTAAGTTTAGGGGATGCGACAACGCTGTTATGTAGCCCCGTGCACTTTGGGTGTGTGTAGAATCTGTCTGATAACCGGTGTTAATTGTGATTTCATTTTTCATTTCATATTTACTCATCAGTGCTTTACACTATATTTACAGTACACTGAAGGGAGTCTCTGAAAAGGGCAAAGCCCCACTTCCCATTCGGGATGCGTCAGAGCCCCCACGATATATACTGGATTATATTTACATACAGTATGTACACAAGATGGCAATTAGTGAGAATCGAGCAATGATACATTATTTACAGTATACATTAGAGGGATGGTAAATTTATATAGGATAAGGCAGGACAACAAGAGAAGAGATCACATTAATATTGCAAATGGAGATACACAGGAAACACTAGCACAACAAAGAATCGGGGCATAAATTATGAGGAACAACCTACTTGATGAACAAAATGCCGCAGCTTCCTCTTGAACTGAACGGCATTATTGTTGCTGGTCTTCAGGGAACACGGTAGGCTGTTCCATGCACAGACCGATCTATTTACAAAACCCAGTTTGTACGACTCAGTCCTGGGTAGTGGGGGCGTACAGCGTAACTCCGCGGCCCTTCTGAGCTGATCGGTAGCCAAGGGAAATTTCGTCTAAAATAGCAGATGAGTCTGTATTATTAAAACGTTTTCGCGGGAATAACAAATCAATTTGGGTAAATAGGTTCTCAATAGATGGAAGGCTACATTTTTGGCGTCTGATTTTAGAGTCTACGTCGGAATTTTTCGAAAGAATGAATTTACTGGCACGATTTTGTATCTGTTCTAGCTTAAGGATAATTCCCTTGGTACCGGGGCTCCATGAGGGGCATGCGTGAATTAGCAGCGGTCGTACTAGACTCAGGTAGGCGGTCCTCTTCACTGTATTAGTGTGTGTGTCTGTTTTTAATTCAAGTAAGGATTGCAGACGATCAATTTTCAAGTAGTTCCTACTTTTATCGCCAAACGCCACCGTTAACGACCACTAGTTCAGAACTTAGCTACCAGACGACACCGAAGTCGGCTCTTGGCAACGAACGTAGGAACCTAAGAGCGTTGTTTACATTTTTAACCTATACAGTTTAACTTCACACAGGTGTAATTAGTGGAAGTTTCTTTAACATGCCATAAATCTATGACATGGGACCGCCGGCTTTACTTCCCCTCCGAAGGAAGGCATACTGAGGGATTTTAGAGCTCTTAAAAATCCGACGACTTCGGCCGGATTTGAACCCGCGATCTTGGGCATAGAAGCTCAGCATGCTACCGACTACGCCACCGAAGCCGCCTTCAATGTTTATGAAATTTCTGTCAGGCAAGAAATGGGCCATGGATCGAAAAAGATGATAATCTGAAGGCACAAGATCAGGGCTGTATGCTGGACTCGACTCCTTCCAATTCCTGAATTTTTGTCATGCTCGTTCGTACAGTATGAGGTCTCGCATTGTTCTGCTGCAAGAGAACACTATTTCGGTTAACTGATGCTGGGTATCTCCGTATCAAAATTTCATGAAGTCGTTCCAGTTGTTGAGAATAAAAATCTGCATTTACTGCGAACGCCCGTTTGAAACAAACTCCCAATGAATCACTCCTTCAAAATTCCAACAGACACACAACATTACTTTGGGGTCGAACCGATCCTTTTTAACGATGATTTTGGCAACCTGCCAATGTTTCCAGGCGTCAGCTTTGCGGTAATAGACCTATATATCATCACATGTGACAGTTCTCCTGATAAATCTATTATCCATGGAGTTTCCGATAAACTGAGGACAGATATTCTCTCTACGTTGAAGTCTGTTCAGGGATCAATTCACGAGGTACAGATCTACAGCTTCGGTTTGATTTCAACAGTTTCTTAATCTGGCGATGTATGGTATTTTCCCCGGGTACTTCTTTGCGGATTTTCTTCCAAAACTCTGCGTGTATTCTCAATATCCAACAGTTTAGGTCTTCCAGGCCGCGGCAAAGCTGTGTTGAAACGTTGGAACCATCGTTGTGCCACACGCTCACAAACGACACCTCCTGGTTGGTTCCTCAGTTTAGGGGCTGCAACAACGCGGTCATGTAGCCCCGTGTACTTTGGGTGTGTGTAGAATCTGTCTGATAACCGGTATTAATTGTGATGGCTGTATTAGTGTGTGTTATCTGTTTTAATTCAAGAGTAAGGACTGCAGACAATAATTTTCAACGAGTTCCTACTTTTGCTACCAAATGCTACCGTCCACGACAACTAGCTTGCGGACTTGGCTACTAGATGGCATCGCAGTCAGCACTTGGCGGCGAACGTTGGAACTAATAGAGCGTTATCAATTCTAACTTACAAGTTTTGGCGTCACACAAGTGTAATTAGTGGATTTTTTTTTGTCTTGCCATAAATCTATGGCATGGGACCGCCGGCTTTACTTTCCCTCCGAAGGAAGGCATACTGAGGAATATTAAACGCTCTTAAAAATCCGACGACTTCGGCCGGGTTTGAACCCGCGACCTTGGGCATAGAAGCTCAGCATGATACCAACTACGCAACCGAAGCCGCCTCCCGTAAATAGCATAACCAAAGAAGACCAACTTAAAAAACAACAACATTACTTATGACTCATGAGACATCCTAATATTTTATTTTAATGAAGCTAGTGAAAGAACTAACTATCCAACCTAGAACCACCGCACTTCATAGGGAGCTCCCTATTGGCCTGAATAACCCGTTAGGAATTTACTAGATACAAATCTATGCCCAAGATTACGGGTTCAAACCCGGCCGAAGTCGTCGGAGTTTTTAAGAACGTTGAATATTCCTCAGTACGCCTTCCTTCGGAGGGGAAGTAAAGCCGGCAGTCCCATGTCATAGATTTATGGCATGTGATAGAACCTTCCGCTGATTACACCTGTGTGAACCTAAATTATAATATAGGTTAAACATTCGACAAACGCTCTTAGGTTCCAACGTTCGTCACCAGAAGCTGACTGTGGTGGCATCTGGTAATCAAGTTCTGAACTAGTAGTCGTTGACGGTGGCGTTGTCGGCAAAAGTAGGAACTTGAAAAAATTCAATTTCCGCAGCCCTCACTTGAACTGAAAACAGATAACACACACTAATACAGTCATCACAATTAACACCGGTTATCAGAGAGATTCTACACACACCTAAAGTACACGGGGCTATATGAGTGCGTTGTCGCAGCCCCTAAACTGAGAAACCAACCAACCTTACTTGAATTAAAACACAGATAACACACACTAATACAGTCATCACAATTAACACCGGTTATCAGACAGATTCTACACACACCCAAAGTACACGGGGCTACATGACCGCGTTGTCGCAGCCCCTAAACTGAGGAACCAACCAACCTTACTTGAATTAAAACACAGATAACACATACTAATACTTCTTCTTCTTCCTCTTCAAGTGCATCGTCCTCCAAGAACATTGGCGATCAGTAGCATGTTCTGCTGTTTGTCCATTGCTGTTCTAAACAGTGACACTGTATTAAGTCCAAACCACTGGCTTAAGTTCTTTAGCCAGGATATTCGCCTGCGTCCTGGACCCCTAATGCCATCAATCTTCCCTTGGATAATTAATTGCAAGAGGTGGTATTTGTTGTTGCGCATAAAATGACCAACGTATTCTAGTTTTCTTCTGATGATACTGAGAATTTCCAAGTCTTTGTTCATACGCCGCAGTACTTCCACATTTGTGACTTTAGCTGTCCATGATATCCTTAAAATCCTGCGATACGTCCACATTTCAAATGCTGTCAGTTTCTTATTTAAAACCTCGGTAAGTGTCCATGATTCAACTCCATAGAGCAGGACACTAAAAACGTAGCATCGAAGCAGTCGGGTGCGTAATGACAGACTTAAATCGCGGCTGATGAAAACTTTTCTCATTTTCATGAAAGAACTTCTGGCCTGCTCAATTCTACAGGGAATTTCTTGATTTAAATCCCAGTTATCATTGATTTGACATCCTAAATATTTATATGATTAAACCCTTCCAAATCTTTCATTACCAAGTGTAAGAATGCCCTGAATTTCATCTTTGTTTCTACTAACAACCATCCACTTAGTTTTTTGTAGATTTAATGTAATCCCATGGCGTTACTCTCTTCAGAAATAGAATCCAGTAGTGTTTGTAGATCATCCATAGTTGTTGCAAGGATGACAGTGTCATCAGCATATCGGATGTTATTAATGATAGATCCATTTACTACCACTCCTTGAGACTTTCCATCAAGAGCATCTTGGAAAATCTTTTCAGAATAGTTGTTGAAGAGGAGTGGAGAAAGAATGCAACCTTGGCGAACTCCCGTCATTATCGATACTTCTTCAGACAGCTGACCATCAACACGTACAGCAGCACGTTGATTCCAGTGCAGATTTCCAATTAATCGGATATCACGTCCATCTAGTCCCTGGTCACATAAAAATGTTCATCATTTTATCGTGTTGAACAGTGTCAAAGGCTTTTTCATAATCGATGAAACACATGTAAACATCGACACGAACATCACGGCATCGTTGAATCAACACCTGAAGACTGAGCAATGCCTCCCGAGTTCCGAAACCACTCCTGAATCCAAACTGTGTGCCACCAAATATTTTCCTCACATTTATGATATAACCTTAAGTGCAGGATTTTAAGGAATAACTTCAGGGCATGACTCATTCAACTGATCATTCTATAGTCATTGCAGCACGTTGCATTGGTCTTTTAGGGAATCGGTATAAAAGTTGATTTGAGCCAATCATGTGGTATGTATCCACTTCGATAGATGTTATTGAACAAACCCACCAGCAATACAGTCATCACAATTAACACCTGTTATCAGACAGATTCTACACACACCCAAAGTACTCGGGGCTACATGACCACGTTGTCGCAGCCCCTAAACTGAGAAACCAACCAACCTTACTTGAATTAAAACACAGATAACACACACTAATACAGTCATCACAATTAACACCTGTTATCAGACAGATTCTACACACACCCAAAGTACTCGGGGCTACATGACCACGTTGTCGCAGCCCCTAAACTGAGAAACCAACCAACCTTACTTGAATTAAAACACAGATAACACACACTAATACAGTCATCACAATTAACACCGGTTATCAGACAGATTCTACACACACCCAAAGTACACGGGGCTACATGACCGCGTTGTCGCAGCCCCTAAACTGAGGAACCAACCAACCTTACTTGAATTAAAACACAGATAACACATACTAATACAGTCTTCACAATTAACACCGGTTATCAGACAGATTCTACACACACCCAAAGTACACGGGGCTACATGACCGCGTTGTCGCAGCTCCTAAACTGAGGAACCAACCAACCTTACTTGAATTAAAACACAGATATCACACACTAATACAGTCATCACAATTAACACCGGTTATCAGACAGATTCTACACACACCCAAAGTACACGCTTTGTCGCAGCCCCTAAACTGAGGAACCAACCAACCTTACTTGAATTAAAACACAGATATCACACACTAATACAGTCATCACAATTAACACCGGTTATCAGACAGATTCTACACACACCCAAAGTACACGGGGCTACATGACCGCGTTGTCGCAGCCCCTAAACTGAGGAACCAACCAACCTTACTTGAATTAAAACACAGATAACACATACTAATACAGTCTTCACAATTAACACCGGTTATCAGACAGATTCTACACACACCCAAAGTACACGGGGCTACATGACCGCGTTGTCGCAGCCCCTAAACTGAGGAACCAACCAACCTTACTTGAATTAAAACACAGATAACACATACTAATACAGTCTTCACAATTAACACCGGTTATCAGACAGATTCTACACACACCCAAAGTACACGGGGCTACATGACCGCGTTGTCGCAGCCCCTAAACTGAGGAACCAACCAACCTTACTTGAATTAAAACACAGATAACACATACTAATACAGTCTTCACAATTAACACCGGTTATCAGACAGATTCTACACACACCCAAAGTACACGGGGCTACATGACCGCGTTGTCGCAGCCCCTAAACTGAGGAACCAACCAACCTTACTTGAATTAAAACACAGATAACACACACTAATACAGTCATCACAATTAACACCGGTTATCAGACAGATTCTACACACACCCAAAGTACACGGGGCTACATGACCACGTTGTCGCAGCCCCTAAACTGAGGAACCAACCAACCTTACTTGAATTAAAACACAGATAACACACACTAATACAGTCATCACAATTAACACCGGTTATCAGACAGATTCTACACACACCAAAAGTACACGGGGCTACATGACCACGTTGTCGCAGCCCCTAAACTGAGGAACCAACCAACCTTCGTATACAAAGGAGGTTGGAACGAACTCTTCGGCCCAAGTTACCATGGTCACATTCTATTCATGTCATGTTCCAAGACATCTCTTGAGTTGTTTACTTTGTGAGCTTGGGGGCTTTATTTTATATCTTCTTCTTCTCCTTCTTCTTTCGATTCGGCCATCAAAGGACCACGCCATTTCAACCACTCCTTGCTGCATCGAGCTTTAACATCCTCCCAGTATTTTCGCATTAGTTCTCGATGCTGTTGTTCCTTTCCTCAGTCCACTTCTTGCCAGTTGGAAACTTAGGCCTTTCTTGGAAACATCGGTGTGCTGTTAGTTATTGCCTAAGGGGGGCAGGTTCCCAGATATCCTTGCTTGCAATTCCCACTTCTTGCAAATCTTTGTCCACCTCAGTGAACAATACAGCGCCTTCAAGAATGGATTGTGAGTTAGCCAGGGAATCATTCCACATCGAAGATCTCTGATTCAAAATGCTATTACCATCTACCGGCCCATACGTTGAACTTATGAAAAAGAGAACCTTGATTTCTTCGGGTGCGATGCTGGAAAGGGGTTGAGCCAGAGAGAATCAAAATCAAAGACATCTAACAACGAGATTTGCTATACATGGGTTCCACCATAAACTATATAAAACCACGAGAGACAAGCTGGTATTCAGAAAGGTGTAAGACAAGGCTGCAACTTATCACCCATACTTTTCAATCTTTACATTGAACAAGCAATGAAGGAAATTGGAGAAAAATTTAAAGAGGGAGTGAAGATTCAAGGAGAATAATTTATACTCTTAGATTTGCTGATGTCATCGTCATCTTGACCGACACGCCTGAGGATTTGAATGAGTTTTTGAATGGTATGGACTCCGTCTTGAGGAAAGGATTCTTGATGAAAATTCGTAAAAGTAAAACAAAAATACTGGAATGGAGCCGAAATAAATCAGAAGCCTCTATGGACATCAAATTGGCAGGTGGAAAGCTGAAGGAAGTAGGAGACTTCTGTTACTTAGGAAGCAAAATAACTAGTGATGGACGAAGCAAAGAGGATATAAAAAGTAGTTTGGCTCAGGTAAGGAAAGCATTTCTACAAAAAAGGAATCTGTTGACATCGAATATAGATTTAGGTATTAGGAAGTCATTTTGAAAGCCTTTGTCTGGAGCGTGGCGCTCTATGGAAGTGAAACTTGGACTATTGGTGCAGCAGAAAAGAGGAGAATTGAAGCATTTGAAATGAGGTGTTACAGGAGAATGATGAAGATCAGATGGGTAGATAGGGTTACAAACGAAGAGGTATTAAGACGAGTGGGAGGGGAGAGATGTGTCTGGCGACTGCTAATGAAGAGAAGAGATAGGTCGGTAGGACACATACTATGACACCCAGGAATAGCAAGCTTAGTTACGGGAGGAAGCGTTGAGGACAAGAACTGTAGGGGTAGACCAAGGTTAGAATATGTTAAACAGATTGCCTCGGATGTATGGTGTGGTAGCTATGTAGAGATGAAACGATTAGCTCAGGACAGGGAGGCATGGAGAGCTGCATCAAACCAGTCAAAAGACTGAAGACTCTAACAACAACAACGTACCATCGTCCCTGTGATAATTGTGTGTGTGATCTGTGTGAAACCTACCATTTAGTGAACTGTACAAAGAGAATGAAAACCCTGACTGAGTATGGTAATGACTGGGGCCCGGATGTTGATGGCGTAAATAAGTTTAAAAATGCACTTAAAATTTTCAAAAATGACTGTAATAAATGACCTAAAAATGCTGTGTAAAATGGATAATATTATCTTATAATAATAAACTCACCAATAATTCAAAAATGACATCTTATGCTCAAACTGAAAAGTCAATCAAAATAGATTTCTAGCACTTAACAAAAGGTTTATGTTAACTTTAGTCTGAGTTGCACTGCACTGCGAGTGTCATTCAGATGTTGTCAAATGTAAATTATCTGCGGTTATCAGCCAACAAGTTATTATATCTCGAAAAGCTATGTTCAACATCAACTGATGTGATCGGAGCGTACTTGAAGTGAGGAAGGTCGTTTGCTGCTAACTCTGAGAGACGCAACTCCCTCATATAAAGCTGTGACATGACAAAATTGGAAAAATGACCTTAAAAGGCCGATTTCTCTAAAATATGACCCAAAAATCTACCAAACATAAAATTATGCTCTTAAAATGGATAAATAGCAAAAAATGGAAAAAGTTGCAAAATAAAAATGACATATTTGAAGACGGGGTGACCCGTCCAGAGTATTGTTTTATCCCTTGGTTGGGGGTGGGAAAAACACGTTAGTGTAAATGTGCTAATTTAGAAGACTATTTCCGGATGACAGTAGTGTCCCGTAATTGAGAGAAACTACTAGTGTAGTGTGTTGGTGTAAATGCTTAAGCTATTGGGGGCGTCCCTGCAAGATGCAATTATCTGTCAGGGGATGATTGTCTAGTGCCGGCTGCTAAACTAGCTGGCCAGCTGAGAAGGATGAGCTATTAAATGAATGTGCAGCGTCAGTGATTCAGTGCTCTGCAGTCGAGTCGTGTGCTCGAGTACAATGGAACCTGACGATGCAGTTATTGGCTTCTACGGTCACGGGCAATTATGACTAAGGTCAGGTGGGGTATGAGGATGTGAAGTGGAGTGTAATTAGTAACAAGCGTGTAGTTTACTGACCATGTATTTATTGGTCAGTAGATGTAGTTTGATGTCCCTCTTGGGGAGTTTAGACAAATATGAAATACAACTGGTGATGTGTACAAGTTTAGGGTAGGCGTTTACAAGAATTAAAGGAGTCTCAGCACAAACTGGTTCTCACCTGGCGAAAAGCTGGAACGGACGTCGGGCAGGGCCGCTGGCGAAGAACAGAGTAGAACAGATAATTCCTCCTGTCCAGGTTCCACTCTTATACGTTTCGGCGCTGCTTGGTCAACATTGCGTCAATGTAGCTGCCCCAGATAGTTGTTAGTGTAAATGTTTATGTGTGTTTTGCAAGTCGTTGGCTAACCTCCTAGGCTTAGGTGGTCGCCGCTTGCTGTGTAGAGATATGTTCTGGAATTATAATGTTTCCAGTTGGGGTGGTTTTGGTAGAAGATGGAGGGGTGGCTCTCAGGGGGTACTGCCGCCCCCCGGGCTGTACAGTATCTATGTACTTCAGCATTGTTTTAGACAGCTCAGTAAAAAGATGACATGTCATCAACATCCGGGCCCTAGAATGACTAAAAGGCATTTAGCCTACTCTACATGCCCATTAGAGTGAACCTTCATCATCATAATTATCATCATCATCATCATCATCCTGGACTGAGCTTCTCAGCTGGTGAATATACAGCACCAGTTTGGCTTCCTTCTCCACATTCCAAAGAGGTGGATATAGCTCTGCATGAGACTTCCAGGATTGTATCTGGGTGTCTTAGACCAACACCACTTCAAAAGATCTATCCTCTTATTGGAATTTCTCCACCTCATGTCCGAAGAATGGTAGCAGCAGCATATGAGAAGAAACGGCAAGAAACCGATTCAAGGCATCCACTTTTCGGCCAACAACCAGCCGGACAGAGACTTAAGTCCAGAAACAGCTTTTCGAAGTGAGTAACAGCCCTCGAAGGCTCACAAGAAGCTGCCCGTGTGAAGATATGGAAGACAGAAATCAAAGACCCAACTATTCCTCTATCAGAAAAAATGGCACCTGGTCACAACTTGCCATATGGAATTTGGAAATCATTGAACAGGCTGAGGACGGGGGTTTCACGCTGCAAGAACAATCTCAAGAAATGGAACATGCTCGTCAACAATGATGAGTTCTGTGACTGCAGCATGTTACAAGATCCAAAACCCCTGCTGATCTTCCCCTTGATGGAGGACATATGTTCAAAGACGATCTTTTGGCTGCAAATGCTAATGCTATAACTGTTGCTACTTACTGGCAAGATGTAATTTGATTCGGACACGGAAAATTAAATAAATCATCATCATTATCATCCTCAGAATATCCTTCCAGCGTGCCGGGTAGGAACATTGTGAACGATATGCCTCCATTTAGTTCTATCCTGATATATCTTGCCCCTCTCCATTGCATCCCATGTTACTCATCTCCTTATGAGTAGGGCTCGGATTTTTAGGTGCTAAAAATCGGGAAAATATTTATTTTTTATGTATTAAAATATCTGAAATATGTGACAAATAAGTAGAAATATTTAATTATAATTTAGTTTATTAATGTGAATATAAACAATATGCAGCACTCACATATGATCGACGATTATTGCGAAACACTTCTTCTGAAGGCGCGAAACTGCAGCAATATGTTTCTTGCCCTCGAGGTATTGTGTAACTTGGGAACTTTGTCCACCCTTGATTGCTTTCCCACATGGTTGGTAGAACAGAACGCCCCCATCAGAAGTGAAATGATCATTAAATTCTACAATATACTGATGCAGACGGTAACTTGTAGTTGCTTTTACTTTAGGCATCTTAGAACTGCCTTATACTTCACAGTGCTAGAAATGAACTGCATGTGAGTGACTGGTTCCAGGTAGCTGAGGGTGAAGTTCTAGCACGTGGTGCAATATGGCTATGGACAAGGAAATCCCCGGCTTCCACAGTGAGTGGGACGGGGCGACAAGATAAGAAATACACAGCTACAAGCTGACATACGCTCTGCATGAAGATTAGATAGGTCACTGGTTCTTTCCCGTTGAAGTAGCACAGAACAAAAATGCAATAAACTGAAAGATCTAGCATACTGATTTTAAAAAAATGCACATTTTATGTCTTTTTATGTGCTAATAAGTGAAAAGCAGGAATTAATGTAATTATAGAAAAAAAAAATGTACACACATCAAAAAAAGTTTTGCATCACCTCGGTTCCAAGAGTTCCGGAACCTTTAAATACAAAGGGAATAGAGATCAACACAAACAACATTTCAGCTCGTTTTATTGCTCATGAGACCCACACATTGCATGTTGTACCATCATACAGCTAGACTTTCAGCATTTGTGGTCCAGATTGCAGTACACACCACTACCTCTAATACCCAGTAGCACGTCCTCTTGCATTGATGCATGCCTGTATTCGTCGTGGCATACTATCCATAAGTTCATCAAGACACTGTTGGTCCAAATTGTCCCACTCCTCAATGACAATTCGGCGTAAATCTCTCAGAGTGGTTGGTGGGTCAAGACGTCCATAAACAGCCCTTTTCAACATATCCCAGGCATGTTCGATAGGGTTCATGTCTGGCGAACATGCTGGCCACTGTAGTCGAGCGATGTCGTTATCTTGAAGGAACGCATTCACAAGATGTGCACGATGAGGTCGAGAATTGTCGTCCATGAAGACAAATGCCTCTCCAATATTCTGCCGATATGGGTGCACTATGGGTCGGAGGATGTCATTCAGGTATCGTAAAGCCGTTTCGGAGCCTTCCATGACCACCAGTGGCGTACGTCGGCCCCACATAATGCCACCCCAAAACATCAGGGAACCACCACCTTGCTGCACTCGCTGGACAGTGTGTCTAAGACGTTCAGCCTGACCAGGGTGCCTCCAAACACGTCTCCGACGATTGTCTGGTTGAAGGCATATGCGACACTCATCGGTGAAGAGAACGTGATGCCAATTCTGTGGGGTCCATTCAGCATGTTGTTGGGCCCATCTGTACCGCGCTACATGGTGTCGGGGTTGCAAAGCTGGACCTCGCCATGGACGTCGGGAGTGAAGTTGCGCATCATGCAGCCTATTGCGCACAGTTTGAGTTGAAACACGACGTCCTGTGGCTGAACGAAACGCATTATTCAACATGGTGGCATTGCTGTCAGGGTTCCTCCGAGCGGCAATCCGTAAGTAGCGGTCATCCACTACAGTAGTAGCCCTTGGTCGGCCTGAGCGAGGCCTGTCATCGACAGTTCCTGTATCTCTGTACCTCCTCCATGTCCGAACAACATCGCTTTGGTTCACTCTGAGACGCCTGGAAACTTCCCTTGTTGAGAGCCCTTCTTGACACAAAGTAACAATGCGGACGCGATCGAACTGCGGTATTGACCTTCTAGGCATGGTAGAACTACAGACAACATGAGCAGCGTACCTTCGTCCTGGTGGAATGACTGGAACTGATCGGCTGTCGTACCCCCTCCGTCTAATAGGCCCTGCTCATGCATGGTTGTTTACATCTTTGAGCAGTTTTAGTGACATCTATGAACAGTCAAAGGGACTGTATCTTTGATACAATATACACAGTCAACGTCTATATGCCGGAGATCTGGGAACCGAGGTGATGCAAAACTTTTTTTGATGTGTGTATTTTCATAGAGAAATATTTATTTACCTAAAAATCCGAGCCCTACTTATGAGATCTTCCTTAACCTGGTCTGTCCATCTCCAAATACTGGCTTGTAGTTCGGGTCTGATGCATCCTCTTCACATGACCCAACCACTTTAATTTCGCCACACTCATTCTTTCCCCCATGGTCCAGTTCACCTGCATGTCTCTCCTTACATGTTCATTCCTGACCCTGTCTCTTAATTCATTATACTGTATATGTGAAAAGAATTATACTGTTATCTCTGTAATGTTAATTGCGGTGACTGAATAAAGAAATGGGTCTGAAACTTTGATCGCGGTGCTTGTGTTTTCAGGTCTTGCCATGATCGCGGTGCTTGTGTTTTCAGGTTGAGCCATGATCGCGGTGCTTGTGTTTTCAGGTCGAGCCATGATCGCGGTGCTTGTGTTTTCAGGTTGAGCTATGATCGCGGTGCTTGTGTTTTCAGGTCGAGCCATGATCGCGGTGCTTGTGTTTTCAGGTTGAGCCATGATCGCTGTGCTTGTGTTTTCAGGTCGAGCCATGATCGCGGTGCTTGTGTTTTCAGGTTGAGCCATGATCGCGGTGCTTGTGTTTTCAGGTCGAGCCATGATCGCGGTGCTTGTGTTTTCAGGTTGAGCTATGATCGCGGTGCTTGTGTTTTCAAGTCAAGCCATGATCGCGGTGCTTGTGTTTTCAGGTTGAGCCATGATCGCGGTGCTCGTGTTGTCGTGTGTACTGGCGGTATGTTTTGCGGAAACGACGACAGAGAGCGCCTTCTCCTCTCGGCTCATCACGTCACTGCGCCCCACGGGAGCGGACAGCACATCCGCTACTTGGTCCACGGAGCCCGGGGCGGATGACGAGGAGGAGACGAGCACACAGACCAGTGTTGCCATCACAACAATAACAACAACAGTCGAGATAGAGCCACCCGTCGTGCATGTCTCATCAACCCGGCGGCCGCTGTACCACAGGATACCAATCAGTCTGGCGGAGAAGCTGGAGTCGCTGTCATGTGACATACCGCCCTTGCCTTCAGAGTCCAGACTGTGGAGGAACAACGAGACCCACGAGCTAATGCTACCCATCATAGTGAGTGTTCTTCTTCTTCTCGTAAAATAACCCACTGCAGTTAGTTTCATGCTTCCTTTCTTGTTTTCAAACATAAGTCAACACGAATTTAGAGTTTGGGTTCTGTGTGTCTGATTTTGATTTGTCATGCCTAAGTAATGAAAGCATCCATAATTTTACCTAATTAAGTATGCTTCTGCAGCTACCACAACTAAAGTTCAAATTTGAAGGAAATTCTCTATTTTTATAAGTTCAAACGAAAACAAACGTTAACATATTCATGGAATCTTTTTCTTAAGTATGTAATCCATGGATTGGTCTGCGGCAGTTCTCCAGTCGGCTCTATTTATAGCTTTCCTCTTCATCTCTTCATAGTTTCTGCATCCTACATCAGACATGATTTGCTGTACATATTGTAGGCGTGGTTTTCCTCGACATCTTTTGCCTTCAACCATTCCCTCCAATACCGTTTTCAGCAGGCTATCGTGTCTCAAAATATGTCCTATCAGTCTAGTCCTCCTCCTCTTTATGCTTTTCCATAAGGTATAATTTTCCTCCACCTTTTTAAATACTTCAGCATTCGTTATTTTTTCTGTCCAGCTAATTTTTAGCATTCTTCTATAACACCATTGTTCAAAAGAATTTATCCTCATTTTTTCTTCTTTTCCAATTGTCCACGTTTCGCAACCATAAAGGGCAATACTCCAAACATTCGTTTTTAATAATCGTTTTCTGGTTTTAATATTAATGGAATTTGTAGTGAATAAACGTTTCTTTTTGTGAAATGCTAATTTTAACAACAAATTGTATATCCGCCTTAGTCAATACATAAGCAAAAATTAAATTATAATTACATTTGCTCCTGGTACATGTTTCAGGGATTAATAGCTTTTATCCCCTTCATCAGCCAAGACAAATATCCGAAGAAAGATATAAAATAGCATAGCACAAAAAAAATGGCTATTTAACTTAATATGGTGCACCATATAAGTAGGTCACAGAAATATGTTGAGCAAAACTAAAAAAATATACGAAACAGCGATGATATTCAGCCATCAAAACACAGAGAATCAGTGGACAGTTCATTCGTGAATCCGCTCCAAAACACTGGTCGAAGCTTGAATTGGCAAAAATCACAATACTTCACCATATGAACACAACCAAGCCTTATGCTTAACAGGTCCATAAGCCAAATCGAATACCTGCATACAAACTAGACGAGCGTGGATGGAACAACTTCATCAATGGGGTTAGCTCAGACAATCTTTTCATAATTGATACCTTGGTTTAACCTGAAGTTATGCATTGAGCTAACCTCATTGCTATATTGCTGTAATTATAATTTATTTTTCGCTTATGTATTGACTAAGGCGTATATACAATTTGTTGTTAAAACTATTTAGTACGCCAATACGGAACCATCATGGAAACTAGTTTAAATAATAGAATAAATGCCAATTTGGCTTGTAAAATTCAACATTTGATTTCTTTCTTGCTTCTTCCATCTTTGGTAATTTTGCTTCCGAGATATTTAAATTCTTGAACATTTTCTAGTGTTTTGTTGCCCACCACTAATTTTATACTTGAGTCTGCCTTTTTATCGCAGACCATAACTTTCGTCTTTGACTTATTTATTTTCATCTTGTATTCATTACCCATGATTTCCTCCATTTTTACTATTATTTGTTTGAGATGTTGTTCACTATCTGCAACTATGGCAATGTCATCTGCAAATCTAATCGTATTTATTTGTTCACCTTGTATCCTTATTCCTAAATTCAAATCCTCTCGAACCTTATTCAATGCATCCTGGATGTAGGCATTAAAAAGCGTGGGAGACAAAGCACAGCCTTGTCTAACTATTCATGGAATATAAATGTTAATCATGGCAACCACAAAGTAATACCGCCCTAAAAAGGTGGTTGGTTGGTTCCTCAGTTCAGGGGCTGCGACAACGCGGTCATGTAGCCCCGTGTACCTTGGGTGTGTGTAGAATGTGTCTGATAACCGGTGTTAATTGTGATGGCTGTATTAGTGTGTGTTATCTGTGATTCAGGTAGAAGAACTGAAGACGATTAATTATTTAAAGTAGTTCCTACTTTTGCAACCAAATGCTACCGTCCACGACACCTAGCTGTGGACGTAGCTACAAAATGCCATCGCAGTCAGCACCTGGCGGCGAACGTTGTAACCAATATAGCGTTATCAAACTAATCTACAAATTTTAGCTTCCACAAGTGTAGTTAGTGGAAGGTTCCTTTTTACGCCATAAATCTATGACATGGGACCACCGGCTTTACTTCCCCTCCGAAAGAAGGCATGCTGAGGGATTTTTAACACTCATGAAACCCTAAAAAGATGGTGATGATGATGATAATTCTTGTTTTAAGGGGCCTAACATCGAGGTTATCGGCCCCCTAAAAAGATGGCTTCGGTGGCGTAGTTGGTAGCATGCTGAGTTTCTATGCCCAAGATCGCGGGTTCAAACCCGGCCTAAGTCGTCGGAGTTTTAGGAGCGTTAAAAATCCCTCAGTATGCCTTCCTTCGGAGGGGAAGTAAAGCCGGCGGTCCCATGTCATAGATTTATGGCATGTTAAAGAACCTTCCACTAATTACACCTATGTGAAGATAAATTAGGTTAAAACTGTAAACAACGCTCAGGTTCCTACGTTCGTCGCCGGGAGCCGACTGCGGTGGCGTCCAGTAGCCAAGTTATGAACTAGCAGTCGTTGACGGTGGCGTTTGGCGGGGAAAGTAGGAACTACTTGAAAAATTCAATGTCTGTCGTCCTTACTTGAATTAAGAAACAGAAAACACACAATAATACAGTCATGACAATTAACACCGGTTATCAGACAGATTCTACACACTCCCAAAGTACACGGGGCTACAAGACAGCGTTTTTGCAGCCCCTAAACTGAGGAACCAACCAACCAAACCCTAAAAAGGTTTTCAGTAGATAGGAACAAATGTACTCCATAGAGTGCAACTCAGGACTTTAGAGCATTGCAAGAAACTTCTGGAGAGAAGTCCTACCTTATCGAACTATTACAAGATGGGTGTAAGCCTTCCGTCAAGGAAGAAAGGAATGTCAACACACTGCACGTGCTGGTAGACCCGTTGCTGCAACAGACGATCTCCATGTTTAGACTGTAAGAGCATTGTTGGAAAAAGACAGGCGCTGAATATGTGTGTGGAGATTTCCAAGGAACTTGGTATTGCAGCATCGTCTGTCCCATCTCATTTGAAAAAAAAAAAAAAAAAAAAAGCTGAAGATGCGAAAAGTTTGTGATCACTGGGTTGCGCACACTCTAACCGAAATCGGAAAGTGGCAGCGAATGGAGACAGCAAGAATGAATTTGGAGCGATATGAACATGAAGGTGAGGCCTTCCTTCATCGCGTTATCACAATGGATGAGACAAGGGTACGTTCATATACACCTGCGCTGAAACGACAAGCAGGCGAATGGCGACATTCAGAATCACCACGCCCATACAGGATGCTTTGAAACTGATGAATATTGTGCGTTATGATTATGAAGGCATCAACCTGGTACATACTGCACTGCACCTCATGGTATAAAAGTAAATGCAGACTTGCGTTACTTAGAACATCATTTGCACCCAGCATGGCGTCAGGCCATTGGGTGTCCTATTGTGTTACATGAGAATGCTCGTTGCCATGGAGCCGCAACAGTGAGTCATTTGTTGACGAGGTGGAACTGGGTAGTACTCGAACAACCACCAAATTCACCTGACATGAGCCCTTGTGATTACGACTTATTATCAAAGAACCTCTACGGGGCGCTCGATTTCAGTGAAAAGTTTACACCCAGAGAGCTCTAGATCGATCAGTGAGAGAGATATCCAGAAATGGTATTGCGGATGGCGTGCGTCGCTTTCCAAGGATTTGGCAACGGATTGTTGAAATGGCAGGAGGTCATAAATGAAGTTCGTAATGTCAAAATTAACCAAAGATTATTGTTTGTGATGTTTTATCGATGTTTCCATTACTTATGGAATGCCCTTGTAATATACAGAAATGAAGTACGAGTACTCTGCTGAGATGATGGTAAAATGCTGGAAGTAGGCTACAACATATAATACACAGTGTTTGTCTACAAATGATGTGATCATATGGGGACTTATATGAATTGTGGAATGCTCTGACAACCAGTGTCTTTGGAGGGCAGCGACTGTCATTCTAGGTTTGGTAGTGTTTTGTAGAGCTATTATGTCTTGTATTTTTGGATCTGAGGATGCTCGTTTGACGAACGAAACATGTCCCTTTTCTGCAGCCCAGATAAATAAACTAATTACATGTAACTGTTTCAACTTATGTTGTGTCAACCGACTGAAGATTTTCAATATCAATTGGAATATAATTAGCGGCTTCGGTGGCGTAGTTGGTAGCATGCTGAGCTTTTATGCCCAAGATTGCGGGTTCAAACCCGGCCGAAGTTGTCGGAATTTTAAGAGCGTTAAAAATCCCTCAGTATGCCTTCCTTTGGAGGGGAAGTAAAGCCGGCGGTCCCATGTCACAGATGTATGGCATGTAAAAGAACCTTCCACTAATTAAACTTGTGTGAAGCTAAATTTGCGGTTTAGATTTCGTTGAACGCTCTATCAAAGTTCCAACGTTCACTACTAGGTGTCAGTGAAAGTCGGAACTACCTGAAATCAAACGGAACTTGTAGCTCACCGCATGGGTGTCCCTATTGAAGCAGCTACAGCCTCTGGCGAGCCAAACATGTCCTCGGGCACTTCCGGCACTAAAAACCGTACGATAAATAAATAGTTTTTAAAATTTATCCTCTAGAACAGTCATGGGCAAAGTGCGGCCCTTGAGCTAGTCTAATCTGGCCCGCGATATGGTTTCAAATGATACTAACTTACCTACAATTACACATAGGTCATGTATTCTACTCTGCCTACCTAGAAGTGAAAAACTGTTTCAATCTCATTGTGTTTATGCGTTTTGTGCAAAAAAAATCTCCACGACGAATTTGAATGAAGATTTCAGGACTTCAAAGTTATTGAACAGGACTTGGATGTTTTCATCATGCCATTTAATGTTGACTGTGAAACAGTAAAATCAGAGTAGCAGCTAGAACTGATTGAGCTACAATGCAACAACGAATTAAAGCAACTATTCCTCAACGTTTCGAAAATTGAGTTCTACAAGGTCCTACCAAAATCAAGCTTCCCAAACTAGAAATCTCATGCACAAAAGATAACTGCCAAGCTCGTATCTTACTATATCTGTGAACAGGTGTTTTCTACAATGAAGCTTCGCAAAAATAGCCTGCAAGACCACCATTTAGCTGCGCTACTAAGAGTCAGCTCATCCCAGTTTCAACCAGATTATGAAAAACGTTCAGAAGCACAGTCACAGGTTCACTTGTGACTTCTAACAAATAAGAAGGTGTGGCATTTTTTCCTAAGTGTTCTACCTTTGTAGCCTATAAGTTTTGGTTGCTTTAAAATTCAGAAATGAAAAGTTTATAATCTATCTATAAACATGCTTGTCAGGGTGGGTGAGTGGTTATAGTGTCGGATAATTAAACCGAAGCTTGCAGGTTCACTCCTGGCCATGGTAAGTGATTTTTGAAAAACGGCAAAAATGACGACACGCATGTCATACGAAGTTGGCATGTAAAAGAACCCATTTGAATTCAGTAGGCCGTGTTCATAATGGCAAAATTAATCTGGGGATTTTCTGCCAACACAAGAAATTCCTCATTTCTCTACTAGAAAGCGCTATAGTGTCAAAGAGCTTAATATCTAACCACCTTGACTTTCATAGTGCTTCAAAGAACAACTAAATTCGACATGCAAGCTCCCCTCTGGATGACAAATAAAAAAGTTTGCACCTGGCACCCGAGGTCATGGATATTATAAGGTGCGTTCGAAAAGTAACGAGCCGGAGGCATAATTACAGAAACCAGTACCTGTATGTTAGAAGTATTGGTCCTGGCTGTTGAGGCACTTGTCCCACTGTGACTCGAGGAGGTGAATGGCTGTCCCATAAAATTCCCTGGGCTGCGATGTGAACCAGTTCCGCACGTACAGCTGTACGTCGGTGTCCGAGGTGAATCGTTGGCCTCGCAGAGCCCTTTTCAGGGGACCAAACATGGCGTGATCACAGGGAGAGAGGTCTGGACTGTATGGAGGGTGGCCGAGACTCTCCCATTTGAATTTATGCAGGAGTGCCGCGGCTGTGTTGGCCGTATGAGGTCGTGCATTGTCGTGGAGCGACGACAGCGGCTATGGCGTTCGCTGTCACTCGGCGGTCCTGGGTAATGAGTGCAGCTCTTTGCTCTTTGGTTGACGCCTCCATGCCACTGTTTGCAATGCGACTGGCAGCGTTCGACGATTGATGCATGCTGCTGCTCGCTTTGTATCGTCACGTGACGTGCATGCGTGCCCTCTAACGACGGGCTGTGACCTTCCACGCTCTGGTTGTAACCACACCACGTTACACACGCCACGATCAGCCGATGTCGTCACCGGTTTGGGCATTCCAGCCACCGGCTCGTTACTTTTTGAACGCACCTTATATTATTATTATTATCTATAAACATTGTGTTGTTCTTCTTTTCGGCCCGCCTAGATTATTTTGTATTGCATCTGGTCCAGCCCCTAAAAAGTTTGCCCATGTCTGCTCTACGCAGACTTCGGACGCAGAATTAGTATTCAAAGAGGTTCAGAAGTCTGCAAGTCGCAAAAAACATATTCGTGCTTTTACGTGTAGCGCAGAAAACGTGCGAGTGTACTTCCCGTGGATAATTGCAGTTAAAATGTAAGCTTCAATTAAGAAATAATGTGCCTGAAATGAAGTGGGATGGTATTTTGATGTTAGTTCTCTGGGATTCGGATCTCCGGACTCTACTTAAAGTGGCGCTAAATTACTACTGTACGTTGAACTGGCGAACAAAAGCGAGGAATTCCTCAAGCACTCGAGACACTTGAGTTAATTGCTACTTCCTTCGCAAGAAGTTAACTCATCGATCAGCTCCGCGTGCTCTCACTTATCAACGTCGCAACCCATCCCACAGCGGTATGTTGTCTGTACTCGACGGCTTCATCACCGCTTTGACGCTAAGGCGACACACATATTAAAATTTCAGCCAGCGTTACTCACAAGGTGTCGCGATAGTTATGACTTCAATCCGTAACAATAAAGTAAGCTTGATTAGGGCTGTACACATCATTACAATATTCCATTAATTCGACTACTTCGAATATTCGTCAATTTGAAATTCGAATGAATCATTCGATCATATCATAATTCAGTAGTAGGCTAGAGATCCCTCCTTCGACGCTCACAAGCGACTGATCGTGACAAATGAGCATTCAAATGAAAGAGAATGGGTATTAGCAGAGACGAATTGCACTCTAATTGCATAAATATCTATAATTTCTTTAAAAAGATTACTTTAAAAAAATGTATGAAGAGTGTGATTTGCAGATACTGTTGCTGTAGGAAAATACGCTCCATAATTGATGTCTACTTCACATTTTGGCCACTGTGACGCCTGTTTCATGTCATTTTAACATTCTGAGGTCTTTCCTCTATCATTTTGCATGGATTTCAGAAACAGTAAATCAAATGAATGAGTACGGTACTCAAATCGTATAATTTCATAAATATCGAATAACCAGTGAGTGTTACAGCTAAGCTGTCAATCAATGGACTCAGCACACAAATGACATTAGCAGTGACGAATTGCATTCTAATTTCATAAATATCGATTTTTGTAAGAAGTGTGCGATTTGCAAATACTGATGCTCTGGGGAAAGTGTGTGTGGGTTATGAACATGCGAGATTTCTTGCATGGGTCCGCTAGTTATTATTATTATTATTATTATTATTATTATTATTATTTAGCGTATGGATGTTAGTGCCGGGAGTGTCCGAGGACATGTTTCGCTCGCCAGAGGCTGTAGCTGCTTCAAGCGGACACCCATGGGGTAAGCTACAAGTTCCGTTCAATTTCAAGTAGTTCCAACTTTCACTATCAGATGTAAATGCCACCTAGTGGTGATCATTGGAACATTGATGTAGCGTTTCAACGAAATCTCACCTAAAAATTTAGCTTCACAAAAATTTAGTTAGTGGAAGGTTCTTTTTGTTGCCATAAATCTATGACAAGGGACTGCCGGCTTTACTTCCCCTCCGAAGGAAGGCATACTGAGGGATTTTAAACGTTCTTGAACATCCGAAGACTTCGGCCGGGTTTGAACCCGCGATCCTGGACACAGCAGTTCAGCATGCTACCAACTACGCCACCGAAGCCGCTATTCGATTATATGAATTTCGATATGGAAATTTGATGTTTTTCAGTCGATCAACACGATTGTACCCAAATGAGAAAATATACTTCGATGACCAGTTTCGATCGTCAAGCGATCATCATGAGATTCATTATACGTAGGCTATTAAAACTATGTCTACAGGTCTGGGTGAAAGTACTATATTTACAATATGTACTCTTATTTAGTTGTAGTAGGAGTTAAAATAATGCAACTAGTCAATATCTGTTACTTATAGTCTATGTGATGTTTTGTTAAGGATACAGTTTACTTACGAAGAAACCTTTGTTTACAGATGACACTCAAACTTAGCCTACATTAGCCAATGACGTGATGCCTGTTGATCTCGTTATCCGCTTTATAAGTGAGAGTGGGTTAGGCCAGCAATCTAAATTTTCCAGTGAACACTGACTCAAAGACTTGTTTTGAATTCTGAATTTTTGTTTTTCCGAAATGTTTGTTTATATTATAATTATTAGTTTTGTTTTGTTTGTTTTATTAATTTTCAGTCTTTTGAATTTTAGGTGTTCACCTCTAAATTTTAAATTCCATTCCAAATTTGTATACTTAAGTCTGTGTTAAGAGGGGAAGATGACCTCGTAGTTCCACCCCTTAAAACAACCATAACTAGTTAACGCCACGGTTTTTGGCCGGTGAGCCCCGGTTGCGCAGGTATGTGTAATTGATACGTGAGTTTTCAGTTGCGTGGAAAGCAACTCACACGTGGCTGAGGTTCACCACCTGTCCTCTGTACGACTGCGCAACCGAGGCTCACCGGCAAAAAGCCATGGCGTTAACTGTACTGAAAGAGATACTGTAGACAGTAGACAGTGACGAAGTTAACTGCTCTCAACCGGACCGCGTACGACTAACCAGATAAGTAGCCTGTACAGAACTGACCATTTAACAATAATCAGATACTCACACTAAGCAAGCAAATTTGGAGGCCAATTTCGATCACTAAGGCAGCACTAACAAGTAGCTCCGTGAAGAACTATACAGCCTATTTTCATATAACCTACTTATGGTTAGAGCCCTGCGCGGATAGACAAAACGTTATCCGCATCCGCCCCGCATCCGCACGGCTGTTAAGGCTTGGTTTCCTCCAGTAGCGGTACCGCTTTCTAGCGGCCGTAATGTGACGGCGAATGACGTCACGAAAACGTTCCGCATAGAAACAAAGGCGAGTGGTTTTCTAGGAAGCGTTGACTACCACCGTCACATAAAGTTGCGGTAGCGTCATTCATATGACGGTCGTGAGTGCGGTAGCAAACAGTTCGTCAACGTTTTTGTACGGTGTGTGCTGAAAGTAGTCATGACTAATAAAATGATATATTGGAGTATGGAAGAAGAGGAAATATTAATAGATTTCGTAAAGAATCATGAGGCATTGTATAATGTGAAGAGTAAAGATTACAGACAAGCCCAAATGAAGCAACATCTTTGGCGTGAAATTGGCGGTATACTTAAGAAAACAGGTATGATATACAGTATATTTCATTTTTATGGTTATGTTGATACATTGTAATTATAACTGGCATCTTCTAAAAATCACAACATATACCTTATTTATCGTATAATTACATCGTCCAACAAAATGACTGGCCTGCATTGTATACCATGTTAAAAATTAATTAATTAATTGGATTATAGGATGTTTAGTAATGTTTTAACAGAATAAAATACACTTCTGTCACTCAATATCACCAGGTTAAATCGTGTGCAGTGAGTAACAATTAAGATTTCAGTAATGTGCTGCATAATTATTCTGCCAATCAACAGCACCAGGACCATTGAAATAGTTTTTAAATATTTCTCGGATTTGCATGGGTGAATTTCGTATGCGAACGTTATTTGCTGCTAGTGGGAACAAATTTTCTGCAGGAAGTGGAAGTGCATCATCAACATGCACGTTAGCTGGAGGGGGTAATTTTGCTTCTCGTAAAATGTTATGTAAAATACAGGCACATGCAATCAACTTATCAGCAGTTTCAGGGGCAGTAGCGATTGGCTGAAAAAAAAATTCGAAAATAGGCGCATAAAATTCCAAAAGTATTTTCAGTCGTTCTCCTAGCTCGCGATAGTCGATAGTTATATACAGCTTTCGACGGAATACTCAAAGATTGCTGTCTGGGGTAGGGTTTCATCAAATGTTCGTGTAAAGCAAAAGCTTCATCTCCAACTATCACATGAGGTACAGCATTATCTGTTCCGGGCAATGTTTTCGGTGGGGGTATATTAAACTGATTGCCTTGAATGTTCTGTCCTAGTTTGCTTTTTAAGTAGACACCTGCGTCTCCTTCTCTGCCATAAGATCCGACATCTATTGCAATGAATTTGCAATCAGCATCGACAACCGCTAGCATAACGATTGAATAAAACTCCTTATAGTTAAAGAATGCCGATCCACTATTTTTGGGAGCCCTTATCCTTATGTGTTTCCCGTCAATCGCCCCCACACAGTTCGGGAAATTCCATCTTGATAAATATGCGTTAGCAGTTCTTCGTAGTTGTTCTTCTGTTGGTGATGGCAGTTCTAAACCGAACATAGTTGTGGTGATGCTGCGAGCAACTTCCTTTATTATGACACTTATCCAAGAATGGGATATTCGAAATTGGAAAGCTAGTGATCTAAATGACTCTCCTGTAGCCAAGTACCTAAAAGAAAGAAAGAAAGAAACAAAAACATGATATATTTTTGAAATTTAAATGTAATTGTTTCTCCCTGCTCATGTCTTCTACAGATGTTGACTGCAGCAAGAGGTGGGCCTACATAAGAGATTATTATGTTAGACGCAGAGGAAAACCAATAACTGGCTCCGCTGGTGACGCAGCAAAGAAGAGAACTGTGCTTCTGTCATTCTTAGATGACTTCAGTTCATGGAAAAGAAGGTAAAGAAAAGGAACGTTTAATCGTAAATTATATACTGTCACAAAACTAAATAGGGCTAATACATTTTCAGTAGAACAGATACTTATTGGATCACTATTCGTGGGCTTTAGTGTTTATTTTCCTAATGATCATATTATTCCGTTTTTCAGCACGATTACCAATGTTGTTGGAGATAAGGGCTGAGAAGATGTAAATATCAACGGAACTCCTGCTGTAGAGGAGGATACTCAGGTCTACAAAGAAGGAAGTGACTTGATAAACTTGGAGGAAGATGAGGCGGAGAACGTTCGTAAAGAGATGGAACCACCAAAAAAGAGGAAAAGATCAGCGCATTCTGAGGAACGACTGCAGCTGCTGAAACAAATAGCCGAGCGGAACGTAAATTCCACCGCACAATTAGACGAAACAGATCATTTTTTCATGTCTATGGCGAAAAGTGTAAAAGAACTTCCTCGACATGTACAAGTACAACTGAGGATGCAAATTTCCACGCTGGTTGGTAATGTTGAATTACGGCATTTATCAAACGACCCAACATCAAGAACATCTAGGCCTAGCAGCAGTCACAGTGAAAGTATAGGAGATGTAATGTCTCCTGCACCAACCGGACAGTTGACATTTACAGAAAATGAGCCAAGCGAACTAACACACTCGATATTGTTGTTAAATGATATAACCGATGTGATTTAAAATAACAATAGTCAGTTTATAGATACGGTATATGAAAAAACGAAATATTATAATATATTGTTGTTAATTAATATACTAAACTAACCTTAAAAATACACAGAGTTTCTGTTCAGGAGATATTGGTCTTTTGTTTCTGTTGTATGGTACTGAGGTGATGGCATCTTTTATGTAATTCAGAACATAGTCAAATAACACAGGTGTCAACCGAAAATATTCTCTGAATTTATCTTCATTGATGTGCAAATGACGACGCACTAACATTTCATATGCACCTTCTGTAGGACGCCTTTTAAAAATATCACTCGCACCCGAACGTTCCCTATCATCTTCGGATGACTCTTCTTCTTCCAAAATTATTACGAGTGCAATGTCAAGATCATCCATTTCTTATTCAACGTTCTTATTGCCCCGCTGCGCTAGTCTGCCTCAACGAGGAACAGCTGACTGAGGATGGATGATCGGCAGCGGTCGTGGCTATTCGGGTCGCTTCGTCACACTGATAATTAGCTCTAGCTTTACACCATTGTTCACCGTCAAGACGGTCCCCAGTTTCTATACGTCATTCGCCGTCACATTACGGCCGCTAGGAAGCGGTACCGCTACTGGAGGAAACCAAACCTTTATCCGCATCCGCCCCGCATCCGCACGGCCGTTATCCGCCCCGCATCCGCACGGCCGTTATCCGCCCCGCATCCGCACGGCCGTTATCCGCATCCGCCCCGCATCCGCGCGGCCGTTATCCGCATCCGCACGGCTGTTATCCGCATCCGCCCCGCATCCGCACGGCCGTTATCCGCATCCGCACGACTATTATCCGCATCCGCCCCGCATCCACGCGACTTTGATAAACACGTTTGTTATCCGAATCTACTGACATTACAATAATATTTCCAATGTGTTGCTTTATACTTTATCTTTTAGACATTTGAGCAGAAAGTCGAACCCTTAGGCTATGTGTGTCATGTGCTATGTCTAAAATGAATGTTATACAGCCAGAATTGCAACCCTCTTCAGTTCGGAGGGTTGATTGTGCTTAATGACATAATTTGAATGGTATTTGCGTAAATCATCATCTTACATTTGTCATGAAAAAACATAACGAAAAAAAAAGTCATAAACATCCGGGCCCTAGTAAGGGATAGTGGGGGAATTGTGCGCACTTAAGCATGGATCGGTCTTGTGATGGTCTCATAATAGACAACACAGCTGCAGTTATGAATAAGGGAGCCTTAGTAACTCCATATTCGATGTGCAGAAACACATTTAATTCAAAATTAAATTTGGTGGACTATAATTCGTAATCTCGCAAATATGCATTTGCAACCCTGCAGGATAATCATGCGCACGGGTTGGGAAATTGTGCGCATGGGATGAGTGTTGGATAGCCATAATAATATAGCCTAATGTGAATTGGCTGAAACTCGCACTGAGCATTAATATTAGAATATTCAAATGCATTTTATAATAACGTAACAATGTAATGATACTAAAGTTCGGCAAACTTACATGATACAATGAGACCTGCTGAATTATATCATTGGTATAACACACTCCAGAAAATTCCATTAGAATAAAATATCTTCGTTTCGTCAGCATTCAAGGAGGCAATTCTATTTAGGCTTGTTCCTTCAGGTCGTCTCAACGTTAATGCAGGATATCTCTTCAAGAACTCATACAACCAATATTTGCCTGCTATATAGACTTTTAACTTTATGGAAATTATGGGGAATCTTATTTTCCTCTGCAAACTTGAACTCTAACCGTCTGACAAGCTTGGTAGGCGTTAAGCCGTAAAATAATTTTGCCAATGTCGAAAGGTATTCGGATAAATATGACTCCATTTCGATGGTAAAAACAGCTTTACGGAGTAGACGAGGTGGAGCAAGACAATTTTGCAGCAACTGCTTTCGTAGAGTTGACTCTGGAATGTTGAAATTTCTCCCCTCTTCCCTTATTTTCCTCCCATCCCTAATTGCACGTAGAGCTTTCTGCACATTTTCTGCTGGGTATGAGTTTTTCTCCGTTTTCCGCGTATATTTTCTTGGCATCTGGAGAACAAACACGAAATATTTTGCAATAAATGTCGCGTAGTATTTACTTGTATCATATGTTCTGCGCACCATTACCCCACTCTGCTTTTAAAACGTAACTCACTGAATCCCGGCAAACTAATCTATTATATTGAAAAATAAATACATGCATAAACACTGTAAAATCTGGCATTTAAAAGAACATTCATTTTAAATAATTGAATCACAACTGTAGGCTTACCTTCTTATTTGCTGGCTACAGAAAATAACATGCAACGTGTTAAATTTCTTCATCCAAGCCTCACGGTTATCACATAGCAACTGGCATCATGCTGACTGTCCCTATCTGATAGGTACGATGACAGCTTGAGGGTAGGAGTGAACTGAGTTGCTAGTCGTACTTCCAACTCGAAAAACATAGGTACGCACGATTACCCTCTGCGCACATTACTCAACTTTCCCCATGATATTCAAAAAGTTCGGATTCTATTCTAAAAACTATCCGCAAATTTACTCCAAGCATTATCCGCAGCTTATCCGCTATCCGCAAAGCCATGCAAAGTATATCCGCTTGGCGAAACATGTTGCGGATATCCGCGGGTTTATCCGCGGATATCCGCATCCGCGCAGGGCTTTACTTATGGTAATAGCCTGTATCAATATACAAAATTTCAGTTTGATTGCTGTAATAGATTCGTAGATATTGAGAACCGTCTACATACTTATTTCAGATGGTCGCCATGCAATGTAGGCCTTAGAGTTATGTAGTATTACATAAAGATTATTGCGTAGGTGTATTATTCAAACTTCAATCGCATGGTTAGGACACAATAAATAAAAATGAGATTTTAAAATTTTGCACATCCGCCATCTTGTGGTTATGAAAACATTTGAAACAAATTAGATATCAGTGGATTGAAATTTGTATAAGCATTTACCGTACCAAGGTTCACTGCGCTTGGATGGTTAAATCGAGAAACGTCTATTTAAATATATAAATGTCACGTTGCCGCCATGTTGGATTTATGCTCACCAGGTTATTGAATGTCTTATAAGTGAACTTATGTTTATAGCCTCTATCAACATACAAAATTGCAGTTTGATTGTTGTCATAGATTAATAGATATTGAAAACCGTCTAAATATTTCGGATGGTCGCCATGTTGGATTTTAATATATTTAGTCCATTGAGTTATGTACTATTAGATGACGATTATTGCGTAGGTTCTTTATACAAACGTTGACTTCGATCGCATGATTAGGACACAAGAAATAAAAACTTATTTTAAACATTTCGCGAAGCAGCCATCTTGAGGTTATGTAAACAATTAAACTGCATTAGATGTCAGTACATTAAAATGCATATAGTCATTTGCTGTACCAAGTTTCATTGCCCTCGGATGGTTAAATCTTGAGAAAAGTCTATTTTAATGTTTCAACTTCGCTTGGCCGCCATGTTAGTTTTGTAGTTAACAGGTTTTTGAAAGTCTCATAGATAATCTTCTAATAGTGCCCTTTATCACCGTACAAAATGTCAGTAATAGCTTCGAGGATATAGATTTTTATTTAGTCAATTTACCCTCTAGGTTGGTGGTTCCCACGGACTCAGCGAGGGAACTCACCACTACCGCCTCTATGGGCAGTGTCCTGGAGCTTGGAATATCTGGTCGGGATGGATACAACTGGGGAGGTGTGATCAGCACTTCGCCCAGGCGGCCTCACCTGCAAAGCGAACAGGGGCCTCATGAGGGAGGGGAAGGGATGGAAGACAGGGATGGATAGGCTAGGAAGAGGGAAGGAGGTGGCCGTGGCCTTACAGTAGGTACTGTCCCCGTTTACCTGGATAGTAGGCTGTCAGATATCCGCCCCCTCAATCGGATTGCCAATTATCAATCGCACCGGCACAGTTACATCAATGAAAATGGCACTGACAGATATTATCGAGATAAGAGCACAGAAGTTCACAGGAAATCATTGTGGAACACACCAAAATAGACGGGGGTTCATACTTACCGTTCCTTACCTCTTAATTATCTCGGGGTTTGAGTTGACAACAGGATCACTAAAAGTCTGTTCACACAATAACCTCCACCATGACATTTAAAAATGAACCAAGAACGAAGACGAGAACTTTGAACTGTACACAAGCTTTATTTCTAATAAAGGGTATGATTTTACTAACACAACAAAATCAACGTGGCTATCAGTAGCCCAAGTCAATCTGACTACGTCCTCAGTAGGACTTGCAAAAATTATCATACAACATGATATAAAACATTTTAGCTCCCTAGAGCTCCAAATAACGTAATATTCATAACACTATTGGATTGGAAAAGGACGTAAGGGTGTGACATATAGAGAGCATTTGGTTTCCTTTTAATAAACATGAGAATAGTATTTATAGTCGCAAGGCCGAAGTGCGGACGACCTCACTCTCTGTGAACCAGATGTTGGCCCAGCTGCGAGCTACCCTCGAACCTGTTGCATACTGGTCAAATGCACGCCCTTCTCACGTGCTAAGTTACGTAAGAATAGCTTGCTCTCTCAAGCTTTTAAATGTCGACAAGACAACTCACATTAATATTTACGCAATTCTTTCAAGTACTTTGCTCACATCCTATCGGATCATTATGTTAATTTCTTAAACTTGTTAACTTCAATCCAAATGTTTAATTAGCTCTTAAATGTTTATAACAAAATCACATAAATTATTTATAACAATTAGAAATTGTTTATAATATTTGTCAAAGACAATAAAAATATTATAAGCACGCCTTTAACATCACTCTCGTTTCACATTATTTTCAAAAATATTTACAGCAATTATTTACAATAGTAACATTTAAATTGTTTAAATTATTAATTTAATAAATACATTGACCACATGTCCATTCGGTTGGTAATTTTCATAATCGTGTTTAATATAATCGACCAATGAAGGTTAGTTATACATGTTAATGTCACAATCTGGTTTAATAAAGGTTTTAATAATGATTTGTGACGGCAACCTTCATTCAAAATCTTTTCTCAAATTCTTTCAAAACTCGTGTTAATTCTAACAGTAAATCACTTGATTTATTTTCAACGAACTATTACAATCTTACTCCAGCGGAAAATCCTTCGCTAACAAGTTAATGCACAATCTGCATTAAAAATATGCCCAAAATCATCATATATTAATCTATATGGTATTAAACTTCCACCTAACTTACAAAACTTCCACAAATAATTCTTTAACATTTATTCCTGTGGGAACTTCCTTCATATTCAAGGGCATTATATCTCAGCGACTTTCAACACGCGCTGCACTATCGATTATACATTCATAGTTCCACTTAAAATTTTTTATAATCATTAATTGTTTCAAAACTGTTTTTCTATAACCTTCGTGGATTTCATTCATGAACCGAAATGAAGTCAAAACTTGCCAATCACAAACAAATTTAATAGTGAATACGCTTATATACGCCTGTCTGGTCTATCCAAATTTAAGATTATCATCTTAAAAGAAATTGTAGTATGAAAATACTATCTTCAAATAAAGTGCGACTAAAAGCAAAGTAGTCGAATAGAATCCATTTAGACTGGGAATGCAAACATCGTTATATAAATCTCTAATTGAGAAAAAACTCCTAACAAAGTTCTTGACTTTAATGCAATTTAATAATTCATTATTA
Organism: Meconema thalassinum; assembly: GCA_946902985.2. Taxonomy (NCBI): domain Eukaryota; kingdom Metazoa; phylum Arthropoda; class Insecta; order Orthoptera; family Tettigoniidae; genus Meconema; species Meconema thalassinum. Next base: position 225,845,842 of record OX336395.1, on the reverse strand, counting down.
AAGTTACTCTTTCACAAAAGTGTCTATGATGCAATGTTCATTCATAACTGACGATAAATGTCTGTGTTGCAATCAATTCAAATAACGACTAGTATTTCCAAGATCGTCGACAACGTAAGAGATTTTAACGCTCTAAAATCATTTAAATGTTCTTCCTTCTTGATGATGACAGAAAATTGGTCAAAGTCATTAAACTGGGGTAGAATTACTTTAATAAAGTGACACGCTGTCTGAATTTAAATCTGCCATTAAAAATCATTAACTTACAGTCAAATCGTGACTACAAAAATATTAATTACTGAAAAATCTAAATATCAGTCTCAACTGATTCAAAATCGTTAACTATGCCCATGACATAACAATGTCTTAATAAATCGTCGAAAAATGCAAAACTCATCAAGGTGTACTGAGAATAAGAATCTCAACAAGAAAATAGGGCAAAAACATGAGGATAAAAATATGAAAAAAATGGTTGCTCAAACATCGTTAATATACTCAAATACAATAAACGTTCACGACTACCTTATCTGCCGATTGACGTTCCAGAGGAAAATTCCCCAAAGAAGACTGCTGATGGATCCATTTCACCACGTTAAAGCTGAGCTCCATCCTCGAAATAGGAAATAGCACCCTCGGAGAATCGAACTGCCTCCTTCTCCGTGAATCGCTCTGCTCCTCGAAGACGAATAGACATCCTTCCGGCAATAATCTTCTTTGTGAGTCGGGTCCACCCTGACCTCTCTTGAAAAATTCCCTGAAGTTCCAGTAGACAATCGCCATGAAGTTTTGTAGAAATTTCCGAAGAAATTATTCATATTCAGAGTATGAAATTGTTTTTATGGCTGTTCGATGGTATTCAGCCTTTAATTACGAAACATGGGTGTCGATGGAATTCACCACATGTTCGTTTGTGTGGAATAGCAATTAGCGAAGTTCCATGTCGCTATCTTACTCCGTTGAAGTATGTCCCAATTGCAATAAGCCCTTTTAGCCTTCCATCTGCTCTTCGGTTGTAGTGTCAGAAGAACAAACTGCCGTATTCAATTGCTCCATTATACTGTATCGTTGTGTAACCAAGCAATCTGAAGTCTTTCTATTCCACTCGCAGCGTCAGCCTTGCGTTGATTCTGCCTATACAAAAGTGCTTCTCTTGTGGCGAGATAATCACTTTTCTCAGTCGTATAAAACTGCTAATATCTTTCGAACTAATCGGTCGAGATTGTTCAGCTTTTCTCTATAACTGCATGTAGCACTGCACAATACAATTAGCTTATCGGTGACCGCTAACTGTTCGAAGCTAAACTTGTAGAAGCTTTCTAAGGTCCGTTTCAACTTCACCTAGTTTGACATGGATCTCGTTAATATAGTGGCCTCGCCACACGTTATAAAGACGATTCTTTTCACTGCTGTTCACTTCGACGTTTCACTATAATGAATGTATAAGAAAAGAACTTTCACAAATAGACTTCGATGATCTGAGAATGAGATCTCAGAATGATCAGAGAACGAAAGGGACTCCTCTCTTCTGCGCAAGCCCTTTTATTAACTTCTCGAGGGGCGTTTCCATCCCTTCCAAAGCGTGATACTGCGTCATCGCTAGAAGTTCCAACTTCGTTAATACATGACGGATTTTCAAAATTCAAAAACTGAAAATAAATTTCACCAAAATTCCAAATCAATGCTATTACTGCAAATGGATTTCCACAATTCTGCATTCCAAAAGTAATAAAAATACCATAGTTTCAGCAATCTCCGTCTTCCTTTAAACTATCGTTGATTGGTTCATGCCTCTCCTCCAATAGCATAGTTTCTTCCTCAGCCGAATTCCTCGTTTCCTGCGACTGCGTCGTAAATCTTGGAACATTCTCGACTAAATGCTGACGTCACTGAGAATCTCAGCTCAAGTAGCCTGCTGGCATAACATTTACGTCATCCGTGCTTACGTCATGACTACCCACGTCATAACTATGACAACCATAACTCTCATTATAATTTCAAATATAGCCACCGTGGTCTCTATATAATTCAATTACGGGGGCATTCTCCTCCCACCACGTTTTAAAAACAGTTGCAAATTGTTTTCAAACTCAATGTTACAAGTATCTCAACTCTCTTGAACACGAAATTGAATTATTACTGGCTTACTCTAGTATGATATTTCCTCTATGTTCCTTAATCATATATCTCTTCTACTCTGGGTTGTATGTGGTTAATGTATTCTTTCCTCTCTACTTTCTCTACTGACCAGTATTTCTATTTTCTAAGTTCTGCTGGCTCGTAGAAGGACCAGGATCGATTACAACATCCTGCCTTTTCTTTTGATTGTCAGCTTCTTTATCCCTTAATTCTTTTAAGTATTGCTGGCTTTCCTTTTCTCTTTGCTGATACTGATCAGGTGTCATAACCTGACTTTGAGTATTCTGGTTTCTATTTTGGTTTTGGTTATTCCTATTATAGTTACGATTATACCCATTATTGTTGTAATATCTGCCTCTTCCATTGTAGTTTCCTCGGTTGTAGTTCCAACCTCTTCTCTGTTGATACGGTCGGTAACCTTGTGATCTGTAATTTCTAAACTGATTATTCCTGTGAGGACCTACATTGTCAGTTTTCTCCTGCTCTGGCTTGTCAGTTTGTTGGACTTGGTCCATGTATACCGTATTGATTTCCTTAAACTCCTGCCTTTGACCTTTCTGGACTACGTTAGGCATTGGGCTTGTGTAGTCTAACCTTCTTAGTAATTCATCCATGCTGGATAAATCCCTGATGTTGGACGAAATTATAAGTCTCCTCACCTCAACTGGCAGCATACGAGAAATCGCATCTATAAGTTGCTCCGTGGACAATGGGGGTTGCAAAAATCTCAAGCGGGACAACTGACTCGTAAAGAAATCAGCGTACCTCGTTGGAAGAGTACCTGAGTATTTTCTTGAATACACCTCCGCTCTTAACGAATTCTGCGCTTCTATAGACCAAAATCGCTTGATTAATGCCTCTGCAAACTCGTCAAAGTTACTGAATGTGTATCTAAATGCGCGAAACCATTCAAGGGGTCCTCCAATCAGATATCTCTCTACTATCTTCATCTCTCTCTCTCTCTGGGAATGTGAGCTTCGATGAAATAATCTTTGAGATTCCTTACATACTCTATAGGTGTCAAACTATCAGTGTTACTGAATTTTTGTGGTTTGTCTTCGAAATTCCTAATGACCGTCACGTTCCTCGGATATGAATCCGGATAGTTTTTCCCACTATCTCTATAATTCCACTCAGGTTCCATATTCCTCTCGTCATCCTCCTCTCTGAATCTGGATACACGTTCTTCAGGAGTCACGTCTCTTTCTTCTGGCTCTAGGTTATGTCTTCTAGCATAATTCCTATTCAATTCGCAAGCTAAGCCTTCTGTATCCTTGTCGGTGATTTCTGTTAAGACTTTCTTGATAATCTCTTCTTTGTAGTTCTCCATTAAACTAGCCTCTCCTAACTTCAAATTTTTCAGTTTACTCGTCGTTTCATTTACATCCGAGACAACTTTATGAATTTGATCCTCTAATGTAGATTTTAAAGTTTGCATATCCTGATCTAGTTGTGTTCTATCGTCAACTTGTTTTTCGGATAACGAATTTATCCTGACGCTTAAATCTTTCCTAATCTGTACTACTTCATTGTTAATTTCTATCTGCGTACTGGCAAGTTTTCTTTCAATCCTTTCCTGAATTTGGGTTACATGTTCCCCACTTGACTTATTCCACTCGTCTTTCCATACCGCTACGTTTGCTATTAACATTTCGGCTATGTCTACTTCGATATCCTCTTTTAATACTCTATTGTGGTCTAATACCTGGGTTCTCATGACCTCTACATCATACTTCAACTCTGCTAAAGACGTTGTTGTTCTAACTGATTCATCGACTAACCTAGTCGCTAATGCAGTTATATTACGCGTACAAAGAGTTTTTGAGTTTTCGATTTCTTCCCTGACTTTATTTACGTCAGTTTGGACTTTAGTAATATCTACGAAAACTGTGTTGACCTCTACCTGAATCTTAGTTACGTCACTTTGCACCTCAGTTATATCCGCATGAATGTTATTAATGTCTACCTGAACATTAGATACATCAGTTCTAGCTTTTTGAATTTCTTTTTGGACTTCCTCGACCTTGTCTTGGACAGTCGCTACATCGTTTTTGACAACAACTACTTCGGCTCTAGCACAAGAAATATCCCCTCGGACATTAGCTACATCTAGATTTAACATTGTAAGGTCTTTCTGTACCTTAGACACATCATTTTTAACATCATCAACACTTTTATGCACAATAGACACATCTTTATGGACATTAGACACCTCTGTGCGCATGTCACTTACAGTATTCTCAATTCCTAGGGTATTAATCTGCAAACGCGACATATTCTCCTCTAAATTGGCAGCACTAGTATGAAGAACCTTCATATTCTCCTCCATTCGACTATTATTCTCCTTCATACTACTATTCAAATTAGCAGACATATTACTAGCATTCTCCTCCATTCTTGCATTCAAATTACTAGCATTCTCCTCCATCATCTGCTTCATGTTAGCAGACATTTCCTCTAACATTTTCTTCAAACTTTCATCTGCCATTACAATATTATTCAAAAATGGATTGCTGTAGGGACATACATCAAAAGAGCAAAATAACAACATTTGAGCAACACTTTTCACCATATATAAATTTGATCAATTTTCTGTCTTAAGTCTAACTTATAACTACCTTATAATTAATTTTCGACGATACTTCATGTTGAAACAAACTCAAGCACATGTTCAAATTTCTCTGGCTCATTTTAAAATATCCTAACACAAATAATTTACATTTACAATCCAAATAATTAATTTTATCATTAATATGACTGAAATGTCATAAGCCGGTCAAATAAAATAAGATTCCAGATCATAGGCGATTTTCCTAAGTTTTCAGCCTATTTAACCTTTCTCAAGTTGTATAAGATCTGATCTTTTCTGAGTGTAATTTTCCTAACACAATACAACATTTAATTCCTATATAATCACACTCTTAAATACTACAATTGGCCTAGACATCTAACAAAGAATCAACCTCTTTATTTGAGTCTAATCGAACCTCACGTTTTAGGTTTGCCACTCTTTCTGGCGTTCAACCTGGTAATCCAGTTTTGTTGAATCGAGCCCCAACGTTTTAGGTGCGCCAATCTTTCTGTTGACTCAGCCCCACGCTCTTGGGTCGCCAATCTTTCTGTCCCCGTTTACCTGGATAGTAGGCTGTCAGATATCCGCCCCCTCAATCGGATTGCCAATTATCAATCGCACCGGCACAGTTACATCAATGAAAATGGCACTGACAGATATTATCGAGATAAGAGCACAGAAGTTCACAGGAAATCATTGTGGAACACACCAAAATAGACGGGGGTTCATACTTACCGTTCCTTACCTCTTAATTATCTCGGGGTTTGAGTTGACAACAGGATCACTAAAAGTCTGTTCACACAATAACCTCCACCATGACATTTAAAAATGAACCAAGAACGAAGACGAGAACTTTGAACTGTACACAAGCTTTATTTCTAATAAAGGGTATGATTTTACTAACACAACAAAATCAACGTGGCTATCAGTAGCCCAAGTCAATCTGACTACGTCCTCAGTAGGACTTGCAAAAATTATCATACAACATGATATAAAACATTTTAGCTCTCTAGAGCTCCAAATAACGTAATATTCATAACACTATTGGATTGGAAAAGGACGTAAGGGTGTGACATATAGAGAGCATTTGGTTTCCTTTTAATAAACATGAGAATGGTATTTATAGTCGCAAGGCCGAAGTGCGGACGACCTCACTCTCTGTGAACCAGATGTTGGCCCAGCTGCGAGCTACCCTCGAACCTGTTGCATACTGGTCAAATGCACGCCCTTCTCACGTGCTAAGTTACGTAAGAATAGCTTGCTCTCTCAAGCTTTTAAATGTCGACAAGACAACTCACATTAATATTTACGCAATTCTTTCAAGTACTTTGCTCACATCCTATCGGATCATTATGTTAATTTCTTAAACTTGTTAACTTCAATCCAAATGTTTAATTAGCTCTTAAATGTTTATAACAAAATCACATAAATTATTTATAACAATTAGAAATTGTTTATAATATTTGTCAAAGACAATAAAAATATTATAAGCACGCCTTTAACATCACTCTCGTTTCACATTATTTTCAAAAATATTTACAGCAATTATTTACAATAGTAACATTTAAATTGTTTAAATTATTAATTTAATAAATACATTGACCACATGTCCATTCGGTTGGTAATTTTCATAATCGTGTTTAATATAATCGACCAATGAAGGTTAGTTATACATGTTAATGTCACAATCTGGTTTAATAAAGGTTTTAATAATGATTTGTGACGGCAACCTTCATTCAAAATCTTTTCTCAAATTCTTTCAAAACTCGTGTTAATTCTAACAGTAAATCACTTGATTTATTTTCAACGAACTATTACAATCTTACTCCAGCGGAAAATCCTTCGCTAACAAGTTAATGCACAATCTGCATTAAAAATATGCCCAAAATCATCATATATTAATCTATATGGTATTAAACTTCCACCTAACTTACAAAACTTCCACAAATAATTCTTTAACATTTATTCCTGTGGGAACTTCCTTCATATTCAAGGGCATTATATCTCAGCGACTTTCAACACGCGCTGCACTATCGATTATACATTCATAGTTCCACTTAAAATTTTTTATAATCATTAATTGTTTCAAAACTGTTTTTCTATAACCTTCGTGGATTTCATTCATGAACCGAAATGAAGTCAAAACTTGCCAATCACAAACAAATTTAATAGTGAATACGCTTATATACGCCTGTCTGGTCTATCCAAATTTAAGATTATCATCTTAAAAGAAATTGTAGTATGAAAATACTATCTTCAAATAAAGTGCGACTAAAAGCAAAGTAGTCGAATAGAATCCATTTAGACTGGGAATACAAACATCGTTATATAAATCTCTAATTGAGAAAAAACTCCTAACAAAGTTCTTGACTTTAATGCAATTTAATAATTCATTATTAAAGTTACTCTTTCACAAAAGTGTCTATGATGCAATGTTCATTCATAACTGACGATAAATGTCTGTGTTGCAATCAATTCAAATAACGACTAGTATTTCCAAGATCGTCGACAACGTAAGAGATTTTAACGCTCTAAAATCATTTAAATGTTCTTCCTTCTTGATGATGACAGAAAATTGGTCAAAGTAATTAAACTGGGGTAGAATTACTTTAATAAAGTGACACGCTGTCTGAATTTAAATCTGCCATTAAAAATCATTAACTTACAGTCAAATCGTGACTACAAAAATATTAATTACTGAAAAATCTAAATATCAGTCTCAACTGATTCAAAATCGTTAACTATGCCCATGACATAACAATGTCTTAATAAATCGTCGAAAAATGCAAAACTCATCAAGGTGTACTGAGAATAAGAATCTCAACAAGAAAATAGGGCAAAAACATGAGGATAAAAATATGAAAAAAATGGTTGCTCAAACATCGTTAATATACTCAAATACAATAAACGTTCACGACTACCTTATCTGCCGATTGACTTTCCAGAGGAAAATTCCCCAAAGAAGACTGCTGATGGATCCATTTCACCACGTTAAAGCTGAGCTCCATCCTCGAAATAGGAAATAGCACCCTCGGAGAATCGAACTGCCTCCTTCTCCGTGAATCGCTCTGCTCCTCGAAGACGAATAGACATCCTTCCGGCAATAATCTTCTTTGTGAGTCGGGTACACCCTGACCTCTCTTGAAAAATTCCCTGAAGTTCCAGTAGACAATCGCCATGAAGTTTTGTAGAAATTTCCGAAGAAATTATTCATATTCAGAGTATGAAATTGTTTTTATGGCTGTTCGATGGTATTCAGCCTTTAATTACGAAACATGGGTGTCGATGGAATTCACCACATGTTCGTTTGTGTGGAATAGCAATTAGCGAAGTTCCATGTCGCTATCTTACTCCGTTGAAGTATGTCCCAATTGCAATAAGCCCTTTTAGCCTTCCATCTGCTCTTCGGTTGTAGTGTCAGAAGAACAAACTGCCGTATTCAATTGCTCCATTATACTGTATCGTTGTGTAACCAAGCAATCTGAAGTCTTTCTATTCCACTCGCAGCGTCAGCCTTGCGTTGATTCTGCCTATACAAAAGTGCTTCTCTTGTGGCGAGATAATCACTTTTCTCAGTCGTATAAAACTGCTAATATCTTTCGAACTAATCGGTCGAGATTGTTCAGCTTTTCTCTATAACTGCATGTAGCACTGCACAATACAATTAGCTTATCGGTGACCGCTAACTGTTCGAAGCTAAACTTGTAGAAGCTTTCTAAGGTCCGTTTCAACTTCACCTAGTTTGACTTGGATCTCGTTAATATAGTGGCCTCGCCACACGTTATAAAGACGATTCTTTTCACTGCTGTTCACTTCGACGTTTCACTATAATGAATGTATAAGAAAAGAACTTTCACAAATAGACTTCGATGATCTGAGAATGAGATCTCAGAATGATCAGAGAACGAAAGGGACTCCTCTCTTCTGCGCAAGCCCTTTTATTAACTTCTCGAGGGGCGTTTCCATCCCTTCCAAAGCGTGATACTGCGTCATCGCTAGAAGTTCCAACTTCGTTAATACATGACGGATTTTCAAAATTCAAAAACTGAAAATAAATTTCACCAAAATTCCAAATCAATGCTATTACTGCAAATGGATTTCCACAATTCTGCATTCCAAAAGTAATAAAAATACCATAGTTTCAGCAATCTCCGTCTTCCTTTAAACTATCGTTGATTGGTTCATGCCTCTCCTCCAATAGCATAGTTTCTTCCTCAGCCGAATTCCTCGTTTCCTGCGACTGCGTCGTAAATCTTGGAACATTCTCGACTAAATGCTGACGTCACTGAGAATCTCAGCTCAAGTAGCCTGCTGGCATAACATTTACGTCATCCGTGCTTACGTCATGACTACCCACGTCATAACTATGACAACCATAACTCTCATTATAATTTCAAATATAGCCACCGTGGTCTCTATATAATTCAATTACGGGGGCAGTACCATCCCGGCATTTGCCCGAAGACGAAGTGGGAAACCACGGAAAACCACTTCGAGGATGGCTGAGGTGGGAATCGAACCCCCTCTACTCATCTGGAACACCCGAGGCTGAGTGGACCCCGTTCCAGTCCTCATACCACTTTTCAAATTTCGTGGCAGAGCCGGGAATCGAACCCAGGACCTCCGGGGCGGCAGCTAACCATGCTGACCGCTACGCTACGGAGGCGACATTTCGAGGATATAGAAAGGCGGTGAAATACTTCGCACAGCCGCCATGTTGGATTGATGAGACGTAATAAAATTTGAAGGGCACGGTCGGGGTCGGACAAAATAGTACTATGACCTTACCGAGTTTCATTGAAATCGCTCCAGCCGTTTAGATTTTATTAGGGGGGCACACACACACGGACAAAATGTGATCTCATAAGGCTATTTTTTCCATAAATTAAAATAGGTTAAAATTGGCTTCAAACACCAAAATGTCCTGTATTAAACGTATTAGTCGCCTCCGTAGCGTAGCGGTCAGCATAGTTAGCTGCCGTCCCGGAGGTCCTGGGTTCGATTCCCGGCTCTGCCACGAAATTTGAAAAGTGGTATGAGGACTGGAACGGGGTCTACTCAGCCTCGGGTGGCCCAAATGAGTAGAGGGGGTTCGATTCCCACCTCAGCCATCCTCGAAGTGGTTTTCCGTGGTTTCCCACTTCGTCTTCGGGCAAATGCCGGGATGGTACCTACTGTAAGGCCGCGGCCGCCTCCTTCCCTCTTCCTAGCCTATCCATCCCTATCTTCCATCCCTTCCCCTCCCTCATGAGGTCCCTGTTCGCTTTGCAGGTGAGGCCGCCTGGGCGAAGTGCTGATCACACCTCCCCAGTTGTATCCATCCCGACCAGATGTTCCAAGCTCCAGGACACTGCCCATAGAGGCGGTAGTGGTGAGTTCCCTCGCTGAGTCCGTAGGAACCACCAACCTAGAGGGTAAATTGACTAAATAAAAAATTAAAAAACGTATTAGTTTATCACTGTTATACCAAGTCTGTCTGTTAGGTAGTCATCCCGAAGGCTGGTTGCATCCTCAAATAGTACCGCCGTTAGATTATGTGGATAGATACCCATAAAAGCCCAAGGCAGCGCTATATGGAGGCGTACTAGGCAAGAAGAAGAGTGAGGTAGTTTGCCATTGCTTTCCTCACTGAGTCATAACAGCAGTACTAACCCTACGAGCAGAACATTTCATGGAGATCGTTCGTTGGTTCCTCAGTTTAGGGGCTGCGACAACGCGGTCATGTAGGCCCGTGTACTTTGGGTGTGTGTAGAATCTGTCTGATAACCAGTGTTAATTGTGGTGGCTGTATTAGTGTGTGTTTCTGTTTACTATTCAAATATGGGCTGCAGACATTGTTTTTTTTTTCAAGTCGTTCCTACTTTTGCCACCAAACGCCACCGTCAACGGCTACTAGTTCAGAACTTGGTTACCAGACGCCACCGCAGTCGGCTGCTGGCTACGAACGTAGGAAACTAAGAGCGTTTGTCAAATGTTTAACTGTAATTTAGCTTCACACAGGTGTAATTAGTGGAAGTTTCTTTAACATGCCATTAATCTATGACATGGGATCGCCGGTTTTACTTTTCCTCCGAAGGAAGGTATACTGAGGGATTTTTAACGCTCTTAAAAAATCCTACGACTTCGGCCGGGTTTGAACCCGCAATCATCGGCACAGAAGCTCAGCATGCTACCAACTACGCCACCGAAGCCGCTCATGGAGATCGTAAAGGCACCAGTCCTGGATACACTGGATAAAAAGGTAGGGCAGTAGAATGTCCTGTAGTCAATGTTAGAGACGTTATTAACTCGAGGAGCAAACCACGCAGATCACGTCTCTCCAATTAGCCCCGCAACGTGCTTCTAGGAGCCATTTAAATTGGCCTTTCAAAGCAGACAGTGTGACATTTTCTTCCTCACAAACACTCTTGTTCAAAGAAACAGCTCCTAACCAGACACGTATTCCTACGAGTAGATGATCTGGCTGTTACTGCCCTTTAATAATATCATCAACAATCTCGCTAACGTGCATTTGAAAAGTTTCATGCTATTTTTTTTATTTATTTTATTTAGTCGATTTACCCTCTAGGTTGGTGGTTCCCACGGACTCAGCGAGGGAACTCACCACTACCGCCTCTATGGGCAGTGTCCTGGAGCTTGGAACATCTGGTCGGAGGGGATACAACTGGTGAGGTGTGATCAGCACCTCGCCCAGGCGGCCTCACCTGCAAAGCGAACAGGGGCCTCATGAGGGAAGGGAGGAGGGGAAGATTAGGATGGATAGGCAAGGAAGGGGGAAGGAGGCGGCCGTGGCCTTGAAGTAGGAACCATCCCGGCATTTACCCGAAGACGAAGTGGGAAACCACGGAAAACCACTTCGAGGATGGCTGAGGGGGAATCGAACCGCCTCTACTCATTTGGGCCACCCGAGGCTGAGTAGACCCCGTTCCAGTCCTCATACCACTTTTTAAATTTCGTGGCAGAGCCGTGAATCGAACCCAGGACCTCCGGGGCGGCAGCTAACCATGCTGACCGCTACGCTGCGGAGGCGACCTTTTAATGCTATTTTACAAGTCAAAATCGTGATATTTGTGAAACACAAACGGCCGATATGTTGAAACTGCACTCAGAGCTTGTGTATCCATTGTCAATATGGAAACAGGACGTGTGATAGGCTCAAAATTGTAATTTTTTAAAGCTTTAAAACATCTCCCATCTTTCCTGAAGAATTTGGTGTATCAATTATTGTGCTGAAGTGATATTTTATGTAATAAAATTAGGTTTAAACATAATATTTTAAGGATATACTGTCGATACTAGCCAAACATTCTTTTTGTGTTTTCTTAAGTAATATTTTTTTGAAATTTCATGTACCATTTTCTCAGAAACTATCTGGTCAATGTATTTGAAACACTGTAGTCTTTAAGGCACTATATAGATCTACTGGGGAGTGGAAGTGAATGTATTCAGGTATCTTGATTATTTCATGGAGCCCAGCTTGAAAAGCACTGACAATTTTACAGAATATTTCAGTTTTCAACTAGGATGTACAAAAAACTCAACTCCTGTAAACAATAAGTCAATACTTTTACTTAAGTAGCTCAAAAATGGTTTAAATATTATGTATGCAAAGTTTGTTGGGTCTGGTTTGAGTATTTGCTCAGAAAATGGGACATGAGTAAAGGGAATTTTTAACAATATATTTTTTTTAAGATTGTTTTTGTAATGCTCTCTCTGACACAAAATATTCAATATAGAAGCTTCAAATTCTACCCAAATAATGATGAATGTACTCTGAATATACCAACAGAACATTCAAGGAAATATCTATTGTAGTTTCTGAGATATGTAACTATACGAGAAGCTACTTTTTTCTATAGATTCACACGACCGGGTTCCCTTAAACTGATGTTCATCAACAACAGTTCAGTTTACCACATCTATTCAGTTTGTGTCTTCTATTTAACTAGGATTCTGTGGTTACTCCAGAAAATTCGTTATTCTTATGATGACAATACTTAGAGCTATTAAATTGAATGTTCGCTGTGCAATATTATTCTCCTTCGCAATGTTCAATCTCGACTTGAGACACAATACAATTTGAGTCGAACTCTCCTTAACCAATTTAGTTTTCGTTACTCAATTGCAACTTCTATCAAACTTACGCCTTTATTTACACATAACTCAAAACAGACGGAGAAGGCTTCCCAGAACGGTTCAGGAGCGCTCATATCGGCTATGGCCCCTTTCACACCGAAGATGCAAGACGCAAGATGCAGGGTGCAGGATGCATGCATCTTGCATCTTGATGAAAGGGCTTTCACACCCAAGATGCACGTGCCACTTGCACCTTCTTTTAATATCCATTATCTCTGTGTAACGTGAGTTTGAGAAATTAATAATCAATCATCCGACTCTTCAGACGACGAAATTACAATTCTGGCTTGTGCAGTCAGAAGGAGACGAAGACAAAGACGGAATAGTTTATGGCAGCACGCATACTGGGATAATACTGTAGGGGCTATGCTCGTACAATCAGTGGCGAATTCTCCCATGCATCGCATATACCGGCGGTATACCACCAGTGATAAAAATATAAAATGTTTATCTCGACATTTTCTCGACTTGTATGTAGCAGTGCAGTCAGGAAAATCGAGCTTGTCATCATTCATGTTCCGCCGGTTGTTGTCAAGGAAGCTGGCGTTCGAATCCCGCTTAACTCGCTAATTTTCTTCTGGGGTACACACTTTTAGCTGTGAGTGACTGTACTTTGGTATACCGCAAGTCTAGCCCGGTCGTTGAAGGGGCTCGACACTGGCCCGCGGGGCGGGGGAGGGAAAGAGTAGCCCAGCCTCGTTCCGTATGGGGTATCGCGCTAGAGACTAGCGGTGAGTGTATTGCTGATTGGCTGATTTCAAACAGTACTTTCACCCTGCTCACAAGGGAAGGCACACCAGCGCAGTGCCTCATCCACTTCAGTTATGTTGTGAGTTCCTCTTGGCGTGAATTACTTCCCACTGAAATATTAACATGTTTAGATTAAGTGAAACACTGGAAGTGGATAGTAGCGTTGTTGAAAGGATTTTATTCCATTGGATTTCCTCAGTAAGTTGAAATTAAAGCGATCTATTTCTTTGTGCAAGGAAATGAAGGCATTGGTTTCTGCCGAAATCAGGTAGAATTTTACACTTGGAATATTTGTTGCTTTGCAGTTGTTGATTCAATTAGGGGATTTGAAGCATCGTGGTCATGTAGCCCCGTGTACTTGGTTCAGGGGCGGATTTAAGGCAAGATCATGGGGGTAGGCGAACACACACCAGGGAGTCTAGAGAGTATGGAATACCCTTAGCTTGGAGAGGGGTGGGGGAGGTCCGGGATAGGATAATTTTGCTAAAACTAGGCCCAAATTAGTGAGTAATAGGACATTTTTCAAATTTATTTTTGATATTTTGAAGTAAAAATAAATGTTACCGATCACGGTGGCCAAGAGCAGTAACGCGCTAGCTCGTATCTCGCTGGCATCGGGAGAGTGTGGGTTTGAATCCCACTTCAGCCGTCCGGAAAATGGTTGTCTTGGTTTCCTATTTTCACCACCAGGCAAGTGCCGTGACGGTTCCTTTCAACAGGTCCACGACCGACCGACTGCCCTCCAAAATCCCTTCCCTGGTCCTTCCTTAATGTGACCCAAGTTAGCGGTCACCTGTCATCATCCCCAGTTGTATCTGCTGACGAAGTGTATCCAGCTCCGAGACACCATCCTTGCGACGGTAGAGGAATGATCCCTCGCAGAGTCCGTTTGTAATGTTTTTTTAAGATGGTGATTTGCTCACTGTTGGATGATAAATGCAATAGGTCATGAAATGAATTGAGACACGTTAATACACACTGGTATTGTGAACTTACCTTCAGTAGAGCTCTCAAAATGAAATGTTGGGCGCCGTGGTCGCAACAAAGTGTTGAAGACCAATAAAAGAAACACAAATAATGATAAATTAACATCAGTGGAGCACCTGAGACCTCTTTCTCCCAGCCCGTGGCGAAATCAAAGTAATCAACCAGTTAGTATTTGCATTGGGGATAAGGGATGACTTACATGTACTTCTAACTACTGAAAAAGGAAAGCAAGGCATGGATTAAAATACTGAATTTAATTCTACACAAAAACAAAATATGAAAAGTTAATAATAATAATAAATAGTAAATACTTTACTGAAGTTATGTTAACCTGAGGGGCGAGAAAAGTGATGAGACCGATATTAAATTTAACGTTATTTCCAAAACTGTGAAGTTACTTGCCAGAAATATAAAAGAAGAGATTTTGAATAATATGTCAGCCTAGCTTACCGAGGTTGCGTGTCGAAGGAATTGGTCTCCATATTTAAGACTTGTAGTTGTCCCTGGGGCGATGATTCATCTCTTGGAATGACGTCTTGAAGGATCCCAGCAGATAAGTTCCGTTAATTATATTTACTGAGCAGCGATGATGTAGATTTATCTGCTAGCTTGATCAGTGATGAAGTGCTAACTCCATAAATCACTTTACCGACTTTGGCCAATAACACAACCATTGTCGTTATTGCATGGAAAGACGAAGAAATATGTCTTATATGCACAATCAAGTCCAAACTATAGACGGTATGAATGACTTACTTCATTCCCAATAAGATTCACAGTAGTGAGTGACTCTTTCCTTAAACGCGCCAGCCCTCAAGTGCCATCCGTCTTTATCCCCACTCCTGCAGAAAATAAACCTTCGTCGACCAATCAAAATACCGTTGCTATGGTCTTCTGTCTCAGAGATACGTTCCAGTAGGCCCAGAGTCCTTCTTAGAAAACATCAGTTAAACTCCTCTTTACTTGATACAGACACACCTTGTGAAGCCAGATAGCTCCTTTGACACTAATCTCTTGAAATCTGTTGTACCAGGCTGTCCATTGTTCACTAACTCAGCGGAGAGCCCCCCGCTGTGCGTGTCACTCAGAATAATTGCACTCGCCACGGTTTTAAAATCTGTCTTAAGGAAATAAGAAAAGGGTCTCATGACTGTGGTCACCTCACAAGTTAACATACTGTAGAATAACTGAAATATGTCGAATCCCTTTGATTCAAATAGCGAAAATAATTGGAGTTATCGTGTGTAATAAAACATCTCCATGGCTCAGTTAGCCTTGAATCTAAACTTAATAATAATAAAGAATTCTATCAATTAAGTACGAATAATAATAATAATAATAATAATAATAATACATCTAAATATATAAATAACAAGTAATAGTTTGCCGTTATGAACATATTACAGAACGCCCTAGAAGATCACGCTATATTACATAGTAATGTAGTGCTGATTTTCTTCCGACACGAATATATAAAAAATATGACACAAAGCACAGAAAAAATACAACATCTAATAATACCCTTCTATGTAAAAGTGTAATTTGCAATCATCTTCAACGTAATTACGTCATTGTTCCCATTGTATTCATTTGCAACTTGTGCGTTCAAGTGTTTTTGTATAGCGGAAACACCGCCTGATACACGAAATCGATACCCTGAAAAATAGAACATATTCATATTTTACCCTTTATTTACACACGGTAAATTTTCTTCTCGTGACACAATCATAATTATGTCACATTACGGGTCGGTTCCATACTACACGTATGAAATAATATCACTTCGGAGGGTTAGTTCCTGGAGTAGAGTTTACGGAGATTCGACCAAATTACAATGTTATATAGTGTAGTCATAACTTCTCCTGAACTGTAATCGATATGTCGGGAATTCCACCTCTCACACGCATACACATGTAAACTAACACAATTTTCGCAGCCGTACGTCACACGTAAGCTATAGGGCTTACAGACTGCATTACACAAAATCTCTGAAAATTAATTACAATGTGAACCTCTACTGAAATAATATCAAAATATAGAAATCTATGTAATTCATCTTATCTCTGTGCTTATTGAGTCCCATTTAGCTTCCTTTAAAACCAGTCTCTTACCTTCCAACAGCGAGCACTCCTCCTGTCACCCTTATCTCCTTGAGATAACTCCAACACGGTCTCTCCCCAAATACATACCTTCATAATTACGGTTACCACTAACCTTTTAGTCCAGATCAACAGCCTTCATACCACCTTACATAGGCTACCTATTCAAATCAAGTCCTAGAGGTTCATCACCGGTCACCCTTTCGTAACAGCTGTCACCTCTCCAACTCACGCCACATACTTACGTAACGAGTGAATGTTATATGTACCATATAAGCGAATTCCATTATTCTCTAACACATAAGCGCACTTACCGACGCGCTGAGAAACAACATATGGTCCTTCAAATAAGAGAAAGCACTTCTTTATGACCTTCTCTACGGCACAAGACTGTTTCGGGACCCTCAATAGGACGCGATCTCCCACATTGAAAAAGTCATGTTTAGATTTGTTTTGTTGGCGAAATCTTTTCTCTGCTGATTTAGTCAAATTCTGTTTCGCCAACTGGACATAAAAATCCACCCCCGGTTGTTTACCCTCCGTTAAGCCCAAACTTCTCGCTAATTCATTCTGGGGTCTCCTACCAAAATTAATTTCAAACGGCGTTAATCGGGTACTCTCGTGTTGAACAGCATTCAGCCAGGTCTCAACTTTGGGAAGCTGACTCACCCATGCTGAATGTCTGTTATGCACCAAAGCCCGGAAAAGTCGAGATAACTCTTTCATCGATCGTTCACAAGAATTTCCTTGCGGATATCTCACTGATGAATGAACGTGTGTGATGCCGACTTTCTCCATGCTGGTTTTCCAGTGCTTAGAGGTGAACTGCGGTCCGCTGTCAGACAAAACTCTGAGTGGAATGCCAAACTCAGGTATGTACTTATCTTCGATCAGTCGGCTACATGCAAGACCCGTGGCTTTCCTTAATGCATAAAGTTTGACGTATTTACTGAATGCGTCAACTATTACAAATATGTACTCGTAGCCAAACTGACCTTTAATCACAGGACCATAAAGATCAACACAAAGAAGTTCACCGGGACGACTTGTGAGGACCGCCTGCATAGGACCGGATAAATAACGAACGGGAAATTTAGATTTCTGACAGAGGTCACACCTAGCGAGAATCTTTCTAACATCCCTTCCCATTTTCTCCCAAATAAAGTCATGACGAAGTTCATAGAGCACCTTGTTCGCGCCAAAATGCCCCAGTTCTCTGTGTAGGAACCATATAAGTTCCTCCCTTAAAGAAGTCGGAACACATATTGCCCAGCGATCATCCTTACACCTGCGTGCGAGAAAGCCGTCCTGCATCATATATGTGAACCGTCCAACTTTCACCGTTGCCGAGTCACCTGTTTCCAACCTAGCCAGAGGCTCACACAAATTGACATCTTCTCTCTGTTCCACCAACATGTTCTTCAATATTTCAAGTGACTGCTTATTGCCTGGATCCATACAAGTACATATCAATATGCCTTCCTCAGCTTTCAACACCGAGCCCTCCTTACTTAAGGATACATCTCGTGATAACATATCAGCCAATATGTTGTCTTTACCTTTTATATGTTTGACGTCGAAATCATATTCTTGAAGCGCCAATATCCAACGACTTACCCTGTTGGAACTCAACTTGCAAGTTTTTATGAAAACCAAAGCATGATGATCCGTGTAAATCTCGAACTTACCACCAAAAACATACATCCTGAATTTACTTAGGCTAAAAACAATTCCAAGGAGCTCCAGTTCCGTGATTGTGTATCTTTTCTCCGCGGCAGATAATCCACGCGAGGCTAAAGACACAATTCTCAAGTCTCCTTGCTCATCTCTTTGACACAATACACCCGAAATGCCTATATGGGATGCATCAGTCATCACCACATACTCTCTGTCTCTCAGAGGGTATCGCAGTACCACCACTTGCTCAAATCCACGCTTCAGAGCCTGGAATGCTTCGGCATGCGCTTCATCCCAATACCATCTGTTTCCAGCCTTCAGTAGCTCCCTGAATGGCTCCACCAAACATGAGTACTTCACAACAAACCTCCTAAAGAAGTTACACACGCACAGAAAAGACTTCAGTTCCTTAGCGTTCCTAGGTGCACTCGTGTCCAGTATTTTCCTTACCCTACTTACCTCCGGTGTTACTCCCAATCTCGATACATTATGACCTAGAAAAGTGACATTCTGCCTACAAAATGATGACTTAGAAAGTTTAAGAGTGAGTCCTGCCTTGTCCAGCTTCTTGAAGACATAGTTCAAATGAACTAAATGCTCCTCATAAGTCCTAGAGCTGATTACCATGTCATCTATATATATGGTTACGAACTCACCTGTGTCCCTACCTAGAGCTATATTCAGAGCACGAATCAGAGCCGCTGAACTACTCTTCAAACCATACGGTACACGCCGAAATTGATATAGGTTATACTGGTGTGAAAATGCTGTCAAGGCCCTATCCTCTTTCCTTAAAGGGACCTGCCAGAAACTAGAGCTAAGGTCAACACACGTGAACCATTGCTTCTCCTCAAAGCTCTGCATCAGTTCCTCTATTGACAAGGATTTCAGCTGGTCAAAACTTATGTGCGTATTGAGCAGACGGGCGTCAAGGCAAAGTCTGACCTTACCATCAGCTTTCAGGACCGTAATGAGTGAATTCACATAAGGGCTATTTGAATGCTCGATAATACCATCTGCCAGCATTTGGTCAATTTGAGTTTGGACCATTTCTTGATAACGAAAAGGCACGGGATAGCGATGACCGACAAAAACAGAGTAATTAATAACGTTTAACGAATGTTCGTAACAATTTGCTTCTCCAATCCTATTCTCAAAAATTCTCTTATTCTTCAATAAAACCTCATAAAGTTGATCAACCTGATCTGCATCCAATTTACTCTACCCTGCAGCGTGACGTAATGTGTCTTCAAGATCACCATTCGTCTGTAGACTGCCCACAAAGAATGACGGTACAGGCTCTGCACCTCTAGATACCTGCCCACTTACCTCGACATCACTTGCCGGGAACACCTCACTTAGAATACACACTTCCTGAGAAGCACTACACTTCTTACCTGCGTCAACAAACGTTATAATTACCTCATTGTCATTCCATCTTAACTTCGCACACCCTTCTTTAAAACATAATTTAGCAGAAAACCTGGTCAACCAATCCGAACCAAGGATGACCTCATAGACAAGATTTGGAATGACCAAACACACTTGACTCTCAATATGGTTATTAATTTCTATATCGACCAGCACTTGTCTCGAAATCACGTGGGATTTCTTACCAACAGCCGTAATTACATACGTCGATTTAATCGGAATCTCTTCAAACTTCACACCAGCGTCCTTCATCCTCCCATAAAATGCAGCACTCACGCAAGATCTTACACAACCACTATCTAACAAACTACACACACTCGCCCTCGACACGAATAATTCGACGACAGGATTCAAATTTAAGGACTCAACTACCTCGGGTTCTTCGGTAAATTCACGTGACAAGTCACTTTTCATATCCAGGTCATAAGTATCAGATATCAACGTACTGACGGGAATAACAACAGACTGTAATACTGACCCACCATTGCAGTCTGGTATTAGTTTAAATTTGGCGTGACGGCATTGTCATCACTACCCCTCTGGCTGCTGATCTGACTATTGTTACTCTGTTCTGTTTCTTCTCTATTGTTAGGGCTATTGTTACCCTGGTCACCTCTGTTATAACCTCGATTACCTTGATTGTTGTTCGAGTTATTATAACTCCCTGACCTTTGATTACCTTGTGGACCGTTACCTTGGCCTGGGTGATTACCTCTATGTTGATAATTAGGGTTATTCCCATTATCGCCTCGATTCTGATTGTTCTGGCTCATATTGTTACTACGGTTCTGAAAATTATTATTGTTATTGTTACCCCTATTCTGATAATTCTGGCTGCCACCACTGCTTCTACCTTGGAAACTCTGGTTCCTAGCATCCTGTCCCTGATGACCTTGATTGCCTTGATAGCTAACCAGTTGTTCTTCTCCGCCACCCCTTCCCAGTGCATCAAAAGTCCCTAATAACTTCTCAACCTCCTGTATTGTATTCGCTCTCTGAATACAAGCAGCTTCCTTAATGCGGTATGGGAAATGCCTCAAAAGTAGTCTGACAACATCCTTCTCCTGAGTCAACCCATCCAAATATTTGCATGTGAGCACTTGACCTAGAAAATATTCAGTCATACTGCTATTTCCCTTTATGTTGTATTTACCGTACATCACTGCCTCACGATGCAGTGACTGAATTGCCTCATTCCAGAATTTATCGCAGAATTTATCTCTAAAATCATCTACGTTTTCGAAAGTGCTCTTGTATACGGCAAACCAATTTCTTGTTTCACCAACAAATGCCTGGTCTAATATTTCCAGCACATTACACCACTCAAGACTTCCTTCATCCAGCCTTTCTTTAAATTTGCTTTCCACGGCTCCTAAGAATTCCATAGGACATCCCTGACGGTTGCTAAATTTAGCCAGCTCTACCTCCTTGAAACCGTGACCGCTTATGAAACTTGTTCTCCCCTGCCCGGCCTCTTGCCTTACCTTATTCAATCTCACTTCCAGCTCCGCTATTTTCTTTTCCGCCTTCCTCTCAATATTCTCAACTCTTTCCCTGTTACTTCCTTCCCTTTCTTCTATCCTGTCCGTTAATACTCCTTGCTTCTCCTTGACTTCCTGAATACTATCTAAATTCACTAAGTTGAAATCTTCCACCTTCTTACCTAATTCTTTCTGTACCTTTTCAATCTCACCCTCCAGCTGCTCTTTAACCTGTTTGGTCTCCACTTGCACCAACACCTTGAAATTCTCTGTCTGAGTGTTCATTCTCTCCTCCAAACTGCCTTGTACCTTCCCCAATCTACTATCTACATCTGCTATGATTTCACTAGATTTCTCAGTCAACTGACTCTTAATTTCTCCTCTCACTCCTTCAATACTATGCTTCACCTTCTCATACTTTTTACTCAGCTCCTCATTGATTTTAGTGACTCCATCTAACTTTTTATTTAGCTCTTCAATTTTATTATTAGTTTCAGCGTTATTCTGATCCAATTTCCTGTTTATCTCCTTATTATTAAGTTCAAGTTTAGCATTAGTTGCTTCTAACTTGTTACTCAAATCCAGATTATTACTCTCTAATCTAGCATTTATTTCTTGACTGTGACTTTCTAATTTAGCATTTATTTCCTGACTGTGACTATCCAATTTAGCATTCATTTCCTGACTGTGACTTTCCAATTTAGCATTTATTTCCTGACTGGTATTATCTAGTTTATTATTAGTGGCTTCTAATTTGTTATTCAACAACCTTAACATGCTCATAATGCCTTCACTTATTTCCACCGACATCTCCTTACTGGTATTGGGATCAACCTCCGATCTCCCTTCCATCAACTTCTGACCATCTTCTGCCAACTGACTATTCTCCTCCCCCACATTCTCCTCTACCATATCACCACTCAACTGTTGACCACTCCTAAGCTTCATCTGGTCCTTATCAGTCATACTGATACACCACAATTAAAATCCCCCACAAAACACAAGCACAAAAATAATACCGTTCCCCAATTACAAATACTATCTGGTTTTCGTGCCCTACGCTTTGGCGCCACCTGTAATGTTTTTTTAAGATGGTGATTTGCTCACTGTTGGATGATAAATGCAATAGGTCATGAAATGAATTGAGACACGTTAATACACACTGGTATTGTGAACTTACCTTCAGTAGTGCTCTCAAAATGAAATGTTGGGCGCCGTGGTCGCAACAAAGTGTTGAAGACCAATAAAAGAAACACAAATAATGATAAATTAACATCAGTGGAGCACCTGAGACCTCTTTCTCCCAGCCCGTGGCGAAATCAAAGTAATCAACCAGTTAGTATTTGCATTGGGGATAAGGGATGACTTACATGTACTTCTAACTACTGAAAAAGGAAAGCAAGGCATGGATTAAAATACTGAATTTAATTCTACACAAAAACAAAATATGAAAAGTTAATAATAATAATAAATAGTAAATACTTTACTGAAGTTATGTTAACCTGAGGGGCGAGAAAAGTGATGAGACCGATATTAAATTTAACGTTATTTCCAAAACTGTGAAGTTACTTGCCAGAAATATAAAAGAAGAGATTTTGAATAATATGTCAGCCTAGCTTACCGAGGTTGCGTGTCGAAGGAATTGGTCTCCATATTTAAGACTTGTAGTTGTCCCTGGGGCGATGATTCATCTCTTGGAATGACGTCTTGAAGGATCCCAGCAGATAAGTTCCGTTAATTATATTTACTGAGCAGCGATGATGTAGATTTAGCTGCTAGCTTGATCAGTGATGAAGTGCTAACTCCATAAATCACTTTACCGACTTTGGCCAATAACACAACCATTGTCGTTATGGCATGGAAAGACGAAGAAATATGTCTTATATGCACAATCAAGTCCAAACTATAGACGGTATGAATGACTTACTTCATTCCCAATAAGATTCACAGTAGTGAGTGACTCTTTCCTTAAACGCGCCAGCCCTCAAGTGCCATCCGTCTTTATCCCCACTCCTGCAGAAAATAAACCTTCGTTGACCAATCAAAATACCGTTGCTATGGTCTTCTGTCTCAGAGATACGTTCCAGTAGGCCCAGAGTCCTTCTTAGAAAACATCAGTTAAACTCCTCTTCACTTGATACAGACACACCTTGTGAAGCCAGATAGCTCCTTTGACACTAATCTCTTGAAATCTGTTGTACCAGGCTGTCCATTGTTCACTAACTCAGCGGAGAGCCCCCCGCTGTGCGTGTCACTCAGAATAATTGCACTCGCCACGGTTTTAAAATCTGTCTTAAGGAAATAAGAAAAGGGTCTCATGACTGTGGTCACCTCGCAAGTTAACATACTGTAGAATAACTGAAATATGTCGAATCCCTTTGATTCAAATAGCGAAAATAATTGGAGTTATCGTGTGTAATAAAACATCTCCATGGCTCAGTTAGCCTTGAATCTAAACTTAATAATAATAAAGAATTCTATCAATTAAGTACGAATAATAATAATAATAATAATAATAATAATAATACATCTAAATATATAAATAACAAGTAATAGTTTGCCGTTATGAACATATTACACGTTTTGTGAGTTGGTAAAAATTTGCGTGATATTAGCCATTTTAAGTCAAATATTTATTGTATTCCAAATTATTTTAGTTTTGGTAGTTCTACTATTTACTGTCATAGCCAACGCGTGGTTTAAAGCCATTTTTTAGAGAACTGTCAAAAATGTGTAGTATTCTTTCAAATATACATACATTTTCATTTGAGACGGTTTTACCTTTCAGCGTCCAGTCCAGTCTGCAAGCCTCTGTTTGCGAACAAGTCGCCTCTATGATCCCCTATTAGCAGTTAGCAATCCGGCTCCCTCTGCTTCTACATCTCTGACTTTGAAATCGTTCAACACTGAAACTAACCATCGCCTCATAGCTCTACCTCTGCTTCTGTTATCCTCTACAGCCGAACACTCAAAATAGTACGTTATCGTAAAATGCGCATTTTGATACAGAGTATTTAAGTGTGAAAGAATTTGTTACAGCCACTGTTTTCGTCATGTTTTTAATGTATAACAGAAAGATGAATCGTTCACTCCTTAAATCCACCCCTGGCTTGGTGCGTGTGGAAATTGATGAGATATGTCGTTATGATGGCTGTACCATTGCCAGGATTTTGGTAGGAGGCGGCTGTGGCCTTAAGATATGTACGAGTGAATGTGGGAAACCACGAAAGACCATTTCTAGGATGTTTGGGGGTTGGAATCGAACCACCTGTTCTCATTTCTGCCCCTTGGGGGTTGAGTGAATCCCAACCCTCAGACTAGAATTACAGTTCTTGGTAGAGCAGAGAATCGAACACGGACCTCCGCAATAACAGCCCCAGAATACTAGCCACTACGCCACGAGGTGGACCTTTAAAAATCTAAGTGAATGGAACTTACTTTCAAGTAAAATTCTTCCTGGCAGACCAAGGTTGGGAAACAATATGTCAAGGTAGTTTACACTATATATATATTTTTTTTCTTTTTATCGTATGGCTTTTAGTGCCGGGAGTGTCCGAGGACATGTTCGGCTCGCCAGTTTTGTAGCTTCTTCGAGACGGACACCCAATGGGTGAGCTACATGTACCGTTGGGGAGGAAAGTTGGAATGTAAGGACGAGGAGTTGGAAGGTAGCGGCTGTGGCCTATAGTTAGGGACCAACCCCGGCATTTGCCTGGAAGGTAGATGGGAAACCACAGAAGACCATCTTCAAGGTTGCCGGCGGGGGGATTTGAACCTCCTCGCCTCCCGGATGTGAGCGACTGCCAGCTGTCATGCCGTAACGACCAAGGCTAACTCACCCGGTATTATTTTATTGATTGAGGCTGAATGTTCGCTTTCCAGAAGATATTTTCACTTTGAGATACTGGCTCTTCTTTAATTGCATTATTACATTGGTTATGAATGATTGCGCTTCTCATGTTTGGACATGTCTAATGATGAGACAATGTATAATTGAGATCCTTCGGAAATGGATCAATGTTTATTTGTTTTCGTAAAATTTAAGACCTGGTCAAGAACTGGGAGAGAGAGAGAAGGCAACGTAAAGATGAAATGTACTCTGTACGTTGTCAAAATGAACTAGGAGGGCGAGGGGATTCGAAGGCCATTTACCTAGAAGCAGTTTCATGTAGGCCGTGTTCAGGCGTTAAACGAAGATTTTTTTAATGTATAAGGACATAGTCCTTGCAGAGGGAGGATGACGCACTGGCTTTACCCGGACGGTCGAGGTTCGAATTCCGGTGACAGCACGCTAAATATTTCACATGGAAGATCACGTGGCGTTAGGAAGGGAATCCGACCTTATATCCCCGGCCAAAACAATTGGCTAGTGACCTCAATATATTGGGATAACCTATCCAAAATTATAGCTATAAAGTGTGTTTCTTAGAAGTTATGTAAATGTTCTCCAATACAAAATAAAAATAATAATAATAATTCAACTTTGACAAGAGGTTGAGGCATGGTGAAAAGGAAGAGGGGGGGGGGGGGGATGTAAGGGGTAAATGGTGCGGTATACCAAGAACGGTGACCACCAGTCGCCACTGCGTACAATCTGTACAGAAACCAGACAGCAGTCATTCGAGCTGATGGACATGAGAGAGAAGCTGGTATTCAGAAAGGTGTGAGGCAAGGCTGCAACTTATCACCCATACTTTTCAATCTTTACATTGAACAAGCAATGAAGGAAATTAGAGAGAAATTTAAAGTGGGAGTGAAGATTCAAGGAGAAATAATTTCAACTCTGAGATTTGCTGATGACATCGTTATCTTGGCCGACACGCCTCAGGATTTGAATGTGTTTTTGAATGGTATGGACTCCGTCTTACGGAAAGAATACATGATGAAAATTAATAAGTGTAAAACAAAAAATATTGGAATGCAGCCGCAATAAATCAGAAACCTCTATGGACATCAAATTGGTAGGGGAGAAACTAAAGTAAGTAGGAGACTTCTAGGAAGCAAAATAACCAGTGATGGACGAAGCAAAGAGGACATAAAAAGTAGGTTGGCTCAGGCAAGAAAAGCATTTCTACAGAAAAGAAATCTGTTGACATCGAATATAGAATTAGGTATTATGAAGACATTTTTGAAAACCTTTGTCGGGAGCGTTGCACTCTATGGAAGTGAAACTTGGATTATTGGTGCAGCAGAAAAGAGGAGAATTGAAGCGTTTGAAATGTGGTGTTACAGGAGAATGGTGAAGATCAGATGGGTAGGTAGGGTTACAAACGAAGAGGTATTAAGACGAGTGGGAGAGATGTTTCTGGCGAATGCTAATGAAGAGAAGAGATAGGTTGGTAGGACACATACTAAGACACCAAGGAATAGCAAGCTTAGTTATGGGAGTAAGGGTTGAGGACAAGAACTGTAGGGGTAGATCAAGGTTAGAATATGTTAAACAGATTGCCTCGGATGTAGGGTGTGGTAGCTATGTAGAGATGAAACGATTAGCTCAGGAAGGGAGGCATGGAGGGCTGCATCAAACCAGTCAAAAGACTGAAGACACAAACAACACACATAGCCCTGCTATTGTGTCTCAGCAATTACCGGTACTGAACCATCCGTAAAGTTTCAGGCGTATTATAAAATGGAGATTTCGACTTTTAACAAGTTGTTGGATCTCATGGAACCCTCACTGAGTCGTAGGGATACAAATTATCGGTTGTGTGTGTCTGCGAAAGACTACAGATATTTCTGAGGTAAGTCCGGTAACTATAGTTTCCCATGTATAGTATAACTCATTTTGTAACGTGTGAATATAGCTCAAAACTGAAAGCATTACTTAGGAATATTTTCTAGAGCATTGTTTTATAGTAAATGTATCACTATAAAAAATCGATTGAAAAGATTATTCGTATGATGAGTTATGATAATAATCATTAGGCCTATATAAGGGCACTAAATTCTGTAGCTTACTTTTTGTTATTAAAAGAAGCCGAGTATTTGGTTTTTCTAAAAATTAATACCATTAATTCGTCACGGCAAGATGCCACCTAGCAGGAGGTGTCTAATCACCGATATTGAAACTAGCGTATATATTTTAGCACATAACTTTTCATTGTACTGGTGTTGGTGAAGACATAGCTCTCTTACCTGTTGATTCGAATTTTTGTACCAGGGCCTTCCATGATTTCTCTTGGTCATCCCTATTTGAGTATATTGCAGGATAGTCTTCGACTGCTTTAACAAGGTCACGTTGAAGTTCTCCGTGTCGGATAACATAGTTGGAGGGTGGATGGAAGTTTCGTACTTGGAACACAACGTCTAATTGAAGTCTGAAATTAATGAAACTCAAAAGAAATGGCGCGAGTCAAGCACACGTGCAACGGTGTGAATCACATACAGTGATGCCGAGAGTCGGGTGAGTCAGATTTCCAAGGGAGGGGCGAGTATGCAAGACAGCACAACAAAGATGCACGCTGAAATCTCCAGCCGGCTAGTTCTCAAGATGCAAGTGCGTCTTGCATCCAGGATGCTAGACGCACTTGCATCTTCGGTGTGAAACCTCTCGTTCAATTACCTAGTCTGGTGTTTAAGATGCATGCATCTTGCGTCTTGCATCTTCGGTGTGAAAGGGGCCTAAAACGAATATTGAGTCACCGACACGGAATAATAAACTATAGATATAATAGAAATTAGGCGGTAAAATTTCAGGAGTGGTGGTGAACCTTCTACACAACTGAAATTAGCCGAAATGCCTTTTGTAACGATGAGTAATAATTGTGAACATGCTGTGGTAACAGATGTTTTCTCCTCCACCCACCGTCCCCATTTTAGATCACTAGACTACTTATATAGTAAAATTCCAGTTGTATCCGCCATTATCCGCATGAAATATGGACAAATACAATATTGTAAACCCCGCTATCATCAATAACCTTTGTCAATACCAATCGTTTTGCCAATTATTGCTTTTTCACATAATTAGATGATATCGTATTTTGTATCCCATATGTTGGTTCAAATATTGGCATTCCAAAGCAGACAGTGTGACATTTTCTTCCTCAAACACACTCTTGTCCGAAAACAGAAATCAGAAACCTCTATGGACATCAAATTGGCAGGTGAAAAGCTAAAGGAAGTAGGAGACTTCTGTTACTTAGGAAGCAAAATAACCAGTGAACGAAGCAAGGAGGATATTAAAAGTAGGCAAGGAAAACATTTCTACCAAAAAGGAATCTGTTGACATCGAATATAGATTTAAGTATTGGGAAGTCATTTTTGAAAGCCTTTGTCTGAAGCGTGGCGCTCTATGGAAGTGAAACTTGGACTGTTGGCGCAGTAGAAAAGAGGAGAATTGAAGCGTTTGAAATGTGGTGTTACAGAGAATGATGAAGATCAGATGAGTTACAAACGGTGAGGTATTAAGACGAGTGGGAGAGGAGAGAGTTTTTTGCGACTGCTAATGAAGAGAAGAGATAGGTTGGTAGGACACCTACTAAGACACCCAGGAATAGCAAGTTTAGCTATGAAAGGAAGGGTCGAGTACAAGAACTGTACGGGTAGACCAAGGTTAGAATATGTTAAACAGATTGCCTCGGATGTAGGGTGTGGTAGCTATGCAGAGATGAAGCGATTAGCACAGGACAGGGAGGCATGG
Source organism: Meconema thalassinum (assembly GCA_946902985.2). Taxonomy (NCBI): domain Eukaryota; kingdom Metazoa; phylum Arthropoda; class Insecta; order Orthoptera; family Tettigoniidae; genus Meconema; species Meconema thalassinum. The sequence continues at coordinate 225,816,931 of OX336395.1, read as the reverse complement.
AGAGCTGCAACAAACCAGTCAAAAGACTGAAGACTCAAACACATGTTGGTAACAGTTATGTGACGTCAGTGTGTGCGCCTGGATAGCAGTTGAAGAGACCTCATGCACCAAACAAACATGGTAATTATTGTTGAATGAGCGAGAAACAAAAACACATACGTACCTTATGTAATTTGGCAAATATTTCCTGCGCAGTAGAGATAATGGGCAATTGGTACAGACTCTCTGAATATGAAATACTTACTTACTTACTCCTTGACGCTACGGTGATTTCAGGCCAATATGGAGCTCCCTGCGAAGTGCGGTGGGCCTGACTACTGTTGGTCAAGCAAAGCTGTGGTGAGGGAGTGCGGAGTTCTTATAGACAGTCTAGGTGGTGTTGTCTTTAACCGCTAGGGTGCATCGGGCATTATATTCTTTGCTTTGATGTATGGCCAGTTCTTGCATCTAGGAGGGGTAGGAATATTCCATGTTTGCGACTTTCGTGCCCAAACGCTACGTCATCACGGTCGGGTCTCATCTAAGAAGCTCGTAATTACACATAGAGCTCTGTTACTATATTACTTACTTACTCTTTGACACTACGGTCCTTGCAGCAACTTGGTCTCCGCAACTATATTCTTCCAAAGCTTTCTGTCGATTGCCTTGGTCCTCCATCTCCTGACTCCCATGGTACGTAGATCGTCCTCCACTTCCTCGATCCACCGCTTTCTTGGCCTACCTCTATGTCTACCTCGTGAATGCTCCTCCAGTACTTTCTTAGGTTCTCTTATTTCCTCCATTCGATGGACATGTCCAAGCCAACGCACTCTAGCAGTATTCGCCACCGTTACTATATCCTGTTCATTGTACAGGTCTCTGAGCTCCTGATTTGTTCTAATGCATCATCCCAGCTCCGTTTTAACTGGTCCAAAGATCTTCCTCAGTACATTTCTTTCCCATGTCATTAACCTTTTTTCTTCTGTTTTATTTAATACCCACCTGAATATGAAATAAGGTATGAAAATAATATATATTATCCACTCCTGAACCATTACTGCGGCTTTGGTTGCGTAGGCTAGTTGGTAGCATGCTGAGCTTCTATGCCCAAGGTCATGGGTTCAAACCCAGCCAAAGTTGTCGGATTTTTTAAGAGCGTTAAAAATCCCTCAGTATGCCTTCCTTCGGAGGGGAAGTAAAGCCGGCGGGCCCATGTCATAGATTTATAGCATGTAAAAGAACCTTCCACTAACTAGATTTGTGTGAAGCCAAAATTTGTAGGTTAGAATATTGATAACACTCTATTAGTTCCAACGTTCGCCGCCAGGTGCTGACTGTGATGGCATCTAGTAGCCAAGTCCGCAAGCTAGGTGTCGTGGACGGTAGCATTTGGTAACAAAAGTAGGAACTACTTGAAATTATCGTCTGCAGTCCTTACTAGAATTAAACACACACTAATACAGTCATCACAATTAACATCGGTTATCAGACAGATAGCTTGCCACGGTGGGTGAGTGGTCAACGTGTCGGTCTACTAACCCCAAGCTTGCAGGTTCGCTCCTGGCCGTGGTAAGTGATTTTTGAAATGCGGCAAAAATTACGATGTTGGCATGTCAAAGAACCCATTTGAATTCAGTAGGCCGTGTTCATAATGGCAAAATTAATCTTGGGAGTTTTCGCCAACACAAAGTTGCTCATTTCTCTACTAGAAAGCGCTATAGTGTTCAAAGAGCTTACATATATAACCTCCTTGACTTTCATAGTGCTTCAAGGAACAACGAAATTCGGCATGCAAGCTACCCTTTGGGTGTCAAATAACAAAGCTTGCACCAGGCACCCGAGGCCATACGATATTATTATTATCAGACAGATTCTACACACACACAAAGTACACGAGGCTGCATGATCGCGTTGTCACAGCCCATAAACTGAGGAATCCAGGGCCGTGGAGAGCGGCGACGGGCCCTGGGGCTGGAAACTCCCGGGCCCCCCTCTATTACTAAACTCTGTAAAATTAATTTACGAAAATCCTCGTAAATTTGCACAAACTGGTTTTGCGCAATTCTTTTTGCACAAACTGTTCATCACGAAATCAATTACAAGAACATAAATAACCAGCAAGCAATAATAATAATAATAATAATAATAATAATAATAATAATAATAATAACAATAATAATAATAATAATAATTGTAGCATGCTGAACTGCTATGCCCAAGATCGCGGGTTTAAACCAGCCCAAAGTCGTCGGATTTTTAAGAGCGTTAAAATTCATAAGTTTGCCTTTATTCGGAGAAGTAAAGCCGGTGAGCCCATGTCTTAGATTTATGGCGTGTAAAAGAACCTACCACTACAATGCGTAGTGTATATCTAAAATTTTTAGGTTATTTGGTTAGAAACGCTCTATCAAGTTCCACATTCGCTGGTGACCATCAGGGGTGGATTTAAATCAAGATTATGGGGAGTGGACACACCGGGGATCTGGGGGGTATGGAATATCACCAAGCTCAGAGTGGGGTCCGGGGGTCCACCTCCGGAAAATTTTGCAAAATTTAGGTCTAAATTATTGAGTTATAGGCCATTTGGGTGATTATTATTGTGATATTTTGGAGTAAAGATTTGGTGACCATTGACATTTAGTGGCTACAGTAAAGCCTCTCCGATATACCTAGATGTTAGGCCCCTTAAAACAACAATTATCATCATCATCCTCTCCGATATTGAAATTAAAGCTCTCGCACCTTTAGTAAGACCTCGCGGTGTAGCGCACCAATGACCGTGATGGGGGTCTACAGAAAGTCTGCAGATCAGAGGTTCAAATCCCAAATCCTGGTGCTGACAGTGGCTATCCTGAGTGTGGTTTTTTCATACTCCCTCCACACAAATGCCGGGATAGTACCTTATTTCAAGTCCAGGGACACCTACCCTAATCTTAACCCTAATAGGCACAGTAATAGTCGCGACAGGCAACGCATTCTCAGTCGGCAACTAAGAATACGGCATGCGGCTGATCATGTCACAGAGGCCATAGCACAGCACAGTGTATATAGCCTACTGCTTTTCTTCCAGCAGTGGGTGGTTTTAAGAGGGGTCTAAGTTTCTATTCTCTGTTGCCAATACACCTCTCTTATTATACAACAACCACTAGCCTCCCCTTCAGTCTACACAATTCACACGTTTCTTGTTTTCTATTTTGTTCTCTGTTTGAGAATTTTATAATTTACTTCATTAATATTTGTGAAAACTACTGCTTTACAGTCAACTTCATTCAATAATGTGGAGGCCTTCAGAAACAAACCGGAAAATTAACGCGTCAGCAAATACTGAATTATATCTACAGAACTATTTGATGCAAACGATTCCCAACCGAGCTCTAATGGTTCATTGCCCGCCAGTGATACTAGACCAGTAGACCTACTAGCTACAAGTACACGGGTTAAATGACGCAAGTCCCTAAATGAATTAACAACTACCGTAACGACAAACAGGCCCATTATTATCTGTTGAGTAAGACTACGAATGACCCCGCAGTAGGGAAGCCGAATCCTGCATTCCTGCTGCGCCTTCTGCCCCTACCACTGACGTTCCATGAGAGGAATTGGAAAAATAAAAAAGTGGTTCAGTTCCCTAGCTTAATTGTCATTTTACCCTGATTAATTAAACACTCAATCCAGTAAAATACTGGAATGTTACCTTAGTTTCTGTCTTTGGATACATTTCCCAACCCTATTACTAATAGTAATTTAGTTTTTCAATAAACCCTTAATAAGAAATGATTTGCGCAAGAACCCAAGTACCTAGGATATGTTGATCGTATTGAATGAACCAGTAATAATAATAATTATACTGCACCTAATCATACAGATTATTCAGTTGTTAGCATTGTTTTCTCAATTCAGTATACGAGAAGATGAACAATTTCGCATGCATTTCTTCTATCTAATTTTGGCAACAGAATCATCCCATCCTTTCACAAGATATTTAGCCAGCAATGACAATTTTTCACATAGTGCGAAAGTGCATTACTAGGGAACGATGACCTCGCTGTTCCGCCCCTTAAATCAACAATAACTATAAAGTGAATAGCTGTGTAGACGCTACTTTAAAATTTATTTTATTTACCTGCCTGCACGGCATACGATACGTCTAGCTAGACAATACATACATTTCAGACACTAACACCTCTAAATATCTTAAGCTCAATGCAACGCACCAAATTTGAAATTCTTCAGCTAGCTGACCAAACACACCAGGGCAGCCCAGGCTCTCGTGGCCTTGACGAAATAAGTGAAGAGGTGAGAAAGTTATTTGAAGGATTGGTTCATAATCAGAATAAGCTAAATTTAGAATAATGGAATGGTCTTTCTGTCTTCAGGTATATTCTGAGATTAATACATAGCGAAGCCTCATCGCCTAAGTTGACCGCTTTGTGACAGTCATTCTTCCCACAAGCGCTTTGTAAAGGGAAATAGATTGTTCACTTGACAGAATAAGTGTTTCAATCCTTGTAATATTGTTCACAGACAGTTCATTGCATTCACTAAATGATTGTCAGTAGGAAATACAAGTCACGTAAAGGCAGTAATAAATCAATGCCCGATCGGGCCCAACCTCCAGGAAGCCGGGCCCCCCTGGGAGGGTCGGGCCCCGGGGCACCAGCCCTGCCTGACCCCCCCTCTCGTCGGGCCTGGAGGAATCAACCAACCTGAACAATTACTTTGTTACTTAAAACCTCGGAAATGTTGCTGTCAGGTTTACCGCGCTAGTTGGGAACACAGCTGCGAGAATGTTGAAATCGCCGGCCTGTCCTTTGTCTCCGCTATCTATTGGTCCCTGTTACCATGACAACGAGATGATTGTGCTCCAAGCGCAGTTCGATACAACATCAAAGAGAAAGCAGCAAGGGTTGGATTTATTACAAATATTTCACTGGTGACACAAAATACAGCATCAGTGGTCAAATGCAGAGGCGGATCTAGGGGAGGGCGAGGAGGGCGACCGCCCAGGGCCCCGCGCCATGGATTTTTAAATTTAATTAATTAATTACTTAATTATACTTTTATAACTAATTTGTAATTCATATTCCCTTTTTCTGTGCAGTTATGACCTCCCGTGACCGTTCAGCAAGTTTAGATTTCAGTGAAATAATAGAAGATTTCAGCCGGGAAAAAAGTCGCAAAGTAATATTTTAATATTTCATAGTTTACATAATCTTCTTCAATGGGACTTAAAGGTTTCTTTCATATTATTAGAAAAAATGTACTGTAGGCTGCATTCAGAATATTGTAACTATTCTTTATTTTATTATTATAACCAAACTATTTTCCAGCCGTCGGATTTTTTAAGAGCGTTAAAAATCCCTCAGTATGCCTTCCTTCGGAGGGGAAGTAAAGCCGGCGGTCCCATGTCATAGATTTATGGCATGTTAAAGATCTTTCCACTAATTACACCTGTGTGAAACTAAATTGGATAGGTTAAGAATGTAAACAACGCTCTTAGGTTACTACGTTCGTTGCCAAGAGCAGACTGCGGTGGTGTCTAGTAGCTAGTTCTGAACTAGGCCTAGTAGTCGTTGACGGTGGCGTTTGGCGGCAAAAGTAGGAACTATTTGAAAATTCAAAGTTGCAGTCCCTACTTGAATTTAAAAAAAAAAACAGATACACACACTAATACAGTCATCACAATTAACAGCGGTTATCAGACAGATTCTACACACACCCAAAGTACACGGGGCTACATGACCGCGTTGTCGCAGCCCCTAAACTAAGGAACCAACCAACCAACCAAACTATTTTCCATTTGATTTGATATTTTTTTAAATTTCCTATTGTTGTTGGCCCCACCTTGTCATATCGCCAAGGGCCCCGCAAGGCCTGGATCCACCACTGGTTAAATGTAATGTTTTATCCCGTAAGACTTACCAATATTACAGTATTGATGCATACAACGATACGTACTGAACAACGCTAACAACGAAGATGGCAATTGAATCGATTATTGTTGAAACCCTTTAAGTCACGAAATGTGAACTTGTGGGAAAACAGATTGCTGAATATCCCAGAAACTGTTTAGTCTCTGAGGATTAATACTTATGGAAAGACATCATGGAAGTACAATATGAACTTTTATTACTTATTATATTTGCCTGTATATAAGTTTAAAACACTGTGACTTACAGTACATGATATTAAAGCAAAACGAATACCAAGAACATCATTCATACGATTTATTGATGTGTGTATTCGAGTATAACAAGTAATAAACACTAGTGCTTAGAGACAGACCAGCGGGGCTAACGAAGCGACCCGAATGCTCACGACCGCAACCGATCATCCATCCCCTCGAGGCAATAAGAACGTACCCGAAACTTCACAACCTAGATCGATCATTAAGGCTAGGATTCTTATGTAAATACACATTCTTTCCCTTTGATTATACATGACTGTGTATGTGTACCCCTTATTATTCCCGTTTTTCCAACGGGGTCGGGGATGAGATGCGATGGAAGTCTTTGTGGCGACGGTTTTTACGGCCGGATGCCCTTCCTGACGCCAACCTCACGAGAGGAGTTAATGAGAGATGAAATGGATGATGGTGAATGAAACTGGGCATGGATGAGGAAGGAAGCGGCCGTGGCCTGTCAGAAGGTACCGTCCCAGCATTTGCCTGGTGTTGAAAATGGGAAACCACGGAAAACCATTTCAAGGACGGCCGACGGTGGGGCTCGAACCCACGCATCTACCGAGTCAGCAGAGAGCTTGGCCCCATGACCTAATGCTGCGCTTTAGCCAGCGTAGCCACTACTGTCGGTTTGCTTATACATGACTAAAAATGATAAATGTCCATGAATTAGAACCTTAGCTATCATATGATACATTTCATCATTTTAAATAATTATGTCGACTTCGCTGGGGTCTGGCGTTACGTTACGGTGACGGGACGAAATGTACCGAGAATGCACTGAGGTGTGTGACGTCATAGTACTGCTTGAGCTTCTTCCTTTCCCCGCGCGCTCCGGTGAGCGTGACGTCTTCCAGCCAGCTACCTCCTTTGACCTTGGTTTGCTCTTTTTTTTTTTTGCTAACGGACTTTGAGTTCACGCAGCATTTGTAGCATTTGCAGCATTTAAAATGAAATAAAGTCTAGTCTTTCAGACTGACTATCAATGTTTTTTTAATTGTTACATATCTGATCATAATGACATTTGTTTTTCATATTTGTAATTTTTAATGTAAAATTAATATTCTTTGTTTTTTACATATTTGATCAAAATGACATTTTTCTAACAAAAAGGAAATTGTCTACTAGAATAAAAGAGCATAAAAGAGAAGCGAAAAGGACACGTAAGAAGACAATGTGTTGAGACAGCATAAACTTGCCAACAAACACGACATTAATTGGGATGGTGTGAAAATTATAGATAAGGAGATGGGTTTGAATAAACGATTGATAGCTGAAATGTCGTACATAAAGAGCAATTCAAATTGTGTTAACGCGCAGACAGACACCGAAAGGTTGCACTGAACTTACAATCCAGTACTTGTGTGTTAGGGTGCAGCTTAGACCATAAATTCAATAGATGGCTGATGACGTCACATTGTTGAAACCAACATCTCGATCAGCTGACTGAAGGTAACTGCGGATAGTGATAATAGAATTATCCAATATGGAGCTCTTTTTGTATTCCTTGACGTTGCTGAGCATTCGCCATTAGCCAATTGTAGTCGGTCTTGAGCCATTACCCATCAGTCAGCTGATCGAGATGTTGGTTTCACGTCACAGTACAGGTGCAGTATTGCAATGCGCCCTCTATTGTATTTATGCTCTAAGGGGTGCAGATTGACTAACGTGCCAAAGAGACTGTATATGTTTTTAGGTTATGTTTGATACAAGTGTATAAATGTGTAATTGACCAAGATCATAAACAACATCTCTGTGATAGGCTATGTGTTGTAACTTGATAATGATCTGCCGATCGAAACATCGCTGCTAATAAAGTTTGGATAAACAAGGTGAGTTTGTCGGTTATTTGGCGAAATTAGATTCTCAATAACTTTACTTGATTTATTTAAAATTACATATGCTGTCATACTGTAAAAGAAAAGTATTTTTTCGCACGTGAAATATATTTGTTCACTAAACTCAGGTACATGAAACGGATTTCCCAAGCAATTCATAAGGAGTTGAGAAAGGGCCAGGGATAAAATCAAGAAATATATTAGTGGAGATAGGGGATGAGAATTCACGTAGCCGGAGACTCCGCGGTTGGAATTTAGTTTATTTCAGTTGTCCGGTGAGTGCCTGATGAGACTCTAAGAATCAACCGCACAGAACAACAAATCAAGCGATTATTCACAGAACAATTAGCCCGTCGATAATCGAAAGAAAAATGGGTGCCCAAGGATCATGCCCCGCTTGGTCTGTCTAAAGTGCGTGGAAGAGGTTGGCTGATCGGTTATATTCGTGAGCATTCGGGTCAGTTCGTCAGCCCCGCTGATCTGTCTCTAAACGCTAGTTAATAAACATTTACAGTGCCTCCAACTTTCACAGGAATTATGGTTTAATATTTTAATGCATGGAACATGCTTCTTAAATGAACATTCCCAATTCACTCCTTGCTCCAGTTTTAGGCTATTGCACAGGATTCCAAAACTTCTAATTGCCTCTTCATTAGGCAGGTCAGAGACTTAACGGATTCAAAACTAAAGCAAGTATCCCCTCGGGGTCATTGTAAACAACAGGATTACGGGTTTCTATACACAATTAAGTATCTATCCTTCAACTTTCATTTCATAGAAGAACGGTGTTTTATATCTAACCGATTCAATTATTATTACTATTATTATTATTATTATTATTATTATTATTATTATTATTTTACCGACAGTAGTGGCTACACTGGCTAAAGCGCAGTGTTAGGTCATGGGGCCAAGCTCTCTGCTGACTCGGTAGACGCGTGGGTTCGAGCCCCACCGTCGGCCGTCCTTGAAATGGTTTTCCGTGATTTCCCATTTTCAACACCAGGCAAATGCTGGGACGGTACCTTCTGACAGGCCACGGCCGCTTCCTTCCACATCCTTCTCCAATTTCATTCACCTTAATCAATTCCATCTCTCATCCCGACGCGCAGGCCGCCTACGGGCGTCGAATAGAAAGACCTGCACTAGGTCTCTGAGGAGACCACACGAAAAAAAAAAATGTATACGAGTTTACCCTCCGGGATGGTGGCTCCCAGGGACTCAGCGAGGGAACTCACCACTTCAGGCAGTGTCCTAGCGCTGGGAACATCTAATCGGAGTGGATACAATTGGAGAGATGGGATTAGCACCTCGCCCAGGCGGCCACTCCTGCAAAGCGAACAGGGGCCTCATGAGGGAAGGGAGTGGAAGGTTAGGACGGATAGGCAAGGAAGAGGGAAGGAGGCGGCCGTGGCCTTACATGAGGCACCATCCCGGCATTTTCCCGAAGACGAAGTTGGAAACCACGGAAAACCACTTCGAGGATGGCTGAGGTGGGAATCGAACCCCCTCTACTCAATTTGACCACCCTAGGCTGAGTAGACCCTGTTCCAGTCCACATACCACTTTTCAAATTTCGTGGCAGAGCCGGGAATCGAACCCAGGACCTCCAGGGCGGCAGCTAACCACTCTGACCGCTACGCGACTGATTCAATTATTCACTCCAATAATACCGTAAATTACTTGCTTGACCTAGATTACAAGTAAAAGACTAAATATTGTAATTAGGTTAGGCTACGTAAATCTGCCATATCTTGGCAACATATTTTGAATCTCTTCTCAATTGTGAAGAACCGGAATCACAATATTAATGTTTGAAGAAACTACATGTCCCAACCCAGACTCTTCTGCAACCACAAAAGAGGTAATCAACCAGATCATTAAGTCGCTAAAGAATAACAAAGCTGACTGGTGAAGGTCAGATTATACGGCCACACTTTTTAATTCCTTCTTCATGTAATCGAAAAGAGTCGATCGTAGGACGCCAAGCTCAAGCTCATCTTGCGATTGGATTTTACGGGGCAGCGCTGATCTGACGCCACAACTTGAGAGCACGTCTTCTGGCGCGTCTTTATTCTCCCACTCGTCGTTCTAACTTTAACACTTCCCGTCATAACGCCTTTCTTTCCCGGGATATAATTGTCCTTTTTTGTGGTGGAGGCTTTCGTTTGATGGCAATTATGCCTCCTGTGTGAGGGCTTATGTCTCTGCAATAGCAAACAAGCCATTTGAACTCACAGAAGTGAGGCTACGATCACAACAAAGGAGACGCCGCTAATAAGAAACCAGGAAGATATGAAGAGCTTGGTATCAAAGTTCGACAACTCTATTTTTGTCAGTTGTGAGATTTTAGTTCACTCTAATGTGACTTTGTATGCTGAATGCGAATCTACAATTGTTCTGCTTCAAAAATAGACAGAACATAGGGAGAATAGCATGTATTTCCTCAGTTCAGAATCAAAACAAGGACAATTTCACCATAGTTTCGTTTCCAAAAATGACAACTCCTTCAGTAGCCAATGAGAAACTTACATTCATGCAATCTGTTCCAAACAAATCCATAATGGCTGATTGTTTAACCCGTAACGACGCTGGTAATGTTCTAAACAGTGGACATTGTGAGCGTGTTGAGTTGCAGAGTGCAGATTTTGATGAACTAGTTCTTTCTAAGGTGTAAGAAATACTCAAGGATTTCAGTTTTGTCAAAAGCTGCCTCAGCACAATTTGTTCATGTCATTTTTAACTATAAGACCGATTTTAAATGATTTTGTTTTAATACATTAGACATAATTAAATTATTCTAAAACACCCTCAGTCATTAGAAGTGTAGATGAAGAATATAAAATTAATTCATTGATATCAATTTCATAATTATTTCGTTTCAAAAGAGAACAGATCCAATTTCAAAATGGCTCCCTTTGGCTTCAAAAACAGACAACCCCATGACTTCGTTTCATACATGCAGGGTCGGATTTAAGAGTATGCCGCCTATAGGCTAAAGTCCATTTGTCGCCCCCTCTATTGTTCATATTTGCTTAATACATTTGTTTTATACAACACAAGCTGTACCCGGCATGCGTTGCAATGCCAATCAAAGAAAGTGTTGGCGTTGAAATTCTGTTTCTTGAAGTGCTTTTGGATACACAACATGTTAACTGCCTCTAAGCTATAGTAAAATGGATTTTCTAATTTAGAACCATTCGTGGAAGCGTGCACAACAACTTTCAAAAGTTTCATCGCTGTCACTCATTTGTTGAATCTACTCGTACGCTACCTGTTGTGAAATAGATTTACTAAGTCGAAACCCTTCCCTGGCGTGTACACAATAACTCATCAATGATTCATCGCAATCGGATGAATTGTATATGCACGCATACGGGGTTTTGTTTAAACGATTCGTGCGCTGTCACTCATTTGTTGAATCTACTCGTGCGCTACCTATTGAGAAATGTATTACTAAGTCGAAGCCCTTCCCTGGCGTGAACACAATAACTCATCAAGATTTCATCGCAATCGAAGAATGTTATATGAATGCAATAGGGGATTTTGTTGAAACGCTTCGCGCGTCGTCACCCATTTGTTGCATCTACTCTTGCGCTACTTATTGTGAAATGGATTTACTAAGTCCCCTTCCCTGGCGGGTACACAATTCCTGATCAATGTTTCATCGCAATCGGATGAATAGTATATGAACGCATACCTGATTTTGTTTAAACGATTCGCGCTCCGTCACTCATTTGTTGAATCTACTCGTGCGCTACCTACTGTAAAATGTATTTACTAAGTTAGAAACCGTCACGTAAGTGTCCACAACATCTCACCCAAGTTTCATCGCTATCGGACTAATGGGATATGAAGACATAGGGGACTGTATTGAAACGCTCCGCATGTCGTCGTTCATTTGTCGAATCTACTCCTGTGCTACCTACTGTGAAATGTATTTACTAAGCCAGAAACCTTCCTTGGAGTGTCCACCATATTTCACCCAAGTTTCACCGCTAACGGCAGAATGGTATATGACCTTATACGGGACTTTGCTGAAACGCTTCGCGCGTCGTCCCTCATTTGTTGAATCAACTTGTGCGCTGCATATTGTATAGTGGATTTACTAAGCCAGAAATTTTCCATGACGTGTACACAACATCTCACCCAAGTTTCATAGCTACGAACGAATGGTACATGAATGCATACGGGACTTGGTTGAAACGCTTCGCGTGTCGTCGCTCATTTGTTGATTCTACTCTTGCGCTACATATTGCAATATGGATGTACTCAGCCAGAAACCTTCCCTGGAGTGTACACAACATCTCACCCAAGTTTCATCGCAATCGGATAAATGGTATGTGAACGTATACGGGACGTTGTCGAAACGCTTCGCGCGTAGTCACTCATTTGTTGAATATAAACGTGCGCTTCGTATTGTAAAATGGATTTACTTAGCCAGAAACCTTTCCTGGAGTGTACACAACAATTCACCAAACATTTATCACTATCAGACGACTGGTATATGACTTTATACGGGACTTTGTTGAAACGCTTCGCGTGTCATCGCTCATTTGTTGAATCTACTGGTGCGATACCTATTGTAAAATGTATGTACTAAGCCAGAAACCTTCCCTGGAGTGTACACAACATCTCACCCAAGTTTCATCGCTATCGGATGAATGGTATATGAAATTATATGGCACTTTGTTGAAACGCTTCGCGCGCCGTTGCTCATTTGTTGATTCTACTCGTGCTCTACCTATTTTTAAAGGGATTTACTAAGCTAGAAACCTTCCCTGGAGTGCACACAAAATCTCAGCCTAGTTTCATCGCTATCGGACGAATGGTATATGAACGCAAACGTGACTTTGTTGAAATGCTTCGCGCGTCGTAGCTCATTTGTTGAATCTACTCGTGTGCTGCCTATTGTAAAGTGGATGTACTAAGCCAGAAAATTTCCCTGCAGTGTACACAACATTTTACGCAAGTTTCATAGCTATCGGACGAATGGTATATGAATGCATACGGGACTTTGTTGAAACGCATTGCGTGTTGTCGCTCATTTGTTCAATCTACTTGTGCGCTATCTACTGTGAAATGTATTCACTAATTTTGAAACCTTCACGTAAGTGTACACAACATCTCACCCAAGTTTCATCGCTATCGGACGAATGGTATATGAACACATACGGGACTTTGTTGAAATGCTTCGCGCATCGTCGCTCATTTGTTGAATCTACGCGTGCGCTACCTATTGTAAAATGGATTTACTAAGTCAGAAACCTTCCTTGGAGTGTACTCAACATATCACCCAAGTTTCATCGCAATCGGACGAATGGTATATGAACGCATAGGAGACATACAGACATACCCACAGACAAACTATCACGTTACATTGATTTATATATATATATATATATATATATATATATATATATATATATATATTGAACCCTTCAGAATAGCAGTGTTTTATGTAAGAATCTTAGATCAAGGGGTCGCGTTCAGTTCATAGTGTGGTGTTTACGTCCGCCAAACTACGTGCTTTTCTGAGGCAAGGGTTATAGGATGAAAACTATAACTAAGAAAGAAAGGAGACAAAACGTAAGATAATAACTAGATTTAATAACTAATTTGTGCATAAAAGAATAAAATAAACAATAATAAACAAAATCCTCCCTGAATTTTCCCCTGACAGGAATATTTATCACTTTGAGGAGTCAGATGGATCTCCCCTTTTCTAATAAAATGTGGATCCAAGTTCCACTATCTTGCATGTGAATTTATGTTCGCGTGATGACTACCTACGAGAAATGAGTACTTGGATGATCATTCGTTCACAACGGGTTAACAGCCACGGTGCTCACGAACAATCATCTCGTAAATCAACTTTTATGGCTATGGGCATAACATTAATAAAAATCCTTAAATCTAATTCTGACACACATATTACAACTCTACTATTTACAGGCATCTCTCTGAGACCCTTATTAGTGTGGTGACACACTTAACAAATGAGCTGCCACAATGGCCAGATACTCAACAACAAGGAAACACAGCGCCGCACGTGACTCACGAGTCACTGACATGTACAATAAACAAAGAATAAACCAACAACAACAAACAACCTGAGTGGTTCAGATTACTTTATATTAACAAAACTGCATGTTAAGGAAACGCTTCGAAGGTAATCGTGTTTCGTAGGCAACTCCCATTTATTTAAACAATTTTACCATTGATCAGTTTCTCACATTTATATTTATTTTCAAGTAATTTGGAGCCAGTCGTGCACTCCACTTTAATGAGCTCTGCTTGCGAAACTCAGTCAGCCCTTGTGACAACAACTCACCCCTTTCCACAATACCAGTCATGTCCCCCATCCAGTGTATATAAATAGCCGACCCGCTGAACTGTTATCTCAAGGAATCAACAGCCGCTAACATCTCCTCCCACTCAACATATGGTCAGACAATAATCACATATCCATAATTGTCCTCGCAAGGATGCAATATGAATCTGGTACCAAGCTGACAGAAATCAGTCTCTGCTGAAGTTCCCGCTTGTAATACCACAACAATATACTCACAGTACACACATCTGGGACTGACATAACACCTTTCACATGGGTCTGCTGAATTAGAGCTCGCAAACATTTAACACAATATTTAAAACCTACGATAGAGCTGAGTACTCTTCGTCACAAATTACATTGCTCCAAAGGCAATAATCACACTGAATCTGATCAATAATAATTTTCAACAACATTTAATTACCCTCCAATCTACTATATGAAAATCCACAGCCTGCTTCCAGTCTCCGACCGGGTCAGGAATGGAATGAATGAAGCCCCCAATCAAGCGGCGAGGATATGAACTGTGCCGGCTGCCGAGGCCTGACGCACTCCTCTGGGGCAATGATTAAATGAATGACAGATGAAATGAAATGATAGTGGAGAGTGTTGCTGGAATGAAATTGACAGGGAAAACCGGAGTACCCGGAGAAAAACCTGTCTGCCTCCGTTTTGTCCAGCACAAATCTCACATGGAGTGACCGGGATTTGAACCACGGGCCCAGCGGTGAGAGGCCGGCGTGCTGCCGCCTGAGCCACGGAGGCTTCTCCAATCTACTATATAATTATATTAATTCAGTCCTACTTCTGAAACACGACATATCTCCGAGAGACGTTTTTAACCGCACTTCGTAACCTAGGCGAACACGGCCGTTCACATAGATACGTTAGTTAACACAACACAAAGAAAAGAACCTTCCATTAACTACCATTGTGCGAGCTGCTTCCAAACAAAAGTGTGCCAGATCAAAACTAAATATACTACATTAAATCACACAAGCAAAGTATTTACAAAAATATGTCCCATAAACCATAAGTTAATTTAATAAATAATAAAATATTATTTGTACTCATCTCGTGTTGTAGTCACCCGTCAAAGAACATCAGACGCCATTCCCCAACAGGATGCTTCTCTATCTCATAGCAGCCATCTGGACGGACTGTTGAGACTTCCACACTTCCTCTGCATTCATCGATGTCATCCTTGCGCTGATACAAAAATTAGGTTATTATACACTTTATGCCTGACTACTAAATTCGCTTGTTCAGGTACTAAATTCCCTGTCACTGTTCGTTGGAGAATTATCGACGCTACTGTCCCTATAACTATAGTACTAAGACTATCTATCACTGATTTTACCACTTTTCAATGAATCTCCTGTGTCCTCGACACAAAAATACAAGTCTACGTTCGTAGACGCACAGAATAATAATAATGTCTCCTAGACACACGGAATGAAAGTCTATCTCTTCAGACGAACAGAATCAAAGTCCTGTGTTCTCGACACGCGGAATAAAAGTCAATGTCTTGGCTCTTCGACACACTTATAAATGAACTGGCCCTTGGGTCTAGATGGAGGGGGATTTTATGTAAAAATTTATCGAAGTAAATGTGATACAGGAATGAAATAGATATCACTGAACTCGTAATATTGCACAGGTCAAGAATATGCCCATTAATCCTAGAATCGATCGTAGAGATTTTGTCTAGGCGATTTCCCGCGTGAATACTAGCCACCGCGTACCCCAGCCGGCGTTGGCGCGCAAGTAGGCATTCTCTTCTCATTGGTTCTCCATTTTCTGTAATTTGGCGGTTTCTAGTAGATCTTGGCGTCTTGGGAGTGTCTATTTTCTTCATCAGCCATTCACGTTACTGCATCATATTTCTTCTAGGCGCGAATATCACAATGAACATACCAGAACCATGTCTCACCGCGCGTCGCTTCTAAAATTGAGGTAGCCACACCTGTCCCTGTGATACATAGCTAAGCTATTTCTTTTCATAGCTCAAGTACTTAGCCTTTTGTTAAACTGATGCAGGTATGTCCCTACTGTCTCCAACAAATGCTTGAAATTTCCTCATCACTGTCTGGCTACTTTCATGATGCTGGTTGAAATATTTATTAATTGAAGAAATAAAATAGTAGAATCATTTAACCAACATAGGGTAAAGGGTTCACAACTCTCCCACTCACAAAATTTCGAACTTAGGAATAAAGTCGACAATTTTACAATACTTCCGTAGGCCAATTTGTTTTATTTCCAGAATCACCCCTTTTTCTTACTTGGTCTAGGCGCTCCTGTCTTCAATGGCATTTACTCGTTTTCATATCCTGCTTGTCTCTCCCCCTTCCAATCTTGCGTGACGCTCGATGCCTGCGGCAACACCTTACTTGCCTCGTTAATGTTTGTCAACAACAGCTCTACTTCCTTCTTCTCAACGTGCCGTACTCAACTGCTCCCCGTTGACTTTGTTGATAGTAGGACGTCCGTATATTCAAACAGCGTCATTCTTTCGGCGCTACCATGGTTCACTTCGACGATATTTCTTTAGGTTGGCGGCGTTGTAAACTGACATTGTTCCTGTGCTCAATTCTTTCACTCTGTAAGCATTATTTCCAAGGTTTCTTACGATAGAATAGGGTCCTATGAATTTTTCGCAGAACTTACTAAAGATTTTCTTTTCTGGGTCCGATATAGCAGGTCGTTTTACCAAAACGAGCTGGTTGACTTCAAGATCACCGTGGAACCTCTTATTTCTTACTCGCCGTAATCTGCGGTCTGCTTGTTTCCTCATGTATGCTCTCGTTCTTTCAATTCTCAAGTCTGGTGCTATCATGGGATCTTGTGGACAGTTAATGATGCTTTTCCACGTTCTTACTGGGTACTCGTTCTTGTGTAGGACCATAGGGATTTGTCCTGTTGACTCGTGCCTGGTAGAATTCATGCATGTCTCTACGTCCTTAATTTTATCGACCCATTTGTGGTGTTCGTTCGGAATGAAGATCCTTAAATATGCAGTTACAGATTTAATTACTCGCTCGCTTGGATTAGCTTGGGCATGTCGGATACTGCTTAAAACATGTTTTATACCCATGTCTTCCATTCCTTTCTTGAATTCGGCGCTTGTGAAATAACTGCCGTGATCTGATAATATAAACTCTGGTTTTCCAAGGGTTGGAATCACTCTATTACGAATGCGACTGAGTACCTGCTTCGATGTTGTTTTCTGAATAGGGCATAGTACTACAAACTTAGAAAATACATCAATGCACACTAGCAAATGACGGCAACCTCTCCTTCCCTTCGGAATTGGACCAAGACAGTCCATCGCCAGTAGCTCACATGGTTTTTGAGGTAGCAATGGTCTAGGATATTGCCTCAGTAAATAATTATTTGGCTTTGTTCTCTGACACGGGTCACAAGTTGTAATAACGTCACATATAGTTGTTCTCATACGTGGCCATGTAAATGTCTCTCCTATTGTCGCTTCGCACTTGTCTAAGCCCACGTGACCGTAACTTTCGTGCGTATGCCATGTTAAACCTCGTTGTAACGATGCAGGTACTAATATGCGTAACTTGGTGTGGTCATTATCTACCCATTTGTGTAGCAAATTGTTGACATAAACATATCTTCCTTCTTTGGCTTTCGCTTCTCGAAATGCAGGTGTTCCTGTAGGTAGTTGCTTTTTGAAGTATTTAATTAATAGCATCATCCATGGTTCCGCTTCCTGTTCTCGCTGTATCTCACGTAACTGCTCCAAGAATTCCCGGTCCTTCGGTGTTAACTCCAAGTGTTGTACCATCGCTGTTTCTTCATTATCAGGCTCTGGGTTCCTGCTGAGTGCATCCGGTATCACGTTCATCTTCCCTGGACAATGTTCAATTTCAATGCTGAACTGCTGAATGTATATAGACCAACGTGTCACACGTTCGCTTGCCATTGACGTCTTAAACAAGAATGTTAGTGCCTTGTGGTCAGTCCTGACAACAATAGGGTAACCATAGACTATTCGTTTCCATTGTTGGAGCGCATGAAGGATGGCCAACAATTCTAGCTCGGTTACAGTATAGTTCCGCTCGTGCTTACGCAATTTTCGGCTGACAAATGCCAAATATGTTTTGTGCTGCAGGTTCGCTGGATCCTCTTGGTAGAGCATAGCACCTATCCCAATTAGTGAAGCATCCGCCTGGATTATAAATTTGAGCTTGAAATCTGGATAGCCTAATTTAATGCAGTTTTCCAATAGCTGTTTTGTTGCTTGGAATGCCTTCTCACATTCCGCGTTCCATGACCATTTGTTATTTTTCTTTAACATTTCTTGCATTGGAGCTACAGTCTCCGTATAACCTGGGCAGTTTTCTTTAAAGAATCCCGTTACGCCTAAGAAAGCCCGAATGTGCTTGACTCTCGTTGGTGTAGGGAAATTCTTTATCGCATCAATCTTAGCTGGGTTTGGCATCACTCCCTCCTTGTCAATGACGTGACCCAAATATAAGATCTCGCTCTTGAAGAAATGCGATTTCTTCAGGTTTATTTTGAAATTCGATGCTTTCAAGTTGCCCAATACTTTATCTAAATTTTCCATGTGAGTTTCAATGTTGTCGGATGCCAACAGAATGTCGTCAATGTATCGCACCGTCATCTCCTTTACTTCCTCGGTTAGGTTCCGGTCCAGTGCTCGGATTAAAGCACAGCCCGCTGTTTTGACTCCAAAAGGCATTCTGACGAAACAATATGTCTGGTTATCGAATAAGAAGCCAGTTAGAAGCTGTGACTTCTCATCCAACTCAAGATGGTGGAACGAGCTCGTCAGATCGACTGATGAATAAATGCTCTTGTTTTTAAAGCCTTTTAATACGTCTCTGATAATTGGCGCTCTGTCATACTCAGGAAAAATGAGTCTCATGTTGAGATTTCTGGCATCTAAACAAAGTCTAATAGATCCATTTGGTTTTGTGACTGCCAAAATCGCATTTAGATAAGGTGTAGGTGTCTTCCTTATCACTCCAGCTTCTAACATCTCATCTATAATAATTTTAACTTGACCACGATACTTTTCAGGAATTGGGTACAATCTGCTTTTGAAAGGTGACCAGTCCTCGACTTGCATAGAGTACTTGAAATTTAAAATTTTCCCAGGTACTGTATCAAATACGGTTTTGTGCTTCCTTAAAATCTCTTCCAACTGTTTTCTGTGTTCATCCCCAAGTTGAATGTCATTGAGCCGCTCCTGTAGTAACTCTTCAAATTGTAGATCGCTGTTTTCTCCTTCTGTTAATAAAGACCATATCTCCTGGGATTCTATCTCCTCATCTAGTTCCACAACAGCCCCTTCTACGATGTTATCTTCCGCCTTTCGTACCTCCTCTTCCGTCTCTTCTGATATTGCTTCCAATGCCCAAGAATTTACATCTCTTCCGGTAGTGATTTCATCCATATGCAATCCCACGTTTTTCAGCTGGTCATATTCTCTAAAACTGACTGTATTCTTGTGTAAATCTATCACTGCTTGATAGTCACAAATGAAATTTGCACCAAGAATTATATTGAAATTCATCTTTGCCATGATAATGAATGTTTGCCCAAAAGTATGTTCCAATATGTTCAGCTCTAAGTATGCCTGACGTTTACAAGTAACGGTGCGTTCAGGAATAACACCCCTCACTTTGAGCTGTGGTACCGGAATTACAGGAATATTCTGAGTCCGTCCCAACTCTCGAACCAAGGCCTCCGATACTAGACTGATCTGTGACCCCGTATCCAATAAACATCTTATATTAATTCCACCAATCCTTGCGTAAATAATGGGTAATTGCCTAATTTCATTGTTCCGTGGTTTCACCGTCTCCTCCAGGCAATCTTCTGGTAAAGCAATCCATTCTTGTATGTTCGCTACTATCCATCCATCTTCAACTTCCGACTGTTGTGTTTTGAGACTGTCTCCTTGATCCAAAATTAACATTTTTTTTTAGCTCCATTTCGACTCCCATCATCCTTCTGTCGCTCATGTCCTTGATATTCCTCTTGTCTCAGTAGACTTCCAGCTTCCTCAGTATGTGTATCTGGGTTCTTTCTGTTCCCAATGGCCTTTTCCCATCTTCCTAGCTCTCCACCTTGATTAGCGTGTAACTCCTCTAAGTAATTTTGTGATTGAGCGTGCCTATCATCCCAGTCATCTCGATAGTTACGTTGATCTCCTTGATTTTGATCTCTCCTTCCTTTCCATCTTTGATTGGCATTGTAATCACCGTATCTTCCATAAGGCCTGTCATTCCTTCGATTATCACGCCATTGTTGATATCCTCTCTGTTGGTATCTATTGTTGCCCTGGTATCTATTGTTGTAGTAATTTTCGTTACGCTGATATGGTCTGTTTTCCCCTTCTTCCTGGTTTTGCCTAGGTGTGGAGGTGCTCGTATTAGTACCCTGCGTTTTAGTATTTCCCTGTTTTGTTTTTACGACCTCTGTAGTGTTGACTAATTCCAGTTGTCTTCCTCCTCTAAAATGACTATGAGATGTGGTCTCATCTATTTGCCGTAATATCTGCTCTGCATGTAGGGCCGTACTGACGTTTGCTGCGACTAGCACTTGCTGTACATTAACTGGCATTTGCCTTGCTATTGTCATCACCAAATCTGATTCGTTTAATGGGTAATCCAGATCGCGAAATTTTAGCATTTGCATGTTAAAGAAATCTGAGTATTTTGTCTGCTGGGTAGTTTGGTATTTTCTAGAGTAAAGCTCCATTCTTAAACTCTGTTGGATGGCGGGAGACCAGTATTTGCGCAGAAACGCTAAGTTAAAGTCTGACATGGTTCCAAATGTATATTTGAAACTTAAAAACCAGGTGAGAACATTCCCTGATAAAAATCTCTCCATCATTCTCAATCTACGTGCTTCAGGTATCCCAGTGTCATTGAAATGGTCTTCAATCTCTTTGATAAAGGCCTTAGGTGTTACCCCTGAATTTTCGGTGTATTTCTGCGGTTTGTAGTCATTTGAGCGAATTACTTGAATAAGTTGTGTGGGCTGATGACCGTCCTGTGGTGTTGAGCTTCTATCTACGTTCTTACGAAATCCTTCCGTGTTTGTTGTTAATGGGCTCTCTGCTTGATTCTGACTTCCTGCTATGCTGGGTTGGGGACTATGTGAGTCATCCTGCTTGTCTTTCAATGCTCCCGTTTTAAATATAGACGATTGTTCTAATGAGCGAAGTTCGGCTTTAATGATCCTGTCTGTCTGCTCTTTAAGTCTATTTTTTACCTCTTGCTCCAAAGCTTGAATACGCGTGTGGTTTTCGCCTACTGTTTTAAGAATAGTGGATCTTTCCTCTCTAGAATCAATATTCATTTTCTTCCAATCTTTCCTGATCTGTTCTTTAATCGTGCTTATTTTTTCTTCAATTTGGCTCTTATTTTCATCCTGATTATTTTCTATCTGGCTTAGCCTTTCGTCTAATGTACTCTTAAATTGTTCTTGTTCAGTTTCTAGGCTTTTCCACTGTTCCGCTGATTTTATCTCTAGACGGTCCATATCTTTAATTATGCCTGATATGTTCTCATCTACTGCTGATATTTGTTGTTGAATGACCCTGCCACTTTTCTCCATCTCCTTAAATCGACCTTCCAACTTATCTTGAGCTATTTTGACCTCGTTTGTATTCGTTGTGCATGCTATTTCAATCTGCTCTAATTTAGCTAACACCGTTTCATCGAGAATGCTAAGTTTTTTATCGAAAATACTCTCCATTTGTTTAATCTGCTCTAATTGTTTCTCATTATTTTTGCTTACATCAAGGGCCAGTAATATCATCTGTTGGTTTGTGTGCTCTTTCATCTCTGCGGTTAACGAAGCTAATTGGTTCGTGTTTTTATTATTTTGCGCCTCTAACTGTGAATTTATAGTGTCATTAATTTCACTCTTTAATAACCTAGCTTGTTCCGCCTGATATTCATTTTGTTCAATTCTACTGTTATTTAACTGTGTCCGCAATGATTCACTTTGTTCTAACAGTTTAGTATTTAGCGATTCACTTTGTTCTGACATTTTCGTATTTAGCGATTCACTTTGCTCTAACAGTTTAGTATTTATTTGTTCAGATAATTTTGTATTCAACGCTTCACTTTGCTCCAACATACTAGTGTTTATAGATTGACTCTGTTCTGATAATTTAGTGTTTATTTGTTCGGATAACTTCGTGTTCAGCGATTCACTTTGTTCTAACATTTTCGTATTTAGCGATTCACTTTGCTCTAACATACTAGTGTTTATAGATTGACTCTGTTCTGCTAGTTTAGTATCCAACAATTCCTGAGTTCTCCTCGCTGCACTCTCAATGATCTCCTGGATCTGCGCCACCGTTGCCATGTTTTACAATATATATGAGACATATGGGAAATGGCCTACGCCAATGCCCTTTGACACGCACATAAATCCAATGCACATTTAATTTCTTTATCCTACTCAGTTCATTTATTTTTACCTTTAACCCCATTAGTTGATTGCATCTCTGAGTAGTTCTAGTTTTACTCAATTTAATTTTAACCCCAAGCACATATTTAGTCATTAAACAGTTATCCTGATCTGATATTAACACTGACTAATTAACAAAGTATTAATTGTCATTTTAGGCTACAGCCTCCTAATATTTCCATGAGTTTGACTTTCTAAACAAATCTAGTTTTAACTTTATCATTGGGCGCCCGGTATCACATCTTAATTTTACTTTAATTTAAAAGACAACAACGTGAACCGTATTTTACTTTGCAAACTCCTGATTTTAATTTATCTTTCACACATTTGGCGGTATCCACTTCGCCTCAACTACTATTAATAAAATATCACTTCCCGGTGATTAAATACTGTCATATCTGCCTGCACTTGCGGCATGCCAGTTTTACTCAAATGCGCCACTATTGACATGTGTAATCTCCCCGTTACACCACAGTGAATAGCCCCACCGTTGGCCACCAGTTTTCACCTATGAACCCTTCAGAATAGCAGTGTTTTATGTAAGAATCTTAGATCAAGGGGTCGCGTTCAGTTCATAGTGTGGTGTTTACGTCCGCCAAACTACGTGCTTTTCTGAGGCAAGGGTTATAGGATGAAAACTATAACTAAGAAAGAAAGGAGACAAAACGTAAGATAATAACTAGATTTAATAACTAATTTGCGCATAAAAGAATAAAATAAACAATAATAAACAAAATCCTCCCTGAATTTTCCCCTGACAGGAATATTTATCACTTTGAGGAGTCAGATGGATCTCCCCTTTTCTAATAAAATGTGGATCCAAGTTCCACTATCTTGCATGTGAATTTATGTTCGCGTGATGACTCCCTACGAGAAATGAGTACTTGGATGATCATTCGTTCACAACGGGTTAACAGCCACGGTGCTCACGAACAATCATCTCGTAAATCAACTTTTATGGCTATGGGCATAACATTAATAAAAATCCTTAAATCTAATTCTGACACACATATTACAACTCTACTATTTACAGGCATCTCTCTGAGACCCTTATTAGTGTGGTGACACACTTAACAAATGAGCTGCCACAATGGCCAGATACTCAACAACAAGGAAACACAGCGCCGCACGTGACTCACGAGTCACTGACATGTACAATAAACAAAGAATAAACCAACAACAACAAACAACCTGAGTGGTTCAGATTACTTTATATTAACAAAACTGCATGTTAAGGAAACGCTTCGAAGGTAATCGTGTTTCGTAGGCAACTCCCATTTATTTAAACAATTTTACCATTGATCAGTTTCTCACATTTATATTTATTTTCAAGTAATTTGGAGCCAGTCGTGCACTCCACTTTAATGAGCTCTGCTTGCGAAACTCAGTCAGCCCTTGTGACAACAACTCACCCCTTTCCACAATACCAGTCATGTCCCCCATCCAGTGTATATAAATAGCCGACCCGCTGAACTGTTATCTCAAGGAATCAACAGCCGCTAACATCTCCTCCCACTCAACATATGGTCAGACAATAATCACATATCCATAATTGTCCTCGCAAGGATGCAATATGAATCTGGTACCAAGCTGACAGAAATCAGTCTCTGCTGAAGTTCCCGCTTGTAATACCACAACAATATACTCACAGTACACACATCTGGGACTGACAAAACACCTTTCACATGGGTCTGCTGAATTAGAGCTCGCAAACATTTAACACAATATTTAAAACCTACGATAGAGCTGAGTACTCTTCGTCACAAATTACATTGCTCCAAAGGCAATAATCACACTGAATCTGATCAATAATAATTTTCAACAACATGTAATTACCCTCCAATCTACTATATAATTATATTAATTCAGTCCTACTTCTGAAACACGACATATCTCCGAGAGACGTTTTTAACCGCACTTCGTAACCTAGGCGAACACGGCCGTTCACATAGATACGTTAGTTAACACAACACAAAGAAAAGAACCTTCCATTAACTACCATTGTGCGAGCTGCTTCCAAACAAAAGTGTGCCAGATCAAAACTAAATATACTACATTAAATCACACAAGCAAAGTATTTACAAAAATATGTCCCATAAACCATAAGTTAATTTAATAAATAATAAAATATTATTTGTACTCATCTCGTGTTGTAGTCACCCGTCAAAGAACATCAGACGCCATTCCCCAACTGGATGCTTCTCTATCTCATAGCAGCCATCTGGACGGACTGTTGAGACTTCCACACTTCCTCTGCATTCATCGATGTCATCCTTGCGCTGATACAAAAATTAGGTTATTATACACTTTATGCCTGACTACTAAATTCGCTTGTTCAGGTACTAAATTCCCTGTCACTGTTCGTTGGCGAATTATCGACGCTACTGTCCCTATAACTATAGTACTAAGACTATCTATCACTGATTTTACCACTTTTCAATGAATCTCCTGTGTCCTCGACACAAAAATACAAGTCTACGTTCGTAGACGCACAGAATAATAATAATGTCTCCTAGACACACGGAATGAAAGTCTATCTCTTCAGACGAACAGAATCAAAGTCCTGTGTTCTCGACACGCGGAATAAAATTCAATGTCTTGGCTCTTCGACACACTTATAAATGAACTGGCCCTTGGGTCTAGATGGAGGGGGATTTTATGTAAAAATTTATCGAAGTAAATGTGATACAGGAATGAAATAGATATCACTGAACTCGTAATATTGCACAGGTCAAGAATATGCCCATTAATCCTAGAATCGATCGTAGAGATTTTGTCTAGGCGATTTCCCGCGTGAATACTAGCCACCGCGTACCCCAGCCGGCGTTGGCGCGCAAGTAGGCATTCTCTTCTCATTGGTTCTCCATTTTCTGTAATTTGGCGGTTTCTAGTAGATCTTGGCGTCTTGGGAGTGTCTATTTTCTTCATCAGCCATTCACGTTACTGCATCATATTTCTTCTAGGCGCGAATATCACAATGAACATACCAGAACCATGTCTCACCGCGCGTCGCTTCTAAAATTGAGGTAGCCACACCTGTCCCTGTGATACATAGCTAAGCTATTTCTTTTCATAGCTCAAGTACTTAGCCTTTTGTTAAACTGATGCAGGTATGTCCCTACTGTCTCCAACAAATGCTTGAAATTTCCTCATCACTGTCTGGCTACTTTCATGATGCTGGTTGAAATATTTATTAATTGAAGAAATAAAATAGTAGAATCATTTAACCAACTACGGGTAAAGGGTTCAATATATATATATAGATAGAAAAGGATAAAGTTCATTGGTGTTTTCATATTTTTCATACATCAAGTTCATTTAGTTTAGATAAAACTATAATTTTAATGGCTTACAGAATAAATGTTGTAATGAAATTAGTTATCTAGCCTACTTGTTTTTTTAATTACTTCTTTTAAGATTCGTTAAAAATGAAATTGTTTCGAACTTAATTTATTAATTTGTTCTTGGAGATCAGTGATCACAATTTTACACATATTTTTATATTTTAATGCTAATGACTACCTTTTGCGTAATTGAAGAACTGCGTTCAATTTTAATTAAGTTGTCCTACACGGTGAAACGAAATTGCACAAAAGTAGTTAATTACTGGTTTATTTGTTGAAAAATATACAAACTTCTCTAAAACAACTCACCCCACGTAATCTTGATGTTCAAATTTACATAGTTTTCTTACGAGATTTCTTAATGGCAAACTCATTAATAATGTCCTCATATGAAAGTGTTTTTGTTGTATTTGCCTCAATACAAAGTAATGAAAGTGAGTTTAACCGTATTTCAGAAATACTAGTTCGCAGATAGTTCTTAACTCTTCTAAGGCAGGAAAAACTGTAAAAAGACTAAAACATATTTTTAAGTAACGTGTATTCTTAAATTCGTACGGAAAATATTATTAACGTCGAAATATTTCAGTTTAGCTTTTGAATTGCCAAACTGTCGCCCCTGAAAATTTGCCGCTCTAGACTGCAGCCTACTTAGCCTATTTAGAAATACGGTCCTGCATACATGGCTAATAACTCCACTATTTAAATTAACATTACGGCTTAAATATTCATTTAAATATAATATTGAGTATGAAAAAATATTTATGTGGCCTATAAGAATGATATTTTAATTAAAAAATCACCATGATACTGACAACCATATTGTGGATTTAGTTTTTCACCTCTCCTGTAAAAAAAAGCAAAAGAGGAGTTGTACAACTTTGATACAGTAGGTAAACGAACTTCCCTATGCATTGAGTACAATGTCACCAGGCGCGGATCTAGAGTTTGGCTTTGGGGAGGGGGGGTCAGAGAATCGAAATTGTTAAGAAAAATGGTATCACTAAAATGAAATCACAAAATAACTAAACGTACAAAACTGACCAATTTTTTGCAAGCTACGTGGATAGAAATTTTATGCGTTTAGCACACCAAAAATATTCGTACAAATTGCAACGGCGTGTTTTGCGACTTTAACATCGAGCTTCGAGAAAAGTATCAAGGTACGTTACAGTTTCGGCAAGTCGAGTTGGTACCGACAAAGGGAGAAAGTCACAGCTTAAATTGCCAACCAAGCTTGCAGTTTGGACGTCGGCAAAATTGTTTGGTGCGAACAAATCCTATCCGTGCATTGCTGCACATTCATCGTGGCATCGCTATAGACATCGATTCGGTAATCACAAGGTTTGCTAAACAAAATAGACGAGTTGATTTTGTTATATAAATAATCCTTTTTATATAACAGGTATGAAGTTGTAAATATGTACAGTTGAAACAGAACATAATAAATGCAATAAAGATATTTTCAGTATTGAATAAGATGAAAAAAACTGTTTTTCAGTTAAAATTCGTTATGTTTTATTTGTCTGGTTATTGTGTTTTGAGTTTGCAAAAAAAATGTGTCTACGTTTTTTTTTTTTTGGGGGGGGTCATGACCCCCGTGACCCCCTCCCCCCCCCCACCCCCCTCCTTGAATCCGCGCCTGAATGTCACGGTGCATGCAGGAATCGAACCTGGAATCTTTTGGCCTGCACACACAAATGACCTCATGTCACGAACAGGTAATTGTGAGCATCAAAGCTCTAGGATACGATGAATCAAGGTGAAGCCTATGCGATGTTTGTGTTCCTCTCTAACGGTGTTGTATGCCTGCTTCAAAGCATTGCGATATCAAAGCAAACAATCGATATTCATTACTAGTCGAGTGTGGAGCGCAAATATCGGTATTTCACGTTCATTTCACAGAATAGAAGAGCGTAGAGGGCTCTGTATTGTCCATGTTGTTAGGAGTCTGGAACACCTTTGGTCCTCTGCCTGGTTGGTTGGTTGGTTGGTTCCTTAGTTTAGGGGCTGCGACAACGCGGTCATATAGCCCCGTGTACTTTGGGTGTGGTCACCTCCGTAGCGTAGCGGTCAGCATGGTTAGCTGCCGCCCCGGAGGTCCTGGGTTCGATTCCCGGCTCTGCCACGAAATTTGAAATGTGGTATGAGGACTCGAACGGGGTGTACTCAGCCTCGGGTGGTCCAAATGATTCGAGGGGTTTGATTCCACCTCAGCCATCCTCGAAGTGGTTTTCCGTGGTTTCCCACTTCGTCTTCGGGCATATGCCGAGATGGTACCTACTGTAAGGCCACGGCCGCCTCCTTCCCTTTTCCTTGCCTATCCGTCCCAATCTTCCCCTCCCTTCCCATCCCTCATGAGGCCCCTGTTCGCTTTGTAGATGAGGCCGCCTGGGCGAGGTGCTGATCACACCTCCCCAGTTGTATCCACCCCGACCAGATGTTCCAAGCTCCAGGACACTGCCCGTAGTGGCGGTAGTGGTGAGTTCCCTCGCTGAGTCCGTGGGAACCACCAACCTAGAGGGTAAATCGACTAAATAAAAATACAAAAATAAAATAAAAAGTACTTTGGGTGTGTGTGGAATCTGTCGGATAACCGGTATTAATTGTGATGGCTGTATTAGTGTGTGTTATATGTTTTTAATTCAAGTAAGGACTGCAGACATTGACTTTCAAGTAGTTCCTACTTTTGCCGCCAAACGCCACCGTCAACGACTACTAGTTCAGAACTTGGCTACTAGACGCCACTGCAGTCGGCTCCTCACGACGAACGTAGGAACCTAATTAGAGCGTTGTTTAACCTATAATTAATTTAGCTTCACACAGGTGAAATTAGTGGAAGGTTCTTTAACATGCCATAAATCTATGACATGGGACCGTCGGCTTTACTTCCCCTCCGAAGGAAGGCATACTGAGGGATTTTTAACGCTCTTAAAAAATCCGACGACTTCGGCCGGGTTTGAACCTGCGATCTTGGACATAGAAGCTCAGCATGCTACCAACTACGCCACCGAAGACGCTGGTCCTCAGCCTATTGCATTAGCCTACTCAGTGATGGACTTCTGGTAATGTTATGATTCTGTTAGTCTCAACCAAACTTTTATACTTGATTTTTTTAAATCTTTTTTTTTATCGTATGGCCTCGGGTGCCGGGTGCAAGCTTTGTTATTTGACACCCAAAGGGTAGCTTGCTTGTCGAATTTCGTTGTTCCTCGAAGCACTATGAAACTCAAGGAGGTTAAATACCTAAGCTCCTTGAACACTAGAGCGCTTTCTAGTAGAGAAATGAGGAACTTCGTGTTGGCGGAAACTCCCGAGATTAATTTTGCCATTATGAACACGGGCTACTGAATTCAAATGGGTTCTTTGACATGCCAACATCGTATAACATGGTGTCCTAAAGGAGCGAACCTGCAAGCTTGGGGTTAGTAGACCGACACGTTAACCACTCACCCACCGTTGATGAGATATCAACAATCTCCCATCCATGCCAAACCGCACGATATATCTTATGATAATGATGATAATTGTTGTTTTAAGGGGCCTAACATCTAGGTTATCGGCCCCTAATGTTCTGGGTGATAGCGAAAATGACAATGAAATGGAAAACAGAACGAAAATTAAGCTGGACTGAAAATACTTACAAAAGGTAATTTAGAAGGAAAATACTCACAGAAAGAATTTAGATTGAAAAATACGCACAAAATGTAATGCAAATTCGAAATACTCAACAAAATGCTATTGAAATTCAAAATACTTACAAAATGCAATTGAAATGGAAAATACGTACAAAATGCAATTGAGGTTCAAAATACTTACAAAATGCAATTGAATTTGAAAATGCTTACAAAATGTGGATAAGTTAAAAAATCTCACAAAATATAATTTAGAGACACCGGGAGCCAAATCATTAAAATAGGGCGGTGGTCTTAAAGAGAAAAGGAACTATACTGAAAAGAAAAAGAAGGCTGTTTCCTAGAAGAATTAGGGATCAGGAAAGATGAGAGAAGGGCCAATTAAGGCGGGAAATGAAGAGACTCCTGAGGCCTCGGATACCCTAATACCGTAGGGGTCGGAAGAGAACAAGAGTTGACAAAGAGACGTCAACAAGAAAGAAGACGGAGAGGAGCCTGGCACAAGTAAGTGGAAGCAATACCGGACTCAGCTGGGGTCCCGTGGTCGCTAAACCATGTCCCACTAGATGTGAGCCCCTGGGGGAACGATAGGCTATATCTTAGTTTGTGATTTGGAAGAAGCCGTGTTTTAAATACAAAAGGAGCTTCAAACTGTTGTTATGGGAACTATTGGTGAGGGCAGCTCCCTGTGTTCTTTACTCCCAGATTAAGATTTCCTACCTATTTATTCATTTTCATTTGGGATTGTTTTGCCTTTCAGCTTTGTCTGGAGCGTGGGGCTCTATGGAAGTGAAACTTGGACTATTGGAGCAGCAGAAAAGAAGAGAATTGAAGCCTTTGAAATGTGTTGTTACAGGTGAATGATGAAGATTAGATGGGTAGATAGGGTAACGATTGAAGAGTTATTAAGACGAGTGGGAGAGGGGAGATGTTTCTGGCAACTGCTAATGAAGAAAAGAGAGAGGTTGGTAGGACACATACTAAGACACCCAGGAATAGCTAACTTAGCTATCGAAGGAAGGGTCGAGGATGAGAACTGTATGGGTAGACCAAGGTTAGAATATGCTAAACAGATTGCCTCGGATGTAGGGTGTGGTAGCTATGTATAGATGAAACGATTAGCTCACGACAGGGAAGCATGGGGAGTTGCATCAAACCAGTCGAAAGACTGAAGACTCAAACAACAATATTTTCCTGAAGGAAAGAAGCTGAATGTGAAGAATTATCGCGAATTATCGCTGCTTACAATAAATTGCAGTCAAAGGTTTGAAGAAGAGAGCAGGGTATCTTTACACAGACAAGAATTAAAATCTATGACCTAAAATACACCGACTTAATAACATCTATTCCCCAATACAGCTGGCACCCAGTGGCGTAGCTTTACTCGTCAAATCGTGCCGGGATAGCACCTTTACTCAAGTCCCTGTCCCTAATGAAGTTACACATATAAGGTGCGTTCAAAAAGTAACGAGCCGGAGTCTGAAATGCGCAAACCGGTGACGACATCGGCTAATCGTGGCGTGTGTAACGAGATGTGGTTCCGACCAGAGCGTGGAAGGTCACAGCCCGTCGCTAGGGGGCACGCATGCACGTCAAGTGACGATACAAAGCGAGCAGCAGCATGTATCAATCGTCCAACGCTGCCAGTCGCATTGCAAACAGTGACATGGAGGCGTCAAACGAAGAGCAAAGAGGTGTTGTTCGGTTTCTGACAGCGAAAGGAGTAGGGGGAACGGACATTCATCGCCGAATGTCACAAGTGTACGGCGAACACTGCATGTCCCTTGCAAGGGTCAAGGCGTGGAACAAGCGCTTCAGAGAAGGACGGGTGTCGTTAGCCGATGATGACCGGTCTGGGGCACCCCCCTGCATTACCGATGACAACGTCCAGCTGGTTGATGCACTCATTACCCAGGACCGCCGAGTGACAGTGAAAGCCATAATCGCCATGGTCGGATTGAGCATCGGAAGTGTGCACACCATCAAGAAGGAACGACTGCACTTGCGGAAAATGTGTGCCCAATGGGTGCCCCACAGTCTTCAACCACACCAGGAAGCATGTCGAATGGCCTACTGTCTTGGTCTTGGTTGGACGATTGATGCATGCTGCATCTCGCTTTGTATCATCACGTGACGTGAACGCGTTCCCTCTAGCGACGGGCTGTGACCTTCCACGCTCTGGTCGGAACCACACCTCGTTACACACGCCACGATTAGCCGATGTCGTCACCGGTTTGCGCATTACAGCCTCCGGCTCGTTGCTTTTTGAACGCACCTTATTCTACTACAGTCATCACAGAAATATACGTTATCAAACAAGTTCAAAACATACTCAAGTACACGGGGCTGATGGCCCGGAAGTCCCTAGTCACCAAAAATGAATTTGTGGCGAAACCACAACACTCCTCCACTGCAGGAATCCAGAGCGCAGCACCTCCTTTGTGACTGCCGATCTGGACTCAGGGAGGCAGGATCAAGGTGGCCATGCGAAGCAGTTGACTGCCGATCTGGACTCAGGGAGGCAGGATCAAGGAGGCCATGCGAAGCAGTTGTTATTTCTGGGGTAACCGGAGACAATAGAAACAATGTACACTCGTTGGTCTTTGGAATAGATTGTACGAGAAAAGCTTAAATAACCAGGTCTAATAAACCAAGCAAAACTCACGTCGTAATTTATTTCTACAAATTTAATAAATATGGAGGGGAAAGGATATTTGTTAGGAATATTGCTCTTCTTTTCCTCTAGTTCCTATCCGTTGCGGATGTTGGCTTCCATCTTGGCTGTGCTGTTCCTATCACTTGCAGCTCGGAATAATTCAGTAGATATTTTTGAGGTCCAGGCAGTGAGATTTTTTTAACCAGGATATTCTTCTTCGTCCAACACTTGTCTTCCCTGGTATTTTTTCCTTGGAGAATAGACTGTAGGAGATGGTATACTTGGCGGTATTCCTCATGGTGTGTCCCAGGTATTGGATTTTTCTGATTTTCACGGTGGTTAATACTTCCTTTTTTCCCATTATTTGGCCAACCTCAACATTTGTGACATGGTATCCGCAATATCCTTCTGTACAGCCACATTTCAAAGGACTCTAAGCGTTTACATAAAGACTCTGGTTGGTTCCTCAGTTTAGGGGCTGCGACAACACGGTCTTGTAGCCCCGTGTACTTTGGGTGTGTGTAGAATCTGTCTGATAACCGGTGTTAATTGTGATGGCTGTATTAGTGTGTGTATCTGTTTTAATTCAAGTAAGTACTGCCGACGATTAATTTTCAAGTAGTTCTTACTTTCGCCGCCAAACGCCACCGTCAACGACCAACTAGTTCAGAAATTAGTTACCAGATGCCACCGCAGTCGGCTCCTGACGACGAATGTAGGGACCTAAGAACGTTAGTCAAATGTTCAACCTATATTAATTTAGCTTCACATAGGTGAACATGCCATAAATCTATGACATGGGACCGCCGGCTTTACTTCCCCTCCGAAGGAAGGCATACTGAGGGATTTTTAACGTTCTTAAAAAAATCCGACGATTTCGGCCGGGTTTGAACCAGCGATCTTGGGTATGGTCAGCATGCTACCAACTACGCCACCGAAACCGCCTATAAAGACTCTGCCCGAGTCCATGTTACAGCACCGTAAAAAATAGAGTAGAGAACACCTAACAACGCAAAAGCCTGATTTTCGTAGTCACTATCAGCCAATGATGTTTGAACAAATTCCGCATTTTATTGAAAGTTGTCCGGGCTTTTCCAATTCGAGATCTCACCTCATCAGAGGGGTCCCATTGATCATTTATCGTAGTGCCAAGGTATATATACTTATGCACTTGTGCAATGGGTTTCTGGTCTATATTTAGTTTGCATGCAGAGACTTTGTTTTTACTAATGACCATCACTTTTGTCTTCTGAGGGTTTATATCTAAACCATATTCATGGCTCTTTTTGATACCTTTATCAATGATATGTTGCAGGCTTTATTGACTATCACAGTGTCGTCGGCATATCGAATGTTATTTATCCAGTTACCATTTAAGATCACTCCCATCTCAACATCCTCTAGAGCTTCTTTAAAGATATATTCCGAATAGTTGTTAAATAACAATGCAGACAATATACAGCCTTGTCTTACACCTCTTAGAATATCTATATCTTCCGTGTTCTCGTTACCCAACCTCACATAAGCAAATTGATTTCAGTACAAGTACACAATTATTCGTAAATCTGCATCATCTAAGCCAATCTTTTGTAAAATTTCTATCATCTTTCGAAAGTATTTTGATAGTCAATAAAGCAGGCATATAAATCGCAGTTCACATCACGGCACCTTTGAAACAATACTTGAAAGCTAAATAGGGCTTCGCGTGTGCCAAATGCGTTTCTATAACCAAATTGTGTAGAAGAAACTTGTTCTTCACATAGTTTGTATATTCTGCGATGAATGATCGTCAGAAATACCTTCAAGATGTGATTCATGAGACTGCTCTAGGAGATAAATATTGGGAGTGGGGATAACAATGGTTTTCTTTTTCAAGATGCAGTGCTGGATATCAGTTGGTAAGCATAATTAAACGTATTCGCTTATTTCATCTTCCTGATTTGCTTAAGCTATGGACCATAAATATGAAAAGAGTGGGATTTCAGCCATCAAAATTCAGAACTGTATATACGGTACATAGGCTACTGTATAAACTAAATGTGCAGGTCTGCGCAGTTAGTATGGGCACTTAGATGCGTCTAGCGAGCGGAAGGAATTGCTCGAGTGCGCATGCGCGTGTTATTACTTCTTCGCTACTTAGCTATTCTCCATGGAAGATATATCTCGTGGGCTAGTCCGTTTATATTCTTTGGGCCGTTGAATGATGCAGATCAAACCAAACCAATAGCGGACTGCGTTCTTAAGTTTGTGATGTGTGATATCTTGCATTTGTGAGAAAAGAAATATGTCCTTGACTGAATTCACTGCCAGCTGGATCGCATCCCTCCTGGCTGCTTTAGACCGCCTGCCCATTCAACGCTCAGAGGCGTACAAAATAGGTTGTAGCACCAACCCACTGTGATCATCGCGGCTTTTTCACTGCCAGCTTCATCGCGTCCCTCCTGGCTGCTTTATACTGCCTGCCCATTTAACACTTGGAGGAGTACAAGATATATATTAAATGCAGATTTCATTTCTGATTTACAAAAGAGCACGCAGCAGTACGGCATTCTAAAAACCAAAACACAACTTCGCGGAAAACAAACGGTTGAACATCGTAATTCAGCGAGGCTCCAAAGCCTTTCACACTCAAAGCAATGGCTTCTTACCAAGGAAGTCAGACCGTACCTAACCTTACTGATAGTTCTACCCACAGTGTGCCCAAGAAATCCCAGAAAAGTTATGCTTCTGCAATACAGTTAACACCGAATAAAGAACATCAATACAAAACAAATGTCTGCAACAGTGACTTGAAAAAGTGACGATCACAGCGGGTTGGTGCTGCTCTTAGCGTCTATATTTGGAAACGAGGTTGTACGCATAAACCAATGCTGTAATCGTTGAATGGGCAGGCAGTCTAAAGCAGCCAGGAGGGATGCGATCCAGCTGGCAGTGCTGAATTATTATGTCTTGTAGTTTAGTAATGTATGCATTAAACGGAAACACAACAGTGCGGAGAAATGTATTCAATGTTCTTTTCATCGTATGATTTTTTAAATTTGATTAGTGATGAAATGGACGCTTGGCGGAAATCCGTTAAACCAGACCAAGCAAGTGAAATATCACAGAACGCTTCCCCGCCACAATTTTATTACACAGTAGCCTACATCATTGAGGAAAACAATGAACCGTCACATCAAAGAAGTTTCATTCCGTGACTTAATGCAGTTTATAGATTGCTATAAATGCCAGTCTCAATCACCGTTTCCATCCTGGAAATATTTGCGACATTTACCACACCATATTTGATTTGATAAAGCGGCTTCCGGTTACTTTGGCCACGGAGAAAAACGTTATGGATGCTTTGGTTGTTCAACACTGACACATGCGCACTGGGCCAAGACCTTCCGCTCGCTGGACGTTACTCGGGCACTTAAGCAAAACCGGAAGAACAGATACAAAAAATAATAATAAACTTTAATGCGCACAATGTGCATATAGGATACAGAAAAATATAACATACCGGTATAACAACGTGACGACCAATGAGCTCTCAATAATTGTTTGTTAATCCTTGATAAACTCACTAATCGAACCTGACCTCGAGGAACACTTCTGGATGTGATATCTTTCACATATTTGGTCACATAGCCTGCACACACAGTTTGTGTTCGGTTCATGGAAAACCTTTTTTTTTTTTTTTTTTACACATCTTGAAGTGGAACCCGTGGACAGCCAGTCTCGTGACTATATGACTCAGTTGGTAGCCCGTTTCCATCCATTTCCGATCCGTCATGGCCTTCGTTGAATAGAAGTCCTCCCAAATGTCCCTCCTTTTTCCCTTAGCTTATGAAACAGCCTATCATATGCTCCTCCTCCTGGTAGAATAAGGTTGCATCTCAGGTCCTCGATCAGGAAAGTCTCCCTCGCGAGCTCATATACGAGTCGGGATCTTGTAGTTTTTGATACAGTCAGGACTTGCTTCAGGTATCTGGATTTAATCTTTTCCAGGTCTTCTAGTTGCTTTGCACTCAGGACTTCGCCTATGATTTCGAGTCCATAGGTTAATACTGGTAGGACTTTAACTCGAAAAAGCACCATGGCTGTCTCTACTGCAATTTGCGCGATGTTATCGATGTCATTCATTGCTTTCAGAGTTGCAATCATTCTAGTTCTTATGTGGATCCTGAAGCTGCTGCATGTGGTCTGCAAGGTCGCACCTAGGTATCTGAAGCTGTTAGTTCTGCGAAGATACAAAAAATAATAATAAAAACACAATTGACAAGGTGCAGCACCAATTCACCTGTAAGCCGCTTGGTAGAACCACTTATGGACAAACACCTGATAAACAGCTGGGTGCTGAATGTATATTTTAAGTAATTTATTTAACTCGATATCAACACACTAGCTCTCTTCATAATCTGATATTTTAAGAAAATAAATAGGGCCTAACAAGAAAATAGAAAGTGTTAATATTACTGAGTTTTAATTCTAAGAATTGTGTAATTTAATGCTTAACACCACATTCCTTCAGTCCTGTGGTGTCGCATTGTGATTGCATCGTAACGATGAACGGTTATGATATGTTTGAAATTATTAAATTAACACACGATATATTGAAAAGTGTGGGGGAAATGTGATTTTTGTTTCGATAACTTTAAGGGTCTGAGCTAATGCAATTCAAGTTTTCTACAGTAACTAAAAATACATGGAAAGTTAACACTTGATATTTGTATTTACCGCTCCAGTGCCCGAGGAAACCGGAATGCTGGTATGTCCGGTGTGATGAGAACTGCGCAAAATAATACCGCACAGTTGTTGGTTTCCCACATTTCTGCTATTGGTTAAATTGCAAAATTATATTTCTGATTTTTTAAAAATAATTACAAGCAATATTTTCTTCAGACATAATCGACAGGCCGCACTCAATGAATATGGGTAGGCTGCTCTCTCGCGGATATATGAGGCTATTAGTATCAAAAGGATCAATCTCCCTCCACCTTCCTGCATTTTACAGTAGGAGTATTTTTTTTAATCTAATACCCCATTTAGACGTCTCGGCCGCGATCCCGATTATCTCTGATCTGGATAATGTCCAATCGCGATCAACGGCATTTGTCATTGGTACGTGTTTAGACGTCCCATCATGAAACAACAGAATAATCGAGTAAAACAGCATGGCATCGCTAAGGTCTGCCAACTTTTGAATTCCAAGTGTTATAGCAGAAATTTACAGTAGTTTGGTTCCTCCAGTTTTGAAGTATTTCAGCTATTCTTTATACATAATTCAACCTGCTAATGTATATTCTTAAACGTGTAGGCAAGGCTTCCCCTTGGTGTGGAAGTAACAATATTTTGAAATATTTATAAACAGGTCTAGGCTAATTATTGCATAAATACTTCTTGTTTGTCCAGAGTAGTTTAGCCCTATCGGAATCCCTTCTATGTCTATGACAATAAATTTATGTCTTTATTAATCGTCTTCGTCGACTTTCCCCAACGCTAATATTTTTTTCAGCGTTTAAACACTGGTATGTTTATCTCCTTCCATCATTTCGTTTCTCTCAATATTCATATATCTGATATCAACCAACATAAATACAACCATCATGGCCAACATTACGTACATCTCGCTTTCAAAACACAAGATAATACAAAATGGCCATCATTTTCACTGCCTACTTCACTCACACAGCAGGAGGATAGAACATACCGACGATCGCAATGGCAGCGAACGCGATTATCTAGTTGTGGGAACAGGATCGGAGTGATCCTATTGGAGGGAAATTTGATCGCGATAATGTTATCCTGTTGCGTTTAGACGTCCCATTAATCTGGATCGGCGCCTGATCGCGATCGCAACCGGGACGTCTAAACGGGGTATAACGCATTTGTATCCACTCTATCTGGATGGTTTCTGTCTTATACATAAAATAAATGGTTGTATGCGAGTAACCAAAGAAAACCAAGCATATGATTAATAGTTAATGAGATTTAAATTTTATTTTGGAGATTGTTCCTTTTGATACTAACTGTATGATTTTTGTGGATATAGCTCTGTTTGATATCAACATGCATGGAGATTGCTCTATCTTTTATTAACATAGAAATATGTGATACCTACACTCCTTATTTTAGCATACATGTAATTTACGGTAACAAAAGATAGAGGAGAAATTTGTAAACTAATGCACGTTGCTCATGGTAAAATGTTTCTTAAAATTTATTTTACAACTAATTTTATAAAAAATTGGCGAAAGCAAGCTGTGTTGTTCACGGTAAAATTATTTTATAAAATCCGTGGATGTATCAGGATCGCCATCTACCGATAAACTTATGAACCAAGAATCAGCTGTTCAACACACATTGGTTTGAGAGTATGGCTCCAACAAACAAAGCAAAAATTGCTGCTTTAGCTACAATTGTATGTCGTACAGTGGTAAAAAGGACGAAAATAAATGCTAGGAAGTGCTGGGCTCGGGATTGGATAAAAAGAAGAGAAGAGTAGAGGAAGGAAGGAAGCTTGTAGTTTAACGTGACCGTTAATCTCGCGATCATAAGCCACGGGACCTCCGTTTTACGTGGAATCTGAACCACAGGACATGGCATTTCATATCGAAAATCTCACATGTATTGACCGGGAATCAAACCCGGTCCGCCTTGGTGAGAGGCATACAGCTAGACCGCTGAGCCACCACGCCCCACAGAAGAGTAGAGGAATGCAGTTCTTGGTAATGAGTTGAGGTTAGAAGATCAGAATTCATATAGGAATTTTCTAAGAATGAAGGAAAGTAGGCTAGTTTTAAAAAACTCCTAGATCTTGTTGGTCCCAAAATTATTCGACAGGACACTAACATGAGGCAAGCCATTTCTCCTGAAATGAGACTGCAAGTTAGTACGAAGCCCGTTTATCTTCGCCTTCACATCAGCCTGGCTTGTGTTCGGTCGAATTTGTATAACATATTCGGCGATTGAGATTTCTGCTTCCCTTCTTGCATTTCTATTGTGGTATATGGGCGTTTTAACATCATACAACCACGGATATTTCTGGTGCTCGTCCAGTAAAACACTAAAAGCTTCCTTAGTCCAGCCGGAGCCTGCCATTTTCGAAGTGTTTGCTTACAAGCGAGCTTCACAATCTTCTCACCACGTGGCGCCAGCATCATCGTCATGGCAGCTTCCTTGATTGGTTCGTTTCGCAAAATTAATTTTACGGAATAGAACTTGTCCTATTTTATGGAAAGTTTTATCAAAGGTTTTATAAAACTTGAATTTGACCGTGAGCAACAGAAATTTTATAAAATTAAATTATTGTACAATAAATTTGAAGGAAAATTTTACCATCAGCAACGAGCATAAGGATAACTGTTGTAATGAAGTGCCCTTTATTTTGGACATACGTATTTCAACACAAATTTAACGATTAAACACAACTGATATGCAATTTAAGAACACACCATTCTTTGATTTGGATTAAATCATCAAAGCTGAAGATGAACACTAGACAGAATTCAAATATGAATTAAACCATCAAAAGAGAGTCATCATCGTTAAGTGTTTCACACAAAAGATCGTCTTGCAGATTCTGCCCACGTTCATCCTGTCATTCTGCTCTGTGCAGCACATCAACATAGTATCGAAGCTCGGAAAGTATTTTCCAGTCTTCACCGAAATGGGATGACAGAAGTATCGAAACGTCTCTCAGTTAATCTTTTGATAATTTCTGTACGTTGTTCACAGGTAATTCCTCGGGGTTTATTTTATACATGGTACAGTTTTTCTTTGTAATGAACATGGACATGTTAGTGTCAATACGGTATGCTGTCTCCCCTCTTGTCACCCCACGTTAGTATTACTCGTTTACTTGGAGGAAATTTGAAGCGCCATGATCCAGTTCGCTTCAGAACAGCATCTGTGCTGGTTTTCCAATCGAAAACTGTACAGTCTCTTCCAAGATTAATGACCGTTCCATGAATCGCAACTATGCCCAAGTAACCTGCTGGAGTAAAGATCTCTCTTTCATTCTTGATGTATTTTTCGATATAGCAAAAACACGCTTTGGAGGAATGAAAGAGTCACCTCGAACAGGAAACACCATTTCAATGCGTTCAATGTTACTTGAAGCAGTCAGAAGCCATTTACCGCACATGGCGAGGAGGTTCTTGTTTTTATTTTGACCCCCGCATAAGTCACAAATGAATATCACTTCTTTGTAATTTCTCAAGTAAGTTTTCATCACCCTATCATCAAGCGCTGAAGCAATCCGATTAGACCATTTTCCATATTGGTCCTCCGTCCAGCAATAACAACAAGCATTGTCTTTGGTAAGCTTTCATTTGGAGTTATTTGAACTATAGCAAAGGTGTGACACAGGTGTCACGTTTTGCGGTATCGTATCCATCACATAACACATAGAAGAAAGTTACAGCTTGTTTTGATGATATAATATGTTGGTGCATCTTCATATAGTCTTAAAACTCAAATAATACCTACAATATAACTGCAAAATATGAGAAATTGGCACACGTGAGCAGGACAGTCTCTTTATCACTCCATTGAACCAATATGGCA
This sequence comes from Meconema thalassinum, assembly GCA_946902985.2. NCBI lineage: Eukaryota > Metazoa > Arthropoda > Insecta > Orthoptera > Tettigoniidae > Meconema > Meconema thalassinum. The sequence goes on along the minus strand of OX336395.1, from coordinate 225,775,939 downwards.
GCACTCACATGACCGGAACGGACGGAGCTGATTGGTAGTAGTGGAGATTGTCCCACATGATTCCAACAGATGGTGGGGATTGTTCCGTTTGAAAGCAACATTGCATTTTAATGCCCTGAAACGATGGGATTTTGTTCCTGTTGAAAGAAACAAACAGTATAGTGTGGTAGAGGGCTAGTTGCTCAATACAACGGTGTCAATAACTCAATTTCGATGGAAATTAGAGATTGTTCTTTTTGATACTAATAGCCTCATATGGTGAACCGTCGCCGTCATGCGTGCGTGCGTGCGGTGCATCCGGTGACGGCCGTTTCAAAACCATGACGAAAAAATTACATGGTAAAGGCCTGATGTGTCCAAACTGTATATGATTACTATACTGTGGTATAAGTGCAATGGTGGTTCTTAGGGCAGGCCATCAGTTGCATAAAATGTTGGTGTTTTCAAATTTTCATTGATGATAGTTATGATTAGGTTAATGGTTCCGATCGGGTGATTATCGTCCAACTTTCTTGACTTATAAAGCATAACGAGCATAATATAGGCATACATGTTACTAGTATGCTTTGTCGAGTTTATTATTTTAGTTAAGTTATGTAAAAATATTACAAATATAACCAAGTCAATTATTACGGATAATAATTATAAGTAAAATGTCTTTCAATTTCCTATGTACACACGTCACCGTATGCATTCCAACACTGATATGTCAACACACCGAAATATCGCATATAGCGAGGACACTTCACAATTTTCATACAAAAAAGAACAGAAATATTCAGAAGGAACTGTAGTTATCGCCACCTTCAACAGAAATAGTTGATTAATCACAAGGAATGAAGCATAGCGGACGCCTTCTCTATCCTATTTTATGCTCGAAGCCTAAATCCTGCGACAAATGTCAGTAGATGTGCCCCAGACCATACACGAGATTGCAATTTCAAGTTCACTTTTAGCATTGGAGAGCGATATGGCTTCCTGATTGGCTATTCTCACGGAACACGACTGCAGCAAATGATGTGATTAGTCAGCGTAGATATAGAGTGGAACCTATCAGCGATGTCGTTCCATTAAGTTTAGGTTTATATGCTAGTCAAATTTATGCATTCATAACGAAAAGAAACCTCACACTTCAATAAATGCAATAGCAAACACTTAGGAGGTGATTACTAGGGACATCCAAGCTAATGACAAATTGCGTACTTTTTTGCTGTATTGTTCAATTTTCTAAATTTTATTAAAATCTAGTCTATTTTTAAGATATTAGAGCCTCCGTGGCTTAGGCGGCAGCACGCGGGCCTCTCACCGCTGGATCCGTGGTTCAAATCCCGGTCACTCCATGTGAGATCTGTGCTGGACAAAACGGAGGCAGACAGGTTTTTCTCCGGGTACTCCGGTTTTCCCTGTCACAATTTCATTCCAGCAACACTCTCCACTATAATTTCATTTCATCTGTCATTCATTTAATCATTGCCCCAGAGGAGTGCGACAGGCTTCGGCAGCCGGCACGCTTCATATCCTCGCCGCTAGATAGGGGCTTCATTCATTCCATTCCTGACCCGGTCGGAGACTGGAAGCAGGCAGTGGATTTTCATTTCTATTTGTAAGATATTCATTTAGGCATATGCCTACAATGATACATTTTTCATAGAACTGTGTTGTTAGAATAATAAACTCTATACTGCGGCGGCTTCGGTGGCGTAGCCGGTAGCATGCTGAGCTTCTATGCCCAAGATAACGGGTTCAAACCCGGCCGAAGCCGTCGGATTTTTTAAGAGCATTAAAAATCCCAGTATGCCTTCCTTCGGAGGGGAAGTAAAGCCGGCAGTCCCATGTCATAGATTTATGGCATGTTAAAAATCCTTCCACTAAATACACATGTGTGAAGCTAACTTGGATAGGTTCAGAATGTAAACAACGCTCTTAGGTTTCTACGTTCATTGCCAAGAGCCGACTGCGGTGGTGTCTAGTAGCTAAGTTCTGAACTTGGCCTAGTAATCGTTGACGGTGGCGCTTAGCGGCAAAAGTAGGAACTATTTGAAAAATTCTAAGTTGCAGTCTGTACTTAAATTTAAAAAACAGATAACACACACTAATGCAGTCATCACAATTACCACCGGTTATCAGACAGATTCTACACACACCCAAAGTACACGGGGCTACATGACCGCGTTGTCGCAGCCTCTAAACTTAATAACCAACCAACCAACCAAACTCTATACAGCCATAGGACCATAAAGTGTCCCTATATGTAGAATTACCCAAATTGTAGGCTACAAGGGGTTGTTAATCGATAAAAACATTCTGGTAATGATTCTTCTTGATTTAAAAAGATATGTAAACGCTTATGGCCTAGGAACAATGATCGTGCAACTATTTCAAGGCGCATTACAATGTATACGGGTACCAAGAAATTACGAAGTTAAGACAGCGGGACTTCTACATATTTTTTTTCAACCCTCGAACGACATCGCGGATAGATTCCACCCTATAACCAGGGGAGGATCTAGGGCAGAGCGAGGAGGGCGACCGCCCAGGAACCCGCGGTCCGGGGGGGTCCGCGCCATGGATTTTTTAAAATTTAATTAATTAATTATTCTTTTCAAATCAATGTATAATTATTATTTTTTCAGTGCAGCTATGACCTCCCTTGACCGTTTAGCAAGTTTAGATTTCAGTGAAATTATAGAAGACTCCAGCCGAAAAATAAGTCGCAAAGTAATATTTTAATATTTCATAGTTTACATAATCTTCTTCAAGGGGACTTAAAGGTATCTTTCATATTATTAAAAACATTGTACTGTAGTGTATTCAAAATATTATAACTATTATTTATTTTATCATTATTACAAAACTACTTTCCATTTGAATTGATATTTTTAAATTTCCTATTGTTGTGGGCCCCACCTTATCATATCGCCCAGGGCCCCGCAAGGTCTGGATACGCCACTGCCTATAACTAAGCTGACTAATCACATCCTTTGCTGCAGACGTGTTTCGTCAGAATAGCCAATCAGGAAGCAGTGTATTTCTCCAATGCTAAAAGTGAACTAGAAATTGCAATCTCGCAGACAGTACATTACGAGCTATGGGATTTCTGTCAGTTTCAAAGATGGTGATGTTTGTTTGTAAGTTAGACGATCTTTGGCTATGCGCGACCCACTCTTCGTTCCTTGCATATCTCGTCGAGAATTGTAGACGTCAGTGTTGTGTTGAATTATTAGTCCAGAGCTTCTACACCTGCACATATACATCGCCCCAGCTTAAATGGCCGCTGTGCCCATAAATAATGCAGCAACAACTCAACTCAACTCACGAAATATATCGCTGCAGTCGGAGCCAGTTAATGCAAATATTATTCAAGGTAAAGTGGAACGGGCGTCTGGACTCGCTTACCTCAAGCGAGCTGTGCCCAACTTCAGAGGGTTGTATTATTAATGTTTGGATCTACCCGTAATATGCTTGCCTCTCCGAGTTCCAAATCCCTGCTCTGACAGAGATGGTTGGTTCCTCAGTTTAGGGGCTGCGACAACGCGGTCATGTAGCCCCGTGTACTTTGGGTGTGTGTAGAATCTGTCTGATAACCGGTGTTAATTGTGATGGCTGTATTAGTGTGTTATCTGTTTTTAATTCAAGTAAGGACTGTAGACATTGAATTTTTAAGTAGTTAATACTTTTGCCGCCAAACGCCACCGTCAACGACTACTAGTTCAGAACTTGGTTACTAGATGCCACCGCAGTCGGCTCCTGGCGACGAACGTTGGAACCTAAGAGCGTCGGTCAAATTTAACCTATAATTTAGCTTCACACACGTGTAATTAGTGGAAGGTTTTTTAACATGGGACATAGACATGACATGGGACCGCCGGCTTTACTTCCCGTCCGAAGGAAGGCATACTGAGGGATTTTAACGCTCTTAAAAAATCCGATGACTTCGGCTGGGTTTGAACCCTCGATCTTGGGCATAGAAGCTCAGCATGCTACCAACTGCGCCACGTTCATCCAACGTTCCAACGTTCGTCGCCAGGTGCCGGTTGCGGTGGCTAGCAATTGGTAGCAAAAGTAGGAACTACAGTACTTATAATTAATCGTCTACAATCCTTACCTGAATTACAGATAACACCCACTAATACAGCCATCATAATCAACACACCCAATGTACACGGGGCTACATGACCGCGTTGTCGCAGCTCCAAAACTGAGGAACCAACCAACCACCTATGATGCAAGCCATTAATGGCGAGTCTCGTTATGATGTGCCTTTCATCTTGGTTCTTGTTGGCCCTCGCTCTGTCCATCATGGCGTCAGTCTGGGTCGATCTCTCTTCTCTTTGCTTTTCTACACTCCAGTACATGGGTTCCCAACCGGTGGTACGCGGGAACGTTTCAGGTAGCACACGTGGTTATTACGATTGGTCACACATACAGGAGGAGAATTTATCTGCATTTCCTACTCTATGAACATTTTTTGAAGAACATGTAATATATCCCAAAAATACGAAATACAAGTGCATTAATAATTTGATATGAAGTTCTCTCAGTAATTGAATTCAAATAAAACAACGTATCGAAACAGTATACACGATTTGGAAGGGTTTCAAGGCGAGATAAGAGCTACAAAGACCAGAAGAGCTTGGACGGGAAACCAGCGGCAGCAGCACAGCGAACGTATGAAGGAGTGCTGGAGGCAGAGGAAATTACTTACAAAGCAGAAATACAGTAGTGAAATTGTAGCGTGATCTTAACTGGTCAATTCACAAATAAAAAAATTACAGTCAGTCTGAAAGACTAGACGTTATATCATTTCAAATGAAGCGCGCTACAAATGTTACACATGTTAGAAAGGCTCAGGAGGGCTTCTCGCTTCGCTCGAAGCCTCAGGACTCTTTCAACAGACTCCTTTACCCATTAACTTAGGCTTCCCGCGCGGGCACCTCTTTAAGTGTCACCCTGTATTTGAGTCTAACATCTTTTACAACTCTAACAAACTGTACACTTCGTTAAGTGTCACCCTGTATTTTGCTCTGACATCCTGGACACCTCTTAAGTGGCAGCCTGTACTCTTATCTGGCATCTTGTATATCTCTTTAGAAGTCAGCCTGTATTCTTGGGTGACATCTTGTACACGTCTTTAGGAGTCACCCTGTATTCTTGTCTGACATCTTGTGCACCTCTTTAGGAGTCACCCTGTAGTCTTCTCTGCCATCTTGTACACCTCTTTAAGAGTCACCTTGTATTCTTATCTGGCATCTTGTATATCTCTTTTGGAGTCACCCTGTATTCTTATCTGGCATCTTGTACTGTATTTTGCTCTGCCATCCTGCACACCAGGGGGCGTGGTGGCTCAGCGGTCTAGCTGTATGCCTCTCACCAAGGCGGTCCGGGTTCGATTCCCGGTCAATGCATGTGAGATTTTCGAAGTGAAATGCCATGTCCTGTGGTTCGGATTCCAGGTAAAAAGGAGGTCCCGTGGCTCATAATCACAAGATTCACGGCCACGTAAAACTACAAACTACTACTACTACATCCTGCACACCTCTTTAGGAGGCACCCTGTATTCTTATCTGGCATCTTGTATATCTCTTTAGAAGTCACCCTGCATTCTTGTGTGACATCTTGTACACCTCTTTAGGAGTCACCCTGTATTCTTGTCTGACATCTTGCGCACCTCTTTAGGAGACACCCTGTATTCTTCTCTGCCATCTTGTACACCTCTTTAAGAGTCACCTTGTGTTCTTATCTGGCGTCTTGTATATCTCTTTAGGAGTCACCCGGTATTCTTATCTGGCATCTTGTACACCTCTTTAGGAGTCACCCTGTATTCTTTTCGCTTCGCTCGAAGCCCCAGGTCGCTCGACGCCTCAGGACTCTTTCAACAGACTCCATTATCCAATAACTTAGGCTTCCCGCGTGGCTGCATGACGTCACGCACTCGCCGTCCTTATCCATTAACTTAGGCTTCCCGTGCGGCTGCATGACGTCACAGTCTCTGTCTCCGTCCCGCGTCATTTGAAATGATGAAATATAAAAAAAAAGCCACTGGGCATTTTTCCGACAGTAAATATCTTCTTCTTCTTCTTCCTAGCGTTGTCCCGCTGGTGCAGGGTCCGCTTTTTTGGTCATTGACCTCCATTTTGTCCGGTTTTGTGCGTCAGCTGGATTTAGGCCGGTAATTTTTAAATCACCATTTATTGTGTAAATATATGTTTCTAAAAGAAATAAAGGACTGTTGGCACACTAAAATTTCTAAAAAATTCAAGTGATACGCAGTTGCTAAAAGGTTGTGAACCCCTGCTCTAGTAGGTGTGTAGCTGGCAATGGTGTTTTAAGCCTGAGCTCCTCTATGCAGAAGGTTTCCTTCGCTAGCTGGTAGACCAATCTTGTAGCAGCTATCTTTGGAACTCTTAGCGCACATTTTAAGAAGAGTGGCAAAACACTCTCATTTCTTCGATATCGCTGATTGTGAGGAAGTCCCAAATGTCACAATGGTTGAGATGGTGGTGGTATGTAATGGCGTCAAGACTGTAGCTCGAGATAGGATCTTACGTATCTTTCTTTGTCAATGGTTAAATAATTGTGCACAGCTTCCTGGATTGCAGTTCATTGTACCAACAGGACTACTTTCAGCGTTGAAGAGACCATTATGTAGATCCACAAGACCCTACTCTTACGAGATCACTGGGTCGTGGTGGCGCAGTGGTCAAGCTGTTGGCCTCTCACCAAGTTGAACCGGGTTCGATTCCCGGTCAATGCATGTGAGATTTTCGAAGTGAAATGCCATGTCCTGTGGTTCGGATTCCACGTAAAGAGGAGGTCCCGTGGTTCATAATCACAAGATTCACGGTCATGTAAAACTACAATCTTCCTTCTTCTTACGAGATCACTGTGTCTGATTTAATGTGACGTCACATGAGCACTTAGGGCAAGAATATGGGATGGAAAGAAACTCTTCATTGGTGACAGTTTCTGTTTGCGATACTGAGTGTGACGACGTTACTTAAAAAATCGCCTAAAATTAAACATTAAGCCACTATTTAAAGCGATTGAAAAGTCAGCGCGTGGGCTGTGGTGGTTGCCTATTCGCTTCCCTGTTCAGTGTCTTTTCAATCGCTTTAAATAGAAGCATGACGAATAGAAGGACCTAGTGTGAGGACTCCGCCATTTTAGCACGGTAGTTTCTGGTCCCGCCGCTACAAGCACTGTAAGCGATTATGTCCAACACGTGCTGTGTTTCCGTCGAGCCGGGTCGTAGAAAGTGCGCGAGAAGTTACTGTGTGAGATATTTGTGTGAATTAAATTGAATTTTCTTTGCTTTCAGTTCTTAAATTCAGTTCATTGTGTCTTGTGTACATCAGCGTTTTGTGTACTTCAAACATATTTCTTATGTGGCTTGGTTCATTTAACAGTTCAACATGCCTTATTGTTTTGTACCTGGCTGTAAGTCAGGGTATGGTCGAGTAGTTGACGATATACGATTTTTTTCACCACCGAAGGATACAAATCAATTTGAAAAATGGGCCAGAGCTATTCCACGAAAGGATACGAAGTTAACGCGTAGTAGTAGAATTTGTCAAATTCATTTCTCTGATGATTTGATAGTAAAATCAGATAATTTTATAGTGAATGGTGAAGAAGTGGAAATCTCTCGTGTGTGGTGGAAGTTACGTCCTGGAGCAGTGCCTCATTTTCCCCCTAATTTACCGAAGTAGTGAGAATAAGTCCCGTAAAGCTCCCAACAGGAAAAAGAATCTCGACACCACCAGAAAAAGAAGAAAGAAGATTGAAGATGGGAGTGGAGCAACGAATGAGGCATTAAAAGGTCAGTCCAATGTTGATAAGAATTTGGGTCATTCTAGTGTACTTACTGATGCTGAAAAGACTATAATATTGCTCAAAAGGCGCCTAAAGAATGCTAACCGTAATTTAATTCGCGTTAGATCCCGCCTCAACTCAGCAAAATCGAGAATTAATTTGCTGGAGAAGCAGGTTCGAATTTCACAGGCATTTAATTACAAAGATAACGATTACAGTGGCGGATCCAGGCCTTGCGATGCCCTGGGCGATATGATAAGGTGGGGCCCACAACAATAGAAAAAAAATTATCGAATAAAATGGAAAATAGTTTGGTAATAATAATAATAATAATAATAATAATAATAATAATAATAATAATAATAAAGAATAGTTACAATATTTTGAATACACTACAGTACATTATTTTAATAATATGAAAGAAACCTTTAAGTCCCCTTGAATAAGATTATGTAAACAATGAAATATTAAAATATAACTTTGCGACTTTTTTCCCGGCTGAAGACTTGTATTATTTCACTGAAATCTTAACTTGCTAAACGGTCTCGAGAGGTCATAGCTGCACTGAAGAAAGGAAGATGAATTATAAATTAGTTTGAAAAGTATACTTAATTAATTAATTAAATGTAGAAAAATCCATGGCGCTGGGCCCCTAGGACCGCGGAGCCCTGGGCGGTCGCCCTCCTCGCCCTCCCCTGGATCCGCCCCTGATAACGAACACCTTAGCAAGAAATGCCAGGAAAAATCTCCCAATGGAATGAGGTACAGCAATGAATTCATTTTAGAGTGTTCATTGTTGAGAATAAAATCACCGAAAGGATCCCGTCATTGTCGGCGACATAATCTCTTGCCTGTGCCTTCAGAAAGTCACTTGAGAAAATTTTGTAAAGGACTTAAGTGCCCTTATGGAGTTAATACGCATCGTATAAATGCTATTTAAGACTATTTTAAGGAAGAAAAGAATGATAATTCACGTTACGGTGTTGTAATTTTCGAAGAAGAGAAGCTAAGAGAAGAAATCGAGTTAAATAGCTTTTCTGATAAAGTAGATGGATTAGTTGATTTAGGTGGACACACACCTGACCTCCAGAAGAACGTACTTGCAAATCACGCTCTAGTGTTCAAGTTCGTACCTTTCGTGCATAATTGGGTGCAGCCAGTTGTTGTTTATGCAAGCAAAAATGCTACTCCAGGGGTTTTTCTCGCAAAAATTCTAATATAGTCTAGGTGATTTTGCAGTTAGAAGAGACTGGGGCGAGGGTGGCTGGCTTTACTTGTGATGGTAGTCAATCAAATACAAAGGCCAGGAATTCGTTAGGAGTCAGTGGCAAGACAAGCTCTCTACAAGCTCACATCCTTAATCCTGCAGATGTTACGAGAAAGATCTGGGCTTTCTCCGACTGTATACTCCAGGAATCTGTGCGTTCCGTAACATGCAATGAAGACCTTAGTTCTTATTTCCGTGAATTATATTTTCCATTGTGCCCTGCCGTGCTATTTTAATTGTAACCGCTAATTACTTTTCAAAAGAGTATTAGTTACAAAGTAATTCGTTTCCCTTAGCATCATCCCTAAGACCAGCTGACCCCGGCAGTGTGGAACTTGCCCACTCTAGCGCTGCCTGGCGAGGCGCGCTTGAACTTCAGGAGTCTCCTCACTTTCTCCTTCTATTCGTCATGATAGAAGATTAATGTTTAATTTTAGGCGATCTTTTTACCAGCATCGTATAGAGTGGCCTCTATACCAAGTACTATCCGATCGGGGGTGGGGGGTGGTAGACGCTACCAGAGTTCCCTTGTAAGTTGCTTTCAGCAAAGAGGTCATCAACACATACATTATTCTATTGCATAAGAATATAGGATGAGTTGATTGGATTTATAGGGAATAAACAAACGTATTATGGAGACCACCAACATTCCACTTTAATATTGTACAGCCTCCCAGGGGTATGCCCCCTTGGAGACCATCCCCCCATCATCTGCCTAAATCTCCTAACGGGCAACCCTTGGAAAGCCGGGCCAACATCCATAAACGTAGCAAGGACAGCTTGCCACTCTAGAAAGCAGCTCAGTCTTTGCACAATGGTTACACACAGCGACATACTATTAACTGGGGCAGCAATGCCAACACATTGCTGACAGCATAGCGCCGAAGAGTATAAGAAGGCGTCTTAATCAGGTCAAGGGATCTCTCCATTATCAGTGCTTCAACGATACGGCCGAAGGCTACGCCGGTGTCATCAGAGGTGAGTCAGTCGTGTTCAGGCATCCTACTTTTGTAACCTTTAACCCACAACTTGTACTTTACATTGTGAACATAATTACATTCCCTACAAGGGACTCATACTTCAGAATAACAGACCAATAAACACTTGGTCAACACATCACACTAGTCTTACTGTCCATACGCCTCTTTACATCCCAACGCCCTTCCTTATTCCCGTCACGGTTGGAATTGACAGACGGTAGTCTAATAGCGCTAGCTCAGATACCATTGTATTTCCCGAGCCGGCCCGGCTGCTAGCAAGCAGCGCGTGCCACTCGGCTGATACGAGCAGATTCAGTTACATAATAAGCCAGTCAGCTGAGCGACCAGCACAGTGACCCTTGCATTGGGTCCCATCCCTTCAAACACTACTACATTATTTATAGGAACGCCCCCTAGTTCCTAGCACACCACAACACTTTACACTGGTCAGCTTACCCTGCCAAGGGAAGCTACCCTTTTTAGGCACAGCTTTATAAATTAGTACAATAACTCTTCCTTTTAGATCCACCCCCAAATAAGGGATCTAAAACAATATGAACACTAACATAATTTAGGACAACTCCTCAAGTAGCTGCACACACGAATGCAGTTGAATATGAATAACAATTGGGAAAAAATACCACGGCCATTACAAGGTGCTCCTATAGCCGCCAGTCATATTTAGCCTATTTTCATTTTATGAAAAAAAAAATAGCCTTATGAGATCACCTTTAGTCCGTGTGTGTGTATATATGTGCGTATGTGTGAATGTCTTCTCCCTAATAACCTCTAAATGACAGAAGTGACCTCAATGAAACTCGGTAAGGTCATAGTGCTATTTCGGCAGACCCCGACCATGCCCTTCAAATTTTATTACATCCCACCAATCCAACATGGCAGCTGTGAGAAATATTTCACCGGTATTCCATATCTCCGAAACTATTACTGATATCACCCTGAAAATTTGTACAGTGATAAAGGACACAACTAGAAGTTCATCTATGCTACTTTCAAAAACCTGTTAACTAAAAAACGAACATGGCGACCAAGCAAAGTTGAAACATTTAAATAGACTTTTCTCGCGATTTAACCATCCTACCGCAATGAAACTGGGTACAGCAAACTTTTAAACACATTTTTATGCACTGGTATCGAATTTAGTTAAATTGTCTACATAACCTCAATTTGGCGGCTGTGCAAAATATTTCATCGGCATTCTATATCTCCGAAACTACTGTATTACTGATATCACCCCGCAATTTTGTACGGTGATAAAGGGTACTACTAGAAGCTCAGCTATGAGACTTTCAGAAACCTGTAAAATACAAAACGAATATGGCGGCCAAACAACATTTCAATAGACGTTTCTCGCGATTTAACCGTCTGAGCGCAGTGAAATATGGTACAGTAAATGTTTATACACATTGTAATGCACTGGCATCTAATTTAGTTCAATTGTTCACACAACCTCAAGATGGCGGCTGTGCACAATTTTTAAATTAAGATTTTATTTCTCGTGTATTAATCATGTGATCGAAGTGAACGTTTGATTAATGAACCTACGCAAAAATCGTCATCTAATAATACATAACTCTATGGCACAGATATATAAAATACAAAATAGCGACCAACCGAATTATTTAGACGGTTCTCAATATCAATTAATATATTACAGCAATCAAACTGAAATTTTGTATGTTGATAGAGGCAATTAACATAAGTAGGATATATGAAAATAGGCTGTATAGTTCATCACGGAACTACTTGTTAATGTTGAAAATTTCACTAAGAGCACTCAGGGTCCAGTTTAGCAAAAGAAGAAGACCCAGAAAAGTGTTAAAATGCGATTTTTGAGAAACTCTCATATTTGCAAATTATCTCCAGCTTAAATGATATTTTGAAAACCCCTGCTAAAACCCTTGTTTTTAAAACGGAGCTTGTTCTGCAGATTTAAATGAAATTTAAGTTTGATTGTTTTAATATATTCTTTGATTCTTTAACATTAATTTGTAGGAAGCAGATATTTTGAGTTTCTCAAAACGGAAGTAGATATTTCGTTTTTGATTTGACCATGTGTAGGTCAACACTAGCGCTCGTAGTGATAGATTTAGGCAACAAAGGTTGTGGTCTAATTGTTAGTGTGCAAAGAAACGATCAACAACTACAAATGAAATTACTTCAAAGAAACGCAAACCTCGCCAACAGAAGACGAAAACAGACGATACTCATTTAGTTTCTGTGAAACAAGTCATGGGCACCAAGCGTTAGACCACACCCTTTGTCGTATGTAGTTCACTAAATTGATGTAGGCTACTGTACAGTTTATTTCTTTTCTTTGTTGTTATCCTAAAACCTTAATCCCCAAGTCATGTTTTCAACATTATGTTCCCAGTTTCGGTGGCGTAGTTGGTAGCGTGCTGAGCTGCTATGCCCAAGATTGCGGGTTGAAACCCGACCGAAGTCGTCGGATTTTTAAGAGCATTAAACATCCCTCAGTATGCCTTCCTTCGGAGGGGAAGCAAAGCCGGGCGGCCCATGTCATAGATTTATGACATGAAAAAGAACCTTCCACTAATTACACTTGTGGAAGCTAAAATTTGTAGGTTAGTTTGATATCGCTATATTAGTTCCAACGTTCGCCGCCAGGTGCTGACTGCGATGGCATTTAATAGCCACGACCGCAGCTAGGTGTCGTGGATGGTAGCATTTGGTGTCAAAAGTAGGAACTACTTGAAAAAATTAATCGTCTGCAGTCCTTCTAACTGAATCACAGAATCACAGCCACTAAACTAAGGAACCAACCAACCAACCTAAGTTCCCAGCCTGAAGAGCTCGAACTGTGAATGTTTCTTAGCGGAAGCAACACAATAGGCTCCAAAGTCACTAGATATGGTTGGCAATACAAGCCTCAACTGCTTCACAATCTCCTCTGCCGTGTACCTTATCAAGCATACAGATTACAACTCGAAGTTAGCAGCACGCTCTGCCGGAAAGAAGGCGAACTTCCTCAAGACACATTAGCGATGAGTTACCAAGGCAACTCGCTAGTTAAAAAGAGGAATCCGTTCTCTTTGCCGAGATCATTCATCCTCTCTTTGTTCATAAATTATGCATTCCTTGGCTTTTGAATTCCTCCTGGGAAATTATCCCACCGTGCGTTTGACAATAAGAAACTTTGAGTTGTCTGTAACAGTTCTGTTTAAGCTTCATCACTTCCTTCCGGAATTAAACAAGATTAAAGAAGTTTGCCCAACTTTAAGTTCCAACTAACTCATACCGACTCTGCGAGACGGAAAGGAATTTCAAATTCAGCACAAGATAACTGATAGAAGGAGGTAAGAATTCTGACTGAAGCAGAACATTCCTAGTCAATAATAATAATAATAATAATAATAATAATAACAGATGTAATTTTATGGGACAGATCGTTGGTAAACGAACATTACTTTGCTGCAAACTCCCGAATGAGAGCCACCACTACTTCGACAGCAGAAATAAAGTGTAGCAGCAGAGTATCAAGAAGGCAGTGCGAGAACAGAGTATAAAGAAGGGAGTGCGAGAGTAGAAATATCAAGTAGGCAGTGAAGAAATAAAAGAGAGTCTTGGAATTGTTATGTATTATGAGTGTGTAAAATCAGTGATGATAAGGGTAACAATAAAATGCCTAATACTAGAGAGCAGTGATAACATTCTTTTATAGCTATTTATTGCAATATCTATTGTAAATACCCTGTAAATACATGGGTTGTTTTTTAGTTTTGGCACCTTAGTTATAACAGGATTAATAACTCACTTAGATGGTTCCAAGTTTCACAGGCCCTCGATGTAGTCCCCTCCGTTGCGTACAACGTGTTCCCAGCGATGCGGAAGTCGTTGGATCCCGTTGGCACTGCCCAATCTATTGATGGTACGAAGAGAGCGCTCAGCAGCCTGCTCCCCGCGCATTGCCATCTTCATCTTCGGGATGAGATCATAGTCGCAGGGACTGATGTCGGGAGAATAGGGGGGGGGGGGGTGATAGAGGACCTCCCAGCCCCAGCGATCCAACAATGCCGACACAACGCCTGCTGTGTGTGCCTTAGCATTGTCATGCAGAACGATGGGCGGTGTAACCATGTGGTGGCGCCGATTCCTTCTCAGAGCTCCTCGGAGATGGTCTTGCAGAAACGAACAATTGTACGCCGCATTAACGGTTTGCCCTCGGGGAACAGTACAGCAGCGCTTCCGTACCATTGAAGTTGTTAAGCAGGCTGCCGAGCACTCTCTTCGTACCATCAATAGATTGGGCAGTGCCAACGGTATCCAATGACTTCCGCATCGCTGGGAACACGTTGTACGCAACGGTGGGGACTACGTCGAGGTCCTGTGAAACTTGGAACCATCTAAGTGAGTTATTAACCCAGTTATAACTAAGGTGCCAAAACTAAAAAAACAACCCATGTATTACGAGTTTGCTGAACATGTGTGCTCATGGGTAACAGTTTCTATGCCCACAATTTCTTGGTTGCATATTTTTACTGTCAAATCAAAGTGTGTTACAGGCAATGTTATTTTTTTTCACATGGTACTGGTTCACCTAATGAGTTGTTCAAAAATATTGCCTGGAATCAAGTATTACAAAATTGTATGTTGAGTGCAGCACTATGCAGGTTATATTTATTGAAAGCTATTTCAGAAATCAATGCGACAAACATTATAACTAAGATACCGGTACATCAAGAACTAGGGATTGAACCAGCCACCACCTGTGTAATTCTATTCAAAGTCAATGACGTCTTTATACTCTGTTCTCGCACTGCCTTCTTGATACTCTGCTGCTAGAAAAGAAACATCACAGAGAGATAATGAAGAGATGTTGGGAAGAGAAGATAGCTAATTTAAATCCATCTGTGAAATAAGTTCGATCGCGCCCCTTAGTTGGGCATAGCGTCATGAAATAATAGAATTTATTAATGCAGCCAATGACCAAGAAATAAATACAATATCATATATTACTCATTCACTACAAAAAAGACCGTGAAGGGCATTCCGACACAATATGATAGATTGTCTGCACTGCATCCCCACAATCGCACTGAGGGCTACACATTTTCCCCCATTTGTGGAGCCAAAAGTTACATCTTCCGTGACCGGTCCGCACTCTGTTCAGTGACGTCCATATCCTTCTTGGAAGATTGAAACCAGGAGGTTTTCTGCAGGGGTCGGTGGATGTTACTAGATATTTATTACTTTATATTGTTACGTGCCACCCCCTAGTGGCACCTTTGTTAACTGGATTACGGTGGGTAGGAAGCACAACACCAATTACTGCTTAAAGAAATAATTAACTTTATTGCGGCCAGAAGGATACAGCACTCTTCAGTAAATTATTACCTTACTCCAGTTTCCTCACGTCGAGAATACTTTCCCTTTCACTTGTCAACAGACCACAGTTAATCCTCTTCGCTAATGAGTCCGGTCCCGTACGCTAGCTGGAAATAGCTGCACTAGGTCTGTCACTGTACTATACACTGTTTCACAAGCACCACAATCACTTCCTCGGTGTCAAGAGAATCAGCTTCACTAGGGATTTCGCAAGTCACCACACTTCTGTCGCCCAGGATAAACACTCGCACTAGCTCATAAAACACAACAACAACAACTGCTTGACAAGTCGCACTTATATAGCAGGCCGGTGACTCAATAAATGCTTCTAGATCCATCCAGGGTTCACGGCTTCTCGAGGTTTCCATCGCTGGTCCAGTCACGAATATTCTGGACTATCCCTTTGTCCTAGTAGCCCTGTTGCATAAGGCGCACGCAATACAGGAGGCAGGGTACAGCCCAGCCCTGGGGCAGTTGTGACTCATGCGGCGAGTGATGACACAAACTCACAGCCGTAACAATATTGTATGTAGTATTACTGTATCCTCTGTGTCATACGAAATGTATATATATATATATATATATATATATATATATATATATATATACTACAAAAAGAAGTCAACGACATTGATATTTAGTTACACCCTGAAGATGGTATCTATCACATTGTTTTTTGCACAATTTACAAGTACAGTCATCTGTTGTAGGGTCGTGATATCGTGACTCGTCGCATATTTTGTGATGGAATCCATGCACAGCGAATCGTGTCACGATATGTCGCAGGTCATAATTTGGACGTTGCCAGTCTTGAGTCATCATAGCATCGGTGGTGTAAAATGTGCTCCATATATCTTTCTTCTTGTCATTTAGTTCTTTTAACGCACTATGATACGCAGGTGTAGAACGTAAAGGCATCCATTCTCTGAAATCCTCTATAAAGAATCTTTCTCTCGCTAGCTCATATACCAATCGTGAGGGTGTAAATTTATATTCCTTGAACTTTTCCAATTCCGTAAAATAAAAATAAGATAGCATTTGCAGATACTGTTGCCCAACATCACAGATTGTTCAGCACATCATCTCAGGTTCTCGCCATTTCGCAGGGACAGATTATAGGAAGAGACATGATTTTGTTGCCAAGATAGTGTATCAAAAACTGACTATACACCTTCAACTGCTGAGCCAAGAGAAAGTGCCGTACTATAAATATGCCCCAGAAAGTGTACTGGAAAATGACAACTCTTCCTTGTACTGGAATCTTACTGTATTGACAGACCAATCAGTCGTGCACAACAGACCTGATCTGGTTCTTGTTGGCAAGTGCATGAGGCACACCACCTTCATAGATGTGGCAATCCCAAACAGTGGACTTCGTGACCACGCGCAGTTTCGTTAAGCTGGGGTTTCTACCTTTTACTACACACAGACTAAACCTGCCACATACCTTTCCCCACATTCTTGATCTATTGCCTGAGGGAAGTGACCTATTAGTGGAAGTGATGAGGGCCGAGACAACAAGCCATGTTACAATGTGTTCTAAAATACCCCCACGCCGCCAGTACCGCTGACAGAGTGAACAGCTGTTCCAGTCTTACCCGTACTCCATGAGAATGTAGCTGTCTGATCACGAAATAGAATTGATTGCAGTTAAGTGTTAAAATAAAACATTCTGAATCGTCTGAGCTACGAAGGACAAGAATCCAGGGTGTTGTTATCTCATCTGCAAGACGTCGTTGAGGAAGAAATATTAGGAGGTGAAAACAGTGATAGAGAAGATGAACTAGACATAGCAGAATCTTAAAGTGATACTGAGCAGAGTCCTGGCCTGGCCTGACCCATGCAATAGGAGCCGGTGGAGCCGGCTTCGATGCATTCTAATGTAGCCTGTCAGCCCGAAGGCCTTGAGAGCTCTGTCTAATTGTTTCGACCAACTGCAACTGTGTTAGGGTGATTGGGTGATTACTATGGTGTCTTTATTGGCCAGAATATGACCTAATTCAGGAAGTACAGAAGATAGAAAAGAGTAAAGATAAGTAGTTCTGAGAGAGTCAGAAGTTAAGTATGAAATTGAAGATAATAGTTCTTAAGAGAAGAAAAGGTGTGCTATAGTAGCTGGTTTGATAAGAAGAGGAAAATCATTCTATAAGAATGCGGGGGCGCTTATGGCGGCTCCCCCTGGCTTGGTAATCACCCAATCTGTTAATGAGAGGGTTTGTACTTAGTGTAGATGTTCTATAGAGTCTAACTGCCTGTCCATGAATCCTTTCATTGATGGTCGGTAGACCGTATTCATTGTGTAATTGAGCGTTGCGCTCGTACCATGGGGCGCCCGATATCGTGCGCAGCGCTTTGTTCTGGACGACCTGAAGTTTATTGATGGTAGAGGGGGCAGCAAAGCCCCACGCAGGACTGGCTTACTCCATAACAGGCCGCACAATGGTGCTATATGTCAGTAGTCTGCTCTTGTCATCTAGTGCACTCTGAGACTTCATGAGAGGCCAGAGTTGCGCTTGGATCGCTTTCGCTTGGTTTGCGCGCTGAGTGACCTCCTGTGCGAAAGTAAGGCCTCGGTTAAGCGTGATTCCCAGATACTTTGTAGCTGGCTGCCATCTGATTACATCGCCAAAGAAATTAAGGTCCTGGACTTCTGTATGTTTGCGTTTTTTGGTAAACAGAGTGGCAGCACATTTACCGACATTAATTTTTACTCTCCAATCCCCAACCCAGGGGTGTAGGGTGTCGAAGGCGACTTGGAGGTTAGTTGCAGCTCTATGTCCTCTCCAGGAGGTGGAAGAGATGGCAGTATCATCTGCGTATAAGTGGAGACTGGTAGCGTCGGTGCAGACGAAGAAGAAATGACGATGATATGCCTCTTTCTTAGCGGATGTGTACCCTTACTGGAAAAGACAGATTTGCAAAATGGAGTACAATACAATACAACAAGAGACTTCTCTAAAATGTGTCATTGGTGAAAAACTAGACTCCTACATTATCTAAAACTTGCTTAATCATTCATTTTGAAATTGTTAATAGGCAAACTGAAGTAAGAATTAAAAGATATTTCATAAAAATGGATGATTACCTGTCCACAACATTTCTATTATAGTGTAAATACCCGTTTATAATATGTGCATGACTTCCATTTTAGACAAATATACTTGCTCATTAGTTCAGTGAAAATTTTCATGCCATATCAGTAGCATAAAAGAAATAATTGTCGTTTCTACGGATAAATAATTGGGAGGGGTCAGAATTGACTCCGCTGCCCCCGCTAATGTTGCTCAAGTAAGCGTCACCTCTCCAAGGTTAACAAAACATGTTGGAAAGCTGTCAAAATACAGAGAGCAATGGCACATGGCACAAGTTCCGATGATCATCTCCAGCACTGGCATGATTCCGAACAACCTAAAGGAATCTCTCGCAGATTTGAAGTTAGACCCAGGACTTTTTAAGATTATGCAGAAGACAAGTCATACTTTTGACGTGTCGCATAGTGAGGTTGTTGTTCTTGGATGATCAAGCCTGAAGGAATGAGTAGAAGAGTAATGCAGTCACGGAGAATTTACCTCTTATGATGTATATCTGGAATTAATGTTTTATTTCTAGCAAATATGCTGACAACGTGTGTGCGCATGCGCTAAATAAATAATTGCCAAGATAGGACATTACTACGCAGTGATAGGACCGGAGGCGCACAATGCCTGGTTATCAACAGAAACGGTCTGATCGAGAAATTAGCAATAAGAGTGTAACATTTTTAATGAGTTAACTAAACGTGGTGATGACTATTGTGGTTCAATAAAACAAACATGATATGAATAAATAATATACACTGTGGTGTGACCTTACCTGTGATAGTGTAATATAATAAGTTGTTGAGCGCCAGATTCCTATTTAAGATAGTGAATCGAAATTTATTGATTTAACCTCGGCTATCAGCAGTAGAGTCGAGAACCACTTACCCGGGCCGTAGTGAGACAAAGTCATCTAACCAATCCGTATTTAATCAAGGAGTATGATTGCCTTAAAGTACCAACTACAATGAAAGAAATAGGCATTACGTTAAAGGAAATGAATTTATTTACTCAAGAACAAAATACTAATAAAACAGAATAGTGATAGTCACACAATTGAATTTAAAATTACTCAATGCGGCAATTAATTATTTAAAAGAAAATGAATATTAAAATGAATTGAAAGTTAAATGAAGTTAAATTATAATAGAGACGATAGTTTTATTGAATTGTTGGCTCACCCAGTCGAAGACTCGTCATATTTAAGAAATGATCGATAATCTCGATGTTACGTCGCTTATGTTTAAAAAAATGATGTGATATCTCATTTACTATGAAATATCCTCATTAAGTACGTTGCCATCTGTAGAAAGACTCTTGATCAGGGATATAACCCATTATGTATTGATATAGATGTCGGCAAGACATCGTTCAGTGTCGACTCTCGGTGCTCAGTCCATTAGGACCCAGAAAGCAAGGTTACAACTTCCTTCCTTCATTGAGGCTGTAGATTAATGCCATTCTTGTCCGATGTTGCAGGTACAAATACTAATGACTTCCTTGTCACGTGGTGTCACAGCTTCCCTCTCTCTTAGCCTTCTCCATTCTTGACTCATAACTTGCAATATATATTGACGCGTATATACCGTAGAAAATGGCGTGTTGGTTACAACATAGTGGGTTTCTTAACATCTCAGGAAAATGACGCAGTTGGCGTGGTGAAATTCTTACTACGTCGTTCAGTTTGTGACGCACAGGGTTAGTCCATATCGCCAGTCTTGTTGCAATATATAATACTTCGTCTCTTTACAAGTAATTGTTAATAAAAATCTAATTGAATATAATAATCAAAACCGCTTACAATTATCTGATATAAAAATCATCTCATGGATGTACTAGTTAATAATAATAATAATAACATGATAATAAATGAATAACCCTTTAAATATAACAGCTATGGGATCGAATCGTTACAATCGCCCCTGATATAAATAATTTAAAATAAAATGTAACATTATTTATATCACTACACATCCTACACAAATGAATACAAATTTAAATATTAATACCCCCATAACGACAACATACAAATAATACCCTTCAACAATACATAAAGATATACAAGAACATACTCTTTTCACTTTACATATTTGTACTATCATTTCTCATTCTTCCAAATGTTCATAATGTTCATTCTTCTTTATATATGTTGTAAAAAAAATATACATAAATGTATTCTTCACAAAAAAATCATATTTTAACTTTCATTCATCTCATTCTTCCAAATGTTCATAATGTTCATTCTTCTTTATGTATTAAACGAGCTGTAAAAAATATACATATAAAATGCCCTTCACTTTTATTTTTGACATATATGTCAACGCTGCACTCGTTTATATTTCGGTGATCGTATGCATGACATACAATTTTGGCTTCATCTCTTTTGAACGTAGTTTTTGTATATCAGTCTGGCGTAGAAGTACATTGTTGTAATACCAGCTGATTAACCCATAATAACTATTACAGCACACGATAATAGGATGCAAACAATACAATATTCCTTTCGTCTTTATAAAGGGATTACTCAAATGCAGTAAAATTTCAATAATTGAAGAAAAAAATAACTTAGCAAGATATTCAAGGCAATTCCAATTTCAGTGCATATGTCATACATGTAAATATTTCCCCAAATACATAATGACATCGAAATACCTCAAAGCAGTTATTAAACAGTTCATTTAAATATCCAAGTTACTACTCACCTGCCTTCGTGGCTTAATTCTTTCTTAGGCCACGGCCGCCTCCTTCCAAATTAATACTTCCTAAGTCTCCACGACTTCTTAACTTCACATAAAACCATAATTCCTCTTTACTACTTCTCGAAAACAATAACTTGAATTTTCAAAATCACCAATAAACATAAAATCTGACTTCTTGTTCACTTTATAAAATTTAACTTAGCGTCAAGATATAACTTTACCGTAACGTCATTCCTTACTTACCATAACAAAATGATTAAGACTTGGACAAAATACTACTCAATACCTGAATTACGTATATCACTAAACTATTTCACAAAAACACATGACAAACTCCTCGGAATAAATATTTCGTTCCACAAAATATTAATGCTCTTATACTTTGAACTTAGTCTATTCATGATTTGACTTTTTGCTGAATGCCTAAAAACCCCCCTTAGTTTTCTCTCAAAACTCTTAATTAAGTACCGTGTCCTCCAAACACCACTTCCTACTTGTTCTGACCGCCTGGACTATAGCTCACTCTTGCTATACCAGAATCTTTCAAAACTCATCGTGACTTCACACGTCACATACAAAAACTTCCCCTATTCGTGGTATAATCCCACATCTTCGTATTGTTACAGGTCACCTCTTACTGACCAATAACACATTAAATTTCAGCTAAAAAAAAATCGTACATGCTTCGACTAATTCCTTGGAATAATAACATCACACTATGCTTTCCTAGCTATTGTCTTCCTAAAATAATGACAGTGTTCCTGTTGATAGTTAATAACACCGACACTCCTAATTAGCAAATATTCTCCCATAATCACTTCATAAAGCAAGTTCTGAGTTCTAACACAGTTCAGATACTTTCTTCTCTATCAAATTAAATGCGTAAATTACACCTGCCTTTAATTGAAACTTCATTATTACCCCTTAGGTATACACTTATCTTACCAACTTATTCTTCCTTCAAAATATTAACTTATCTTTACTAACTCCGTATGACATAAATAAAACTTTAATTTCCTGTCTACTAAAAAAATGATTTACTTTTAAAATCCTCAAAACGTCGAATTATAACAAATTCCTTTCACTTCTAGAAAATATTATGCCAACCATATAATTATTATTATTATCATCTTTATTTTAACCTGTGTGTAGGACAACGATCTACCACATCATTAATTCGTTATTAGTCATCAGTAACTTTTTACTACAAAGTGGTTTAGCTCAATAACAAGCCTTGTAATATCTTTAAAACGTGCGTAACTGTAACAAAAACTTGGACCATCTTACCTTTGTAATCTCTTATTACCTTGTGTGCATACATCCATATATACTTAAAAAAAAACTCCCTTATTAACTTCACGTAGTCCCGTAGATACCATAAAAAACTCATAACTCAACGGAATATACCTCGCTGACCTACTTCATCCTCCAAAAACTTCTTAAAACTCCATTTGGCATCTTACCAAAAACTTCCTCAAAAAACAACTTCATTTGGCATCTTACCAAAAACTTCCTCAAAAAACAACTTCATTTGGTATCTTACCAAAACTTCCTCCTTAAAAAACTTCATTTGGCATCTTACCAAAACTTTAAAACCACATTGCTCAACGGCATTACCTTCGTTGGCCTACTTCTTCAAACTCACGTCCATTTACGTGAAAATACACACATACACACACACATATCTGTCAACAAGTACCAGATGTCCTAATTAGTTACTACTTCCTCATTTCAACCCGATGTTGGTTAATTCATACAACGCATTACCATTAACAATTCTAAACCACTTATAAATTTCTCAACATATATCCGCTGATAACCTCGCTGTCCTCAACTGAAACTTCTTTATTAAATCAATACTTAATTCTTCAACTCACTAGTTTTATTACCACTGTATCATCTTATCTTCACTCACTTTTGAATTAAATCTTTATTACCATTATATTCTTAATTATGGTTGCCATAATAATTATTACTTTCTTTCGATTACTTACCTATGTAATAACCTTCCTATTTTTAAAATTTAATTCTCACTTCATCCAACTTACCTGCAGTTTAAGGACCTACATTCAACTTACCTGCATTGCTCAATAGCACGACAACCTTTGTCTTCCAAATTAAATGATTTTAGTCAATCTAAATCAATAAGCGTAGGCACTACGCGCCCCTTACCATCCTAACTTCACGACTGAATTAAAATTACACACAGCAGGTTTCTTATCTACCTCTTTTAAGTCATATTAAACTTCATTACTTAATATTTAAGTCATACGGAAGAGTAACTATCGGTAATATAAATTTACATCACTACTTTCTCATTTCACCGTTCTTACCATCTTCATCTTCAATTCTATCTCTTTCTAGGGTTCCATTTTCCTCTTTTCTTATAACATTACTTTCTACCTCTTTCGGACTACACTCATCAACAGTAACATTATACTTCGGCTTTCCTCCTATCATTTCCCCAAGTCTGGCTAATTCATTACGCCACTGCACATCATATGCTTTCTTTCTCTCTTTCATTCTGATTTCTTTTTCCACTAACAACTTAATTCTCTTCTCTTTCATTTTACTTCTAAAATATCTACCTACATGTCTTCCCTTCACTTCTCCACTACTAATATTTAATTTTCTCTTTAGCCGTTGCCCATTGCTCCTCCTCTTAACCTGTTTACTAATTATGTTCTTCTGACTATGACTTAACGCACGCTTCTCTGCCACTAATAATTTCATATTAACTTCCTCTATCACAGGACTAAATTCTTCCCTAGTTTGCCTATCTAATTTATCTATGATTGTCTGCATCTTAATCTCTTGGGTGCTTAGTACTTTCTTTATCTTACCTACTTCTATCCCTATCTTTTCTCTCATCTTCTTCACTTCTTTTTCGCTACATTCTATAGTCTCTTCTACAGCTATCCTGCGTTCATCTAAAATCTCCTTCAACTCTACTATGCTTTCTCCTACTATCTCCTCTGACGCTAATCTATTTTCACCTAAAATCTCGTCTGACTCTAATCTGATTTCACCTAAAATCTCCGCTATTTGCCGTTCCTCACCTAAGATCTCCTCCGATTCCAATCTGCTTTCACCTACAATCTCCAATGACTCTAATCTATTTTCAATTACAGTCTCCACTAATTCCAATTTGCTTTCACCTAAAATCTCGTCTGACTCTAATCTGATTTCACCTAAAATCTCCGCTAATTCCAATTTGCTTTCACCTAAAATCTCGTCTGACTCCATTCTACTTTCAATTATAGACTCCTTACAGGCTGTCTTTACTGATTCTACTGCAGTTTCCCCTAAAGTCTCTACCACCTGCCTAGTTTCCACTTCTACCAATTTGCTAAAACTTTCACCTTGAGTTGCTATTTTCTCTTCAATCACAGTTACTATTCTTTCCTGAATCCTACTTTCTGCTGCTTCTAATTTCTTATCTACTGTCTTAATAATATCTTTAGCCTTCATCTCTACCTCCTCCTTAATTTCACCTCTGATTTCCTGTTTCACCCCCTGAATACTTTGCTGTAGTACCTCATACTTCTTACTCAACCCTTCATTGACTTTAACCACACTGTCTAGTTTTACATTATTCTCTTCCAGCTTCTGATTTATTTTACTCATATCCTCTCTCATCTCTTGATTACTCTTATCTAATTTCTCACCTAAATCTCTACTCAATTCCTTCCTACTTTCCAAATTATCTTTCTTACTCTCTTCCATATTTTTATTCATATCTTTATCTAATTTCTCAAATTTATCATTGAATTCCTTCCTACTTTCTAAATTATCTTTCTTATTCTCTTCCATATTTTGATTTAGCCTACCAATATCTTCTTTCATCTCCCTACTATTTTTATTCATACTCTCATCAAATTTCGCACTTAAATCTCTACTCAATTCCTTCCTACTTTCCAAATTATCTTTCTTATTCTCTTCCATATTTTGATTTAACCTACCCATATCTTCTTTCATCTCCCTACTATTTTTATTCATCTCCTGACTATTAATTCTCATCTCCCTCATAAACACAGTTAATGGATCTTCAGGAATCTCTATAGACTTTTCTTTCTCTAGACTACCACTAGTCTCAGGATGTACCTCTGTATTCGTCTCGAGATTTTCCTCTGAATTCGTGTCAGGGTTAACCTCAGGATTATTTTCAGGATTACTCTCAGGATTATTCTCAAGATTTACCTCCGACATCTTGGTATTATTCTCTACGCTCTCAACATCGCTACCGCTATCAACCTCCTTATAATTAACTTTCTTGACTGCATCCCTACTTCTCAACTGCCTCTGTTCCTCCTCCGACATCTCGAAGTACACCGTATAACAATTGCCCTTCCAAAATTTCACTTCACTTCATTGTCCCCCAAAAGCACTGACAATTTGCACTGAAATTATACACTCCTCTCTTAAATACCGAATGGTTTTCGTGCCCCACGTTGGGCGCCAAATGTAACATTTTTAATGAGTTAACTAAACGTGGTGATGACTATTGTGGTTCAATAAAACAAACATGATATGAATAAATAATATACACTGTGGTGTGACCTTACCTGTGATAGTGTAATATAATAAGTTGTTGAGCGCCAGATTCCTATTTAAGATAGTGAATCGAAATTTATTGATTTAACCTCGGCTATCAGCAGTAGAGTCGAGAACCACTTACCCGGGCCGTAGTGAGACAAAGTCATCTAACCAATCCGTATTTAATCAAGGAGTATGATTGCCTTAAAGTACCAACTACAATGAAAGAAATAGGCATTACGTTAAAGGAAATGAATTTATTTACTCAAGAACAAAATACTAATAAAACAGAATAGTGATAGTCACACAATTGAATTTAAAATTACTCAATGCGGCAATTAATTATTTAAAAGAAAATGAATATTAAAATGAATTGAAAGTTAAATGAAGTTAAATTATAATAGAGACGATAGTTTTATTGAATTGTTGGCTCACCCAGTCGAAGACTCGTCATATTTAAGAAATGATCGATAATCTCGATGTTACGTCGCTTATGTTTAAAAAAATGATGTGATATCTCATTTACTATGAAATATCCTCATTAAGTACGTTGCCATCTGTAGAAAGACTCTTGATCAGGGATATAACCCATTATGTATTGATATAGATGTCGGCAAGACATCGTTCAGTGTCGACTCTCGGTGCTCAGTCCATTAGGACCCAGAAAGCAAGGTTACAACTTCCTTCCTTCATTGAGGCTGTAGATTAATGCCATTCTTGTCCGATGTTGCAGGTACAAATACTAATGACTTCCTTGTCACGTGGTGTCACAGCTTCCCTCTCTCTTAGCCTTCTCCATTCTTGACTCATAACTTGCAATATATATTGACGCGTATATACCGTAGAAAATGGCGTGTTGGTTACAACATAGTGGGTTTCTTAACATCTCAGGAAAATGACGCAGTTGGCGTGGTGAAATTCTTACTACGTCGTTCAGTTTGTGACGCACAGGGTTAGTCCATATCGCCAGTCTTGTTGCAATATATAATACTTCGTCTCTTTACAAGTAATTGTTAATAAAAATCTAATTGAATATAATAATCAAAACCGCTTACAATTATCTGATATAAAAATCATCTCATGGATGTACTAGTTAATAATAATAATAATAACATGATAATAAATGAATAACCCTTTAAATATAACAGCTATGGGATCGAATCGTTACAAGAGGAAGGCAGATCTTGACAAGAATCCTTGGTCCAATCAAAGAAAATGGTGAATTCAGAAGAGGACACAATCATGTACAGAAGATCACGGACGCCATTCATAGGATGAGGATTGTTTTCTATGGCCACATTGCTTCTACAAGGTTGAGCAATAGGATCTTCTGCCTTTATATTAACACACAGGTCACCGGATGTCACATCCCCTATGGACCGGACATTTTTCTGCTGAGAATGTAAAAACGTACTTTCTTCTTATTTCCTAGCGTTTATCCCAGTACGGGGTCCGCTGCTCTACTACATCTCCACTTCTTCCTGTCGTTGACATCTGCAGGTTGTAAGCCCGATCCGGCATTCTCATAACATGACCATACCAACAGAGACGAGCTTCCCTCACTTTCTCCGTAATTGGTGCGACACCTAATTGTTGTCGAATATCTGCATTTCTGACATGGTCATATCTAGTCAGTCCAAGTGTCCAATGGAGCATCTTCATCTCCATCGTGTGCAGAGCCTGTTCATGTCTTCTTGTCATTGGGCGGGATTCTGCCCCATAAATTGCCGCTGGACATACAACTGTCTTATAAACTTTTGCCTTTAGGTATTTAGGCATCTTTTTGTCGCAGAGGACACCATTTACCTGTTTCCATTTGAGCCAGGTCGCATTTACCCACCATTTTACGTGATAACCGACCCTAGATATTTAAAGTTACTTGTCTTGGGCAGATCTTGATCGCTAATTTGGACAGTGGCATCGGTTTGCGGGCCATATTCAAGATATTCTGTCTTCTGGATGTTAAGGCGCAATCCATAGGCAGACAGCCTTTCCATCCATATTTGTGCTTGATGCTGGAGTTGAAGGTGCGTTTCTTGTACAAGTACAATATCGTCAGCGAAAAGAAGGGTCCAAGGGTGTGATGTTTGTATGTCAGCCGTAACCGTATCCATGCAAAAGATAAACAACAGTGGCGATAGTGCAGAGCCTGGATGAACACCGATAGTGATATCGAAAGGAGGGGAGATTCCAGCTGGGCAGCGTAAAAACGTAGCTTACATAATTGTTGAAATAACCCAGATACAGTATTATCTTTGAGGTTGGTACGAGTGTACACTAATACCCCTAGTAGTGCTCAAGAGTGTGATGAGCACTGTGCAGTGGCGGCTTACAGAAAGAGCAGTAGGAGGTTGGACATCAAATGCACGTTATATTACGGCGCCTCGAGGCCTCACATTCAGTTTCCACTAATTTGGTCCATTTGAAAGATAATTCTTCTAAAATCTCATCTTATTATACAATCCCTCCATCTTGTCATTGATGATGATAATGATAATTGTTGTTTTAAGGGGCCTAACATCTAGGTTATCGGCCCCTAATGGTTTGGGTGATAGTGAAAGATGAGATGAGAATGAAAACTATAACTAATACTAACTACAAACTTACAGACTAGAAGAAGAAATGGTAAACAAATAAAGGATAAGGCAAATAAATGACAGGAAGAAAAGAAATGTCCTCAACCCTCAAAGAATGAGGATTGAGGGACTTGGAAGAAAGGAGAGCCATGAAAGGCAGGTAGGAAAGGGAAAGAGGAGAGGGCACGCCCTGAGGTCAGTGGAGAAAGGGGACAAAACGGACCCAGTTCAGGAATCCCTGAGGGTCGCCTACTCCCAAACTCACCAGCCCCTGAGGGTGTAGCAATATCCAGGGTGCGCCATAAGTGGTGGGGCTACTCACATCCTACCTCCTTGAGGGCCTTGTGCAGAAGGCAGGAGATAACATGGAAAGAAAAAGAAGGCGGACCCCCCGCAGAATGAGGGATCAGGAAAGATGAGACAAGGGCCAATTAAGGCGGGAAAGGAAGAGACTCCCTAGGCCTCGGATACCCTAATACCGTCGGGGTCGGAAGAGAACAAGAGTTGACCAAGAGAGATCGACAGGAAAGAAGACGGAGGGGAGCACGGCACAATTAAGTAGAAGCAATGACGGACTCAGATGGGGTCCCGTGGTCGACAACCCACGTCCCACTAGATGTGAGCCCCTGCGGGGCATCTGGTCATTGACTGAACCATCAGAAATAAAGTATATGTTTGACACTGAGTGAAATAATAAAATAAGGCCGTGAATGAACGGAAAGTGGCACATATACATCTACAAAATATTCTACTCAATGTACAAGTCGAAAATAGTTCAATACATGGTCAAGAGATGCAGCAGGATTTCCGACAATGATGTCATTAATAAAACAGATTTCTCGATCCCCGTCACCCATGTGTTAGAATGAAAACGGCGGCTTCGGTTGCGTAGTTGGTAGCACGATGAGCTTCTCTGCCCAAGATCGCGGGTTCAAACCCAGCCAAAGTCGTCGAATTTTTTAAGAGCGTTAAAAATCCTTCGGAGGGGAAGAAAAGTCGGCGGTCCCATGTCATAGATTTATGGCATGAAAAAGAAACTTGCACTAACTACACTCGTGGAAGCTAAAATTTGTAGGTTAGTTTCATAACGCTATATTAGTTCAAATGTTCGCCACCAGGTCCTGACTGCGATTGCATTTATTAGCCACGTCCGCAGCTAGGTGTCGTGGATGGTAGCTCTTGGTAGCCAAAGTAGGAACTACTTGAAAAAATCAATCGTCTGCAGTCCTTCTACCTGAATCACAGATAACACACACTAATACAACCATCACAATTAACACCGGTTATCAGAAAAATTCTACTCACACCCAAAGTACACGGGGCTACGTGACCGCGTTGTCACAGCCCCTAATCTATGGAACCAACCAACCAAGAATGTAAACCAAGAAGGCATGGTTCACCGCGGTAGAGCAGACCTGTTTGAAGTGGAGAAAACATAGAAACGTATTCCACTCAATTCGATACTCCAAGAACTCCAGGGTTTCCAAGAAAAGCCCAAACTAAAAACTGGTAAAATGTGAACTAAAGCGAGGAAGGAACACTGGGCGAACGTCACATTGTTGGTAACTTAAGGGGAGGTGGTAAGCCCAATCTCCGCCATTTTAAATTTGTAAACTCCATGTTCCTTTTTCGCAAGAAGTATTTGACATATTGAAACAAAACTTTATAGATATTTAGATCTATATTTTATCTATGAATACTTTTTTTTAAATCTGTGTGTTTCTAAATAATATTCTTAAGATTTTTTTTCAAACGTTAAATTTTTCGACTTATTCTCTACGAAAATATAAAATATTATTTTTCCTATTCATGATAAATTCACAGGAAAACATACTAGTACATTATGCAAGGAAGGAAGGAAGGAAGCTTGTAGTTAAACGTGACCGTCAATCTCGCGATCATAAGCCACGGGACCTCCGTTTTACGTGGAATCCGAACCTCAGGACATAGCATTTCACATCGAAAATCTCACGTGCATTGACCGGGAATCGAACCCGGTCCGCCTTGGTGAGAGGCATACAGCTTGACCGCTGCGCCACCACGCCCCAGTACATTATTCAACTCGCCTATAATGGCAATAATTAAGACACGAGTATGTTTATAAAACGAGCCTATGCGAGTTTTAATTGCCATACGCAGTGGCGGATCCAGGCATTGCGGGGCCCTGGGCGATATGATAAGGTGGGGCCCACAACAATAGGAAATAAAAAAATATAAAATGAAATGGAAAATAGTTTGGTAATAATAATAAAATTAAGAATAGTTACAATATTTTGAATACAATACAGTGCATTCTTTTAATAATATGAAAGAAACCTTTTTAAGTCCTCTTGAAGAAGATTATGTAAACTATGAAATATTAAAATATTACTTTGCGACATTTTCCCGACTGAAGTCTTCTATTATTTCACTGAAATCTAAATTTTGCTAAACGGCCACGGGAGGTCATAGCTGCACTGAAAAAAGGAATATGAATCATAAATTAGTTTGAAAAGTTTAATTAATTAATTAATTAATTTAATTTAAACAATCCATGGCGCGGGGCCCTGGGCGGTCGTCCTCCTCGCCCTCCCCTAGATCCGCCTCTGTCCATGCGAGTGTCTTAATTACCTTTATATGCGAGTTGCATACGACTGTTTATGTTCGACGATAATTATTATAACTATTTTATGATCGAACATAAATATTCATAAATATCTGTCGAGATTTCACCAGTTTTATGTACTGAACAGAGCGCATGGGACGCAGAGAATACCTTGTATTTGACCATGGCCTCCTCGATTACCCCACTATGACACTAGGCCACGCAGTGAAATTTAAATTAGAAGGCTTTGGAACTCAGCGCAGATGCGATGCTATCCTTACCTAATTCGTCAAACAACTGTTTCTTGAGGTCTGATTGGTGGGAGAAAGTGTCCCATAATGAAAACTTCTACTTTAATGACCCTCATTATGATACAGTTTTCTGACATATAATATTTAGATTTCGACATCGTCGAACATAAAATCCTTTATTTCATCAAATTAAATTACTGACAAAAAATCGCTATTGTTATTACTTACTGAGTAAAAGGAACATTTGTCTAGCAAAAAACAAAATTGGAAAAAAGTGCCTTAAAGATAAGTGTTACCTGCACCAGGCCCATATTCTGGCTCATCTGGCTTGTCTTCATCTTCTCTGTCCCTCTTCTGGTTTCTTTTTTACTTCCTAGCTTATTTAGAACTTGCTTGAACGAGGAAAGGAAGGGGAAAGAAGAATGGAAGGGGAAAGAACAATGGAAGGGGAAGGAAGAAAGGAAGGAAGGTTTTAGTTTTACACGACTCAATTTAAAGGAATTACATTAAATCAAATTAAATGGCCTATAAAAGGCGTTTATTATACATTTTCCGCAAATAAGCATTTGTATATTATAAATTGGACTTCAGGCTATCAAAATAACATACAATCTAAAATTCCACTCTTTGAACCATAGTAGCTTGCAACCTTCCCTTAGGTGACGCGGATTACATTGAATCAGATAACAGCTCCTGAAAAGTTACTGGATTAAAGCCCTTTTACCAAAAATAAATAAGAAATGTAAAGGCAATTTAAAATTACCTTCATTGATGTGAGGCATTTTTTTGAAACTAGGAAGTGTGAATATTTTTGTTGTTTGGACACCAGTGAAAGTATATTTAAACCCGGCCGAAGCCGTCGGATTTTTTAAGAGCGTAAAAAATCCCTCAGTATGCCTTCCTTCGGAGGGGAAGTAAAGCTGGCGGTCCCATGTCATAGATTTATGGCATGTTAAAAAACCTTCCACTAATTGCACCTGTGTGAGGCCTAGTAGTCGTTGACGGTGGCGTTTGGCGGCTAAAGTAGGAACTATTTTTGAAAAATTCTAAGTTGCAGTCTGTACTTAAATTAAAAAACGGATACACACACTAATACAGCCATCACAATTAACACCGGTTATCAGACAGATTCTACACACACCCAAAGTACACGGGGCTACATGGCCGCGTTGACGCAGCCCCTAAACTGAGGAACCAACCAACCAAAGTATATTTTGATTCTTGTGTTGTCCGTGGCTGTGGTGGACGTGTTCACAAAGCAATTGACGTCAATGTAACGTGCTCCGATCCCAAGAGACGCTGGGTCCAAGGGAGGAAGATCCTGCTCTCTAGCGACTGTCATGTCCCATTAAGTTTAGCATGGACATTGATACATCTAATAGATACCATTGGCCTAAATCCTCACCAACAACTGAAGAGGGCATTTCTCATCTACTCAATAATGTCATTCTACGATGTAAGGGAACTAAATATAATCGTCCGAAAAGTATAAGGTGCGTTCAAAAAGTAACGAGCCGGAGGCTGTAATGCGCAAACCGGTGACGACATCGGCTAATCGTGGCGTGTATAATGAGGTGTGGTTCTGACCAGAGCGTGGAAGGTCACAGCCAGTCGCTAGAGGGCACACGTGCACATCACGTGACGATACAAAGCGAGCAGCAGCATGCATCACAAGATTAAGACAGTAGGCCATTCGTCTTGCTTCCTGGTGTGGTTGAAGACAGTGGGGCACCCATTGGACACACACTTTGCGCAAGTGCAGTCGTTCCTTCGTGATGGTGTGCACACTTCTGACGCTCAATCCGACCACGGCGGCTATGGCGTTCACTGTCACTCGGCGGTCCTGGGTAATGAGTGCATCAACCAGCTGGACGATGTCATCGGTAATGCAGGGAGGTGCCCCAGACCAGGCATCATCGGCTAACGACACCCGTCCTTCCCTGAAGCGCTTGTGCCACGCCTTGACCCTTGCAAGGGACATGCAGTGTTCGCCGTACACTTGTGACATTCAGCGATGAATGTCCGTTCCCCCTACTCCTTCCGCTGTCAGAAACCGAACAGCACCTCTTTGCCCTTTGGTTGACGCCTCCATGTCACTGTTTGCAATGTGACTGGCAGCGTTGGACGATTGATGAATGCTGCTGCTCGCTTTGTATCGTCACGTGACGTGCACGCGTGCCCTCTAGCGACGGGCTGTGACCTTCCACGCTCTGGTCGGAACCACACCTCGTTGCACACGCCACGATTAGCCGATGTCGTCACCGGTTTGCACATTACAGCATCCAGCTCTTTACTTTTTGAACGCACCTTATAAATTATAGCATTGGATATGAGAGAAACTGTGGACAACATTGTAAAGGTTGTGATGACAACGAGCTCAAGCAGCAAGGAATAAAGAAGGAAGCACGCGAGTGCGGTAGTGTTTTGTTTCATTTATGCTTTGCTAGTTGGAGACGCTCTTATCGGCTTCGGTGGCGTAGTCGGTAGCATGCTGAGCTTCTATGCCTAAGATTGCGGGTCCAAACACGGCTGAAGTCGTTGGATTTTTAAGAGTGTTAAAAATCCCTCAGTATGCCTTCCTTCAGAGGGAAAATAAAGCCAGCGGGCCCATGTCATAGATTTATGGCAAGAAAAAGAACCTCCCAATAATTACACTTGTGGAAGCTAATATTTGTAGGTTAGTTTTATAACGCTATATTAGTTCCAACGTTCGCTGCCAGATCCTAACTGCGATGACATTTAGTAGCCATGTCCGCAGCTAGGTGTCGTGGACGGTAGCATTTGCTAGCAAAAGTAGGAACTACATGAAAAAATTAATCGTCTGCAGTCCTTTTACCTGAATCACAGATAACACACACTAATACAGCCATCACAATTAACACCGGTTATCAGACAAATTCTTCACACACCCAAAGTACACGAGGCTACATGACCGCGTTGCCTCAGCCCCTAAACTATGGAACCAACCAACCAGAGTCGCTCTTACCTTCTGTAGTTCCACGTAGTTTCTCGTTTATAACTTTAGCACCTTGATAAATTCCGTTTCTCAAATTCGTTTTCAAGATATAACCGCCATTTTCATTAGTTTAGGAGATATGATTTGAAAAGCTAGGTATTACACAGGCTATTTAAAAGGAGTCAGCTAACTTTGTCGTTCATTTTCTCTAAACTGTATTTTTCAAATACGTTTCTCTCCTCATGTATAAGATGTGTTACAATGAATTTATTTTCTCTCGCGTGTTCTTAATGATGGGGACTACAAAACAGACCGAAGTCGTGAGCCTTGGTTGGATGGACGGTTGGTTGTAAAAATAATATTTCAACGAAAGAAAAAAAATGCCAATTCATGTTATGTTAATTTATTACAGATTAAAAAAAAAACTAAATTTAATAATAAGAGTTCTGAAAGACTTCAGCTGTTACCTTACAAAGCAACCTCCAACAATCAGAGCAACAATACGTTAAGAAATGTTTCACTTATCAGGGAAACCCGACTACTTAACTTAATTCAGATACATATACGTAAAATCTTTGAAAACACAGAAGACGTTTCAAGAACATTTCTGCATCCACAGCCACATCAATTTGACCTTTTTTTTTCAAAGAAGGTACAAATCATCGATATTAACGACCAATTTATTTGACGAAAATTACATTTTGAAAACATATGAACATTTTTCAATGCAGTTTCCCACTCCGTAAAGGAACATTTCTCTATTTTAGAACCTCTAATTTTTATAAGCCATAATTTTATATGTTTTTTTTTAATTTCAATAATAATTCAATTGCAACAGATCTGATTTTTAAAGATGTACATTATATTTTTCCATATTTTAAAGATTTATTCTAATTAGAAAAAGAAAAAAAGCAGAAAAATAAAAAATATAAATAATAAGAAAAAGAAAAGATAATAATACATGAAGAATGTGAAAAACAATATCAAAAGGCAAGAAAAGAAAACAAGAAAGTAAGAAAATGAAAAAGCAATAAAGTAAAAAAGAAGAAAAAAGGGAAAAATAAACAATAGAGGGAATAAAGACTAAGGGTGGATGGTAATGTGGACATCCATCAACCATCAGAATAAAAAAATCTAAAAATGAAAATATGAAAACCGAAAAAGTGAAAAACGGGAAAAGGCAAAAAAGAGAATGAGGTAAAAGAAAAAAGTGTGTAAAACAGCTCTGGAAAAAGAAAATAAACTAAGAGACAAAAGAAAAAGAAAATAATAAAAAAGGAAAAAAAACAATAGAAAATCTAAAAATGTGAAAGGGGGTAAAAGAAAAAAAAAACTAAAAATGAAAAAGTGAAAAACGAAAAAGATAACAATAAAAATGAAAGAAACTGAAAAAGAAAAAGTGAAAAGGAAAAAAGGAATAAAAGAAAAGGAGAAAAGATCAAAAAATAAATTAAAAGAAAATAAGAAATAAGGAAACAGAAAATAAAAAGGAAAAAGGAGAAAATTGAAAAAAAGTAAAATGGAGGAAATAAGTAAAAGATGAAAAATTAAAAAACAATGAACCAAAATGGGAAAAAAGAAAAGAAAATAATAAATGAAAAAGGTGAATAAAAAAATTAAGGAGAAAGGTAAGAAAAAGAAACAAGAAATGGAATAAGGAAGAAAAGCGTAAAAAAGAAGAATAAAGAATGGAAGAAATAATAAACAATAAAGGGAAGGAAGACTAAAAATATTTTCGATTATAATTAACAATATTTCAACAGAACGTTTAATATTATTGAAGATTAGTCAAATTACTGAAAAAAGAACATTACAGTGAACATTTTATTACTAGTCTTCATCTCTTTTTGCATACAGTGTTATTGTTACATTGATGCTCTGAGTTAAATAATAATAATAATAATAATAATAATAATAATAATAATAATAATAATAATAATAATCGTAATAATAATAATGACCAACATCAAAGACGCCCCAGCAAAACTCCAGACAAAATACGGGAAGATCAACAGAGTGGAAAAATTTAAGTACTTGGGAGAGATCATCATGAAAAGTGGACTGGACAAAGAAGCACTCAAGGAACGAGTACGCAAACTCGAAATAACCTATCAAACATCGCGCTCAATATACAACAAAAAAATGCCTGTCCAAGAAAACTAAACTACGTCATTATGAAACTGTTCTGAAACCAGTAGTTATGTATGCAGCCGAAACCCTATCCCTAAATGCTAATAAAGGACTCCTTGAAGAACTGGAGAAAAAAGAGCGCAAAATCGTCAGAGGTATAATGGGATCAAATTACAAGAATGATATCCACTATAAAAAATCCAACAAAGAAGTCTACAGTGAAATAGAGAAAATTTCAGAATCGATCCGTAAAAGGCGGGCACGGTATTACGGTCATCTCAAACGAATGGACGGAAACAGGCTGACTAAACAGATTTTTCATTTCTTTGACTCCAAACCCAAAACCACAATGCCCTGGTTTATGAATACCAAAGACGACCTCAAAATGCTGCATCTAAAACCCGACGACGACGCCTTCAATAGAGATCTCTTCCGCAAAAAGATACTGACTAATGGGCTAACCCGAGACGAGACATCGAACCCGAAAAGAAGACAAGGTACCACTTGGACAGCGGAGCGCAAGATGGCCCACTCACAGAGAATGAGGGAATTCTGGGCTCAGAGGAAGGCGAAACAAATTGCCAAGTGTAGCAAGACTTAACGTGGTCCTAGATGGCCTCAACGAATTATATATATATATATATATATATATATATATATATATATATATATATATATAATCGTGTGGCCTCCGGAGAGGCCGAGTGCAGGTCTTTCTAGTTGACGCCCGTGGGCGACCTGCGCGTCGTAATGAGGTTGAAGTGATGTTGAAAACGTCACATACACCCAGTCCCGAACCACGGGAATTAACCCCAGGAGATTAAAATCCCCGATGGCTCAGCCAGGAATGGCACCCGGGGCCCTTGGGGCCAAAGCCTAGCGCGCTAACCAATTAGCCACGGAGCCGGCCAGTTAAATATTTATATTCTTAGTATAACTGAAAAAGGTTACAAGTTACATCATAAATAGTTTCAATACATTATCGACTCATATGTGGATTATCATTTAGTTACCTATTCATTAGGTAAAATTTTAACTTAACAGCCGCCATTTTGAATTTTAATTTGTATGTTTAACAGTGCTGATGAAGCCTCCGTGGCTTAGGCGGCAGCACGCCTGCCTCTCACCGCTGGGTCCGTGGTTCAAATCCCGGTCACTCCATGTGAGATCTGTGCTGGAGAAAACGGAGGCAGACAGGTTTTTCTCCGGGTACTCCGGTTTTCCCTGTCAAAATTTCATTCCAGCAACACTATCCACTATCATTTCATTTCATCTGTCATTCATTTAATCATTGCCCCAGAGGAGTGCGTCAGGCCTCGGCAGCCGGCACAGTTCATATCCTCGCCGCTAGATGGGGGCTTCATTCATTCCATTCCTGACCCGGTCGGAGACTGGAAGCAGGCTGTGGATTTTCAACAGTGCTGATGACAGTTTTAACAAGTACTTCCGTGAAAAACTAAATAGCCTATTTTCATATGTCCTACTGGTCTTACTTAGGACACGAGATTTAGAAAAAAATGCACAGCCGCCATTTTAAGTTGTCATACAATTCCATTAAATTAGACGTCAGCATATTAAGGCTTGTTTCACAGCGCTCGGATGAAAAGTCGCGAGAAAAATCCAATTAAATATTTAAATTCGCGTCGCGGCCATGTTGTTTTTGTGCTCATCGGGTTATTGAATGATCCACGGGTGAACTATTGCCTCTATCAACAGACAAAATTTCAGTTTGATTACTGTAATAGATTCATAGATATTGAGAACCGTCTAAATATTTCGGATGGTCGCCATGTTGGATTGCTACAGTAGGCCATAGAGTTATGTACCATTAAATGAAGATTATTGCGTAGGTTTACTATTCAAACGTTCACTTCGATTGCATGTTTAGGGCACACAAAATAAAAACATAATTTTAAAATTTCGCACAGCCGCCATGTTGAGGTTATGAAAACAATTGAATTAAATTAGATTTCAGTACATTATAATGTGTATTATACATTTACTGTACCAAGTTTTACTGGTTAAATCGCGTGAAAAATTCATTTAAATGTTTCAGCTTCGCTTCGCCACACAGTTCGTTTTGTACTTAAAAGGTTTATGAAAGTCACACAGATGAACTTGAAGTAGTACCCTTTATCACTGTACAAAATTTCAGCGTGATATCTGTTACCGTTGCGGAGATATAGAATGTCAGTGAAACATTTTTCGTGGCCGCCATGTTGAATTGGTGAAACGTATTACCATTTGAAAGATGTGGTCGAGGTCGGACGAGGTAGTAGTAGGCACTTACCGAGTTTCATTGAAATCACTTCGGCCGTTTAGATTTTATTAGGGGGACACCCACACGGACAAAAGGTGATCTCATAAGCCTTTTTTTTTTTTCATAAATAAAAATTGCACATGTACTTTACACATGAGGTACCGTACTGTAGTTGACATGTAAAGCGTTTCATTGGTTTATACACTATCCATACACTGTGAACGTGCAATAACCCCGCAGCAGTGGAGGGTAAATAAAGCGTGTCAAATGAAACCGCTGCGCGCTGTCGCAATGCGGACACAGCGATTTATCTGACGTCTAAAAGGGCATGATCATTGGCTTTCAGGCCGAGGGTGGAAGCATTTCCAAAACGGCTAGGTTTGTAAACTGTCCGCGCGCCACCGTGGTTATAGTGTATCGTGCACGGCGCTGTTCAAAACTGGCGCCGAGGCAACTGTGGTGCACCACGGGACATTGATGAGAGGGGTGTGGGAAACTGACCGCCCAGACGAACCACTGTCTCTCCTCAACGATCGTTCATTGAAATTGAAATGTATTTATTTTAGTTGCGCACACCCCTGTTGCGGTAGCGAGCGGGGGGAATGGGACATTAGTAACCAATAATCAGCAGGTATAACAATCCTTTGAATCATACTGCCTGCTTTTTATTTTTAGCCTACTTTTCACATTTTGCAAAAATGAGGAAAAAATAGACTTATGAGATCGGGCAAACGTGTGTCTGTCTGTCTGTCCTTCTGTCTGTCTGTCTGGCTGTGTGTGTGTCCCCCCTATCAACTCCTAAACGGCTGCAGCAATCGAAACAAAATTTGGTAGGAGTCAAGATCTATACCTGAATATCTCACGGCCATATTTGAAAATGATGTCAGTGCTACCAACTGCTAAAAAATCGCAATTGAAATTCGAGCTCCATGTTGGATATCATGGAAGGTATGAATGGGAACTATTTCAAAATTGGCACACGTATAGATAATAATATTGCAGTTAAATTTCCAGGAGGTCATACATGGGAGTGTTGCCAAAATGATTATAAGCCTGCCGATAGGTCCAAATTTTAAATGCATATAACTTCTACACTATCAATTGGATTTCAACCAAATTTCGTATGTGCTATGTGTACATTAACAGATATGACTGAGCGTATTCTTAAGAGCCACAAGGGCTGCCAACTGTTAATAAATGATCTCATTTTTTAAAATCCAAATACCCATATATCAGGAAGTATGCAAGCCGACAGCTTCAAACTATGTACACGTATAGTACCTGACATTCTATATTAATTTGGATTATCTTTTATACGTCAGTGCTACCAACATGATTCTAAGCCTGCTGAGAGGTCCAAATTAAATACATGTAACTTCTATACTATCATTTGGATTTCAACCAAATTTCGTGTGTGCTGTGTGTACCATAACAGATATGACTATGCCGATTATTAAGAGTAACCAGGGCTACCAACTCTTAATAAATACTGTCTCTATTTTTGTTACCCTAATATCAATATATCAGAAAGTATGCAAGCCAATAGCTCTAAACTTTGCACATGTACCTGGCATTCTAGATTAATTTGGAGTAACTAATATAGGCCTACGCCAGTACTGCCAACATGATTCTAAGCCAGCTGATAGGTCCAATTTTAAAATTCATGTAACTTCTATACTAACTAATGGATTTCATTCAAAATTGACACAACAATAGATCATATTATTTCAGATTATTTCTGACCAATAAATGCATCACATTGTTGCCAACATGATTTTACGCGCGCTGTTAGATCCAATGTTTAACTGCTTGTAACGTCCATGCTATCCATTGGACTTCAACCAAATTGTGTATTCTGTACCTTGAGAGATGGAACTAAGAATATATTCAGTCACCAGGGCTGCCAACTGTAGTTCTCTATTAGGCTACATTATGCCAGGTACACAGTATTTCGAACTAATTAGAAATTTCGATATTACCAACTTAATTTCGTCATTATTCTAGATAGATCCATATAGATTATTCATTGGCATGAACCTTAAATTTTAAGAAAAGTAGGCTCTTTAGTTCGTCACGGAACTTCTTTTTATTCTTAAAAAGACACGGATAGTCAGTCTGAAAAACTAGACTTTATATAATTTTACATACTACAAATGCTACAAATGTTGCGTGAACTCAAAGTCCGTTAGCAAGTGCAAACCAAGGTCAAAGGAGGTAGCTGGGTTGATGACGTCACGCTCACTGGAGCGCGCGGGGAAATGGGGGAGTTCAAGCAGTACTATGACGTCACACACGTCAGTGCATTCTCGGTACATTTCGTCCCGTCACCGTAACGTAACGCCAGGCCCTAGATAAAGTCGACATAATCATTTAAAATGATAAAATATTGTGACATATCAAACACATCCACTTGCCGTCCGCTGGCGCTGGGGCGGGTACAGTAGTCATGCAAACTCGGCCTAGCGTGGACGAAGGGTGGCCGAGTTCGCGAAAATGCCGGGGTTTTGGGAAATGTGTTAAAAAGATGAAATAAGCTGTTTGTTTTGGGTTAAAAGTAGCCTAATGCAATGCAGTGCATTTATTTGTTTTTAACAGAAACACAAGTTTTAAAACGATTAAGCCACTGCAATTACAGTGCTTGAATATATACACTGGTCAAAACAATTAGGGGATCAGTTGAGATACCTAGGTTCTGACGTATTGTCATCGGCAGAATGACCTAAAATGGTTCGACGTCTTTCTTGTCGGTTCTACGGAGTGGAGACAACAACATTACGGCAACCGAGATAGTGGTAATAACAGAAAGTTGCTGCAGAGGGGGTAGGTGTGGACGTGTGTTTACTCTACCACACGAATGTCACAAGCAGTTGGGTTCAGATGGTGTAGTGAGCAGGTAGTGCAATGCAATACCAACGTGACTTACCCGAAGATATGGCATGGAGAGCCATAGGAAGGTTGGAAGAGGGACAGACACAGAGGGAGGTGGCTGCAGCTATTCGAGTATCCCAAAGTGTAATTTCCAGGATCTGGACGCGATTTCAGACAACAGGAACCGTTAAAAGAAGGCCAGGGCAAGGTCGCCCACGGGTATCATCAGCAAGAGATGACCGTTATCTCCGGTTAACCGCCCGTCGAGACAGGAGGCTGAATGCAACTCAGCTGCAACGCACCCTCCAGGCGGCAACAGGACGCGCAATATCAACTCAAACAGTCCGAAATTGCCTTCGGGAAAGTGGCCTTTACGCATGGAGGCCTATGGTGTGTGTCCCAATAAAACCACGCCACCGTTTAGCCAACAGAAACTGGGCGGAGGAACATCAGGATTGAAGTCATAACGAATGGCACCGGGTTTTGTTCACAGATGAGTCAAGATTTTGTGTTCAGCCGGACATTCGTCGTTCGCTCAACTGGAGTGAACGTGGAACTCGGAACAATCCCGCTTATGTGCAGGAAACAGCACCATACCATGGTGGTGGGGGAATGGTGAGGGCAAGAGTCAGTATTGGCGGACATACGGACCTCTATGTCGTTCAGAATTGCGCTTTGACTGCTCAGAGGTATCGAGACGAGCTCCTTCAACCGTTTGTGGTGCCATAGGCGATGGTTTCATTCTGGTGGACGGTAACGCACGTCCCCACAGAGCTGCACTGCTGGACAACATGCTTGACGATGAGGGCACTGAACCAATGGAGTGGCCTGCTTGTTCGCCGGACTTAAACCCGATTGAGCATGTCTGGGATGCACTTGGCAGACGCATTGCAGCCACACCAGCACCTCCCACAACGGTTGCCGAGCTGGATATTGCACTCATGGAAGAATGGCCAAGTATCCCTCAGGAGCTGATTAATAACCTCATACTGTCCATGCCACGCAGATGTGCAACTGTCCTGGCCGTCCGAGGTGATCACACACCATATTAGAGGGCAACGATAATGACTTTTTCACTATTATGGTAGCCCCATGGTGCCTCGCTCGAAGTAAACGCCATGTAAACCTCCAGTAAAGAGTTG
Source organism: Meconema thalassinum (assembly GCA_946902985.2). Taxonomy (NCBI): domain Eukaryota; kingdom Metazoa; phylum Arthropoda; class Insecta; order Orthoptera; family Tettigoniidae; genus Meconema; species Meconema thalassinum. Next base: position 225,733,437 of record OX336395.1, on the reverse strand, counting down.
AGACAGCACAATATCGTACTGTAGCACACACAAATTACAATTGTAACCGAACTCTGAATAAAAGACGTTACCATATATATCTTGTGTATGATATATCACCTGATCCCCTAATTGTTTTGACCAGTATAGTTCAGTACTGTACTGCATAAGAATCAAGGAAAACAATTACTGTAAATTTTAAACGAAGACTTAGAAAAACTATACTAGGCCTACACATTATTTTTATAATATGTACACTGCACATTATATGTACAAAACAATTCCCGAAGGCAAATAGTTTTTCACTTAATAAAAATTATCATTCACTTTTTTGCAAAAAAGTAAGTAATCTTCTTTTGCTTTTCACTTTGAAACCTGTTTCTTGAAGCCTCGTCACGAAGACGGCGAAGAAACAGAATTGCGGAGAATGCGCAATCAAATAAATACAACGCTCTGCGCGAGAACCGTTTGTTTACTTCTTACTGCCAACCACTGCCGGCTGGATCGCAACACTCCTGGTTGCTTTAAACTGCCTGCCCATTCGATACTCACAGGCGTACAAGATATATGCATTAATTCACCGCTAGGTGCAGCACCAAGGCACTGAGATTGCCGCGGCTTTTTAAAGGGGAAGATACCTGAAACGAAGTTTTGTTATGTTCGGAGGCTTAATATCGAGATTGACGGACGTGAAAACATTACACTAAGTTAGTTCCTTTGTTATTCTAACATCTAAAAGTATTCAGACACATACTTACGGGCAAATTTTCAATATAAAGGAAATCAAAAATACAAGTGGTGGAGGCGATTGTTTTTAAGGGGCGAAATGTCTAGCTCATTTTCCCGTAATTATGCAGACGATAATAAAAATATAACTACTTCTAACTGACTTAAATCTAACTTACATACTTGGCGAGATGAAAAGAAAAGAATAAGGACAATAAAAGACAGGGAAAAGACATGCCTCCGGCCCCCGAAAAATGGGATGATGATTTATTTAGGGGCTTTGCGACATCGGGGTCATGTAGCCCCATGTACTTGGGTGTGAGGTGAATTTGTCTGATAACCCGTCTTATTGTGATGGCTGTATTATACATTTTTACAGATTTTTTGGACAGATTGTTTATTTTTTACTTATTTATTTACTTACAAATTTATTTATTTATTTTCTTATTTCTTTACTTATTTATTTGCTTATTTATTGCTTTTTTATTTATTTACGTATTTATTTACTCATTTGTTTATTTACTTACATGTTTATTTATTTAATTATGTATTTTCTTATTTATTTACTTATTTACTTACTTATTTATTTACTTATTTACTTACACATTTATTTATTTAATTATTTATTTTCTTATTTATTGTTTACGTATTTATTTAATTATTTATTTTCTTATTTATTTGTTTAATTATGTATTTACTTATTTATTTGCTTATTTATTCACTTATTTATTTACATATTTATTTACTCATTTACTTACACAGTTATTTATTTAATAATTTATTTTATTATTTATTTGTTTACTTATTTATTTACTTATTTGCTTATTTATTCACGTATTTATTTACTTATATACTTACACATTTATTTATTTATTTAATTATTTATTTTCTTATTTATTTGTTTACTTATTTATTGCTTATTTATTCACTTATTTATTTACTTACATATTTCTTAAATTATTTATTTATTTACTTACATATTTACCTACTTACATATTTATTATCTCACGTATTTACTCAATCATTCATTCATGTACCGGTATGTATTTATTTATTTATTTATTTATTTGTTTATTTGCTTCCCCTGCGTCACCATCTCTGGAAATTGCACGTAACCACATCCCACGCAGTGAATTGTCCGATGGTATCTCATGAAATGAGATTCCCCGGTATTCTAACTTGCCCTGTTCTGATTTACAAAAGGGCACGCAGCAGTACAGCATTATAAAATCATTCAGAATACATTCCAAACACAACTGATCCATTAACAGTAATACAAAACTAATGTCTGCCACAGTGCCTTGGTCCTGCTTCCTAGCGCCTTTATTTGGAAACGAGGTTGTACGCTCAAACCAATGCTGTAATCGTCGAATGGGCAGGCAGTTTAAAGCAACCAGGAGTGTTGCGATCCAGCTGGCAGTGCTGCCAACAGTTTGTGCATTTACATTACTGTACAGTACCTGTATTTATCAGGTCGTCGTTACTCTTCTTCGGGAAAGTCCGTCTTCTCCTCTCTAGCAAGAGAAGGTAGTGAGATGAGAAGCTGGCGGTGGAGCGGGGCTTAGTTTGCCACGGAGCGAGTCTCGTGGCGAGCCGTGGCGCCACAGCCACCAGTGCACAGTGGGTCAAAATCGAAATCGAGGGGGACAAAATTATTTTTACGTTTTAATCATGAATTTAGAGTGAAAGCAACGTATATAATTTGTTTACTTCATAATAAACATCAGTTAAGACCTTTTTTAAGTTACGTCTACACATTCAAGAAATTGTCTATGACTAGGAGTTGGATAGAGCATTCAGTTATCTCTCCAGAACAATTTTCTACCCATAATTTACTTTTAACAAAGTCACAAAATTCCACTTTTGACATAATCGTCGAACCCAGTGCTTCAAACAGTTGTAAACGTGTGGGAACTGGTTTCGCGGCATCTTCTAAAACGGAAAATAACTAAGTACGTTGCAAAAAGATGCGAAAATAACAGGCGTAAACTACAAGACTTTATCTACATTTTAACATTAAGTAGAAAGTGATGCAGAGTGACGCGACATACTAAAAATCTAAGTGAAAATATAATAGTTAAATATTATATAATGCAAATATAGCTAAAATTACGTAACAATTACGCCCAATAATAACTGAAACACGTTACAAAGATCATACCTTCAGCTGGATGTTTCATCTTAAAGCATCACACTAACCACAAAGACAACCAAACCACAGCCACTTACATTCACCCTCCAATTCAGACTGCTCGAACAGTGGTGGCAGATTTACACTAAGATGCGTTTATATCCCAGAATAGTGAGCGGCAATTATATGAGAATGCTGTAGAAGTAATCAATTTTGATTTTTTAATTATTTAAATAAATAATGTTGTCCTCCTAGATTTCGATTTTGACCCACTGTGCAGTGGCATGGTCCAGACAACACTGTGTCTCCTCAACGACCGTTTAGCGAACGCCTGGTTCATGCACCCATGCTTGAATTTGCTGAACGTCCACTGAGTGGCGACAGGTGGTCTTTTTCAATGAATCACGTTTCATGGTCCATCGTATCGGACAGACGGCAGTTGGCGTGAACACCCTGCAACAATCGTCGGAGGAGGAAGCGTTTTGGTGTGTCATTCCCTGGGTGATCTTTCTCTTCCCGGAAGTCTCGTAACGGAACGCGCTGAAGGCTATTCACGATTGATCACATGAATGTGACTGGACACTGTATAAACACAAACTCACAACATCACTGGTTATTACACACACGAGAAACGTACCCACAATTTTGCAATGCTACAAATATTGTAAGGTTGGTAACCGTGTATCTCTCTGTGTCATCATCATTATCATCATCTTGAACCGGTTCCAGGTTCCCGGGTGCGGTGAATGAGCGTTCTCCATTTATTTATCTCCAAAAATGTTTCCTCCTCAAAGATTTGTTGTACATCCAGACCTCTCCCTGCAAGATCAGTTCTAACCTGATCGATCCACCTCTTCCTCGGTCGACCTCTTGGTCTCTTGCCTTTCAAACCACACTCTAGCTCTTCTTTGTGTGTCCATTCTTTTGAGATGACCGAACCATTTCAGCCTGGCATCATCACAGATCTCATTAAGAGATTGTTCTACTTGAACAAGATGGCGTATATTAACATTTTTTTTATCATTTTAAATGATCTTGTCGACTTCGGCGTTACGCTGGGGTCTGGCGTTACGTTACGGTGACGGGACGAAATGTACCCACATGCACTGAGGTGTGTGACGTCATAGTACTGCTTGGTGCATGTGTTCCCCGACAAACTCTACTTCGTTAGTATAAGACAAAAATCCCCGATTCTTGGATGTCACGGGTAATCTCGAGAACCACTCGATACAGTAGATTTTGATGCGGTTTTCACCATTCTGTAAAGGATATCTCGAGGAAAGATTCTGTAAAAAATAATTTATGTATGATCAAAGGAAGCCAAGCAGCAACGATTTCAGTGAAAAAGTCGAAAACAAACTTGGCGTCCGTGCGTTTCTTAAGCTTACGCTGGGCAAACCGTTAAAAATATCAATATACTATGAGCGTAAGAATTGATCAGCATGAAATGTTCTACAAAAAAGTCCGCGAGAGCATATCTCTATCTTCAATACATCGCCCACTATAAGTTTTTTAAGACTGGATGGAAGGGTCACGTCCCCGCGCGCTCTGGTGAGCGTGACGGCATCCCGCGCGCTTGACCTTGCTTTGCCCATGGTTTGCACTTGCCGTTCACGAGTAATTTGAGACAAGATAAGCAAGATACGTATTATGCAGATAATTTTCTAACATGTCAAGAGTCTTTGGCTTCGAGCGAAGCGAGAAGCCTCCAGCCTTTCTAGCATTTTTCAGCAGTTGTAGCATTTAAAATGATACAAAGTCTAGTCTTTCAGACTGACTGACACTTTTTAATTTGTCCCTCCTTGTCTTCTGAATCATGGGTCTGCTCGTAGTTTGCTGGTATTTCTCTTGCATTGAAGAAATTAAATTGTTAACTATTGAAGGTGTTAAGTTATACCGGCCCCCTTAAATCCCATGACATTGTATTGTTCTTGTTGTTGCTACAGGTTCCGCCGGACTGCGAGATGGACGACCCCGAGGACGAGTGTGTCCCTGTGTCTGTCAGCTGGGAGGGAAACTCCGAGATGCAGAGTGGAGACATCTTGATCGTGAAAATCGACGACGAGCGTATCAAGGAGAAGATCGACCCCATTGCGGCAAGGAACAGGTGGGATTATTAGTGAAGCACTTTACCGTCAAGGCAATAAAAAGTGAGCAAGTTGTTATTGGTCTAAGAGAAATTAGCAATAAGAGAGAGGCAGATCTTGAGAAGAATTCTTGGTCGAATCAAAGAAAATGGTGAATTCTGAACAGGACACAATCATGTAGAAAAGATCACGGTCACCATTCATAGGAGGGTGAGTGGTTATCGTGTCGGACTACCAACCCCCAAGCTTACAGGTTCGCTCCTGGCCGTGGTAAGCGATTTTTGAAAGGCAACAAAAATTACGGCATGTTGTTGGCATGTTAATGAACCCATTTGAATTCAATAGGCCGTGTTCTTAATTGCAAAATTAATCTCGGGATTTTCCACCAACACAAAGTTCCTCAGTTCTCTACTAGAAAGCGCCATAATGTCAAGGAGCTTAGATATCTAACCTCCTTGACTTTCATAGCGCTCGAAGGAACAACAAAATTCGACATGCAAGCTGCCCTCTCGGCGCAAATAACAAAGCTCACACCCAGCACCTGAGACCATAAGATATTATTATTATTATTATTATTATTATTATTATTATTATTATTATTATTATTATTATTATTATTAATGAGCGCGCAAAGGATGCGCAAATGCGAGGGAGCCGTGTCAATAGATTTACTGGCACGTTAAAGATCCCCTTCGAGGCAAAATTCCGGCACCTCGGCGTCTCTTAACACCAGAGTAGTCAAAAGGGATGTAAAACCAATAACATTATTATTATTTGTATAATAATTTGTAGAGAGAAGAAACTCTTAGAACTTTATGTTTTACGTTCAGACTGGTGTAAATAGTAAAGGATAGTCACAGCTCCCCATTCCTCACAGGTTAATAACCCTTGTCCTAGACTATGCATTTCTGGAGCTTCTGACATAAAAGGGCTGTCTTTTTCTTCAAGTTCCAATTGACTGTATAAAAACAACAGATTGACATACCAAACAGATATTACTACTAAATGTTTGCTTGTTTTATTCTTATGTCTCAACATAATCGCCGAAATGATTGAAACATTTGTCGTATCGTTACACCAGCTTTACAATGCGCTCGGCAAAAAATTCTGCCGCCACTGAGGTGGATACGTCTGGACAGTCTGGTTGGTTGGTTCCTCATTTTAGGGGCTGCGACAACGCGGTCATGTAGCCCCGTGTACTTTGTGTGTGTGTAGAATCTGTCTGATAACCGGTGTTAATTGTGATGCCTGTGTTAGTGTGTGTTATCTGTTTTCAATTCAAGTGAGGACAGCAGACATTGAGTTTTTTTCCCAAGTAGTTCCTACTTTTGCCGCCAAACGCCACCGTCAACGACTACTAGTTCAGAACTTGGTTACCAGATGCCACGAACATCGGAACCTAAGAGCGTTTGCCAAATGTTTAACCTATAATTTAGCTTCACACAGGTGTAATTAGTGGAAGGTTCTTTAACATGCCGTAAATCTATGACATGAAACTGCTCTGGACAGTCTCCTGAAGTTTTTCCTTTTTGGCGAGGCGTTGCCGCCCAACCATACCTTCAATTCTCGAAAAAGGTGAAAATCATTCAGTGCTGGTTTGGATAAACGGCAAATGGTCCAAAACTTCACACTTGAATCCATTAAAAAAGTCTATCGTAACGTTGGCACAGTGCGGTCGTGAATGATTTTCACCTTTTTCGCGAATCGAAGATATGGTTCGGCAACAACGCCTCACCAAAAAGGAAAAACTTAAGGAGACTGTCCAGACGTACCCCCCTCAGTGGCGAGATAACTTTTTGCCGAGGGCGTTGGAATGCTAGTGTAACGATACAACAAATATTTCAATCGTTTCGGCGATTATGTTGAGACACAAGAATATAACAACCGAACATTTAGTAGTAAAATCACTCTGGTATGTCAATCTGTTATTTTTATACAGTCCATCGGACTTTGAAAAAAAATCTGCCCTCGTATCTCTATTCACAACGAAGTACGTATGTTTTACTGACTCCTGATAGATCCAAAGGAGTTCACCCTGAAGAGGCATGTAATTACTTTCTCGTCACGTGTTGTTTGAGTCTAATGGTTTCTATGTGGTCCGCTGACAAGACTTGGCGCTCATTCAGCTCCTTGTCACAGGCGTGGTCATACTCGACAAGAATCTCTCAAATTACCATCTAATAGTAGAGTTTCTTTCCTCTTTAAGGGACTCCTAAAGCAACATCTAGCCGAGAGAAGGGAAGCGATTCTCACAAAAAAATAAAATTCTGGTCCGAGAACTGGAACTTGGGGAACACCACTCAGCCTTGTGAGGTAAATCTGAGAAGCGGTGGGTTGGATTCCTACCTCAGCCATCCTGGAGGTGCTTTTTCACTTCTACCAGGCAAATGCTGGGATGGTACCTTAATTAAGGCCACGGCTGCTTCCTACCCAAATCCTACCTTAATTACAAATACACACACACTTGTATAGCAAAGCCCCTAAAAGAATCAACGACAACAACAACAACAAACCACGCCTGCTGTTGTTCGTTTGTTTTCCATGGAGTTTGGTTAGTTAGTTAGTTAGTTATTTGAGTTTTAAGGGGCGGAACAACTAGATCATCTGCCCCTAGAGTTTCCTCAATAGGAATTTCTAATTGTCTTAATTCTTAATTAATTTCTATATAATTTTTATTATTGAAAATCCACAGCCTGCTTTCAGTCGACCGACTGTCAGGGAATGAAATGAATGAAGTCCCCATCTATCGGCGAGTATATGAACTGGGCCGACTGCCGAAGCCTGTCGCACTCCCCTGGGGCAATGATTAAATGAATGACAGATGAAATGAAATGACAGTGGACAGTGTTGCTGGAATGAAATTTGTGACAAGGAAACCGGAGTACCCGGAGAAAAACCAGTCTGCCTCTGCTTTGTCCAGCACAGATCTTCCATGGAGTGACCGGGATTTGAACCACGGACCCAATGGTGAGAGACCGGCGTGTTGCCGCTTAAGCCACAGAGGCTCTATTATTATTATTGTGACACGTGGACGGCCAGGGTGGATGGGCCTACTTACCGTTTATTCAGGGGTCCGCCTCGCTTCCACTGCAAAATCACCTCCAGATGACATGCCCCAACAGAAAAACACAAAAAGGGGTGGAAGGAAGGTGGAGAAGGGGACAACACACAGGCTATTCTACAGACACCCCCCAATAACTAATGGAATTGTTGCCGACGAAATAATGCCACAACAGTTGCTTAAAAAGTTAAAAGAAAAATTTAATGTTAAAAGTTAAAAGAGCACCTCCACCAGAAAACAGAACATGCATCAGCCAGCATTAAATTACAAAAATAGGCAAGAGACGGCTTAACATGCTTGCTTGCAAAGCAAAAAAAAAAAGGAAAAGAATTAAATTAAAATTAAAATGTTAAAGCCCAAAGATTAAAAAGAAGAAAATACAGGCATAATTAAATGAGAACGGGCTTGATAATTTAGTAGGACGCAATACCGACCGGACATGCAGAGACCAAGGCCATGATGCAAAACAAGAAATTTAAAATTAAATTAATAAAATAAAATTGGATCAGAAAATAAATCCATAATTTTCATGGCGGAGAAAAACACAGGAACATTCACCAAAAACACAAAGTTAAACCAACAAGATTAAATAAAAAACAAATTAAGCTAACACTACAACACGTTTGAGTTTACCGCTTGACGCCAAGAGACTGCCCTCAAGACCGGAATGCATTTCGGCAAAACAAAAACAAACATGGCCACAAAAACAGACGACCGCATGTCAAATCGAAATTACGGCAAACAATTAGCATTATTAAATTTTAAAATCAGAAGAATGAAAGGAAGAAAACAATTACGTCTAAATACTATTAACATGAGGGTGGTGCATCGGATCTTACAACAGATTAATAATATGCCAATCCCAAGATTGTCAAAAGAAAATAAATAATAATTTAAAACGTAAAATAAACTTAGAAATGTGTCTCCAGAAGGTACGAAGAAAAAAAAAATATATGTGGAAACATTATTAAAACATAAAAAAATTTTAGGCCTACCAGGCGAAACAAAACACAAGATCAAACATTCATACAAGGCCAATATTGGAGCTCCCAAAATAAAATATAAATAAAATAACAACGTACCTTAACTTTTCTGTGGAGACACAATGAAAATAAAATAATTAACACACAATTTAAATAAAATATTATACGGCACTAAATTGCCTGAAAATGGCCCACCCAGCCATGCGCCGTTTGGTATCACAAGCTCTGGTCTGCATCGAGATGCGTTTTTCATTTCGCACTTCTTCACTGCGAAACGATGAAATAATAGCCTGAAGAGCACAGGCAATTCCCTTCCATCGTATATCCATATTTTGTAAAAGCTAGGGGCCAATGCCCCCTAGCCCACGAAGAGATACTCTGTCACACCAGCTGGCTAGTAGCTTCTTGATGACAGACAATGAAGACCACAAGATGGCGGAGAATCACACGTCAGATACCGAACTGCACTCATGTAAATAGTTATTGTCCAATCAAGGCTTGACACATCAGACAACAATGTGATTATTAAGTAATTAATTTGGCGGTATCATGAATACACAGTCCTTTGTTTCATGACGTAGGAAAATAATAGCCTTCACATATGACACGAATAGGATGACACCAGAAGGCAGCACAAACACACTCTAGCGGAGAAGAAGGAACCACGTGAAGAAGCGCCAAAGTCCGACAGCAGCTGCCATCTCGTGTTCACAAACGGAACCAATTCACCAGGCGGTCGATTCAAAGGTCGTGAATTCACATCCAGGGAAGATACATATTTGAAAACGTTGGGACGGGCTCTTGCACGTAACAATTATTATTGTTAATTTCTTTGTTGTTCTGGCCAAGTTATAGTGGCTCAGGTGATAGGGTTGTCTCCTAATTGGTGATTGTCGATTTTGGTTCTGAATGTACATCTGTCCCGTACAATGTCTTCTGAGATGTTCATTTCCTGGAGATCTGTTTCAATTTCACGGTCCTTGGTTGAGAATTCTTTTAATTAGTTTGTTAGTGTTCATTCTAATAATGTGTCTATAACATTTCAATCGTCTTTTCCGAAAAGTGTGAGAGATTTTTTCAGATTGACAATAATATGTTTCCTGGGATGATTATTTCCTCCATATTCCCTCAATACAAACTGGGCCGAAATTTTTCGTAAAATGTTCCTTTCTTGTTTCTCTATGTCTTTGGTTAAAGATCCGCCACCAATGATTAAAATCTCCGATGCATGAAACGCTTCAGGTTTGATTACTGTATTATAGTGTCTAAGTTTTGCTTTCCGAGATATTGATTTTGTATTATATCTGTTCCAAGTGATTATTGATATTATTATTATTATTATTGTTAATATTTTTTTTTCAAATCCTAGGAATTTCTAATTCTCTTATATCTTACTGAATTTCCATAAGGCATTATTATTATTATTATTATTATTATTATTATTATTATTATTATTATTATTATTATTATTATTGTTAATTGCTTTTTCTTTTTATCCAAATCCTAGGAATTTCTAATTCTCTTATATCTTAATAAATTTCCATGAGGCAGTATTATTATTATTATTAATATTATAGAAGTGCCTCTGTAAAGCAGTAGTTGTTAGGTGAATGGCACATGCACCAATGAAGCACATTGTTTCAGCAGAAAGCACCCGACGACCTCTGTGTACCAAGTCACTCGTCCTGGACATGACCACTGTGACGTCACAGAGGGCGTGCTGCTCGATATCACTCCTCTTACTGTGGAAGGCCGCAAGGTGATAATACTGTACGACAGGGATCTCACCGAGGGCATCAACCTTCTGATCGGTGAGTCTAGTCTCTTCTCTGTATATTAGCGGGCTCGTGCGCATGTTCATAAACCACACTTTCCCCAATAGGTTTATAATGAGCGACTTAAGGACAATAGTACATTATGCAATGAGCCTATAATGGCAATAATTAAGACACGAGTACGTTGTGGTTATGAAAACAATTGAAATAAATTAGATGCCAGTGGATTAACATTTGTATAAGCATTTAACGTACTAAGTTTCAATGTACTCGAATGGTTAAATCGCGAGAGACGTCCATTTAAATATATATACTTCACGTCACCGCCATGTTGGATTTGTGCCCACCAGGTTATTGATAGTCCTGTAGGTGAACGTATGTTCATAGCCTCTATGAACATAAGAAATGTCAGTTTGATTGCTGTAAAAAAATTGTAGATATTGAGAACTGTCTAAATATTTCGTATGGTTGCCATTTTGGATTGTTAAATTTAAAGGCCAAAGAGTTATGTACCATTAAACGAAAATGATTGCGTAGGTTCATTATTCAAACTTTCACTTCAATCGCATGATTACAACACAAGAAATTAAAACTTAATTTTAAAATTTCGCACAGCCGCCATCTTTAGTTTATGTAAACAATTGAACAAAATTAGATGCCAGTGCATTACAATATGCATAATCATATATTGTACCATATTTCACTGCGCTCAGATGGTGAAATTACGAGAAAAATATATTAAAACGTTTCAACTTCCATGCGAGTGTCTTAATTACCATTATAGACGAGTTGCATACGACTGTTTATGTTCGACGATAATTATTACTATTTTATGTTCGAACATAAATATTCATAAATATCTGTTGAGATTTCGCCAGTTTTATGTACTGAACAGAGCGCATGAGACGCAGAGAATTCCTTGTATTTGACCATGGCCACCTCGAATACCCCACTATGACACTCGCCACGCAGTGAAATATAAAATAGGAGGCCGTGGAAGTCATCACAGGTGTGATGTTATCCTTACCTAATTGGTCACACAACTGTTTCTTGAGCTTTGATTGGTGGGAGAAACTGTATCATAATGAAAACTTGTACATATAATATTTATATTTCGCCAGGGTCGAACATAAAGGTTATGTTGTTATTTCAACCAAATGATAATTAGAATGTAATTCATCACTGCTAATGTCATTTGTGTGCTGAGTCCATTGATTGACAGCGAACCCGTAAATGAATTAATGTTTAACAGTTTGGACATGAAACACGCGTCCCAACGACCAAACTACGGACTGACAGCAATGGTGTCGCATATCTTCCTACAGCAACAGTATTTGCAAATCGCACACTTCTTACAAAAATTGATATTTATGAAATTAGAATTCAATTCGTCACTGCTAATGGCATTTGTGTGCTGAGTCCATTGATTGACAGCTTGTCTGTAACACTCACCGCTTATTTGATATTTATGAAATTATATGATTTGAGTAGGCCTACTCGTTCCTTTGATTTACTGTTTCTGAAATCCATGCAAAATGATAAAATAAATGCCTCAGAATGTTAGAATGACATGAAACAAGCCTCACAGCGGCAGAACTGTGAATTGCACAGCAAATTATGGAGCGTATTTTCCTATAGCAACAGTATCTGCAAATCACACACTTCATACATTTTTAAAGTAATTTTTTAAAGAAATTATAGATATTTATGGAATTTGAGTGCAATTCGTCATTGCTAATGTCAATTCTCTTTCATTTGAATGCTCATTTGTCACGATCGGTCGCTTGTGAGCGCCGCAGGAGGGATTTACAATATACTACTGAATTATGATGATGATTATAACTCTGCATCTTTTCTAGGTTTATGCCGTGTCTTGTGTAGGATTTCACCTAGGATCACCAAGCTGGTTCATCAGCGGGGTCATGGTGTCCGTGCCCAGACCCTCACAGGAGTAGCGAACTGTGCGCTACCTCTCTTTTTATGAAGCGCACCTGCGCACGGACACCAAGAGCCCGCTGATGAGCCTATCTTGGAATTCCTAGGCGAAACCCCACACAAAACTCGGCATAAACTCAGAAAAATTGCAGAGTTTTAATTCCCAGGCCGTGAAAGCCAATATACCATCTTTTTCAAATATATAATGTTGACTCATTGTTTCATTCACTACTAACCTTGATAAAGGGACAAGCAATTGTCTCGAAATGTCGGTATTGAAAATTTCCACTCGTCCTAATAGCCCTAGAGCTATATAATGGAAATACAGGGAGATTCTTTTGGTGGAGCGGGACCGGCCGCCGACTGCCGAGCTGGGTTCCGCACGGTTGCGCGAGGCGGAGGCGTGCTAACCATGGTCATTAAAGCCATTAAGTCACTAAACTTTCATCAACGTGGGTGTGAAGTGTCAGCGCACAGATAAGAAGGTAACATAAACAACAGCTGCAAGATTTAATTAAAGAAGCACAGATGTTCTTTTATTTCTTGGGAATCTGGATGACTTCAAGTCACCAGTATCTTTTCACAGAAGATACTAAAAATGCTCTCCTTCAGCTGACAGACAGTAACTTTGGAAGTTACATCGTTACATTATGTAGCTACTCCTGCACCCCCTGCGTGTTAACTGTAATTAATCGAAGCATGGACCTAAGCCCATTTGATGTTTAATTGTGGGGTAATTAAAAAAAAGTGTACAGATCAATTACCCGTACTCTAGTGGAGCTGGGGAACAATATACGGCAGCAGATATCCCTCACAACAGAAGGGAATCACAAAGTGTAAACGCTAATTTATTTACACGGTATAACGCCTGTCTGTCATCTGAAGGAGAACAATCTCAGCTTTTCCTGTGAAAAGGTAAGTTCTTTAATCATGTTTTTCTGGTGAATTTACCATTAATTAATGCACTTGTTACGGTTCCCACCTGCGCGCAATCCACGGTGCGAGCTCGGTTGGCTGGCGGAAGGCGAGCGCGCCCGGTCCCGCTCCAGCAAAAGAATCTCCCTGCACTTGGTGGAGAAATATGTCTAGCCTAATAGAGCACTACAGTTGGCAGTCTTGGTGACTGAATATATTCTTAGTTCCATCTCTTAAGGTACAGAATGCACACACAAAATTTGGTTGAAGTCCAATGGATAGCATGGACGTTACATGCGGCCAGATATTGGATCTATCAGTGCGCGTAAAATCATTCTGGCAACAGTGCCAAGTATGTGTTGTTCAGAATTAATCTGAAATTGCGCCAATTTTGGACTAAATCCATTTTTTAATATAGAAGTTACATGCATTTTAAAAAATTGGACCTATCAGCAGGCTTGGAATCATGTTGGCAGCACTGACTGATATCCGTTACTCCAAATTAATCTACAATGTCAGGTAGTATACGTGTGCAAAGTTTACAGCTGTTGGCTTGCATACTTTCTGATATATTGGTATTAGAATAGAGAAAATAGAGCATTTATTGACAGTTGGCAGCCCTGGTGGCTCAATACACACTGTTATGGCACACATAGCACATACGAAATTAGGTCGAAATCCAATTGACTGTATAGAAGTTACATACATTTAAAAATTGGACCTATCAGCAGGCTTAGCATTATGTTGGCAACACTGTCATGTATGGGCTCCTATACATTAATCTGGATTGTTATTATAAATATGTGTGCCAAATTTTGAAACAGTTCGCTTGCATAACTTCTGAGGTATCAAACATAGAGCTCCAATTTCAATTGCGATATTTGAGCAGTTGGTAGCACTGCCATCATTCTCAAATATGGCAGTGCGATGTCCTGCTATAGATCTTTACTTATACCAAATTTGGTTTCGATAGCTGCAGCCGTTTAGGAGTTGATAGGACACACACACACACACACACACACACACACACACTGACGGACAGACAAACACACACACACATTTGCCCGGGTCTACCTCATAAGTCTACTTTTTCCTCCTTTTTACAAAATGTGAAAAGTAGGCTAAAAATAGTTTATAGAAAGGTGAAACCCGCATCAAAATCCTAAAGCTAAACTGAACACGCGTCAGCGAGTAGGAATTACAGTAATCACGTACCGGAAATTGGTCCACGATAATTGCTTAGTTTTACGGTGCTGTACCAAACGTAGTGGACGTTCACGCGGGCGAAGCCGGGCCAATATCGATTTTACAACTTCCAGGATTATTAAAGGCCTCGTGGTGTTGGGGTAGCGCGCCTGCCTCTCACCCGGAGGCCCCGGGTTCGATCCCCGGCTCCGTCAGGGATTTTAAAACTGACGTGAGGGTTGGAACGGGGTGCACTCAGCCTCGTGAGGAGAATTGAGTAGCTGTCTGACGGTGAGACAGTGCCCCGGTCACGAAAACCAAGATTAACGGCCGAGGGGACCTGACGCGCTGACCACGCGTCACCCCAAAATCTGCAGGCCAATTGGCTGGGCAGCGGTCGCTTGGTAGGCCTAGGCCCTTCAAGGGCTGTAGTGCCACGGGGTTAGGGGTTAGTTAGTTAGGATTATTAAAGGGAAATATTTCTCCGCACGATATTTGTGTTAGGCAACTTATCGACCGCAACTGTAAGGCAGATTGCGCATTCCACGGCTACGTGTCCGCACATGCCTTTGCAGAATATACAGGGTCATCGAATAATAATGCCAACATATAAAATAACTGTTATAAAAACTATTCGAGGTAATTCAATTGTTTTAATCTTAAAATGTTGGGAAAAAGATAGATTTTTTTTCATACCCTAGTATGTTTCGATATGTGCACCGTTCGTAGCTCTGCAAATGTCTAGTCTGTAGTCGATTTCTTGCCGCTTACGTCCAATCATTTCAGGAGTAACTGTCAAGATGGCGCCAGAAATTCGCTCTCGCAGGTGCTCCAAATCCCGAATTTTTTCTGCATACACAATTTTTTAGTGTACCCCCTGAAAACAATAATCCAAAGGGGTCCCTGTTTCCTTAAACTGATTAAACCATCGAATGACAGCTCTGTAATCAGGTACAGTTTGTCCTGGATAAGTCCTCTGAAACAACCGCCGTACCCTGACTGGTGGCTTTGAAACTGCGTGCTTTTTGTTGAGCAGTCAACATGGTACTGAACGATGCGGCGGTCGGGCGGTGCAGTTATGGCGCGCCCCCGGCCGACCTTGACTACTGCACATCAAGTGTGCGCATAGCAAGGTCACGCCCGTTCCACAACAAAACTTACTTTAACCAGCTGGCGTTCAGTGAAAGAATTACACGTTTTACATAAAGGGTTTCGGTGCTATAATTTTTTTAAATGTTGGCATTATTTTTCGATGAACCTGTATAAGGGGTATTCAAATGAAAAGGTACGAAACGATACTGTGGGTACAATTCACTCGTTATTCAAAAGCAATCACCAGAGGCCTGTGCACAGGTGTCCCATTGCTTCACTAGCCGCAGGATTCCCTGTTCCCAGAAGTCTTGTGGTTGTGACAGGAACCAATCTTGTACGGTGTTTTTTAGTTCGTCATCCGATTGGAAACGTTTTCCCTTGAGACAAACCATTAACAGTGACGAGTATTGTGCGACACTCCGTAGCCTACGCAATTTCATCAAGAAGAAACGGCCTGGACTGCTCTCGAAGAGAGTGATTCTGCTCCATGATTACGCTCGCCCATTTGTCTCTCTAACGTCACACAAGGTGTATTGGCCACGTTCAAGTGGGAGCAACTTGAGTATCCGCCCTACGACCCGGACTTGTCACCCTGCGACTTTCATCTGTTTGGTCCGTTAAAAAAAACATCTCAAGCGTAAACGTTTCCAATCGGACGACGAACTAAAAAACACCGTACAGGATTGGCTCCTGTCACAACCACAAGACTTCTGGGAACAGGGAATCCTGCGGCTAGTGAAGCAATGGGACACCTGTGCACAGGCCTGTGGTGCTTACTTTTGAATAACGAGTGAATTGTACCCACAGTATCGTTTCGTACTGCACTCGAAATTTAATTTAATTTAATTTAATTTAATTATATTAGATGACTGTGAGAGGAGATACGAGTAAATAAGTGAGTTTAGAGACTAGCGGGAGGCTAGTGCGGCCAGTTTTGGAGGGAAGCTGAACGCAGGAGGCTAGTGGAAGACTCGGAACGAGGCTCTTATTACTCAAGTATTGAACGAGGTAACACGTTTAGGAAATCACTCCACAAGTTTTATGCAACGGTAACCAAGAAAGTATTAGACTTCGGAAGGAGGAATTAAAATATTAATAAGGAACTACAAGAGAAAATGATTTTATATTGGAAATAGGAAGGAATGTAAAAGGAATTTAAGGATTTTATCTACAGAAATCTATCAAGTTGAATTGAATAAGATATACGTTGAAATACTCTATAAATATTCACTGCCACTTTAGTGAAACTTTTACCAGACATACAGAAGAAAAAGAAGTTAAATATACTGCAATACTTAAGAAAACATCTACAACACATTATAAAATGTTTTTAAGAGCAGGTCAGAGGGGAAGAATGACCACTTGCAACTGTAATACACGGAGGATGATGTTCTAGCTTCATCATGTAGGGAGGTTGAATCTACACTAACAAGCGAGGTCCAGCGATGATCAAATAGTGATACAACAACGGCACTGAACTGCAACACTATCAGCAGTACGCTTAAAATCCATACACAGGCTACTACAACGAGCAGAAAGTCACAAGGAAAGGTGATTTCTCATCGTAAGCATAATCACTACCTACACACTAACATCAGGGAACGTCGGGAGAGCTGCCGAATGAAGAGTAATCCAGACAGAAGCGTAAGCAGAATCTAGATCATCTGACCGCGAAGCCAGAAGACGGGGACGCGAGCCAGGGTCGTTGACTGGGGACATGGAAATAGGCCAGCGGAGATCAGCTGTGAAACCGGTCGAGCCGGAGCCTCCACCTGCCAGCGAAGCTGAGCGGGAACGACGGGGAGAATGCGGACGCATGCTAGGAGGCGCGTGGCACATTCCGAGCGCACGTGGAGAGATTCTTCAGCTGCCAAAGTCTTCAGGTTCTGTTACGAGTGATCCAGATACAAGGTAGAACCGTGATTTTTCAACACCTATGTAGTTAGCACTTGTTGTGGGTTATTCCCGTGTTTTGACCAACATCTGACTATTTTATTCCTAGTTCATGTTTTTATTGTGGCTATAAATTTTTGAAATTTTTCTAGAAGTCAACGAATATAGTTTGTGACGTATTTTTTTAAAGTTTATTGTTAATATTTTCACATTAACTTATTTTTCACTTAAGTGGCTAACGTCTTTAGAATTTTCATTCATGTAATCTATAATGCGGCGAGTGAAGTAATTTCGTTAACGTGGTGTAACAGAGAAAGAAAGTCGTAATGAGCTATAACAAGCGAAGCTTGGTTATAAATGCAATGAGAGGTACAGAAGGGATATTGTCATCCAAAATAAAACTAATTCGTTAGAGGAACGAACTATAATGTATATGGAAACGTTAACTATTGTTAGGAGTGTTCAACAATTGCGTTGGAGACACTCTATTACAGACAGAAAGAAATATTGTAAAACCCAGAATTTTATAAACAGTATAAACCGTATGCGTATTTTTAAAGCATAGCTGATGAATATAAGGAGAGATGTGATGTTACAGATCAATCTTTTGTCATAAAGAAGTCATGTAAGACTACAGTAAAGAGATTTCATATCAGATGAAAGTAAGAACGTGAGGTAAAGTGTATTTTTTTTGAGAAATGAACACGAGCAGGCTTAAATGCAGAGAAAAGCTATAAATTGTAACGGAGATGAATAATTAAAGTAAAGGAAGGAAGTATTGACATAATTTATGTGAGTAAAAGTATAAAGTACTACGAAAGTACTGTTGTGTGGAACGAATATGAAAAGTATAGCAAGGAGTTGTATAATCGATAGTATTGATGTTTGCGGAGGTAGTTGTATCCATGAAAAATATTGCAGTAGTAATATTTAGTAGGGATACTGATTCTCTTACTTTGTTGAAAGTATTTGAGATGGTTTTAGAATTGTTGTCAACGTGCTAAGGAAGATATATATGCGCAGAGTTATTATTGAAGGAGATGTAGTAAAGACTCGTTAATGTTATTCACAGAGGGTGTGAGATAAAAAGATTACAGTGAGAAAATATGGAAATACAGTATGTCAGTAAAGTACGTTGAAAAATGTATTTGTGGAGAATTGGAGGTGTGAGTAGTGAAGTTCGAATGCCACGTACACGTAAAAGGTTGTAAAGCTAATCTGAAAGTCTGGCATCGTAGTTCGGGAATGTTATTACAGTTATTAAAAACCGGATATGTAAATAAGTGAAATAGTAATGAACTTAATTGTTTGAGACACATGTTCACATGGAAGTAAAAATGTATATTCATGATAAAACCAAAAGTGTAGTGTGAGATAAAGTATAGAGGAGTGGAATGAACTTTATACCGATAAAGCAGGAGGAGTAAACCGTGCAGGTTGCGATGATGTACATAATTAACACCTGTAATACTATAATACTTTATTAATTTTTCTACACATAATTAGTAGTTTTGACGCTATAATGCGGTGAGAAATAATGTATTACGCAGGGAGAACGTTTGTGAGATGCTATAGAATTAAAGTGAATTATTCTAGGATTAGACACACGGTGTTTAAGAAAGTGTATTTAATTGTTTTTAAATCTTTCTAAGAAAGATCCTATCGTTATTAATACGAGTTTTGATGCAGGGATACTTATAAAGTCGCATCTATGTCCAGTGGAGACACAAATTTTAATTTGAGTGCTTATTTGATTTTCATTTAAAATTTTAGGGACATATTTGTAGTGTCATAGATCAATAAATTAGCAAGTACTTTTTAGTTTACTTGCCCCGTCTTTTATAAGATCTGTTTTTCATTCAATGCTGAATTACGCTATAACGATACTACTGGTTCGATGCAGAGAGTTTTTTTTCGACATAACTATACCTTATCTACCCCGAGAGCCGAGTTGCTAAGTGTGCTCAATTTTGTTTTTAGGCTGTTGTGTGTGCAACTAGTTAGTAGTATGGTTAGATATGCATTATGTGTGTCAAGGGTTCCCTAGTCATCAGTCCGGTAGGAAATGTTGATTTCTTAGCCGGGTATTGACACTCCTTCGATTCTTTTTCCATCCATGCGGATTCTGGACGTTGACTTTGAGGAATTCGGGCGCAGTACCTTCTCATTTGAACACCCTTCATAATTTGGGACATCGTGGCCATAAGGCGCGTATGCTTACTACATGTGTGGATAACTAATAATACCCTCAGGGGCTTACAACTATTGCAGTGAGTTGAGTGATGTAGGCTGCCAGAAGACAGATAATATTGGCTTTTATCTTAGAGGCTTGGACATCGTTATCACTTAGCCCCGTGTACTTGGGTGAGTACGACATTTTGTCAAGTAATTTATAATTTATGATATTTCTGTAAAGTATTCAGGAACTGTTCAATGGTGACAGAATAAAATAACCTATGTTATTGTAATGGCTAGAGCCTCCGTGGCTTAGGCGGCAGCACGCCGGCCTCTCACCGCTGGGTCCGTGGTTCAAAAACCCTGTCACTCCATGTGAGATCTGTGCTGGACAAAACGGAGGCAGACAGGTTTTTCTCCGGGTACTCCGGTTTTTCCTGTCAAAATTTCATTCCAGCAACACTCACCACTATCCTTTCATTTCATATGTCATTCATTTAATCATTGCCCCAGGGGAGTGCGACAGGCTTCGGCAGCCGGCACAGTTCATATCCTCGCCGCTAGCTAGGGGCTTCATTCATTCCATTCCTGACTCGGTCGGAGACTGGAAGCAGGCTGTGGATTTTCATTTTCATTGTAATGGCTGTACTAGGGAGCGTGAGGGCGCAGTGGCTTAGCTCCTCGTCTTTCACCCGGACGGCCGGGGTACGAATCCCGGTAACAGCGGGTTGGAATTTCCACCTTCGTAGCGTAGCGGTCAGCATGGTTAGCTGCCGCCCCGGAGGTCCTGGGTTCGATTCCCGGCTCTGCCACGAAATTTGAAAAGTGGTATGAGGACTGGAACGGGGTCTACTCAGCCTCGGGTGGCCCAAATGAGTAGGGGGGGGGGGGTTCGATTCCCACCTCAACCATCCTCGAAGTGGTTCTCCGTGGTTTCCCACTTCGTCTTCGGGCAAATGCGGGGATGGTTCCTACTGTAAGGCCACGGCCGCATCCTTCCCACTTCCTTGCCTAACCCTCCCACTCTTCCCATCCCTTCATCAGGCCCCTGTTCACTTTGCAGGTGAGGCCACCTGGGCGACGTGCTAGTCACACACCCCAGTTGTATCCCTGACTCAGAGTCTCAAGCTCCAGGACACTGCCCTCAGTGGCGGTAGAGGTGGGTTCCCTCGCTTAGTCCGTGGGAAAAGCCAACCCTGGAAGGTAAAACGATAGCGGAAAAAGCGAAATCACGTGGCGTCAGGAAGGGCATCCGGCCTTAAAATCTCCGGCCAAATCCAAAATGAGCTTGGCTGGCTCCGGTGACCCCAATTAACTGGGAAAAGCCGAAGGAAGTTTATTGTGTGTTTGTAATTTAGATGAGGATTGGCACGGAGGCGGCCGTGCCTCCACTTAGGAACCATCCCGGCATTTGCCTGAAGTGGAAGTGGGGTGAAACCACAGAAAACCACTTCCAAGATGGCTGAATTGGGAATCGAACCCGGACAGCCAATAATACTAGCCACTACACCACCAGGTCACAATTAATTATCTAAACACTTTGCAAAAATAACCTGTGTTACTGTGGTTTCTGCAGTAGTGGAAAGATAATTAATTAATTAGAGGCGGCTTCAGTGGCGTTGTTGGTAGCATGCTGAGCTTCTATGCCCAAGATAGCGGGTTCAAACCCAGCCGAAGCCGTCGGATATTTTAAGAGCGTTAAAATCCCTCAGTATGGCATCCCTCTAAGGGGAAGTAAAGCCGGCGGTCCCATGTCATAGATTTATGGCATGTTAAAAAACCTTCCACTATTTACACCTGTGTGAAGCTAAATTGCATAGGTTAAGAATGTAAACAACGCTCTTAGGTTCCTACGTTCGTTGCCAAGAGCCGACTGCGGTGGCGTCTAGTACCCAAGTTCTGAACTAGCCCTAGTAGTCGTTGACGGTGGCGTTTGGCGGCAAAAGTATGAACTATTTGAAAAACTCAAAGTTGCAGTCCTAACTTGAATTAAAAAAAACAGATAACACACACTAATGCAGCCATCACAATTAACACCGGTTATCAGACAGATTCTACACACACCCAAAGTACACGGGGCTACATGACCGCGTTGTTGCAGCCCCTAAACTAAGGAGCCAACCAACCATAATTAATTAGAACGAAAAGCCATTATTAACTATGGAAGTTTGAAAACTGAGTTCCATAAAACACAATCCACACCGCTAGATGGAATCACGCTCCGAGTTCTCACAACTTGGTAGCAAAAGAGAAGAAAAAGAAACTCTCATCCCCGTCGAGCTGTCTTTAGCAAGAGTCTAATAACGTGGCCCCCTTAAGTTCATTGTAAGCTCCGTCTCAATCCTTATTGACTGCCTCGCCCATTGGACCCGACACGAGTCTAGACTAGTTTGGAGTCTCGGAGGCAAGTAAATGATTTGAAATTCCTTATCCTTCTTATTCTTCATTTCTTCTTCGTCTTAAGCTTCCTCTTCCTTCAGTGTTCCTGTGTTCCTGCTTCTATTCATCTGTCCTGGTTCTTCCAGTCTTCGCAGTTCTTCCGTCTTGACCCCCAGGGGCTCTCAACTTGTGGGACGTGGGTTGGCGACCACGGGACCCCAGCTGAGTTTGGCATTGCTTCCACTTACTTGTGCCGGGCTCCTCTCTGTTATCTTTCCTGTCGACCTCTCTTGGTCAATTTTTGTTCTCTTCCGACCCCAACGGTATTAGGGTATCCGAGGCCTAGGGAGTCTTTCACTTTCCCGCCTTAATTGGCGCTTGTCTCGTCTTTCCTGATCCCTCATTCTTCAAGGGGTCAGACCTCTTGTTTTCTTTTCATTGTATCTCCTGTCTTCCGCTCATGGCCCTCAAGGAGGCAGGGTGTGTGTAGCCCCTCCACTTCTTGTGCACCCTGGATAGTGCTACACCCTCAGGGGCTTACGGCTGGACGTTGCCAACCCCGAGGGCTTCCTGAGCTGGGTCCGGTTTTATTTCCTTCCATTACCATTGGCAGGGCCCTCTCCTGTTACCTCTCTACCTTTCTTGGCTCTCCTTCCTTCCAAGTCCCTCAATTCTCATTCTTCGAGGGTTGAGGGCATTTCCTTTCCTCCAGTCTTGTATTTACATTCTTGTCCTTTTTGTTTCCCATTGCCTCTTCTAGTTTTTAAGAGAGTAGTTAGTTTTAGTTGTAAGTTTCATTTGTTCATCTTTCATTTTCAACCATTAGGGGCCGATAATCTAGGTGTTAGGCCCCTTAAAACAACAATTATCATCATAATCATCATCTTCCATCTTTAAGCCCTTCCAAATTTTAAATAATGGTCCCAAATATATCCCTATGTAACATCGGAGCTTTCTGAATGTTGGATCTTTCTAGATCTTTACAAACATCGTTGATCCATACCGTAGTTGTGTTCTTGTTCTAGAGACAGTCGAATATCTTTCTGTTTTCGTAAGAAGCATAGACATTAACCATTATATGAAGATGGTATTAAATATTATCTCTCTTGACTGACGGAGATAACCAACAAACAGATTCGAGGTTACTTGTTTTTACCATTTCGAAATTTGATAAGTTGTTCGACCTTCTGTTTAATTCATATATACATCTTAATATGCACCATAGCAACTCAATCGATATATCATCCATGCCTGGTGCTTTGTTCCTGCTTAAGTCTTCCAATGCTCTGTCAAATTCTGATCTCATTATTACATCTCCTTTCGAATCCTCATCAATTTCCTCTTCCATTTCCATTACATGATTCTCAATCGCCTTTCCCTTATACAAACACTCTATGTAAGCTTTCCATCTCTCAACCTTTTCTTCCCTATCTGTTAGAGGCTTTCCATGTGTGTCCTTAATGTTACAGCACTCAGTCTTCTTTTCCCAAAAGTATTCTTAATCCTTCGATAAGCTGTGTCTACTTTTCCTAATGATTTTCAGCAGGTCTATGACCTGAATCAAACGTCTCCCATGTGCAAAATGTATTGAAGTGAATGATATCTCAGGTAGATATGGTACAACCAAGTATTTCACACATCCTATAATTATTATTAATTCTTTTTTGTGACCTTTCATTTATTATATTTAATGACTTATTGTAAGGATATCAATTTTCTTTTTAGGTTTTTCTTACAATAGTTTGTAGGATTTTTCACGCTGACGATGTTATCATTGATATAACGAAACATGTACGTGTTAATTTAATTATTAACTACTTTCTAGTGTTAGACAAGGCGGCTTTTATAATTTGTGATTTCTGTTTTCGTCCATTCTGGAATAAGTGCCTGAGAACTACAACCTTCTCCTCTTCATGGTTTATGAGATATTCTCCACATTTTTGTAGACTTGTGAACGCTATCAATACTGCTGCTTCAACTTGTACTGGACGGGACGGAACGTCCACCTGTCAGCGTCACGTGTGTGTGCGCCGACGCATGTGCAGTACGACGCCGGACTCTATATCTCCTAGATGTCGGCCTAGGTTATCCAAAGTGGCATATTCAAATATCGTAAAATAATAATAATAATAATAATAATAACAATAATAATAATAATAATAATGTTATTGGTTTTACGTCCCTTTTTACTACTCTGGCTTTTTAGACACGCCGGGGTGCCAGCAATTTGCCCTAAAAGGGGTCTTTAACGTGCCAGTAAATCTACTGACACACTCCCTTGCTATTCAAATATGAACCGGTTTTGGTTTTACGACGATTCGTACCGTTTCATTTGAACAACCCTCGTATTTTGGCACCTTAAACTTCGTAGAGAGCACATTGTCAGTAATTTCCTACGTTTCTCCATAATTCAAATTTAGTTTGACATTCGAGATTTGGGCTGTATACCTATCTTGCTCCAGCCCCTTAAACGCTTGAGGTTGCATTGAAGGTGTAATAAGTGATTGAGAGGCGACACAATGTCAGTCAGAGCAAAGCATGTCCAACCTTTATCTTGATCGCCCACTTCAATGTCCACTTGCAAAGCATCTTATATCTGCCGGTAAACGATGAATATCATTACTTACGTCACTAATAATAATAATAATAATAATAATAATAATATCGTATGGCCTCGGGTGCTGGGTGCAAGCTTTGTTATTTGACACCCAGAGGGCAGCTTGCATGTTGAATTTCGTTGTTCCTTGAATCACTATGAAAGTCCAGGAGGTTAGATGTCTAAGCGCCTTGATTTTATAGCGCTTCCTAGTAGAGAAATGAGGGAAGCAGGGAGGACGCAAGAAAGGGAGGAAGCAAGGAAGTGCTCAAGAAAAAGAGGAAGAAAGGAAGCAGGGAAGGACTCAAAAAAGGGAGGAAGCAAGGAAGCAGGGAGGACGCAAAAAAGGGAGGAAACAAAGAAGCAGGGAGGACACAAGAAAGGGAGGAAGCAAGGAAGCAGGGAGGACGCAAGAAAGGGAGGAAACAAGGAAGCAGGGTGGACGCAAGAAAGGGAGGAAGCAAGGAAGCAGGGAGGACGCAAGAAAGGGAGGAAGCAAAGAAGGGCTCAAGAAAAAGAGGAAGCAAGGAAGCAGGGAAGGACTCAAGAAAGGGAGGAAGCAAGGAAGCAGGGAGGACGCAAGAATGGGAGGAAGCAAGGAAGCAGGGAGGACGCAAGAAAGGGAGGAAGCAAGGAAGCAGGGAGGACGCAAGAAAGGGAGGAAGCAAGGAAGTGCTCAAGAAAAAGAGGAAGAAAGGAAGCAGGGAAGGACTCAAAAAAGGGAGGAAGCAAGGAAGCAGGGAGGACGCAAGAAAGGGAGGAAACAAGGAAGCAGGGTGGACGCAAGAAAGGGAGGAAGCAAGGAAGCAGGGAGGACGCAAGAAAGGGAGGAAGCAAGGAAGGGCTCAAGAAAAAGAGGAAGCAAGGAAGCAGGGAAGGACTCAAGAAAGGGAGGAAACAAGGAAGCAGGGAGGACGCAAGAATGGGAGGAAGCAAGGAAGCAGGGAGGACGCAAGAAAGGGAGGAAGCAAGGAAGCAGGGAGGACCCAAGAAAGGGAGGAAGTAAAGAAGGGCTCAAGAAAAAGAGGAAGCAAGGAAGCAGAGACGGACTCAAGAAAGGGAGGAAGCAAGGAAGCAGGGAAAAACGCAAGAAAGGGAGGAAACAAGGAAGCAGGGAGGGCGCAAGAAAGGGAGGAAGCAAGGAAGCAGGGAGGACGCAAGAAAGGGAGGAAGCAAGGAAGGGCTCAAGAGAGGGAGGAAGCAAAGAAGCAGGGAAGGACTCAAGAAAGGGAGGAAGCAGGGATCCTGCACCACCACCACCCCAAGAGCGCACACGTTTCCTCCAACAAACACGATTACAGCAGCCTTTTGATGTCTCACTCATTTGATTAGGACAAGTTGAATACAGGCTAATGCACTTAGCATCTCGCTGTGGTCACCGGTGAGGCTTGGTGCACTACACTCCACATCATAGAATATGATTATTAACAAGCAACATTCACAGTAAGTGCCCCATTTTTAGAACAGTAGTTTACAAGAAGTGGGAATTACAGGCAACGATATTTCGGAACTTGCCACCCTTAAACAAAATCTAACAGCACACCGATGTTTCCAAGAAAAGCCAAAGCTTCCAACTGGCAACAAGTGGACTGCAGAAAGGAAACAACAGCATCGAGAACTAATGCGAAAATACTGGGAGGATGTTAAAGCTCGATGCAGCAAAAAGCAGTTGAAATGACGTGGTCCTTAGATGGCCGAATCGAAAGAATAATAATAATAATAAGAAGAAGAAGAAGAAGAAGAAGAAGAAGAAGAAAAAGAAGAAGAATAATGATGATGATGATGATGATGATGATGATGATAATAATAATGCATTTTACGTTTCTTTTAAGTAATGCGCTTGTTAGATGCGCCGGGTTGCGGAATTTTGACGTGCACGACACCAACTGACTGCGCCAAGATTCGATCCTGCACCCTTGGGAACAGCAGGCAGGAACGTTACCGTTGCACACGCAGCCAGACGAGGAAGGAAGAAAGGACGCTTGTAGCTTTACGTGAACGTTTAACTCGCGATCATCAGTCATGGAGTCCCCATATTATGTGGAATGCGAACCAAAGGCCTGGGATCATCATCGTCATCATTTAACCGTCTCCAGTTTCCCGGGTGCTGTGTAAGAGCGCTCCCCATTTCAGTCCATGCAAGTACAATTCTTCTTCAACTTTACACAATTCCACTCCTCTATCTTCCAGATCATCTTTTATTTGGGAGATCCATCGTGTCCTTGGTATTCCCTTAAGGCGCTTTCCTTTTATGTCCTTATGAAACCATTTCCATGCTACTCTCTGTAGATCCATCCTCTTCATATCAACCTTGATGTTGCTATAGTTTCCTTAAGTGGTTTCACTTGTATGTCTTCACGGATCTTTTCATTTCTGATCTTATCCCGTCTCGTTTTCTGAAGCATTTTCCTCAGAAATTTCATTTCCCCAGCTTGAAGTCTGCTGTTATCCCTTCTATTAATGGTGCACGTTTCCATGCCATATACTGTTGTTGGTACAAAGTAGGCCTTATACAATGTTTTTTTTTTAATGTTCGACCCTGGCGAAATCTAAATATTATATGTCAGAAAACTGTACTATAATGAGGCTCATTATAGTACAAGTATTCATTATGACACAGTTTCTCCCACCAATCAGAGCTCAAGAAACAGTTGTGTGACCAATTAGGTAAGGATAGCATCGCACCTGTGCTCACTTCCATGGCTCCCTATTTTAAATTTCACTGCGTGGCGAGTGTCATAGTGAGGTATTCCAGGAGGCCATGGTCAAATACGAGGTATTCTCTGCGTCCCATGCGCTCTGTTCCGTACATAAAACTGGTGAAATCTCGACAGATATTTATGAATATTTATGTTCGAACATACAGCCTCCGTGGCTTAGGCGGCAGCACGCCGGCCTCTCACCGCTGGGTCCGTGGTTCAAATCCCGGTCACTCCATGTGAGATCTGTGCTGGACAAAACGGAGGCAGACAGGTTTTTCTCCGGGTACTCCGGTTTTCCCTGTCAAAATTTCATTGCAGCAACACTCTCCACTATCATTTCATTTCATCTGTCATTCATTTAATCATTGCCCCAGAGGAGTGCGTCAGGCCTCGGCAGCCGGCACAGTTCATATCCTCGCCGCTAGATGGGGGCTTCATTCATTCCATTCCTGACCCGGTCGGAGACTGGAAAAAGGCTGTGGATTTTTCATGTTCGAACATAAAATAGTTATAATTGTCGTCGAACATAAACAGTCGTATGCAACTCGCCTATAATGGTAATTAAGACACGAGTATGTTTATAAAACGAGCCATTATAGGCTCGTTGCATAATGTACTATTATATTACAGGAATTTGACTGTCCCAAAGGCGTGGGATATCACTTGGAACACATGGTTGACGACCGAATGACGGGTTTGGAGGTTGATATCAAGCAAAACCTCTCTGGAGTGCCTGACACTGTCGCACATATCGATAAATCTCGCTAGGCGGTGGAGGAATGCCGCAGCGTCTCTTGTGATCGACAGAGCGAAGAGCAAAGTTTGGGAAGACAAAGGAGTGTTGAGGTCGAGCCTGAGGCACATCGTCTTGCCTTTTGGAGACACACATACAGCGCTGGAAGATGTGGGAAACAGTCCGTGGTTTAGCGAGAAGAGTGGCAGCACTATAACTCTGTGTTTTTCACTGCAAGCACTTTTTAGGAGGCCGTTCTCTGTAATCACCATGGCAACAGCACTGTCGTATTAATAACGTGCTCCTTATCCTTCTAGAGCCATTCTCTATTGGTCAAAGATCGCGGGTTCAAATCCGGCCGAAGTCGTCGGATGTTTTAAGAGCGTCAAAAATCCCTCAGTATGCCTTCCTTCGGAGGTGAAGTAAAGCCGGCGGTCCCATGTCATAGATTTATGGCATGTTAAAGAACCTTCCACTAATTACACCTGTGTGAAGCTAAATTGCCGACTGCAGTGGCACCTGGTAGCTAAGTTCTAAACTAGTAGTCGTTGACGGTGGCGTTTGGCGGCAAAAGTAGGAACTATTTGAAAAGTTCAAAAGTCCGCAGTCCTTACTTGAATTAAAAAACAGATAGCACACACTAATACAGTCATCACAATTAACACCGGATATCAGACAGATTCTACACACACCCAAAGTACACGGGCTACATGACCGAGTTGTCGCAACCCCCAAACTTAAGAACCAACCAACCAACCTTATCCTTCTAGAGCCATTCTCGATTGGTCAGCTTATGAGGTTGGTTGTTTGGTTCCTCAGTTTAGGGGCTGCAACAACGCGGTCATGTAGCCCCGTGCACTTTGGGGGTGTGTCTGTAGAGTCTGTCTGATATCCGGTGTTAATTGTGATGGCTGTATTAGCGTGTGTATTTGTAAATTGGGGGTGTGATTTGAAAGGAGGTGGCCGCGGCCTTAATTTAGGAACCATCCCGGCATTTTCCTGGAGTAGAAGTGTGAAAACCATGGAAAACCACTTTCAAGATGGCTGAGATGGGAATCGAACCCGCCTGCCCCGTTCCAGCCCTTAGTCAAGAATGAAATTCGACTGGCTGCGTGGCTCAGTGGTGACGTTCTTGCCTGCTGTTCCCAAGGTTGTTAGATCGAATCCTGATGCAGTCACGTTGGCATTTCAAGGTCCGCTAATGCTAGGGAGTCATGTCGATAGATTTACTGGAATGTTAAGCCACAGTAGTTTAAAGGGACATAAAACTAATATCATTAGGCCTGTCTGAAAACCTTCATTATTGTTATTATTATTACAATTAAATACCGGGTGAGTTAGCCGTGGTCGTTACGGCATGACTGATGGCAGTCGCTCACATCCGGGAGGCGAGGAGGTTCGAATCCCCCCACCGGTGACCTTGAAGATGGTCTTCTGTGGTTTCCCATCTTCCTTCCAGGCAAATGCCGGGGTTGGTCCCTAACTATAGGCCACAGCCGCTACCTTCCAATTACTAGTCCTTACATTCCCACTCTCCTCCCCAAAGGTACTTGTAGCTCACCCATTGGGTGTCCGTCTCGAAGCAGCTACAAAAAAACTGGCGAGCCGAACATGTCCTTGGACACTCCCGGCACTAAAAGCCATACGCTAAAAAAATCCTTATGTCCTGAAGATTAAAACCTTAAGTCAATATTAACGTGTACTTTTTATTGTACCGGTTTCGGCCTCATTGCGGCCATCCTCAGTGCAAATAGAAAAGCAAGATTTACAGTACATGAAAGATTTTACCATAAAAAGAAGGTTGTCCTCAAAAATATGTCTAATAAATTAATCGTCTAAAAGTTAAAAAACTAAAAAACACATACACTAAAATTAAGAAAAAACAGATCTGTTACAAACATATTTTAATTCGAAAGAAATAAATGAAACCAGCTTCAAGAAGGACACAGTAATGTGGATGCTATGTAGACAAATATTTCCTTCTTGAAGCTGGTTTCATATCAAGATTTATTTCTTTCGAATTAACATATTTTTGTAACAGATCTGTTTTCTTTAAATTTTAGTGTATGTGTTTTTAGTTTTTTGACTTTTAGACGATTAATTTATTAGACATATTTTTGAGGACAACCTTCTATTCATGTCATATTGTTAAATTCCTTGGCAAGAGCCGGGAAATGAACCCGGATCTCTGGGGTGACAGCCAAGAATGCTAGAAGAGATAGGTTGGTAGGGTACTTACTAAGGCACCCAGCAATAATTTTAGTTATGGAAGGAAAGGTCTAAGTGGGGCAAGGTTAGGTTTTCCTCGGATGTAAGATTTAGTAGCTATGCAGAGATGAAAGGTTTAACTCCGTACAGGGAGGCATGCAGGGCTGCATCCAACCAATATAAAAAACTGAACATTCAAACACAACAAATACAGAGCATCCTTTCGGAAAATAGGACAACATTTGTTCGGTACATGCAATGCTGTTGGTCAGACAGGGTGCACTCAGCAAAATTAAGGTGTTGATGCTAAACTTGAAAAATTAAGGGAATTGGTTAAAAAAAACACCATAGAAACTAATTCACTACTTATTCAGTTCTTAAACGCTGGGTCCGTGGTTAAAACTCTGGTCACTCCACGTGAGATTTGTGCTGGACAAAGTCGAGGCAGACTGGTTTATCTCCGGGTACTCCGGTTTTCCCTGTCAAAAATTTCATTCCAGCAACACTATAATTTCAATTCATCTGTCATTCATTTAATCATTGCCCCAGGGGGTGCGACAGGCTTCGGCAGCCGGCACAGTTCATATCCTCGCCGCTAGATGGGGGCTTCATTCATTCCAGTCTCTGAACCTGTCTGTCGACTGGAAGCAGACTGTGGACTTTCATTTCAGTTCTTAAAATTTCATCTGGCGTGGGTTGTCTAAATCATCTAAAACTTAAAATATCACGTTCAAAGAAATTTAAATTTAGTAACATTTTAAGAGTTTTTGGTTGATACTAGTGATACTATGACTAAATCCGCAAAATGTTGTCTAATAAAATGTTTCACTACCGCATCACCGAAATAGTCCTACATGAGATTTTAAAAATACTTCCCAAACAAATAACACAGGTTTTCACGATTTTACCACCAGGTGGTTGCATTTGTCGTTTCGAAATGCATAGCCGTGAGAAATTAAATAGTTGATGGTTGGTTGGTTCCTCAGTTTAGGGGCTGCGTCAACGCGGTCATGTAGCCCCGTATGTGTGTAGAATCTGTCTGATAACCGGTGTTAATTGTGATGGCTGTATTAATGCTTGTTATCTGTTTTAATTCAAATAAGGACTGCGGACTATAATTTCAATCAGTTCCTACTTTTGCTACCAAATGGTACCGTCCACGACATCTAGCTTGCGGACTTGGCTACTAGATGGCGTCGCAGTCAGAACCTGGCGGTGAACTTTGTGACCAATAGAGCGTTATTAATTCTAACCTACACATTTTGGCTTCACACAGGTGTAGTTAGTAGAAGGTTCCTTTTCATGCCATAAATCTATGACATGGGCCCGCTGGCTTTACTTCCCATCTGAAGGAAGGCATACTGAGGGATTTTTAACGCTCTTAAAACATCCGATGACTTCGGCCGGGTTTGAGCCCACGACCTTGGCCATTGAAGCTCAGCATTCTACCAACTACGCTACCGAACCCACCTTTAAATAGTTGATTAAACACAACTGGTGAGGTACAGTCGACTCTTGCGCTGGGGCATATCTTCAGAAGACTGTGTGTTGTAAGCAACATGTGCCATGTGGAAAACTACTGTACACAGCTTATGATGATTGTCGCCGTGAGGTAGCACGGTTAGGCAACTTATCGACCCTGTATGTAAAGCTGGTTGCGTGCTCCACCCTGCCCTAGTCCAGGTGTCGGCACTAGACGCACCAAGAAGAGCAGTTTACACTGAAAGGGTGGAGGGGGAAGCATTATCTTGTTGGAAGACATTCTTTACTGTTGCCTTAGTAACCAAAATTTAATATTTTTCAGTCGGTCAACATGATTCAACCCAATTGTAATGGGTTATTCCCTAATCCTGAAAAAAGAACCAAGTAGTTCCGTGAAGAACTAAATATCCTATTTCTATATATCCTACTAATATCAATTGCCTCTATCAACATACAAATTGTCAGTTTGATTGCTGTAATATATTCGTAGATATTGAGAACCGTCTAAATATTTTGCATGGTCATCATGTTGAATTTTTATATTATAGGCCTTAGATTTATGTACTATTACATGAAGATTATTGTGTAGGTGTTTTATTCAAACTTCAATCGCATGATTAGGACACAAGAAATAAAAGCGGGATTTTAAAATTTCGCTCAGCCGCCATCTTGTGGTTATGAAAATAATTTAAATGAATTAGATGCCAGTCGATTAAAATTTGTATAAGCATATACCGTATCAAGTTTCACTACGCTCGGATGGTTAAAACGCAAGAAACGTCCATTTGAATATTAAAATTTCGCGTCACCGCCATGTTGGATTTGTGCTCGCCAGGTTATTGAACGTCCCTTAGATGAACTTATGCTTATAGCCTCTATACACTTAAAAAACTTCAGTTTGATTGATGTAGTAGATTAA
This sequence comes from Meconema thalassinum, assembly GCA_946902985.2. Taxonomy (NCBI): domain Eukaryota; kingdom Metazoa; phylum Arthropoda; class Insecta; order Orthoptera; family Tettigoniidae; genus Meconema; species Meconema thalassinum. The sequence continues at coordinate 225,700,481 of OX336395.1, read as the reverse complement.
TAGATATTGAGAACCGTCTAAATATTCGGATGGTCGCCATGTTGGATTTTAATATATGTAGGCCATAGAGTTATGTACTATTAGATGATGATTATTGTGTACGTTCATTATGCAAATGTTGATTTCGATCTCATGATTAGAACAAAAGAAATAAAAACTTAATTTTCGAAATTCGCACAGCCACCATCTTGAGGTTACGTAAACAATTGAGCTAAATTATATACCAGTGCATTACAATGTGTGTAACCATTTGCTGTACGAAGTTTCATTGCGTTTGGATCATTAAATAGCGAGAAAAGTCTATTTAAACTTTCAAATTCGCTTGGCCGCCATGTTCGTTTTGTAGTTAACCGGTTTTTGAAAGTCTCATAGATAAACTTTTAGTAGTGCCCTTTATCTCCGTACAAAATTTCAGGGTGATACCGCTAATAGTTTCAGAGATATAGAATGCCGGTGAAATATTTCGCATAGCCGCCACCTCGAGGTTATGTAAATAATTGAACGAATTTAGATGTCAGTGCATCACAATGTGTATAAACATATACTTTACTAAGTTTCATTGCGTTTGGTTGGTTAAATCGCGAGAAACGTCTACTTAAAAGTCGCAACTTCGCTTGGCCGCCATGTTGGTTTTGTAATTACCCGTTTTTCAAAAGTCGCATAGGTGAACTTCTAGTAGTTCCCTTTATCACCGTACAAAATTCCAGGGTGATGTCGGTAATAGTTTCGAAGATATTGAATGTTGGTGAAATATTTCGCACAGCCGCCATGTTGGATTGTTGAGACGTAATAAAATTTGAAGGGCACGATCGGGGTCGCCCGGAATATTGCTATAAACTTACCGAGTTTCATGTAAATCGCTCCAGCTGTTTAGAAGTTATTAGGGGGGACACAAAAATCCTCACTCACTCACACACACACGCACACACTGACAGACACACGGACAAAAGGTGATCTCATAAGCCTATAGGCTTAAAATACATGAGCTTAATAATAAATACACTTGGATGACAAGTTTTGATCGTCAAGCAATCACTTGGGGCCGTTTTTACCAACTCTTTACTAACGATTAGTTAGTTAATTCCTATTTAACTTAAGTACGAGAGTTAATGCGTGATTATTGTCGATGCATTTCACAAGGCCATTCTCGTATCTAATTACTTAAATTGGCTTTACGGCTCTCGCATGCGTAGACTTAGATTCATCCTGGAGAAACATGGCGGACAGATCAAGAAGCGTCTAGCACTGATCGTTGTTTGCGATGTTTCCTGGAGATTATCTGGAACATAATTTTAAAGGAAGCGTTACCTAAACAGCCCGGTCTATTGAGAATGTCCCGGAACCTTTATACTGCCATTGATGCCGGCCTCTCCTCTTTCACTGTCCTATCTGCCTTTCATGGCTCTCCTTCCTTCCAGGGCCCTTAGTCCGCATTCTTCGAGGGTTGAGGGCGTTTGTTTTCCTCCTGTCCTTTATTTTCCTTATTCTCCTTTTGTTTTCCATTTCTTCTTCTAGTATGTAAGTTAGTGGTTGGTTTTAGTTATAGTTTACTTTTCATTCTCATTTTCACGATTACCCAAACCATTAGGGGCCGATAACCTAGATGTTATGCCCCTTAAAACAACAATTATCATCATATTTAAATTAATGTTGTGCAGGAGAGAGACCAAGGGGTCGGATGGGGTAAACACTTTCCCCATTGAGTCTGATAGATCCTTATAAATACACCTGTTATCCCTTTCTTTCTCCCTTAATGCTTTCTAATCTCTTTGTCTCTGTGTACATTTGAATGATTGGACTCCTTGTTTGTTGCAGTGGTATCAGAGAGCTGGCCCGACCAGTGTGTAAGACTACGAGTGCTCGTCAAGTCAGACAACTGTGGCGAGGACCAGGACTGCTCCGCTAAAGGAGTCTGCTTCTCCAACATCTCCATGGTGAGTTTGTTGCCATGGAACTTTATGTTTAAGGGGCAGAATAGTACAGTAGTAAATATTTGTCTTTATATACATTTAATTATTTTCGCCTAATTATAATTAAATTAATTTTAATTTTTGTTTTCTTTAAAATTTTTATGCTCATAATTACTTTTATAATTTTACAATTAAGATGGTAAAATTATTAGAAATTTCATTTTTATAAGCTTATTTATTTTCAAAATATAGAGGCTTATTAAGCATTATTAAACAATTAAAAATGTGAGCAATTAAAATCTCAATCCACGCCTCAATGTCAAATACACACACACCCAAGTAGACGAGGCTGAAATGTCCACTAACTTATGTCCAAGTCCGGAAATGATGAAACAAAGCGAAACAGAAGGAAACCTAGATGTAAAGCATATCTTTAACTAAAATAGAAAAGTGTAAAGGGGAAAAAAGAAAAAACAAGAAATAAATAAAAAACGAAAATAAGAAATAAGCAAAAAGAAACTGAAAATGTGAAAAACGAAAACGTAAAAACAAAGAAAAAGGAAAAACCGGAAAAATTAAAAAAAAATATAAATAAAAAGGAAGAAACAAAACATAATAATAAATGAAAAAGTAAATACAATATTAGAAGGCAAGAAAAGAAAACAAGGAAAGAAAAAAGCAATAAAGTAAAAAAGTAATGACGGGAAAAATAAGTAAACAATAAAGGGAAAAAAGACTAAGGGTGGACAGCACCCATTCACCATCAGAATAAAGAAAATCTGAAAAAGAAAAAGAGGAACCAGAAAAAGTGAAAAAGGAAAAAAAAAAGAAAAGGGGAAAAGTTAAAAAAGAAAGGTACGAAAAAAAAATGTCCAAAAGGAAAACAGAACAATACAATCTAACAAAGAAAAAATGAAAAGGGAGAATAAAGTAAGAGAAAAAATTATCAAAAGGAAAACAAAAGAAACTCTACGAAAGAAAATATGAAAGGGGGCAAAAGAAGAAAAAAAAAAGAAAAATTGAAAAAGTGAAAAAGGAAAAAAAAGAAAAATGGAAAAATTTAACAATAAAAATGAAAGTAACTGAAAATGAAAAAGTCTAAAGGAATAAAAGAAAAAGGAGAAAAGATCAAAAAATAAATTAAAAAAAAACAAAAGGAAAATAAGAAATAAGGGCCAAGAAAATAAAAAAGAGAAATAAAGAGAAAATTGTAAAAAGTAAAAACAAAAAAATAAATAAAGAAGAAAAAATTTTAAAAATGAACCAGATGGAATAAAAGAAAATAATAAATGAAAAAAGTGTATAACAATATTAAGGAAAAAGGCAGGAAAAGAAAACAAGAAAGGGAAAAAAGAAAAAAGCTTAAAAATAAAAAAGAAGAATAAAGGGAAGAAATAAATAAACAATAAAGGGAAGAAAAACTGATGGAGGGGCAGATGATCTCGCTGTTCCACCCCTTAAAACAACAATAACTAACTAGCAAAATGGTAGAGGATCCACAGAGGATCAGATGGAGAACACCAAAGGCGCTCTTTGAATGTTTGCAACAGAGAAGAATAGTCATCAAGGTGATTTCTCCAAGTAGCCATCTAGCAGCCAAACGGGAGCTCTTTTGGGAGCCAACCTTGGCCGTCTCTGTCATTGCCCTTCCTGGCCCCAAACAGTTAATAACGCGAACCACGACAATGCGAGACCACATGTGGCAACCGGAACCGTCTACAAGCTCCGGTGACTTCAGCTGGAGGGTCTGGACCACCCACCATACAGTCCAGACCTCGCCCCTAGTGATCTCCACGTTTTTTGGTCCGCTTAAGGAGTTCCTGGCAGGACAGCGATTCACGTGCAACGATGACGCCATGGCAGCAGTCGGAAGATGTTCCACAGTCAACCAGCTGAATCTTACCACAGAGGCATCTCAAATTTAATGCTGCGATGGGACAAATGTAATTACCTGTATGTATTTTTGGCTTCAACATAGGTTGGTTGGTTCTTCAGTTTAGGGGCTGCGACAACACAGTCATGTAGCCCTGTGTACTTTGGGTGTGTGTAGAATCTGCCTGATAACCGGTGTTAATAGTGATGACTGTATTAGTGTGTGTTATCTGTAATTCAGGTAAGGACTACAGACGATAATTTCAAATAGTTCCAACTTTTGCTACCAAACGCTACCGTCAACGACCTACTAGTTCTGAACTTTTTCACTAGATATCACCGCAGTCGGCTCCTGGTGACGAACGTTTGGACCTAAGAGCTTTAGTCAAATCTAACCTATAATTTAGCTTCACAAAATCTATGACATGTGACCGCCGGCTTTACTTCCCCTCCGAAGGAAGACATACTGAGAAATTTTAAACGCTCTTAAAATGCTGACGAATTGGGCCGGGTTTTAACCAGCGACCTTGGGCATAGAACTAAAAAAAATAAAAAATAGGGCAAAGACTTTTCTATCCGTCCTCATACATGGAGATGAGAGTTGGTAGGCTCCCCAGAGTGGAGAGATAGCCCAGCACCGTGGCCACCTGAGATGACGAAGCAATTAATCCCGAACAGAGAACAGGTCACGGCCAGTGCAACGGAACGTGGGTCGATTCCTGGGCTGGCAAGACAGACGGCTCCACCACACTGTCTGACTCAAGAGGTCGCTATCGCATCTTCCAAGATACGAGGGACGAATCTAAAGCAATCTTCACTCCATTGGCTGTGATCAGGGGTTGAAATCAAAACCGCCTCGTACTTAATGGAGGAGGGGCAAGGGTATTTAAATGGATGACTTGCAATCATCATCATCAGATCTTGTTCACTGTTCGGCGGATATGTACAGATAGCGGACCACCCATCCAGCTCTACTGTTAGGCGGGCTGGACGCGAATCAGTTCTGGCAGGGGCTATCGATTTGGTAATTTGTTTAAACGCACTTTATAAATAAATATATTCCCGTTGACTTTTCAAGAAATGCAACATTTTCACTGTACTATTGAGACTGTTTGTAAAACAGTATTTTGGTACAAACCACACTTTCTAACTCCCTCTGGTTTAGGAGCTTGAGTTTTGTGAATCATACACCTTAGCGTTTTACACAGGGTGTCACAAAAATATACGGCACAAAATGCAGGACACATTCCGCACACTTAGGGAAACACACAAGATGATAAATGAGTTGGAGACAATGAGGTATAGTATGGAAACAAAGCATTCTCGGACCCATGTTCATATAACATAATTTCTTTGTCTTTTGTGACACCCTGTTTTGCGATGACTGAACAGAGCGCATGCGTGGGCCAAGGCACTCCGAATGCAGAGACCATTCACTTTGCTTGCCAACACAGAACATCTATTGTTTACAGCGGATTTTGAGCGCGAAGGTATCCTTACCTAATTGGTCACACAACTGTTTCTTGAGCTCTGATTGGTGGGAGAAACTGTTTCATAATGAAAAATAGTGTTATAATGAGCCTCATTATGATACAGTTTTCTGATACATAATGTTTATATTTCCACATCGTCGAACACAAATGAGTAGCATGTTGCTTATAACTTGTGACTCTATCATTTCCCGGCAATGGTCCCTTATGTCACATTGATCAATTTTCCTTCCTGCATCACCCCTGAAAGTTTGTAACATCATCACGGATACGTAGTTGGTAGCATGCTGAGCTTCTATGCCGAACACTTCGACCGGGTTTGAATCTGCGACCTTGTGCATAGAAACTCAGCATGCTACCAACTACGCTACCGAAGCCGCCGGTCTATTGAGTGATCGCCGAGTTTCCCAGTTAGTGTCTGTGGACCGCCATAGCAGCGAGCATTGTTGTTGTTGTTGTTGTTTGCAGGAAGGTTTTCCTTGATTTGAGCAGTCTTCTTGGAGGTCGGTGACCAAAGTACGGTCCTCTACTGACTGTTTGCACTGTGACGTCACGGCGTACTCCAGGAGGGGCTATCCCTGCCAGGGAATGTAGTTTGTAGGGTTCAAGCAGCCAGTATAATAATAATCATGATAATAATAATAATAATAATAATAATAATAATATCGTATGCCCAGAAGGAACTTGCTTGTCGAATTTTATCGCTCCTTGAAGCGCTATGAAAGTCAAGGAGTTAAGCGCTTTCTAGTAGAGAAATGAGAAACTTTGTGTTGGCGCAAAATCCAGACATTAATTTTGCCATTATGGACACGGCCTACTGAATTCAAATGGGTTCTTTAACTTGCCACATCGTATGACATGCGTATCGTGATTTTTGTCGCCTTTTAAAAAAATCACTTACCACGGCCAGGAGCGAACCTCCAAGCTTGGGGTTAGTAATCCGACACGATAATCACTCACCTACCGTGGCAAGCTAGCAGCCAGTAATTATTCTGCATGACTCATTGAGTGCAATATCCACCTGTTCTGCTTGAGCTGAGTGATACCATACAGGGCTAGCGTGCTCGGCAGCGGAATAACACAGTGTTTCAGCGTTTCCTCTCTGTGTTATTTCTCGTAAAATATCACGATGTAAAATAATAATAATAATTTCTAACATAATGGTTCATGTGGGAGAAAAGAGAGAGGAGGAAGATGGACAGCAGAGGGAAAGGCGCAACACTCTGAAAGAATGAAGGAAGTGTGGAGGAAGAGAAAGGAAGTACTATGAGGAAATGAAATGATATTTGCGTGGTCCTTAGTTTTGGCCGGTTCACATAATGTAATGTAATGTAATAATAATATGCAAAAAAACGAAGGTGAATCAAAACGTTACTTGCGCTGTGTGTCGCAAACGTGGGCACAGCGGAGAAAGGGACAGACACTGCCGTCACATCTGTGCTGCCTCGTCTTGTATGGTGTGAATAGCGGCCAAATGCAATGGCGCGTCGACTGGACGTTCACTCCAAATATGAGGTCCGTGCGACAATCCGATTCTTATGGGCCAAAAGGAACAATTGCACGGACATCGTGAAATTAGTGCTGTGTATGGGGAGCGGTAAGGCTATGGCGACAGTGTTCTTTGACATGGAGGGTTTGCTGCACGTGGAATTCATGCCGAAATGAACGACGATCAACGCGGCGTCACACAGTCCTTTTGCACGATCTGGGCGCTCAAAATGTAAAAAATAAATGTCTTGTATTTTCATGTTAGTATAAGCAATGTCAGAGGACCTCAGAACTGTACTTATATGTCTTATTTGTTCACCCCCTGGATTGTGAAATACCGCTGAAGTAGGACGTTGCTTATCGCTTCCACAGCTGGAAGCAAAGCTGATTATTTGTGTTTGAATCTTGTGCTTGTAAATACTTGTTAGTTCACCTATCTTCATCGTTTGCCAGTGGATATGACAGACTAAGATATGATCTTTCTTTATGAAATTTGCACATTCTTATAAAAATCGCTGTGTTTATGTGATAAACGTTTGAAAATAGTGAATTTTTGTTGTAAAATTATTATTCTTTTATGGGTTTTCAGACCAGGAAATTCACAATTGTCAACCATTGGTGAATTTCTTTCCATTAGCTTATAGCCTACACCCTATTATGTTTTCTGTGTAAAAATTATTTGCAACATTTTGCAACTTTGGCTTTTGCTCTCCTTTTAGTGTTGTCGGGAGGATATTCACGGAACGATCTTTCCGATGCTTGGCGCCATGCAGGTGGAAAAGCGAAAGGATTTGAACCTGTCTAATAGAAAACAGCGATCTGAAATCCCTTGGACAGTCCGTTAAAATAATATTAGAAAATAATCTTATTCACTTTTCCGGGCAGTTAAGAAAAACGTGGGTTGCCAATCGCAGGATCTTAAGAAAGTTTGTCACGAAATAAGAATAGCCTGGAAGGGAACATGGAGAGGGAATACAGGTGATGTGGGTCGTCCTTCTCAATCATTCGTGGAGTGGCGTGAATTTTCGAAGCGAAGGAAATTGCGACCTTTAATACAAAAACTCAGCAGGGAGGAACTAGCGTTAGCCGGTCAAGTAAGTATACGCTTTGAAGGAAGGAGAGACACCACGGAACTTATTGATAAAAATGCAGAATTTTCTGCCAGTTTAGCGGCGTTAAGGAAAATCCAAATCCAGTTGAAAAATATTATTATTTTTATTATTATTATTAGGCTAATAAGAAAAGTTTAACCTCAATTCTTGTTGTTGTTGTTGCTTATTTTAGGGGCTGCGACATCATGGTCGTATAGTCCCATGTATTTTGGGTGTGTCTGTGTAATTTGTGTGATAACCTGTGTTATTGTGATGCCTGTACTACTATTTGTTCATTTGAGATAGGATTGGGAAGACGGCGGCCGTGGCCCTAAGTTAGGAACCATCTCAGCATTTTCCTGGAATAGAAGTGGGGGAATCCACGGAAAACCACTTCCAGGATGGTTGGGGTGGGAATCGAACCCTCCTCTTCTCAGTTTTGCCTCAGGAAGCTTAGTTTACCCCGTAACAGCCATCACACCAGAAGTAATTACTGTACATTACAACGAATACAATATTACAATTACTGCCGATATCTAGCGATTCTTATTCACACTGGCTTCTATTCTGGAACCTCTTTAAGGTGGTGGTTGTTGTTTTTGTTGTTGTTGTTGATTCTTTAGAGTCATTGCGACATAGTGGGCATGTAGTCCCGTGTATTGGGTGTGTGTATTTGAGGTAGGATTTGGGTAGAAAGCGGTGGTGGCCTTAAGTTAGGTACCATCCCAGCATTTGTGAGGAAACCACGAAAAACCACTTCCAGGATGACTGAGGTAGGAATTGAACCCGAGCCTGAGTGGACCCCGTTTCAGTCCTGAGACCAGAATTCATATTTCTTGGCAGAGGCGGGAATCAAACCCGGGCATCGGCGGTTACAGCTAAGAATGCTAGCCACTAGGCTACACAACACGGAGAATCCCTCGTAAAGGGACAGAGTTTATTAGTTCCAATTTACCACACAAGCAGCGGCATCGGTGGCGTAGTCAGTAACATGCTGAACTGCTGTGCCCAAGATCGCGGGTTCAAACGTGGCCGAAGTCGTCGGTTTTTTAAGTGCGTTAAAATCCCTCAGTATGTCTTTCTTCGGAGGGAAAGTAAAGCCGGCGGTCCCATGTTATAGATTTGTGGTATGTAAAAGATCCTTCCACTAACTAAACTTGTGTGAAGCTAAATTTCTAGGTTAGATTTTCTTGAAACTGTCTATCAAAGTTCCAACGTTCACCACTAGGTATCAGTGACATCTGATAGTGAAAGTTGGAACTACATGAAATTGAACGGAACTTCTAGCTCACCCTATGGGTGTCCACTTGAAGCAGCTACAGACTCTGGCGAACATGTCCTCGGACACTCCCGGCACTAAGAGCCATACGATAAATAAATAAATAAATAAATAAATAAATAAATAAATAAATAATAACCACACAAGCATCAATGCACTTTGATTCTGTTCCTTGCGTCAAACAAATTCAGGAAGTATTATCATATATATTATTTCAGTAGTAGAGATCTCTCCTGCGGCGCTCACAAGCGACCAATCGTGACAAATGAGCATTCAAATAGACATCAGCAGTGACGAACTGCACTCTAATTTCATAAATATCTATAATTTCTTTAAAGCATGACTTTTTAAACAATGTACGAAGTGTGCGATTTGCAGATACTGTCGCTGTAGGAAAATACGCTCCATAATTGAATCGTTTATTTCAGAAAGGGGTCAAGTGACAAAATATGAGGAAATGACCTATTTATGGGAACATGTTCTGAAGGAGTAGACGTATATTGTAGTGCAGAAAGGGGTCAAGTTCCGGCCTGTTATTACAGTAAGGCAATATGTTCAAAATTGCGTTTAGTGCAGAAAAGGTTCAAGTAACGCTGCTTGACTCGTTTCTGTTTTAATATTTCAGCCCGTACTTCTTGTACCCTACGTCTAGTTTTGGCCTAGGACCAACAAACAGCTTCTGTTTCAGGTTCCTATCATTGTGAAGAAGATAAAAAACATAACTAAATTCAAACCTTACCTTGTTGGGTATGATGAGTTCTACAACGATATATTGCAATGGCCTACAACGGATGCAGAATGTGCTGTGGAATTAGAAGGCGAATAAATCAGTGTACTACCAACCTGATAATGTATGGCTTTGAACTTAGAGACTGATCAGGCTAAAAGCAAGTACCATCCATTTTCAAACAGGTTTCGTTAGTTGCAATAATGGTTTTCTTGCATTAATAATGTTACACACACACATATATATATATATATAAACTGTTTTGCATACAATTCGTTTTCGTTACAAGACCGTAAAATATTTCACAGTTTTGCTAACAAAATATCCGTGTTCTACTTCTCTATTGCAGAAAGGTGTCAAGTACAAAGATTCTTAAGTTCTTTTTTTGCACAATGCAAAAAAGTAAACCAGATATAATTTTTGTCATTACGTTTCAAATACATAAACACATTTGAGGTAAGATTTTAAGATCCATAAACAAATCTTGGTATGAGATCTTAAGTTTTCTTTGTTTTTCTAAAATGACATTTTTGTCACTTGACCCCTTTCTGAAATAAACGCTGTCCACTTCACATTTTGGCCGCTGTGACGCCTGTTTCAAGTCATTTTAACATTCTGAGGTCATTCCTTTATCATTTTTCATGGATTCCAGAAACAGTAAATCAAGGAATCAATACTCAAATCGTATAATTTCATAAATATCAAATAACCGGTGAGTGTTGTGATTATCCAATTTTCAGTGATGCCTTCTTAAGTTAGGGAACGTAGAACTTGGAATTTGAACTGATATATGAATAGTGTTCTATAATCATTTGGTTGAAATAAAAACATAACAACCTTTCTCCTTAAGTCTCTCATTATAAATCTATTAGGGAAAGTGTGGTTTATGAACATGTGAGATTTTTCGCAAGGGTCCGCTAGTTTTCTTCTTTTTATTATTACTGGGAGGGCGCAGCTTAAATCCGGTCCTGGTTTAAGATCCGCTACGCTCGTTGCTAACTCATGAACAACTAGCGCGGGGCTATAAATATGCAAGGAGTCTCCAGATAATCCCTAGATATAAGGCGACAGCTCAGAGCCCTGGGGAACCCCACATTACTTCCTGCCATATAAAACATACTCGAGCATTAGCGTTCCAGGCACGAGACACATCCCCATGTCCTTAGTTATAGGGTTTTACAATGTACGTTAAGTCTATTTTCATTTATGAAGAAAAAAAATAGGCTTATGAGATCACCTTTTGTCCGTGTGTACGTCGTTGTTTGTGTCCTCCCCTAATAAAATCTAAACGGCTGGATCGATTTCATTGAAACACGGTAAGGACATAGTACATGGTCATTTTCTATGTGCGCCCCGATAAACAAGGCAAGGTAAGCCGGCTTTGACTGGCACAGATAGCGGGCGCGCGTACACGGTTCAGCCGGTGAGGGTGCGCACTTTTTACCAAACATGTTCAATAATGTGTACTTACAGTGCTGAAAATGTCCTCCCTCTCTTGTAACCCACACCTGACCTCATCTGATGAAAGAATGGACAACATTCTCATCTAATTTTTGTTCTGTAATAACACAACGTTGTCTGTTAACTTTTGATTATTTACGGAGCCTGTTTTCTTGAATCGTTTAGCGAGCCTCCTAATTGTACTGGTATTAGTCACAGGTCTTTATGGAAACTTGATTCGATAGTTTCGTCTTGTTTCAGAAAAATACTTTCTGCTTTTCATATACACACGTTCGCGCAATGTAAATTGGTGTCTAGGCATGACCAACAATCACAGTATTTACAATACTCACTAAACGTGCAACACTAACGTCTAAGCTTTGCAGATACACGTCCATATGAATCACAAAACACGTGTGAATTAACGATACGAGTCAGCGCAGCGCGCCACCACCGGCTGAACCGCGTATGCGCGCCCGCGATCTGCGCCAGTCAAAGCTGGTTTAGCTTGTCGTGTTTATTAGGGCGCACATGGATAATGACCCTGTGCTATATCGTCTGACCCCGACTGTGCCTTTTAAATTTTATTACGTCACACACATTCAATATGGCGGCTGTGCGAAATATTCACCGGCATTCTATATCTCCTAAACTATTACTAATATCACCCTGAATTCTTTTACGGTGATAAAGGGCACTATTAGAAGTTCACCTATGTGCCTTTAAAAAACTTGTTAAGTACGAAACGAACATGGCGGCCAAGCGAAGTTGAAACATTTAAACAGACTTCTCTCGCGATTTAACCATCAGAGCGCAGTGAATCTTGGTACAGCAAAAGTATATATCCATTGTAATGCACTGACATCTAATTTTGTTCAAATTTTACATAACCTCAAGATGGCGGCTGTGCGAAATTTTAAAATTATTTTTTTATTCCTTGTGTCCTAATCATGCGATTGAAGTTTGAATAAATAATACACCTATGCAATAATATTCATCTAATAGTATATAACTCTATGACCTACATATACTGTATAAAAATCCAACATGGTGACCTTCCGAAATATTTAGACGGTTCTCAATATCTACGAATCTATTACAACAATCAAACTGAAATTTTGTATGTTGATAGAGGCAATTAGCATAAGTAGAATATATGAAAATAGGCTATTTAGTTCTTCAGGGAACTACTTGTTATTCTTGCAACCAAGTTAGGGTTCATGTAAGTAGCGTAATTGAAATAATAATAATAATAATAACAATAAGTGAAATTCGAATAATTTTGAAAAAAGATCTGTATTCGCTTACAATATTAACATGTTAAATGTTCTTGTTTGCATTCCGCATTGTCAATAACTTGAATTATTGCCAAATAAACTAGTTAATGTTTCGAGTCAAATTTGACTCATCATCATTTCCATTTGGCAGCATGGCTTGCTATATTATACATCGCAGTTGATAGGATACGTAGGTTTTTGTTTCCTTTTGAGGGGCATGGACATCGTGGTTATCTAGCCCCGAGTACTTGGTCGTGATAACCTGTGTCAGTGTGGTGTCTGTACGAGTTTGTGTATTTCTAACTGAGGCGAGAGTAGTGGTTTTGTAGCGGTTCTATATCCTCCACCTCCACACCCTCCACACAAGATGGCGGCGGCGCGATATCTCTCGAACGCATGGTCGGATTTTGACGAATGAGGTGTCATTGAACTCGGGCTGACACCCCCTTTCCAATGGACAACATATTTCCACCCCAAAATAAAACCTACCCCTACTAGTGGGTGAAATTATATATTTTTAGAGAATCTCTCTTTCCAATTGCAACATGTGAGAGTTTGAATGCCAATATGGAATGAAACATTGTTTTACACAAGAGACATGTATACGGTGGATAGCCACTATGAATTAACGTGCTTGTTTTTGTTTTTTGTTTTTTTACGCATGCCCACTCATGGCTTTTGTAAGAGGGTGGGGGAGCGGATCCCTGTGGATGGGTTATTGTTGACGGGTCCTTGTTGACAGATCATTGTTGACAGGTCCTTGTGGACGAGTCTGTGTGGACAAGTCCTTGTGGACGAGTCCTTGTGGACAAGTCCTTGTTGACAGGTCATTGTGGACAGGTCATTGTGGATGAGTCTGTGTGGACAATTCCTTGTGGAGGAGTCCTTGTGGACGAGTCCTTGTTGATGAGTCCCTTTGGACTGATCCCTTTGGACGGGTCCCTTTGGCCTGGTTCCTACGGACTAGTCCATGGATTTATTTAAATTATGTCAAAGGGCCTAACTACATTTTGCGAGTAAAGCAGTGTGTTGAACTGACGTTGTTCACTAATCCCCCACTACTATAATGTGATAACGATATGAAAGGAAAGTGACGAATACATGTGAACACGTGTGAGATGTCATTATTACCGTCCTCCTTGGGAAACAAGTCACATTCTGTTTCGGTTCATACGTGAGAAAATGCGAGTTCATGTGTAATATGACCTAACACACAGGTGTTCACCTGTACACGTGCACGATTAGAGCTAACAAGTCACAACCTGTTTTTGACAGTGGTGGGAGGTGAAGGGGAGGAGACGGGAAGAGTCGGTGTAAGAGAGAACACATGTGAAGAGAGAAAGAAATATGTATTGCTCATAATACATGTGGAGCTGAGGACTGTACATAGGACTGTAGGTTAAGTACAACATGAGTGAATAAATAAATACAAGGCACACAGGTTCACACAACATGTAATTTATTAATCCAAGAATTAAAGGCTGAGCTAAATCCCAGCCATTTAACATATAGTTTATTTCCTTTTTGTTTCAACACTTTTTCCACAAGGTAATATTTAGGAAACACTGTCTTTTGGAGTTCTTGGAGATAAAACCTGCCTTTTATGGGTTGATGGTTGAGGTCCTCGAGTAAATAAGTGACAGGACTGTTCAGGTTGACTTGACGAATTCGAAATAGTTCAGTCCCCCAATTTGGTGTGTAGCCCTTGTCGAAGACGGACTTGAATTTGCCCACACGAACATGGTCCCCGATGTTAAGGCGATGACGTTTAGGGTCTACTGTTTTTATGGGGTTAAACAGTTTATCCAGTTGTGGAATATTTTTGGTCACAAGTCGTGGCTTGGTCCCAATGGTTCTGTGTTTGGTGTCATTGTAACGTGACACTAACTCAGGTAACTAGTCCAACCAGCGATAAGTGCCCTGAGCGGTAAACGCTTTCCACACATGGGTTTTCAATGTTCGGTTGAACCGCTCGACCACGCTGGCTTTGAGATTGATGTACGTGGTGTAATGGTAAATATCCTTAGATTTGAGAAAACTGGAGAAATTCTTGTTGAAAAATTCTTTTCCCTGATCGGTTTGTAGCAGCTGAGGTTGACGTTTGGATTGTCGAATAATATGTTGAAAGGCCTTGGTGACTAGCGGACCAGACTTGCGTCGCACAGGTTCAACAAACGCCATTTTGGAATAAACATCAATGACCGTCAACATATAGCGTACACCATCGTTAACGCTAGCATAGGGAATCATTTCAACCAAGTCTGCTTGCCAAAGTTCATCCACACCCTGTGAAATCACCTTGAGTCGCTGATAGTGACGTCTAGCTGGACGATGCAACTCGTGAGCAATACCCAGTTTAATGGGTGAGGGCTTAAACAATAATTTTGGCATTTCGAAGTTCTTCCTCAATTTCTTGAATTTCCCAATCGTGACCAGTATGGCCGGCTTGACGTGAAGCATGCAACATCTGTAGTCGCTGGACGAGCTCATTGGGATTGTGCCAGTAGGTAACATCCACAAGGGGTTTTAATGGCTTAAATGTCACCCCTGAAGCGGACACTTTACGACGACCACTTTGACTAGTGGGGAACATTTTTGCAATGATGGTTTTATATTTTTGAGATATATTGGCATTCACTTGTTGAGTTGGATCATACTGTATTTTGTGGGCATGGGTGTCCAATAAAATGGATTTATATTTATCAAGGTCCTCTAGCGTATAATTTTGGGATGAGGGAGTCCGAGAGAATAGTAGCTTTAACAGTCCTGGTGTTAGTTTATAGTTGATCTTTTTAATAACAGCTTTAGTACGAATAAATTTAATCGTTGAATCACCAATTTTAAAACTATCATCCTCATAGCGAACACCATACGTGGTATCTGTGTTTCCAATAAATAGATTGGTGAAATAGGGTTCCAGTGTTGATCCATAATATTTTATTAAAATGTTTTTCAGTTGAGCTTTATGTTGAGGGGTGGCCAAGAGTTGTGAAAATGGAGACGATCTGGAAGGGCAAGGTGTTTCGACCTTGACCAAGGATTTCTTTTTTCTTAAAAACTCTGCAAGGGGTGATGTCTTTTTTTGAGGCGTAAACACTTGTTCCTCATTATCCTCAACTTCGCTAACACTAGTTAAATCTTCCTGTTCCACTTCCTCTTCCTCAGGGTCCTCGTGGTGCGTCTGAGTGGCTTGTGAAACGGTGGGTAGCGTTTCAGATGGCTTGAAAGAGGGTTTCAACATAGCTTTTAGCGGAGTGGCTAAATGTTGTTGAATAAACAAAGCATGATCCGCACGTGATCGTTTCAATTGACGGAACTTTTGGCGAATGGTATTTTTTGCTCTAATAATATGCTTTTTCAATTGACTCTCTGCTAACGCCATGGAGTCGTGATAAATGACTTGAGAGGGAATGATACAGTGCTTTAAATAGCAATAAAAAGATCAAACCCTAAGCGATACCGCCCTTGGTTGAGTTCACTTTGTTTGTCAATCACTAAACAGGCATGACGTTGAGTGTTCCAGCACTTGGCACACAATTCTGTAAACATTTGAAAGGTCATATCCGGATTCATATGTTCATTATAAATGTGACGACTGTTCCTCTCGTCCTGGCGAAATAAAACAATGACATTGGCATTGTCACGAATCAACTGTTTGGACATTTTAGAATACGTTTGTCCCAAGATAGAAGCAATCGATATGTTTGTGTCGACCCATGCTGAAATAGCTCTGAATGATGCCTTGTCATTGAGTGGATACATCATCGAAAATCATGAGTGAATCAGGCTTTACCTCATCCGGTGAAATAACATTTTCTTGCGTGGAAAATGTAAAATACCCCATATTCTCATTTTGTAATCCAGACATGACTTGATCCAAAAACACGTAGGCCTAGAGGGGTTGGTAGAGAGATTTTGCGAAAATATAAATATTTTGAAAACACAGACCATTGGGCGCTGTAATAAGTGTCAGCAAAAGATTGGTCTTTCCACAGCCGGAAGGTCCCACAATGATGCAGCGAATGGAAGATGGAAACAGTGAACCATGGCGTTGTTCACGTGATGTGGGGCAGGGATGGGAAACCATGTCCCTCACGGGGAATGGCTCTTGCTGCTTAATTATCTTCATTTCAACTAAGGCTTAGAGAGGCTAGCAGGTTGTCTATATACATCGCACCGAGCCTTGTCATAGAAACAGTAGACTCGTACTACAGGATGACGATGGATGTCTTTGGACGTGCGTTGATGGTCAAAGCTAAGTCTGTTCCCATACAAGATCCTAAACAAGAAACAGATCCTGCTAATAAACACTATGTGGATAGGTCTGTAGTGCCACGCACAAAACAGGGAGATTATGACTTTAAAGGAAAGCGGTTAACCCATGTAAAACATCCTCAAGTGTCTACAGACGTTACTACAAAAAAGTATGTGGATAACAAGGTGTATGAGTTTTATGATAAAGTGCCTCAGCTTACGGTGAATGGCTATACCGCTAATCATCACCGCATTATTCACGTGGAGGACCCACAATAAGATGATGATGTCTGTACCAAGCGATACGTGACCTATGAAATGAAAAGGCTTTATAAATTTACCCCATCTGTATTTTTAGTGTATCTGAAAAATGTAAAACCTGTGAATGAGAGAAACCATATACCGCTAGTTCATGACCAGCACTTGACCTATGTGCATGCTTCGGGTTTAAGCCACTATCGATTATACTATGATGGAACCATTCACATCAAATACGCCATACCTGATGAGAATCATTTAGAAATAGAGATAAATGGTCATAGGATGTTAGTCCATAACCACGAAATGGACAATGCAGGAGACGAATTATCCTTTCATCTCATGTTGACATGGGATGAAAAGCAAGCTGGAAAAACCATGAACGATTTCCCACTTTATGTAGAATTGGAATATACAGCCATGAAATAACAATCTGATGTTAGTTGTGACTTAAACTTTCTTGTGAAAGGTTGTTGGTCATCATTATCATTGTGAAACAAAGATATGTGGTGAGAAAGACTAAAAATATGACCCTATCCTTGGCAAAGCCTAGGCTTAAGACATTCGTGGACAAGCCCTTGCGAAAGAAAAAAGAAAAAATAATGTGTTGACCATAAGGAAAGCTCTTCGAGCAGCACAGAGGCATGTTATTCCAAAACGTCAGCGACAGGGTTTAAAACAAGGGCGAGTGATTCCCGTTCCCAAATGAGCGGGATTTTTACCTGCATTATTCGCTGGTCTGGCTGCTCTAGGTTCACTTTTAGGTGGCGCCAGTGCAGTGGCAAAACCTATTAAAGCCGCGCAACAGGGCAAGCAGCAACTCAAAGAAAGTCAGCGACACAATGAAATGATGGAAGCCATTGCTATGGGGGCTAGAAATGTCAATTTGAAGCCAGACTTTTATCAACAAGGATTTGGAATTTCACCTTTTCGAAATAAAAAAAAACTTCTTTAACCTCAGCCATAGCAAGACATGCCCTGACGCATCAACAAGTGGAAAGCTATGCTAAACAACTGAAGCTTTCTCATTTTCTAGGTGTGTTTATGCGAAACCAATTACCCTCACAACCCTGGAAACATGAATGTGCTGTTGTCAATTTGGATGATCACCGAGGACCTGGAACACATTATGTAGCTTATGTCAAAGAGGGATCCACTGTATTGTTTTAGATCCCTTATTTGGGGGTGGATCTAAAAGGGAGAGTTGCTGTACTAATTTATGAGTTTGTGCCTAAAGAAGGGTAGCTCCCCTTGACAGGGCAAGCTGACCAGTGTAGTGTGTTGTGGTGTGCTAGGAACTAGGGGGCGCTCCTATAAAGACTGTAAATGTGGTTTAAGGGATGTAGCCTTAGCACGCGGGTCGATGTACTAGTCGCCCAGCCGGCTACTTATTATATAATCACCTTGCTAGTGTCAGCGGTTCGGCACGCACTTCACTTGAGCACGCGAGCCGCTGTGAGGAATACAAGGACGTCTGAGTTGGCGTTATTACTACGGTGTGTCACGTCCGACTGTGACGGGAGTAAGGAAGGACGTGGGGACGTGAAGAAGAGTGTAGATCAGTAATGCAAGTGTAAGAGACTGACCAAGTGTTTATTGGTCAGCAATGAGTAACTGTTAGTCCCTTTTAAGGGATCTTGTGATGTTATAATGTGAGTACAAACTGTGGGTGTTAGGTTACAAAAGTAGGATTCTGAACACTGACTGACTGACTCACCTCGGTTGACACTGTCGTTAGCCTCCGGCTGTCTCGTCGAAGCACTGGTGATGGAGAGATCCTCGTGACCCACTTAAGGCACCTTTTATACCTTTAGCCTCTGTTCTGTCAGCGCGTTGTGGCATAGTTGAACCAGTTTGTAGTATGTCGCTGTGTGTCATAATTACGCAAGGGTTGAGCTGCTTTATGGAGTAGCCAGCTGCCCTTATAGTATTGATGGATATTGGGTAGGCTTTTAAAGGGTTGCCTTTTATGAGATTTAGACAGATGATGGGGGGGATGATCTCTAAGGGGTACATACCCCTTGGGTATTGTACAAGCCTCTTCCTCCATTTGGTCGCGTCCTCGCGACCGGGAAGGGCACTTGGGGTTGGGATGTTGTCGTAGTAGTTTTTGAATCCCCCTCGTCTCTTCTGGTGGTGGCGTCGTAAGCGTCGTCGTATGGAACGGGTGTCGTCGTGCAGAAGTGTAGGTGTGCGGTCAGCCCGTGTTCAGAGGGGAGGGTTATGGGGTGTACATAGATATATATGTATATAAATTTTACATTGCATGGTGAAATGTGCATTAACATCGTTGAATAAAGAAAATAATTGCTATTGAGGCACAATCGCCATTGCCGTTGTCGGCATAAAAAAGAAAAAAAACATGGTTATACATGGTTACATAGTTGTGCAGGGAGGAAAAACCCAGGGCCGAACGGATGATTGCGTCGTCCGCCCTATCTTGGGGAAAAAGTGCTCCCCGCAATAAAGAAGATAGGAGAGAATAGAAAAAAATGGGTGTTCCAGGGTATAATTTAAAGGAAATATTTAAAATGTATTTATTGGTGTGGGATAAAACGGAACACCCTGACAAATGGGGAAGTTAGAAGAGAGAAAAATGAAAGAAAACAATTCACAGACATTGGTTACGTGTTACCTTAGCAAACGAAACAAAACAAAACAAAAATATAGACATCGTGTACACGTGAACTTGATAAACAGACAAAAATATTATGTTGCGATGCTGACATTTAGGAATTTCCATTGGAATAATTGCCCGTGGGCGCATGAATATGTATGTAGTTTACTCTTTAAAATTATGAACTACAATGACCTTATGTCTACTTAAGCGCGCTAAACCCTTATAATTCTAGTTTTTATTTGGATCCTCGCGTGCACGCTACCTGTTTGTACGTACGCTTGCCGTATCACGGCTGATCCTATACGGCCACCTCTTGGCACGGTTGAGTGGTCGTACCGCTTGCAGTGTATTCTTAATACCTAGTCTGTGAAGCATCCTCTGTGGGTGAATGCTTGCACACTTGGCCATGAGGGTCGCCGCCACATGCCGGTTGCGCCCTCATCGCCGTAAGCTGCGTCGCATTTTGACGCTTCAAGTGTTTTTGTTTTATGTAGATCTGCCAGCAAGCTTGATGCCCCACAGGCATCATTCCCGCTGTGCAGATTATTGACGTGTAGTTGTAAAAAAAAAAAAAAATGTAGTGAGTGTGTAAGTGAGAATGAATGTTAACTGGAGGTTAGTATGCACAGGTATAATACTACAATAAGGGGGCATTAAATAGCATGTTGCTGCTATCTGGCAGCAAAATCATAATTACACGTGTCATATTCTAGGTGACAATGCCTGCAAAAAAAAAATGGAGAGGTTAACAAAACATTGAAATTCCCTATTCCATATGCCGCTTCCTGTGGCAGCGTTGCCACAGTCTGAAGCCCCTTTTTACCTGTGAAAAGAATGGCATGGTTATTATTACTCGATATATGGCCGGGCTTACCCTATATGGTGCCGTGACGTCATTTCCTAATGTGTTGTAGTATTGGGCTTACCCTGGCAACGAATTTGGGTCGCCAGGCGCCGAAATTTTACCTCAATATATGTATTAAAAAAAAATTGTCTTAAATGTAAGACTATGCTACATTATAATAACTTATCATGAGTTATCGGACTTACCCTGATGACGGATTTGTGGGTCATCAGGCGCCGAACGGCGTTCTCTTATACCACTTATTCTACTTATGGTATATATATAAAAAAAAACTACATCTAAGCCGAGAGGGTTGCCTTAATCTATGGCCGAAAGATGCTGTGCTGAATTGCAACAGTGTTCATTAAATTTGCTTAATCCTAGGTTGCGTGTCAAATGCAACCGTCTATAACTAAATTTGGCCTAGGACGATCGCCTGGGGCAATTAAATCCCCAGATCACCACCCGCACGAGCCCCAGAAACACCGGTTGTCTCTAGGGTCGCTAGATTCCGTCCCCTTAAGTCTAGTGTCGACGTCTATTACTAGGATTAATCTATCCGCGGGCGGCTTACGGTGCCACTAAGCTAACCGTTCCGCCCGCTGTAACTTCCTTGTCGTGCTCGTTTTGCCGTTCCGATTAGTCGTAGGTGAGCCGCCCACTTGGCTCCTGTGAGGGGCGCGCAATGCCCCATCTCTTAATGCACTCTGACTGCCCGATGCGTCGTCATTTATGTGGGCATTGGACAGTGTGGTCCAATGGCATAATATTGTCTCCGCCTTAATCGGCCGTCGCAATCTGCTTTCGCAGTGATATTTGCCTCTATGGGCCGCCGTAGTATGCATTTTCGCATTGATATATAAAGTTGCCTCTATGGGCCGCCGTAGTATGCATTTTCGCATTGATATATAAAGTTGCCTCTATGGGCCGCCGTAGTATGCATTTTCGCATTGATATATAAATTTGCCTCTATGGGCCGCCGTAGTATGCTCCAACGCACAGGAGTTTTGCTTCCCGCCATGGAAGTCTTACTTACGTAAATTTAACTAACAGTCTAGTCATAATATGGTCGTCTCTAGGGATAGCTCCCGAGGCCGACGCGGAGTGAGCTATTTCTCCCGCCATTCTCAGAAAGTCTCCCTGCAGGTCTTGGCTTCGACGACCGTGGCTCAAAGTGGGTTTAGCATCCCTTCCTCCCAGGGGCGGTTTATGCGCACCTAGGATTCCAGAGCTTGCCCGACCAGGCCGCGAATGCTTTGACCTTACGTGGTTCGTCTATTTGGTCTAGTCGTCAGTAATTTGATGAGCCGACTGGGGTAAGGGTCCACATCGCCTTCCCCAGCTCTGCTCCTAGTGTTGTGCTTTTGACCTTTGGCTAACGCCGGTATCATCAGCCAGGGTGTTTCAGATTCCCTTTTTTTTTTTTTTTTTTTTTTTTTTTTAAATATAGGTGTAACCTGTGTAAAAAGTGTCAAATGTAAAATACTTCCAGTGTGGTGGGCTGGTAAAACCTCTACATACGTAGACTACTTTAGGCTACCTGTGCTATATCAGCTTCTCCAGCGATAATGCTCTTTTTTAACCTTGATGGAGGTGTTAGTAGGGTCTGTGGCGTCAGGTACCCTGTTATTGTGATCTGGGGGTAGTTATCTGTAGAGTGGGTTAAAGCAGGGTAGGAGGAGGTTGCGCACTTCCGAATTCCGCGTTAGTGGCGGCCTGGAACCGGTTTTTGTGCTGGGATGCTCCTACAGTGAGTGGAACGGGGCAGGTAATTCCCGGGGTTGCAAAAAATAAAATAAAAATCCATGCCGGTCTGATATCAATATCCCCTGGTGAATGGATGGGATGTACATGCATGCGTCTGGATATGAGGCGTTTGCACTCATGTATGGATAGGTGTAGGTTGAGGCATAATACTAATATATTTCCCTCTCATGCGGGATGATTTAAATTTAAAAAAAAAATGGTTAGTATTTATTACTTATGGCCTCATCTCTCAGATGGAGATGTGCATTACGCTTAGTTGTTGTTGGCCGATGCACCCCTCTCATTCAGGTGATAGCGGTGGGGCTCAGGGCGTAGCATGCCCTTTCTGTAAACACATGAAGTTTACCAACCCTTATGTATACTTTGTAGTGTAGTGTAGCTGTTTATGGTCGTGTAGATGTGTTTGCGTTGTTTATGTCTGGACGTGAAAAGGTTATGGGAAGGGAGTAGAGTGGGACGCTGTTAGCATGTTCTCTTGTCATCCTCCCTTGGTCCATGTTGGTTTTCTATCCGCGCTTTGGGATAGCGAAGCTTCACGACCTACTCTGGTCCGTTATAGGGCTAAGTCCTAGTCGCCTGGAATGATTTGTTTCGGGACTAGGGTCGCAAAAAGAAGTTGTTAAGGGGAGGTCCCGTTTCCTCAAAGTCCCTATGTTCGCCCCTGATTGGTGAGCGCGTTTGTGTGTGTGTGTGTGACTACGCTCCGCTACACCACGCGGACGCCTGGTCTGCTGTAGAGCTAAGTCCTACTGTGTATATTGTGTATGGGTAGGAAGCGCCCGTGGCCTGCCAACGTCTTTACGAACGTGCTACTCTGGGCCTGCGACAAGTTTTGGTCTGTGACGTCTGCTTGTTGATAAATGCTTTCGCAGTGTTGAAAAATGTATAGTGTTATGATTGTTCTGCATTTGTTTATTCATGGTCACTGCCACTACACAATCGCGTTTTGTCATCGACAGTGTTGCAAAGTGGCTAAGTCTGCAAGTCATCAGTTTGTGTGTGTAACTTCAGGCCGGGATTTTATGTAGGTTAACCACTGTTGCGTGTTTTTCTGCACGTATGCCAGTGTGGTCATTGTGTTAAATTCCTGGCGGCCCGATGTGGTAATCCGCCCTGCTACTATTGCCGTTGTGTGGCCATTATTCCGTAAGACCGTTGTCTTACGAAATTTATATGTCTCTGTCTGGAAAGTCCATTTTCCCTGTCAAGTGTATTTCTGGAATTTTATGCCTGTCATTTGGCCGCAGGAATGTAGTATTATCTGTCTAAGCCGTTATATGGGCCAATTTTGGTGTGATTGGAAGGCCGTCTGCTTGTTTTTCCCTGGCGTGCAATTTTCTCTGGGGTTCGAACCCGTGTTCTATGTAATTCT
Source organism: Meconema thalassinum (assembly GCA_946902985.2). NCBI lineage: Eukaryota > Metazoa > Arthropoda > Insecta > Orthoptera > Tettigoniidae > Meconema > Meconema thalassinum. Next base: position 225,676,792 of record OX336395.1, on the reverse strand, counting down.
CTGTGTTATATGTCTGCGTTGTTCATGTTCTGCGGGCATTCTGCCTGTATTTTGTTTGTGTTTCTCGTACCGAAAATACCGTTGTTTAGTTAGTTTTCGGTACGAGGTTTTTGTGTGTGGACATGGGTTCGAAGCCGGTTGTCTGTAAAGATTTGGTGGCCATTTCTGTGCCGCCTACACTATGGCAAATGGGCTGTGTGTTTTTCTATGCGCAACCCCTAGTATACCTTCCTGCGAGGAGTTTGCTTATTTTTGCCCTCTCCTCGTAGTGTAAATTTTGAAGATATAGGGTTCTTAGGTTGGCTATGAATGATTCCGTGCAGTGTGCTTTGGGAACTGTCGTCTGTAAGGCTCGCAGTTTATCACTGACGTCTGCTTTAATGCTGAGTATGAGGGTGTCGGGTTGCAATGTCTTGCGCGGTCGCTTGTTTACTTGTTTCGATAACGCTGTGTATCCGAACATGTGTTCTTAATCAGCCTGCTTTTCTGTTAGTGCTCTTCGCATTATAAAAAGGCAAGAGGGGAATTTTGTGGTTTAACGTGACCATTTCTAGAGATCATGTGCCACGGGATTTCCGTTTTACTTGGAATCCAAACCACAGGCCATGGCATTTCACTTCGGAAATCTCATATGCATTGGCCGTCTGCAAAAGAACCTTCCATTGACTACACTTGTGTCCCCGAGTGTTGTGTTATGTATACCTATGTATAAAATATATATATAGTTTATTTGGCCATTTTTCTTTCTTGGGCTAACTGTGTGAAACAAAAAAAAATTATTTATGCCCCGCTCTGCATTAAGAGAGCACATTGAAAGAAAATAATAGCAGGTGGCGTTAGTCTCTAAAAATTATGTCGTGAGCACTATGTTTTTGAAAAAAAATGGTGATTGGGACCTGAGTGTAGTATTTACCATTTTGGTAACGTGAGTACTACCGTAATCTGGTTACGTCTCAGGGGAATCTACCGACACTGTCTAGTACACCTTAGGAAGGCCATTGCCAGACGTAACTGATACCCTTGTATCCACGTCCCGAGCAAAGCCAGTGCACTGTGGGAGTCAAACCTGCCTATCAAAGTAATTGTAACTCACCAAAATGACAGTGTCTCATCCCGGTGTGCAATTGGGCTTTTTAGTTGGTTAAAGCACACCTCCCAAAATTTTTTTTTTTTTGAAACTAGTTTGAGATTCTTAATTCTTGCCATGCTTACGTTTTTTTTTTTTTTTTTTTTTTGCCCGCAACAAGAGAATCTGTCAAACTGTGGAACCATAATGTAGAACGTCTAGTCATTTCTACTTAGAAAGACTCCCTTAAGCTCTATGCTGTGATTTTATGCCTAAGTTGTGTTCAAAATATCTCTTTCCGGCCTTAAGCCTGATGGGCTTTCACTTGGCTTAGTGATGGCCTGATAGAAAGATGCCATGGTTCCCAAAAAAAAACACAGAAGGATTTAAAATTACTCACTTCTAATTTGGCCATGTTGCCCTGTATATACATAAAATACGAGAAAGAAAAAAAATGCGCAGTTTATGTTTACTATGTAATTGTCGGTCTATTTTCTGATATCTCCCGCGTGAAAGAACTTGTGTGGCCATTTATGATGGGGGAAGTGATGTTATTTTATTTCTTTGGCCTTGGTGGAAGTCGTTATCGTCTTTCGAGCTTCAGTGCTCAGAAAGGTGAAGGGTTTTGCCCTGTTACGATATTATAGGCCTCTGAAATCCATTGAGGTGTTTCTTTGCTGTTTTCCGGCGGAATTTCTAGCAAAGTAAGCCTTGCCCTACTTCCACCGTAGCGCGTGTTTCTAGGTCTAAGTGTACCTGTATTTAAGGGCGTTATTGCGCTTGGCGCTATCTTAGCAGATTTTACGGGAGTGTATGTATGTTTGACTGCGAGGTTTTGTGGGGTGGGTAATAATACCTTTCCTAATCCCCGTGTATTGTATGGTAATGCCTGTTTAATCTGTATGTGCGTGTACCGTGCATCCTGAGGGACTAATGCCGGTGTTCGCCTCCGTTCTGGCAAATTTGCCCTTTGAACTGGCGGTGAAGGCCGCTTAAGTGCCTGTTTTTGTCCTGCCAATGTGGTGTCGTGTAGCCTGTCCGCTTTCTGGCCCGTGGCCACGGCAGACTCCTGCCACTGTGTTAGCCTATCTGTGTGAGTGTATGTAGGCTTTATATGTGGTAGGTCAGGCTCTACGTCGTCAGCCCATGACGAGGTTACCTCCTGTTGTCCCTCTGTCGTATTATGTGTGATTGAAGGTCCTGGCTTCAACTCCCTCTCGTTCATCCGGTCCGAGGGGATTGTTCTAGGCTCTTCCCCTCGGCTTGGCAAAATTGCCTTCCGATCCGGAGCTGAAGGACGTGTGTCTGTGTAGGATGTATTCTTTAGTATGTTGGAGCCTAACCTGGCCGTCTCCCGGACTGTGGCCACGGCGAACTCCTTCCATTCTGTGGCAGTACGTGGCGAGAGGGACATCCTCGCAAATTGTCGAGTTAGCGTATCTACGCTTATGTCCTCTCTCGGCTGGGCTGGTGGCCCTACCATGAACTCAAAAATGGCCTTGTTGGTTTGGAGTTCACGGTATTCGTCCCAAATTTGGGTGTACTGCCTATTGAGGCATATGGCCAGTTCAGCGACTTTGGTGTCCTGAGTCCCTATCCGTCTGTGTTCCGTGATGAGTGTTTCCCATTGTTGGAACATAAACTCGTGTCGACAGTGTAGTTGCCAGTGTGCTTTTATGATTTGTGTGCGGAGGGTGGGGATTTTCGCTCGAATCTTGCGATTCTTAGCACTGCGGAGTGGCCGGACAAGGGCTCTTATGATCCGCATGTACTGGGCGTGCAGGAGCTGCTGAAACCTTCTGAGGTAGTCCTGCCTAGTTTCAAAAACTCTATGCCAGGCAATTAATTCCTGGTACTCCCCAATGCTCCTTAGCACAGCTAGGCGGTATAGGGGGGCCATGTTGAATGGAGTGTATGTGAAAAAATAATAAAAAAAAAATCTGTGCGTGTTTTGACAGTGTATTCTTATATTTCTCTGATTCTGTATGGGGCTGGGGGGTTGGTTTGTTAAGAATTTCCCCTGTGTAGCTAGTTTGGAGCACTCAAAAAAAAATGGTGCTTTTTATTTGGGGGAAAAAATTTTCTCACTAATTTGCTTGGCTTTTTGCGGTACGGAAGGGGTCGTTTTACCTACGAGGGCTCGTTGGTTGAGTCCCTTTTCTCTATGCGTAGGACCCCGCCTCCACCAGTGTTTTAGATCCCTTATTTGGGGGTGGATCTAAAAGGGAGAGTTGCTGTACTAATTTATGAGTTTGTGCCTAAAGAAGGGTAGCTCCCCTTGACAGGGCAAGCTGACCAGTGTAGTGTGTTGTGGTGTGCTAGGAACTAGGGGGCGCTCCTATAAAGACTGTAAATGTGGTTTAAGGGATGTAGCCTTAGCACGCGGGTCGATGTACTAGTCGCCCAGCCGGCTACTTATTATATAATCACCTTGCTAGTGTCAGCGGTTCGGCACGCACTTCACTTGAGCACGCGAGCCGCTGTGAGGAATACAAGGACGTCTGAGTTGGCGTTATTACTACGGTGTGTCACGTCCGACTGTGACGGGAGTAAGGAAGGACGTGGGGACGTGAAGAAGAGTGTAGATCAGTAATGCAAGTGTAAGAGACTGACCAAGTGTTTATTGGTCAGCAATGAGTAACTGTTAGTCCCTTTTAAGGGATCTTGTGATGTTATAATGTGAGTACAAACTGTGGGTGTTAGGTTACAAAAGTAGGATTCTGAACACTGACTGACTGACTCACCTCGGTTGACACTGTCGTTAGCCTCCGGCTGTCTCGTCGAAGCACTGGTGATGGAGAGATCCTCGTGACCCACTTAAGGCACCTTTTATACCTTTAGCCTCTGTTCTGTCAGCGCGTTGTGGCATAGTTGAACCAGTTTGTAGTATGTCGCTGTGTGTCATAATTACGCAAGGGTTGAGCTGCTTTATGGAGTAGCCAGCTGCCCTTATAGTATTGATGGATATTGGGTAGGCTTTTAAAGGGTTGCCTTTTATGAGATTTAGACAGATGATGGGGGGGATGATCTCTAAGGGGTACATACCCCTTGGGTATTGTACAGTATGGTACTTTGACAGTTTTGGGAATTTTCCCCCGCCCATGGAACTAGTGGCCTATTTTGGAAACAGGATCAAGATATATTATAATGTGAAACGTGAGCAAACATTTAACAGCCAACAGTGTGGACGTTTGTGTTTAATTTTTTTTATATAAGACGCAGCATAAGCAAAAACGTCAACAGTATGTCGGTGGAAAGTAAGACGTTTACACTGCATGGACGTGGACCTGAAGTGAGCCTAGACTTTTACCCACCTATCGAATTGATTGAAAAACCCAATGATTTAGGACTTGTTTCTTTTGAAACGTACAATCGAATATACAACATACGTGAAAATGTGAACAACAAGGTTTACTATGATGATTCTGTGCTCACCCTGAACTCTGGTGGATACACGATAGATGACATTTATGAACACATTTATGTGGTGTTGATCAATGAATATGGTTTAAAGTCATTTCTCGATGGAACGCGCAAATTTGAACTTGTAGGAAATACCAACACTCATCGCTGCAGTATTTTTTCTACATTCAAAATTGACTTTAAAACACACCCCGATTCCATTGGTCCATTACTAGGATTTAAACCACGCGTGTTGGAGCCCAACAAAAAACATGAATCAGACCATGAAGTGAAATTCATTGAGGACCATCATGTGTCGGTGACGTGTAATATTATTAGTCAAGTGTACACCAATCAAGAACCGTCGCATTCGCTTTATGACTTTATTGTAACATCGCCCAATGACTATATTATTCGTGAAAACCCTCCAGTGGTGCTTTTTCATTCTGTGGCTGTCGATGGTATTAGTAATATAACATTAAGACTGATCAATAGAGAGCAACAACTCATTGATCAAGATTCTACCACACCAGTGACTTACAAGTTGGTGCTAAAGCCACTATGAAGTTTGTATATAAAGCAACAGCACCGTCTAGAAATGGTGTTAGTTGTTAACCACATGAATACACGTTAACATCTCAGAACAAGCAGATTTTACAGCATTTGGGTTACCACGTCAACCCCCGCGATGAATTCTATCCTAGAGGTAGCGAACCACATCGAGGAGCAACCGGGAGTGGTAAGAATTGATCTCCATTCTTATCAAGCTCAAACACCTGGACTCAATAACAATGATGAAATTCAATTTGTTATCAACAACCAAGATATTTACACTCTACCGCATGAAAGTGTTATTCAGATTGAAGGTCGGCTCACCAATGCCGATGGCTCTACACCCACCACATCCAAGTTAGCCAACCATGCTTTCGCCTTTCTGTTTTCTGAAGTGCGTTATGTGATTAACGATATCGTGGTGGATAGCACTCGAAATGTGGGCATTTCCAGTGGCATGAAACTATATCCCTCTTATAGTGAGGAAGAAGCTAAAACACTTTGCATGGCGGGTTGGTGCCCTGACTCGATCAATGACTGGATGGTACACACCGATGGCACCTTCACTGGATATTTACCTCTTAATCTGATTTTAGGCTTTGCTGAAGATCACCAGCGCATTGTGGTCAACGCAAGGCAAGTGCTTTATCTGGCGAGAGACAGGAGTGATAATAATGCACTCAAGGGAGCTGACAATGCCCCCATTGATTCAAAAATTCAACTACAACGCTTGCTATGGAAAGTGCCTCATGTGGCCCTTAACGATAGCAAAAAACTGGACATACTCAAGATGGTAAAGAGAGGTATACCTCTACCCATGGAATTTAGAAGCTGGGCACTCCATGAGTACCCGTTATTGCCCACCACCAACACACACAGTTGGTCTATAAAATCAGCCCACTATACAGAGAGACCTCTCTACATGATTGTGGGTTTTCAAACGAATCGCAAGTATCAACAAACCAAAGATGTCACGCAATTTGATCACCTGCAATTGAGAAATGCACGTCTTTTCCTCAAAGGGTGCTGTGTTTCCCTATGAAGGGCTGGATTTAGATTTTTCAAAAATAAGTTTGGCCCCCTGTACGACTTGTTTTCTAAATTTAGATGGTCGTATTATCAAAAAGAGAATTGTCCAATGTTGTCGCCCCAAGCTTTTAAGACAAGGGCGCCACTGATTGTCTTTGACTGTTCCTACTTGGAAGAGTCTGTCAAACCATCCAATATTGACATACGACTAGATTTTGAAACGCATGACAATGTTCCAGCCAATACCACGGCCTACTGTTTGATTATTCATCACAAACAAGTCAACTATTATCCACTGTCCAACCAAGTGACAAGTGTATAAATAGCAGGTCAACCCACATCAAACCGCTCAGTCATGTCTTGCTTTCAAGCCTCAAGAGAAGTTACATCAATGAATTTAAAATCTGAGGAACAACGTTTCAAGACCTTTGCGACGTGGCCTGTGCCTTTTATAAACCCTCAAGCCTATGCGGGCGCTGGATTCTACTATTTAAAAACAAGAGATGAAGTGAAATGTGTGTTTTGTCCCATCATCTTAGACCAATGGCAAGAGAGCGATGAACCCATGCAGGAACATCAGCGCTGGCCACCTGCCTGCCCCTACCTGTGCAGAATGGAGGTGGGTAATATACCCTGTCATTCAAGTTACCCCTCACTCATGCCTCTGAGTGATGAAAAAAGTTATGATACGTGTGGACTTTATGGTGTCAACAGTGCTTCAGTGAGCAGCTCACAGTCAAAAACACCCAGTTTAGAGACATTAGAATATCATTGGTGGTATGGACACTATAAACATAAAATACTTTTTTGTTGTATGAAATGGTACCGCCTCTATCCTAGAATGAAAAAAGAATGTAAAACTAGTTATGCTAATAAAATAATGTAATAAAAAATTGGTTGTTGTTGTTTGAGTCTTCAGTCTTTTGACTGGTTTGATGCAGCTCTCCATGCCTCCCTGTCCTGAGCTAATCGTTTCATTTCTACATAGCTACCACACCCTACATCCGAGGCAATCTGTTTAACATATTCTAACCTTGGTCTACCCCTACAGTTCTTATCCTCGACCCTTCCTTCCATAACTAAGCTTGCTATTCCTGGGTGTCTTAGTATGTGTCCTACCAACCTATCTCTTCTCTTCATTAGCAGTCGCCAGAAACATCTCTCCTCTCCCACTCGCCTTAATACCTCTTCGTTTGTAACCCTATCTACCCATCTGATCTTCATCATTCTCCTGTAACACCACATTTCAAATGCTTCAATTCTCCTCTTTTCTGCTGCACCAATAGTCCAAGTTTCACTTCCATAGAGCGCCACGCTCCAGACAAAGGCTTTCAAAAATGACTTCCTAATACCTAAATCTATATTCGATGTCAACAGATTCCTTTTTTGTAGAAAGGCTTTCCTTGCCTGAGCCAACCTACTTTTTATATCCTCTTTGCTTCGTCCATCACTGGTTATTCTGCTTCCTAAGTAACGGAAGTCTCCTACTTCCTTCAGCTTTTCACCGGCCAATTTGATCTCCATAGAGGTTTCTGATTTATTTCGGCTGCATTCCAGTATTTTTGTTTTACATTTATTAATTTTCATCATGAATTCCTTCCGAAAGACGGAATCCATACCATTCAAAAACTCATTCAAATCCTCAGGCTTGTCGGCCAAGATGACGATGTCATCAGCAAATCTCAGAGTTGAAATTGGTTGTTGTTGTTATATTATTATTTCTTATGCCCCCCCCCCCCCTGTCATATCCTAACCTCTATAGTGGCTACTCGATGTTTTTATTTTCTTTTACTAGAATGGAATGTAAGTAAATGACATGAGTACAACTTACTGAACAATTGTCAGTCTGTGATCAGTTGGACTTGATCCAGACAAGAGTGAACATGTTGCGTACACTAATTGTCGACTGCCAAGGGTTTAAAATTGGAGATAACAAATTTATATTTAAAGAAGTGGCCATTATCGATTGTTCCACTTTTTGGATATCACAAGCTACCCATTTGGTGTTTAAACCACCTTATGCGTTTGATTTGTTGTGTGATAAAGACCGTAAACAAACCCAGTGGATTGAAACTCGTATGCAACTAGACTGGAAGCAAGGAACCATTTCATATAAGCACCTGGACATGGTCATGAAAGCCCACTTGTCTTCTGCCCATGTAGTATTTGTGAAAGGTAGTGAAAAACGTCAATGGCTACAACCATTTTTGGCGTCTTACTGTCAATGTATCGATTTAATGGACATGGGCTGTCCCTCGCTGCAAACACTCATGGACCGCTACCCCTGTGACAATATTACCTACAAAGCTCTGGCACAGGTGTGGCAATTGTTTCATTGGCTAACCACCAATGCCTGCTGGGAGTTGTTAAATAAAATTAAAACTGAAGGTTTACCTGTGGATGCCACCAGTGAGATATCTACAAGCGACGTGTAAACATCAACGTGATACCATGGAGAAAGGTAATGCTACCGATAAAGCGATTGGAAAGTTCTTTGTGTGCAAAAAGAAACTAGACAGTTTTACCAAAGAAGAATTATTGGCTCTTCCTAAATCATTCATTTATTACGTCGCAGCAAATGCCGTGAAAGAAATCTGGCAACATGTACCAAAATCATGGACTCAAGACCCTGTGTTGAGTGAATTGCAACCATGTACGGATTATGATCACCATAAGCAAGTGGCTATGGCAAAAATACCCTCTATGCGACAGTGTGCTACTTGCAAGCTGGTCAAACTGTATCACGGTCATAAAAGTCTGTGTAAAGACTTTGTTTCCTCATACCACGTGTGTGATGGAGAGAAAGAAGCAACAACAACATCATCCACAGAGGAGGAGGAGGAAGATCAAACCTTTTTACCATCTATGGAAAAGGATATGCCAGACCTGTACTGGCAATGGCGTCATTGACAAAGTAATTCAATACTTAACTTTCGAAATCTACTTACCTGGTTATTATTTGTGTGGTCCAGGAACTTTTCTTGAAGAACCTTTGCAGTGTGGTGATATACCTATTAATCCTTTGGATCAAGCATGCACCTTTCTTATCACCACAGTCATCCTGCATTAAGACGTGTAGCGGATAAACTATCGTTGAAAAGCTAAACTACCATTGACATCCTGTGATGTCTCAGTGGGAGAGAGGTTGGCAGCCCTCATTGTGATTAGTGCTATATAAGGAAAGTTAATGATGAGTGGACATGAACATTGAAAAGGATTGAGGAATTGGTATTTCTTTGTATTCTATTTTTGTAAAGCTCAATTTGTTGTGAAATAAAAACAAGGTTTAGAAGATCACAATGTCTTTTAATTTTAAAAATGGTGATAGCCATTTCTTCATTTTCATTTTTTCTTACATGAATATTTACAATTTCCACTTTACATTTTTAACATTCCCCTTGTTTAGTTCACACATTCTGTACATTTTTTGTTGTGAAATAAAAATAAGGTTCGCCAGATCACTATATCTTTTAATTTTTTTAAATGGTGATAGCCATTTCATTTTTTCACACATGAATATTTACAATTTCCACTTTACATTTTTTACATTCCCCTTGTTTAGTTCACACATTCTGTACATTTTTTGTTGTGAAATAAAAATAAGGTTCACCAGATCACTATATCTTTTAATTTTTTAAAATGGTGATAGCCATTTCATTTTTTTCACACTTGAATATTTACAATTTCCACTTTTTTTTACATTCCCCTTGTTTAGTTTACGCATTCTGTACATTTTTGTTGTTGTGAAATAAAAACAAGGTTTATCAGATCACAATGTCTTTTTAATTTTAAAATGGTGATAGCCATTTCACTTTTTCACACATGGATATTTACAATTTCCACTTTACATTTTTTACATTCCCCTTGTTTAGTTCACACATTCTGTACATTTTTTAAAATCTTTTTCGTAATATACAAAAGCAAACATTTTACACTAAAATGTATTACTTATCTTATTTTTACTAAACTACAGTAGCCTAACATTATACATTCTACTTACAGTTTTTTACCAAAAAAAAATTACAATATAAAACACACTACAAATATTACAATATAGTGATCATTAGACTCAAGTAAAGTAATAGTCGTCAATGCGACTGTTTCCCCAAGCAAGAGTATCGAATGTGTTGGGTATAATTAATCGTTTGTTGTCTTCATTACTTAAAGCAACTTTGTTCAGCAAATTGGTATGTAGTTGATGAGTTTTACTTCTAAATACACACATTTTCTTATATAATACAGGTGGGTTACTAACTATACAGTTTTTATAATCACTTATATCTAACTCTTTACTAACAACATTCTTTTTCACTCCTTTTAATTTTTTTACTACTACATCATCAATTGTCATATAGCTGTATGATTTAGATTTTGTGCCTACAAAGGTGTCTATAATAACACCAGCACATTCATCCTTAAATTTCCCAAGAACCTTTTTGTTTACTAGAGGCAAATGGTAAATATTATCCTCGGGATAGTCACTTGTATCAAATCTATTTAGCTCATTTTTGATATCCTCATAAAAATCATCAGTTTTAAACTCATAAATAAAAGAATCTGTGTATGTGTAGAGTAATTTAGCATTATCAAGATAGTTTTTCTTTACATAATCATAGTGAAATTCATACATAAGTGTTTTTGACAATTCCAGAATGGTGTAACCCACATATATGGGTTTGTTGTAAGTTACTTTAAGACGATTCATTTGTATTACAACTAAATCCTCATGAATAATTGAACAGCTATGAAAATTAGGCTTGCTTATTAAGTTGCTCGCACCATACCTTTTACCATCATTCTCCCACTTTGTTATCAGCTTTACATCAACTCGTTTATCAACATTCTCCATAGTCTTTCCAAAAACACTATTATTCATGAGTTTATAAAAATCTTTTTCAAACGCGTTTGTTGACTGTGTTCTTAAATTATTGTTTAGATCAATATACGGTTTGAGCCATGCTGACTGATGAAAATGCAATACGGGATGAATTTTAGTTAATTTCAATCCATGCTGTAGACACTGTTTCAAGTTTTGATAATGTATTACATATTTACATTTATCATTTACATTAGCAATTAACATTTTTGTTCGTGATGTGATGTATGGAGATTTCATATTCTCAGGACAAAATGGTAAATCATTATGATCATGTAACTCTTTAGGGTACTCAAGATTTACCTCTAAAATATATCCTTTATCATCGTTATCATTAAGAGTGTCAACATGTAAGACATCAATTTCAGGTTATGTCAGCCAGCGAAAATCTTTCAGTGGTTGATCGAGGTAGACAATATACTTTGACTCTTCACAAGGGTTGTAGCTAGGCATGTATTTATTATTTGCTTTAGAGTACCGTCCACTACATTGGCTTAATCCACCTCAAATTGATGATTTTATAAAATTGATCATGTCTATATCAGTCATTAATTCTAAATTTACTTTCTTTTTTTCAACATTGAACTGAAACTTAACCCAGGAGCAGTGAAATACTGACAAGGATCAAGGTCATACAAACATTCCGAAAATTTTCAAAAACATCTGCTAATAATAACACATCTGTCTTCAAATATATGTCTGAAGATTCTCCTAAAGTTTGAATGTGGAACAGTGTCCATACACGTTGTGCATGTAAATATTCCTGATCACTGATATGACTTGTGTTTAAGGAACTGTAAATTGCATTTTTCGATGGTAAAGAACACTCCTCAAGACGTTCCACACAGTTAATATATTCATAAGGGAATATACCCTTTTGACGAATTAAATAAAAATCATCTTCTTTAGGAAAGACACGTTGAATTTCATGAAACTGATCTGATTTTAAATTACTAGCCAGTTTATCAAGACTGCTCGGCATAAAGCGGAATGAATCTAAAAATCGCAGTTTAATGGTTTTTTTATTGCTAGTTTTTATGTATTTTGTGAACGATATGTATTACTCCTTATTATTTGCAATCACATCAATTTTCACATCTGAAACTCCAAATTCTTTAACGATAAAGTGGTTATCGTATTTGCTACCGCAATGTAGAATGACCGGAATGAATTTACTTACTCTATAATTTAAATTACATTCTTGGTGAGCAGCACCACGATATTTTCCTGTTAAATGGTCATGATCGCGAACCCTGTCTGTATATAAACATTCACCACATATAAAACAATTAGTTTCAGTTTCAAAATTCATTTGCTCTGATGAAGTTAGTGGCTCCATTGGAATGATCGTATTTAAAATAGAGGATATACGGATGGCATCTTTCTCAAGCCTTTCCATAAAAACTTTAGGTGCATCAAGTCCTCTATAGAGCTCAAACTTATTTAAAGAGTCATCATAATTGCATTTAATATAATATGCAAAGCTAAAAGGTTCATGAATGTGAGTAGTGTTGGTGAAAGGTTGGGCTGGATTCGATGAACATGTATTAAATGGTTTTAGCAAAGCCTTGAAGTCAGCATATATAACAAATGGTACTCGAAGCTGTTTCTCATAATCCTTAAATTTTAGAATGTTATTTTTAGGAGTCGGTAATACCGTACACACATGATTACATCCCCATTTTTGATGTTGAGTTAATTGATCCTCTTTTCCAAAATATAACAAACAACCATCACACAACCACTTCTTACCTTCATATTTTGATAGCTGACTACCAACAAGTCTACTGAAATGTTTTATCCAGCAATAGTGAGCATTTTCACCTTCGGTTATGTATAGTAAATTTACATGAGCATCCTTTTTTTCCTGAGTATAATATAGACGACCTGCTATTCTCTTTTTTTCAATTCCATAAACATTAATACTTACATTGTTCAGCTCTTCAAAACGTTGAATGTCTTTTATCGCCATAGGAAATTCTATTTCTTTTAAATCTAACACTTAAGAATAGTGAGGATAGGATGATGATCTATCCATATTCTCCACTGCTGGATGGAGAGCTGAAGTTACAGCCCACGCAAACATGCGTCATCATTATTCAAAACGTTCACCACAGCTTTCTTTCGTTTGATCCATCCTGGCAAATCAATGTATGATGATGCTCGAAGGGGGTTGTATTTATTCAGATTGATTTCTAAATAAAGTACTTCAACCAACGCCCAGCCTGACTCCCTTTCCTGAAACTCTTCACTCTTCACAATGATAGCACTTGAAATATTTTGGTATATATCACTAATATTAGTTGATTCGCTAACAATTATGTTTTTTGTATTAAAAGATTTGATATCCGTAATTTCGCCTTCGCTCCCAGTTTTTACATTGAGTCCAAAAAGTTCAAAATTCATTTTAATTGTTTTATGCTCTAATAAAACATTACCTACCAAGCCAAACACAGTAGGTTGAACATTTTTTTAAATGATTCAATACTTTGAGTTTTTTCTTTACTATAAAGTCTATAACTAGCAATTCGACTTTTAAATGCACTACCAATTTGTTGAACATTTCCAGAATTTCTTTCATGGCAAGCGTTATTTTTATGATGAATACTGCGTAAATGTCCATGAATGAATGAAGAAGGTATATCAATATTACATACATCACAATGTGTTATCGAAGGTTCACCATTCTTCTTTCTTTTTGTTGCACAACTATTTTCACAATCTTGAGAACGTTTACGCTTTTGAGCATCACATTCGTTTAAAGGTTCCGTGCTAGTTAATGGTTTTACAGTTTTTAATTCCTGTTGTTCCCCATGCACTTCAACCATGTGGGATTGATATCGCTTTGCAGCAGAAAAACCAAGTTCGCAAACTGAACATGAAAAAGGTGCTGAACTAACATGCTTTAAATTTACATGACGTGCAAGACTATCTTGTCTGTTAAATGTGGTAGCACAATGACTGCACACTTGAACATGATGATCACTTTCGAAATTACCTATAAAAGAAAGAAATCATAAATGTTAGTAAATGATAAAACAAAGTACAATATAAATAGTTTAATTTTATTCCAGTCAATGGTTATAGCAGGGTATTTAAATCGATCATTTGTGAACTCCAAGCAAGTCTAACTTCATGTAGTTCTAACTGAGGGTTACTATATACCACTGTCACTGACACCTAGCGGTGAACATTGGAACTTGATAGAGTGGTAGAAACCAGCGGTCGCCAGTTAAGTGAGCTAAGTGTGACGTCATAGCCAGTCTTAAAGCAAGTCTAAACTTGTAGAACATGTCACGTGATAGAAACCTGCGATCGCCAGTTAAGTGAGCTAAGTGTGACGTCATAGCCAGTCTTAAATCATGTCTAAACTTGTAGAACATGTCACGTGCTAGAAACCAGCGGTCGCCAGTTAAGTGAGCTAGGTGTGACGTCATAGCCAGTCTTAAAGCAAGTCTAAACTTGTAGAACATGTCATGTGATAGAAACCAGCGATCGCCAGTTAAGTGAGCTAAGTGTGACGTCATAGCCAGTCTTAAAACAAATCTAAACTTGAAAATCATGTCACGTGACAAGGTTAAGTTAGGTAAAGTTAGGTTATGTTAGGTGAACTGAAGTTAAGTCTTTAAATATTCCCTATGTCACTGACACCTAGCAATGAACATTCAGACTTAATAGAGCGGTAATCAAAATCTAACCTACAAAATTAGCTTTACACACCATGGTCGAGTAGTTCCAACTTTTGACTGCTAAATATACCATTTTCACTGACATATAGTGGTGAACATTGCAAAATATCACTCTAACTGTTTAAAAGTTATTAGAGGGGCACTTACCTTTTTATAATTTATCAACTGCTGCCACTGAATGAACAAATTGTAGGAATCTGGTAACCTACAGGTACCCAATTATCTGTAAACAAATCAATCAATCAATCAATCATTAAATACATTCCAATCAATAACTTCAACATCAATTAGTAATAAAAGACTACAATCCATTAATAATAAGTACTTACCTTGCAAAATAATTTAATGATTTTCTACCAAAAAATCTTTTTTACAACTCTTGAGCAGTAATAGAGCACTGTTCACTCAAAGCGAGTAATAAAGACTGACAGTAGGGAAATATATGACACCTCTCTTATATAAACTCTCATCGCTCGTGTCAGCAGTTTTTTGCAAATCATTGCAATTCCTTTCCCAATACAGCTGAGAGTCCAAAGTACACTAGGAACACCTGTGTGGTATCCAATGACTGTTGACTTTGCATGATCATCACCCATTGTCTTGATCAACACCTAGGGTTTCAAATTACTGCAGCGTCAGTCATAGCAACAGCAGTGTGCGCTCTCTGCCATGTCAGCAACATGACACCGGAAGGAACACCTGTGTAATATCCAATAACTGCTAACTTTGCATGATCATCACCCATTGTCTTCATGAACACTTGCGGTTTCAAATTACTGCAGCGTTAGTCATAGCAACAGATCTGCGCGCTCTCTGCCATGTCTGTAATATGACACAGGAAGTAACAAGTCGGTTTACTGCACGTACCATCTCCACAGTTTTAACATTTTAAGAACATGTATTATTCTCTTTCAACTACAAATGACTCGTTAGAACACATCCATCCACCAAGTTAGATCCCTTGTATGTTCACATGTATTTCATCACTTTCCTTTCATATCGTTATTACATTATAGTAGTGGGGGATTAGTGAACAACGTCAGTTCAACACATTGCTTTACACGCAAAATGTAGTTAGGCCCTTTGACATAATTTAAATAAATTCATGGGCTCGCCCGTAGGAACCAGGCCAAAGGGACCTGTCCAAAGGGATCAGTCCAAAGGGACTCATCCACAAGGACTCGTCCACAAGGACCTGTCAACAATGACCTGTCAACAAGGACCCGTCAACAATAACCCATCCACAGGGATCCGCTCCCCCACCCTCTTACAAAAGCCATGAGTGGGCATGCGTAAAAAACAAAAAACAAAAACAAGCATGTTAATTCATAGTGGCTATCCACCGTATACATGTCTCTTGTGTAGAACAACGTTTCATTCCATATTGGCATTCAAACTCTCACATGTTGCAATTGGAAAGAGAGAATCTCTAAAAAAAACAATTTCAACCCCTAGTAGGGGTAGGTTTTATTTTGAGGTGGAAATATGTTGTCCATTGGAAAGGGGGTGTCAGCCCGAGTTCAATGACACCTCATTCGTCTAAATCCGACCATGCGTTCGAGAGATATCGCGCCGCCGCCATCTTGTGTGGAGAGTGTGTAGGTGGAGGATATAGAACCGCTACAAAACCACTACTGGCGAGGATTGGGAAGGAGGCAGCCGAGACTTTAAGTCAGGAACCAGCCCAGCATTTGCCTCTAATAGAAGGGGGAAACGGTAACGGTTGTCGACCAGGATATCCGGGTTCGATTTTCATATCTGCCAAGAAATGTAATTCTGGTCTGAGGCCTGGAACGAGGTACACTCATCTACGTGGGGGCAAAACTGAGGAGAGGTGGGTTCGATCCCCTCCTGTTAAGTAGTTTCCCACGGGATAGTTCTTAACTTAAGGCCACGGCCACGTTCTTCCCAATCCTAACCTGTCACTAATAATACAGCCATCACAATAACACAGGTAATCACACGGGGATAAGTAACCACGTTGTCTAAGACCCTCAAATTAAACAACAACCTCTTCCGGGATGGCTCAGGTGTGAATCGAATCTAGGTCTCATCAAATATCGTACAACCTAACGAACTCCAGGAAAGAAAAGGAACTCCACAACATTGAAGCAATTAGCGGGAGCTTAGGAAGCGTCTACAGTACCGGGTGTACCAAAATAAGTTACACAACAAAAGCACTAGTTTCACTTTATACGTATATTCAGTTTTGAACAATTGCATCGATCATTTCTTTCCGTTTCTGATTTATACAACACAAGCAACTTTCCCCAGCTTCGCCCGGTATCTTAAACGGTTTACCCAGCGTAAGCTTAAAAGGCGCACGGACGGCAGGCCACAGACGCAATTCTGAAAAGCCGAGGTGAACAGCGAAACTCCAAACACTTATACTCGACACGTCTCGACAGTTTGATGCTTGAAGCTGGGGTGACATTTCGCTCCGAAGCTAGTAATTTAAATTTCCACTGAATGGAGATTGTTGTAAGAAATGAAAACGTAAAAAAGACGTATAGTGGGCGATGAATTAAAGATAGAGATATGCTGTCACCAATCCTACACTCAGAAATCCTTTACAGAATGGTGAATCCGCATCAAAATTAATTTTAAAAAAGTAAAAAATAAAAATAAAGAAACACAAATGTCTCAGGTTAGATGATCTTGGCCCAGAAATGGGCGACTCCTATAGCGCTTCCACAACCTTCCATTAACTCTGCATCTCCCACCGAAGTTTATTGAGTGATCGCCAAGTTTCCCAGTTGGTGTAGTGGATTGCCATAGCTGGGTCATAACTACTTCAGGTTTGAAAAGCTAAGAATATAACCATGGCAGCCCTTGTCCTTATTGACGAAGTTTAAATATTCAGTAAGTTGAAACCTTAAGTTAATGATCAGTTGTACTTTAATCACAGTACCGGTACCGGTTTCGGCCACATTGTTTGTGACCTTCTTCAGCGTTATACTGTATTATAAAATACGAAAAGAGCAAGACTTAAAAGAAACATTTCCTTATCAAAAGTTGTTATCAAAATAATTACTTAAAATACTAATAGTCTAAGAGCTGAAAAACGATTAAAAATTTTAAAAATCACATCTGTTACAATGTGTTATAAAATGAAAGATATAGATCGTGATAAAAAGCATCTTGACTTTAACACAGTGATGTGGTTATTATATTTATGTGCATGGAAAATTTGTAGGTTATACGACTGACGTGAACATGTATGTGAACAAATACAGTAAATAGACTGTGAAATTATGATAGAATAAATTGAGTTATCCAATGTATATTTAAGGCAAGGAATAGATTGCTTGAAGTTAAAAAAAAATTTTTTTTGTAGCATAACCCTTTGACAAATTGCTTTAAGGGTACAATTTAAAGGCTCGACCACACAGCAAGCGGTCTGTCGCGGCGGGAAGCGATCCAGCGATCGTCGCGGTGGTCTACGTGTGGGGACGTCACACAGGACGCGATACTTTTGTGTGAGCGGTCCAGTCTGGTCGCTTCCTTCTAGAGAATATGTAGTGTGTTTTCATATTAAGTAGCCTATTGTTTGATATTATTATTGAGAATGAGCTCCTATTTGCTTTGTAAAACACAAAGAAAATACAATGTTGGGTGCACGACATACGGCTGTGAGTTTGTTTCGCCTCGCCGCGTGAGTCACTGCTGCCCCGGGCTGTGCTCTGCCTCTGTGTGTTACCTGACCTTCTTCAGTGTTATATAAAATACGAAAAGAAGCAAGTAGGCTACATACAAAAATTTCGTTATCAAATCTCAGCAATTTTTCTAGGTTTGTGCCGTGCCTTGTGTGGGGTTTCGCCTGGGACAACAAGCTGGCTCGTCAGCGGGCTCTTGGTGTCCCCACCTGGACCCCCACAGGAGTAGAGAACTGCACGCTACCTCCCTTTTTATGAAGCGCACCCCCGCATCTTCACTGCGAGAACTAAAAGTTTAAGCAGCCATAACCTCCCTATGAAGACTTCCAAAAAGATGGTATATTGGCTTTCACGGCCAGTGAATTAAAACTCAGTAATCTTTCTAGGTTTGTGCCATGTCTTGTGTGGGGTTCCAGGCGGGGACACCAAGAGCCCGCTGATGAGCCAGCTTCTTGTCCTAGGCGAAACTCCACACAAGACACGGAACAAACCTAGAAAGATTGCCGTGAAAGCCAATATACCATCTTCCTTATCAAAAGTTATCAAAATAATTACTTAAAATGCTAAAAGTCTATGGGCTGAAAAAACACTTAAAATTTTCAACAGTGTGTTTTAAAATGAAAGATATAAATCGTGATGAAAAGCAGCTTGACGTTAAAAGTAACAGTGATGTGGTTATTATATGTGCATAGAAAAGTTGTACGTTAAATGACTGACGTGAACATGTATGTGAGCGTAGTTGTTAGCATCCTGAACTGCTGTGCCCAAGATAGCGGGTTCAAACCCGGCCGAAGTTGTCGGATATTTTAAGAGCGTTCAAAATCCCTCAGTATGCCTTCCTTCGGAGCGGAAGTAAAGCCGGCGGTTTTAGATTTATTAATTATTTAATTTTCATCATGAATCTTTTCTCAAGATGGAGTACATACCATTCAAAAACTCATTCAAATCCTCAGGCGTGTCGGCCAAGATGACGATGTCATCAGTAAATCTCAGAGTTGAAATTATTTTTCCTTGAATCTTCATCCCCTCTTTAAATTTTTCTCCAATTTCCTTAATTGCTTGTTCAATGTAAAGATTGAAAAGTATGGGTGATAAGTTGCAGCCATGCCTTACACCTTTCTGAATACCAGCTTCTCTCTCATGTCCTTCAGCTCGAATGACTGCTGTCTGGTTTCTGTATAGATTGTATATCACCCTCCTATACCTGTACTTGATTCCAATCGATTTCAAAATGTCAAACAATTTAGTCCAATCAACGTTATCGAAAGCCTTTTCTAAATCTACAAATGCCATGAACGTTCTCTTATCTTTCCTTATTCGACCTTCCAAAATCAGCCTGAGACTTAGTACAGCTTCCCTTGTTCCTACATTTCTCCTGAAACCAAACTGGTCTTCACCCAACTCCGTTTCTATCTGTCTTTCCATCCTCTTGTAAATTATTCTAGACAGGATATTTGAAGCATGAGTAATCAAGCTGATTGTACGGTAATCTCCACATCTGTCAACTCCCACTTTCTTCGGTATAGGGATGATAACATTCTTCTTGAAATCAGGGGGTACCTCGCCTGTCTCATAAATCCTACACACCAAGTGAAATAACCTGATCAGACCTTCATCTATGCAGCGTAGCAACTCAATCGGTATATCATCTATGCCTGGTGGTTTGTTCCTGCTTAAGTCTTCCAAAGCTCTGTCAAATTCTGATCTCAACATTAAATTTCCTTTTGCATCCTCATCAATTTCCTCCTCCCTTTCCATTACATGATTCTCAATCTCCTTTCCCTTATACAAACACTCTATGTAAGCTTTCCATCTCTCAACCTTTTCTTCCCTACCTGTTACAGGCTTTCCATTTGTGTCCTTAATATTACAGCACTTAGTCTTCTTTTCCCCAAAAGTATTATTAATCCTTCGATAAGCTGTGCCTACCTTTCCTAATTTCAGACAATGTTCTATACCTGCACATTTCTCCTTCAACCATTCTTCTTTCGCTTCATTACACTTCTTTTTAACCTCATTTATCAGACGTCTGTATTCTGCTTTCCCCTTTTCATCTCTTACATTCTTGAGTTTCCACCTTTAATCCATCAATTCTAGTATATCCTGAGTGATCCACGGTTTTTTACCTATTCTTTCTTTCCTACCTATGTTTTCTTCTGCGGATTTTGTTATTTCAGATTTCAAAAGTGCCCATTCATCTGCAATTGAACTTTGTTTAGGGGTTTTCATTAGTCCTTCCTTTATACTCTTCTTGAATCTTTCGTTTACATCCTTCACTTTTAGTCTGTGTATTGCCCACCTTTTTGGCTTTTGACTTTTCTTCAATTTCTTCAACTTAAGTCTGCATTTCATAACAACCAGATTGTGGTCAGAGTTTATGTCAGCACCGAGATATGTTTTACAATCCAAAATCTGGTTATTTTTTTAAACTCTCGATAGTAGCAATTTTCAGGGAATATGAAGAAGGTAATTTTAACTCACATTTATATTCCGCGGGGACTTCTGACAAACTGTATTTATATTTATTCCTAGAGTCTGAAACATTTGCTCACAGAGGTTCCTGTCTTGTTGGCAAATTTGCGTGTACTTTTCTCAGTTTTTGTTGCTAATTTTGGAATCTTCATATTTACCACGCTATCAAATAATATAGAGTTTCTTCTAACATGAATATTAGTTTTGACAAATGAATTCCATTTCCCAAAATCACTTCAAAAATTTCAAATCTGAAATTTCTAATTTTTATTCATTTTTTTTATATTGAAATCATATGGCTCAAATACATCATGAATTTTCAGTAATAACAAATAATGCATACACTCTATGTTTATAATGATGATCATCAAGGTTGACCACTCCAGTTTCCCTCCATCTCTGTCGATCCATGAACCATTCTTCGTTCACAATCCTCTCCCAGTCCTGGTCTCTCTCCTCTACGTCCTTCTTCACCAGATCCGTCCATTGCTTCCTAGGTCTGCCAACTGGTCTGCTCCCTCCTAGGTCTCTTTCATGCTCCCTTTTTGCAGTTTTATTGGCACTCATTCTCTTCACATGGCCAAACCACTTCATTCTCACCTTCTGGATCTTTTGTAGTATAGAGTATCCTATGATCACCCCTTCTCTGAATTTATCGTTCCCGATACCGGCTTCAGTAGCATGCTGAACTGCTGTTCCCAAGATACCAGGTTCAAACCCGGCAAAAGTCGTCGGATTTTTTAAGAGCGTTAAAAATCCTTCAGTATGCCTTCCTTCGGAGCGGAGGTAAAGCCGGCGGTCCCATGTCATAGATTTATGGCATATAAAAGATCCTTCCGCGGACTAAACTTGTGTGAAGCTAAATTTTTAGGTTAGATTTCGTCGGATCGCTCTATCATTGATATCTGGTAGCGAAAGTTGGAACTACTTGAAAATGAACGGAATTTGTAGCTCATCCTAAGGGTGTCCGCTGGAAGCAGCTACAGACTCAGGCGAGCCGAATATGTCCTCGGACACTCCCGGCACTAAAATCCATACGATAAATAAATAAATAAATAAATAAATCTCCAACGCCGCCGTAGCCGGTCCCAAGCCCGGTTGAGAAAGAAGGAGGGAGCAGCGTCTGACTCGAATCGAGCGGCTGCAAACAGCGTCTATTCTCCATGTTAGGAGCGGCTGATATTATAAACCTCAGGGCTAACAAACTTGATGGTAAACAACCCGTCGCCCTTTAGGGTGGCCTACCTACTTACTCGTTGAACTCAACATGAAGGGAAACATTAACATAGAGAATAACCCAGGTGGTAACCAATCCACCCCCACTCATGGGGCATGCAGGCCATCGGACTCTGGGGAGCCTGCACTTTCATGTGCTCCGCCGTATACGCAACAGCCAAGAAATAAGAGAAATATCACCTACCTAGCTACAATTAACATCAACTCCATGTTAAAGGTAGGTAAAATGAAACATATCCTGGATGTGCTGGACAAGCATAACATCAAGATAGCAGCACAGCAAGAGACTAGATTCACGGACGAAGATGCAATAGAATCTCAAGGATACAGGATTTACAAAGGGAAACCAGGCATCAAAGTGATGAAGAACGTCCCTCACCTTGGCACTGGCTTTGCTGTACATCATAGTATCGTTGATAACATAATAGGGTTCATTTCGCCTAATGGTAGGACTTCTTCAATATCTTTAAGATTCCGCAATAGGGCATATACCATAATGAACTTTCATGCACCCACAAACGACACAAACAGAAAAGACCTAGAGTCAGTTGAGCAATATTGGAGTGTTCTAGAAGAAACCCTTGACAAGATTCCACAACATCATACAACCATACTCATGGGTGATTTTAACGCACAAATTAGCAAGGAGAAAAAATATCGTCGGATAGTGGGCCTCTATCCAGCCCATAAGAGGACCAATAAAAATGGAGAACGCCTCATAGATCTTTGCGATAAGTATGACCTGGTCCTAAAATCAACTGCCTTCAAACGCCTGCCTCGGAAGGCCAAGACTTGGAAGAGCCCAAATCCAATGCTAGGAGAGTTCCAGTTGGATCATGTGGCTATGGACAGAAAGTATCACAAAGAGATACAAAATGTCAAAGTGCTAAGGGCAGCTAACTTAGACTCAGACCATTACTTATCTCTCGTGAAAACCAACCTGCAGCCAATTAGGAGACCACCAAATACCTCCAAAGTTGGTAAAATACCAAAGTTCAACGTCCTCAAACTGAGTGATGAAGACTGTGGTTTCCAAGCCACCCTGAAGGAAAACACAAATAAGCAAGGTTGGTCCAACCTACAAAAGGCTCTACTGGATGCCGCTCAAAAAACCATGCCTGCCTCATCCAACAAAGCCAAGCATCCCTGGTGGACGACTACATGTGACAAGGCTATAGAAGAAAGGCGTAGAGCCTGGGTCACTTGGAACCAGTGCAAGAATGAAGCTAACTACCAGGCCTTTCTTACACAAAGAAAAATAACTTCCAATATAGTGCGACAAACCAAGAGGAACCATAATAAGGCTCTAATAAAACAGGCAGAAGAGGACTTCAAAAGACATAACTCGAGGGATTTCTACAGAGAACTCAGAAAACAGTCGACACAATACAAAGCTCCTACCCTTCATCTTCGTGGACCTGATGGAAAACTTCAGTACAACAACAAGGATTGCACCAGTACCCTTGCAGGGTATTTCAAGAAGCTCCTCTATGCAGAGTAACCTGAAGAGAGACTCACCTTCCATGACCCTCCTTCCAGAAATCCAGACTCCTTACCGCCAACCATAGAAGAAATAAGGGAGATTATCAAGAGCCTAAAGAACAACAAGGCCTCAGGTGAAGACGGTATAGTTGCAGAAATGTGGAAACATGCTGATGAACAATCAATAAAAAACCTCCATCAAATCATACAGGACATTTGGGCAACGGAGACCTTACCTGAGGAATGGACCTCAGCTGTGATCCACCCTCTACACAAGAAAGGTAGTAGGATTGACCTTGATAACTACAGAGGCATATCTCTAATATCTGTCACATACAAGATAATATCTAAAGCCTTGCTAACCAGAGTTACTAGTCAACTAGATTCCCAACTAGGTGAATATCAGGCCGGTTTTCGTGCAAATAGATCATGCATAGAGCAAATACCGAACCTGAAGACAATCTTAAGGTACAAGAATTGCGGCGGACATCGATGGGTAGTCATACTAGTGTATTTCCAGAAGGCGTATGATTCAATAGACAGACAGACCCTCTTCTCCACTCTATGGGAATTAGGACTGGATGCGAAGACCACCAGACTAATCCAGGCTACACTGAAGACTACGACCTCCAAAGTCAAGTTCAGAGGTGAACTCTCAGACAGCTTCTCTATCCAAACAGGAGTTAGACAAAGTGATGGCATTTCTTGTATTCTCTTCAATTGTGTACTTGAGAAGATCATCAGGGAATGGACTACCACGTTACCATCAGGAACAGGACTGCAAATTGGGTACAAGAAAGACAATCTCAATGTACCTTGCCTGGCCTTTGCCGACGACCTTACCTTGTTAGCGAACAACATAGAAGAAGCTACTCACCAACTACAGAGCCTCTATAACATAGCAGCTAAAACTGGCTTGAAGGTCAATATACAAAAAAGAGTGTTCATGACAAATATAAAGGGAGCCCCATCTACTATTCTTGTGAAAGACACCGCAATTCAAAAAGTTCCTGCAGTGAAGTACCTAGGGGAGTGGATTCCAGCAAACGAGAGTGAGACCTTAGCAATAGACACTAGATGCACGAAACTGGAAAGGGTCTACCACTCCTGTAAGAGCATCTACTCATCCAAGTGCCTCTCTAAGAACCTTAAACTTCTACATTACAACTCAGTAGTAAGACCTTCCGTTCTATATGCCTCTGAGTGTCTCCTGATCAACCGGAAAGGCCCACTGAGGAAACTAGAGCTCAAGGAACGGAAAATACTTAGAAGGATTTTAGGACCAATAAGGGAAGAGGGTGGTACTTACAGGATCAGGCACAACAATGAGCTCTATGATCATCAAGAAGATATCGTCACATCCATGAGGAAGAGACGATTAGCTTTCTACGGACATCTGACACGCATGGGTCCAGATAGACCTACCAGCCAGATCTTCACCACGACAGGAAGAGGGAAAGCGTCCAAAAACAAATGGATCACCACAGTGAAGTCAGACCTACAGCAACTTGGAATTTCATCAAAAAACATACAGGATCGATCACAATTCCGACAGATGATTCAACATGGTGTCTTTCCAGTGTCTCTCACCAGCAGGAAGAATACAGGGACTACCAGACCGAAGTGGACACAGGAAAGAAAGCAGACACACAGCCAGAAGATGAAAGCTGCCTGGGCTAAGAAGAAACATAAATTCCTTACAAGAAGTCAAAACGAGCCCCGTGGTCCTCAGTAGGCCCAAACGAAAAGAAGAAGAAGAAGAAATAAATCTCCGTAGCGTAGCGGTCAGCATGGTTAGCTGCCGCCCCGGAGGTCCTGGGTTCGATTCGCGGGTTCCACCAACCTGGAAGGTAAACGACTAAAAATAAATAAAAAAAATGAAAAAAAAATAAAAAAAACGTCTCTGATCTTGTCTTTCCTGGTCTTCTGGATCATAATACGGAGGAACTTCATTTCTGCTGCTTGGAGTTTCAAGTTGTCCTACCTGTTTAGTGTGGTGGTTTCCAGGCTGAATGTGAGGATTGGTGTGTAGTAGGATTTGTACAATGTCACCTTGGTTTTGAGTGGCACTTGTTTATCACAGTAGTTTTCTTACTTGGTGGTAGCTTGCCAAGGTGGGTGAGTTGTTATCGTGTCGGATTACCAACCACAAGCTTGCACGTTCGCTCCTGACCGTGGCAAGTGATTTATGAAAGGCGTCAAAATCACCAAACGCATGTCATACGTTGTTGGCATGTCAAATAACCCATTTGAATTCAGTAGGCCGTGTTCATAATGGCAAAATTAATCTCGGGAGTTTCCGCCAACACAAAGTTCCTCATTCTCTACTGGAAAGCGCTATAGTATAAAGGAGCTTAGATATCTAACATCCTTGAATTTCATAGTGCTTCAAGGAACAACAAACTTCGACTTGCAAGCTACTCTCTGGGTGTCAAATAACAAAGCTTGCACCCGGCACCGAGGCCATACGATATTGGTATTATTATTATTATTATTATTATTATTATTATTATTATTATTATTATTATTATTATTATTATTATTATTATTATTATTATTATTATTATTATTATTAGAGACATCACGTATTTTCAGTAATAACGAATGATTCGTACATTTAAGGTATATTATATTTTATTTTAATATCTTTATTCGTGAAGCCTCCGTGGCTTAGGCGGCAGCACGCCGGCCTCTCACCGCTGGGTCCGTGGTTAAAATCCCGGTCACTCCATGTGAGATTTGTGCTGGACTAAGCGGAGGCAGACAGGTCTTTCTCCGGGTACTCCGGTTTTCCCTATCACAAATTTCATTCCAGCAATACTCTCCACTGTCATTTCATTTGATCAGTCATTCATTTAATCACTGCTCCAGGGGAGTGCGACAGGCTTCGGCAGCCTGCACAATTCATATTCTCGCCGCTTCATTCATTCCATCCCTGACACGGTCAGTCGACTGGAAGCAGGCTGTGGATTTTCAATATCTTTATTCGTCTCTCTTCCATATCATTTTAAAGAATTGTGTGCACAGGTTGGTAAATATGGCCACACATCCATCAGATGAGAACTTGAAAGTGAATATCATGTTTCAGGAAGGCTACGAGTGTCAGTGCTGCCCGGGGTACGTGGGACCCCACTGCGAGGAACGAGATGCGTGCTATCCCAGTCCCTGCAAGAACAATGGGATCTGTGTGGACCTGTCGCAGGGACACGAGGGGAACACCTTCCAGTGCCTCTGTCCATATGGTGAGTCCATTATCTTAGCAGACCCCATCATCATATATTTTATTTCAGTAGTATAGATCCCTCCTGCGGCGCTCACAAGCGACCGATCGTGACAAATGAGCATTCAAATGAAAGAGAATAGACATTAGCAGTGAAAAATTGCACTCTAATTTCATAAATATCTATATTTAAAAAAACACGTTTAAAAATGTACGAAGTAAGCGATTTGCAGATACTGTTGCTGTAGGAAAATACGCTCCATAATTGCTGTCCACTTCACATTTTTGCCACTGAGACGCCTGTTTCATGTCATTTTAACATTCTGCATCGATTTCGGAAACAGTAAATCAAAGGAATGAGTACTCAAATCGTATAATTTCATAAATATCGAATAACCGGTGAGTGTTATGATGATCCAATTTTCAGTGATTGCCTTCCTAAGTTAGGGAACGTAGAACTTGGAATTCTAACTGAAATGTAAATAGTGTTCTACAATCATTTGGTTGAAATAAAAACATACCAACCTTTATGTTCGACACTGGCGAAATGTAAATATTATATGTCAGAAAACTGAGGCTCATTATAGTACAAGAAACAGTTTCTCCCACCAATCAGAGCTCAAGAAACAATTGTGTGACCAATTAGGTAAAGATAGCATCGCACCTGCCCTGACTTCCACGGCCTCCTATTTTAAATTTCACTGCGTGGATAGTGTCATAGTGGGGTATTCGAAAAGGCCATGCGCTCTGCTCAGTACATAAAACTGGCGAAATCTCGACAGATATTTATGAATATTTATGTTCGAATATAAAATAGTTATGATAATTATAGTCGAACATAAACAGTCGTATGCAACTCGCCTATAATAGTAATTAAGACACGAGTATGTTTATAAAACGAGCGTACCAAAAGTTGAAGAGCTCAAGGACCCGGAAAGGTTTCAAATTGTGAGTCTTGGAGAGTTCTATCAAACTAAGCAAAACATATTTCGAAAATCACTAGTTTCTTTACTCGTATTCTTTTTTATTCAAATCCTAGCCAAATTAACTTATTTACACAATTCTCTATGCCCAAGATCGCGGGTTCAAACCAGGCCGAAGTCGTCGGACTATTTAAGAACGTTGAAAATCCCTCAGTATACCTTCTCTCGGAGTGGAAGTAAAGCCGGTGGTCCCATGTCATAGATTTATGGCATGTTAAAGAACCTTCCACTAATTACACCTGTGTGAAGCTAAATTATATATAGGTTAAACATTTGAACATTTAAACATTTTCCTACGTTCGTCGTCAGGGGCCGATTGTGGTAGCATCTGGTAACTAAGTTCTGAACTCGTTGGTCGTTGATGGTGGCGTTTGGCAACAAAAGTAGGAACTACTTGAAAAAATGCAATGTCTGCAATCCTTACTTGAATTAAAACAGATACACACACTAATACAGTCATCACAATTAACACCGGTTATCAGACAGATTCTACACACACCCAAAGTACACGGGGCTACATGACCGCGTTGTCGCAGCCCCTAAACTGAGGAACCAACCAACCATCTCTTTAGTGTGTTCCTTGGTTCAATACCCATAGGCGTTTTTTTATTTTGTGAAGAATCTTTACACCGGAAGCAGTTATAAGGGCTTAAGTGAACTCTGCATTGACTTATACTAGCTCTCGTAGTGGTAGAAATGGCAAAGTGGTAATCTAACCGAACGGATGTGGTTGAGTTTCATTGACTCACACTAGCACTCGTAGTGGCAAAAAAGGCAAACTTCTAATCGAATCGACCGGATATGGTTGAGTTTCATTGACTCACACTAGCACTCGTAGTGGTAGAAAAGGCAAACTGCTAATCTAATCGACCTGATATGGTTCAGTTTCATTGACTCTCACTAACGCTCGTAGTGGCAAGAAAAGCAAACTGCTAATCTAATCGACCGGATATGGTTGTGTTTCATTGACTCAAACTAGCGATCGTACTGGCAAGAAGGGAAACTGCTAATCTAATCGACCGGATATGGTTGAGTTTCATTGACTCATACTAGCGCTCGTAGTGGTAGAAAAGGCAAACTGCTAATCTAATCCACCAGATATGGTAGAGTTTCATTGACTCATCGGTAGACGCGTGGGTTCGAGCCCCACCGTCGGCCGTCCTTGAAGTGGTTTTCCGTGGTTTCCCATTTTCAACACCAGGCAAAAGCTGGTACGGTACCTTCTGACAGGCCATAGCCACTTCCTTCCATATCCTTGCCCAGTTTCATTCATCTTCATCCATTCCATCTCTCATCCCGACGCGCAGGTCGCCCACGGGCGTCGACTAGAAAGACCTGCACTCGGCCTCTCAGGAGGCCACTTGATAATATAAATACTACGTCAATTATTGTTGTTGCCTTCTGAACAGATCTGTTGGCTTCCACTGAGAGATCTCTTAGAAGATCTTCGCTGTATTAGCAATTGCTCTGGTTTGCATTTGCTGTAGCATTATTTTTCCTCTACAACAGGGGTGCCCAACCTTCTTTTAACTAAGGGCCACATTGTAAATAGTTTGAGGACATTGCGGGCCAATAACTCTCCGGGGTGTTCGAAGGGTTAGAATTTAAAAGAAAACATAGGTGCAATATGGTGAGTTTTGTGGCTGTCTGAGCTTAGGTTTCTTAGTATTGTTGCCATTATCTGTATTTATTTGTAGGGGATAAAGAAATAAAACCCTAAAATAAATCCCTTTAAAATACGTGAAGTACGATGATATGATACACTCAAACAGCATGAATGACAAAGAGTGAGTATTTATGCTCATTTTACACAATCAATAATCAAATTATGAAATAACGTTCATGATAATTTACTTTAGGGCGACGAATGGAACTTGTTTCAAAGTTTTGGCAAAACGACGCGGGCCGGACAGAATAGTCTCGCGGGCCGTAGATTGGGCAGTCCTGCTCTACAAGATCTTGCCAATTGCGTGGTTGGTCACTTTTATGGTTAAAATTAGAGGTATAGCCTTTGTATACAATTTTTAAACTACTGAAATTAACGATATTACCTGAATGAATAGTCGGGAGAATATCTGGGGATAATTTAGTAATAGATATTTACTTCTCCACTGCCTGAAACCCACCCTAATAGGATCACGACTTTAATAGTTGAAATTGCAGCTCTGACAGCCAATTTTGTCAAGGAGTCAATAATGCCAACCCCATGCGTTTGGTACTATTTCGCACCCGGTATAGAAAAAACAAAAGAGCGCCGTCAAATTAATCCCAAAGTGCGCCAATTTTACATCGTCAGTAAAGGAACCACACTAAAGCTGTTCAACATCCTAACCTAACCTAACCTAACCTTACCTTACCTCACCTAACCTAACCTTACCTTACCTAACCTAACCTTACCTTACCTAACCTAACCTAACCTAATACCCCATTTAGACGTCTCGGTCGCGATCCCGATTACCTCTGATCTGGATAATGTCCAATCGCGATCAACGGCATTTGTCTTTGGTACGTGTTTAGACGTCCCATCATGAAACAACAGGATAATCGAGTATAACAGCATGGCATCGCTAAGGTCTGCCAACTTTTGAATTCCAAGTGTTATAGCAGAAATTTACAGTAGTTGGTTTCCTCCAGTTTTGAAGTATTTCAGTTATTCTTTATACATAATTCAACCTGCTAATGTATATTCTTAAATATATACAAATCCTGAGGAGTCGTGTAGGCGAGGCCTACCCTTGGTGTGGAAATAAAAATATTTTGAAATCTTTAGAATTAGGTCTAGGCTATTTAGTGCATAAATACTTCTTGTTCGTCCAGAGTTATTTGTCCCTATCGGAATCCCTTCTATGTGTATGACAATAAATTTATGTCTTTATTAATCGTCTTCATCGACTTTCCCCAACGCTAATATTTTTTTTCAGCGTTTAAACACTGGTATGTTTGTCTCCATCCATCATTTCGTTTCTCTCAATCTTCATATATCTGATATCAACCAACATAAATAAAACCATCATGGCCAACATTACGTACATCTCGCATTCAAAACACAAGATAATACAAAATGGCCATCATTTTCACTGCCTACTTCACTCACACAGCAGGAGGATAGAACATACCGACGATCGCAATGGCCGCGAACGCGATTATCTCGTTGTGGGAACGGGATCGGGCTGATCTTGTTGGAGGGAAAGTTGATCGCGATAATGTTATCCTGTTGCGTTTAGACGTCCCAACTTAATCTGGATCAGCGCCTGATCGCGATCGCAACCGGGACGTCTAAACGGGGTATAACCTTACCTTACCTCACCTAACCTAACCTTACCTTACCTAACCTAACCTAACCTTACCTTACCTCACCTAACCTAACCAAACCTAACCTTACCTTACCTTACCTTACCTCACCTAACCTAACCTAACTTAATTTAACCCATACCCAAGCCTAAACCTACATTATTCACTTTGCCTTTTCAAAAATATTTGCCTTTTATTTCTTTATTGACATAAATAGAAAGTTACCTGTGTCGTGTGGTGTATTTTGTATCGGACATGTTGGCAACGGGTATGGCGTACTGTCTGACGTCAATGTAAGATGGCACCGAATCGTGAAATGAACGCCTATTTACGTAGTAAAATAAATTATTTCCGGTGCCAATTAAAATTGAAATGAAAGTTTAATGACTCCCAAAAAGGTATGTGAATCACATTTTTTTTTTCAATAATCTGCCTTGTGAAGGTCATGAAAAGGATGAAAAGGGAGGTATACCTCTCCTACACAATTAATACCTTTACAACATTGTTGTGACCTTTCAAGTAATCACATACATCAAGCCACTCATGGTTCCTTGTATGGATTACTCGGTCTTGAATGGTAATTATAAACCCCTTCTGTTTCGCCAAATAACTCGGCTGGTTCACACGAAAACACTGAACACTAGAGTGCGCTTATGTTGGACTAGTTAACACTCGAATGTAGTTGCTGTCAGGTAATGGAAATGTAATCTGGGTCTTAACCGAATCTCACCAACGGCATTGCTATTAACATACACAAGACAAATTAGCATAGCATTACTCTCAAGTCGCGTGGCTCACGAGGTATAATCAATTCCTCGCTCCACGACATTTACCTCTTATAACAACCATTTTTGGTCACCTCTTTTGCGTAGTGGCCAGCCTGATTAGCTGCCATCCCGGAGCTTCGTGGTTCTATTCCCGCCTCTGCCACGAAATTTGAAAAGTGGTAATGAGGACTGGTATGGGGTCTACTCAGCCTCGGGTGGTCCTAATGAGTAGAGGGGATTGGATTCCCACCTCAGCCATCCTCGAAGTAGTTTTCCGTGGTTTCCCACTTCGTCTTCGGGCAAATGCCGGGATGATACCTACCGTAAGGCCACGGCTGCCTCCTTCCCACTTCATTGCCAAACCCTCCCACTCTTCCCATTCCTTCATCAGGCCCCTGTTCGATTTGCAGGTGAGGTCGCCTGGACGTAGTGTTGGTCACACACCCCAGTTGTATCCCTGACTCAGAGTCACAAGCTCCAGGACACTGCACTCAGTGGCGGTAGAGGTGGGATCCCTCGCTTAGTCCGTGGGAAAAGCCAACCCTCGAGGTAAAAATAATAATAATAATAATAAATCACGGCCATTTTATCGATTCCATTTCAGATAGGCATAGAGTTAGTAATAAGTGAAGCATTGCCCCCGCTTATAATGCGTCTGGCCAAGACCGACTACAATACCGACTACGAGAAATAAATCAGGGAATGATGTTTTAAAAGATGTTTCCTCCTCCGCTGTATGTGACCCACCCAGCCATCCCAAATAGCATTGTGACTCACAATTTGGCTTTAGGAGAGGAAGATGCACAATCCAGGCAATTCGAGGTCTTCAAACTGAGATTGCGTCTACCCTGTCAGTAGCGAAGGGAAAGTTACAATCCATATTCAATGACTTCTCTAAAGCTTTTGACTCGATTAGCAGGAAGAAAATATTGGAAAAACCAGACAGACTATTGAGAGGTAACAGCTACACTAAACGTCTTGTCAAAAGTATTTTAGGCTCTAACAATATAGTCATTAACGATGGCATTACAACATCAAGCCCAATTGAGCAGACTACAGGCGTGCTGCTACAAGGAGACCCATTAAGCCCTGTGTTATTTATCACTGCTATGGCAGATAATATCACAGATATATTATCAGAGAGGGTAATCTCATTTATATACGCAGATGACATGGCGCTCGCTTCAAGTTCACAGGTCGAATTGCAATCTGCTCTCGACGCCTTGGAATTATGGGCGTTACACAATGACCTTAGGTTAAACAGAAACAAGACTAAATCTATGACCTTTAGGAAAGGGGGAAAGCCAGCAATTTTCCACATTGCAGGAAAACCACTTGAGAGTTTACCACATTACAAGTAGTCCTACTTAGGTCCTACATTAGTCAACTGGCAATGTTTTCACACTGCACATCAAGGATAGACCCAGCGTCACTACCAAAGCCATCAACGACTTAAAACATTTGACTAAGCTATCATTCTATAAAAACAGCCTTAAAACTTTTGCGGTTAAATGTTACCCGTATTGTGACTTATGGACTGGAGAGCATTTGTACACATTTAAATATGAAGTATTTGGAACAATATGGAGAAACTGAAGGCGACTTACATAAAGAAGGCCTTGGGTGTATCAAAGTATACACCTTCAAGACCGGTGTAAGAGGTGACTCGCAAGGTTTATAATGTAGAAGAACTCCGACTTCAAATGCTGCTACCTTCTACTCCAAGATATGTAAAACTCATGGACACACCAGAGTCAAAGAACATTGGTAGGATTTTTGCGCCACGGACGCTACGATTTTTGACGATTGGTAGAGTGGGGGGTACGAGCTGAGACCATTGAACTGTAGGTACTACTGGAACAACTCCTCCCTTGGTAACCCTCGCTGAAAAATGCTTCCGGTGCACTGCCAGGCGTAACTAGTCGCACCAAAAACTGTCATATCATTTAACTCTAGGTTGCATGTTAGCTGATATGTCGTGATTCTTTTCATATATT
The DNA here is from genome assembly GCA_946902985.2 of Meconema thalassinum. NCBI lineage: Eukaryota > Metazoa > Arthropoda > Insecta > Orthoptera > Tettigoniidae > Meconema > Meconema thalassinum. Next base: position 225,643,074 of record OX336395.1, on the reverse strand, counting down.
TGATCGTACGTACCTCTGTGCAACGTTATATGTATGGTATTTTCCAATAATACGGTAGGTTTACGGTCTACTTTATTTTCGAATTGAAATTTGTAATGAAATAGCCTATTCATCGTTTATGGATATGTCTTACATCAAATTTTGACATAGGCCTAAATAGCACATGACAAATACACGTAGGCCCTATTGTAGGTTATAAGTTATTTGTCACAGAATTATAACCTACGCCTAGCTTATATTACAGATTTCCATGGAAACGCCCGGATGTAGGCCTATTAAAGAAATGGGTTATAGCTGTGAACACTTTTATAAACATGCTACTTGTTTCGTTCAAATAGAAACAAACCACTGCCTAAAGATGATGCGGTACCTGCAATTTGCAATTTCCCACAGCATCGGCTTCAGCCATCCAAGAAAAGACCGAGAGTTATTGAACGACAAGTAGCCTAATATTTACTGTTACTTCTTCATCAGCATAGGCATAAAATTTCACATTTTCCAGTATACTTTGATGATGTCAGTCTTGGAGACGATAAAAATAATTCGGCTTAAGGGATCTTCCCTGCAGGAACTGTTCGTTTGCTGTATGACTTATGTGAGGTCTGAGTTTCGACCTGCTTTGAAGAAAAAGAAGCTTGTAGTTTTACGTGACCGTTAATTTTGTGATCATGAGCCAAGGGACCTCCATTTTACGTGGAATCCGAACCACAGGACATGGCATTTCACTTCGAAAATCTCACTTGCAATGACCGTGAATCGAACCTGGTCCACCTTGGTGAGAGGTGAATAGCTTGACCACTGCGCCACCATGCCCCATTGCTTTGAAGAATATTGAACATGTGGTTGTTTTGTATAAATAAAGTAGGCTATGTATTTTTGTTCACTAAGCATCTATTTATTGTTTAGTTGTAGGCTTATGCATATTCACACACACATGAATGCTGCCTTTGAGTTAATAAAACCTTATTTTTATTTTATTTTAATGTACGTACGACTTGTATCTTTTGCTAGTAGGCCTATAGTTATTGTGTATGCTGCCTTTGATCTAAGGATAAAATGATGAACAATCAGGCTGCAATATAATATTTTATGTTGGCGTATATTCCTAGCCATTTTAAGTATCAAATTACTATGATATTTTGAAATATGTATTTCGGCGTAAGTTTCGTTTAGTTTACCGTTCGCCTAAATGTTCAAAAGTACCTCTTATACTTGTATCTCGTCGTACGTACTGTACGTACATCATCCTTTCGTTCGTATACGTCAAACTCTCCTTCTTATAAAATGTGTCGCACCAAAAAGTTCCATCATCCGTGTGACGAATGTGTGTGGGGAGTGCTGTGGAGAACAATGTGGGAGATACCACGCTATATTCTGCACATTAAGACATGAATCTTTGATATGCCTAGGGAATAACAATTAGTTTACTGTATGATTTTAGATTTTATTCATTATATGCATGGCCATTGGCTGCAATAAATCCCTTATTATTATAGGCTATGTAGGTGAATTTCCAGCTGTGGATGCCATTATTCACATCAACCATCATCAGAACAGTACTGCCAACCTCACCATTACGGTACTAGCCGCACCAACACCCGACCATTCTAACCTACGTTTTGTCCAATCCAATGGTTACAGCCTAACGCGTCCAGATCAATGGTTTTGTATCAACCTGCCCCGATAGCTGCGCGCAATCAAAGCCGCAGCCTTCGATTTGTCCAATCCAATGTTTTTTTTTTTACAATGGTTACAGCCTAACGCATCCAGAACAATGGTTACAGCCTAACGCGTTCCGATGACTGCCTTTTTTTAACAACAGTGATCTGCTAACAGATGTTGTCTCCTCCGCTGTCTATAACCCACCCACCATCCCAATTTATAACGCGACTTAGGCCTATATAGTGAAATTTCATTTGTGTCGGCCAGTGGGCGTGGCTTATTTGACAAATAAGATATTGCCAACCCTACGTATACGGTAAACACGGCCGTAGGTTGTTTGTTTTGAGCGTAGAGAGCTGTGAGAGCGCACTCGCTTCTATCTGTATCGGGACATCCTGAAATAACTCCAACAGATGGCGCACAGGTACTATCATTAGTACTTTATTTCAAATAGCATTTGCCAATAACACACAATTGATGTTACAAACTCTTTAAAATGAAAATTTACTGTATTATCAACTTGTCATTCTTCAAATTCGATGTGTATAGAATTCCAACGGACGTAAATTCTATCTTATTAATGTTTTTAATACAAAAACAAACCTAACCAGCGTCTAACGCCTCAGTCCCCCTTGCTTGTGGTAGCCTACTAACAGTAATTTTCAGCCAGGCAGTAGGCCTACCTAACCTAGTAACAGACATAACTGTATATACAAAAACAACCCTAATCTGGGGTTAACGCCCCAGGCCCCCTAGCTTGTGATACTAACAGTAGCTTAATTCTATTTACATACCTGTCATATTTTAAATCACTGCTTCCATCAGATTGCAGTACCCACTTAAATTTTCCCACAAGCACACAAAGATTCTTGATTCATGATTCTTGTTGTTGTTTGAGTCTTCAGTATTTTGACTGGTTTGATGCAGCTCTCCATGCCTCCCTGTCCTGTGCAAATCGTTTCATCTCTACATAGCTGCCACACCCTACATCCGAGGCAATTTGTTTAACATATTCTAACCTTGGTCTACCCCTACAGTTCTTGTCCTCAACCCTACCTTCCATCACTAAGCTTGATATTCCTGGGTGTCTTAGTATGTGTCCTACCAACCTATCTCTTCTCTTCATTAGCAGTCGCCAGAAAAATCTCTCCTCTCCCACTCGTCTTAATACCTCTTTGTTTGTAACCCTATCTACCCATCTGATCTTCATCATTCTCCTGTAACATCACATTTCAAATGCTTCAATTCTCCTCTTTTCTACTGCACCAATAGTCCAAGTTTCACTTCCATAGAGCGCCACGCTCCAGACAAAGGCTTTCATAAATGACTTCCTAATACTTAAATCTATATTCGATGTCAATAGATTCCTTTTTTGTAGAAATGCTTTCCTTGCCTGAGCCAACCTACTTTTTATATCCTCTTTGCTTCGTCCATCACTGGTTATTTTGCTTCCTAAGTAACAGAAGTCTTCTACTTCCTTCAGCTTTTCACCTGCTAATTTGATGTCCATCGAGGTTTCTGATTTATTTCGGCTACATTCCAGTATTTTTGTTTTACATCTATTAATTTTCATCATGTATTCCTTCCGTAAGACGGAGTCCATACCATTCAAAAACTCATTCAAATCCTCAGGCGTGTCGGCCAAGATGACGATGTCATCAGCAAATCTCAGAGTTGAAATTATTTCTCCTTGAACCTTCACTCCAACTTTAAAATTTTCTACAATTTCCTTCATTGCTTGTTCAAAGTAAAGATTGAAAAGTATGGGTGATAAGTTGCAGCCTTGCCTTACACCTTTCTGAATACCAGCTTCTCTCTCATGTCCTTTAGCTCGAATGACTGCTGTCTGGTTTCTGTATAGATTGTATATCACCCTCCTATCCCTGTATTTTATTCCAATAGATTTCAAAATGTCAAACAATTTAGTCCAATCAACGTTATCGAAAGCCTTTTCTAAGTCTACAAATGCCATGAACGTTCTCTTATCTTTCCTTATTCTACCTTCCAAAATCAGCCTAAGACTTAGTACAGCTTCCCTTGTTCCTACATTTCTCCTGAAACCAAACTGGTCTTCACCCAACTCCGTTTCTATCTGGCTTTCCATCCTCTTGTAAATTATTCTAGACAGGATCTTTGAAGCATGAGTAATCAAGCTGATTGTACGGTAATCTTCACATCTGTCAGCTCCCACTTTCTTTGGTATAGGGATAATAACATTCTTCTTGAAATCAGAGGGTACCTCACCTGTCTCATAAATCCTACATACCAAGTGAAATAACCTGATCAGACCTTCATCTCCTATGCAGCGTAGCAACTCAATCGGTATATCATCTATGCCTGGTGCTTTGTTCCTGCTCAAATCCTCCAATGCTCTGTCAAATTCTGATCTCAATATTAAATCTCCTTTTGCATCCTCATCAATTTCCTCCTCCCTTTCCATTACATGATTCTCGATCTCCTTTCCCTTATACAAACACTCTATGTAAGCTTTCCATCTCTCAACCTTTTCTTCCCTATCTGTTAGGGGCTTTCCATTTGTGTCCTTAATATTACAGCATTTACCCTTCTTTTCCCCAAAAGTATCCTTAATCCTTCGATAAGCTGTGTCTACTTTTCCTAATTTCAGACAATTTTCTATACCTGCACATTTCTCCTTCAACCATTCTTCTTTCGCTTCCTTGCACTTCTTGTTAACCTCATTTCTCAGATGTCTGTATTCTGCTTTCCCCTTTTCATCTCTTACATTCTTGTGTTTCCGCCTTTCATCCATCAGTTCTAGTATATCCTGAGTGATTCACGGTTTTCTACCAATTTTTTTCTTTCCTACCAATGTGTTCTTCTGCGGATTTTGTTATTTCCTTTTTCAAAAGTGCCATTCGTCAGCAATTAAAGATTGTTTAGGATTTTTCATTAGTCCTTCCTTTATACTCTTCTTGAATCTTTCGTTTACATCCTTCTCTTTCAGTCTGTCTATTGCCCACCTTTTTGGCTTTTGACTTTTATTTAGTTTCTTCAACTTCAATCTGCATTTCATTACAACCAGATTGTGGTCAGAGTTTATGTCAGCACCAGGATATGTTTTACAATCCAAAAACTGGTTTCGAAACCTCTGCTTGGCCATAATGAAGTCGATTTGGTAACGCCCTGTATCTCCTGGTCTCATCCATGTGTATATTCTTCTATTGTGGTTATTGAATAAGGTGTTAGCTATGACCAACTCATGCTCGGTGCAAAATTCTACCAGCCTGCTTCCTCGATCATTCCTTTCACCTAATCCGAAATCTCCTACTATCTTCCCTTCTCTCCCTTTTCCTACCACAGCATTCCAATCACCCATTACTATAACATTTTCATCACCCTTGACATACCTCAGAATTTCGTCTATTTCTTCGTAGACCTTTTCAACATCCTCATCATCAGCTTGACTGGTAGGCATGTAGACTTGTACCACTGTGGTGCAGGTAGGTTTAATATTGATTTTTGCTTCAATAATCCGTTCACTATATTGCTCATAATATTCCACCCGCTATCCAAGTTTCCTACTCAATATGAGGCCAACCCCTGCTTGGCCATTGTTTGATTTAGTGCTAATGACCCTATAGTCTCCTGACCAAAAGTCCTGTTCTTCCTGCCAGCGCATTTCACTAATCCCAACCAAATCCAACCTCAACCTATCCATTTCCCTTTCTAAGTTTTCTAACCTTCCACTTCCTAGCAGACTTCTAACATTCCACGCTCCGATCCGTAGAATGTCAGATTTCCTCTTTGTCACTTCTGTGATGTTAACCCCCTCTCGAGTAGTCCCCACCCGGAGATCCGAACGGGGGACTAGTTTACCTCCGGATTGAAATTTTACAAGGGAGGAGGCCATCATCACATGTAATTATGCATAGAGAGGTGCATATTCTCGGAAATAGCATACGGCTGTAGTTTCCCGTTGCTTTCAGCCGTGCAGCAGGAGGCAGTGTAGCCATTATTTGGCTTATATTATCAATATCTTAACCGTCTAAAAGACAAGTAAAGAAGTGATTTATTCTGAAAGGCCGCTGCTCCCTTCAGAATAAGTAAAGAGCAATTCTACTAACAAAAATTCTAACCTTTTACTAACAACTAAATACCAAAATGCTACTAACGAAAAAATACTAAAGTTCCACCAACAACAAATACTACCTCTAAAACAGTCTGTCACCAGGCACACTCACATGCACCATCACAAATCACAGTCTAATGAAACAATGAACTAAGTTATATCTAATAAACAATGCAACTGCCACCAGACACAGTCACACACCACAGTCTACTAGAACAATGACATATATCTAATAAACAAACTAACTACATACTTACAACATTACTGCACATTCTAGAAGAGGAAAATGGAAAACAAAAACAAGATGATGATGATGATAATTGTTGTTTTAAGAAGAAATGGAAAACAATAGAACAAGGCAAATAAAGGACAGGAGGGAAAGAAATGCCCGCAACCCTCGAAGAATGAGGGTTGAGGGACTTGGAAGGAAGGAGAGCCATGAAAGGCAGATTGACATACCTTTCTCGGAATGGATAGACCCTACAATGTCCGAAAACGAGGCTTTTGCGTCAAGCTTGAATAAAATTGAAATGGCTTACCATCCAACTAAGAATGCAAAACTGAAGCACTACTCCACGGTCATCCGGCCAGAAGCTTTGTATGCAGCGGAATGTCTCTCCATGAATAGAAAAGGCATAATGGAAAAACTGGAGACCAAGGAATGGAATATATTGAGGAAAATCCTGGGTCCAGTCATGGAACACGGCGAGTTCCGAAGACGCCACAACCACGAGTTGTAGACTCACGTAGAGAAAATAACTGACGTGATGAGGAATAGGAGGATTTCTTTTTATGGACATATAACCCGAATGAAATCAACACGGCTATCCAACAGAATTTTTGCTTTTCTCCGTGAGAAAAAGACAAATGGGGCGTGGTTCAGTGAAGTAGAGAAAGATCTGTTGGAGACTGGGATAACACGTGAAGATATCCAGGAGCGTGGCCCACTTAGGGAGAAACTTCAGAAACATCGGAGTTTTCAACTTAAGCCGAAACTAAAAACCGGGAAGGCGTGGACGACGGAGAGAAAGGTGCAACATCCATTGCGAATGAAGGAGTACTGGGCCAACATTAAAATGTTGACATGACGTAGTCCTTAGTTGGCCGTAACGAAGGAATAATAATAACAACAAAAACAACAATAATAATAACAAGTAGTTCCGTGAAGAACTATACAGCCTATTGACAACGTAAGCTGACGTTTTGGATGGTTGTCACGGGTCTTTCTTGATTCGTGTCAGAAGCATCAACTTAACATACACCACTAAACAACCCGCCATTAAACAAAATACTTCTTTTTCTAAATTTATTGTTAAACGCGGCTCCGAAAAAAATCTGGGGGCGACAACGTACGCTAACGTTTTGGATGGTCGCCACAGGTTGGGGCGGGGAGGAGCCCCACCATTAAACAAAATACTTTTTATATTTAGCCTACTTTGCACATTTTGCGAAAATGAGGAAGAAGTAGACTTTTGAGATCGATCCGGGCAAATGTGTGTCTGACTGTCTGTCCTTCTGTCAGTCTGTGTTTGTGTGTGTGTGTGTGTCCATCAACTCCTAAACGACTACAGCAATCAAAACCAAATTTGGTAAGAGTAAAGATCTATACCTGAATATCTCAAAGCCATCAGTGCTACCAACTGCTGAAAATCGCAATTGAAATTTGAGCTCCATGTTGGATATCTTGGAAGGTATCCATGGGAACTATTCCAAAATTGGCACACATATAGATAATATTTCAGTTTAATTTCCAGGAGGCCATACAAGACAGTGATGCCAAACTGATTCTATGCCTTCTTATAGGTCCAATTTTTAAATGTATATAACTTCTACACTATAAATTGGATTTCAACCAAATTTCGTATGTGCTATGTGTACATAGAGAGATATGACTGAGCGTATTCTTAAGAGCAACCGAGGCTGCCAACTGCTAATAAATGCCAAGTATAGGTGCCATTAGAAATTAGGTGTGCAGAAGTTATATTAAATGTGTTTCTCCCAGTGATATGTTTAGACCAACGAAGTTTCAATTATTGTTAGTAGTCGGTGTTAATATTGCCTACTGAATTCCTATGTTGTTTGGAGTGTTTGTTGATGCGATATAGATTCCACATAGCCACATGGCCTTCAGTACGTCGTTGTACCGATCTCCGCCACCACACGTGCTCATTGTTTCCGTCCCATGCACTTCCGTCCCTTTTCCAAAATCACTCGCACAAAAATGTCCAGCTACCGAGTGCTACAAAAATATCCAGATACCGAGTGGAAAGATGTTACACATCAAAAACTATTTTTGAAATTTCATTCGAATCAATTTTAGGTAGATTTCATTAGAAAGCTAACTATTGCAATGGGTACTGCGCTCGAAATCATGTCTAGTTGAGAGAGAAGAAGACAGGACGAGGTACGAACCGAGGACCACCTCAGAAGAATGGCATTTTTAAAATTTGGAATTATGGATAAAATTTACAGTCTGGATGGAAGACTGTGATTAAATAAGCTCTTGGAAAAAATTTCGCCTAAAGAAATATTTTTATTTTGAGAAATAATGGAAATTTTTAATGATCTGGTAATTTTTTACCAAGCATAAATGATATTTGAAGAGTCCTGGAAATCTACACTTCCGTCGATGTTAGTAGCGAGAAACCTGTTTAGAGCTGAGGGAGAGCTAGCAAGGTCGGCTGGAGGACGGACACGCACCACGATCGAGAGTGGGGGAGCAAACGCGTGTCGGAAGCGCGCCAGAACTTGCTAACGACCAATGAGAAAATAGTTTGAATACTAAGGAAGGAATAAATATTAAAATCATTATTTTAATATTTTATGAGAGTGTTACATATTGAATTCACCAGCAGAGGAAAATAAATTTAATTGGCAAAACGGATATTAAATTAAATGGCTGAGAGAGAAGTTATGTATAAATCAGTCAATTTTCATAGCGTTTGGAGGCTAGTTGACCAGATTTGCGAGGGAAGTCTGATCGGCGAGGCTAGCAGACGCTAGGAGACGAGGCTCTTTCTATCTGAACAGTTGAGAAGGTAAGACGTTATTATTTTCACTCTTTGAGAAATATATAGACAAAGGTTTTGAGAACCAGAGACTTAAAGATGAAGCAACTAGCAATTGAGAGGAGAAATAAGCATTATTAGTCAACAGTATTGAGCCGAAACATTTATACTACATTTATAGAAGAAATATACGTCGTGATACAATATTTGAAAGTTGCAACCTGAAACATCGAATACGCAACTACTCAGGAAGGAAGTCAGAAGTAGTGAGACTCTATATAATAAGAAGTTCATCAATCTACACAACAATGTATAAGAAATCAGGTTGGAGGGGACAAACTACGACTACACATCATTTGGCAGTGAGGAGAATGTTTTAACTTCACTATGTTGGGAAAGTAGAGCTATGCTAACTAGCGAGATCCAAAAATGACCAGATAACATAGCAATATGAGCAGCGAGATGCAGAACATCGCAGTTTTCGCTCACATAACGCTACAAGCGACTACCAGAGAAATCCACACTATGGAGGTGATTTCTTTTGTTGGAAAGAACACTGCAAGCTACCGACTTCAATGAACATCGAGATCTGAGAAGAGGCGAGCAGCATTCGAGATGGAGAACGCGGGGAATCCAGAGCTGGAGAACGCCAAGCACCGAGCGCTGCGGAGGAGACGTGTCATCGCGGAGGACGTAGGAGCAGGCCAGCAGACGAGTTTCCAGCTGAGGACCGGTTGGGTTACATCACACCAGGGCATTCACCTGCACCAGGGAGTCCTGACGTGGCAGAGATGACATAATGAAACCAGTCCACAGGAAGCATGCTGCATTCCAGAGAAGCACGTGGCGAGATTCCATGGACAGAAACGTCATCAGGTCTGTCACCAGCGATCTCAGAATGAAGGTAGACAAGTGCAATTTTATACACATCAGTATTTAGATCTTGTACACGTTATTCCAGAATTTGACCAACATATTTGCATGTATAACCTATGTTATTGTATTGTCTTGAATATTTAGTCATTTCTATAGTTTGTTTCATACGTTATTCGGACGTATTTTGAAGGCTTGATCGATGATCTTAGACATGGTAAACATTTTTCATTGTCATTTTAGAGCGTTACAATTTTCTTACAGTTAGCTTCGTTGCGATTGCTTACATATATTCCGTAGATTTGTTGTAACATCGGAGAACGAACATATTTGTATTGGAACTTGAGAGAAGAAGCTTAAATGTGTGATAAATAAATAAATGTATCAGAGAAAGAAAATAGTCATGTGTTTGACGAACGTAAATAATTTATGTGGTAATGTCAGAGAAAGGAAGGACATGAGAATCCTATGATAAAGAGTTTATGCATCTCAGAAACGAAATACTATGTATAAAACGAAGTTGTTAATAGGAGTATTCAATATTGGCATTGAAAGAACTCCAGTATGAAGGGAAGATAAAGATATTGTAAAACCCAAAAGTTTTGTTGTACGGAAAAGAACAGTATGCGATAGTGAAGGCATAACTAAATAAGAAACGCTATTATGGAATGTTATGAATGTATATTTATTGTAAATATTAATGTGAAATGGAAGGAAGGATATTAGCATTTATTGTTAACAGAAACGTGAGGAAAGGTAATTGTTATTTTCGTAGCAGACGCAAGCAGACTTAAAATTCAGAGTTAAGCGAGAAATTGTAACAAGGAAGTATTTGATGCAGAGAAGGAAGAAATGAGATGAGTTATGGTAGTGAGAATTGTGGATTCTTATAGAATATATTTACACTTAAAGAACTTGACACATTAGAAGACACTGACACTGCTGGTATGTCATTAAAACTACCATCATCTACTTTAACAAACAGGAGTTGTGTAGGACGGTTGATTTGGGAAAATTGTCGAAATGGCATCAGGGGGTAGTATGGCAATTTTCATAATCCACAAATTTAGGTTCGAAATGTTTAAGTAAGCACATACAACTGTTTTAACTTCGAAAATTATCCCGGTGAATATTTCTTATCCACTTCTCTTTCAAAGATTTGTCTTTAGGAAATTTAAAAGTTGAAGTATCTTCAGCAGTATTAAATTTACAGGCAGGTACACAGTAATGACAATAAACAGCCAATGCTTCTCACATTACGTATCTTCGGCATTTATAATTATTCACAGTGCACTTCACTACTTAAGGTACACTATTACAATATATATCAGCTCGAAATCACTTGAGATACGCGACATTTGAACAAAATTCTCGCAGCAGACCCACTTAAATGTTGGTTGACCAAATGTAAACAATCCCCTAAGATTTCGGCTATTTTCTACGCTATCGATAGTGGCATTGCGGTCTGAGACGTTGTAGTGGGTCTTGGTCTGGCTTTGCTTTGTTACAGAGAGTAAAGAACACCGAGAGCTGCCCTCACCAAAAGTCCCCTTAGCAACCACTTGAAGCTCTCTTCTGTGCGGTAGCTTTGGTGGCGTAGTTGTAAGCTTACTGAGCTTCTATGCCCCAGATCGCGGGTCAAACCTGGCCGAAGTCATCGGATGTCATAAGAGCGTTAAAAATCCCTCAGTATGCCTTCCATCGGAGGGGAAGTAAAGCCGGCGGTTGGCATGCAAAGTAACCTTCCACTAACTACAATTGTGTGGAGCTAAATTTGTAGGTTAGATTCGATTAACGCTCTGTTAAGTTCCAGCGTTCGCTACCAGCTGCCGGTTGCGGTGGCATCTAGTAGCCAAGTTCATAGCTAGGTGCCGTTGATGTTAGCATTTGGTAGCAAAAGTAGGAACTACTTGAAATTGATCCTCTGCAGTCCTTACCTGAATTACAGAAAACACACACTAATACAGCCATCACAATTAACACCGGTTATCAGACAGATTCTACACACACCCAAAGAACACGGGACTACATGACCACGTTGTCGCAGCCCCTAAACTAAGGAACCAACCAACTACGGACATGATGTTTAACCTCAGTCTTATTGTTAGTTATGTGTGCCGATTGTGAAATGTATTTGGTTTCTTTTAATAGCGGTATTGCATATTAAATTGAGTTAAGGTCATTTACGTTAATGTTTTAATGTTATGCTCAGTTATATATATATATACCTATTATTCATTTTAGTGCCTAAATATAGCAGTTAAGGAGCCTTTTGGCGCCACGGTGGGTAAGTGGATAACGTGTCGGTCTACTAACCTCAAGATTGCAGATTCGCTACTGGCCGTGGTAAGTGATTTTTGAAAGGCGGCAAAAATACGACACGCATGTCATGCGATGTTGGCATGTCAAAGAACCCATTTGAATTCAGTAGGCCGTGTTCATAATGGCAAAATTAAACTCGGGAGTTTCCGCCAACACAAAGTTCCTCATTTCTCTACTAGAAAGCGCTGTAGAGTTCAAGGAGCTTAGATATAACCTCCTTGACTTTCATAGTGATTCAAGGAACAACGAAATTCGACATGCAAGCTACCCTCTGGGTGTCAAATTACAAAGCTTGCACCCAGCACCCGAGGTCATACGATATTATTATTATTATTATTATTATTATTATTATTATTAGGCGCCTAAAACTTTACCTTTTAGAGTCTGAACTTCCGCTGTCTAGACATCATTAACATTCTTCAGTACGTTAGGTATTTGTGTAGTAGGGAAATGAGTTGTGAAGGTTCTATTGCGACTGTAGGCTACTAAACGTGGCGGCAACGTACTCACTGACAATGTATTCCAGCGAGGAGATTTACTGCGATAGTCGATACAGGCTAAGCCTAGCAATTTGTAAGGGATCGACTCTCCCAATTCCTGCAGCATTATGGACTTGCCAAGTATCTGCCAAGGATTTGGGGGACGATTCTTATCTTATTTTAAGTGTTCCTTGTAGCTTTGTGCTTACCCGACGGCGGAACAGTCACCAGCTTATAAAACAATCCGAACATACGCCAGCACATAGGTCTGATGAGCAAGATGCCCTACGCCCCCAAAGCTCCCTTTCGTTGCCTTAATCGTCGTCCATTTCCTCCATGACTTCGCACCTGCTGTTTTCGGCAGCAATATCAGCTACACTTTGAATGTCTTCAGTCGTTAATGTTTCCTAGAACTTTGGTGCAAGTACAGTCACGCTCAAAATTTAGTACTGTACATAGCTTTGTATTATGGATACTGTTTTAGATCCCTTAGTTGGGGGGTAGTTAGGGATAAAACACTTGTGTCACTGTGATGATTAGGAAGATAGTTCCTAGGTGATGGTAGCTTCCCGTAGCTGGGGGAGCTTACCGGTGTAGTGTGTTGTTTGGTACTTAAACGCTAGGGGGTGTTCCTGCAAAGATACGAGTGTTGATTAGGGGATGGACCTCTAAACGCAGGCTGCTATACCGGCCTGCCAGCTGGACGGTGTGGGTAATACAATAGGTGTGCTCATGTCAGCGGCTCGACGTTAGGTAGTCGGGTCGCGTGCGGGAAACACAATGCAGCCTGACAAAGCAGTTACTGGCTACTATGGTCACGGTCAATCGTGACGAAGGTCAGGAAGGGTATGAGGATGTAAAGAGGCGTGTAATTGACAATACAAGTGTAGTTTACTGACCATGAGTTTATTGGTCAGTGAGTGTGAGTTTGTAAGTCCCTCTTGGGGGAATGTAGGTAATTATACAAGTATAGTGTACAAAATTATGAGTGGGTGTTTACAAAGTAAGGATTCTGAGCACTTTGCTGATTCTCACCTGATGATGCAACTGGAGCAGATGTCGGCTAGGGCCTTCGGCGACGCACACTGTATAACAGATCCTAGCTCCAAAAAGGACTCCGGTCTTATAGTTCTCGGCGTTGCGTGGTCAGCATTCCGACGACGTAGCTGCCCCAGTTAGTTGTTGTGTAGATGTTTATGTCTGTGTCGCAAGTAGTTGGCTAACCTCCCAAGCTAAGTGGCCGCCTCTTGCTGTGTAAAGGTAATGTTCTGGTCTTATGGTGTTGCCAGTTAGGGTGTTTTTAGTGAAAGATGAGGGGTGGCTTTCAGGGGGTACAGCCCCCCGGGCCTGTACAATACGATGGTCCGTCTTAGTCTGTTTATTTAAGCCTACATTTCCACGTTGGACAGTTTTCCGGTTTACAGTGTCATTTCACACAGGAAATATCTCCGTTCTGAATTTTGTTTCCCGTTTGTCCAGGGTTCCGGTATATTTAGGGTCCAGTTTTACTGTATATGAAACGCCACGAGTGGATCGCAACAAATGGAAGTAGCGACTCATAAATCAAGAGTGAGTAACAGCTTACTTCATTGGAGCAGTGACAGGTGCGACCCGAGTAACTGTTTTATTAGAGCCGTGACATATGAGCGTGATTAGAATGGAATTCGTCTCGACTGTCAATATCGATTAGTTCAGTCGACACTGTCTCGATGTTAATAGTCAGGATTTGAGTTTCATCACAAGTCGCGAGTGGCAGTACATTTTACATTTTACTAAATGCAATTATCCATTAGTAGATAATTTACATATTAATATGTAGACAATATAGTATAAGAAAACAAGTAGCTCCGTGAAGAACTATATAGCCTATTTTCATATAACCTGCTTATGTTAATTGCCACTATCAACATACAAAATTTCAATTTGATTGCTGTAATAGATACGTAGATATTGAGAACCGACTAAATATGTCGGATGGCCGCCATGTTGGATTTTTATATAAGTAGGTCCTAGAGGTATGTACTGTTATATGAAGATTATTGTGTACGTGTAGCATTCAAACTTCTATCGCATGATTAGGACACAAAAAATAAAAACGAGATTTTAAAATTTCGCACAGCTGCCATCTTGTGGTTATGGAAACAATGGAAATAAATTAGATGCCAGTGGATTAACATTTGTATAAGGATTTACTGTACTAAGTTTCACTGCACTCGGATGGTTAAATTGCGAGAAACGTCCATGTGAATATTTATAATTCGCGTCGCCGCCATGTTGGATTTGTGATCATCAGGTTATTGAAAGTCCTATAGGTGAACTTATGTTCATAGCCTCTATGAACATAAAAACATCAGTTTGATTGCTATAATAGATTCGTTGATATTCAGAGCCGTCTAAATATTTCGGATGGTTGCCAAGTTGGATTGTTATATGTATAGGCCATAGAGTCATGTACCATTAAAGGAAAATTCACTTCGATCTCATGATTACGACAGAAGAAATAAAAATTTCATTTTAAAATTCGCACAGCCGCCACCTTGAGGTTATGTAAACAATTTAATTAAATTAGATACCAGAGCACTGCAATTTGTATAAATATTTCCTGTACCAAGATTCATTGCGTTTGGATCATTAAATCGCGGGAAAAGTCTATTTAAATCTTTCAAATTCGCTTGACCACCATATTCGTTTTGTAGTTGAACGGTTTTTGAAAGTCTCATAGAAGAACTTCCAGTAGGGCCCTTTATCTCCGTAAAAAATTTCAGGGTGGTACCGCTTATAGTTTCAGAGATATAGGATGCCGGTGAAATAATTCGCACAGCCGCCCTTTTGAGGTTATGTAAACAATTGAACGAAGTTAGATGTCGGTGCATTACAATGTGTATAAACATATACTGTACCAAGTTTTATTGCGTTTGGTTGGTTAAATCGCGAGAAACGTCTATTTAAGTCACAATTTCGCTTGGCCGCCATGTTGGTTTTGTAGTTACCAGGTTTCCAAAAGTCACATAGGTGAACTTCTAGTAGTTCCCCTTATCACCATAAAACATTCCAGGGTGATATCGGTAATAGTTTCGGAGATATTGAATGCTGAAGAAATATTTCGCACAGCTGCCATGTTGGATTGTTGAGACGTAAGAAAATTTGAAGGGCACGGTCGGGGTCGTCCGGAATAGTGCTATGAACTTACCGAGTTTCATTGAAATAGCTCCAGCCGTTTAGAAGTTATTAGGGGGGGGGGCTCACACAGACACACGGACAAAAGGTGATCTCATAAGACTATTTTTTTCAGAAATGAAAATAGGCTAAAAAAGTCACATCCATGGACTAATAAATCCCTATGTTAAACCCTTAGTAGCGGCTTCGGTGGCGTAGTTGGTAGCATGCTGAGCTTCTATGCCCAAGATCGCGGGTTCAAATCCGGCCGAAGTCGTCGGATTTTTTACGAGCGTTAAAAATCCCTCATTATGCCTTCCTTTGGAGGGGAAGTAAGGCTGGCGGTCCCATGTCATAGATTTATGGCATGAAAAAGGACCTTCCACTAACTAAACTTGTGTGAAGCTAAATTTCCAGGTCAGTTTGATAACGCCAGGACCTTCTATAATACCGGACCTGACACTGGCGGCGGGACTGATGAAAGATGGCTGTCGCTGTTGGTGGTTACATGCCTTGTTTATTAGTTGAGTCGTTTTGTTTACGATGTGATAGTGATGTGAATTTCGGTTAGCAATCGTCTCCCTTGATTATCTGTGCT
The DNA here is from genome assembly GCA_946902985.2 of Meconema thalassinum. Classification (NCBI taxonomy): domain Eukaryota; kingdom Metazoa; phylum Arthropoda; class Insecta; order Orthoptera; family Tettigoniidae; genus Meconema; species Meconema thalassinum. The sequence goes on along the minus strand of OX336395.1, from coordinate 225,626,886 downwards.
TATTGATTATTGCTTAATGATATTACACGTTCGTATAAGTAAATGTCTGCAATAGTGCTTCTTAAATACGAGATACCGGTGACTTCTCTTACGCTTGTGATACCATCAATACTATTGCCAATCAGTGCGTAATTTTGGTCTATTTATTATTCTGTTTAGAGTTTATAAATTATTAGTAATGGTAATTCATTATGAGCAAGCATAGCATTAATTAACGTATTCCAATTCAAGGTTTAAGAAGATCTGAAAATTGATTGCCGTACGTAGGAACATAACCTACTTTTTAAATTGCCTGCAGTGTTCTCTCATCCAATTATACGCCTGCTTGTCCAAGGATATCAATCTTATCACGTACTTGGTGTGGATCCCGTTTTAATAAACTACCAGTAGGCTTACTCATACATAGGTTATGCTAAAATTGTGGTGATATGCCTTGAAACTGTTGTGTGACTGGATCCAAATCCAATTATTATGAAGATAAGCCATTGGTGCCTATTTTCTAATTTCCCATCAGGGGAATTCAACCCACACCCAACTTCACGGGGTTGATGACCAAGAAGTCCCAAGCCCATAAAATGAATTAACAGCAGACAAAATCACGTCATGATGTTATTTTGGGTTGGGTTGAATTCTGACACACGTCATGCCTTTGGCATAGTTTGGTTGGTTCTTAAGTTTAGGGGCTGCGACAACGAGGTCATGTAGCCCCGTGTACTTAGGGTGTGTGTAGAATCTGTCTGATAACCGGTGTTAATTGTGATGACTGGATTAGTGTGTGTATCTGTTTTTTAATTTAAGTACAGACTGCAACTTAGAATTTTTCAAATAGTTCCTACTTTTGTCGCCAAACGCCACCGTCAACGAGTACTAGGCCTAGTTCAGAACTTAGCTACTAGACGCCACCGCAGTCGGCTCTTGGCAACGAACGTAGAAACCTAAGAGCGTTGTTTACATTCTTAACCTATCCAATTTAGCTTGACACAGGTGTAATTAGTGGAAGGTTCTTTAACATGCCATAAATCTATGACATGGGACCGCCGGCTTTACTTCCCCTCCGAAGGAAGGCATACTGATGGATTTTTAACGCTCTTAAAAATCCGACGGCTTCGGCCAGGTTTGAACCCGCTATCTTGGGCATAGAAGCTCAGCATGCTACCAACTACGCCACCGAAGCCGCCCCGTTTGACAGAGTTCCATTTAATCTCATGAATAGGAATGAATGAATACGACTAGCCTACTTGTTGACGGATTTACAGGAGGCAGTCGTGACCTTATGATAGGAATTACCTAGGCATTTATCTTCAGTATGTGTGGGAACCCATGGTAAACCACTTACTGGGTGGCTAAGCGGAGAATCGAACCCAACATTTCTCGGTTTACCTCACTAGGCTGTGTGTAGCCCGTTCTTATCCTCAGACTAGAATTGAGATTTCTTGACAGTCAGGAATCAAACTTGGACCCCAGAAGTGACAACCAAGAACTACACCATCTGGTTGGTCACTTTATTTTTAAGAATAATATGTATGTCTGTTAGGTAGTCAGCCCGAAAGCTGGTTGGATCCTCAATAGGCACTGCCGTTAGGTTATGTGGGTAGATACCCACAAAACACCATGGCAGCGCTATATTGAGGCGTACTAGGCAAGAAGAGGAGTGAGGTAGTTTGTCATTGCTTTCCTCGCTGAGTCAGTACAGCAGTACTAACCCTATGAGTAGAGCCTTTCACAGCATCCACAGGCACCGACTGTGCCCTGAATGTCATTACTAAGCACCACCCATACCTCAGTAGCTTCCATATAACCACAGCCATGAGTGAGACTGAGACATCGGTGATACTCTAGCCTGTGCCAACAGGCACTGACTGTGCCCTGAATGTCATTAATCAGCACCACCCACACCTCAGTAGCTTCCGTATAATCACAGCCATGAATGAGACTGAGACATCGGTGATACTCTAGCCTGTGCCAACAGGCACTGACTGTGCCCTGAATGTCATTACTCAGCACCACCCATACCTCAGTAGCTTCCATATAATCACAGCCATAAGTGAGACTGAGACATCGGTGATACTCTGGCCTGTGCCAACAGGCACTGACTGTGCCCAGAATGTCATTACTCAGCACCACCCATACCTCAGTAGCTTCCATATAATCACAGCCATAAGTGAGACTGAGACATCGGTGATACTCTAGCCTGTGCCAACAGGCACTGACTGTGCCCTGAATGTCATTACTCAGCACCACCCATACCTCAGTAGCTTCCATATAATCACAGCCATGAATGAAACTGAAACATCGGTGATACTCTAGCCTGTGCCAACAGACACTGACTATGCCCTGAATGACATTACTAAGCACCACCCATACCTCAGCAGCTTCCATATAATCACAGCCATGAGTGAGACCCAGACATCGGCGAAAAGCCTCATTTTACTCTAGCCTGTGCCAACAGAAAAATGCAAATGTACTGCATTCATCAAGAGATGGCAAACATGCCCCGAATAATATGTAACTTACTAAAAAGGGATTGAAATTCCTACAGGAACATTTACAACTTTCCCTGTTCACTCAGCCAAGATATTCTGCAGATCACTCCTGTGGGTCTACACATTATTTTATTTCATTCCTTTCCTGATGAAACTCCGGTGGTACCTTACTTCAACTCCTAGGGCACCTCCCCATGCCTGTCCATTACACAGCTACACACACTACTACATTCATCACGTAATCGGAGGAATTCAACCCACACACAACTGCACGGGACTGATGACCAAGATGTCCCAAGCCCATAAAATGAATTAACAGCAGACAAAATCACGTCATGATGTTATTTTGTGTTTTGTTGGATTAGACAAACGTCAGGCGTTTGATGTCCGACCACCAACTACGGCGGCCATCTTGGATTGCAGTGTCAGGTCCGGTAGTATAGAAGGTCCTGATAACGCTATATTAGTTCCAAAGTTCACCACCAGGTGCTGACTGCGATGGTATTTAGTAGCCATGTCCGCAGCTAGATGTCGTGGATGGTAGCATTTGGTAGCGAAAGTGGGAACTACTTGAAAAGTTAATCGTTTGCTGTCCTTATTTGAATTAATCACAGATAACACACACTAATACAGCCATCACAATTAACACCGGTTATCAGACAGATTCTACACACACACAAAGTACACGGGGCTACATGACCACGTTGTCGCAGCCCCTAAACTGAGGAACGAACCAACCAAACCCTTAGCCTATAAACATACCGTAAAACTGTCAGCCTCATAGTCCAAATACAATCTGTATTTTTTAAGTTTCCCAAACATAACCAATCTATCGACAAACACAGCAATGCAACTATTCAAAAAAAAGCGGCTTCGGTGGCGTAGTTGGTAGCATGCTGAGCTTCTATGCCGAAGATAGCGAGTTCAAACCTGGCCGAAGTCGTCGGATTTTTTAAGAGCGTTAAAAATCCCTCAGTATGCCTTCCTTCGGAGGGGAAGTAAAGCCAGCGGTCCCATGTCATAGATTTATGGCATGTTAAAGAACTTTCCACTAATTACACCTGTGTGAAACTAAATTGTATAGGTTAAGAATGTAAACAACGCTCTTAGGTTGCTACGTTCATTGCCAAGAGCCGACTGCGGTGGCGTCTAGTAGCTAAGTTCTGAAATAGGCCTAGTAGTCGTTGACGGTGGCGTTTGGCGGAAAAAGTTGGAACTATTTGAAAAATTCAAAGTTCCAGTCCTTACTTGAATTAAAGAAAACAGATACACACACTAATACAGTCATCACAATTAACACCGGTTATCAGACAGTTTCTACACACACCCAAAGTACATGGGGCTACATGACCGCGTTGTCGCAGCCCCTAAACTAAGGAATCAACCAACCAACCAACTATTCAAGTAGTGGAGTGATGATGGTTCTGCCCCACTTGACACTCCTGTGCCCAACAAACCAACATGGCCGCCGTGCGAAATTGAAATAATTAATATCTCTCAAACGCATGGCCGGATGTTGACAAATGAGGTGTTGTTGAACTCGAGCAGTCGTCCTCTTTCTTATCGACCATGTATTATATTTTTCAAAAATTCTTTGAATTTTTTTGTTTTGCAACGTTGGTGATAGTTTGAAAACCAAACATGGTAGAACGTTGTGCCATGGCTCAAACGAACGGCCTTTATGACCTTTATTTTTTGTAATAAAACTTTTTTATTTTTTATGTTTTTTTGAAAACACTCGAATTTTGAAAATCCTATATTTTGGAAACTAGGAACTCTACAAAAAAGTTTGTTTGACGTAAATGAAAGGTCCCTACCCCCTCTACCCCCAAAATAAATTTCAAGTCTCTAGGATGAAAACCTGTAGGTAGTAGTGTGGTAAGGACAGAGCTGTCTCACTTAGGAAGTTGTGAGACCCTGCGACCTTGGAATGGAAGGAGCCATGCTAGGAGGGCGTGCTTGGATTCGTTTTTTTCGTCTCGTTGTGCTCTTTACGGGAATGTAGGTGTCGAAAAGGTGAAAATTTGGAAACACGGTCTTTTTGGGGTAAAACCGTGATTTTGAACTTTTTGCTATATCTCGCGAACCAATCATGCTAGAGGCATGAACGAGGGGTCCAAGGACTCGGGCTGACGTCCTCTTTGCTATGGACCACACGTTATATTTAAAAAAAAAATGGAAACGCGATTTTGGGGTAAACACGTGTTTTTTGTGATTTTTGCCGATATCTCACGAACCAATAACGCTAGAGACATGTACGAGGTGTCCTAGGACTCGGGGTAACACCCCCTTTCAAATGTGGTAGATTTTGTTTTTCAAAAAATAATTCACATGGGTCTAACGCCATACATGTTGAAAAAACGTTTTCTTTTTCTTTGCCTGTTTATAATGTCCATGAAGCGTGACGGTTGAGAGAGAGACGATACGGCTGGGTGTGTGTGTTTCAACGAATCTGTCGCTGACCACGGTGGCTGTGTTCAATAGATCAATCGCTATTTCGACGGGTCGGTGTATGACAGAGCGAGGGTACGTTTTTTCACACTTTTTACCTTTGACGTGTAAACGGTGATGAGAACTTGATTCTATGTTGGTCGAAGCGAGTACAGAAAACCAACTTACAGGAGGTGAAGGTCAATTGAGCTTATTGGAAGGCTCCGGTCTGACTTGACAATAGGTGCAATGGAAAAAATGACCAAGACGCTTGAAGGTGAAATAATCTGACCATCGTGGTGGCAGGGAAGTGCGAAAGGCGTGCACACATGTGAAACCACAGGCACGCTAAACCAGTGACATCCTGTCTTGCTTCGTACGTGACAAAATGCAAGTCCATGTGACATTTGATCTACCGCAGGTGTTCGCCTGAGACGTTATCTGTCCACGTGCGCGATAACTGTTAACAAGTCACATCCTGTTTTGCTTCGTACGTGACAAAATGCAAGTTCATGTGAAATTTGATTCGCCACAGGTGTTCGCCTGGGACGTTAGCTGTCCACGTGACCGATAACAGAATGTTCAAAGCGTGGGAAAAAATGATTATACATGCAACGTAGCATATATAAAGACATGTCGTTATCATTTCCACTCTCACTTGGGTGGACTACCTTTCAACACACTGCGTTGCATGAAACCCTTGGTCTTGTTTAACAGTTTTGGTGTTGGTGGAAAATACTTAACCTTGTTGTGGGGTAGGTGTTTATTTATTCATTTATACATTTATTGATTTATATATATATTTACATGCAATTATTTATTGATTAGATAATTAATGATTTTATTTATTTATTTGTTTGCAGATAACCGGTATACCTTACATGTCTGAGAGAGAAGAAACCATTGCACTTTTGAGCCCACTAGAAGGAAGCAGCAAGAAGCCACTGCAAGTAAAGGTGGGATTATTTTTTTAAACTAACTTGTTTTATTTTTGTTGTTTCATATTTTATTTTATGAAATATATGTATTAACCTGAATTTAGGTATTTATAACGGTTTATTTTATTATTTTTTAGAAACTTGGAAAGAAGAGCCTTACCGCCGTAGCAGTCGCTGAAAACCCGAGACGCAGTAAAGTGCAACCATTGTTTCCAGGCAGTGAACTATTTAAAACTCAGGTAAGCCTAACATAAAATGCTATTCCATTTTACCACTACTGAAAGCTCGTAGACAAAAAAAAATCATTACCTGTACATGACTGGGACAATGATTGCTTTCTTGATTAATGGCTATGTTGTTGTTGTTGACTGGAAAAAGTACAAGGCCATGTTGGATTTTCTAAAAATAAAAATAATAAATTTAATTTATGACTGGTTCCCTATGGACTCAACGAATATCCACAGGTTTGAACATGATAATGTGAACAAAATGACATGACATTCATTTTTGTTTATATATTGGTTAAAGGGAGGGTGGGGGAATGTAAATGACTGCAGCTTTATAAAAAAGAAAATAAGTACATGAGTTATTGTTAGTGCCAACATACAGTTTATTTTTAATGGTGTTTTGATATATTAATGCCAATTAACGTTAACGTTTTATTTACAAGTATTGATTGATTGATTGATTGATTGATTGATTGATTGATTGATTGAGTGATGGGTTATTTTGTTTGCTTTTAGGTGTTGTCATGTGCCATTAACGTAATGAACAGACAGTGAACAAGCATGCATTATGCTTTAAAGTACTCTGTGCAATGTTAATAACTTACAATAAGAAAAAGTTTTATTATAACACATGGCGTTAGTACCAAATACAACAAGTGAGCAAGTTGGTTTACCACGTGGGTTAAATTTAAAATCAGAACATGATCGATGGTTAACATTTGAATCCTGGCCTGTAGGCTTTTTGTCGACGCATGAACTTGCAAAAGCCGGTTTTTTTTACTTGAACCGAGGAGATGTGGTGCGCTGTGTGTTTTGTCGTATTGAACTTTCACACTGGGAAGAAGGGGATGATCCCTTTAGAGACCATTTGCGATGGTCTCCTCACTGTCCTTACATGCTTGGAAAGCAAGTGGGTAACCTACCCGTGCATTCATTTTACCGAACCACAAGGCCTTTGGCCGCTACTTACGTTGCTGAATCACAAATAAATAATAATAATGATGTATTACCAGCCAACGGTAGTGTCGATATATGTGGTCCATATGCCATAGACAGTGTTGAATTGGCGTGTGCTTTTGAAAAATTGGGAGTTTGCAAGACTAAAGCACTAGCACACCCAGAGTACAGCTCTGTTGAAAAACGTTTCGAATCTTATAAAAATGTTTGGCCATTAATATTAAAACACCTTACCAAACAGCTAAGTGAAGCTGGATTTTTTTATACTGGTGAAGGGGATAAAACAATATGTTTTTATTGTGGATTTGCTTTAAAGGATTGGCAAATGACTGATGACCCTTTTGTGCAACACGCTCGTTGGTTACCAAACTGTAAATACATGGTGTTGCTTAAAGGTCAGGAATTTGTGAACACTATTCGTAAAGAAAAAGTGATTGCAGCACAAGACATAAAAGTGCCTTTAGAGTTAGAGCACGTGGAGCAAATACATAAGGCTGAAAGAAAAGACTTGTCTCACGAACAGATACAAAAGTGTGACCAACAATTATGTAAAATTTGTTATCAAGATGAACTAGGTGTTGTATTTTTACCCTGTGGACACATGATAGCCTGTGTCAAGTGTGCATTAGAACTTAACACTTGTGCTATATGCAGAAAAGTAGTATCTGCTACAGTTAGGGCATTTCTTGCATAACTAGTATAATTTATTCGCCATGCATAGTGCAAAATCCCTAATTGCACAATATTATTAAAGCTGTTTTAGAGTGTAATAGATATGCTTTTGTTTTGTTTATAGACTACTACAATGAATGTTTTGAATGCTGTGGGACAATCATGTGGCTTAGAGACAAAGAAGCTCAGCGAATTGCCAACGCATATTCCATTCCGCATTATCAAGATTCGGAAATTGAAAACAGCATATGGTGATCGTGTACTTTGTGTATGTGAAAACTTTGAGACATTTCTGCCTATACGGTTTAATGATATGTCGGAGAGTGTTTTTGATGAAGTCAATAATGCTGTGCAACCTGTACACTTAATTTATGAAGGTTTTAAAAACAATAGGTGCATGGTTCGTTTTAATTAAATAAATAAATAATGTGAAATAATAATGGAAAATATAAGTAATGACAATATACTGAAAAAGAAAGAAAATATGTGTATAGAATAGTAATGTTTTAGTGTTTAGTGTTGTCTTTAAAAATATTATGATGAAACCAAAAAAAATGTATATAAAGTTTGTAAATAAATGCAAAATGATGTTACAATGCTGTTTTATTTTATACAAAGTTAATATATTTAACATTGCAGAGTATACATGATTATGACAATAAATGCACACTGAATACAAGCCTTTCTCACTTTACAATAGTCTGTTATAGTTTTAAACACAAGGCTTGTTGTAGATCATTTTCTAGCAATGTCCATTCAATGTTGTTTTCGAAAAGTGGGGAAGCCACAATGGTTGTATTGACATAAAAACCTTATGGTTATTACTATTTAGTCACTTTGATCCCATTGCATATCAAGAGCAGATGACCTAGTTGTTCCACTCTTTAAAACGACAACAACAACACTACCTCTTGCATAGTTTGTGATGTTGATGGCTCTTGCGACGTGGAAGATGGATTAAAAATAACTTTGAGAACAGGGGTTAAACGTTAATCATTAAACAATGCACTATTTTGAGTAGCAATATAGTTTTCTTGATTTTTTGTCGACGGCAACTGTGTTTCATGCGGTACACTACATTGATGATCACTGACACTTAAAACCTCACTATTTTTACTTTTTAGGTCACCACGACAATGTTTGGAACGTTGCTTTGAACAACGCCAAATAACAGTTCCATTTTTATTGGTTCGTTTCACAATATATGAATATCCTTTATAGTATGCGTAAGGCTTACCATACCTAGTCACTGATACTTCCATATCAACTGTCAAGCATAGACTAAGCTCTAGTAAAGTCAACTTGATAATAAGAATACTAGTTTAATGTGAGAGCAAATATGGATCCAAAGACTTCAGGTAAAAGTGAAAGCAAATAAGCAAATATTAGAAACAAGAGTTGGGGTGAAAGTGGTCGCAAAGTGGTAGACCCATTACACAATAATTTCAGCACGACGAAGCTCTTGTTCAATTTCTTTGATTTCCCAATCGTGACCAGTATGGCCAGCTTGACGTGAGGCATGCAACAACTGTAGCCGCTGGACGAGCTTATTGGGATTGTGCCAGTATACAAATTTAACAAATGGATTTTTAGGTGTAAACAAAGCATTACCATTATCATGATCATTATCATCATCATCATCATTATCATCATCATGATCACCATTATCATCATGACCATCATCACTGTTACTATATAGTCCTTTTTGATCCTCTTGCAATACCACTTTATTTATAGTCTGAGTTGATTTTGATAGTGTTGAAGGTTTCTTGGACGTTGACAACTGTCCTAACATGACGTTTTGAGGACATGATAAGTCCTTTTGAACAAACACTGCACTATTTTTAGCCGCAATATCGTTTTCTTGAACTTGCTTTTTAGCATTTTGATAATTGTTTGTAAACAGTAAGCGTGGTTCGTTTCGAGCACTACATTGATGAACACTCACACTTAAAACCTTTCCATTTTTACTTTTCAGATTGCCTCGACATTTTGTTGACCTCTCTTTTGAGCATCGCCAGAATATTATTCCATTCACATTCTGGCGATTATAGTTATAGGAGTAGCCTTGATAGAGTGCACGTAGCCTACCTTTGTTGGTTGTAATAAGTTCCATAGTAGTAACTGACCTGTCAGTACGATGTTCACACTACAAAGGTTACAACTGTTTTGCTGATGGAGTGACCTACCATAAGCTTATATATTGGCTTATGTGTTGGCTTTTCGTGTTGGCTTTTCGTGTTGGCTTTTGTGTTGGCTTTTGTGTTGGCTTTTTGTGTTGGCTTTTTGTGTTGGCTTTTCGTGTTGGCTTTTCGTGTTGGCTTTTTGTGTTGGCTTTTTGTGTTGGCTTTTCGTGTTGGCTTTTGTGTTGGCTTTTTGTGTTGGCTTTTCGTGTTGGCTTTTCGTGTTGGCTTTTTGTGTTGGCTTTTTGTGTTGGCTTTTCGTGTTGGCTTTTTGTGTTGGCTTTTTGTGTTGGCTTTTCGTGTTGGCTTTTCGTGTTGGCTTTTTTTGTATTGGCCTTTCGTGTTGGCTTTTTGTATTGGCTTTTCGTGTTGGCTTTTTGTGTTGGCTTGAGTATTGGCTTTTGTATTGGCTTATTTGACAAGTTATTTGTGTCAATGTATTTAGTGGATTTTTTTCTTGGTGTTGGAAAGTAGTTGAAAGAGAGGGAATATTTAAAGACTTAACCTTAGCTCACTAACCTAACCTAACCTAATCTAACCTTTCAACTCTCAGATGTTAATTAAATTCTGTGCATAGTCGAGTTGGAGCCCAAGACCACAGGGGTAAAAAAACAATTATTTTTGACGACTTATTTTGGTAACTTATTTTAATGGCTAACCTAACTTTACCTAACCTAACCTAACCTAACCTCAGCTCACTTTGGATATTACTAGTAAGTGTTCATATCCTCTGCTAGGTAGCATGCTAGTAGTACAGGTAGTGCTCATATTTACCGCTAGATAGCGGAAACATACTTTGCATGTTGCATGTGACACTTGTGAAGTTTAACCACATGCAAGACGTGCTTGTATAAGTTCTCTATTTAAACTCAATATACAATTAACCACTAAATGTTCAGAACTAACATGTATAGCCATGTTTAGGGTATATAGGAGACCCTTAGCAAGAAAGGCTGTCTAACCCACGAGTGTACAGCCTTGTCATACACAGTAAGCACCTGTTGGCTTTCTCAAATTGTTGTTGTTGTTGTTGTTTTCTGCCAACAGGTGCTTACTGTGTATGACAAGGCTGTACACTCGTGGGTTAGACAGCCTTTCTTGCTAAGGGTCTCCTATATACCCTAAACATGGCTATACATGTTAGTTCTGAACATTTAGTGGTTAATTGTATATTGAGTTTAAATAGAGAACTTATACAAGCACGTCTTGCATGTGGTTAAACTTCACAAGTGTCACATGCAACATGCAAAGTATGTTTCCGCTATCTAGCGGTAAATATGAGCACTACCTGTACTACTAGCATGCTACCTAGCAGAGGATATGAACACTTACTAGTAATATCCAAAGTGAGCTGAGGTTAGGTTAGGTTAGGTTAGGTAAAGTTAGGTTAGCCATTAAAATAAGTTACCAAAATAAGTCGTCAAAAATAATTGTTTTTTTACCCCTGTGGTCTTGGGCTCCAACTCGACTATGCACAGAATTTAATTAACATCTGAGAGTTGAAAGGTTAGATTAGGTTAGGTTAGGTTAGTGAGCTAAGGTTAAGTCTTTAAATATTCCCTCTCTTTCAACTACTTTCCAACACCAAGAAAAAAATCCACTAAATACATTGACACAAATAACTTGTCAAATAAGCCAATACAAAAGCCAATACTCAAGCCAACACAAAAAGCCAACACGAAAAGCCAATACAAAAAGCCAACACGAAAGGCCAATACAAAAAAAGCCAACACGAAAAGCCAACACGAAAAGCCAACACAAAAAGCCAACACAAAAAGCCAACACGAAAAGCCAACACAAAAAGCCAACACAAAAAGCCAACACGAAAAGCCAACACGAAAAGCCAACACAAAAAGCCAACACAAAAGCCAACACGAAAAGCCAACACAAAAAGCCAACACAAAAAGCCAACACGAAAAGCCAACACGAAAAGCCAACACAAAAAGCCAACACAAAAAGCCAACACAAAAGCCAACACAAAAGCCAACACGAAAAGCCAACACGAAAAGCCAACACATAAGCCAATATATAAGCTTATGGTAGGTCACTCCATCAGCAAAACAGTTGTAACCTTTGTAGTGTGAACATCGTACTGACAGGTCAGTTACTACTATGGAACTTATTACAACCAACAAAGGTAGGCTACGTGCACTCTATCAAGGCTACTCCTATAACTATAATCGCCAGAATGTGAATGGAATAATATTCTGGCGATGCTCAAAAGAGAGGTCAACAAAATGTCGAGGCAATCTGAAAAGTAAAAATGGAAAGGTTTTAAGTGTGAGTGTTCATCAATGTAGTGCTCGAAACGAACCACGCTTACTGTTTACAAACAATTATCAAAATGCTAAAAAGCAAGTTCAAGAAAACGATATTGCGGCTAAAAATAGTGCAGTGTTTGTTCAAAAGGACTTATCATGTCCTCAAAACGTCATGTTAGGACAGTTGTCAACGTCCAAGAAACCTTCAACACTATCAAAATCAACTCAGACTATAAATAAAGTGGTATTGCAAGAGGATCAAAAAGGACTATATAGTAACAGTGATGATGGTCATGATGATAATGGTGATCATGATGATGATAATGATGATGATGATGATAATGATCATGATAATGGTAATGCTTTGTTTACACCTAAAAATCCATTTGTTAAATTTGTATACTGGCACAATCCCAATAAGCTCGTCCAGCGGCTACAGTTGTTGCATGCCTCACGTCAAGCTGGCCATACTGGTCACGATTGGGAAATCAAAGAAATTGAACAAGAGCTTCGTCGTGCTGAAATTATTGTGTAATGGGTCTACCACTTTGCGACCACTTTCACCCCAACTCTTGTTTCTAATATTTGCTTATTTGCTTTCACTTTTACCTGAAGTCTTTGGATCCATATTTGCTCTCACATTAAACTAGTATTCTTATTACCAAGTTGACTTTACTAGAGCTTAGTCTATGCTTGACAGTTGATATGGAAGTATCAGTGACTAGGTATGGTAAGCCTTACGCATACTATAAAGGATATTCATATATTGTGAAACGAACCAATAAAAATGGAACTGTTATTTGGCGTTGTTCAAAGCAACGTTCCAAACATTGTCGTGGTGACCTAAAAAGTAAAAATAGTGAGGTTTTAAGTGTCAGTGATCATCAATGTAGTGTACCGCATGAAACACAGTTGCCGTCGACAAAAAATCAAGAAAACTATATTGCTACTCAAAATAGTGCATTGTTTAATGATTAACGTTTAACCCCTGTTCTCAAAGTTATTTTTAATCCATCTTCCACGTCGCAAGAGCCATCAACATCACAAACTATGCAAGAGGTAGTGTTGTTGTTGTCGTTTTAAAGAGTGGAACAACTAGGTCATCTGCTCTTGATATGCAATGGGATCAAAGTGACTAAATAGTAATAACCATAAGGTTTTTATGTCAATACAACCATTGTGGCTTCCCCACTTTTCGAAAACAACATTGAATGGACATTGCTAGAAAATGATCTACAACAAGCCTTGTGTTTAAAACTATAACAGACTATTGTAAAGTGAGAAAGGCTTGTATTCAGTGTGCATTTATTGTCATAATCATGTATACTCTGCAATGTTAAATATATTAACTTTGTATAAAATAAAACAGCATTGTAACATCATTTTGCATTTATTTACAAACTTTATATACATTTTTTTTGGTTTCATCATAATATTTTTAAAGACAACACTAAACACTAAAACATTACTATTCTATACACATATTTTCTTTCTTTTTCAGTATATTGTCATTACTTATATTTTCCATTATTATTTCACATTATTTATTTATTTAATTAAAACGAACCATGCACCTATTGTTTTTAAAACCTTCATAAATTAAGTGTACAGGTTGCACAGCATTATTGACTTCATCAAAAACACTCTCCGACATATCATTAAACCGTATAGGCAGAAATGTCTCAAAGTTTTCACATACACAAAGTACACGATCACCATATGCTGTTTTCAATTTCCGAATCTTGATAATGCGGAATGGAATATGCGTTGGCAATTCGCTGAGCTTCTTTGTCTCTAAGCCACATGATTGTCCCACAGCATTCAAAACATTCATTGTAGTAGTCTATAAACAAAACAAAAGCATATCTATTACACTCTAAAACAGCTTTAATAATATTGTGCAATTAGGGATTTTGCACTATGCATGGCGAATAAATTATACTAGTTATGCAAGAAATGCCCTAACTGTAGCAGATACTACTTTTCTGCATATAGCACAAGTGTTAAGTTCTAATGCACACTTGACACAGGCTATCATGTGTCCACAGGGTAAAAATACAACACCTAGTTCATCTTGATAACAAATTTTACATAATTGTTGGTCACACTTTTGTATCTGTTCGTGAGACAAGTCTTTTCTTTCAGCCTTATGTATTTGCTCCACGTGCTCTAACTCTAAAGGCACTTTTATGTCTTGTGCTGCAATCACTTTTTCTTTACGAATAGTGTTCACAAATTCCTGACCTTTAAGCAACACCATGTATTTACAGTTTGGTAACCAACGAGCGTGTTGCACAAAAGGGTCATCAGTCATTTGCCAATCCTTTAAAGCAAATCCACAATAAAAACATATTGTTTTATCCCCTTCACCAGTATAAAAAAATCCAGCTTCACTTAGCTGTTTGGTAAGGTGTTTTAATATTAATGGCCAAACATTTTTATAAGATTCGAAACGTTTTTCAACAGAGCTGTACTCTGGGTGTGCTAGTGCTTTAGTCTTGCAAACTCCCAATTTTTCAAAAGCACACGCCAATTCAACACTGTCTATGGCATATGGACCACATATATCGACACTACCGTTGGCTGGTAATACATCATTATTATTATTTATTTGTGATTCAGCAACGTAAGTAGCGGCCATAGGCCTTGTGGTTCGGTAAAATGAATGCACGGGTAGGTTACCCACTTGCTTTCCAAGCATGTAAGGACAGTGAGGAGACCATCGCAAATGGTCTCTAAAGGGATCATCCCCTTCTTCCCAGTGTGAAAGTTCAATACGACAAAACACACAGCGCACCACATCTCCTCGGTTCAAGTAAAAAAAAACCGGCTTTTGCAAGTTCATGCGTCGACAAAAAGCCTACAGGCCAGGATTCAAATGTTAACCATCGATCATGTTCTGATTTTAAATTTAACCCACGTGGTAAACCAACTTGCTCACTTGTTGTATTTGGTACTAACGCCATGTGTTATAATAAAACGTTTTCTTATTGTAAGTTATTAACATTGCACAGAGTACTTTAAAGCATAATGCATGCTTGTTCACTGTCTGTTCATTACGTTAATGGCACATGACGACACCTAAAAGCAAACAAAATAACCCATCACTCAATCAATCAATCAATCAATCAATCAATACTTGTAAATAAAACGTTAACGTTAATTGGCATTAATATATCAAAACACCATTAAAAATAAACTGTATGTTGGCACAAACAGTAACCCATGTACTTATTTTCTTTTTTATAAAGCTACAGTCATTTACATTCCCCCACACTCCCTTTAACCAATATATAAACAAAATTAAATGTCATGTCATTTTGTTCACATTATCATGTTCAAACCTGTGGATATTCGTTGAGTCCATAGGGAACCACCCATAAATTAAATTTATTATTTTATTTTTAGAAAATCCAACATGGCCTTGTACTTTTCCCAGTCAACAACAACAACATAGCCATTAATCAAGAAAGCAATCATTGTCCCAGTCATGTACAGGTAATGAATTTTTTTTTGTCTACGAGTTTTCAGTAGTGGTAAAATGGAATAGCATTTTTAAGTGGGACTTACCTGAGTTTTAAACAGTTCACTCTTTGGCAGTGGTTTCGCTTTAGTGCGTTTCTGGTTTTTTTCAGCGACTGCTACGGCGGTAAGGCTATTCTTTCCAAGTTTCTAAAAATAAATAAAATAAACCGCTATAAATACCTAAATTCAGGTTAATACATACATTTCATAAAATAAACCATAAAACAAAAAAAAATGAAACAAGTTAGTTTAAAAAAAATCATCTCACCTTTACTTGCAGTGACTTGTTACTCTTCCCTTCTAGTGGGCTCAAAAGTGCAATAGTTTCTTCTCCCTCTGACATGTAAGGTATGCCGGTTATCTGCAAACAAATAAATAAATAAAATCATTAATTACCTAATCAATAAATAATTGCATGTATTTATATATAAATCAATAAATGTATAAATGAATAAATATATACCTACCTCACAACAAGAATAAGTATTTTCCACCAACACCAAAACTGTTAAACAAGGCCAAGTGTTTCACACAACGCTGTAGCGTGTTCAAAAGTAGTCACATAAGTGCGAGTGGAAATGTCAGCGACGTGTCTTTATATATCACATTGCATGTATAATCTTTTTTTTTCCCACGCTTTGAACATTCTCTTATCGTGCACGTGGGCAGCTAACGTCCCAGGCGAACACCTGTGCCGGATCAAATTTCACATGAACTTGCATTTTGTCACGTACGAAGCAAAACAGGATGTGACTTGTTAACAGTTATCATGCACGTGGACAGATAACGTCCAAGGTGAACACCTGCGGTAGATCAAATTTCACATGGACTTGCATTTTGTCACGTACGAAGCAAGACAGGATGTCACTGGTTTAGCGTGCCTGTGGTTTCACACATGTGTGCACGCCTTTCGCACTCCCCTGCCACCACGATGGTCAGATTATTTCACCTTCAAGCGTCTTGGTCATTTTTTCCATTGCACTTGTTGTCAAGTCAGACCGGAGCCTTCCAATAAGCTCAAATGACCTTCACCTCCTCGGCAAGTTTGTTTTCTCTACTCGCTTCGACCAACATAGAACCTAGCTCTCATTACCGTTTACACGTTAAAGGTAAAATATCAGAAAAACGCACGCTCGCTCTGTCATACACCGACCCGTCGAAATAGCGATTGTTCTATTAAGCATGGTCCTTGTGGTTAGCGACAGGTTCGTTGAAACACACACACCCAGCCGTATGGTCTCTCTCTCTCAACCACCACGCTTTATAAACATTATAAACAGGTAAAGAAAAAGAAAACGTTTTTTCAACATGTATGGCGTTAGGCCCTTTATGAATTATCTTTTTTGAAAAAAAATATCTACCACATTTGAAAGGGGGCGTTAGCCCGAGTCCTAGGACACCTCGTACACGTCTCTAGCTTTATTGGTTCGTGAAATATCGGCAAAAATCACAAAAAACACGTGTTTACCCCAAAATCGCGTTTCCAATTTTTTTTTTAAATATAACGTGTGGTCCATAGCAAAGAGGACGTCAGCCCGAGTCCTTGGACCCCTCGTTCATGCCTCTAGCATGATTGGTTCGCGAGATATAGCAAAAAGTTCAAAATCACGGTTTTACCCCAAAAAGACCGTGTTTCCAAATTTTCACCTTTTCGACACCTACATTCCCGTAAAGAGCACAACGAGACGAAAAAAACGAATCCAAGCACGCCCTCCTAGCATGGCTCCTTCCATTCCAAGGTCGCAGGGTCTCACAACTTCCTAAGTGAGACAGCTCTGTCCTTACCACACTACTACCTACAGGTTTTCATCCTAGAGACTTGAAATTTATTTTGGGGGTAGAGGGGGTAGGGACCTTTCATTTACGTCAAACAAACTTTTTTGTAGAGTTCCTAGTTTCCAAAATATAGGATTTTCAAAATTCGAGTGTTTTCAAAAAAACATAAAAAATAAAAAAGTTTTATTACAAAAAATAAAGGTCATAAAGGCCGTTCGTTTGAGCCATGGCACAACGTTCTACCATGTTTGGTTTTCAAACTATCACCAACGTTGCAAAACAAAAAAATTCAAAGAATTTTTGAAAAATATAATACATGGTCGATAAGAAAGAGGACGACTGCTCGAGTTCAACAACACCTCATTTGTCAACATCCGGCCATGCGTTTGAGAGATATTAATTATTTCAATTTCGCACGGCGGCCATGTTGGTTTGTTGGGCACAGGAGTGTCAAGTGGGGCAGAACCATCATCACTCCACTACTTATTCAAAACTGCAGTGGCGCCAATCATAACATACGGCATAGGAAACGTCTGGGAAAAACTAAAGATGGGGGACATGAAGAGAATAGAAAAGATCAAGACGATGTTCATGAAAAGAATACTAGGAGTCGTAAAAACAGCGCCATCTTGACTGTTATCCGTCCTCATGAGGGAGACGTATTGGTTACCATCCAAAGGACCCTATCAGCTGTTGATCAATATCAGAGACCAAAAGAAGAAAGAAACAGGACTGGGTTTCTACACCACAACAGCCATGACGGATGCCAGTTGAAAAAACGAGTGCCAAAACCGGAGACACGTCAAAACAAGACTCGCAATACATGGATTTCATCACCGAATATGCGAGAACAATTAATGATTCTTTGAACCGACCGATGAATGTCAATGTGGTCAAATACCACTTTATAATATGTGCAAAGAGAACAAAATTGATGATGATGATGATGATGATGATGATGATTTTTTTAGCGTATGGCTTTTAGTGCCGGGAGTGTCCGAGGACATGTTTGGCTCGCCAATTTGTAGCTGCTTCTAAGTGGACACCCTTTGGGTGAGCTACAAGTACCGTCGCGCGTGGAGTGTTGTCTGGGGAGGAAAGTTTGAATGTAAGGACAAGGAATTGGAAGGTAGCGGCTGTGGCCTATAGTTAGGGCCCAACCCCGGCATTTGCCTGGAATGAAGATGGGAAACCACAGAAGACCATCTTCAAGGTTGCCGGCGGGGGGATTCGAACCTCCTCGCCTCCCGGATGTGAGCGACTGCCAGCAGCCATGCCGTAACGACCACGGCTAATTCACCCGGTATGATGATGATGATGATGAAGATGATTGTTGTTTTAATGGGCCTAACATCTATGTTAACGGCCCCTAATGGTCAGAGTGATTGCGAAAATGACAATGAAATGAAAACCATCACGAAAATTAGGCTGGACTATAAATACTCGCAAAATGCAATTTAGATTGAAGAGAACCAGGAGTTGGCCAAGGGAGGTCGACAGGAAAGAAGACGGAGTTAAGCCCGGCACAAGTAAGATTCAAAATACTTACAAAATGTAATATAGTTACATGGGGAGCCAATTCACAAAAACAGTGCGGGAATCTTAAAGAGAAAAGGAACTAAGGTAAGTGATGGGAATATGGCCATGCTAAGGTTTGTGAAATTTTTGTAGTGCCGTTTTGTACAAAAGTCATAAACTGTTTTGGGACAAAATACTTAGGACTCTTTATAATAAGGAAAAAAATAATCAGGCATTTCATTTAACTAGAACCACAGGATAGAAACTCATTTCCACACATCTATCTTTGTGCCATATTGAAAACACATGAAGTTAATATGGCCACAAAACTACTGTATTGCTAAATATATATTTGGTGGAAATCATTATAAATGTTAATTTATATTTTTACTTATTATTAAACCACTACATAGGCCTAGCTCATTCTTAACCACTACACGACTATTTTTTTTAATTACTTGATGGAATTTATAGGAATAAACATTTTTAAAAATACAAAATAAAAATTTCTTGGTCTCTTTCCGCTAAACAAACAAACAAATCTTTCTCTTCCTTAGTAAGTCCAACACACAATTTGTGAACATAATTTCCATAAAAAAGTACAAAATCTCATATCTTGCACTTCATCTTCACAGCAAACAGCACTGTACCAGCTCTCAGTCCGTTTTGTTGAAGTTTCTTTGGGATAGCTTTCCCCTTAGCTTGCGTACAGTCTTGATGTTTGTCGTTCTTCTTGGTCTCTTTATTAGCTTCAAATCAACTTTTATTCAATACGACTGTTGATAGCAGGTTTCATAACCCGGGTGATCCTTCGTTTCTTTTTTTTTGCGAAGGCAGCATTTCTTCCAAAGAACTGTGATGGGATGTACTTTCCACTCATTTTTAGGTACGCAACTCACCGAATTCACCTAAGTCAGTCACCTGAAGCAAATGAGAGCTGTTGCAAGACTTCTGACGTATCTGAATGGGATAGACAACTGAATTTTGCCCCAAAATGCAGCTAATATGGCCTACTGCTGTTATTATGGCCAAGGCTGGCCATATTAACAACAAGGTAGATTTTTTAAACAGTCCTAAATATTTAACTACAGGTTAAAGAAAAGTAAATTTCTATATTTCTACTCGAATCAGCGTATAAAACTGCACACCAGACAAACCAACAATTAAAATTAACTGTCGATAGGACATGAGAACAAAGGCGTACTTACCAGAGTGAGATGAGAAACGCGTTGTCCAAGCGGCATCCACTACCGATAATGGCAGCTGCACCCCACTCAACACATCCCCCACCAGAAGCCATTGCACATAACCATTAATAGACACGTCTTGGAGACCATGCAAGTGCGATCTTGCGGTAAGCCTGCGAATTACACCCTACGCTACGTGTTGGCCATATTCCCATCAACCATCTTACAATGAAAATAAAAACCAGTCGGATTCCTAGAAGAATGAGGGATCAGGAAAGGTGAGAGAAGGGCCAATTAAGGCGGGAAATGAAGAGACTCCCTAGGCCTCGGATACCCTAATACCGTCGGGGTTGGAAGAGAACCAGGAGTTGGCCAATGAAGGTCGACAGGAAAGAAAGCGGAGAGGAGCCCGGCACAAGTAAGTGGAAGCAATACCGGACTCAGCTGGGGTCTTTGGTCGCCAACCCACGTCACTAGATGTGAGCCCCTGGGGGGGGGGTAGAACAAAATCCATAACAGACTACAAATATGATTGTTGTTATGTCTTGTATATTAATACTCCACTTGAGCGCACTTTTCTTATTAATAATAAGTACTGTTTTAACAATGGCAAAATAGTACATTATGCAACGAGCCTATAATGGCTATAATTAAGACACGAGTATTTTTTATAAAACGAGCGTATGCGAGTTTTATAATTTCCATACGAGTGTCTTAATTACCATTATAGGCGAGTTGCATACGACTGTTTATGTTCGACGATAATTATAACTTTATTATATGTTTTAACATAAATATTCATAAATATCTGTTGAGAGTCAGCTACTGGAATTTTGTGATCGCAGAGCGAGCGTTGGGTGTTATATCTTTGTCTTTCAAGAGCTTTGAACAACCGACGCATGCGCTCTGTGTGGTTGCAATGCCATATGCAACCATATGTTTACATCAGCCGTCCCTCAGTAATATTGTCACCGCAGTCATTTGAAGACAATGCGCTGTGTAGAAATTAGTGTTGGTGATTTTAAGGTACAGTGCTATTTCTTGTCTCATATTCGCCAGTTTATTTACGCGAACATATGGACGGTGGGTATTCCATGTCGGTAATTTATTATAGTTCGATGTTGTGTTTATGTCCGACATGTTGGATTTTGAGCGCATGCGCGAAATTATCGTTACCTAATTGGTCAATGAACGAGCTCTGATTGGCTGGAGAAACTGTATCGTAATGAAAAACGGTGTTATAATGACCATCATTATGATACAGTTTTCAAACACATAATAGTGAGGGTCGAACATAAAAGAGTTTTCCGGAGTGCCTTAAATACTACTTGAAAATTATCGGATGATGATACAGAAATGTTTGTTACGGAGGAACTCTTATTGACTGTACGTTGGTGACTAGAAATCGGAAATTGTCTTTAAAACAAAGCAGAGCTCGATATCAGATAGCGTCGCACTTTCCTAATATCATTATACTCGCGAATAATTTGTTATAATGTGTGCATTTAAAGCGGACAACGGTAGCTCGCTCGTTAAGCCTTGGTGCCAAGCTGTCTGTGGATTCGGTAGACGTGGGTTCGAGCCCCGCCGTCGGCCGTCCTTGAAATGGTTTTCTGTAGCTTGAACTCCAGACAAATGCTGGGACGGTACCTTCTGACAGGCCACGGTCGCTTCCTTCCACATCCTTGCCAAGTTTCATTCATCTTCATTTCCCCGAGGGGCTCGGAACTTGTGGGACGTGGGTTGGCGACCACAGGATCCCAGGTGAATCCGGTATTGCTTCCACTTACTTGTGCCAGGCTCCTCTATGTTATCTTTCCTCTAGACCTCCGTTGGTCAACTCTTGTTTTTTCCGACCCGGAAGGTAATAGGGTATCCGAAGCCTATAGAGTCCTTCATTTTCCCGCCTTAATTTGCCCTTGTCTCATTTTTCCTCATACCTCATTCTTCGAGAGGTCAGACCTCTTGTTTTTTATGTGTAACATCTTTCCGCTCGGTTGCTGGATAGTTTTGTGGGAGTGATTTTGAAAAATGGGGACGGAAGTGGATCGAACGGAAGTGGATCGAACGGAAGTGAAGACGCACTGCCAGCTGAATGTACAATTGAAAATGTGTGTATTCGAAACAAGGCAGTGTGTGCTCCGTAGCGTGAGAATGTTATGGCAATACAGTAGGTAGTGCATTTAGCAGGCACTGGTTTGACGAGCACAGTGGCAAATGTTTCACCGACTTTCATTTGTCATTGAGCTGTTTATGAAGCTTCACGTTCAAGGTTGAATATCACATGGAGTAGGACAAAGACGACAAATGACATTTAAGTAAGCGGTATTATTGTCATGCTGTGGGTGAGTAGTCAAATATTAAATGCATAACAGAATGTTGTTATATGAGTGGAATAAAAGCTGTATTTTCATCATATGTGAGACCAGGTCATTTCATGATTGTAGGAAGCCATGTTTGGATTGTTTACGACGAACTGTATGAGAGCCTTGAGAATAATGAATGTTATAGTTACTGAGGAATGTGCTCACAGTATTTGAGAGTACTGTCGACGTTGCGTGTCACTTTGTTATTATGAATTATTAATGTAAAAGGAAGGAAGGAAGCTTGTAGTTTTGCACGTCCGTTTATCTCACGATCATGATCCACGGTACCTCCCTTTTACGAGGAATGCGAACCACACGACATGGCATTTCAATTCGAAAATCTCACATGTATTGACCGGGAATCAAACCCGGTATACCTTGGTGAGAGACTAACAGCTTGACCGCTGCGCCACAAGTGTGACAGTAGCATATCTCCAATTCAATCTATACATTCATCATAGTACCAGTATGAAAATGGAGTGTAAATTAACATTTTAAGAATATCCAAGCTGTGTAGTATACGAGTAGGATAACATGTCAGATGTTACACATCATATGCGACTGCTGTAAGGCTCGTATCTTTTTTCATTGTATATCCTGCCTTCTGCTCACAGCTGGTGAGTTCTGGAGTTCCCGACCCCGAGGGTTTCCTGAGCTGGGTCCGGTTTTTCTCCTTCTTCCATTGACTTTGGGGCGATCCCTCTCCTCTTTACCTTTCCTGTCTGTCTTTACTGGCTCTCCTTTCTTCCAAGTACCTTAATTCTCATTCTTCGAGGGTTGAGGGTATTTCCTTTCCTCCAGTCTTTTGTTTCCCTTATTGATATTTTGTTTTGCATTTCCGCTTCTACACTGACCGGCAAAAAAAAGTGGAACAGTTAAAAAAAGTAATATAAATAGTATAAATCTAGCCTTGAAAAAGATTTAATCACATTTTAAAAGCTTTTCGTGCATTAGAACAAACATCTGAAACATCCGTGAATAGAAATTGATAATATGACATTTCTTAGGGTGGTTTATTACCACCAATTACCCCCAATCCTCGATGAGCCTATCTTAATGGTTTTATGGCGGGAAGCGGACTGGAAGCGTTTAAGGTTTATGAGTGTTGCCGCTCGCTTATCGTTGTTCTAGGGATAACAACTGGCACTTGTTGAACACGTGTGAACCATTGTCACACATTTTAGCAAGTTATCCATTTGCAGTTCACACTAAAACATGCATCTTAGCCGTGAAGAAGCTGCACAGGCAGTTGCATTGGTGGAGGATGGCCGCAGCTTCCGTTATGTTGCTGAGGTCATTGGATCATCTCTCGGTAGCATACATCGTGCAGTGCAACGTTACAGAGAGCTCCGAACATACGACAGGAGACGAGGGTCAGGCCGTAGAAGAAGCACAAGTGCCAGGGATGACAGATTTCTCACCCTCCAAGTTCTGCGTGATCGGCATACCACAGCAGTTCAGGCACGAAATCAACTGGAAAATGTCAGAAATGAGAGAGGGAGTGAGCGAACAGTAAGAAGAAGGTTTGAAGAAGCTCATCTTTCGTCCAGGAGACCTGCACGTGGACCGCACTCGAACGGCATCACAGAGAGGCGCGTCTTCGCTTCGCAAGGCAGCATCTGGGATGGACCCACGAGCAGTGGGCCTCTGTTCTCTTCACTGACGAGAGTCGCTTTAACCTTAGATCTCCTGATGGAAGAGAAAGAGTGTGGAGAAGGCGCGGGGAGAGGTACAGCCCTGTTGCTTTCTCCTCCAGGACTCCATTTGGAGGTGGCTCGGTTATGGTGTGGGGTGGCATCAACGTTATGGCCCGCACTGAGTTGGTGTGCATCGACCACGGGACGCTCAATTCCCAAAGGTACATCGAAGAGATCCTGATGAACCATGTGATGCCCTTTGCGCCTTTCATTGGTCAGAATTTCATGCTGATGCAGGATAATGCCCGCCCTCATACTGCTCGCTGTGTTGTACAATATCTGCAGGAAGTGGAGATTCAAACCCTGGACTAACCAGCTCGTAGTCCTGACTTGAACCCCATCGAACATGTATGGGATACGCTTGGAAGGAATGTCAGACAGCATGACCACACCACCTTGGCACAACTGAGAACATCGCTGCTGGAGGAATGGGATCGCATCCAGGCAGATGCCATTCGACGAGTTGTGAACAGTATGCCTGAGCGTTTACAAGCTGTCATAGACGCTAAAGGTGGAAACACCCGTTTTTAGTGACGAGTGTTCTCTTGCAGTGCAGTGCAAACATTAATACTGTTTTGTTTGGCAATTCGTTTGATAAACACCAGCCCAAAAGAGCATTACTAAAAAATAGAAAATTGTAAGATTTGCAAAATGTAACGAAATTTGTGAGTTAAAGCGTGTTGTAAAACATGATTCGGTATTTTCTGTTGCCAACCATCTAAATTTACATGAATAATGCAAATATTGGAAAACCGATACATTTTAGTGGAATAAATTAAGAAATTACATAAAAAATTAAAGTGTTCCACTTTTTTTGCCGGTCAGTGTAGTTTGTAAGTATGTAGTTTCATTTCATTTACATTTTCACGATCACCCAACCCACTAGGGGCCGATAACCCAAATGTTGGGCCCTTTAAAAGAACAATTATCATCATCATCATCATCATCATCATCATCATCATCATCTTCACTTCTTGGCGTCAGGAAGGACATCCGGCACATATACTTTCATCGCATCCCATCACCAACCGCCTTGAAAACTGGAATACTAAGTAGATATACAGTGTGTGCATTTAAATGGCGCTCTCAACTTTGACGCATCACACCACCGTTGTTCGATGTTCAGCGCATCACATAGGCTACAGTTGCAACAAACAAATGTGCGAAATTTCGTCGTGATTCACAAAAGACTAGACCTTGCATGAACATTATTCCCCCCGTTTTTTGTTGCATTTGTAATTAATTTCTGTTGTTTTCCCCACTTTTCCAAACGTAAAGGACACACTAAACGTTTCTTACGAGGTGCGGCATGATGGCACGCGGTAGATTGATGTTTGTTCACCGGAGCTCAACCATATCCCGTCCATTACATTAGCAGTTCGCCTTTTCTAGCACTACGAGCGCTAGTGTGAGTCAATGAAACTCAACTATTTCTGGTAGATTAGATAAGCAGTTTACCTTTTCAACCACTAAGAGCGCTAGTGTGAGTCAATGTAACTCAAACATATCCGGTCGATTAGATAAGCAGTTTACCTTTTCTAGCACTACGAGCGCTAGTGTGAGTCAATGAAACTCAACCATTTCTGGTAGATTAGATAAGGAGTTTACCTTTTCTACCACTATGAGCGCTTGTGTGAGTCAATGTAACTCAACCATATCTGGTCCATTAGAATAGCAGTTTGCCTTTTCTACCACTACGAGCGCTAATGTGACTCAATGTAAGTCAACCTTATCCGGTCCATTAGAATAGCAGTTTGCCTTTTCTATCACTACGAGCGCTAGTGTGAGTCAATGTAAGTCAACCATATCCGGTCGATTAGATTAGCAGTTTGCCTTTTCTACCACTACGAGCGCTACTGTGAGTCAATGTAAGTCAACCTTATCCGGTCCATTAGAATAGCAGTTTGCTTTTTCTATCACTACGAGCGCTAGTGTGAGTCAATGTAAGTCAAGCATATCCGGTCGATTAGATTAGCAGTTTGCCTTTTCTACAACTACGAGCGCTAGTGTGAGTCAATTAAACTCAACCATATCTGGTCCATTAGATTAGTAGTTTGCCTTTTCTATCACTACGAGCGCTAGTGTGAGTCAATGTAGGTCAACCATATCCGGTCGATTAGATTAGCAGTTTGCCTTTTCTACCACTACGAGCGCTAGTGTGAGGCAAACTCAACCTTATCTGGTCGATTAGATTAGCAGTTTGGCTTTTCTATCACTACGAGCGCTGGTGAGAGTCAATGCAGAGTTTCACTTAAGAATTTATAACTATTTCCGGTGCGGTGTGAAGATTTTTCAAAATTCAAAAAACGCCTGAGGGTATTGAACCCAGGAACACACAAAGAAATACTTATAATAATACGTTTATTGCAGCCAAACTGGCCATTCAGTGTTGAAGTACAGGGATTACAAGTCTTGTTCACTACAGAATTTCACCAGCGATTCTGTTCTCATCCTACAGTTAAATATATTATCACCTCGCGCATATATACGTATAGTTCGTGCATGAAAACTCTGGGTGTTGCACAGCTTGTGATGAAATCCGTCCACGGAGAGTTTTGTCATTGCGTGGTGGAGTTCCTATCCTCCCTGCGTCCATTCACGGTTGGTCATGGCGTCAGTAACCGACAGTAGTGGCTACGCTGGCTAAAGCCTAGCTTTAGGCCATGGGGCCAAGCCCTCTGCTGACTCGGTAGACGCGTGGGTTCGAGCCCCACCGTCGGCCGTCCTTGAAATGGTTTTCCGTGGTTTCCCATTTTCAACACCAGGCAAATGCTGGGACGGTACCTTCTGACAGGCCACGGCCGCTTCCTTCCACATCCTTGCCCAGTTTCATTCATTCATCTTCATCCATTCCATCTCTCATCCCGACGCGCAGGTCGCCCACGGGCGTCGACTAGAAAGACCTGCACTCGGCCTCTCAGGAGGTCACACGACAAAATAAAAGTGTCAGTAACGTAGAAATCATCGCAAATCTGGCGGTTCTTCTCATGTAGCTCCCTCAGTAAGTCTTGGTAGGCTGTCGTCGTTGGTAGTAGGAGTTTCAGTCGCAGATCTTCTACACACATCAAAAAAAGTTTTGCATCACCTCGGTTCCCAGATCTCCGGCATATAGACGTTGACTGTGTATATTGTATCCAAGATACAGTCCCTTTGACTGTTCATAGATGTCACTAAAACTGCTCAAAGATGTAAACAACCATGCATGAGCAGGGCCTATTAGACGGAGGGGGTACGACAGCCGATCAGTTCCAGTCATTCCACCAGGACGAAGGTACGCTGCTCATGTTGTCTGTAGTTCTACCATGCCTAGAAGGTCAATACCGCAGTTCGATCGCGTCCGCATTGTTACTTTGTGTCAAGAAGGGCTCTCAACAAGGGAAGTTTCCAGGCGTCTCAGAGTGAACCAAAGCGATGTTGTTCGGACATGGAGGAGGTACAGAGACACAGGAACTGTCGATGACAGGCCTCGCTCAGGCCGCCCAAGGGCTACTACTGTAGTGGATGACCGCTACTTCCGGATTGCCGCTCGGAGGAACCCTGACAGCAATGCCACCATGTTGAATAATGCGTTTCGTTCAGCCACAGGACGTCGTGTTTCAACTCAAACTGTGCGCAATAGGCTGCATGATGCGCAACTTCACTCCCGACGTCCATGGCGAGGTCCAGCTTTGCAACCCCGACACCATGCAGCGCGGTACAGATGGGCCCAACAACATGCTGAATGGACCCCACAGAATTGGCATCACGTTCTCTTCACCGATGAGTGTCGCATATGCCTTCAACCAGACAATCGTCGGAGACGTGTTTGGAGGCACCCTGGTCAGGCTGAACGTCTTAGACACACTGTCCAGCGAGTGCAGCAAGGTGGTGGTTCCCTGATGTTTTGGGGTGGCATTATGTGGGGCCGACGTACGCCACTGGTGGTCATGGAAGGCTCCGAAACGGCATTACGATACCTGAATGACATCCTCCGACCCATAGTGCAACCATATCGGCAGAATATTGGAGAGGCATTTGTCTTCATGGACGGCAATTCTCGACCTCATCGTGCACATCTTGTGAATGCGTTCCTTCAAGATAACGACATCGCTCGACTACAGTGGCCAGCATGTTCGCCAGACATGAACCCTATCGAACATGCCTGGGATATGTTGAAAAGGGCTGTTTATGGACGTCTTGACCCACCAACCACTCTGAGAGATTTACGCCGAATTGTCGTTGAGGAGTGGGACAATTTGGACCAACAGTGTCTTGATGAACTTGTGGATAGTATGCCACGACGAATACAGGCATGCATCAATGCAAGAGGACGTGCTACTGGGTATTAGAGGTAGTGGTGTGTACTGCAATCTGGACCACAAATGCTGCAAGTCTAGCTGTATGCTGGTACAACATGCAATGTGTGGGTCTCATGAGCAATAAAACGAGCTGAAATGTTGTTTGTGTTGATCTCTATTCCCTTTGTATTTAAAGGTTCCGAAACTCTTGGAACCGAGGTGATGCAAAACTTTTTTTGATGTGTGTATAACGAAGGGCTCTCTGGTAAATTCATACACGAGACGTGAGGGTGTGTATTTGGAAAGGCAGAGCACCCTTTTCAAGTATGTAGCCTTCAGCTTTTCTATACTTTTGAGGTTCGCGTTCTTCAGATATGTCCAAATGTTTTCCAGTCCGTAAGTTGCAACAGGTTCAAGTTTGAGTTCAAACAGTCGTAGGACTGTTCCCAGAGAAAGTTTGCCTATTGACTTGATATTATTTATTAATCTCGTCGCGGCGCTGACCCTGTATTTTATGTGGTGTGTGAAAACTGTTCCCTGCGACTGAAGGGTATTTCCTATAGTACAGTACAGCTGCACAGAAGAAACCCCTTTTGTTCCAAAAACCGTGCTATGGTTGGCTTTTAGTAAATCGTTAAAAAAGCACAAGAAAAGCTTAACTCTAAATTTCAGAATAATCATTTTGTCGGAAAACTCAATAAAATTTTGAGAAGCGTTTTTCACTGAATCGACGTATTCTAAAGAAAAGTGTTTTAAATAAAAAAATATAGAGGGCATTGTCACCTACAATTTGTCTCATTGAGGTCATGTTATACGTTTTGAAATGCAGAAGCTAGGTGGCGCCAACGTTTCCAAAAAAGTGTTGTTTTTTTTTTTTCACTTTTTGTCCTAGAAAAATATTTTGTTCTCAAGAGCGAATCAGAAATTTGTTCCTCTTAAAATTGTCTACAACATTTATTGAAACATTTTGTTTCCCTCCGACTTACCGTTCCAAAGTTATAGTCAACCGAAGTGTGAAAATTGTCCGACACCGGTCCCGGTCTAAACTATGCCCACCGCTCTATCCGCAGTAACAATAGTAGCCTTGACTACGCAGCGTTGCATTTTATGCTGCGATATAACTTTGGAACGGTAAGTCGGAGGAAACAATCGTTTAAATAAATGTTGCAGACAATTTTTAGAGAAACACATTTCTGATTCACTCTTTTGTGAATAAAACATTTTTCTAAGACAAAAAGTGAAAAAAAAAACACTTTTTTGGAAACTTTGACGCCACCTAGCTTCTGCATTTCAAAACGTATGACATGACCTCAATGAGACAAATTGTAGGCGACAATGTCCTCTACATTTTTTGTTTAAAAATCTTTTCTTTAAAATACGTAGATTCAGAGAAAAACGCTTTTCATTTTTTTTTTGAGTTTTCCGACAACATGATGCTACAATTTATTCCGAAATTTAGAGTTAAACTTATTTTGTGCTTTTCTAACGATTTACAAAAAGCCAACCATAGCACGGTTTTTGGAACAAAACCATTCCAGCTGTACTGTACTACTAGGTGACTGGCCTAAGCGCTGTCTCTCCAGTGTAGAAAGTGTCGGGTTTTCCCCCCTCTCCGAAAGGTCATGGAGACTGTCTTCTCTTCATTCAATGATAGGTCGTTTCCTTGTGTGCTCAGTTCACTAACCGATTGAAGGTTTTCTGCAAGTCATCCTCTGAGGCAGAAGTCAATGCCATGTCGTCCGCATACATTAGTAGGTTGACATTATCGGGTTATATTGCCTCGACAATGTTGGTTGGTTGGTTCCTCAGTTTAGGGGCTGATACAACGCGGTCATGTAGCCCCGTGTACTTTGGGTGTGTGTAGAATATGCCTGATAACCGGTATTAATTGTGATGACAGTATTAGTGTGTGTTATCTGTTTTCAATTCAAGTAAGGACTGCAGGCATTAAATGTTTTCAAGTAGTTCCTACTTTTGCCGCCAAACGTAACTGTCAATGACTACTAGTTCAGAACTGGTTACCAGTTGTCATCTGGCGATGAACGTCGGAACCTAAGAGCGTTTGTCAAACGTTTAACCTACCCTACAATTTAGCTTCACACATGTGTAATTAGTGGAAGGTTCATTAACATGCCATAAATCTATGGCATGGGACCGCCGGCTTTACTTCCCCTCCGAAGGAAGGCATACTGAGGGATTTTCAACGCTCTTAAAAAATTCGACGACTTTGGCTGGGTTTGAACCCGCGATCTTCGGCATAGAAGCTCAGCATGCTACCAACTACGCCACCGATATTGCCTCGACTATGTCTGCCGTAGCTAAGATAAAGAGCAAGGGGTTTAGTGGGTCCCCCTGCAATACCCCAACAGTTTGTTGTATCCGGTTGGACTTACCTATGTCGTCATGTATTCTCACCCAGTTGTTAGTGAGAAGGTCTCTAGTGATTGACAATAGGTAATGTCCTCGGCCTAAGACGGTTTCCAACGTTTTCAGTAGGATGGATCTGTTGACAGCGTCAAACGCCTTGGTGTAATCTATAAATACTAGCATTACCCGTCGCGGCTTCGCCCGCGAATATTCTATTTGTAAAGAGTACACTTAGCAAAATCTCAATCATGAATGCTATGACTGATTTATCCTTGGTATGAATAATCAGACTTTATCAATTCAGCTACTGGTGCAGTGGTTAGGGGTTTGTCATTCCTTCATAGGTATACCAGAGCGAAGTTAGTTTTCTGGGAATATCACAGACACTGTTAATTTAAGGGCCTTTAAATGTGATTTTCGGAGACCCTTTATTGTCGGGTGAAAAAGACCTTTCGTAACACACACACACTTGAAAATTGCGTGAAAAAATTCTAGAGTGCCCCTTGACCCCCTTAAGCGCATTATACTGTATGTATTGATGAATTTTACAGCTTAATTCGGTTCAGTGATAACCGTATAACCGTCTGGAAACTTTCACAGTAATGTAATAATTGGAATTGCATTGCGTCTTACAGAAATAGATGGACCTGTGAGATTCTGTTACCATGGTTACCGTGTTGCATTCTTTCATTATTTCATTGTAAATATACATGTTTTAAGGTATGTATTTAATTGTGAGGCATTTAAAGAGTAAGTGAGTGCGTTTCGCTTGCTCATTGGGTTATGCTGAACCAGTAGGTACCCCATATGTGTAGGTTGATGTTAATGGAGCCTTATTTTCGGTACAAAACTGGAATGGGACCTTAGCAGAATAATATAGGGAGGGATTGCATGAGGTTTTCCCTACGGTTTTCTAGGGCCATGTTAATATCGGATTGGAGATAATGTACAGCTTGTGTCGTTGATTTCCTACACCTGAAACCAAACTGGGAATCAGGTAGTTTCTCATCTATGATATCTCTAAGACGCTTGCACAGTAGTGTTGTAAGGATCTTGAGTAGTGTGTTCTCGAGCGCAATGCCCCTGTACCCTAAGACATTTTTTGCCTACTTTCGATTTTTGCAAAAAATGAAAGTAGACTTATGAGATCAAGACAGGACGAAAAATTGTGTGTCTGTCTGTGAGCGTGTGAGTGTGTGTACTCTGAATGTCTGTCTCCCCCAACTATCAATTCGAACCAGGTGAAACCGAATTGAACGAAATTTGGTACAGAGGTAGCACTAGCAAAGGGCACCTCATTGTCATGTTTTATATCGCCGCCATCTTGACGAAAACGTAATGGCGGCCACCCAAATGTTTAAAGCTTAAATCAATTTACGACCAACTTAATCATCTGATCTCTACCAATTTCTGCGGCATTATACCTTCATGTATGAAGAATCTTTTGACCAAACTACAAGGTCATCAGCCCAATAATTTACGGATGGCGGCCATATATGTGTGCAAATAGATTCCCCCTATCTATACAACACAGTGAAATCGAATTGATCGAAATTTGGTACAGAAGTAGCACTAGCAAAGTACACCTCAGGGTAATGTTTTATATCGCCGCCATCTTGACGGAAACGGAATGGCGGCCACCCAAATGTTAAAAGCTTAAATCAAATGTCGACAAACCTAATTATTCGATCTCTACCAAATTTTGTAACAACATACCTTTTTGTGGGAAGCATCTTTTGACTGAACTACAAGGTCATCAGCCCAATAGTTTGCAGATTGCGGCCATGTATGTGTGCAAATCGATTCACCATATCAATTCAAACACGGTGAAACCGAATTGAATGCAATTTTGTACAGAGATAGCATTAGCAAAGGGCACCTCATATTCATGTTTAATATCTGTATAACACGTTTTATTTCAACAAGCTACTACAACCAACATTCAATTATACTCCTTGCAAAGGACAAAGAGTTATAACAATACCTATGCATTTAGGAGAAAGTAGGCTATAAGTTATTTACTGAACATCTTGTTTCAACTTAAAAAAGACGCCTATATAAGAGACGTGCAGGAGATCTGGCAACAGCGCGTAACCCAGAGCAAGAGCCTGGAGCTGAAACCCTCCCGGTGAATTACGAGACATGAGAGTAATTGCTGCTACAATATTCATGAGTCACTACAATTCACGCACAAGCGTATTCAGACTGGCTGTTTCATTTCGTGGTCATCAGCCCCGTCAACTGGTAGTGAGTGGCCATGGCCTTAAGTTAAGAACCCTCTAGCATAGATAACTTTGAAGCCATTTATCCGCGTTCCCTTATTGACAATTGGTACCGGAACTCTAACCCAGGACCATTAAGACCCTACCCCGGGTCACAGAGGGCGGCTGGATCTAACCAAACAGAACCAATGCTATATCGATCAGATTATGTTAAACTCTGTACACAATACCCTCCCCAATCACGATTAGTTCAATCGCGATTAGCCACGTCAGTAATCGCGATCGAGTGCATCCTGTTCCCATAACAAGATAATCCTCTCGAGGATTATCAAATCAAATGTTAGTCAGAAGTGAGCTGGTAGTGCAGATTCCTGTCTGCCCAAGAAGAAACATAGTTTGGACTGTAATAATTGAGGTTACATGCAGCCGAAATAAATCAGAAACCTCTATGGATATCAAATTGGCTGGTGAAAAGCTGAAGGAAGTAGGAGACTTCTGTTACTTAGGAACCAAAATAACCAGTGATGGACGAAGCAAAGAGGATATAAAAAGTAGGTTGGCTCAGGCAAGGAAAGCATTTCTACAAAAATGAATCTGTTGACATCGAATATAGATTTAGGTATTAGGAAGTCATTTTTGAAAGCCTTTGTCTGGAGCATGGCGCTCTATGGAAGTGTAACTTGGACTATTGGTGCAGCTGAAAAGAGGAGAATTGAAGCATTTGAAATGTGCTGTTACAGGAGAATGATGAAGATCAGATGGGTAGATAGGGTTACAAATGAAGAGGTATTAAAACGAGTGGGAGAGGAGAAATGTTTCTGGCGACTGCTAATGAAGAGAAGAGATAGGTTGGTAGGACACATACTAAGACACCCAGGAATAGCAAGCTTAGTTATGGAAGGAAGGGTCGAGGACAAGAACTGTAGGGGTAGACCAAGGTTAGAATATGTTAAACAGATTGCCTCGGATGTAGGGTGTGGTAGCTATGTAGAGATGAAAGGATTAGCTGAGGACAGGGAGGGATGGAGCGCTGCATCAAACCAGTCTGAAGACTCAAACAACAACAACATCCAATAATTAGGAAGGACATGTTCAATTCAACTGTATATACCGTATCTTGCCGTAAGATTTACAATTTATAGAAAAAGGTAAATTGAGAACCTCCATGATTAATATTGTTGCTCTTAGTTGGTCAACTGAAAGCTACAATATTAACAATACAGCAACACCTAAGAATGGCTTCTAACCTCCAAGATTCCATGAGCCTTTTATCCGGAACAACATAACCTAGCGCATTCCTGTAAGTGAATATAATATAACTAGAATTCCCTCTCGTGGCTTCGCCCGCGAATATTCTAGTTGTAAAGAGTACACTTAGCAAAATCTCAATCATGAATGCTATGACTGATTTATCCTTGGTATGAATAATCAGACTTTATCAATTCAGCTACTGGTGCAGTGGTTAGAGGTCCTTCATAGGTATATCAGAGCGAAGTTAGTGTTCTGGGAATATCACAGACACTGTTAATTCAAGGGCCTTTAAATGTGGTTTTCGGAGACCCTTTATAGTCGGGTGAAAAAGACCTTTCGTACCACACTCACGCGTGAAAATTGCGTGAAAAAATTCTAGAGTGCCCCTTGACCCCTTTAAGCGCATTATACAGTATGTATTGATGAATTTTACAGCTTAATTTGGTTCAATGATAACCTTATAACCGTCTGGAAACGTAATAATTGGAATTGCATTGCATCTTACAGAAATAGATGGACCTGTGAGATTCTGTTACCATGGTTACCGTGTTGCATTCTTTCATTATTTCATTGTAAATAGCCTACATGTTTTAAGGTATTTATTTAATTGTGAGGCATTTAAAGAGTAAGTGAGTGCATTTCACTTACGCATTGGGTTATGCTGAACCTGTAGGTACCCCATATGTGTAGGTTGGTGTTAATAGGACCTTATTTTTGGGACAAAACTGGAATGGGACCTTAGCAGAATAATATAGGGAGGGATGCCTCAGCTCAACTTGTCTTACTCATCTTGCCTGTGACATTTATTTATTTATTTATTTATTTATTTATTTAGCGTATGGCTTTTAGTGCCGGGAGTGTCCGATGACATGTTCGGCTCGCCAGAGGCTGTAGCTCCTTAAAGCGGACACCCCTAGGGTGAGCTACATGTTCCGTTCAATTTCAAGTAGTTCCAACTTTCGCTACCAGATGTCACTGACACCTAGTGGTGAACGTTGGAACTTTGATAGAGCGTTCCAACGAATTCCAACCTAGAAATTTAGCTTCATACAAGTTTAGTCTGTGGAAGGATCTTTTACATGCCATAAATCTATGACATGGAACCGCCGGCTTTACTTCCCCTCCGAAGGAAGGCATACTGAAGGATTTTAACGCTCTTAAAAAAATCTGACGACTTCAGCCGGGTTTGACCCGCTATCTTGGGTACAGCAGTTCAGCTTGCTAGCAACTATCAATCTGTGTCAATCTCCATTTAATAGAAGTGCAATGTCTACGCCTCTAACATTCCAAGTTATTCTTGTTCGTTTCGCATTGAACTTTCGTCCAGTTACTGATATATTCCACGTTAGGGATATCTTATGCGAAAGTTTTCCTCCAGATGCCATGACTCTTCCATGAGGGATTCCATTGATCTGCCTTCCGTTGCCATCCTATACGCATCGAATTTGAAGGATGACAACACGATAAGCGTTTGTAACAGCCTAGTGTGTGTTATTTGAATTAAGGAACAAAACACCTAAGCGCTATATGTTGGTGCTAGTCTTAGAGCATAAATACAATAGAGGGCGCATTGCCACACTGCGCCTGTACTGTGACGTGAAACCAACATCTCGATCAGCTGACTGAAGGGTAATGGATGAAGACCGACTACAATTGGCTAATGGCGAATGCTAAGCAACGTCAAGGAATACAAAAGGAGCTCCATATTGGATAATTCTATCATCACTATCCGCAGTTCCCTTCAGTCAGCTGATCGAGATGTTGGTTTCAACAATGTGACGTCGTCAGCCATCTATTGAATTTATGGTCTAAGGTGCTAGTTCACAGCATCCCTGTTTCAGTCATCATGATCATTAGTCGTTTTACTCATTGCTGAGCGTCGTGACCTAATTTCTTCACTCATCACGGCCAACGAGAAATACTGGCCCCGGTGCACTTTCGTGACGTCAGCAATGTAGTGCTGTTGCACCACTTCCGGTAGGGTTATGTATGACGGGAACATAAACCGTATTGTCTACAAGATGCTGAAATCACAGAATACTTAACCCATATCATATCAGAAAACACGATGTAAAACGTATTGACCCAAAAACAACCATGGCTTCTGGCAAAACCTACAGTACTTGGTAATTGCAACTTAAGTCTTACACTGATCAATCTTATGAAGTCCAATACTTAGGCACAATTTACTTATTTATTCATTACTCTTAAGTAACCAGTACACCACTTATCTTCAATCGTTGTAGTTGCTCACAAGCTAATACTTTTCAGGAGTAGGCTATGTTATCCTTCCCTGGCGGTTGCTTGTTAATTATGTGGAATTATTTGACAGTTACAAAGCGTTCAGCAAGGTTATGAAAAGCAATGAATAGTGCCAGACAATGTATAACTCTTATAGTTGAACAATATTCATAAATGTACCGGTATCAAACGATTTTGTAATAGAAAGATATCAGGAACATAATATTATATGGTCTTCGTCTTACTGTCGGTTTGGTAGTCATCTTGTCTTCATCATCGAATCTGTATAAATGCTGGTATTCATTTACCACTTGTCTTCATAGAAGGTATTGATATGAGTCGTTAGTCGGTGGCGAGTGTATTCCGCGGATCTCTTCTATAAACGTATTAATTTCTTTTCCGCCCCCTTGAAACAACAATAACTAAGTAATACTTTCTCTGCAAGTTTCTTTGATCTAATTACTCATGTCACTGCTCATGGCCACATAAGTTACTCACAACGAAGGTCACAGGCTCTACAACTAAACTTACTGTACTCGTTGCAGCTATTAAAGACAACAACAAATCCTTGACTCCTAGT
The DNA here is from genome assembly GCA_946902985.2 of Meconema thalassinum. NCBI lineage: Eukaryota > Metazoa > Arthropoda > Insecta > Orthoptera > Tettigoniidae > Meconema > Meconema thalassinum. The sequence continues at coordinate 225,589,728 of OX336395.1, read as the reverse complement.
TCGAGTGGTTTTTTGTTACGAGCTGACGTAGTTTTTTAAACCTATACAGTATGATTTATCGTGCTTGAAAACACACGGAACATCTAAGCGGGGTCCATTTCAGGAAGATTGATATAAAATATCGCACATCTCCTGCTCATAAATTGCTCTCGACTTAAACGTACAAGCACCATCAAGAACTACTATAAATTGGCTACGTCACAAAAGGATTAGGTTTACGCGCCATAGCCTGTCTTTCTCGTTGGCCGTGTTCACTCATTAGTAACTACATCCTTGACGAGACGTTATCATCTTAAAGGTACCATTTGGCTGCACACGACAGAGACAAGCGACCGAGACAGACGACAGAGTTGCGAGACCGAGACAGGTCGCTTTCGATCTGCTCCCCATTCAGCCATATGAAGTACATTTGAGAGCGCGAGACGGAGACAGGCGACACAGATCGGCGACCGAGACAAACCGTAGGAGAACGCTCTCAGAGCAGTAGTGTCTCGCGACAAGCGGACGCAGCACGAGTTTTATGAAGTGATAAAATGTCGGAAATAAAATGTACTTAATAAAACTGCTTACGATTTAATCTAAAGTTTCTCCTGAACTTTTCTTCTTCTAAAGATAAATGATTCTTTATTAACAAACAGAAAGATCCTTCTTCGCGTCTGGTTTTGAATATTGAATTCATAGGTTTTCTTGGTTTATTTCGCAACAAATATCACAGCAACACATCATCGAATTCTTCCTTTTCGAACAACCTTATCATTAGAATATTTTTTGTAACCATTTTTCAAAGAATATGTGCACGCACATTCCAATAAACACCTACTGTATGTCTAGGCGTGTCGTCAGTCTCGGTCGTCATCAAATTACGTGAGCGGCGACACGTTGACTTGTCTCCGTCTCTCTTCACTGTCGTCTGTCTCGGTCGCTTGTCTCTGTCGTGTGGAGCCAAATGGTACCTTAAGCGATCTTCAGACCTTCGTAAGATATTGTGAAGAGGTGGGCCGGTGATCTTCTTTGCTTGGTCTAAGCCTTCTACATGTTGCTCTACTTCTTGGTCTGGTACCTTCAATTTTGCCTTGTCGAATGATTCTAAATTGCCTCCTTCTCTCCTCAAAGTGTGTCCCAGGAATTGGAGGTAACTTTCACTAACACGGGAGGATAAACGTTTTGCGATGCTCAGTTCTCCTATAATGGAGGCATTAGATCTTATTTCTCTCCATAGTATACGTAGAATCCTTCGCCAACACCTCAATTCAAATACATCTATTCGGCTCTTGTCATTAGCCTTCACTGTCCAGATCTCACAACCGTATTAGAAAACAGAAACACCAGTGATTTCACCAATCGCATTTTCACTGTTTTGGATAATGCCCGGTTCCGCCAGATCTTTGTAAGTTTAACCATTGCAGCACGACCTAGGACAATACGTCGTATGGCTTCTTAAAAATCACATAGTCTGAATCTTCAGACAGGGGGCTATGATCTGTAGCACGATCCTTACAGCAACATCCTTATACCCCTTTCAGACGTCTCGGTCGCGATTCCGATTATCTCTGATCTGGATAATGTCCAAGCGCGATCAACGGCAATTGTCATTGGTATGTGTTTAGACGTCCTATCATGAAACAACAGGATAATCGTGTAAAACAGCATGGCATCGCTAAGGTCTGCCAATTTTTGAATTCCAAGTGTTATAGCAGAAATTTACAGTAGTTTGTTTCCTCCCGTTTTGAAGTATTTCAGTTATTCTTTATACATAATTCAACCTGCTAATGTATATTCTTAAATATATACAAATCCTGAGGAGTCGTGTAGGCAACGCCTACTCTTGGTGTGGAAATAAAAATATTTTGAAATATTTATGCACAGGTCTAGGATATTTTTTGCATAAATACTTCTTTGTTCGTTCAGAGTCATTTGGGCCTATCGGAATCCCTTCTATGTCTATGACAATAATTATGTCTTTGTTAATCGTCTTCATCGACTTTCCCCAACGCTAATATTTTTTTTTCAGCGTTTAAACACTGGTATGTTTGTCTCCATCCATCATTTCGTGTCTCTCAATATTCATACATCTGATATCAACCAACATAAATACAACCATCATGGCCAACATTACGTTATTCTCGCTTTCAAAACACAAGATAATACAAAATGGCCATCATGTCCTCTGCCAACTTCACTCACAAAGCAGGAGGATAGAACCCACCGGCGATCGCAATGGCCGCGAACGCGATTATCTCGTTGTGGGAACGGGATCGGGCTGATCCTATTGAAGGGAAAGTTAATCGCGATAATGTAATCCTGTTGCGTCTAGACGTCCCTACTTAATCTGGATCGGAGCTTGATCGCGATCGCAACCGTGACGTCTAAACGGGGTATAAAGCTTGATCGGTGCTAGGCCTAGTGTGTGATCCCAAGTTCGCAGGAATCTTTCTGCACTCAGAGTCGCGCCATTACAAGAGAAACCGGTAACCTTGAACGTTTCGATGTATAAATCACAGACCACTGCCAACATTTAAACTATTATTACCTCGAAAATGGTTTAAAGTAGAAACAAATGTTGATAGACTACGTTTCTACCTAGTTGTTGATTCGACAAGAAAAAAAAGTGACAGTCAGTCTGAAAGACTAGACTTTGTATCGTTTTAAATGCCACAAAAGCTGAAAAATGCTAGAAAGGCTGGAGGCTTCTCGCTTCGCTCGAAGCCAAAGACTCTTGACATGTTAGAAAATTATATGCATAGTACTTATCTCGTTTCAAATTACTCGCGAACGGCAAGTGCAAACCAAGGGCAAAGCAAGGTCAAGTGCGCGGGATGCCGTCACGCTCACCAGAGCGCACGGGGGCGTGCCCCTTCCATCCAGTCTAAAAACACTTATAGTGGGCGATGTATTGAAGATAGAGATATGCTCTCGCGGAATTTCTTGTAGAACGTCTCATGCTGACCAATTCTTACGCTCATAGTATATTGATATTTTTAACGGTTTTCCCAGCGTAAGCTTAAGAAGCGCACGGACGCCAAGTTTGTGTTTCGACTTTTGAACTGAAATCGTTACTGTTTGGCTTCCTTTGATCATACATAAATTATTTTCTACAGAATCTTTCCTCGAGAAATCCTTTACAGAATGGTGAAAACCGCATCAAAATCCATCCAGTGGTTCTCGAGATTAACCGTGACATCAAAGAATCGGGGATTTTTGTCTTATACTAACGAAGTAGAGATTGTCGGGGAACACATGCACCAAGCGGTACTATGACGTCACACACCTCATTGCATCTGGGTACATTTCGTCCCGTCACCGTAACGTAACGTCAGACCCCAGCGTAACGACGAAGTCGACAAAATCATTTAAAAGAGTGCGTTCCATAGTAGAACTGGTATTCCCAAAAGTACAATCAGATCGCGGCTACCTCCTAGTTAGTATGCTGAGTTTCTATGCCCAAGATCGCGGGGTCAAACCTGGCCGAGGTCGTCGGATTTTTAAGAGCGTTAAAAATCCCACAGTATGTCTTCCTTCGGAGGGGAAGTAAAGCCGGCGGTCCCAAGTCACAGATTTATGGCATAAAAAAGTGCCTTCCTCTAACTACACTTGTGGAAGCTATAATTTGTAGGTTAGTTTGATAACGCTATATTAGTTCCAACGTTCACCGCCAGATGCATCTAGTAGCCAACTCGGCAGCTAGGTGTCGTGAACGGTAGCATTTGGTCGCAAAAGTAAGAACTACTTGAAATAAATAATCGTCTGCAGTCCTTAACAGAATCACAGATAACACACACGAATACAGCCATCGCAATTAACACCGGTTATCCGACAGATTCTACACATACCCAAAGTACGCGGGGCTACATGACCGCGTTGTTGCAGCCCCTAAACTACGGAACCAACCAAGCTAGTTGTTGATTCGACAAGAGAACAGGATGCGTTCCATAGTAGGCTAGAAGTGGTATTCCGAAAGTAAATTCAAATCGTGGCTACCTTCTAGTTACAAGATCTCGCACTAGTACGGTCACTACAATAACGCAGGTTACCATATATAAGGTGCGTTCAAAAAGTAACGAGCCGGAGGCATAATTACAGGAACCAGTACCTGTATGTTAGAAGTATTGGCCCTGGCTGTTGAGGCACTTGTCTTACTGTGACACGCGGCGGTGAATGGTTGTCTCATAAAATTCTCTGGGCTGCGATGTGAACCAGTTCCGCACGTACAGCTGGTCGTCGGCGTCCGAGGTGAATCGTTGGCCCCGCAGAGCCCTTTTCAGAGACCAAACATGGCTTAATCACAGGGAGAGTCTGGACTGTATGGAGGGTGGCCGAGAACCTCCCTTTTGAATTTCTGCAGGAGTGCTGCGACTGTGTTGGCCGTATGAGGTCGTGCATTGTCGTGGAGCGACCACGGCGGCTATGGCGTTCACTGTCACTCGGCGGTCCTGGGTAATGAGTGCATCAACCAGCTGGACGTTGTCATCGGTAATGCAGGGGGTACTCCAGACCGGGCATCATCGGCTAACGACACCCGTCCTTCCCTGAAGCGTTTGTACCACGCCTTGACCCTTGCAAGGGACATGCAGTGTTCGCCCTGCACTTGTGACATTCGGCGTTGAATGTCCGTTCCCCCTACTCCTTCCGCTGTCAGAAACTTCGAACAACACCTCTTTGCTCTTCGGTTGACGCCTCCATGTCACTGTTTGCAATGCGACTGGCAGCGTTGGAAGATTGATGCATGCTGCTGCTCGCTTTGTATCGTCACGTGACGTGCACGCGTGCCCTCTAGCGACGGGCTGTGACCTTCCACGCTCTGGTCGGAACCACACCTCGTTACACACGCCACGATTAGCCGATGTCGTCACCGGTTTGCGCATTCCAGCCTCCGGCTCGTTACTTTTTGAACGCACCTTATATATTCCAAACTGACTCATTCGGGTACAATTGATAGTAAAATAATAGTAATATCGTATGACCTCGGGTGCTGGGTGCAAGCTTTGTTATTTGACGCCCAGCCTGCATGTCGAATTTTGTCGTTCTTTGGAATACTATGATATCTAACCTCCTTGACACTATAGTGCTTTCTAGTAGAGAAAGGAGAAACTTTCTTGTTGGTGGAATACCCCGAGGTAAATTTTGCCATTATGAACACGGCCCCCTGAATTCAAATGGGTTCTTTAACATGCCAACAACGTATCATATGCGTGCCGTGATTTTTGTCGCCTTTCGAAAATCACTTACCACGGCCAGGAGCAAACCAGCAAGCTTGGGATTGGTAGTCCGACACGATAACAACTCACCCACCGTGTTAAGCACCCGGACTGATGATCATGAATAGGGCCCGTATGTTTCACTGAGCTGTCTAAAACAATGCTGAAGTTCATAGAAACTCCGGACGGGCATCTTTTATTTTGCATTATTTGCTATTTTTCCATTTTAAGAGCATTTTTTTAAAGTTTGGTAGATTTTCTTGGTCATATTTTAGAGAAATCGGCCTTTTAAGGTCATTAGCCTACTTTCGATTTTTGCAACAAATGAAAGTAGACTTATGAGATCAACAGGGCGAAAAATGGTGTGTCCGTCTGTGTGTGTATGTGTGTGTGTGTGAGTCTGTGTGTGTCTGTGTGTGTGTGTGTGTGTGTGTGTGTGTGAGTGTGTGTATTCTGAATGCCTGCCCCCCCCCCCCGCCCTATCAATTCGAACACGGTGAAACCGAATTGAACGAAATTTGGTACAGAGGTAGCACTAGCAAAGGGCACCTCAGTGTCATACTTTATATCGCCGCCATCTTTACCAAAACAGAATGGCGGCCACTCAAACGTTCAAAACGTAAAATCAAATTACGGCTAAACTAATCATCCGATCTCTACCAAATTTGGTGACAATATACCTCTATCTAGGACGCGTCTTTCACCTAAAATTCAAGGTCATCGGCCGTGCCATTTCAGGATGGCGGCCGTGTGAATTATGCAACCATTTTAATCAATAGCTTAAGACCCACCAATTCCGATTATCGAGCCTAGGGTGGTTTAAGCTATCCTGAAGGACGTGATCCGTTATTTATTATAATTTAATATTATAATATTATACTGTATGAGTGGCTTAAAAGAGATGAGCCGTCTGTGTCACACAACAAGATGGCTGCTGTCCTCATGTGCCTGTCTTATATTTCAGTAGTTTTAGTATGTGTCGCCTCCGTAGCGTAGCGGTCAGCATGGTTTGCTGCCGCCCCGGAGGTCCTGGGTTCGATTCCCGGCTCTGCCACGAAATTTGAAAAGTGGTACGAGGACTGGAACGGGGCCTACTCAGCCTCGGGTGGCCCAAATGAGTAGAAGGGGTTCGATTCCCCCTCAGCCATCCTCGAAGTGGTTTTCCGTGGTTTCCCACTTCGTCTTCGGGCAAATGCCAGGATGGTTCCTTCTTCAAGGCCACGGCCGCCTCCTTCCCTCTTCCTTGCCTATCCATCCTCACCATCCCTTACCTTCCCTCATGAGGCTCCTGTTCGCTTTGCAGGTGAGGCCGCCTGGGCGAGGTACCAATCCCACCTCGCCAGTTGTATCCCTTCCGATTCGATGTTCCCAGCTCTAGGACACTGCCCGTAGAGGCGGTAGTGGTGAGTTCCCTCGCTGAGTCCGTGGGTTCCACCAACCTGGAGGGTAAACGACAAAAAAAAAAGTTTTAGTGTGTTGTATGTGATATACCATACTGATACAATAATATAAACTTTGTGAAATGATCTTTAATGAAGATGTACTGCAGTGAAGAAATCTTTTATTTAAAGTCATTATTGCCAACAGGTTGTATATAATATGTCAGTTAAGAACACCATGGTATTAAGGATAGGGTTAGCTCTGGGCTAGCGTGTTAGTCTGTCATGCAGTTGACTGGGGACCGAATACTACTACAGTTACCTTTTTTCTTGAATTCTTTTACAAATGATGTGCACGAGCTATTTCCACAGATACTGAATAAGATGTCATTTAGCTCAATGGAGGGGCTAATGTATACACTCGTTTATTAATAAAATCACAGCCCCAGCATCGCACATAAACAGAAGACATTAGGAAAAGGAGAATAGAAGAACTAGATACACGTTGTCATTAACCACAGCCTTCTTAATGCCTCTGTACGGTGCTGTCCTCTTGTGGGTTATGTGGGTAATATTGTTCCAAACATACCGCTGTGTAAATACCTGGCCTCCTGAAGTATGCCAATTTTGTAATACTGATAGTTCAACTATAAGCCACGATCGCGCTCCGATTACCTTTAAACACTGCCAGCTGAATCGCCTCCCTCTTGGCTACTTTAAACTGCCTACTCATTCAACACCCATAGGCCACTGCCATCGTAGTACATTACGATGGCAGTGCATACGCGTACAAGATAAAGATTAATTCACTGATAGATCGCAGCACCAACCTACTGTGATCGGCGCAGATTTTTAAAGGGGAAGATACCCAAAACGAAAGATTCTTAACTTTGCAAGCTGGCTTAATATAGAGATTAACGGACGTGAATGCATTACAATAAGTTAGTAGTTTTGTTATTCAATCATCATAAAGTATATAATATTGATTTTGACACTTACTGGCTAATTATCAATATAAAAGAAAACAAACAATACATGGTGGTAGAGGTGATTGTGTTAGGGATGAGGACAAAGAGTCATAAATATACCCATACATTTTGGAGAAAGTAGGCTATATGTTCTTTACTGGACATCTTGTTTTTAAATTTAGTGATGTCACAGCTTTATATGAGGGAGTTACGTCTATCAGAGTTAAGAAGAAGCTAGTAGCTGATACAAGTACAGTATAACCTGCCATATCCGGACTAATGTGGCGACCGGCCGATCCGGATATGGAAAAATCCGGAAATCACAAGGCTATTTTTACAAATAGCTAGGTGACCAGAAATAATTCACGAGTTTGTTGTTGATTAATTTTAATGTTTTTAACGGTTTAGTATCATTTTGTTAACTGTATACTGTACATAGACTAAGAAATAGAATTGCTTTAAACTAAATTAAAATAATCTTGGCTGTTTCACCAGCATCTAACCTTTTTAGAGCACGGAACTTTTCTTCCATCGTAACAACAGTTTTTTTCCTTTTTCCGGACATTTTAGCAAAAAAAAAAAAGGTTAAAAGATAACAATAACGATAACAACGGTAAACAATAACAGTAACAACAGAAACACACTCGCAAAACAAACTGTCGCTTCAAGACTCACGCACAGACTGAAGGGTAGAAAGAGAGGCAGCCTCGTGTTGACGTAGGTATCAGGCAGGCAAAAGCCCTGAATGGAATATCGCTTATTCACACAAAGGGATGAGATTCCGGGAAGATGTCATTGACCGAGTCAGGCCACAACCCCTCGCGCTCAAGCACGCACACAGCCTTCCAGCGCTGCAACTTTCACTCGTCCTCCCTGGCTAGCACACTAATGTATCCTCGCTCTCAACTACGACTTAAAAATTCATTCGGAGATGTGTCCGGATATGGGAGGGTACGGATATCACAGGTCCGGATGCGACAGGTTGTACTGTACTGCTATTAGTAGAAAAATGCTTGGATGCAGATTAATGGTACCGTAGGTATACAGATACTCTTGTTTTCGTCGCAAAGCAATTATTAGCGGAATGGAATGTATTCTGCTCTGTTGATCCAGGTCAGCTGTGGCGGGGTAGAAAGGGGAAGGGTGTATATTTTTGTCTCAGTTAATTTTCTCAATTTTATAGTGCATTTTTCGAATTTTTGAAATATTGTTGAGTTTATTATTATAAGATCATTTTCTCCATTTTATAGTGCATTTTTTGAATTTTTAGGTCATTTATTACTGTCATTTTTGAAAATTTTAAGTGCATTTTTTAAACTTTTTTGGCATTAACATACGGGCCCTAATCATGAATGAAACAACAATTATTCGCTTGGGCCCGCATTTTTTAAGGTTAATCACGACTGTTCACTGTCACATCCAGGATACTGCTCCATGGTCGTTCCTTCGTCACTGTTAAAAGTAGCAGCGTTACCATTACTGCAAGAAGTAACTGTTACTAGTAACGAATAAAACAGGAGAGCACTCGAGAGGCCAACATACGCGCTCGATCTCGCCCCGAGGGGATTTCTCACATAATGTCAAATACAAAGAAGGCCTCGCTCCTCCAGCAGATCTGTGGGGAAAGTTCGTAATGAAGGCGAGAGCACGAGTCGAGGGACTTTCACAACCATTTAAAATCCATCTGCTACCAGACAGGCACTTTGATACCCAGCATTTCGAAAGAAAGAACGTGCTGGTTATGGCGGTAGCATAACCCATTATAGGGCGAAACAATTTATTTTTTCCCTCCAGACGCTCACATCTAGTGGGACGTGGGTTGGCGACCACGGGACCCCAGCTGAGTCCGGCATTGCTTCCACTTACTTGTGCCTGGCTCATCTCCGTCTTCTTTCCTGTCGACCTCACTTGCTCAACTCTTGTTCTCTTCCGACCCCGACGGTATTAGGGTATCCGAGGCCTAGGGAGTCTCTTCCTTCCCGACTTAATTGGCCCTTGTCTTATCTTTTCTGATACACTCCTTCTGCAAGGGGTCAGCCTTCTTTTTCTTTTCCTGTTATCTCCTGCCTTCTGCTCAAGGCCCTCAAGGAGTTAGTAGTTAGTTTTAGATTCCATTTCATTATCATCTTCATGATCACCCAGACCAGGGGTCTCCAAACTACGGCCCGAGTGCCACATCCGGCCCGCGGACAGATTTTGTCCGGCCCGCGGAGAGCTAGCATACTTGAAAACTCCTTTTAGAGAACATATTTTTTTATAGCAAATTAAATTTAGTTTACTGAAGTATTCTAATTTTATGTTGAATAATTATTAATATGACATCTACATTGATATGGTCATGGGCTAACTACTCATAACATTGTTGTAGGCTTATTGTTATTGTTTTTGTGATAAGTTGGATAAAGAAACACAGAATTGTAATGAGTAAAGACATGTATAACATGCAGACATATGAAATACTAATGAGATTTATGTAATTGAGATTTTCCACTGACAATAGTTTGTAGTTGTGGACTAATTTTACTTGTACCAATTATTAAAAGAGATTTAAGATACTCATCAGTTAATTTATATCTGTAAACATTTTTTGTGTACTTCATTTTGGAGAAGGTCTTCTCACACAAATAAGTAGTACCAAAAACAGAAAACAGCCCACGAGAAAATTTATGCAAATTATCAAATTGTGTCAGTGGAAGACTCTTATAAAATTCCAACAAAGATGAGTTTTGATATTTGTTCTTAATTATATCACTGCACTGTAGTTCAATCATTTCCATTTGAAGTTCCGGGGCTAGGGTTTCAATGTCAGTATCAAAAGGATCCTGAAAAATCTTAATTTGATTCGCAAAGGCATCGAAGTCCGAGAAACGAGTATCAAAATTTATTTTCAAAGCACTCAAAGTTTCGATTGCAAAATCGATAGGAAACTCAGTCTCAGTGGTGTGGCTGAATATTTCACATGTTTTAAAATGTGAAAAAACATTTACTTCGTAGTTGTGATTGAAACAGTATCAATTTCTTCCGGAATGATTTGATATTAGTGTATAAATCAGGAAGATGCTGGTTTTCTCCTTGCAATCTCAAATTCAGTTCGTTCACATGTTTTGGCAAATCAACATAGAATGCTAACTTCCACAGCCATGCGTTGTTTTGTAATTCAGTAAGAGGGCGATGCTTTTCATTCAAAAAAATTTCGATCACTGCTCGAAGTTCAAAAAAGCGCTGAAGGACTTTCCCACAACTAAGCCAACGTACGGCAGTATGATAAGGTAAGTCATTTTCTCCAATCTCTTCAATAAATTGTCGGAATTGTCGGTGATTCAGCCCAAAAGATCTCATAAAATTAACAGTTGATATGACTGGTTTCAGAACTTCAGACATATCCAAACATTTTCCGCACAAAGACTGTTGATGAATGTTACAATGTAAGACTAATGGTTTTGAACCACCGTCATTTTATACAGCCTTTGACACAAGAGCGACCACTCCTTTATCTTTCCCACTCATGTTTTTGCCTCCATCAGTTGTAATACATTTCAAGTTTTTCCATCGAAGGTTCTTTTGATTAATGGCCATTTCAACTCCTTTAAAAATATCTGTACCAGTAGTTGTGCCATGAATACTATACATATCAAGAAGTTCTTCATGCACTTCATAGCTTTTATCTACTCCTCGAATATAAATCAACACCTGAGCAGTATCTGACACATCCGTTGACTCATCCAAGGCCAAAGAAAACCACTCAACATCTCCATTTTTGTCGAACAGTTGAGAGGATATATTTTCAGCGATGTTTTCTACCCTTCGAGCCACAGTGTTTGCTGACATACTGACAGTTTTTATTAAATTTACCTTTTCAGGGCACATTTCTTCGGCTGCTGCAATTATGCATTCTTTGATAATTTCTCCATCGGTGAATGGTTTTCCACGTTTTGCAATTTCAAGAGCCACACGAAAGCTGGCACGAGTTGCAGCCTCTTGTTCGGTTTTGAGTTTTGTAAATGAAGATTGCTGCGATTTCAATCCGCGCTTCATAGCTTCGAATTTTTCTGTCCGCAAACTTCCTGTATATTTTGAGTAATTTTGAAAATGTTTTGTTTCATAATGACGTTTAATGTTATATTCCTTGAGAACGGCTATGTTTTCATTGCAAATCAAACATAGCGCCTTGTTACTGGACTCAATTACGAAATACTGAATGTTCCACTCATCTTTGAATTTTCTGCATTCACTATCAATTTTTCGCTTCTTTTCCATACTACTAAATCACACACAAAAGCAACAATTCAAATCAAAATACTGTTACAAAGATGTCTTAAACTTAAACACGCACAAACACGTTTTAAGGAGGTACGCACTATTTTATTTCACAACAGTGTCATAGGAACTGACTTGCGGTTGCGCAACTAGCCTTCTTATATATTCCAATTACTGCCATCTAGAAGTGAGTGGAAGACACCAGAACTCTCTCGACAGGACCTTCTATAATACCGGACCTGACACTGGCGGCGGGACTGATGAAAGATGGCTGTCGCTGTTGGTGATTACATGCTTTGTTTATTAGTTGAGTCGTTTTGTTTACGATGTGATAGTGATGTGAATTTCGTTTAGCAATCGTCTCCCTTGATTATCTGTGCTTATTGATTATTGCTTAATGATATTACACGTTCGTGTAAGTAAATGTCTGCAATAGTGCTTCTTAAATACGAGATACCGGTGACTTCTGTTACGCTTGTGATACCATCAATAGACCTACTATTGCCAATCAGTGGGTAAGTTTGGTCTATTTATTATTCTGTTTATAGTTTATAAATTATTAGTAATGGTAATTCATTATGAGCAAGCATAGCAATAATTAACGTATTCCAATTCAAGGTTTAAGAAGATCTGAAAATTGATTACCGTACGTAGGAACATAACCTACTTTTTAAATTGTCTGCAGTGTTCTCTCATCCAATTATACGCCTGCTTGTCCAAGGATATCAATCTTATCACGTACTTGGTGTGGATCCCGTTTTAATAAACTACCAGTAGGCTTACTCATACATAGGTTATGCTAAAATTGTGGTGATATGCCTTGAAACTGTTGTGTGACTGGATCCAAATCCAATTATTATGAAGATAAGCCATTGGTGCCTATTTTCTAATTTCCCATCAGGGGAATTCAACCCACACCCAACTTCACGGGGTTGATGACCAAGAAGTCCCAAGCCCATAAAATGAATTAACAGCAGACAAAATCACGTCATGATGTTATTTTGGGTTGGGTTGGATTCTGACACACGTCATGCCTTTGACAGAGTTTGGTTGGTTCTTAAGTTTAGGGGCTGCGACAACGAGGTCATGTAGCCCCGTGTACTTTGGGTGTGTGTAGAATCTGTCTGATAACCGGTGTTAATTGTGATGACTGTATTAGTGTGTGTAACTGTTTTTTAATTTAAGTACAGACTGCAACTTAGAATTTTTCAAATAGTTCCTACTTTTGCCGCCAAACGCCACCGTCAACGACTACTAGGCCTAGTTCAGAACTTAGCTACTAGACGCCACCGCAGTCGGCTCTTGGCAACGAACGTAGAAGCCTAAGAGCGTTGTTTACATTCTTAACCTATCCAATTTAGCTTCACACAGGTGTAATTAGTGGAAGGTTCTTTAACATGCCATAAATCTATGACATGGGACCGCCGGCTTTACTTCCCCTCCGAAGGAAGGCATACTGAGGAATTTTTAACGCTCTTAAAAAATCCGACGGCTTCGGCCGGGTTTGAACCCGCTATCTTGGGCATAGAAGCTCAGCATGCTACCAACTACGCCACCGAAGCCGCCCCGTTTGACAGAGTTCCATTTAATCTCATGAATAGGAATGAATGAATACGACTAGCCTACTTGTTGACGGATTTACAGGAGGCAGTCGTGACCTTATGATAGTAATTACCTAGGCATTTATCTTCAGTATGTGTGGGAACCCATGGTAAACCACTTGCTGGGTGGCTAAGCGGAGAATCGAACCCAACATTTCTCGGTTTACCTCACTAGGCTGTGTGTAGCCCGTTCTTACCCTCAGACTAGAATTGAGATTTCTTGACAGTCAGGAATCAAACTTGGACCCCAGAAGTGACAACCAAGAACTACACCATCTGGTTGGTTACAGTTATTTTTAAGAATAATATGTATGTCTGTTAGGTAGTCAGCCCGAAAGCTGGTTGGATCCTCAAAAGGCACTGCCGTTAGGTTATGTGGGTAGATACCCACAAAACCCCATGGCAGCGCTATATTGAGGCGTACTAGGCAAGAAGAGGAGTGAGGTAGTTTGCTATTGCTTTCCTCACTGAGTCAGTACAGCAGTACTAACCCTATGAGTAGAAACTTTCACAGCATCCACAGACACTGACTGTGCCCTGAATGTCATTACTAAGCACCACCCATACCTCAGTAGCTTCCATATAATCACAGCCATGAGTGAGTCTGAGACATCGGTGATACTCTAGCCTGTGCCAACAGGCACTTACTGTGCCCTGAATGTCATTACTAAGCACCACCCATACCTCAGTAGCTTCCATATAACCACAGCCATGAGTGAGACTGAGACATCGGTGATACTCTAGCCTGTGCCAACAGGCACTGACTGTGCCCTGAATGTCATTACTCAGCACCACCCATACCTCAGTAGCTTCCATATAATCACAGCCATAAGTGAGACTGAGACATCGGTGATACTCTAGCCTGTGCCTACAGGCACTAACTGTGCCCTGAATGTCATTACTCAGCACCACCCATACCTCAGTAGCTTCCATATAATCACAGCCAAAGTGAGACTGAGACATCGGTGATACTCTAGCCTATGCCAACAGACACTGACTGTGCCCTGAATGTCATTAGTAAGCACCACCCATACCTCAGTAGCTTCCATATAATCACAGCCATGAGTGAGACTGAGACATCGGCGAAAAGCCTCATTTTACTCTAGCCTGTGCCAACAGAAAAATGCAAATGTACTGCATTCATCAAGAGATGGCAAACATGCCCCGAATAATATGTAACTTACTAAAAAGGGATTGAAATTCCTACAGGAACATTTACAACTTTCCCTGTTCACTCAGCCAAGATATTCTGCAAATCTTTCCTGTGGGCCTCAACATTATTTTATTTTATTCCTTTCCTGATGAAACTCCGGTGGTACCTTAATTCAACTCCTAGTGCACCTCCCCATGCCTGCCCTTACACAGCTACACACACTACTACATTCATCACGTAATCGGAGGAATTCAACCCACACACAACTGCACGGGGCTGATGACCAAGATGTCCCAAGCCCATAAAATGAATTAACAGCAGACAAAATCACGTCATGATGTTATTTTGTGTTGTGTTGGATTGTGACACACGTCAGGCGTTTGATGTCCGACCACCAACTACGGCGGCCATCTTGGATTGCAGTGTCAGGTCCGGTAGTATAGAAGGTCCTGCTCTCGAACCAACGAGATTACTCTGTACGTGCTATTAGCGCCATCTGTTAGCGATAGAAGGTACTACCTATTTCCACTTGTGTCCGCCAGATGTCGTGTCACGTTACTCCTCATGGCTCGTACTCTACGACTAATCTAGAAATTACAGATAATGACAGAAAAATTAATAATATGCAGTGTTGCCGTTTTGCGGACTTTAGTCCGATTTGCAGCCTTTTTTCAACGTTGCGTACTTTTTCGGACTTTTTTTTTCATCAGTGGTATATTCACTTTTTACCACCGGCAACAATGATAATATGGTTTTGGCCCTCGGAACTTACTGGAGTAATCAGTATGGCCCTAAGGCTGGAAAGTTTGGAGACCCCTGGACCATTAGGGGCCGATAACCTAGATGTTAGGCCCCTTAAAACAACAATTATCATCATAATTAATTTTGTTTTTATTTTCTATTTTCATGTGTAGGCTATTTACATTTGATTTTTTTTAAATTATATAACTTATGTTTTTATAGATTTGATTTTAATATACAGGGTCTTCCATAAAAAGTAAGAACGGCCAGCGGCACTTTTGTTATTCGGTGCTGCGGTGGCCTTGGCCGAGCTTGTGGCGCGCCATGGCTCCCAGCGGTACTATTGAAAGCGCACGCATAGTACATACGAGGGTTGTTTTTGTTTTTTTCAAGGTCCGATGGACTGTATAAAAATAGTAGATTGGCATACCAAACTGATTTTACTACTAAATGTTTGCTTGTTTTATTCTTATGTCTCAACATAATTGATCCAGGAAGGCAACGATGTTGCTGTGGATCTCAATGCCTCTCCGTCAGTTAATCAACGCTTGTGCAATCGCTACAATGAGACTGGCCAGTTCACAAGGAGGGTTGGACAAGGTCGTACACGCATGACCCCACAAGATGACTGATATCTGATAATCTGTGCGTTTAGCAGCTGCCAGAGAACTGCAACAATACCTCAGGAGGGTCACTGGAGTCACGGTGTCCGACCATACAGTAAGGAACAGGTTAAGAGAAGTGTACTTACGACCCAGACGTCCTGTTCGAGTGCCCCGATTAACACAGCAACATCACGCAGCTTGCATTCTGTTTACCTGTGCCCACGTCAACTGGCAACTTCGCCAATGGAGACCTGTGTTGTTCACAGATGAGTACAGATTTCCCCTGACACAGCGTGATGGACGTCAACGTGTATGGAGACGCCGTGGTGAGCAGTACAAGCTAAATGTTGTCCAGGAAGTCGACCGATTCGGACAAGGCTCTGTGATGGTGTGGGTTGGCATCAGTATTCATGTCCGTACGGATCTTGTCGTCGTCCATGGTAATCTTACTGCTGTGGGGGTACATCGAGCAGATACTGCTACAGCATGTGTTGGCTGCTGCATACGGTGTTGGCCCTGAATTCGTACTCATGCACGACAATGCCAGGGCCATGTAGCGCGCATCACCAGAGCTGTCTTGCGAGAACTGGACATTCAAGAGATGGAATGGCCAGCAGTGAGTCCCGGCCTTAATCCCATCGAGAATGTGTGGGATAGGCTTGACAGAAGTGTTCATGGGCGTCCTGTTCCACCACAGACGCTCCAAGACCTCCAGCAGGCTCTCAATGGAGAATGGGACCTGATACCACAATGTGACCTCCGTCGACTAATACCGAGCATGTCACGTAAGTGCCAAGCTGTGATAAATGCTCGTGGGGGACATACACCATACAGAAGCTCTCCAACTGTGATAAAATCCACCCTCGAGTACTGATTTCACTTTGTTTTCGCCACAATTTGGACATTTCCGTTTGTGTTCTGAAAATGAACGAGAATCCATGGAAGTTCTTTTGCATACGACAACTGTAAAGAATAAAGGCTTAGTTGGTAATATACCTGGGTGTGAGGTATTGTTTTGCGGATCACGGCATATGTTCAAAAACATGTTCCCCTATATATTTTTTTTGAACTGTGTATAATACTAACTACAGACTTACAAACTAGAAGAAGAAATAGTAAACAAATAAAGAACATGGCAAACAATGGACTGGAGGAAGAGAAATGCCCTCAACCCTCGACGAATGAGAATTGAGGGACTTGGAAGGAAGCAGAGTCATGAAAGGCTGATATGAAAGGGAAAGAGGAGAGGGATCACCCCAGAGACAATGAAAAAAAAGGGGGGGGGGACCGGACCCAGCTCAGGAATCCCTCGGGGTCGCCAACTCCCGAACTCACCCGCCGTGAGCCCTTGAGGGTGTAGCACTATCCACGGTGCACCAGAAGTGGTGGTGCTACACACACCCTGCCTCCTTCAGAACCTTGAGCAAAAGGCACGAGATATGAAGAGAACAGAAGAGGTCTCACCCCTGGAAGAATGAGGGATCAGAAAAGTTGAGACAAGGGCCAATTAAGGCGGCAAAGTGAAAGACTCCCTAGGCCTCGGATACCCTAATACCATCGGGGTCGGAAAAGAACAAGAATTGACCGAGAGAGATCGACAGGAAAGATGACGGAGAGGAGCCCGGCACAAGTAAGCGGAAGCAATGCCGGACTCAGCTGGGATCTCGTGGTCGCCAACTCACATCCCACCAGATGTGATCCCCTGGGGGGGGGGGGGGGGGGGGTGAATAGACACTAAACTTAACAAGACGAGAAATCGGTGGTGAATGAGAACAAGACAGAGGGGAGGATGCCCTCTAGCTCAGAACTAGATATTTTCAAAATGGATTTCTTTTTGCTGTCCACTCATAGAATGTCTGCGCAGTCTTGAATGCACCTCTGTGGCATGCGACGATCGTCCTCTAACCACACGGACAATTTTTTTGTAACTTTATGGGCACTTGATTTCAGCACTGACCACGGTGTCCGAGACCACTAACGCGCTTACTAGTGCCTCGCTGGCATCGGGAGAGCGCAGGATCCAATCCCACCTCGACTATCCTGAAAATGGTTTTCGTGGTTTCCCATTTTTACCACCAGGCAAATTGACGGGAAGATTCCTTTCAAAATGTCCACGGCCGATTTCCATCCAAAATCCCTTCCCTGACCCGTTTTGTACATGGCCATTGGCTGCATTAATAAAGATTTTAAAAAGGAAACCCAGGCAACGTCTAACACTAAACGGAAACAAGAAGTTCCGTGACGAACTAAAGATCCTACTTTTCTTAAAATTTAAGATTCATGCCAATCTATATAGACCTATCTAGAATAATGATGAAATTAAGTTGGTAATATCAAAATTTCCATTTAGTTCGAAATATACCTAGCATAATTAGCCTAATAGAGCACTACAGTTGGCAGCCCTGGTGATTGAATATATTCATAGTTCCATCTCTTACGGTACCGTACTGAATACAAAATTTGTTTGAAGTCCAATGGATAGCATGGACGTTTCATGCAGTTAGACATTGGATATATCAGCGCGCGTAAAATCATGTTGGCAACAATGTCCTGCATATGTTGATCAAAAATAATCTGAAATATTATGATCTCTTGTTGTGCCAATTTTGAATGAAATCAATTTGTTAGTATAGAAGTTACATGTATTTGAAAATTGGACGTATCAGCAGGCTTAGAGTCATGTTGGCAGCCCTGATGTATATTAGTTTCCCCAAATTAATCTACAATGCCAGGTACTATACGTGTCCAAATTTTAAAGCTGTTGGCTTACATACATTCTGATATATTGTACAGTACCCCAGGGGTATGCACCCCTTGGAGACCATCCCCCCGTCATCTATCTAAATCTCCTAACTGACAACCATTGTAAAGTCAGACCAACATCCATCAACGCCGCAAGGACAGCTTGCCATTCTAGAAAGCAGCTCAATCCTGGCACAATTATTACACACAGCGACACATTAGTAACTCGGGCAGCTATGCCGTCACAATGCTGACAGCATAGCGCCGAAGAATATATAAAGGGGTCCTAAGGAGGTCAGAGGGTCTCTCAATTATCAGTGCTTCAACGGGACGGCCGGAGGCTACGCTGGTATCATCAGGTGAGTGAGTCAGCAAGTGCTCAGATCTCCTACATTTGTAACCATTATCCACAAACTGTACTTTTACATTGTAACATCACTACATCCCTTAAAAGGGACTCACATATACATTATTACTGACCAATAAACACTTGGTCAGTTTCTTACACCTGCATTACTGTTTACACGCTTCTTTACGCCCTAACTCCCTTCCTGAACTCTCCGTCACTATTAGACGTGACTTGTGGTAGCCAGATACTTGCTGGTGTAAGCATCCTTGTATTCCGTATCGGCCTGCTTGCTAGAGGCGGCCCGCGCCATATAGCTGACACGTACAAGTCGATTATCTAACCAGACAGCTGGGCGACCAGCACAGTGACCCTTGCATTGAGTTCCATCCCCTAAAACACTCCTACATCATTTATAGGAGCACCCTAACACTAAACAACACGCTACACTGGTCAGCTTGCCCGACTGCGGGAAGCTACCCCCTTTTAGACACCTTCTTCTAAATCAACACAATAACTCTTCCGTTTTAGATCCTACTACCCCCAAATAAGGGATCTAAAACAATATTAATATTAGGGTAAATAAATAGAGACAGCATTTATTAACAGTTGGCAGCCCTGGTTGCTCTTAAAAATTAGCATTTTCATATCTGTTATGGTACACATAGCACATACGAAATTTGGCTGAAATCCAATTGATAGTATAGAAGTTACATGTATTTCAAAATTGGTCCTATCAGCAGGCTTAGAAACATGATGGTAGCACTGTTGTACATAAGTTACTCCAAATTAATCTATAATGTCAGGTTCTATACGTGTGCATATTTTAAAGCTCTCGGCTTGCATACTTTCTGACATATTGGTATTTGGATAAGAAAATAGAGAGCGAGAGAGAGCATTTATTAACAGTTGGCAGCCCTGGTGGCTTTTAAGAATACGCTCAGTAATATCTGTTTATGTACACATAGTACATACGAAATTTGGTTGAAATCCAATTGATAGTCTAGAAGTTATATGCATTTAAAATTGGACGTGTCAGCAGGCTTAGAATAATTTTGGCAACACTGCCATGTATGGCCTCCTGAAAATTAAACTGAAATATATTATCTATACGTGTGCCAATTTTGGAATAGCTCCCATCCATACCTTCCAAGATTTCCAACATGGAGCTCAAATTTCAATTGCGGTATTTCAGCAGTTGGTAGCACTGACATCATTTTCAAATATGGGCTTGAGATATTCAGGTATAGATGTTTACTCATACCAAATTTTGAATTGATTGCTGCAGCCGTTTAGGAGTTGATAGGAACACACACACACACACACACACAGCTAGACAGACAGACAGATGGACAGACAGACAAACATTTGCCCGAATCGATCTCATAAGTCTAGTTTTTCGTCATTTTTGCAAAATGTGAAAATTAGGCTAAAAATGAATGGATACAATCTTTCAAACGGTGGCTTCGGTGACGTAGTTGGTAGCTTGCTGACCTTCTATATCCAAGGTCACGGGTTCAAACCCGGCCAAAGACGTAGGTTTTTTAAGAGCGTTAAAAATCCCTCAGTATGCCTTCCTTCGGAGGGTAAGTAAAGCCGGCGGTCCCATGTCATAGATTTATGGCATGTAAAAGAACCTTCCACTATCTACACTTGTGTGAAGCCAACATTTGATTCAACGTTCGCGGCCAGGTGCTGACTACGGTGCCATCTAGTAGCCAAGTCCACAAGCTAGGTGTCGTGGACCATTTGGTAGCAAACGTAGGAACTACTTGAAATTACTGTTTGCGGTCCTTACTTGAATTATAGAGAGATAACAGACACTCATACAGCCATCACAATTAACACCGGTTATCAGACAGATTCTACACACACCCAAAGTACACGTGGCTACATGACCGTATTGTCGCAGCCTCTAAACTAGGGAACCAACCAACTAATATTTTAAACATAAAGTTCGTGACAAAACAAAATCCTTTTAACGACTCCAACATGAATTAAAATAAATAGGCCTGATACGAAATTACTGCTGTAAAAGAATTCTCTAAAAAACGTTTTTTGTGGGAACGATATTTTAGTGTAACATACTTATGGTACAGCATCCTAAATTATTATGGTGTGTGTGTGTACCATAATTATTGTGCGGTTGGGAGACCTGGATAACAATAGCATATCGTCCCAATAGAATTAGACACTAGCGTCTCGCGACAGACTTGGCTGGATAAGCTGATTGGTCGAATGGTGTGACGTCATCAAAACTCGACGTTACTTCCTTATCCATCTCCTTCTCGTACAGTACAAGAACAAGAAAATTATAGATTAAAGCAGTAGACCAGCGTTCATTCTTCTTTCGTCGCTATAGTGGGCTGTTAGTGACAATACAACAGAATATCTCTGTTCGTTATCTTACCAAAACTACGTTAACGTTCAGGCATTCAACCACTCGTAAGTATGCAAACTTTTATAGATTCGAGAAGGGGGGGGGGGGTCTCCTGTAATGAGATTTCAACGTTTTTGACAAATTTAAATAAATATAATTTTGTAAACTTCGTTAAAACGTGACTGCGATAACAATCGCCTGTTTTACGAAAGTGAGGTTAAAGTTATGTCTCGATCCTGGTCAGAGCGACCAATCAGCTTGTCCAGCCAAGACTGTCGTGAGACGCAAGTGACGCGAACAGTCTTTGTCCCCCCAGTGGGGGGGGGGATGAAACGCGACGATTCTCCATGAGACGTGTGGGTTTTACGTTCTAATGCCCGTTCGTCATGAGAGGAATAATTATTACTGTCGAATGAATACGTCCTATTGCCCGTTCGTTATGAGAGGAATTACTGTCAAATGAAATGAGTGAAACAGGGAAAGCAGTTGAAAGGAAGCCACCGCCCGGGATCGGCCTTGAGTTGAGCCATTTCAAGGACGGCCGATGGTGGGGTTCGAACCCAGAGATAGCGTGTCTCCAAGCAGCTCGCTGACAATGTGACATCTACTGTCCAAGTTGATTAACAAACCTCCCGCTTGCTCGTTCGTGCCTCGACTCCAGATAAGGGCGCCGGGAGTTAAAGGGACGCTCCCCTTCGTCGAGTAAAACTGCATTTATACGCGCACACTTTGTCTACTACAACGACTTGTTCGTTTTTTAATCCTGAATTTTGTTTGACCGTAATTTTTGTTTATATTATAATTATTACTTTCGTGCCTCTGATGGACAACTGTACCAAATTTTACGTTGATCCACTCAGCCGTTCTCGAGTGATGCGCGTACAAAGTTATAGACAGACAAAACTTTTGTTTTTGCGCGCAACCAGCATAGACCAGACTGAAACGCGTTAATAACTCAAATTTCCGTGGAAATTCAGAAAAAACAGACAAACTTTCATTTATATATATATATATATATAGGGATTATGGTATAATGGCTTTCACGGCCAGTGAATAATTAAAACTCAGCAATTCTTCTAGGTTTGTGGGGATCCGGGCAGGGACACCAAGAGCCCGCTGATGAGCCTGCTTGATGTCCTAGGTGAAACCGCACACAAGACACGGCACAAACCTAGAAGAATTACTGAGTTTTAATTAACTGGCCGTGAAAGCTAATATACCATCCTTTTGGAAGCCTTCATAGGGAGGTTAAGGCTGCTTGAGCTCTAAGTTCTCGCAGTAAAAAGGTGCAGTTGCACTTTATAGTTATAAAGGGAGGTAGCCCGCAGTTCGCTTCTACTGTGGGGGTCCAGGCGGGGACACCAAGAGCCCGCTGATGAACCAGCTTAGTGTCCTAGGCGAAACCCCACACAAGACACGGCACACACCTAGAAGAATAATTGCCGAGTTTTATATAGGGATTAGTTTTATTTAATGTCTTATTTTATTAATTTTCGGTCTTTTCAAGTTTAGGTGATACCTTTAAATTTTAAATTCCATTCCAAATTTGTATACTTTAATCAGTGTTAAGAGGGGTAGATTACTAGAAGGAGTACAGAAGCGATTCGCCAGATTTCTACATTATAAAATGAGCGGAAATTACCCATATATGGTCCCATATAAGATTTTATCGAATAATCTAAAAAATATTGCTTTGGAAGATCGTAGGAAAATAAATGATTTCAAGATCTTACACAAAATTGTAAATTCTATAGTAGATAACTCGTATTTTTTATCGTTGCTGAATTTCAATGTTCCACGTCTATCCTCAAGAACGTGGACAACTTTTAGGAATAAGAAAACATGCACCACGTCACACAAACGTTCACCGCTTTATAGACTCTGCAGTAATTACAATAAAGCTGTATTGTGTAATACAAGTCTAGACTTCGATCTTAGTCTCCAAAAATTTGTAAATGTATTTAAGACCACATTGCCATGAGTGTAATTAATTAATAAAAAGGTAGAATATGTAACAGCATTAGAGTTAAGCTATAAATAATATTATTTTGTAATTAATTAAGATGTTAACATTAGATTTAAGATTAGATTTAAGTTATGAAAAACATTATAATTACTGTTTAAAAATTTGTAGGTTTATTAATGTTATTGGGGTTTAAGACCCTGTTGTAAACCAGCGTAAATAAATAAATAAATAATTGATCTCGTTGTTCCGCCCCTTAAAACAACAATAACTAACTACATGAATGGCTGACTGGCGCAGTCGGGCACCCGACGACTCTAAAAGGAAACAGTAGTTAAAACGGTCATAAACCAAAAACATTATTATTATTTACTAGAGAACGTAATATTTTGTCCATGTATCATTGTCTATCTGAAGAGCGAGTCTCCTGTCCTGTGTTCGTTATACCCTCGCCTCTTACGAAGAGAGAACTTGCTTCAGTTTCTGGCCAATGCATGCAAGAGTTGCGAAGTGAAATATCACGCCAAGTTGCCCGTAATCCAAGTAAAATGGAGACCGACGGTCACAAACTTCCTTTCTTCTTACGCTCTTCTATGCCCAAGGTCACGGGTTCAAACCCGGCCGAAGTCGTCGGATTTTCTAAGAGCGTTAAAAATCCCTCAGCATGCCTTCCTTCGGAGGGGAAGTAAAGCTGTCAGTCCCATGTCATAGATTTATGGCATGTAAAAGAACCTTCCACTAATTACACTTGTGTGAAGTTAATTTATAGGTTATATTTGACTAACGCTTTTAGGTTCCAACGTTCGTTGCAAGGAGCCGACTGCGGTGGCATCTAGTAACAAAGTTCAGAACTAGTTGTCGTTGACGGTTGCGTTTGGTAGCAAAAGTAGGAACTACTTGAAAAATTGAATGTCTGCTGTCCTTACTTGAATTAAAAACAAATAACACGCACTAATGCAGCCATCACAATTATCACCGGTAATCAGACAGATTCTACACAGACCCAACGTACACGGGGCTACATGACCGCGTTGTCGCAGCCCCTAAACTGAGGAACCAACCAGCCTTCAGCTGATGTGTTGGTCAGCTGTGTGACCTGTACCATGTTCTACAGCGACCATGATCCATTATTAATTATTGTACAATGTGTATACCCATTTGTTAAAGTGCACAATATGTGTTTAATGAAGTTATTATTAAATAACACACACTAGGCTGTTACAAACGCTTTGGAATTAAAATTTATCGTATTGTCAACTTGTTATTCTTCAAATTCGATGCGTATAGAATGGTGTGGCAGCACTTCCATTGAAGAAAGAATACGCACGTCAAAGAGCTTAGACGACCAGAGATTAGACAGAGTTGAATTATTATTATCTCATTGTATCTATTTTATAGCTGTGGTGTTGGGGTAGCGTGGCTGCCTCTCACCTGGAGGCCCCGGGTTCGATTCCCGGCTCCATCGGGGATTTTATAAACTGACGTGAGGGCTGGAACGGGGTGCACTCAGCCTCGTGAGAACAATTGAGTAGCTGTCTGACAGTGAGGCAGCGCCCCTGTCACGAAAAACAAGATTAAAGTCCGAGGGGACCCGATGTGCTGACCACGCGACACCCCAATATCTGCAGGCCAAATGGCTGGGCAGCGGTCGCTTGGTAGGCCTAGGCCCTTGAAGGGCTGTAGTGGCAGGGGTTATTATTATTAGTAGTAGTAGCCTATCTGTTTTATACGTTTCATTGTTTTCTCCATGTATTACAAAACAGTCTATAAACATCTTGTCTTACAGGCAAAACTTAAGTAGGCTGTTACAAACGCTTTGGAATTAAAATGTATCGAATTATCAACATGTCATTCTTCAAATTCGATGCGTATAAAATGGCAACGAAAGGTACACAAACAATGGAATCCCACAGTTATGACTTTTGGCGGAAAAGTTTCGCATAAGATAACCTTACATTGCCAGCCGCGTGTTTTTATTGCCCTCTTGAGTTCTTGAGAGGAAGGCTTGCTCTCGCCGTTAATTGGGAAGACACAACTCCTATTAACCGCGGATAATTAAGTTTCAAGATTTAAAAAAAAATAGCGCTGGAGTTAGTAAGACAGGAACTTGGCTGCCAATTTGTTTGGAAGCGCGAGAATTAATTAAGGCCTTCATCAGAAATTCATTATATTCCTTGTTCCGAATGTCTTCTGCAGGACTAGGCTATAATATTAGCAAGGTCCAGATGACCTCACCACTACAGAGGCGCCCGCTATTTCCAAATATTGGGGGAGGGACAACCATGAACGATTGGTGTTACCAATGAACACGCAGAACGTGATACACTTTCAGCCCAAATGTGGACAAACAGCATGTGAACACCAGAGCTGGAGTCAATAGTTGTAGTGGATTATTTAGGGGCTTTGCGACAGAGTGGTCATCATGTAGCCCCGTGTACTTGGGTGTGTGTAGAATTTGTTTGATAACCTGTGTCACTGTGATGTCACTCAAAAGAGTGTTATCCATCTCAAAATTCACAAGAAATAGTTATGCTTATATCCTTGCACAGGAATCTCTCTTCGTGGATGACATAAAACACTGCTTTAGTTTATCGGAGACACAAGCATATGCAACCTTCATCGAAGAGAGGAGCAGCAAAGCAAGCCAGATACCGGAGGGGATTAGAGAAACAGACGCAATGACATCAGACTGCTGGAAAGGACCAAACTTCCAACTCCGACACCTGTACACACGATTTGCAGTACACGGCTTTCATGGAAAGATTTGCACAGAAAGCACCTACCATGATCCTAAGGACAGCTGCATCTGTAAGCTATGTAATGAACGGTGCCCGAAATATCACCTGCAGGAGTGTAAAAATAGGACTGTTTCACTAATTGAGCTATCTAAAGATTGGTGAAATCACGACAATGTAACTTTTCATTTATTTTTTATTTTTTCTCTCAGTACACATTGTGTTTAATAAATATAATATATATATTTAGTTTGGCATATAGAAGATACTATATACAATATAAAGTAATAAATATCTAGTAACATCCACTAACAAAACTAAAAGTCACAGTTGAATGTCCAGAGTATTCATCCACTCCACTGCATCATCAGTTGAGTTCTGCAGGCCGTCATATGCTCCCTTGAAGGACCGTGAAGGGCATTCCGACACAATATGATGGATTGTTTGCACTGCATCCCCACAATCGCGCCGAGGGCTGGACATTTTCATCCATTTGTGGAGCCAAAAGTTACATCTTCCGTGACCGGTCCGCATTCTGTTCAGTGACGTCCGTATCCTTCTTGAAAGATTGAAACCAGGAGGTTTCCTGCAGGGGTCGGTGATCCATCCTAGCTCATCAGGGTGAGGTGATCGGCCCCTCATGAAAATAAAATGAAACTATAACCAAATATCGACTTACAAACTTGAAGAGGGAAAAAGAAGAACAAGGTAAATAAAAAAGGAGCACATGTACAGAATGTGCAAATCCAAGTTAACCAAACAGTTATTTGACCACTTCTGGAACGAGAAGACCACTACGTCATGGATTAAAGAAACTCGGAAAGACCTTGAAAGATCTAAGATCCCAGAGGCCCAAATGTTAGAAAGGGATACGATTCGAAACAGTATACACGATGTGGAAGGGTTTCAAGACGAGATAAGTGCTAAAAGACCGGGAGTACTTGGACGGCAGCAGCACAACGAACGTATGAAGGAATGCTGGAAGCAGAGGAAATTACTTACAAAGCAGAAATAGTGAAATTGTAGCGTGATCCGAAGTGGTCAATTCGCAACTAAAAATAAAGACAGGAGGAAAGGAAATGCCCTCAACACTCGATGAATGAGGATTCAGGGGCTTGGAAGAAGGAGAGTCACGAAAGGCAGGTAGAAAAGGGAAAAAGAAGAGGAAGGGGAAAACTCAGGAATCCCAAATCACCAGCCGTGAGTCCTTGAGGGTGTAGCAGAGTGGGGCCTTGAGCAGAAGGCAGATGAAAAAGAAGAGGTCTGCCCCTCGAAAATTGAGGGTATCAGGAAAGATCAGATAAGGGCCAATTAAGATGGGACAGCGAAAGACTCTCTAGGCCTCGGATACTCAAATACCTTCGGGGTCGGAAGAGAACAAGAGTGGATCAAGGGAGGTCGACAGGAAAGATTACGGAGAGGAGCCCGGCACAAATACAGTAAGTGAAAGCAATGCCGATGTATTTATGTATTTATTTATTTATTTATTTATTTATTTATTTATTTATCGTATGGCTTTTAGTGCCGGGAGTGTCTGAGGACATGTTTGGCTCGCCAGAGGCTGTAGCTGCTTCAAGCGGACACCCATGCGGTGAGCTACAAGTTCCGTTCAATTTCAAGTATTTCCAACTTTTGCTACCAGATGACACCTATTGGTGAACGTTGGAACTTTGATAGAGCGTTTCAACGAAATCTAACCCAGAAATTTTGCTTCACGAGGCGGTAAAGGTGGGATCCCTCGCTGAGTCCTTGTGAAAAGCCTACCTGGAGGGTAATCTGGCTACGAAAAAAAAAAGTTTAGTTAGTGGAAGGTTGTTTCTCATGCCTCCGAAGGAAGGCATGCTCAAGGATTTTAACGCTCTTAAAAAATCCGACGACTTTGGCCGGGTTTGAACCCGCGATCTTGGGCACAGCAGTTCAGCATGCTAGTGACTATGCCATCGAAGTCACTAGCAATGCCGAAATCAGCTGGGGTCCCCTGGTCGCCAACCTACGGCAGGTGGCGAATACGGAGGCTGAGGAGCCACAGAAATATACTTACTGCCGAAATACTCATTCACTGGAATCGCTGGGTGGACCCAGCTCTGTTTGATGTTTGGCCTCACACGCAGGGCCCTTTTGCGTAGTCTTGCATGAACCTTTCGGTAAAAGTGTTGAGAACGCACAAGCAAATAGCTACGGACAACCAACGTGACCCTAGCGAGTGATGTGCACCTTCCTCCCCCTCCAAGTCTCGCGACACCACTGTTGCCGTGGTGTAGGGTTCTTGGATGTCGCCCCGAAGGTCCGCGATCGATTCCTGGTTCTGTCAAGAAATTTAATTCTGGTCTGAGAGGTGGAATGGGGTACACTCAGCCTCTTTATCATAGGCTATTTATTTTACCAAAGGGCCTAACTACACATTTTGAAAATTTTGTTTTTTTGACTTTTTAATTTTATGTAATGTTTTAATTTATTGTTTAATATAATAGCCGCCTCCGTAGCGTAGCGGTCAGCATAGTTAGCTGCCGCCCCGGAGGTCCTGGGTTCGATTCCCGGCTCTGCCACGAAATTTGAAAAGTAGTATGAGGACTGGAACGGGGTCTACTCAGCCTCGGGTGGTCCAAATGAGTAGAGGGGGTTCGATTCCCACCTCAGCCATCCTCGAAGTGGATTTCCATGGTTTCCCACTTCGTCTTCGGGCAAATGCCGGGATGGTGCCTACTGTAAGGCCACGGCCGCCTCCTTCCATCTTCCTTGCCTATCCATCCCAATCTTCCCCTCCCTTCCCATCCCTCATGGGGCCCCTGTTCGCTTTGCAGGGGAGGCCGGCCGCCTGGGCGAAGTGCTGATCACACCTCAGTAGTGGAGTAGTGGTGCTTCTGCCCCACTTGACACTCCTGTGCCCAACAAACCAACATGGCCGCCGCGCGAAGTTGAAATAATTAATATCTCTCAAACGCATGGTCCGATTTTGACAAATGAGGTGTCGTTGGACTCGGGCTGACACCCTTTTTCCAATGGACCATTCATTTCAATCCCTAAATAAAACCTATCCCTACTAGGGGGTGAAATTGTAATTTTTATTGAAAGTCTGTTTTCAAATGCGACATGTATAAAGTGCGATGCTAAAATGAACTTAAACGTTGTTGCCCATATAGCGCATGCGTTTTTCTGGCTGCCGCTATGGATGAACATTTTTGTTTTTGTTTTTTACGCATGCGCACTGGGGATTTTTGTAAGAGGGCGAGCTCTTTGAAAAAAATGATTGATAAGAAGAGGTTTTGGTGGTGAGGAGAGAGCCAGATAGTCGCCTACTTTCCTACGAAGTTTCCCGATATCTCTCGAACACAAGGTCGGATTTGGACGTGTGACGTGTCAAATCGCTTGTCTCGAAGCCCTTTATATGTTATTAATAGGTTAGAGTTTTGAGAATGAGGGAAACAGACTTTTTTGGTGGTAAAACCATGATTTTAGACTTTTTCTGATATTTCACGAATGCCTGGTCGGATTTGGTCCTATGACGTGTCAAATGGCTTGTCTCGAAACCCTCTTTATTTTGGTAATAGGTTAAAGTTTTTGAGAATGGGGGAAACAGAATTTTTTGTTGTAAAACCGTGATTTTAGACTTTCTGTTATATATTACAAACCAATAACGCCAGAGACGTATACGAGGGGTCGTAGGACTCGGGGTGACGCCCCTTTCCTCCCCCCCCCCCCCCCTTTCGAATATAGTATTTATGTTTTAAAAAATGCTAAAGGGCCTAACGACACTTATGTTGAAAACATTTCAGTTTTTAAAACTTTTCTTAAATCTGTCTAAAATGTTCATGACGAGTGGTTGTAGATAGAAAGAGACGATACCACTGGACACATGTTTCAACGAAGCTATTACTGGCCACGGCGGTGATATACCAATACAGTATTCGCTATTTCGATGAGACGGCGGGTCGAGGGTTCGTTTTCTGATTTTTCCTATGATGGAATTCCTAATTCCTAAACCCCCTGAAGGGGGTCTTTAACATGTAAACGATTATGAGTGACATGACAAATGATAATTCTTTGATCCGATGAAGTTGGCTTTAGATAGAACAAACAGAACTTGGTTATATGTTGCTTGAAGTGAGTATAGAAAACAAACTTGCTGGGGCAGACTGACAGGATGTGAATGTTATTTGAGCTTATTGGAATGCATTGACTTGACTTGACAACAGGGCAATGAAAAAAGCTCAGAGATGCTGAGGACACTTGAAGGTCAAACGATATGGCAACCATGGTGGGAGAGGGAAGCTAGGATGATGTCGCTGATCATGTTCAATGTTCAAAGGATGAATTTATATTTTGCGAAGCATTGTTCGGAGAGGGTCATGTGACGACTTGTTTTAAGGGTATTTATTTTTTCGATGTTTCCTATGGTGGACTCATTGATTAAAATAATCCAAAACTTCTAGGGCATGGCCTTGAGATTTTATAAACCGATAATGGGATTTTGACATATAAGATCCACTCAGAACTTGACATGATGTCATTCTTTTTATGGCTTATGAATTTCCCCAAAAAAGACCCAAAACCACAAGATCATGGACTTTTGCTTTTCTTAATATATTGCAAACCCATAATGTAAGATGTTTACTGTGAGTGACGAAATCTAGCTAGGTAAAGAAAGAATTATTGTAGGATATATGTTTGGTGACTGACACGTCTTTGACCATTGGAACTTGTTTTCCGATTTGACTGTAGTACATAGGGAGTATAGGTTGTAGGCATGGATTGACAAACAGTGCACACAAAATTCAATTTATCGAATTAAGAGTAGACTATCATTAATTAATTGGTTAAAGAGTGTAGCTAAAAATAAAAAAAAGTGACTACATTAAACTAAACTGAATCAAGTCGAATCAAACCCAACTGAACCAAACCAAGCCTAAAGCAAACCAAACCTAATCAAGA
Organism: Meconema thalassinum; assembly: GCA_946902985.2. Classification (NCBI taxonomy): domain Eukaryota; kingdom Metazoa; phylum Arthropoda; class Insecta; order Orthoptera; family Tettigoniidae; genus Meconema; species Meconema thalassinum. The sequence continues at coordinate 225,558,734 of OX336395.1, read as the reverse complement.
ACAAGCCAAGGGCTTAAGTGTAAAACTTGTGGGGGAATGCAGTCATTGGCAATGTCCAAAGAAAGGGATAACGCTCTACCTTTAGAGGGTAAGGTAAAGCTAGCGCATGGTGCTAATGCATATTCCCAAGTACATGAACCACACACACACAACTATCCTATGCTGTTTTTATGAGTTAACTGTTAAAACTTACTCAGTGGTTACTGAACAAGTTGGTCGCTACACACAAAAAGCTTTAAATACTTGAGGCTAATAATCTATATACACACACACGCACTCGCTTGTTCTAAACTAAACTGTCTCGCTGGCAGTGCTCACACAGTAGGCAAATGACAGAAATGCTTGGCTAGCAGAAATACAATCATTTTCGTTTGTCTAATGATACCAGCTAACCATTACATGCTATAGTGGTGAGCACATGTGCCTCTTGCACTGGAGATCGTAACTCGATTTCTAGCTCTAAGGCCTAGAACGAATCAAACTAAGAAAGAATGGTATGGTGACGCAGTAGTTAAACTGTTAGCCTTTCAATAAGGTAGACTAGGGTTTGATTTTGGGTTAATATACATGTCATAAACAAACAAACAAAAAAGCGGAGATAATGTTTAAAACTGATTACACTTGTCTCTTTTCAAATTATTACTTAGATTACAAATACAAAGGTGGACTGGGTTTGATATACAGTTAATGCTGCCTATCGCATACTAGCCTGTAAGAAAGCCAAACAAGCAAAAGGCGTAGGTAGAGCAGTGGTAAAATCACTATTTGTAGAGAACTACCTAACGGTTTTATGAACTGGCAATGCTATGTCGCATAAACAGTGCAGGATACAATCCGGCAACCATAATTTTTATCTTGTGGAACAGAGAAAATGCAATTTTACCTTGATGGATAGCAAATGAGTGCAGATGAATGACCTATGCATTAGCCTACTATAGGGTTATAACCACGAGGTGGAGGTGTGACTTTTATATTTTATTGTTTAGAGACATGGCTTTTTTGTAACCAGTAGATTTAGTATTTTGTAAATATTCATTTTTGTAATTGTAAATAGTGGAAACATTTTTTTTGTATTAGTAAATGTTAAATGTATAACTAAAAGTTATTTGGGATAAGTGTGCATGTCAAGGATAAATAGCGTGGTTGTATTTGTTTTCAAAGACAGGTATGGTTGTGTGAATGTATGACTACAAATAGAATGATAGAGAGAGAGAGAGAAAGCTTGTGTATGTGTGTGTGTGTGTGTGGGTAGCATTGATTTTTCAACCAAAGCAAACACGGCAAGGTAGGATGGTGGGGTAATTAATGTATATAGCAAATGGTAAATAGTATACTATATTTTTTTAACACTTGTGTTTTTTTAATGCAGCAGTAGATAGGTGTTATTTTGTAAAACAGTCTTACCTACAGTAGTAATAGTAGTAGTAGTAGTAGGCCTATATGTTTTTGGAAACAAACAGAAAGAGAATGCACTATTGCCATGGCCAAGCACTTCCATTAAAGTGATTTCAAGAAAATTTAAATCAGCAAATGTGTGTTTTACAAAACTAAACATTCAGCATGGACTAAATCATAAACGTGTCTTCTGTGATATGGAAAAAATAGGAAATCCATGTTTCCATATCAACACAATTTAAAAACTTAAAACTGACATTTAAAAAATGTAAATGGGAAATTGGCAAATGTGTAAACAACAAAATGGAAAATTCTTGTTTCCATATCATGAAATCCAAAAACTTTAAACTGACATTTTCAAATCGTGTACATGGAAAATTGACAAATGGCAATGTGTGAAATGTGAAAATGAAAAAATATGAACAAATGGCTATCATTATTTAAAAAAAATAAAAAACCGTCGTGTTCTATCGTTAAAGTGTGAATCAAACCACATCTACTTATTTGGATCACCCGAGACTGAGTAGACCTGTTTTAGTCCTAATATACTTTTAAAATTTTATGTTAAAGCTCAATTTGAACTCAAGAGCTTTAGAGTGCCAGCTAACTATTATAACCGTTACGTCACAAAGACAACTTTACACTACTCTTAATAAACAATAATAAGAAAAAGAATAATAAATGTTGAATTTTTTTTTAAGGATGAACATGGTGACACTGTTTCTGTTGCACAGTCTGCTAGCTACTAGCCAGCAGCTGGGGTCTTAGAAAACGATACAGTTGACATTTTGTAATGAGATGTGACATGTTTCAAAGTACAGTATTATGGGTTGCTGTTGAGTAAAAACTAATCCTGTACAAGGAAGCAAGGGTTCGAACCCCTTACCTAACATTACTATTGCCTGAACATGGCTTGACGACACTGTATTATTATGATACTCGGTACACAAACCATAGATAGAGTGTATTGTTTAAGATCACTTTCTTTCTGAACATAGGTGGAGACTGTTGATGGTTAACAATGGCATTAATATAGTAGGACGTGGGTATAGCAATTAAGAAAAAACAGACAATACCCATACAATATTTTTATTTATTTAATATAAGTACTTGTACGATAGTTACATTCAAAATACATTTCTTTTTTCTCTATTACTATTTAGTCCTTTTTGATTCTCTTGCATATGAAGGGTAGATAACCTTGTAGTTCAGCCCCTTAAAACAACAACAACACAACCTTTTGCATAGTCTGTGATGTTGACGACTCTTGAGATGTGGAAGATGGATTAAACATAACTTTTACAGCAGGGGTTAAATGTTGCTCAATAAACACTGCACTATTTTGAGTAGCAACATTTTTTTCTTGTACTAGCTTTTTAGCATTGTCATGATTATTTGTTGACACCAACAGTGTTTCATCTGGTACACCACATTGATGATCACTCACACTTAAAACCTTACCATTTTTACTTTTTAGATTGCCTCGACATTTTTTTGACCTCTCTTTTGAGCATTGCCAAAATATTATTCCTTTTACATTTTGACGATTATAGTTATAAGAGTAGCCTTTATAGAGTACACGTTGTTTACCTTTGTTAGTTGTAGTAAGTTCCATAGTAGCAACTAACCTGTTAGTATGATTTGCTCACTACAAAGGTTATAACTGTTCTGATAATAAAATCATTTAGCGTTGGCTTTTATATTTAATATGTACAGTTTGAAGTGATAGAAAAAGTGAGAGCAAAATGGTAGCAGAGTGGTAGAAAATATAACATGTATTGTTAAGAAATAGTTTAAGCTGTTATGTGGATCCATTACATAATAATTTTAGCACGACGAAGCTCATTTTCTATATCCAATAGTTCTTCCTCATATTCAGTATAACCAGCCTGTTTATAGACATGCAGTTGCTGAAGCCGCCGTATTAGTTTACTTGGATTGTTCCAGTAGACAAATTTAACAAATGATTTTTTAGTTGTAAACAAAGCATTACCATTATCATTATTATCTTCATCATCAACATCATCATCATCATAACCATTATCATTATCATCATCATCATTATCATCATCATCATGATCAGTATAATCCTCATCACTATTACTATATAGTCCTTTTTGATTCTTTTGCAATACCACATTTTGCACAGTCTGTGTTGCCCTTGATAATGTTGGGAGTTTTTCAGACATTGACAACTGTCCTAACACGACTTTCTGAGGAGATGATACATGCTTCTTAACAAACAATGCACTATCTTGAGCTGCAATATCTTTTTCTGGGACAAGTGTTTTAGCATTTTGAAGAGTTTTTTTAAACAGCAACGATGTTTTATCTGGTACACTACATTGATGATCATTCATACTTAAGACATCACTATTTTTACTTTTCAGCTCACCTCGACACTGTTTTGAACGATGTTTTGAACAACGCCAAATAACAGTTCCATTTTTATTGGTTCGTTTTACAATATATTTATATCCTTTATAGAATGCGTATGGCATACCATTGCTATTTGTTGATACTTACATGTCAATTGTCAAGCATGAACTAATCTCTAGCAAAGTTCACTCGATAATATAAATAATTTCTAAACCCCAGTAGTGAATAGTCAGTTGTTTTTGATCTATGCAAGCGTAAACATGTCACATACACTGGTGATGGATACTCAAGGCTTTAAGGTCAATGAAAACAAGTACAGTATATATTTAAATAGGTGGCTATCATTGATTGCACAACACGCGGGTCACCATATCTTTTTTTCTTTCGGACTAGTGTTTTAACATTTGAAGAGTGTTTTAAACAGCAACGATGTCTTATCAGTCACACTACATTGATGATCACTCACACTTAAGACCTCGCTATTTTTACTTTTTAACTCACTTTGACACTGTTTTGAACGATGTTTTGAACAACGCCAAATAACAGTTCCATTTTTATTGGTTCGTTTTACAATATACGTATAACCTTTATAGTATGCATATGGCTTACCATAACTATTCGTTGATACTTTCATATCAATTTTCAAGCATGAAATAATCTCCAATAAATTTCGCTCGATAATAGAAATAATAGTTTAAAGTGGGTGCGAAGGTGGGTGCAAAAGTGGGTGCAAAAGTGAGTGTAAAAGTGGGTGTAAAAGTGGGTGCAAAAGTGGGTGCAAAAGTGAGTGCAAAAGTGGGTGCGAAAGTGGGTGCGAAAGTGGATGCAGTTTATAGTAGGCACCATTTTTACTAGAATGTGATTTGAGTAAATGTAATTTCTAAACCCAAGTAGTGAATAGTCAGTTGGTTTTGATTTATGCAAGCGTAAACATGTCTCATACACTGATGATGGATACTCAAGGCTTTTTGGTCAACAAAAACAAGTATATAGTTAAAGAGGTAGCTATTATTGATTGCACAACACTGAATCTATTTTTGAAATTTTGACAAAGGGTCTAAGTGCACTTTTGTTAATATCTCGCGAACCAATAAGACTACGGCATTGTATGAGGTATTGTTGGACTTTTTGCCGAAGACTGCTGGTAAACACTTATGTTCCCACGACCTTTTTAAAGATGGCGGCTGACCCACGAGGGGTGATTAAAACGTATTCCAAGCGACGCTTGTCGATAAGCAAACCAATAATCAAAGGGGGGTGTGACAGAGCTTGAGGCGATAACCCCTTTTGATTGATCCCTGTTGATTTGCCCCTTTGGACTGGTCCCCGTTGACAAGTCCCTCTGAACGGGTCCTTTTTGAAGGGAGTCATTTATGACGGGCCCCTGCTGACGGGTCACTGTGGACGGATCCCTGTGGACAGGTCCCTGTTGACAGGTCCTTTTGACTAATCCCTTTGGACCTGTCAACAGGGACCTGTCCACAGGGATCCGTCCACAGTGACCCGTCAGCAGGGGCCCGTCATAAATGACTCCCTTCAAAAAGGACCCGTTCAGAGGGACTTGTCAACGGGGACCAGTCCAAAGGGGCAAATCAACAGGGATCAATCAAAAGGGGTTATCGCCTCAAGCTCTGTCACACCCCCCTTTGATTATTGGTTTGCTTATCGACAAGCGTCGCTTGGAATACGTTTTAATCACCCCTCGTGGGTCAGCCGCCATCTTTAAAAAGGTCGTGGGAACATAAGTGTTTACCAGCAGTCTTCGGCAAAAAGTCCAACAATACCTCATACAATGCCGTAGTCTTATTGGTTCGCGAGATATTAACAAAAGTGCACTTAGACCCTTTGTCAAAATTTCAAAAATAGATTCAGTGTTGTGCAATCAATAATAGCTACCTCTTTAACTATATACTTGTTTTTATTGACCAAAAAGCCTTGAGTATCCATCATCAGTGTATGAGACATGTTTACGCTTGCATAAATCAAAACCAACTGACTATTCACTACTTGGGTTTAGAAATTACATTTACTCAAATCACATTCTAGTAAAAATGGTGCCTACTATAAACTGCATCCACTTTCGCACCCACTTTCGCACCCACTTTTGCACTCACTTTTGCACCCACTTTTGCACCCACTTTTACACCCACTTTTACACTCACTTTTGCACCCACTTTTGCACCCACCTTCGCACCCACTTTAAACTATTATTTCTATTATCGAGCGAAATTTATTGGAGATTATTTCATGCTTGAAAATTGATATGAAAGTATCAACGAATAGTTATGGTAAGCCATATGCATACTATAAAGGTTATACGTATATTGTAAAACGAACCAATAAAAATGGAACTGTTATTTGGCGTTGTTCAAAACATCGTTCAAAACAGTGTCAAAGTGAGTTAAAAAGTAAAAATAGCGAGGTCTTAAGTGTGAGTGATCATCAATGTAGTGTGACTGATAAGACATCGTTGCTGTTTAAAACACTCTTCAAATGTTAAAACACTAGTCCGAAAGAAAAAAAGATATGGTGACCCGCGTGTTGTGCAATCAATGATAGCCACCTATTTAAATATATACTGTACTTGTTTTCATTGACCTTAAAGCCTTGAGTATCCATCACCAGTGTATGTGACATGTTTACGCTTGCATAGATCAAAAACAACTGACTATTCACTACTGGGGTTTAGAAATTATTTATATTATCGAGTGAACTTTGCTAGAGATTAGTTCATGCTTGACAATTGGCATGTAAGTATCAACAAATAGCAATGGTATGCCATACGCATTCTATAAAGGATATAAATATATTGTAAAACGAACCAATAAAAATGGAACTGTTATTTGGCGTTGTTCAAAACATCGTTCAAAACAGTGTCGAGGTGAGCTGAAAAGTAAAAATAGTGATGTCTTAAGTATGAATGATCATCAATGTAGTGTACCAGATAAAACATCGTTGCTGTTTAAAAAAAACTCTTCAAAATGCTAAAACACTTGTCCCAGAAAAAGATATTGCAGCTCAAGATAGTGCATTGTTTGTTAAGAAGCATGTATCATCTCCTCAGAAAGTCGTGTTAGGACAGTTGTCAATGTCTGAAAAACTCCCAACATTATCAAGGGCAACACAGACTGTGCAAAATGTGGTATTGCAAAAGAATCAAAAAGGACTATATAGTAATAGTGATGAGGATTATACTGATCATGATGATGATGATAATGATGATGATGATAATGATAATGGTTATGATGATGATGATGTTGATGATGAAGATAATAATGATAATGGTAATGCTTTGTTTACAACTAAAAAATCATTTGTTAAATTTGTCTACTGGAACAATCCAAGTAAGCTAATCCGGCGGCTTCAGCAACTGCATGTCTATAAATAGGCTGGTTATACTGAATATGAGGAAGAACTATTGGATATAGAAAATGAGCTTCGTCGTGCTAAAATTATTATGTAATGAATCCACATAACAGCTTAAACTATTTCTTAACAATACATGTTATATTTTCTACCACTCTGCTACCATTTTGCTCTCACTTTTTCTATCACTTCAAACTGTACATATTAAATATAAAAGCCAACGCTAAATGATTTTATTATCAGAACAGTTATAACCTTTGTAGTGAGCAAATCATACTAACAGGTTAGTTGCTACTATGGAACTTACTACAACTAACAAAGGTAAACAACGTGTACTCTATAAAGGCTACTCTTATAACTATAATCGTCAAAATGTAAAAGGAATAATATTTTGGCAATGCTCAAAAGAGAGGTCAAAAAAATGTCGAGGCAATCTAAAAAGTAAAAATGGTAAGGTTTTAAGTGTGAGTGATCATCAATGTGGTGTACCAGATGAAACACTGTTGGTGTCAACAAATAATCATGACAATGCTAAAAAGCTAGTACAAGAAAAAAATGTTGCTACTCAAAATAGTGCAGTGTTTATTGAGCAACATTTAACCCCTGCTGTAAAAGTTATGTTTAATCCATCTTCCACATCTCAAGAGTCGTCAACATCACAGACTATGCAAAAGGTTGTGTTGTTGTTGTTTTAAGGGGCTGAACTACAAGGTTATCTACCCTTCATATGCAAGAGAATCAAAAAGGACTAAATAGTAATAGAGAAAAAAGAAATGTATTTTGAATGTAACTATTGTACAAGTACTTATATTAAATAAATAAAAATATTGTATGGGGATTGTCTGTTTTTTCTTAATTGCTATACCCACGTCCTACTATATTAATGCCATTGTTAACCATCAACAGTCTCCACCTATGTTCAGAAAGAAAGTGATCTTAAACAATACACTCTATCTATGGTTTGTGTACCGAGTATCATAATAATACAGTGTCGTCAAGCCATGTTCAGGCAATAGTAATGTTAGGTAAGGGGTTCGAACCCTTGCTTCCTTGTACAGGATTAGTTTTTACTCAACAGCAACCCATAATACTGTACTTTGAAACATGTCACATCTCATTACAAAATGTCAACTGTATCGTTTTATAAGACCCCAGCTGCTGGCTAGTAGCTAGCAGACTGTGCAACAGAAACAGTGTCACCATGTTCATCCTTAAAAAAAAATTCAACATTTATTATTCTTTTTCTTATTATTGTTTATTAAGAGTAGTGTAAAGTTGTCTTTGTGACGTAACGGTTATAATAGTTAGCTGGCACTCTAAAGCTCTTGAGTTCAAATTGAGCTTTAACATAAAATTTTAAAAGTATATTAGGACTAAAACAGGTCTACTCAGTCTCGGGTGATCCAAATAAGTAGATGTGGTTTGATTCACACTTTAACGATAGAACACGACGGTTTTTTATTTTTTTTAAATAATGATAGCCATTTGTTCATATTTTTTCATTTTCACATTTCACACATTGCCATTTGTCAATTTTCCATGTACACGATTTGAAAATGTCAGTTTAAAGTTTTTGGATTTCATGATATGGAAACAAGAATTTTCCATTTTGTTGTTTACACATTTGCCAATTTCCCATTTACATTTTTTAAATGTCAGTTTTAAGTTTTTAAATTGTGTTGATATGGAAACATGGATTTCCTATTTTTTCCATATCACAGAAGACACGTTTATGATTTAGTCCATGCTGAATGTTTAGTTTTGTAAAACACACATTTGCTGATTTAAATTTTCTTGAAATCACTTTAATGGAAGTGCTTGGCCATGGCAATAGTGCATTCTCTTTCTGTTTGTTTCCAAAAACATATAGGCCTACTACTACTACTACTACTACTACTACTGTAGGTAAGACTGTTTTACAAAATAACACCTATCTACTGCTGCATTAAAAAAACACAAGTGTTAAAAAAATATAGTATACTATTTACCATTTGCTATATACATTAATTACCCCACCATCCTACCTTGCCGTGTTTGCTTTGGTTGAAAAATCAATGCTACCCACACACACACACACACATACACAAGCTTTCTCTCTCTCTCTCTATCATTCTATTTGTAGTCATACATTCACACAACCATACCTGTCTTTGAAAACAAATACAACCACGTTATTTATCCTTGACATGCACACTTATCCCAAATAACTTTTAGTTATACATTTAACATTTACTATTACAAAAAAAATGTTTCCACTATTTACAATTACAAAAATGAATATTTACAAAATACTAAATCTACTGGTTACAAAAAAGCCATGTCTCTAAACAATAAAATATAAAAGTCACACCTCCACCTCGTGGTTATAACCCTATAGTAGGCTAATGCATAGGTCATTCATCTGCACTCATTTGCTATCCATCAAGGTAAAATTGCATTTTCTCTGTTCCACAAGATAAAAATTATGGTTGCCGGATTGTATCCTGCACTGTTTATGCGACATAGCATTGCCAGTTCATAAAACCGTTAGGTAGTTCTCTACACATAGTGATTTTACCACTGCTCTACCTACGCCTTTTGCTTGTTTGGCTTTCTTACAGGCTAGTATGCGATAGGCAGCATTAACTGTATATCAAACCCAGTCCACCTTTGTATTTGTAATCTAAGTAATAATTTGAAAAGAGACAAGTGTAATCAGTTTTAAACATTATCTCCGCTTTTTTTGTTTGTTTGTTTATGACATGTATATTAACCCAAAATCAAACCCTAGTCTACCTTATTGAAAGGCTAACAGTTTAACTACTGCGTCACCATACCATTCTTTCTTAGTTTGATTCGTTCTAGGCCTTAGAGCTAGAAATCGAGTTACGATCTCCAGTGCAAGAGGCACATGTGCTCACCACTATAGCATGTAATGGTTAGCTGGTATCATTAGACAAACGAAAATGATTGTATTTCTGCTAGCCAAGCATTTCTGTCATTTGCCTACTGTGTGAGCACTGCCAGCGAGACAGTTTAGTTTAGAACAAGCGAGTGCGTGTGTGTGTATATAGATTATTAGCCTCAAGTATTTAAAGCTTTTTGTGTGTAGCGACCAACTTGTTCAGTAACCACTGAGTAAGTTTTAACAGTTAACTCATAAAAACAGCATAGGATAGTTGTGTGTGTGTGTGGTTCATGTACTTGGGAATATGCATTAGCACCATGCGCTAGCTTTACCTTACCCTCTAAAGGTAGAGCGTTATCCCTTTCTTTGGACATTGCCAATGACTGCATTCCCCCACAAGTTTTACACTTAAGCCCTTGGCTTGTTCTTGATTAGGTTTGGTTTGCTTTAGGCTTGGTTTGGTTCAGTTGGGTTTGATTCGACTTGGTTCAGTTTAGTTTAATGTAGTCACTTTTTTATTTTTAGCTACACTCTTTAACCAATTAATTAATGATAGTCTACTCTTAATTCGATAAATTGAATTTTGTGTGCACTGTTTGTCAATCCATGCCTACAACCTATACTCCCTATGTACTACAGTCAAATCGGAAAACAAGTTCCAATGGTCAAAGACGTGTCAGTCACCATACATATATCCTACAATAATTCTTTCTTTACCTAGCTAGATTTCGTCACTCACAGTAAACATCTTACATTATGGGTTTGCAATATATTAAGAAAAGCAAAAGTCCATGATCTTGTGGTTTTGGGTCTTTTTTGGGGAAATTCATAAGCCATAAAAAGAATGACATCATGTCAAGTTCTGAGTGGATCTTATATGTCAAAATCCCATTATCGGTTTATAAAATCTCAAGGCCATGCCCTAGAAGTTTTGGATTATTTTAATCAATGAGTCCACCATAGGAAACATCGAAAAAATAAATACCCTTAAAACAAGTCGTCACATGACCCTCTCCGAACAATGCTTCGCAAAATATAAATTCATCCTTTGAACATTGAACATGATCAGCGACATCATCCTAGCTTCCCCCTCCCACCATGGTTGCCATATCGTTTGACCTTCAAGTGTCCTCAGCATCTCTGAGCTTTTTTCATTGCCCTGTTGTCAAGTCAAGTCAATGCATTCCAATAAGTTCAAATAACATTCACATCCTGTCAGTCTGCCCCAGCAAGTTTGTTTTCTATACTCACTTCAAGCAACATATAACCAAGTTCTGTTTGTTCTATCTAAAGCCAACTTCATCGGATCAAAGAATTATCATTTGTCATGTCACTCATAATCGTTTACATGTTAAAGACCCCCTTCAGGGGGTTTAGGAATTAGGAATTCCATCATAGGAAAAATCAGAAAACGAACCCTCGACCCGCCGTCTCATCGAAATAGCGAATACTGTATTGGTATATCACCGCCGTGGCCAGTAATAGCTTCGTTGAAACATGTGTCCAGTGGTATCGTCTCTTTCTATCTACAACCACTCGTCATGAACATTTTAGACAGATTTAAGAAAAGTTTTAAAAACTGAAATGTTTTCAACATAAGTGTCGTTAGGCCCTTTAGCATTTTTTAAAACATAAATACTATATTCTAAAGGGGGGGGGGAGGAAAGGGGCGTCACCCCGAGTCCTACGACCCCTCGTATACGTCTCTGGCGTTATTGGTTTGTAATATATAACAGAAAGTCTAAAATCACGGTTTTACAACAAAAAATTCTGTTTCCCCCATTCTCAAAAACTTTAACCTATTACCAAAATAAAGAGGGTTTCGAGACAAGCCATTTGACACGTCATAGGACCAAATCCGACCAGGCATTCGTGAAATATCAGAAAAAGTCTAAAATCATGGTTTTACCACCAAAAAAGTCTGTTTCCCTCATTCTCAAAACTCTAACCTATTAATAACATATAAAGGGCTTCGAGACAACTGATTTGACACGTCACACGTCCAAATCCGACCTTGTGTTCGAGAGATATCGGGAAACTTCGTAGGAAAGTAGGCGACTATCTGGCTCTCTCCTCACCACCAAAACCTCTTCTTATCAATCATTTTTTTCAAAGAGCTCGCCCTCTTACAAAAATCCCCAGTGCGCATGCGTAAAAAACAAAAACAAAAATGTTCATCCATAGCGGCAGCCAGAAAAACGCATGCGCTATATGGGCAACAACGTTTAAGTTCATTTTAGAATCGCACCTTATACATGTCGCATTTGAAAACAGACTTTCAATAAAAATTACAATTTCACCCCCTAGTAGGGATAGGTTTTATTTAGGGATTGAAATGAATGGTCCATTGGAAAAAGGGTGTCAGCCCGAGTCCAACGACACCTCATTTGTCAAAATCGGACCATGCGTTTGAGAGATATTAATTATTTCAACTTCGCGCGGCGGCCATGTTGGTTTGTTGGGCACAGGAGTGTCAAGTGGGGCAGAAGCACCACTACTCCACTACTCACCTCCCCAGTTGTATCCACCCCGACCAGATGTTCCAAGCTCCAGGACACTGCCCGTAGAGGCGGTAGTGGTGAGTTCCCTCGCTGAGTCCGTGGGAAACACCAACATAGAGGGTAAATCCACTTTTAAAAAAATATGGTCTATTTTTATTTACCATTTTTTATTTTTATGATTTTGTGAAAGCCCCAAACTACTAGATCATCGACCTGAGATTTCGTGAACCAATTATGCTAGACATTCATGTGATAGCTCGTTTGAATGGGTTTATTGCCCTCTTTACAGTGGGCCAATTAGTTTTTCAAATTTGTACTAAAGCACTAAACTACTAGGTATATTGACCAGAGATTTTTTTAAACCAATAATCGTGAAAGTTGTGCGAGGATACAAACGAAAGAAAGTAAACCGAGCCAAAACCAAACCTAACCTAACCCAGCCTATGCTAACCTAACTTTCCCTTTACCGAGGGCAAGTCAAGGGCCTAAGTGCAAAACTCGGTGGGTGGAAGCTTTCCTGGAAGTGGTTTTCCGTGGCTTTCCACTTCTACTCCAGGCAAATACTGGGATAGTTCCCAACCCTTTCCCCAATTTACAAATACACAATCTACTACAGCCATCACAATAACACAGGTTATCATACAAATTCCACACACCCACAATACTCTGGGATATATGACCACGATATCACAGCTCCTAAAAATAAGCAACATCAAACAACAGCATCCAGCGTTGCCCGATCGCACACTACGCTACATGACATCGTTCCATGTCTTGAATATCACACAGACAACCGATTCCTGTATGGTGTTGCAATGCCTATTTTCATGACTGTATTTGGTATAATTATTATTGGAAGTTATTATAGTACATTATGCAACGAGCCTATAATGGCAATAATTAGGACACGAGTATTATAATTTTCATACGAGTGTCTTAATTACCATTATAGGCGAGTTGCATACGACTGTTTACGTTCGACGATAATTATAACTATTTTGTGTACGAACATAAATATTCATAAATATCTGTCGAGAATTCGCCAGTCTTATGTACTGAAGAGAGAGCATGGGACGCAGAGAATACCTTGTATTCGACCATGGCCTCCTCGAATGCCCCACTATGACACTAGTGATGCAGTGAAATAGGAAATAGGGCGTGGAAGTCAGCGCAGGTGCGATGCTATCCTTACCTAATTGGTCACACAACTGTTTCTTGAGCTCTGATTGGTGGGAGAAACTGTATCATAATGGGCATCATTAAAGTACAGTTTTCTTGCATATAATATTTACATTTCGCCATCTTCGAATATAAATGATATTACATCACAATAGATGCTGGTGATTCAAGTAATTATATATGTACAGTATTAATTTTAAGGATCAAGCATAGTAGGGCTACCTAATTGTCTACACTTCAGCTCATTCCCAATAATAACTAACATTTGAAATGACAGTTTTCGAGTTCCTTTGGCCTGGTTACGCTTTGAGATGAACTGGGCAATGTTTAGTTCATCATCATCATCATCATCATTTTCCATCTCCAGTTTCCCGGGTGTGGCAAACAAGCGCTCTCCATCTTGCCCGATCTTGGTACTGAGCCCGTCAGACGAGCTGTTAGGGTTGCCACTAACCGAAATGACTTCCCGGACAACTCATCGTCCGAACATATATGCCGAAGAGGATTGGATGTACTTCCTATAGGTCAGTGCGCACGAGATGCAAGATCACGGGGCGATCTGGGCAGACAAGGTAAATGTCAAGAATAACCCAAGAAGTACACCGCAGAGACACTTAAACTACAAAATAATAACATACAGACTTATGTAAACTCGGGTAAAATTTAATAAAAGATCAACTAACACCTAGCCTAGTTCGGAGGATTTGTTTCGGGCTAGTTCCGCATGCTAATAAAAAAAAGAAAATAAAGGGTCAAGAATCCTACACTGATTGAAGTTTAAAACCCTCGCGAAAGATCTATAACACAAGGAAACAACAACAGCAAAGCTAGGGTAGTGGCACGAAAAGTATACCCTACACAGATGAAACGGGTTACTAGAGAAAACAGAAGCTAAGTTAACAACAAGTAAGCAAGAAAGATTTATGATGGTACCACTTCCAAATTTACATTTAAATATTTAATGAATCTGGATAAGTCCTATCATTACAACAAGTATTTACGGCGAATGACTACCGTGATAAACAAACATTTACATCAAAAGCTATGTGATAACCAGCCACAAAAAACACTAAACTCACTCCTTAACCACTAAGGGTACAACAGGTTAACATATAACATAAACACTTTAAGAAATAAATGAACACAGCACTCACATAGTCTCTTATTAATCCTACCTACACGCTAGAATACTGTTTGTATTCAAGGGTCATCTAATCATGTAATTATGGCGTATTAAAAATCACGACTTAGGTCGCTTGAGCATCGTGCGCCACCTGTTGAGAACTAATGGTTCGTACGCAACTCCGTCGGCTCTAAAATAGTGTACAAAGTCGAAAGTCATTTCCCGTTGGAAATGGGAAACATCCAAATAGAATCATCCAGCGAGCACAATGTTGAGGATCAAGATTAAAATCATTGTCATGGTTATTTAGCATTTGTTTATAATAATTAGATATTTCTTATTATTAGAGCACTGTTTAAGTTTGTCGTTGGTTTATGACGATTTGCTGGTGATTCCATGGACACCTAGGCTACAAAAAAAAAGTGAAGTCTTCTAAAGATCAATCACTTGCAAAAACATCGGCTCAACAGCCGGCACAATAACACGAGTTAGCAAGACTCGGTTGCAAAATATTACTGTCAGGGGCACACAGCTCTCCTGTTACAGTCTTCAGGCTAATCCTGGTCAGAATGGTCGCAGAGTGAACTTTGCACGACAGTGCATCTCGTGCACTCAAAAGCCTCGAACAGGGTGTCATAATCACCATTAAATAATAGACAACATTGGCTTCCTACAATATTACACACTCTCAAGTGGTGCTAGAATGAAGTTCGCTTCCCAAAAGCGATAACAAACAAGTTACATGTACGTCTCATGACGTCAGCAAAACATCTGATTCCTACAACGAAGCTGCTGGCCTTGACATAGAGAATGGCAACATTCTCCAAACGGTAAAACATGATGCGTGCGCATTGGTCTGATAGTATAAAATCGTCTCGCAAAGAGAGCGTAGTGTATCTTGGGTAAAGAAACCCGTTCTAACTGGTGCTAGCAAAGCACACAGCTTCACAGTCGCGTCAGGCAACTGACTACACATTCTGCATGCAATATCACATAAATACAGTCCTATTGTGAATTACGCTGGCTCAAATATAATAACAAATAACTGTAAAACACTTGTAGTAACTGTACCTCGTAAAAATACTGAGTACAATGATAAATCATGTCATAAATTCCAAATAATAGCTTCTCGTAGATATCCCACTTCTCGTGGAATGCCCTTAGTTGACAAAAAGATGTCACTCGACTAATATTTACACTCTTCCTATACAAAACTTCGTGTGTTCTTGGCTTGACACAACTTAAAAATATAACCAAGATGACAATCTTACAAACTGCTAAGATGTACAAAATTATACGGAAGGTATCGGGGTTCAATGCTCTTGTATGCCTGTAGAGCATATTTAATACAATCCCCATGTGTTCTTACTCAAACTGATGTGGCTTCAAAGCTTCACATTAACAGTAAATAACATAACTTCTTTATAAAGGCAATGACTACAGTCGGTCATTAACTGATACGCCCAGTATGACAAACAGTGGCGTCTTGGAAGTGTCTCGGAAAGGGTAACGACAAAAGAAAATAAACCAAAGAATGGCTGTCCATCCCTCCAAAAATATCTGACACACATGAAGGGTTGACCAAAACAAATCAAAGTGATAGGTGGTCATGTCTAGCAAAAATATCAGGACGTTACATCCTGCTGACACTTTCCAGAATGCACCAAACGGTGACTAACTCTCACTGTAAAAGAAAATATCAAAATCTAACTAGAAAATCCTGCCTATGCTGGTTATCAACGGAGTTCGGTTAATTAACGACATTCTATTCTACCACAGCCAAACCCGTACAAAAGAGAAGATGTAGACTTACATAAAATTCACCTCATCATAAATTCATCATAGTGGAGGTGTTATCAAGACCTGGACGGTCACAAATGGTGTTCCAAACCAAACTCCTAGGATCGAGCCTCCTCCGTTCCAGTTTTCTCCTGCGTCTACCAGTTGAATTCACGTACAAGATCTCCTCTCTGTGGTTAGCTGTTGGGTTGATGGCTCCATGTCCCTCGTAGTTGTCAGTTCGTCCTCCTGCCATGACGAAGTTTCCTCTTCTTCGGATATCTCTCTCACATAGTTGGGGTCTACTCCATTACACTGATGGTTAGTTCTTGAAGTATAGCGTACACGTGGCTTACGTTGTGATAATGCATCGTATCAGATCTCACACGTGTTTTCACAGAATTTATCAAATTAAGCGCAGTAAATAAATGTGACTCACTAGCTTTATACAATTTATTGCAGACGTTATAATCAAAAAAGGCTCTCACTGTCTGCTTCACAGATTCTAGGTAACACACGTGGTGTTAAGATCACAGATTCTATGGTTATACAAATCGTTGTGAATCATAAGAATCCTGCATAACAATTCCCTTCACTGTGTGTGTTAATAATAACCATTTGAATTGCATTATGACTTTCCACACATGATGACAGTGGATTACAAATAGCGTCACTATATTTCTCGTCCCTCGTGGTCTTAAATTTTGTGATGCTAAGATATGGTGTTACATGTGACCAAAAAATATCGTCGGAAATATAGCACAATTTCCGCACTGTTCACTGATGGTCTTACAGATTGCCTGTACAGTTGATTAAACATTCACTGCACAAATTATAGTAGTAAATTACACTCAATGATTGTCGATTTTCTTCACCTCGTGGGCGGATTACTATGGTCATCGTCTCACGAACGGATTTATAATTTCTTCTAACTTGGACGGTAATAATCACAATTTTCGTTGCCTGCACTCAATGGTGCGAATATATACTGCACAATATTCGATGGTTGAAATAATACACTTCTTCACCCTGCGGGTGGACTTTGGATTCCTCGTCTTATCGACGTCTCCCTGAGACGGCTCACAAAGTTGTCCTAGACAGCACGTCTGACACGGACGGCTGCTATCTCGGTAAGGCGACGAGCATGGGCCCGCCTGCTGCTTCCAAGCGGCACTCAAGTCGATGACAGTCTAATGATTTCCTTCCGCCACTCTGCGGCGTAAATTACCTTTACCGTAAAATAAATTCGGAAACATAATAATGTTTATCTGATGCTGAATGACGATGTGGAAAGTTCTGAGACTTTTACAAACAGAAAATATAATCATTGGTGCTTAGAAAATTGTTTAGGGTGAATGTCCAGAGTCAAGACACCATCCCTTTCTCATGACATGCCGCGCGCTGCATCAAGGGCGCGTTCAATCACAAAGCAAGGCATGTGCATGGACATGAGCAGAAATATCACCGGGCAATGAGCTCAGGCGGGCTCAGTACATCATTTTGTTCATGGACATAGTCCCAGTTAAAACCATTCTTCTCCACCTCTGATCGAACTATCTCTATCCATCGTTTCCTTGGTCTTCCTCTTGGTCTCTTCCCTCTGACATCCAGTTTGAAGTACTTCATAGATGTTCTAGAGCTATCCTTCCTCATTACATGGTCATACCCCTAAGTCTGCGTTTCCCCAGAAAGTTGGTAACAGGGACCCTGATGCCAGCTGTTGCTCTGTGTACCTAATTTCTGATCTTGTTTGTCCTGGTACTTTGGCTCATAGTCCTAATGAATCTCATTTCTGTGGCTTGAATTCTACTGAAATCCTTTCTTTTCAATGCACATGTTTCCATACAATAAGAAAGGATTCAACCAAGTAGCTGTGATACAACGTTGCCTTTGCTGTCAAGGGTAGTCTATATTTTTGTCCCAAAGTTAGTGCCGACCTTGGTTATAGAAATGTGATGCTTAGTTTAGTTAATTGGAGAGCTTCATATTACAGGGGGGGATTGCCCCTCTCTTTACAATTTGAGGTTTTCTCAAACATTGTGTTCCAGGCTTCGCGGGTAAGACGTGCGAGACCGAGACGGACCCCTGTAGTTCCTCTCCCTGCCAGAACGGCG
This sequence comes from Meconema thalassinum, assembly GCA_946902985.2. Classification (NCBI taxonomy): domain Eukaryota; kingdom Metazoa; phylum Arthropoda; class Insecta; order Orthoptera; family Tettigoniidae; genus Meconema; species Meconema thalassinum. The sequence continues at coordinate 225,540,011 of OX336395.1, read as the reverse complement.
CCACTTGTGTTCGCAACATGACTCAGTTCCGGTGCGCATGCCCAACAGGATACGCGGGCCCCTTGTGCCAACATAACCTCAACGAGTGTGACTCTTCTCCTTGTAAACACGGCATCTGTGTGGACGAAGAAGATGGATACCGTTGTTTCTGTCGACCAGGTGAGTGCTACCATGGCATTTTATAGTTAGTTATTGTTGTGGTAATGCGGGAGCAGCGAGGTCATCTGCCCCAAAAGCCGGTATTTAGAAATTACTCAACAGTTCTAGACAACTGTTAGGAAGTTTGAGATAGAACCATGAACAGTGACTAAACTTAATCCTGTAAAATCCCGGATTGTACTCAGATTTTTCGAGTGGTGGCAGGAGCCCATTTCAAGAAATTTCAGTTAGTTATTGAAGAAGTAAAATAACAAGCGATGGACGAAGCAAAGAGGATATAAGAAGTAGGTTGGCTCAGGCAAGGAAAGCATTTCTACAGAAAAGGAATCTGTTGACATAGAATATAGATTTACGTATTAGGAAGTCATTTTTGAAAGCCTTTGTCTGGAGCGTGGCACTCGATGGAAGTGAAATTCGTACTGTTGGTGCAGCAGAAAAGAAGAGAATTGAAGCGTTTGAAATGTGGTGTTATAGGAGAATGATCAAGATCAGATGGGTAGATAGGGTTACAAATGAAGAGGTATTAAGACGAGTGGGAGAGGAGAGATATTTCTGGCGACTGCTAATGGAGAGAAGAAATAGATTTGTAGGGCACATACTAAGCCACCCAGGAATAGCAAGCTTAGTTATGGAAGGAAGGGTCGAGGACAAGAACTGTAGGGGTAGACCAAGGTTAGAATATGTTAAACAGATTGCCTTGGATGTAGGGTGTGGTAGCTATGAAACGATTAGCTCAGGACAGGGAGGTGTGGAGAGCTGTATCAAACCAGTCAAAAGACTGAAGACTCGAACAACAATGAGGTTTTAAGGGGCGGAACTACGAGGGCATCTGCCCCTATAGGAAAATGCAGGAGAATATACTATTTCATTTTTTAGTCTCATTAACACACACAAAGAACACTAGATTCTTAAGTCCAGGTCTTTCCTGCACGGATAGTCAAGTCGATTGCCATCTTTGAAACTGACAGGAACCCAAGACAAGATCTCTCTTTTACTCTGCCCCAAATGGTCTCAAACCTCCAGACTTCGTCAAACAGACCAATTCCAGCCTAGCTGGCTGGCTCACTGCAACTTGGAGTGATTCCGTACACAACCGATCTGTATGATAGTTGGTATTGCGGTAATTCTCCGATAGCAATATTAGGTGAATAGGAATTTTTTAGGGGGAAGGGAGTCTTCATGTTAATAGTAATAATAATAATAATCACCATAGACATTAATAACTTGTGCGATCACAGTTCCCATACGGTATTGTAGAAATGCTAATTTATTACGGTACGCAATTCTTCAGTCATTAGGTTATTGTCATTTATTATTTTTAGCATATTTTCTAAAGGTATTCATCATTAATATTGGTAATTTTATGGAATTTATAGGACTATTTTACACTCTTTGAGTGGTTTTCTCATATTTTAAGGATTTTGATGCAGTTTTGCAACAAAAAAAAATCACTTGAAAATCTCAACATTAGGCTTCTTTCATTCAAATCAGATATATGAACGGTATAGGCCTAGTGCCGACCCCGTGGTGTTGTGGTAGTGCTCCTGCCTCTCACCCGGAGGCTCCGGGTTCGATTCCCGGCTCCGTCAGGGATTTTAGAAACTGACGTGAGGGCTGGAACTGGGTGCACTCAGCCTCGTGAGGACAATTGAGTAGCTGTCTGACAGTGAGGCAGCGACCCGATCACGAAAACCAAGATTAACGGTCGAGGGGACCGGATGCGCTGATCACGTGTGACCCCAATATCTGCAGGCCAAATGGCTGGGCAGCGGTTGCTTGGTAGATCTAGGCCCTTCATGGGCTGTAGTAGCTTGCCACGGTGGGTGAGTGGATAGCGTGTCGGTCTACTAACCCCAAGATTGCAGGTTCGCCCCTGACCGTGGTAAGTGATTTTTGAAAGGCGGCAAAAATACGATACGCATGTCATACGATGTTGGCATGTCAAAGAACCCATTTGAATTCAGTAGGCCGAGTTCATAATGGCAAAATTAATCTCGGGAGTTTCCGCCAGCACAAAGTTCCTCATTTCTCTACTAGAAAGCGCTGTTGTGTTCAAGGAGATTAGATATCTAACATCTAACCTCCTTGACTTTCATAGTCAAGGAACTACGAAATTCGACATGCAAGCTACCCTCTGGGTGTCAAATAGCAAAGCTTGCACCAGGCACCCGAGGCCATACGATATTATTATTATTATAAGGGCTGTAGTGCCAGGGGTTATTATAGGCATAGTACATACTGTAGTTATAGTTATGGAAGTAAGGTTTATTGGTTTCCTGGATGCATTACCATTCTTTATGTCATTGTTTCACTTAACAATAGCGATTATTTGACATGATGCTGTTTCCCGCGGAAAGATGTGCGCACCATCGCGATCGTCAACAATGCAGTGTTTTATTCTTTTGTCACTTGGCATAGGGAAAGATCAATACAGCCACATCCTCAGTTGTTATTTTACAATTCAGAAACGAATATACGCTTGAGGCCTGAAGATGTTGCCAGGGCAGTGGCTATGCTTGAAATTGACACTGTGTTGTTGTTGCTGTTGCAGGCTTCACGGGCCAGAACTGCGAGTACGAGTACAACGAGTGTGAGTCGTCCCCCTGTATCAATGGTGGAACCTGTATGGACCACATTGGGCGGTACACGTGTCTGTGTGGGCGAGGATACACGGGCAAGAGATGTCACGTCAAGGTGAGCTCAATCGGTCACTGTCATAATGGGGCAACTTTAGAATTAAGCGTTTCGACCGTCAAGCGGTCGTCATCAGATGATGATCACTGTGTTGAGATTGATGATGATGATGATAATTGTTGTTTTAAGGGGCCTAACATCAAGGTTATCGGCCCCTAATGGTTTGGGTGATAATGAAAATGAAAGATGATGAAATGAAACAACTAAAACTAACTCCTCTCTTACAAACCAGAAGAGGAACTGGGAAACAAAAAGGAGAAGAATGAAAAGAAAAGACAGGAGGAAAGGAAATGTCCTCAACCCTCGAAGAATGAGAATTGAGGGACTTGGAAGGAAGGAGAGCCAAGAAAGGCAGCGAGGAAATTGGAGAGGGTCCGCCCTAAAGGCAATGGAAGAAGGAGAAAAATCAGACCCAGCTCAGGAAGCCCTGGGGGTCTCCAACGCCCGAACGTGAGCCCCTCAGGGTGTAGCACAATCCAGGGTGCACCATAAGAGGTGGGGCTACACACACCCTGCCTCCTTGAGGGCCTTGAGCAGAAGGCAGAAGATACAATGAAAAGAAAACAAGAGCTTGACCACTCAAAGAATGAGGGTGTCAGGGAAGATGAGACAAGGGCCAATTAAGGTGGGAAAGTAAAATACTCCCTAGGCTTCGGATACCCTAATACCGTCGGGGTCAGAAAAGAACAAGAGTTGACCAAGGCACGTCGACAGGAAAGATACCAGAGGGGCCCGGCACAAGTAAGTGGAAGTAATGCCGAACTCAGCTGGGGTCCCGTGGTCGCCAACCCACGTCCCACAAGTTGTGAGCCCCTGAGAGAGCTGATCACTGTGTTGAGGTTTAAAAGTATATACAAATATTGGTAACAGTGTAGGAGACATGAACCCATGGGAAAAATAATAACTTATGAAATTTGCATTAAATACATTTTCTAAAGGTTCAAAATTGATCTGGGAATGATGTAGTTCACTCCTCGGCTGTCTATAACCCACCCACCATCCCAAAATATTATAACACAATTTATATAGTAAAAACGTCCAGCTGTGTCGGCCATTTTCGGCGTCAGAAAAGCATTGCCAACCCCACGCATACGGTACTGATATAGGCGGTTTTGTTAAACAAAAGAACGCCAGTCTCAACACGTTCAATCCCATGGTTTTTGGGTCAATAGTGCCCCGCTGGCTTCCTGCGGCCAAAGGCCGGACCTTTACCCGACCATTCTAACCTTCGTTTTGTCCAATCCTATGGTCTTCGACAAAGGTTAAAGCCTAACGCGTCCAGATCAATAGTTTTGACAGTGGTTAGAGCCTAACGCCTCCAGATTCTCCTAGTGGTGGTGTATTTTATATCTTACAAGTTGGGCACACTGCCGTGACATCAATGTCTCGTCATGTCTCGTCATATCTCGTCGTGTCTCGCCCAGCTGGAGTGAGCCAAAATGGCCGCCGTAGTTCAAATTCAACAAGAAAGAAACACATATAATTACGAAATTTAGCACATATTGCCAGTATATTGGTCATAATGAACGGGAATTTCAATAGGTAATTGTCCCCTGGAGCCCCTGAAAATTTATAACAATCATATATTATCATTTACCATCTAAGTGAAACTGTAAAAGTGAGGTTCTAGTATCATGCACTGGTAATCAAATATTAATATGTGTGGTGTTGTTAGCTCTGGCAGGGTGGTATTTACTGGTTCAGGTCCTACCGTACACTGCTCGAAGGCTCGTGATCGTCGCAGGGTACATTGGGGTCGTAAATGCTGTGGCGAATGACACGCAAGGCAAGTTCGAATTTGACCCTCGTTAACAATCTGAGCACGATAACCCTCAATGGCAATGAACGTGGGGATGGCTTGTTTTAATTCCATGCGCACTGCGCGTATACGGTACTATTGTGGACACGAAATGGGAATTGCACCGACCATTCTTCATTGACTTTACCATATTTGCTAAGTACGATATACTTATTATCGAACTGATGGGGAATTCTGGAGGCAGATTGAGGATTAATTGTTCAGAAGAGTTACTTTTCCCTTTCAACAACTTTCACATGGCAGATTATTGAAATTATTTATGATTCACAAACCTTTCTGGGAGTCATTAAACGTTGATTTCAATTTGAATTGTTACTGCTGCACCGGAAATATTTATTTTGTTACGTAAATAAATGATTTTACTTCCTGCTCATTCGACGACGGCCATGACCCATACCCGTTGCCAACATGTCCGATACAAAATACACCACACAACACGTGAATAAAGAAATCTATAACCAATCGCTGAAAATAACGTAATCACTAGATTAAGGGACAAGATAGCTTAGTTGCAAAGAAGTTACTGAAACGTATGTTGTTGTTCTTGTTACATTTCAAGGGCTTTGTCATCGTGTTTATTTAGCCCCGTATAGTTGGGTGTGTGAGAATTTGTCTGATAACCTGTGTAACTGTGGTGTCTGTAGTAATTACTTACTTGTAATTAAGGTGAGAATTGGGAAACACTATGATTAAAATTAATAGTGTTGAACTTCCAAAGACAATTATTAGTCTAGGCGAAAACCATTGCGCAGTCACTCTCAACTAAGACTGGCGAGCAACTCGTATAGTACTAACCTAATTCAGACTGTGTCACGTACTGCCCGCTGAACATTAGAGCCGGGCGGGTGGTCTATACACATGCGAGAGTACAGGGTGTTTGAAAAAGAACTCCCTAGTATTAATGTGTCCTGGAATCTGTACAAAGTGACATACACTATTCTAGCTTGTGGTGTGTGATTTATCAACACTCCAAGTTTGGCTCCCCTGCAGTTGGTAGGTCTGCTTGACCTTGAGACGGCCCCAGTGCTGTTTGCTTCCTCTGCTCCCTCAGTTCAGTCTAGGCGTGCATGCAGTTTGTACTCCGCAACAGAAAGCGCAGTGTGCTATTTGGCTTGTGCAAACTGAGTCAGTTATAACAGTGCAACGTAATTTTAGACGACAGTTTAGACGTCTGTTCACGGATCTGTTCAACAACAGCTTCAGATGATCTCGGTCTACCTGGTGATTTTGTTTTTAAAACACTACCGGTTTCCTTGAAAGACTTTAGTCAATGACGGATAGTTTTTGCTGTAGGTAGTTCACCGCCATACTGACGTCTAAAATTACCTGACTCAGTTTGCACAAGCCAAATAAACCACTGCGCTTTCTCTTGCGGAGTACACATTGCATTGAGTTGCACTGCATGCACGCCTGGACTGAACTGAGGGAGCAGAGGAAGCAAACAGCACTGGGGCATGGAAGAAGAACACTAGGAAGCGAAGCTCCCATAAGGCCAATGGTTATCACTTTCTAATTTCGATCCTCAGCTGTTACACCTTACTGCACTCTGGCGACGGGTGAAACGCACCGCAAAATGGCGCGGCATTTAAATTACTAATGTATGCTACATTTTGAGGTTAGGCAGTTGCTTTTGGAAGTATTTGAGATAAGTTTCCATATTTTATTTTTAAAATTACCTACGTCACGTGGTTATGTAAATCACATTCTATAATTAATTTGTTTTCCCCGCGGGTGTTTCTTTTTTAATTCTATTTCTCCCGCGAGTGTTTTGAAAGTCCCAATATACAAAGCTTAAACAACTTATTTATAAAATAAGATGAATGAGGAAGGTTTGAAGGAAATAAACAAATAAAATGAAGACATATGAATACATTTTTTTTTAGGCTAGCAGGCCTACATATAATTTACAAATTATACTGTGTACAGTATGGCATTCCATTGTACATATAAAACAAGATATATGAATACATACAATATACAAATTTTACAAGACGCTGCAATATTAATATAGTGCTTCTCTCACTTGTAGGCCTGTCGCTCAAAGCAGTGGAAAGAAAAGGGCTTGATTGTAGTCTCTTACGCAAGTGCATACTATAATAATCATCAGATTGGAGTTATCACTCCACACATCTCATCTTCCTATTCCTCCCTGTGTTTCTGAAATGGCATGCAGTGAGTCAAGACAAGAGACTTGAAAATGTTTCAAACTTCCGTTACAAATTTATTGATGGTAAATATATTTTAAACCAAGTAAACTTATATTTGGTTACGCTTCGGAAGTCAAGAATCTAGGGTAGCGGTGAACGAAGGTAGAACGCGAGATAAAATTTTCTACACTACAGGAATTAGCCAAAATACCTTATGAAACGCTGGGAAATAAATCAGGGAGCGATGTTTTAGTAGATATTCCCTCCTCCGATTTCTGTGACCCACCCTGCCATACCAAATATTTACACGACTCATATAGCGAAAATTACAGCTGTCAGCGCCATTGTTCTCATCGATCTTTATCAAGACAGTACCATGACAGTACTGCCAACCTTGCGCTTACAGTACTATGAAAAACAAAGACGCGTCCAATTAGGTCGCTAGTGCACATCAATCGTGCGCACCACTCAATTCATAGATAGTGCGCCCAATTGAATTGTTTATTGATCATGGACTGTGGAAATTGCCTTCTAACAATCTGCAATTTCAATCGGCAGTTCTACGATGATCCAAAAAGGTTGCTGCAGCTATTGCAACAACACAATGTAATAGCAAAAACACTAACGTGCCCGAAATGCCAGCGTGAAGTCGAAGTTCGCTGGATAAAACATAACTTTGCTGTAACATGCAACAAGAGACTTCCCAGACGTCCCAAAAGGTTTTGCAATTTCAAGAAAAGAGCCACCGAAAGTACTTTTTTTTGCCAAAGCTCAGTTGCCTGTACGCGACATAGTAAGTTTCTGTGTTCTGTGGTGCATCCTCCCAAATCCACGACAGCAAACAATGCGTACCGAACTGCAAATATCTGCCAATAGTATAGTAGACTGGTCTTCCTTCAGCCGAGAAGTCTGTGAGCATTGGTTATTCCGAAACAGGTCACCAATTGGAGGCCCCGGAATAATAGTCGAAATTGACGAGGCAAAATTTGGGAAAAGAAAATATAATATGGGATGTGCAATGGAAGGACAGTGGGTTTCTGGTGCCGTGGAAAGGGAAAACAAATAGAAGTTTTTTATCGTCCCTGTCGCCCAAAGGAACACAGAGACACTCCTCCAAATAATTTGGCAGTGGATATTACCGGGTTCGATAATTTTATTTCGGTCTGCTGGGCTGCGTACAATGTACTTGAAAATGATGGTTTCGTACATCTGCGAGTGAACCACAAGTTGGAATTTGTTTCTACCCAGAGAAACGGCCAAGTCTTCCAACAGAAATATCCTCACCATGCAGGCTGCCAACGTTCCACAACTTTCAGTGCACTCTCAAACATTGAACAGGAGCCAGAGTACATCAGTTCTTTAAAATAACTTCGGAATTATATCCACCCACCCACTAAAAGGAACTTCCGCCAAGAAAGTATAAAAGTGGTACTATTTAGCTATTTTTTTCCACCGCTCTAATTATGCTAGTTTGTGCAAAATTACGCTCTGTAATGATTTTTTCCCACTAAAATGAAGGTTTTTTTCCTTTCATAATTAAACTTATTTTCCTGTTCCGTGATAAAAGTGTGCAATATTTTTCTTTTCTGTGATAAATACATTTTTTTCTTTCTTTCGGCTGAAATGAGTGGTTTTTTTAAACTATATCTGCTGTGTATTTACTAAGCAATATCTCCGCTGAAATAAATATTGTTTTTTTTTTTTTTTGCACAACTGTGGTTTTCACAATGGTTACAGCCTAACGCGCCCAGATCAATGGTTTTCTGTCAACCGTGCCCCGCTAGCTGCACGCAGTCAGAGGCCCCGCCTACCCCCGACCTTCTAACCTTCGTTTTGTCCAATCCAGGCCCGACGAGAGGGGGGGGGGGGGGTCAGGCAGGGCTGGTGCCCCGGGGCCCGACCCTTCCAGGGGGGCCCGGTGTCCTAGGAGGATGTGCGAAGCACTTATTTTTCAGGACGCGAATAGATATTTTCCCTTGCGAATCAAGCCCTTTCGTGATACGGTTTAACGTCTCAGTATCGTTAAACATAAAATGAATTGCCCTTCTTCATCTACGACTTAGAAATAACTCCGATTCCTGACGAAGCCGCGGCAGGAATGCAGGATTTGGCTTCCTGACTGCGGTGTTATTCGTAGTCTTACTCAACAGTTAAAAAAAGGCCTGTTTGTCGTTACAGATGTTAATTCATTTAGGGGCTTGCAACATTCAACCCGTGTACTTGGTAGCTAGTAGGTCTAGTATCACTGGCGGACAATGAACCATTGGCGCTCGGTTGGGAATGGTTTGCATTAAATAGAACTGTAGATATGATTCAGTATTTGCTGACGCGTTAGTTTTACGGTTTGTTTCTGAAGGCCTCCGCGTTATTGAATGAAGTTGACTGTAAAGCAGTAGTTTTCACAAATATTAATGAAGCGAACAAAATAGAAAACCAAAAAATGTGCGAATTGTGTAGACTGAAGGGGAGGCTAGTGGTTTTTGTATAACAAGTGAGGTGTATTGGCAGCATTGTTGTAACTATTTGTCTTGGAGAGTAAAAACTTAGACCCTCTTAAAACCATCAACTGCTGGACGAAAAGCGGGGTATACACTGTGCTGTGCTATGGCCTCTGTGACATGATAAATAGCATGTCGTATTCTTACTTGCCGACTGGGAATACGTTGGCCGTCGCGACTATTACTGTAATTATTAGGGTTAAGAGTAGGGTAGGTGTACCTGGACTTGAAATAAGGTACTGTCCCGGCATTGGTCTGAAGGGAGTGTGAAAAAACACACTCAGGATAGCCGCTGTCAGCGCCCGGATTCGAACCTCCGATCTGTAGACTTGCTGTAGGCCCCCATCACGGTCATTGGTGAGCTATACCGCTGGGTCTTACTTGAAGATGTGAGAGCTTTTACTTCAATATCGGAGAGTCTTTTCTATAGCCACTAAATGTCAATGGTCACCAAATTTTTACTCCAAAATATTCCAAATATAATCACCCAAATGGACTATCCTATAACTCAATAATTTGGACCTAATTTTTGCAAACTTTTCCGGAGGAGGGCCAACGGACCCCACTCTGAGCTTGGCGATATTCCATACCCCAAGATCCCCGGTGTTTCCACTCCCCCTTAATCTTGGCTTAAATCCGCCCATGATGGTCACCAGGCATAGATAGAATTGAGGATGTTTAGGAAAATGTGCCTCTAGTTTTGCTTACTGCAAAGCAATATTAAATTATAAGAAATCCACTGACTGCCAAGTACAAAATATAGTTCAAATTCACATTTTCTTCTTTTGTGAAAACAATCACTGATCAGCTGCAATCTACTGATAGCACATAATAACTTGAGTTAAGTATGAGTATTGTATATCTGTGGTTAATTATGAAAATATATTTTGCTTTGTTTAATGTACAAAGGTGTGATCGCCGTTCAACCACTTATCAGTGTTTAGGCTTAGACCCAAGGGCGTGACTCTTCAAGGGCAGCAAATTTTACGAATGTCAACATAAAAACACTATATGTAAAACGTATTTTAAAATACGTCTTGACTTTGTGTAAAAATCATGTTTTCATTATGAAAAGAGATTACGTCATATGTCACAGAGGCCGTAGTACTGCACTATGTACAGTATACTCTTTCCACCTCTTTTAACATGCAGTTCAGTGAGATGAACTTCCTGTTGATTAATTTTTGGGTCTTATGACGTAGGGATAGAATTGAGGAGGAAATGAATGTACGGGTTAAAACGATGAATCATGGAAAATAAGCATAGAAAAACCGACGGTGGAATTCTAATTCACCTGTTTCCGAGTTCATGGACAACAGCTTTTTTCAATGTGAGTATTTTCCCAAAGTTAAATACTGTAAAAGCGATGCAATTACTGGCCCGATAAATGCAACTTTTTCCAAATTTGTGTACGACAAACGAGCATATTGATTTTATGAGTATCACTGAAGCTCTAAAATTATTGATATCAGAGAGAATCTTCAGAACTTTAAATCTGAACACTGTGCATGCTTACAGTGTTACCTCATCGAGACAAATTTAGATTTGTCAAACGCCAAAACAGTTTATTGAATTTAATGAAAATTATTACGGTACCTAGTTTTTGATGGCTTTAATCTGATATTAATTTTTGTTAATTGAAAATAATGCGTTAGTACGCGCTTGTCAGATATAAACATTGAATTTGCAAATAATTTTGGATGCATTCCTCCACTTTCAATGTTGTAAATTTTACATACCAGCATTAACTTATTTATATTGATAGTAATTCACGCTCTACTTATGATAATAAATATAGCCTGGATTTAGTGGAATATATCATTGAAATATTATTATTATTACATATGAATTGCAGCCAATGGTCATTTCAATTGAATGCTCCCCAACAAGTTCAATTTCAAGTAGTTCCAACTTTGGCTACCAGACGCCACTGTCACTGACATGCAGCGGGGAACGTTGGAACTTGATAGAGCGTTTCTAACCAAATAACCTACAAATTTTGGCTACACACTTCCAATTGTAGTGGTAGGTTCTTTTACATGCCATAAATCTATGACATGGGCCCGCCGGCTTTACTTTCTCTCCGAATTCAGGCATACTGAAGGATTTTAACGCTCTTAAAAATCAGACGACTTCGGCCGGGTTTACACCCGCGATCTTGGGCATTGGAGTTCAGCATGCTATAATTATTATTATTATTATTATTATTACTATTACTTGCTTGCTGGCTCTTTATGTTCTTGTAATTGATTTCGTGATGAACATTTAGTGCAAATAAAAAAAGTGCAAAATCAGTTTGTGCAAATTTGCGAGGATTTTACAGAATTTGGTTTTAGAGGGGGGCCCGGGAGATTCCAGCCCCAGGGCCCGTCGTCGCTCTCCACGGCGCTGGTCCAATCCAATGGTTTTTGACAATGGTTACAGCCTAACGCGCCCAGATCAATGGTTTTGAGTCAACCGTGCCCCGCTGCGGGCAGCACAGCCTAATGCGCCCAGATCAATTGAGTTTTGACAAAGGTTACAGACTAACACGTCCCGATGAATATTTTTTTTGATCAACAGTGATTTTGTATCTCACATGTTGGCAACAATGTGTGCTCCTCGCTGCGTCCCGATTTCAGAATAGCAAGAAATAAAACACACAATTACGAATTTGAGCACATATATGAGGTTCAGTAGTGACCAGGGTTCGTAATTTCAATACCAAATATCGCCCAGAAGATGAAACGAGGACACAAGGTTTGTAAAAACCACATTCATGTCTACTGCAAGTGTCGCGTTCCACTTACATTCACAATTAATGATGTTTTCTACTATGCTCTCTAGCCTATAACCCCCATCCCCTTGTTATAACATGACTTGTACAGTGTGTGTATTGACAAAACATACCTCTAACAAATTGTGAGACACAATGAACCTTCAATATAGGCTAGTAACTGTAAGAATCCATGTTTGCAGGCAGTTATGCACTCCTACTGTGTAATATACTTTAAGTTCATTTTCCTTTCTGCCTCTACACAGGAAATTCAACCTAACAATAATTTTGTTGGGCTGTATATCCTTGTACAGCAAGAAGACGTGACCAGTCATACGGGAAGGAATAGAAAAGAAGAGCATTGTCAGATACGCAGTGACTGGCTGTTTTACACAGCGGTAATATTCTTGCCTTCTGTGCACAAGGTTGTAGGATCGAAGTGTAGCTGCAATATGTGGCACATTATCATATCAGCTGAAAACCTAGTCGATAACAGTTCTGTTACAGAAGCACGAAAATCTGGTCCAACTAAAGTCGCTGTCCATGAAGCCACAGCCAGTCTGGGAGGCTGGAGCTACACTGTTTAGTTTTGTGTTCTTAAACAAGTTTCTATCGATCTGCCAATAGCTAACAAGGCTGAGTCTTCCTCTGGACACCTTAAAATGTGATAAATGTTGATAAGATATCCTTTCTCAAGGCAGAAACTGGTATCATGGTATGCAAGCAAAATCATAAAAACTGACCTGGGCTGTAGCCATTGTCAAACAATCACTGGATTTGACGTGTTAGGCTGTAACCATTGTAATTATTGGTGTGGACAAAACAAAGGTCAGAATAGTCGGGTTTAGGTGAAGCCTTTGCCGTGGGAAGCTAGCGGGGCACTGTTGACGAAACTTTAGGCTGTAACCATTGGGTTGGACGTGTTAGGCTGCAACCATTGTAATAATTATTGGTCCAGGGAAATGTGACCTTTACAAAAACAAATTTTATAGCGCACAAAAGAAAAAGCAAAGAAGCCTATACAATTAGTACCGTATGCGTGGGTTTGGCAATGCTGTACCTGTGCATAATTCATGCGGATAATAGCAAACACAGCTGAAATTTTACTATATAAGTCGTGATATAATTTAGGAAGGCGGGTGGGTTATAGTCAGCGGAGGAGTGACTACATCATTTCCAGATCAATTTTGAATCATTATAAAAGCTATTAAGGGCTAATTTCATTAAGAAATGGTTTTCATAGGTTCTCGTGACCTTCACTGGTAGGCCTACCAATAAAAGTACAGTCTGTCCTGAAAGTAGCCCGACTGGATTTTCCCCCCGCAGACAGATAGACTGCCCGCGGCTTCTCCACCTGGGGTTGGTGGAGGGGGGTGTTAGGAAGGCTGGGAGTCAGCCACACAGTTAGTTCCCAGTTGCAGTGGATTGTAAATCGCTCGTGTCCATAACCTTTGCAAGTGCAATCGTCACGCTGCATCATAGTCTGTTGAAACAGCGCACTACGCCATAAAATTTTGTGTTATGCTCGGCAAAACCGAAAAAGAGACTCATAATATGATCTAGACAGCTTACGGTGATAACGCCATTGACAGATTGAGTTTTTTGACTGATACAAGCTGTTTCGGGAGGGGAGAGAGGAAGTTGAAGACGGCGCACACTTCAGGACGACCTTCGAGCACCATAACGGATGAGAATGTGGCAAGTGTAAAGAATTTTTTGGACAATGACCGCAGAGTAAGTTTTTTATGGAGGTTCTTAAACGGCTGAGAATACGCGTCGTCCGTGTCTGCCCAGCGATCGCTATCTCCTGACGGCTCTATCACGACAATGCGCCACGCCACACAGCCTTCCACGTGCTGGCGTACCTGGCCCAACGTAACATCGCAACCCTGCCTCGCAATCCTACAGTCCCGACATATCCCCAGCAGACTTCATCCTCTTCCCCCACCCCAAAACCACCCTAAAGGGCATCGTCACGGCTCCGTGGAAGTGTTGCAACAACCGTTAGGAGGGAGCTCGACAGCATTCCGGTTGTTCCAGAAAGCGTACGAGGGTTGAAAATTTCGCTGACAGCGGTGTGTGGATGCAGAAGGATCCTACTTTGAAGAATATTGAGCATATGTATCATTTCTGTCAATATATTTTTTTTAATTGACTCAGTCCCACTACTTTCAGGACAAACCCTGTATGAACCAAGCTCAATATTAAGCAACATTGTCACATTAACCAGTATGGTTCACACCCATTCGAACAATACTGCATTAAAATACTGCAAATGAATTTCCTCACAAATGAACACACATGGCAGATAGGTGTCAAGTCAAGAACTATGTAATCAGAAGGGCAAGGCTGACACAATTAAAACAAAAATATATGCACAGGAAGACACACTCCTCAACGGAGCAGATGACCTCGGATGTTATGCCCCTTAAAACAACAATCACCATCGTCACTCACACCCCACATATAAATACACTCACGGACCGAGAAAGGTGCAACTCATTTTCAATTGGTCAAAAATAAGTATTTTATATAGGACAATGTCCACAGAAGTTTAGACTGTCGAGACTCTAGATGATGCAATTCTCCTTTGGTCAATTTTTGTTCTCTGCTGACCCCAACGGTATAAAGCTTCCATCACCTTCGGTGTCCTCAATTCTCATGCCTGAAACATCAGAGGTCCCTGCAACACAAAGTTATTTTTTTTAGTTGCGCGTTAATGTTATATTTCAATACATAGCACATTATTACATGACAGGACACATTTTAACTTACCTTCAGCAACAATACATAGTAGGAACTGCATCAGAAGTCTGGGAATTTGTATTTAAGTGTCTTCTGATGAACCATTTGGCAAAATTAACACAGCATATTCGATGCGTAATCATGTCACACACAGATTTCCCGAACAAATCATCCCTTCCACAGAACAACTAGCCTACCAGGCCTACTCCCAGCATCTGCAATGAAAAATTGCACAAATATAGACACGTGCAGGAGCTACAAGATATTAATTGCTAAAATCACATGTCTATAACACACTAGGGCCTACTACAAATTTAGCTTGAATATTAAAAAATAAATACATAAACCTAACTGAAAACGTTCTACTGGCCTGTAACTCATTTCTCTGAGTTGCAGTAGCCACACACATTTTTATATGGCTAACATATACTCGTAACTATCAGTTGTAACTCTTTGCCTCTTCAGTCAGTCAACTCGAATTTGCCCAATGATTGGGTGGGGTAGTGTAGACCTAAATATAATTGAGTATAACTAATAGGCTACGTGTATTATATACATTGTAGACCTCCCCCTCCCATTCATTGGGCAAATTCCTGTTGACGGACTGAAGAGTTACAACTAACAGTTTGTATAGGCTACACTGAAAGAATGCCTTCATTACATACAGGCTACTCATAATGAAATCCCAGTACATTAGGCCTACATTACGTTCTGTCAATCCTTTAATATGCAAATCTCCTTTTAAGAGAATAATTATTTCTAATGACCTTCAATTTTAGTATGCTACAGCGACCTAGGCCTACTCCCCAATACCTAAAATATATCTGTGCAAAAATGACTGAAATGTAGTAGTCGAGTTCTAATGCAAACAGATGGGAGTATCTTTTTTATAATATTGTAATCTGGATTTCCTTTGACAGGAATCGTTCTTTAAAATTATGTTAATTCGCTACGGTGGTGTAGGACACCCTGGTCATCATCCCTATGACTTATGCCATACACACTTTTATACTTACCTTATATTATTATTAAAGGAAGAAATCGCTAACTCAATTTCGCTCCAAGTGAACATCAAGAACATTATTTCTATGCATATCGTGCGCAATTATCTCTGTATTATATTATTATAATAGTAGATAAAACCATATGGGTAGTGTAATTCATTAGCTAATACGAGTTTTTTTTATCTCCCGTATACCCAAATGAAAGAATTTATCAGCGAAAATAGTTGTTCATGACTTACCCACAGTATAGATACCAATACAGTATGGACACTTCGGCAAAACCGGAAGAACGGATTTTCAAAAAAACAATTGATAAGGGGGAGCACCAATACACCTGTAAGCCGCTAGGTAGCACCACTTATAGACAACCACATGATAAACAGCTGATTGATGAATGTATATTTTATGTCATTTATTTAACTCTATTTCAACACACTAGCTCTCATTATAATCAGATATTTTAGGAAAATAAATAACAAGAAAATAGAAAGTGTTAATACTACTGTGTTTTAATTCTAAGAAGTGTGGAATTTAATGTTTAACACCACATTCCTCCTCCAGTCCTGTGGTGTCGCATTGTGATTGCATCGTGACGATGAAAGGTTATGATATGTTTTTAATGATTAAATTAACACACGATATATTGAAAAGTGTGGGGGAAATGTGGATTTTGTTTCTTAAACTTTTGTAGTCTGAGATAATGCAATTCAAGTTTTCTACAGAAACTGTAAATAAGTGTTAATTTTTAATGTTCTTAGCTTCCTAACGTAAATACCCGGGAATTTATTTAGTCAATAAAAAGTCATGTTGATGGGTGGGGACAGCCTTATTATGCAGTGTTATTTTCACATTTCATGATATGCCTAGGCTACTTCTTACTCCTTATTTCTTAGCCTACTCACACTTCCGTTCATTATCTTGTGTTCCAAGAAGAATTCAATACCGGTACTGTAAGTCATGTGCTAAGGAATCTCTTTTCATTACCTTTATTAGTTCCACGTCTTTGTATGCCTATTATAGGAGCAACAAGTAGCTTTCAGATTCAACAAATAGACTATACATTTACTGGTAGATTGTTTTGTTTAGCCTACAGATGGCCTAAAAATAAGTAAAGTAAAGCTGAAATACAAGCTCAGGGCTTACAGTAAGTAAACCGGCCAACCACCCTTCGTACAGAGGCCTGCTTCTTTAATCCTAGAAGCCAAGGTCACACCCAGATCTCCATTCGGAGATCCTAAAGTCGTCATATTATAGTTTTGGACTGGGTTTTGATTCTTGGTTAATGCATGTTAGAATTCCAGAGTTGCATCCCGTGGTTCAAATTCCAAATATAAAAAAGAAAGGTTCTGTGGCTTATGATCACGAGAGCCACGTGAAGCTACAAGTTTGCTTTGCTTTCTGTCGCTAGTGAATGTAATAAAGTAATATAACTGGTAAATAACACTATGTGCAATGGTGTCGCCAATCAATCAAGTAAAACGCTCAGTCCTAAACTTGCTCTAACCATAGCTTAACACCAATCAGACCTAACTTTAACCTCGTCACGACTAATAAGTTGCCATCTATCCGCACCGCACTTTTTACTTGTCAGTGGTATGTCAACTCCTTATTCTCCCCATTCTGCAGAAATGGAGATAATGTAGGATGAGTTTTCCATGCGATGGATGGTTTTTACACCTGGATGAGAGAAATGTTAGGCTCATAATGCTGTGTTGCTTTTGGAGAGGCCTGGGGCAGGTCTTTCCAGTTGGTACCTGTAAGCGACATGTACATCATAGCAGAATTAATACTGGTCATTAGGAGGCCTAACTACATGCCATAGTTTCAGTTACTAGGCCCAAGAGTTAACAAAGGGCTATCGTGGTGTTATCAGTTCACACTCTGCGCAGAGTGCTGGGATTCAGTTTCAAGTCTTAACAGCAGTCTTATTTTAAACACTAAAGTTTCAAAGTATGTATAATTTTATTAATGCAGCCAATGGCCATGTACTTTTCTTTTCAGGACGGGTCAGGGAAGGGATATTGGAGGGAAATTGGCCATGGATTTATTGAAAGGAACCGTCCCGGCATTTGCCTGGTAGTGAAAATGGTAAACCACGAAAACCATTTTCAGGACGGTAGAGGTGGGATTCGAACTCACGCTCTCCCGATGCCAGCGAGGCACGAGATAGCACATTAGCGCTCTCGGCCACCAAGGCCGGTTCAAAGTAGGCCTATGTATGCCTCTTGGTAAGCTATAATCTGGAGTCATTTATATAACCATATTTTTTGACATACCGGTACTGTATATATTATTATAGTTCCAATTAGGACCTCTTTGGTCTATGACCCGTGTACTTGTGTGTGCATGGTATTTGATAATCAGTGTTGTGGTGAATGTAATGTAATTGTTGTTTTAAGGGGCGGAACTTCGAGGTCATCTGCCCCTAGAGTGTTATGGTGACTAGCAGTGTTTGTAACTTGAACAGTACTCCAAAAAAGGTTTTGCATATTGGGATTTAGTGTTTTGCTATGTGTACTATCCTACCAGCGAATTGTTACCGGTGGCGGAAATCGGAACTAATGCACTCCGCCCAGCCACACTCCTGCGATAGACGTGCAGTTGTCGCCAGAGAAACCTCATCGCATGTCATTTGTGTGCATGATTCGTGCTGGGTCGTGCGCTGTGCGGTGTGTTCTCATTGTACGACTGTGCATGCGTTCCCCCTCTTGGCCAGCAACCGCTCGCGGCAGCCATAGCGAGGCGAGCTGACGTAATGTATACACAACAGCCGTGCTCCACGTCTAGCAGTAACAATTCCCTGGTAAGGTAGTATGTAATGGCATACAAAGAAAAACAACACACAATATGTTGTGCAAAAGAGACAAACACTAAAAGCTTAACAAAAGTGGCAATCTTTTTCTAGTTGGGGCATATCAATACCATGTATGGCCACCACGAGCCCTAAGGCATGCTTGCCGACTAAGAGGCATACCGAACTACGAACCAACCGGGTTTGGGGCAGATTATCCCACTCTTTGAAAGCAGCTTCAATCAGTTGCTGAATGTTTGTTTGTTTGTTTGTTAGAGGATTGGGACAGTGCGAAACTGCACTCTTAATCTTTTCCCATGGATGTTCGATACTGTTCATGTCCGCAGAATATGCAGGCCACTCCATTCTCAGTATGCCTTGCATCTGAAGGAACTGATGACCACCCTAGCTCGATGAGCATTATCGTCCACTAGTGTAAAGCCCTCACCCATTGTGGCAGCGAATCCTGTAACGACAGGTTTGAGGATGTTGTCTCTGTATACCAGACCGGTCATGTTACCGTGGATAGGAATTAGAGGCGTACGTCGACCAAACATGATCCCACCACAAAACATGACAATTTCCTTGCTGTTGGAGGCGTTCCTGGATGAAGAGCTTGTGAAATCTCTCACCCACCCGTTGCCACACTCGATTGCTCCTGTTGTATGGGTTTCTTCTCACGCCCAAGTACACAGGGCTGACGACCATGATGTGCAACCTCCTACATGAAACAACAAGCATTAGCATAGCCACCTGGCTATGGCTTCATGAGACAGTGACGGTAGAGAATCCCAATCTTCGTGCTCCAATAGAGGAACAGTTCGACTATGGTATAATGCGCCGGATGTTACAGCCATTCCAATAGACCAAGAGGCACTAAGGAGCGATCTGGCCACCATGTTAGACAACTTCTGTACATCGACTGCAATCTGTTGTTTCATTTCAGGGGCCTGGACATCGTGGTCATTTAGCCCCGTGTACTTGGACGAGTGTGGAATTTTGATTGATAACCTGTGTTATTGTGATGCCTGTCTGAGTATGTGTATTTGCAATTCCGGTGAGGATTGGTAAGGAGGCGGCATTGGCTTTAACTTAGGAACCATCACAGCATTTGCCTGCAGAAGAAGTGGGAAATCTCGGAAGACCACTTCCAAGATGGCTGAGGTGGGAATCAAACCCTCCTCTTCTCAGTTGTGCCTCACGAGACTGAGTGTGCCCTGTTGCAGCCCTTAGACCAGAATTACATTCCTTGGCAGAGCCGGGAATCAAACCCAGACCTCTGGGGCAACAGCCAAGAATGGTAGTCATTACGCCACAAGGTGGTCCATGACTGCAATCTAGATCTGCTGTAAATATTCTCAGAATTGCTCATTAACATCACACATAGTATGGATATTTATTGTTATTTATGGGGCGGAACAGCAAGGTCATCTGTCCCTCTTAACACAAAATAATACAAATTTTAGTTGAGTTAAAATTTATAGGTGGATGCCTAATATTAATTTTAAAAATAATAATAATATGTATGGAATAAAAATTCAGAAAAGAAAAAGTTCTTTGAGCAAATGCACATACAGGTAAGGTATTTTTCTCACCAAGATACGATGAACTATATTATTAGTAGGGCCATGATTCTTATGCAAGATATGTTTACGTAATAGTAATAATGTGTGAGTCCTCCAGAGAGACTCGTGCGGGTATTTTTAAAGTTAACACCCATATACTGTACATTCTAAGAAGACTATTGAAACCGTAGTCTCCGAACTACCATTAAAACGAAACAAACAAACCAACCCCGTGGCACTACAGTCCATGAAGGGCCTAGGCCTACTAAGCGATCGCCACCCAGCCATTTGGCCTGCAGATTATGTGGTGACGCGTGGTGAGCGCCTCGGGTCCCCTCGGCCGTTAATCTTGGTCTCCATGAGCGTGACGCTGCCTCATTGTCAGACAGCTATTCAATTGTCCTTGCGAGGCTGTGTACACCCAGTTCCAGCCCTCACGCCGGTTTCTGAAATCCCTGACGGAGCCTGGAATCGAACCCGAGGTCTCCTGATGCGAGGCAGGCGCGCTACCCCAACACCACCCGAGCTATATTACTCCATTTAATTGGGCATGCAAAATAATTTGAAGATGGAATGTTCGGTGCATGGAGCATTCTGGGAGGGGGGAAGGGGAATTAGAAACCATAGAAATTCACTTCTATTAGGACCAAGAGGTGGATTAGAATCCATCCCTTTTCACTTAGATCACCTCGTGGTGTAGCAACTAGCATTCTGGTCTGAGGGCTGGAACGGGATACACTCAGCTTTGTGAGGCAAAACTGAGAAGAGGTGATTTGATTCCCATCTCGGCCATCTTGTAAGTGGTTTTCCTTGGTTTTCCACTTCTACTGCAGGTAAATGCCGAGACGGTAAGCTACCCCTAACGTAAGGCCATAGTCGTCTCCTTCCCTATCCTCACCTAAAATTATAAATGCACACACTAATACAGCCATCACAATAAGGCAGTTTATGAGACAAATGATACACACATCCAAGTACACATGACTACAGGCCAAAATTTAAATTCTCCTTGGCAAAACCAGGATTCAAAACTGGGCCAACCAGTTAGAAGGCAGCTATGCTTACTTCTAGACCATGGCAGTAGCTGTGGAAACAATGGGCTTATATGTTTGGCTATTTTTATTTCTTGGATATGAATATTTCTTTTATCCCCTTACTTCACTCCCAAAGTCTTTATCGTCATAATTGACAGTGTCATGGAGCCCTTTCATTCTAGAGAAAAGGATCATCCATGCAGCCTCAACGTAGATGGAAAGTAGAAGAGGCTAAGAAAGGAATGGGGAAGTGACTGTGGTCTATGGGAAAGC
Source organism: Meconema thalassinum (assembly GCA_946902985.2). Classification (NCBI taxonomy): domain Eukaryota; kingdom Metazoa; phylum Arthropoda; class Insecta; order Orthoptera; family Tettigoniidae; genus Meconema; species Meconema thalassinum. Next base: position 225,518,527 of record OX336395.1, on the reverse strand, counting down.
CACCATCTCAGCATTTTGAGATGAGAAACAAGGAAGCTAACTTGAAATGACAGGTGAAGGGACATGAACCAACTTATTTCACAAACCAGGTCTTCAGTGTGGTGATGTGATTTGCAGTTAATGTTGTACAACATCCTTAGGCCTCAAACCCCAATCCTTCCATTTTCTAACGGGATGGGATAACCCAGAACTAATGGATCGTTGCACCTGTCTAAAACCATGGAGGATTATGTTAAGTCCTTTGGCTGTCCAACAATAAAATTGTAAGTTATTTTGATTTAGAAGTTATTGCTTTATGAGATTACTTCCAAATCCTTTGTTGTAATGCAATAAACAAACATTCCTGATATCGCCATGATCTCAAATCACTGATTTGATTTCTGATAGAGAGAGTCAGTTTTTGAAATAATGAACTGCTTCAGACCTGTCTATCACATTTGTTGACAACAAGACAAAACTATAGTTATCAGTCACAGAAGCTGCAGGTTATCTGACATGAATTCTAGTTTCTCCACTAAAAGGTAGCGATAAACAATATGTTGGTTTTTGGTGTAAAGATTTGCCTAGGTAGCTCCATTCAAAAATTGCACATTAATTTTCTTAGTAGGTAGCTAAAACCTTGCAGGTATAGTATTATTAAATTTCTTTCGTGTTAGACCAACTTAAATGTTACAGTATTTAGGAAGTTAAATTTGCTCCTCAATGACAATGCCAGGGCATTAAAAATCACTATTGAGAAAACCTCTTTACGATTAAACACTCGCTACCATATTTTATATACTCTAGGCTTCTAGGCCAACCAACTTCAGGATGTAGTCACAAAATTGGTGAGCTTCACCTCTGAAAATTGAAAACAGGAAAAAATAATGTTTCTTAAAAAAAAAAGTCAAATGTTTCCATGAAAATATATCAGAATACCCAAACATTTGCAGAAAAATATGCCTGTTTGAGTTGGAATGTTTAGGCTTTCATGGCCAGAAAATAAATTACTGCAAATTCTTCTAGGTACGGTACTATGGATATGATGGGGCACAGACATAGAATTCACTGTAATATTTGTACGAGTTGATTCTACATAAACCATGTAAACAAGTAAGTAATACTGTAATGCAGAAAAATGTGCGATTGCAAGCAGAAGTTTGTTCTTGACACTTTTCATTCTCTCTGTGGAGTTACTTCAGGAAGAATATAGTGGTCGTAACCAGATGTGGCTGGTTGAACAATATAGGGGAAATCTGCCGGGACCTTTCCTTTTAATAGGTCACAGGCTTTTCCAGTACCTTGCCCAGTTTCATTCATCTCTAATTAACTCTGATGAGTATAATATTTCTTGAATTGTAATCTTCTGTAAATCTTTCTGCCTAATCAACCCTTAAATGAATAAATAATGTGCAAATAGTAGGACATGTTCTGGATATTAATTACATCCTTCATCAGCCATTACAATTTTAGTATGTCATTATAAAGACACACCACTCTGTCCTTCACACATCCTTAAAAAGAAAGGAGACAACTTTTCCTAAGCATCACTTCACAAACCATACGATTCCTGACCCCCACAAAAATATGAATAATCAAACGGTAGAAATTAAAATTGATGCACATTCTGAAATTTATACCGTACCACATACTATGACAAGTGTAGCAAGCACAATGCCTATGCAACATTGACATAGAGGTACTGGTACTGGATACTTGAGATAAACATTTATACCAAATTCTACACCTTTAGCTTGTATCACATGAAACCTTGGCCATGTTTACAGCTAGTATTAAACAGATTATTTCTGCAATGATGAGAATCAAGTCCTTGCCCAACAATAGAATAGGATGTGAGTTCCAGCTTGCCATTATCTGAGGAATTTCCGACATCCCTGAACAGGTTTGAACAATGTGGCTTAATGTAAACATTGAAATCTGTTGCTATGACTTAAGATAACTGTAAATTTTAAAACCATTGAGCTTTAAAATGGTATATGAAACTTAAATTTATGAAAATGTTTGGATAGGCAGTAGGCTATTTTCATGTAGATTTATATAGAATATATTTATGACCAAGACATTACATTTTCGCGAGACCACCTCGTGGTGCAGCAGATAGCTTTCTTGGCTGTCACCCCCGTAGGTCTGGGTTTGACTCCCGGCTTTGCCAAGAAATTTTGATTCTGGCCTTAGGGCTGGAATGGGTTACAGTCAGCCTCGTGAGGCAAAACTGAGAAGAGGAGGGTTCGATTCCCACCTCGGCCATCCTGGAAGTGGTTTCCCTACTCAAGGCAAATGCAGGGATGGTTGTTAACTTAAGGGCACAGCCACCTCCTTCCCAATCCTATCCCCTATTTACAAATACACACACTAGTACAGCCACCACAGTAACAAAGATTATCACACAATAAGCCCACCCAATTTCTCAATTCCCGAGTGATATAAGTGCAAGGCTTGTTGACACCCAGAGTTTGGTGTTACATCTCCTCACTTATGCAAGGCTCCACTCTTGTATGATTATTATGTACCGGTATTCATTTTCAAATAACATGGACCTATACAGTATTGCTTTAGTGGTACCATGTTCTGCATGTGACATACCGGTAGTGAAGAAAAATCATCCCTACGATCGTTGCTGAAAGTATAGAAGTATCCAGGAATTTGATCAGTGTGTATCGAAGATACAGTCGTTGTTGCTTATTTTAAGGGCTGAGACATCGTGGTCATATATCCCCGTGTATTTGGGCGTGTGTGGAATGAGAGGGAGGTATCACTTGAGAAGAAATTGGGTGGGCTTATCATTTACATGGGTGGGCAAACTTTTAGTGGTCTCACAGAATTAAATAAAATTAAGGGTATTGTGATATGTCTATGAGTTAGGAACATCAAGGTTAACAGCCCTGGTTTTTAAGTCACACAGCCTTAATGCCATGCAGAGCGTAGTGAGGGGTTGCTAACCTCAATAGTTTGTCTCTGAAAGCAACACTATTTACAATTTTGATGGACTGGAGTACCTTGTCATTTCATGGGATTGTAGCTTTGGGTACACGACAATCCAAACTTCTCCAGAACTCTTCAGGAATAGCACAAAGTCCCATAGGTGAGGGAGCAAATGTTAAATCCGATTTGCATTGTAGCTTGTAATTAAAGCTCTTAATTCACTGTAAAGGGCTGCAGCTTAACAAATTACAGTTAATAAAACACATCAACTAACTTCAGTCAGGAAACCATTTACCTCCTAGGCTAAGTGGGGTTAGAAAACGGACACATTAAAGGAGACAATAGCTTCTCTAGGGTGGAGATTTAATGTTTGTTGGGCAATATTACCTAATCTCAGCCTAGCACTGCCCTCCTTGTGGTTTAAAACACTTCCTTTGAGAAATAAAGGCTACATACCCTATATATTGGCGTGTAGATTTGCCACGTTTGCCAGTAAATCCTCCTGATTACAGGCCTTTATCCAGTCATTATATCTGGATTAGGAATGAGGAATTTGTGAATTAATGGATAGGTGTTTGAGGGACTGACATCTCATGGATATTAAAACCAGAATTATTCGATGAAACGTGTGATATTTGTATTTACCGCTCCAATGCACGAGAAACCGGAATGCTGTTATGTCCAGTGTGACAAGAACTGCGCAATAAATTACCGCACAGATGTTGGTTTCCCACATTTCTGCCATTGGTTAAAATGCAAAATTATATTTCTGAGTTGATTTTAATAATTACAAACAATGTTTTCTTCAGACAAAATCGACAGGCCGCACTCAATGAATACGGGTAGACTGCTCTCTCGCGGATACATGGTGAACCGTCGCCGCCATGCGTGCGTGCGTGCGGTGCTTCCGGAACCGGCCGATTCAAAACCATGACGAAAAATTTACATGGTAAAGGCCTGATGTGTCCTTACTGTATGGTTACTATACTGTGACTTACCTACCAGGATCGGATCGGCAGGAAACTGTGCATCGAAATACATTTCTTACTTCACCAAAGAGCAGCGCAATAAAAACCACATCGCTTCTTATGTTGTTTTTCTGTTATTTCTCAGCGAAAACAAAAAGTTACATATATCGCAAGAAGAATAACACTTATAAATCAAAATGTATATAAATGATAAACTAACGGCTTGGCAAAAAAGCATCAACAAATCATAAATGATAGCCAACTATGACGTGGGATAGTACGTAACTGGCAATTAGTTGACGATGCACTAGGAAGAGCTGTAAACGTTTAACAACATTTCGTCCTTGATTTATAAGCGTACATGTACTAATGCATGCATTCTCATTGTTATATAAACCCTACATCATCATATTTTTGCCGTTTTTTACAATACTGTGCCATTAGTGTCAATCTACATTTGTTGGCAGCAATGGTATGTTCAACTGTCCAGTCAAAATACATTCATTCACCACTCACTCATATCGCCCTAGTCGAACACATGTGCTGCCGTCTATAGAGGAACGCGAAAAGGTCGAAGCTTCACTTCCTAGTATTATTTTTCCATGACTGGGGCCGTCTCAAGGTCAAGCAGACCTACCAACTGCAGGGGAGCCAAACTTGGAGAGTTGATGAATCACACACCACAAACTAGAATAGTGTATGTCTCTTTGTACAGATTCCAGGACACATTAAAACTCGGGTGTTCTTTTTCAAACACCCCGTATATGTGTCACAGATCCAAAGCACAGCGCTCAACCCTCCGTTATATTAGTCGCGTTGAAGCATAACGTTTACAGAGCGATGATCAACTCTCAAAGAAACCACTGAATGCTTGATATGTTCCTGTGTTCCAGGTTGATCTGTGCGACCCCAATCCGTGTCACGAGCATCACTACTGCGTCGACCGCGGGAACAACTACTCCTGTGAGTGTCCTAAAGGCTTCTCCGGTCCAGACTGCCTGATACCTTCGCGGGCCGTGAGTAGCACTTACAATAACACCACTGACCAGTCACGTATTTAAGCTAGAAGAAAAAATAAGAATGAAAACTGAAAATGTATAACTTAAGAGATTAAATATTCAGTAAGTTGAAACCTTAAGTCAATAACCAGTTGTACGTTAATCACTAAGGCTCGGATTTTTAGGTAAATAAATATTTTAAACATTTTTTCTATAATTTCATAAATTCCTGTTTTTCACTTATTAGCACATAAAAAGGCATATTTTTTCAAATCAGTATGCTAGATCCTTCAGTTTATTGCATTTTTGTTCTGTGTTACTTCAACGGGGAAGAACCTGTGAGCTATCTAATCTATCTAGCTATCTAATGTTAGCTTGCTGTGTTTTTCTTATCTTGTCGCCCCGTCCCACTCACTGTGAAGCCGGGGATTTCTTTGCCATAGCCATATTGCACCACGTGCTAGACCTCCCCCTCCCCCAGCTAGCTGGAACCAGTGTCACTCACATGCAGTTCATTTCTGGCACTGTGAAGTGTAAGGCAGTTCTACGATGCCTAAAGTAAAAGCAACTACAAGTTATCGTCTGTTGCAGAATTTAAAGATAATTTTACTTCTGATGAGGGCGTTCTGTTCTGCCAACCATGTGGGAAAGCAATCAAGGCTGAACAGCGATCTCAAGTTACACAACACCTCGAGGGCAAGAAACATATTGCCGCAGTTTCGCGCCTTCAGAAGAAGTGTTTCGCGATAATCGTCGGTCATTTGTGATGGACAACCTGAAGATGTATCTCGTTGTGTATTGTAATGCTTCAGCAGTCAGTGCGACATAGCATAAATTGCATTCGTGAGTAGTGCATATTGTTTATATTCACATAAATAAACAAAATTATAATGAAATATTTTTCCGTTTTTGTCACATATTTCAGGTATTTTAATACATAAAAAATAAATGTTTTCCCGATTTTAGCACCTAAAAATCCGAGCCCTATTAATCATAGATCCGGTTTCGGCCACATTGTGTGCGACCTTCTTCAGCGTTATATTATAAAATACGAAAAGAAGCCAGACTTATATACCGTACAAACATTTCCTTATCAAAAGTTGTTATCAAAATAATTACTTAAAATGCTAATAGTCTAAGGGCTGAAAAACGATTAAAAATTTAATAATCAGATCTGTCACAGTGTGTTATAAAATGAAACATGTAAATCGTGATTTTAAAAAAAAGCAGCTTGACGTTAACACAGTGATTTGGTTATTATATGTGAATGGAAAATTTGTACGTTATACGACAGACGTGAACATGCATGTGAACGAATACAGTAAATATAATGTGACTGTGAAACAGTGGAATTTTACTTAGGGTAAGCAATGACTTTCTTCGCAAAATCATTGAAGACCCAGTTGTAGAAGTTTGGGATGTTTTGAACTTAGAAAGTAAATCTACCTCAATTGAAATCAATGATAAATGTTATACGTTTAGTTAAAATACCGAATACATGCTGTCACTTTAGTGTTAATAGGCCTACTCAGTTGAGGAGTTGGACGACTTCCTAATAAAATTAATATTTTGTTCTCAAATTTACCGCACATCACACGCTGTCATTTCTAGACCCAAGTCCCAGTGCCATATTTTTACAGATTTCTCACGCCTACTAGTGTAAACAAAAACGTCTACTGCATACCCTACTCCCTTATATTGCATTAGGCAACATTATATCGCTGAACTATAAAAATGACGGTCTAGCACTGTAAAACAATCACACGTTTTAACACAGCATATAAAAGGCTGTTTTACACAAACACTGACAAGCTATAATGAGCTAGTAAACACACTATCTTTGAAAACTGACCGCTCCTTTTTTCGGCCTAAGGTATGTAACTTAAGAGCCGGCCGGAGTGGGAACGGCCGACCGCCAGCCCAGCACTTGTTGTAACATGGGTGAAAAGTTTGTGAAACGTTTTATAAAGAAACGGGACAAGGTAAAATTATTTTGTTCCTATAGCCCGCTGTAATATTTTATACACTTTTCATCGGTGCAAAAGCATATCGAACAGGAATACAAAGATAGTTATAAAAAGTGTAGTTAAAATCACAATTCTCCATATAAAATAGAGTTCTGAACTGCAATTTTCCAAACCTCTTCAATGCCTTCAGATGATGTTGAAAACAGAAACAAACTCCACTGCAAGACAGCTTATAGTTTTCTCTATTGTGCTACTGAATCATATTTTCAAATTAAGAACTCTGTATATGTTTAATCGTGATTTTAGAAAATGTAAGCATATTGAGTTGCTAATGCTAGCCGTGTCGAGGTGCTGGTAGTTCAGACAGTTTCCGTCAGATGTCACGTCGCAAAGTCCTGTCCTTGAAACAGGTCAAGACAGAGACAGAGATTAGTTGAGACATTTGGCCTAGGCCAGCTCAGGCTTTTCCCCATGCAGGGGAGTGGGGAGATCAGCACATGCCTCCCTTTCACATACAATGAGCAGCGGACAAGCTCATTCCACTACGGTATTGCTATTGTCTTAAAAGCTGCAATAGAACTTTAAAGTGCACGTTATACCTTTTACCGTGCAACAATTTTTATTAGTACTATGACTTTAAAAAAAATAGTAAGGCTTTGTAATGAGCACGGATTGACTTATTGGTGAATACTGTGTTTTTAAATCAAATGCCCATCCTACACGAACAATTTTATCCCGGAAGAGGCTATACAATTATTAAAGTCTGGCGCGGTCAGCTGACATTTGAGGGTGCGCAAATGCGAGGGAGCCGTGTCAGTAGATTTACTAGCAAAATTCCGGCACCCTGGCGTCTATAAAAGCCACTGTAGTTAAAAGTGACGTAAAACCAATATTATTATTAGTAGTATTACTATTACAATTAAAGTGGGAGAAAAGGAAATAGGAAACTTCGACATCAAACACAATTTTCACTACCAGACTCAAGGGCAGCTTCATACTACAAGAAGACAAAAAGGATTAGCCTACAACGGAACTCATACAGAGATATGATAGACTTTTGGGAGAGTATTTTTTCCCGTTACTTGACCGGTTTTACAAACATTTCGTCCTTCCGGAGATTAGAGACTCAAAACAGAGTAGATGATATATGCCAATATGAAACTCTGTTTACATTATTATGTACCCTCTATTTTACTGAGTACTGGTAATGTTCCAGGCGCCGAGGAGTGATGTGTTTATATGCTGTAAAAAGATGAACGTCAATTATTTCGCAGTGTGGATTCACTCCCGAAATCCATTCCTCACTTCTGTGTGGTATAGCATTTTGAAATCGTTAGGACTTGAGTTCAGATTTTTAAATATATATTTCAAAATATATTATGGCCCAAATACGTATATTAAGAAACCAACGATCTATCCCGGCATTATTTTTAAGCCTGGTTTATTCTAATTCATCATCTGTTCTTGACGTCTACGTATCTACTGTCGACCAAAATATTATGTGCACTCGAGTTTGAAGGTTATTTGTGAAGTAACCAATAGACCTACATAAAATCCAGTAACATCATCATTTTCGTCGTTCTATTTTACGTTAGTTTATGTAGGTTTGGAATTTTTAATTTATATTTTAATAAACCAGTTATACAACATTCCAATGCACATAGTGTTAAAATTTGGATTCGATCTGATGACGGGTTTGTGAGATAATAGTTCGTAAATGTGACGCATGGTTGAAACATACTTTAAAACGAGCACTTTTTGTGTTCCAACTGCGATAAAAAATATTAAAATATAAATTAAACATTCCAAGCCTAAATGAACTAACGTAAACTGAACGACGAAAATGATGATGTTATAGGATTTTATGTAGGTCCATTGGTTACTTCACAAACCACCTTCAAGCTCGAGTGCACATAATATTTTGGTCGACAGTAGTCGGGGATTATATGATTCCCACGTTCCTTCACTTTTTGGGGGACGTAATGGTGTAGTGGTCAAGCTGCTTGGCTCTCACCAAGGTTCGATTCCTGGCAAGTGAGATTTTCGAAGTGAAATATCACGTCCTGTGGTTCAGATTCCACGTAAAAATGAAGGTCCCATAGCTCTGATCGCGAGATTAACGGTCACGTAAAACTACAAGCTTCATTCATTTTTCATGTCTACGTAATTGGTGGGGCGGGGGTGGAGACTACACGCGTATAGCATAATTTTTACAGCCATACTGTTTATTGATATGCCCTTTTAATACATACTGTGCTATGTATAAAACACCTCGTGGCGCAGTGGCCAGCAATGTTGACGGCTACCTCAGAGGTCCCGGGCTTGATTCCCGGCTCTGCCAAGAATTTAAGTCTTGGTATGGTCTGGTGTGGGGTCTCCCAGCCACGTGATGCTAAGCGGGAGTCTGCCGGATGTTGTGGCTCATATTTATAATATTGGTTTTACGTCCCTTTTAACAACTGTGGCTTTTAGAGACGCCGGGGTGCCAGGATTTTGCCCCGAAGGGGATCTTTAACGTGCCAGTAAATCTACTGACACGGCTCCTTCGCATTTGCGCACCCTCAAATGCCAACTGACTGTCCGGGGATTCGATCCCGCTATCTTGGGCATAGCAGGCGAGAACATTACCGCTGAGCCACGCAGCCAGTCGCTGTGGCTCAGGACGCCTGTTAGTTGTCCCTTGATACAGCCAGGAACTCTAATCGGGTATCTACTGTATATCCCTTGTTGATCTTGAGGTATGTAAATAGTTCTTCATTATTCAAACCATTTATTGGGGGATAAAATGTGTATGACCCAAATGCACACTTCATCTCACAAATGTTATGGACTTGAGGTTCTTTACTTTTGTAGGCAACGCGGTCAGGTTGAAGTATACTCAGGCATAATCATTGGCCGAGAGTAAGATGGAGGAAACCCAGAGTGGCTTTAGACCACAACGAGGATGTGAGGATATATTTTTTTTAGTATGTGCCAAGTGATTGAGGAATACTACGAGAGGAATAGACTTTTGTATTTTGTAGATCTAGAGAAGGCGTACGGAAGAGTACCAAGAGAAAAGAAACTGAGGATTCTGAAGTACAGTATTATGGTATCCAGGGAAGGCTGCTACAGGCAATCAAAAGTACCGTATTTGTGTTTATAATGAATCTGCGGTAAGAGTTGATGCTAGGATGAGTTCCTGGTCTAAGTTGTTACAGGAATAGACTGAAATCTTTCACCACTACTACTGATTTTTTATATAGGCTATAATATTGTCTTTCGTAGCTTTTCAGTCGGTCAACACGATTGTGCCCAATGATGGGCGGGGTACAAGATATAAATATGTAAATACACTCATAGAAAAAGTTACATGTATTAGTTATTTATCACAATTGCCCCATTTAATTGCACCATATTTGTTCATGAATGGTGATGTGATAATCGTGGGAAACGGATCTTAGTTTTCTTTCCCTAGAGCAACTGAATTTGTAGTTTCTGGAAATTTCTTGGTTGTTGATGAGGAAAAGGCAATGCGAAAGGATGAGCTGAAGTCACTCTGTCCTGATAATAATATGCTATAGCTTATCGTTGAATCCTGTGTGATGAGAAATGTAATTTCAAAAAATGTATTCTACATTTCTTTAAATATCTCCTTTGTTAAGAATAAAAGAAAAAAATAACTTGTCATGGTTACTTACAAAAACACGAAAATACGTATAATTCTAGGAAATAAACAGCAGTTTTTCACCATACTACTAAGTTACAGGTATACTAGGGTGTAGGCTTCCTTACGTATCTTTTCGATGTTATCGTAAACTGAAATATTCAAACAAAAGTGTTTGAAAATTTACTTTTCAACTTTTTTCAGGAATTAGTTTAGTCTGAACGATTCTTTATCACAATTAAGGTTATTATGAAGATAAAACAAAAGTTTGGTGCTTTTCAGTCGGTCAACACGAATGTACCCAAAAGAGTTGTAATGTTTTTCAGGATGAGGGTATAACCCAACTCTTTTGGGTACATTCGTGTTGACCGACCGAAAAGCACCAAACTTTTGTTTACTAAGGAAACACTGAAAAATGGCTTCAAACCCCATAATGTCAGTATGAAGATGTTTATGAAAGTAAATGATTGAATATGCACAATCAAATGGAGCATGAGCAACAACAACGCCGGCGTGAAACCTTATTGTGGTTCGGTTTCGAACTTCGCAACATAGGCAGTTTTGTGTAAGTGAGATCTGTAAGGAAATGGTAGAGCTTTGTTGTTGTTTGAGTCTTCAGCCTTTTGACTGGTTTGATGCAGCTCTCCATGCCTCCCTGTCCTGAGCTAAACGTTTCATCTCTACATAGCTACCACACCCTACATCCAAGGCAATCTGTTTAACATATTCTAACCTTGGTCTACCCCTACAGTTCTTGTCCTCGACCCTTCCTTCCATAACTAAGCTTGCTATTCCTGGATGTCTTAGTATGTGTCCTACCAACCTATCTCTTCTCTTCATTAGCAGTCGCCAGAAACATCTCTCCTCTCCCACTCGTCTTAATACCTCTTCGTTTGTAACCCTATCTACCCATCTGATCTTCATCATTCTCCTGTAACACCACATTTCAAATGCTTCAATTCTCCTCTTTTCTGCTGCACCAATAGTCCAAGTTTCACTTCCATAGAGCGCCACACTCCAGACAAAGGCTTTCAAAAATGACTTCCTAATACCTAAATCTATATTCGATGTCAGCAGATTCCTTTTTTGTAGAAATGCTTTCTTTGCCTGAGCCAACCTACTTTTTATATCCTCTTTGCTTCGTCCATCACTGGTTATTCTGCTTCCTAAGTAACAGAAGTCTCCTACTTCCTTCAGCTTTTCACCTGCCAATTTGATCTCCATAGAGGTTTCTGATTTATTTCGGCTGCATTCCAGTAAGCTTTAAGAATAACATTTTAATTTCTTTCTCCGTTATCACATTAAGTATAACATACTGTTTTAAAGACCATCTCGTGGTGAAGCGTTCTTGTGTGTCACCCCCGGATGCAAGGCCTTAGAGAGTGGTGATGGGTCCTGGGGCTGGAGAATCCTGCCCTCCCCCACCTCTATTGCCAAATTATGTAATATTAATTTATAATCCTCCTAAATTTGCAGAAACTGATAATAATTTTAGAAATATTATTATTATTATTAGTAATAATAATAGCATTAGTAAGAGAAGCCGCCGATGGTAGGGGGTTGAACAGGCGTTCCTCCCCCCCCCCCCCCCCCCCTCCCCATGCAAGATCCGGAAAATATTTTTATTATTAATAATAATAATAATAATAAGACGGCCGAGGTGGGATTCAAACCCACGCTCTCTCGATATCAGCGTGGCACGAGGTAGTGCGTTAGCGCTCTCGGCCACCGAGGCCAGTTAATAATAATAATAATAATAATAAGAAGAAGAACCGCCGGTGTTAGAGGGCTGGACAGACGGGTCCACACCGGGCAAGATCCCGATGATGATGATAATAATAATAATAATAATAATAATAATAATAAAGACTTACCAAGATAATATAAAATATGCATAATAATGCAGTTAAACATTGAAACAACGGCCCATGGGTTCGAACGCACTTGTTTATCGAGTTTGAAGATAGCTTGGCACCCATGATTTTGTGCTGTACCTTAGCAAGTGTAACTACTGCGGTCGGTCACTGCGCATCCTTATAACACCTGTAAAACACGTTTCCCCGTGCGAGGACTAGTTCCCGTATTTTTTGAAACTCATTAGCGCATTTCAAAGTAATTGTTGCGGCATCGTGGTCATCTAGCCCCGTGTACTTGGCGTGTGTTTGGAATTTGTCTAATTACCCGTCTTATTGTGATGGCTCTATTAGTGTGTACAGTATATTTGTCATTCAGATGAGGATTGTGAAGGAGTCGGCTGCATTTGCCTGGAGTAGAAGTGATAATAATAATAAAAATAGTGTTATTGTTTTACGTCCCTTTAAACATCTGCGGCTTTAGGAGACGCCGGGGTGTCGGAAGTTTGCCCCAAAGAGGATCTTTGACCTGCCAGTAAATTCACTGACACGGCTCCCTCGTATTTGCGCACCCTCAAATGCCAGCTGGCTGCGCCAGGATTCGATCCTGCAATCTTGGGAACAGCAAGCAAGAACGTTACCACTGAGCCACGCAGCCAGAGTACAAGTGAGAAATCACGGAAAACCACTTCCAAGATGGCTGAGATGGGAATCGAAACCACATCTTTTCAATTTTGCCACTGGAATGCCCCATTCCAGCCATCAGACAAGAATGAATCGAATTTCTTGTCGGCGCCGGGAATCGAACCCGAACCTCCGGGGCGACAGCCAAGAATACTAGCCGCTACATCACGAGGAACGCCAAGGATATTTCAGTCACTTGTGAATTCCGTAATCCGTAGTTTAACTATTAGCTTATCTATAGCAAAATATTTCGGCCATTCAATTGGAAGTACCGTAGCCTATACAGACTATCACTTCGAACTTCCTGGTCTCGATATTCGTGAGGCACATTGCCACGAGATTGCATTTCTCCGTGTCGGACCCCGGGGCAGTTTGAACTTTCTCGCACGCGCGACCTTGAACCACCCCTCACAGTAGGGGGTAATCCGTGCTGATACCTATGTACGGGCCATGCAACTACTAGGGGAGAGCGACTACAACGAAACTAGTGGCAACGTTTTGAAATGAAATGTGAAATAGGATCTCACTACGGCCGCCTCTTAAAGAATTGCTTCCTAGCCTTCGCTTTCACTCACCCTGCAGTACCAAGAAATACCAAAAGAGGGCATGTTACGCTATTGTGCTGCAGCAAGCGACTCCGCAAGGAACTCACAGTAGGCATCAAAGAACAACGAAGTAAGAATGGGTTCATTAAAACAATACAGGACACAGAGACTGGAATATCACTATAACCAAAGTAAATAATTATTGTACCCGTCATTATTTTACTTGGGTAAGCAATGCTTACCTTACATGCATGGAATACACGCGCCTGATGTGAAATTATTATAGAAGAAATTGAGTTATCCAATGTATATTTACGGCAAGGAATAGATTGCTTGAAGTTTAAAAAAATCATCTTTATTTCTTTTTGTAGCATAACCCTTCGACAAATTGCTTTAAGGGTACATTTTAAAGGCTCGGCCACACAGCAAGCGGTCTTGTGCGGCGGGATGCGATCCAGCGATCGTCGCGGTGGTCTGCGATATGGGGACGTCACATAGGACCTTTGTGTGAGCGGTCCAGTCCGGTCGCTTCCTTCTAAAGCAGAAGTTCCCAACCTGGGGGGCGTGGGGCTTTATCAAGGGAGGCGTGAATTGATTTCCGAATTAAGTTTTTTTTAACTCGAATATTACAATTTTGTAAAATAATTTTTATTCCAATCTCTCCAAGTGATTGTCGAACCAAGTCAATCGTTCAAAAGCACTGGTAATTGCCAACTGTCGGCACAAACCTCTGCGGAGCCGCCAGGTTGGAAGTGAAATACGGAATTTGCTGTGTTGTAAGGAGCAAAATTATGCCAATTGTATCGTCTCGTTGGCATATCTTTGAGATTTCATTGAAGCTTTGAACAGTTTGAACTTACATTTTCAAAGACATATTTATGCGAGTCAGGATTTTCAACGCTGAGTGTCATAGAACAAAGCAGCGCTGTCGGTTTGATGTTGCAAGTGATCTCCGCTGTGCTCTGTCAAATATCAAACCGAACATGCCGAATCTTACCAAGAGTAAACAGTGTCAACCCTCTCACTGACATTTGTTGACTAATTTAAGAATTTGTTGTGAAAGTGTGTTCTTTGTATTGTGCTAAAATGAAGGTAGTATGCAACAGATAGGAGTATTCCATTATGTAGTGTTATTTGGTTAGGTCTATTGTGCCCAACTCTAGGAATGGTATTCCAAGATTCAGACACCTAGATATCAAGGGAAAGGCTGTAGCCGCTTTTGAAAGTTCAGATATTTGAATATCGCGCTACATTGCTTCTCGAAGCATTTGGAAATAATTTACCGATACTTGGATGTCAAATGACGTAGCGAGTAATAGCAGAGGTGGAGGCTATTTATTGATTAAATAGTTAACTATGGAGTAGAGACTTGAGACTGGGATCAGATTACTGGCACGGCCAAATGAAAGAGAATGCAATTAGTATCAAGTAAATCGGACCAGGGATTCAAGAGATATGAGGATTTCTAGATATCAACGTGATGACGCGTGACCCTGGCAGTTTTGAATAAAAGCCAGCTGGCCGAAGCAACTTCAGCTCATTCTAACACAAGCACTTGGCAAGCAAGTTGCATCTACGCTGAGCCAAGGCACATGGTTGCCGGATCTACGCAGAAGTTCTTTTCAAAGTCGTGATAGTCACGAAAAGTGCTGCGCTACGAGTTGGAACTTAGTAAGTTTCTGGCGAGGAGAATCACTGAGGTGATTGATTTTTCTACAGACATTGGTGGAAATATTTATATTTCTACAAGGACATATGCTAGACTTTGTCTAGAAAATAATATTTTGTCACAGTCCAGTAATAACTTAATACTTGGATGTTTAAATCCATTTCAAGTCAGTTTTCATATTTGTAACTAGTTAACCACTTCGATCTGTCAGTACACTGAAGACTAGTCTATAACGGTGGCGTTCATTAGTCTACGCAAGGGAAACTACAGGTTGCTTAGCGCATGGCAGATGGTGATATAACAAACCATGCCCAGGGAACGATCTTCAGAACAGCCGTTAATTGCTTAGACTGTCAGTGTTTTTCTTGTACTGATAAGATTACCGTGAGTTATGTTACAACTGACATATCTAAGAAAAGATCACTTAGATCTGACCCTATTTAAACAAACTGTTATGGCTTTGATAAAAGCCCATATTAAAATGGAACAACAGTTAATTCAAACGTCAAAAGATACTACCACTATGTCTGACTAGACGAATTGTGGGTATATGATGGCGGCGGATACAAGGATTATACGTGCTTGTCCGATAGGGCATATCTATGGATAAATCTGGTACAGACCAGGTTTACTACACTTCAAGACCATCAAGAAATGTAAGCCACATTTGAATTATATTATGCCTAGCTAATTGGAACAAACTATTTTTCTGCAGATGACCAACACATTTATTTATTTTTCGTCGTATTTAAATCTTGCAATGATTTACGCAAGACTTGTTAGAGTTATTCTGAGTATTTTCAGCACTCAGAACAGTTTAGGATCGATGACCGAGCATTTTGAGCATTTATTTGAATATTTCATATTTTTGGGAAATCACGGTAATCAGCCGATGTAACTGTAAAAGTTAAATTTATTTTTGTTGAGGAATGGATATTTTTTTCCATATTCGAAGGTTCGAACATGTGGATTCTCACATAATGAGATGATAATTAAATATATATAATAATAATAATAAAAATCCACTAATAATAATAATAATAATTTTCATAATTTTTCTAAATAATTCTTGGATATTATATTTTATAATAATCATATGTATTGAGAAAGAGCCTATGAAGTAGTTTAATCATTTCTAGTCTGGAACAGGAGATTTTCCGAAGGAGAGTGGTTAGCGCAAGCCCGCATTCAACCAACATGTCAGTTCTGGTTGAACAGTTGATATTTGCAATGAGCAAAGTATATTTTTCAGATAACACGGAGAGGCATGAAACGGGAAGCAAATGATATTTGTATCAAATAGGATATTTTTGTATTTATATAAAATCATGACGTAAATACACTCGAAAGTGAAATAAAGATTTTCATATGTATGGTAAATTCACGGGTTGAACTGAATGGTAAAATAAAATAAACTTGTAAGTTTATTAATCTTCCAGTGTTGATAACAAGCAGAGGCTTGATTTATTGTATAAATTTTGGGAAGATAATTTATGTGTGTGGAGTAGTTGAAATGCCATTCTCAGGTGCGCATGTTTAAGTCGCAGGAATGAAGAGGTTTTTTCGAGCATCAATCAAATAGCAGGTTCGATGGCTCAGGTTTATAGTAGGAGTATTGGAACTACACATTTCGTCGTATGAATAACCCGAAGGTTATTCCTTAGAAACCATCAGTTCTTATTTCAACCTTGTTTACGAATTCCATTTAGACTTTGATTTTGCTAGAACCCGGATTTGTCATGATAGTAGTTTATTCTTCTTCAGAGGAAGACCTTTGCCGTTGTTGTTGTAATATTGTGTTCTTACACAAATAATAGAATGGGCCACTGCCAATTAAAAATAATTCTTTAACCACGAATAATTTGAAGGATATTTTCAATCCTAGTGCCATGAACTAAATGAATTCATTATGAAACTACAATTCTAATTTCCGCATTCTGTCGAAGAATTGCAAGTTGTGAAAGTTGCTAAAAATGGCCATGAATATAAATATTTTTTATAATAATGATTCCAAGTGGAAAATTGAATAGTTGAATGGTTCAACCATTTATTGATCAAGTTGATGATTCAGAAATCATATATTTTGTTAGGAACTTGAATTTCATAATCGAGTCACTTCTCGAATGTTTAATGTCAGAAGAACAATTAATTGTTGTTGTGCTTCGCACAGTTCTTCGATGCTATGCTCGAGGTCAAATACGTTTCAGATGTTATTAATATATGTAAATAATTTGTGTTGCTTAAATGATGATAATATTTTCGACGATATATTCTTGAAACTGGAAAAACAAGTGAAAGTTTAAAAATTCTATGAACATTTATTCTACGAGTGTTAATATCATGTAAATATTCAAACAGTGATCTACGATATTTCCAGTATAGACAATTAACTTTGAACTGGAATTAATTATTAATAATTTTGGAACACAGTCCACAGGACTATTAATCGGACTTGTGTTTCCAAAAAGATTGTCAGATGTGTTTGGGAAAATTTCTGTATATTGTGTGTAAATAAGAGTGTGGATCGCCACACGTGGATGATGCTGCTTTGAGCATCCTTGCAGTCAGATTTTAACTTCAAAATAAACTGAGATAATTTTACAGGATGTGGTACTCCCAATCAAATCTCCTTCTATCCTTATTGTTGCATTGAGCCAAAAATCAGCAAAGCATTTTTTTTAATTTGATGTCGTTTTTGCGATTTGCTTTAACCCATCTGGCGCTCCGGGATATTTTGACTCTCGTGCTGACTGATTATTGGTAAAATGCATATGTGGTCGTGCGGACTCCGGTCTAAACGGGCACACTATATCCTCCGCGTCAATCGAAGAGGTTATAGAAGCAACGAGTGGTGGGGAGGGGGGGGGGGGGTGCGATGAACTCCCGTATCTGAAAAGGGGAGCGTCAGCTGACAAAGGTTGGAAACCACTGTTCTAGAGAATATGTAGTGTGTTTTCATATTAAGTACTGTTTGATATTATTATTGAGTATGAGCTCGGACGAAGAACAACTTCTCCTATTTGCTTTGCAAAGCACAAAGAAGAAAAGACAATGTTGGGTTCATGACATCAATAAGAAGAGAATACCACCGCTTATGTATCGAACTGGAGTCACATGAAGATAGGTTTTTCGAGTATTTTCGTAAGTCGCAAGAATGTTTCGAGGAATTGCACGATTCCATGCTCCAGCCTTCTTTAAAACATTTTTATAGTTCGTGTGAACTGTCGAACAAATATGTATATTTACGCACAGTTCCAATAAATACTTCAGTTTGGTCACTCATCAATCACAATCGAAGGGGGGCAATCTGTAAATTTGTACCTAGAGCGTTCATGTTTATCACAATTAACACCGGTTATCAGACAGATTCTACACACACCCAAAGTACATGGGGCTACAGGACCGCGTTGTCGCCCCTAAACTGAGGAACCAACCAACCCTTAAAATAAGAATTAAATAGTAGGTAATGGTGATGGAGGTTCTCTACCATGCAGAACACATGACTATGCTACGATAGAAAAAAGTCCTCTCGGCACGCCGGAAGGCGGAGGTAGATTTCATCGCGCAAACTTGGGGATAGGCGAAAATAGGCACAATATGCACGTTTTCGCAGAAGGATCCGACCTCATTTATTGCGAGAAAGTATTTTATAATTGGAGCTTAATTAACTTTGTTTTTCGTCATTTTATGCATATTTTAAACTTTTTATTGTCTTATGGGGACTGTAAACTTCTTGTCATTTGGGGTACATTTTTATACTTGTGGCCACACTGTCCTTATGCAAGGTTTCGACACTGATGAGTAACTATGTAACGGCCTGTTACTTCTTCACGCAAAATTATATCTCCCGCAGAGATTTTGGTTGGTTCCTCAGTTTAGGGACTGCGTCAACGCGGTCATGTAACCCCGTGTACTTTGGGTGAGTGTAGAATCTGTCTAATAAACAGTGTGAATTGTGATGGCTGTATTAGTCTGTAATTCAGGTGAGGACTGCAGACGGTCAATTTCAAGCAGTTCCTAATGTTGCTACCAGATTCTACCGTCAACGACACCTAGCTCTGAACTTGGCTACGAGATGCCACCGCAACCAGCAACTCGCAACGAACGTTGGATCTTCCCTCCAATGGAAAGCATACTGAGGGATATTTAGCGCTCTTAGAAAATCCGACGACTTCGGCCGGATTTGAACCCGCGAACTTGGGCACAGAAGTTCAGCATACTACCAGTTACGTCACCGAGGCCGCTTCTCACTTAGTCAGATCGAAAACTGAATGTGATCGCGTGCAAGTGCGTTGTCATGGCAACGTCTGATGGCTCATCCCTCATCAATTTAGTAGTGTTGTCATGGCAACCTCTGATAGCTCTTGGCATTTTCTTATAATTCCGAAATCATTTTTCTCATCCCTTGGCGTAATGGTGGGTCATATCAAAAATTCATTCAGACAAAAGTTTTAGGTAATTATTCGGGGAATATTGTCCATTTTGTACGGTTTTGATATTGTGCCTATTAAGAGAGATATGATTAATGTTTTCCGAAAAACCCACTTTTTCCCACCCCTTTGGTCAATGGTTGGTGCTATCAAAAAACTCTTCAAACATAAATTGTTGGGCCTTATTCGACACATAGTATGAACTTTGAATGGATTCGATATTTCAAATATTAAGAGAGTTATAGCGATATTTCAGTTTTTCGAAAAAAGCCCCCATTTTCACCTCCGTCAACCGATTGTGCCCAATAACGAACTCAACCGAGAATTTATAGGGATACATATTATGTAAAAAATTCAAATTGATTGGTGCAAAATTGCGGTAGTTATCGTGTCCACAAGAAACTGATATATGTATATATATAAATTATATATAAACTTTTTAACTGACGGTGGTTTTGGGGTCTAGGGGATGTGAAACGTGAAGATATGTCGAAATTTTCCGGAAGTCGAAACGTGGTACCCATTACAATAGTTTGCTTTCTAATGAAATCTACCTAAAATAGAATGGAGGAAAATGAGACGAGAATGAGTCCCACAGTATCTGCAAACATGGTGGTATTAGTTAGTTATTTAGTTATTGTTGTTTTAGGATGGGAACAGCGCGGTCATCTGCACCTTAAGTGGCGTCAGGGAATGCACCACAACAACTAACAAGTAGTTCCGCGAAGAGCTAAATAGCCTATTTTCATATATCCTACTTAAGCTAATTGCCTTTATCAACATACAAAATTTCAGTTTGATTGCTGTAATACTGTAGATTCATAGATATTGAGAACCGTCTAAATATTTCGGATGGTCGCCATGTTGGATTCTTATATATGTAGGCCTTAGTTATGTACTATTACATGAAGATTATTGCGTGGGTGTATTATTCAAACTTCAATCGCATGATTAGGACACACGAAACAAAAATTTAATTTCAAAATTTCGCACCGTCACCATCTCGATATTATGTAAGCAATTGAACTAAATTAGACGCCAGTGCATTAGAATGTGTATAGACATTTGCTGTACCAAGCTTAACTGCGTTCAGACGGTTAAATCGCGAGAGAAGTCTATTTAAATGTTTCAACTTCGCTTGGCCGCCAAGTTCGTTTGTAGTGAACAGGTTTTTGAAAGTCACATGGGTGAACGTTTAGTAGTGCCCTTTATCACCGTACAAAATTTCAGGGTGATATCGGTAATAGTTTCGGAGAAATAGAATGCCGATTAAATATTTCGCACAGTCGCCATGTTGTATTGGTGAGACTAATAAAATTTGATGGGCGTGGTCGGGGTCAGCCAAAATGGTGCTACAGAGTTTCATTGAAAGCGCTCCAGCCGTTTAGAAGTTATTAGGGAGACACACACATTCACACACACACGGCCAAAAAGTGATCTCATAAGCCTTTTTTTTTTCCATAAATGAAAATAAGCTAAATAGAATGGAGGAAATGAGACGAGAATGAGTCTCACAGTATTGCAAACATGGTGACATTAGTTACTGTTGTTTTAGGGTGGGAACAGCTCGGTTATCTGCACCTTAAGTGGCGACAGTGAATGCACCACAACAACTAGTTTGTAGTGACTGCAGTGACAAGGTGAAGCCGCTCAAGCTAGGAAACTCAAAGAGATGCAATGTGTGTTTCAGGCCTGCAGCGTGAACCCATGTCGTCACGGTGGGACGTGCTGGAGTAGCGTCGACTCGTTCTACTGCGCATGTCGGCCAGGATACACCGGCAAGACTTGTCAAGGTAACATTGTCATATCATTTAAAACAGTGTGTTTTGAGACCAGAAATAGCCTGGCTGCGTGAGTGAGAAAACGCTAGGCTAGCTTATCTCCTGATTCGAATGTCGTCCTTCCAATCGTTTCCCGTGGTTTGATGAGGAAGGGCATCCGGACGTAAAAGCTCACTCCACTTCATCCCCCTCACCCCTATTGTACGTGTGTATGTTTATATAGTCAGGCAATGGCATCCTCATACGTAGCCTGCTGCTGTCTTTCAAATGTACAAACAAACCTGACAAGATACGGAAGTTCAACTAAATATTGTATAAAACTCAGCCCGCTGATGAGCCATCTTGGTGTCCTAGTCAAAACCCGACACAAGACACGGCATAAACCTAGAAAAAATGCTGAGTTTTAATTCATTGGTCGCGAAAGCCAATATACCATCTAAATATTGTATTTATCTTAACCCACATAGTCTAGTGCAGATGTTCTCAACCTTTTATTCACTGCAACCCCCTTTTTAGGCTGAGTGTTTTGTCGACTCCCCAAATTTTAACGGTGGGTGAATTGTTATCGTGTCGGACTACCAACCCCAAGCTTGCAGGTTCGCTCCTGGCCATGGTAAGTGATTTTTGAAAGGCGGCAAAAATTACGACACTCATGTCATTCGATGTTGGCATGTCAAAGAACCCATTTGAATTCAGTAGGCCGTGTTCACAATGGCAAAATTATTCTCGGGAGTTTCCGCCAACACAAAGTTCCTCCATTCTCTACTAGAAAGCGATATAATTTCGAGGAGCTTAGATATCTAACCTCCTTGAATTTCTTAGTGCTTGAAGGAAGAACAAAAATCGACATGTCAAATAACAAAGCTTGCACCCAGCACCCGAGGCCATACGATATTATTATTATTATTATTATTATTATTATTATTATTAAAAATTACAATAATTTTAAGTTTTATTCATAAAATACACTTAACAAACATTAATTCAAAAATGTGTTAATTCCAAACAAGCTCATGTTTCTCATTAATAGAATAAAAAGACGTAAAAGTTTAGTGCATTGTGAGCGTATTCTTCTTTTAATAAAAACTACAGCAATAACTCATTTTTTAAACCTTTTCTCCGTATCACGCGAACCCCAAGACACATCCTGCAACCCCCCATGGGGTCGCGACTCACCGGTTGGGAACCCCTGGTCTAGTGTAAAGAATCGGATGATGATCGCGTGACGATCGAAACTGGTCATCCAAGTGTATTAATTAATGCCATGTAATTTGTTTGGGGTTTAGAGAACAACACCCACTACAAATTGGGTACAATGGTGTTAAAATGTGTGTTTGTCTTTGACAGAGGAGTTCATCCTGGAGGCCATCCCCAGCGTGATGGCTCCCAGTAAAGAAGATCTGGATCTTCCGATGCCCATTTCCATCCACTTGGACCATCTTCACAATGTGTACATCGCCGCGGGCACGCTGGCTTGTGCTGTCTTCATCGTCATTCTCACGGTGAGGCATTACTACTGTATTATCTTGGGACTTGCTTAGTACACTTCCCATTATCTATTCATCCTCTTGCTGATGTCCTGTTGGCGTTTTCTGCCCGTACTTTATACAGAGAGTTTATTTTGTATCTGACGGAGACCGGCGCGAGCCGTAATCCGCTTCTTGGCGCCACAAGTTTCCCTCCTTTGCAGTCTGCTGAGAGCTTTAACAGTGTGAGGTTCAGTTTAGTCAATTGTTCACGTGTTTAGTGCTCTGTGTGCTGTTCCAATGCGATTTTCATTACGAGAACGTTTGTATATATATATTACCTTTATAAAGTACAGGAAATCTTGTGCGAAAACACGACGGAAATTCCGTCAGAAATTTCCAAACTGACCCCTGCCTAGCGTCAATACAATAAAAGATCTAGCAAAAAAGTTCAAACAGACAGCTTAAAGACTATATTACAGCTGAAATACAGTCAATCGGTGCTGAGGAACTTCAGAGAGCAAATGCCGCTTTCATAAAAAGGTGCCAGCGATGTGTAACAGTGAATGGCGAATATTTTCAGCACCAGCTGTGAACTAGGTAAGTACAAATTCCTATACTCAATGCCTCAGTGCGGCGCAGGCGCCGCATAACGGCAAAGTGCGTGGCGGGAGACAGGCTCGCGGCGCGGGCGAGTGGGCAAGCGAGGGTCTCCGTCAGATACAAAATAAACTCTCTGTATATATCTATATTCCTTGGAATTTAAGCTGTTTGCTTTAAATTCCTTTAATGTTCCAAATTACACGTTCTAGATCGTACATGGGCAATTTTTTTTTACGGGCAGGGCCACATGCAATACAAAATAATCTAGGCGGGCTGAAAATATGAACAACACATGTTGTAGATACTAGATAGATTATAAACTTTTTATTTCGGATTTTTAAATCAAACAAAACTTATAGGCTACAATGGTAGAAAACTTACGAAAAAGAAGAACCCACCTTCATTATTTGTTAGAAGAGGAAGGAGTATGTGACAAGTGAAACTGTGACAGTGCTTCTAAAAGTTTTTCATAATCTGGTTGAAACTGGGATGAGCTGATTCTTAGTATCGCAGCTAAATGGTGGTCTGTCGATCTATTCCTGACGCTATTTTTACGAAGCTTCATTGTAGAAAACACCTGTTCACAGTTATAGTAAGATGCGAACATGGCAGTTATCTTAAGTGCATGAGATTTCAAGTTTGTGAAGCTTGATTTTGGTAGGGCCTTGTAGAACTCAATTTTCGAAACGTTGACGAATAGTTGCTTCAATTCATTGTTACATTGTGACTCAATCAGTTCTAGCTGCAACTCTGATTTCACTGTTTCACAGTCAACATTAAATGGCATGATGAAAACGTCCAAGTCCTGTTCAATAACTTCGAACTCCTGAAATCTTCATTCAAATTCGTCATGGAGATTTTTCCCACAAAGAGACACTAGACAAAACGCATAAACACAATAGTTTTTCACTTCTAGGTGTACAGAACAGGAAATACGACCTACAAGTAATTGTAGGTGTGTAATTTGAAACCATGTCGCGGGCAGGATTAGACTAGCTCAAGGGACCGTTCTAGATGGAGCGATGGAGAAGAAACGATAGCATGTTAAAAACAAGAAGTTCCGTGACGAACTAAAGAGCCTACTTTTCTTAAAATTTAAGATTCACGCCAATGATGAATCTATATGGATCTATCTAGAATATTGACGAAATTAAGTTGGTAATATCGAAATTTCTCATTAGTTCGAAATACTGTATAACTGGCATAATGTAGCCTAATAAAGAACTACATTTGGCAGCCCTGGTGACTGAATATATTCTTAGTTCCATCTCTTAAGGTACAGAATACAAAATTTGGTTGAAGTCCAATGGATAGCATGGACGGTACATGCAGTTAAACATTAGATTTAACAGCGCGCGCAAAATCATGTAGGCAACAATGACATACATGTATTGGTCAGAAATAATCTGAAATAATACGATCTAATGTTGTGTCAATTTTGAATGAAATCCATTAGTTAGTATAGAAGTTACATGCATTTTAAAATTGGACCTATCAGCAGGCTTAGAACCATGTTGGCAGCACTGGCGTATATAAGTTACTCCAAATTAATATAGAATGTCAGGTACTATACGTGTGCATAGTTTAAAGCTGTCGGCTTACATACTTTCTGATATATGGGTATTTCGATAAAATAAAAATTGAGAGCATTTATTAACAGTTGGCAGCCCTGGAGGCTCTTAAGAATATGCTCAGTCATATCAGTTTATGTGCACATAGCACATACAAAATTTGGTTGAATTCCAATTGATAGTGTAGATGTTATATGCATTTAAAAATTGGACCTATCAGCAGGCTTATAATCATTTTGGCAACACTGCCATATATGGCCTCCTGGAAATTAAACTGCAATATTATTATCTATACGTGTGCCAATTTTGAAATAGCTCCTATTCATACCTTGCAAGATATGCAACATGGAGCTCAAATTTCAATTGCGATTTTTCAGCAGTTGGTAGCACTGACATCATTTTCAAATATGGTCGTGAGATATTCAGGTATAGATCTTTACTCCTACCAAATTTTGTTTCGATTGCTCCAGCCGTTTAAGAGTTGATAGGGGGACACACAAACAGCCAGACAGACAGCCAGACAGACAGAAGGACAGACAGACAGACAGACAGACAGACAGAAGGACAGACAGACAGAGAGACAGACAGACACACATTTGCCCGATCTCATAAGTCTACTTTTTCCTCATTTTTGCAAAATGTGAAAAGTAGGCTAAAAAATCTACGCGTGGCTAAAGTTGAAAACATAGCATGGGGCCCGTAATTTGTCTCTGTATAGTCAAAAGTCATAAATGCATTGTCGCTTCGAAAAACGATGTAGGAATTGAATTTTATGTGTATTACCGGCCGCGGTGGCCGAGAGCGCTAACGTGCTACCTCGTGTCTCGCTGGCATCGGGAGAGCGTGGGTTTGAATCCCACCTCGGCCGTCCTGAAAATGGTTTTCGTGGTTTCCCATTTTCACCACCAGGCAAATGACGGGACGGTTCCCTTCAATAGGACCACGGCCGATTTCCTTCCAATATCCCTTCCCTGACCCGTCCTGAAAAGAGAAGTACATGGCCATTGGCTGCATTAATAAAATTATAAAAAACAAGAAGTTCGGTGACGAACTAAAGAGCCTACTTTTCTTAAAATTTAAGATTCATGCCAATGATTAATCTATATGGTTCTATCTAGAATAATGACGAAATTAAGTTGGTAATATCGAAATTTCTAATTAGTTCGAAATACTGTATACCTGGCATAATGTAGCCTAAGGAGAACTACAGTTGGCAGCCCTGGTGACTAAATATATTCTTAGTTCCATCTCTTAAGGTACAGACTACAAAATTTGGTTGAAGTCCAATGGATAGCATGGACGTTACATGCAGTTAAACATTGGATCTAACAGCCCGCGTAAAATCATGTTGGCAACAATGACATACTTGTATTGGTAAGAAATAATCTGAAATAATATGATCAATTGTTGTGTCAATTTTGATTGAAATCCATTAGTTAGTATAGAAGTTACATGCATTTTAAAATTGGACCTATCAGCAGGCTTAGAATCATGTTGGCAGCACTGACGTATATTAGTTACTCCAAATTAATCTAGAATGCCAGGTACTATACGTGTGCAAAGTTTAGAGCTATTGGCTTGCATATATTGATATTAGGGTAACAAAAAGAGAGACAGTATTTATTAACAGTTGGCAGCCCTGTTTACTCTTAAGACTCGGAATAGTCATATCTGTTATAGTACACATAGTACACACGAAATTTGGTTGAAATCCAAATGATAGTATAGAAGTTACATGTATTTAAATTTGGACCTCTCAGCAGGCTTAGAATCATGTTGGTAGCACTGACGTATATAAGTTACTCCAAATTAATATAGAATGTCAGGTACTATACGTGTGCATAGTTTAAAGCTGTCGGCTTGCGTACTTTCTGATATATGGGTATTTGGATAAAAAAAATATTGAGAGCATTTATTAACAGTTGGCAGCCCTGGTGGCTCTTAAGAATACGCTCAGTGATATCTGTTTATGTACACATAGCACATACGAAATTTGGTTGAAATCCAATTGATAGTGTAGAAGTTATATGCATTTAAAAATTGGACCTATCAGCAGGCTTATAATTATTTTGGCAACACTGCCATGTATGGCCTCCGGGAAATTAAACTGCAATATTATTATCTATACGTGTGCCAATTTTGAAATAGCTCCCATTCATACCTTCCAAGATATCCAACATGGGGCTCAAATTTCAATTGCGATTTTTCAGCAGTTGGTAGCACTGACATCATTTTCAAATATGGCCGTGAGATATTCAGGTATAGGTCTTTACTCCTACCAATTTTTGTTTCGATTGCTGCATCCGTTTAGGAATTGATAGGGGGGACACACACACAGCCAGACAGACAGACAGACAGACAGACAGACAGAAGGACAGACAGACCGACAGACACACATTTGCCCGATCTCATAAGTCTACTTTTTCCTCATTTTTGCAAAATGTGAAAAGTAGGCTAAAAATATGTGTATTCTGTGCGCTGTACGATTTGTTTCGTGTAATGTCTCAAATACGCCTTGTTTCACGTGTGCATAGTTGCAGACTGAAGCAGTCAAGTATGTTATTTAAATTAATCGCACACTAATTAAAATATCGACTGGTTTTCTTTGTTTTAATTCCATATTATACGGGCTTCACTCACAACTAGGGCTGGTACTTTTAATCGATTAGATTGAGTTCTCAATTAATCGATGTAGAGAAATCGATTTATTGCTACAAATAACTATTAATCGATAATTGATTACTTGAATAATTGATTAATTGTTTTAAACAAGGATGTACTTTCATTAAGCTCTCAGAAGCAAATCAGACAATTATTGTATCATATATTTTTAAATATTGTGACAACTAGGACAAAACAAAGTAATATAAAAACGTTCCTTTCCTAAATTGTAAACATTGATCAAGAATTCAAAATCTTTGCTGAAAACTCTTCCTGCACATTTTTCGAGACCGTTCCCAATTTGATTGATGTCTGTCCTTTCACTGTCACTGACTCTTTGGTTTTTGTTAACCAGGGTGTTTACTACTCTGGAAAACATGGACAACAGGGAATACTCAAAGAATTTTTAAATCTTGGAAAACTCAGAGAATTATCGGGGTATTTTAATGACACTCAGAGAATTATCAGGATATTTTAATGATACTCGGAGAATTTTCAGGGTATTTTAATGACACTAAGAGAATGATCAGGGTATTTTAATGATACTCAGGGAATTATCAGGGTAATGAATGATACTCAGGGAATTACCAGGGTATTTTATTGATACTCAGGGAATTATCGGGGTATTTTATTGACACTCAGGGAATTTTCAGGGTATTTAATGATACTCAGGGAATTATCAGGGCATTTTAATGATACTCAGGGAATTATCGGGGTATTTAAATGCTACTCAGGGAATTGTAAGGGTATTTTAATGATACTCAGGGAATTATCAGGGTATTTTAATGATACTCAGGGAATTATCGGGATATTTTAATGATACTCAGGGAATTACCACGATATTTTAATGACACTCGGGGAATTATCAGGGTATTTTAATGACACTCAGGGAATTATCAGAGTATTTTAATGATACTCAAGGAATTTTAGTTCTACAAGGTCCAACCTTGAATAATTGGAAATGAAGAATTTAAATTTTGATGGGGGAAAATTATATTGTGGTGATGATTGTTGTAGATGTATGTTCTTGCTGACGTTAAATCAGTAAGCTCTCATTTCTTGCAAGATAGAGCAAACAAATTACAAGTGTAGACTGTGTATTTGTATATAAATGTGTAACTGTATGATTTTTGAGAGCATTACTGTTGACGAGCTACTTTCAATACTCGCAAATACAGTACAATCGTTTTTCTGGGTGAAAAATTTAGAAATTGCAAAAATTTACGAATATATATACTGTATATATATATATATATATATATATTATTTTTATTCTTTTCTTTTCTTTTTGTGTTTCCAACCTTGTCATGCTACCCTTTATTGTTCGTCCACTTTTTGAAATGCTCTTTAAGAACAACTCTGTTTTATATATTTATTATGGCCGCTACTGGTACTCAGGGAATTTTCTGATTTATCGTGGAAAAATCAGGGAATTGTCAGGGAAATATCTGTTATTTCGTTTGGGTAGAAACCCTTAGTGGTTGGCGCTACAGTCCCTGAAGAACCTTGGCCTCCTTTATCACCTGCCTCCATTCATCTCTATCTTCCGCCTTCCTTTTCCAGTTCCTGATTCCAAGACTCCTAAGGTCGTCTATCCACCGTCTCTTGGGTCTTCCTCTTCTCCTTCTTCCATTCGGTCTTTGTGTAAACACCTTTTTGACACTCCGCGATTCTGGCATTCTCTGTACGTGTCCTGCCCATCTTATCCTCCCCTGCTTAATTTTCACCACAATATCTGCCCGTCCTAAGAGTTCCCGTAGTTTCACATTGGTCCTTATTCTCCAATCTTCCTCCTCTCCCACTGGCCCGTATATTTTCCTCAAGATCTTCCTTTCCCATCTTCGCAGCCAGTCTTCTTCTCTATTGAGAACCCAACCTTCCGATCCATACATAACCACAGGTCTTAGTAGACATCTTGCTAACATAAACAAGGACTTTTATAGATTTCTATACAACATTTCGAAAATAAGCGTAACTCTACTTTAGCGATGACGTACTGTACCCGATCATCTAAATTAATGCTCGATCACGACCTGGCTTGCTGCTGCGGTTCGGGGCATGTTACGTCCAACCCACAACATGATCTTACATTTAGATATGATAGCACTTTTCAGGATCTACCAGACTAAATAGAAAACCAGACATGTTACAAATTATATGAGTCTATTTATAAAAGAACTCCAAGGAACAAATGCAAAATCTATAAAACATAAAAATTTTGGAAAATCCCAAAATAAAAATCACCCAAAAATCCATAACCTTTCCCAAAAATTCATATTACTCTATATTATCATTTTATCTTGCTTAGATAGTGTTTACATTTGAATATCAACGTACATTTCCCTTTCCATAACATTTTACTGAGGCATAGAGTATGCCTATCATTTCGTAACAATTGTACTCGAAGGCTTTACGGACATTTAACCGTATTATCCATATCCCTTCTGGGCTTTTATTTACTCTCATTTCATCTTTGAAAAACTTTATTATCATTTACTTTAAACTGTACTAACTCTTCCGGTAAGCCTTAGGTTTTACACAACAAATCAACACTTTAAAATAACTAACATGCCACATCCTCGAACACATGTCCTTTCACAATTTATTTCATGCATTAGGGTGGTTTATTAATGATGTCCCATGTGCTATCATTATTCCATTACTCAGTTATTTACAAACTCATTTATAAGTTTACCCGTTTTTACTTCATACATTTCTTTAGGCAGGAATCGAATATTTAGTAACAAACTTATTCTTTGACTATACTAAGGTCAAATATTATCGAAATCTTACAAATTTAATGTGGGGATAATTTTCAAAAACCGACCAATACAATTATTTATATTATAATTTCATTGCACCTTTAATTAGCAAACTTGCATATTCCACTGCCATTTATAGTGTCTATTCAGCCCTGCCACTTCCATATACAAAGCATTCATTGTACTCGTTACCCCTCGCTTGTCGGAAAGATCTGCGCGGTTTTCAGACTTCCCTCACCCTTCTCGTTTAACTGTGATTTACGACTATGTCCTTGTTCCATTCATTCCCCTTTGCAACTCTCAAATGTTTTGCTTTTTCTTAACAGGCGCATGAAAATCCAAGTTATCACATTATTTCAACAACTCTATCACTTACTTGACTCATTACTCATTCACTTTCCTTGTAAACAATGCCATAATTAGAGATCTCGACGCATTACATATTTATTAGGTGAAGACAAGAGATCTCCATCATCCTTGCTTCTAACCCTTTGATAGGTAGGCAAATGAGGGATCACAATCACTCCTCATCCCATCCTATTATTAATTTCATTCCACACATTTCATTTGGTCGGATTTAACACAACGATGCTGGCAAGGGGGGGGGGACTATATGACACTAGACTCAGGGACTCTTATGCCCCTCCAGTTGTTGCCATATTTCGTAGAAACCCTTGTACCTTTCCAGATTAACACACACATATTTATTTAGCGAAGCCCCATGGGTCTTAGATCGCAACGTATTACCTCGGGCGAAATCATTTTGATTCCCCGAGTGGGTCAAGCCCTCGTAACCAACAATAATACCGACGATTTCCGACAATTGATACCTTCATTTTTGATCTCTCAAATTACGCATGTTACAGGATATATTCATTTGCTAGCATAATATTAGTTTATTCATTTCTTACAGGCCTATTTCGGCAACACAACTTTTATAAAAACTTGGACTATCATCGCATCTTTGACAAATTAACTTGCTCGTATTAGCATTTACTTCAACAATAGCCTATGGCTTATAACTTCCTATCACATTTTGGCGGTGTTCGATTCTCATCAACTACCTTCACTCATTACATTTATCGGCTGAATAGCGCTTTTATTTCGTTATTTTTAAGGTATCCCAACGATCCTTCAATTACTTCAATACTTAATTACTTCAATTACTTCATTTACTTCAATTACTTCAATTATTTCAATTACTTCAATTACGTGATCATTTCAACTCGAGTTTATTATTATAATTTTTATTAATAATCATCGCTTCATTATTAACTTGTGGAATGTAATTATTCAATTCAACATTTATTATTTCGGAGTATAAAAACTCAAAATTCATTTCGGAGTATAAAACTCAACATTCATTATTATTATTATTATTATTATGGTGCTTGTTTCATTTACGTTACCTTTCTTTTATGTGGCATAATTTACTTGCCAATAGCATTATTATATTCGATTCCTCCTTTCAGATTTCCTTTCGTTATTTATTAATCATCTTACGGGTTTTTCATTATTATTATTATTATTATTATTATTACCTTTGCACTTAGATAATTATCCTTTATATTTTGAAAAACCATCTTATTGGTTTATCCTATTACATTTTAACATTACTTGGTTATTCATTAGTGCATATTTTTCATACATTTTTATAAATTCACTGACTAGCACTTGGTACAATCATTTAATATAATAAACATTTGGACTCACCCTGTTCTTCCGCTCATGACATGGCTGTATGATGGGTTCACCCATACATAATTTCTTCAGCACTCCATAACTACACTAAAATAGACCTTCTTCATTATATGGTCTTCAAGTTGACACACGATCATATACATGTTTATAAATTCACTGATTACACTTATTTAACACTAATAAAAATCACTTATTCACGCTTTGGACGTGTGATCGCTCCTGCTCTTCCTATTTTAGGTAAGTCTCTTTCCTTCCTGTTCTTCCTAATGTCGTGCCTGTCTCTCATTCGAAAACTGTCCTACAGAGCTTTTTCGCTTGTTAAATGTTTATTTGTTTATCTACTGTAGCTCTATACTTTTTATTTTCACAATTTCGCTTATCGCAACCTTATAGTTCCTTCTTCTATCTTCTTCAAATGGGCACAGTACATTTAAACTTCTTTTCTTCTCTCGTGTCCACTAGTCAATTGATAGATTCCTCCGTTAATGGATTAATCTATTATTCGGTTAATCGATATATTGTATGAACGGTCAGTCGATTACTTGTTTTCGATTTATGACAAATTAATCGCTTAACCGAGCTACTAGCCGGATTGTGCCGCGCTGACACTCGAATCACCTTCCTGTGGCTACCAAGCCACATGGGAATTGCGGGAAATGAGTCAGCTGATCAAGCTGCATAAGAGGCGATATCACTATGTTTTAGATCCCTTATTTGGGGGTGGATCTAAAAGGAAGAGTTGCTGTACTAATTTATGAGGTTGTGCCTAAAGGAGGGTAGCTTCCCTTGACAGGGCCAGCTGACCTGTGTAGTGTGTTGTGGTGTGCTAGGAACTAGGGGGCGTTCCTATAAATAATGTGGTAGTGTTTGAGGGGATGGGACCCACTGCAAAGGGTCGCTGTACTAGTCGCTCAGCTGACTGCTTGTTATGTAATCGACTATGCTCGTATCAGCCGGGTGGCACGCGCTGCTTGCTGGCAGCCGGCTCGAGAAACACAAAGATACCTGAGTTAGCGCTAATGGCTTACCGTCTGTCACGTCTTTACGTGACGGGAATAAGGAAGGGCGTTGGGATGTAAAGAGGCGTATAACAGTAATGCTAGTGTAGAGTGTGGACCAAGTGTTTTATTGGTCTGTGATATTCTTTGTGTGAGTCCCTTGTAGGGAATGAAATTATGTTTATAATGTGATACAAGTTGTGGGTTGCAGGTTACATAAATAGGAACTCTGAACACGATTGACTGACTCACCTCGGTTGACACCAGCGTAGCTTCGGCCGTCTTGATGGAGCACTGACAATGGAGAGAGAGTTTGACCTCATTAGGACGTCTTCTTATACCTTCTGACGCCCTCCTGTCAGCAATGTATTGGCCCAGTTAGTACTATGTCGCTGAGTGTAATGATTACGTAAGGCTTGAGCTGCTTTATGGAGTAGCAAGCTGTCCTTACAGTATTAATGGATGTTGCCCCGGCTTTCCAAGGGTTGCCATTTTAGGGGATTTAGCCAGATGTTGGGGGGATGGTCTCCAAGGGGTGCATACCCCTGGGATGCTGTACAAGAGTCTTCCTTCATTTGTTCGCGTCCTCGCGAACGGGAACGGAACTGGAAGTTGGGATGTTGACGTAGTGGTCCTGGAAAACCCTCTCGTATCTCCTGGTGGCGTCGTATCGAAGTGTGGGTGTGAGGTGAGCCCGTGTTCAGAGGGGAGGGTTATGGGATTTACATATATATGTATACATTGACATTGTGAAAAAACAAACAAAAAAAATTGACATTTGCGAAAGATTTGATTAACATTGGGAAAAAATTGACATTTTGAGAAAAATTGAACATTAAAATAAATTCGATATGTAAAAAAAAATTGCCCTTGCATTTGCTGGCATATTGCTAGTTTAAAAAAAAACATGGTTTCTGATGGTGACGTGTCACATATTTGTGCAGGGAGGAAAAACCCAGGGCCGAACGGATGATTGCTTCGCCCGCCCCATCTTAGGGAAAAAATGCTCCCTGCAATAAGAAAGGTAGAAGAAAATAGAAAAATGGGTGTTCCAGGGTATAATTTAAGGGAAATATTCAAAAGTATTTATTTGTGTGGGAAAAACGGAACACCCTGACAAATGGGGAAGTTAGAAGAAGGAAAAATGAAAGAAAACAAATCATACACATGATGGACATTGGCATTTTGGTGAACAAACAAAAATATATATAGTGTATAGTTGTATAAAGCTTATCCTGAAAAACTTATAAATTACAATGACCTTATGTCTAGTGGAATAATGGTATACAGTTTATCCTGAAAAATTATAATTTACAATGACCTTATGTCTACTTAATCGCGCTAATCCCTTATAATTATAGTTTTCATGAGGTACCTCGCGTGCACGCTACCCGTCTGTACGTACTCTTGCCGTCTCACGGCTGATTCTGTACGGCCACTTCTTGGTACGGTATAGTGGTCGTACCGCTTGTATGTGTGCTTAATACCTAACCTGTGAAGCATCCTCTGTGGGTGAATGCTTTCACACTTGACAATGAGAGTCACTGCCACAAACCGGTTGCGCCCTCATTGTCGTAATCTGCGTCACATTTTGACGCTTTATGTGTTTTAATTGAGTTGATCTGCCAGTAAGCCTGGTACCCCACAGGCACCAGTCCTGCTGTGCAGATTCATTTTAGAGTGTGTAGCTGAAAAAGAAAAATGTGGTGAGTGTTTGCGAGTGTGTCGGGATTAGTGCAAGTTGAAAAAAATAAAAAAAATAGTACACATCATGGCATGCTGTAAATAATATGCCACTGCTATATGGCAGTGAAATTCCTGTCACCAGTTTTCTGTATCTGGTGACGATGCCTGTGAAAAAAAAATGGCGAGGTTTAGAAAAAAAAACATATTAGTACTGGTTGAAGCTGGTCTTTTACTGAAAAAAAAACATGATTAATGTTACTTAGCTGCAAGGCCGGGCTTACCCTATACGGTGCCGTAATGCCGTAAATAATATATAGTTGGTCTTACCCCGGTAGCGGAATTGTGGTTACCGGGTGCCGATATATTCCACTTTGATTATTCCTATCTTAATCTAGTATTGTCGGGCTTACCTCGGTAACGGATTTAAAGTCACCGAGTGCCGATATATTCCACTTTGATTATTCCTATCTTAATCTAGTTTATCCTAAGTATTGTCGGGCTTACCTCGGTAACGGATTTATAGTCACCGAGTGCCGATATATTCCACTTTGATTTATATATATTAAAAAAAATGCCTTAAATGTAGGTTTATGTTACCTTATGTCTTACCTTACTTATTTAACTTATTGATAAAATTACTTAACTGTAAAACTATTCTGTATTTACATGCCGAGTGGACCTTATTCTAAAGCCGAAATGTGCTGTGCTATTATTAGCAACAGCTGTCAGTAAATTTGCTTACATCTAAGTGACCTTAACATGGCACTATGACTTAAGTACTAAGATTTAGATGGAGGCTGGCCGCTTGATTTCTCTCGCGGGGGCGCCCTTGTAGTACATTGTCGGGACCGGAACCCAACAATGCCTCGTAGTCCCCTCCGTTTTAATACTATTGTCGACATCTATTCTAGGTCTTAATACTAGTACTAACCTATTCGCAGGCGCCTTACGGTGCCACTAAGCTAACCGTTTCGCCCGCTGTAACTTTCGTGTTCATAACCGTGTGCTGTTCCTATTTGACGTAGGTGAGCCGCCCACTTGGCTCCTGTGAGGGGCGCGCAGTGCCCCTCTCTTAATGCCCTCTGGTTGCCCGTTGCGTCGCCATTTATGTGGGCCTTGGACAGTGTGGTCCAATGGCATAATATCCTCCGGGAAGAAAGCGTCCGGGGAGTCCTCTTCGCCTGTGTCGGCCGCAATATTTGTATTCATGTGTCCTCCGGGAAGTGAGCGTCCGGGGAGTCCTCTTCGCCTGTGTCGGCATTGCTGGGTTGGCCCACTGAACCCTTTTGAGTGCCCGCTATGCTACTCATTTAAGAACTCTGGCGACCCGTTGTCGTCCATTTATGTGGGCGCAGGACCGAATGAGCGCGTACATTCCATATATATATATTCATATTTCATTCTTCATTATCGATTACCGTCGTGGTCTTCACCTTCACCTCGCGGGGTAAGGACTTGTCGGATCTAGGATTGGTCCTGCTGAACCCTTGGGTCCTGCTTCACTCCTGACGAATAGGAGTCTGACTCCCCGCCATGGAAGTCCTACTGACGTAAATTTAACTAACAGTCTAGTCATAATATGGGGTCGTCTCTAGGGATAGTTCCCGAGGCCGGCGCTGAGTGAGCTATTTCTCCCGCCATCCTCAGAAAGTCACCCTGCAGATCTCGGCTTCGATGACCGTGACACATAGTGGGTGTAACGTTCTCCGACAAGGTGGATGGGCTAATATGCACCCCTAGATCTCGATGTTTGCCCGTGTCAGGTCCCGAATGCTTTGACCTTCCGTAGTTCGTCTGTTTGGTCAGGTCAGTGATTTGATGAGCCAACTGGGGAAGGGTCCACATCGCCTTCCCCAGCTCTGCTCCAGTGTGGTCCCTCCTGACCTTCGGCTTACACCGTTGTCAACCATCAGTTCGTATCAGATTCCTTTGTAAGAGAGAGAGAGAAAAAAAAATGTGCCGTAACCTGTGTGAAAGGTTCAACCTCTGTGTAAAATGTGAAATATTTCCAGTGTAGCGGGGTTGTAGATCTTCTAAGTACATAGGCTACTTCTGGTCTACCATCGCTATGTCAGCTTCCCAGCAATAATGCCTTCTTTACCTTAATGAAGGTGTTAGTAGGGTCTGTAATGTCAGGTACCCTGTTATTAGGATTTGGGGGTAGTTATTCGTTGAGTGGGCTTAAAGCATGGTAGGAAGGGTTTTGCGCACCTTTGGGTTCCACGTTAGTGGTGGCCTAGAACCGGTGGTGGCACTGGGATGCTTCTATAGTGAGTGGAGTGGGGAGGTAATTCCCGGGATTGCAAAAATACGAAAATTCATGCAGGTTTGATATTAAAATCCCTGGTAATTGGATGGGATACTCATGCATGTGTCTGGATATGAAGTTTTTGCCTTCATGTACGGATAGGTGTAGGATGGGGCATAATACCATATGTTCCTTTCATGCGGGAGAGCTTAAGTACTAAAGCATGGTTAATATGTATCTATGGCCTCCTCTCTCATTTGGAGAGGCGCATTATGCTTCTTTTAATGTTTGCTGAGCCACCCCTAATACTCAGGCGGTGCAACGGGGCTCAAGGCGTAGCTTGCCTGCTCTTTAAACGCATGAAGTCCATCAACCCCAGTGTGTATTTTGTAATGTAGTGTAGCTGTTTATGGTCGTGTAGATGTGTTTATGTTGGGCGTGAGAAGGTTATGGGAGGGGAGTAAGGTGGTACGCTGGTAGCCTGTTCTCCTGTCGTCCTCCCTTGGTCCATGTTGGCTTTCTATCCGCGCCTTGGGATAGTAGGGCTGCATGACCTAATCTGGTCGGCCATTTGCAGTGTAGATGTGGCCAGTGGTCGTAATGCGACTGGTCATGTGCTAGTCATCTGTAATGATTTATTTGGGGAATAGAATCGCGAAAAGAAGTTATGAAGGGGAGGTCCTGTTTCCTCAAAGTCCCTATGTTCGCTCCTAATTGGTGAGTGCGTGTGTGTGTGTGTGTGACTACGTTCCGCTACACCACGCGGACGGTTGGTCTGTTATGAGGCTAAGTCCTAATATGTATCGCCTTTGTGGGCAGAAGGCGCCCGTGGCTTGCCAACGTGCCCTTGCGACCGTGCCCTATAGGCCCAAGATAAGTTTCGCTGTGTCACGTCTTGTCCATTGCCAAATGATTTTGCAGTGTGGAGAAAAAAAAATGTATGGCGTTATAATTGTTATGTGTGTGTAATTTCATGGTCACGGGCTATACGCAATAGTGTCTCGTCACCGCAGTATTGCAGTGTGAATAGTCTGCAGTCAGCAATTGGTATGTGCAATTCTGCAAGTATGCAAGTGTGGTCATTGTTTTGGATTCCTAGCCTAATGTAGCAATTCGCCCTAGTTAGGTAATGACGTCGTGTGGCCATTGTTCTCTAAGACCTGTGTCTTGCGAAATTTTCCTACCTGTGTTCGTGAAATGTATTCCTCTATACCTGGTGTAATTCGAAATCTTATGTCTGGTTTTGGTGGGAGGAAATGTAGTATTCCCTGTTCATGCACTTGTATGGGCCAATTTCAGTATGATTGGACGCCTGAATAGCTGTTCTCCTTTGCGTCTAAATTTTCACTGGAACTCAGACCCGTGACCTTATGTCATTCTCTGTGTTTTATGTTTGCGTTGTGTGACAGGGCTTGGGGCTTTCCCAGTGTGGTCGTTGCTTGTGTTCCGTGTACCAAAAATACCATTGGATAGTTAGTTTTTGGTACGCGTGTGGTGTGTGGTCATGGGTTCGAATCCGGTTGTCTGTAAAGACTTGGTGTGATCATTTCCGTGCCGCATATAATATGGCATGTTCCCGTTGATGTACAGTGCGCAAATGAAAGCATGCATACCTGTGTAGAGTTTGTACGATTTTGATTTCCCCTTGTAGTGTAAGTTTGGAAGATATAGGGTCTCTAAATCGGGCGTGAATGATGTGTTGATTTCTGTCCAGTAGGCTTTGGCTCGCTTGTCTGCGTCGAGCAGTCTTGCTCATTGAGGAGTATGTTACAGCTGATACGACGGTGTTGAATTACGATGTTGTGTGCTTTCATTTGTGTCATGCTCTGCCCACGTCCTAGTTTTCTGCACGTGTGTGTGTGTGAACCTGATTGCTGCCTATAATGATTGCTAGCAGTGCCTCTCTCATTGTAGAAAAAAAAACCTTGTGGTTTAATATGACCGTTGATTTGTAGCTCATGCGCCAGGGGATTTCCGTTTTACTTGGAATCCAAACCACAGGCCATGGCATTTCATTTCGGAAATCCCATATGCGTTGTACGCGAGTGTGTCTGGTCCGCTAGTCGCGTATTTGGTGACCAGATGCCAGAGGCGATTGTATTGTTTTTCGTTTATGACCCGCTGTTAGTGGGACTGTCCCAATTAGTCTTAGCTTTCCCATTATCCTTATTCTAGGACTGGATATCTACTCAACCTTATATTCCTGGTATTCAGAAGGTTGCGGGTTTGGAGACCGCCTTTTACCCAGAGTAATTGTTTCCGGCACCATGAAGGTTGTGTCTCCGGGACAGTTCTGGTGAGTGTTAGGATCGTATCCCGGCGCGGTCAGTGGGCTATTTCTTGGCCCTCTTTTCACGCCTGCCCGTGGGATTACTTCCTTTCCTTTTGGCAGTATTTCCGCCTTTACGTGTACCTATGTCTAAAAATTATGTCGTGAACACCATAAAAAATGTTAAAAAAATAAAAAAAAATGGTGCTTGGGACCTGAGTGTAATATTTACCATGTTGGTAACGTGAGTACTACCGTAATCTGGTTACGTCTCAGGGGAATCTACCGACACTGTCTAGTACACATTAGGAAGGCCATTGCAAGACGTAATTGATATACCTGTATCCACGTCACGAGCAAAGCCAGTGCACTATGGGAGTCAAACCTGCCCTTCAAAGTAATTGTAACTCACCAAAATGACAGTGTCTCGTCCCGATGTGCAATTGGGCTTTTCAGTTGGCTAAAGCACACCTCACCAAATTTTTGAAGTTAGTTTGAGATTCTTAATTCCTGCCACACTTACGGCTTTCGCCCGCAACAGGAGAATCTATCAAACTGTGGAACCCTAACATAGAACGTTTAGTCATTTCTACTTAGAAAGACTCACTTAAGCTTTATGCTGTGATTTTATGCTTAAGTTGTGTTCAAAATATCTCTTTTTCGGCCTGAAGCCTGCTTGGCTTCCACTTGGCTTAGCATATTAGAGACTTTACGTTATGGCGTTAATCACTTCGCCCAATAACCATTGATGGCCTGAGAGAAAAATGCCATGGTTCCGAAAAAAAAAACAAGAAGGATTTAGAATTGTTCCTTCTACTTTGGCTATATTGCACTGTATATACATAAAATAAGAAAGAAAAATATGCGATTTCATGTTGATTATGTACTTGTTGGACCATTTTCCTATCGCCCCCGTGTGAAAGAACTTATGTGGCCTATAATTTTGGTGTTAGCGATGTTAGTTTATTTCTGTGGCCCTGGTGGAAGTCGTTATCCTCTTTCGAGCTTCAGTGCTCCGAAAGGTGAAGGGTTTTGCCCTGTTATTAGATGATAGGCCTCTGGAATCCACTGGGGTGTTCCTTTGCTACCTTCCGGCGGAATTTCTAGCAAAGTAAGCTTTGGCCTACTGCCACCGTGGCGCGTGTCTATAGGTTTAAATGTACCTGTATTCGAGGGCCTAATTGCGCTTGGCGCTGCCCTAGTAGATTTTACGGGAGTGTGTATATATTTAACTGCGTGGTTTTGTGGGATAGTTAATAACATTTTTCCTAATTCCCGTGTAGTGTGCAGTAATGCCCGGTCAAAATGTTCGTGCGTATATCGTGCATCCTGAGGGCCTAATACCGGTGTTCGCCTTTGTTCTGGCAAATTTGCCCTTTGAACTGGCGGTAAAGGTCGCTTAATGGCTTGTGTCCGGCCTAGCAATGTGGTGGCGTGTAGTCTGACCGTTTTTCGGCCTGTGGCCACGGCCGACTCCTGCCAATGTGTTAGCCTATCTGTGTACGTGTATGTAGGCTTTATATACTGTAGGGCGGGCTCTATGTCGTCTGCCCATGACGTGGTTACGTCCCGTTGTCCCTCTGTTATATCATGTGTATTTAATGGCCCTAGCTTCGATTCCCTCTCGTCCTTTTGTTCCGAGGGGATTGTTCTAGGCTCTGCCCCTCG
The DNA here is from genome assembly GCA_946902985.2 of Meconema thalassinum. NCBI lineage: Eukaryota > Metazoa > Arthropoda > Insecta > Orthoptera > Tettigoniidae > Meconema > Meconema thalassinum. The sequence continues at coordinate 225,477,431 of OX336395.1, read as the reverse complement.
GTTTGGCAAAATCGCCTCCCGATCCGGGGCTGAAGGACGTGTGTTTGTGTTAGGTTTATTTTGTAGTAAGGTGGAGCCTAACCTGGCCGTCTTCTTGACTGTGGCCACGGTGAACTCCTTCCATTCTGTGGCAGTACGTGGCGAGAGGGACATCCTCGCAAATTGTCGAGTCAGCGTATCTACGCTTATGTCCTCTCTCGGGTGGGCTGATGGCCCTACCGTGAACTCAAAAATGGCCTTATTGGCTTGTAGCTCACGGTATTTGTCCCAAATTTGGGTGTACTGCCTATTGAGGCATATGGCCTGTTCAGCGACTTTGGTGTCCTGAGTCCCTATCCGTCTGTGTTCCGTGATGAGTGTTTCCCATTGTTGGAACATAAACTCGTGTCGACAGTGTAGTTGCCAGTGTGCTTTTATGATTTGTGTGCGGAGGGTGGGGATTTTCGCCCGAATCTTGCGATTTTTAGCACTACGGAGTGGCCGGACAAGGGCTCTTATGATCCGCATGTACTGGGCGTGCAGGAGCTGCTGAAACCTTCTGAGGTAGTCCTGCCTAGTTTCAAAAACTCTGTGCCAGGCAATTAATTCCTGGTACTCCCCAATGCTCCTTAGCACAGCTAGGCGGTATAGGGGGGCCATGTTGAATGGAGTGTATGTGAAAAAAATAATAAAAAAAAAATCTGTGCGTGTTTTGACAGTGTATTCTGATATTTCTCTGATTCTGTATGGGGCTGGGGGGTTGGTTTGTTAAGAATTTCCCCTGTGTAGCTAGTTTGGAGCACTCAAAAAAAAATGGTGCTTTTTGTCTGGGGGAAAAATTTTCTCACTATTTGCTTGGCTTTTTGCGGTACGGAAGGGGTCGTTTTAACTACGAGGGCTCGTTGATTGAGTCCCTTTTCTCTATGCGTAGTACCCCGCCTCCACCAGTGTTTTAGATCCCTTATTTGGGGGTGGATCTAAAAGGAAGAGTTGCTGTACTAATTTATGAGGTTGTGCCTAAAGGAGGGTAGCTTCCCTTGACAGGGCCAGCTGACCTGTGTAGTGTGTTGTGGTGTGCTAGGAACTAGGGGGCGTTCCTATAAATAATGTGGTAGTGTTTGAGGGGATGGGACCCACTGCAAAGGGTCGCTGTACTAGTCGCTCAGCTGACTGCTTGTTATGTAATCGACTATGCTCGTATCAGCCGGGTGGCACGCGCTGCTTGCTGGCAGCCGGCTCGAGAAACACAAAGATACCTGAGTTAGCGCTAATGGCTTACCGTCTGTCACGTCTTTACGTGACGGGAATAAGGAAGGGCGTTGGGATGTAAAGAGGCGTATAACAGTAATGCTAGTGTAGAGTGTGGACCAAGTGTTTTATTGGTCTGTGATATTCTTTGTGTGAGTCCCTTGTAGGGAATGAAATTATGTTTATAATGTGATACAAGTTGTGGGTTGCAGGTTACATAAATAGGAACTCTGAACACGATTGACTGACTCACCTCGGTTGACACCAGCGTAGCTTCGGCCGTCTTGATGGAGCACTGACAATGGAGAGAGAGTTTGACCTCATTAGGACGTCTTCTTATACCTTCTGACGCCCTCCTGTCAGCAATGTATTGGCCCAGTTAGTACTATGTCGCTGAGTGTAATGATTACGTAAGGCTTGAGCTGCTTTATGGAGTAGCAAGCTGTCCTTACAGTATTAATGGATGTTGCCCCGGCTTTCCAAGGGTTGCCATTTTAGGGGATTTAGCCAGATGTTGGGGGGATGGTCTCCAAGGGGTGCATACCCCTGGGATGCTGTACAACTACCACCTCGACCAATAGAGGTACCCGCTAGAGACATTCGCTCTCAGTTACGCCGAGTAGAGAGTTAGTAACTAGCTGATCCAATGCCCAGTAAACTGAGAGCGATCATGGGAACAACTCGCGTGTGGCGGAGCTCTTTCCGGTCACGGAGAGAGTCCGTCATGTATGTGTAGGCTAAGGATAGGTCATACAAGATCCACGCACTCGTATCTGATGAGAAGGGAAGAGCTCCCACTTTGTACCTGCGGAGCCGTTTTCACCGTAGCCCACATTTTCACCGAGTGTGTGGATCTTGCTGACTTACGAAGAAACCATGGTTTGCAGATGACACTCAAACTTATATTAGCCGATGACGCGGTGGCTGCTGATCGCGTTATCCACTTTATAAGTGACAGTGGGTTAAGGCCAGCAATCTAAATTTTCCAGTGAACATTGACTCAACGACTTGTTCGTTTTTGAATAATATTTTTTTGTTTTTCCGTAATTTTTATTTATTTTTATAATTTTTTTTGTTTTAATAATTTTAGGGCTTTTCGAATTTAGGTCTGTTAGGTAGTCAGCCCGAAGGCTGGTTGGATCCTCAAAAAGTACCGCCGTTACATTATGTGAGTAGATACCCACAAAAACCCAAGGCAGCACTATTTTGAGGCGTTCTAGGCAAGAAGAGGAGTGAGGTAGTTTGCCATTGCTTTCCTCACTGAGTCAGAACAGTAGTCCTAACCCTATGAGTTGAACCTTTCACAGCATTCACAGGCACTGACTGTGCCCTGAATGCCATTACTAAGCACCACACATACCTCAGTAGCTTCCATATAATCACAGCCATGAGTGAGACTGAGACATCGGTGAAAAGCCACCTTTTACTCTAGCCTGTGCCAACTGACAAATGCATAAGTACTGTATTCATCAAGAGATGGCAAACAGGCCACGAATTTAGGTATGCACCTCAAAATTTTAAATTCAATTCCAAATTTGTATTCTTCTGTGTTAATAGGGGCAGATGACCTCGTAGTTCCGCCCCATAAAACAACAATAACTAACTAACTAATTGAACATCGCTGTACTCACAATATACCTTACAGCAAAGAGCCAGTAAGATATGCGCTGCTCATGTCATGTAGTTTCAGTAATTATATCTCATTGTCGGTGCAGGTAGCAGCGTGCCACTGCCGAGTCCACGAGACCTACAAGAGATGCTTCATGAGTACCTCGCCCTTCCTGCCTTGCAAGATGACACCCTTCAAGGAGGTCACCAAGACCACCAGGTGAGACATACACTAGATAAGCTGCTTGTCTCCGACTCCACGTTGTGATGTATGGTACAGTAAATGTAATAATCTGGAGATTATGTATAATAAGTATATATACAATGAGGGCCTTCTCTATAGAACGGAACCTCGCAGGCGCCGTGTGACGGCAGGGCCACTGTAGCTAGCAGCAGCGTAGCGCCCAACTAGTTTAACACATGTAACTTACATTTATAACGCTTTTAATAACCATCATTACCTACATGAATTTCAGAGTATTTGTTGGAAATGTTCTTGCACCGACGTAGGAAGTTTTGGTACACTCGCTGTAATTCATCCTCACTGATATTTGGTTCTCGAGAGCCTCCATAGTTTCTGTATACCTTTTGTTTGAGATTCCCCCACAGCGCTGAAACTTACGAACACATTTACTGGAAGAATTCTTCTTGAGAATAGCCTATACATTTCCACAATACCTAACCATGTTCACGGGATACGAGATAGGCTACAGTACTTCACAGCAAGTCTTAATCATCTCAACTAAGGTATCTTGCCAGCTGCGTATGTAATAAATGCCGTGACAGCATCCAGGGCTTCCCGTCTTGCTCTTGTGTTATCGCTAAATGCTAATCAATTTGCGGTGACTATTCACACTCTCTTCCCGCCACACGGCCCTGGTGAGGCTCTGTTCTATAGGGAAGGCCCTCACTGTATGATCACAATTAAATTTGATGTCTCTCCCAGACAAGATCTGTTACAATATTCTTTAAAAGTTATTACATTTCAAGGAAATAAGACTATGAGAAATCTCTTGAAAATTATCCAGAAGATTTGTATGAATATGTATCCACTTATTATATTCAGTGGTGTGCACATTATTAGACTCGATGCCAATTTTCCAACACTTCATGTTTGCAAGGCACTGAAATTATTTAAAATCTTTAATGGATAGTCTTCCGGTACTTACACATTTCTTTTAAGCATCTGACAGTAAAATAATTTTTAGAATTTCCACTGAGAGCGAAGCCTTCCTAATGGAGAATGTCACGTCACGTGGTTTGTTTTGATTACGTTTTTCTAGTCTGTGCGCCGGCCCCGTGGTGTTGGGGTAGCGCGTCTGCCTCTCACCCGGAGGCCCCGGGTTCGATTCCCGGCTCCGTCAGGGATTTTAGGAACTGACGCGAGGGCTGGAACGGGGTGCACTCAGCCTCGTGAGGACAATTGAGTAGCTGTCTGACAGTGAGGCAGCGCCCCGATCACGGAAACCAGTATTAACGGCCGATATCTGCAGGCCGCTGGGCAGCGGTCGCTTGGTAGGCCTAGGCCCTTCATGGGCTGTAGTGCCAGGGGTTATTATTATTATTCTAGTCTGTGTGAATTTAGAGGCGAGAGGTACGAAGTCTTTTATTACTGATACTCCACCCTTGAACTATTCAAAGATTCGAACCGATAAAAACAACAATTAGAAAGTGAAGATTGCTGTTTTATGGGCACATCTTCCGTCTGAATAATGCCCGGCTCACAAAGAAAATCTGGAATTTTCTTAAACTGAAGATCTCCAATTTGAAATGGTTCCAAGAGTGTGAGAAAGATATGAGACAGGTGGGCATTACAGAGGATAAAATCAAAGACAGGAATAGTTTCAGAAGGATGGTGAAAAGCTATCAGGGTTTTATGGTGGAGGCAGAACCTAGAAGACGGAGAGGCCCTTTAACAGAGGAGCGGAAGAACAAGCTGATAGATGGGCTCAAGAGATACTGGCAAGATGTCAAAGCCGGCAAACGAACAAGACGCAGACACTGAAATGATAATGGTTGCTAACCCGCAGTCCACAGAGGCTCAAGTCGACGGTTAAAAATAAAAATAAAAAAAAAATAAAAAAAAATGATTTCGAATAAAAATAGTGACACATAAAATCTTTATTATTGTCTAATAATTTTCACACCTCTTTAAACTAACTTGCAAAATAATATCAAATTATTCTTTAATTAATAAATCACCATATAAAATAACACGAAAGAAATGTTCGTCTATGATCAAAAGATGACGTATTTTCCTTCAAAGATGCGAGTAAGTAAATATTGCTTTTTTGCGAAAAGAATGGTGAAAATATTTCTGTATGTTCCTTTATTTTAAGTTGATATAACAGGCAACATGGATGTTTGGGATGTTAATTGTGCATTGAATGTATAACAATAAATCAATTCCTGTAAGTATTTTCGTGTTTGAAGTCTTGAATTTAAGCCTGAGTGATTTGGATCTTTTCGCTTCACGATTTGCCTGACAGTCGTGAACTGCCTTCAGTGACTCAACACGGCATTCCTTTATTCGGGTTCATGTTTATTAGTTCGGCTTTGGTTATAACTAGGGCGCAGATGTTGATGGCATGTCGTCTTTCTACTGAGCTGTGTAAAACAATGCTGAAGTACATAGAAACCCCGTCTTCAAATATGTGATTTTTATTTTGCATCTTTTTGCATTTTTTGCTATATTTTCATTTTAAGAGCATATGTTTAAGTTTGGTAGATTTTTTTGGTCATATTTTAGAGAAATCGGCCTTTTAAGGTCTTTGTTTTTTTTCTTCGTCTTTTCAATTTAGTCACAGCTTTATATGTGGGAGTTACGTCTCTCAGACTTAAGAAGAAGCTAGGAGCTGATACACGATAATTTAAAATATTAAAATAAAATATTTCGGTATTTCTATTAGTAGAAAAATATATATCTTGGATGCAGAAAAACGGTGCCGTAGATGCTCTTGTTTTCGTCACAAATCAGTTATTAGCGGAATAGAATGTTACCTGCTCTGTTGAACAAGATCAGCTGTGGCGGGGTAGATAGGGGAAGGGGTGTGTATTCTTGTCTCAGTTCATTTTCTCCATTTTATAGCGCATTTTTCGAATTTTTAGGTGATTTATTCCAGTTATTTTTGAAAATTTTAAGTGCATTTTTTAAACTTTTTTATGGCATCAACATCCGGGCCCTAGTTATAACGTACTGTATTCTGTTTCGTTTAATGCACTTTTTATTTGCCTTTGGAATTAGTTGGTTGGGTCTTTTCCTTGTTCCTTGATTCCGTCATTGTTCAGAAATTCTATGGTATTACCCTTGTCTGCTTTGGTTATAACAAAGACCTGCTCTATTATTTTTTGTTTCGATGACTTCACCTCATTTAACTCTTTATGGGATAGTGGTCTCTATATTAACCACCTGTCATAAGAACAGTTTATGCTTTCAAAGATGATGATAGTTGAATCTTTCAGCCGAATTTCGGAGAATTTTCATGCTGAAGTGCTAGTATTTCTAAAAATCAAATATTATATACGTATCTAGTTGACGTAATGTGTAGGATAAAATGAAAAGAAAAAAATAACAATTAAATTGTAAAAATAAAATATGAATATAGAAATAAAGATCATAAAATAGAATTACCATAATGAAATAAATACAAAAATTAAAATTATTAACATAACTATAAAAAATATGGAAATAATTGTAAAATCAATTCGAAATTAAATAATGAATTAATTAAATAACAAGTAGTTCCGTGAAGAACTATACAGCCTATTTTCATATATCCTACTTATGTTAATTGCCACTATCAACATACACAATTTCTGTTTGATTGCTGTAATAGATTCGTAGATATTAAGAACCGACTAAATATTTCGGATGATCGCCATGTTGGATTTTATATATGTAGGTCCTAGAGTTATGTACTGTTACATGCTGATTATTGTGAACGTATAGTAGCCTATTCAAACTTCAATCGCATAATTACGACACATGAAAAAAACAAGGAGATTTTAAAAATTTTCACAGCTGCCATCTTGAGGTTATGGAAACAATTGAAATAAATTAGATGCCAGTGGATTAACATTCGTATAACGATTTACTCTACCAAGTTTCACTGCACTCGGATGGTTAAATTGCGAGAAACGTCCATGTGAATATTTATAATTCGCGTCACCGCCATGTTGGATTTGTGATCACCAGGTTATTTAAAGTCCTATAGGTGAACGTAAGTTCATAGCCCCTATGAACATTAAAAAATGCAGTTTGATTGCTAAAATAGATTCGTAGATATTCAGTATCGTCTAAATATTTCGGATGGTCGCCATGTTGGATTGTTAAATGTATAGGCCATAGAGTCATGTACCATTAAAGGAAAATTATTGCGTAGGTTCATTATTCAAACCTTCACTTCGATCGCATGACTACATCATAAGAAATAAAAACTTAATTTTAAAATTCGCACTGCTGCCATCTTGAGGTTATGTAAACAATTGAACTAAATTAGATACCAGTGGATTACAATGTGTATAAATATTTCCTGTACCAGGTTTCAGTGCGCTTGGAACATTAAATCGCGAGAAAGGTCTATTTAAAATTTTCAAATTCGCTTGGCCGCCATGTTCGTTTTGTAGTTAACCGGTTTTTGAAAGTCTTATAGATGGACTTCCAGTAGTGGCCTTTATCTCCGTACAAAATTTTAGGGAGATACTGCTAATAGTTTCAGAGATATAGAATGCCGGTGAAATATTTCGCACATCCGCCATCTTGTGATTGTGTAAACAATTGAACGAAGTTAGATGTCGGTGCATTACAATGTATATAAACATATACTGTACCAAGTTTCATTGCGTTTGGTTGGTCAAATCACGAGAAACGTCTATTTAAAAGTCGCAAATTCGCTTGGCCTCCATGTTAGTTTTGTAGTTACCTGGTTTTCAAAAGTCACATAAGTGAACTTATAGTAGTTCCCTCTACCACCATAAAAAATGTCAGGGTAATATCGGCAATAGTTTCGGAGATATTGAATGCTGGTGAAATATTTCGCACAGCCGCCATGTTGGATTGGTGAGTCGTAACAAAATTTGAAGGGCACGGTCGAGGTCGCCGGGAATAGTGCTATGAACTTTCCGTGTTTCATTGAAATCGCTCATGCCGTTTAGATTTTATTAGGGGGGGGACACACACACGAATCACACACACACACACACACACACACGCGCACACACACACGGACAAAAGGTGATCTCATAAGCCTATTTTTTCAAAATTGAAAATAGGCTGAAAAAGAAAATATAAAAATTAAATCCATAAGAACAACCTGGGGAGGTCTATAAATATGTAGACCTGGACAAAGGGAGTGTGATGTGATGATACTAACCAACAAAATCAGTAATACAAGGATTCAGCAGAAGAGAATCCTCATAACCTCTCCACTCCAACTCCAAACACTGACCTGCACGTGGTGTCCCCTGCTAAGCTGAGCAACCCAGTGGAAGGTTGGGTAATCAATCCCAGCGGGAAACTGGGTCAGTGAACAGACTAGTGTTGGGGGGGACTGAGAATTATTTTCTCAGTTCTTTCACCTTTCTGAATAACATTCAGGATTGTAATTCGAGGATTTATCCTCCCCTCAAGGTGAAACCTTAGATAGTCGACCATGAAAAGTCATTTGAAGAATAATTCCGCCGTCTGTAATGATAGATTACAGAAAAGACAGCATTCGGATACGGTGGGCTGTCATGCGGAAGATAATGACGAATCGGAGCGTCTGAAAACTCATCAAAAAGCAAACAAACAAATACTACGGAAAATCAAACCTAAACAAGTCTCATTCTTTTCTACACATAATGTTAACTCTCTGGTTCAAACTGGAAAATTGAAGATCATCACGGATATCATGAGAAGTCATAAAATTCTAATTATGGCCCTTCAGGAAATTAGAAATAGTGATCAAGGCCATCTGGAATCACAAGGATATAGACTATATAAAGGAATTCCAGGAAAACGAGTTATGAAAAATTGTCCACAATTTGGTAACGGATTCTTAATAGATCTCAGAATCATTGACTCGATAACAGAATTTAAATCTCAATCCTCCAGACTTACGACCCTAACTTTGAAATCGGCAAATAAAACATATACAATTATTAATGCACATGCTCCTACTAATCAAAAAAACAACACCATTAAGGACAGAGAAGAAGTACAAAAATTCTGGGATCTTTTGGATCAAACTTTAATAAACATTCCTTCATCAAACATCAAAATTCTCCTTGGTGATTTCAATGCGCAACTTGGACAAGAAAGAAGATATAGAGATATAATTGGAAAATGGACAGCACATAAACGAACCAATAAAAATGGTCAAAGATTAGTCGAAATTTGTAGAAACCACAAATTAATCTCTAAATCAACATGTTTTAAAAGACAGCCCCATAAATTGAAAACTTGGAAACATCCTGACTTCAGAAGGGGTGAATGGCAGTTGGATCATGTCTGCATGGATAAATTTCACCATCGCGAAATTCACAATGTCAAGGTTCTAAGGGGAGTTGACTCAGGATCAGACCACTATGTGGTAAAGATAAAAATAAAATTAACTCCAATGGCCAAGAAAAAAAACTAATAATAACAATAGGAGGAAATTTGATCCATCTACCTTAATAAAAAATATAGAGTACTGTGAAAGAACAGGAGAAGAGTCTCTCAACACTAAAACATTGGACGAATTAATCACTAAATTAAAATCAATAGCAGAGGAGTTAGCACCAATAAATCCAAGGAAAAAACATGAATGGTGGAATGTAGATTGTGATCAAGCAATAGAGAAAAGACACCAAGCATGGATAAAACATCAAGCTCTAAAGTCAGAAGAATCAAATTTAGAACTAACTATACAAAGAAAATTAACCCATAAAATCATCAGACAAACGAAACGTAATCATCTTAAGAATACACTGGAAAAGATAGAAGACGATTTCAAGAAAAAGCAATCTCGAGATTATTACAAAACATTTGGTAAATATCTAAAAAAATTTGAAGCTCCAACATTAATGTTGAAAAATCAAACAGGAAAGTTAGCACATTCTAACCAAGAAAATACAGAGATCCTTGCAGAAGCATTCGAGAAACTGTTAAATTGTGATGATCCACTGGAAACCCTGCAAGTCAACACTGATACACCTATTTTAACTTCACCTGATTTAATAAATCCTCCAAACATTAATGAAGTAGAACTCGCAATTAAAGAACAAAAAAATTACAAAACTTGTGGCGAAGACTTAGTCTTTGCTGAAATCTGGAAAAATGCTGGTAAACCTGCGATTATAAATCTTCATCAACATCTAGTTAAAATGTGGATTACTGAAGAAATTCCTGCACACTGGACCACAGGAATAATCCATCCATTATTTAAGAAAGGAGACAAAACGAACCCAGATAACTACAGAGGAATTACCCTTCTGGACTGCACATATAAAATTTTCTCTCGTATAATTTACAACAGGATCAAAAACATTCTGGAACCACAACTTGGAGAATATCAAGGAGGATTTCGCCCTTACAGAAGTTGTCCAGACCAAATCCTTAGCCTGAAATTAATAATGGAATATTACAAAAACAGAAATAAGCAACTCTTTATCACTTTTATAGATTTCAAGAAAGCCTATGATAGTATTCATAGACTGACACTGCTAAAAATCCTCAGATCATACGGTCTCCATCCTAAATTGATAAAAATCATTCAATTAACATTATCAAACACAAATTCGAAAGTTAAATTTAGGGGAGAAATATCAACAGCTTTCACAGTAAAAACTGGTCTCAGACAAGGTGATGGATTATCCCCTCTGCTTTTCAATGTGGCTCTTGATTATATCATGAAGGTTTGGCAAAAGGAAAACCCTCCTAAGATCAAAATTGGAACAAAACCATCAATAAAAATAAACTGCTTAGGATTTGCAGATGACTTGGCTCTTTTAGCACTAGACAAGGAAGAGGTTTGTACTCAGATCACTAGTCTCCAAGAAATTGCTCAAGGGATAGGATTACAGATATCCTTTGAAAAAACTGAGATCATGCCTATGAAACCCTTAGATATAAATGAAGTCTATATAAATGATCATAAAATTAACCTAGTTCCTCAATTTAAGTATCTTGGAGAAATTATAACACATAACTTAAACGAAAAAGTAACTTGGATAAATAGAACAAATAAAATGAAAAAGGCACAATCTCTAACCTGGTCAACATATAATAAAAAATGCCTATCAATAGCTACTAAGATCCAACATTATAAAACTGTAACTCTCCCTGAAGCCACTTATGCTTGTGAAACACTGTTCCAAATTAAAAATGAACAAAGAACTGATCAGCTCCTCAAAACGGAAAGAAGAATCATTAGAACGTGCATAAATAAAAAGTATCAGGTTGAGGGAGTCTGGAGGATTCTCCCAAATGAAACTGTCTATCGTGAGATTGATCCAATCACCAGCACAATGAAGAAGAAAAGAATTTCATATTTTTTTCACATCTTACGGCTTCCAGAAAACAGAATTGTACGCCAACTGGTGATGAGAAATCTAGGAAAGAAAACTGGAGGTAAATGGATCCAAGAAATCCAACAAGATCTCAAAGCAGTTGGACTCAAAATAACAGATGCCGAGGAGAAAAATAAAATTAACACCATACTTAAAACTCACAAATTTTCTGCAGAAATGACACACAGAAAGCCTATGGAGATTTCAGATGAGTTGAGAAAATCCCGATCTGAAAGAATGAAAAAGTACTGGAAAGAGCGCAAGAACCAAGCAGTACTACCTTCAAAGAAGAAGTGATTGTGGAACGACTCAAGTGGTCCAATGTGACCAATCAAGATTAATAATAATAAACATTAAAAATAAATATATAAACATTAAAATTATAGAAACAAAACAACAATAATAATAATAATAATAATAATAATAATATTAATAATAATAATAAAAATGTAAAATCACATAAAAATAAAAAATAGATTTGCCCTATGAAGGGTTAATAGCACTTTGCCGTGGGTGTTGTTGATTTTGCTTTCTGTTTGAGGATATTTTTGTTTTGTTATTTCCCTATCTTGCACTGGAAGCTTATCTCAATATTCGCAATTAATTGTTTGATGTCGTGAGTTGTGTGTGCGTCCATATTTCAATCCTTTGTCTAACACATGCACTTCTTGTGCGGAAAACGCTCTGTTCGTTCTGTTGTTTGCTCTGCTGTGGAAGTTGAATTCATTGGTATTATAGTGTTGTTTATAACGTTTATTATTTTGTGTATCTCCTAGTCTTCTTAATTTATTTTCCAGCGATTCATGTTTTCTCGTTTTGGCAATGTTGTGTTAGTTTTCTGTGAAGCTGCTCCATTGGATGTTAGAAGTAACTCTTCCCATAGTAACTCGCTGAAAACTGCTTCCCTGGTCATCGCCTAGTCATGTCTGGTGTTGTACGACACTCGCGACATGTTACGCAAGTCACCTAATGTGTCGTTGTTTTTTCATTTGTTTCATGTGCTTGGTACGGTCATTAAGTTCTGAGACTGACCGCATAACCGCATTGTGGGGCACTATAGCGCAAAGGTGGCGCCGAGGTATGGTACCATGTCAGTTAGTCTCTCGTCCCTGCAAGAGACAGTTGAGTGCATGCACTGGCAGCAGATGTACGGTCGTTGTTGTGACGGTGATTTGAATGCGCCAGTTGGACCCGACGTTTTTCAACCGGATAATAACGGGCGACGAAACATGGTGTTTCCTTTACGATCCTCAACTCAAACGACAATCAGCCACCTGGAAAACGCCATCATCACCACGGCAGAAGAAACCACGACACGACAGGTCAAAGAAGAAGGTGATGCTGGAACTGTTTTTTGATTCAAATGGAATCGTTCACTTGGAATTCCTACCAGGCGGTGCAACGGTAAACAAAACCTGATACAAGGAGATCCTTGGCCGTTTACGCGACGTAATTCGCCGTAAGCGACCTGGGCTTTGGCATACCAAGAATTGGCTGTTGCTATACGACAACGCCTCTGCACATAGCTCTGTCCTTATCCAAGAGGAACTTGCAAGGCAACAGGTGACAGTTTTGCCCCAACCTCCGTACTCACCTGATCTCGCACCATGTGATTCTTTTCTCTTTCCTCGCCTGAAAGTACTCCTACGTGGGCGCAGATTTTGGTCGGCCGAAGAGGTCATGACGGTCACAAAAGAAGCCATACGGGATCTTCCTGCCAACTGCGTTCTGTGGTGCATAACGGCCAACGGCAAACGGCGACTATTTTGAGGGTGGACGTGGTTCTGTGTAGGTGTACGCCGGGTAATGTGGCAGCGTGTGCAACATACCGGGTCGTAAGGTGGCCTATCATCCAGGCGTCAAGTCATAGAACTTGATGACTGTACTACGTATTCGATCGTACGTTATAAAATCAAGATGCCCATTTCTTGTGTATGATACGGATGCTCTAATACGCAGGAGAACTCACAAAAACTAAATTTCCACAGGTAAGCACTGTTTCTGTGCAACGTTATAAATATGGTATTTTCCAATAATACGGCAGTTTAACGTCAACTTTATTATCGAATTTAGATTTGTAATTAAGTATTCTGCGTTTATGGATACGTCTTACAACAAATTTTGACATAACAGGCCTAAATAATATTTGACAAATACACGTAGGCCTCACTATAGGTTATAACTATAAGTTATAATGGTTTAGTTCACCGTTCACTTAACCTAAATATACAAAAGTACCCCGTTTACTTGTATCTCATCGTACGTACATCATCCTTGCGTACATATACGTCAAACAAGACTCTATGCCGTGCACCACCAGGCGTAACTAGTCGCACCAAAAACCGCACTTTACAGTCGGCATTCAAGTATTACCTAGAATACAATGGTCAGAAGTTATTTAATTGCAGTGAAATGTCATACAATTGTTTTTTTTTATATAAAAGAGAACCTTATTTCATTTCTTATCCAAATCGCTTAGACTTTTATTGTTAAAATAAAATTAATAAATGCACCGAGAATTAAATGGTTTATTTGTGGTTAGGTTATTCATTGTGTATTAATGACGCAAGTACAAAATCGGAAACTCAAGACTTTGAGCTAAAAAAAAACGCACTGACACACATGGAGGAAAGAAAGGAAGGAGATGCCTTCGCTGCGCTGCCTAGCGCAAGCTGCTGAAGCCAAACGGCTCGCCCACTTTGGTTGCAAGAAAATGGCTGTCCCTATGCTTAATGCCGTAAACCACTCCAACTAGTAATGGATTTTAGTGACATAAATCTGCAATGACAAGTCAAGATTTTTTCTTGGATGGGCAGAATACACTCTGTACATCACGGTACTTGGCGCAAATAAGCTGTGTTATCGTTTTAAAAGCCTATTTAAATATAAATATGAGAGCACCTTTGCGAGGCTAGTTTTGTAAGGAAGACGCGGCAAAACGTAATAATACGCTGAAACACGGATTAAATTAAATACAGGTGTCTGAAGGTGCGAGTTATACCAAAGAAGGAACATCTTGGGAATTAATGATGCCGAACTAATTAAGGTATTTACACCAAATTGAGTTTTATGTTCTTATTGGTGTTGAGGCATTCATCAGTTTTTAGGCCTAATTTCGAGCACAGCCACTTTCACTCATTGGTCGTACACATTTTGATATTCAAGAATACGAACCTCAAAATTAATAAACAGAACAATTAAAAAAGAACGCATATTTGCACAAAAATACGGTACAGCCTATACGTTTCGGTACCGTACGGTATTTTCTTTGTGGGGGGTAGAAACTTGACGATTAGCCTCGAATTGATTAATTACGTAGGCCTACCGTAATTATTGACCGACAGCCGTTTGATAATTTGCGATTTTCAGAGGAATGATTTTTAATTTTTTTTGGTATATAGGGTAGGCCTACACATGCTGAGATTAGAATTGCAGAGTATTTTTTAATAACGTATCGCTACTGTTATTACGTTTCCAAAGTTGCAAAACCGGAGCGCGATAAAAACCAGGGCCAAAATATGGTTTAGCCATGCACAATGCCTCATGCAAGTCACAGAACACGAATACGAGTTACGGGTACGCCCACTTTGGTTGCAGCGCTTGGCTTCACTCATACGAGCTCAGGGCATCTCCTCTTATTCTTTCCTCCATGCTGACACACATGATGCCTCTTTCTAGGTATAGTTGGTTGTTACAGTTCAAATAACTGCACTAGTATCTTCTTCAGGGCGTCTTCGCGAGCATAGCACCGAGTTTCTGACGTCACTCATTTCGGATTATGTTTAAAATCAATCCCCATTTTCGAAAAAATAAACAACAATGGAAAATAGAAACAATCCTTGTGGCCTTTGCTGATCGATTTCAGAGTCAGAATTACCGACCTAATTTTGACAGAGAAATGTTTTTTCTGATTAAAAATTGAAATGAAGTGTCAGGGGAATGTCGTACAATTAATAATTGTTTTCTTTTAATGAAAGAGAACCTTATTTCATTTCTTATCCATAGCGCTTTGAATTTTATTGTTAAAATGATTGCCGCTCGTGTTTTCGGTATGGCTTTTCTTGGTACGTATATTGAGGTTAGACTCAGTTCTGACTGGTTGTGAGCCATTTTTCACTGTTGCCTTAGTAATTAAGCATTACATTTTGACATGTAATTATTGTTTTTACGACCTGAACTTGTTTCAGCTCAAGAAGTCGAACCCTGACCCTGGAGAGCAAGGAGAAAGGCTCGACTTCACCTAACCGCTCCTTCCCGTCGCTGGACACCACGGAGATGTATTACACGCTCGACTTCAGCGACAGTCAGAGCTCCCCTCTGATCCAATAAGACTCTGCCTGTCGCTCGCTGACTGAAATAGTACAATCCAATGCAATCTTTGTTAAGGCGACTGACTCCTTTTTTTTTTGTGTTTTCTTCTCGATTCATTCGGTGTTGATTCAGTGCCATTCATGTTTCCATGATAGACTATCATTTCACATTGAACTGTAATGACCAGCTGTCTTGTCTTCCTATAGAACCTCCTTCTCTTGCCACGTGACGCGCCACTATTGCATAACAAACTTCCAGTTTCATTGGCGTCATCAATCCACAGCCAAGTTTTTAATTTTGAATGTAATCAATATTCGGGCTGATGATAGGCTACATGATTGGATTATGTAAGTTTATACTTCCTAATACGAAAGCATTTATTTTCAAGCGTGCAAAATATTTAGCGTTACCCTAACTTAACACTTACTGAATAAGCATGTTCATAAACCACACTTTCCCCAATAGGTTTATAATGAGAGACTTAAGGAGAAAGGTTGTTATGTTTTTATTTCAACCAATGATTATAGAACACTATTTACATTTCAGTTAGAATTCCAAGTTCTACGTTCCCTAACTTAAGAAGGCAATTACTGAAACTTGGATCATCGTAACACTCACCGGTTAGGCTATTATGTATTTATAAAATTATACGATTTGAGTACGGTACTCATTCCTTTGATTTACTGTTTCTGAAATCTATTCAAAATGATAAAGGAAAGACTTCAGAATGTTAAAATGACATGAAACAGGCGTCACAGCGGCCAAAATGTGAAGTGGACAGCAATAAAGCGTATTTTCCTACAGCAACAGTATATGCAAATCGCACACTTCGTATACTTTTTTAAAGTCAATTTTTTAAATAAATTATAGATATTTATGAAATTAGAGTGCAATTCGTCACTGCTAATGTCTATTCACTTTCATTTGAATGCTCATTTGTCACGATCGGTCGCTTGTGAGCGCCGCAGGAGGGATCTATACTACTGAAATAATATATACTAGGACTTCAGCGCTGCCATCTAAGCTACCAAATCACTGGAGATGTAGCGCAATATTAAGGTACTTAAGCAACATTCACATTCATCAGTCAGTATAAGTTCTTCTACATTTCCCGTCCTTTATAATATTCTATTCCTGTTTATATCGTGGGAACTTCATATTCAATATTCCCCACCTTTATTATAATTCTTATAAATAACTATTACATTAAAACGCGGTGGACATCCGCCATGTCTGTCATTAACCAAGGTGATTCTGCGCATGCGCTTGAGCCAATAATTTTTCAGTTTTGTTTATAAATTTAAAAATATATGATAACATATTTGTTTATTTGAAAGACACCCTGCAAATCTGCATGCCAAGAGCTTTCGTTAGAATGATTTACGAAGCCAATCGGTTAAGTCGTTTTCACAATCT
This sequence comes from Meconema thalassinum, assembly GCA_946902985.2. Lineage (NCBI taxonomy): Eukaryota > Metazoa > Arthropoda > Insecta > Orthoptera > Tettigoniidae > Meconema > Meconema thalassinum. The sequence continues at coordinate 225,460,337 of OX336395.1, read as the reverse complement.
CGTGTGTACAAAAAACAGCTTAGTGTTTTAAATATATAGATAGATGATGATCAGCTGTTCAGTCAGCCAGAGGGGTAGCAGTATCTTTCCTCATCCCTTTCCAAAAAATATGCACACTTGTAAGTTGGCATTCTGTTAGTATCCGAGTGTGAGTCTTAAGTTGTATTTATACAATGTCGGGGCCAGATGATTCCGCCAAGAAAACTGGAATTTAATATTTAATGGTTAATTTTCGAGCATTTGCACATTGATAAGTGGCAAATGCTAATGAGGTCAAACACGAAAATAAATATAGATAGGTTTTGAAACTTCGTCTTGACTGATTACGTCTGAGGTGAGATCGCTTTTCCCTAACACTAGTTACGCCACTGTCCAGTTTAGTAGTCAGGTAATGGAAACCTTGTACGAGTGTTACAATATTTTTCTTGCCACAGAAATTGAAGAAATTTGTCGTTGCAAAGAAAAAATAAAATTATTAAATGCACCAACAATAAATGGTTAGGTTATTCAGTGTGCTTTAATGACGCAAACGTTGTGTCGCAGTTCAATATATGTTGTATCCAAATGTTTCTCGTTATCTAAGATTGCATTCTCCATGTGTATTGAACTTAATGCAAGAGCTCAAGAAACCCACCGACACACATGATCCCTCTTTCTAGGTATAGTTGGTTGTTACAGTTCAAATAACTGCACTAGTATCTTCTTCAGGGCGTCTTCGTGAGCATAGCACCGAGTTTCTGACGTCACTCGTTTCGGATTATGTTTAAAATCAATCACCCTTTTCGAAAAATATAAATAATCATAGCTGGAAAATTAAAACAATCCTTGTGGACTTCTATGATCGATTTCAGAGCCAGAATTACTGACGTAATTTTGAAAGAGATTTTTTTTTCTGATTAAAAATTGAAATGAAGTGTCCGGGGTCTTCTAGGGACAGAACTAGCAAAAAATGTAAAATCAAATCCAAATTCTAACTGCAAATAGGGGCCATGATGAAAATGCATGCATGTAGCCATATTCGTAGTGTTTGTAAATGGATACTAAGGCTTCCTAGGTCAATAATCAATAAACATAACGTTTCATTCAACTGAAAAAAAAAATGGATAAAACTAAGACTCAAGAATGTAAGCTACTTTGACGACGTTCGTGAATGAATAAAATTATCATGATTTTCATTTTGATTTAAACAAGTCTAAACATGTTATTTTCAATATCTGGCTCAAGAAGTCAATTTTAGTTTTGCTAAGTAGCCTACAGAAATCCGAAACGAATGACTGTCACCTTAGATGGCCATATATCGACATTGGTTAAAGATATGAGAGTTGCAGGAGTGTTTTCCTTCACAAATCCCTTTTGGGGTCAATATTGCCAAATAATAATAATAATATGGATTTAGCGTTACTTTAAAATACGGAGACTTTGAGGACGCCGGATTTCTTTCTTTTTAAAAACCAGTAAACCTACTGATTGTGATCTCTCGTATAAGTTACAAGCATACCTCAAATGCCAACAGACTCTTCCAGTATTTGCTCTCGCAAACTTAGGTGGACATTTCCAGCTACACGTTAAAGCCGGCCTTGTTGACTTTCAGATCATATTGGTATAGCCTATAATATAATAGGCTACAAGGCAGCATCAACAATATTAAACGTCTACAAGCTTTATACTAAACCTTGGTTAGAATTTCTCGTGCTTAAGGAGTTCTTGTATCTAGCATAATACATTCAATCATAAAGGATTAAAGAGATTTGTTTGTCTGACCAGCACAAATTAGAAATACTCGAAGAATTGAACACGGAAACAATCTCCTATCTTTAACAAATGTCAGAGTGAATGTGCCCAAAGTAAATCTATTTAAACTGTAGTTAATAGAATGTTGTAGAGTTTAGTGTCTGTGCAAGTTGTTGACTTCAGGAAATAGTGCCAAATAATGAGTGCCAAAATATTAGTCTGAATCTAATGCTTCAAAGTCTGATTGGTAATTAATAAGGGAACTGAGATGTTACGATGTGTTTGTTAAAGGACGTTTGGACGCAGTGTTAGGTCCAGCAAGTTGGAACAACATTAGATAGCAGTCTGATTCTGCTGTCCTGTTGTCCTGTTTGGTCAATAGAGTGCTCTAGTGTAGAGTCCACTGATTATTCTTTACTCTAAGGTTTAGAGAGTTTGCTAATTCTGTGTGAGTTGTCCTATTAATACCATCTTTTATTTGCATCGCTACATATCTGAATACTTGGATACACCATCAGTTGCACCGATCATAAGACGTATTGTCCTTCCAAAACAATGCAAGTTTAATGTATTATTGGTCCAATTTTTGAGGAAGTATTGGATGGATCATCACCATGCTCCGTCAACCAATGAACTGAAATGTATCAGGCCGTTTTCAGCAAATATGTAGCGATACTATAATATGGTAACACGAAACATTAACCAAACTCTCTAAATCTCACAGTGAAGAATGTGGCTCCGAGCAGGTTATTGAGCCTTGTCTTTCCGGATCAGGAACTCGACTTGTGCAATAAGAAAAGACTGCGTCCAACGTCCACTATAATCTGTTTATAGATACGGTAGTGTTTAGATCGATGCTGTCCTATTGCTTCGTCTTGGTTCTATTTGTTGTTCTCGACTGTATTTACTGCATCAAACTATTGTTGAACTCTGTCATCACTTCATTTCAGTCGTCCAGTGACGACATCTCCATGGCTCCATGAGAGCAGTTCTGCCAACCACACGATCGCAATGAAATTACATTTTCCTCGGTGATATTTCAAATAGGAAAATGAAGCTTGTAGTTTAACGTGACCGGAAATCTCACGATCATGATCCACGACACCTCCTTTTTACGTGGAATCCGAACCACAGGACATGTCATTTCACTTTGAAAATCTCACATCCATTGACCGTGAATTTAAACCGGTTTGCTTTGGTGTATTTCAAAAAGAAGTGACCTCGTTATTGTATTAGTTGTAAAACTGCTTCAATACTTCACGAGAAAAGTTATTAAAAATTGACAAGACGTACAAGATGAGGGAATGACTCGTTACTGTAGTTTTCTGATCAAATATTGTATTTAACAATCAACATTAAGAAAAACACGCATGCAAATGATCTGAGTAAAAACACTTCAAAGTATTAAGATTATTTCATTTCATAGGTTATAACTTACCGTACCACGAAAACGTGCGTGAGTAGGTACTTACTGTAGCTGAGGTATTGTTTCCTTATTTTCTCGTAGGTATTCATGTTCTTTATATTATAAAAGCGGTATTTCACATACTCGAGACGTAAATTCTTGAATTCAGTTGACATAACCTGTACTCAAATGCCTGCTCTAGACCAGGGTATAGGTCGATTCCCTCAATGGGCATAATTTCAGTCAGAAATTGATGGTTTAAACCCCTCTTTTTACAATATCCTGCAGTTCACGTATTTTATGTAAAAATCAAATCGCGAATATTGAGCGCTATTAGAAATGTTGATTGATATAGGGTGGATAGAACAACAAACGAAAACATGTTATATAATCATACAGAAACAAAGAAAGTGGATGTAACCGGAAATATGGCGCCTCCTAAATCTAGCTATCAAATACTTTGAAATGTAAGAGAATACACTCCTCCCATAGAAAAAACCAAGGTCGTTCCATTTCTGATTTACTTTATAAGGCATATTTGTAAATCCATGGATATTGAGGTAAATTCGAAGTCAAAATGGCCGATTCTGTAATCCCACTTTAAAGGCTTTCCAAGTCGATAAACAAAAAAGCTTGTTGACAATCGTTAAGTATTGATTTGATCGTGTATAAGGGGATTAACATCCAAGAACTGAAAGTGTGGTTGGCTCGAGCAGAAGGTATCGTCGCCGGACGAACAACATTACTGTTTTTAAGTAAGATATAAGGACTTCTCATGAACAATCAATTCATTTGTAAGGAAATGATATTTGCTGCTTGTTTCTAAGCATGATTCTTGCATTCCATCCATAATAATACAAAACAAATTGTGTGTAAAGAAAATATTGTCTAATTGTTAATACCATTTTGTGAAGATTAAATGTACACCATAATCAATAAATAAACATTATAATATAAGATCACTGTACAGTCATTCAACAAATGTATGCATTTGCGCATCCAACCTCCTCGTTATGCCTTACTGCAAGACGGTACATTCTAAAAGGCCACAACGGCTTCCATATAACTCATTATCCTACTTCATTGGCCGCCATTGATTTATCATTTGCAGCTCTTCACTCGGTGATAGTTTGGTTTTGGACGGAGCTTAGTCCACCCCCAGCATTGGTAGGTGGAGCAATTGGAAATCAATTCCAAAATTACCATAAGGGAAGATGAGGATTGAGGAAGAACGCTAGGAGCGAAAGAAAAAGATTAGGAGCAAGGGACTGACCCCATAAAACAAACATTTATTATGCAAAACAAAGATTGAGGCACAATAGGGAATACTAAAATCTAAAGGTATCAAGATAAAAAAAATGAATGAGTCTGGCACAAAAGTTCCAAAGGAAGGGGGAGCATGCTAGTGTTAGTAAAAAAGAGAAATGAAAAAGAAGTACAAGAAACGAAAGTTGATAAACACCAAACTCCACATGGCGCATAAACTAATTGCATCCAAGAGGAAATTGAAAAGGAGAAAATACCTATAATTCCAATAGTTGCTTGCTTGATTGAAAAAGAAACTCGAACAAGAATCCAAAACATAGAGGAGGGCGTAGGAGACGCCCGTGGCCTCTGGAGAAAAGTTACAGTTAAGCGTAAATGTAAAGGGAGAAGAATTGTCGTGCTCAAAATATACTAGTAGGCCCTTCTTTCGTATCAACATTAAAGACGTATGGAAAAGAAGATCAAGCAGTCCATCATTTGGTATGTTTATGTACCGTATTAAATTCGATAAAGAAAGGGAAATATATCGGGGAAAATTTGGTCATCAAATATGAAAAATGGACAATTTGAAAAGAAACAAGTAGTTCCGTGAAGAACTATACAGCCTATTTTCATATATCCTACTCATGTTAATTGCCTCTATCTACATACAAAATTTCAGTTTAATTGCTGTAACAGATTCGTAGATATTGAGAACCGTCTAAATATTTCAGATGGTCGCCAGGTTGGATTTTTATTTTTGTACTATTACATTAAGATTATTGTGTACGTGTGGTATACAAACTTCAATCGCATGATTAGAACACAAGAAGTAAAAACGAGATTTTAAAATTACGCACAGCAGCCATCTTGTGATTAAGCAAACAATTGAAATAAATTAGATGCCAGTGGATCAACATTTGTATAAGCAATTAACGTGCAACGTTTCACGGCACTCGGATAGTTAATTCGCGAGAAACGTCCATTTAAATATTTATACTTCGCGTCGCCGCCATGTTGGATTTGTGCTCACCAGGTTACTGAAAGTCCTATAGGTGAACATATGTTCATAGTCTCTATAAATATTTTAAAAAATCAGTTTGGTTGCTGTAAAAGATTCATAGATATTGAGAACCGTCTAAATATTTCGGAAGCTCGCCATTTAGGATTGTTATATGTATAGGCCATAGAGTTATGTACCATTCAAGGACAATTATTGCTTAGGTTCATTATTCAAACTTTCACTTCGATCGCATGATTACGACACAAGAAATAAAAACTTAAAATTTCGCACAGCCGCCATCTTGAGGTTATGTAAACAATTGAATTAAATTAGATGGCAGTGCATTACAAACTGCAAAATCATTTACTGTACCACATTTCACGACGCTCAGAGAGTAAAATCACGAGAAAAGTCTATTAAAATATTTCAAATTCGCTTGGTCGCCATGTTCGTTTTGTACTTTACAGGTTTATGAAATATACATAGATAAACTTGTATCAGTACCCTTTATCACCGTACAAAATTTCAGGGTGATATCTCTAATAGTTTCGGAGATATAGAATGTCAGTGAAATATTTCGCACAGCCGCTATTTTGAGGTTATGTAAACAATTGAACTAAATTAGACTCCAGTGCATTACAATGTGTATAAACAATTGCTGTACCACGTTTCATTACGTTTGGATAGTTAAAGCGCGAGAAAGGTCTATTTAAAAGTCTCAAATTCGCTTGGCCTCCATGTTGGTTTTGTAGTCACCAGGTTTTTGAAAGTCTCATAGGTGAACTTCTAGTAGTGCCCTTTATCACAGTACACAATTTCAGGGCGATATCGGTAATAGGTTTGGAGATATTGAATGCTAATGAAATATTTCGCACAGCCACCATGTTGGATTGGTGAGACGTAACAAAATTTGAAGGGCACGGTCGAGGTCGCCGGGAATAGCGCTATGAACTTACCGAGTTTCATTGAAATCGCTCCAGCCGTTTAGATTTTATTAGGGACACACACACACACACACACACACACGCGCGCGCGCGCGCACACACACACGGACAAAAGGTGATCTCATAAGCCTATTTTTTCAAAATTGAAAATAGGCTAAAAATTAATGGAATTTTACACTTAAGATTTAATTTTACACCTTAAGTTAATAGAGATTGTAGCGAGTGTCACATCAAAATATTGATTGTTCATGTAAGAATTCTGATATGCAAGCTAGAGTTGCCCAAGCCAAAATTGCATTTAACAGCAAAAAAATCCCTTCTGACTTCAATGAATATATCTATTGAGACCAGGATTAAATTTATAAAATGTTAACTGTGGAGGCTTGTATGGCTCGGAAGCTTGGACAATGGGATGTGCTGATAAAAGAAGACTTGCAGCTTTTGAAATGTGGTGTTGGCGGCGAATGGGAAAAAATCCATGGACCGCAAGAGTGACGAATGACGAAGTGCTCAAAACCATTCATGAAAAGAGAACATTTCTCAAAACAATACGGAAACGACGAGACCAACTGATAGGGTATGTCTATCACCACAATAAGTTTACGGCAACTGTGTTTGATGGCATAATTCGTAGCAAGAGAGGGCGAACGAGACTGCAATACATCAAACAGATCATAACAGATATCAATGTTCATTCATACAGAGACATGAAGAGACTGACTGGCGACAGGGAAGAATGGAAGAAGAGGATTGCTGCCGACCAATCTACGGATTGAGAACATGAATGAATATAAGGATTACAAATTCAAATTAGTTTGATTTAGACAGGTTCTATAATAAGTTAATATAGTAGTAGGTTATAGTTGTTTAAAGGGGCGGAATTACGAGGTCATCGGCCCCTTATAATATAGTAGAATAACAAAATGTTATTGCAGGTAGTACCATATTAATTAAAAGAAGGTAATTAAGATACTAAACAAAACACGAATTGGCCCAATGACTGGGCGGGGTACAATGTATGTAATATGTATAAGGTGCGTTCAAAAAGTAACGAGCCGGAGGCTGGGATGCTAAAACCGGTGACTACATCGGCTAATCGTGGCGTGTGTAACGAGGTGCGGTTCCGACCCGAGCGCGGAAGGTCACAGCCCGTCCCTAGAGGGCACGCGTGCACGTCACGTGACAATACAAAGCGAGTAGCAGCATGCATCAATCGTCCAATGCTGTCAGTTGCATTGCAAACAGTGACATGGAGGCGTCAGCCGAAGAGCAAAGAGGTGTTGTTCGGTTTCTGACAGCGGAAGGAGTAGGGGGAACGGACATTCATCGCCGAATGTCACAAGAATGTACGGCGAACACTGCATGTCCCTTGCAAGGGTCAAGGCGTGGAACAAGCGCTTCAGGGAAGGACGGGTGTCGTTAGCTGATGATGCCCGATCTGGGGCACCCCCCTGCATTACCGACGACAACGTCCAGCTGGTTGATGCACTCATTACCCAGGACCGCCGAGTGACAGTGAACGCCATAGCCGCCGTGGTTGCTCCACGACAATACACGACCTCATACGGCCAACACAGTCGCGGCACTCCTGCAGAAATTCAAATGGGAGGTTCTCGGCAACACTCCATAGAGTCCAGACCTCTCTCCATGTGATTACGCCATGTTTGGTCCCCTGAAAAGGGCTCTGCGGGGCCAACGATTCACCTCGGACGCCAACGTCCAGCTGTACGTTCGGAACTGGTTCACATCGTAGCCCAGGGAATTTTATGAGACAGCCATTCACCGCCTCGTGTCACAGTGGGACAAGTGCCTCAACAGCCAGGGCCAATATTTCTAACATACAGGTACTGGTTTCTGTAATTATGCCTCCGGCTCGTTACTTTTTGAACGCACCTTATAAATAACACTCCTGGGAAAATTACATGTATTAGTTAATTATCACTGTGTTGAGGTTTAAATTATTTACTATTTTTTACTACGATTGTAGCGTGTTGTTTTGGAGTTTATAATAGTCTACGATTCGCAATTTGAATCTCGTTAAACGTTTGGTTTAATTTGTCGTAAGGTTTTGTGAATTACGTGAGTAATGGTATAGTCCACACAAGGGCAAACTTTTTAGGAGCAGGGCCAAATGCAATACAAAATAATCTAGATGGGCCGAACTAGAAAGAACAACACATGTTTATAGATAGATTATAAACTTTGTATTTCTGCATTTTAAATCAAACTAAACTTAAAGGCTACAAATGGTAGAAAATTTAGGAAAGAAGAACACACCTTCATTATTTGTCAGAAGAGGAAGGAGGATGTGACAAGTGAAACTGTGACTGTGCTTCTAAACGTTTTTCATAATCTGGTTGAAACTGGGATTAGCTGATTCTTAGTAGCGCAGCTAAATGGTGGTCTGTCGATCTATTTCTGACGCTATTTTTGCGAAGGTTCATTGTAGAAAACACATGTTTACAGATATAGTAAGATGCGAACATGGCAGTTATCACTTGTACATGATATTTCAAGTTTGTGAAGCTTGATTTTGGTAGGGCCTTGTAGAACTCAATTTTCGAAACGTTGAGAAATAGTTGCTTTAATTCGTTTTTACATTGTAACTCAATCCGTTCTAACTGCAACTCTGACTATACTGTTTCACAGTCAACATTAAATGACATGATGAAAACGTCCAAGTCCTGTTCCTGAAATCTTCATTCAAATTCGTCGTGGAGATTTTTCTCACAAAAAGATATTTCACAAAACGCATAAACACAATGAGATTGAAATAGATTTTCACTTCTAGGTACACACAACAGGAAATATGACCTATGTGTAATTGTGAAAATCCACAGGCTGCTTCAAGTCGACCGACCGGGTTAGGGAATGGAATGAATGAAGCTCCCATCTAGCGGCGAGGATATGAACTGTGCCGGCTGTCGACGCCTGTCGCACTTCCCTGTAGCAATGAATAAATGAATGACAGATGAAATGAAATGATAGAGGAGAGTGTTGCTGGAATGAAATTGTGACAGGAAAAACCGGAGTACCCGGAGAAAAACCTGTCTGCATCCGCTTTGTCCAGCACAAATCTCACATGGAGTGACCGGGATGTGAACCACGGACCCAGCGGTGAGAGGCCGGCGTGCTGCCGCCTAAGCCACGGAGGCTCTATGTGTAATTGTAGGTAGTATAATTTGAAGCCATGTCGCGGGTCGGATTAGACTAGCACAAGGGCGCACTTGGCCCATGACTGGTATAGTCTATATGCACGTGTATACAATTTAGAATAACACAATACAATAAATAAATAACATTAACAAAAACAGCATGCACAGCAGTTGCCAGGCTCGTCCCTACTGCAAGACTGAGAAATGACGATCCCGTCAACAGTCTTCCTCCGCCAAGTAATCTATGAAGCAATAAGCCCTAACTACAGTAGAATTGTAAACTAATATGCAGAAATGAACTATGAGTACTCTTCTGAGATGATGGTAAAAACTACAACTGCAACATACACAATCAGTGTTTGTCTACTGATAATGTCTTGAAATTGAGACTTATCTGATATTCTGTAATGTCTACAAGCTGCTATGACATCCAGTGTTCTGATGCACAGTGGATGTCTCATAAATAATGTCATTTTTTGACGTAACATCAAATAAATTGTTGGAATACAGTGACGTTAGTGAAAAAGTGTTACAGTGAAAGGTGATGATATCGTTTTATCTCTCTTCTGCTGCAACACTCTCTCTCTCTCTTCTGTTGCTGCGCTTGAGTGTCGCTACTGTCGTTTTTGGATGTCACGGGTGACCTCTGGATGGATTTTGATGCGGTTTTCACCATTCTGTAAAGGATACCTCGAGGAAGGTTTCTGCAGAAAATAACTTATTTATGATGAAAGTAACGATTAAAGTAAAAAAAAACACATGGCGTCCTTGCGCTTTGTAAGCATACGCTGGGCAAACCGTTAAAAAAATCTATATAGCCTACTATAATGTGAGAGAATTGGTCAGCATGAAAAGTTCTACAGAAACATCCTTGAGAGAATATCTCTATCTTCAATACATCGCCCACTATACGTGTTTTTAAGTTTTCATTTCTTCCAACAATCTTCATTCAAATACTGACGCGACAGTTTAAGAGCTAGCTAGAGGTGAGCCTATCACCCCCAGTTACAGCAAAGCTAGCGGGCGAACATATTACCCCAGATACAGCCAGCAGTAAACTGTCGAGTCGTGTTGAGTTAAGACTTCAGAGAAGAGTGGTTGTACTTGGAGTTTCCCTGGAAATGCAACTTGGCTTTTCTTCATTTCTCCTGTGAACTTTCCGTTCCGAAAAATACATAATTAAACAAGAAGTTCCGTGAAGAGCCTACTTTTCTTAAAATTTAAGATTCATGCCAATGATTAATCTATATGCATCTATCTAGAATAATGACGAAATTAAGTTGGTAATATCGAAATTTCTAATTAGTTCGAAATACTGAATACCTGGCAATTTGTAGCCTAATAGAGAACTACAGTTGGCAGCCCTGGTGACTGAACATATTCTTAGTTCTGTCTCTTAAGGTACAAAATACAAAATTTGATTGAAGTCAAATGGATAGCATCGACGTTACATGCAGTTAAACATTGGATCTAACAGCGCGCGTAAAATCATGTTGGCAACAATGACATACATGTATTGGTCAGAAATAATCTGAAGTAATCTGATCCAATGCTGTGTCAATTTTGAATGAAATCCATTAATTAGAAGTTATATGCATTTTAAAATTGGACCTATCAGCAGGCTTAGAATCATGTTGGCAGCACTGGCGTAGGCCTATATTAGTTACACCAAATTAATCTATAATGCCAGGTACTATACGTGTGCAAAGTTTAGAGCTATTGGCTTGCATACTTTCTGATATATTGATATTAGGGTAACACAAATAGAGACAGCATTTATTAACAGTTGGCAGCCCTGGTTACACTTAAGAATCGGCATAGTCATATATTTTATGGTACACATAGCACACACGAAATTTGGTTGAAATCCTAATGATAGTATAGAAGTTACATGTATTTAAAGTTGGACATCTCAGCAGGCTTAGAATCATGTTGGTAGCACTGACGTATATAAGTTACTCCACATTAATATAGAATGTCAGGTGCTATACGTGTGCATAGTTTAAAGCTGTCGGCTTGCATACTTTATGATATATGGGTATTTGGATTAAAAAAATTGAGAGCATTTATTAACAGTTAGCAGCCCTGGAGGGTCTTAAGAATACGCTCAGTCATATCTATTTATGTACACATAGCACATACGAAATTTGGTTGAATTCCAATTGATAGTGTAGAAGTTATATGCATTTAAAATTGGACCTATCAGCAGGCTTATAATCATGTTGGCAACACTGCCATGTATGGCCTCCTGGAAATTAAACTGCAATATTATAATCTATACGTGTGCCAATTTTGAAATAGCTCCCATTCATACCTTCCAAGATATCCAACATGGAGCTCAAATTTCAATTGCGTTTTCTCAGCAGTTGGTAGCTCTGACATCATTTTCAAATATGGCCGTGAGATATTCAGGTATAGATCTTTACTCCTACCAAATTTTGTTTCGATTGCTCCAGCCGTTTAGGAGATGATAGGGGGACACACACACACACAGACAGACAGACAGAAGGACAGACAGAAGGACAGACAGACACACATTTGCCCGATCTCATAAGTCTACTTTTTCCTCATTTTTGCAAAATGTGAAAAGTAGGCTAAAAATACACGAAGCTGAAATTTCTCAAGAGTGACAATTTAAACATTCAGTCAGAGAATACGTTGTCAAATTCAAACATCGTCGCGCATCGTAATTGCACACACCCAATATTTTTATAGAGAATTTTATTTGGAAAGTTTTCTGTCAAGAAATTAAACTATTCTTCAAAGTAGAGACCATGAGATCCTCTGGTCTTGAGCCATCTTTCAGTGAGGTTCTTTATCCCGCGACGATACCAGTCTCTGGGTTTAGATGCGAAAAATTCGGCGAGACCCACTTCCACAGCTTCAATGTTTTCCAAATTTATTTCACGCAAGAAATGGACAATGGTCGAAAAAGATGGTGATCTGAAGGCGCAAGATTGGTATCTTTTGATGCACCAAGTTCTTTTGACAGCATACGAGTACTTCTTTGCAGAGTTTCTTCCAAAACTCTGCGTGTATTCTCAATATTCCATAGTTTAGATCTTCCAGATCGCGGCAAATCTTTAGTGTTTTCTTCTCCAGTATTGAAACGTTCGAACCATCATTGAGCCACGTCCTCACTAACGACACCTTCTCCTTCCAACTTTGTTAGTGCCATTTGTGATGGTGTATCAACAACTGACGACTTCAGTGGTGTAATTGGTAGCATGCTAAGCTTCTATGCCCACCGTCGCGGGTTCAAACCCGGCCGAAGTCGTCTGAATTTTAAGAGCGTTAAAAATCCCTTAGTAAGCCTTCCTTCGGAGGGGAAGTGAAGTCGGCGGGCCCATGTCATACATTTATGGCATGTAAAAGAACTACACTTGTGCGAAGCTAAATTATAGGTTAGATTTGACTAACGTTCTTAGGTTCCAACGTTCGTCGCCAGGAGCCGACTGCGGTGGAATCCTGTAACCAAGTTCAGAACTAGCTGTCTTTGACGGTGGCGTTTGGTAGCAAAAGTAGGAACTACTTGAAAAAAATAATTGGCTGCAATCCTTACTTGAATTTAAAAAAATATATACTCACTAATACAGCCATCACAATTAACACCGGTTATCAGACAGATTCTACACACACACACAAAACACTGGGCAACATGACCGCGTTGTTGCAGCCCCTAAACTGAGGAAGCAACCAACTGACGACTGATACATTCTTGCAATTCAAGTCATGGCCATTTCACCTCGAAAATCTCACATGTATTGACCGGGAATCGAACCCAGTCCACCTTGGTGAGAGGCCAACAGCTTGACCGCTGCGCCACCACGCCCCACCCTAATAATGTTGAACCATTCGCTAATCACCAAACTCAAGATTATTATTTATTTATATATTTATTTATTAAAATAATTAATTATTTAGCGTATGGCTTTTTGTGCCGGGAGCATCCGAGGACTTGTTCGGCTCGTCAGAGGCTGTAGCTGCTTCAAGCGGACACCCATGGGGTGAGCTACAAGTTCCGTTCGATTTCAAGTAGTTCCAACTTTCGCTACCAGATATCAATGATACCTAGTGGTGAACGTTGGAACTTTGATAGAGCGTTCCGATGAAATCTGACCTAACAATTTAGCTTCACACAAGTTTAGTTAGTGGAAGGAACTTTTACATGCCATAAATCTATGACATGGGACCGCCGGCTTTAATTCTCCTCCTCCGACAACAGTTCAGCATGCTACCCACTACGCCACCAAAGCAGCTATCTCAAGATAATAACTTTTGTAATTTGAGGAGCTAGCAGATTATCGTAACAAGGCAGGCTTAGTGTTTTATAGCGCCGTGTGATGGCGAGATAAACCAGACAATACGCTACGGTCTTTGAATTGCCAGCGTGGATATCGATTACTACTTCAATACCCGGCCAATGTTCGCTGGTGTGCGCCAACTAACACTGAGTGCTGAGCTACCATTGCTGATTCCTTTAGGGCAGTGTTTCTGAACCCGTAGAAGTCTGCGGACCACTCAGCCTGAAAATGAATCATGTACAGACCCCCCTCCCCCCTCTCCCTCCGCCGATACATTCATCAGCGCCTTCGTAGTAAGAATATTCAAAGATGATTAAGCAAAACAGTTTTCAGAACACTTTATTTATTACTAGCAACCCGCCCCGGCTTCGCCTGGCAACAGTTATGAATGCATTACGTAATAAGCACTTTTCTTTTTTTGATCTCAATGATCTACGACCTATATCCGTTTTACGTCTCAGCATGATGGGTTAAAATCACTGACTGGACTATTAATTATATTATCATGGAGACGCATGTGCAACGATTTCTGGTCAGACGTAATTTAGGAATGGAGAGGTGCCGTACAAGAAACACAAATTCCCCTGCCGTCCAATTTAAAAACTCTTATAGTGGGCGATGTATTGAAGATAGAGATATGCTCTCGCGGCCTTTTTTGTTGAACCTTTCATGCTGAACAATTCTTACACTCCTAGTATACCGGTATTGATATTTTTAACCGTTTGTCCAGCGTAAGCTTAAAAAGCGCACCGACGCCAGGCTTTTCTTCGACTTTTTCACTGAAATCGTTACTGCTTGGCTTCCATTGATCATAGGCCTATATAAATTATTTACAGAATGGTAAAAACCGCATCAGAATCCATCCAGAGGTTCTCGAGATTACCCGTGACATCCAACAATCGGGGACTTTGTTTTATACTAAGTAGAGATTATAGTGTACAGTACAACTAAATTACACATTATTTAAGACAGTACAACTAAATTACACATTATTTAAGACAGTACAACTAAATTACACATTATTTAAGATAACTTTTTTATAATCTATATATATAAAGCTCAATGTTTGTCTGTCTGTCTGTCTGTCTGTCTGTTATGTAGGCTATACAAATCCACACCGTTTCACCGATCTGAACCAAAATTTGTATACTTACCCTTCGGATCCCTGCGGGTAACCCTGTCCACTTGAAATTTCCGACAGACCACCCCATTCCCTGCATTTAGGCCCTTTGGCAAACTTCTACACCGTTTCACAGATCCGAACCAAAATTTGTATACTTACCCTTTGCAACCCTGCGGGTAACCCTGTCCACTTGAAATTTCGGACAGACCAACCCAATCTCTGCATTTAGGCCCTTTGGTCCAAATCTACACCGTTTTACCGATCAGAACCAAAATGTGTATACTTACCCTTTGCAACCCTGCGGGTAACCCTGTCCACTTGAAATTTCGGACAGTCCAACCCAATCTCTGCATTTAGGCCCTTTGGTCCAAATCTACACCGTTTCACCGATCAGAACCAAAATTTGTATACTTACCCTTTGGTACCCTGCGAGTAACACTGTCTGCTTGAAATTGCGGACAGACCACTCCATTCCCGGAAAGTGGACAGGGTCCGTCCCAAAGGCAATGGAAAAAAAGGGGTAAAACCGGACCCGCTCAGGAAACCTTCAGGGTTGCCAGCTCCTGAACTCACCAGCCATGAGACCTTGAGGATGTAGCACTATCCAGGGTGCACCAGGGCTACACACACCCTGCCTCCTTGAGGGTCTTGAGCAGAAGATATGAGATATTAAGAAAAGAATGAGGCTATCAGGAATGATTAGACAAGGGCCAATTAAGGCGGGAAAGTGAAAGAGTCGCTAGGCCTCGGATAACCTGATACCATCGGGGTCGGAAGAGAACAAGAGTTTGACCAAGGGAGGCTGACAGGAAAGAGAACTGAAAGGTGCCCGGCACCAGTAAGTAGAAGCAATGCCGGACTCAGCTGGGGTCCCGTGGTCGCAAACCCACGTCCCACAAGTTGTGACCCTGGTGGGTGGAGGGGGGAAGAGGGGGCAGGGGTGAGAATAGCTTGCTCATTCATCGCGAGGTGACATGAGAAAAATGTCCAGACCCCGCCGTGTTACCTGTTATTGCTGACTATGCTGATGTTCATACAGGGTCTTTGCTCAAACCGCTGTAGTGTTACGAAAGAATGAGTGATTCACCGGTCAATGTGAATAGGACCGGGAACCCCCCCCCCCCCGAACGTCTGTCATCATATATCGTCATCATCTGCGATATTCTCAGCTACGTGCAGCTTGGACCCGAGCAGTACTCGATAAGCTCTTTCACTACACGCATCGAGTATAGGCCTAAGCCAGAATATAACGTTCAGACTTTGGAAGACATCGAAGGTAGTAATCTGAATTACCTATATCAGATTTAAAATTACACCATGTTCGTTTAGTGGTCATTTTTCATTACCTTATTATTATCATCATAAGGGCAAATGACCTAGATGTTACACCCTTTATACCACTAATCACCACACACAATAAGTCTTCATCGCCTGTGAATTCTGAAATATTTCTTTCTATCACGGTAGTTTGTAAGTTTGTCGTGTCAATTCAACAGTAGTTTTCATTACCATCCTCATCAAAAGGGCAAATGACCTAGATGTTACGTCCATTATACTACTAGGTAACACCACAGTCTTCATCGCCTGTGATTTTTAAAATGTGTATTTCCATTAGTTTGTAAGTTTGATATATCCGTTCAGTAGTAGTCGTCTTCATTATCATCCTCATCAAAGGGGCAAATGACCTAGATGTTACGTCCATTATACTACTAAGCAACACCAGAGTCTACCTAGCTTGTGATTTTAAAAATGTGTATTTCCTTTAGTTTGTAAGTTTGATATACCCGTTCAGTAGTAGTAGTCTTCATTGTCATCCTCATCAAAAGGGCAAATGACCTAGATGTTACGTCCATTATACAGTACTACTAAGCAACACCACAGTCTTCATCGCCTCTGATTTATAAAATGTGTATTTCCATTAGTTTGTAAGTTTGATATACCCGTTCAGTAGTAGTAGTCTTCATTATCATCCTCATCAAAAGGGCAAATGACCTAGATGTTACGCCCATTATACTACTAGGCAACACCACAGTCTTCCTCGCCGGTGATTTAAAAATATGTATTTCTATTAGCGTGTAAGTTTGATATACCCGTTCAGTAGTAGTCGTCTTCAGTATCAACTTCATCAAAAGGGCAAATGACCTAGATGTTACGTCCATTATACTACTAAGCAACGCCACAGTCTTCACCGCCTGAGATTTTTAAAATGTGTATTTCCTTTAGTTTGTAAGTTTGATATACCCGTTCAGTAGTAGTCGTCTTCGTTATCATCCTCATCAAAAGGGCAAATGACCTAGATGTTACGTCCATTATACTACTAAGCAACACCACAGTCTACCTAGCCTGTGATTTTAAAAATATGTATTTCCATTAGTTTGTAAGCTTGATATACCCGTTCAGTAGTAGTCGTCTTCATTATCATCCTCATCAAAAGGGCAAATGACCTAGATGTTACGTCCATTATACTACTAAGCAACACCACAGTCTTCATCGCCTGTGATTTTTAAAAGCTGTTTTTCATTAGTTTAAAAGTTTGATGTACCAGTTCAGTAGTCGTCTTCATTATAATTCTTATCAAAAGGGCAAATGACCTAGATGTTACGTCCAACACCACAGTCTTCCTCGCCGGTGATTTAAAATTATGTATTTCTATTAGAGTGTAAGTTTGATGTACCCGTTCAGTAGTAGTCGTCTTCATCATCATCTTCATCATTAGGGCAAGTTACCCACATGTTACGCCCTTTACTATAGTAATAATCACCAAAACATAGTCTTGCACGAACTATGATTCTTAAAAATGACTTTGTCTATTAATTTCTAAGTTTCATGTGTTCAATGCAATAATAGCCATTAGGAGCCAATGACCCATAATATGCTCCGTTCATATTACTTTTAAATAATACGACATAAAATCTTTCTTGACTGCGATTTACAGGTACATGGTACGCCCTTTGTTATAGTAACAATCACCAACGGCTTTCCACTGCGAATTTTTCTTTTAACTATTTCAAAATGCCTCCTAAAAAGCGACAAACTATTGGGAAAATCAGCCAACAAACCAAGAAAGTTAGATTATTAAGGGCTGCTGAAACACCTGAGCAGCGTCAATATCGGCTTGAACAGGACGAAAAAAGGCATGCTGAGTTCAGGGCTGCTGAAACACCTCAGCAGCGTCAAGACCGACTTGAACAGGACGAAAGAAGGCACGCTGAGCTCAGGGCTGCTGAAACTCCTCATCAGCGTCAAGACCGGCTTGAACAGGACGAAAGAAGGCACGCTGAGCTCAGGGCTGCTGAAACTCCTCAGCAGCGTCAAGACCGACTTGAACAGGACGAAAGAAGGCACGCTGAGCTCAGGGCTGCTGAAACTCCTCATCAGCGTCAAGACCGGCTTGAACAGGACGAAAGAAAGCACGCTGAGCTCAGGGCTGCTGAAACTCCTCAGCAGCGTCAAGACCGACTTGAACAGGACGAAAGAAGGCACGCTGAGCTCAGGGCTGCTGAAACACCTCAGCAGCGTCAAGACCGGCTTGAAATCGAACGTACGCGACTTTTTCAATCCAGGCAAACATTTAGGCAGTCTGATTTGAAATTAGAGGCATTTCAGTACGATCACACTTACAATTATGGAATACACCCCAAAGTAGCAATTGGAAAAATGGATGGTGTATGCCATCACTGTCTAGCCAAAAAATTCAGATCGGAGTCGCCTGGAATATGTTGCTCTAACGGGAAAATTAAGCTAGCCGCTTTAAATCCTCCTCCAGAACCACTTCTTTCGTACACGTCAGGAACGACTCAAGAATCTAAACACTTCCTGAAAAACATTAGGAAGTACAATTCATGCTTCCAAATGACTTCTTTCGGTACAACAGCAATAGTAAAAGAAACTGGTTTCATGCCAACTTTCAAAGTGCAAGGACAAATTTATCATCAACTTGGATCAATTCTTCCCTTCACTAATGAGAATCCAAAATTCTTACAAATCTATTTTATGGGAGACGAACGACAACGCGTCGATCAACGTTGTAAAAAATTTTCCAGCACCAGAAGGGAGATTGTTATAGCTCTACAGAGGTTGTTGCAAGAGCATAATAACTTAGTAAATATGTTTAAGACCGCCCTGGATCGAATGCCAACGGATGAATATAAGGTTGTCATATCAGCAGACAAGAGACCAGTAGGCGAACATGAACGTCGTTTTAATGCTCCGACCATTGACGAAGTGGCCATTGTAATGACAGGACAAGAATTCGTCAAACGTGACATAATCATTCATAGACGGAGTGATGTTTTGCAACGAATTTCAGAAACACACAGATCGTACGATGCCCTTCAGTACCCATTAATATTTTGGGAGGGTGAGGATGGTTACCACTTTAATCTGAGGCAAACTGATCCAATCAGTGGTACAGCCTCGAATAAAAAGATATCAGCTATGGATTTTTATGCCTACAGAATAATGATTAGACCAGGATCATCAAACCATATACTGAAAAGCGGACAACTCTTCCATCAATTTATTGTTGATATGTACGCCAAGATAGAAAGTGAACGCCTGCTCTACATCCGATTAAACCAAAATAAACTTCGAGTAGATGATTACATTCATTTGCGTGATGCTGTAGCCAATGATGGCAATGTTGTGGACATTGGAAAAATGGTTATTTTACCGGCAACATTTACGGGAAGTCCAAGACATATGCACGAATATGCCCAGGATGCCATGTGCCATGTTCGGATATACGGCTGTCCAGATTTATTTATTACAGTTACATGTAATCCTGCCTGGACTGACATTAAGGAAGAACTTTTCTGTGGCCAGGCAAGTACTGATCGCCATGATTTGACAGCGAGAATTTTTAAACAAAAATTAGCAAAGCTCGTGGATATAATAACCACGAGTCATATTTATGGAGAAACTCGCTGTTGGATGTACTCAATTGAGTGGCAAAAAAGAGGCCTTCCACATGCTCACATATTATTATGGCTCAAAAGCAAGATACGTCCAACTCAAGTGGACAGTGTTATTTCCGCGGAGATACCCAGTAAAGAACAAGACCCCATGCTCTTTGAGATAATTACAAAGAATATGATTCATGGACAATGTGGAGCTATCAACCCTAAGTCACCCTGCATGAAGGAAGGAAAGTGTAGCAAAAAGTACCCCCGAGAATTTGCCCAGGAAACCCAAACCGGAGATGATGGCTACCCTCTGTACAGAAGACGAAAACCAGGAAACGGAGGCTATACTTCGAATATTAATCTTAAAATAAACAACCAGTACAGACAAACTGAGGTAGACAACAGATGGGTGTTTCCATATTCTCCTCTACTTTCTAAAATGTTCCAAGCACACATCAACGTTGAATACTGCAATTCAGTGAAATCCATTAAATACATCTGTAAATATGTCAACAAGGGTAGCGATATGGCAGTATTTCAACTTGAAGGACAAACCAGGACTATCGATGAGCCTACACAATTTCAGTTGGGAAGATATATCAGCAGCAACGAAGCAGTTAGGCGTATCCATAATTTCCCAATTCATGAACGTTATCCAGCAGTTGTTCATCTCAGTGTTCACCTAGAAAACAGACAACGAGTTTATTTCACAGCTGATAACGCCCAAGAGAGAGCTGTTCAACCTCCTAAGACGACTCTAACAGCCTTCTTTCTTTTATGTCAACAAGATCCATTTGCTAGAACACTGATGTATACAGAAGTTCCAAGATATTACAGGTATACATGGAATAAATCTACCAAAGTTTTCTGCAAGAGAAAACAAGGTGCTTTAGTTCCAGGACATGATGTGCGAGCAAGTGATGCCTTAGGCCGGGTATAAACAGTTCATCCCAACAACGCCGAATGCTATTACCTTCGATTACTACTTCACACAATTCGAGGGCCAACATCATTCAAATATCTGAAAACTGTGAACGGGGTAGAATGCCAAACATTCAGAGAAGCATGCCAACAGCGTGGCTTACTTGAAAATGACCAACATTGGGACATAACATTGTCCGAAGCATCCCTCACATCTTTCCCATCTCAACTAAGAAGTCTCTTTGCAATTATAATAACAACTTGCTCCCCATCGAACCCTCAGGCTCTTTGGGACAAATATAAAGAAAGCCTTAGTGAGGATGTACTTAGAGAACAACGAAGAGCTAATCCAGCTTTGGTTTTGAATTTTTCTCCTTATGTACTTAATGAAACCCTCATAATGATTGAGGATAAATGCAATGGCAAAACTCTCATACAGCTTGGTTTGCCAGCCCCATTACGCACTAATATTGATGTACTTGACAGGGACATATTGAGAGAAAGAAGCTTCAACACTGATGAGTTAAAAAGGTTCGTTGAAGACAAAAAGCCGCTCTTAGTTGATGACCAAAGTTTTGCATATAGTGCCATAATGGACTTAATCAATAACGGAAATGGTGGAATTGTTTTTCTTGATGCACCAGGAGGAACAGGAAAAACGTTTCTCATTAATTTGCTACTTGCAGAAATTCGGGCACAGAACGAAATTGCATTTGCAATGACATCATCAGGAATTGCATCCACACTACTCACTGGAGGTCGAACAGCACACTCAGCTCTGAATCTACCATTAAATCTTGCGCAGTCAGAAACTCCAGTATGTAACATCAAGAAGGGCTCCGGAAAAGCTGAAATACTTAAAACATGCAAAGTCATTGTTTGGGATGAGTGCACTATGGCCCATAAGAAAGCTCTTGAAGCGCTTGATCGAACACTGAAAGACATACGAGGAAACAGTCAACTATTGGGAGGAGCTGTTTTAGTTCTGGCGGGTGACTTTCGCCAAACATTACCAGTTATACCACGATCAACTCCCGCTGATGAACTCAATGCTTGCCTCAAAGCATCGTATCTTTGGAGACATGTTTACAAAATGACACTGACGACCAATATGAGAGTCCATTTACTAGGAGATGTGATTGCACAGAATTTTGCGCAACAACTCCTGCATCTCGGTGATGGTGATTTCACGCCTGATGTGACAACCAATCTCATTTCTTTCCCGTTAGACTTTTGCGAACTGATGCCTTCAGTTCAGGAAATGATGAACGAAGTATTCCCAAATATTCCTGGAAATTATAAAGACCATCAGTGGCTTAGCGAGCGAGCAATTCTAGCGCCTAAAAACGAAAGTGTACACAAAATGAATATTCAGATCCAAGATCATGTTCCTGGTCCCAGTACGACGTACGAATCTATCGATACTGTTCTGGAGACCGAACAGGCTGTATTTTACCCTACTGAGTTCTTGAATTCTTTGGAACCACCTGGATTTCCACCACATAAATTAATACTAAAAGCTGGATCATCAATACTGCTATTGCGTAATATCGATCCACCAAAATTGTGTAATGGAACGAGACTCTGTGTGAAAAAACTCATGCCAAATTTAATAGAAGCGACAGTATTGTCAGGCCATGCCAAAGGAGTAGATATCTTCATTCCCCGAATTCCTATGATCCCTACTGATATGCCTTTTGATTTCAAGCGACTGCAATTCCCTGTACGTCTTGCATTTGCAATGACCATAAACAAGGCCCAAGGACAGTCGCTCAAGGTAGCAGGCCTTAATCTGGAAAGTCCATGTTTCTCTCATGGTCAGTTATACGTAGCTTGCTCAAGAGTGGGCACACCTAAACATTTATTTATTTATTTATACACCAGAGGGAAAAACAAGGAATATCGTTTATCCTAACGCACTCCATTCATTTCAATGTTAGCTACAAACATGTTAGTATTTATTAAATAACAACTGCGAAGTGAGATGAAACATTTCTCTGAAGTTCAACCATTACGTCGTATATTAGGCCGTGTTACTTTGCGTGTCATCTGTCTAGGATACTATTTAATCTACTGTCACTGTATTCATTTATGCCAATGATCTGGTTCCTCTTCTTGAAAACCTGTACCGAAACATGTAAGCCGGTCACGTAGAAAATTCACTGCGAGTGTTATGGTATATCGTACATCTCTTTTCTATTTTATTCCTCTCATTCCTTTAAAGTATCAATTTTTCCCATTCGTTGATAAGTTACATGTGCCAGTAGTCGCTTCTATGTTCATCATCACTATGTAGAAGATGTTTTGCATCAGAAGAAAAGACAACTGGATGCTCAGGAACGTTAACGATATATCGACTGCGTAATCTGGAAGCTTCTCTTGGAGGAATTGCTTCAGACATTTATCGTACAGTTTAAACCTTAACAAGACGAAACTTTTAACCAGATAGCGATCTAAGTGGGAGCTCTTTGGCAAAAAATAATCAAGTCTTTCCCGAAATGTGAGTCCTAAAATTAACTTTTTCTATTATTTCCTAAGTTTTATGTGTCAGTTATGTAGTAATTTTCAATATCATCCTGATCAGTAGGGCAAATTACCTAGATGTTACGCCCTCAACGTCATTGGGGGAAAATGACCTAGATTTTAAGTCCATTATATTTCTAATCCCCTCCACATAAAGTATTCTACGACTGAGATGTCACGAATTCTGGGACCGCTAACGACATGTCTTGACTCGGACTGAAGACAAATATCACGAGAATGATTATTATTTTACAGAGCCTTCCCATAGTGACTTAAGTATAAACATTGTCACTGGGTTTGATAATGTAAGAAATGAATACATAAATAAATATAATTTATGACGTTGAGTGTTAAGGAGACAGAAATATTATCATCATTCCTCCGGGCGAAGCCGGGTACTACTGCTAGTACTGTATATAGCCTACATAATACGAAAAGTCTCAATTACAAATTTACCTTAAAACAACAATTTTGTGTGAAAAGGACATTGCAACATAATAATAACCATAAAAATTTTAATTTTGCCCTGTGACTTTCTCGTTGTTTAATGTTGGTGAAAGTTTATTTGCCACGATTAAACATAAGTTAGGAAAATTATTTTGTATCATATTCTAATAACACTTATTTTACAGATATTTCAATTCAAAACGTGTTAGTCATCGCCGCGGATACATTCGGACAATTCTTGATCAACGCACATCGTTTTCGAAATTTTCATTTCGTGGCCACTTTTTTTTTATCCGTGCTGGTGAACCATTTTTCCCCGCGAACCACTCCCGAGGCTCTCCCGGACCACCGGTTAAGAAACAGTGCTTTAGGGGCATTGAGACATCGTGGTCATGTGTGTCACCAAGACGTAGGAGGCATTAGGTGAATACACAAAGTATTCAAGAGTGGAGTAATAGACTAACATTAAAAAGCAGAAAGTAGTAAGATTCTGTCTTGAGGAAATAATTCATGATGAAAATTAATAATGTAAAACAAAATATTGGAATGCAGCCAAAATAAATCAGAAACCCCTATGGACGTCGAATTGGCAGGTGAAAAGCTTAAGGAAGTAGGAGACTTCTGTTACATAGGAAGCAAAATAATCAGTGATGGACGAGGCAAAAAGGATAGATAGTTAGTTATTGTTCTTCAAAGAGTAGATTGGCTCAGGAAAGGAAAGCATTTCTACAAAAAAATAATCTGTTGACATCGAATATAGATCTAGGTATTAGGAAGTCATTTTTGAAGGCCTTTGTCTGGAGCGAGGTGCTCAATGGAAGTGAAACTTGGACTATTGGTGCAGCAGGAAAGGAGAGAATTGAAGCGTTTGAAATGTGGTGTTACAGGAGATTGATGGGTAGATAGAGTAACAAACGAAGAGGTATTAAAACGAGTGAGAGAGGAGAGATGTTTCTGGTGACTGCCAATGAAGAAAAGAGATAGGTTGGTAGGACACATACTAAGACACCCAGGAATAGCAAACTTAGTTATAGAAGGAAGGGTTGAGGACAAGAACTGTAGGGGTAGACCAAGGTTAGAATATGTTAAACAGATTTCGTCGGATGTAGGGTGTGTTAGCTATGTAGAGATGAAACGATTAGCTCAGGACAAGGAAGCATGGAGACCTGCCTCAAACCAGTCGAATGACTGGAGACACAAACAACAACAATTTTTAGTTTAGTATCATAAGTATCTTAATTAATATGGTACTACCTGTATTAACATTTGTTATTAAAGGGGCAGATGACCTCGTAGTTTAAACAACAATCGACCAGACCAGAATTACATTTCTTGGGAGACTCGGGAATCGAACCCGGACCTCAGCCATCGAGGAAGTGGTTTTCCGTGTTTTCCACTTCTACTCCAAGCAATGTTACCTTACTGAAGGCCACGGCCGCTTCCTGCCCCTAATCCCAGCTTTAATTAGTACAGCCTCTACAATGACACAGTTTGAACCCATCCTGTCTCCCCCTTTCGGGCAAGCTTTATAAATAATGGTTACGTTCATTCACAGCACTCGCCCCATCGCTCTTGACAATCGATTAATCGTATTTTTCCGCCAAAATAGACAGTCAAAGCAATCCTTCCCGCCAACAAACATACAGTGAAACCTCTATTAAGAGACTAGTGACGGTTCCATGGAAAACTGGTCTTTTAGAGGGGTGGTCTCTTAATAGGGGTAGGCATTAAAATAATTGTATACTGCATTATTAATAAAGTACATTTGGAGCACATACTTGATTACAATTTATCTGCATTGGTTCACATTTAGTACAAATTAATTACAATTAGTTATTTTCGGGGCTCTGTCATTTAAAAAAAGTCACGAATTGATCTCTGTTTTAGATTAGCACATCATTTTTTTTAACAATTTCTCTTTCTAGAATATCTCTGAGTGAGTTCGAAATTCCATTAATGTGTTCTGGGTTCGAACAATCTTCTAGGAGAGCGGTTTTTTGTATTTTTATACGATTCATAATACTTTTTCTAATGACATTGTATGCTGATGCAGTTCTGTGCCAACAAAACTATTGTTTACATCATCACCTTCATCACCATCTCCAATGGGAAGGCAGACGAGAAGTGGTCTTTTGAAAGAGGTCAGACTGAGAAAATGCTGGTCTTTGGTCGGGGAGAGGGGTGGTCCTTAAATAGAGATAACAAATACATTGACCTTATGTAGTTTTAAATCGGTTCCAAGAAAAATCGGTCTTTAAGGGGGGCGGTCTTTTAATAGGGGTGGTCTTTTAGAGAGGTTCCACTGTAGTTTGCAACATTGGGGAATGCTGGGGTTGGACTAAGCTCCGTCTAAAACCGAACTGTAACCATTAGTAGACACCTTCTTTCGTATCAAAATTAAAGACGTGTGGAAAAAAAGATCAAACAGTCCATCATTTGTTATTTTTGTTTATAAGTTAAGCCTCCGTGGTTTAGGCGGCAGCACGCCGGCCTCTCACCGCTGGGTCCGTGGTTCAAATCCCGGTCAATCCATGTGAGATCTGTGCTGGACAAAACGGAGGTAGACAGGTTTTTCTCCGGGTACTCCGGTTTTCCCTGTCAAAATTTCATTCCAGCAACACTCTCCACTATCATTTCATTTCATCTGTCATTCATTTAATCATTTCCCCAGAGGAGTGCGTCAGGCTTCGGCAGCCGGCACAATTCATATCCTCGCCGCTAGATGGGGGCTTCATTCATTCCATTCCTGACCCGGTCGGAGACTGGAAGCAGGCTGTGGATTTTCCTTTTCATTTATTAAATTCGATAAAGAAAGGGAAATATTTTGGTCAACAAATATGAAAAATAGACAATTCGAAAAGGAAAAATTAATGGAATTTTACACTAAAGATTTAATTTTATCCATTAATTCAACAGAGATAGACAGATTGTAGAGTGTCACATCAAAATCTAGATTGTTCATATAAGAATTATAAATGCAAATATAGTTGTTAGTTGTTGTTATTGTTGTTAATAATATTAATATTATCGTATGGTCTGGGATGCCGGGTGCAAGCTTTGTAAATTAACGCCCAGAGAGCAGCTTGCCTGTCGAATTCTGTCGTTCCATGGAACGCTATGGAAGTCAAGGAGGTTAGATATCCATGCTCCTTGACACTATAGCGCTTTCTAGTAGAGAAAGGTGGAACTTTGTGTTGACGGAAAATCCCGAGATTAATTTTGCCATTATGAACACGGCCTGCTGAATTCAAACGGAATATTTATCTTGCCAACAACGTATGACATCCATGTCATGTTTTTTTCGCCTTTCAAAAATCACTTACCACGGCCAGGGGCCAACCTGCAAGCTAGGGGTTGGTAGTCCCACACGATAACCACTCACCCACCACGGCAAGCTTGGGGTTGGTAGTCCGACACGATAACCACTCACCCACCGTGACAAGCTTGGGGTTGGTAGTCCCACACGATAACCACTCACCCACCGTGGCAAGCTAGGGGTTGGTAGTCCCACACGATAACCACTCACCCACCGTGGCAAACTGTTGTAACTGCTGACAAAGTGTGTTTATCTCCTAGACACCATCTTTGCGAAGGTAGATGAATGATCCCTCCCCGAGTAGGGAGGATAAACGATTAAAAATATCTTGATCATTACAGAGATAGGAAATTCTTGTATTCTTTAAGCAAGCCTTCCTTGCTCTCGCGTGTTTAATACGGCGATCGTACTTGGCAAAGCTTTGTTCAGACCACTCGACCAAGTCAGCTCACTTGACGATCGGCACGAACTGCTGAGGTCTGGAGTCTTAATATAGCCTATCTCAGCGCTCAATACTGGGAGGTAATGATAATAATAATAACTAGCGGAGCAGAGCGAGAACTCTCGCGTAATGGTTTGTGTGAGCCACATGTGTACAGGCTACCCGCCCGGCGCTAGTGCTGTGCGGGTTGGACGCGACATAGCTCTGCCATGGGCTATCGTCTTGTTTATTTGTTCAAAAGCACTTTATAAACAAAAAAATATATTTCCGTTGAATTTTCAAGAAATGCAAGAATTTTCCTGTTTGGAAGATTTTGGTTAAAACCGCACCTTCTAACTCCCAAGAGCTTGAGTTTTGTGAAACATACACCTTAGCGTACCATATATATATATATATTGTACACTTGTAACATTATATGGGGCATGTATTCGTATCCCAGCTTGCTCACGGTCTTTCGAGGTATGGTACGTCCAACCCACGGTACGACCACATGCTCAGGATTTGAATCTACCAGGTTATTTTATTTATTTATTTATTTATTTATTTATTTATTTATCGTATGGCTTTTAGTGCCGGGAGTGTCCGAGGACAGGTTCGGTTCGCCTGAGTCTGTAGCTGCTTCCAGCGGACACCCTAAAGGGCGAGCTACAAGTTCCGTTCAATTTCAAGTAGTTCCAACTTTCACCACCAGATATCAATGATACCTAGTGGTGAACGTTGGAACTTTGATAGAGCGTTCTAACGAAATATAACCTAACAAATTTTGCTTTACATAAGTTTAGTCTGTGAAAGGATCTTTTACATGCCATAAATCTATGACATGGGACCGCCGGCTTTACTTCCCCTCCGAAGGAAGGCATACTGAAGGATTTTTAACGCTCTTAAAAAATCCGACGACTTCGGCCGGGTTTGAACCCGCTATCTTGGGCACAGAAGTTCAGCATGCTACCGACTACGCCACTACTCTACATGGAAACACAACAGATTCCTAAATACTGAGTTTAATGATACTAAAATCATGGCAAAACACAACAAAAACACAAAATACAATTACATTTATACTTCCACAACACAAATAAAATATCTGGAGCGCACAGATGATGATTCCAATCAATAAAACAAACCCTAATTTGTTTCATCTGCACTCCACAGCTCTGTTTCACTAATACAAAGATCAGATCCACCTCAATGCACTGAGCTCCTCAGGCATGCTGCAACATCTCTTGTGAGTCTTTATTATGATTGGCGCTCTTCTGCACCCAAATCTATCCTACATTTCCTAACACTATACTCTTGACATTGACGAATGCTCATAGTGCCTTTCACATAGCCGTATTAATAACAATTAATGCATCACGACACGACAATTACTACATAAACAAGTTATTAAAATCACTGAATTCTCTTACATGCAAGCATTGTTGCTCTAAATATGCAATCTGTCCTGCAACGGAACATTTATCGTTATAATTACGATGCAACAATATCAGTCTGATTGCTTTACATTACATTCGTTTAAACAATTGCTTTCTTTACTTAATTTTGCGTTTGTGTGAACAATCGTTTTTCTTTCCCATACATTTCAAACGCACCTATGAGTACCCTCTCTCTCCACCACAAATAATTAACGACTTAGCATCACCATACAACAATTATTTAGGTCTAATCGAGTCGTTATTAACGTTATAATTGTGCCATTCCATGCAATTAATGCTACCCGTCTGAGTAAATTAGCATTAACTGGGTAATTACTCCTTAAAAGTTGCAACAACATTATTTAGCGCAGTTAAAATGTCACGAGACACCAACTAGGCC
This sequence comes from Meconema thalassinum, assembly GCA_946902985.2. NCBI lineage: Eukaryota > Metazoa > Arthropoda > Insecta > Orthoptera > Tettigoniidae > Meconema > Meconema thalassinum. Next base: position 225,431,059 of record OX336395.1, on the reverse strand, counting down.
AAATATTATGCGATTTTTACGATCCTTCGAAATTTCTGTGTGGTCAGAATGCGTACAATTCATTTATACAATAATATCAACCATTAATTAATCAGATCAAGATATGAAATTTGTGTATTTCAGTGTGCCAGTACTAAATTTAAAGGGTCGCGGTCAGTCTTAGGTAGCCTGGCTTGTTGACAATAGGCGCGCTAAGTTCCGCCCTTTTCCATCATGGCTGCTTCTCCCTCCACTCTACGTCTGGTCTCACTGACCGACTTTTAAACTTTTGTAAACAAAGCCTTAACAGTTGCTTTTCTTTCACTCTGCAGGGGCAATGATTTGGATGTGTCATTATATGAACGGAATCAATCTAAATATTTAACACCTACATTTAGGGTCTTTAATTGGCTCAAATGGCTCTCAATTAATATTCTTAGCAAGGGATGGATTTCCATTAGCTTTGCCGTCCTAAGGATGCAATCTGTGGCTCTTAAATGGTTGCCAGTCGAGTTTCCATTGTTATCTCGCTGCACGAGAGCGAATATATGGTAGGCAATTGCCATGATTCTTCCACGAAGACTTGTCTTACCACCACGGGCAGATCAATTCTTTAATTAGCTTACACAGGGTAGCATTGTTATTCCCTGGTAGCCATGAAGATGCTGACAGTGGATTACAAGTGCCATACCTGCCCCAAAGCTGTCGCTATCTATAGGCATGCTCTCAGGCTGTACAAAATACATTGTAGATTCGTAGATTGGCTCACTAGATTCTCCGACGCGTAAGCTAATTGGATGATCCCTGCGATTATTTACGTAAATCACTGGATTCTACGTTACATTTGCACGCTTATTGCGGCTAAAACAACATTTCTGTTAGATGATCCAATTCATAATGCACTCATATCCTCCCTGAGTTTAACTCTTACTATACCATGGCTCTACATTAGCTCTTATAAACGGTATTATCTTACTGGCAATTACATTATCTGCAATATTATTGGCTCTCATTATTAACAATTATTATTATTATTAGCACATTAATTATACTGAAATATATCTTTACACTCTCTAACACATATTTCTCATTCTTCCATATGCAATGACACTGTATTTTCTTATTGGTCATGACACAATTTAACGATTTATACGGCATCAACATGCCGACTTTACGTTATTTAAACTCTGACCTTTATTATTATTATTATTATTATTGTGATCAATTAACGTTATAGTTATATTGACTATCATCTTAGGCAAAAGTTGTCGTAAGCATATCATTCTCAATTCAAGCTATTTAATGCAATACGAGCAATGCAAACTCGTCAAATATTTACTGCAAAATCCTTAGTGCATTTAATAGCATGATATGTTGTATGGTGAGCTATAAAATCATATGAACATTTTGGAGTGTACTCGCTTTTTCTGCGGGCTGGAGTAATCCAATAGTACAGCATGTTGCCCACCATAGTGGTATTTCCTAGCACATTGCTACACTTTTCACAAATAACACTTCATGTGGTTTGAATATGCTGATTACAGCTCGGAATGGATACATTTTACACTTTAAATTATACCACAATTTCTTTTAACACACACTTAAAACATATTATATTATAACTCTTTTACACAAACTTTATACATTCGATTTTTACACACGATGCCTTATTGGGCTTTTCGCTACTGCGTGATTTCAGATTTGCGATGCTGCAATACCCTGACATCTGCTTGATTCCATCGAAAGTCTATCTCGAATCAATGTGTACACCTCCCGTCTCCTACTGCGTTTCTATCTTCTCCCATCTAGTGTCTGTTCCATAAGCATTTTATCACAAATACCTGTGATACCTTTCTTGCTCCCATGATCTATTGTATACGTTACTAGTTTACTGTACGATACTCTAAAGATCAATATTATCCCAGTGGATAAGTTCATTGTCTATGACAACATAATACGATTTCTCTACGCCGTAATACTTGACGTTTGCGTATAATGACTGATTATATGCATGTTGTAGACTGTCCATGGTTCTAGTATAACAATACTATTAATAGGCTGCATAATGCACCTTTCATTGTCTACATGTTCGATCCTTACTTTAACGAACTTGCATACTGCGCCAACTTATTTCACTTCACCGGACAGCATGTCTCCCTCACGGATTGAGTCAAAGAACAACAACAACTAACTGACGCTCCCCTGCTTCTCAGAGCATATAAAGGATTCTGTTAAAACATAGTCTCTATTCACAACAGGAGCGACTATTTCCTCACACACCGCATTTACCGACAAGGTAATGGGTGATTCCTGATCGTATTCTCACGGAGGTTTCAGATCTACTTGCGTGCAGGTGATTCGCTCTCTCAATTAATTAATATTTAATTGTTTTTCTCCACGGCTTCCTGACGCTACTCTCCGGGAATCCCCTTTCACTCCTTGGCTAACCACTACTCCTCCGCGCTAGCTGTGTGAATTTCCCTTCAATCTGATATAGGCTTTAATTTAGGTGACTCCACATCCCTAAATTAGCTCTCTTTGATTATAAGCATCTGGGTGTAAGTCTCATCCCATTTGAATGCTTCGTTTGCCAGCAATTAATTAATTTATCTTAGCAACCATCCCCTCTCATCTTCTCTTCCTTGTCCTTCGGGGATTTTTATGGTCATTTGTAACTGTCCTGCTCCCCCTCTGACGCTTGAAAATAGTTCACAGGATAATGTCTGCTCCACCCATTTTCCAGAGCAATATGTCATTTGTCAAGTTGCTTCGACTTTCTGGATCTGTGCTAGATTTTCGTATACTGGTTCCCAGTTCATGCAATATTCTGTCTTAGCACTGCTTATGATTCCTCTTCCAAACATGGTATTAACCTTGAATTACCTCATTAAATATTATTCCACTGTCTTTCGGGTTCTATGTGGCTGTTCCCCCTTAGAGATCAATGGTTTGGTTCTCGGGAAAATCATAGACATGATTCTTCCTCCTCAGAGATCCAGGTTCGATGCCAGTCAGCATCCGTCCCATTCATGGTGCGTTCAAAAAGTAACGAGCCGGAGGCATAATTACAGAAACCAGTACCTGTATGTCAGAAGTATTGGGCCTGGCTGTTGAGGCACTTGCCCACTGTGACACGAGGCGGTGAATGGCTGTCTCATAAAATTCCCTGGGCTGCGAAGTGAACCAGTTCCAAGCGTACAGCTGGACGTCAGCGTCCGAGGTGAATCGTTGGCCCCTCAGAGCCCTTTTCGGGGGACCAAACATGGCGTTATCACATGGAGAGAGGTCTAGACTGTATGGAGGGTGGCCGAGAACCTCCCATTTGAATTTCTGCAGGAGTGCCGCGACTGTGTTGGCCGTATGAGGTCGTGCATTGTCGTGGAGCGACCACGGCGGCTATGGCGTTCATTGGCACTCGGAGGTCCTGGGTAATGAGTGCATCAACCAGCTGGACGTTGTCATCGGTAATGCAGGGGGGTGCCTCAGACCGGGCATCATTGGCTAACGACACCAGTCCTTCCCTGAAGCGCTTGTGCCACGCCTTGACACTTGCAAGGGACATGCAGTGTTCGCCGTACACTTGTGACATTCGGCGATGAATGTCCGTTCCCCCTACTCCTTCCGCTGTCAGAAACCGAACAACACCTCTTTGCTCTTCGTTTGACGCCTCCATGTCACTGTTTGCATTGCGACTGGCAGCGTTGGACGATTGATGCATGCTGCTGCTCGCTTTGTACCGTCACGTGACGTGCACGCGTGCCCTCTAGCGATGGGCTGTGACCTTCCACGCTCTGGTCGAAACTACACCTCGTTACACACGCCACGATTAGCCGATGTAGTCACCAGTTTGCGAATTCCAGCCTCCGGCTCGTTACTTTTTGAACGCACCTTATATATATATATATATATATACTTTTCAAGAAATGTAAGATTTTTCCTGTACTATTGAGACGATTTGGAAGATTTTGGTACAAACCACAGCTTCTAACTCCCTCTGGTTTAGGAGCTTGAGTTTTGAGAAACATACACCTTAAATAATGATAATGAAAATAATCCCTGGCACGACAGCCCATGAAGGGCCTAGGCTTATACTCTGATTTACAAAAGATGGTCGGTGAAAGCTGTCATCCGCTTGAAGGGTGAGGTGAGGAGTGGAGACGAGCGGGGTAACGGTCTCCATAGCAACAGTCAGCAATGTTGCAATGTATGCCGACACATCAGTGAGCACATGGTTTGACTCAGTGTATAGTTCTACTGTGTCTCGACTCGTCACGGTCCAAGGATCATGAAATATAAGAGATTCGTCACTTTTGGTTATAGAATTTCCGAGGGAGAGCACCGCATGAGGCTATGTACTGCTCTACAAGGTCTGGCAACATAAAAAGTAAAAAAGCCATATGAATGTCGTCTTTATTACACGTAATTGAACAGTATGATCTGCGAAGAGTTATTGATTATTGATGAAAATAAAACAAATATAATTACGCTGAAATATACTGTACGTCCAGATAGGAAAATAATAACTTACGTGTTGATATATCAATGTTGGCAATAGATTTGTCACGAAGGACACAGTTATGCCGTTCTAGAACTTAATTCACCTTTAGGCTAATTAAACATTGCTCTCCTACTCTACAGAATTGTTGGGATATTCGATGAATATAAAAAGATCTGTCCAAATGCACACACTATATTGCCATAACCTCACTTTTTGCCTAGCATGCCGGCTGCCACCCACCCCTCCCTGTCGCCCTAAACCACAAATGTTATTGCAATGCAAAGGAGAATGGGTAATAAAACAAACAAGAAATTAAATGCACACATTTATTCTCTATATATTTTTATTCGAGAGTAGTCCATATTGCCCACTAGTTTTACACATGGCCAACACCAGGAAGATGAAAATTGCCGTATTGTTCTCACTATCATTATAATTCTTACATCCCGGTGCTTGGCAATTTTTCCTCCCTTGCAGTGGCATGATTGACTCTCAATTCAATTCAAATAAATAATCAAAATACCGAACAAATCAAAACAACCAACACCACCACGAGAAAAATCAATCAAAACAGACTATTCCCGCTTCCGCCAGTCGGTTTGATGTGAGCGTTCATGAGTGCCAACTACGGAACGTTAGTGCTAAAATTAATTCTTCATTTGTTGGCCGAACATTCAGAGCAGAGCTTTACCGCGACCCACGCGCTCCCTATGAACTGTCATCCCCCTGTCACGGTCATTAGACCGCCAGGCAGGGGGGCTAACTTACCTAGTAATTATCTTCCGGTAAGCCTCTTGGAATGTTATGAGTCATAATCTGCCTCAGTGGCAACGCAGCATTTCCCCACGTGCTAACTTTGTCAGCTGTCAGCGACAATTATTGGTATTTCAGAGTATAACAAGCGACCGCTGCCCAGCCATTTGGCCTGCTGATATTGGGGTGACACGTGATCAGCGCATCGGATCCCCTCGGCCATTAATCTTGGTTTTCGTGATCGGGGCGCTGCCTCACTGTCAGGCTGCTACTCAATTGTTCTCACGAGACTGAGTGCACCCCGTTCCAGCCCTAACGTCAGTTTCTAAAATCTCTGACGGAGCAGGGAATCGAACCCGGGGCCTCCGAGTGAGAGGCAGGTGCGGTACCCCAACACCACGGGGTCGTCAACATACACCTTAGCGTATCATATATACTTTTAAAGAAATGCAAAATTTTTCCTGTACTATTGAGGCGATTTGGAAAATTTTGGTACAAACCACACCTTCTAACTCCCTCTGGTTTAGGAGCTTGAATTTTGTGAAACATACACCTTAGCATATTATATACTAGCTGTTACCCGCGGCTTCGCCCGCAATAACATTTGGAATCCTGTTATAACATTAGTTAAATAGATAGATAAGCATGGGTCCTAGTGGAAAATAATTCTATCACCTGAAACCAAAAATGCATGGGACGAAAAAAACAACATCAAAATATCATGTTGGTTTCGGACCCGAAAAGACGTGAAAAATATAATAAAAGTATTAAAAAAACTATTTTTTGAAATTTCATTCGAATCAATTTTTATTTCATTCCTGGGACTTAGAAAATTCCGGCCAAAAAGTACAAAATCATTAATAACTCCCTACGAATTCGTCGTATGATGAAATAGCAAGAGACAAAAAAGATGTAATGTGTTATTGTCTACAACATAGGCCATGTATAATTTTAAACTCAGACATATTACGTTTCCCCCCCCCCCCTCCCCCATAATTTTACCCCTCCCCATGGGCCCCTTAAATTGGATTTATGAAAAAACGGTCAAACGCCTGTTTAGTTATTTTTTATGCTGATTTTTTCGGCTGAGTTCCAAACTCCTCGCCTATGTCGTTTAAGAGATACACGCTCCGTTAGGAATCCTTCAACCCCCACTTTTCACCCCTTTCACCTCATAATATACACCACATCGAAAAACCCTCAGACACGTGTCTTCTTATTTTTTGTGCTGAGTTTATATGCCGAGTATCACATCCCCCAATGAAACCAATCGGGAAATATTGCTATTCAATGAAATGCAGGTCTACCCCCTTAACACCCCTTTCGAACCTGAATATCCAAAAATCCTTTCTTAGTGGGCGTTTGCGGCCCTTGAGGAAGCTGGATACCAAATTTCATTCCAATCCGTTTGGTGGTTTCTGAGATTTCGTGATGAATGAATGAGTCAGTGGTATTTGAGCTTTATATAGTAGATAAGCATCGGTCCGAGTGGGAAATAATTCTATCACCTGAAACCAAAAATGCATGGGACGAAAAAAAACATCAAAATATCATGTTGGTTTCGGACCCTAAAAAACGTGAAAAATATAATAAAAGTATTAAAAAAAACAATTTTTTGAAATTTCATTCGAATCAATTTTCATGTCATTCCTGGGACTTAGAAAATTCCGACCAAAAAGTACAAAATCATTAATAACTCCCTAAGTATTCGTCGTATGATGAAATAGCAAGAGACAAAAAAGATGTAATGTGTTATTGTCTACAAAATAGGCCATGTATAATTTTAAACTCAGACATATTACGTTTCCCCCGCCCCCTCCCCCATAATTTCACCCCTCCCCATGGGCCCCTTAAATTGGATTTATGAAAAAACGGTCAAACACCTGTTTAGTTATTTTTTATGCTGAATTTTTCGGCTGAGTTCCAAACTCCTCGCCTATGTCGTTTAAGAGATACACGCTCCGTTAGGAATCCTTCAACCACCACTTTTCACCCCTTTCACCTCATAATATACACCACATCGAAAAACCCTCAGACACGTGTCTTCTTATTTTTTGTGCTGAGTTTATATGCCGAGTATCACATCCCCCAATGAAACCAATCGGGAAATATTGCTATTCAATGAAATGCAGGTCTACCCCCTTAACACCCCTTTCGAACCTGAATATCCAAAAATCCTTTCTTAGTGGGCGTTTGCGGCCCTTGAGGAAGCTGGATACCAAATTTCAATCCAATCCGTTTGGTGGTTTCTGAGATTTCGTGATGAATGAATGAGTGAGTCAGTGGTATTTGAGCTTTATATAGTAGATAAGCATCGGTCCTAGTGGAAAATAATTCTATCACCTGAAACCAAAAATCCATGGGACGAAAAAAAACATCAAAATATCATGTTGGTTTCGGACCCGAAAAGACGTGAAAAATATAATAAAAGTATTAAAAAAACTATTTTTTGAAATATCATTCGAATCAATTTTCATGTCATTCCTGGGACTTAGAAAATTCCGACCAAAAAGTACAAAATCATTAATAACTCCCTAAGTATTCGTCGTATGATGAAATAGCAAGAGACAAAAAAGATGTAATGTGTTAATGTCTACAACATAGGCCATGTATAATTTTACACTCAGACATATTACGTTTCCCCCCCCCCCATAATTTCACCCCTCCCCATGGGCCCCTTAAATTGGATTTATGAAAAAACGGTCAAACGCCTGTTTAGTTATTTTTTATGCTGATTTTTTCGGCTGAGTTCCAAACTCCTCGCCTATGTCGTTTAAGAGATACACGCTCCGTTAGGAATCCTTCAACCCCCACTTTTCACCCCTTTCACCTCATAATATACACCACATCGAAAAACCCTCAGACACGTGTCTTCTTATTTTTTGTGCTGAGTTTATATGCCGAGTATCACATCCCCCAATGAAACCAATCGGGAAATATTGCTATTCAATGAAATGCAGGTCTACCCCCTTAACACCCCTTTCGAACCTGAATATCCAAAAATCCTTTCTTAGTGGGCGTTTGCGGCCCTTGAGGAAGCTGGATACCAAATTTCATTCCAATCCGTTTGGTGGTTTCTGAGATTTCGTGATGAATGAATGAGTCAGTGGTATTTGAGCTTTATATAGTAGATAAGCATCGGTCCGAGTGGGAAATAATTCTATCACCTGAAACCAAAAATGCATGGGACGAAAAAAAACATCAAAATATCATGTTGGTTTCGGACCCTAAAAAACGTGAAAAATATAATAAAAGTATTAAAAAAAACAATTTTTTGAAATTTCATTCGAATCAATTTTCATGTCATTCCTGGGACTTAGAAAATTCCGACCAAAAAGTACAAAATCATTAATAACTCCCTAAGTATTCGTCGTATGATGAAATAGCAAGAGACAAAAAAGATGTAATGTGTTATTGTCTACAACATAGGGCATGTATAATTTTACACTCAGACATATTACGTTCCCCCCCCCCCATAATTTCACCCCTCCCCATGGGCCCCTTAAATTGGATTTATGAAAAAACGGTCAAACACCTGTTTAGTTATTTTTTATGCTAATTTTTTTCGGCTGAGTTCCAAACTCCTCGCCTATGTCGTTTAAGAGATACACGCTCCGTTAAGAATCCTTCAACCACCACTTTTCACCCCTTTCACCTCATAATATACACCACATCGAAAAACCCTCAGACACGTGTCTTCTTATTTTTTGTGCTGAGTTTATATGCCGAGAATCACATCCCCCAATGAAACCAATCGGGAAATATTGCTATTCAATGAAATGCAGGTCTACCCCCTTAACACCCCTTTAGAACCTGAATATCCAAAAATCCTTTCTTAGTGGGCGTTTGCGGCCCTTGAGGAAGCTGCATACCAAATTTCATTCCAATCCGTTCGGTGGTTTCTGAGATTTCGTGATGAATGAATCAGTCAGTGAGTGAGTGAGTGGTATTTGAGCTTTATATAGTAGATAATAAGATAATCGTCAAGAAGCATTCCACAGGGGCTCACATCTAGTGGGATGAGGGTTGGCGACCACGGGACCCCACCTGAGTCAGGCATTGCTCCCACTTACTTGTGCCTGGCTCCTCTCTGTCATCTTTACTGTAGACCTCCCTTGGTTAACTCTTGTTCTTTTCCGGCCTCGACGTTATTAGGGTATCTGAGGCCTAGGGAGTCTTTCACTTTCCTGCCTTAATTGGCCCTTGTCTCATCTTTCCTGTTCCCTCATTCTTCGAGGGGTCAGACCTCTTCTGCTCTCTTCCTATCTCCTGCCTTCTGTTCAAGGCCCTGCAGGAGGCAGGGTGTGTGTAGCCCCACCACTTCTGCTACACCCTGGATAGTGCTACACCCTCAAGGGATTCCTGTTTTTGCCCCTTTTTCCATGACCTCTGGGGCCGATCCTCTCCTCTTTCCCTGTCTTATCTGCCTTTCATGGCTCTCCTTATAAGCCCCTCAATCCTCATTCTTCGAGAGCATTTCTTTTCCTCCTGTCCATTGTTTGCCATATTCTTTATTTGTTTACCATTTCTTCATCTAGTTTGTAAGACATTACATTCTCATCTGATACTTCACTATCATCCAAAAAATTAGGGCCGATAACCTAGATGTTAGGTCACTTAAATCAACAATTATCATCATCACCATTCCACAGAAAATCTTCAAGAAATACCAACCAGAACTCAAGATACCAAATTTCCTATGAGAAGACTAAACATATGGGAGGAACTAAATCGGGGTTCAACAACCAACCTCTACCCGCTTCTAATCCCACGAGCCAGAACACACATATTACTCTTCATACATTCGTCTTCACACTGTACGTTTGCCGGGGTCGTAGTTTCCGATAATCACGAATGAGAGCTTCAAAATGAGGCCAAGTTTCCTGTTGTACGTTTATCCTGAGCTGAGAATACAATACTTCAGAAAAAGTATAAGAAATTTTTATTGGATAGTTAAAAAACATTCAAACTTGAGATTTACACTATCAATACTTTTGCCTATAAAATATACAAATTGCATTACCCTCAGACAAGTAGTTTTCCATATATATATAGTTTCATGTGGGCGGTTCCTAGAAAAGACGTCAAAAACCCGGCCAATTTTTCATACAACCACAAATAAAAGAATAAATATTAAAATTGAGAATAATTGGCTTATATAGTCTAACGTAGAATTAAACAAAGAAAATATTGATATAACTCATTTTTCAATAGGTCTGTTGGTTTGTCTGTAATTAAGGCCTAAACTCGAGTATCCATAATTTAGAAAAATCCTATAGTAATTACCAAGTAGGTACATTTAAGTGTTTAGGAAGAAGTACAGATTGCTAACAAAGTGTACTACTTACTCTCTGCAGTTTTTATTGGGATCCAACTTTTTGACGAGAAATACAAAATTGAAAATATAGAATACCACCATTAGGCCAGTTCTAACTTATGGTGCAGAATCATGAAGTTTAACAAAACAGGAAGAATACCAGTTGCAGGTTTTCGAAAATAAAATGAATAGGAAAATGTTTGGACCATTTTTGGACCCCGCATCTCAAAGCTGCAAAAAAGATCAAATAAAGACATACACTCACTATCACAGGAAGCACCAATCCTCAACATCAATAACTCCATTTACTAATGATGGGAGATGATAGGATTGTCTTACAAAGCTGTAAAGAAGAACTAAGAGGAAAGAGGCCAGAAGGAATACTACGAAGTTCCTGGAAAAATAATAATATATTAATATCGTATGGCCTCGGGTGCAGGGTGCAAGCTTTGTAATTCTACACCCAGAGGGTAGCTTGCATGCTGAATTTCGTTGTTCCTTAAATCACTATGAAAGTCAAGGAGGATAGATATCTAAGCTCCTTGAACACTATAGCGCTTTCTAGTAGAGAAATGAGGACCTTTGTTTTTGGTGGAAACTTCCGAGATTAATTTTGCCATTATGAACTCGGCCTTCTGAATTCAAATGGGTTCTTTGACATGCCAACATCGTATGACATGCGTGTCGTATTTTTGCCACCTTTAAAAATCACTTACCACGGCCAGGAGCGAACCTGAAATCTTGGGGTTAGTAGACCGACACGCTATCCACTCACTCACCGTGGCAAGCTCCTGGACCCCGAATCTCAAAGCTGAAAAAAAAAGATCAAATAAAGACATACACTCACTATCACAGCAAGCAACAATCCTCAACATCAATAACTCCATTTACTAATGATGGGAGATGATAGGATGGTCTTACAAATATTTAAAGAAGAACTAAGAGAAAAAAGGCCAGTAGGAGTACCACGAAGTTCCTGGAAAAATGAAATCTCCAAACTTTGTAGACATCTGAATGAGGACAACTGGCAAGAACTCGCCCAATACAGAGTTCAGTGGAGGCATTTTATGAGATCGTCACGGGATCTTTGTGTCCTATAGAAACCTTCTGGGTGAGAGAGTGTGAGTATTCAGCCAAGAGGTTTAATAAAAAAGGGAAACAAGGAAATAATTGCAAAATTACAAAAGGCATATTGTACCCAATCGTCATCATATGGAACATGTGTTCGTATCCCAGCTAACTCACGGTCTTTCGAGGTATGGGACATTCATGCCCACCATACGATCGCATGCTCAGGATTTGAGTCTGTCAGGTGACTACCCTACTTGAAAGAAACAACATATTCCTAAATATAACATTTAATGATAGAAAATCATGGCTATACAACATAAAACACAAACAAAGGATAGTTTACATTTACTTCCCACAACAAAAATCAAAGTTATTTGTGAGTCTCTCCTTAAAATTAGTGCTTCACCGCACTCAAGTCTATTCCTAGCATCCTATCATTGATACTCTCTGACATTTGCGAGTGTCCATAGTTCTTCACGTGGCACAATTTAACACAAACTGGAATATCACAACGCAACAATCACAATTTATCTTTACATGACATTAATCTGCAATTATTAAACATTTATCCGTTTTACACGGGGCATTTACTTTCACTAACATTAATTCATTATCTTATGCCTTAATTAATAAGTGTTGTGTCGTGCAACTCCTATTCCTTTTTCCCATCAATTTGAAACGCTGAAGTGGTACGTTTTCCCTTTCAAAATACACATGGATAGAAATGTTTATAGCTTCACCATACAACGATTTTCTGGGTCTGGTCAAAACATTATCGTTACAAACGTGTCATGTCATTGAAATTACTCTACCCGTATGAATAAATTAGTGTAAACTGGACAAAATACACTTTACAAAGATGCCTATATTTATTTGGTGCAGTATTCCTCCTCAGAGAACAACTTGGCCAAATATTATCCGATCACAGCGATCCAACATGGTATGTGTGGGGAAATAAAGCATTTAATTCAATTGGCATCATCACATCAATCATATCTTAATTACTTTTCGAAATATCGAGATTCTTCAGTGTCCCACTACGCTTTTAAAATAAAAGGATCAGGTCACCAGACCTCCTTTCCAAGCGGGCAATAAATTAGTTTCGGCTGACTGAAAAAGATGGCCGCCGGTCCCGTGGTCTTCATGCCACCCCATCTGGCTCCTCACAAGGTCAAGTTTGTTTACTGGTGCAGTATGCCGGAGGTACCCTGAGTGTTGTGTCCCTAGTAATTGAGTCATTCTAATTATTTAACACCTACATTTAGAGTATAATGGGCTCAACTCGGCTCCTAATTAATATTCATGGCAGGGGATGGATCATGTACAGCTTTGCCGTTCTGTGGCGACATCAGTGGCTACTGGCGCGCATCTCGTGTGAGTGTCCAAGTTCTCTCACCGGAGCAGCTGCCTATAATAAGGAAATCGGCGTTTCCTATACGACGAACCATTAGTCTTACCTCTAAGGGCAGATCAATTAATACATGGGCTCACTCAGGGTCTCGAACAGTTATCCCTGCTGGCACAATTCTGCAAGCGGTGGATACAGACAATCTCCGTCCCACTTTGCTGCAATTAATACAAGTATGCTCCAAGGCGATACTATCTCGTAGATTAGCCGACTTTTCACCTAACGCGCAAGCTATGTTTAGATGATCCCCGCAACTTATTGACGTAAATCTCTTGATTCTACGTTACTTGCTCGCTGTACGCGGCTCAAACAATACTTCTCATAGATGACTCAATTATTAAAACACTCGCGTCCTCTCTGCAATTACTCTTAAGCCAAAGATTTATGTAGCTCCCAAAACAAGCATAAGTTTACTGGCTTACATCAACTACCTTAATCGTTCTCAAATACAACCCTGAAGAATTTACTATATTAAATATTCATTCAACAATTCAATGACACTGAAAAATTCTCATTATCTCGTAGATTTTACGTTTCTTTCTTACTGTTTACAATAATACAGTATTTTTACGTTAGACATGACACACGCATTCTAGGCCTGACATGCCTATTATTTATTCATTACTGTTACCGACCCCAGATTATTATTATTATTATTTAACGTTACCGTTATTTTCATCAATATCTTATGCCTAAATGGCCATAAACAAATCATCCTCCAAGCCATATTTTACCAAAATACGAGGGATGTGACCTCGTACATAAATGAATGTTACTTCTTAGTCTTAGAGCGATGCTTCGTTGTATGGTGAACTATTTAATCATATCAACATATTAAATTTATACTCACTTTTCATTTTTGCTGGGTTAATCCAGCACGCCAGCCACGAACCTACCATGATGCTTGGTTTAAGCCATCATGAGATTTATCACACGGCACATGGTATACACTTCACACATGATAATCATATTTTCATCAGTGGCTTTTCTCATTTTGACACAATACATATTATTTTACCATACACATAAACACTTTTAAAAATCACTGTAATTTAACTTATATACAATTCCCGCACTATTTCACATGTGGATCCTTAATTGGACTCCTACTAACGCCTGACCTCAGAGATGTGATGCAGCTAACTTCTGACAACCGCTGGTCTCCGTGAAAGTCTATCCTGCGTGTGCGTGCGTTCGATTCCCGTCACCTACAGTTCATATCACCTCTACTGCAATTCTGATCAGTCCTCTGTCACGACTATTTGTGACGCCTTCCAGGCTCCCATAACTGTAGTGATCCTGACAATAATGTGTCATTTTTAACTATGACAACACCTCCTGGTATGTTCACTGTCTATAAACATCCTAAATTATCCCTACGCTGTATAGCATTTATACTTGCGTATGTTATTGGTTAAATATCTGCTGTAGACTACATCTTACACGATGCATAATTACTATGGTGAAGCTGCATGATGCGCTTCCATTGTTCTCCAAATATACTTGAGCGTCGATACTTAAAAAAATCGCGCACTTTGGCAGCGTGTTCTGCCAGCGTATTAGTTTACGTGTTGAGTCAAGACGAACTGAAGACGAACTAAAGACGGACTGACTCTCCTGCGAAGCTTCCCCCTATATAAAGCTTTCTTGTGAAACATAGTCCACTGGACACTCAGGACCGACTCCCTTCCTGGAATAATACATTTCCAGACAAAGTGAAGTATAATGCTCGTTTGTCTAGGTGTGGAGATCCCAAAATCCCTCGCGTGCAAGCGATCGCTTCGGCCAATTAATTACAATTAATTGCCTTCTACCATGGCGTCATAACGCTATCCTGGTACTTACCCTTCTGCTGGTCTCCAAAACCATCCTCTCGAGCGGAAGCAGTGTGTTCAGAGGCTCATTTATAGATGTAGGCTTTAATTTAGGCATGAGAACACTCCTAAATTATCTTTCCTAGAATATATTCACCTGGGTGTATATTTTATTTCATTTCAATGCTCCAATTAGCTGTAATCAATTAATTTCCGTGGACGGCCACCCCCTCTCTACTCTCAGGCCTTGTGAACTGGTGAATCCCAGAGTCATTAATCTTGAGCTGTTCGTGTGGTCCAGACGAAAATGAGTTCCCTGGCGTCACTTAAATACGCCCCTTCGCTAGCTCCGATTTGTCAACTGTCAAGCTGGTTTGCTTTCACGCATTCTGCTTCTAAAACGTACATAGGCCTGGATTTTCTTTCAATTATCCACATTAAAAAGCTATGATATTTCCATTCTGGCCGTGAAATCCTGCTATATGATTATATGCAGATATAACTCATTGCTCTTCGGGTTCCCTGTAGCTGTTCCCCCTCAGAGATCAATGGTTCGATTCTGGGCAGAATCATGGGCCTGGTCTTCTTTGATAAGACCCGAGTTCGATGCCAGACTGCTGTGTCTAATTGGGCACAATATGAAGTTACCGGGCACAGACGTAATAAAATTCCATATCACAAGACGCAACATTACGATTCTGTCGTCAAACCTGAAACAATTTACGCATCTGAAACTATGATAATTTGGGGCAGATCACAAGTGAAAAACATCGAGAAACAATTGCTACATGTTTCCCACAACATCCCCTAGTGCAGCGAATCCACGACCTACAAGCCGGGTTGTGCCGCGCTGACACTCGAATCACCTTCCTGTGGCTACCAAGCCACATGGGAATTGCGGGAAATGAGTTAGCGGATCAGGCTGCATAAGAGGCGGTATCACTACCACCTCGACCAATGGAGGTACCCGCTAGAGATATTCGCTCTCAGTTACGCCGAGTAGAGAGTTAGTAACTAGCTGATCCAATGCCCAGTAAACTGAGAGCGATCATGGGAACAACTCGCGTGTGGCGGAGCTCTTTCCAGTCACGGAGGGAGTCCGTCATTTTGTGTAGACTAAGGAGAGGTCATACAAGATCCACCCACTCGTACCCAATGAGACGGGAAGACCCCCCACTTTGTACCTGTGGAGCCGTTTTCACCGTGACCACATTTTAACCGAGTGTGTGGATCTTGCTGACTTACGAAGAAACCTTGGTCTACACAAACTTATATTAGCCGATGATGTGGTGGTTGCTGATCTCGTCATCCGCTTTATAAGTGAGAGTAGGTTAGGTAGGGCCAGCAATCTAAAGACTTATTCTTTTTTGAATACTGAATTTTTGTTTTTCCTTAAATTTTGTTTGTATTATAATTATTAATTTTATTTACTTTTTTGATTTATTAATTTTCGATCTTTTCAAATGTAGGTGTCCACCTCTAAATTTTAATTTCCATTCGAAATTTGTATACTTTAATATGTGTAAAGAGTTCCGCCCCTTGAAACACCAATAACTAAGAGAGAGAAATCCGCAGAAAAATATTAGGAGCAAAATAGGAAAACGAGGTTTCGATGAAAACGAAGCCAAATGAAATCTTATCAAAGTGCTGAAAAAAATCACAGATTCCATCAGAGAAAGGAGACTGAAATACAGAATGGATGGCAACAGCGGTCGCTATCTCTGGGAAACCACAACAATTGGCACATTAAGTGAGTTTGAAATATTTTTCTTTGCTCGATGAAATGTACCTCCGCCGCGAGGGATGTTCTCTCAATTTGCCTTAGCACCGGTTTAAATATTCATGACGCATTGAGTTATGCACACGCGCCACGTTAATAATGAATACTCATACATATTTTACTCCGCGTTCATCAAATACATTCTCCAATGGCGTCAAACATTGGAAGTAGGCCAACAATCCAGTAGCATAGCCAAGATCGACCAATGGGAGGGGTTCTAGTTAACTGGGAGATAACAGTAATTCCGAGAATTGCTGGACATAGTAATATGTTAACGGTCTCAAAATTAGTGTTAATGCATTTTCTAGGTCCTTATTAAAACATTTTATTTTTAATTAATTAAAACTACCGTACATTACTTTATATATAACCTCCCTCCCGCTAAGAAAAGAAAGAAAGCGGGTTGCCTCGTTAGGTTGAAAAATTATCTGGGGCAAGGTTCAGTTTAAAACAAGTAGTTCCGTGAAGAAATATACAGCCATTTTCATATATCCTACTTATGTTAATTGCCAATATCAACATACAAAATTTCAGTTTGATTGCTGTAATAGATTCGTAGATATCGAGAACCGACTAAATATTGCGGATGGTCGCCATGTTGGATTTTTATATATGTAGATCTTAGAGTTATGTACTGTTACATGAACATTATTGTGTACGTGTGGTATTCAAACTTCAATCGCATGATTAGGACACAAGAAGTAAAAACGAGATTTTAAAATTTCGCACAGCTGCCATGGAAACATTTGAAAAAAATTAGATCCCAGTGGATTAACATTTGTAAAAGGATTTACTGTACCAAGTGTCACTGCACTCAGATGGTTAAATTGCGAGAAACGACCATGTGAATATTTATACTTCGTGTCGCCGCCATGTTGGATTAGTGATCACCAGGTTATTTAAAGTCCTATAGGTGATCTTATGTTCATAGACCCTATGAACATTAAAAAATTCAGTTTGATAGCTGTAATAGATTCGTAGATATTGAGATCCATCTAAATATTTCGGATGGTCACCATGTTGGATTGTTATACGTATAGGCCATACAGTCATGTACCATTAAAGGAAAATTATTGCGTAGGTTCATTATTCAAACATTCACTTCGATCGCATGATTACGACACAAAAAATAAAACTTAATTTTAAAATTCGCACAGCTGCCATCTTGAGGTTATGTTAACAATTGAACTAAAATAGATACCAGTGCATTACAATGTGTATAAACATTTGCTGTACCATGTTTCATTGCGTTTGGATCATTAAATCGCGAGAAAGGTCCATTTAAAATTTTCTACTTCGCTTGGCCGCCATATTCGTTTTGTAGTTAACCGGTTTTAGAAAGCCTTATAGATGAACTTCCAGTAGTGCCCTTTATCTCCTTAAAATATGTCAGGGTGATACCGCTAATAGTTTCGGAGATATAGAATGCCGGTGAAATATTTCGGACAGCCGCCATCTTGAGGTCATGTAAACAATTGAACGAACTCAGATGTCAGTGCATTACAATGTGTATAAACATATAATATACCGGTACCAAGTTTTATTGCGTTTGGTTGGTTAAATCGCGAGAAACGTCTATTTAAAAGTTGCAACTTCGCTTGGCCACCATGTTGGTTTTGTAGTTACCAGGTTTTCAAACGTCATATAGGTGAACTTCTAGTAGTTCCCTTTATCACCGTAAAATATTCCACGGTGATAGTTTCGGAGATATTGAATGCTGGTGAAATATTTCGCACAGGCGCCATGTTGTATTGGTGAGACATAACAACATTTGAAGGGCACGGTCGGGGTCGTCTGGAATAGTGCTATAAGCTTACCGAGTTTCATTGCAATCGGTCCAGCCGTTTAGAAGTTATTAGGGAGTGACACACACCATCACACACGCACACACAGACACACGGACAAAAGGTGATCTCATAAGCCTATTTTTTTCATAAATGAAAATAGGCTAAAAAAAAGGCTCCGAAATCGTACCTGACATCCTGGTACGCAGGCATGACGGCTGGTGGAGCTGGACATCTCTGTGGCACTCGAAGTAGTAGCGAGGTGGGGCGTATATGCCGACTGGAGCATGCGGCTGCTTCCCACCGGCCTTGAGCGCCTGGGCCGTCAGGGCTGTCCATTCCAACATGCACGGTACTCGCTACTTCCCATTGACTCATATGAGAGATTCGCCACATGATGTCGGAGCCTTGCAGTTAAAACTGGCAGCTGATTTTCCGCACGTTGTCCTCTTATAGCACAACGATTGCGTCCACAAAGTTCCAAGATAGGTTTCGACCTGTTTTACCTGATACTTTCCTTCTCAGAGTTGAAATTATATTCTACAATTCAGCCAATAACAATCGAATGAGTCTAATGTTTGAATAATAAGCATAGGAACAACCAGGGCAAGAAAGATGATGATGATAATTGTTGTTTTAAGGGGCCTAACATCTAGGTTATCGGCCCCTAATGGGTTGGGTGACCATGAAGATGATATATGAAATGTGAACTATAACTAAAACTAACTCATAAACTAGAAGGAGAAATGGAAAAAAAGGAGAGGAGGAAAAGAAATGCCCTCTAGCCTCGATGAATGCGGATTGAGGGACTTGGAAGGAAGGAGAGCCATGAAAGGAAAGTGAAAGAGGAGAGGGTCCGCCCCAGAGATGATGGAAAAAACGGGGGGAAACCGGACACAGCACAGGTATCCCTCGGGGTCACCACCTCCCGAACTCACCAGCCTTGAGCCCCTGATGGAGTAGCAATATCCAGGTTGCACCAGAAGTGGTGGGGCTACATACACCCTGCCTCCTTGAGGGCCTTGTGCAGAAGGCAGGAGATAACATGAAAAGAAAAAGAAGGCTGATCCCTCGCAGAAGGAGGGTATCAGAAAAGATGAGACAAGGGCCAATTAAGGCGGAAAAGGAAGAGACTCCCTAGGCCTCGGATACCCTAATACCGTCGGTGTCGGAAGAGAACAAGAGTTGACCAAGTGAGGTCGGAAAGAAAGAAGGTGGAGAGGAGCCCGGCACAAGGAAGCGGAAGCAATAGGGCAAGAAGGAGATAACAAGTGAATGAATGTTGGTGAACAAACATCACTTTGTTGCAAACCCCCGGATGAGAGCCGCCAATGCTCTGGTAGCGAAAGAATGGTGAGATTTTGGGAAGAGAAGAAATAGCTCTTTAGTTGGGCATAACCAAGGAGTAATATGGGGAGAGTTGAAGCACTGGCCTCGTCCCCATAAACTTACGTCTCGCGAGCATAAACGCATGTGCATTTTTGTCATTTGTAGATCTTCAGTCGGTCAACGCTTGCCACGGTGGGTGAGTGGTTAACAAGTCAGTCTACTAACCCCAAGCATGCAGGTTCGCTCCTGGCCGTGGTAAGTGATTTTTTTTTGAAAGGCGGCAAAAATTACGACACGCATGTCATACGATGTTGGCATGTCAAAGAACCCATTTGAATTCAGTAGGCCGTGTTCATAATGGCAAAATTAATCTCGAGGGTTTCTGCCAACACAAAGTTCTTCATTTCTCTACTAGAAAGCCCTATAGTGTTCAAGGAGCTTAGATATCTAACCTCCTTGATTTTCATAGTGCTTCAAGGAACAACGAAATTCGCCATGCAAGCTACCCTCTGGGTGTCAAATAACAAAGTGTGCACCTGGCGTCCGAGGCCATACAATATTATTATTATTATACTCATGCCTTGGTAGTGACCACGGAGAGGTTTCTTCATGTTCCCGAACTGGTGGTCATCACTTGGTGCCAAGTTGGGAAAGTATGGTGGGTGTGGCAGCACCGTGAATCCCATTTGATCAATGGCAGCGGTGGTCTCTCAGCAAGTGTGGGGGCAGGCATTATCATTTTTGCAGAAGAACACCTTTAGCCCATTTTCCTGGCAGCTTAGTTTGAATGTCACGACTTAAGCCCTTAAGGGTTGCCACATTTGCTGCACTGTTAATCGTGGCCCACAATTCCAGTCAGTCAATGAGGATGATGCCCTTTCTGTCCCAGAACACTGTCGCCATTCGCTTGCCAACTGATGGCGGTGGACTGCCCTATGCTTCCATTGCACGGTCGTCGTTTTGCGGATTTTGCAGAACTGTACACAGCTGTCAAGGCATGGGTACACAACACTCCGAAAGAATGGTTTCAGGAAGGTCTGGAGAGACTGACACATGGATGGCAAAAGTGCAGTAAGTTACAAGGAGATTATGTTGAGAAGGTGGACGTAACAACTGATGTGTAATGTACTTCGTTTGGGTAGAAAGAAATAAAGTGTAAAACGCCCCTCGTATAAGTGACATATTAGGTCTATTTCATTTGGTAAACCAGCCGTAAGTAGGTATGTTTAAAGGGTAATTATCTCAGCAATCACTTGTTCCGTCGGGCACACATTAAGTGGGATAGCCTTGTCCTACCCAAGTTTATGTTTTTGCAAAAACCGTGCGTGCGTCACAGTAGCCGCCGCGCTCCCAGTCATTTGCGTGTTCTTTGTTTTAGTGCCCTTCGCTACTCCTTGGCGAACTGATTCATCTACAAGATTAGGTTATTTCATTTGAGGGGCTTGGGCATTGTGGTCGTTTATACCCATGACTTGGTGTATATAGAATTTGTGTGACAACCTGTGTTATTGTGATGGCTGTAGTATAGGGTTGCCAGATTTCAAGAATGGAAAAACGGAACACACGCCCCAACCATGTTTCTTTTTAATCAAGGTTGCTAAATGTTGTAATAAATAATTTTAATTTAATCGGTATTCTGCCCGAAGGCAGGTCCGAGCCTCCGAAGAGGCTACCCCCAGCCGGAGTTTACTTGCGGTAGGGTGGCCAGGTCCTTTCCGCTCCTCCTTATGTTGGCCAACAGCGCGCAGTACCTAGAACCGGCATACCATCCAAGTTCAGACTGCGCCCAATGTTGCTTAACTGCGGAGTTCTCATGGGATCCGGTGTTTCAACATGGCTAGGCCGTTGGCAATAAATAATACACATATGTATTAAATAAGCATTCAACAAAAAGTCAACCCCTGGCACTATCCAGCCCATGACGGGCTAAGGCCGACCAAGCGACCGCTGCCCAGCCATTCGGCCTGCAGATATTGGGGTGACGCGTGATCAGCGCGTCGGATCCCCTCGGCCGTTAATCTTGGTTTTCGTGATCGGGGCGCTGTCTCACTGTCAGACAGCTACTCAATTGTCCTCGCGAGGCTGAGTGCACCCCGTTCCAACCCTCACGTCAGTTTTAAAATCCCTGACGGAGCCGGGGATCGAACCCGGGGCCTCCGGGTGAGAGGCAGGCGCGCTACCCCTACACCACGGGGCCGGTCCTTAAATAAGCATTACATAATCAAATACACCGGGTGAGTTAGCCGAGGTCGTTGCGGCATGACTGTTGGCAGTCGCTCACATCCGGGAGGCGAGGAGGTTCGAATCCCCCCGCCGGCAACCTTGAAGATGGTCTTCTGTGGTTTCCCATCTTCCTTCCAGGCAAATGCCAGGGTTGGTCCCTAACTATAGGCCACAGCCGCTACCTTCCAACTCCTCGACCCACCCATCCAACATTCCTCCCCAACGGTACTTGTAGCTCACCCATTGGGTGTCCGTCTCGAAGCAGCTACAAAACTGGCGAGCCGAACATGTCCTCGGACACTCCCGGCACTAAAAGCCATACGCTAAAAAAAAAAAAAATACAAAAAATTAAAACTAGATATTGCTGACAAATCAAATAGGCCTATGACACCAGCACCTTACAAATGCTTTTCATTTGAACGACCCTTTGCAAGTTTTTTTTATATGTATGTACCTTCTGTTAAAATTTTCGTCAATTGTAATATGTGAACATTTCTTGTTTTATCAAACTAATGGACCTTCTGTTTCTATCATCTCTCCAATTGATATTTATGACAGAAAAAAACTTTCTCCCTAAAAGCATTGGAGGGGAAAATGCTGAGTATTAACTTCACAGGGACTAAGATATTCCTTAATTTTGTTGCCCCTAGTAAATCTATAACATGTACGGTATCCATCTATCTAACACAGACATAGAAATAATTTTCACTTCCAAACTTGCCCCTGTACCATCAGAAATCAAGCTAGATATTACAATCAATACAGAAGTGAGGCATTTGAAAATTGGGGCGAAATTGAATATATAATCAAATTAACCGGAAAAAAAACTGAATATTTGGCGTTCTGTTAAAGATTAAAACGGAATGCGGAACAAAACAAGAAAAAACGGAATTGTTCCGGGTAAAATGAAACGTCTGGCAACCCTACTGTAGTATTTCAGGTGAGAATTGGGAAAGAGGCTGCTGTTGCTTTAAGTAAGGCACCATCCTGGCATTTTGGAAACCACTTCTAGGATACCGTAGCTTACATGGGAATCAAAACCACCTCTTTTCAGTTTTCCCTTACGAGGCTGAGTGAACCCACTTCCAGCCCTCAGACCAGAATGAAAATATCTTGACAGAACGTTGACCGACAGCCATGCGTTATACCACGAGGTGAACCACCAAATAGCCACAACTACTTTTGTTTAAAGAAACCTTTTAAAAATAAGCACTGAAGGGTACGCCTCCTTGGCTTAGGCGGCAGTACAAAGGCCTCTCACCGCGGTCATTCCATGTGAGATTTATGCTGGACAGAGTGGAGGCAGTCAGGGTTTTCTCCGGATACTCCGGTTTTCCCTGTTACAATTTTATTCCAGCAACACTCTCCACTATCATTTATTTAATCATTGCCCCAGAGGAGTGCGACAGGGTTCGGCAGCTGGCACAGTTCATATCCTCGCTCCTAGATGGGGGCTTCATTCATTCCATTCCCTGACCCGGTCGGTCAACTGGAAGCAGGCTGTGGATTTTCATTTTCACTGAAGGGTGGCGACTACTTATTGTGAAAAGTAAGGAGAACAGAAGAGAAATGGTTGGAGGCAGAAGAGTGATAACAAGTAAACCATATTTAATACAGAAATGTATTTATACACAAGTAAATGGAATCAGTTCATATCCTCTGATCTGGGATAATACATTAATCCACAATAATTACAGATAATTTACAGTGTGTCCAAGAAGTCCATACACCTTACTTATTACCCAATTGCCACAGTCTTCTTTTTTTGGTATATTGTTTGTTAGACCTTAAGTCTTCATTCTGTGAGTTCAAATGGCAGATGTACGGTAAGTTCATTTTATATTGAAGAGAGGTTAATCGTCACTCAATTGGAAATCTGTTAGCCATTGCCTATTTATTTTGTTTTTCCAAATCACTGGAATTCACTGTTTGGTTCAAATCAAACGGACTATAGCATTCTTTTAAGAAACCTGTCGTTTAAATTATCTTGTGAGCAAACACATGACAAGTTCACCTGAAGCCCTGGAAAATATGCGAACTACATTACTAGGCTTCACCTTGCCCCTCTAGTCGTCATAATACAGGATCCACTACTATTTGCTGCGTGTATTGCACAGTTACGTCATATATTTATTACTAGATATACCCGGCATGCGTTGCAATGCCAATCAAAGACAGATAATGAAAGAATTGAAGAGAATAATAATTTTATTGGCTTGACGTCCCTTTTAACAACTGCGGCTTTTAGAGACGCCGGGGTGATGGAAATTTTGCTTGAAGGGAATCTTTAACATGCCAGTAAATCTACTGACATGGCCCCCTCACCTTTGCGCACCCTCAAATGCCAACTGACTGTGCCAGGATTCAATCCTGCAACCTTGGTCACAGCAGGCGGGAACGTTTCTGCTGAGCCAGGCAGCCAGACCAAGAAAGAAAGATTAAAAAAAATTAAAAAACGAACCTTACAATAGTCGCATATGATGTGTGACATGTTATCCTACAGTGTGTCTGCTGGGAGCGCAAAGCCCTTATTAACAGTGGACTCTGTTGGTTATTCAAATAACTACTTGTAAAATTCCAGTGCCAAATCCTGACCGGTGTGCATGCGCGATGTACGTCGTGGTACCAATGATTTATTGTAGGAATATTTTTAATGAGGCATCCAAACCTTGAAGTAAACCGTATGCGATATATAAGTACATTCCACAGCAAAAGTATGACGATTTAATAAATCTTGTTTCCAGCAAATATGATATAATGAATATTTTCACACCAAAAGAACGACAACTTGAAGATGATTTATTGTAGGAATATCTTTAATGGAGCCTCCAAACCTTGAAGTAAACCGTATGAGATATACATTCCACATAGCCAAATGGCCGACAGAACCAATTTCTGCCACCGCGCTCATTGTTTCCGTCCAATTTCCAAAATCACTCCCACAAATATATCCAGCAACCGAGTGGAAAGATGTTGCACATCAAAAAGTGTTTGAATTGTAACTTCGTAACATCTAGGTTATTTACACCATGACCGTTTTCAAACCGACAGCCAAGCTTCAGTTCAGTTTTAAGAACTGCACTTTACCAGCTGGTAAAAATAAAAAATAATCGGTGTGGAGTGATTGATAGACAATCTAACAGGCAGCATCATTAGGCTGTGCTTAGAAATCCATGTCAGGACATGTCACCTCGCGATGAATCAGTAAGCCATTCTCACACCTTGCATTGCGGTGTGATAAGTATACAGATTATGCAATTGGGCTACTGTGGGATTTAAGGGTTCCTGTTAAGTCCCTCACCCTTTTGTGTTACATAAATAATTTGTAGGCAGAAACCTTCTCTGGAGTGCACACAACACCTCACCCAAATTTCATCGCAATCGGATGAATGGTATATGAACGCATAGGGGACATACATACATACAGACAAACAATCACGTAACATTGATTTTTTAATACAAGGTTATTCAAAATGATTGCCGGGGTTTTGTGAATTTTTTGTAGAAACAGTGGACAACATACCATTGTTATTGTTGCAGCAACGGTTACACTAACTCTCAAAGTTTTGTTCTACATCGATTTAGTACCATGTATGTGGAATGTACTTAGACAGATGGGCATACCTCAACATCTCATTGTCCTGATGCGTAACCTATATTTGGGACAAGTAGCCAACGTTAACACAGAGCATGGTGAAACAGAGTGGTTTCCTATTAGTAAAGGTGTGTGACAAGGCTGTATACTTTCGCCTTACTTATTCAATCCGTATGCTGAGTACATCATGAGGAAATCTGGATTGGATGAGTCACCTCATGGTTTTAAGATTGGTGGATTGAATATAAACAACTTGACGTATGCAGATGACACCACATTGGTTGCTGAAAGCATGGAAGAGCTCGAGGATATAATTATGAAAGTTAAAGAACAGAGTGAAACCATGGGCTTGTACTTGAATATCAACAAGACAAAACTAATGACAACAGGTTTACCATCAAACATTATGATAGATAATAAGTTAATCACAGAGGTGAATAGTTTCTGTTTGTTGGGATAACCATTAGTAGTAGTGGCTCATGCAGTCAAGAGATTCGCCGAAGACTTGCCCTAGGAAGAGCAGCTTTTAAAGGCTTGGATAAGATCTTCAAGTGTTCAGATGTATCTTTGCCTACTAAAATTAGAATGGTTAAGGCACTAGTCTTTCCCATAGCTACATATGGTTGCGAAAGCTGGACCATAAGGAAACGAGATAGGAAGTATATTGATGCTTTTGAGCTCTGGTGTTGGAGAAGGATACTGCGTATTCCTTGGGCAGCCAAGAAGACAAATGTATGGGTGATTCAAAAAATCAAACCAGATCTGTATCTCGAAGCATTGATAACACGATTACAGCTGTCATATTTTGGACACATTATGAGGCATTCTGATTCGTTGGAAAAGAAAATTATGCTTGGAAAGATGCAATGGTCTTGGAGACGAGGGTGGCCAGCATTGAGATGGTTCGACTCCATCAAATACAACATTAATATGTCAGTGAAGGATCTGAAGTATATGGCTGAAGACCGAATCTTATGGAGACAGTCCGGTCGCTAGGAGTCGACGCCGACTTGATGGCACCTGATCATCATCATCATAACCACCAGATAGCAGTAACAGCAGTATTTGACAAAATGGCGGTTAGCGGCAAGGATAAGGCGTTTTGAACTCTCGAATTTCATCAACACCGGTCAGTTACCACAGTCCAGTGCTATTTTCGTACGACGTATGGGAACTCTATTCGCAGATGGTATCCACAATTCGTGAATACCGTTGCTTGTGTAAAGGGAAAAGCCTTGGTCATCCCCGCGTGTCAGAAGCAGCCGTGAATCGGATCAGGGACGTTTATCTCCGTAGTCATAAGAAATCGACTACAAGAGGCAGCAGGAAACTGCATTATCCTCAAACCACCGTATGGCATGTGTTACGAAAGCGTCTGGCATTTTGGCACATATTTTATTCATTCATGACTTGTCTTATGAACACTAATGTTCAATTTGTAATTCTTCTATGATTAAACTATTTAGTTAACGAACTACTGTGTTCATTGATGTAATCAAAAATTTTCATTTTCATGTCTTTACAGAATGCTTGGAATGTAGTTTTAATGTACATATAGTGTGCTAAACCCACAATACGAGATCCAAGCTCAATGCACAGTTCCACAGTCTGCTGTTTATCTGCTCGCTGATCGCTGAGAGTTCCGAGCTAACGCGAGGTTTGCCGATAGCAGACGAAGGGCACCGAAGCTCCACTGACATCTCTTTAGCTAGACACAAGTCCTTCACTCAGGACTTCAGTTGAACTTGCCGAGCCATACATTGAAGGCAAGATACGGGGTCATCGAAAAATAATGCCAACATTTTAAAAAATTATAGCACCGAAACCCTTTATGTTAAACGTGTAATTCTTTCACTGAACGCCAGCTGGTTAAAGTAAGTTTTGTTTTGGAGGGGACGTGACCTTGCTATGCGCACACTAGATGCGCAGTAACCAAGGTCGGCCGGGGGCGCGTGCACCAATGACCGCACCGCCCGACAAACTGCACCTGATTACAAAGCTGTAGTTCGATGGTTTAATCAGTTTAAAGAAACAGGGACTGTAGAGAAAAAAATCCAGGCCAGGCCGACCACCAACATCAGCATTGAACGCACGCTTTCCCAATGGCTGGATTGGTACGTGCAATCATTTCAGGAGTAACTGTCAAGATGGCGGCAGGAATTCGCTCCCGCAGGTGCTCCAAATCCCGAATTTTTTCTTCATACACAATGTTTTTAATGTACCCCCAGAAAAAAAAATCCAAAGGGGTGAGGTCGGGACTTCATTGGTGCGCGCGCCCCTGGCCGACCTTGGCTACTGCGCATCTAGTGTACGCATAGCAAGGTCACGTCCCCTCCAAAACAAAACTTACTTTAACCAGCTGACGTTCATTGAAAGAATTACACGTTTACATAAAGGGTTTTGGTGCTATAATTTTTTGAAATGTTGGCATTATTTTTCGATGACCCTGTATTTATACACAAAAGTATCGTAGAAGTAACAAGGTCCTCCGTCGACCATTGGAACTATAACTTTGTTACTTTATACAGTCATGTACTCAACCCTGTTTCTTTTTCCTACGAATATTAGGCCAGAAAAACGTGATGACTGCAGGGGTGTGCAAATTATTAGAATCGAATAAAGAATTTAAACCAGTCAAAATCGTTTTAATGACCAACTGGTCTACGGAGCTCCTTTGAAAATATGCAATACATACCAACATCGAAACAGCACCCAAATGGATGGCAGTATAGGGAGAACGGATCAAAAAAGGGGAGAAATTTAAGTACGGTACTTGGGAGAAGGGATAGAGAACAACCTGTCAGAAAAAGAGGCAATGAAATCAAGAATTAACAACTTAAACTTGGCATACAAATTAACCTGGAACACTTACAACAAGAAGACCCTCTCAATCAACACAAAACTGAGACACTACCAGACAGTGATTCGTCCGGAAGCCATATATGCAGCTGAATGTTTGTGTCTGTCAAATTTATTTATTTATCGTACGGCTTTTAGTGCCAGGAGTGTCCGAGGACATGTTCGGCTCGCCTGAGTCTGTAGCTGCTTCCAGTGGACACCCTTAGGGTGAGCTACAAGTTCCGTTCAATTTCAATTGCGAAGCTTGTGGGTCAGAACTCATCTGCCTCTTCTGTTCGTCACGTAGCCTCGCTCTACTTTGGCGCACTTGCCGTTTCCAGCTGGTTGGACCCGCACCCATGATCCACACAGTGGCCGCATTATGCCAACACGCTGACCTACAAGCTTCGCAGGAACTGCCCAAATGGATGGACTTTCCACCTTTCATCCACATTTGACTAAGTTCTAACCACTCATAGAATCTCATCATGTTCTCGTCAAGTAGAAGCCAACTGAAAGGACTTTATGAAAATTAGAAGATAAGCATGTTTTTTACATTCATCAGAACGCACGGACAAAAGCGCGCTCTCTCCGCGCACTTCAACACAAGCTGTTCCACAGCATGGACAAACTTATAGCACAGTGGTTTAAATGAAGTGAAGAAAGTTTTTTAAATTGTGTTTTAATTGTTTTAATGTGTATATTAAGGGTCTTTTATGTGTGCTTGTATGATGTCATTACTCTTGTCTGTGATTTTTTCTGTGCCAATTCAAATCGGCTGAAGAAGAACCGAATGTACATGGTTCGAAACATGTCCCGTTTTTAGTGCCCACCGGCACACCTCATTGTAAAGGTATTGATTGGCGGACCATTGAATAATCAATAAATTAGTCAAATTGTCAATACGGACCTTGAAGGATGGCTATTTCTCCCAATTGACTTACAGTGAAACCCCTCAAATCCGAACCCCGGAAATCCGAAATCCCGAGAAAACCGAACGAGGTTTTTGTTGACAAATTTAAGTTTGATAAACACACGCAAAAAGAAAAACTCATTGAGTTAGTCATAAAACAATGATATATTCTACATTATAATCTTATTTTACATAATTAGTTGAAAAATTAACAAAGAAGTACAGTCAGCATACCTAAAAAGTGTAAATGTGTCTATATACTTGTCATCCAGGATTGAAAAATGTAAAAAGTTGGTTATTGAAATTCTTTAGGTTGCAAAAACAATGAAATAAAAATAGAAAAACACAAAATATCAGTTAAATCTTTCACTTGAAATCAGTTATCTTCAATTGCCGAAGTGACGAAAACCTTCCCGCGGAGGCAATTGCGCGCCAGCGTCGCATGAACATGACATCGTTTGGCGTGGCTGCTGCGTGTTGTTCTACGAAGCGCAATGCGATGTCAAGAGCAGAGGCAGCATCAGTATAAGTCACATTGGCTGTCGAAGTTTCTTCTTCCTCACTGTCACTAGCTACATTGCCGTCATGTTGGCTTTGGACCAGACTCACTATTTCTTGTTCGCTGCATTCTTCATTGACGTCAACTCTTGCCCACTCCTCTAGAAAACCTTCTCCAGCATCCTCACAACCTGGTACTTGCTGAACAAAATGAAGGAGTTCCGTGTTATCGTCTTGTGTGACAGGTGTAGGGATAGGTGTTTTCTCGAACTCGAGGCTAGGCCAAAGCTTCTTCCAAGATCTCCGCATTAAGTTCGCTCTTGTATTTTGCCACGATTCTGCAACCCAGTAAATAACGTCTTTTATTGTAACTTTCTTCAGCTTCTCAATGATAGAAAGAGAACCATTTTCTTCAATAAGATATCGTAAGAGCATTTTTCGGTAGCTTAGTTTTATATTCTGTAGAACACCCTGATCCATAGGCTGCAGCAGCGATGTCACATTGGGAGGCAGAAAAACTGCTTTTATGTCCCCGCATACCAGCTGCATGTCTGATGGGTGAGAAGGGGCATTGTCTATCAGAAGTAGAGCTTGAGGTGGTAGTCCGTTTTCTTCATTAAACTTTTTCACCGAGGGAACAAATTGCTTGTCAAACCACTCCTTAAAAAGAGAACTAGTCATCCATGCCTTGTTTTGATTCCTGTAATACACAGGGAGAGAATTCATATTCATGTTCTTAAGGGCTCGTGGTTTGGCAGATTTACCAATCACCATCAATGGAAGCTTGTTTGACCCCGCTGCGTTACTGCAGGCTAAAAGCGTAAGACGCTGTTTGTTCATTTTAAACCTCGGCGCAGAAGATTCCTCTTGAGAAGCAAGACTTTTATAGGGAAGTGATTTAAAGTTCAACCCAGTCTCGTCTGCATTGTATATTTGTTGTGGTGAGTAGTTTTCTGAAGAAATCAAATCACCAAATTCGCTTAGGTATTCTTCTGCAGAAGCTGTGTCAGCTGATAGCTTCTCTCCGCTTATCGACAATTGTCTGACCCCATGCCTTTTCTTCCATCGATCCAACCATCCGTTGCTAGCAGTGAAGGCCGAATCACCGTTCATTAGTTCGTTAAGCCGTAATGCCTTCTCTTGAATTAGTGGACCACTAATAGGCACTCCTTTATGTCGCTCTTGTGAAAACCACAAAAAAACTGCTACATCAATTTTTTCATT
Source organism: Meconema thalassinum (assembly GCA_946902985.2). NCBI lineage: Eukaryota > Metazoa > Arthropoda > Insecta > Orthoptera > Tettigoniidae > Meconema > Meconema thalassinum. The sequence continues at coordinate 225,400,035 of OX336395.1, read as the reverse complement.
TACGGAAACTGTTACGTGATGGCGTTCTTTTAAGGTTTTGTCACTTGTTTCTAGGGGTCGACGGTGCACCGATTTTTCGGTTTCGGTACGGTACAAAGGAAATTACCGACCTCGGTTCGAGACGATAAAAAACTCGGTAAAAAGTTCGGTTCGGTACAAGAGACACAAATACCGTAATTTAAGGAAACCTTTTTTTAGACATACAAAGTATTGTCCTTTATCAACAATGTTTTACTTCAATAGTTAGTTAAATACAATAAAACTTCTTGTATACAGTTCATATTTATACGTTTTCTATACGATTTTTTCCTGGTCCCGGCAAAATGCCTATACTTTCCATGTTAATTTATCTCCGATATACGTTTTACATTTATTCGTTTTTCACGCTTATACGATCATATTTTAAGTCCCTTGCAATATAAAGCGTCATTTATACGTTGCGTGTTCTGAGAAAGTACGTATGTTCGAATGCAAACTTTTGTTACCGCATGTACTTCCCTTCGGAAGGATGCACCGCGTGCTATATTATGTTACGATGGCCTTGAGCGACACCGGTGGTCACGGCGACACTCGCTTGCCAGAGTGTCGTAACAAGGAAGAACAGCTTGCGTAATAAGTAAGCGCTATTATTGTGTTAGCCTTCCAAATAACAGGAAGCAGCCATAAAACACAGTTAGACAGCATCTGAAGCTTATGTTAAGATGAGCGGAAGAGTTTTACGATCGCCGATATATTTAAAAAAAAAAATCCGCTTTTATAATTTTCATTCGTGTTTTTTACGACTTCTTGTCAAACCATTAAAAATACGCGATTGATTCTGTGTTATAATAATCTTGCGTCTTCAGACAAATGAAAATCCATTAATTTAGGCCTACACTACGGTATTTTATTAATGACGATGAAGAGCCCCAGAATAATACAGTGGATTTTAATGATGCTGTCAATGCTCTATGGACTATCAAACATTTTGTGACGCACCATAACGTTTCTGAGGAAATAATGGCCGAATTATATCTGTTTGAAAATACTGTTCACGCCATGGCCGCGACGAACAAAAAACAAGTCAAGATAACAGACTACTTCGTAAAGTGACTCAATTTTCTTTGCTTTGTTATATCTGGGTGCATTTCTCTTGTAGTTGTTTTGTTACATATTGCCGATTATAGTTAAACAATCGTATTATTATTTCTTGTTTTCACTTCTTAACGGAAACCTTTGCTCGCCCGCCGCCCGCGTTGCTAGCCTGTCTCCCGCCAGGCACTTATAATAGCCGTAATGCGTAGCTCGCGCGGCACAGTCACTGAGTAGACTAGAGCCTATAGTTCACAGCTGGTGCTGAAAATGTTCGCCATTCATTGCTACACATCGCTGGCACCTCTTCATGAAGTTGTCATTTACGTTCTGAAGTTCCTCAGCACCGATTGACTCTATTTCAGCTGTAATAGACCTTAGTCCAAAGAATATGGACTGTTAAAGCCGTCGCGTCAAGAAGCGCATTACGGCAAAGTGCTTGGCGAGAACCGCCTCGCGGCGCGAGCGAGGGTCCCTGTCTCTTTTAAAACAAAGTCCCTGTATAACCCATATTGTCACATACATTTTGCAGTTTTTATTTACCGACTTTCATTTATGCGTTTTTCACATTTATGCGTGTTTTTTTCCCTTTGGTCCCCTGAATATCGTATAAGTGAAGTTTTACTAGTAGAGCACAATAACTCTCCTGATTAATAAAATTAAATTATGGACTTAAGTGTTCCAGTGTGAGCCTAATGTCTATTTAATGTATGCATCAATTAGCTTACTCCACACTAAAAGGGCAAGTTTCAAAGTTAATGGAACATTGTATGAGATTATTAGCTGTACATTTTTTCTGTATTTTAAATAAAAATTGTGCTATTTGGCAAGTATTTTGTTTACTGTATAATCATTAGAACTCATGTGTTACTTTTTTCTTAATGGTTTACTCTAATTTAGCATGTTAAAATCAGCCGAGCTGTACCGAACCCAAATTTTCAGTACCGAAGACCCCTACTTGTTTCATTGCAAAACTGTTCAATTTTGACACGATTTTTTTTCCAGTCACTGATAGTTGCTTTACCAACTCCAAACTCGACAGCTAACTTTGTCAAACTTTCCCCAGCGTCCAGACGCTTTAAAGCTTTCAGTTTTTGTTCTAAGGTACAAGAACTGTGTTTTCGTTTGCTTGCCATTATTTAAAATCAAAACATTAATCAACACCTTTCACTTAATTAAAAACTCAACAATAACAACGCAACTCGAACAGAAAAAAACAACAACACACAAATTAAACAGTGCAGTAACAGGAGACACACACAGAACAACAGATGGGAGCTGACTATGGTTGGGTGTTGTAGGTTGTAGGGTAAGTGTTCTATTTTTAGCGCAGGCCCGCTGAACGACAATACGGTCAGCTACTTTCCTGCCGCCTGCTCACCAGTCAAGGTCACTAACCTCACTCGTCGCGCGCCAGAACCTGCTTGCTGCGCGAAATGTACAGTCCTATACCGTAACGAGGGCTCGTTATTATATTATGGATATTTTTCGGCTAATCCGAACAAATTGAAATCCGAACAGGCTACAGCCCCAATTAGTTCGGATTTGAGGGGTTTCACTGTACTATAATAATCAAAACATTTCCTAGTTCCGCCTCGTCAACACATTATATTCAAAATTTTGTGATGTAATCACATGTTACAATCTACATAGGCAAATTACATAAGTTTTACAAACATTTAAGGATACTTTTCCAATTTCTTTGTATTATTTCATACTTTCTTATGCCTAGCGTTATTTATTTCCAGTTGGGAATGGAAACCTTTGACCAATTTCGTAGACAACATCATGAACTGAACTCTGAAAATCCTCAAGAGAGACAATTAAACCATCAATAGTTTTGCAATGTGTATCTACCATAATTTTTCTTAAACTTTTTAAGAAAACTTTTAAAGTGTTTTAAAGTGTTTCAGGGTATAAGTGATATGAGTGTGTTTTCATGTCAATTTTTATTACTGTAATTACAAAGTGATTTTTAAGTGCTGACAATACACTGTAAGGCTGATGATGATGCCAATGCATATAGGCATTGAAACATGTACCTATGTAGATTGTGACATGTGATTACATCACAAAATTTTAAATATAATATATTGACAAGGCGGAACTAGGAAATCATTTGATTACAACTGTGTATTGGGAGAATTTGCCATCCTTTAACGTCCTTATTGACGAATATAATTATTTTATTCAAATTTTACTGTTCCGCCAATCAATACAAAACAATATGCGTCATTAGGTGCTAATCACTGTGATTGTGACGCATATTGTTTTGTATTGATTGGCGGAACAGTAAAATTTGAATAAAATAAAACAAGCTACTGTGTACTGTCCCCGTTCCATTCTGGAAATTATAAGTTCCTGCGCCTCGAACAATGTAGACACAATTCTTCCTCTCAGCAAATTGCCACCGGCTTTACGTAAGCAGTAATTTAATAGCATTCACAGCTGTTCAATTGCATCTACAAGTCCTCCATCGATGATAAGAGCCTCGTCTATTCTCGAATGTTTACTGCACAAACTATTCCGTATTGTATCTCACGTCTAAAGCTAGTTGCAATGGGCTAGTTCTTTCGTTATCAAGCCAATATGTGCCCGCACGACCGGGATTATACACGCTGGACTCGGCCGTCTGATATAGCAATCGCGCCCGGTATAACAGGGGTGATTCGTAATTATATGGTCTCTCAGAACTCCGATAAAATCACACCCGATACACGGCGACACTTAAGACCTATGGTGGCATAGCACACACGGCCCTCCATGATCACAATCGAATGTAAAATCACTCTTGCCGCACGACGGAGTACTGTCCAGTCCGCGCACAAAAAGCATGTGTCTGCACCTCTCGATGTGACCAGTTGCGGATGCCAAAGCTGAGCACGTGGTCAGAGACAGCGCGCTCTGCCGGAGATAGTATACAGACATGCGTGACATCACTCAACCATGTGGTCGGGCCTACGACGATAACATGTGGTGCTTTGGGCTGTGATTTACGCAGGGTTGCCAATCTGTGCTAAAACTGGGGTACTATGTTGGGCACAGTACCTGTACTGTATATCGTATTGTGTAGTGTTTAATTGTGATTGTGTGTAGTGCTGTAATGCCTTGTGTAAAATATTCGTTACGTGAACGTGTATATCTGCACAATACGTACATAAAGTGCAGGAAATCGTGCGCTAGAACAAGACAAAAGTTTCGAGTGAGATTTCCAGGGGAACCCATTCCTATAAATCGGACAATAAGACAACTGGCTAAGAGATTCAAACGTACAGGTTCAGTTAACAATAAAAATAGACGTGAAGATATCCTTACTGAAGCAAAATTAACCGGAGTAACCGGAAACTTCATACGGAGATGCCGATTATGTTTGGCAGCGGATGGGGAACATTTTCAGCATGTGCTGTAAACATGGTGAGTAAAAATGCATGATACTGATTTTCAGCACCGTATTCTGCCGAATATACGCGCGCACAGCAGCTGGGAACTGAGCAGTCACTGGCGGAGCGCATGAGCGAGAATGTCCTTGCCAAGCAAATATAAAGACCTGTATTAGTGTGTGTTATCTGTTTTTAATTCAAGTAAGGACGGTAGACATTGAATTTTCACGTAGTTCCTACTTTTGCTGCCAAACGCCACCGTCAATGACTACTAGTTCAGAACTTGGTTACTAAATGCCACCGCAGTCGGCTCCTGGCGACGAACATTGGAACCTAAGAGCGTTGGTCAAATTTAACCTATAATTTAGCTTCACACAAGCTTAATTAGTGGAAGGTTCTTTAACATACCATAAATCTATGACATGGGACCGCCGGATTTATTCCCCTTCGAAGGAAGGCATACTGAGGGATTTTTAACGCTCTTAAAAAATCCGACGAATTCGGCTGGGTTTGAACCCGCGATCTTGGGCATAGAAGCTCAGCATGCTACCAACTACACCAACAGCCATCGAAGCCGCCATCTGCTTTAAGTCCACAGGAAAAGTAGAATAAACAATCAAATGTTCTCGAAAGAGAATCAAAATTAGTATTGTTCGTTGAGCCATTATAATTAACAAAGCAAGGTTTATTGTTTTTGGAGTGGAGTTTTGACTCCCGTGGTGCACTGGCATGCTCGTGACGTGGCCACATATGTGGCGCGGCGTCTTGCATGGCCTTCTCAGTGTGTACCTGCTACGCGTCTTGGTAGGTAGGTGAGTTATGCTGGACATTTTTATAACTTTTTGTGTTAAGTAGAGTAAAGTAATCAAAACCTAACGTGTGGCATCTTGCATTAGCAAAGCTCCTCTGTTAGTGGAAATTCTAAAACATCGTTTTACTTTGAATTTCTTAAAATAATATTAAGACATTGGAAGTAATTTCAGGGCCTTGCAAACATATTTAGTGCAAAGCCGTGAAGAGTATAAAGACAAATTTGGAAAACTAGCATTGTTTCTAATAATTCGCACACCTCTGTAGGCCAGGAAACACGTATCACAAGGAATAACACTATTTGCGATGTCGCTCCCTGTTCCTGTCCCTCTCGCGGTCTCCGTTCTCGTGGTCCGATGTCGACGGGGTAGGGTTCTTCTTCTTGAGCGCTTGCTCCAGCACGCGGATCTTCTCCTCCAACAGCTTGCGCTTGTTCTTGGCGCTCTCTGCCGGCTCCTCCTCCGACCTCCTCTCCTCCGACCTCTTCTTGTGCTTTCTCGAGTGCTTCTTCCTACTCCTCTCCTCCTCCTCCGAGTCCGAACTCTCCGATGACGACGACGAGCTGGAGGAAGAGCTGGACGAGGACCTCTTCTTCTTCCTCTTGCGGTGCTTTTTTTCCTTTTTCACCTTGAACTTCGCAGGCCGCTCCTTCTTCTCTGAAACGACATGAAGAATTTGTGTCAGTCGAACCTCACTTTCTGTCTGAACATTTCGTAATTTTGGCTTAACCCTAGAACCGGCAATGTGAAAATCTGTACCGGCAGCCAATTTGTGTGATATTTTCCTACCAAGTGGATTCTTATTTTCAACCTATTGTGAACAATGTTCTATGGCACTGTTGCATATCATTGAAAAGCTAACAAACCACAGATTCAGATGGTAATGTTAACTTTTCTGTGAAGCTTCATAAAAAATATAAAAAATGAGAATAAAAAATGGTGGAATTATCATTTCATGAGCAATATCAAAATTCTAAGAACCTAAAATACGAGATGAAACGTGAAACACTAAATCCAAGATATACAAAATGATGCACATATGTGTGAAATAATGCAATAATATTTGTTTGATTGTTAACAAAAAATATATCTTCCATGAGCCACATTAGGCCTATAACCCAAGTGCGTCAACGAACTTACGTTATTGTAAATGTTATTACAGCTGTTATGCTACATACAAGCCAACTGAAATGAAAATATTGTAGACAGAAATTATAACAACAAAGGTGCACTTTTAACTCCCTAATCCATATAATAATTACATTGTCAAAATAAGAGCGGTAGTGATAACATTTACAGCGCCATTACATGATATGTTTTGGTTCGCATGGCAGCGAGTCCTTCATTTGTTTCCAAGGAAACTTATACAAGGAGATTGTTTCTATGGATGAAAACAAGTAAGAAACATCTGAAAACTTCTAGGAATACACGACACGGCATGTCACGCCATCTCTCAGCGGAACAGAGCTACTAAATGAACAACTAAAAAAGCGTTGGAAGAATCGACTCTGCAGCTACAGAAATGGGAAAACCGTCGATCCATCGATGCTTGCCGGTTCTAGGGTTAAATTTTGTATTTAGCCCGAATGAGTTGTGTACGGCTTGGACAATGTCGACTGAATACAAAAACCGAGCTAAGTGCCAAAACAATTAAATTCCATTTTATTGCTAAAATGTGGGCTAAGTGCCTATGCCAGTGTGGTAAAAACCTGGCTATGTGATATTCAGTCTGCAAGTAGTTCAAACTATAGCCACAAGAATTCGCCTGGGTCTACGTGCAACCTGCTGTATATGTGCCAAGCATCATGTGACTGGTTTTGCAGTTACTTGGACGTCTTGGAGATTACAGTATATTGTTTGCTGCTTTGCAGTTTTTCAGGAGTGTTATGATGTTTTAATGATGGATGTCCCTAAAAAACGATGATTCCATACCTAAAGGAAGAAAACAAACCTTTTTACACTGAACTAACACAGTAGCCATGGATTGAAGAACACAGTTTACTTCATCATCAACATCATTTCCCCTTATCCCGCTCCCGCCGGGTCGGGGTATTTATGGCACTTCTCCACTTTCCTTCCACAATTCTTCTTCCACGATCTCGTCCCAGTCCAGATTTCTATTTCTTATGCTGTTCTTCACTGAATCAATCCACCTTGTTCTAGGTCTTCCCCTTGCTCTCTTACCCCTGCACTTGGCCTCCAGCATCTGTCTTGGTATCCTATTTTCCTCCGTCCTCTTTACATGTCCAAACTACCTTAGTTTATTTTTCTCAATTCTCTCATTTAGTTTTCCCATCCCAACTTCCTTCCTAACATCTTCATTTATCACTCTGTCTTTCCTTGTCTTTCCTATCATACTTTTTAGGAATTTCAGTTTACTTATTTAAACTATTAATATTGGTATAATAATAATAATTTTTGGTCACAATATGAGAACACCGGGAACCACATTATCTAGAAAAATTGTTCAGAAACTTTGGAATATGAAACAACAAGTAGGATGGATCAAGGAAATTAGAGAAGATATGAAAGAATTAGAAATAACCTTGGATGACTTGCAAAACAACACAAAATATTTAAAAAAAACTAGAAGACATAAAAATAAGATTTCCACCAAAAATAGACTTATGTCATACAGTAAAAAGGGTATTCACAGATGAGGAACGTCTGAGAAGATCAGAATGAATGAAAAGCTACTGGGCAACTCGGAAAGAAACCTCACTGAAGAAGAGGACCAAGAAATGATTGACTGAAGTGGTCCAATGAGGTTCTAAAAGCAGAAGAGGAAAAATAATTATTATAGCCTAAAGAAAAGTACTGTACACTACATTATTTTCAAATTAATTATCAATTTCTTCAACAACAAAAGTTTTCAAGAACACTAGGGCCTAATATTATTAAGACTTAAAGTACTTGTTTATTATGTTTTATGACATTGTCGGGTTTGAAGCCATTTTTCAGTGTTGCCTAAGTAAACAAAAGTATGGTGCTTTTCAGTCAGTCAACACGAATGTACCCAAAAAGAGCAGTTCCAGTTAGGGAGACAACCGGATAAGTATCAGCCTGTATTATAACAGTATAACCATAGTTGATTTTGTATAACCATATAATCATCCCAAACAACCGGGTGAGTTAGCCCTGGTGGTTACGGCATGACTGATGGCAGTCGCTCACATCCGGGAGGCGAGGAGGTTCGAATCCCCCCGCCGGCAACCTTGAAGATGGTCTTCTGTGGTTTCCCATCTTCCTTCCAGGCAAATACCGGGGTTGGTCCCTAACTATAGGCCACAGCCGCTACCTTCCAACTCCTCGTCCTTACAATCCAACTTCCCTCCTTTCCTCCCCAACGGTACTTGTAGCTCACCCATTGGGTGTCTGTCTCGAAGCAGCTACAAAACTGGCGAGCCGAACATGTCCTCGGACACTCCCGGCACTAAAAGCCATACGAAAAAAAAAAAAAGAAAAAAAACAACCAGACAAACTCCGGATTTTTATCACCATTCTAGAATTTCACCTAACATTAGATATACTACATTTAGCATACACCGACAGTTGCATTACCAATACTGCAACTACCTAAATAATTGTACATATTGTAAATATTTTCACCTGTATTCTCAAACATAGATGTTATAGCCTAAGTGTAATGGATCTGATGATGATCGCTTGACGATCGAAACTGGTCATCCTAGTGTATTTATTAATCTCATGTAATTTATTTCAGGATTAGGGCATAACCCAGCTCTTTTTGGGTACATTCGTGTTGACCGACTGAAAAGCACCAAACTTTTGTACGTTTTATTCATTCAAAAAAGACTTTCTCCTTTCTCTTGTAAATTTTGACTTTCATTATTGTGATATTTTAGGGCACTTAGACCAGTTTTAAGGGAACAGGAGTTGGCATAGACCTCATTTCATAAAATGTGCCGACAAAAGAGGTAATTACAAGAACAATATTCCTTCGGTAACATTAAGCTCTCATGTGTGTTTATAACGTAAGTGCTTCTAACTTTTTTACGCTTTTATGGAAGAAAAAATCAAAAATTGTTAAAATGACAATGTTTTTTTCTGTAACTCAGAACTTAGATTTTGGCACTCAGCTCGATTTTTGTACTCGGTCAACAAATAATGTAACTGAATGCTACAGAAGCTTTGTACGCCATGGAGTGTCTCTCATTGAACCAAAGAGGACTGGTTGATCAATTGGAATAGGGAGGGAAAAATACTTAGGAAGATCCTAGGTGCCGTGCGGGAATTTGGGGTATTCCGAACGAGGCACAATTCTGAACTTTACGAGTACAGTATAACCTGTCATATCCGGACTAATGTGGCGACCGGCCGATCCGGATATGGAAACATCCGGATATCACAAGGCTATTTTTACAAATAGCTAGGTGACCAGAAATAATTCACGCGTTTGTTGTTGATTAATTTTAATGTTTTTAACGGTTTAGTATTATTTTGTTAACTGTATACTGTACATAGGCTAAGAAATAGAATTGCTTTAAACTAAATTAAAATAATTAAATTATAATAATATGCTTTACATTACATGTACTTACATAAATACACTGTACATTCTGCTTCTACATAATTTTTTGAAAATGTTTGTCATTTTCTGTTGCTTCACGCACTTCACTTAGGCCTACTGTTTCTACATTAGTTTTTGAAAAAGTTTGTGATAACGATAACAACGGTAAACAATAACAGTAACAACAGAAACACACTCGCAAAACAAACTTTCGCTTCAAGACTCACGCACAGACTGAAGGGTAGAAAGAGAGGCTGCCTCGTGTTGACGTTGGTGGCAGGCAGGCAGAAGCCGTGAATGGAATATCGCTTATTCACACAAAGGGATGAGTTTCCGGGAAGATGTCGTTGACCGAGTCAGGCCACAACCCCTCGCGGTCAAGCAGGCACACAGCCTTCCAGCGCTGCAACTTTCACTCGTCCTCCCTGGCTAGCACACTAATGTCTATCCTCGCTCTCAACTACGACTTAAAAATTCATTCGGAGATGTGTCCGGATATGGGAGGGTTCGGATATCACAGGTCCGGATGTGACAGGTTGTACTGTATATAGAAAGGCTCTCAGACACTGTTAAGAAGTGAAGGATAGCTTTTTATGGCCATGTGTCGCGAATGTCTCCAATGAGACTGACTAAGGACCTCTTCAGACGAGGCCACTTAGCAGCCCTGTTTCGTGGCGCATTGGTAGCGCCACCAATGAATTCCTACAAGCGTTGGTGGCCCCCTGCTAGTGTTTGATACCCGGGTGGAGAACTCGTCGGTTTCCCAGTAAACATGGACGTAGAAGGTGATATAATTCTTACCATGCTCCTCATACGGTGGAGAAAGAAACTTCAACGGAAAACAAGAAGATTCTGGGTTCATCCATTGGTTTTGGAAAGACAGAATCGAGGACTGTTCTACACCTTATTCGATGATCTACAACAGGATGACGAAAAGTTCTTTGCGTATTTTTGCATGTTCAAAAATTCATTTTAAAAGCTTTTAGATGGTATCAGTAACAATATTCGGGAAGAGTACAGAAAACAAGGCAAGAAATACAGGCCTGAGCCCGCAGCAAAAACGAAATAATAGGAACCTGGGAATATCAAAATACACAACCATGTGGCGAGCCGTTAGTAGCGCTACCGTCGGGCTACGTATGTGCCACTAAATTAGTGGCGTGGATACAGCCTCGTATGAAACCAACAATATACGGTATTTGCTAGCATATATCTCGTCCCCGCGTATATCTCGCACTCCATTTTTTAATTTGAAATTTCGGGTGGAAAAAAGTACTCGCATATATCTTGCATTCATTTCTGACGCTGTCATATAAATGACCATAATAACCTTGAGGTAGAAACACGTTTGATTTAGCGCGCCATAATAGTCGTCATTGTCCAGGAACTTACCCGAAGCGATACCTTAGCGCGATTAGCGTGCCACAACAGTCATCAATATGCAATGTTATCGTTCGTTTTGGCGGCAGAGGTTTCCTTTATTGTCGTCCGTCAGTTTCCTTGTAGACATCAGTACCGGTACTCGGGCTTCTAAGATAAAGGAAATCTGTGCTATACCACTCGCGCCAACATGCTCGAATATTTCGAAGATTGCGCAAGTAGGCCTACTGTTACATTGCAGAGAAACGCAGTTCAATCTTTACGCATTGCGTCACATCAGAGCTTGGCCGCGTGCAAGCATGTGCAAACAGGCGGCGCGGCGTGTGTGTTATAGCACGCGGTACATCATTAGTCTTTGGCCGCGGTCGGCTAAGTTCGAGCTCTTTCGTTCATGTAGCGAGGAATCGATATGGAAGATGAGCGCTCTAAATTCCTTTTCTGCCTTGAATCATCCTAAATAAGCATACGACACCTTTTTCATAGGTTCTTAATGTCGCATAACCATAACGAATAGAAATATATGGTGTCGAAGGACATTGTTTTGAAGAGTTTCTTGAAGACGTGCATCCCAAATGCATTGGACGGAAGTCAGGATGAAGCAGTATGGGAAGATGAGCAGAATGATGCACACGAGAGTACCTCGGAGATTGACAGCAGTGACGGCAGTGACAATGAATAGGGCGAGTACCGTATGCCAGTTGCCTTGTTTCAATAATGCAAATTTTGTGTTTTTTCGGGAATACGGTATATCTCGCATCGAAAATTTTCGCACATATTTTCGGTCAAAAAAGTGCGAGATATATGCGAGCAAACAACAGATCCTGGTTTCATGAGTAGAAGCTCTACATTATGTGGCCACCACCAGCAGCGAACTCAACTACACAGACCATCTGCTGCGCCACTCTTCTGTAGCTGTGTATGAACGCTCTCATTTATCTATAGTATTTATGAACGGAAGCGCTGCTGAGTGGACTCATCTGAAGGGGACCTAACTGTCTGTTCACCTTCTGGAGAAACAAGAAAGTTCATCCCACCTGGCTGGCAGAACCCGAGAAAGATGTTCAAGAAATGTGAACAATAGATTTCCAAGACAATAATAATGTTATTGGTCCCTGTTAACTACTGAGGCTTATAGAAACGATGGGGGTGCCGGAATTTTGCCCTGAAGGGGATCTTTAACAAGCCAGTAAATCTACTGACACTGCTCCCTAGCATTTGCGCACCCTCAAATACCAGCTGGCTATGCCAGGATTCGATCCTGCAACCTTGGGCTGCAGCCAGTCGATAAGAAGGACGCTGCAGACTATGCAAGATGGAGGCAATTGGGCAGAAGAGTCGACTCAGCTCTGCGGGACAAAAGCTAGAACAAGATGAATAACTCTATTACACACCACAGGATTTGAAGGACTTTTTAAATGGTATGGATTCTGTCTTGAGGAAAGAATTCATGATGAAAATTAATAAATGTAAAAAAAAAGTATTGGAATGCAGCTGAAAGAAATCAGAAACCTCTATGAACGTTGAATTGGCAGGTGAAAAGCTAAAGCGCAACAAATAAAATCTGTGGCTTATTGGACTGTTCCTTATTCTACCTTCCAAAATCAGCCTAAGACTTAGTACAGCTTCCCCTGTTCCTACATTTCTCCTGAAACCAAAATGGTCGTGACCCAACTTCGTTTCTATCTGTCTTTCCATCCTCTTGTAAGGGAAGAATGATGGCATCAGGGGTCCAGGGCGTAGTAGTACAGTAGAGACGGAGAGGCCTATGTTCCAAACAGATCTAGCCGTTGTTGTTTGAGTCTTCAGTCTTCCGACTGGTTATATGCAGCGCCCAATGCCTCCCTGTCCTGAGCTAATCGTTTCATCTCTACATAGCTACCACATCTAACATCCGAGGCAATCTTTTTAACATATTCTAACCTTGGTCTACCCCTACAGTTCTTGTCCTCGACCCTTCCTTCCATAACTAAGCTTGCTATTCCTGGGTGTCTTACTATGTGTCCCACAAACTTATCTCCTCTTCATTAGCAGTCGCCAGAAACATCTCTCCTCTCCCACTCGTCTCAATACCACTTCATTTGTTACCCTATCTACACATCTGATCTTCATCATTCTCCTGTAACACCACATTTCAAACACTTCAATTCTCCTCTTTTCTGCTGCACCAACAGTCCAAGTTTCACTTCCATAGAGCGCCACGCTCCAGACAAAGGCTTTCAAAAATGACTTCCTAATACCTAAAATCTATACTTGATGTGAACAGATTCCTTCTCTGTAGAAATGCTTTCCTTGCCTGAGCCAAACTGCTTTTTACGAGGCACGTTCCGAAAGTAAGTTCCGTTTGGTAATTAAATTAAATTGTGTACAGATACAGAAAAATTATTTATTCCACAGCATTCTACACCTCTTAAACTACTTTTCCACACAACTGCCGAATTTTTGCAGTCATTTGTCATAGCGTGGCACAAGTTTTTGATACCTTCTTCATAGAAGTTTGCCGCCGACCATAAACGAGAGTGAAGACTCCCCTGTAAGATATCCTACCGTTTGGCCGCCACTAGACAAATTGCGTGCTTACCAGGAGTACTGCGTATGCTTAGGAGTTCTCCTGACCACATATGCAATTTGCCTAACAGTGGTGGCCAAACGGTAGGTTATCTTACAGGGGAGTCTTCACTCTCATTTACGGTCGGCGGAAAACTTCTATGAAGAAGGTATCCAAAAACTTGTGCCACGCTATGACAAATGCCTGCAAAAGTTCGGCAGTTATGTGGAAAAGTAGTTTAAGAGGTGTTGAATGTTGTGCAATAAATAATTTTTCTGTATCTGTACACAATTCAATTTTATTACCAAACGGAACTTACTTTCTGGACATGCCTCCATCACTGGTTATTTTGCTTCCTAAGTAACAGAAGTCTCCTACTTCCTTTAGCTTTTCACCTGGCAATTTGATGCCCATAGAGGTTTCTGATTTATTTCGGCTGCATTCCAATATTTTTGTTTTATTTTTATTAATTTTCATCATGAATGCTTTCCTCAAGATGGAGTCCATACCATTCAAAAACTCATTCAAATCCTCAGGCATGTCGGCCAAGATGACGATGTCATCAGCAAATCTCAGAGAATTATTTCTCCTTGAATCTTCAGTCCCACTTTAAATTTTTCTCTAATTTCCTTCATTGCTTGTTCGATGTAAAGATTGAAAAGTATGGGTGATACGATGCAGCCTTGCCTTACATCTTTCTGAATACCAGCTTCTCTCTCAAGTCGTTCCACTCGAATGACTGCTGTCTGGTTTCTGCATAGATTGTAGATCACCCTCCTATCCCTGTACTTTATTCCAATCGTCTTCAAAATGTCAATTTAGTACAAACAACGTTATCAAAAGCCTTTTCTAAGTCTACAAATGCCATGAACATTCTCTTCATCATCATCATCATTTTCCATCTCCAGTTTCCCAGGTGTGGCAAACAAGCGCTCTCCATCTTGCCCGATCTTGGTACACCATTTATTCTTGGACATCGTCCCAGTTGAAACCATTCTTCTCCACCTCTGATCGAACTGTCTCTATCCATCGTCTCCTTGGTCTTCCTCTAGGTCTCTTCCCTCTGACATCCAGGTTGAAGTACTTCCTCATTACATGGCCATACCACTGAAGTCTGCGTTTCCCCAGAAAGTTGGTAACAGGGACCCTGATGTCGGCTGTTGCTCTGTGTACCTCATTTCTGATCTTGTCTCTCCTGGTACTTTGGCTCATAGTCCTAATAAATCTCATTTCTGTGGCTTGAATTCTACTGTAATCCTTACTTAGCAATGTACATGTTTCCATACCATAAGTGAGGATTGGAACAAAGTAGGTGTGATACAACGTTGCCTTTGCTGTCAAGGGTATATTTTTGTCCCAAAGTAAGTGCCGAACTTGGTTATAGAAATGTGAAGCTTTCTGTGTCCTATTTAGAATTTCTTGTTTGAGGGTGTTATCCTTGGAGACCATACATCCAAGATACTGGAAGTGAGAAACGGATTCTAGTTTTGCTCCCTCCAAATATATGTTTGAACTTTTCCTCTCTCTGCTAATGGTCATTTCAACGGTCTTGGCCTTGCTGATCTTCAGGCTAAATTCTTTAAATTTGTTGTTCCAAGCAGTCAGTCTCTCCTGTACTTCCACTTCTGTTTCTCCCCATAAGACCACGTCATCTTACCACTTACAGGAAGTAGAGTGACCTCAAGAACTACCGTAGCAGACAGCTCTCAGTCTACCAGCTGGTCTTGGTGTCTGTCTCTTACCACATGCAGGAAGTAGAGATTCATTTGCAGTTTCCTAAATAGATTTTAAAATTCTGTCCATAACAGTGATATACAATAGTGGTGACAAGCACTTCCTTGCTGGACTCCCCTTTTTGTCTGAAACCATTCAGAACGACCATTTCCTATTTGGACACAACTATAACAACTCCGATATAACATCCTTATTTTGTCAACCAGGTAGTAGGGCACTTTTAAGTCTTCAAGATATTTCCAGATCTTATTACGGGGAACACTATCGTAGGCTTTTTCAATGTCCAAAAACACCATCACAAGATCCTTTCCACGTTCCCAATTTTCCTCAGCCAAAATCCTTACAGCAAAAATGAGATCAACAGTGCTTCGATCTTTCCTGAACCCATGCTGATCTTCTTCTAATAAGGGTTCAACTATCTTCCGCAATCTGTTTTCTAAGATCTTTTCCAACAACTTCTGAATATGCAATAGCAGTGTAATGCCCCTGTAATTTCCACACATTTTGCGGTTTCCCTTTTTGAACAGTGGGATGATGATTCCTCTCGTCCAGTCATCTGGAATACTATTCTCCTCCCAGATGACTGACAGTATTTTGAAAATCCATTGTAGACCAGGTGTTCCAGCGGCCTCTGTCATATCTGAGGTTAATTCCATTTCACATGTTCTTCAGTGCCATCTCTGCTTCCAACTATGTTAAAGGTTGTTGGTCCTCATGAATTTTTTCAACTGTGCCATCACTAACATTACTGTTGTCAATATCACCATTCAGCAAGATGCTGAAATGCTTCCTCATTTCCTTTCTAACTTCGAGGTTTGTTCTTAACAACTTTCCATCATCAGTTTCCAGAGCAACAATATTAGTATGCTCACACCTTTTATTCTTGACCACCCTATACAGTAGTTTTTTATTGCCTTGGTCATCCTCCTTTAACCTGGTGGTAAAGTCAACCCAGCATTAATCCTTCTCTTCCTGGATCAGTCTTTTAACAGCCAGCTTCTTATTCCGATATTCCTGAGACAGATGTTCAATTGCAGTGTCATTACGTACATGACCAGTTTGTTGTTTTTCCCCATCTAATTTCTTCTTTATGATATTTCATTTTTCATTGCTGTCTTGACCTTATCATTCCACCATGGTGTTTCCTTTTCTCTCTGTGTAGCACATGTTTTACCACAGATTTCAACAGCCTGTGTAACAAAAGTGTCTTTGAAGAGCTTCCATTCTTTCTTCACCCCCTGTTTTTCTGTTTTGGGTATCATGATCCTTTCTTGGTACTCCTGTTTATTTTCCGAGTCTCTCAACAACCAAGTCTTAATCTTTGCCATTTTTGTGTGTTTGACTGATGGTACACACACATTCTTCAGCTCTGCAATGAGCAGTCTATGATCACTGTCAAGACATTCACTTGGAATAACTTGAACATTAGTTACAGACTGGTTAGCTTGTTGGTCTGTTATTACAAGGGTAATTCCAAAAGTAAGGTCCGGTTCGCCGTAAATATTTGAAAGCGGCGCCAAGGGCAAAACACGCATGCGTGCCGACTCCTGGCATGCCTTGCGCGGCAAAAGCCGCCAGTAGCGTTGTTACTGTTGCTGTGTGCTGCTGATAGTGTCAGTTCACAATGAAAATCCACAGCCTGCTTCCAGTCTCTGACCGGGTCAGGAATGGAATGAATGAAGCCCCATCTAGCAGCGAGGATATGGACTGTGCCGGCTGCCGAGGCCTGACGCACTCCTCTGAGGCAATGATTAAATGTTCACAATGTTTAAGACAATTAATCAGCTCGCCGATTGTGAAGTAAGGGCAGTGATACGGTTTCTGTCTGCAAGAAACATTTCTGCGGCAGAAATTCATCGGCAGATTACTGAAGTGTACGGTCCTAAAATAATGAGTGACAGTAAAGTGTCAAAGTGGGTGCGAGCCTTTAATGAAGGACGGGAAACTGTGCTCGATGAACCCCGCTCTGGCAGACCATCAGTGATTTCAGACGAGTTGGTTCATGCGGTTGACGACAAAATTCGTGAAGATCGACGATTCACTATTTCAGGAACATCAATCAATAAAGCCGCCTACTGCGCTAAACTGACTAAACTTCAACGTGCAATCCAGAATAAGCGACGTGGTCTTTTGTCGTCTGGAGTGTTGTTGTTGCATGACAATGCCAGACCCCATACTGTGAGTGACACGCAAACTCTAATCAAGAAATTTGGATGGGAACAGATGGACAACCCACCGTACAGTCCAGACTTGGCGCCAAGTGATTTCCACCTGTTCCACTACCTAATGGAGTTTCTTGGCGGCAAGCGCTTCGACACAGATGATGAAGTGAAAGAAGCTGTTAAAGACTGGTTAGCTTCGCAGGCGGCCGAGTTCTACGACTTAGGCATTCAAAAGCTTGTGGAACGATGTGACAAATGTGTAAATAAGTATGGAAATTATGTAGAAAAATAGAGAAAGACGTAAGGAATGTCAATAAAACTATTGTTTTGGGAACAATTTTGATTTTGGACGTTTTTTTTAACCGGACCTTAGTTTTGGAATAGCCCTCGTATATAATCAATCACAGTTTTCAGCTGTCCATTCCAACTACATCGAGTAATTTTGTGGCTCTCTCTCTCTTCTGATACCAAATATTCTGGGTAACTAAGTTGTTTCGCACACACAGGTCTATCAGGCATTCTTCCTCAAAGTTCCAGTTTCCATATCCATGAGGTCCAATAATGTTCTGCCTCTCCTTTCCCACTTGGGCATTTAAATCACCCATAATGATGACATTGTCCTCTGCTATTAAATCCTCTAGGTCGTCTAGGAACTGTTCTTTCTCTTATCTTTCCTTATTCTACCTTCGAAAATCAGCCTAAGACTTAGTACAGCTTCCCTTGTTCCTACATTTCTTCTGAAACCAAACTGGTCTTCACCCAACTCCATTTCTATATGTCTTTCCATCCTCTTGTAAATTATTATAGACAGGATCTTTGAAGCATGAGCAATCAAGCTGATTGTACGGTAATCTTCACATCTGTCAGCTCCTACTTTCTTCGGTATAGGGATGATAACCTCTTTTTTGAAATCAGAGGGTACCTCACCTGTATCATAAATCCTACACACCAGATCAGACCATCATCACCTATGCAGCGTAGCAACTCAATCAGTATATCATCTATGTCTGGTGCTTTGTTCCTGCTTAAGTCTTCCAATGCTCTGTCAAATTCTGATCTCAATATTAAATCTCCTTTCACATCCTCATCAATATCCTCTTCCCTTTCCATTACATGATTCTCAACCTGGCAATGAGTAATTTCAACCTTACTGAGAAATGGTCTAATGAATGGAGACAATTCGCCCCAGCAGAGTCTTTGGAAATGCCATGCATCTCACAGAAGGTACCTAGCTTTGAACAACCTCGGAAAGTATGGTCCAAGCTAAACCGGATCTGAACTAACCATGGTGTGTGTGCAGATCTGCTATACAAATGGAGGAAAAAGTCATCATCTTGTTGCGACTGTGGTGCTGAGAGGCAAACTGTGAAGCACATCACCCAAGAATGCCCACTGAGCCGTTTCGACGGAGATAGAAGAGAATTTTTCCTGGGGACGCCACAAGTGATTAACTATGTAAATAGTGTAAATATAGATCTGTAGCTCATGTATACGCCATACGATAAATAAATAAATAAATAAACATGAATCTCAATCTCCTTTCCCTTATACAAACACTCTATGTAAGCTTTCCATCTCTCAATCTTTTCTTCCCTGTTAGAGGCTTTCCATCTGTATCCTTAATATTACAGCACTTAGTCTTCTTTAACCCAAAAGTATTCTTAATCCTTCGATTACTTTTCCTAATTTCAGACAATTTTCTATACCTGCACATTTCTCTTTCAACCATTCTTCATTCGTTTCCTTGCACTTCTTGTTAACCTCATTTCTCAGACATCTGTATTTTGCTTTCCCCTTTTCATCTCTTACATTCTTGTGTTTCTGCCTTTCATCCATTAATTCTAGCATATCGTGAGTGATCCACGGTTTTCTACCTATTCTTTCTTTCCTACCAATGTTTTCTTCTGCGGATTTTGTTGTTTCATTCTTCAAAAGTGCCCATTCGTCTGCAATTGAAGTTTGTTTAGGGTTTATCATTAGTCCTTCCTTTATACTCTTCTTGAATTTTTCATTTACGTCCTTCTCTTTCAGTCTGTGTATTGCCCACCTTCTTGGGTTTTGACTTTTCTTCAGTTTCTTCAACTTAAATCTGCATTTCATTACAACCATATTGTGGTCAGAGTTTATGTCAGCACCAGGATATGTTTTACAATCCAAAATCTGCTTTCGAAATCTCTCCTTGACCATAATGAAGTCGATTTGGTAACGCCCTGTATCTCCTGGTCCCATCCATGTGTATATTCTTCTATTGTGGTTATTGAATAAGGTGTTAGCTATGACCAACTCATGCTCGGTGCAGAATTCCATCAGCCTGCTTCCTAGATCATTTCTTTCACTTAATCCAAAATCTCCTACCATCTTCACTTCTCTTCCTTTTCCTACCAGAGCATTCCAATTTCCCATTACTATAACATTTTCATCACCCTTGACATACCTCAGTATTTCATCTATTTCTTCGTAGACCTTTTCAACATCCTCATCATCAGCTTGACTGGTAGGCATATAGACTTGCACCAATGTGGTGCACGTAGGTATTGATTTTAGCTACCATAATCCGTTCACTATATTGCTCATAATATTCCACCCGCTGTCTAAGTTTCCCAGGCAATATAAGACCAAGCACTGCTTGGCCATTGTTTGATTTAGTGCTAATGATCCTACAGTCACTTGACGAAAAGTCCTGATCTTCCTGCCAGCGCATTTTACTAATCCCAACCAAATCTAACCTCAATCTATCTATTTCCCTTTCTATGTTTTCTAACCTTCTACTGCCTAGCAGACTTCTAACATTCCACGCTCTGATCCGTAGAATGTCACTTCTGTGATGTTAACCCCCTCTCGAGTAGTCCCCACCCGGAGATCCGAAAGGAGGACCAGTTTACCTCCGGATTGGAATTTTACAGGAGAGGAGGCCATCACCACATGTAATTATGCATAGAGAGGTGCATAGCAATACGGATGTAGTTTTCTGTTGCTTTCAGCCATGCAGCAGAACGCAGAGTAGCCATTATTAGGCTAGACAGTGGCTACAAACTGTGCAAGGTGATGACAAAGGGGTGAGGGGGTTAATATATAGATATTGTTGTTTTAACAGCAAGGTCATCTGTCCCTGTTTAAGAGATAGTCTCTAATCCCGGCAATTCATATCTGTCATGAAGCTGTAGGCTCAGACACATTTGGAAATAGAGAACAAAAGCTCACCTTTCTTCACCTCCTTCAAGAAGACCAGCTCAGGGCTCTGGTCGATTGGCACGGGTTCCTGTCCGGGAGCGCAACCCTCCTTGAAGAGCCTGCGCGTCTCGTCGTTGAGCTTGTCCGAGTCTTTCGGGGGCTTGTAGTTGGACACGTGGTCCACTCGGAGCGTCCGTCCGATCAGCTGGAACACAAGCACGGACATTACTCTCAAGTAATAGGAACTCTGTTTCGCGAGCTTATAGGCCGTGTTCTAAGGACATTCTGTCGTCCTGATGTTTGGCTGAAGACTGCGTTCAGCATGTTCACAGGATACATTTAACTAGGTAAAACAAATACCGTATATACCCGAATGTAAGATGAGGTTTTTCCCCACTTTTTGTGTTATAAAAATTTAGAGTCGTCTTATATTCAGGGTATTAAAAAAAAAAAAAATTTTATATTGTTATTGTTACGGCTGTGAGTTTGTTTCATCGCTCACCGCATGAGTAACAACTGCCCCCGGGCTGGGCTGTGCTCTGCCTCAGTGTATTGCGTGCGCCTTACGCAACAGGACTACTAGGACAAAGGGATGGTCCAGAATATTCGTGACCCAGCCAGTGATGGAAACCTCTAGAAGCCGTGAACCCTGGATGGGTCTAGAAGCATTTATTGAATCACCGGCCTGCTATATAAGAGCGACCTGTCAAGCAGTGAGTGTGTGTTTTTTGAGCTAGTGCGAGCGCTTACCTTGAGCAACAGTTGTTGGCGACGTGACTTGCGAAACCCCTAGTGAAGCTGATTCTCTTGACAGCGAGGGAGTGAGAAGCATTCAGGGGACTGCCTGTGTTTTGAGCAAGTGTGATTTCACTGAGCGACAGAGGTATTGTGGCAAAGTGCCGTGCGAGTTACGAAATCCAGTGACATTGTTTCCCAGCTTGTGGACAGCGAAGCAACGTGTAGCATGTTATCGTAAGTAACTGTAGTTTATGTACATAAGGGAGAGGTGCAGGTATTCCTAGCGAGGACATGGGTCTCATTAGTGGAGGATTAGCTGCATGACTAAGTGAAAGGGGCAAGAGCGCTCCATAAGGAAGAGACTTGAGGAAACTGGAGTAAGGTTCTAACTGCTTATATTTGCTGTTGAGTGGTGTATCTTTCTGGCCGCAATAAAGTTAATTATTTCTTTAAAGGAACA
This sequence comes from Meconema thalassinum, assembly GCA_946902985.2. Classification (NCBI taxonomy): domain Eukaryota; kingdom Metazoa; phylum Arthropoda; class Insecta; order Orthoptera; family Tettigoniidae; genus Meconema; species Meconema thalassinum. The sequence continues at coordinate 225,378,054 of OX336395.1, read as the reverse complement.
ATCTGTGTTGTGCTTCAACCCACCGTAATCCAGTTAACAAAAGTGCCACTAGGGGGGTGGCACGTAACAACTGGTGTCAGAAGCCGGATTACGAACTCAAACACAAGCACAACACCTGACGGTCCTGGTTTCAAAACCCGAGCAGGTCATTTTTTCAAATTTTCCTGTGAGTGCATGCCCTTTACAAGACAAACATCTAAAATAGAAGCGCAATTTGCAGCATTGCTAGAAAAGTTAAGTGGCATGGAAGCCAAGATGGAAGACCGCCAGAAGAAGATGGAAGACGGTCAAAATAAGCTAGCGGAGGACCTGAAGAGGATCGAGGACGGCCAGAAGAAGATGGAAGACGGTCAGAATAAGTTGACACAGGACCTGAAGAAATTAGAACTGGGTCTGCGTGAGGAAGTCACGGCAGTGGAAAAGAAGTTCGACGCCTTACAAGTGGAAGTTGCCGAGCTGCGCCAACGCCCGCTGATGGGGGTTGAGGAGAAATTCAGCGCCTTACAAATGGAAGTTGCCGAGCTGTGCCAACGCCCACTGACAGGGGTGGAAGAGAAATTCGACGCTTTACAAAAGGAAATTGCTGAGCTGAGCCAACGCCCGCCGACGGGGATGGAAGCGAGATTCAACGCTCTACAAGAGGAAGTTACCGAGCTGCGCCAACGCCCGCCCACCGTTACACCGGGAATATCAGGAACGGGGGACATAGCAGAGTGACGCCCCCAACCTTCGACGGAAAGGTCCCGTGGAGCACCTACTTACGTCAGTTCGAGGCAGCCTGTTCCATAAACAACTCGAACAGCACGGAAAAGGCTACAGCTCTCATTGTAGCGCTGAGAGGGGACGCCCTTAACGTCCTTCAGGCCATCCCGACTGGATCCCAGGACTACGCTTCACTAATCGCCCATATGGAGTCCCGATATGGAGATAACCATCTTCAGCAGGCCTACCAGATGCAGCTCCGGACCCTGGTACAAAAGAACACGGAAACCCTGCAGGAGTTCGAGATGGACATCGCACGCCTCGTAAGGCTCGCCTATCCAACAGCGCCGGCCGACTTTCTGGAACAGATTGCGACGCAGACCTTCAACGACGGGCTACGGGACTCGGACACTCAACAGGCGCTGCGACTCGCGCGCAATAAGACCCTGGCAGATGCGCCGAGCCACACACTTGAGTTCGAGACGGCAAAACAAGCATCTAGAAAGCACGCGCGGGTGCGTCAAGTGGACGTCGACGAACCAGTAAAAACCAACGAGACCAAGCCCCTGGCTGACGAATTGATGGAGGCGCTAAGCCGTTTCGTCAATAGTCGCGGCGCCACCAGCAACGACACCGCTGGAAGACAACCGGAGAGGCGGCCCAGAAGAGGACTACTGACCTGCTGGACCTCCAGTAAGAAAGGCCACCTGAGCAAGGACTGCGGTGATCGCCTTCGCCGAGGGTATCCGACGGGAAATCAATCGTCTGAAAACCGCGCGGCCCAGGGAAATGAGTATTAGCCAGCCTGGGGGGGCAAAGGTTGGCTTGTGACAGTCGTCAAGCCCCGGCAGTCCAAGTTCGTGTGACGAAGTTACGGAGGGACAATAGCAGCCTGATGGTCGACGGAGTCATCAACGAAGTGAGCTGGCCCATGCTGATCGACACGGGAGCGTCGAGGACCATCGTTAATCCCACCGTGATCCCGAGGTGGAGAGTGCAACCCACACAAAGGAACCTCCAACTAATAACCGCGACTGGAGAGACTGCTTTGTTTCATTCAAATCCATAATGGATTTTGTTAGGTCCGTATTGACAAATAACTAATAAATCACTAAGAGGAAAACTCCGTCAATCAATACTTAATGTATGAAACCAGAATTACATTGGGTACATGTTTCGAACCTTATTGGTCCTTCTTCAGCCCTGAACTTTTATAAAGTTTGCAAATTATCATAATAACAACTACCATCAACATAATGCTTGCAAAGCATATTAAACAAAAAACACATACATAAATCCTGAAAATGACACAAATTTAAAACAATGAAAAACACATTAAAACACTGTTAAAATTGACTAATGTTAGTTGCGTCTTAGTATTACGCTTTAGTCCGTTTGAATTTGGATGATTGACCACATATAGATTTTCTTGACAGACTTGACATTGAGTTGTGTGTGGGCAGTGATGAGTCAAGTTGATATTCTAATAGGATTGCCCTATGCGGCAATTTGACGGAGGTTTCTCCTATGAATAAAATCTTGGCGAGATTCATGAATTGATCTCTTTATGCAGAGTGCTTGTCGGGAAGGAAGGAACGTGGGCCGATGACCCTAGGCCTGTCTGTCTTTTGAAATAAACTTGAGTGGTCCGTGAGGAACCTGCCAAGCAAGCCGAAGTCGACCGGATGGTAGAAGAGATGAAGGAGCAAGGGGTGATCGAGCCATCACATAGTCCTTGGAGTTCTCCGGTCGTGCTAGTGAAGAAGAAGGACGGTTCCACCAGGTTGTGCGTGGACTACAGGCGGGTGAACGACGTCATGAAGAAGGACAGTTGCAACTTCCACACGGACCACTCAAGTTTACTTCAAAAGACAGACGGGCCTAGGGTCATCGGCCCACGTTCCTTCCTTCCCGACAAGCACTCTGCGTAAAGAGATCAATTCATGAATCTCGCCAAGATTTTATTCATAGGAGAAACCTCCGACAAATTGCCGCATAGGACAATCCTATTAGAATATCAACTTGACTCATCACTGCCCACACACAACTCAATGTCAAGTCTGTCAAGAAAATCTATATGTGGTCAATCATCCAAATTCAAACGGACTAAAGCGTAATACTCAGACACAACTAACATTAGTCAATTTTAACAGTGTTTTAATGTGTTTTTCATTGTTTTAAATTTGTGTCATTTTCAGGATTTATGTATGTGTTTTATGTTTAATATGCTTTGCAAGCATTATGTTGATGGTAGTTGTTATTATGATAATTTGCAAACTTTATAAAAGTTCAGGGCTGAAGAAAGACCAATAAGGTTCGAAACATGTACCCAATGTAATTATGGTTTAATACATTAAGTATTGATTGACGGAGTTTTCCTCTTAAAAAGTGATTTATTGGAGAGACTGCACCGGTACATGGCGAAGCATCACTGGAGTTCGTCATTGGTCGACGGGCGGTGAAGCATCCAGTGCTTGTGGCTGACGTATCAAACGAAGTGATCATCGGACTGGACTTTCTGGACCAGAACGACATCATCCTGGACCTGAGTACCAACACTCTGCACTTCGGAGGTGAGGAACTTGCTTTGCAACCAGCGCACGAGTAAGGCTCAGAGAAGACGTCATCGTTCCCGCCAGGACGGTGGTCAGCGCTGCCGTAATTGTCGACGGAACTGCTGAGGGAGTGGCGGCTGTCATCGAGCCAAAATATGAGGACATCCAGACAAAAGGATTGCTAATTGCCAAGACTCTCATCAACACGACGTCTCGGCCGTACGTCCGCCTGTCCAACCTGAACGACTACGACATAACGGTTCACCGGAACACCAACCTAGGAGTCTGCGAGCCTGTTACCTGGATTGCCCGCATCACAGATACGACGGACGGACAACCGAAGAAGACGCGCACTGCCAGAAGAACTACAGAAGCTGTACCAAGGATCCCAGGACCATTTAGACGAGGAACAATCACGCCAACTTCAGGACCTGCTACGTGAATTCCAGGACGTCTTCTCCGTGGGGAGCAAAGACTTCGGCCAGACAAGCTTGGTCAAGCACAGAATCGACGTTGGGGACAGCGCACCGATTAGGGCCCCATTCCGACGTGTCCCGCTCGCCAAGAAAGCCGAAGTCGACCGGATGGTAGAAGAGATGAAGGAGCAAGGGGTGATCGAGCCATCACATAGTCCTTGGAGTTCTCCGGTCGTGCTAGTGAAGAAGAAGGACGGTTCCACCAGGTTGTGTGTGGACTACAGACGGGTGAACGACGCCACGAAGAAGGACAGCTACCCTCTACCCCGGATCGACGATACGTTGGACACCATATCAGAATCAAGATGGTTCTCCACCTTGGATTTGAAGAGTGGCTACTGGCAGGTGGAGGTCCACCCTAAGGACCGCGAGAAAACGGCGTTCTCTGTGGGCTCTGGCAGTTCACCGTCATGCTATTCGGTCTGTGCAACGCCCCTGCGACCTTCGAAAGTTTAATGGAGTCCATTCTGAGGGGACTACACTGGAAGACCTGCCTGGTCTACCTAGACGACGTCATCGTTCTGGGAAGAAGCTTCGAGGAGCACTACAGCAACATGAAGGAGATCTTGATGAAGCTCCGGGCTGCCCAGCTAAAGTTAAGCCCCAAGAAGTGTCAGCTCTTCCAGAAGCAGGTCCAGTACCTTGGGCATATTGTCTCCGAGGAAGGGGTGCGCACCGACCCAGAAAAGACAGCAGCTGTGAGGGAGTGGCCAGTTCCGAAGGACAAGTCCCAACTACGAAGCTTCCTGGGACTCTGCACTTATTACCGTCGCTTCGTGAGAGGATTCGCCGACATCGCCAAACCACTGCATCGACTGACTGAGAAGGACCAACTCTTCACGTGGACAGCAGAATGCCACAGTGCCTTCGAACAACTCAAGCAGGCTCTGTGCACCGCACCTATTCTGGCCTACCCCAGACCTGGAACAAGGTTCATCGTCGATACCGATGCCAGCGACTTTGGTATAGGGGGAATCCTGTCGCAAATAGTGGACGGCGAGGAGAGAGTAGTGGCCTACTTCAGCAAAGCCTTGTCAAAGCCAGAGAGGAACTACTGCGTCACCAGGAAGGAACAGCTCGCCATCGTGAAGACCATTGAACACTTCCACAAGTACCTGTACGGGCAAGAATTTCTCATCAGGACCGACCATGCATCCCTGCGGTGGCTCCTGAACTTCAAGCAGCCCGAGGGTCAACTCGCGCGGTGGTTAGAGAGGCTTCAACAGTACAACTTTGAGATTCAGCACAGGAAAGGCCAACTACATTCTAACGCCGACGCCCTGTCACGAAGACCGTGCCCCGAAGACTGCACCTTCTGTACTAGAAGGGAGAACAACACCGGGATACAGTGCCGACGGACTACCGTGGAACTTCAAGGGAGCTGGAGCCGCGAATCTTTCAGGCGGGCACAAGCAGAAGATGATGACCTGGGACTGATGGCCGAATGGAAGAGGGCCTGTGTCCCCAGACCCGGGTGGAACATAGTGAGTGACTGCAGCCCAAAGTTTAAATCCTACTGGGCACAGTGGGACTCGCTGATTGTAAGGGATGGCCTCATCTGCCGTACCTGGGAGAGCACCGACGGGAAGACATCTCGGGAACAAGTCGTCGTTCCAAAGGCCATGACGGAGGAAGTCCTGAAGGAAGTTCATGGAGGATCATCTGGTGGACACCTAGGGATAAAGAAGACCCTGGAGAAGCTGAGAGAGCGGTTCTACTGGATCGGATGCTGAACAGACGTGGAGAACCACTGCGTGAGGTGCCATGATTGCGCAGCCAGCAAGGGCCCAGGACGAAGACGACGGGGTCCACTGAAGACCTACAACGTGGGCGGCCCCATGGAGAGAGTGGCCATCGATGTTGCTGGGCCATTCCCGTTGAGCAAGGCAGGGAACCGCTACATATTGGTCGTCAGCGACTACTTCACCAAATGGCCAGAGGCATATGCGCTCCCTAACCAAGAAGCCGCGACGATCGCAGAGACGCTGGTGAAGGAATTCGTCAGCCGGTACGGAGTACCCCTGGAGCTGCACCTCGACCAAGGGAGGAACTTCGAGTCGCAGGTATTCCAGAACCTATGCCAGCTGCTGGGAATCCGGAAGACAAGGACGCCGCCGCTACACCCTCAATCCGACGGGATGGTTGGGCGATTCAATCGCACCATCTCCGAATAGTCGTCAGCGAGCACCAGAGGGATTGGGACAAACATCTTCCACTATTTCTCCTGGCCTACCGCGCCGCCGTTCATGAAGCCACCGGGTGCACACCAGCCCGGGCCATGTTTGGGAGGGAACTCCGTCTACCTGTCGATCTTGCCTTCGGCCGACCTGGGAATGATCCGGTCCCGGTAAGCCAGTATTGTCAAGAACTGGTCGACCAACTGGAGGACGTGCACGCGTTCGCGAGGAGGAGACTGCGGATCGAGACCGACCGAATGAAGACCCGATACGACCAACAGACGGATGCCGGCAGATTCCATGAGGACGACCTGATCTGGCTCTTCAACCCATTACGGAAGAAATGCCTGTCACCCAAACTGCAGAAGTCCTGGGAGGGCCCGTACCGAGTCGTGAAACGGATCAACGATGTCGTCTACAGGATCTAGCGGAGCCCGAGGGCGAAGATGAAGATCGTGCATCGAGATCGCCTGGCAGCCTACGGAGGGACACAGACGGACCAATGATTGATCGGGACGATCAGCCTTTTAGGAAGGGGGTGGTGTTAGGGCTGTGAGTTTGTTTCATCGCTCGCCGCATGAGTCACAACTGACCCCGGGCTGGGCTGTGCTCTGCCTCAGTGTATTGCGTGCGCCTTACGCAACAGGACTACTAGGACAAAGGGATGGTCCAGAATATTCGTGACCCAGCCAGTGATGGAAACCTCGAGAAGCCGTGAACCCTGGATGGGTCTAGAAGCATTTGAGTCACCAGCCTGCTATATAAGAGCGACCTGTCAAGCAGTGAGTGTGTGTTTTTCGAGCTAGTGCGAGCGCTTACCTTGAGCGACAGTTGTTGGCGACGTGACTTGTGAAACCCCTAGTGAAGCTGATTCTCTTGACAGCGAGGGAGTGAGAAGCATACAGAGGACTGCCTGTGTTTTGAGCAAGTGTGATTTCACTGAGCGACAGAGGTATTGTGGCGAAGTGCCGTGCGAGTTACGAAATCCAGTGACATTGTTTCCCAGCTTGTGGACAGCGAAGCAGCGTGTAGCATGTTATCGTAAGTAACTGTAGTTTGTGTACATAAGGAAGAGGTGCAGGTATTCCAAGCGAGGACACGGGTCTCATTAGTGGAGGATTAGCTGCATGACTAAGTGAAAGGGGCAAGAGCGCTCCATAAGGAAGAGACTTGAGGAAACTGGAGTAAGGTTCTAATTGCTTGTATTTGCTGTTGAGTGGTGTATATTTCTGGCCGCAATAGAGTTAATTATTTCTTTAAAGGAACAATCTGTGTTGTGCTTCAACCTACCGTAATCCAGTTAACAAAAGTGCCACTAGGGGGGTGGCACGTAACATTATTATTATTTGCAAAGTAGTATATGTTGTTGGCATCTTGTAACTCGCAACAAATCAATGCGTTAATGGAAGATTAAAATATATTTTGTTATGTTTAATTACCATGCATATATGAATAGCGTACATTTTGAGGTTAGTATTTACGCATACACGTCATTTTAAGCGGATAAATTATATGTTCGAAAGCATACGGAAATACAGTATGTTTCAAAACAATCTTTACAAGAACAACCAGTCAGTTTTACAAGCAGTAATTGAGTGATCAACGTATCTTAGTTTAATAACGTCTCCCATTCTTGAAGAAAGAAATTATAGAGTATGTTTTGGAAAAGCGGGCAGAGGGATTTCCGATAACAAGAGACGTTATAAAAATGAAAGCACGACCTTAAGGGCATATATTGTGTAAGTTATGAGTTAGCGAGTATTTTTTTGAAAAAATCTGTAAGAGGCAGTTGATAACTAGGCCTCGTCTTATATTCGGGGTCGTCTTACATTCGGGTATATACGGTAAGCAGAAAATATATAAACCAGTCAACAACCCATGCATAGAGGCTACCATAGCAACGGAGTACCACATAAAAGTTATGCAGCAAGGACAGGGCTGCTCTTCTGTTGCATCTACTCGTCTACGACAGTCAATGACAGAAGGCTTGAGGGGATTAAGGACTGGAAGCCAAGCTCTGTTCACACGTTCTGCTTCCTCCTTAAGATTGAAGCTGTTAGTATGCTTCAGGATTTCAATGGCCTCCCTTTGTAGCCTGACATGATAAGATCCATGGTGGACAGAACTTCGGTGTCCCCATATCTAATGTCCTGACCTGCAAGTAGCGAGTATGCAGCGACAGTGGATTTTTCTGTTTGTCCCAGCCGGCTGTGTCATTCGTGCTCCTTGAAGAGAGTTGCAGAACTTCTTTTCGTTGTTTCGGGATTTATAAAATCCCGTATGATTGTGGCCAAGTATACTGAGAGCGAATATCACTAGGGAGTACCTCCATTGGCCGAGGTGGTAGTGATACCGCTTCGAGCTGCTAACTCATTTCCCGCAATTCACATCTGCCTGGGACGAGGTCCCCACGACATCAATCGTCAATCTTAAGGAGGAAGCAGAACGTGTGAACAGAGCTTGGTTTCCAGTCCTTAATCCCCTCAAGCCTGCTCTCACTGACCATCACAGACAAGAAGATGCAACAGAAGAGCAGCCCTGTCCTTGCTGCATAACTTTTATGGGGTACGCCGTTGCTATGGTAGCCTCTATGCATGGGTTGTTGACTGGTTTATATATATGTTTTACCTAGTTAAATGTATCCTGTGAGCATGCTGAATGCAGTCTTCAGTGAAACGACAGGACGACAAAATGTCCTTAGAACACGGCCTATAATCCCGCAAAACAGAGATTCTTATTACAACGCCGGTTGTGAAAGTCTGAATTTTTACGTATTACTCTCAAGCTTTGCAGCCATTTATCTTAACTTTCCCCGGACATGTTAACTTGTCGACTCACCTTGATGCCGTTAAAGTTGTCCACGGCGAGGATGGTGCTGCGCTGGTCCTCGTAGCACAGGAAGCAGAACCCTTTAGACTTCCCGGAGCCCTTGTCTCGCACCAGGTTTATGTTCACCACCTCCCCGTACCTTCAAGCAAACATAATTCACGTCTGAAACAAGCTTCCTGCAAGACTGACCAGGGGGACCAACACTGCATCTGCTTGGAGATAGTGACGTAAGGGGTGGAACAGGAGGTCATCTGACCCACATAACACAGTTTAAAATACAAATTTTGTTGAGGTAAAATTTTGAGGTGGATATTGAAATAACTAGATAACTAGATTTGGAAATTAGCAGAAGAATACAACTCGGGAGTGCTTTCTACCAACAGGTACGGGGACTAGTAAGGAACAAGGAAGGCTAAAGAAGTTATGTACAAAGCATAATTATTATGTTCCTATAATGACATATGCAGCGGAAACTTGGACAATGACTAAGAGGGATGACAGCAAAGTACAGGCAGCTGAAATGAGATTCCTGAGAAGTATGGTCCAGAAAACGAGGAGAGACAAAGTAAGAAATGAAGATATACGGAAAGAACTGGGAGAACAGAAACTAAATGACAAACTGGAGCAAACAGATTGAGTTGGTTTGGACATGTCAAACGGATGAATGAAGTAAGGCTACCAAGACAAGCACTGGAACGATGGATGACAGGGAAGAGAGGACGAGGAAGACCAAGAATGCGTTGGATGGACTCGGTGAAGAATAGCATTCAACCCAAAAAAACAAAAAGTCAACTCCTGGCACTATACAGCCCATGACGGGCTAAGGCCGACCAAGCGACTGCTGCCCAGCCATTTGGCCTGCAGATATTGGGGTGACACGTGATCAGCACGTCGAATCCCCTCGCCCGTTAATCTTGGTATTCGTGATCGGGGCGCTGTCTCACTGTCAGACAGCTACTCAATTGTCCTCACGAGGCTGAGTGCACCCCGTTCCAACCCTCACGTCAGTTTTAAAATCCCTAACGGAGCCGGGGATCGAACCCGGGGCCTCCGGGTGAGAGGCAGGTGCGCTACCCCAACACCACGGGGCCGGCGAAGAATAGCATTAGAAAAAGAAACCTGGTGGAACACCGTGTCATAAGAGGAATGGTGGAACAAAGTGGAGAGAAACCATATTTGCTTCCGCCCGGTGTCAGCTGGAAAAGGGGAAATGAAGATGATGATTGAAATAACAGCCTAATACAGTATGCGCCAAAATATACAGTACCCGTTTTCGCGCAACGCACATGTCTGAGCGTCTGCGTGTTGTTGCAGCAACATGATGTATTGTTAGTTGTGTAACGAACGTCATGCTCTGTGGTTGGTAGTGACAATTGGTCTTGCGATGGAGAAAAAAGTGTTCATAGTGGAGTATTATTTTCGCTTATATAGAAATATAAGGTGCATTCAAAACGTAACGAGCTGGAGGCATAATTACAGAAACCAGTACCTGTATGTTAGAAGTATTGACCCTGGCTGTTGAGGCACTTGTCTCACTGTGACATGAGGCGGTGAATGGCTGTCTCATAAAATTCCCTGGGCTGCGATGTGAACCAGTTCCGCACGTACAGCTGGACGTCGGCGTCCGAGGTGAATTTTTGGCCCCGCAGAGCCCTTTTCAGGGGACCAAACATGGCGTAATCACAGGGAGAGAGGTCTGGACTGTATGGAAGGTGGCCGAGAACCTCCTATTTGAATTTCTGCAGGAGTGCCATGACTGTGTTGGCCGTATGAGGTCGTGCATTGTCGTGGAGCGACCACGGCGGCTATGGCGTTCACTGTCACTCGGCGGTCCTGGGTAACGAGTGCATCAACCAGCTGTACGTTGCCATCGGTAATGCAGGGGGGTGCCCCAGACCGGGCATCATCAGCTAACGACACCCGTCCTTCCTTGAAGCACTTGTGCCACGCCTTGACCCTTGCAAGGGACATGCCGTGTTTGCCGTACTCTTGTGACATTTGGCGATTAATGTCCGTTCCCCCTACTCCTTCCGCTGTCAGAAACTGAACAACACCTTTTTGCTCTTCGGTTGACACCTCCATGTCACTGTTTGCAATGCGACTCGCAGCGTTGGACGATTGATGCATGCTGCTGCTCGTTTTGTATCATCGTGTGATGTGCACGCGTGCCCTCTAGCGACGGGCTGTGACCTTCCACGCTGTAGTCGGAACCACACCTCGTTACACACACCACGATTAGCCGATGTAGTCACCGGTTTGCGCTATCCAGCCTCCGGCTCGTTACTTTTTGAACGCACATTATAATTATCAAGATGGGCCAAGTTTAAAGTTAGTGGCGGAACAATATTGTGAACACGTTACTAAGCTGGTACCAAGCAACACAGTCTGGTAGACCAGTAACTGTGTCCACAAATGAAAATCATGGATGTGTCCTCAATCAGGTGATGCAGCCACCAAAGCGAAGTCTTCGGCGAACTGCCCCTGAAATCAAACATCAACAATACGTCACTTGGATGATTGTTTAAAGACATAGGTGGATTATAGTACCGAATTATCCAGTCAAAGACCAAGTTGACCTTGACTTACAACTAACGTTCCACAGTTCTAAAAATTATGTTATATATTCGACTTTTTCCCCGATCAGAGGTTTCGGTACGGCGTACTGGTGCGTACCGTCACAAATCTAGCCCTCGTTAAACCATTAAATATGCACGACTTATCACGCTTTTCCTTTTCGCATCCATTTTGACAATATATCATTTTCATACCTTATTTTATCTTTTTGGGGGACACTATCAATTTTAACTAGTAATCTTGATCACTTTTGCACTGTCTGCACCCGATATATGTGCTAAATCACGTATATATGTGTTTTACTTAACAACCGGAGCCATGTTCGTCAGATGTTTCTTAGTATGTGAAACTGCCACAGCGAGCGCTCACGAGGCGCACACGTTGACGTCAGTAGTTGCCAACATGTCCGATACAAAATATACCAGACACACGTAACGTTGTAATTATGTGAAAAAAGAAATAATTGGGATTTTGTATATTATTTGTATTTGTAAATAATGCTTGTATGAGGCAATGGTGCCAACTTCACTTTACTACAATCCCCTGTAGCGAGATTTGGCGACTGCCTGGACGAAAAATGCTGATGAAATAAAATGGGTGTCTGGACTAAACCATTGGTCGCTACGTGGTTAGACGACTGTCTGGACGAACATTACTGATTGCACCACAAGCAAGGGGGTCTGGGGCGTAAGCCCCAGGTTAGGTTTGTTTTGAATGTAGAACAGTATTGGTTTCGATGAAAATTATTTTAAAAACTTGAACTAAAAAAACAACAAAATACACACACATTCATTGTGGTGTGTCTGTAACAGCTTCAGCAACTCTTTGCGATCGTTGTAAATACACCGATTGCAATTAATTATTGTAATCAGACAGCTTGCACAAACCGGCACTTATGGAGTTTAGGTGGTACGGATATTTTTTCTCGAAATGTGACTTTTTTACATCAATTATGGGTAAACCAAGGGTGCTGATCACGAATAAACTATTAATTTTGCACCCACACCTAACGCCCTTGAGGGACGAGGGTTGGATTCCCCTCCCAGGTACTAAGTCATAAATTCGAATTTGCAGTGTGTATCCGGAAAGTTACGGTATTGTGTTCATAAAAATAGTATGGATATATTTCTTACATTGGCTGTGCGAAAAGTCACACCTAACGCCCTTGAGGGTCAAGGGTTCGATTCTCCTCACAGGTAAGTTACCAAGTCATAAATTCAAATTTGCGATGAATGACCCGGATTATCTACATAGTACCGTTCCGGGCCAGAGATCGCAAATTCGATGATTCCACTTAATACTTAGGAGGGGAATCGAACTCCGACATTCAAGGCCACTACGGATGACTTTTCGCATATCCGAAGTAAGAAACGTTTTCATACAATTTATATCGATGCAATGCCATACAGATCCAGGTTATACGTAGCAAATTCGAATTTATGACTTAGTACCCGGGAGGGGAATCGAACCCTCGACCCTCAAGGGTGTTAGGAGTGACTTTTCGCACAGTCAATGTAAGAAACGTCTCCAAACTATTTTTATGAACACAATACCGTACCTTTCCGGGTTGCATGCCGCAAATTCGAATTTATGACTTAGTACCTGGGAGGGGAATCGAACCCTCGTCCCTCAAGGGCGTTAGGTGTGGGTGCAAAACTAATAGTATATCGGTATTCGTGATCAGCATCCCAATTTACCCATAACTTAATTAATGTAAAAAAATCACATTTCGAGAAAAAATATCCGTACCACCTAAACTCCATAAGTTATGTGCCGCACAATCCTTTGCGATCTGGTTCAAACTCAGCGCACCTTCAAGTGAACTTGGTGCTATTTTGTTCCACGGTACCGCGCATATAAGAATTAGTACCGTAAGTGCGGGGTTGGCAATAGCGTATTAGTGCATAATCAATGGCGAAAATGGGTGACACAGATGGAATTTCATGTACATAAGTCGTGATCCTATTTGGGATGGCGGGTGGGTTATAGACAGCGGAGGAGTAAACATCTATTACTACAGTCCAGCCGCTGAGTGTCCGGCTCTGACGTTTGGCGATGGTGGGAGAAGAGGGGTAAAGAGAACAATATAGCCAACTTAGGCAATGAGAAGCTGTTAATAGAACCCTGAAACTTGCCATCATTTTAATTCTTCTCTAGCGTCTTCACTATGTAACGTGGAAGTCCCACACCCTATTTGCAATTTTATGCATCATTTTGTTATTCCGACATTTTGCGGTTACAAAACCTAAATTCTTTGATCGCAGTGGAATTCCGCCTATGTTGGCGAAGTCGCTTACGACCATGAAGAATGTTGTCACCTGTACCAATCAGCGGTTTTCCCGGTAAGCCGGTCTTTAAATTTAGCTCCATGTTGCAAGGGCTCTCTTTTGTTGCTCTTCGTGCTAGTGTAGGTTTGTTGTTTTATTGTCTTGTGTGTGCACACTTACCGGTTAACTGTGTGTAATTATATTACTTTAGTAATATGGGCAGTGGTTCGTCAGAATTCATTTAAAAACACGTGAAATATTTTATGTAGTTCACGCTGTTTTATATTTCACGGTACAGAACCAGCAACACTGTCTCCCTCCCACATGAGAAATGTCAGAGCCGGACACTCGACGGCTGTACTGTACATTATTCGGTAAGAGTTCATATTAGATCATCCTTAGTATAAAAGATTTTAAAAACTGAAATTACCTGATTTAATAGTCGGGAAAATATCAGGAGAGGATTGAGAATTAGAAGTTCTCTGCTCCGCTGTCATAGACCCACCATCCCGCCCAAATAGCAACACGACTTATATAGTTTAAATCGAAGTTCTGACCTCCATCTTTCTCACTGAGTCAGTAATGCCAACCCCACGCGTTTGGTACTATTTCGCACGTGATTTATGAAATCACTATACTCAGTGGAAAGTGAACTCAATTACAGTGTTTATTTATGTATTTATAATGTTTTACATACAAAAACAGACCTAACATGGGGCTTAGGCCCCAGACCCCTTTGCTTGTGGTACTAGCATTAATTTTCAACCAGGCAGTACCGAACCTAGTAGCGGACATAAATTCTATGTGAAACGACTCCCAACAACTCCCCGAAAGGTATGTATATCATAAATGACATATTTTCAATAAGCTAAGGTAGCTTGCCACGGTGGGTGAGTGGTTATAGTGTCGGACTACCAACCCCAAGATTGCAGGTTCGCCCCTGGCCATGGTAAGTGATTTTTGAAGGCGACAAAAATCACGTCATACGTTGTTGGCATGTTAAAGAACCCATTTGAATTCAGTAGGCCGTGTTCAATGGCAAAATTAATCTCGGGATTTTCCGCCAACACAAAGTTCCTCCATTCTCTACTTGAAAGCGCTGTAGTGTCAAGGAGTTTAGATAACTAACCTCCTTGACTTTCATAGCGTTCAAAGGAACGACGAAATTCGACATGCAAGCTACCCTCTGGGTGTCAATTAACAAAGCTTGCACCAGGCACCCGAGGCCATACGATATTATTATTATTAATAAGCTAAGGAGTTAAAAGTGATGAAAAGAGAGGATGGTCTACAGTGAACTATAAATCATTATTCTCCTCACCGTTACTACAGGTAGTTTGGTTAATTTTGATCCTTTAGAAAAGTTATGACGGAGTCATATGTCATGCATTGCTACCGTTAAACCTTTAGTGTCATTTATAAGGTCCTTGGCGTTGCCATGTTTTTTACACTGCTCACGAATGTTGATGGATGTGTACTGGTTACCTTACATAGCACCACCATAGGATATTACGGTAAGGACTTAACTCACTCAATGAAGCATATTTGTGAGAAGAGTGGACAATGTATGATATTAACTTACCTTCAATGCCGAAGTAACTTACCAGTAGCCAAAGCTGATGCTATAAAAGTGAGAAAATTTCTTGGCAGGTGGTGAAAACAAGCAAGGCACATCAAATCACACACAATTTCCTAGTTACATGAAATAGGTTACTTACTGCGAGAACACACAGATCACATCTCCTTCTGTCAAGTCATACGGAAGCCCTCCAACAAATATCCAGGCACTGTCCTTGTACTGGTCATGCCACGAAGTTTTGTTATTGCGCTTCAATTCCTGCTCACTCAACCTCTTCACATTTTTCACATTTCTGAAGGCAAAACACAGACATTTATGTGAACTTCCTGTAAAAACCCAAGATAGCCTACTACCACTTATAATTTGTGAAGATCTTGGAGAATACATCCACCGAGATTAATGTTCCCAAGATGTACAATTTAATCATGAACCATACATAACCTATAAGTTATCACAGGTTTTTCAATCACGGAGTATATCACAAAACTATACAACGCTGTAATTGTATTTTGTTCTACTTACGTCATAGGATTCATTTTTGTGCCTTATAATGCAGACCCTGTAGCGGAAAATTACTAAAATTCACTGCAGATCTGGTGTCTTGGTTTTAAAGAAAAACACACGCTCATACATGAAACTGGAGCGTCCTCTTCACAAAAATATAATCAACACTTAAACGTTGCAGCTTTAAATCATCCCAACTGCTGAAGCAACGATAATAACATTTTTGGCATATTTGATCACAAACTGACACTCTTGCAACAGTTGTTTACATCCTTCGTCATTTTGCAATGCAATGTTGGCAATGTGGTTGGCACAGGGTTGGCAAGAATCGAATATAACAAATGACGGAAGTTACAGATGTTTCCATACCGCGAAATTTGAATCATTGCAATCATGGTATGTACCTTGAAAATCTTTTGTGGCAGATTATTGTAATTTATTGTGATTTAGAAATAGAACTGAGATTGCTGCTTTATTTTTGTGCAGAAAATAACACGCACGTACGAAGCTTTTCACCCGAGTCGTGTTATTCATCCTAACTTGTTACGAGAATTCTTCGTAAACTGAAGAATTTTATGTCAGATGTTTAGTGAGATATAAAATATGATGCTGTTTTTAATACCATACATTCTTTATAGTGGTGTAGTGAGCTTCTAAGAACAAGAGTTGGCCAAGATCTAGGGGGGCATGACTTATAAAAATTAGTTCCGATACTTTCACGGTGATAATAATTGGGGAGTAGGAGGGCACAAAACTTGCAGACATTGCGGAAATAGTGAGTCATTCATGAACACATAGCAAGCGAGATGTGAACGAGTTGGCGGAACTCACATTCAAAAGAGTTGTTGATTAATTTAGGGTCATATAGCCCCTTGGTTGTGTAATGGAATTTATCTGATAACCAGTGTAATTGTGATCGCTGTATTAGTGTATGTATTCAGATGAGGATTGGGTAGGATTGGACTTAAGTTAAGAACCATACCGGCATTTGCGTGGGGTAAAAATGGGAAACCTCGGAAAACCGCTTCCAAGATGGCTGAACCCACCTCTTCTCAGTTTAGTCTCACGTGGCTGAGTGTACCCCATTTCAGCCCTGAATTTCTTGGCAGAGCCGGGAGTCTTTCCCGGACCTCCAGGGCGACTGCTACACCACGGGGTGGTCACATTCAAATGGCGTGATGGTTTAGCTGCTCGAATTTCACCCGGACGGCCAGTGTTCGAATCCGGGTCATGTGGCGTCGCATCCAGCCTTAAATTCAAAGGGGCCGATAACCTAGATGTCAGGCCCCTTAAAAACAACAATTATCATGATCACCTTAAATTCAAAATGACCTAGATTGGCTTCAATTAATTGGAATAAACGGATTTAAATGCCGTCTGCCTTATGTAAACTGTCCAGTAACGAAGAATGTGTTGCGATATTTAGAATAGTTAGTAGTTAATTATTGTTGTTTTAAGGGGCGGAACTACGAGATCATCTGCCCCTGATATTGATAATGATGAAGATCAGATGGGTAGATAGGGTAACAAATGAAGAGGTTTAATTCTGGCCTGAGGGCTGGAACGGGACACACAGCCTCGTGAAGCAAAACTCAGAAGGCGGATTCGATTCTTACCTCAGCCATCCTGGAAGTGGTTCTACTCCAGGCAAATGCCGGGATGGTACCTAACTTAAAGCCACGGCCGCTTCCTAACAAAATCATACCTCAATTACAAGTACAGACATCACAGAGACACAGCTTATCAGACAAAATCTACACACACCCAAGTACGGTGCAGATGACCTCGCTGTTCTGCGCCTTAAAACCCCAATAACTAACATCCAAGTATGTATGGCTAACCCTTATTATTCCCGTTTTCCAACGGGGTCAGGGATGAGATGCGACGAAAGTCTTTGTGGCGGATGGTTTTTACGACCGGATGCCCTTCCAATAATAATAATAATGTTATTGGTTTTACGTCCCTTTTAACTACTCTGGCTTTTAGAGACGCCGGGGTGCCGGAATTTTGCCCCGAAGGGGATCTTTAACGTGCCAGTAAATCTACTGACACGGCTCCCACGCATTTGCGCACCCTCAAATGCCAGCTGACTGCGCCAGGATACGAACCTGCTACCTTGGGCTCAGCAAGCGAGAACGTTACCGCTGAGCCACGCAGCCAGGATGCCCTTCCAGACGGCAACCTCATGAGAGGTGAAATGAATGATGGTGAATGCAAATGGGCAACGATGTGGAAAGAAGCGGCCGTGGCCTGTCAGAAGGTACCGTAGCAGCATTTGCCTGGAGTTGAAAATGGGGAAACCACGGAAAACTATTTCAAGGACGGCCGACGGTGGGGCACGAACCCACGCGCCTACCGAGTCCGCAGAGAGCTTGGCCCCATGGCCTTCTGTCGACCAAAATATTATATGCACTCTAGTAAGAAGGTTGTTTGTGAAGTAACCAATAGACCACATAAAATCCAATCAAATCATCATTTTCATCGTTCTATTTTACGTTAGTTCATGTAGGTTTGGGATTTTTAATTTATATTTTAATATAATAGGATTACAGCGCAACCAAGAACTACATTTTCCGACCACCCCGAGCCGAGAAAAAGTTACCTTACAAAAATGATAACAACTTTGTTTCTTGGACACAAAAAAAATTGAAATTAATAAACCAGTTATACAACATTACAATGTATATTGTGTTCAAATTTTGATTTGATCTGATGACGGGTTTGTGAGATAATAATTCTTAAATGTGACGCATGGTTGAAACACGCTTAAAAACGGGCACCTTTTGTGTTCCAACTGCGATAAAAAAAAATATATCAATTAAAAATTCCAAACCTACATGATCTAACGTAAAATAGAACGAAGAAAATGATGATGTCATTGGTTTTTATGTAGGTCTATTGGTTACTTCACAAACAACCTTCAAACTCGAGTACACATAATATTTTGGTCGACAGTAGTGGTGGGCGTTAGCGAGCGTAGCTACCGCTGTCGGTAAAACTAACACCCAAATACACGGGGTTATATGACCACGATGTCACAGAGCCCCTAAAAGAATCAACAACAACAATGAGGTATTAAGAAAATGTGTTTCTGGTGTTTGTTAATGAAGAGAAGAGTTAGGTTCGTAGGACACGTACAAAGACGCCCAAGATAGCAAACATAGTTATGGAAGGACAAGAACTGTAGGGGTAAACCAAGGTTAGACGATGTTAAATAGACTGCCTTGTATGTGAGGTGTAGCTCTGAAGAGAAAAGATAGGTTGGTAGGTCACTTACTAAGACACCCAAGATAGCAAACATAGTTATGGAAGTACAAGAACTTTAGGGGTAGACCAAGGTTAGAATATGTTAAATAGGTTGCCTTTCATGTAAGGTATGGTAGTTATGTAGCTCAGGATAGGTTGACATAGAGTGCTCCATCAAATCAGTCAAAAGACTCAAGAGTCAAACAAGACATTTATTTTAGTGCTCACTGCTAAATTTAAAACAAGTAGAATACATGCATTATGAGGAGCAGATGCCCTCGAAGTTCTGACCTTGTTCGCTCGTTGTTCTTGGTGATTGTTGAGCTTGTTTGCTTGCAGACGGATAAGGACTATAGCAGATTCTGTTTCGTAGCCGAGTGGTACGACGCTAAACCTGCCATTGTGCGGACTTTCCTTCTGTTCTTCTTTCCGCAAGATGGCACCTTGGAGCTCGTAAGTCAAATTGCTTCGCTAATGATTGCACACGGTTCGTAACATATACGAGGGGCGTACTATATTGGTTTACACTTTATTTTTTTCTACCCAAATGAAGTACATTACACATCAGTTGTTACGTCCACCTTCTCAACATAATCCATTTGTAACTTTAAGCACTTTTGCCATCGATGTGTCAGTCTCTCCAGACCTTCCTGAAACCATTCTTTCGAAGTGCTGCGTACGCATGCCTTGACAGCGACCACGCAGAGGTTTCTTCATGTTCTCAAACAATTTGGTGCCAAGTGAGGAGAGTATGGTGGGTTTGGCAGCACCGTGAATCCCATTTGATCAATGGCAGCGGTGATATCTCGGATAGTGTGGGGGCGGGCATTGTCATGTTGCAGAAGCACACCTTTAGCCTATTTTCCTGGCCGCTTAGTTTGAATGGCACGACTTAGGTGCTTAAGGGATGCCACATTTGCTGCACTGTTAATCGTGGCCCCCAGTTCCAACCAGACAATGAGAATGATGCCCTTTGTGTCCCAGAACACTGTTCGACATTTCTTTGGTGGTGGACTGCCCTTATGCTTCCATTGCATGGTCACAGTTTTGCAGACTTCGCAGAACTGGACTCAGCTGCCAATGCATGGGTACGCAGCACTCGAAAAAAAAAACAAAAAAACAAAAAAACAAAAAAAAACAGTAATGTCTGGAGAGACTGACACATGGATGGCAAAAGTGCATAAAGTTACAAGGAGATTATGCTGAGAAGGTGGACATAACAACTGATGTTTAATGTACTGTACTTCATTTGGGGAGAAAAAATAAAGTGCAAAACAATATACTTCGTACTAAGCATAGGCGTAAATTCAGCATATTATTGGGGAGTGGCAGGGGGTCTGGGAGATATGGAATACCCTCAGGGTAATGAGGAAAATATTAAAACATTCTAAATTATTTAAATTTATCATGGGCTCTACTTTAATTCGCCAGGCGGTACCCAGCGCTGCAGTCATGGAATGGCTGGCTATCTTCTTAACGCCTATTGAGATACATTTACAACCACAAAGTTATTGTTAATGCTCAATTTTTACTTTAAAACCGGAGTCTAAGGTAAATAATTTCAAATAGGGGAAACGATACAACCATTTGGATTAAATCGTGAAGCAAAAGGAAGGATGTCTAAATTACCAAAAGCCTACAGAGTCACCTGGATCAGATAAAACAAAAATCAATATCTTGGAACGTAAAATTAAAACATGGTAATTCAAACTGAAGCTGCATAAGAGGCGGTATCACTACCACCTCGCTCAATGGAGGTACCCGCTAGAGATTTTCTCTATTTTAGTTACGCCGACAAGTACTGGCATTTTGGGAGAGTCAGTGGCTAGCTGACCCAATACCCAGTAAACTGAGAGCGATCCAGGGAACTACTCGCGTGTGGCGGAGCTCTCTCCGGTCACGGAGGAAGTCCGTCATTTTGTGTAGGCTAAGGATAGGTCTTACAAGATCCACCCACTCGTACCTAATGAGAAGGGAAAACCTCCCACTTTGTACCTGTGGAGCTGTTTTCACCGTGGCCCACATTTTAACCGAGTGTGTGGATCTTGCTGACTTACGAAGAAACCTTTTTTTTCCAGATGACACTCAAACTTATATTACCCGATGACGCGGTGGCTGCTGATCTCGTCATCCGCTTTATAAGTGAGAGTGGGTTATAGCCAGCAATCTAAATTTTCCAGTGAAAATTGACTCAACGACTTGTTCGTTTTTGAATGATGATTTTTGTTTTTCCGTAATTTTTGTTTATTTTTTATAATTATTAGTTTTTTATTTTTTAAATTAATTTTCGGTCTTTTCAAATTTTGGTATCCACCTCTAAATTTTATATTCCATTCCAAATTTGTATATTTTAATCTGTGTTAAGAGGGGCAGATGACCTCATAGTTCCTCCCCTTAAAACAACAATAACTAACTCACACATCAGAAATCCTGATCATTGGAGGCAGATGACTAACTAACAGTTTAGAAAAACACGAAAGGAAAATGAAAGGATGATCTTTTGTCCAGTGCGCATAGAGAAAGTGTGGGTGGAGTGATACCAACATTCCGAGAAAATATCAGGCACTATTAGGAAAAGACAATTGACATTTTGTGAACATATTCACAGAATGGGCAATGAAAGACTTACTAAGAGAATATTTAATCTTGCCTCCTCATTAAAAGCCAAGAATTACTGGATTATAGAAATTGAAAATGACTATCAAGACATCAACGTAACAGACTAGTACATTATGCAACGAGCCTATAATGACAATAATTAAGACACGAGTATGTTTATAACACGAGCGTATGCGAGTTTTATAATTTCCATACGAGTGTCTTAATTACCATTATAGGCGAGTTGCATACGACGACTGTTTATGTTCGACGATATTATAACTATTTTATGTGTGAACATAAATATTCATAGATATCTGTCGAGATTTCGCCAGTTGTATGTACTGAACAGAGCGCATGGGACGCAGAGAATACCTTGTATTTGACCATGGCGTCCTCGATAACCCCACTATGACACTAGGCCACGCAGTGAAATTTAAATGGGAAGGCCTTGGAACTCAGCGAAGGTGCGATGCTATCCTTACCTAATTGGTCAAACAACTGTTTCGTGGCTCTGATTGGGGGGGGGGGGGGAGAAAATGACCCATAATGAAAACTTGTACTGTAATGAGCCTCATTATAGTATGGTTTTCTAACATATAATATTTACATTTCGCCAAGGTCGAACATTAATTATTTTATGGGACAGGCCTAGATTGAGATCGTTGGTGAACAAACATCACTTTGCTGCAAACCCCTGCTTGGAGGCAAGAAGTAATAGCGAGAGAATGGAGGGATTTTGGGAAGAGAAGAAAGCTAATTCGTGATGTTTTTTTTTAAATCGAATTCACCCTCAAGGTTGGTGGCTCCCATGGACCGAGAGAGGGAACTCACCACTACCGCCTCTACGGGCAGTGTCCTAGAGCTGGGAACATTTGATCGGAGTGGATACAACTGGGGAGGTGTGACCAGCACCGCGCCCAGGTGGCCTCATCTGCAAAGCGAACAGGGGCCTCATGAGGGATGGGAAGGGAGGGGAAGATTAGGAGGGATAGGCAAGGAAGAGGGAAGGAGGCGGCCGTGGCCTTACAGTAGGCACCATCACGGCATTTGGCCGAAGACGAAGTGGGAAACCACAGAAAACCACTTCGAGGATGGCTGAGGTGGGAATCGAACCCCCTCTACTCATTTGGATCACCCGAGGATGAGTAGACCCATTTCCAGTCACCATACCACTTTTCAAATTTCGTGGCAGAGCCGGGAATCGAACCCAGGACCTCCGGGGCGGCAGCTAACCATGCTGACCGCTTACATCGTAGTATTTACACAAAATTTCAATCTTCTCTTAAACACATCAATATGTTTGGAGAAAGGCTCTAAGACTGAGGCAGGTAATGAATTCCAATTATCAATACCACGGTTAATGACTTACATACTTACATACTAGAAGAAGAAATGGTAAACAAATAAAGGATAAGGCAAATAATGGACAGGAAGAAAATAAATGCCCTCAACCCTCGAAAAATTAGGATTGAGGGATTTGGAAGGAAGAAGAGCCATGAAAGACAGATAGGAAAGGGAACGAGCCCACCCAAAGTCAGTGGAAAAAGGGGACAAAACGGACCCAGCTCATAAATCCCCCGGGATCGCCAACTCCCGAACTCACCAGCCGTGAGCCCCTGAGGGTGTAGCACATTCCAGGATGCACCTGGAGTGGTGGGGCTACATACACCCTGCCTCATTGAGGGCCTTGAATAGAAGGCAGGAGATAACCTGAAAAGAAAAAGAAGGCTGACCCCTCGAAGAATGAGGGATCAGGAAAGTTGAGACAAGGGCTAATTAGGCGGGAAAGGAAGAGACTCCCTAGGGCTCAGATACCCTAATACCATCGGGGTTGGAAGAGAACAAGAGTTGACCAAGAGAGGTTGACATGAGAGACGACGGAGATGATGATGATGATGATGATAATTGTTGATTTAAGGGGCCTAACATCTAGGTTATAGGCCCCCTAATGGTCTGGGTGATAGCGAAAATGACAATGAAATGAATACCATAACAAAAATTAAACTGCACTGAAAATAACTACAAAATGGAACTCAGATTGAATTGACTCACAAAATACAGAGTGGAAATACTTACAAAAGGTAATTCAGAAGGAAAATACTCACAAAATAAATTTAGATTGAAAAATACGCACAAACTGTAGTTTAGGATCAAAATACTTACAAAATGCAATGTAGATTCGAAATACTCACAAAATGGAATTGACATTCAAAATACTTACAAATGCAAATGATATTGAAAATGCATACAAAATGCAATTGCGGTTCAAAATACCTACAAAATGCAATTGAAATTGAAAATACACAATGCAAGTTAGATTGAAAAAGGCCGGTTCAGATTCCAAATACTCACAAAGTGCTTTGGGATTCAAAATACTTACAAAATGCAATTGAAATTGAAAATGCTTACAAAATCGATTCAAAATACTCACAATATGTGGAAGCCCGCGATTCAAAATACTGTACTAACAAAATGCAGAAGACGGAGAGGAGCCCGGCACAATTACGAGTATTTGGAAGCAATGCCGGACTCAGCTAGCGTCCCGTGGTCGCCAACCCACGTGCCATTAGAAAGCTAATTCAAAATCATCTGTTGAAAATGAAAATCCACTGCCTGCTTCCAGTCTCCGACCGGGTCAGGAATGGAATGAATGAAGCCCCCATCTAGCGGCGAGGATATGAACTGTGCCGGCTGCCGAGGCCGGACGCACTCCTCTGGGGCAATGATTAAATGAATGACAGATGAAATGAAATGATAGTGGAGAGTGTTGCTGGAATGAAATTTTGACAGGGAAAACCGGAGTACCCGGAGAAAAACCTGTCTGCCTCCGTTCTGTCCAGCACAGATCTCACATGGAGTGACCGGGATTTGAACCACGGACCCAGCGGTGAGAGGCCGACGTGCTGCCGCCTAAGCCACGGAGGCTTTCAAAATCATCTGTTAAATAGCGCTATTTAGTTGGGCATAACGTCGTAATAATAATAATCATAATGGTCGTAAGGCCATGGAAGCAGGCTGTGTACTGGGAGGACAAATGGCCGGGTTCGAAACCCACCGTCAGCCGACCTTGAATTACTTCCGAGTGAGGCGCGCTAAGACGCGTGATGGGCTCTATCTCAGCAACGCTGTACAGCTTTCCTCGTATCAGCCAGCTGCTGAACCATGTCTTATTTTCCCGTACAAATACAAACCGATATAAAATAAGTGAATTAATTTACGTATTTCACAGTCATACAACATAACCTTTTAATGTATGAGGACTACAACGCGACCAAGAACTACAATTTCCAAGCACCCGGAGCTGAGAGAAAGTTACCTTACAAAAATAATAACAACTTTGTTTTTTGGACGCACAAAATTTTGAAATTAATAAACCAATTATAGAACATTCCAATGTAGGTACATTGTGTTAAAATTTGGATTCGACGATGATGACAGGTTTTTGAGATAATTCTTAAATGTGACGCATGGTTGAAACACGCTTAAAAAGGGCACACTTTGTGTTCCAACTGCGATTTTAAAAAATATTAAAATATATAAGGTGCGTTCAAAAAGTAACGAGCCAGAGTCTGTAATGCGCAAACCGGTGAAGACATCAGCTAATCGTGGCGTGTGTAACGAGGTGTGGTTCCGACCAGAGCGTGGAAGGTCACAGCCCGTCGCTAGAGGGCACGCGTGCACGTCACGTGACGATACAAAGCGAGCAGCAGAATGCATCAATCGTCCAACGCTGCCACTCGCATTGCAAACAGTGACATGGAGGCGTCAAACGAAGAGCAAAGAGGTGTTGTTCGGTTTCTGACAGCGAAAGGAGTAGGGGGAACGGACATTCATCGCCGAATGTCACAAGTGTACGGCGAACACTGCATGTCCCTTGCAAGGGTCAAGGCGTGGCACAAGCGCTTCATGGACGGACGGGTGTCGTTAGCCGATATAATAATAATAATAATAATAATAATAATAATAATAATAATAATAATAATAATAATAATAATATCGTATGGCCTCGGGTGCCAGGTGCAAGCTTTGTAATTTGACACCCAGAGGGTAGCTTGCATGTCGAATTTCGTTGTTCCTTGAATCGCTATGAAAGTCAAGGAGGTTAGATATCTAAGCTCCTTGAACACTATAGCGCTTTCTAGTAGAGAAATGAGGAACTTTGTGTTGGCGGAAACTCCCGAAATTAATTTTGCCATTATTAACACGGCCTACTGAATTCAAATGGGTTCTTTGACATGGCAACATCGTAAATGCGTGTCGTATTTTTTGCCGCCTTTCAAAAATCACTTACCACGGCCAGGGGCGAACCTGCAATCTTGGGGTTAGTAGACCGACACGCTATCCACTCACCCACCGTGGCAAGCTGTTAGCCGATTATGTCTGGTCTGGGGAACCCCCCCCCCCCCCCCCCCCCCCCCTGCATTACCGATGACAATGTCCAGCTGGTTGATGCACTCATTACCCAGGACCGCCGAGTGACAGTGAACGCCATATCCGCCGTGGTCGGATTGAGCGTCAGAAGTGTGCACACCATCATGAAGGAACGACTGCACTTGCGGAACGTGTGTGCCCAATGGGTGCCCCACAGTCTTCAACCACACCAGGAAGCATGTCGAATGTCTTGGTCTTGGTTGGACGATTGATGCATGCTGCTGTTCGCTTTGTATCGTCACGTGACGTGCACGCGTGCCCTCTAGTGACGGGCTGTGACCTTCCACGCTCTGGTCGGAACCACACCTCGTTACACACGCCACGATTAGCCGATGTCGTCACCGGTTTGCGCATTACAGCCTCCTGCTCGTTACTTTTTGAACTCACCTTATAAATTAAAAATTGGAAACCTACATGAACTGAAGTAAAATAGAACGACGAAAATGATGATGTTATTGGATTTAATGCAGATCTATTGGTTACCTCACAAACAACCTTCAAATTTGAGTGCACATAATATTTTGGTCGACAGTAGTCTCGAGTGCTTTCCCCATTTTCAATTCCAGGCAAATGCCGGAATGGTATCTTCCAGCTACAAGGTAAATCTCATTCATGTACAGTACACATCTGTTAATCGACCATTGTTATTTGATTTTCATTCCGGCAAAATTAATGTTTTCGCAATACTTTTCTGTCTGTGTTTTTTTGGAAATACGTACAATTACATCACCGCATGTGTCACAGAAAGTTTTGGGAAAAATAAAGAGAAAAAAACTTATCTCTGTTGTTAATAGATTTTAAGTTAACTCTGCAAAAGTTTCATAGGGTGTCGATAAATTAGTATGTTCTAATACAAAAGCAAAGTATGTTGGTTATCTCATATCATAGCACCCTAAAATAGTTTTAATTATTAACAAAAGAATCCGTCGAATCAATATTCAAGTTTTATTAAGAGGGGACGTATGCAAAATTGCACTCCAGTTAAAGAAGTATCGTAACTCCCACAGTTGTAAAGATAATGATATATAATTTTACACAAATGATTATCAGTGTGCTAGGAATGTCTGTATTGATTTTCGTGGCGATAATTCGAAAGGTTCTTCAGTTAGGAATATTTGAATTTTCTGAAACATGTACCCTTAATATGTACCTTTTCTACAAAACCATCACATTCTAAGTTACGAAATGTGACATGTAATATCTACAGACCAGGTTAAAGATATCTGTGCAACAAATTTTTGATATTTTATTTACTTTATTTTTAACAGCACTTCATAATCTGATGGACTTAATTTGAAAAAGAAATAATGACATGTTACCCTTTAAAATCCAAAATAAGTTCTTGAAAAAAAATGTTCCATGAAGTTATTTAGAATAATGGTTTACAATAGCATACGAAGTTTCATTACTGTATCTTTAATGATGTAGGAGAAAAGGTACAATAAACTTACAAAATGTAAGTTATGGAAAACTTGAATCAAAGATTTGAGTTTGTTTATATTGTATTGCCGCTCATCTAATGAATTAGTGCAGACCATATCCATTTTCTTCCGATTTCTCTTATTCCTCTAGCTGTGTCCTCTCCTTTGACGATCCAATTATTGTGTTTATAGTACGACATGAAGAACAAGTGTACCTTCTTGAAGCGCAACATGTGTCAGGGCGTCTCGCTGGACGATCTCTTCGTGGGCGCCTCTGTCAAGATATACTCCAGACAAATGAATATCGTGGATTTCGGAGATGGCTACACCAAAAAGAAACTCGGTACGCTCAAGCAGAAGTAAGTTCTTATTTCTATCTGTCCTCCCTTATTAGAATATACAATATTAATTTTCAGAAGTTGCTACATTGATGAAGTACAGGGCGTCCGGGAATGTTCTCCGCAGTGGCTACGTGCATCTGCGAGAGGTTGCGTCGTCAATTTAGTTGGCAGCACAGTGTCCTTGATAGGGCGAAGGCCACATGTGTGGGCTGTGGAATTCGTCAGTGTGTATTGCAATAAGCGAGCATGTGTGTCATCAGCACTTCTAGCATCAGTTATGAATGGCTGTGGTGAGTATAAAGTTTACTGTTTGTTTGTTATTATACAAGCGATAGCCGTGCTGCCAACGTAACTGGTGACGTAATCTCTCGCAGCAGCTTTACGCACTGCGGAGAACATTCCCGGGCACACTGTATTTACCTCAAACATTTTATTTGTTTTGTTTGCTGTCGCTGGTGGTTGAGAAATTCTCAGTTCCTCTAACCGAGTTATGTTTTGCTTACAGTAATTCTTGTCAGTCAGAAAGTCTTTTTCTTTGTCATTATTAACATGGACACTGTGATTACCATGGCAACAAGGTAAAGCAGACTTAGATCCCAGTTACTGAAGCGTATTGTAGCGACAACTAGTTACCATGGCAACAAGGCCAAGCAGACTTAGATCCCAGTTGTTGAAACGTTTTGTATCGACAACTAGTTACCATTCAGATGCATTTCTACAGAATCAAATATTTGATGGTGGTTGGTTCCTCAGTTTAGTGGTTGCGACAACGCGGTCATGTAGCCCCGTGTACTTTGGGTGTGAACCGGTGTTAATTGTGATGGCTGTATTAGTGTGTTTTCTCTGTTTTTAATTCAAGTAGGAACTGCAGACATAGCATTTTTTCAAGTAGTTCCTACTTTTGCCGCCAAATGCCACCATCAACGACTTCTAGTTCAGAACTTGGTTACTAAACGCCACCGCAGTCGGCTCCTGGCGACGAACGTTGGAACCTAAGAGCGTTATTCAAATGTTTAAACCTATAATTTAGCTTCACACAGGAGTAATTAGTGGAAGGTTCTTTATCATACCATAAATCTATGACATGGGACCGCCGGATTTACTTCCCCTCCGAAGGAAGGCATACTGAGTGATTTTTGACGCTCTTAAAAAATCTGACGGCTTCGGTCGGGTTTGAACCCGCGATCTTGGGCATAGTAGCTCAGCATGCTACCAACGACGCCACATAGCCAACTAGCGCTAACATGCTACCTCGTGCCTCTCTGGCATCGGGAGAGTGTGGGTTCGAACCACACTTCGGCCGTCGTGATAATGGTTTTCGTGGTTTTTCCATTTTCACCACCAGGCAAATGCCGGGACGGTTCCTTTCAATGGGTCCACGGCCGATTTCATTCAAATATCCCTTCCCTGACCCGTCCTGAAAAGAAAAGTACATGGCCATTGGCTGCATTAATAAAATTATATTATTTATGTAATAATATTATTTGCCACTGGTCTTGAGTGTAAGTTATTAGAGGTGAAAACAAATTCTTCACTGCCTTATTCAATCTTTTGATGAGTAAGTTAGGCAGCGTAGGGGCGGTGGCGTATCCTAGTAGTTTTAATCTGAAACTAGTTGATATCCGTCAAAACATGACGGTCATTGGGGAAATATTTACTGAAGCATTCTCTCATACAGTATGCATTTTTGAACGATTACTTTTTGACACGGTTGCAACTTTAAAGGCGTCGAAAGATTGACTTCGCAACATATAACTGGCCATGACTGAAACCTTGATGAGGCAAATAGAGACCTCCATATTCCAGAGTATCCCCTTGAGCTTTATTGATTGTGATAAAGTACGCCAAGTGAATTGGAAATCGGAAAATTGAAGTGTTTTGTCGGAAGATGTTAAGTCAAGTCGAAGGATTATAGCTCTCTGCCCATTAAGTGATTTGCCTCCACATATACTTACTCTAAAAGTTTGAGCCATAGAGCCACAACAATATCCCCCCCCCCTTTTTTTAATTGTCATAAACAAAGATCTCAGTAAGACGCGGCGGAATCCGCCATTTATCTGGTGGAATAGAGCCATTGTGCACGAGCGTGGGAGCGACAGATATTACATTTTTCTTTAATACTTTAAAAATATACCCTAACATATATTTTCCTTTTAAAGGCCCTCTGCAAATCTACATGCCAAAAGCTCTCGTTAGAATGCATTACGAAGTCAATCGGTTAAGACGTTATCTCAATCTCGCGGTAACAAAAATCAGCTTAGTGTTTTAAATATACAGGGTGAACAAAAAATGCCGCACTTGGAGGTCGGCATGCGATTCCTCAACCAATTGCAAAACAAAAGTTTCAATAGCAAAATCGGATCGGGTGCTGTTTGAAAACACAAGTATGAAAACGACAAGCTGGCAACACTGTCACATCCTGCAGTGCATCGGAATGTACAGAGAAAGCTCCGGCGAGCGCCGAGTTTCTGCAACCTGCTTTTGGCCACGCTGCATGCAGTTACAGCGTTGCCAGAGCCTCGTTTCTTAACACGCATTACTGTTAAACCTATTGGCGGGACTAGGTTTTGCAACATAAACTTTTGTCGTGAATTTCAACGAGGAACCGCATACCGACCTCCAATGCGGCATTTTTTATTCACCTTGTATAGATGTAAGGCCCTTTTCAATAGTGCCTTCCCTTCAACTGTTGACGTCAGGTCCCTTCAAGGAGCGATATTAGCTTGTGTTCAACTGTAATCGCCAAGGTAGGTGCAACGGAACCATCTTAGCATTAGCCTGGAGGGTACAAGGCCATAGATGATTGATAGAATGTAAACTTCTTTCAGGACTTTCGGGTTGTTGAAGCCCAACGTGTTCGATAGGATGGGCGAGATCATGCAGGACATCAACGGTAACGATATCAAGATCACCAATCTGAAGATGTGTACGTTGAACAAGGAGCAGGCGATGGCCTTCTACCAAGAACACAGAGGACAACCCGACTTACCGTAAGCAATCTTCTAAAAAACAATAATGGTGGTTGGTTTTGTTTGAGTTGATGTGTTTTCTATATAATGTGTCTCCAGATGGTTCTTAATTCCTGTAAATGAATCTTTTAATGTCTTTGAATTGTTGGAACTTAATGAATGAAAGCTACTTTCTACGATGTTTGAGTGCGAGTTGTCATCATCATCATCATCATCGTCGTCGTCGTTTCTTCGCTCCAGCAAGCCGGGTGCGGTCCTGTCCATTCAAAACTGTTGTTCCTGTATTTGTTGCCACTTCTTATCTCTAGCTTCAAGGTCCTTGTAAATTTCCTTCTCCCACTCATCGCGAGGTCTTCCTCTTGGTAGTGGGGCGTGGTGGCTCAGCGGTCTAGCTGTATGCCTCTCCCCAAGGCGGTCCGGGTTCGATTCCCGGTCAATGCATGTGAGATTTTTGAAGTGAAATGCCATGTCCTGTGGTTCGGATTCCACGTAAAAAAGGAGGTCCCGTGGCTCATGATCTCGAGATTAACGGTCACGTAAAACTACAAGCTTCCTTCCTTTTCCTTCTTCCTCATGGTCTCTTCCCAGGGACAGTCGAGGTATCCTGTGGGAAGCCATCCATCTCAATCTCTTGAGTTCGAGTGTCTCCTTTGCAATCCCAGTTGTTGTCAGACATTCTTATTCCTTATGTTATCCATTTTCGTCTTTTGAAGGCCAGTACTGAGGAACTACATTCCTATTGCCTGGAGACGACTGTTTGTTCGTCCAGTAAGGGTTGCTGCTTTCAGTCCATACGTTAGGTACATCTTGATCTTGAACAAACTAATCTTGGAAGCTTGTGGAAATATTTCGTCTCTAAGTAGCTGTCGCACTGCCTGATAGAAATTGGAAGCTTTCTGTATTATGTTGTTAATCTCTTGTCCGAGGAAAGAATACTACCTAAATACGGGAATTTGTCCACAACATTCATCTCCAAGTCTTAGATGGACCGCTGAAGGGTTTCTACAAACCACTAAGCCAACTGTCTTGGTTTTGCTGATTTTAAAACCCATGGTAGCTTGTACCTCCTCTTCTGACTCGCCCCACACCAAGACATCATCGGCTAAAAGTAAGGCATTAGTTTCTTGATCCTTGCTTTTAAAACTTAATCCATTATGATAATGAAGAGAAGCGCAAGCGGTGAAAGGCAACTGCCCTGTGATTGTTGATATTTTATTGGAAGTTTGTTTGTTTGTTTGTTTGTTTGTTTTAGTTCTGTTTTTATTTTGTAATTGTATAGTTAATCATCACTATATTGTCTCTGTCTGACGATATGTTCCTTTTAACAACTCTGGCCTATAGAGACGCCCGCCGGGGTGGCGGAATTTCGCCCCGAAGGGTATCATCTAACGTGCCAGTAAATCTACTGACACGACACCCTCAAATGCCAACTGAATGCGCCAGGATTCAATCTTGCAACCTTGGGACCAGCACGCAAGAACGTTGGTTGGTTGGTTCCTTAGTTTAGGGGCTGCGACAACGCGGTCATGTAGCCCCGTGTACTTTGGGTGTGTGTAGAATCTGTCTGATAACCGGTGTTAATTGTGATGACTGTATTAGTGTGTGTATCTGTTTTTTAATTCAAGTAGAGACTGCAACTTTGAATTTTCAAACAGTTCCTACTTTTGCCGCCAAACGCCACCGTCAACGACTACTAGGCCTAGTTCAGAACTAGCTACTAGACGCCACCGCAGTCGGCTCTTGGCAACGAACGTAGCAACCTAAGAGCGTTGTTTACATTCTTAACCTATCCAATTTAGTTTCACACAGGTGTAATTAGTGGAAAGATCTTTAACATGCCATAAATCTATGACATGGGACCGCCGGCTTTACCACAGACAATAAAGAATACATAAGAGGGCTGTTTTTTAAGTAAGGGCCGTTTTTTTAATTAACCGAACATTTTATTTCGAAACCACATTAATTATTTTTAGGTTTTACATACCTTCCTCTATTTTTCTACATAATTGCCTTGTTTATTTAGGCATTTATCACACCTTAAAATTAAGTTCTGAAATCCCTCTGCATAAAAGTTTGCCGCCTGCTCTGACAACCAAGAATTCACGGCTGTTTTCACTTCTTCATCGCCAGCGAAGCGCTTCCCACCAAGATGACGAAGGGCTATAAAGTGGGTGATCCAAAACTTCCCACCCAAAAGAGTCAATCAGTTCCCGAGTCCGGGCAGCAGTGTGAGGTCTTGCCTTGATCTTGCGTTGTGATGGTAAAGTGCAAAAATGGGTACGCGAGTTCAAAAGTGGACCTAGAAATGTTCATTGCATTATCACCATACACCTCACAAAGCTGACATGTTTCTTGCACTCAAAAAACATATCACAGATCGTACCTCACACGCGGCGGGCGAATCAATAATGTTGAACATTGTAAAGATGCACAGTTCAGCGTACAGGTTAGCTACACAGCTGCAACTGACGCCTGCTTGTTTGCAAAGGATGCCGGGACGCTTGTTGTGGCGTGCGCACTAACTACGGGCTTTAAAAAACGGCCCTTACTTAAACAACCTTCGTACATTCAAGAATATTGTCGTACACCGCCACTCAAGTGTTGCCAAGTTCCTTCCACGCACGTCATGCTTCAAAGCTCCTGACTAACCTTCAATAGGATGGAAAGACAGATAGAAACAGAGTTGGGTGAAGACCAGTTTGGTTTCAGGAGAAACGTAAGAACAAGGGAAGTAAGTTTTACGCTGTTCTTGGAAGGCAGAATAAGGGAAAACGAGAAGATATACAGAGTCATTATGTGTGTGCGTGCCAGTAAACACGGCGGTGGCGTGCTCCGCTGACTCATATCGTTAGTTCACACGTGTTTTGTCATTCATATGTGCGTGTATTTGCAAAACTTAGACGTTCGTGTTGCACGTTTAGTGAGTATTGTGATTACTGTGATTGTTGGTCATGCCTAGACACCAATTCACATTGCGCGAACGTTTGTAAATCCATAATTCGTATATGAAAAGCAGAAAATCTTGTTCTGAAACGAGACGAAAATTTCGAATCAAGTTTCCAGGAAGACCTGAGCCTAATGCCAGTAAAATTAGGAGGCTCGCTAAACGATTTAAGGAAACAGGCTCCGTAAATAATAAAAGAGTTGACAGACATTCTTTCATCAAAAGATGTCAGGTGTCAGGGAGGACATTTTCAGCATCGCCTATGAGCACTATAAGTACACATTATTGAACATGTTTGGTAAAAGTGTGATAGTGCGCCGGCTGGACCGGGTGCGCGCAGCCACGATCTGCGCTAGTTACAGCCGGCTTAGCTTGCCGTGTTTACTGGCGCGCACACACATAATGACCCTGCAGAAAAGGTTTTTGATTGAAGTAAGTTGTTTCACATTTTGAAAAGGATTGGAATCTGTATGAAAACCAGAGGGCCGAAAGATATGAGAGAGAATTTGGTATTCAGAAAGACGCAAGGTAAGGCTGCAACTTATCACCCTTGATTTTCAATATTTACATAGAACATGCAATGAAGGAAATTTGAGAAAAATTCAAAGTAGGAGTAAAAATTCAAGGAGAAATTAGTTCAAAACTGAGATTTGCTGCTGACATCGTCATCTTAGCCGACACACCAGAGGATTTGAATGAGTTTTTAAATGGTATGGGGTCTGTCTTGAGGAAAGAATCCATGATGAAAATAAATGTAAAACAAAAATAATGGATTGCAGTCGAAATAAATCAGAAAACTCTATGGACATCAAATTGGCAGGTGAAAAGTAGGAGACTTCTGTTACTTAGGAAGAAAAATAACCAGTGATGGGCGGAGCAAAGAGGATATAAAAAGTAGGTTAGCACAGGCAAGGAAAGCATTTCTACAGAAAAGACATTTGTTGATATCAAATGAGTCGTCCAGTTGCAAAACTCGTTTAATCCACTTACGAATAAGGATCAGGTCGTAAAATTATTTATTTAATTATTTTATTTTACTTTATTTTATTTTGTTTAATTTAATTAAATTTTGTTTTGTTTTTTGATTTTTTTATTGTTTTGTTTAATTTTTTGTATTGTTTTTGTTTTATTTTGTTTTATTTTAATTTTGTTTTGTTTATTTTGTTTTATTTTATTTTGCTTTTATTTTGATTTTGATTTGATAATTTTTATTTTGTTTTGTTTTATTTCGATTTTCCAGAAAACAAACACAACACCAAAAAAACAAGCAAAAAGAAAAATTCAAAAACAAAAGCAAAAGCAGAAAACAAAAACAAGGAACACAAAGCAAAAAGCAAAATTTAAAAAAACAACAGAAAACAAACACAAAACCAAAACCAAGAAAGAAAAGCAAAAAGTAAAATTCAAAAGCAAAATCACACAGCAAACACAAAACCAAAAACACAAAGCAAAAAGTAGAAAACAACAAACACAAAAGATACGTGAGGCAAAGTCCAGAGAAACGTTTCTCATGAAAATGATTCTTATTCACAAGTGGATTAAACGAGTTTTGCAACTGGACGACTTAAATATAGATTTAGGTATTAGGATGTCAGTTTCGAAAGCCTTCGTCTGAAGCGTGGCACTCTATGGAAGTGAAGCTAGAACTTTTGGCGCAGCAGAGAATAGGAGAATAGGAGAATAGAATAAAGAACAGCCTCGATTGTCCCTTAAAGGGCAAAGGCCTCCTATAAAAGGGTAGCTCTTTTTCACTAACGTGGTGAGCTAATCACATTAGGATTTTGCATGGTAATTGTATAGTTTGTTTTGCCTTATTTTGTACTGTTACACTTTGACTTTCTCTCCCAGTTTTCCTAGCGATGCACTTGACTTAAAGTACTTTCACTTGCCCTATAGTCTGTCTTCCATGGTCCTCCACTCAGTTCTACTTCTTGCTTCTCTCGTCCACTGTGGGCCTGCCTGCGCTCTGTAAAAGTCGGACCACCTTCGCCTCGGTCTTCCTCTCTGTCGTTTACCTATCCGTGTGTCCCACACATTGTAGCTTTGTATGTCCACCTGTCGTCTCGCATCCTCGCGATGTGGCATCCCCATTTCCATTTTTGTATCATGGCTTTTTCTGCGATATCTGTCGTTGATGACATTTGTGCCAGTTTCTCATTTGATATCCTGTCTGAACTTTACTCCAAGTATCTTAGGTATCATCTTTCTTGGACTTACTTGAAGTGTGTTTATCTGTCTGCACGTAGCTGACCACGTTTGGCTTCCATATAATAGTGTTGGGAAGACGCATGATTCTAGTGTCTCAAACTTCAATCTTCTGCTCAGCTTCCTGTCCATGAGTATGAATTGTAGTGACCAGAATTTTTTCCACGCTAAGGCAATTCTTCTTTTTATCTCTTTTTCGGTCTTGTCCTTGAATGAGATAAGTTGCCCCAAATATATATATTCCTTTACGTATGGTAGTGTTCTTCCTTCCACAGAGACTGGGGTTTCTGCACTGTTTGTCATCACCTGTGTCTTTGTGTTATTCATTGACAGGCCTGCTGCTTTACTTTGGGCATTGAGTTGATGTAGCATCTTCTGAAGTTCTCCTGGTGACTCTGCGAAGAGTTACGTCATCCGCGAATCTTAAGTTTGTTAGCCGATTGCCAGATATGCTTATTCCTTGTTTGTTTGTCCACTTAATCTTACGGAATATGTCCTCCAGCACGCACGTGAAGAGTTTGGGCGAAATTGGATCTCCTTGTCGCACTCCACGTTCCAGACGGAATGGGTGACCTTCAGTTTCTGTTTTCACCCTTGCAAAGGTTTGGTTGTAGATGTTTTCCAATAAGCGGATGTATTTGGTCTCGATTCCTTGTGCTGCCAATGCCTGTAGTATACTTGAGTGTTCGACTGAGTCAAAGGCTTTGCTGAAATCAACAAAGCCTAAGTATAGTGGTAGGTGGAACTCTTCAGAATTTTCGATCAGTTGGTTCACAGTTTGTAGATGGTCTGTTGTGCTGAAGCTGGCTCTGAAACCCGCTTGTTCCGGGGGTTGATTCTCATCTAGAATTTTCGTCATCCTTCTTACAAGTATATTAGTAAATAGTTTGTATATGCATGACATCAGACTAATAGGCCTGTAATTGTTTATGTTATCGTTGGTGCTCTTTTTGTGAAGAAGAATTATTGTGCTTATCTTCCATTGATCAGGTAATTCTTCTGTTTCTAGTGTTTCGCTGAAGATCTTTGTTATGATGGGTATTAGTTTCTCTGCATTCCACTGTAAGTTCATTGCAAATTTCATCCTCCCCAGGTGCTTTTCCATTTTTCATTTCCTCTATCACCGTTCTGACCTCACTCTGCTGAATTGGAGGGACATCTTGGGTGTTGGATGCATTGAATTTAGTGGGTTGGTCGTTTTGGATTGTTTCTTTAGTTGAGGACTTTTTAGATGTTTTGTACAATTCTTTGTAGAAAGCCGTTGCTGATTGAAGTATATCGTTTCTAGATGTCACAGTATCTCCTTTCTGTTTTTTGTTTTTAACAGCCATTCTCTGCCTCCTTGTAGTTCTTTCTTTGTTATTTTGACTGATCTGGAGTTTCCCAAGAGTTGTCTCGTTGTTATCGAACGGTAGGCACGTATGTCCTTTCTGATTTCTCGTTTCGTCAGTTTGTCCATTTCTGAGTATTCTATCTTATTGCGTTGTGATTTGTCTCTATCCTTTAGTAGCACTGCTCTTCTCTCTATTAGTTCCTTCGTGTCTGCGCTTAGTTTGTCTCTATTTGCTTTTGCACTTGTATGATTTGTCGCTTCTTTGCCCGCCTTTTGAATAGCTTGTTCCAATTCATTGTATTGATCTCCGATTGTCGATCCTGAGTTGAGGCCCGCTTGTGATAGTTGTTCGTTCAGCTCTGTGTGAAATTTGTCCTTATCTATCGTTTCTAGTTTTAGTCCGTGTCTTTTCTTGTAGCAATTTCTCCTTCGCCATAGCTTTAGTTTTGCCTTTACCATCCTGTGGTCTGTGCTGAATCGCAGGTTTTGCGTGACTTGCATATCCGTTAATTCTCTCATTTCATTACATAGGATGCAGTCTATCTCATTTTTTGCTTTCCCGTCTGGTGAGCGCCATGTCCACTTCACGTGTGCCGGTTTTTTTAAGAAAGAAGAAGCATTTATAAATTTATTAATTTTATTAATGCAGCCAATGGCCATGTACTTTTCTTTTCAGGACGGGTCAGGGAAGGGATATTGGCAGGAAATCGGCCGTAGACCTGTTGAAAGGAACCGTACCAGCATTTGCCTGGTGGTGAAAATGGGAAACCACGAAAACCATTTTCAGGACGGCTGAGGTGGGATTCGAACCCACGCTCTCCCGATGCCAGCGTGGCACGAGGTAGCGCGTCAGCACTCTTGGCCACCGCGGCCGGTGAATAGAAGCATTTGGAATGTGGTGTTACAGGAGAATGATGAATATCAGGATAGAGTAACAAATGAAGAGGAGAGATGTTTCTGGCGACGGCTAATGAAGAGAAGAGATTGGTTGGTAGGACACATACCAAGACATCCCGCAATAGCAAACTTAGAGGACAAGAACTGTGGGGGTAGAGCAAGGTTAGAATATGTTAGATTTATTCGGATATAAGGTGTGGTATTGTGATGTTTGTTTTAGCATGATGGTGGACTACATCATGTCCGGCCCCGTGATCGCCATGGAGCTGGTGGGGGACAACGCTGTGCTCAACTGGCGGGAGGTGATTGGTCCAACGGACCCAATGGTGGCTCGCGCTGAGTGCCCTCACACGCTCAGAGCCAAGTACGGCCAGGACAAGGTGGTCAACTCCATCCACGGTTCCGATTCGCCCGAAGCCGCACAAATCGTACGTAACTACCGTCACGATAACTACCGTAATTTTGCTCCAATCACATTCATATCTCTACTTGGTATAAAACAAACTCCCCGATTCTTGGATGTCACGGTTAATTTCGTGAACCACTGGATAGATTTTGAAGCGGGTTTCACCATTCTGAAAAGGATATCTCGAGGAAGGTTTCTGTAGAAAATAATGTATTTATGATCAAAGGAAGCCAAGCAGTAACGATTTCAGTGAAAAAGTCGAAATAAAACCTGGTGTCCGTGCGCTTTTGAAGCTTACGCTGGGCAAACCGTTAAAAATATCGTTATACTATGAGTGTATGAATTGTTCAGCATGAAAAGTTCTACAAAAAAGTCCACGTGAGCATATCTCTATCTTCAATACATCGCCCACTATAAGTGATTTTACGTTTTCATTTCTTCCAACAATCTCCATTCAATTACTGAGGTGACAGTTACGGGATAGCTAGGGGTGAGCCTATTACCTCAGTTACAGCCTAGCTAGCGGGCGAGCCTATTACCCCAGATACAGCCAGCAG
Organism: Meconema thalassinum; assembly: GCA_946902985.2. NCBI lineage: Eukaryota > Metazoa > Arthropoda > Insecta > Orthoptera > Tettigoniidae > Meconema > Meconema thalassinum. Next base: position 225,339,040 of record OX336395.1, on the reverse strand, counting down.
CAAACTGTCGAGTCGTGTTGAGTTAAGACTTCAGAGAAGAGTGGTTGTGTTTGGAGTTTCCCTGGAAGTGCAACTCGGCTTTTCTTCATTTCGCCTGTGAACTTTTCGTTCCGCAAAATACACAGACGAGTTAAGATTGGACGAAAGGGGGATTTGTGTTTCATGTACCTCGCCATTCTTAAATTACGTCTGACAAGAATTCGTTGCACGTGCATCTCCATGATAATACAGTGAGATTCTTTTGCTGGAGCGGGGCCGGCGACCGGCTGCCGGGCGCACGCGCCTTCCTCCAGCCAACCGAGCTCGGGCCGCGGATAGCGCGCTGGCGTGATAACCAGGGTCATTTAAGTCATTAAGTCACTAAACTTTCATCAATGAGGGTGTGAAGTGTCAGCGCACAGATAAAAAGGTAACATAAACAACAGCTTCCTGCACGATTTAATTATAGAGGCACACATGTTTTATTTTTATTTCTTGATAATCTGAATGACCTCACGTCACCAGTTAAAGGTTAAAACTTACATTTTCAACGAAGATGTTGAAGATGTTCTCCTTCAGCTGACAGACAGTAACTTTGGAAGCTACATCGTTATATTATATAGCTACTCCTGTACCATCCTGCGTGTTTACTGTAATTAATCGAAGCACGAACTTAAGCCTGCTTTATGTTTAATTTTGGGGTAATTTAAAATACAAAGTGTACAGATCATTTAGCGGTACTCTAGTGGAGCTGGAGAACAATATACGGCAGCAGATATCCATCACAACAGAAGGGAATTACAACGTCTAAATGGTAATTTATTTACACGGTCTGTCAGCAGTAGAAGAACATTTTCAGCATCTTCTGTGGATAGGTAAGTTCTTTAGTCATGATTTGCTGGTGAATTCACCATTAATTAATGTACTTTGTTACGGTTTCCACCTGCGCACTATCCGCTGCCCGAGCTCGGTTGGCTTGCCACGGTGGGTGAGTGGATATCACGTCGGTCTACTAACCCCAAGATTGCAAGTTCGCTCCTGGCCGTGGTAAGTGATTTTTGAAAGGCGGCAAAAAAACGATACGCATGTCATACGATGTTGGCATGTCAAATAACCCATTTGAATTCAGAAGGCCGAGTTCATAATGGCAAAATTAATCTCGGGAATTTCCGCCAACACAAAGTTCCTCATTTCTCTACTAGAAAGCGCTATAGTGTTCAAGGAGCTTAGATATATAACCTCCTTGACTTTCATAGTGATTCAAGGAACAACGAAATTCGTCATGCAAGCTACCCCCTGGGTGTCAAATAACAAAGCTTGCACCCGTCATCCGAGGCCATACGATATTATTATTATTATTATTATTATTATTATTATTATTATTATTATTATTATGGGTAAAATCGGACCAAGGGGGTGGGAAAGGGGAGGCCTATTTCCAAAAAGTGAAATATCGCTATAATTCTTAGTTTGTGAAACATGGAATCCATTCAAAGTTCGTAATATTCTTCGGATAAGGGCGAAACATCTCAGTAAAGGTTTTTGATAGCACCAACCATTGACCTAAGGGGTGGGAACATTTTGAGTTTTAAAAAATCATACCTTTTGCAATATCAAAACCGTTTAAATGGTCTAAACACAGTGTTACGTGCGACCGTCCTTAGCACGTTCGTTAATTGGCTTACAGTAGGTAAAGCACAATACAAATGGTCGTTTAAAAAAATATTAGTTTTATTTGCAGGTCTAGAAATATACACCATACAATAAGCACACGGAGACCATTAGCAGTCTTACTCAAGTTTCTTCCTTATGGAACACACTCACCCCTTTGACTTTCTCATGCAACTAATCTTTCCCTAATTAGGCCCGTGTCCTGGCTATAATAACCATACTTCTTCCTCGAGTACACGAGCCACAGTTATTTATGATAGTCCGTCGTTCACCACTAAATGCTTGTCTTAAACACGGTCCCTGTATGATTCACACTGCTTCGCTGTCCGGAGAAACAGTCTCACTGGGTTTCGCAATTCGCACGGCACTTCACCACAACACCTCTGTCGCACTAGTAAAAGCACACTCCTCAAAACACAGACATCTTCCACTGGCCTGGGTCGCTCTTATATATCGGGGCTGATGACTCAACAGAAGTTTCCAGAGCAGACCAGGGTTCATGGCTACTCCCAGACCTTCCCGAGAGTTCTAATACTAGGTGGGCCGCGAAGGTTCGAGACGGCTTCTTTGTTACCGCTGCCTCGTTGTGCAAGCCGCTGAGAGGCAGGGGTAGCCTGGGGTGGGCTGTGAATCACGCGGCGAGGTGATAAAGCAACCCCGCACCCGTAACAACTGCTTAAAACTTTCGTCTGAAAGATCTTTTTATATGTCCCATGTCTTCTTCTTCTTCTTCTTCTTCTCCTTCTTCATTTCCCGTTTCCAGTTCCCTGGGTGGGGTTGCGAATCAAGGACCTCCACAGTTGTCTATCTCTCCACCATTCATTTCCTTCTTTCAATATTTCATTTTCTTTTACTCCTCTCTTCTCTATGCTTTCCTTCACCGTATCTATCCACCTCTTCCTGGGCCTTCCTCGTGGTCTTCTTCCTGGTATTTTCTCCATAAATATTCTTTTGGGTACTCTATATTATTCCATTCTCATCATATGTCTGTACCACTTCAGCTTACTGCTCTTTATCTTGTCTTGCAGTTTCGAGAACCCTGTTCTCTCCCTAATGTCCACATTTCTAATTTTATCCCTCCGTGTCTTCCCAATTATTCCTCTAAGGAACTTCTTCTCGGCTGCTTGGATTTGGCTTTCATCGCGTTTTGTTGTGGTCCAAGTACCTGCTGCATATGTCAAAATTGGTAAGTAATACATTGAGAATAGCAGGTAATGAAGAGGCAGACAGATTAGCAAAAAAAAGGTACTACACTACAACAACCTGTCAGCCAGACTGATTTTATGTCAGCAAAAAGGATCTTGAAAAATACTATCAAAAACAGGTATGAAGAAATGGCAAAGAAAACAGCAGAAACCAAATTATGGAAGGACATTGATGCTAAATGGGATCAATATATATTAACACCAAGAAGAGAAGCTGTAGCCTTCTTCAGACTTAATACTGGCCATGACTGTCTTGCAGCTCATCTGAAACGAATCACCATCCTGAGATCTGAAGAATGCACACTTTGTCACGAACCTGGAAGTAAAATGGATAAGGGGCATCTGCTACATTGCAACAAACTTGATGTGACTGCTAGAACTTCAGGAAACCTCACACAACTATATTGGAACGCAAGAAAGCTGATGGATTGGAACCCGGGCTAGCCATAGGAAACAACAACAACAACAACAACAACAACAACATTGAGAATAGAACTTTCTTGCATTTCTCTGGGACTTCCTGGTTCCATACTAAACCTCTCACAGACTGGTAAAACCCATTAGTTTGTTGGATTCTCTTTCCAATTTCTTAATTAATTGTACCATCTTCTGTGAGTCATCATCATCTTGCACAGTTTCCAGCCACTGGCCGGGTCTGTCTGGAACACAAGCCTCTCCAACGTCTTCTGTCTTCCCACCATCTCTCAGCCTCCACCCTTGTCCAGTCTTCTCCTCTCTTCTTCACGCTTTCTTCCACCCCCTTCAGCCACCTGTCTCTCGGTCTTCCTCTCGGTCTCTTTCCTTCCCACTTCGTTTCGTGTATCCTCCAAGGTATCCTCTTCTCCTCCATTCGTTTTACATGTCTATACCATCTAAGTCTAGATTTCTCTATACCATCCTGTAATGGTTCCTCCTACATTAATTCTCTGGTCCTCTCATTTCTTATTCTGTCCATCTTTGTAGCTCCAATACTGCTTCTCAAGAACCTCATCTCACTGGCCTGTATTTTGCTCTTCTCCCTTCCTTTCATAACCCAGGTCTCCGAGGCATACGTCAGGATAGGGACATAGTACGTCCGATATATGATCTTTTTGCTGTTCTGAGGGACATCCTTGCTCCTTAACATGCTTCTCACACTCCTCCGGAATACTTCTGCCTGTCTCCCCCGCTCATTTATTTCTCTATCGTTTCTTCCATTATCTTGTATCAGGCTTCCCAGATACTTGAAACTCTCCACTTTCTTCAGCTGTTCCCCACCAATTGTTATTCCCGTTGTGGTTCTTTCCTTCTTCCTTGTTGTGATCACCAACTCACTCTTATTTGTGCTAAATTCCATCCCATATCCTTGTATTATTCGTTCCCACACATCCAACTGTTCCTGTACCTCCTCCTCTTTGTTTCCCCAAATCATCAAATCATCTGCAAACACCATTGCTTTCATCTTTCCTTCCCCAATTACTTGTGCCACTCGGGTCATTATGTCATCCATCACCACAATGAAAAGTAACGGTGACAGTGCACTTCCTTGTTTCAGGCCGTTTCTCTGTTCCAACCAGTTCGATCTCTCTCCTCCCACTTTCACACAGCTCACGCTTCCCTTGTACATCTCCTTTATCCTCATTATAGTCCATTTTTCTACTCCTCTATCCTCCAGGGACTTCCATACTTTGTTTCTGCATACACTGTCATATGCTTTCTCAATGTCCAGGAAGACCATCAGTAGATCTGTTCCATACTCATAGTGCTGTTCTTGTAACTGCCTTACAGTAAAAATCAAATCCACTGTGGACCTTCCTGCTCTGAAGCCATATTTTTCTTCCCTCGTCCCTCCTTCTATCCTTGTCCTAATTCTCCTTTCCAAAACTTTCTCAAACATATTTGCACAATGACTCATCAGTGTTATTCCCCCATAGTTTCTGAATTCTGTTCTACTACCTTTCTTGAAGATCGGGACAATTATTCCCTTTTTCCAGTCCTCTGGGGTCTTCCTTTCCTTCCATGCTATCTTCATCACTCGCTACAACCATTGTATCCCCACCTCTCCTGCTGCTCTTACCATCTCCACACTCAACTCATCCACACCCGGTGCCTTCCCTCCTTCATCTTCCTCACTGCATCTTCCACTTCTTCTGTGAGTATGCTCCCCAAATACTTAAAGCTTTTCACCATTTCCAATGGATTTCCATTGACTTCAATATTCTGTCTTCCTTCTTTTGTTTCTTGTCATCACTACAGTCTTACTCTTCTCCACACTTATTTTAATTCCATATATCTCTATCTCTTGATTCCCACGTATTTATTTTAATATTTACGATGTTCAAGGCTGAGAAAAGACGATTCCATAATAGTACATATGCAACGAGTCTATAATGGCAATAATTAATTACCATTATAGGCGAGTTGCATACGACTGTTTATGTTCGACGATAATTATAACTTTATTATATGTTTTAACATAAATCTGTGGGATTCAGTAACTTCAGTCAAGCTGGGTTATCCTAGCTCCGCATTTTGTGTGGGGCGGCGCAGTCCGCAGTGCGGAGCGTTCTCAACAACACGGAATCAGACGGCATCGTGGTTGTCCTACACCCCTCCGCGGTGCGCAGTGCGCTCTGCGCTACTGGACGACTCCTTTGAGAGCAGTCAAGTGCGGACCACGCTACGCAACAGACGAGTATTTGGGCAGTTTTCTCTTGTGTATTGATATCGGTCTTCTAATCCTGTTGCAGGACTCGCTTGCAAGATCATTTTCTACCAAACTAAGCAATTATTCATACTGACACCTAGTAACTCTGAAGAAAGATTTGAACTTCACTTCGTCGTCGAGCAAATGTCTGTGGATTAAAAGTTTAAACACTCCTTCTTGCTCTCTAGTTGTGTACATGGAACTGACAGATTTCCGCACTTAATAAAGACGACCAACAATGAAGTAAATTTCATCTTCGATCTCTTCTTCCTCTTCTAATAACATCAATAACGCTATTTTTTTCTCACTTCTCAAACAAATGAAAACTTGAAATAGACGCAGCGCATTGGGATGTGCGGAGAGAGGTCCGCAGTCCGCACGAAATGCGGAGCTAGGAAAACACTCCTTTAGTGAACAGAGCGCGCTGGGTGCTTTGCTGACTGAACAGAGCGCATGCATGGGTCAAAGAATCTCGAAAGCAGAGACCATTTGCTTTGCTTGGCAATACTATTGTTTACAGCCTGCATGATGTCTAGTGCCGATCAGAACTAGCATTCACTAATATTGTCACCGAAGTCGTTTGAAAGCAATGCGCTTCAATAATACCTAAGCTTATTGTTACCTGGCAATGCGGGCTGCATCACGTCGCCCTTACCAGTATTCTGGTGCAGAATTGCGAGCTGCTTATAAATTGCAGTCACGGGGAGTAATTAGTGCAAAAAGATTTCTTAGGCCCCTTAAAACAGTTATCATTATGACAATAGTGTATAAGGGCGATGGTGTTGGTGCAGTATACTGAGGTTATCAGCTGCAATAAGCATTGGTGCTTTCCGATCCTTATCCTTGAGTGCTCCAGTTCTGTAGTAGTATTCATTATCATCCATAAAACAAATAAATCGACCGGGCGAAGCCGGGCACTACTGCTAGTCAATAATAGAGGCCGGTAACAATGTATCGTTACCCTGACAGTTTTGGCACGAACAGGGCGTAACGACAGATCGTTACCTTGAAAGTCAAAGGGTTAAGTTGCCTGCATGTGAGATTTTCGAAGTGAAATGCCATGTCCTGTGGTTCGGATTCCACGTAAAAAGGAGGTCCCGTGGCTCATAATCACTAGATTCACGGTCACGTAAAACTACAATCTTCCTTTTTTTTGGTTAAGTTGCCACACTTTCTAAGTTTTTGTTCTTAGAGGCTAGAGACCCTTTGTGGGTTTGATTGTGTTTTGTAGAGCTACAGTGAGTCCGGGAATGTTCTCCGCAGCGCCTACATGCGTCTGCGAGAGCTTGCTACATCAGTTACGTTGGTAGCACGGCTGCCGCTTGCATCATAACAAATAAAGAGTAAACTTTGTACTCACCACAGCCATTCTTAACAGATGCTGGAACCATTCACAGTACATCACTCTTTTTCCGTTATCAGTTTGTTTTAATTCATGAACCACGGTAACTTTATAAGGGAACAACTGAAGCTTGTCTCTTACAGCTTTATGTGCTGTCGACTTTAGACATTCCTGTTTGTTGAGCTAATTTTCGTGTTGATTTACTTGGACTACGCAGCATTATATCGGAGATTTCATCAAGTTTTTCGTCTGTTAAAAGCGTAGGCCTGCCTGTTCCCGGTACATCGTGAACTGAGCCAGTCACACGAAATTTACTTATCAAATCCCGAACGGTATCACGGTTTGTACACTTTGAATTAGGAAACCGCGCCTGAAATCTTAATTTTACATTTTCTGTAAACCGATCACCTTCGCGAAAAAAGTAGTCCACCAAAAAAACTCTCTTCAGTAGTAAACATTACCGCCTGTATACTGTTGCACTCTTCCAATAATCTATCTGAACGCTTGCTTACTGTAATACGCACTGAAGACATGCAGGCTTGCTCGCTTATCACAATTCACACCGACAGCCCACACGGGGGAGTCCCACTTTGAAGGACACAGTGCAGTGCAGTTAACTAAACTCATGACTCAACCACTCACAGCTGCACGTACCCACTGCGGAAAACATTCTCGGGCGCCCTGTATTTCGTGTGGTATACTAGGGTCTAATTGACGAGCGTATACATGTCACTTCAACTCTTCTGTAGTCCACAACATCATCATCATCGATTCTCCACTCCAGCAGGTCGGGTCAAGCTGTTTGTCCTGCCACCACTGTCCTCCATTCTATGCTCCTCTTAGTCAAAGCTCTGTGGACCTGCTTCATCCACCCATCTGGAGGTCAAGCTCTTGGTCTCTTTCCCCCAGGGGCTCACAACTTGTGGGTCGTGGATTGGCGACCACGGGACCCCAGCTGAGTCCTGCATTGCTTCCACTTACTTGTGCCAGCTTCTCTCTGTTATCTTTCCCTCGACCTCCTTTGGTCAACACTTGTTCTCTTCCGACCCCGACGGTATTAGGGTATCCGAGGCCTAGGGATTCTTTCACTTTCCCGCCTTAATGGGCCCCTGTCTCATCTTTTCTGATTCTTCATTCCTCGAGGGGTCAGATTTCTTGTTTTCTTTTCATTGTATCACCTGCCTTCTGCTCAAGACCCTCAAGGAGGCAGGGAGTGTGTAGCCCCACCAATTCCGGTGCACCCTGGATTGTGCTATCCCCTCAAGGGCTCACGTCTAGTGATTTCGGAAGATGGTGACCCCGAGGGCTTCCACAGCTGGATCCGGTTTTTCTCCTTCTTCCATTGCCTTTGGGGCGGTACCTCTCCTCTTTACCTTTTATGGCTCTCCTTTCTTCCAAGTCCCGTAATTCTCATTCTCCGAGGGTTGAGGGCATTTCTTTTCTTCCTGTCCTTTATTTACATTCTTCTCCTTTTTGTTTCCCACTTACTCTTCCAGTTAGTTTTAGTTGTAGGTTTCATTTGCTCATGTTAAATTTTCACTATTACCCATACCATTAGGGGCCGATAGCCCTGATGTTAAACTCCTTAAAACAACAATTACCATCATCATCATCTTGGTCTCTTGCCAATTATCTATCTTTGGGTGTTCTACAAGAGGGCATCCTCATCAGATGACCGAACCATTTCAACCTCGACTCCTCAAGAGTGCCAAGCACAATTCTTTTGAGCCCTAGCTTTAGGCGGACTGGCTCGTCTCGTTTGGTTTTCTGAACTCTTGATCTTAGAAATCAATAACAATCATATGTTATGTTCCAGCAATTGGAATTCATCATCATCATCATCATCATCATCATCATTTCCTCTTATCCAGATCCTGCCGGGTCGGGGTATTTATGGCACTTGTCCACTTTCCTCTTTCTTTCCACCATTCCTCTTCCACGATCTTGTCCCAGTCCAAATTGCTTTTTCTTATGCTTTTCTTCACTGAATCAATCCACTTTGTTCTAGGCCTTCCTCTTGCTCTCTTGCCCTTGCACTTTACCTTCAGCAGCTGTCTTGGTATTCTATTTTCCTCCATCCTCCTTACATGTCCAAACCACCTTAGTTTATTCTTCTCAATTCTCTCATTTAGTTTTCTCATCCCAACTTCCGTCCTAACATCTTAATTTCTCACCCTGTCTTTCCTTGTCTTTCCTATCATACTTCTTAGGAATTTCATTTCACTGGCTTGAATTCTACTCTCTTGCCTGCTTGTCAAGGTTCAAGTCTCAGCTGCATAAGTCAATATGGGTACATAGTACACTTTATACATTACCTCTTTGCTTTTCCTTGGTACTTCCTTATCCCAAACAAGTTTTCTTACACTTTGGTAGAATGCATTGCTCTGCTGTACCCTCCTGTTAATCTCCATGTCCAACTTACCAGTTTGCATTAACACTTCCTAGATATTTGAACGTGTCCACAATTTCCAAACTCTGACTTCCAATTTTCACAGTGCCCTTTCCTTGTCTTTCCCCTCTTGTCATCACCATGGTCTTGCTTTTCTCTATACTGATTTTCATGCCATACTTCTGAATATTTTCGTTCAGTGCATCTAGTTGTTCTTCCACTTCTTCGGTGTTCCTTCCCCAGTCCTCAATATCATCTGCAAATAATGGTAACTTCATTTCTTTATTTCCGTAGGCTTCCTTTGTTTTATTTACAATTTCATCCATTACCATTATGAACAAGAGAGTTGACAGCACACTCCCCTGTCTTAGTCCAGTCTTGTTCCTAAACCACACTGTCTTTCCAACTGGGGTCAGTACCCTGCTAACACAGTTGTTGTAGATTGCTTGCACCATTTCCGACATTTCTCTTCCCAGTGTCTTCTTAACCATGGTTTCCCATCCTTCTCTTTGGGGACACTATCATAATATGATATGCCTTTTCTAGATCTATGAAAGTCATTGGAATTATACCGTTGTAATATCAACTAGAATGATTAAAGATAAGTGATAATAATAAACAGATGGGTTAACGGACACTTACGTTTGAAGTCAAACGAAGAGTTATATAGAAAGACAGAACCAGTCACGTCAACAATAAAAAGGAAAAGGTTGTTGTTCTATGGACACATTTTCAGAATGTCCAACGATCGTCTAACTAAGAAAATTTGGAATTTCGTGAAACCAAAGAGGAAAAAATTGGCATGGTTCGAAGAATGTAACAAAGACCTTATAGAAATTGGTATTCCAGACTGCAAAATTACGAACAGGTGTGAATTCAGACACCAAATCAAAAATTACCAGGGATTTAAGGAAGGGGCAGAACCCAAAAGACGGAGGGAACCTATTTCAGAAGATCGGAAGAAGGCGCTGAGTGATTGGCTCAAGAGACACTGGCAGGACATCAAAGCTGGCAGACGATCTAGAACGACATATTGATTTTGATTGTTACTCCGTAGTCCATAGTGGCTCAATTCGAATGTAAAAAAAAAGCAGCTGTGATTACCATTCATGTTTTGTTAGAAGCTACTTAGTGTAGAGTCAGAGTGTTTAATGGGGTAAACATTACGTTTTAATTCAGGCATATTCAGTATCTGGTTGCCAATAAGTGTCACTTGACACACAGTTAGTTTCACCACAGTATAGATATGATACAGTATGGACACATCAGGCCTTTACCATGTAATTTTTTCGTCATGGTTTTAAAACGGCCGTCATCGGATGTACCACACGCACGCATGCACGCATGACAGCACTCCTTCACCATGTATCAGCGAGAGAGCAGCCTACCCATATTCATTGACTGTAGCCTGTCGATTTTGTTTCAAGAAAATATTGCGTGAAATTCTTAAAAACAATAGCCTACTGTGATTTAATTTTGGAATTTAACCAACTTATTGGTCGTGACAAAGTTAAAATAAAAGTTAAAGATAGGTCTGATTGAGGTTAAGTAACGGTTAGATTGAGTGTTTTACTTGATTGATTGGCGATATCATTGTAGCCTACATAGTGTTTTATTACCAGTTATATTAGCACATTCACTAGCAGAGCAAACTGGTACCTTCTTAATAAGCCACAGAACCTTTCTTTTCATTTTACTTGGTATTTGGACTACTGGACCGCAAAGGTTTACGAAAAAAAACCACACTTTTCAATAAAAGTGTGTTAAATTAATAATTTCAAACATATGATAACCTTTCATCGTTACGATGCCATCACAATGCGACACCACAAGACTGGAGAAATGTGGCACTGCCATCGTAATGTCATTACGATGGCAGTGAATGTGGTGTTAAACATTAAATTCCACACTTCTTAGAATTAAAACTCAGTAATATTAACGCTTTCTATTTTGTTATTATTTATTTTCTTAAAGTATCTGATTACAAAGAGAACTAGTGTGTTATAATTGAGTTAAATAAATTATATAAAATCTGTTTATCATGTGTTGGTCCATAAGTGGTGCTACGAAGCGGCTTACAGGTGAATTAAGGCTGCCCCTTATCAATTTTTTTGTTTGAAAATCCGTTCCTCTGGTTTTGCCTAAGTGTCCATACTGTACTGATATCCATACTGTGGTTTCACGAGACTTGATAGGCCTATAACTCTACAGGAAGTGGGGCAACAGATCGACAAAGCTGACGTCACAGATGCATTGGTCATTGGCCGTGTTTAACAGTCTGCATTGCGTGTTAATGCGCATGTTGTGAACGAACTGCACTCCTACCCTACCAGTGTAATGTAATTGCAGTATATTGAACGTATTAGTTTAATCTCAAGTTATTGTTGATAATATGCCTTAACACATTTACATGTTCTCTCTTTTAACAGTTCATCAGATGGCTGCAAACACGTTTCTCTATTATTGTTGTTGTTGTCTGATTTTGCCATTTTAACCCTTGATAACTGGCGTGTAAAAATATACCACGATGACTGGCGCTGGGTTGTTTTGACCCATAGTATGTCGTTCCCTTTTTGTCGTAGTCGTATGGATTTTAATGAAGTAATTTTACACCTGGTGTCTTCCTATGAACTATTCCCAATATAAAATTACGGTAGTTTAATTTATATTTTTCAAAATTAACATGCAGAAAAATGACGATAATTTTCGTATCAGTATAATTGGCCTTCATAGTGGCGGTAAAGCAGTCATTTCCATTTTTTTAACAAAGGAGCCGATGACCAAGGTGTCCCTAGACCTTAAACATGGATTAACAAGAAACTGAGTTATGTGATTGTGCTGCACCACGATAGTTGGCTTTTCCCCCATAATGTTTACAGATTTTCCCGACTAACGTAAGCCGAAAATTGTCACGCGAGGAATGGCGCCATGGGTAAATCTGACCCGACAGTAAATAATATAGAAATAACTTGAGTGTTCAAAAAGCTATGGGCATGTTTCTTTTGCAGGGTGAAGTTCAAGGTTAGGAAGGAAGGTACAGTAAGTGACAGGGAATAAGGGCTGACCAAAACGAAAGACGAAAATAGCCTAGGGTCAAAAATACCCATGTGCCAGTCCTCCTGGGTTAATTAAACATGGTTGGTTGCTCCTTAGACTAAAAAATAAATAAATAATGATATAGACAGACCTTAAAGAACCAAGGTTACCTATGACAAAATTAAAAGATCGCAATCCGTACTGTTAGTCAAGTTCTTGTGTGATCTGGGGTCCTTCCTGCGGCAAACTTGTGCAACAAGAAGGTATGGGAATGTCTAGCACATGTCCGGCCTTAAAATCTACCCTTCATCTCGTCCCCGACCCTGTTTTAAAAGGGAGTAGAGCAATCCTGTTTTGTTTGCAGGAACTGGCCATGTTCTTCTCTTCCTCTGCATCGACTCCGGGGACAACCGCCATCTTGAAGGACACGACGTGCTGCATCGTCAAGCCGCACGCTATTCGCGAAGGTATGTTGTTACAGGAGTGAGGCAAGGCTGTAGTGGGATTCAACTATAGTATATGTGGAATACAAGATCCATCCACTCGTACCTAATGAGAAAAGGAAAGGAAGCTTGTAGTTTAACGTGACCGTTAATCTTGAGATCATGAGCCACGGGACCTCCTTTTTACGTGGAATCCGAACCACAGGACATGGCATTTCACTTCGAAAATCTCACATGCATTGACCGGGAATCGAACCCGGACCGCCTTGGTGAGAGGCATACAGCTAGACCGCTGAGCCACCACGCCCCCTTACCTAATGAGAAGGGAAGACCCCGCACTTTGTGCCTGTGGAGCCGTTATCACCGTGGCCCACATTTTAACCGAGTGTCTTGCTGACTTACGAAGAAACCTTGCTCTGCAGATGACACTCAAACTTATATTAGCCGATGACGCGGTGGTTGCTGATCTCGGCATGCGCTTTATAAGTGAGAGTGGGTTAGGATCAGCAACCTAAATTTTCCAGTGTACATTGACTCAACGACTTGTTCGTTTTTGAATGCAGAATTTTTGTCTTTTCCGTAATTTTAGTTTTCTTCTTCTTCTTTTCTGCTTTTACGGCCTCATTGGACCACTTCAGTCAATCATTTCTTGGTCCTCTTCTTCAGTAATTTTTCTTTCCGAGTCGCCCAGTAGCTTTTCATTCGCTCTGATCTTCTCAGGCGTTCCTCATCTGTAAATACCCTTTTTACTGTATTACGTTTGTCTATTTTAGCCTGAAATCTTATTTTTATATCTTACAGTTTTTTTTTTTGGTTTATTTTGTAAGTCATCCAAGGTTATTTCTAATTCTTTCATATATTCTCTAATTTCCTTAATCCAGCCTACTTGTTGTTTCATATTCCAAAGTTTCACTATAATTTTCCTAGATAACCTGGTTTCTGGTGTCCTCATGATGTGACCAAAAAAAGAAATCCGTTTCTTCCGAATAGTATCAGTGATGGGCTCCAGTTCTCTGTATACCACTTCATTTGGTACTATCCGCCATTGCCCATCTTTCTGACATATTTTATTTATGCATGTTCTAGCTATTCTTTTTTCTACTTTTAAAATTTTGTCGATTCTGTTTTTCTGAGTAACTTTAAAAAGAGTTTCGCTTCCTTATGTTACCTCTGGTTGAACCACCGTCTTGTAATGTTTTAATTTTGTTGCGATTGATAAAAATTTTCTTTTATATGTGGACCATTTTAATTTTTGGTCTTTTATAATTTTATTAGTTCTTTCTTGCCATGCAGATTTCTCATCCAAGTTGTAAGTTATAATTTCTCCAAAGTATTTAAATTGCTTCACTATTTAAAATGTCTTGTAATTTACTGTTATGTGATTGATTACAAGTGGATTTGCTACCATTATCTCTGTCTTTTCAAATTTTTTTTTTTTGTTTTGTTTTATTAATTTTCGGTCTTTTCACATTTAGATGTCCTCCCCTAAATTTTAAATTCCTTTCCAAATGTATATAATTTAATTTGTGTTAAGAGGGGCAGATGACCTCGTAGTTCTTCCCCTTAAAACAACAATAACTAACTAGGTGGAAACCAGGTAAGTAGTCTAGCCTATGCTGATGACCTGGAAGTCAACTTGTTAGAACTTGAACTTGAAGATCAGCATTTCACTGACGAAGGTTATGTAGATAGGGACGAAACGCAAGAAAATAGAATGCCAGGTAGGAGGAACTAAATTGGAGCAGGTATTCTCTCAGGATGGTCGTGCAGTGAGTTCTCAGTTGTGATCTACAGCAGGGATCTCCAAACTTTCCAGCCTTAGGGCCATACTGATTACTCCAGTAAGTTCCGAGGGCCAAAACCATATTATCATTGTTGCCGGTGGTAAAAAGTGAAATAGTCCACTGATGAAAAAAAGTCCGAAAAAGTACGCAACGTTGAAAAAAGGCTGCAAATCGGACTCAAGTCCGCAAAACGGCAACACTGCATATTATTAATTTTCCTGTCATTATCTGTAATTTCTAGATTAGTCGTAGAGTACGAGCCATGAGGAGTAACGTGACACGACATCTGGTGGACACAAGCGGAAATAGGTAGTACCTTCTATCGCTAACAGATGGCGCTAATAGCACGTACAGAGTAATCTCGTTGGTTCGAGAGAGTTCTGGTGTCTTCCACTCACTTCTAGATGGCAGTAATTGGAATATATAAGAAGGCTAGTTCCGCAACCACAAGTCAGTTCCTATGACACTGTTGTGAAATAAAATAGTGCGTGCCTCCTTAAAACGTGTTTGTGCGTGTTTAAGTTTAAGACATCTTTGTAACAGTATTTTGATTTGAATTGTTGCTTTTGTGTGTGATTTAGTAGTATGGAAAAGAAGCGAAAAATTGATAGTGAATGCAGAAAATTCAAAGATGAGTGGAACATTCAGTATTTCGTAATTGAGTCCAGTAACAAGGCGCTATGTTTGATTTGCAATGGAAGCATAGCCGTTCTCAAGGAATATAACATTAAACGTCATTATGAAACAAAACATTTTCAAAATTACTCAAAATATACAGGAAGTTTGCGGACAGAAAAATTCGAAGCTATGAAGCGCGGATTGAAATCGCAGCAATCTTCATTTACAAAACTCAAAACCGAACAAGAGGCTGCAACTCGTGCCAGCTTTCGTGTGGCTCTTGAAATTGCAAAACGTGGAAAACCATTCACCGATGGAGAAATGATCAAAGAATGCATAATTGCAGCAGCCGAAGAAATGTGCCCTGAAAAGGTAAATTTATTAAAAACTGTCAGTATGTCAGCAAACACTGTGGCTCGAAGGGTAGAAAACATCGCTGAAAATATATCCTCTCAACTGTTCGACAAAAATGGAGATGTTGAGTGGTTTTCTTTGGCCTTGGATGAGTCAACGGATGTGTCAGATACTGCTCAGGTGTTGATTTATATTCGAGGAGTAGATAAAAGCTATGAAGTGCATGAAGAACTTCTTGACATGTATAGTATTCATGGCACAACTACTGGTACAGATATTTTTAAAGGAGTTGAAATGGCCATTAATCAAAAGAACCTTCGATGGAAAAACTTGAAATGTTTTACAACTGATGGAGGCAAAAACATGAGTGGGAAAGATAAAGGAGTGGTCGCTCTTGTGTCAAAGGCTGTAGAAAATGACGGTGGTTCAAAACCATTAGTCTTACATTGTATCATTCATCAACAGTCTTTGTGCGGAAAATGTTTGGATATGTCTGAAGTTCTGAAACCAGTCATATCAACTGTTAATTTTATGAGATCTTTTGGGCTGAATCACCGACAATTCCGACAATTTATTGAAGAGATTGGAGAAAATGACTTACCTTATCATACTGCCGTACGTTGGCTTAGTTGTGGGAAAGTCCTTCAGCGCTTTTTTGAACTTCGAGCAGTGATCGAAATTTTTTTGAATGAAAAGCATCGCCCTCTTACTGAATTACAAAACAACGCATGGCTGTGGAAGTTAGCATTCTATGTTGATTTGACAAAACATGTGAACGAACTGAATTTGAGATTGCAAGGAGAAAACCAGCATCTTCCTGATTTATACACTAATATCAAATCATTCCGGAAGAAATTGATACTGTTTCAATCACAACTACGAAGTAAATGTTTTTCACATTTTAAAACATGTGAAATATTCAGCCACACCACTGAGACTGAGTTTCCTATCGATTTTGCAATCGAAACTTTGAGTGCTTTGAAAATAAATTTTGATACTCGTTTCTCGGACTTCGATGCCTTTGCGAATCAAATTAAGATTTTTCAGGATCCTTTTGATACTGACATTGAAACCCTAGCCCCGGAACTTCAAATGGAAATGATTGAACTACAGTGCAGTGATATAATTAAGAACAAATATCAAAACTCATCTTTGTTGGAATTTTATAAGAGTCTTCCACTGACACAATTTGATAATTTGCATAAATTTGCTCGTGGGCTGTTTTCTGTTTTTGGTACTACTTATTTGTGTGAGAAGACCTTCTCCAAAATGAAGTACACAAAAAATGTTTACAGATCTAAATTAACTGATGAGCATCTTAAATCTCTTTTAATAATTGGTACAAGTAAAATTAGTCCACAACTACAAACTATTGTCAGTGGAAAATCTCAATTACATAAATCTCATTAGTATTTCATATGTCTGCATGTTATACATGTCTTTACTCATTACAATTCTGTGTTTCTTTATCCAACTTATCACAAAAACAATAACAATAAGCCTACAACAATGTTATGAGTAGTTAGCCCATGACCATATCAATGTAAATGTCATATTAATAATTATTCAACATAAAATTAGAATACTTCAGTAAACTAAATTTAATTTGCTATAAAAAATATGTTCTCTAAAAGGAGTTTTCAAGTATGCTAGCTCTCCGCGGGCCGGACAAAATCTGTCCGCGGGCCGGATGTGGCCCTCGGGCCGTAGTTTGGAGACCCCTGATCTACAGTATTCTATAAGAAAGAAGTTCTTGTATTGACGAAACTCGCTCAGTATTTAGACCAGGGTCATCCAGACAGCGCTCCAGCCGCGCTCGAAGCCAGTGCTCCGAGCGCTTTGTTGGAAGGTAGTTTCAGAAGTGGTGGGAGAAGCTTGGCTGGCTGAGCGCGCTGAAGTGTGCAGCCGATCCATCAGTCACTAGTCTAGTTCGATGCGCTTTGTTGACAGCGTGTAAGTTAATCACTTTCGCATTAGTCATGACTGAACAGCATACAAAAAAAAGGAGTGGTGAAGCAGCAGTCTTTAAAGCAGAATGAGAAATTTCAATTTTCTGTACAGCTTATAAAGGGCATGGCAAATGTTTAATGTGCAACAGAGATGTAATGTGTTTAAAAAGAACACAATTTGTTGTTGAATTTCCTCTCTATGTTCACATTTCAGTTTGGAATGAATCACAACATTCTTTACATAGCACTTGTGATCGTTTCTTGCACATTCCATACATCGTAGTACAATTCGAATAGTCTATCTATCTATCTATCTATCTATCTATCGTATGGCTTTTAGTGCCGGGAGTGTCTGAGGACATGTTCGGCTCGCCTTAGTCTGTAGCTGCTTCCAGCCAAGTTCCGTTCAATTTCAAGTAGTTCCAACTTTCGCCACCAGATATCAATGATACCTAGTGGCGAACGTTGGAACTTTGATAGAGCGTTCTGACGAAATATAACCTAACAAATTTTGCTTTACACAAGTTTAGTCTGTGAAAGGATCTTTTACATGCCATAAATCTATGACATGTCCCCGGCTTTACTTCCCCTCCGAAGGAAGGCATACTGAAAGATTTTTAACGCTCTTAAAAAAATCCGACGACTTCGGCCGGGTTTGAAGCCGCTAATTCGAATAGTATATGCGGTATATTTGTTATGGCAAAACAGCCCTATTAATATGTCAACAACCCCACAAGAGCCGTCGGCCGCACGACTGTACGTACGTTTCTAGTCAGCGTGGTCCGAACATCGTCCGTCTCCTCGCTGCCACACTGTAGTGGTGGTAGGGGAAGGAGCGCTAGTCTGACTGCCCAGTGCTCCCGGAGCGCAATGACTGGATGGCCCTGATTTATACCGACGTTGCTGTATAGAGCTGATACATAAGCTAGAGGTAACTGATATGAGGGTAGCATTGGCAGGAGGTAGGCTACTCGTAATGAAGATGATGATAAAATTGCTGTTTTAAGGGGCCTAACATCTAGGTTATCGGCCCCTAATGGTTTGGGTGATAGTGAAAATTAAACATGATCAAATGAAACCTACAACTAAAACTAACTACTCTCTTACTGGAGCGGCTTCGGTGGCGTAGTCGGTAGCATGCTGAGCTTCTATGCCCAAGATCGCGGGCTCAAACCCGGCCGAAGTCGTCGGATTTTTTTAAGAGCGTTAAAAATCCCTCATTATGCGCCTCTTCGGAGGGGAAGTAAAGCCGGCGGTCCCATGTCATAGATTTATGGCATGTTAAAGAACCTTCCACTAATTACACTTGTGTGAAGCTAAATTAATTATAGATTAAACAACGCTCTTAGGGTTCTTACGTTCGACGCCAGGATCTGACTGCGGTGGCGTCTGGTAGCCAAGTTCCGAACTAGTAGTTGTTGACGGTGGCGTTTGACGGCAAAAGTAGGAACTACTTGAAAGTCAATGTCTGCAGTCCTTACTTGAATTTAAAAAAAAAACAGTTAACACACACTAATGCAGACATCACAATTAAGACCGGTTATCAGACAGATTCTAGAAACACCCAAAGTGCACGGGGCTACATGACTGCGTTGTCACAGCCCCTAAACTAAGGAACCAACCATCTCTTATCGGGGCGTGGTAGCGCAGCGGTGAAGCTGTTGGCCTCTCACCAAGACGGACCGAGTTCGATTCCCGGTCAATGCATGTGAGATTTTCGAAGTGAAATGCCATGTCCTGTGGTTCAGATTCCACGTAAAAATGTGGTCCCGGGGCTTATGATCGCATGATTAACAGTCACGTAAATCTAAAAGCTTCCTTCCTACTGTCTTACAAATGGGAAACAAAAAGGAGAAGAATGAAAATAAAAAGACCGGAGGAAAGGAAATGACCTCAACCCTCAAAGAATGAGAATTGAGGGACTTGGAAGGAAGGAGAGCCAAGAAAGGCAGAGAGGAAAGAGGAGAGGCCCGCCCCAAAGGCAATGGAACAAGGAGAAAAACCAGACCCAGATCAGGAAGCTATCGGGGTCACCAACGCCCGAACTCACCAGACGTGAACCCTTGAGGGTGTAGCACAATCCCGTCGAAATCTCTACTTAATATAAAACAAAGTCCCCGATTCTTGGATGTCACGGGTAATATCGAGAACTATTGGATGGATTTTGATGCGGCTTTCACCATTCTGTAAAGGATATCTCGAGGAAGATTTCTGTAGAAAATTATTTATTTATGACCTAAGGAAGCCAAGCCGTAACGATTTCAGTGAAAAAGTCGAAAAAAAAACCTGGCGTCCGTGCGCTTTTTAAGCTTACGCTGGGCAAACCGTTAAAAATATCAATATACTATGAGTGTAAGAATTGTTCAGCATAAAAAGTTCTACAAAAAGTCCGCGAGAGCATATCTTTATCTTCAATACATCGCCCACTATAAGTGTTTTTAGATTGGAAGGAAGGGAGATTTGTTTTCAGATTGGAAGGAAGGGAGATTTGTGTTTCATGCACCTCGCCATTCTTAAATTACGCCTGACATGAATTCGTTGCACATGCATCTCCATGATATTATAATTAATAGTCCAGTCAGTGATTTTAACCCTTCATGCCGGGACGTAAAACGGATATAGGTCGTAGTTCATTGACATCGAAAAAATAAGCGCTTATACTGTAACTGTTCCTGGACGAAGCCGGGGCGGGTTGCTAGTGAAGAAATAAAGGCTAAGTTAGATGAAGTTGTTCGTATGAACCGACTCAGATGGTGGGGTCATGTCAAGAGAATGGGGGAGGAGAGATAACCTAAGAGGTTAAGTAGATCGGCTGTAGAGGGTAAGAGAAGCAGAGGTAGACGTAGGAAACGAATGTTTAGATTCAGTGTTGAACGATTTCAAAGTGAGAGGTGTAGAAGTTGTGCTAACTGTTAAATGGGAACTAGACTGGAAGCTGAGGCAAAACAGTCTCAAATGAAAATGTACAGGTGCATTAAACATGTGCGCGCCAGTAAACACGGCAAGCTAAGCCGGCTGTGACACTTCTGTCTCGGGACAGTCGGATGAGGAGCCGCAAAGATGCGCGCGCACCCGGCAGCGAGGAGCATTTGAATAGCGCCGACTTGAAATGCTCCTCGCTGTCTCATTGTGTGATTGTTACCTACTACAAAAACAACATATCAACGACATTGAAGAAATTAAACACAAAAAAAAACTCAACAAACTATTTAGCGATAAAAAAAATTGATACATTCGTCGTTATCATTTCCACACCACTTATTGAAGTAGATAACTCGGTCAGGGTCCTTGCACGGATGAGCCAGCTTGGTGTTCCTAGGCAAAACCCCACACAAGACACCGCATAAACCTAGAAAAATTGCTGAGTTTTAAGATTCCCATTTCTTGTAATATCTCCACATAGCAATATGTGTGCAAAGGACGGGATCAACGGCGAATTCAGCCGAGTGTTAGACCCAGCCTGGAGCAAATGAAATTCATGAGAAAACAGTCCAGGAGATGAAATTGGGTGAAGAAGACGCCATAAGAGAAAAGGAAGGGAAACATATGGTTCTGGGGACTTTTGGACAGTGGGTGAAGAAGAAAAACATTCTAATGTTTTAAAATTGTTTTACATTTTTTTTTGACTTTACACCAACTATTCAGTAGCAAATATTACCCAATCTCAATAATATTTTTGTAGCATGTGAAGATATCTATCTCCCATAATTCTGTGCATCCATATAAGTTAAAATAGTTATCGTTTATTTTTAAATAATTTTTAACTTTAATTTTTGGAAATAAAAATTAATGTTATGAAACAATTTTTTATTTCAGGAACTATTTCATATTTTTGCAAACCCATGCACAGAATTATTAGTCTGTGCAATGAGTACATAGTGTAAAAAGATTGTAAAGTTTCAGTAATTTTTAGTGGTAAATAGTTGGTATCATTTTTTAAGGAAAAGACTATCTTTTAGTAATTTCTGCCCATACTGATCAACTGAAAGGAATAATTTTTCACTTTTTGCGTTATGAAAGATGTTGGTCGTATGGAAATAAAATTTGGTGCAGTTTGGATCATTGGGAGCAAATTTATTTTGGGGTAGCCTATAATGTCCCCTTAAAGAACCTTCCACTAATTACACCTGTATGAAGCTAAATTGTATAGGTTAGGAATGTAAACAACGCTCTTAGGTTTCTACGTTCGTTGTCAAGAGCCGACTGCGGTGGCGTCTAGTAGGTAAGTTCTGAACTAGGCCTAGTAGTCGTTGACGGTGGCGTTTGGCGGCAAAAGTAGGAACTATTTGAAAAATTCAAAGTTGCAGTCCTTACTTGAGTTTAAAAAAAAAACAGATACACACATTAATACAGCCATCACAATTAACACCGGTTATCAGACAGATTCTACACACACCCAAAGTACACGGGGCTACATGACCGCGTTGTCGCAGCCCCTAAACTGAGGAACCAACCAACCAAATACAGAACGTGTCATAGGCTAATATTATTAATCTGGGATAAATTTTGAACTATTTAAATAGTATCCATCCATGGTTTTAAACAGTATTTAGGGAAAATAGAATTTTAAATGAGAGAAAACATGTTTACTATCGTCCTCGTAGATCATGTAGACAAAACTAAGTTGCAATATTGTTGTACGACGTGAGGAGGATATAATAAAATAATTTAAAAGAAGTAAACATTTTCGCCCTTGGATAGCCTTGAACCCGGGATCTTCCAAACAACAAGCGAGCGCGATACCTCTTGCACACTTTTCCAAAGGGGCAGATGACCTCGTAGTTCCGCCCCTTAAAACAACAATAACTAACTAACTAACACTTTTCCAACAGACTTTAACGCATTTTGTTCCGCTTCTTAATAGTGCGTATGGTTAAATATCCAATTATTACAGTTAGATCTTAAATATTGATTGTAATGCATTCATTCTGTACCAGGCATATTTTTAAATGTACTTAAAGCAAGTTTCACGACCGCTTTGCGTTAATAATACAAATCGACTGTAAATGTTACCCCGAAACGACAACAGTCCTCCATGTTTTATTTCTTACAACTTGGCGCACGAAATGCTAGCGTGTGATACACTTCAGTCATAAAAGCTGGTGTTCGAAGAGGATGAACAGAATCATACAGGAATGAAAGACAAGTACGCAGGTGGGATAATTCTTGTAGGTAACAATCACACAATGAGACAGCGAGGAGCATTTCAAGTCGGCGCTATTCAAAATTCTCCTCGCTGCCGGGTGCGCGCGCATCTTTGCGGCTCCTCATCCGACTGTCCCGAGACAGAAGTGGCTGTGACTAGCGCAGATTGCAGCCAGCGCGCACCCGGTTCAGTCGGCAGTGGCACCCACTTTCACAGTTTTACCAAACATGTTCAATAATGTGTACTTACAGTGCTCATAGCCGATGCTGAAAATGTCCTCCCTCTCTTGTAACACTCACCTGACATCTTCTGATGAAAGAATGGACAACAACCTCATCTAATTTTTGTTCTCTAAGAACACAACGTTGTCTGTTAACTTTCTTATTATTTACGGAGCCTGTTTCCTTGAATCGTTTAGCGAGCCTCCTAATTGTACTGGCATTAGGCACAGGTCTTCCTGGAAACTTGATTCGAAATTTTCGTCTTGTTTCAGAATAAGACTTTCTGCTATTCATATACGAATTATGGATATACACACGTTCGCGCAATGTGAATTGGTGTCTAGGCATTACCAACAATCACAGTAATCACAATACTCACTAAACGTGTAACAATAACGTCTAAGCTTTGGTTGGTTGGTTCTTCAGTTTAGGGGTTGCGACAACGCGGTCATGTAGCCCCGTGTACTTTGGGTGTGTGTAGAATCTGTCTGTTAACCGGTGTTAATTGTGGTGACTGTATTAGTGTGTGTTATCTGTTTTCAATTCAAGTAAGGACTGCAAACATTGCATTTTTTCAAGTAGTTCCTAGTTTTGCCGCCAAACGCCACCATCGACTACTAGTTCAGAACTTGGTTACCTGATGCCACCGCAGTCGGCTCCAGGCGACGAACGTCGGAACCTAAGAGCGTTTGTCAAATGTTTAACCTATAATTAATTCAGCTTCACACAGGTGTAATTAATGGAAGGTTCTTTAACATGCCATATATCTCTGACATGGGACCGCCGGCTTTACTTCCCCTCCGAAGGAAGGCACACTGAGGGAAGGAAGGAAGTGTTTAGTTTTACGTGACCGTTAATCATACGATCGTGAGCCACGGGACCTCCTTTTTACGTGGAATCCAAACCATAGGACATGGCATTTCACTTCGAAAATCTCACATGCATTGACCGGGATTTGAACCCGGTCCACCTTGGCGGATTTTTAACGCTCTTAAAAAATCGGACGACTTCGGCCGGGTTTGGACCCGCGATCTTGGGCAAAGATGCTCAGCATGCTACCAACTACGCCACCGAAGACGCCGCCAAAGCTTTGCAAATACACGCCCATACGAATGACAAAACACGTGTGAACTAACAATATGAGTCAGCGGAGCGCGCCATGCCGGCTGAACCGGGTGTGCGCGGCCGCGATCTGCGCTAGTTACAGCTGGCTTAGCTTGATGTGTTTACTGGCGCACACATGTTTAATGACCCTGTATGAAAGAATGATTGAATGAATGATTAATTGCGATACCGCAGTCCACGCCTGCAGATTATGGAAACGCGTGGCTCAGCCGCACTGTTAAACTATTATTTGGTGTCGCAGGAAAGCTGGGAGACATCATTACTGCTATCCGCAATAACTGCTTCACCATCACGGCCATAAAGATGTGTAACGTGGACCAGGTGTGTGCCGAAGAGTTCTACGAGGTCTACAAGGGCGTGGTTCCCGAGTACTCGGTGAGTAATCTGGAAGTAGGGTGAGAGCACAGACCCACCAACCAGAGCGATTGAGTTCTTGGCTTTCAGCTCCAGGGCTGTTAATGTCCTGTAATTTTGTAACATTTGAAGACATTGTTCATTTCTCAATACATTTTATTTATTTAGTGTATGGTACAAAAACACATCACCATACTTATTATGATATAAAGATAATTAAAACAGCTTTTAAAAAAGAACTGAACTCAGATAAGGGTCACAATGTCAGATTTACATCCTTTATGTAGTCGATGCATTTTTGTGTAACCATCAGGAACTCAACTGAAGCCGCAGAGAAGGCTGTTAGGCTCATAATTGCCAACCCCATCAAGTGACTTAAATGTCTATCGTGTTGGTTCTGTACAGAAACAGCATATCTTGTGTGATACGCTGAATAGTTTGTCTTTCAGCACCGCAGGTACATTTCGGAGATGTAATTTTCCCCAACCTGTGAAGAGAGTCTGCGCAACTGCCACAACTTGTTCGTATTCTATTTAAGGGTGGACCACATTTTTCTAGGAATCTCAAAACCTGGAGGCTTGGTTGTAATGCATGGCATAGTTTGTTGTTCCGGTGAGGTAGAGATCGACCAGAACTGCTTCCAACGGGCAGTCACGTTGAACTTACTTTCAACGAGCCTTTGTGCAATTGTCAGAGGAGGGTGGCGAGAGCTAAGTATGTTTTTTACTAATACTGTATCAGGAAAATCAAGGTGCACGGGAAGATGAGGATTTTTGCAAATAGCGCTGTACACCTTCATAAGTCCATGTTCTCGTCTCATACTTGGAGGTGGAATGTGACTTAGCACAGGCAGCCAATATGACGGAGTACATCTAATTGTCCCCGAGATGATGCGCATAGTTTGGTTGAGCTTCTCAATAATAATTAAAAAAATAGTCATGGGCAGAGCAATTAAACTCCAGGAAATGTTATAGTGTGTTTTGTGACATGTAGCAAGTTGCCACCTCTGTTGGGAAGTACAGTAGTGTAAGAGGTTTTAAAAATTTCTTAGGTATCATGAAGATCCTTTAGTGCTTGGGTACAAATTGACAGCCAATGGCCACCAGGGAAACTATTGAAAAGCGCCTAGTAGACACGCGAGGCTCATAATTTGCAACATATTATCAAGTGACTTAAATGTCCATCGTGATGGTCCTGTAAAGAAACAATTGACTAGAGGCTTATTTGTCAGTATTTTTCTATGCTCACTAACTTTGTAGGGTACTGTTAAGTTTCGAAGAAAAAAACGTTTATAAATTATATATAAAATATTGGCAGTCCCTGTTATAGAAACCCATTACATCATGAGAACGTCAGATTCACGTCTTCTAAAACTAACTAGTACAGTACAATTTTGCTTCAAAAAGCACAACAACTGGATGCCGATGGTTAACAACAGATGATGCTACAGATAAGAAAAGTTTAACTAAAAATATGACTTTCCATTTTCCACTCATAAAAAAGAAAATTCCAAGAAAAATATTTTCTGCCCAAGAAAGGGTAATAAGATCAATACGAGAGAAGTACATGGACGACCGCAAGGCTCGTACTGTTCCTACAAGTCGACGAACTATTGGTTGGTTAAAGTGATCCTTTGTTGTCTCAAAAGAAGAAGAAGAAGAAGAAGGAAGAAAGAAAGAAAGAAAGAAAGAAAGAAAGAAAGAAAGAAAGAAAGAAAGAAAACGTTGGAATATTACGAATAACGATCTCCTATACTCCCACACTCTCTATAACTTACAAATGGGCAAATTAAACCGCGACTGATCCATCTAATTCAGCAGTCTTACCAACATTGTGAAACAAAACTAGTGAACAGATCTTAATTTCCGCAGGCGTTTTGCCTCCTAACATTACAGATTCTGTAATTTCTCGTTGTTAAATACACAAATGCGTTCATCAATAATAATCGATGTTCGTGATAACTGAAGTCTATGTGTTCACTTTCATTGCATAAGCCCCCCAGGGGCTCACATCTAGTAGGACGTGGGTTGGCGACCACGGGACCCCTCTCTATAACTTAAAAATGGGTAAATTAAACCGCGACTGATCCATCTAATTTAGCAGTGGTGCCGGCCTCCTCTCCGTCTTCTTTCCTGTCGACCTCTCTTGGTCAACTCTTATTCTCTTCCGACCCCGACGGTATTTGGGTATCTGAGGCCTAGATAGTCTCTTCCTTTCCCACCGTAATTGGCCCTTCTCTCATCTTTCCTAGTCCCTCATTCTTCCAGGGATCAGCCTTCTTTTCTTTTCATTATATTTCCTTTTCTCATTAAGATTCCCACACTGTTTAGCCTATATGAATTGGCTCCCCGTGTATCTAAATTCCATTTTGTGAATACTTTGACTCGACACTAAATTTTGTAGGTATTTTCAATTTAAGTTGCATTTTGTAAGTATTTTCAGTCTAAATTGCATTTTGCGAGTATTTTTAACATCAATTGCATTTTGTGACGATTGACAATCTAAATTGCTGTTTACTAAGTCTTTGAATGTAGGGGAATGCTTGTTTGTGAGTATTTTGAATTTCAATTGCATTGTGTAAGTATTTTCAACCGAAACCACATTTTGCAAGTATTTTCAATCTAAATTACATTTTGCAGGATGGGCATTTTGTAAGTATTTTGATTCTCAATTGCATTTTGTCAGTATCTTGAATCTAAATTACATTTTGTAAGTATTTTCAGTCTAAATTGCATTTTGTAAGTATTGTCAATCCAATTGAGCATTTTGAATCTCAATTACATTTTGTAAGTATTTTGAATTTCAATTGCATTTTTTAAGTATTTCGAATCTACATTGCATTTTGTAAGTATTTTGAACCTAACCTACATTTTGTGCGTATTTTTCAATCTATTCCTTTTGTGAGTATTTTTCTTCTAATTTACCTTCTGTAAGTATTTCCTCTCTACATTTTGTTAGTTGTTTCAATATGAGTTCCATTTTGTAAGTATTTTCAGTTTACCTTAATTTTCGTTATGGTTTCCAGTTCATTGTCATTTTCGCTATCACCCATAAGTTGCCAAAACCCTCCTAGATCCTTCGGTCACTTACATGTTTTGCTTCCATCTAAGTGGCGTTGGAATTGTCCATGTGCGCGGCATTCGTTCCCAAACACTACGTCAAGTTCAAGTCCCTCCTCTGTTATGGTATGCTCCTTGGACACTGGTCAGTGAGTTGGTAAACCTGCTGTGTTACAGGGGATGGTGTCCGAACTGATCAGTGGGGCTTGTGTTGTGCTGGAGATCGCAGGTTTCGGTCCGGAGACATCAGTCAAGTTCAGGGCGGCCGTGGGACCTGCAGACCCTGTACGTATTACCTCTTGTTCTCTTTGATAACCTGTGTCAGTGTGATAGCTGTACTATACTCTGAATTACCAATAATGGTCGCTGACAGCTGTCAAAGCTAGCACGTGGGGAAATGCTGCGTTGCCACTGAGGCAGATTATGACTCATAACATTCCAAGAGGCTTGCCGGAAGACACAATTACTGGGGAAGTTAGCCCCACTGCCCGGCGGTCTAATGACCGTGACGAGTCGAGACACAGTAGAACACTGAGTCAAACCATATGCTCACTGATGTGTCGGCATACATTGCAACACTGCTGGCTGTTGCTATGGAGACCGTTACCCCGCTCATCTCCACTCCTCACCTCACCATTCAAGCGGATGACAGCTTTCACCGACCATCTTTTGTCGTTGTCGTCGGCTTTAACTCGTTTCCGAGTATACATATTCTTCCAAAACAGTCTAAAATAATCTAAGGTTGAGGTCTGTGGGCATGTTTGCGGTGACTGAACAGCCCAATGCGTGCATGAAACAAACGTCCACACAGATCACACAGAACTGTTGGTGGGGCGTGGCTGTGCTGCACGGAGCTTTCGTGCTTGTCGCTTGGCCTTAACAATTCTACGACGTTCTTCTTCAAACATTTTGACAGCAGCCGGGATGGTCTGGCGCCAAGTTGAACGGTCTTTAACAAGCTGGTCCCAGGTTTGTGGATTGAGTCCTGTCAACTTCATATTCTGCTTAAATTGGTCCTTGTAACGTCTCTTAGGGCCTCCATGAGGTCTGGTGCCGGAGGTGAGTTCACCACCATCTTTTGTAAGTCAGAGTATAGTGTATGTATTTGTAATGAAATGTGTAATGTTAAGTTAAATAATGGGCCTTTTCTACTATCCAACATTATCGCGGGCAGTGGCGGCTCAGGAGTAAATCGGATGGTGATGCGCCGATATACCGTACGCGAAAAGAATTAAAAAGCAACTTGTTATATTGACAGGGCCGGCCCCGTGGTGTTGAGGTTTCTTCCAGAGTGTTTAGGAACAAGTACTGAAACTGCGACAGGCCTCGCCTTGCCGTTGTAGTGAGTCCCGTTATTTCCACTGGTCGGGAGGGGTGGGCTTGCTACCTGCCTCACCCGCTCCCCGAGTACCGTACATTCTTTCGACAGTGCCACTATTGTGCTCAAACCAGTCACCACGGGGTGAAGGTGCTGTAGACCTGCTGCCATGCAATCTCGGAAAACTATATCGAACGAGTGACAGTGTATTAATGTATCAACATGTATTGTATATAACTGTGTAATATAATATAATTAGTTTAAATGTTCCACAGAAGTCCAGTGATTTGAAATCCCAGCACTATAAATTACAGTCCACCAGAGTATACTCTTCACAATTATTATCAAACTTCCTACATGGTCCTACCGGCCGGATTTCTGTGGAACAACGGACGTGTGTTATAGTTCGTGCATCATGTCATATTGACGCCTCGCATTGTACATTGTTAAGGTAGCCTCAACGCGAAGTATGAGCTGTAATCGTGTGTTTCTTCGATGACTCGTATTAACTACAGCGCGCAGTGGTGCATATTGAACCTCGAGACATTACACATGGAAGGAATTCAACTTTAAGCAGCTTCGGTAAGTACATACTCATTTCTGGTTACCTGTATTCCTGTATGCTATTCCCATTATGGATCCTAAATTGAAAACACTTCTCGTAAAGACTAGGGGCCTCGCAAAGGCAAATATTACTCGTTTGCATAACTTCGTCAAGAGCTTCCAACCAGGGTCAAGTATTAACGCAATAAGGGCAAGGTTAGACGATCTACCAAAATTAAGGCAGAAGTATGAAGACGCGCAGGAGAGATTAGAATTAGAAGACGAATTCGAGGACCACAGTGAAGATAGGAATACTTTTGAGACTATGTATTATGATCTCGTTGATAAAATGACCACGTTAATTGAAGATAGCGTAGAGTTACGATCAAAACAGAACAATCCTTCGAGTACTAAAAGTGATGGTCAGTCTAGTTCCGGCAAGAGAGAGCTGACACTTCCTACAATTAAATTACCTTCCTTCGGGGGACAGGTCACTGAATTCCGTCATTTTTGTGACACATTTACTAGCCTGGTAATAAACAATCAAGCAATTGACGATATACAACGATACCACTATTTGTTATCTTCATTAACGGGCGAAGCACATGGCCAGATTAAGAACCTTCCCATAACAGGTCCTAATTTTAAAATTGCTTGGCAAACTGTCTGTCTGAGATACAATAATCCTAGATTAATTGCCACAGCACACATCAACAACTTGCTGAACCTTCCACGTGTACACAATGAATCACCCACAGAGTTACGAGCACTTCTAAATCAGGTATCAAGTAACTTAAATGCACTTGAAGCACTTGAACTTGAAATCCCTCTTCACGAAATCCTTCTAGCGCAATTAATTCTTGAAAGGACTGATGACGTCAGCAGAAAACAGTGGGAGCTGACGTCATCAAATTCGCAATTCCCAAGACTGGAAGTGCTAAGTAAATTTTTAGAGGACAGATGTCAAGCCCTAGAACTAATCAATGGTAACCGAATTCCTACCCCAGTTGTCAATTCTACCACTCAAAACATCACTAGAAAGAAGCTCACGAACCAAGTCAGACAAGTGTATGTTTCAAGTAACAATAATTGTTTATTTTGTACTGGCGTGCACCCTCTTTATAAATGTCAAGACTTTTCCAGTGTTAGTGTTGCACAACGAACAGAATTTGCCAAACAGCATAAATTGTGTACAAATTGTTTGAGACATGGTCACATTGTTGGTGATTGTTCTTCAGGTTCTTGCTATTCTTGTGGTTTGAAGCAT
Organism: Meconema thalassinum; assembly: GCA_946902985.2. Classification (NCBI taxonomy): domain Eukaryota; kingdom Metazoa; phylum Arthropoda; class Insecta; order Orthoptera; family Tettigoniidae; genus Meconema; species Meconema thalassinum. Next base: position 225,308,551 of record OX336395.1, on the reverse strand, counting down.
CACACACTACTTCACCGCAACCGAGGAACTGGTCGTTCTCCTACCCCACGGCCGCCTGATAACACGCATGATAGACAACAGGCAAGACCCAACAACTCTATTGTTACGCAACAACGTGCCGACACAGCGTCCTATTGCTCACTTAAAATAAAACCGCATACTCATATATTGCTCTCGACTGCATTAGTAAAAGTGCGTGATGGTGAGGGCCAACTTCAGACTTGCCGAGTCCTACTAGACTCGGGCAGTCAAGCACACTTCATCACGACTGCCTGCACACAACGACTGAACTTAAAGAAGGTACGGAATAGAATTCCAATCCAGGGTATAAGTAGTATCGACGCAGAGTCGCATCATAGTGCAAACATAGAGGTGCATTCCATTACTAGCAACTATCAAGTAGTTATTAATTGTGCTGTATTGTCACGAATTTCAGCTGAATTGCCAGGATCATACATTAACTATCAAGACTGGCAAATTCCCGAAGAACTGACCTTAGCTGACCCCAGCTTCAACCAACCAGGTCAGATTGATATGTTAATCGGGGCAGAGATATTTTTTGATCTTCTTAGGCCTGAAAGACGCACGAGGAGCGGACCCTATCCAGTTCTTCAAAACACGGAATTCGGTTGGATTGTAGCGGGACAGTTTCAAATGGATAAGGCGAGCGGTCCGGGTTCACCACCTGTACAGTCATTCTTCACTATGAATGACCATTCACTCGACCAGCAACTTCAACGATTCTGGGAATTAGAAGAGATCACGCAACCAATCAGATCGAATGATGAAATCGAGTGTGAAAGGCATTTTGTTGACACAGTCAGGCGGGATGCAGAAGGTAGATTCACGGTACGACTCCCACTCTGTGGAAAACCATCAGAACTTGGAAACTCACTAACAATGGCTACGTCACGGTTTCACAATCTCGAAAGACGCCTTGAAAGAAACCCTCAGTTGAAGGGGGATTACGTCAGCTTTTTAGAAGAGTACGAGACTCTAGGGCATATTGAGCCTATAACCACGGCGTCTGATAAGGAGGAACAGAGCTACTTCATGCCCCATCATCCAGTGTTCAAAGAGTCAAGTTCAACTACAAAAACCAGGGTTGTATTCGATGCCTCTGCCAGTACTACCACCGGACGGTCACTCAATGACATCCTCAGGGTTGGTCCGACAATCCAGCAAGATATCTGGCCCATTAACACCAGATTTCACACTCACCAAATATGCTTTACGGCAGACATTCGACAGATGTACCGGCAGATAAGGGTTGATAGTCATGACCGCAGACTTCAGAGAATCGTGTGGCGATCATCCCCAGAAGATCCTGTAAAACATTACCAGCTCAACACCGTCACCTACGGCACAGCGTCAGCACCCTTCCTCGCCACTAGATGCCTCCAACAGCTCGCTATGGAAGAATCAGACAGCTTTCCTGAAGCGGCGAAGATTTTACAGAGAGACTTCTACATTGATGACTGTATGTCTGGAAGTGCGACCGTCGAGGACGCGTTAGACGCTCAAAATCAACTCATCAACCTTCTACAAACTGGAGGGTTCCAGCTACGAAAATGGTGTTCGAATCATCCCCGACTACTTGAAGCAGTTCCTTCGGAGTGGAGAGAAACCCAGCTCCCACTTCAACTAGATAATGGGGAAAACATTAAGACATTAGGCTTGCTTTGGCATCCTGCTAGTGACCAACTGCAAATCGTAAACGGCAACTTACAACTACGCAACCCAGTAACAAAACGGAATGTACTATCAACCATAGCTTCAATCTACGACCCACTTGGGCTAGGGAGTCCAATCATCATCTCCTGCAAGTTCTTCTTACAGCAACTGTGGCAGCTACGTCTAGGGTGGGATGAAATTTTACCACCAGAGCTACTTCATCGTTGGCAGAAGTTGTGCGGCGAACTTCCACTTCTCAACCAAATTCGGATCGACAGTCTTGGAGCCAATAGGGAACTGGAGGAGATAAGAAGATCATTCAACGAGGGAACGCATCAACGTGATCTATCCACCTTTGCAAGCAGTGAAGGAATTAAGTGGCATTTTATTCCTCCTCAAGCTCCGCACTTTGGAGGAATATGGGAGGCAGGTGTCAAATCTTTTAAACACCATCTTCGGCGAGTGATGGGCACCGCATACCTTACCTTCGAGGAATTGTCCACACTCACAACCCAGATCGAAGGATGTCTCAATTCGAGGCCTCTAGTCCCGGCATCCGATGATCCCGACGACCTAGTTGTCCTTACCCCTAATCACTTTCTCATTGGCCGACCAATCACTGCACTACCCCAACCAGATCTGAGTAATGTGCGTGTAAGCTTGCTTTCCAGATGGCAGCAAATCCAAAGACAGTTCCAAGGATTCTGGAAGGCGTGGTCAACCGACTACTTGTCCCATCTACAACAGAGAGGAAAATGGAAGAAGGAAGGGCGCAACGGCAGGCACGCTGGTGATCGTGAAAGAAGACAAACTTCCCCCACTGTGCTGGAAGCTTGCAGTGGTTGATCAGGTCCACCCTGGAGCTGATGGGCTCGTACGTGTTGCCACTATACTTACCTCTTCCGGTACATTCAAGAGACCCATTACAAAACTTTGCCCACTTCCCATGCCAGACAACGGCATTTGTGAAGGTGGTGTTTTGACTAACTAACTATGTTCATTGCTTTGTGTTCGTTTGTTTGTTGGTGTTATATTTCAGGTGACTGTTGTTGAAAAAAGTGTTAAACTCTTTTTTGGCGGGCGGCATGTTTAGGAACAAGTACTGAAACTGCGACAGGCCTCGCCTTGCCGTTGTAGTGAGTCCCGTTATTTCCACTGGTCGGGAGGGGTGGGCTTGCTACCTGCCTCACCCGCTCCCCGAGTACCGTACATTCTTTCGACAGTGCCACTATTGTGCTCAAACCAGTCACCACGGGGTGAAGGTGCTGTAGACCTGCTGCCATGCAATCTCGGAAAACTATATCGAACGAGTGACAGTGTATTAATGTATCAACATGTATTGTATATAACTGTGTAATATAATATAATTAGTTTAAATGTTCCACAGAAGTCCAGTGATTTGAAATCCCAGCACTATAAATTACAGTCCACCAGAGTATACTCTTCACAATTATTATCAAACTTCCTTCACAGAGCATCCACAATTGTGTTCATGTTTTTTTCCTATCTCCTTAATGTCGATTGAATTCCTTAAATGTTCAATTGAAGACTCATGTTCCCGAAATGCACGAGTGATAATATTGTAAGTCTCCAACCCCATTATTGTTCCACACTCCTGCTTTTATTCCAATCAATAAACATGGACAACAGTATAGTTCATCGTACCATCGAGATTTGAATTTTCTAACGAGAACTTTTGAATTGACGTTGTTTTTATCACCACATGATTTTTCAAAATTTTTATTTATTTATTTATTTATTAATCAAAGCACAAACTACAGCTATGCTAGCCCTTCACGCTTGTACAAATAACAATTAAAATAAAATATAAGATACAATTTAACAATCACCAAACAAAACAAGTCCAGATCAAGAGCCGGTAGAATGTCCTTGCTCGTAGCCGTGTCGTCAGTGGCCAAGATGACAGTTCTAAGTACAATTAAACTTCTCCTTCGCCTGCTTCAGGAACGTCCTCTTGTTTGTGGTTATGTCCAACTCACGTTTCCTTGCAATGCTATTGTACAGGGATGATATGTGGATTTGGAAGGATCTTTGGATTATGGAGTGTTTTGTGTGTGGAATGTGCAAAATATCTTTGAGCCTGGTAGAACGGAAAGGGGCCCTTAGTTTGAAAAGTGACAGCAGGTGGTCCGAACGGTAATGGCCATTTAAAATAGAATGTAGGAAGGACAGGTCAGTTACCTGTCTTGTCGTGTTGAGGAGAGGGATGTTTATTGCTGAAAGTACCTGCTGAGTGGTGAAGTGTCTAAACCTTGGCATTCTGTTCCTTACAATGGCAGCAAAGAAGGATTGAATTCTGTTTAATTTAGCTATGTTTGACGGGCAAGAAGTTGTCCAAATGGGAGAGCAGTAGTTTGCAATGGGCTGGATTATCGAGAGGTAATAGAGGTAATAATGGCTTAGGCCTACCTTCATCCCTCTTGTCTTCATCTTTCCAACGTGAAAATGGAGTTTCCAATAAACTGCACACTAAGTCTTGTAGGTTTCATTGTTGGTAATTGTCATTACACAGCCTGTATCACACGACACTCGCTAGCATGGAAGCTTCTACCAGTACGGGTATACACGCGTCTATTACCGTGTGATTCGTACTTTCCATGCTAGGTTCTGCCTTTCATGGTAGCTTCCATACAACTCACGAAATTGAAGAGGTGCTATTTTTCCTGGCAGTTTGCATGGAAGTTCGAGTACAACAACCAATCGGATTGCTTTTCTCGTTCTAGTAGAGATCTTAGCGACAACATAAACAAATACATTTTTATGTAGGTAGGCCTTCGAATAAATACATCTGAACGAAACTATATTTTCTCCAAACAGCGTTTGTGTGAAAAGCGCTTGCTATATCCACTAAATACAGAACGTGTCATATTATTATTATTCTGGATACATTTTGAACTACAATATTTAAATTCTAATTGTTATCACGAATAGTATCCGTCCATGGTTTTAAACAGTGTTTAGGGAAAATAGAATTTTAAATGAGAGATAATGTAGACAAAACTAAGTTGCAATATTGTTGTACGACGTGAGGAGGATATAATAAAATAATTAAAACGAAGGTCGCCTCCGTAGCGTAGCGGTCAGCATGGTTAGCTGCCGCCCCGGAGGTCTTGGGTTCGATTCCCGGCTCTGCCACGAAATTTGAAAAGTGGTACGAGGACTGGAACGGGGTCTAGTCAGCCTCGGGTGGCCCAAATGAGTAGAGGGGGTTCGATTCCCCCTCAGCCATCCTCGAAATGGTTTTCCGTGGTTTCCCACTTCGTCTTCGGGCAAATGCCGGGATGGTGCCTTCTTCAAGGCCACGGCCGCCTCCTTCCCTCTTCCTTGCCTATCCATCCTACCCATCCCTTACCTTCCCTCATGAGGCCCATGTTCGCTTTGCAGGTGAGCAATCCCACCTCACCAGTTGTATCCCTTCCGATTCGATGTTCCCAGCTCTAGGACGCTGCCCGTAGAGGCGGTAGTGGTGAGGTCCCTCGCTGAGTCCGTGGGTTCCACCAACCTGGAGGACAAACGACTAAACAAAAGTAAAAATTTGGATAGACTTGAACCCGGGATCTTCAAAACAGCAAGCGGGCGCGATTTCACTTGCACACTTTTCCAACATATGATACCGCATTTTGTTACGCTTCTTATTAGCGCGTATGGTTGTATACCAATTATTACAGTTAGATATTAAATATTGATTGGAATGCATTCATTCAGTACCAGGCATGTTTTCAAATGTACTTAAAGCAAGTTTCACGACCGCTTTGCGTTAATAATGGGAATCGACTGTACATTTTACCCCGAAACTACAACCGGCCTCCATGTTTTATTTCTTACAACTTGGCGCACGAAATGCTAGCGTGTGATACACTTCAGTCATAAAAGTAGGTGTACGGACGAGGATGAACAGAATCATACAGAATTTTATACCAGCGATCACAACAGCTTCCTTCCCAGCAAGTGTCGTGTGATACGGGCTTTAATAACAAACAAATGTAAAAGATATTACACACACAACACGTCGCTATTTAATAAACGAACTGCACGTGCAGCGAGCACTGTCATAGTACAAGATTGCTTGAAATGAGAGCAATGTGGATGAGCTATCACTGGTGAGAGACGACTCACTTGCTGGCTGAATTCGCATCACGGAACTCCTGTCTTCATGGTCACCGCCATGGAGGAAAGAACGGAAGGAGATGCCTTCGCTGCGCTGCCTAGTGCAAGCTGCTGAAGTCAAACGGCACGCTCACTTTGGGTAGCAAGAAAATGGCTGTTCCTATGCTTAGAGCCGTACACCACTCCTACTAATCTTGGGTTTTAGTGACGTAAAACTGCAATGACAAGTCAAGATTTTTTCTTGGATAGGCAGAATACACTCTGTACAGCACGGCACTTGGCACAAAAAAAGCGTTATCGTTTTAAAAGCCAATTTAAATACTGTAGAAATATGAGAACACCTATGCAAGGCTAGTTTTGTAAGAAAGACGCGGCAAAACGTAATAATACGCTGAAACACGGATTAAATTGAATACAGGTGTCTGAAGACGCGAGTTATACCAAAGAAGGAACATCTTGGGAACTATCATAATGATGCCGAACTAATCAAGGTATTTACACCAAATTGATTTTTAAGTTCTTATTCGTGTTGAGGCATTCATCAGTTTTTAGGCCTTGTTTGGAGCACAGTCACTTTCACTCATTGTTCGTACACATTTTGATATTCAAGAATACGAACCTTAAAATTAATAATCAGAACACTTTTGCCATTCGTACAACCATATGCAAGTCACGGAACACCGAATAGAGTTAAGGTTACGCCCACTTTGGACGCAGCGCTTGGCTTCACTACGGTCGACTCTAGAAAGGTCGGAAGGTTCGACCTGACAACACTGTAGCTATGGTTGTTGACAGTCATACTTCGTTGCGAGCGCATGAACAGCTGTTTGCTAGCGAGGGAGGCGACAGAAACTACGGTACTGAATTAATACAGTATTGGACAAACATATGTATATGTTTAGCAAAACATCTGTTGATTAGTCTACTTTCGATTTTTGCAAAAAATGAAAGTAGACTTATGAGATCAACACAGGGCGAAAACTTGTGTGTCTGTCTGTGTGTGAGTGTGTGTACTCTGAATGTGTGTCCCCCCCCCCTATCAATTCGAACACAGTGAATCCGAATTGAACGAAATTTGGTACAGAGGTAGCACTAGCAAAGGGCACCTCAGTGTCATGTTTTATATCGCCGCCATCTTGACGAAAACGTAATGGCGACCACCCAAAAGTTAAAAGCTCAAATCAAATTACGACCAACCTAATCATCTGATCTCTACCTATTTTTGCAACGTTATATCTTTATGTACGAAGAAACTTATGAGTAAACTACAAGGTCATCAACCCAATAAATTGCGGATGGCGGCCATGTATGTGTACAAATCGATTCCCCCTATCAATTCAAACACGGTAAAACCTAATTGAACGAAATTTGGTACAGAGCACTAGCAAAGTGCACCTCATTGTCATGTTTTATATCGCTGCCATCTTGACTGAAACGGAATGGCGGCCACCCAAATGTTGAAATCTTAAATCAAATTACGACCAACCTAATTATTTGATCTCTACCAAATTTTGCAACAAAATACCTTTTTGTGGGTAGCATCTTTTGACTGAACTACAAGGTAATGAGCCCAATAGTTTGCTGATAGCGGCCATGTATGTGTGCAAATCGATTCACCATATCAATTCAAACACGGTGAAACCGAATTGAATGGAATTTTGTACAGTGGTAGCTCTATCAAAGGGCCTCATATTCATGTTTAATATCCGCATCACACGTTGTATTTCAACAAGCTACTACAACCAACATTCAATTATTATACTCCTTGAAAAGGACAAAGAGTTATAACAATACCCATGCATTTAGGAGAAAGTAGGCTATATGTTCTTTACTGAACATCTTGTTTTTATTTACATATGACCAGTGTAACAATCGGAAATAAGTGAATAACGAGCACATGATCATGAAAAGTTGCTATAAGAGCCAGGCAGCTGATATTAGGCGTGAATGACACGGAAATAATTTACCAACATAAATGTGTTTAGCAAAATAAAGAAAATTCTTTTAAGCTTCTTTTCGTATTTTACGACTCTGAAGTAAGGTAATAAAATAAATTGGCGGTGTAAGTAGATGCAATTGAGGGTTATGTGATGCAAAATGTAGGCTATCTCCCATAACATCTTTAGACTGTAGGCCTATAAACCCTCGATTCCGTCACACATGTATGTAGATAATTTACTACCATAATAGAAATTCTCTGTTGCTGCTGGTATTTCATAAATGTATCAGATTTATGTTTCCTTCCTAAAGTGGTTGCAACTTCCTCTTCCCATAACCAAGTTTGCTGACATCAATAGCATCATTCCTTGCCTGTGAATAATTTTTAGCAATACATTGGCAATAACTGAAAGTATTTCTTCTGTCTTTATAAGTTACTCGGATACAACGTTTTGTGATTCAGTTTATGTGCTGGTCTCAATAGTGGGCTGGCAAATTTACCACGGAGGTATATTTGTTTTAACTCTGAAAACTTTGCTATCTAAAGGGTGTTGGGTTCCTCAAAATCTGGAAATCTTTAATAATATCACCTGGCTTGGCGCAGATTTTCGTCACTTGGGAACCTAAATGTTGATGTATTTCACATGAAAATGAAAATCCACAGCCTGCTTCCAGTCTCCGACCGGGTCAGGAATGGAATGAATGAAGCCCCTATCTAGCGGCGAGGATATGAACTGTGCCGGCTGCCGAGGCCTGACGCACTCCTCTGGGGCAATGATTAAATGAATGACAGATGAAATGAAATGATAGTGGAGAGTGTTGCTGGAATGAAAGTTTGACAGGGAAAACCGGAGTACCCGGAGAAAAACCTGTCTGCCTCCGTTTTGTCCAGCACAGATCTCACATGGAGTGACCGGGATTTGAACCACGGACCCAGCGGTGAGAGGCCGGCGTGCTGCCGCCTAAGCCACGGAGGCTTATGTATTTCACATCTTTATTGTTATTTAATAACTCATTGAAATTTAACTACACTAGCGCCATACGTGAGAACACCCTCTCACAAAAGCTGGAGTAACTATTCTTATCTTTTTATCTTCTTCGATCCGTCCCATGTACAATAATACTATTCAGTCGCTGTTATAATAAAACCAAAAATCGCTTTCAAAGTTTGTTCATTTATTTCAAATAAACCAACAGGTTATGGGCCCAGTCACGCATTGAGATAAAGTGCGTAATTAGACGAAATAAAAAAACAGAGTATTTTGTGCGCGATATTTTGACGAAAACTCCGAGAAGCCAATCTTGAGGTTATGACCAAGTGCACACATAATGGATTCAACTAGGATAATCAACGTTGGCCTTCTGGAAGGAAAAGCGAACTGGAACTCATGGAGATACAAAATAAGTATTTGCTTACGAGGGATCACCGGAGCTATAGGCGTAATTGAAGGCAGGTTAGTGAAACCAAACTCACTTTCTGAGGACGCAACCACTGAAGCAAAGGCGGCGTATCAGAGAAAGCTTGATGTTTTTAATAAGGCTGATAGCCACACATTGATTGTATTAACCACTAACATGTCAGAAGAGACGTTACAAAAGATCATGCGTCTCACCTCAGCTCGGGAAGTGTGGTTAGAACTCCACAAACTATTTGACGGCGTCTCAGAAGATAAAGTTAACAACTTATGCCTGCAATTCTTCAGCTACAAAAAGGCAAATGAGGATGACATCGCAACGCACGTTTCAAAATTAAAGAATCTGAGGAGCGAACTAAAGCAGGAAATGTCCAGAGATGCCGAAATCAACTCTAATCTGCCAGATGTATTTATGATTTGTAAAATTCTGGGTACACTGCCAGGAGAATATTTTTCGTTCAAGTCTAGCAGGATGTTGATGTCAAAAAGGGACAGGACAGTCGACAATCAGCTGTGTGCGTACGAGAGGGCGCTCAAAGGCAAAGCAGAATCACCTCAACAAGAAGCACTCTACTCGGATTCGTCCAAACAGAAAACCCAGCAGCAGAACTCTTCGCAAAACTATCTCCAAAAGAGCAACAAAAAGAAAATATTCTGTCCTTACTGCAGGAAACGGAACCACACTATCAACCAGTGTAGGAAGTGGATCGCCGATGGAAGACCGCCCAAGCCCAGCAACTCAGGAACATCAGAAAGCGGTACCAACATGATTTTGGTCGCTATAACCTCGACTGTGATGAACTCAGAATGCAACTCTGACGACTGGTTTGTAGATAATGGAGCAACGAGCCATGTTTCTAGTAACAGAAACATTTTTAGGACATTTGAACCATTTTCTACGGAACACTCAATGACCACAGCGAACGGTGTGAAGGTTGCGGCCATTGGAAAAGGTGACATCGAAGCAGTAGTTAACGGCGAGCGGAACAAACTCACGTTGGTTGATGTATGGTGCATTCCTGGGATCCAGAGAAATCTATTCTCAGTCCTTGCAGCCCAAGATAGAAACAAGGACAGCAGCTTCGTCTCGTCAAGAGAGGTCTGCAATTTCGTCGTCAACGGCGAAGTTAGATTAATTGGAGTTCGTGAATGGTTCGGTGGACTCTACAAGCTGAGAGTGAGGAGCGTGAACAACACGGCATTCAAGGAAGTCAACGCAACAGAAAAGGACAACCTTCTCCAACTTAACCATGAACGATTCGGACATCAGAATAAGCGACACGTGAGATCCCTCCTGATCAAACAGCTGGGAATCCGCGTTGAGGTGGACAGTGAACTGTGTGAAGGCTGCGTCTACGGCAAGGCTCATCGTATGCCTTTCGGAACGAGGTCTGGGACTATGAAACCGGGAGAGCGGATTCACACAGGTGTCTGCGGCCAATTCGACGATTCGATGTCAGGATACAAGTATTTCGTCCTCTTCAAGGATGATTTCACGAAGTTCAGGACTATTTACTTCATCAGAGAAAAGTCTGAAGTTCCAGAGAAATTAGCCCAATTCGTTGCAGAAGCTAAGACTCTCGGACACAACATCAGGGAGCTGCTGAGTGACAATGGCAAAGAATTCGACAACCAGTATGTCAGAAAAATCTTGCAGAAAGAAGGAATTGTTCAACGACTCGTCACCCCATACACTCTGGAACAAAATGGATCCAGCGAAAGAGAGAACCCCACCGTGGTCGAATCTGCTCGAGCAATGATGTATGCTCATAGAAAACTTCCACAAAAACTTTGCGCCGAGATGATCCGGACAGCAGCCTACGTTCTTAACTGGACTGGACCTTCCCAAGCTGAGGAAACATCTCCCTACGAGCTATGGTACGGCAGGAAACCAGGTCTGAAGCATCTTCGGGTGATCGGGTCTACCTGATATGCGCATGTTCCCAAGCAGCAAAGAAAGAAGATGGATCCCAAGGCCACCAAAGGAATTCTCATCGGATACGACAACGACGACGGCTACAGGATCTTTTGTGAAGAGGAAGGTATACTAATTCGATCGAGAGATGTCACCTTCAGTGAGAAAGTGTTGCAGCACTAGAAAGACGTCAATCTTCCGGGAAGCTTAGACTCCTCTCTTCAACCAGAACAAGATTCGACCCCTGAAGTACATCAAGCTGACGACGAAACGCAGAGAGAAGAGGAGGAAGATGAATTCTGGGACCTGAATAATGAAGACGAAGCTGAAAGTCAACCAGAACAAAAAGGTACTCCAATCTCAGATGAAACCATCGTTCGACGACTTCGTGAGCGTTCGTCTCTCAATCCTCCACCAAAGTATCAGGACTTCTTGATGTATCTCTCAAGCCCTCAACAAGAACCTGAATCCTACAGTGAAACCATGCGATCAGATCAACAGGACCAGTGGAAGGAAGCCATGGGTCGTGAGATGAAAGCTCTTGAAGAGAACAGAACTTGAGAACTGGTTGAACTGCCTCCAGGAAAAAGAGCTATTTCAAACAAATGGGTCTACCGCGTTAAAACGAACGCCGATGGATCGGTCGATAAATTCAAAGCCAGATTGGTCATCAAAGGCTATCCACAGCGGAAAGGAGTAGATTACAACCAAACCTTCAGTCCAGTGGCCAGGACATCAAACATCAGAACATTGCTCAGTGTTGCTGCAAAAGAGAAAATGAAACTAGCACAGATCGACGTTTGAAAGCATTTCTCTATGGTAACCTCCAGGAAACTATATATATGCAACAACCTGAAGGATATGGTGATGGATCTGCCAGGGTATGCCGCCTGAAGAAAAGCTTGTATGGACTGAAGCAAGCTCCTAGATGCTGGAATGAGAAGTTCAGCAACTACATCGTCAGCCTGGGATTTCGTGAGGCAAAAAGGACGAAAGCAGATGCTCTTCGTTCTCTACGTTGACGATGGAATGATTGCAGCTGAAGATGAGCAGGAACTCCATAAATTTATCGACGATCTGAAACGGGAGTTTAAAATCACCTCTAAGCCAGCATCGTACTACCTAGGATTGGAAATCAACCAAGGAAAAGATGGGTCAATACGTGTGAGCCAAGCTCATTACACGGAAACCATACTGGAGAGATTCAACATGAGTAGTTGCAAGGCTGTGACTACTCCAATCACCAAGAACAACGATTCAGAAGAGAGCCCTCAGAACTTCGAGTTGCCATACAGACAAGCTGTTGGAGCACTCATGTTTCTCAAGTGCGGCACTCGACCAGACATCGCGTATGCTGTCAGCGTGGCCTCCAGGAACCTTGACAAACCAACCGAACGAGACGTGATCAGAGTGAAGAGGATCCTGCGGTACTTGAGAAGTACAACAGATCTTGGACTGTTCTACAAAGCCAACCTGGGAGAGGCTTTTGATTGTTTCAGTGATGCAGATGACGGTGGTGACTTCAGTATGGGTCGCTCAACCTCAGGGGTCCTGTGCCTGTACTCTGGATTGCCTATCTCGTAGATGAGCCAGAGACAACTCTGTTGCCATATCCACATCCGAAGCTGAAATCGTGGCTGCCAGTGAAGCCGCAAAAGAGATCATCTGGATCAAGAGGCTTCTGACTGAACTAGGCCAGTTGAAGTCGACGCCCATTCTGCAAGTCGACAACGAAGCAGCCATCCGGCTAGCACAAAATCCTGTGTTTCATCGGAGAACGAAACACATTCGTATCAGACACTTCTTTGTTCGCGAATTGGTCACAGCTGGAGAAATGGACATTTCAAAAGTTGATACACAAAATAAGCTCGCGGATATGTTGACCTAACCTTTGTTTTCAAATCGTTTTCAAAAATTATGTAACGACATGGGGGTCTGCAAAGTTATTAAATATGGGAGAGTGTTGATGTATTTCACATCTTTATTGTTATTTAATAGCTCATTGAAATTTAACTACACTAGCGCCATACGTGAGAACACCCACTCACAAAAGCTGGAGTAACTATTCTTATCTTTTTATCTTCTTTGATCCGTCCCATGTACAATAATACTATTCAGTCGCTGTTTTAACAAAACCAAAAATCGCTTTCAAAGTTTGTTCATTTATGTTTGTTCATTTATTTCAAATAAACCAACATTAAACAATGGCGTGTAGCCTCCCTTACTTGGATAATTTGCGTTACAGTTGGGGACACAACATTTATCTGGCATTGTTACGGTGCCGAAACATACCTGGAAAATCAAAGTTCAAAACATGACATGTGGTAATTCCATGTAACGTATTTGCCATTTTGCCAGATACAAAGCACACTCGTCAGTTTGTTCTCGATTAGGGATTACAGTTTAAAAAAAAACTCAAATGGAAGGGTAGAATAAACGCTACTATAAAGCGTATAAACGTAAAAAGCGTAACAAACAAAATATTGAAGGATATATCCCTGTTTGATAAACAAGAACACCTGCCAGACTGAACGTTCCCTTCGTGTTCCCGCCTGCAAGGGTATGACTGATGAACATGTTGCCAAGTCTCAGCCTTCCGACCTATCTAGAGTCGACCGTGGCTTCATTCAAACGAGCTCATAGCCCGGTCAAGTTAGCCCAAAAAATAGGGGTAAGGTTACAAAAATTCGCATAGAGCTGAAAATTTGTACGAATGGTCTAAACACCATTATAAATGAAATGTGAAAAGTCCCCATCGGTCCGACAACGGCAAAAAAATATTCAAGGTCAAATTTCGCAAATATGTTTTTTGCGTTTTTCAGCCAAACGGTAAGTTTTATCAAAAAAATAGATCAGACTAAAATTGTAGATCATGCCATTATCTATAAGAATTGTCTTCACACCTTATCTCCTAAGACTCACCATTTTTGAGATATAACGATTCAAAAAGTTGAAAAAGTTGTATTCTTCATATTATGCACACGTTTCCAAGCCACCTGTGAGGTAGTGTACTTGGCGTTTTTTCAACGTGGTTTCCCCGGTAGGCCTATTCCACTATCTATTGTGATCCTATTTAATTCAATAATATTTAATCATATATATTACTTCAGTAGTATAGATCCCTCCTCCGGCGCTTACAAGAGACCGATCGTGACAAATGAGCATTCTAATGAAAGAGAATAGACATTAGCAGTGACGAATCGCACTCTAATTTCATAAATATCTATACTTTCCTTAAAAAGTGACTTTCAAAAAATGTAAGGTGTGCGATTTGCATATACTGTTGCTGTAGGAGAATACGCTCCATAATTGCTGTCCACTTCACATTTTTACCGCTGTGACGCCTGTTTCATGTCTTTTTTAACATGTGAGGTCTTTCCTTTATAATTGTTCATGGATTTTAGAAACAGTAAATCAAAGAAATGATTACTCAAATCGTATAATTTCATAAATATCGAATAACCGAAGAATGTTATGATGATCTAATTTAAAGTGATTGCCTTCTTAAGTTAGGGGACGTAGAACTTGGAATTCTAACTGAAAGTGTTCTATAATCATTTGGTTGAAATACAATCATAACAACCTTTCTCATTAAGTCTCTCATTATAAATCTATTGGGGAAAGTATGGTTTATGAACGTGCGAGATTTCTCACGCGGGTCCACGGGTAATAAAAAATTTTACTATTGGAAATGATGAAAGCGGTGTGAATTTTAAGAAATTGGGGGAAATTATTCGGAATCATCTAATATTTCTGCTACCTCATGTTCTTGTGCTTCTTTTACTTCTTGTTCCTCCTCTTCTTGCTCTTCTTCTTCTTCTTCGTCTTCTTCCTGCTGGGTGCAGGTAAATTGTCCTAACAGCGATGAATCAGATGTCTCCTCGCTGATATCGTAAATAATAATAATAATAATAATAATAATAATAATAATAATAATAACGGATACCATTCGCAAAAGAAGACTCCTTTTATGGCCATTTAACACGAATGAACTCCGGAAGATTGTCCAATCGAATCTGTGCCTACTTTGTGGGAAAGAAAACCAAAGTTGTTCATGGATTTTAGAAACAGTAAATCAAAGAAATGAATACTCAAATCGTATAATTTCATAAATATCGAATAACCGAAGAATGTTATGATGATCTAATTGGCGCTATACTACTTTCCAGTAGAGAAATGAGGAACTTTGTGATGGCAGAAAATCCCGAGGTGGAAAAAGACCTACAAGAACTGGGGATATCACATGAGGACATCTTGGAACGTGACTCTTTGAAGAAGAAACTTGGGGAGATACAGAGTTTTCAGCCAAAACCTATATTGAAAACCGGCAAGAAGTGGACCGAAGAACGAAGGGAAGCTAACCGAAGAAGAATGCGCGAATACTGGGCCAATGTGAAAGAACGAGGGAAAAGGCAGTTGAAATAACGTGGTCCATAGACGACCGAAACGATTAAAAAAAAAAAAAAAAATCGTGTGTTCTCGGGTGCCGGGTGCAAGCTTTGTTAATTGACTCCCAGAGGGCAGCTTGCGTGTCGAATTAAATGCTCCTTGGAGCGCTATGAATGTCAAGGAGTTTAGATAGCCTATCTAAGCTCCTTGGCGCTATACTACTTTCCAGTAGAGAAATGAGGAACTTTGTGATGGCAGAAAATCCCGAGATTAATTTTGCCATTATGAACTCGGCCTACTGAATTCAAATGGGTTCTTTAACATGCCAACAACGTATGACATGAGTATCGTGATTTTTGTCGCCTTTCAAAAATCACTTACCATGGCCAGGAGCGAACCTGCAATCTTGGGGTTGGTAGACCGGCACTATAACCACTCACCCACCGTGGCAAGCACTTATGAACACTCTTCTGATGGCAATCAACATTGGAGCAAGACTGGCCTTGACAACTGGCACATACTAATGAACAAAATAATCCAACTTTTTTGAAGCCGCATTTAGCATTACATCCCTTTTTACAATTGCTGATGTCCTGATAATTGAAAGAGCAATTGAACAGTTCAACTTGACAAATACAACTACTGTATTGTTGTTGGTGAAGACGTTGACTTACTGATATTACTTAGTGCTCGAACTCCAACCGAAGAAATAATTTATTTTTTAAAACCTGGGAAAGCTCAACATCAGTTGGAACAAAAAACAATTGCAATTACCTTGTCCTTCTCCAACAACTGCTTCTGCTCATCAACATCTATTTCGGGTATATTATCAAGTTCAAGTGTGGCTTGGTAATCAATTAGACCCAGAAGTTAATATTGGAAGTTAATCAACAATACATTGGAACCAATCCAGACTTTACTCCCACCGGCACCGGAAAACTACTCAACAAAGTTTTTTGCAATTGTTAAAAGGGATGCAATGCTAAATGCGGCTGCAAAAAAGTTGGATTATTTTGTTCATTAGCATGTGCCAGTTGTCAAGGCCAGTCATGCTCCAATGTTGATTGCCATAAGAAGAGTGTTCATACGATATTAGCGAGGAGACATCTGATTCATCGCTGTTAAGACAATTTACCTGCACCTAGCAGGAAGAAGAAGAAGAATAAGAAGAGCAAGAAGAGGAGGAAGAAGAAGATAATAATAATAATAATGTTATTGGTTTTACGTCCCTTTTAACTACACTGGCTTTTAGAGACGCCGGGATGCCGGAAGTTTGCCCCGAAGGGGATCTTTAACGTGCCAGTAAATCTACTGACACGGCTCCCTCGCATTTGCGCACCCTCAAATGCCAGCTGACTGCGCCAGGTTTCGAACCGGAAGAAGAAGAAGAACAAGAAGAAAAAGAAGAACAAGAACATGAGGAAGCAGAAATATTAGATGATTCCGAATAATTTCCCCCAATTTCTTAAAATTCACACCGCTTTCATCATTTCCAATAGTACCATTTTTTATTATTAAATATTATTGAATTAAACAGGATCACAATAGATAGTGGAATAGGCCTACCGGGGAAACCACGTTAAACAAGTAGTTCCGTGAAGAACTATACAGCCAATTTTCATATATCCTACTTATGTTAATTGCCACTATCAACATACACAATTTCTGTTTGATTGCTGTAATAGATTCGTAGATATTAAGAACCGACTAAATATTTCGGATGGTCGCCATGTTGGATTTTATATATGCAGGTCCTAGAGTTATGTACTGTTACATGCAGATTATTGTGAACGTGTAGTATTCAAACTTCAATCGCATAATTAGGACACAAGAAAAAACAAGGAGATTTTAAAATTTTTCACAGCTGCCATCTTGAGGTTATGGAAACAATTGAAATAAATTAGATGCCAGTGGATTAACATTCGTATAAGGATTTACTGTACCAAGTTTCACTGCACTCGGATGGTTAAATTGCGAGAAACGTCCATGTGAATATTTATAATTCGCGTCACCGCCATATTGGATTTGTGATCACCAGGTTATTTAAAGTCCTATAGGTGAACTTAAGTTCATAGCCCCTATGAACATTAAAAAATGCAGTTTGATTGCTAAAATAGATTCGTAGATACAGTATCGTCTAAATATTTCGGATGGTCGCCATGTTGGATTGTTAAATGTATAGGCCATAGAGTCATGTACCATTAAAGGAAAATTATTGCGTAGGTTCATTATTCAAACATTCACTTCGATCGCATGACTACATCACAAGAAATAAAAACTTAATTTTAAAATTCGCACTGCCGCCATCTTGAGGTTATGTAAACAATTGAACTAAATTAGATACCAGTGGATTACAATGTGTATAAATATTTCCTGTACCAGGTTTCAGTGCGCTTGGAACATTAAATCGCGAGAAAGATCTATTTAAAATTTTCAAATTCGCATGGCCGCCATGTTCGTTTTGTAGTTAACCGGTTTTTGAAAGTCTTATAGATGGACTTCCAGTAGTGCCCTTTATCTCCGTACAAAATTTTAGGGAGATACCGCTAATAGTTTCAGAGATATAGAATGCCGGTGAAATATTTCGCACATCCGCCATCTTGTGATTATGTAAACAATTGAACGAAGTTAGATGTCGGTGCATTACAATGTATATAAACATATACTGTACCAAGTTTCATTGCGTTTGGTTGGCCAAATCACGAGAAACATCTATTTAAAAGTCGCAAATTCGCTTGGCCTCCATGTTGGTTTTGTAGTTACCAGGTTTTCAAAAGTCACATAAGTGAACTTATAGTAGTTCCCTCTATCACCATAGAAAATGTCAGGGTAATATCGGTAATAGTTTCGGAGATATTGAATGCTGGTGAAATATTTCGCACAGCCGCCATGTTGGATTGGTCAGTCGTAACAAAATTTGAAGGGCACGGTCGAGGTCGCCGGGAATAGTGCTATAAACTTTCCGAGTTTAATTGAAATCGCTCCTGCCGTTTAGATTTTATTAGGGGGGGGACACACACACGAATCACACACACACACACACACACACGCACACACACACGGACAAAAGGTGATCTCATAAGCCTAATATTCTGCATATTATGAAGAATACAACTCTTCAACTTTTTGAATCGTTATATCTCAAAAACTGTGACTCTTAGGGGAAAACGTGTTGAGACAATATTTATAGATAATGGCATTATCAACAATTTTAGTCTGATTTATTTTTATGATAAAACGTACCGTTTGGCTGAAAAACGCAAAAAACCCATATTTGCGAACTTTGATCTTGAATAATTTTTTTTGCCGTTGTCGGATCGATGGGGACTTTTCTCATTTCATTTATAATGGTGTTTCGACCATTAGTACACATTTTCAGAACCTTACATGTCTAACTTGACCGGGCTATCTGGGCATCTCCTCTTATTCTTTTCTCCATGGTCATCACAGACTTCCGTTCCTCCTCCGGACTTACTCAATCACCAAGGCAGGGACGCTCTTGCCAGCACATTCCTGTCGCATCAGGCTACAAGAGATAGAAATTGCTAAATAACACGGAAACAAGCACGTTCTGTCGTTTCGCTTTGAACATTTTTGCTTTATGATAGTAGGCCATTCGTGCTATTGCTATAAATTACAATATTTTAGGCCTCTCCTCAATTTGACGGGCTATTATTTCATTTTACAGTGTGCACCGAACAGTTTTAAGCATTGCTTTGTTGAAGATTTTTGAAATCCATCTGAGTAAAAATGTAATAAATGTAATAACGATGCTAATGATATTATGAGCATGATGAAAATAACGGGAGGGTGGAAGTACGCACGTGGTGGCCAGTAGCTTACGTGGCAACGCTGCCTTTAGTTCAACGGTTCTCCGCCGAACTGTCAGAGAACTGGAAAATACACCTATAGTTGAGCAACGCGGCAGTAGATTCGCCACCGTGCCGTTTGAAGGTCGACGTTCAAGCCTTAGTTGGTAACATCTAATGCAGTAAAAATCATGTTAAAAAACGTAATGAATGTCAAAATATCTATTTTTAAATCATTACTTATTTTGTACAAAACAGGTGACGCGGCTATCCAAACGCTTCAATGGTGAACCGCCACTGATCGCGGGATGTGGAGCTCTACTCCGTACTTTCTCAAGTGTGTTGATTGTGAGAAGATTATCATTAGCCATCAGCCCCGTGCGTTGGCTTTGTGGTAACTGTAGAGTAGAATCATTAGGGCAGTGCTATTTAGAGACGTCAGAGTGTCGGAATGTTGCCCCGAATGGGATCTTTAAGGGAACCGGAACATGTGAATCGATAGGAAAATGTAGCTTCCGATGTTAAGTTACATATCTCAGAAACTACAAAAGATTTTTCCTTGAATGTTCTTTTGGTATATTCAGAGTACATTCATCATTGTTTGGGTAGAATTTGAAGCGTCTATGTTGAATATTTTGTGTCAGAGAGAGCATTAAAACAATTTAAAGAACAATATATTGTTAATAATTCCCATGTCCCATTTTCTGAGCAAATACTCAAACCAGACCTAACAAACTTTGCATGCGTAATATTTTAACCTTCTTTGAGCTACTGAAGTAAAATTATTCTTCTATTGTTTCGAGGAGTTGAGTTTTTTATTTGTTTTTTTTTTACATCCAAGTTTAAAAAACTGATTTGTTATTGTTGTAAAAATGTCAGTGCTTTTCAAGCTTTGCTCCATGAACTAATCAAGAAACCTGAATAAATTTACTTTCACTAGTAGATCTATATAGTGTCTTAGAGACTACCAAGTTTCAAATACATTGATCAGATAGTTTCTGAGAAAATGGTACATGAAGTTTAAAAAAAATATGACTTTCGGAAAACCCAAAAAGAATGTTTGGCTGGTACCTACAGTATAGCCTTACAATGTTATGTTTAAACTTAATTTTATTGCATCAAATATCACTTCAGCACAATAATTGATACACCAAATTCTTCGGGAAAGATGGAGGATTTTTTTATTCTGAAAAAAATTGACAATTTTGAGCCTATCACACGTCCCGGTTCCTTTAACGTGTTAGTAAATTTCAAATTATAATAACCGCCTTGTTAAACACTTAAAAGACGTTTAATATTTTAATTAACAGGGTACATGTTTCAGTATGAAATGATACCCTCGTCAGCGTAGATTGAAATAATAAATGAATCTTAAAAACTATGTTAACAAATACCAAAGTGAAAATGGATACCCTTACAAAAAACACCTTAAAATTTAAATAAAATGAAAGGTCGCAAAATACAAGAAAAATAAATAAAAGAAACAAGACTAAAGTTAATATAAATCTACCTTAATACTGTATATTGTCTATATTATTATATTGAACCATAATGAAGAAGTGTAATATAGACAATCTATTAGGATAGATTTATATTAACTTTAGTCTTGTTTCATTTATGTATTTTTCTTGTATTTTGTGACCTTTTATTTTATTTAATTTTTAAGGTGTTTTTTGTAAGGATATCCATTTTCACTTTGGCATTTGTTACCGTATTTTATGTTCGACGATGTCGAAATATAAACATTATGTGTCAGAAAACTGTAACTTATCATAATGATGGTCATTATAACACTGTTTTTCATTACGATACAGTTTCTCCTGCCAATCAGAGCTCATTCATTGACTAATTAGGTAAGGATACCTTCGCGCATGCGCTCAAAGTCCAACATGTCGGATATAAACACAACGAAACATCTTTCTATATAAATTATCGACATGGAATACGCACCGTCCATAGGTTCGCGTAAATAAACTGGCGAATATGAGACAAGAAATAGCACTGTACCTTAATATCACCAACTCTAATTTCTACACAGCGCATTGCCTTCAAACGACTCCGGTGACAATATTAGTGAGGGACGGCAGATGTTAACATATGGCCTGCATAATATGGCATTGCAACACACAGAGCGCATGCGTCGGTCGGTCAGAGAGCTTGAAAGACAGAGATATCATACCCAGCGCTCGCACTCCGATCGCAAAATTCAAGTGGCTGACTCAACAGATATTTATGAATATTTATGTTAAAACATATAATAAAGTTATAACTATCGTCGAACATAAACAGTCGTATGCAATTCGCCTATAATGGTAGCCTAATTAAGACACTCGTATGGAAATTATAAAACTCGCTTACGCTCGTTTTATGAACATACTCGTGACTTAATTATTGCCATTATAGGCTCGTTGCATAATGTACTATTTTAAGATTCTTTTATTATTTCAATCTAGGCTGACGAAGGTATCATTGTATACCGAAACATGTACCCTATTAATTTAAATATTAAATGTTTTTAAGTGTTTGACAAGGCGGCTTTTACAATTGGAGATTAATATCAGTCAACACGGATAATACCATTCTTCATAATGGTTAATGTCTATGCATTTTTGTGTTAGTAAATGCCACCCTTCGGCACAGCTGGCGACGTGACAGTGTGGTGACGTCATCCTCCTCTTGTTGCAGGATATCGCCAAGCAACTGAGACCAAACACTCTGAGAGCCAAGTTCGGTAATACCAAGATAGAGAATGCTATCCACTGCACCGACCTGCCCGAGGACAGCTTGATGGAAGTAAGTACGAGGAAACCTTGGTCTTATATTAGCCGATGACGTTAGGACCGGCAATATACGTTGTATATCTACCATTTATAATTCCCGTGTTCCAACGGGGTCGGGGAAGAGATGCGATGAAAGTCTTTGTGGCGGGCAACTGTTTTTGGCCCGGTGGACTTAAGAAAATCAGCGTGCTTTTGGGTGAGTTGCGAGTTGGGGATGTGTACCATAGGCTTTCCCCGAAGTCAAAGTCTGGGAAAATAGCATGGCACGGTGTAGGCGGCGGAGATGGGCTCCTGAGGTGCTCAGGGTTTGGTGCAGTGGACCATGACTGGTTGCTTTCGTCAGAAAGCGATGCTGCCAAATCGGCCAATGCAGCCGTGAAGTCCATGTTTGTGAGAATGTATGTGTAGGAGTGTGAGTAAGTGAATTTGTGATAGAGGGGAGTGGTCAAATACCGTGGTAGACCCTTAGTACTGAATCGGCACGTCCAAGAAGAAGAAGTTATTGCCAGTCGCACAAGGTTAAACAGTTGTTCGGTTGTAGCCGTGACAGTGTGCGAGCTGGCGTCGAAAGATTTAAAAAATTAATTAGTATTAATTAAGTATTTGCCTGCTGCAGGGTGGGGAGGTAAGAGTAAACACTTGACTGTTACTCGAGGTTGATGGATTTTCTTGGCGTGGATGGTTTGGTAGGGGGGAAGGCAATAATAGTTTGGTGCGGGAAGTGGCTTACAATAATGGGCAACGGTTGGATTAGGGATTCTTGGTTTAAACTTGGAAGGTAGGGTTAGTCAATGGCGATGAGTCGTAGCCTCAGCGGGAGTGGATCAGCAAGTTGGTGCTTGGTATTCGTTCGTCTCGGCTGCTGACCTGCTCGGATGCTAGCTAGCAAATGACGAAGACTCCTGACTTGGAAGGCTTTTACGTCCGGATGCCCTTCCTGACGCCAACCTCATGAGAGGAGTTAATGAGAGATGAAATGAATGATGGTGAATGAAACTGGGCAAGGATGTGGAAGGAAGTGGCCGTGGCCTGTCAGAAGGTACCGTGCCAGCATTTGCCTGCAGTTGAAGATGGGGAAACCACGGAAGACCATTTCAAGGACGGCCGACGGTGGGGCTCGAACCCACGCGTCTACCGAGTCAGCAGAGAGCTTGACCCCGTGACCTAACGCTGCGCTTTAGCGAGCTTAGCCACGACTGTCGGTACCGGCAATATACTTTAACAAGTGTAATTTCTCTCAAACAACTTGTCGTGATAGAAGTCATTTTGCAGTGTTGACTAATTCTAATAAAGAAAGCTTATCAGTCGGTCAACACGAATTGTGCCCTATCACATTAGGCGGGAAACAAGTATTTAAATACCCTGCAAACTTTACATTGAACAAGCAATGAAGGAAATTGGAGAAACATTTAAAGTGGGAGTGTAGATTCAAGGAGAAATAATTTCAACTCTGAGATTTGCCGATGACATCGACATCTTGGCCGACACGCCTGAGGATTTGAATGAGTTTTTGAATGGTATGAACTCCGTCTTGAGGAAAGAATTCATGATGAAAATTAATAAATGTAAAACAAAAATATTGGAATGCAGCCGAAATAAATCAGGAACCTCTATGGACATCAAATTGGCAGGGACATCAAATTGGCAGGTGAAAAACTAAAGGAAGTAGGACACTTCTGTTACTTAGGAACCAAAATAACCAGTGATGGACGAAGCAAAGAGGATATAAAAAGTAGGTTAGCTCAGACAAGGAAAGCATTTCTACAGAAAAGGAATCTGTTGACATCGAATATAGATTTAGGTATTAGGAAGTCATTTTTGAAGGCCTTTGTCTGGAGCGTGGCGCTCTATGGAAGTGAAACTTGGACTATTAGTGCGGCAGAAAAGAGGAGAATTGAAGCATTTGAAATGTGGTGTTACAGGAGAATGATGAAGATAAGATGGGTAGATAGGGTTACAAACGAAGCGGTATTAAGATTAGTGGGAGAGGAGAGATGTTTCTGGCGACTGTTAATGAAAAGAAGAGATAGGTTGGTAGGACACATACTAAGACACCCAGGAATAGCAAGCTTAGTTATGGAAGGAAGGGTCGAGGACAAGAACTGTAGGGGTAGACCAAGGTTAGAATATGTTAAACAGATTGCCTCGGATGTAGGGTGTGGTAGCTATGTAGAGATGAAACGATTAGCTCAGGACAGGGAGGCGTGGAGTGCTGCATCAAACCAGTGAAGAGACTGACGACTCAAGCAACAACAAGAAACTAACACTCTTTTCATCCACAAATACCTACTTAATTGGATGACATGTATCGAACGTTACGCGTTCATCCTCAGATCCTGTTCACTTAGGCTTAACTAGTGTACGATGATTATTTCAATTCATATTTATTTATTTATTTATCAGTGCCTTACACTATATTTACAGTACACTGAAGGGAGTCTCTGAAAAGAGCAAAGCCTCACTTCGCATTCGGGATGCGTCAGAGCCCGCAATATATAAGGTGCGTTCAAAAAGTAACGAGCTGGAGGCTGTAATGCGCAAACCGGTGGCGACATCGGCTAATCGTGGCGTGTGTAACGAGGTGTGGTTCCGACCAGAGCGTGGAAGGTCACAGCCCGTCGCTAGAGGGCACGCGTGCACGTCACGTGGCGATACAAAGCGAGCAGCGGGTTCAGCAAATATATTTGAATTTGAGATGAACTATATACAGGGTCATTATCTATGTGCGCCCCGATAAACACGGCAAGCTAAGCTGGCTGTGACTGGCGCAGATCGCGGCCGCACGTACCCGGTTCAGCCGGTGGTAGGCGCGCACTTTCACACTTACACCAAACATGTTCAATAATGTGTACTGTGCCCTTCCAGCAAGAAATATGCAAATCACAGTATGCCAGCAATGCTCAAATCGGGATTTTCGGGGTTATGGTATGTTCTCCCACTCTGTGACTTACACATTTTGGATTAAATAGAGGATACACTTCCAAAATAAAAACAAATTCAACTCCTATTTTAACACATTTAATTAACCAAAATTATGGCGCTACAAACAAATAAAACAAATAAACTATTGACCAAATCCTTCTAATCTTGTTCAAAGAGAACAAGGAAGATATAAAAATTAAACAAACATTATCCTAAAACAAATGGTTTCCTTCAAACCAACAAACTTATAATTCATTTCACTTCCATAAAGTATCCCTTTTAAAAGTTCAATATAATTACGAGCTCCACTGGCTCGATACATTTCAATATGAACGGTGTCATTCTTTTACACACCTCAATATTTATTCTATGATTTCCTTGTTATTAAAACAATATATAATCGTCTTTACAGTATAGGTTATTCCTTTACTTAAAATTCTGGGCCTTCAACAATGTTCTCAACGTTACCATCTCTCTCAAGATAACAAATTCACTACAGTGATCGGGAAACTACTTGTGTACTCCAGAGCTACCAAAGACTACTTGAACAAAGTCAAAATTATGATTACTCCTGGAATCTAATTGTCCTCAGTGAACTCATGAAATCCTACATCAATACCACATTACCTTAGGGATTTTTATTTATTTCTCTTAAAAGACTATTTTCACATAAGAAAGCTACGATCTGAACTGGCAAGCGGTACTTTCAATCTGCAAGGACCTCGGTTCAAATCCCGGGTCATTAACAAATCCTAAACACTCACGGTGTATTATTACTTCTTCCAGACGGTTCTCTCCGACCCTACCACAACAAGGGGTCTGACCGTACACTTGACTTGATTTATGGCCAGGGAGGGACGGCTCTATGTCTCGCCTCGAGACCGCTACGTTCATGCTTTTAAACCAGCTATTTCCTTTCCACAGTTTCTTTGAATAGACCTGGCGTTTCTTTCATTCAATCTTTAACAACATTTTATAGGTTCATAGACCACTTTCATAACCTTGGCATTTATTAATTATGAAGTGTCATCGTTGATGGGTAAGAATAATTCAATACAACGACGATATTTAGGGGCTTTCACAACTATACGAGTCTGGGTTCGACTCTATTAACTGCCTCGGGCACCACTCCCATACTGGAGGACTTACAACAATTCAGCGTTTTAGGCGACCTCAGTCTAACCTGCGCTCTTCAATACAACAAATACGCTCCCTATTATTCAATACAATATAACACACATGGCCTCGGGAATTAATCCCATACTGGAGGACTTACAACATAGCTCAATTACCACAATCAACTGTCCCTCAAAATTAAGTTGCCAAGTATATTTAGATTCAAAGCCTTCCTAGCGTGATAATTTACTTTAATACGCGACAATGCGCTACACATTACTTTAAAGCCTAGCGTCTTCCAAAGAACTGGTAAATTCAAAGTCAACATTTGATCTACATCTCCATTATTTCATATTTAACCTCTCCCGTGACGATAATCACTATACTTTAAGAACACATATTCATATCATGTCTTCATTCCTTACAAAAGCTCAAAAGCTATTTCTTTCATATAATTCAAATTTATCTTCATTTATATACTTTTCATTATTATTATTATTATTATTACGCTTGCTTTTACAATATTTCTCAAACATACTGATATTTTACTTCATACTTTTCCTCTAAAGGATTTATTCATTTCACATAATTATTTTATAATTTATCAATTCTTATTTGTTCAGACCGCGCCCTTATTCTGTTATTTGTTACTCAAACACATCCCTACTTCTCAAACTCCGGTGGATTGTACACAAACACTTCCCCAACACCAAAACATAATGAAAATGATTACTCACATGTTCAGACGGTCCAATGCCGTACCTCCCAACGACGTTTCATTTTTGGCCCACTATTTGTGATTACTCCATTTTGCACAAATTCATTTCATATATTGACATATCTTGACACACATATAACTCAGATATATTAAACACTGGTGACATTTTAAAATACACTGGTGTATTCTTCTATAATACACAATGAAAATCACTAAAAAATATTACTCTTTAACACAATTTGTATATATATTTACACTTCACAGATTCTAATCACTAAGGCTCTATTAAACCTTTCACACGTAATTTCTTGACCTCCCGTCTCCAAGGGTGAAATTCGTAAATGTCGGCTTCCTCTCTAACCAATATGAAAGTCTCGAACCATCTACTTCTTCCCTGGAATAGTACTCCTTCAATTTCGACTTGAATTTACTTCTCCTTTCCGCTTATTCTGTTCTCGAATTCCTATTTTTCAGAACCCTATGCGAACCTTATTTTTGGTCCAACCCTGATCGGATTCTTATACGTTGATAGAATGTTTATCTCGCTGTTATGGTACTTCAAAACAGCTACGATATTTTCGGTCGTTTACTTGGACTGTATTTTTGAAGACCTATCGCCGGTTCTCTAAGTTTGCAGCCTAATCTAACTGTAATTCCTGAAATTTTCACTGTAAAATTTATACTGGCGGAACTAAATCCTGTAATTAGGATTTTCCTAATTCTCCACACGGCGATACTTTGATAATACTTATCGGCCACTCTTTACGGATGCACGTTGGTTGTCGATACAGCGACGCCCTCTGGCAATTTGCTACTGGCTATACGATGTGATACAGCGTTTCCCCTCAAGGAATGCTTGTAGACTGCATGATGTGATGTAGCATCTCCCCTCAAGGAGTCTGTCGTGAACTGCATTTACTGCTTATACTTGTTGTACGGTATGACCTCCCCTGAGGTTCATACGTTTGAATACTGCGTGATGCAGCCTCTCGTCCCCTGGACGGAATAATACTGCATTCGATGTGTGATACAGCCGGACGCCCCCCTCGGGCTGTCGAAACTGCATATGGTGATGCTCCAACGTCACGCCCCCCTGGGCTGACTGATACTGCATGATTGGTCTGGCTTGGCCTGGACTTTTATACTATTTAGTCAAAAAAGATAAAATCCTAGTCCTTTTCGTGACCAACTTTTGAAATAATTGTCGCACATTTATAAAAATTATATTTCCAGAAAGCTCGTTTTCTAAACGTCAAATGACCTCACTGCACATGAAAATCGATCGTGCATTTCTGAGATATTAAGTAATTTTTAGTCTTCAGCTGTGTGGGTGTTGCTGTTGATTTTTTAATTCCCCACTCCTTGGGTCTCAGTAAATCCCCGATGACGTATGCTACGTTTGCACTTCTCTCCTGGGCAATTATTAAAAGCTTTTTCCCCACACAAAAATCTCTAATCCGAAATGATTCACATTGCTGTATTTATTTACTTACTTTTATTCTTGCAAATGGGTTAAATTTAATTATTCTTCTTCTGGCACAGTTGCGCTGTTGCCGTTTTAATGCAAGGTAAGGGCGATTTCCGAAACGTGCTCTCTCTTATACGCCTGGAACTTTCCATTCCTTCTATTTATATTCGTGACCGGCTCCTTATCCATGAGTCAGGCATGATCTCATTTCCTGGCCACCTGGGTCCAGCTTCTTACACAACGTTATTGTAGCATCCTTGCTTGAAATCTTTCCATGTTCCTCTGAAGACTGTATATTTCCTTCCTTCCTTTTACAAAAATACATGGATTCGACCCCCTTTGAACCAATGGTACATGGGTTCATCTCTCCCCTCCTTAGGTAAATAAATTTTCGAAAAAATTTGAGGAAATTTATTTCAATTATTCATAAAATCTTATTTTTCTTTTATTGTCGAAGCCATCATAACGTTTATCCGTACCTCTTGTTTCTTTATTCCTTTGAAATCTCTTCCTCTCTGGCTTGTATTTGGGTCTTTCAAAGATCCCATTCATTCATTTTCCTTAGCGGACGTCTCCACTCAGGGCTATAAATTACTCGTCTCGTTCGGGAGTTTTATGAGTCTTCCCCTAGTCTGGCGCGCGCTCTCCAAACTTGAGTCAAACAGCTTTATTTCTTTCCTCGTTTCATAAGACGGGCATCCTGCCGGGTTATTTCTCTTTCCTCATCTGTACTGTCAACCTATTGACCTATTGTTAATACCTTATGGGTGCATACGGCTTAACCCTTTACTTCTTCACTCTTGTTTTCAGACTCCAAGTCTGTAAAATTTCATTTTGTCTTTAAGAGCTCGGTCTATCCTCACCCGACCCTTCTTGGTTTTCTTCTGTTTTCCTCATCTCTTCTTGAGATGGTATTTCAAGCAAAATTTCCTTTATTCTCTTATTCTTTAACGGGTGCATGCGGATTAACCCGTTAGCTATGCTGGAATAATCCTTTTCCTATCCTTTGTGCCTCCACCTTACATCTCCAAATGTTATTATTCCTCCTTGCTCTTCTTCCTCATTTTCTTCTTCTTCTGAGTCTTCCTCATTATTTCCCTCGACTATATTTCCCATTTCCATAACTTCTTCTCCTCCTGCTCTTAAATCTTCTATCATTTCATTTTCCCATTTTATAAGCAACTCTTGAGCTCGTATATTCACGTCCCCTCCTTGTTCGTGAATACCTTCGACTGTCTCTACAACATTCGTTTCTATTAACTGTCGAACAGTTATGGGTAAATGTTTTAATATGCTTAGGCAATACAACAAAACATTTTCATTACCCATACACCTTTCAATGGCTTTTTGATAATAAATGATGGTATTTGTCAATTCCATACTTTCATATCCCACCATCTCTTGTTCTTCGTCTTCTTCTTCTTCATCTTCTTCTTCACTTTCATTATCTTCTGTTTCCATCTCATCACTTTCTTTCTCTTCACCTTCGAATTCTTCTTCGTCACTTTCATTATCTTCTATTTCCATAGTATCTCTTTCTGTTTCTTCACTTTCACACTCTTCTTCATCACTTTGGTCTTCCATTACCATTTCCTTCCAAAGTTTTATCAAGGCTCGGGATACATCTCCTACCAAACCGTCTCTTTTTCTCATTCCATTTACAACCTTGCCAATTCCTGTGTTCTCCAGATACTGAACATTTATCGGTAAGTTATATAATTGTTTTAAACAATGCATCGTTCTTTCTTCATTTCCTTCACATCTTTCTATGGCTCTTATATAATGCTCTACTTCCTTTATGATCTCAGCATCTTTCTTGCTCCCTTCATCCCTTACTCTTTCTCTCTCTTCTCTTATTTCCTTACATTCCATATTCTCTCGTCTTCTTATTTCTATATAAGTTTTATTCCTTCTTTTCCACACTCTATATCTCTTTTGTTTTATGAACCATCTCCGTCTTCCTTTCATCCTTGTCCATAAGCGTGCTCTCCTTCTATCTCCCTTTTTCCATTTTTCCTTTCTTTCATTCCTTTTCTTTTTACGAAGCTTCCAACTGAAATACGCTTGAGCGTCCTCTTTCTCCAAGGCATTGTACGTTATCTCTCCTCCTATCCTAATTTCTAGATGGTATCTATTCTCTTGTAAACCGACTACCAATTGCGGTCTTCTTCCTCTTTCCTGATTACTTTCAAAGGCATCTCCTCTCTTTTCTTCATTCTTTCCAACCACCTCATCTTTTCCTTGGAAGTTTTCTTGGCTCTCGTTGACATCTGTTTCCATTTCTCTTTTCTTTCGTTGGCAATCCTGACATTTTATCATTAATTCTAGGATCTGTGCTTTCAATTTTCCTTCTTCTTCTTCTAGTTGTTTCCTATCTTTCTTATCCTGAATTTCTTCTAAATTTTCCTTTTCAATTTTTGTGAAATCTTGAACCTCTGCTTCCATCTGTGCTTCGACGCTAGCTTCTATTATCGTTTCATTTACTTTCTCCATTTCTTCAGGAATTATTATTTCCGTTTCCCCTGCTTTTACTTCTTTTGTTACCTCCTGTTCTGGAATTCTCATTTCCTCTTGAGTCTCCATTTGTTCTTCAGGAAGGATCTCAAAGTTTTTCTCAGTTTCCACTGGAGTCATTACGATTTCTATTTCTTTTTCGACTTCCTTAGTCTCAATTTCGGGCTCTTCCGGCACCGTGACTTCTTTTTCTCCTTCGATTTCTACTTGCTTTTCAGCTTGGGCAACGGCTTCATTTGATTCGAGGTCTTGCGCCAACATGTATTCCTCACTTATTTTCTGGGCGGCCTCTACTATTTCTTTGTATTCCCGAATCTTGACTTCTCTTACTTCAGCCAACTCCTGAATGCTTATTATATCTTGTTCATCATGCATGCTCATTCTGAAACAATGCATCTGATTCCATTTTGTCTTCATATACGCTATCTGCTCGTTAACGTAATTTTTTCTGTCTTGCTCTTCGTAAGAGGTCTTCCACCAGATCTTATCCCATTCTCTTTTCATATCCCATACCTGCTTCATTATTTCACTTACTTCCTTATTGAATATAACTATCTGTTCCCACGGAGCTAGTTCTAATTTCCCTTCTTTCTCCATGCGTTTCGCAAATTTCCTCTTTGTTTCTCTGAATGACTCTTTAACCTTAGGGATTTCTTTGTACTACTCTTCTAATTCCTGTTTGGATATCTTATACCAA
Source organism: Meconema thalassinum (assembly GCA_946902985.2). NCBI lineage: Eukaryota > Metazoa > Arthropoda > Insecta > Orthoptera > Tettigoniidae > Meconema > Meconema thalassinum. The sequence continues at coordinate 225,277,068 of OX336395.1, read as the reverse complement.
TTTTTACTTGCCCTCTTACGGAGTTCCAATATCTTATCACTTTCCTTGGAAATATATTTTCTTTGTTCCTCAATTCCTTCTTTCATTCTTAAGTTGAGATCTTTTAATTCCCAAAGTTCAGTCCTCATCTTGTGATACTCATTATCCGTTTCCCTAATTATATCCAAGAATTTCTTTATTTCATCCCACTTCGCCATTTCTACTTTTTCCTGATCCTGAGCGCAAGGACTATCGTTCTTTTCCCCTTTGCTTTCCGAGCCTACTTGAACCTGCCTTACTACGTGAGACTCTGAATTACCTTTACCATTATTATTTTCTGTACTAATTACATTTTCCCTTGGAATCGGTTCACATTTTTCTTTTTCCTTTTGGAGCTCTAAAGGCTCAACTTTTACCCTGTTGTCTGCAGACATGTTACCTTCTCTTCGTGTAACTATGTCTCCAGGTGCAAGCATGCTTTCTAAAGAAACCTTTACATTTTCTTTACTGGGGTACTCATTATCATCTATAGATTCCAATCTATTTTTACTTTCTCCTTCCACACTTTCCACTGACATCTGCCTTTCCTCACTCAATGACATCTTATAAGATACTGTGGGCTACCATGCCACATCGTTGGTACATGCTTGAGAGATGGTAATCTGAACTATTGTGTCCCAAATTCAACATTTTTACTTTAGTACGGGTGTTTACTAAAACGTACCCTTTTGATATACTCATTCAATGTCAAAAACCTTTATGGAAGTATTTAAAAATTCAAAATTTCGAAAAACCATTTTAAAAAAATGAAAATTTTGATTTTTCGAGAAAACTCGGGTTTTCCCTAGGAAAACTCATCCCTGCGTACTGGGCGCCAAAATCTATGTAGAAGCCCCACGTTGAAGCCACTAAACAAATTAAACTACTCCGGTTCCAAATGAACACGGCGTCCATAAATAACACAAATATTATTTCAAATAGGTGGGTTTCTTCACACCCAACCAACTTATAATGTTTCATTTCACTTCCATAAAGTATCCCTTTTAAAAGTTCAATATAATTACGAGCTCCACTGGCTCGATACATTTCAATATGAACGGTGTCATTCTTTTACACACCTCAATATTTATTCTATGAGTTCCTTGTTATTAAAACAATATATAATCGTCTTTACAGTATGGGTTATTCCTTTACTTAAAATTCTGGGCCTTCAACAATGTTCTCAACGTTACCATCTCTCTCAAGATAACAAATTCACTACAGTGATCGGGAAACTACTTGTGTACTCCAGAGCTACCAAAGACTACATGAACAAAGTCAAAATTATGATTACTCCCGGAATCTAATTGTCCTCAGTGAACTCATGAAATCCTACATCAATACCACATTACCTTAGGGATTTTTATTTATTTGTCTTAAAAGACCATTTTCACATAAGAAAGCTACGATCTGAACTGGCAAGCGGTACTTTCCATCTACAAGGACCTCGGTTCAAATCCCGGGTCATTAACAAATCCTAAACACTCACGGTGTATTATTACTTCTTCCAGACGGTTCTCTCCGACCCTACCACAACAAGGGGTCTGACCGTACACTTGACTTGATTTATGGCCAGGGAGGGACGGCTCTATGTCTCGCCTCGAGACCGCTACATTCATGCTTTTAAACCAGCTATTTCCTTTCCACAGTTTCTTTGAATAGACCTGGCGTTTCTTTCATTCAATCTTTAACAACATTTTATAGGTTCATAGACCACTTTCATAACCTTGGCATTTATTAATTATGAAGTGTCATCGTTGATGGGTAAGAATAATTCAATACAACGACGATATTTAGGGGCTTTCACAACTATACGAGTCTGGGTTCGACTCTATTAACTGCCTCGGGAACCACTCCCATACTGGAGGACTTACAACAATTCAGCGTTTTAGGCGACCTCAGTCTAACCTGCGCTCTTCAATACAACAAATACGCTCCCTATTATTCAATACAATATAACACACATGGCCTCGGGAATTAATCCCATACTGGAGGACTTACAACATAGCTCAATTACCACAATCAACTGTCCCTCAAAATTAAGTTGCCAAGTATATTTAGATTCAAAACCTTCCTAGCGTGATAATTTACTTTAATACGCGACAATGCGCTACACATTACTTTAAAGCCTAGCGTCTTCCAAAGAACTGGTAAATTCAAAGTCAACATTTGATCTACATCTCCATTATTTCATATTTATCCTCTCCCGTGACGATAATCACTATAATTTAAGAACACATATTCATATCATGTCTTCATTCCTTACAAAAGCTCAAAAGCTATTTCTTTCATATAATTCAAATTTATCTTCATTTATATACTTTTCATTATTATTATTATTATTATTACGCTTGCTTTTACAATATTTCTCAAACATACTGATATTTTACTTCATACTTTTCCTCTAAAGGATTTATTCATTTCACATAATTATTTTATAATTTATCAATTCTTATTTGTTCAGACCGCGCCCTTATTCTGTTATTTGTTACTCAAACACATCCCTACGTCTCAAACTCCGGTGGATTGTACACAAACACTTCCCCAACACCAAAACATAATGAAAATGATTACTCACATGTTCAGACGGTCCAATGCCGTACCTCCCAACGACGTTTCATTTTTGGCCCACTATTTGTGATTACTCCATTTTGCACAAATTCATTTCATATATTGACATATCTTGACACACATATAACTCAGATATATTAAACACTGGTGACATTTTAAAATACACTGGTGTATTCTTCTATAATACACAATGAAAATCACTAAAAAATATTACTCTCTAACACAATTTGTATATATATTTACACTTCACAGATTCTAATCACTAAGGCTCTATTAAACCTTTCACACGTAATTTCTTGACCTCCCGTCTCCAAGGGTGAAATTCGTAAATGTCGGCTTCCTCTCTAACCAATATGAAAGTCTCGAACCATCTACTTCTTCCCTGGAATAGTACTCCTTCAATTTCGACTTGAATTTACTTCTCCTTTCCGCTTATTCTGTTCTCGAATTCCTATTTTTCAGAACCCTATGCGAACCTTATTTTTGGTCCAACCCTGATCGGATTCTTATACGTTGATAGAATGTTTATCTCGCTGTTATGGTACTTCAAAACAGCTACGATATTTTCGGTCGTTTACTTGGACTGTATTTTTGAAGACCTATCGCCGGTTCTCTAAGTTTGCAGCCTAATCTGACTGTAATTCCTGAATTTTTCACTATAAAATGTATACTGGCGGAACTAAATCCTGTAATTAGGATTTTCCTAATTCTTCACACGGCGATACTTTGATAATACTTATCGGCCACTCTTTACGGATGCACGTTGGTTGTCGATACAGCGACGCCCTCTGGCAATTTGCTACTGGCTACGATGTGATACAGCGTTTCCCCTCAAGGAATGCTTGTAGACTGCATGATGTGATGTAGCATCTCCCCTCAAGGAGTCTGTCGTGAACTGCATTTACTGCTTATACTTGTTGTACGGTATGACCTCCCCTGAGGTTCATACGTTTGAATACTGCGTGATGCAGCCTTTCGTCCCCTGGACGGAATAATACTGCATTCGATGTGTGATACAGCCGGACGCCCCCCTCGGGCTGTCGAAACTGCATATGGTGATGCTCCAACGTCATGCCCCCCTGGGCTGACTGATACTGCATGATTGGTCTGGCTTGGCCTGGACTTTTATACTATTTAGTCAAAAAAAGATAAAATCCTAGTCCTTTTCGTGACCAACTTTTGAAATAATTGTCGCACATTTATAAAAATTATATCTCCAGAAAGCTCGTTTTCTAAACGTCAAATGACCTCACTGCACATGAAAATCGATCGTGCATTTCTGAGATATTAAATAATTTTTAGTCCTCAGCTGTGTGGGTGTTGCTGTTGATTTTTTAATTCCCCACTCCTCGGGTCTCAGTAAATCCCAGATGACGTATGCTACGTTTGCACTTCTCTCCTGGGCAATTATTAAAAGCTTTTTCCCCACACAAAAATCTCTAATCCGAAATGATTCACAATGCTGTATTTATTTACTTACTTTTATTCTTGCAAATGGGTTAAATTTAATTATTCTTCTTCTGGTACAGTTGCGCTGTTGCCGTTTTAATGCAAGGTAAGGGCGATTTCCGAAACGTGCTCTCTCTTATACGCCTGGAACTTTCCATTCCTTCTATTTATATTCGTGACCGGCTCCTTATCCATGAGTCAGGCATGATCTCATTTCCTGGCCACCTGGGTCCAGCTTCTTACACAACGTTATGGTAGCATCCTTGCCTGAAATCTTTCCATGTTCCTCTGAAGACTGTATATTTCCTTCCTTCCTTTTACAAAAATACATGGATTCGACCCCCTTTGAACCAATGGTACGTGGGTTCAGTACTTACAATGCTCATAGGCGATGCTGAAAATGTCCTCCCTCTCTTGTAACACACACCTGACATCTTCTCATGAAAGAATGTCTGTCAACTCTTTTATTATTTACGGAGCCTGTTTTCTTGAATCGCTTAGCGAGCCTCCTAATTGTACTGGCATTAGGCACAGGTCTTCCAGGAAACTTAATTCGAAATTTTCGTCTCGTTTCGGAACAAGATTTTCTGCTTTTCATAGACGAATTATGGATATACACAGTGCCAGATTAAGTTAAAATGAGGCCCAAGTCCCTCAGATTTTTGGGGCCCCTTTATTGTTTTCAAATAATTTATATTTTTTTTAGCAGCTGTACATTTAATAACGTATATACAAGAGTTCTTTATCTCAAGATGAATAATACACTTTTTATTAAATCATACATAGGCCTACATATATACATACATTTCAATTCAAATGATCATAGTTATTTGAAAACATTTCAGATGATTTGATGAACAATTTAACAATCATACTATTTTTATTTCTGTAAGATGTAATCAATTTTTAATGCTTTATCGGTCAATGAAATCATCTACAATGTCATCAAAATCAATTTCCCGCAGAACAACTGACTCGATATACATTAAACTTTGCATGTCTAATCGTTCTTGTGACATGATACTTCTTTGCGCACTTTTGATCCGTTTCAATTTTGAAAACGTGTGCTCCGCAGAACAATTCGTTATCATGAGGGTCAGGAAGATGCGAAAAGCAATTTCAACGTTCGGAAAAACAGACTCAAGCTTGTCTCGAATAAGAATTTCGTAAAGTTCAGAATGAGTGAGTGAACTTAGTTTTTAAAGGACATTGTAATCTCTCTCTATATATAAATGAAAGTTTGTCTGTTTTTTCTGAATTTCCACGGAAATTTGCGATATTTGCACGTTTCAGACGGTTTTATGACGGATGCGCGCAAAAATAAATTTTTTGTCTGTCTGTCTGTGGACTATTTTTTGTGTCCTTATAACTCGAGAACGGCTGGGTGGATCAACGTAAAATTTGATACAGATATCCATCAGAAGCACGACACTAACCATTGATGTAACTCTTCTCCGTAGCTCTCATAAAAGGGGGCCTACCCCCTTAAAATACATTCTGATATAGGCGTAGAAGGGTGAGACAAAGCTCATTTTCAGCCTCTCAATGTGAGAAACGAAAACCCCGAAAACTACATTTTAAGACCCTAAAACCAACAGTTTTTGAGATATTCCCAGAAAACTAATTTCACTTAATAAACTATGAAAGAATGCAAGCCGGTAACCATGGCAACACAATCTCAGAAGTACATCTATTGCTGTAAGACGCAATGACATTCCATTTTTAGCCTACTTTCGATTTTTGCAAAAAATGAAAGTAGACCTTTGAGATCACTACAGGGCGAAAAAAAAGTGTGTCTGTCTGTTTGTGTGTATGTGTGTGTGTGTGAGTCTGTGTGTGTGTGTGTGTGTGTGTGAGTGTGTGTACTCTGAATGTCTGTCCCCCCCCCCCTATCAATTCGAACACGGTGAGCGCAAATTGTTCGAAATTTGGTACAAAGGTAGCACTAGCAAAGGACACCTCAGTGTCATGTTTTATATCGCCGCCATCTTGACGGAAACGTAATGGCGGCCACACAAATGTTCAAAGCTTAAATCAAATTACGACTAACCTAATCATCCGATCTCTACCAAATTTTGCAACAACATACCTTTATGGGGGCAGAATCCTTTGACCAAACTAATAGGTCATCGGCCTAATAGTTTGCGGATGGCGGCCATCTTTGTGTGAAAATCGATTGCCCCTATTAATTCGAACACGGTGAAACCGAATGGAACGAAATTTGGTACAGAGGTAGTACTAGCAAAGGGCACCCCAGTGTCATGTTTTATATCGCCGCCATCTTGACGGAAACGTAATGGCGGCCACACAAATGTTCAAAGCTTAAATCAAATTACGACTAACCTAATCATCCGATCTCTACCAAATTTTGCAACAACATACCTTTATGGAGGGAGCATCCTTTGACAAATCTAATAGGTTATTAGCCTAATAGTTTGCGGATGGCGGCCATCTTTGTGTCAAAATCGATTACCCCTATTAATTCGAACACGGTGAAACCGAATGGAATGACATTTGGTACAGAGGTAGCACTATCAAAGAGCACCCCAGTGTCATGTTTTATATTGCCGCCATCTTGACGGAAACGTAATGGCGGCCACACAAATGTTCAAAGCTTAAATCAAATTACGACTAACCTAATCATCCGATCTCTACCAAATTTTGCAACAACATACCTTTATGAACGGAGCATCCTTTGACAAATCTAATAGGTCATTAGCCTAATAGTTTGCGGATGGCGGCCATCTTTGTGTCAAAATCGATTACCCCTATTAATTCGAACACGGTGAAACCGAATGGAATGAAATTTGGTACAGAGATAGCTTTAGCAAAGGGCACCTCAGTGTCATGTTTTATATAGCCGCCATCTTGACGGAAACGTAATGGCGGCCACACAAATGTTCAAAGCTTAAATCAAATTACGACTAACCTAATCATCCGATCTCTACCAAATTTTGCAACAACATACCTTTATGGGGGCAGAATCCTTTGACCAAACTAATAGGTCATCAGCCTAATAGTTTGCGGATGGCGGCCATCTTTGTGTGAAAATCGATTGCCCCTATTAATTCGAACACGGTGAAACCGAATGGAACGAAATTTGGTACAGAGGTAGTACTAGCAAAGGGCACCCCAGTGTCATGTTTTATATCGCCGCCATCTTGACGGAAACGTAATGGCGGCCACACAAATGTTCAAAGCTTAAATCAAATTACGACTAACCTAATCATCCGATCTTTACCAAATTTTGCAACAACATACCTTTATGGAGGGAGCATCCTTTGACAAATCTAATAGGTTATTAGCCTAATAGTTTGCGGATGGCGGCCATCTTTGTGTCAAAATCGATTACCCCTATTAATTCGAACACGGTGAAACCGAATGGAATGACATTTGGTACAGAGGTAGCACTATCAAAGAGCACCCCAGTGTCATGTTTTATATTGCCGCCATCTTGACGGAAACGTAATGGCGGCCACACAAATGTTCAAAGCTTAAATCAAATTACGACTAACCTAATCATCCGATCTCTACCAAATTTTGCAACAACATACCTTTATGAACGGAGCATCCTTTGACAAATCTAATAGGTCATTAGCCTAATAGTTTGCGGATGGCGGCCATCTTTGTGTCAAAATCGATTACCCCTATTAATTCGAACACGGTGAAACCGAATGGAATGAAATTTGGTACAGAGATAGCTTTAGCAAAGGGCACCTCAGTGTCATGTTTTATATCGCCGCCATCTTGACGGAAACGTAATGGCGGCCACACAAATGTTCAAAGCTTAAATCAAATTACGACTAACCTAATCATCCGATCTCTACCAAATTTTGCAACAACATACCTTTATGGGGGCAGAATCCTTTGACCAAACTAATAGGTCATCAGCCTAATAGTTTGCGGATGGCGGCCATTTTTGTGTGAAAATCGATTGCCCCTATTAATTCGAACACGGTGAAACCGAATGGGACGAAATTTGGTACAGAGGTAGTACTAGCAAAGGGCACCCCAGTGTCATGTTTTATATCGCCGCCATCTTGACGGAAACGTAATGGCGGCCACACAAATGTTCAAAGCTTAAATCAAATTACGACTAACCTAATCATCCGATCTCTACCAAATTTTGCAACAACATACCTTTATGGAGGGAGCATCCTTTGACAAATCTAATAGGTTATTAGCCTAATAGTTTGCGGATGGCGGCCATCTTTGTGTCAAAATCGATTACCCCTATTAATTCGAACACGGTGAAACCGAATGGAATGACATTTGGTACAGAGGTAGCACTATCAAAGAGCACCCCAGTGTCATGTTTTATATTGCCGCCATCTTGACGGAAACGTAATGGCGGCCACACAAATGTTCAAAGCTTAAATCAAATTACGACTAACCTAATCATCCGATCTCTACCAAATTTTGCAACAACATACCTTTATGAACGGAGCATCCTTTGACAAATCTAATAGGTCATTAGCCTAATAGTTTGCGGATGGCGGCCATCTTTGTGTCAAAATCGATTACCCCTATTAATTCGAACACGGTGAAACCGAATGGAATGAAATTTGGTACAGAGATAGCTTTAGCAAAGGGCACCTCAGTGTCATGTTTTATATAGCCGCCATCTTGACGGAAACGTAATGGCGGTCACACAAATGTTCAAAGCTTAAATCAAATTACGACTAACCTAATCATCCGATCTCCACCAAATTTTGCAACAACATACCCTTATGGAGGAAGCATCCTTTGACAAATCTAATAGGTCATTAGCCTGATAGTTTGCGGATGGCGGCCATCTTTGTGTCAAAATCGATTACCCCTATTAATTCGAACACGGTGAAACCGAATGGAATGAAATTTGGTACAGAGGTAGCACTAGCAAAGGGCACCTCAGTGTCATGTTTTATATAGCCGCCATCTTGACGGAAACGTAATGGCGGCCACACAAATATTCAAAGCTTAAATCAAATTACGATTAACCTAATCATCCGATCTCTACCAAATTTTGCATCAACATTCCATTATGGAGGGAGCATCCTTTGACCAAACTAATAGGTCATTAGCCTAATATTTTGCGGATGGCGGCCATCTTTGTGTGAAAATCGATTCCCCCTATTAATTCGAACACGGTGAAACCGAATGGAACGAAATTTGGTACAGAGGTAGCACTAAAAAAGGCCACCTCAGTGTCATGTTTTATATCACCGCTATCTTGACGGAAACGTAATCGCGGCCACCCAAATGTTAAAGGCTAAAATGTAATTACGACCAACCTAATAATCTAGTCTCTACCAAATTTTGCAACAACAAATCTTTATGTGGGAAGCATATTCTGACCAAACTGCTAGATCATCAGCCCAATAGTTTGCAGATGGTGGCCAAGCATGTGTGCAAATCGATTCCCCCTATCAATTCAAACACGGTGAAACCGAATTGAACGAAATTTGGTACAGAGGTAGCACTAGCAAAAGGCACCTCAGTGGCATGTTTTATATCGCCACCATCTTGACGGAAACGGAATGACGGCCACCCAAATGTTAAAAGCTTAAATCAAATTTCGACCATCCTAATAATTTGATCTCTACCGGATTTTGCAACAACATGCCTTTTTGTGGAAAGCATCTTATGACTGACTACAAGGTCATCAGTCCAATAGTTTGCAAATAGCGGCCATGTATGTGTGCAAATCCATTCCCCAGATCAATTCAAACACGGTGAAACCGAATTGAATGAATTTTTTTTACAGAGGTAGCACTAGCAAAGGGCACCTCATATTCATGTTTAATATCCCTATAGCACGTTGTATTTTAACTAGCTACTACAACCAACATTCAATTATACTCCTTGAAAAGGACAAAGAGTTATAACAATACCCATGCATTTAGGAGAAAGTAGGCTATATGTTCTTTACTGAACATCTTGTTTACATTACTGTGAAGGTTTGCAAACGGCTATAAGGTTATAACGGATCCAAATTAAGCTGAAATATTCATCAATACATATAATGCGCTTAAGGGGGTCAAGGGGTACTCTAGATTTTTTTTCACGCGAAGGTCTATTATATCCCTATCCCTATATTGTTATATTATTATTATTATATGTTGGCAATGTCAAAGGACCCATTTAAATTCAGTAGGCCGTGTTCATAATGGCAAAATTAATCTCGGGAGTTTCCGCCAAAACAAAGTTCTCATTTCTCTACTAGAAAGCGCCATAGTGTTCAAGGAGCTTTGATATCTAACTTCCTTGACTTTCATAGTGATTCAAGGAACAACGAAATTTGACATGCAAGCTACCCTCTGGGTGTCAAATAAAAGAACTTGCACCCAGCACCCGAGGCCATACGATATTATTATTATTTATTATTATTATCATTATTATTATAATATCATTATTATTATTATTATTATTATTATTATTATTATTTATTATGGCGTACAACGACGAGACAAAGCTCATTTTCAACCCCTTGGTGCCAGAAACAAAACTCGGGGCCCCTAAAAAGCCGTAAAGGGTCCCCGAAAAATACATTTTAAGGCTCTAAAACCAGCAGTTTCTTAAATATTCCCAGAAAACTAATTTAATTTAATAAACTAATGAAGGAATGCAAGCCAACAACCACGACAACTGTATCTCAAGAGGTAACATCCAACTTTACATCTATTTCTGCAAGAAGTAATGCCACTCCATTTATTACATTTCTGTGAACGTTTGCAAATGGCTATAAGGTTATCACGGAACCAACTAAAACTGTAAAATTCGTCAATGCGCTTAAAGGGTTCAAGGAGTACCCTAGATATTTTTCACACGGCTTACACGTGCGATATGGCGCACAGAAGGTCTATTATATCTCCAAACACCAACATTATTTTCAAAAATTCCTGATTTGAAATAGTAGACTATTTTTTGCTGCTTTTAGGAATTTGGGCCATTGGAGGCTAAAAAAACTTTTTTTTTCAATTTTTATAAACGGTGTCTTCCTGTGGTTGGGCACTCGACACAACGGTTAGGGTCAGTTTGTATGTGACGTGTATTGTGATTCGTCTATGAGGCTTTCAATTTTATTTTCACGTCAGGAAGAACACGTTAGGTAAATTTAGTTTGAGAGCACATTTTAACTAATCATTTTTCTTTGTCTACAAACAGGTTTCAAGCCACCTTTGCAACAGTAGCTCAATTGAAAACGTCTGATTATTAATACCGAAGACCATTCGAAGAATGGGTACTTCTGCTAGTTTAATATAATGCTGAAACTGTCTCAGTTCTGGATATTTTTTTTCTAAATCTTCGGAATAAAATTGAACTAAATTAGAAATTGCTTGTGGGCCCCAGATAATTGGGGGCCCTAGGTCTGGGCCTAGTAGGGCCTAATGGGTAATCCAGCACTGGATATACACACGTTCGCGCAATGTGAATTGGTGTCTAGGCATGGCCAACAATCCCAGTAATCACAATACTCACTAAACGTGCAACACTAACGCCTAAGCTTTGCAGATACACGCCCATATGAATGACAAAACACTAACGATATGAGTCAGCGGAGCGTGCCTACCACCGCCTGAACAGCGTACCCGCGCCCGCAATATGTGCCAGTCACAGCCGGCTTAGCTTGCCGTGTTTATCGAGGCGCACATAGATAATGACCCTGCATAAATATATAAATAAATTAGGCAGACGAATCCAATAAATCAACAGGACTTCGAGATAGTGAATACAGGGAACAAAGGTAAAATTAACGCCCATTTTCAGGCTCCACAAATTTTCAGGGAAAATGACACACACACAAGACCGATAGAAGTTTTTGGATCAATTGAGAACATTGCGATGGGACCGAATATGGGTCAAGTGGCCCATTAATAACAATAATAATTACCTGCATTATTAACCACCTGACATGGGGACAGTTTATGCTTTCAAAGATGCTGATAGTTGAATCTTTAAGCCAAATTTGGGAGAACATTCATGCCGAAGTGCTAGTATTTCTAACAATCAAATATTATATACGTATCTACTTGACGTAATGTGTTGGATAAAATTAAAAACAAACGTAAAACATTAACAATTCAAGTGTAAAAATAAAATATAAATATAGAAATAAAAAGCATACAAATAAAATAACAATCATAAAAGAAAATAAAACAAAAAACATAACTATAAATTAAAATTAAACATAATTATAAATGAATTATGAAAATAATTGTATAAATCAATTCGAAATTAGTTAATTAATATTAATTCAATAAAAACACCAAAATTATATCTATAAGAATATAAATTGAAAATTAAAAACAAGTAGTTCCGTGAAGAACTATACAGCCTATTTTCATATACCGGTATCCTACTTATGTTAATTGCCACTATCAACATACAAAATTTCAGTTTGATTGCTGTTATAGATTCATAGATATTGAGAACCGACTAAATATTTCGGATGGTCGCCATGTTGGATTTTATATATGTAGGTCCTAGAGTTATGTACTGTTACATGAAGATTATTGTGTACGTGTAGCATTCAAATTTCAATCGCATGATTAGGACACAAGAAGTAACAAGGAGATTTTAAAATTTCGCACAGCTGCCATCTTGTGGTTATGGAAACAATTGAAATAATTTAGATGCTAGTGGATTAACATTCGTATAAGTATTTACTGTACCATGTTTCACTGCACTAGGATGGTTAAATTGCGAGAAACGTCCATGTGAATATTTATACTTCGCGTCGCCGCCATGTTGGATTTGTAATCACCAGGTTATTTAAAGTCCTATAGGTGAACTTATGTTCATAGCCCCTATGAACATAAAGAAATTCAGTTTGATTGCTATAATAGATTCGTAGATAGGCCTATTCAGAGCCGTCCAAATATTTCGGATGGTCGCCATGTGGGATTGTTAAATGTATAGGCCATAGAGTCATGCACCATTAAAGGAAAATTATTGCTTAGGTTCATTATTCAAACTTTCACTTCGATCGCATGATTACGACACAAGAAATAAAAACTTAATTTTAAAATTCGCACAGCCGCCATGTTGAGGTTATGTAAACAATTGAACTAAATTGGATACCAGTGCGTTACAATGTGTATAAACATTTCCTGTACCAGATCTCATTGCGTTTGGAACATTAAATCGCGAGAAAGGTCTATTAAAAATTTTAATTCGCTTGGCCGCCATGTTCGTTTTGTAGTTAACCGGTTTTTGGGAGTCTTATAGATGAACTTCCAGTAGTGCCCTTTATCTCCTTACAAAATTTCAGGGTGATACCGCTAATAGTTTCAGAGATATAGAATGCCGGTGAAATATTTCACACATCCGCCATCTTGTGGTTATTTAAACAATTGAACGAAGTTTGATGTCGGTGAATTACAATGTGTATAAACATATACTGTTCCAAGTTTTATTGCGTTTGGTTGGTTAAATCGCGAGAAACGTCTATTTAAAAGTCGCAAATTCGCGTGGCCGCCATGTTGGTTTCGTAGTTACCATTTTTTCAATAGTCACATAAGTGAACTTCTAGTAGTTCCCTTTATCATCGTAAAAAAATCCAGGGTGATATCGGGGATAGTTTCGGAGATATTGAATGCTGGTGAAATATTTCGCACAGCCGCCATGTTGAATTGGTGTGACATAACAAAATTTGAAGGGCACGGTCGGGGTCGCCCGGGGTAGTGCTATGAACTTACCGAGTTTCATTGAAGTCGCTCCAGCCGTATGGAAGTTATTAGGGGGACACACACCTCACACACACACACACACACACACACGCGCACACACAGACACACGGTTAAAAGGTGATCTCATAAGCCTTTTTTTTTTTCAAAATTGAAAATAGGCTAATAAATATATAGACATTAAAATTTGAGAAACAAAAAATAACATTATTAATAATTGTGTGTGTGTTTGAGTCTTCAGTCTTTCGACTGGTTTGGTGCAGCCCTCCATTCTTCCCTGTCCTGAGCTAATCGTTTCATCCCTACATAGCTTCCACACCCTACATCCCAGACAATCTGTTTAACATATTTTAACCTTGGTCTACCCATAGACTACTGATCTCATCCTCAACCCTTCCTTCTATAACTAAGTTTGCTATTCCTGGGTGTCTTAATATGTGTCCTACCAACCTATCCCTTCTCTTCATTTGCAGTTGCCCGAAACATCTCTCGTCTCCTATTTGTTACTCTATCTACCCATCTGATCTTCATAATTCTCTTGTAACACCACATTTCAAACACTTCAATTTTCTTCTCTTCTGCTGCACCAACAGTCCAAGTTTCACTTCCATAGAGCGCCACGCTCCAGACAAAGGCTTTCAAAAATGACTTCTTAATACCTATATCTATATTCGATGCCAACAGATTCCTTTTCTGTAGAAATGCTTTCCTTGCCTGTGCTACCCTACTTTCTAAATCTTCTTTTCTTTGTCCATCACTGGTTATTTTGCTTCCCAAGTAACAGACGTCACCTACTTCCTTCAGATGTTCACCTGCCAATTCAACATCCATAGGGGTTTCTGATTTCTTTCGGCTGCATTCCAATATTTTTGGTTTACTTTTATTAATAACTGAGGCGCCTAGAATCAAAACCCGCCAAGTCCATCGAACATGAAAAATGAGAATAATGAAGTTGCCTTTATATGAACTTGCACGCGGGCAATTCAATGGTGCCATAATTTTCCTTCAAAGGACGATATTTCCCTATGAAAAATGGAGGACAAAACTTAGGGTTGATACTTAATTTCAAAATCCGCTAGATTCAATTGAACTTCCGCCATTGTTAGTTTCAAACCCCACCTAATCGCTTTCAGCCAATCAGCACATATAATTGCATTACCCAGGATTTCTTCTATTGCCATCATCTGTGTTGTGTTTTGTAATGTGTGGTTAAGTGTTTGTTAAATTTTAAATATATGCATAGTCATTAAATCATGTCAAATTTTCATTTCATACATTATTTGGAGGGTTCACGTTCAAATGCTTTCCTTCTTCCCTTGTTTTTTATTCCTGGAACTGTTTTAAATACTTTCAAAAGCGTTCATATGTGCATTTCATTTTCAAAAACAGTTAACTCCTAATTAAACTTCAGAGTCGTGTTAATTTATGGAAAGGGACAATCCTGCAATTTGTTGGAAAAAGTAATTAATAAACGCCGAGTTTAAATTTCAAAAGGGAAGATGGTACGCTAGCATTAAACAACAAGGAAAATTGTGATATCTTGGCTGCGTATTTTGAGAAGTTGTTAAATTGTCCAAAACCGACAGACAAGTTGAGTTTCAAATTTACAACACAAAATTTTGACTCTACGCCCCCAGATGTAAATGAAGTTAAATGTATTATCAACTCACTTAAAAACAATAAAGCCTCAGGCAAAGATGGAATAATTGCAGAAATGTGGAAGCTTGTAGATGATGAATTTTTAATAGCGACGACAAATCTATTCCAGAAAATTTGGATTGAGGAAGCAATTCCAGAAGACTGGTTAATCGCCTTAATTCATCCACTACATAAAAAAGGCTCAAAAATTGATGTCAATAGTTATAGGGGGATCTCATTGTTGTCTGTCACATATAAAATATTTGCCAAACTACTTTTAAACAGACTTGAACCACAGATCGAACCACAGCTTGGCGAGTTCCAAGGAGGTTTCAGAAGGAATAGATCGTGTGCAGAACAAATTCTTAGTTTAAAATTGATATTAAAATATTACAACAACAGGCCAAAGAATATCTTTATCTCATTCGTTGATTTTCAGAAAGCGTATGATTCAGTGGATAGGGATACTGTTTTTGACACATTGAAGGAATACCAAGTTGATCAAAAAACCATAAATTTAATAAAACTTACATTAACTAATACGATTTCCAGAGTCAAATTTTTAAATGAAGTTAGCGAGCCCTTCGAGGTAAAAACTGGGCTAAGACAAGGGGACAGTCTATCACCACTGCTTTTCAATTTGGTCTTGGATAAAGTCATGAGGACGTTTTGGGAGAAGAACGATTCAAGTGCTAAAATTGGTACAAAGAATAAGAACCTCAGAGTCAAAGGTTTAGCATTTGCTGACGACGTAGCGTTGTTTGCTGAATCAGAACAAGAAGCTATTAACCAAATTGATCAGTTAAAAGAAACGGCGGAAAAAGCGGGCTTACAGATTTCGTTGGTAAAAACAGAGATGATGACAAGTGATCAGAAATACACTAAGAAAATGATAAAAACAAATTATGGGAGCACCAGGGTCACTGACCGATTTAAATATCTTGGAGAAATAATTAGTAGCAATGGGACGGATAAATTGGCAATCGAGAACAAAAAAGGGAAATTGGAAAGATTAAATTTTTGTACAAAAAATATATACAATAAAAAGAACCTGTCTATCAATGCAAAATTACGACATTTTAATACTGTTGTTAGACCAGTCATCTTGTACGGCATGGAAACTACAAATATAACCGGAATGGAGAATTTGCTCAAGATAGAAAGAAGAATTTTAAGAAGGATTTATGGTCCTAGGAAAACACAGGAAGGTTATAGACTGAGATCGAATGCAGAAATTTATAGTAAAATCGACAACCTTGAAGTGATGATCAGAAAACGGCGACTTCAGTTCTACGGACATATGGTCCGCATGGATTGCTCAAGGTTAAACAAACAAATTTTTGATAAAATCTGGAACTATAAAGGACAAGGAGGCTATGTAAAACAAATGAAAGAAGAACTTCAAAAATTCAAAATTACTGAAGAAGATTGTCTAAATCGAATAGAGTACAGAAAAAAAATTTTTGGTCTCAAAATTCTTGTCGGGGAGAAGAAAAATCTCAACAGAGGAGAATGGACTGCTGAAAGAAGAGCTGCACAGTCGACCAGGATGAAAGACTTCTGGAAGAGAAAGAAGGAAACTAGACCTATAAAGAAGTGATATTTGCGTGGTCCTTGTTGGCCTGTCCGCGGTGTATATATAAACGAAATGTTCATATTCCAAGGATGTTTTTTCATATGTAAACAGTTTTCCTCATTTTCCCACAAAGTTTGTTTTGTGGGCTTAGCGGGTTATGATTCTAGGCGCCTCTTTATTATAATAATTAAAGTAAATTAAAATGTAAAAACACATTTGCAGTATAAAGGGTTAAAAAAAAGAATTAACAACTACAAGAGTACTGTAGCTCCTAATACAGTATATTGCATCTTTCCTTTGCAGGTGGAATACTTCTTCAAGATGCTGGACTAATGTCGCAAACTGCGCAATAAAGTATTTCTTACAAATGTCTTGCTGTGTGTATGTGTGTCTATTTGTTTGGTATATCTCGGATTCGGAAGGAGGAGGCCGTGGCCTGAAAGTAGCGACCATCCCGGCCTAAAATATAAGTAGGAAACCACAGATATAATCCATTCTAGGATGGCACAGTTGGGAAACGAGCCCACCTCTTCGTAGTTTTACCTCGCGAGGCTGGGTGTACCCCGTTCCAAGCCTCGGACCAGAATTAAATTTCTTGGCAGAGCCGGGAATCGAGCTCGAGACCTTTGGATCCGGAATCCCCATAAACCCACAACATTATTATTATTATAAAATTAATAACTCGCCTCCGTGCTGTGGTAGTCAGGGTGCTTAGCTGCTATCCCGGAGGTCTGAGGTTCAATGCCACGAAATTTGAAAAGTGGTATGAGGATTGGAACGGGGTCTACTCAGCTTCGGGTGGTCCAGATGAGTAGAAGGGATTCGATTCCCACCTCAGCCATCCTCGAAGTGGTTTTCCGTGGCTTCCCCACTTCATCTTCGGGCAAATGCCGGGATGGTACTGCCCCCGTAAATTGAATTATTTTGGGACAAAATGAGAGTATTTTCCGTCCCCATGATAATATGTAACCATCAAATATAATTTCTGGAAGTGTGACACAGGAGGGTAGTGTTACAAGCTCGAGGCTGTGGGAGAGCCCGATCACGTGATATATTGCACAATAGACGCTTCTAGAAGGCTAAAATTGGCATAGCAACAGTGAGTTTGGAAAATAATATTAGAAATATTGTTATAAATTATGCTATTGGATCCCACCCCAGAGCCAATGAGAAGAGGTCTTCTTGAAGACGGGATCAACTTCAATTACATAATGTGATGAAATTATGCATTTAGGCCCTTAGAAGAAGATTTTCTTATTTGGTAATGAAGAGAAAATTAAAAGAAATTGTGTCTGATACTTTAAAAACCGCAGATCGGTTAATCTACGCAGTAATAAGCATTAGTAATCGACGCGCAAAAATTATGGTGGGAGATTGATATGGCCGCCAAAATTTCGACTTGGAGGGGGAGATCCAAGGATCGAGGTTCTTATTCCAGCAGTCTTTGAAGAGTGAGGAAGTGTTTTTACTGGGTTAACGGAGATCCCAAGGCTTTGTCCGAGTGCGACGACTGTCGACTTGTGGAGACGCGAGGATAGCTAGGTAGAGCGTACGAGATTGCCGCACTTCCATTCTATGTGAAGTTGTGAGGAACATTGAATTAATTATATCTCTTATATAATTGGGATCTGAATTTAACTAAGCGAATATATATAGAGAACAGGTTGAATACTACATTCTGTGAAAAGTCGTGCGTTCTAAAATTCACCGTTTCGACAATATAAGCCTGTTAAGACAGATTTCCAAATGTGTTGGAAATAAAGCTGAATATCATTTTAAATTGCAACGTGAAGTTGGCGAACGCAGTTCAAGTGAACAGTAGCGGAGAACTTGTAACATTGGCGCAGTATATAAACAGTATCAGAATGACTATTATTTTTCTTCAAGTGTCTTCATTCAACATAATTAACATTGTTGATATGATGAACTAAATAGTCATGCGCCAGAGACATATTCGATAACAGGAGTTAAGATACCACGATGGAATTCGTTAGACAACGTATTCTTGAATACAGACGTAGTGTACGGTCCATCTTGTACATTTTCGTCCGTCTACGAACGCTAATGTAACATCAATTAGCTATGGAAATATTTCATTCACCATTTATATGAATATTTCCATAAATTATTCCAATGATGAGGCTGATACATATTTACGACGGAGAATGAAGATTCTGCAGAAGATATTTGTCAAGATGCTAGGGGTAGCCCAGCAACACAGAATAATTTGCCAGAAGGATGTCGTTCGAGCCCAGGCGATGTTGGTGAATTCCAGAGAGGGACGTTTCCTATCTCAGAGGTCACAGATCCGAGGTTCGAATGCAGATTCATCTCAGTATCTTGAACTGAGGAAACATCTTAAGTATTGTGGGAATACTTACATAGATCTTCAAGTTTTCGTCCAAATACGGTAGCAGTGTATCTCATTTTTTGTAGTATAGAGCTTGATTAGTGACATCCTGAGCCAACGATCTTACTTCATATTTTCATATTTCCTTACTCCATATTTCCATATTTTCATATTTCATGTATTTCAGTGTTTTCATGTATTTTACACTTCAGATGTGTGTTAAGATTTTTATGCTTCAAGATTATTTAGGAGATGATTGTCTTTCAACTATTTTTCAATTTTATTATAAGGATCAGTTGTGGAACTGACATTAAAAATTTTGTTTGAGGAATCATATTGCCTCATAGAAGACTAGTCGTTTCGACTCTCGAATTTTAATAATTTTATTTAAACCAAGTATTCTGACATTGTGTCATAGCTTCAAATTAAATTCTTATTAAATTTAATTTGAGCACTTTAATGTAACGACATCAAACTTCAAGAACAGAAGAAACATCGAATGATATTGTAATATCATTATTGTATATTGTACCCATGTGAGTAATCTCGTTGGATAATATGCATCCGCCTCCAACTAGCATCAGCTCTCAGGCGTGTACGGTAACCCCAATTTTGCAGTGCATATTTTGGATTTGAGGCTAAAAGGTATCAACTCTACAATGATAAAGCACAACTCTATTCTAACACTTTAATTCATTAAAATAAATCATGGCTTCAAACACAAAACAATACCCAAAAAGCATAAAATAAAAGCAAACAAAATTTTTACTTCCACAATCCACAAATAAACAAATATGAAATCACAACAAAGTCATACCTAGCCATAATGCTTTACCCTTCTGTGAACTTCACAAGGATATACTAGTGCGCTGATGCACCTACGACTTCAAAACAACTTTACATTAACATAACAGTCATACAATGTGACTTCTTTAATATTACAACAAGGATTATTCCTTAAACCTCTTTATGTTAAACAATTATGTGTGCCGTGCGTGTTTTAATATTTTTCTTCTCACCAATGAAATGCTTTGCATGCATTTACCTATGTGGACGTTGCACCAAAATCAACGTGCAACTCCATAATTATGTAAGCTACCCCCTACATATCCTTCAATTATATGGTTTCACCGCATGCTGTCTGTGATTCCTAGATAAAACGTTACGTTATAGCTTATGTCGGATTGTACGATAGACTGCCTCGCGCTCATGGCGATTGGCATCTAGTAACCAACTACATGACTTGGTTCCAGTGACAGTACAAATATATCATGTAACTATTCGTCAGATAGCTAAATTAATGAACCATCGGGATGAACTATAATTATCCATGTGTTCACAAACCACATGGCTATAATACTCAACATAACAATCTCGCATTATATGTCATTTTAACAAGGTCTAGAATCTCTTCCCTTTATAACTTGCCTGAGCGGTTCGGGTGGTTGGCACCGACCCTCGGCTAAAGAAATCGCTACACAATAGAAAGTGGGATGGGTCGTTCCACCAATTATCTCGACCTTTCTAAAAGTTTGAAAGCTTCCCTCTCTAAGCAGTGGAGATTTACAAGACAAATACTGTGTCCTAACCGGCACACATGTTCCCAAAGGATCTTAATTGACTATTATGCCAACAGGTATTGAATGAGCTTTTGTAATTATTCCTACGTCGAGGATAACGATTAATTAATGGCCTCACATGGGTCCATTCAACATGAAGGTTCGGGGTTCGTAATGCATGAGCCTGGCGGTTGACCGATGTCTCAAGTATAATATAGGCGCACAAAACCACTGTCGCCATGAGTTTTCGCTGCCCACGAGCGTAAATAACTCATCATAAGTTCTCGGGAAATCATAGAGCTGCGAGGTGTCCCTGTTTCCTCGACTCTTACAAAGATTCCAGCCCGGAACACATTTCAATCCTTTTCTTCAGAGTTAGGGTCCATTCACTAAAACTCCGGAATAAAATATCTCCAACAATGTCCACGACATAGGAGAATTCATACGTAGAATAGACTATCTGGCCCCTAATGCTCCATGCTACGACACACCGACCTATAATATTAAGAGAAATCTAACATTTACTCTATAAGCTTCTCAATTAAGCTGCAAAATTCAATTCACTAAAAGCTCTTTCATTACTGGTATCATTACTGAATATATGCAATATTCTGATATAAAGCTTCTTTCCATAATTACTGAAATGTAATCTCACTGTAACATCCTCCTGCTTAGATTGATAAGTCTTGCACTTAGCGTTAATAATTCTCGCTTACAACATTTTATTTGTTTCCTGATGTGTTCATTCATACTCTTAATAACCATTATTATTATTATCATCATTTCTCACTGACATAAACGATCAAAATCGTAATTTACCATTATTATTATAAATCTCATTGACATAAATGACCAAAATCATCATTTATTATTATTCTCATATAAATTACCAAATTTTCCGACATAGCTAGACGTTTTAAACTCGAACAATCGCGTTCGTTACATTTACATAACTGATTGCCATTCTTAATTCATAGTGGGAATAGTTACTCCACTTAATGATGCAAATCATCATTTCAACTCTATCAAAATCAACTCAATACTGATTAAACATGGAGGATCAGCCTCCTAACTGACTTTTACTGGCATCTATAAGGAATTCACAATATCTTTACGGAATCACAGACATGCATCGGTCCATACTTCTACATAATTATACCCGTAATTTGTGGGGTACTTACATCTCTATAGGCGTCTAAGGTGGCTCCAACCAATCATATTCTTCCATGTCGCCCGCCATAATGGGTTTAACGCGACATATTTCTCTTGTTTACACACATTTGATTATACATTTCTATCACCAACACGACACGTTGCATACCTTTCAGGAAGTTATCACTCCCCAAACATGTGAAACACTTCATCAAACACTACTTTAAATGATATTTTTACATATGCATTACACTGAACACTCGTCACTTTATATACACTTCAATGCTGAGATTCCCTAGCAGAGATCGAAATTGCAGGTGTCGACGGCATCTTACGTTATCAACTCCTGATTGAAAGTCTGGTTATCTGCTCTCGGAACTCTCCAACAGTTTTTATGACGATCATTACTCCTACAGTAAGCGTCCTGCGTTACATCAATACGCTTGCTCCTAAACATGAGCGTTAACATCTGGTATTCTCATGGCAATACCAAACACTTAGTAAAGTTTCTTTCGCGCATTCTATCGTAGTTACACATATACGATTAGTTCATACAATACACACTGCGCTTAATAAAGTTCAACACTTTCACAAATAATTATATACAATATTTCTCCCGTTAGTCTATACGGTGCTTCATAACTGAACACGTCATAGTTCGTGCGGCTAATTATGCCTGTATCACGACTATTATTCATATAAGCATGTTTACTGTTTCTATTACACATACCAGTCTTTGTTCGGCGTCTCGATGAATAGAATCGTCATGCGTTATGCCTTGACGAACTTGCTTCAACCTGGCTGTAGCTGACTGAAGTTTCACTCGAAGACTGCACGTAACTTATTTGAAGACTTCTGTCTGCGGCTTACACGCTGTCTCGTACTGCTGCATATTTGCTGCATACTGATTGCAACTTATTTCCATTGTGCTACAATTGACAATTGAGTAAGACAATAACTGGCTGTAACTGCGCTTGGCGGCATGTAGACTGAGCTTGACTGAGTTAGAACAGAGTGAGTTTCAAAGTGAGGTTCAACTGAGATACAGAGTAACACTGAGTAACAGAGTAGGACTGAGAACAGAGCTTGTTTCAAAGTGAGGTTCAACTGACTTCAAGTGAGGGCTCCTCCTGGGGTCTACTCCCTTATATCGGATTTCCACAGAAAGTAGAGCAACATCTTCCCGCGTAATCTTCGCTCCTCTCACAGCATGATTCAGGTCTTCAAACCATGATCATTGTGTTCCTCTCTCTTCACAGGTCCCAAAACTATCTGTGTGCAAAGGAATCGCTCGTTCAATTAATTAATATTAATTCCTTTCTCCATGGCGTGGGACGCTACCTAACCGGGAACTCCCCGTCAACATCTTCACATCCCTCCGCGAACAATGGTCGCTTCACAGTCCTTACGCACATCACTAAATATGCACCAATTTCGCAGGTAAAAGACTCTAAAATTATCTTCTTGCCAAGATATTCACCTGTGTGCAACTCTCATCTCGATTCGTTACTCCAATCACGAGTAATCAATGATTTTTCTGGGCATTTCTCCGCCCCTCCTCTACATCTATTCTCCGTCGGGGAATAACTGTGTCATTTTTCAGGCCTCTCCCCTGCTCCAGACGACATAATGGGGTGACAGAGATGGACGTGGCTCCACTGGGACCAACCCACAATTCTGGGCCGATTAGTAAATGTCAGCTCTGCCCTCTTCTCTGCTTCAAACCTCCAATAGCTTACACCAAATCGTCTTATAATGATATAATCCGCTCATTATTTCCTACATTATTTTAATAAATAATGCCATTTCATCAAAAATCACACCAGTGATTAAATATACATTTCTTTCGAGGGGTTTTTTACCAAGAAACTCCCTGTACAGATCTCTGGTTCGCTTCCTGGCGGAACCTTTTTACTGAGACCACAGTCTCTGAGAACCATGTTCGATTCCAGTCAGCATAACCCCATCGGGTTCATGTTCCCCTTGCAAAACTTATAAAAGTCCAATGCAAGTGGCTTATATAAGTAACCAGCTGACTGTCGACCACCGTCTGTGTTTACGTCTGGGGTCCTTCACCTTGTCTGGCTGCGAGTGGGTTAGTAGTGTTCCCCCTTCCACACTCGGCCTTGTTTCTGAGCTGTCTATTCTCCCTGCGAAGGGTCGCGTTTACAGCCTCAACCTCTCTAGCCATTCTGACCATGTCTTCATAGAGTTCTCGCAAACACTGGCATTCTTTCTGCTCTCCGCTTACACTGGGTAAACTGTCTGCTTCTCGTCCCGTCTCGCCGTTCCAACATTCAGGTCTGCCTGCTTGGCTGCCTCCGCTCTCCACGTTGAGTTGGGTGTGCGTTACTAATTCTTCTTCTGGTTCATCGAATTCTTCTGGCGAGTAATAAATTTTCAAGTTGGCTATGTTCATAACGACCTCGTTTCCATTCTCTAAATGCCTTAACCTGTATGCATTGTTCTGGAGGTCTCTTATCACCTCGAACGGGCCGTGGTAAGAAAAATTAAACTTCTTATACTTCCGTGCCTCTGGATCTGAACTGGCGGGTTTCTTAATTAAAACTTTCTGTCCCACGAGAAGCGGTTTATGATACCTCTTCGCACGATTCCTTCTCTGACGTCTCTCCGCCTGTGCTTTTAGATATTCAGAGGTTCGTTGGATCCTCAATTCTCTACCGGGTTGTGCGTCTACAGGTAATGGAATAACACCATTCCACGGTCTCTCTGGTCTTTGATCCAGATGTAGAGTAACGGGAACCTGACCTGTCGCCTCATGTACAGTATTATTTATACAGTATTCAATGACTTCTAGAAATTCAATCCAACGCCAATTCGCTTCAGAACAGTAGATCTTCATGTATTTCTGGATCTCTCTCATTACTCTTTCAACGGGACTTGCCTCAGGATGGCGAATGGTAGATAAAATCTGCCTAATTCCTAGAGTTTCCAGTTCTCGACGAAATTCTGCACTAGTAAAGCAACTTCCGTGGTCCGAGAGAATGTTATCCGGCTTCCCAAGAATCGGAATAACTCTCTCTTTCAGGCGCTTCAAGACCTGTTTTGAACTTGTCTTTTGAATGGGGCACAACACCACCATTTTCGAAAATACATCCATGGCTACAAAAATGTGTCTATTGCCTCTACGTGCTCTAGGCAATGGTCCAAAGTTGTCGATACTCAATAGCTGCCTTGGCTTCTCTGGTAATAACGGGATAGGTCGTTGCCTCATTAAAAAGGGATTCGGCTTTACCCTTTGGCAAAGATCACATGTTCTAATAGCATTTCTCACCGTTTCTCTCAATTTTGGCCAAGTAAATGCTTCCTTCAACAGAGCACAGATTTTATCAATCCCCGGATGACCAAATGCTCTGTGGGCTAGCCATACTAATCTCCTCTGCAAAGATGCAGGAATTACAATCCTTTGACGTGTGTGATCCACATCGTCCCACTTGTGTAATATCTGATTATACCATACATAATCTGTTGCCAATGCCTCCGCCTCTCTGTATATCGCAGTTCCCCTTGCTAAACGTCCCTCAAAGTAATCGATTATCATCTTCAACCATGGGTCTTCGCGTTGTAGGTTGGTAATGTTCCTTAAGTCATCCAACGTCTTCTGATCTCGATTCTCCATCTGGACCGCTAGCACTTCTTCTTCTCTAGGGTAACGACTTAATATGTCCGGTATTACATTCTCTTTCCCTGGACAGTATTCTATTTCCACATCAAATTGCTGGATATACAGGGACCATCTTGTCAATCTCTGACTAGACAAATCTGTCTTTAACAAAAATGTTAAAGCTTTATGGTCTGTTCTCAGGACTATTCGGAAGCCGTACACGAGTTTGTGCCACGATTGCAACGCGTACAAAATTGCGAGCAATTCTATCTCTGTGATCGTGTAATTTTTCTCATGGGCTCTCAGTCTTCTGCTGATAAAGGCGATAAAAACTTTCTTCTCAGGCTGGTCAACATTTTCCTGGAATAGCATCGCTCCAATCCCAATAAGTGATGCATCCGTCTGTATGATGAACTTCTGGGTATAATCTGGGTATCCCAGTTTCATATATTCCAAAAGCATTTGTTTTGACCTCACGAATGCTTCCTGACATTGCTCCGTCCAATTCCATCTGCCGCCTTTCTTCAATAGGTCCTGCAGTGGTGCTACTGTCGCAGTATAGTTTGGGCAGTGGTTCGAAAAGAATCCAATTACTCCCAAATACTGTCGGACGTGCTTAACTTTCGTGGGTCGAGGGAAATTCCGAATTACCTCCAATTTATCTGGATTAGGCTTCACTCCATTTGCATCAATAACATGCCCTAGGAATTTAACTTCCCTCTGACAGAAGTGCGATTTCTTGATATTGACCTTAAAGTTCGCTTCTCGAAGGTCATCTAGCAACTTCTTCAGGTCTCTCATGTGCTCCTCCAGAGATTCTGATGTGAGTAGAATGTCGTCTACATATCTGATGGTACTCTCTTTAACCTCATCTGATAGATTGCGATCTAACGCTCTTATCAGGGCTGAACCAGCTGTTTTCAACCCAAAAGGTAGCCTTAAAAATGTGAATGTATGTTGATCAAACATAAATCCTGTCAACAGACTAGTTTTCTTCTCTAATTCAAGATGGTGGAAACTGGATGTGATATCCAAGTTTGAGAATATAGTTTTTCCTTTAAACTTCCTGAGGATCTCTTTAATAGGTGGCACTTGGTCAAATTCCGGAATAACTCTCAAATTTAAGCGTCTCAGGTCCAAGCAGACTCTGACAGATCCGTCTGTCTTTGGTACAATTACCAATGGACTTACATAAGGCGTAGGTGTTTTCTCAATAACACCGGCCTCCAACATCTCCTGAATTGCCTCTTTCACTTTAGCATAATGCTTTTCAGCTATAGGGTAGGGTTTCTGCCTAAATGGTGTCCAATCACTGACTTGAAAAGCATAAGTGAAGTTCTTTATCCGACCAGGTCTCGAATCAAAGACTTCCTTCTGTTCCAGCAATAACTGCTTTAAATTTTCCTTCTCTTTTAGCCCAATTTTCGCTTCTTCTAGCTTCTCCGAAATGTAGTCTTCCAATTTGGGTTCCAGATCTTTTTCCAAGTCTGTGGCTAGTGTTTTGAGCTCCGCTTCTAACTGCTCAATAGCTAACACTTCTTCATCAGCCACATCTCTGTATGTATGCCATACTTGTTCACTGGATCCTGGTTCAATTTCATTGAGTGCGACCTCTAAGCCTTCAGCTTCTTCATTCACATGGAACATAACCCTGTCCTGTGCTAGGTCAATTATCACTCTGTATTCCCTTATAAACTCTGCCCCAATAAGTAGGTTATAAGGTAGTTTGTTTACTAACAGAAAACTCTGTGAGAAAATAGAGCCTCCTATCTGTAAATCTAGGAATACCTGGTATTTACATATCATTGTTCTGTCTGGAATTACCCCTTTAATTTTGACACTGGAGATCGGTATCTTCAAAATGTTCTCTCTCCGGGCTATTTCATTATATAGAGCTTGTGTCATCAGGCTCACTGTTGATCCTGTGTCTAGCAGACTTCTGACTTTTAATCCTGCCACTCTCACAATTATAATAGGCAATTCTCTCTTGACCATGACCTGTGGTCCTCCTGTATCCTCAATCAATTCTTCTGGTTTGGCTATCCAATTGATGATGTTAATAGACTTCCATCCATCAGTCTCGAGCTCTTCTAATTTTGGCGTTTTTTTTTTTTCAGCGCCCGCCCCTTTGGAGTTCCTTCTCTCCTGTTCGCTGCGCTGTAGTTCCAAACTCTTAGCTCCATCTCCATATCTGTCTGGCGATGTCCTGTTCTGCATGACTTCTTGCCAGCGGACTTGTGATTTCTGGGGCTCATCTCCCCTTTCTTCGAGGTATCGCAAAGAAGCATGATAACGCTCTTCTGCCTCGTCATCGAAGTTATTTCTTCTCTCTTGGGGTCTCCAATTTCTATTATTGCCTTCCTGGCCATTATTACCTCCATTGTTATGGTACGGTTTGCCCCTGTTATTGTGTTTATTCCACGAACTTCGACCTCTTCCTGCTTTATTAGCATTTCCTTTGTACCTTGACTGCCATTTTCTGGGTTCCTGTTCCCATTGCCGTCCATAGGAATCTAAAGTTTCTGTGCTCGTGGCCTTGTTGTTCCTTGGAGCTTGCTGTTGGTCAGTCTGTGTGTTGGTCACGTGGACTTGTTCCACGGTTCGACTCTGACGCATAGTATTTGCTGTGGTGAGGTCCAGTTGCCTTAGAACTGTCTCCATTTCCATAGCCGTTTTCGCATTAGCCGAGATTAGTAGCCTTTGGATCTCGTATGGA
Organism: Meconema thalassinum; assembly: GCA_946902985.2. Taxonomy (NCBI): domain Eukaryota; kingdom Metazoa; phylum Arthropoda; class Insecta; order Orthoptera; family Tettigoniidae; genus Meconema; species Meconema thalassinum. Next base: position 225,248,746 of record OX336395.1, on the reverse strand, counting down.
AGCTGTTTGGCGATAGCAATGCATAGCTCCAGTTCACTAGGTTTTTGATCCAGCTCTTTAAAACGACACATCTGCGATATGAAGAATTCTGCGTACTTCGTCGGGTTGTTCGTGCTGTACTTTTTGGCATACAAATCCAGCCGTAAATTCTGCTGAGTCGCGGCGTCCCAATATCTCTTCAAGAATGCCTCGCGGAATTCCTCAACAGTATCAAAAGTGTAACGGAAGCTGCGAAACCATAATGCGCACTCCCCCTCTGTTAACTTCTCTATAGCACGTAGCCTACGCTCCTGCGGTATTCGTGCATCATTGAGATATTCAGTCACTTCCTTTAACCAATATTTTGGTGTCATACTACAGTGACTACCTGAAAACTTCCTAGGTTTTTCCTCGCTTGCCCTAATGACGTTTATCACCTGGGTGTGCATCGCATTTTCATGTGGCGTCGATGCCGCAATTGGTACACCTGGCGTCATGTAAGGACTTTCTCCTGCGCCTGCAGCGTTCCTGCTTATAGGTTGGGTTTCTAGGTCTGCCCACCTTGTTTTTCTTATATCCTCTATGCTGCCTTCACTTGACTTAGGATATTTCAGAAGTGTCTCCTCCTGTGCTATTATCCTAGTCTCCATTTGGTTATGGCGCATTTCTGTTCTTTCTAGGCGAGTAATGACTTCTTTCTCTATTCTTGTAAGCCTATCTCGGTTTTCCTCGGCTACTTGAAAAATTTTCACCTTGTCTTCTTTCAGACTTTGTTTGATATGGGATATTTCATCCTCTACGTCCTCTTTAATTTGAGCAAAGGTCTTGTCGCTTGCCTCTGTTTTCTGGCCTTCTCTTATTTCGAGTTCTTCTCTCAGACCTTTAATTTCATCTTGAATGTGTCCATTGACTTTAGACAATTCATTCCGGACCTTGGTGATCTCGCCTCTATTTTCCTCTTGTCTTTTATTGACTATGACAATATCACTTTGCACTTGGTCCAGTTCTTTATGAACTTTACCCATCTGACCTTTCACGTTGCCTACCAGCTCCTTATTTTCCTGAGCGATAGCCTTAATTTCGCCTATTTCCTGGCATTGACCTAATATATTCTGGTCCTGTTTCTTGAGGTCACCGTTAATTGCTCTAGCGTAGCTTTTCAATTTCTGATCCCATTTGGAGTCGTTCTCCTCTAATCTCTGGTCTACTGTTTTCGTAAACTCTGCGAACTGTTTCGCTTGGCGTTCGAGATTCGCCTCGTTTTGGATCTGAATATCCTTAATATCGTTAGACAACGCCTCTAATTTACTGTTGGTTTGCTCCTGAGCATGCCTACACGCTTGCAAATTACCCTCAAGTTTGGCTTCTATGGCCTCGAAACGTTTGTCAGTATTTACCTGCATTTCCGATACAATGCTTACAACAGTATCTGTTACTTCGGTCTTAATGACTTCTTGCATTTGACCTAACTTATTGTCTAGTGCAACCTGATTTGCCTCTAAACGGTTGTTTAATTCAATCTGGTTATTGTTCATTGCAACCTGATTTGCATTAATTGCCTCCTGATTGGCATCTAACCTGTTATTTATACTCTCCTGGAAAGCCTTTGTTTCCAGTTTATTCTGCTCGTTAGCAGCATCAAAATGTTGTTTCAGTCCTGCAATAACTTGCAAGATCTCCTCCGTACCTGGCATTTTACAATAACACACTTAAATATGCAGGCAGGCTTCCTGGAAAAATATGTGGATACGTTTCGAAGAGAAACATCAAACACTGCACACATATCGTGAAGTCGTACAAAACCTGATAATATTATGGTAGATTGTGGATTGGGTATGTAACGCTCGTACCCTTAGGCCATTCTCTTCTCAATAGAGAGATTCTGCGTTACCTCAAAAAGCCTACTGAATTCAAAAATCACTCAAACACAGTTTGAGGCAAAACAATTACTATGGTTTTCCCCATGAAATACCATAAAAAATCTATGGGTTTTCCCTAAATCCCATAATCCCCACGTTGGGCGCCATGATAAATTAATAGTGATACGTGGTATTAGTAGGACATCGGCCATATTCTAATTTACTATAAAAACTGTTCAGGGAGTGGTTTTTACTGCCGAAAGCCCCACTTGGGCCACGCCATGATAAATTAATAGAGCTATCGTTGCCCGGTTCGTGCAATGCCAACATCGCTCATATTGCACTGACGCAGGCGGTTCCATAAAGAGTTAATACCGTCCCACGCTGCTTGGGCCATGATAAATGAGTAGAGAATAAGCACAATCTATCAAAATTTATATATACGTATCGGAACTTAGCTATGGATTAGGAGCGGTCACACCCTACTTCGTTAATTCTTACTTTAATAGAGTTGTGTGCATTAAATCTGACCGACTTTAGTCGTACCTTTAGCTCAAATCACAGTATAGGACATCAAATCCCATGTACCCATGTGAGTAATCTCGTTGGATAATATGCATCCGCCTCCAACTAGCATCAGCTCTCAGGCGTGTACGGTAACCCCAATTTTGCAGTGCATATTTTGGATTTGAGGCTAAAAGGTATCAACTCTACAATGATAAAGCACAACTCTATTCTAACACTTTAATTCATTAAAATAAATCATGGCTTCAAACACAAAACAATACCCAAAAAGCATAAAATAAAAGCAAACAAAATTTTTACTTCCACAATCCACAAATAAACAAATATGAAATCACAACAAAGTCATACCTAGCCATAATGCTTTACCCTTCTGTGAACTTCACAAGGATATACTAGTGCGCTGATGCACCTACGACTTCAAAACAACTTTACATTAACATAACAGTCATACAATGTGACTTCTTTAATATTACAACAAGGATTATTCCTTAAACCTCTTTATGTTAAACAATTATGTGTGCCGTGCGTGTTTTAATATTTTTCTTCTCACCAATGAAATGCTTTGCATGCATTTACCTATGTGGACGTTGCACCAAAATCAACGTGCAACTCCATAATTATGTAAGCTACCCCCTACATATCCTTCAATTATATGGTTTCACCGCATGCTGTCTGTGATTCCTAGATAAAACGTTACGTTATAGCTTATGTCGGATTGTACGATAGACTGCCTCGCGCTCATGGCGATTGGCATCTAGTAACCAACTACATGACTTGGTTCCAGTGACAGTACAAATATATCATGTAACTATTCGTCAGATAGCTAAATTAATGAACCATCAGGATGAACTATAATTATCCATGTGTTCACAAACCACATGGCTATAATACTCAACATAACAATCTCGCATTATATGTCATTTTAACAAGGTCTAGAATCTCTTCCCTTTATAACTTGCCTGAGCGGTTCGGGTGGTTGGCACCGACCCTCGGCTAAAGAAATCGCTACACAATAGAAAGTGGGATGGGTCGTTCCACCAATTATCTCGACCTTTCTAAAAGTTTGAAAGCTTCCCTCTCTAAGCAGTGGAGATTTACAAGACAAATACTGTGTCCTAACCGGCACACATGTTCCCAAAGGATCTTAATTGACTATTATGCCAACAGGTATTGAATGAGCTTTTGTAATTATTCCTACGTCGAGGATAACGATTAATTAATGGCCTCACATGGGTCCATTCAACATGAAGGTTCGGGGTTCGTAATGCATGAGCCTGGCGGTTGACCGATGTCTCAAGTATAATATAGGCGCACAAAACCACTGTCGCCATGAGTTTTCGCTGCCCACGAGCGTAAATAACTCATCATAAGTTCTCGGGAAATCATAGAGCTGCGAGGTGTCCCTGTTTCCTCGACTCTTACAAAGATTCCACCCGGAACACATTTCAATCCTTTTCTTCAGAGTTAGGGTCCATTCACTAAAACTCCGGAATAAAATATCTCCAACAATGTCCACGACATAGGAGAATTCATACGTAGAATAGACTATCTGGCCCCTAATGCTCCATGCTACGACACACCGACCTATAATATTAAGAGAAATCTAACATTTACTCTATAAGCTTCTCAATTAAGCTGCAAAATTCAATTCACTAAAAGCTCTTTCATTACTGGTATCATTACTGAATATATGCAATATTCTGATATAAAGCTTCTTTCCATAATTACTGAAATGTAATCTCACTGTAACATCCTCCTGCTTAGATTGATAAGTCTTGCACTTAGCGTTAATAATTCTCGCTTACAACATTTTATTTGTTTCCTGATGTGTTCATTCATACTCTTAATAACCATTATTATTATTATCATCATTTCTCACTGACATAAACGATCAAAATCGTAATTTACCATTATTATTATAAATCTCATTGACATAAATGACCAAAATCATCATTTATTATTATTCTCATATAAATTACCAAATTTTCCGACATAGCTAGACGTTTTAAACTCGAACAATCGCGTTCGTTACATTTACATAACTGATTGCCATTCTTAATTCATAGTGGGAATAGTTACTCCACTTAATGATGCAAATCATCATTTCAACTCTATCAAAATCAACTCAATACTGATTAAACATGGAGGATCAGCCTCCTAACTGACTTTTACTGGCATCTATAAGGAATTCACAATATCTTTACGGAATCACAGACATGCATCGGTCCATACTTCTACATAATTATACCCGTAATTTGTGGGGTACTTACATCTCTATAGGCGTCTAAGGTGGCTCCAACCAATCATATTCTTCCATGTCGCCCGCCATAATGGGTTTAACGCGACATATTTCTCTTGTTTACACACATTTGATTATACATTTCTATCACCAACACGACACGTTGCATACCTTTCAGGAAGTTATCACTCCCCAAACATGTGAAACACTTCATCAAACACTACTTTAAATGATATTTTTACATATGCATTACACTGAACACTCGTCACTTTATATACACTTCAATGCTGAGATTCCCTAGCAGAGATCGAAATTGCAGGTGTCGACGGCATCTTACGTTATCAACTCCTGATTGAAAGTCTGGTTATCTGCTCTCGGAACTCTCCAACAGTTTTTATGACGATCATTACTCCTACAGTAAGCGTCCTGCGTTACATCAATACGCTTGCTCCTAAACATGAGCGTTAACATCTGGTATTCTCATGGCAATACCAAACACTTAGTAAAGTTTCTTTCGCGCATTCTATCGTAGTTACACATATACGATTAGTTCATACAATACACACTGCGCTTAATAAAGTTCAACACTTTCACAAATAATTATATACAATATTTCTCCCGTTAGTCTATACGGTGCTTCATAACTGAACACGTCATAGTTCGTGCGGCTAATTATGCCTGTATCACGACTATTATTCATATAAGCATGTTTACTGTTTCTATTACACATACCAGTCTTTGTTCGGCGTCTCGATGAATAGAATCGTCATGCGTTATGCCTTGACGAACTTGCTTCAACCTGGCTGTAGCTGACTGAAGTTTCACTCGAAGACTGCACGTAACTTATTTGAAGACTTCTGTCTGCGGCTTACACGCTGTCTCGTACTGCTGCATATTTGCTGCATACTGATTGCAACTTATTTCCATTGTGCTACAATTGACAATTGAGTAAGACAATAACTGGCTGTAACTGCGCTTGGCGGCATGTAGACTGAGCTTGACTGAGTTAGAACAGAGTGAGTTTCAAAGTGAGGTTCAACTGAGATACAGAGTAACACTGAGTAACAGAGTAGGACTGAGAACAGAGCTTGTTTCAAAGTGAGGTTCAACTGACTTCAAGTGAGGGCTCCTCCTGGGGTCTACTCCCTTATATCGGATTTCCACAGAAAGTAGAGCAACATCTTCCCGCGTAATCTTCGCTCCTCTCACAGCATGATTCAGGTCTTCAAACCATGATCATTGTGTTCCTCTCTCTTCACAGGTCCCAAAACTATCTGTGTGCAAAGGAATCGCTCGTTCAATTAATTAATATTAATTCCTTTCTCCATGGCGTGGGACGCTACCTAACCGGGAACTCCCCGTCAACATCTTCACATCCCTCCGCGAACAATGGTCGCTTCACAGTCCTTACGCACATCACTAAATATGCACCAATTTCGCAGGTAAAAGACTCTAAAATTATCTTCTTGCCAAGATATTCACCTGTGTGCAACTCTCATCTCGATTCGTTACTCCAATCACGAGTAATCAATGATTTTTCTGGGCATTTCTCCGCCCCTCCTCTACATCTATTCTCCGTCGGGGAATAACTGTGTCATTTTTCAGGCCTCTCCCCTGCTCCAGACGACATAATGGGGTGACAGAGATGGACGTGGCTCCACTGGGACCAACCCACAATTCTGGGCCGATTAGTAAATGTCAGCTCTGCCCTCTTCTCTGCTTCAAACCTCCAATAGCTTACACCAAATCGTCTTATAATGATATAATCCGCTCATTATTTCCTACATTATTTTAATAAATAATGCCATTTCATCAAAAATCACACCAGTGATTAAATATACATTTCTTTCGAGGGGTTTTTACCAAGAAACTCCCTGTACAGATCTCTGGTTCGCTTCCTGGCGGAACCTTTTTACTGAGATCACAGTCTCTGAGAACCATGTTCGATTCCAGTCAGCATAACCCCATCGGGTTCAATATAAACTGTCGACGATCTAAGAAATACTAGTCGTTTGATAAGACCGAAGTCTTTATTCCTATAAACATTCTTTGTGTAGAGTGGAAAAACATTACGACGTTTACAAACCTTTTTATTATTTGTAAAGCTGAGAGCTTTGTTCATTACTATGTTAGAAGAAATACCTTTTGATAGAAGATTATTCAAATCTTTAGCTAGGAATTCAAAGCTAGTTTATCCCGGTCAAGATTGAATTCTATTTGACACTATAAATAACATGTGTATTATTTTACACTTTTTGTGTAACATCACGTCATTTGTGGACCTGATATTACAACGATAAACAATTTAAAGCTTGACAAGTGAGGTGAGACAGGAGTATTATTTTTATTACATGTATTTGCGACAGACGAGTTAACAGTTAATTATCTTGTCGTGGAGTAAACTTTAGGAGGTTAATCACGACTGTCTAATATCGTTCATTACAATTGGAAGTTTCGTTTGAAGAACTTAAGCATGTATAATTGTAGTTCAGTAGTCATGTGGAATGATACTGAGGGTCATGCCATTATGTGAGAGAAGTTCCTACAGAAGATATGTTAATAACAATTAATCCGTTTTTGGTTATGTTTAACATAGTTGATGATAATTGTTTATGCCATATATACTGCTATATGAGGATTTGTAGAGCTATGAAGAATGCTCGTGCGAGGGGAGTCCCGCATTTTAAAGGAAGTCAAAGTATTATTGTTCTTTAATAAGAAGGCATGGATCATGATAAGAGTTGTTGAATACAAGTAGTCCAGTTCATGTGAGGTAACGATTTAGCTGTATTGACAGGAGGGTTTTAGCGGAAATACAACTAGAGAAAGATTGTCTACTCACGTCAATGATACAATTATTATATTTTATTAAACCCGAAGTTATGTAATTACGTACAGTTAACTTTAATTAGTCGACTGTATTATACCGACAATGTAATGAAACCTATATAAGACGATGCGTAAGCAGTATATCAAAACTACGGAATGTTAGAATGATTATGTGGAAAACCAGGGTATATAATTAGTTGAGAAATGTATTTTAACCGAGAAGCCAGAATCTCGAAAGTAACGTGTTAGCAACACTAAATAAGGTATATTATTATGAACATATTCCATGTATATAATTTTTTTGGAAATGATTTAATTAGTTAAATAATTTAGTAGGATTTATTAATCAATTGTTTTGGAATAGCGTGTGTTTTATGAGCGGATGTTTTTGGTATGAATGATTGTTCACTGTTAAGAGAAATTGTCGAACCGAATTGGTCATGAACAATTGCGGGGTGCGAATGAATGAGTGTATAAAAATTTTCAGGATGATTGTTTAAGAAATATAGAAGTTATGTGCATTTTTGTATGATCTAAATGTTAATTTTACGTGTTTTATAAACGCAATCAAAAGCAGTCTCGATGTGGGCTGGCTAGAATGATTCACCGTTAGAGTTGGAGAGCAGTGTGACATAATGAACATGTGGACACTCACCGCCTTGTATCAATTGTATTCAGTTCCGAGTGCAGCGTGGTGCTGGTGTTTCATTGATGAAACAAGCTAGCGCACGTGCGTTCTCCAAACGCAGGCTAGTGAATGAAATCATGTGTCAGGAATGCCACGAATGTAAGAGCCTTCATTTAACGTTTTCTTTTTACGCTGTGTAGGCCTAAACAAGCCAAGATTTTATGCTCATCATTTTTATACACAGCATTGTAGTAAGATGTGGAGTAGAAAGGAAGTGTGAATGATTGCGTGTTTTTATTTTAATTTGATTGTTAAATTAGTTTATTGTTATTTTGTTTATACTAGGTTAGTTTATGGCCTGTTTGCCATCTCTTGATGAATACAGTACATTTGCATTTGTCAGTTGGCACAGGCTAGAGTAAAAGGTGGCTTTTCACCGATGTCTCAGTCTCACTCATGGCTGTGATTAAATGGAAGCTACTGAGGTATGGGTGGTGCTTAGTAATGGCATTCAGGGCACAGTCAGTGCCTGTGAATGCTGTGAAAGGTTCTACTCATAGGGTTAGGACTACTGTTCTGACTCAGTGAGGAAAGCAATGGCAAACTACCTCACTCCTCTTCTTGCCTAGAACGCCTCAATATAGCGCTGCCTTGGGTTTTTGTGGGTATCTACTCACATAACGTAACGGCGGTGCTTTTTGAGGATCCAACCAGCCTTCGGGCTGACTACCTAACAGACAGACAGGTTAGTTTACACCATTGTTAATAAATTTTATTCAGTTCGTTATTTGTTGTTGTTGGCGTGTGATTCATTTTAAATATAAGAACTAGAGTATTGTGGATGTATTGTAGGCGAAGCTGAATTCCCAGTCTCCGAGAAGGTAAATAAAGGTAGATGTGCCCCGTGTAGTTGGTTGTTGATCCACAATATTCTTGTAACTGCTGTATGTAAATCCCTAAAGGCCATGTTGGGAGCGATTTCTAATGTAGTAATTTGCCGCTGCTGTTAGAAATAGGCAATCCAGCTGGGGCAATGGATATTCCAACAGATTCCTTTCCGGATTATCTGGTACCTAACATAAGTCACTGCCGCCTCCTTCCCTCTTCCTTGTCTATCCCTCCCACTCTTCCCATCCCTTCATGAGGCCCGTGTACGCTTTGCCGCTTGGGCGAAGTGCTGGCCACACTCCCCAGTTGTATCCCCAACTCAAAGTCTCAAGCTCCAGGACACTGCCCTCAGTGGCGGTAGAGGTGGGATACCTCCCTTATTAGTCCGTGGGAAAAGCCAACCCTGGAGGGTTGCCCCGCTATCGACAATGAACATCCTTGAATAGTTTTAGCAATGGAGTTAGTTATCGGTAGTTATAGTTGTTTTAAGGGGCATAACAGCGAGGCCATCTGCCCCTTGTAGCTATAGAATAATGTGAAGTCGGTCTGTCGATTACTGGAATAGAATAATACCTTAATCCAGATTAGGTGTTTAGCAACCAGAAAGATGTTTTGTACTGAAACAGAACTTTGCGAGGCGAAGGAGATGAATAGTGTTTCTTTGTTTGGATTGACTCTATCAATACATTTACAGTAAAGTGTAGACTTTATTTATGGTATTTGTTTGCGAACTATTTTGCCTTGTTTTTACACAGAGTTAAATAGTATCTATCATATAATAAACACACTCAAAGGTTGGTTAAAACAAACTGAATTGATAATAACGTGGGAGAAATGGCGTCTGGAGACAACTTTTACAAAAACCGTATTATCAAGACCTCATTGATGATCAGGAGTTGTTTCGTGTAGGCTGCGTGGAATATTAGTCAAAATATATTTCTTTTTCTACAAAGTATTGTATCTCAGTCCGATTTCATCATAAATACGATATCAAGTTTCTCCATGTTTAACAAACAGATTGTTATCTGGAAGTAGCCATGTTCACAGTTGCTATGGTATCTGCCTGTATTCTTTACTCCCTGCAAGATTATATCTTACTTCGAACTCTGCCTATGTCTACCCATTAAATCCCGTTTCCAACGGGGTTGGGGATAAGATGCGATGAAATTCCACGTGTCTGATGGATCCTACGGCCGGATGCCTTTCCTGATGCCAATCTCACGAGATGAGTTAATTATTTATTTATCGTATGGCTATTAGTGCCGGGAGTGTCCGAGGACATGTTCGGCTCGCCTGAGGCTGTGGCTGCTTCTAACCTAGAAATTTAGCTTCACATAAGTTTAGTTAGTGGAAGGATCTTTTACATGCCATAAATCTATGACTGGCTTTACTTCCCCTCCGAAGGAAGGCGTAGTGAGGGATTTTAACGCTCTTAAAAATCCGACGACTTCGGCCGGGTTTGAACCTGCTATCTTGGGCACAGCAGTTCGGCATGCTACCAACTACGCCACCGAAGCCGCTATGAGTTAATGAGAGATGAATTGAATGCATTTTCAATATCAAGTAATTCCAAATTTGGCTACCAGACGCTACTGTCACTCAGCGGCGAACTTTGGAACTTGATAGAGCGTTACTTAACCCAAATAACCTACAAATTAAGCTACACGCTACGAATTGTAGTGGTAGGTCCTTTTCCATGCCATAAATCTATGATATGGACTTTACTTCTCCTCCGAAGAAAGGCATACTGAGGGAGTTTAACGCTCTTAAAAATCCGATGACTTCGATCAGGTTTGAACCCACGATCTTGGGCATATTAATAATTTCCCCATTCAGCACGATACCCGTTACACGTGTAGCGGCTTCGGTAGCGTAGTTGGTAGCATGCTGAGCTTCTTTGCCCAAGATCGCGGGTTCAAACCCGGTCGAAGTCATCGGATTTTTAAGAGCTTTAAAATCCCTCACTATGCCTTCCTTCGGTGGGGAAGTAAAGCCAGTCATAGATTTATGGCATGTAAAAGATCCTTCCACTAACAACAATTGTGTGGAGTTAAATTTGTAGCTTAGATTTGGTTGTAATGCTCTATCAAAGTTCCAACGTTCACCACTAGGTATCATTGATATCTGGTAGCGAAAGTTCGAACTATCTGAAATTGAACGGAACTTGTAGCTCACCCTACGGGTGTCCGCTTGAAGCAGCTACAGCCTCTGGCAAGCCGAACACGTCCTCGGACACTCCCGGTACTAAAAGCCATACGATAAATAAATACATAAATGTAAGTTAGATTTGATTAACGCTCTATTAGTTCCAACGTTCCCCACCAGGAGCCGGTAGTTGTGGCACATAGTAGCCAAGTTCACAGATAGGTGTTGTGCACGGTAGCAATCGGTAGCAAAAGTAGGACCTACTTGAAATTGATCGTCTGCAGTCCTTGCTTGAATTAAAAACAGGTTACACACATAAATACAGTCATCACAATTAACACCGGTTATGAGACAGATTCTACACACACCCAAACTACACGGGGCTTCGTAGCCCCTAAACTGAGGAACCAACCAGTTACACTTGCAATTTTCAGTTCGGATTAAAATAGACTTCAATATTAGCCTATATTGTAGTATATGTTTTTATTTGGTTGGCTCTGAATTCTGGACGAGTGCGCATACTGCAGTTAATTACTTATTGTTGCTTTAAGGGGTGGAACACTGGGGTCATCTCTCCCTACTCTTTGCTCAAAACTACACAACTCGGTATCTTTGAATGCAATACGTTTTCCTGGATGCCGACTGAATACGATGCGATCCCGTATCGACCTTACACCAGTCGGGAAGCGAAGTAACGGACTATGGTGACGTCACTCATGTTTTGCGAATAGGTTCTTCACCTCAGTTGAGTGTCAGGTGGCCATGAAGAGTGTAGTGTTCCTGGTCTGTGTCTGTGTTCTCATAGCGGGGGCTTCGGCGACGCCAGCATGGGTTGTCAAACGTGAGGCTTCAGACAAGGTAAGTGCGCCATTTAATAATAAGTATCTCCGCTCCACTAATAATAATAATATGTCGTCTCCGTAGCGTAGCGGTCAGCATAGTTAGCTGCCGCCCCGGAGGTCCTGGGTTCGATTCCCGGCTCTGCCCCGAAATTTGAAAAGTGGTACGAGGACTGGAACGGGGTCTACTCAGCCTCGGGTGGCCCAAATGAGTAGAGGGGGTTCGATTCCCCCTCAGCCATCCTCGAAGTGGTTTTCCGTGGTTTCCCACTTCGTCTTCGGGCAAATGCCGGGATGGTACCTTCTTCGAGGCCACGGCCGCCTCCTTCCCTCTTCCTTGCCTATCCATCCTAACCATCCCTTACCTTCCCTCATGAGGCCCCTGTTCGCTTTGCAGGTGAGGCCGCCTGGGCGAGGTGCCAATCCCACCTCACCAGTTGTCCTTCCGATTCGATGTTCCCAGCTCTAGGACACTGCCCGTAGAGGCGGTAGTGGTGAGTTCCCTCGCTGCTGAGTCCGTGGGTTCCACCAACCTGGAGGGTAAACGACTAAAAAAATAATAATAATATCGTATGGCCTCGGATGCCGGGTGCAAGCTTTGTTATTTGACGCGCAAAGGGCAGCTTGCATGTCGAATTTTGTTATTCCTTGGAGCACTATGAAAGTCAAGGAGGATAGATATCTAAGCTCTCTGACACTATAGCGCTTTCTAGTAGTGAAAGGAGGAACTTTTTGTGTTGTTTGCTACATTGAAGAACATCGAATGTAATAATTATCTTATTATATAATACGCTAACGCTAAGGTGTATGTGTCACAAAACTCATGGTCCTAAACCAGAAGGAGTTAAAAGGTGTGGTTTGTATCAAAATGTTCCAAATCGCCTCAATAGTACAGGAAAAATCTTGCATTTCTAGAAAAGGCGACGGTAATATATTTGTTTATAAAGTGCTTTTAAACAAATAAACAAGACGATAGCCCCTGGCAGAACTCTGTCGCCTACAGCCCGCATAGCACTAGAGCCTCGCGGGTAGTCTGTACACATGGGGTGTACACAACCCATTATGCGAGAGTTCTCGCACGGGTCCGCTAGTTATTATTATTACAGTAGCTTGCAACGGAGTGTGAGTGGTTATCGTGTCGGACTACCAACTCCAAGCTTGCAGGTTCGCTCCTGGCCGTGGTAAGTGGTTTTTTTTGTAAGGCGGCAAATATCACGGCACGCATGTCATACGATGTTGGCATGTTGAAGAACCCATTTGAATTCAGTGGGCCGTGTTCATAATGGCAAAATTAATCTCGGGATTTTCCGCCAACACAAAGTTCCTCCATTCTCTACTAGAAAGCGCTATAGTGTCAAGGAGCTTCGATATCTAACCTTCTTGACTGTCATAGGTACAACAAAATTCGACATGCAAGCTGTCCTCTGGGAGTTAAATAACAAAGCTTGCACCCGGTACCCTAAGCCATACGAAATTATTATTATTTTTATATTATTATTAGTAGCAGTAGGGGGAAATTTAATTATTACAAATAGATATATTATTATTATGTTTTACGGCTGGAGTCTATTTGCGATTAGCGTGGTTCATGGGTGCCTACAGGATTTTTTCCAGGGGGAATGGGGGGGGGGGGGGGCGGCAATAATATTTTTCATTTCACCACTAGGTGATGATGAGACGTATCCCCGCCCCAATTTTAGTTTCATTTCTTACTTGCTTCGTGATATTCATTATTTGACTGCTCTGAAACCGTTGGGTACATTATCCTTATGGCATGAAGAAGCCTCCGTGGCTTAGGCGGCAGCACGCCGGTCTCTCACCGCTGGGTCCGTGGTTCAAATCCCGGTCACTCCCTGTGAGATCTGTGCTGGACAAAACGGAGGCAGACAGGTTTTTCTCCGGGTACTCCGGTTTTCCCTGTCAAAATTTCATTCCAGCAACACTCACCACTATCATTTCATTTCATCTGTCATTCATTTATTCATTGCCCCAGAGGAGTGCGTTAGGCCTCGGCAGCCGGCACAATTCATATCCTCGCCGCTAGATGGGGGCTTCATTCATTCCATTCCTGACCCGGTCGGAGACTGGAAGCAGGCTGTGTATTTTCATTTTCATCCTTATGGCATGAATGGGAGGAATAGTTTTTTTAAGTTCAGGGAATTGTCCATAGAGGTTCGTTTTTCTTTGTGAATCATCGTCATAATGTTCATTTCTTAAAACAAGTAAAAAGTAGTTGTATCACCGTGTATCAACAAAAATAAAAGTCAAGCAGATCATTAAAATGGTAATGTTAATCCACTTCACCGATTTTCTAAATGACTGGAGATATTATCAATTAATCCCAAATTACTAAGTTAAATAAAACTGTGAAATTATCCCTACATCTATATCAGTTATCAGTAACTTCAATTTATGAGAAAAAAAACTGGTGTGAACACTCGAAATATTTTTAGGATTCCAGGGGGGGTTGTCTATGGTTATCATGGCAACAGATATTAGTTGGGCATCTAGTTCAGTAGACATCTACAATGTTTTATGGCAAGGAACACCGACGGCATCTGCCCTTTTAACACAGATAAATTGATACAAATTGATGGAAATTAGAAATACAGTATCAACATTTAAAACAAGTAGTTCCGTGAAGAACTAAATAGCCTATTTTCATATAGTGTATCCTACTAATATTAATTGCCTCTATCAACATACACATTTTTAGTTTGATTGCTGTAATAGATTCGTAGATATTGAGATTGAGAACCGTCTACATATTTTGGATGGTCACCATGTTGGATTTTTATATTATTTCCTTAGATTTATGTACTATTACATGAAAATTATTGTGTAGTTGTTTTATTCAAACTTCAATCGCATGATTAGGACACAGGAAATAAAAGCGGGATTTTAAAATTTCGCTCAGCCGCCATGTTGTGGTTATGAAAATAATTTAAATGAATTAGATGCCAGTCGATTAAAATTTGTTTAAGCATATACCGTATTAAGTTTCACTGCGCTCGGATGGTTAAAGCGCAAGAAACGTCCATTTGAATATTTTAATTTCGCGTACCGGTAGCCGCCATGTTCGATTTGTGCTCGCCAGGTTATTGAAAGTCCCATAGGTGAACTTATGCTTATAGCCTCTAGACATTTACAAAATTTCAGTTTGATTGCTCTAATAGATTCGTAGATATTGAGAACCGACTAATAATATTGCGGATGGTCACCATGTTGGATTTTTATATATGTAGGTCTTAGAGTTATGTACTGTTAAATGAAGATTATTGTGTACGTGTAGTATTCAAACTTCAATTGCATGATTAGGATACAAGACGTAAAAACGAGATTTTAAAATTTCGCACAGCTGCCATCTTGTGGTTATGGAAACAATTGAAATAAATTAGATGCCAGTATTGTCTTTCATTTAAATGTAAAAAAAACTGAAATTTTGACATCCGACGGTGTATGACCCCCATCAGGCGCGGATCTAGAGTTTGGTTTTGGGGGGGGGGGGTCAGAGAATCGATCTAGAGTTTGGCCTTGCGGGGCGGGGGGCGGTTGGGGGGGGGGGTCAGAGAATGGAAATTGTTAAGAAAAATGGTATCACTAAAAACGCAATCACAAAATAACCAAACGTTCAAAACCAGACCAATTTTTTTGCAAGCTACATGGATAGAAATTTGATGCGTTTAGCGCACCAAAAATATTCGTACAAATTGCAACGGCGTGTTTTGCGACTTTTACATCGAGCTTCGAGAAAAGGATCAAGGTACGTTACAGTTTCGGCAAGTCGAGTTGGTACCGACAAAGGGAGAAAGTCACAGCTTATATTGCCAACCAAGCTTGCGGTTTGGAAGTCGGCAAAAATTTTTGGTGCGAAAAAAGCCCCAGTTTCCTATCCGTGCATTGCTGCACACTCATCGTAACATCACTATAAACATCGATTCGGTAATCACAAGGTTTGCTAAACAAAGTAGACGAGTTGATTTTGTTGTATAACTAATAGTTTTTATACAAGAGGTTTGAAGTTGTAAATATGTACAGTTGTAACAGAACATAATAATTCCAATAAAGATAATTCAGTATTGAATAAAATGAAAAAAAAAAACTGTTTTTCAGTTAAAATTCGTTAAGTTTTATTTGTCTGGTAATTGTGTTTTCGTTTTTTGAGTTTGCAAAAAAATTTGGTCACCGTTTGGGGGGGGGGGTCATGACCCCCGTGACCCCCCCCCCCTTGAATCCGCGCCTGACCCCCATGTGATAGGAAAAAGGAAGATTGCATTTTTACGTGACCGTTAATCAAGCGATTACGAGCCACTGAACCTCCTTTTTACGCGGAATCCGAACCGCAGGACATGGTATTTCACTTCTAAAATTTCACATGTATTGACCGGGAATCGAACCCGGTCCACCCTGGTGAGAGGCAGACTGCTTGACGACGAACCACTCGCCCCCAACATGTAATAGGGCTTCAGATCGTAAAAGCCATCCACCTCTTAGGATCGTCTCATCTCTGATGGGAGTTATTGTATTATTATTATTGAGTGAGTTTCGAAACGGAATGGATGCAGTGAGGAAAGAATTCATGATGAGAATCAATAAAATGTGAAACAAAAATAGTGGAATGGAACCAAAAGATATCAGAAACCCCTATGGACGTCGAATTGGCAGGTGAAAAGCTAAAAGAAGTCTGTTACGTAGGAAGCAAAATAAGCAGTGATGGACGAAACAAAGAGGATATAAAAAGTAGGTTGGTTCAGGCAAGGAAAGCATTTCTACAGAAAAGGAATCTGTTGACATCGAATATAGATGTAGGTATTAGGAAGTCATTTTTGAAAGACTTTTTCTGGAGCGTGGTGCTCTATGGAAGTGAAACTTAGATTGTTGGTGCAGTAGAAAAGAGGAGAATTGAAGCGTTTGAAATGTGGTGTTACAGGAGAAGATCAGATAGAATAACAAGTATTAAGGAGAGATGTTTCTGAGGACTGATAATGAAGAGAAGAGATAGGTTGGTAGGTTACTTCTACTAAGGCACCCAGGAATAGCAGGCTTAGTTCTAGAATTATATGGGTTGGCCAGTTAGTTATTGCTGTTTTAAGTGGCGGAACAGCGAGGTTATCTGCCCATTCCAAACAGATTACCTTGCAGGTAGAGTGTGATAGCTATGTAGAAATGAGGGGGTAATGGTCGGCTGTATCTATCCAGTCTGAGGACAGAGACTGACAGACCGCTGATGTGTCAATGACTCTGACAATTGCCATGCGCCACGCGAAGCCTCCTGGAATGTTGTCCACAACAACCGGTTCAACTCCTCCGCCTCTTTGATCTTACGGTACATGGTGCTAAACTACTTATAGCCTATTGTCTGTCAATGTTGTTGGTCATCGGCCTCGTGCCTGATAACCTGTCTTTTTGTGGTGAGTCTAGTGCGGTAGGTACTAGGGCTGTACAAGTCGAATCATTCAAATGTTCCAATAATTATAATAAACATAGGAGAAAAGAAAGAAAGATAGAAAGAGATAACAAGGGAATGATATAAGGATATCAATGCTTTCAACAACTCAACCACTGGATATATTGCTTTACACAAATTTCTGTCATTTTAGCTACTTACCATCTTCGAATAATTCAAATATTTTAATAACTATTCGAAATACTCGACTACGGTACTTGGAATGTTCAATGAGTGAATGAATAAAGAAATACGTACATAAATAAATGAATGCATAATTACATGATATATAAATCTATAAATTAATCAATGAATAAATAAATTAGTTAATTATTAATTAAATAATTCATAAGTTAAGGAATAATTCAATGAATAAATAAATAAACATCGACGAATAAATAAATATATACATATAAATAAATGCATAATTAAATTAATCCATACTAATATAATAAAGCTGAAGAGTTAATGTGTTTGTTTGTGTGTTTAAACGCGCTAATCTCTGGAACTACCAGTTGGATTCGAAAAATTATTTTTGTATATGATAGCCTGATTCAAGAGGAATATTTTAGGCTATGTAACATTAGGCTACACCTCTCAGGTAACCTTAAAGATCGATTCTTGTTCAGTAAATTGGAAGAAAAGCAAGCTTGTAGTTTAACGTGACCGTTAGTCGCGAGATCATGAGCCACGGGACCTCCTTTTTACGTGGAATCCGAACCACAGGACATGGCATTTCACTTCGAAAATCTCACATGCATTGACCGGGAATCGAACCCGGTACACCTTGGTGAGAGGCATACAGCTTAACCGTTGCGCCACCACGCCCCTAAATTGGAAGAACATGCGCTCCCGGACAGCTTCAATAATACCTAAGTCTATTGTTGTCTGGCAATGCGGGCTGCACCACGTCGCCCCTACCAGTGTTCTAGTGGAGAATTGCGAGCTGCTTATAAATTGCAGTCACGGGGAGTGATGAGTACAAAAAGATTGCTTAGGCCCCTTAAAACAGTTATCATCATGACAATAGTATGCCTCTGTATAAGGGCGATGGTTTTGGTGCAGTGTACTGAGGTTATCAGCTGCAATAAGCGTTGGTGCTTTCCGATCCTTATCCTTATCCTTGAGCGCTCCAGTTCTGTAGTAGTATTCAATATCATCCATAAAACAAATAAATCCACCGGGCGAAGCCCGGCACTACTGCTAGTAAATGTATAAATAAATCATAAAATGAATAAATAAATATATAAATAAATGAATAATTAAATGGTTAAATACTTAAAGCAATAAATAAATAAAGGATTTGGAAGTGTCGAGAGATCTTAGGTTCGAGACCTGGCGTTCCCTCAGTGTAGGTAAATGCTGAGATAGTAGTCCAAACTCGTAGAATGAATACACTTTGTGTGTTCCAGCCAAATCCTTCACAAGAGTCCAGTGAGAATGCGACCAGTCCCGGTGTGGAGGTGCTGTCTCTACACATACGGTCCCGGGTTCAACACCGGTATGCCACCACAGTGGTCTACACCAAGTTGTCCAACCTGCAGGACAAGGCTGAAGAAGTGCAGTTCACACTCGTCATACCGGAGCGAGCCTTCATCTCCGCCTTCCTCATGTGAGTTGGGTTTTCATCTCTCATTACGCGTGAATACGACCTGCTTCAATCTGATGACCTATTAGTTCTGACACAATGATGATGATGATAATTGCTGTTTTAAGGGGCCTAACATCTAGGTTATCGGCCCCTAATGGTCTGGGTGATAGCGAAAATGATAATTAAATGGAAACCATATCGAAAATTAAGCTGGACTGAAAATACAAAATGGAGCTCAGATTGAAATGACTCACAAAATGTAGAGTGGGAATATTTACAAAAGGTAATTTAGAAGGAAAATACACACAAAATGTAGTTAGGTTCAAAATACTTACGAAATGCAATTGACATTGAAAAATACGTACAAAATGCAATTGACATTGAAAAATACGTACAAAATGCAATTGAGGGTTAAAATACTTACAAAATGCAATTGAAATTGAAAATACACAATGCAAGTTAGATTGTAAAAGACCGGTTTAGATTCAAAATACTCACAAAGTGCAATTGGAATTCAAAATACTTACACAATGCAATTGAAATTGAAAATTCTTACAAAATGTATAGTAGATCCAAAATGCTCACAAAATGTAATTTAGAGACACGGGGAGCCAATTCAGAAAATAGGGCGGGAATCTTAAAGAGAAAAGGAAGTAGGAATGAAAAGAAAAAGAAGGCTGATCCCCAGAAGAAGGAGGGAGCAGGAAAGATGAGACAAGGGACAATTAACGCGGGCAAAGAAGAGACTCCTTAGGCCTCGGATACCCTAATACCGTCGGGGTCGGAAGAGAACAAGAATTGACCAAGAGAGGTCAACAGAAAAGAAGACGGAGAGGAGCCCGGTACAAGTAAGTGGAAGCAAAGACGGACTCAGCTGGAGTCCCGTGGTCGCCAACTCACGTCTCAGTTGATGTGAGCCCCTGGAGGTTTTGACAGGAAGCGCTCCAACTGACATTATGCATTATGTAACATTCAATGGAATTCATACTTTGACGAGAACATATTTGTTGTGGTAACATTGTTGACAGTGTAAGTCAAAGAACATCTTGTTCCAGAGAGACGAACCACACGATTTACCGGGCCCAAGTCAAGGAGAAGAAGCAAGCGGATCAAGAGTACCAAGAGGCTGTCAAGGAAGGGCACACAGCTGCTCACGTGACCACCAGGTATCACTTCACACTTCAGTAGTAAAACCGTTATATTTTCAAGACGGAGCAGTCATACATTATGTATGGTTATTATTTGTGTTGAATCGTTTCAGGGCCCGAGACTCGGAGGTGTTGACGGTGTCAGTGAACGTGGAACCCAGGACCAACACGAGTTTCAACCTGACTTACGAGGAGCTCCTACCTCGCCGTAGATCGCTCTACTCTCACGTGCTCACCCTGTCTCCCAGCCAGGTAACTCTTCAGTCGGTCAACACGACTGGGCGGGGTACAATGTACAGGGTCTTGCATATCAAGTAAGAACGCCAAGCGGCGGTTATGTTATCCGCTGCTGTGGTGGCCTTGGCCGAGCTTGTGGCGCACCGTGGCCCCCTGCTTTAAGCGTGTGTACAATCCTGTATGAAATGTTATCTTTTAAAAGATGCTGGAAGTGTCGTACTCCCTGGGTTATACAAGCATTGTATCTGGTAACCACATTCTGACTGACGCGAATTAGTTCTGCCAATGTAATGTTTCTGATCTTTTATTTTATGTGTTTAATTGAGCAAAGACCCAGTCGTGTCAAACTTATTTTCAATTATTTATTTATTTTTTATTTATTTATTTATTTATTTATTTATTTATTTATTTATTTATTTAGCGTATGGCTTTTAGTGCCGGGAGTGTCCGAGGACATGTGCTAGTGAAGGTGGCACTTCATCAGGAAATAGCTGAACAAATGCATCACGTACCCGCTGAGCCGACTTGTACTTAAAATAAGTTTTACATACAAAAATACGATGTTGTAATGATAACTGTCTCACCATGTTAGCATCTGAGGTTCAGACTGGCGACTGAACATCTGCACGCTTATTGCAACGTCAAGTATATATTATGCGCGCGCTTTCAATACTAAAGCAGGGGGCCGTGGCACGCCCTAAGCTCAGCCTAAGCCACTGCAGCAGCGGATAACAAAAGCGCCGCTTGCCGTTCTTACTTTACATTAAACACCCTGTATGTCTAATCTCTATACAGGATGTTTCTACATTCACATAACAGACTTTGAGTGCTTATAGTGGGGTCCAAGACGGTTAAGTTTAGCATAGGGACTTGTGACCGGAAACGTACCGTCTTCCCGCTACCCGCAAAAACGCCTACAGCACACGTTCAAATCTTCCGCCACTAACTAGAGTATGTAGCCTACGTCATTAAACGATCACCTGATGTCCATATCCCCTACAGGTTTGTTGACATTCCATACCTTCTTAGACGAAATCTCACGGGTGCTAACTACTTACTGTCGACCAAAATATTATGTGTACTCGAGTTTGAAGGTTGTTTGTGAAGTAACCAATAGACCCACATAAAATCCAATAACATCATGATTTTCGTCGTTCTATTTTACGTTAGCTCATGTAGGTTTGGAATTTTTAGTTTATATTTTAGTATTTTTTGTCGCAGTTGGAGCACAAAAAGTGCACGTTTTTAAGCGTGTTTCAACCATGCGTCACATTTAAGAATTATTATCTCAAAAACCCGTCATCAGCTCGAATCCAAATTTTAACACAATATACATTGGAATGTTGTATAACTGGATTATTAATTTCAAAATTTTGCGTGTCCAAGAAAAAAAGTTGTTATCATTTTTGTAAGGTAACTTTTTCTCGGCTCGGGGTGGTTGGAAAATGTAGTTCTTGGTTGCGATGTAATCATTATACATCAAAAAGTTAAGCTGTATGACTGTGAAATACGTAAATTAACTCACATATTTTATATCGGTTTGTATTTGTAGGCGGAAATAACACATCGTTCACCAGCTACCCGCTCCCAGAAAAGCTGTACAGCGTTGCCGAAATGGAGCCCAACACGCATCATGGGGTGCCTCGCTCGGAAGTGATGGGCTCCATCACAGCAACGCTGTACAGCTCTCCCGGGAGCGGGTAGCTGGTGAACCATGTGTTATTTCCGCCTACAAATACAAACCGATATAAGATAAATGAGTTAATTTACGTATTTCACAGTCATACAGCTTAACTTTTTGATGTATAAGGATTACATCGCAACCAAGAACTACATTTTCCAACCACCCCGAGCCGAGAAAAAGTTACCTTACAAAAATGATAACAACTTTTTTTCTTGGACACGCAAAATTTTGAAATTAATAATCCAGTTATACAACATTCCAATGTATATTGTGTTAAAATTTGGATTCGATCTGATGACGAGTTTTTGAGATAATAATTCTTAAATGTGACGCATGGTTGAAACACGCTTAAAAACGGGCACTTTTTGTGCTCCAACTGCGACAAAAAATATTAAAATATAAATTAAAAATTCCAAACCTACATGAACTAACGTGCAATAGAACGACGAAAATGATGTTGTTATTGGATTTTATGTTGGTCTATTGGTTACTTCATAAACAACCTTCAAACTCGAGTGCACATAATACTTTGGTCGACAGTAGTATTCCTTGAAGACGTACTGCATGAGTTCTTAGACAATATGCCACTGCATGTGCGTCAAAACATGTGTTTTCAGCACAATGGCGCACCTCCTCATGTTTCACTTGCGGTACGAGATCATCTGATTTGGACAACAGTGGTGGCCCGATTGATTGGCCTCCACGTTCACCCGACTTGACACAACCTGGATATACGAGACCCCTGTGGAATCCGTGGAAGACCTACTGGCGCGGGTTATGGCAGCGGTGGATGTTGGAGGGCCACGGATTGGTGATCGTGTGTACTAGAACATGGTGGGGAGGTACCGTGTCTGTGCTGACGTCGGTGGTCGACACATCGAGCCCCAGCTGTAATTGGACCCGGACGACAAGCAGCAGGAGTCTGACAGAGCGCCGCGGACACAAGTTCCTATGCTTAACCTAACCATCTTGGTCCCCACTACAAGCCCTCAAAGTCTGTAATGAGAATTCAGAAACACCATGTATAATATTGTATCATATATTTTTAGCCTACTTTTCCCATTTTGCAAAAATGAGGAAAAAGTAGTCTTATGAGATCGATCCGGGGAAATGTGTGTCTGTCTGTCTGTCTGGCTGTGTGTGTGTCCCCCCCTATCAACTCCTAAACGGCTGGAGCAATCGAAATAAAATTTGGTAGGAGCAATATCTCACGGTCATATTTGAAAATGATGTCAGTGCTACCAACTGATGAAAAATCGCAATTGAAATTTGAGCTCCATGTTGGATATCTTGGAAGGTATGAATGGGAGCTATTTCAAAATCGGCACACATATAGATAATAATATTGCAGTTTAATTTTCAGAAGGCCATACATGGCAGTGTTGCCAAAATGATTATAAGCCTACTGATAGATCCAATATTTAAATGCATATAACTTCTACACTATCAATTGGAATTCAACCAAATTTCGTATGTTGTATGTGTACATAACCAGATATGACTGAACGTATTCTTATGAACCACTAGTGCTGCCAACTGTTAAAAATGCTCTTAATTTCGTTTATCCAAATACCAATATATATGAGAAAGTTTGCAAGCCGACAGCTTTAAACTATGCACACGTATAGTACATGACATTCTATATTAATTTGGAGTAACTTATATACGTCAGTGCTACCAACATGATTCTAAGCCTGCTGAGAGGTCCAACTTTAAATACATGTAACTTCCATACTATCATTTGGATTTCAACCAAATTTCGTATGTGCTATGTGTACCATAACAGCTATGACTATGCGTATTCTTAAGAGCAACCAGGGCTGCCAACTGTTAATAAATGCTGTCTCTATTTTTGTTACCCTAATATCAATATATCAGAAAGAATGCAAGCCAATAGCTCTAAACTCTGCACACGTATAGTACCTGGCATTCTAAATTACTTTGGAGTAACTAATATACGTCAGTGCTGCCAACATGATTCTAAGCCTGCTGATAGGTCCAATTTTAAAATGCATGTAACTTCTATACTAACTAATGGATTTCATTCAAAATTGGCACAACAATAGATCATATTATTTCAGATTATTTCTGACCAATACATGCATGACACTGTTGCCAACATGATTTTATGCACGCTGTTAGATCCAATGTTTAACTGCATGTAACTTCCATGCTATTCATTGGACTCCAACCAAATTTTATATTCTGTACCTTAAGAGATGGAACTAAGAATATATTCAGTCACCAGGGCTGCCAACTGTAGTGCTCTATTAGGCTACATTATGCCAGGTACACAGTATTTCGAACTAATTAGAAATTTCGATATTACCAACTTAATTTCGTCATTATTCTAGATAGATCCATATAGATTAATCATTGGCATGAATCTTAAATTTTAAGAAAAGTAGGCTCTTTAGTTCGTCACGGAACTTCTTGTTAAATAATGTAACTTCTTTGTGAAAACTAGGCTAATAAAAAGTAAAACATTTTTTTTTTCTGTCCTAAATTGTAAATATTGAACAAGAATTCAAAATCTTTGGTTGGTTCCTCAGTTTAGGAACTGCGACAACGCGGTCATGTAGCCCCGTGTACTTTGGGTGTGTGTAGAATCTGTCTGATAATCAGTGTGAATTGTGATGGCTTTATTAGTGTGTGCTATCTGTGTTTCAGGTAAGGACTGCTGACGATCAATTTCAAGTAGTTCCTACTTTTGCTACCAAATGCTACCGTCAATGAACAAGTAGTTCTGAACTTTGTTACTAGATGCCACCGCAGTTGGCTCCTGGCGACGAACGTTGGAGCCTAAGAGCGTTAGTCAAATATAACCTATAATTTAGCTTCACACAAGTGTAATTAGTGGAAGGTTCTTTATCATACCATAAATCTATGACATGTGACCGCCGGCTTTACTTCCCCTCAGAAGGAAAAAATACTGAAGCATATTTAACGCTCTTAAAAAAAACGACGACTTCGGCCGGGTTAGAACCCGTGACTCAGGGCATAGAAGCTTAGCATGCTACCGACTACGCCACCAAAGCCTCCGTTTCAAAATCTTTGCTGAAAGCTCCTCGTTTTCTTTCTTCGAAACCCTTCCCAATTTGATTGATGTTTCTCCTTCCACTGTCACTGACTGTTATTTGGTAATTGTTAACATAAACAAGGACGGACACTTTGTTGTCTTTTCTTATGGCTAGCCCGGATTCCAATCCATCAGCTTTCTTGCGTTCCAATAGAGTTGTGTGAGGTTTCCTGAAGTTCTAGCAGTCACATCAAGTTTGTTGCAATGTACTGTAGCAGGTGCCCCTTATCCATTTTACTTCCAGGTTCGAGACAAAGAGTGCATTTTTCAGATCTCAGGATGTTGATTCGTTTCAGATGAGCTGCAAGGCAGTCATGGTCATTGTTAAGTCTGAAGAAGGCTACAGCTTCTCTTCTTGGTGTTAATTTATATTGATCCCATTTAGATGATGATGATAATTGTTGTTTTAAGGGGCCTAACATCTAGGTTATCGGCCCCTAATGGTTTGGGTGAGCGTGAAGATGAAAATGAAATGTAAACTTATAACTAAAATTAACTACTAACTTATATACTAGAAGAAGAATTGGAAAACAAAAGGAGAATAAGGCAAATAAAGGACAGGAGGGAAAGAAATGCCCGCAACCCTCCAAGAATGTGGATTGAGGGACTTGGAAGGAAGGAGAGCCATGAAAGGCAGATAGGAAAGTGAAAGAGGACAGGGTCCTTCCCACAGGTAAGGGACAAAAGGGGGAAACCTGTTCCAGCTCAGGAATCCCTCGGGATCGTCAACTCCCGAACTCACCAGCCATGAGCCCCTGAGGGTGTAGCAATATCCAGGGTGCACCAGAAGTGGTGGGGCTACACACACCCAGCCTCCTTGAGGGCCTTGAGCAGAAGGCAGGAGATAACATGAAAAGAAAAAGAAGGCTGACCTCTCGCAGAAGGAGGGTATCAGAAAAGATGAGACAAGGGCCAATTAAGGCGGGAAAGGAAGAGACTCCCTAGGCCTCGGATACCCTAATACCGTCGGGGTCGGAAGAGAACAAGAGTTGACCAAGGATCCCATCTAGCATCAATGTCCTTCCATAATTTGGTTTCTGCTGTTTCCTTTGCCATTTCTTCATACTGTAACTGTTTTTGATAGTATTTTTCAAAATCCTTCTTCTGACATAAAATCAGTCTGACTGACAGGTTGTTGTGGTGTGGTACCTTTTTTTTTTTTTTTTTTTGCTAAGCTGTCTGCCTCTTCATTACCTGCTATTCCAACATGAGAAGGGATCCACTGAAATCAGATCTGTTTGTGGAGTCTTTGAAAGGTTTTTATCATACAAAACATTTCTTTCAGTTCTTTATTTTGAGGTTTATAATTTGACACTTTGTATATTTAGGCAAAAAGTAACTTTTATATTCTATACAACATTCCGAAAATAAGCGTTACTCAACTTAAGTGATGACCTTTCCTTATATCATGTCTACTAATCAATTAATCGATTCTTTGCTTAGTCGATTATTCGTTTTCGATCAATTTCAAATTATTCTACTATTACTGGATGAACCGAACATCGCTGCTGTGTTTGCCAGGTGGCGCGCGATGTTAAGGTGGAGGTGCTTATCAAGGAGAACGCCAATATCTCCAAGCTGCTGGTGACCGCTCTGGGCGCTGACAGTCCGGCATCGAGACAGCATCACAAAGGGCAGCTCCAGATCAAACAGCCCTCGGCCAGCTCAGCGCATGTGGTGTTCAGGCCGAGCAGAGAGCAGCAGTTGGCACTCCTGGGGCGCCAGGGCTCTGAGGACAGCGGCCGCCAGGTGTTGGTACAGTACGACGTGGATCACACGATTCATCCCGCGGGAGAAATCATGGTGAGTCAAGCGAGGTGACCAGTGACAGTCGAGTGCAGGACCTGGCTTCGACGTGGCACACTATGGTGCCAAATATCGAAAACGTGGTGAAAAGTCCCTCCCCCCCCCCAAATAAGGTTGTAAGTAGGGAATTTTTAAGTCCCTCAATAGTTAGGTTGGTACTGTACCCATAAATTCGGGAAGATGCCTGTCGGAAATCCATCGCAAAGCGGGATCGCTTATTTCCAAGGTGACTCCGGCTAAAAATCCATTAGAAATCGCTCCAACAAGGTCTTCGGGAATTTACACAGTATTGATCAATGATATCGTGGATATACAACAAAATACACTGGGGCTCAATTGAACACCTGCCTTTCTTCTCGGGGTCTATAAAGGGATTTAGCTCCATCCTGTAAATGGGTCCACGATACCACTGTTTCAGCTATAATTAAAATAAATCACACGAAAGACAATAAAGTAAACGAACTAAGTAAATTTATTTAACAAATGTAAACTATAACTAATATTTAAACAATTAATAACAATTCCTAATTAACAAATTAATTAATACATTCATACGCTCTCCACTAACACAACACATACACAACTGAAGTTACTATAATGTCGGTGATAAAAATAAATTTTGAAAGGTCTAAGCCTATTAGAACCAATAAAAAGTTTAACAAAAATTCCGGCGAGCAAAGCATTCTTATAACGCTATTAAGGTTGGCACGCGCCTCACTATGCACATCTGGTTTCTAGTTCCATTCATATTGACACACATACAATCAGCCGGCAAGCTGGTTTCATTCAGAAGGCCGTGGCCTTCAATAACTCTCTCCATTTATTTTGTCATATGGTGGTCTCGAGTTTTTAAAACGGGATTCATTTCTCCCTTTCGCATTCGTGGCGAGCACGATGCTGGCATACAAAAGCCTTGTCTCAAAAAGTTACATTTATTCTTTATAAAACTGGCCATATCTCTTTCAATTCGCAAGCAAATAAACTCAAGTTTTAATACAATTATCCATGCACTCTCTCGTATTGTTCATGATCAATAGAGTTGTTCAATCACACTTAACAACTTAAAAACATTCGTTTCAAAAACATTCATACTAAAATACACTACATTTCAAAAAACATCTGGTTGAATAATTATTATTAAAATAACTTCTCTAATTAAATAATTGTGAAAAATATTTACACACAGTATTCGTTATGTTCAACGTTATATAACGATTTCCCTACGTTATATAATGGAGTCTTAGCTCCCTCTCAAAGTATACCTTTTTATCAAGTATTTAAATATGTGATCTTCACATAAAATTTCTTAATCACTCACCATTGTTAATATACTGCACTACCCTGTCGTAATTGGGTTTGTAGTCAATATCAGTCAAATGTGTTCAACCAACAAAGGTCAATAGCACGTAAATACTCAACTCCGAGTTTTAATAAATTGTTTAATAAAGGTTTTAGTTAACATAAGTAGACAATTTCCTTCCCATATTATTTTCCGCTTATTCACTTTCATGTCATCACTGCTAAGTCGTAAATTTACATATTTCGGAGTTCTTAACACAACGACTCATTTGCTATTAATGCTTTGTTATTACCAAAAGGACTATACTTCTGTAACTTCCCTCAAATGCGGTACAACTTCGCATGAGCTCAAACATCTCCACGTAGCCTCATATACACCCAGTATATGGTATTACAACTCTCCTCTACTATGTTGAAAAATTTCTTAACACAAAATCATTGTTATCAACATCTCTTCTGTAGGACTTGCATTTAAATTACTGGCATAATCTTCAGCGTTGTAACACCCAACCACTGGTATACAAAACACTTCCTTCTGTTCTTAAAATAAACTTCCATTAATAAATGACGACCTTTGACAAGTCGTGAATGACCTCCATAAGTTTACTTTATAACATGTTACTTAATTGTCCACAAACTGTTACACATACATTTAATAGAAATACTATTACGTCCACCATTCTGATCTAGCTTTAAATTACATGTCTTTGCAATGTCATGTCCACAATATAACATGACACCACATATAGTGTATAAATAACCACACATGTTATTTATTGTGTCCAATATAATTCAATCTTGACTAGGGAAAACTAGCTTTGCATTCCCTGTCGTAAGATAAAAATTATCTTCTATAAAGATATATCTCCTAATACAATTAAATGACTAAAGCTCTTAGCTTTCTCAAATAAAGTAAGGATTGTCAATTCTGCAATGTGTCTCCATTCTATACAAAGAATGTCTATGAGTATATGACTTCTATCATCATGTCGAATATTTCTTGTCAGATCGGCGTAAAGTTCATAGTAATTATGATAATATAACAATATACCATTCGTAGCTTCTTCTGTTCTTGAAGCTTTCCTTACTGGAATATGCCCAAATTAAATTACTTAAAAGGAATTTAATTGGCATCCACGACTAAATGTCTGCAGCCTTAATTCCAATTAAATTCAAAACGTCGAAAGTTAGAATGACTGGTCTTAAATAAGGAATACTGATTCCTTAAACAAATAAACATGTCAGTTCAGAAACTGATCCGAAGAATATAAATGTGAATCTGATGAAAGACAACCATCTCTAAAGATCTGGTAGAATAAAATTTTGTTACACACATGAAATATAAATATATGTCGAAACATCGAAATACAGAAAATATGGAGTAAAACGTTGTCTCTGAATGTCACTATATAGCTCTCAATACAAAAGTAAATAACAATATATTACTTAAAAGGAATTTAATTGGCATCCACGACTAAATGTATGCAGCCTTAATTCAATTAGAATTCAAAACGTCGAAAGTTAAGATGACTGGTCTTAAATAAGGAATACTGATTCCTTAAACAAATAAACATGTCAGACGATATCGAGAAGATCTAGTTAAGTATTTGGAAAATACTTAGTTGTTTCCTCAATTCAAGATACTAAGTTAGACCCATGTTCGTTCCCTCTAACCAGCGTCCACGGATAAGGAAGGAAATTCCTCTCCGGTAATCACCAACCTCCGACTGGAATCGAACCGCATCCTCCCTGGCATAATTCTTCTGGGTTGCCAGGACTTCCCTGGCATCTTGACAAATCTTCTTATGATGCATCTTCATTCTTCGTCGTAGATATGGTTCATTGTTGAGTAAGATGGTAGAAATATTCATACAGATAGTTAATAGCTCGTAGATGTTATATAAAGCTCGTGAACTGACGTTAATGCACATGATGTAAGTGTACATGACGTCTACATTCAGAAGTATTCTGGTTAACGAAGCTCCATGTTGCATCTATATATCTACCTTAAATATGCCTCTGTCGCATTAAGTTCTTAGTTCATCATCGCAACAATGTGATAAATATCGAATAACAATTCGAGATGAACATTAGCAGTCATAATGAAAATGTTTGTATGCTGCTCCAATGTGAAAATTAAAACACTGTTACTCACATGGACTGTCTTCACTGCTGTCTCGTTCCAACTAAAATGCTTCTGCGTCCGTCACTTTTCTAACACACTTTTAACAAGTCAATATCTTTCAAAATATTATATCTGTGACGCTTAAATTTTATGTACAATAGTATTCACAGTGCACTATATAACTGTTCAATTGGCCGAAGTCTATTCTCAACTATAAATGAGCAAACGCAATATTAAATAACTTGCGAACTTCGCCTAATTTATAAGCACGGGGATCTCCGCTATCCACCCGGTGATCGCGCTGTCTCCACGAGTAGTCTCAATACCGTACTCGGACAAAGCCTTCGGGACCTCGGTTACCCCGGTAAATAACCTCTCCTCTCTTCAAAGTCTGTAGGATAAAGAACCTCGATGCTTAGATTTCCCTCTCCAAGTTGAAAATTTGGCGGCCAATTCTGTTTCCCATCAGAAATTTAGCGCGAACTTTAGTAATGCTTATTACTGCGTAATTCTCCTTTCGGTGACTTTCAAAGTATCTGTAATATTTTCCTTTAATTTTCTTCTCATTACCAATGAATAAAATATCCTGCTTGGGGCCTAAATGCATAAATTCTCCATATAATATAGTTGAAGGTATTCCCGTCTTCAATAAGACCTCTCCTCATTGGCTGTGTCTTATGTCCAATGACATAAATTATAACAATATGTCTAATATTCCGTAACTAATTCACTGTTGCTATGGCGAAATCAAGTTTCTAGAAGCTTCGATTGCGCAACATATCACGTGATCGGAATCTCCCTGCCTGCTCTCGCTTGCTAACACGACTGGTTTGTGTCAGGTTCCAGGATTTATATTGCCATGTTAAACTGTATCATGGGCTTGGAAAATATTCTCATTTAAGTCCCAAATAATTCATTTTTCGGGGGCAGTACCTGCTGCCTTAAGAATGAGCGTTTACAACGTTCAGTATAAGCAGCTGATTGCTATAACCTCTTGTGAATGGCGAGTCGCATTCCGCACATTGAAACGCTTCAGTTATGTTCTATTCGACCACGCAGAGTATTTCTTATATTTTACTAGTTTGGCATACATTCCAATGAAAGCAAATATATTCATTTTATTATATAATTTAAACAATTAAAATAAACTTGTAAATTGACGATTTTGAAATGTCGTGATGCAAAAGTCGAAAGTCCCACAATGTCCCACCACCAAATGACTTGTTCTTATGGCCAAAATCATTATTAAACATAGTACTACAAATCCTGTAGCCCGTTCGTGACCGTTTTGTATGGTTCATTTATTATTCAATAAGTTTTCCTTTTGGAGCCATGAAACAATTCCCTGGTTTTAGTTTTTCAAATAATTGTTTGTGTTGGTCTGATGTTTTTTTAAATGTATATGTATATGTTTATGTTTCAGATACAAAATAAAACGTAATTTATATACAATTTTTTATGTACATAATTCATTCCACATCAGGTTCCTTAATAACCCTAGTACATCTTTTTTCTGTTACTATATACAAGTATAATTGCTGTTAAATCCGTCATTTGTTACATCTGCCCCATAATTTTTCAACAAATAACATTAAATAAAGAATCTGTCTCCTCAAAAGTACTACATATGCCGATTTCCATGGATAAAATAATATTTTCTACATTTAAGTCCTCCATATTGGATCTGCCATTTTTTTTTTTTTTGCAAACATAACTTCAAATTTGAATTCAGCGACCCCAAAAACCGTATTATATGTATGTTAAAAAAACTATTTTAATTCACTGCACAGATTTTTTCAACTTCATCTTCGCCATATTGGATCCTCCATTTTGTTTTCTGAAACAATAATGTCAAATTTGAATTCTGTGACCCCATACACCCTATTGTAGTGACGTTACTGAAAAATCAATCTTGTTTTGGACTTTTCGCCACGTTTTTGGCACTTGGCCCCAATGTGCGGCACGGAGGAAAGCGACAGTACAGTACGACGTGGATCACATGATTCATCCCGCGGGAGAAATCATGGTGAGTCAATTTATCTTAGCGAGGTAACCAGTGACAGTCGAGTGCAGTGTTGTTCCCGAAGACCTGGGTTCGACGCGGCATGGAGGAAAGCAACAGTACAGCACGACGTGGATCACACGATTCATCCCGCGGGAGAGATCATGGTGAGTCAATTTATCTTAGCGAGGTAACCAGTGACAGTCGAGTGCAGTGTTGTTCCCGAAGACCTGGATTCGACGCGGCTCGGAGGAAAGCAACAGTACAGTACGACGTGGATCACACGATTCATCCCGCGGGAGAGATCATGGTGAGTCAATTATCTTAGCGAGGTGACCAGTGACAGTCGAGTGCAGTGTTGTTCCCGAGGACCTGGGTTCGACGCGGCTCGGAGGAAAGCGACAGTACAGTACGACGTGGATCACACGATTCATCCCGCGGGAGAGATCATGGTGAGTCAATTTATCTTAGCGAGGTGAACAGTGACAGTCGGGTGCAGTGTTGTTCCCGAGGACCTGGGTTCGACGCGGCATGGAGGAAAGCGACAGTACAGTACGACGTGGATCACACGATTCATCCCGCGGGAGAGATCATGATGTGCCAATTTATATTATCGAGGTGACCAGTGACAGTCGAGTGCAGTGTTGTTCCCGAGGACCTGGGTTCGACGCGGCACGGAGGAAAGCGACAGTACAGTACGATGTGGATCACACGATTCATCCCGCGGGAGAGATCATGGTGAGTCAATTATCTTAGCGAGGTGACCAGTGACAGTCGAGTGCAGTGTTGTTCCCGAGGACCTGGGTTCGACGCGGTAAGGAGGAAAGCGACAGTACAGTACGACGTGGATCACACGATTCATCCCGCGGGAGAGATCATGGTGAGTCAATTTACCTTAGCGAGGTGAACAGTGACAGTCGAGTGCAGTGTTGTTACCGAGGACCTGGGTTCGACGCGGCACGGAGGAAAGCGACAGTACAGTACGACGTGGATCACACGATTCATCCCGCGGGAGAGATCATGGTGAGTCAATTATCTTAGCGAGGTGACCAGTGACAGTCGAGTTCAGTGTTGTTCCCGAGGACCTGGGTTCGACGCGGTACGGAGGAAAGCGACAGTACAGTACGACGTGGATCACACGATTCATCCCGCGGGAGAGATCATGGTGAGTCAATTTATCTTAGCGAGGTGAACAGTGACAGTCGGGTGCAGTGTTGTTCCCGAGGACCTGGGTTCGACGCGGCACGGAGGAAAGCGACAGTACAGTACGACGTGGATCACACGATTCATCCCGCGGGAGAGATCATGGTGAGTCAATTATCTTAGCGAGGTGACCAGTGACAGTCGAGTGCAGTGTTGTTCCCGAGGACCTGGGTTCGACGCGGTACGGAGGAAAGCGACAGTACAGTACGACGTGGATCACACGATTCATCCCGCGGGAGAGATCATGGTGAGTCAATTTATCTTAGCGAGGTGAACAGTGACAGTCGAGTTCAGTGGACTTGGGTTCGACGTGGCACGGAGGAAAGTGGCAGTACAGTAAGTGCGAAGTGTGGAGACTGCATGGACGAGGGCTGTTTTACAATTCGAAATTTGAATAAATTATTCGAATGTTCAAATGTTGGAACAATGGGGATGTCTGACTACTTCAGTTGTTCAAACCATTCCATTTTGAATAGTCGATTGTTAAAATAAATCGAACAGTTCCAAATATTTGATTATTATTCGAAGATAATAAGTACCCGTAAATTATAGCATACCGTCTGATAGATTCTTATAAATAAATATCATTCACTTGCTATCTCTTTCTTTCTTCCTTTCTTTGTTCCTTCCTTTCTAGCTTTCTTTCTTTCTTTCTTTCCTTCTTTCTTTCTTTCTTTCTTTCTTCCTTCCTTTCTTTGTTCCTTCCTTTCTAGCTTTCTTTCTTTCCTTCCTTCTTTCTTTCTTTCTTTCTTCCTTTCTTTCTAGCATTCTTTCTTTCTTCCTTTCTTTGTTCGTTCCTTTCTAGCTTTCTTTCTTTCTTTCTTTCTTTCTTTCTTTGTTCCTTTCTTTCTAGCTTTCTTTTCTCTTTGTTACTTTCTTTCTTTCTTCCTTTCTTTCTAGCTTTCTTTCTTTCTTCCTTTCTTTGTTCGTTCCTTTCTAGCTTTCTTTCTTTCTTTCTTTCTTTCTTTCTTTCTTTGTTCCTTTCTTTCTAGCTTTCTTTTCTCTTTGTTCCTTTCTTTCTTTCTTTGTTCCTTTCTTTCTAGCTTTCTTTCTTTGTTCCTTTCTTTCTTTCTTTCTTTCTTTCTTTGTTCCTTTCTTTCTAGCCTTCTTCCTTTTCTCTCTCTAGCTTTCTTTCTTTCTTCTGTTCTTTCTTCCTTTCTAGCTTTCTTTCTTTGTTCCATTCTTTGAAACTTTTCTTTCTTTCTTTCTTTCTTCTTTTCTTTCTAGCTTTCTTTCTTTATTCCTTTCTTTCTAGCTTTCTTTCTTTCTTTCTTTCTTTCTTTGTTCCTTCCTTTCTAGTTTTCTTTCATTCTTTCTTCCTTTCTTTGTAGCTTTCTTTCTTTATTCCTTTCTTTCTTTCTTTCTTTCTTTCTTTCTTCCTTTCTTTCTCCTTTCTTCCTTTCATTGTAGCTTTCTTTCTTCCTTTCTTTGTAGCTTTCTCTCTTTCTTTCTTTCTTTCTTTCTTTCTAGCGTTCTTTCTTTCTTTCTTTCTTTCTTTCTTTCCTGCTTTCTTCCTTCCTTTATTTATTTCTAACTTTCTTTCTTTCTTTCTTTCTTCCTTTCTTTCTTTCTTTTTTTTCTACTTTTCTTTGTAGCTTTCTTTCTTTCTAGCTTTCTTCCTTTCTTTCTAGTTTTCTTCCTTTCTTTCTTTCTTTCTTTCTTCCTTTCTAGCGTTCTTTCTTTAGTTATTGTTGTTTTAAGGGGCA
Organism: Meconema thalassinum; assembly: GCA_946902985.2. Taxonomy (NCBI): domain Eukaryota; kingdom Metazoa; phylum Arthropoda; class Insecta; order Orthoptera; family Tettigoniidae; genus Meconema; species Meconema thalassinum. The sequence continues at coordinate 225,213,489 of OX336395.1, read as the reverse complement.
GAACTACGAGGTCATCTGCCCCTCATTCTTCCTTTCCGTAGTTAATTATTCGAACATTTGAATGATTCAACTTGTTCCTCAAATGATTCCATTACTGACTGAATAGCCCTGGTATGGTGTATTGTGGCGGAGTGTAAAGACTGCTCATTGTTCCCTAAAACCTGTACATTTCAACTCCACAAGTGCGGAACATTCGCTAAAGTTGTGTTGTGTTTCAGTTCTCGGACGGCTACTTCGTGCACTTCTTCGCGCCCAAAGGATTAACACCTCTGTCCAAACACATAGTGTTCGTGCTGGACTCGAGTGGCTCCATGAGGGGCCGCAAGATGGGGCAGATGCAGGAGGCCATGCTGAGCATCCTGGACTCGCTAAGGGAACACGACCACTTCAGCCTTGTCCACTTCAACACCGTGGTTACTGTGAGTTCCTTTACCATGCCAACAAGGGTCCAGTTGCTATAAGAACACTGAAAGTTAGTTTCTTTTCTTCTACCGTATCAGAGTATCCTTTTTAATTTTTAAAATCAGTGCTACCAACATAAAAATATTACTAAATTTAAATTTCTACCAAAGTATTATTTATAAGAGCTATGCACAGTAGAGACATCTCTATATGTTGCTATAAGAACACTGAAAGTTAGTACGCCTATCGCTAGCGAGATAGTGCTAATTCGTAGCATTGAATTAGCCTAAAGTCCCTACAGTTACCAAAAGGCTTTCATAAATTTTAATTTTTCCTCTTCTAGCGTCTCGGAGCATCATTTAAAAATGTTCAAAACAGTGCTACCTACATAACAATATTACTAAATTTAAATTTCTTTGAAAGTATTATTTTAAGTTCGGGTGTGATCTAGGCCTATGCACAGTAGAGACATCTATAGCCTATGTTGCTGTAAGAACATTGGAAGTTAGTACGCGTATCGGTCGCTAGATAGTGAGAACTGATAATGTTGGACTAAATGTCCATAAATTTACCGTGAAAGTCATTCAAAATTTAGATTTATTTCCTCTGGCTTCTCTGAGTGTAATTTCAAAATTTTAAAATCATTGTTACCAACATAAAAAATATTAGTGTCAACAAAAAATCACTAAACAGTTACTCATTTCAAATTTCCTCTAAGAATTATTTTAAGTGCACCTATATAGTTGCCATGGTAACAAGGGTCTGAAAATAGATCATTACTACCAATTATTCACATTATGATGCCGCCTCAAAGGCTAACTATAAATAAGCTGTCCATGATTGGATGTCTGTAGCGGAGGAACTTACCGACTGTTTCCAGGAATGGTCACCGCACTCACAGCAGCTGATTGGAATCAGCGAACCGGACACCACGTTGCCCGCCTCCAAGAGTAACGTGGACAAGGCCAAGTTCTTCGTCAACAGTCTCACTTCTTCAGGAGGTACGTGCACAACACTAGTGTGGACAATTACTTTCCTAATGCCTGAAATAGCCCAAACTATATCAATAACTAGCAGTGGTGCCCGGCTTCGCCCGGTGGATTTATTTGTTTTATGGATGATGATGAATACTACTACAGAATTGGAGCGCTCAAGGATAAGGATCGGAAAGCACCAACGCTTATTGCAGCTGATAACCTCAGTATACTGCACCAACATCATCGCCCTTATACAGAGACATACTATTGTCATGATGATAACTGTTATAAGGGGCCTAAGAAATCTTTTTGCTCTAATTACTCCCCGTGACTGCAATTTATAAGCAGCTCGCAATTATGCACCAGAACACTGGTAGGGGCGACGTGATGCAGCCCGCATTGCCAGGCAACAATAGACTTAGGTATTATAGAAGCTGTTCAGGAGCGCTTGTTCTACCGACTTACTGAACAAAAATAATTTTTTAAGGTTACCTGAGAGGTGTAGCCTAATGCTACATAGCCTAAACTATTCCTCTTGAATCAGGCTATCATATACAAAAAGGATTTTTCGAATACGATTGGTAGTTCCAGAGATTAGCGCGTTTAAACAAACAAACTCTTCAGCTTTATTATATTAGTATAGATATCGTTCGCCAAACGATCACCAGATCCTGCTCACTTAGGCTTAGATAAGGTACCGTGGATGTGTTTACACTCCCTCCCTATCAGGGGCGGCGCTAGGTACGACCTCACTGGGCGCTGTCATATGGGTAAACCCTGCGCGGACGCGGATATCCGCAAATTTTTCCGCCATGCGGTTATATTTTGCATGGCTGTTCGGATAGTGTTTGGAGTCAATTTGCGGATAGTTTTTGGATTACAATCCGAACTTGTTGAATATCATTACTAGGACCCGGATGTTAAGACACATATTTTTCCGTTATGTTTTTTTGATGACAAATGCAAGGTGATGATTTAAGCTTAGGCTATATCATTCAAATTATGCCAATAAGTATATTTAACACTCCGAACTGGAAAGTGTTGCAATTCTGGCTGTATAACATTCATTTAAAACATAGCACTTGACATACTGTTACGGCTGCGAGGTTGTTTCGTCGCCTCGCCGCGTGAGTCATAGCCGCCCCGGGCTATGCCCTGCCTCTGTGTGTTACCTGCGCCTTACGGAACGGGGCTGCGAGGACAAAAAGGGATGAACCAGAATATTCGTGACCCAGCTAGTGATGGAAATCTCGAGAAGCTGTGAATCCTGGACTGTTCTAGAAGCATTCATTGAGTCACCTGCCCGCTATATAAAGCGGCCTCACCAGCGAGGGAGGGACAGTGTTTTTGAGCGAGTGCGACAATAGTTGGTGACGTGACGTGCGAAATTATGAGTGAGGCTATTGCAGTGCGGTGAAGTGCTGTGTGGATTGCGAAACGCAGTGGACTGTTTTCCTAGCCTGCGGACGGCGAGACAGTGTACATTCAGAACAAGTGAGTGTGCCGTTACTTCTAGTCAGGACTCGGGTCCACCTCATTAGCGGGAGGATTAACTGCAAGGCCGAGTGAAAGGGTGAGTCGAGCTCCATAGAGGTAGCTTCTGTAAGACAGCTAATTGTTTCTATCTGCTTATTGTACGGTGTATATTTCTGACCTGCAATAAACCTAACATTTCTTTAAAGGAACCATTGTGTTGTGCTTCTACCCACCGTAATCCAGTTAACGAAAGTGCCACTAGGGGTGGCACTCTACAATACATAGCCTAAGGGAACACACCTACTGCTCAAATGGCTAAAGGTGTTGCTTTATGCTTTATCTATTTAAACATATTATTGTAATGCCAGTAGATTCGGATAACAAACGTGTGGATGCAGAAAAAAAGTCGTGCGGGATGCGGATAACAGTAGTGCGGATGCGGGGAGGATGCGGATAACAGTCGTGCGGATGCGGATAACAGTCGTGAGGAATCGGATAACGTTTTGTTTATCTGCGCAGAGCTCTACATATGGGGTGTGCAGAAAATGCAACGATAGTTTGACAGCGCAAAAAATAAAACCCAATCACCTTATTAGCCCACTACTTAACCCTACCCGTTATCAGTTATCAGTAGAGCTCGGATGCTTAAGACCTAAAATATCCCGAATATGCAAGCAAATATGACCTTAAAAATGAAAAATATGACCAGAAAATGACTGATTTAAATATGTCCGTTTTTTAATTATAAATCCAAGCGACAATCCCTTCGAGACTAACCCTTTATGGGATAGTGGTCTCTATATTAACCACCTGTCATAAGGACAGTTTATGTTATCAAAAATGCTGATAGTTGAATCTTAAAGCCAAATTTTGGAGAATTTTCATGCCAAGTGCTAGTATTTCTAAAAATCAAATATTATATACGTATCTAGTTGGTTGAAGCCTCCGTGGCTTAGGCGGCAGCACGCCGGCCTCTCACCGCTGAGTCCGTGGTTCAAATCCCGGTCACTCCATGTGGGATCTGTGCTGGACAAAACGGAGGCAGACAGGTTTTTCTCCGGGTACTCCGGTTTTCCCCTGTCAAAATTTCATTCCAGCAACACTCTCCACTATCATTTCATTTCATCTGTCATTCATTTAATCATTGCCACAGAGGAGTGCGTCAGGCCTCGGCAGCCCGCACAGTTCATATCCTCGCCGCTAGATGGGAGCTTCATTCATTCCATTCCTGACCCGGTCGGAGACTGGAAGCAGGCTGTGGATTTCATTTCATCTAGTTGGTTGGTTCTTAAGTTTAGGGGCTGCGACAACGCGGTCATGTAGCCCCTTGTACTTTGGGTGTGTGTAGAATCTGTCTGATAACCGGTGTTAATTGTGTTGACTGTATTAGTGTGTGTTATCTGTTTTTTAATTTAAGTACTGCAACTTAGAATTTTTCAAATAGTTCCTACTTTTGCCGCCAAGCGCCACCGTAAACGACTACTAGGCCAAGTTCAGAACTTACCTACTAGACGCCACCGCAGTCGGCTCTTGGCAACGAATGTAGAAATCTAAGAGCATTGTTTACATTCTTAGCCTATCCAATTTAGCTTCACACAGGTGCAATTAGTGGAAGGTTCTTTAACATGCCATAAATCTATGACATGGGACCGCCGGCTTTACTTCCCCTCCGAAGGAAGGCATACTGAGGGATTTTAACGCTCTTAAAAAATCCGACGGCTTCGGCCGGGTTTGAACCCGCTATCTTGGGCATAGAAGCTCAGCATGCTACCGACTACGCCACCGAAGCCGCCTATATACGTATCTACTTGACGTCAAGTGTTGGATAAAATTTAAAAAAAAACTAAGGACATTAATAATTAAAGTGAAAATATATTGAAATAAAAATCATTAAAATTAAATTACAATAATAAAAGAAATATAAAAATGAAAATAATAAATATAACTATAAAAAATATTAAAATAATTGTAAAAATCAATTCACAATTAATTAATTAATTAAATTTAAAAATATCAAAATTAAATCTATAAGAACATAAATTATAAATTAAAAATAAATAGATAAACATTAAAATTAGAGCAACCAAAAATAACATTAATAATAATAATAATAATAATAATAATAATAATAATTAAAATGAATTAAAATGTAAAAACACGTAGAAATAAAAAATATTTTTCCTCTATAAAGGGTTAAATTGTTAACTAAATTCTTTGTATCTATTTTCATATAAATTTTCCGAATATACATGTTTAAGTGGCTATTTACAGTCTATTTCTGTAAACACCTACAGATGCCGTCAAACTACCGAAATATGACGTTCTTAGTAAAAAAAATGTTTAAAATATGACCTAATGGTAAAGAATGTTCAAAATATGCATTTATATGACAAATAAAACCCCTGTATTGTGACGATAATAACTTGATTTGCATCAAAAACTAATCGGGCATGAAAATAGAGGCAAAGATAAAAATATGATTTTTCCTAAACATCCGAGCCCTAGTTGTAAGTGAGCTGGGTTGCGTGCATGTAAAAGATACTATCGCGTGCATAAATAACGGACCGCCTTGCCGAGCGGGAGTTGAGTTTTCGAGCCATCAGGTTGCCATCACTTGGTGGTGTTCTCGGGAGGGGAATGCTCAGAGCCATGGTTGGACAGCTGTCCTTGTAGGCAATGGGGGAGAGGAGGGGGCAGTGTGGTATCACCTGTTAATCACAAGAGGCTGACAGTGGCTCAGTAACACGACAGCGAACTTCGATTTTGAGGTCCGTGACCTTTAATATGAACGACCGTTTGGTGAGGTGGGGGGCATATGGTTGGGCTCTATGAAGCTGGCGTCCGAATAACAGAAATATAATTAGTTTAGGACGTTTGCGGTTTCTTCTTTTTCTTCTTATAAAACTGCGTTTAGTCCCCAACTGTGAAAACTCGATTCTCAAAAGAATTCACACACAGTAAAACTCAACAGCGCATTTCTAACGAGACTTAACAATTAATGGGTTGCTTAGCATTTCAATTTAGATTTATTAAAACCGTCTCGTTATCTGTAACAATCTTCCAAGCGCGAAACTAAAGAAAACAAAGTTGGCGCTGCGCTCCTCGATCTGTCCCCCTCCTCTCCCCCCTTGCCAACAAGGACAGGTGTCCAACCATGGCTCTGAGCATTCCCCTCCCGAGAACACCCCAAGTGATGGCAACCTGATAGCTCGAAAACTAAACTCCCACTCGGCAAGGCGGCCCGTTACCAGGCCCGGACTTAGAGATCCATGGCCCCTAGGCACTTGACATTTGGGCCCCCCACCATCTCGAAGCTATTTTGGAAATTTAGCAAATTAAATGCCCTAGTACAGAACATATAATTTTTAATCGACTTTAATAAACATCAGAATAATACAGTCTATGTTACTATAGTTACGTTATTCTATAACATTTATAGAATCATACGACGAACTTTCTTCTGTGCAAAAGAATGAATGACGTCATGATAGTCAATTGACTGCATTATTTCTGACTCTATATACAATACAGAGAGTGAATTGAACCTGATCCCTCCATGCTAGATCTTAAGTAATTCTTTACTCGCTTTAGCGCTGAAAACGACCGTCCTGCTGAGCATTTTGACGCTGGTGTACACAACAGCATTCGGAACGCAATTCCTGCGTTTGGATAAAAGTCCAAAAAGCCTTTTTCCGATAAGTATTTGTATAGCTTCAGTGATGATAACACCATAACTTCGACGACAAATGAGCTTGCAGGTGCAGACACTCGTTTTCCCAAGTCCTATCCAAGTCCCACGGATAAAGTTATAAGGTTTCTGGCTGTTTCACGGATGTCGGTTGGTTGGTTCTTAAGTGTACTTTGGGTGTGTGTAGAATCTGTCTGATAACCGGTGTTAATTGTGATGAGCTGATGACTGTATCAGTGTGTGTTATCTGTTTTTTAATTCAAGTAAGGACTGCAGACTTTTGAATTTTTCAAATAGTTTCTTCTTTTGCCGCCAAACGCCACCGTCGACGACTACTAGTTCAGAATTTAGCTACCAGACGCCACCGCAGTCGGCTCTTGGCAGCGAACGTAGGAACCTAACAGCGTTGTTTACATTCTTAACCTATACAATTTAGCTTCACACAGGTGTAATTAGTGGAAGGTTCTTTAACATGCCATAAATCTATGACATGAGACCGCCGGCTTTACTTCCCCTCCGAAGGAAGGCATACTGAGGGATTTTTAACGCTCTTAAACAATCCGACGACTTCGACCGGATTTGAACCCGCGATCTTGGGCATAGAAGCTCAGCATGCTACCGACTACGCCACCGAAGCCGCCTCACGGATGGCTTTAGATTCCAAACGAAGTAATTACGTAAGAAAGTCAAACTTTTTACTTAACTCCCCACAAGCAGATCCGCTACTCCGTAGTTCTGTAATAGTCTATCTATAATGACGTTAAAAATGGTAACTCTGAATTTGTCCCTGCCAGAGAGTTCGGTCTCGTTTCCTTTTACTTCGTCGAACTGGACTTTACGCTTACGTTTCCTCTGCATGTCATATGCATAGCTATTTTCACCGGATTTTTCAAAAACGTTTGACTCATTCTTTAGTTCTTCTAGGTATGTTACCAAAGACTGATACAGTTCAACGATCGTGCCCAGGTCGATGTTAACAGATTGGAGAGATCTGCTTACTTTTATGAACCTTTCCAGAGAAGTGACGAACGGAGCCTATAGATTGGACTGCCTGCGCGTGGCCTGGCAATGCTAAGCGTGGATACTGCAGACGGGTGAGAGGGTGAACGAAGAGGCCTAATTCTAGCTTTGTTGCGCGAAGGGCTGTAAGTTTTGGCAAAATGTAGTAAAAATATTTATTGTAGTATTATTTTCGATTAAGCATTTTGATAAGGCAAGCCAGGCTTTTGAGCCTATGTAAAGATTCCACCACCGGGGCCCCTAGGCCGGGGCCTTGTAGGCCTAGGCTGAAATCCGGAACTGCCCGTTACTTATGCACGCGCTAGTACAGACATATAACGTGAAATTCGCACTTAACGTTGTACAAATATTAACGAGTTGAAACCAATATCTATGCATCTAGGGTTCTCTCCGCCGACCGTTTTCTTAGGGTTCAATCGCGTGTGGCTGCATGTGGATTGTGATTTGTGCCTATGTTGCAAGCTACGAGTGAAATTGAAACTTTACTTACTGTCGACCAAAATATTATGTGTATGAGAGTTTGAAGGTTGTTTGTGAAGTAACCAATAGACCTACATAAAATCCAATAACATCATCATTTTCGTCGTTCTATTTTACGTTAGTTCATGTAGGTTTGGAGTTTTTATTTTATATTTTAATATTTTTTATCGCAGCTGGAACACAAAAAGTGCCCGTTTTTAAGCGTGTTTCAACCATGCGTCACATTTATGAATTATTATCTCACAAACCCGTCATCAGATCGAATCCAAATTTTAACACAATATACATTGGAATGTTGTATAACAGGTTTATTAATTTCAAAATTTTGTGTGTCCAAGAAACAAAGTTGTTATCATTTTTGTAAGGTAACTTTTTCTCGGCTCGGGGTGGTTGGAAAATGTAGTTCTTGGTTGCGTTGTAATCCTTATACATCATAAAGGTATGCTGGATGATTGTGAAATACGTAAATTAATTCACTTATTTTATATCGGTTTGTATTTGTACGGTGAATTAAGACATGGTTCACCAGTTAGCCGCTCCGGTGAAAGCTGTACAACGTTGCCAAGATGGGCTCCATCACGCATCAGGGCGCGCCTCGCTCGGAAGTGACAGGTTTTTTGTAGTGCACATAATATTTTGGTCGACAGTAAGTGTTGTTATGTAATGTAAGATATTAGTTACATCATAATAGACATATTTCCTTTTATGTAGATAATAATGATGCCTATCCTGGTCTACGCGCGACTATAAGCGAACAATATTGTTTACCGTAATATTAATTAACATATTAGGAGCGTTCTATGAATCATCATATGCAAATCCCGTTCCAGCTATTGCCGGGTCTGGTGTGTTTACTAGGCCTCTCCATCTTATTCTATCCTCCCACCGCTTTTCTTTCTCCACATTATGTCAGATAACTCTCTTCTCTCTATACAGACTCCTGTACTCCAGCGCATTCTTGGACGCCCTCGAGGTCTTCTTCCATCGATCTTATGTTCTTCCATTATTTTTGGTAACCTTGGCTCGCTCATTCTCTTAACATGTCCTTACCAGCGCAGTGTCTTTTACTCCATCCCCTCCCTCATACTTTCCTGGGTTAGTTCTTTTCTAATTTCTACATTAGTTATTCAGTCCAATCTCTGCTCTGAGAAACCTCATTTCACCGGCTTGCAGTTAGCTCCAGTCCCTTTCCGTCATTGTCCATGTTTCTGCTACATACGTGACAATGGGTGGGTAATAAGTCTTATACACGAGGAGTTTTGCTTTTTCTGGAACTTCTTTATTCCAAACCAGATGTTTTATTGTTTGATAGAAATGTCCTCATTTTTGCAGCCTCTTGGTAATCTCGTCTGTTATCCTACCGTCACTAGATATTTCGCTACCTAAATAAGTGAAACTGTCGACCACTCTGAGGGGTTCACCATCCAACTCAATATTCCCATTTATCTTTCGATTATCATAACTTCACTCTTATCTCTATTTATTTATTATTTCAAATGATCGTTATGCTTAGGTCAAACGTTATGCGTTACGGAGACGGCGAGTGCGTGACGTCATGCAGCAGAGTGCACCTCCCGCTCTCCGTTCCCCGCGCGGGAAGCCTAAGTTAAAGGGTAATGGAGTCTGTTGAGTCTGAGTTTACTCCTGGGATCTGGCGTTATGCGATACGGAGACGGCGAGTGCGTGACGTCATGCAGCAGAGTGCACCTCCCGCTCTCCGTTCCCCGCGCGGGAAGCCTAAGTTAAAGGGTAATTGAGTCTGTTGAGTCTGAGTTTACTCCTGGGGTCTGGCGTTATGCGATACGGAGACGGCGAGTGCGTGACGTCATGCAGCAGAGTGCACCTCCCGCTCTCCGTTCCCCGCGCGGGAAGCCTAAGTTAAAGGGTAATGGAGTCTGAGTTTACTCCTGGGATCTGGCGTTATGCGATATGGAGACGGCGAGTGCGTGACGTCATGCAGAAGAGTGCACCTCCCGCTCTCCGTTCCCCGCGCGGGAAGCCTAAGTTAAAGGGTAATGCAGTCTGGTGAGTCTGAGTTTACTCCTGGGATCTGGCGTTATGCGATACGGAGACGGCGAGTGCGTGACGTCATGCAGCAGAGTGCACCTCCCGCTCTACGTTCCCCGCGCGGGAAGTCTAAGTTAATGGGTAATGGAGTCTGAGTTTACTCCTGGGATCTGGCGTTATGCGATACGGAGACGGCGAGTGCGTGACGTCATGTAGCAGAGTGCCGTGGCCCACGAAAGATACTGGCCCCAGTGCGAGCAGCCATCTTGTCTGTGACGTAAGCGAAGTAGTGACTCCGGTTGAGAAGACTTGTTTGTGAATTTCTTGTGAATAGCAGTGTGAGAATAGTTAGTGTTTTATAAAGTGTAATGTCCAACTTTACATCCAACTTGTGTTGTGGTGCATCATGTAGCTGCAATAATCACGTAGCCTACAGGGTAAGTGTTAACACTTTATTTCTCATTAATGATACAGGTTAATCAAACGCACGTGTGGTGCAGGTTATGTACGAACTTACGTTAGCCTAATATTGTGGATGTTAAGGTCTATTACAATGCTTGCTAAGTTAATTATCTGAGTTAAAGTTAGATATTTAATGAATGTGTCTCTTTACAGGAAATCAGATGCTGTAATGTAGCTGGCTGTAAGAACAATTACAGATCTCAGCATGAAAATGTTTCTACATTTTCTCTCCCAAAGGACGAAAAATTAAGAAATATATGGCCTAGAAAAATTCCCACTGACTTCTCTAAAGTGAGCAAGCCTATAATTTGTATAAAGCATTTTCCTGATAGCTCTGTTATCAGGACAGAGCAAGTTGATGAGGAAATAAAGACATTTGCTAGGAGTTATCCGAAGTTGAAACCTGATGCAGTATCTTCAATATTTTCGAATTTGCCAGGTTAGCTATCCACTCCTGGGCCTTCTTCTAGAAGACTGTGTGATGCAGAGGTAGAAAATCTCGGATAAAGCCATAGAAGCGAGCTTGGAAGACTTCAGACACTACGAAGAAGAGAATTCTGTGCACAGTCTATCGGATATATCTGAACACTTCTCCTCCAACAGGAATAAATTTAAGCAGGAATGGACACATATCAAGACAGAAGACAAGTTGGTGAAGTGCTTGAAGAATTTGAGTGATGCAGTGCCCATAATTACAGGTTCTGTGTGTATTCTAAATAACCTCAGCATTGAGCTGGCTGTCAATGGGTTGCAGATTCCCAAACATTAAGTTCCACAAAACTTTCTTTGCATTACTGATAAAAATTCATTTGATGAATTAGCCTATTTCAGTTCATTGAAAATTCTGAGTGCGATGAAAATGGAAGAAAGTTGTCAGCAGTGAATGCTCCTGTGAACATCCTACAGAGAAGTTTTTCGAGTGATGATTGCACACCATTATAGTCTTTAATAGAGCAAATTAATTTTTTAGATGTTAGGCAAACAATCGTAGGTACAGTGGAGACACTTTACTCTTGGCAGCTTCCATATAATATGTTCACTTGTCATCAGTGTACAAAAAGTTACATCGGAGTGGTCATATTATATCTGCCTCATCCATCAAATCTTCAAAAGTTGCTTGGTAAGTTTGATTTGAGTACTTTTGACATTATTGGGAGTATTGAGTAGCCTATCTCAGTCTAAAGAAGAATAATTTCTTGAAAGATCATGAATGTCCTTAAATTACTTTTACCGTAGTTCATTTTAATGGAAAAGTTGAACTGTATTCTTCTAAAGCCATGGCGAGACAAAGCCATTGGTCGCTACTTGGTTAGGCGACTATCTGGACCAAAATTATTGTTAGTAGTACAAGCAAGGAGGTCTGGGGTTAGGTTTGTGTTTGTACGCAAAGAATACTCTGTATTGCCGGTACCAATAATGAGCGCTGGCAGCTGTCAAAGCTAACACGTGAGGAAATGCTGCGTTGCCACTGAGGCAGATCAAGACTCATAACATTCCAAGAAGCTTCCAGGAAGACACAAATACTGGGATCTGTGGTGTGTCAGCCGTATTCGTGTGAAGGGTCAATTAAACATTGCGATGTACGTGAGTTTAGGGGAATTTTTAGTTGCCTAATCGCTCTAGCTGCTACTAACTTAATTATGGGTCTATTGCTTTCATAGCCCCCTCTTCGTCACTTGTGTCTGAATTGGATCTGGAATTGCTTTCCAGGGAAACGATGAACCAATCTACCCCATCATGGAGTATACATTCACGTTTCGTAGCCTCATCCAGTTCTCGTTGCACTATTAACACAAAACGCTTCCAGTTTTATGAAGTCACTTCCCTAATAGCCTAAACGGTAAGCTTCTCAACCTCACGGAGTGTGAAATTCTTATTATGCCGTGCTAGATAACCCTTCACTTGACCCCATATCATTTCTATAGGATTGAAGTGGCAATGATATGGGGCAGCGTGATGATCTCATGGCCATGCTTTCTCGCCAGTTCATCCACGTGGTAGCCTACATGGGTTTAGGCTTGCGCTGCTGTATAAGGTTGAGAAGGATATTAATTCTGAATGAAAGTGGAACGCGGCTTATACACTTGTAGCAGACATGAATGTACTTTATTACATACCTTGTGTCCTTGTTTCATTTTTTGGGCGATATTACGTATTGAAATTAGGAACCCTAATTAAAACTTACTACTGAAGCTCATATATGTGCTAAAGTAAGTAAATATGTGTTTTTATTTTTTGCTATTTTAAAAACAGCTGCCATGCTTCGATAGCACTTGATCTCGTTTAACCGTCATCAAGGCTCACTGTAGCAGCACGCTCCGAGGCACACATGTGAGATACAAAATCACTGTTGATAAAAAGAAGTGGGATGCAAAATCACTGTTGATAAAAAAAGAATCATCGGGACACGTTAGGCAGTAACCATTGCCAAAACTCATTGATCTGGGCGCGTTAGGCTGTAACCATTGTCAAAAACCATTGGATTGGACAAAGTGAAGGTAAGAATGGTCGGGTGTAGGTGCAGCCTTGGCCGCGCGCTGTTAGCGGGGCATGGTTGACACAAAACCATTGATCTGGGCGCGTTAGGCTGTAACCTTTGTCAAAACCACAGTTGTGCGGAAAAAAATACACGTAATTATTACAGGAGAGCGATATACTGCATAGTTATTACAGAGCAGATAACAAAAAACACTCATTTCAGCCGTACAGAGATGCGAAATATCGCACACACTAGCATAATTAGAGTCGTGAACTGAGTGCTGCGAACGAATGATGCCCACTAGAGACTGAATTGGGCACTTTTTTGTTTCACATTGTACCGTAAGGGCGAGGTTGGCAGTACTGTTATGGTACTTTTTTGAAGATTGATTTGAACAATGCCGCTCACTGCTGTAATTTTCGCTATATTTGGAATGGCTGGGTGGGTCACAGACGGCGGAGGAGGAAACATCTATTAAAACATTGCTTCCTGATTTATTTCTCATCCTTTTATAAGGTATTTTGGCTAATTCATGTATTATATGGAATGTTATCGCTCGTTCTATGTTCATTCAGCACTACCGAGAAGGATTCCTTTTGTCCGAGAGCTGTCGCATAGTAGGCTACACGATGGCGGTCGAGCCATTCCAACATTCGCGGCTTCGTACTTGAAGTTGTTGGAGCTTATTCTATCTGTACTATGTGGTACGAAGCATTGTCCATTACAATAACACTGTGTTCAGGGATGTTGGGTAACAATTGTTCCTGGAACCATTTTAAAAACTAGTTGTAGTCCATGTCTTCATGGTAATCACCAATTCTTTTCGACCTAAAGAGCAAAAGTGTATTATTAACAAAGCCGTTTGATAGCCCGGCATGTAGAATAATAAATCGACCCCCTCTGCCTGACGGCCCTTCCTTGTCCCCTGAACTGAGTTGTCACTCCAACCCTTAGACACTGTGTGACCAGCATTGACCCACATTTCACCTAACCACACAATATCCATAATATTTTTGTCCTATTAACTTAAGTTTTGAATTTTCCAGTAGCCTATTTTCACCCAATTTTCACCAAATTTTGTAGGTTCTTTAAAGTGAGCATAATTAAGGGAATTCTAAACTTTGGAGCTATTTGGTTCAGTCATTTAGAAATTATAACATTTTATGTAATAAATATGCACATTTTGAAAATGTCCCAGGTACATCAAATTTAAAGTTATCAATCTAAAACTTCTATAGAATGATCATCAATGGTCTACAAATAAAAATTGGTATTACTTTTAAAATCAGTGCAAATGGTTTATTATTAAAATGTTTTTTTCTTAGAATGACCTGTTGTTCTGTTAAAATATGTCATTTTTTTTTTCAAATTTGAACCTAAATATTTCTGAAAGTTATTAATATTTTTCAAAATGGATTCCACACATTATTAAGACCACAAAGTTGTATGTGCAAACCAAGTTTGAAGGTAATGGGATCAAAACGCAGGCAACTGGAACATTTAAAATGCTGAAAAATACAGTATTGAGAAAAAGCTAACTTTATTAAAAAATACAGTATTTTAGTGGAATTTCCTGCATCAAGACTTCCCTGAGTTTACAAATCACTTTTCCCACACTTCAGAGGTAACTTATTACTAAACCCATCTTTCTCCCTGATGTTGACACGAAGATTTACTGCCACATTCACCACACAGGTCTGTAAACAAATTTTGGAGGGCACCCATATATGAATGAGAATGTGCTTGTCATTAACACTAGGTCTAACAGTATTCTCCTCACTAAAATAGGCCTATTCCAGTTTTCTGACACTGGCAGAAGAAGTAGTTGCAGCTGTTGAACTTGCATTACTTAACTTCACTTGTAATATCACCACACTGTTTGTCAACATTCAAAATAGCACTATTCCATTTCTTTGTTTCACGGACTTTCGGTTTATTCCATCGACTAGATACAGAATACATCTAATATACTGCACACAAATCTCTAAAATACCGGTACCATTAACTTACACAAGTTCCACCACTCACAGTAAACCAATAAAAATATAATTCTTGCGAATAAACTTCACTAAAGCCACTGACCATCAAAATAAACAAAGACGCATGGTTCCACCATGTATCCAAAATGGCCTATACTTTACTACAAACCAAAATACTTCTGCTCGATGTTAAATATGTGCATGTGTATAGTAATGATATTCTTTTAGTGAATGCCATAATTATATGGGATAAGAAAATAACATGTAGGCTACGGTAAGAAAAGTTTCACACTTGACAAACATTGCCTAGGCTACTCATAACTGATAAATTTACCAACAGATGGCACCATAAGCTTGTATTCAGATGATTGGCATGATAATCTTGGCCAAGAGTATGAAATTACAACAAAATTGAGGGGGTTTTTGGTTCTAGGAAGTAGGCGTTGCCCATATCAAGACCTAAGCACGTGTTCTTTAAAAGCCCCCGTAAGGTATTTAAAAATGGCCGTACATAAAAAACAAATGTATATTTAAGTGCCCCAAGTGATAAGGTAACTTCTAGGGCATGAAACCAGATTTTGGTTTTTTGTTTGTAATTTTTGGCCTACAACTCAGTAGGGTCTCCCCATTTCATGTAGGAACTGACACCTCAAAGCCACAATATCTGGCCTCTCCATGATCACCTTCCCCCCATTAATTTTCTTATATTTAAATCCCAGATCGTGCAACACTTTCAGTGAAGAAAGGCTTCCTTGAAATAATTGTGCCTCTCTTAGCAAAAACAAGAAGTTTGCGACATGTTGGAATTTCTTTCCTAAAATAATATCTATAAATATGCCGTCTAACAGCATCTTGTTGAAAGCCATCTAAATTAGTGACCACCCCTTCTCTATGCCTCTTCTTCCCTGGAGTTGATAGTTTAGACGGGCCAGCATCATCAGACAGGAACTTCCCTTCCGTCACTCAGTATGCAGTGATTTCACTCACACCAAGAGTCTTGGAAATTCTTTTCCTCACCTGAACAAATGGAATCAGAGGTTTCTCCCGTAAGCGCATACTTTCCTCTTCTTCCTCCATAAAATTCCTCACCGCACATACCATCTCCTTTACTTGGCTATGGAGAGTCACACCACGGCCTGAAGTTGTTCTGTCGCAGAGAATGGATCCTGGGCCTTCCGCGAGCATGTACCGATGCCATTTTTACACAACGAAAATAGACACGATGATGCAAATAAAAGAAATAAACTCAAAATCTGTATATACACACGCTTCCAACAAAAACAGAAGGATAACGTTTACTGTAGCCTATGAAAGAATAAGCAAATGCACTTCAATATATACACGGGATATTACTAATGGCAGTGACGAGTTAGTTCACAGTAGAACACTGCGTCAAACCATGTGCTCACTGTTGTGTCAGCATTCATTGCAACACTGCTCGCTGTTGCTATGGACACAGTTACCCCTCTTGTCTCCACTCCTCACCTCACTATTCAAGCGGATGGCAGCTTGCACCGTTCATATTTTGTAAATCAGAGTATAACACATAGAATTTAACATGTATGCAGCGTTTAAACCCTAAGTGTTGTCCACGTTGTCATGGAAGATGCAATTTTGTGTCTAGGGGAATTTTGTAAGTGTGAATTCCATTCCATGTCCACATTAAAGCTATTGACACAAGTTGGCAGGCTTGTTTTGTTGAGATAAATTAGAGATGAAAATAGTACAAGAGTTAATACAAGACTCTATCGTTGCCAAGGCTGCAAGATACCAATATAATTGATAGTGATTTTGTACTGCATAAGGAAACAGTAGCAAGGCAGCTGGAATCAAGTTAGACATGTCCAGTCCTCAAATTGTGTTCATGCATCTTTGTAACGATGAATTTGTAACCCACTAAGCTCCAGTGAGATTGAGAAATGGTGTCAGAAAAATTTAAAATCCTGAAGAGATCATGAATCATCAGCAGGGTATAATGGCTGTAGGCCCTATGTGCAGTGCAGGATTTTTTGAGAATATTAATAGCTGGAGGATATTAGATCCTAATAATCGTCAGTAATATATCCAAGATCAGCAAGATATCACCTTTATAGCCTACTTGGTGAAACCTGCAAACTTCATTTTCTACATTCTAAGATTCTTCCAGACAATGTGTTAATGTGCTTGAGATGCTTATATTTATAACCAATATCCTAAATAAAATAATGTCTGTAATACATTTTGTGTGTGCTTATTATAATTTAGTGTAAACATTACTGTGTCATTGGAGGAAGATTACTTGCAATTTGCTAGTGTTCTTGAAGATACGGGCATAGTTTTGTACTCCAGGGCCCTACCAATCACCACATCCATAATTCTCTGTTAAAGCTCTAGATTTACCCATTTCAAACCGATTTACCCAGTGTGTAGTACTGTTAACTGCTTATTTTCCATGTGGCCTGCAAGGATGCCCATGTTCTTTTTCAGGGGGAATGGATGTGGTGAGGATTATGCGATATTTTCTGGGAGGAAGGGGAAGGGGGGGACTGGGTATGTTATAAAATTCTTCATCCCTAGACCACCAGGGTGAAACAAAAAATAGAAAAAATAATTAAAAGTTGAGGAATGCTTTCATTTGAATAATTTGAAGGGTCTCGTTTGACATTTGGTGGAGATCTTGGACATCTTATTGGGAGGGAGATACCATGTCCGTGTAGCCAGCATAGATCCAAATTACAATGGCAAGTATGGTCTTTCTTTAATTTTAATAAATGGAACAGTTCCACCTACATGGAGTAGGGGTAAGTAAAGTGGCTTCTTGTCCAGATGACCTGTTTTGCGAAGGAGTATTTGAAACCTGATATAGGATTTAGTCTTCAAAGCTTCGCACGAAGGCTCTTGATAGAATGATTTGAATCCCACTCCTTGCATCCTGGAAGTGTCGTCCCAACTCAACTGTAAATAAAAGCTAACTGAAAACCACTACCATATCCTTTTCTATTACAAGTACAGTACACACATAAGTGCATGGGGCTGATATCCACGACATTTCAATCCACTGGATTAACTCACAATGAATAAGTTTCCAAGGTCCTTCATTTGTAGTAATATACTTCGTTATAAAAATCTTGAGCCCATAAAACCATAAATTTGACCTAAGCCTAACTGGGAACGGGAGAGAACCGTTAATCATGTCCAACATGAAGGTAGTTGCCACAAGAAGTAAACCTGCCACTGTAGGGGATTGGTGTCAGATAAAAGGCTCTCTGCTAAAGGAGGTAAGTATAATCTCAGCAATTCATATATGTATCTGAAGTAGTCCTATGCATTAAATTTTTGTTGTTGAAAAAGATTGTCTTATGGTAGGCCTTCTCAAAAAAGCAAAATGCTAAAAACCACGAGTGTAGGCTCAAATTTCTTATATTCGTTTTTATTATTTTGGGGCATGAATGACCCTTCCCTTGCAATAAATGAAGCACTGAATACTTTCTCCTAATGCAATGCTTGGTTGTTTCTTCTTTTTTTTAAATTCCAGCTGCTTTTAAAGTTAAACTCACATGTAAACTGGTATATATGGAAACAACTTATTGATGAACGAAGATAAGAAGATAATATGTACAGTTTTGTATATCTGCATAAACTGGAACATCCATTCAACGTTTGTATTACACTGCTTAATATTCTACTGCTCTAAGGTTTTGAGCTAGTGATAGGGGTGGATTTCTTCCACAGCTTTTAACTTTATTTTTGAGTATCCTTAAATTCACAATAACAAATTACTCGGCTATTGGTAGGCTTCTATAGATGAGAATACCTTGGTGCAATCAATGCGGCGAGGCGAGCGAGCGACACCACTCCTCTGACGTCACAGATCCGCGCCATGGCCTGTCTTTCTCGTCGGCCACGGCAGAGTGCACACCTCCCGCTCTACGTTCCCCGCGCGGGAAGCCTAAGTTAAAGGGTAATGGAGTCTGTTGAGTCTGAGTTTACTCCTGGGGTCTTGCGTTATGCGATACGGAGACGGCGAGTGCGTGACGTCATGCAGCAGAGTGCACCTCCCGCTCTCCGTTCCCCGCGCGGGAAGTCTAAGTTAATGGGTAATGGAGTCTGAGTTTACTCCTGGGATCTGGCGTTATGCGATACGGAGACGGCGAGTGCGTGACGTCATGTAGCAGAGTGCACCTCCCACTCTACGTTCCCCGCGCGGGAAGTCTAAGTTAATGGGTAATGGAGTCTGAGTTTACTCCTGGGATCTGGCGTTATGCGATACGGAGACGGCGAGTGCGTGACGTCATGCAGCAGAGTGCACCTCCCGCTCTCCGTTCCCCGCGCGGGAAGCCTAAGTTAAAGGGTAATGGAGTCTGAGTTTACTCCTGGGATCTGGCGTTATGCGATACGGAGACGGCGAGTGCGTGACGTCATGCAGCAGAGTGCAGCTCCCGCTCTCCGTTCCCCGCGCGGGAAGCCTAAGTTAAAGGGTAATTGAGTCTGTAGAGTCTGAGTTTACTCCTGGGGTCTGGCGTTATGCGATACGGAGACGGCGAGTGCGTGACGTCATGTAGCAGAGTGCACCTCCCGCTCTACGTTCCCCGCGCGGGAAGTCTAAGTTAATGGGTAATGGAGTCTGAGTTTACTCCTGGGATCTGGCGTTATGCGATACGGAGACGGCGAGTGCGTGACGTCATGTAGCAGAGTGCACACCTCCCGCTCTACGTTCCCCGCGCGGGAAGCCTAAGTTAAAGGGTAATGGAGTCTGTTGAGTCTGAGTTTACTCCTGGGATCTGGCGTTATGCGATACGGAGACGGCGAGTGCGTGACGTCATGTAGCAGAGTGCACCTCCCGCTCTACGTTCCCCGCGCTGGAAGCCTAAGTTAAAGGGTAATGGAGTCTGAGTTTACTCCTGGGATCTGGCGTTATGCGATACGGAGACGGCGAGTGCGTGACGTCATGCAGCAGAGTGCACCTCCCGCTCTCCGTTCCCCGCGCGGGAAGCCTAAGTTAAAGGGTAATTGAGTCTGTAGAGTCTGAGTTTACTCCTGGGGTCTGGCGTTATGCGATACGGAGACAGCGAGTGCGTGACGTCATGCAGCAGAGTGCACCTCCCGCTCTACGTTCCCCGCGCTGGAAGCCTAAGTTAAAGGGTAATGGAGACTGTTGAGTCTGAGTTTACTCCTGGGATCTGGCATTATGCGATACGGAGACGGCGAGTGCGTGACGTAATGTAGCAGAGTGCACCTCCCGCTCTACGTTCCCCGCGCGGGAAGCCTAAGTTAAAGGGTAATGGAGTCTGAGTTTACTCCTGGGATCTGGCGTTATGCGATATGGAGACGGCGAGTGCGTGACGTCATGCAGCAGAGTGCACCTCCCGCCCTACGTTCCCCGCGCGGGAAGCCTAAGTTAAAGGGTAATGGAGTCTGAGTTTACTCCTGGGATCTGGCGTTATGCGATACGGAGACGGCGAGTGCGTGACGTCATGCAGCAGAGTGCACCTCGCGCTCTCCGTTCCCCGCGCTGGAAGCCTAAGTTAAAGGGTAATGGAGTCTGAGTTTACTCCTGGGATCTGACGTTATGCGATACGGAGACGGCGAGTGCGTGACGTCATGTAGCAGAGTGCACCTCCCGCTCTACGTTCCCCGCGCGGGAAGCCTAAGTTAAAGGGTAATGGAGTCTGAGTTTACTCCTGGGATCTGGCGTTATGCGATACGGAGACGGCGAGTGCGTGACGTCATGCAGCAGAGTGCACCTCCCGCTCTCCGTTCCCCGCGCGGGAAGCCTAAGTTAAAGGGTAATTGAGTCTGTAGAGTCTGAGTTTACTCCTGGGGTCTGGCGTTATGCGATACGGAGACGGCGAGTGCGTGACGTCATGCAGCAGAGTGCACCTCCCGCTCTACGTTCCCCGCGCGGGAAGCCTAAGTTAAAGGGTAATGGAGTCTGAGTTTACTCCTGGGATCTGGCGTTATGCGATATGGAGACGGCGAGTGCGTGACGTCATGCAGAAGAGTGCACCTCCCGCTCTCCGTTCCCCGCGCGGGAAGCCTAAGTTAAAGGGTAATGCAGTCTGGTGAGTCTGAGTTTACTCCTGGGATCTGGCGTTATGCGATACGGAGACGGCGAGTGTGTGACGTCATGTAGCAGAGTGCACACCTCCCGCTCTACGTTCCCCGCGCGGGAAGCCTAAGTTAAAGGGTAATGGAGTCTGTTGAGTCTGAGTTTACTCCTGGGGTCTGGCGTTATGCGATACGGAGACGGCGAGTGCGTGACGTCAAGCAGCAGAGTGCACCTCCCGCTCTCCGTTCCCCGCGCGGGAAGTCTAAGTTAATGGGTAATGGAGTCTGAGTTTACTCCTGGGATCTGGCGTTATGCGATACGGAGACGGCGAGTGCGTGACGTCATGTAGCAGAGTGCACCTCCCACTCTACGTTCCCCGCGCGGGAAGTCTAAGTTAATGGGTAATGGAGTCTGAGTTTACTCCTGGGATCTGGCGTTATGCGATACGGAGACGGCGAGTGCGTGACGTCATGCAGCAGAGTGCACCTCCCGCTCTCCGTTCCCCGCGCGGGAAGCCTAAGTTAAAGGGTAATGGAGTCTGAGTTTACTCCTGGGATCTGGCGTTATGCGATACGGAGACGGCGAGTGCGTGACGTCATGCAGCAGAGTGCAGCTCCCGCTCTCCGTTCCCCGCGCGGGAAGCCTAAGTTAAAGGGTAATTGAGTCTGTAGAGTCTGAGTTTACTCCTGGGGTCTGGCGTTATGCGATACGGAGACAGCGAGTGCGTGACGTCATGTAGCAGAGTGCACCTCCCGCTCTACGTTCCCCGCGCGGGAAGTCTAAGTTAATGGGTAATGGAGTCTGAGTTTACTCCTGGGATCTGGCGTTATGCGATACGGAGACGGCGAGTTCGTGACGTCATGTAGCAGAGTGCACACCTCCCGCTCTACGTTCCCCGCGCGGGAAGCCTAAGTTAAAGGGTAATGGAGTCTGTTGAGTCTGAGTTTACTCCTGGGATCTGGCGTTATGCGATACGGAGACGGCGAGTGCGTGACGTCATGTAGCAGAGTGCACCTCCCGCTCTACGTTCCCCGCGCTGGAAGCCTAAGTTAAAGGGTAATGGAGTCTGAGTTTACTCCTGGGATCTGGCGTTATGCGATACGGAGACGGCGAGTGCGTGACGTCATGCAGCAGAGTGCACCTCCCGCTCTCCGTTCCCCGCGCGGGAAGCCTAAGTTAAAGGGTAATTGAGTCTGTAGAGTCTGAGTTTACTCCTGGGGTCTGGCGTTATGCGATACGGAGACAGCGAGTGCGTGACGTCATGCAGCAGAGTGCACCTCCCGCTCTACGTTCCCCGCGCTGGAAGCCTAAGTTAAAGGGTAATGGAGACTGTTGAGTCTGAGTTTACTCCTGGGATCTGGCATTATGCGATACGGAGACGGCGAGTGCGTGACGTAATGTAGCAGAGTGCACCTCCCGCTCTACGTTCCCCGCGCGGGAAGCCTAAGTTAAAGGGTAATGGAGTCTGAGTTTACTCCTGGGATCTGGCGTTATGCGATATGGAGACGGCGAGTGCGTGACGTCATGCAGCAGAGTGCACCTCCCGCCCTACGTTCCCCGCGCGGGAAGCCTAAGTTAAAGGGTAATGGAGTCTGAGTTTACTCCTGGGATCTGGCGTTATGCGATACGGAGACGGCGAGTGCGTGACGTCATGCAGCAGAGTGCACCTCGCGCTCTCCGTTCCCCGCGCTGGAAGCCTAAGTTAAAGGGTAATGGAGTCTGAGTTTACTCCTGGGATCTGACGTTATGCGATACGGAGACGGCGAGTGCGTGACGTCATGTAGCAGAGTGCACCTCCCGCTCTACGTTCCCCGCGCGGGAAGCCTAAGTTAAAGGGTAATGGAGTCTGAGTTTACTCCTGGGATCTGGCGTTATGCGATACGGAGACGGCGAGTGCGTGACGTCATGCAGCAGAGTGCACCTCCCGCTCTCCGTTCCCCGCGCGGGAAGCCTAAGTTAAAGGGTAATTGAGTCTGTAGAGTCTGAGTTTACTCCTGGGGTCTGGCGTTATGCGATACGGAGACGGCGAGTGCGTGACGTCATGCAGCAGAGTGCACCTCCCGCTCTACGTTCCCCGCGCGGGAAGCCTAAGTTAAAGGGTAATGGAGTCTGAGTTTACTCCTGGAATCTGGCGTTATAAGATATGGAGACGGCGAGTGCGTGACGTCATGCAGCAGAGTGCACCTCCCGCTCTCCGTTCCCCGCGCGGGAAGCCTAAGTTAAAGGGTAATGGAGTCTGTTGAGTCTGAGTTTACTCCTGGGATCTGGCGTTATGCGATACGGAGACGGCGAGTGCGTGACGTCATGTAGCAGAGTGCACCTCCCGCTCTACGTTCCCCGCGCTGGAAGCCTAAGTTAAAGGGTAATGGAGTCTGAGTTTACTCCTGGGATCTGGCGTTATGCGATACGGAGACGGCGAGTGCGTGACGTCATGCAGCAGAGTGCACCTCCCGCTCTCCGTTCCCCGCGCGGGAAGCCTAAGTTAAAGGGTAATGGAGTCTGAGTTTACTCCTGGGATCTGGCGTTATGCGATATGGAGACGGTGAGTGCGTGACGTCATGGAGCAGAGTGCACCTCCCGCTCTCCGTTCCCCGCGCGGGAAGTCTAAGTTAAAGGGTAATGGAGACTGTTGAGTCTGAGTTTACTACTGGGATCTGGCGTTATGCGATACGGAGACGGCGAGTGCGTGACGTCATGCAGCAGAGTGCACCTCCCGCTCTCCGTTCCCCGCGCGGGAAGCCTAAGTTAAAGGGTAATTGAGTCTGTAGAGTCTGAGTTTACTCCTGGGATCTGGCGTTATGCGATACGGAGACGGCGAGTGCGTGACGTCATGTAACAGAGTGCACCTCCCGCTCTACGTTCCCCGCGCGGGAAGCCTAAGTTAAAGGGTAATTGAGTCTGAGTTTACTCCTGGGATCTGGCGTTATGCGATATGGAGACGGCGAGTGCGTGACGTCATGCAGCAGAGTGCACCTCCCGCTCTCCGTTCCCCGCGCCGGAAGCCTAAGTTAAAGGGTAATGGAGTCTGTTGAGTCTGAGTTTACTCCTGGGATCTGGCGTTATGCGATACGGAGACGGCGAGTGCGTGACGTCATGTAGCAGAGTGCACCTCCCGCTCTACGTTCCCCGCGCGGGAAGTCTAAGTTAAAGGGTGATGGAGTCTGTTGAGTCTGAGTTTACTCCTGGGATCTGGCGTTATGCGATACGGAGACGGCGAGTGCTTGACGTCATGTAGCAGAGTGCACCTCCCGCTCTACGTTCCCTGCGCGGGAAGTCTAAGTTAATGGGTAATGGAGTCTATTGAGCGAAGCGAGAAGCCCTCCTGAGCCTTTCTAACATGTGTAGCATTTGTAGTATGCGTCATATGAAATGATATAAAGTCTAGTCTCTCAGACTAACTGTATGTTTTTAATCCATACCTTTCCATAACTTCCTTCGATGGTTCAAGTTGTAAGTGTACATCTTCATCCTTACCATATCGTCTGTAAATATCATATTTTTGTCCATTTTTTCTGCCATCTCTTTTACTAATCTATTCATTCCCTCCATTACAACATGAAATAGTGCAGGAGATAGAATAGTGTCTTATTTTAGTCCTTGTCCTATATCAAACCATTTATAGTGACTAGTGGTGTTCTAGCTCTACAATTGTGTATTCTAGGAATATTATTTTGGCGGCTTCGCTGGCGTAGTCGGTAGCATGCTGTGCTTCTATGCCCAAGATCGCGGGTTCAAACCCGGCCGAAGCCGTTGGATTTTTAAGAGCGTATGCCTTCCTTCGGAGGGGAAGTAAAGCCGGCGGTACCATGTCATAGATTTATGGCATGTTAAGGAACCTTCCACTAATTACACCTGTGTGAAGCTAAATTGGATAGGTTAAGATTGTAAACGACGCTCTTAGGTTTCTACGTTCGTTGCCAAGAGCCGACTGCGGTGGCGTCTAGTAGCTAAGTTCTGAACATGGCCTAGTAGTCGTTGATGGTGCCGCTTGGCGGCAAAAGTAGGAACTATTTGAAAAATTCTAAGTTGCAGTCTGTACTTAAATTTAAAAAAACAGATAACACACACCAATACAGTCATCACAATTAACACCGGTTATCAGACAGATTCTACACACACCCAAAGTACACGGAGCTACATGACCGCGTTGTCGCAGCCCCTAAACTGAGGAACCGACCAACCAACCAGGCTACATACACCCTGCCTCCTTGAGCAGAAGGCAGGAAATAACATGAAATGAAAACAAGAGGGCTAACCCTTCGAAGAATGAGGGATCAGGAAATATGAGACAAAGGACAATTAAGGCGGGAAAGTGAATGCCTCGGATACCATAATATCGTCGGGGTCGGAAGAGAACAAGAGTTGACCAAGAGAAGTGGACAGGAAAGAAGAGGGTGAGGAGCCCGGCACAAGTTAGTGGAGGCAATGCCGAACTCTGCTGGTGTCCCGTGGTCGCCAACCTACGTCCCACTAGAGGTGAGCCCCTGGGCGGCACTAGAATTGAATGAGGTTATGTAAACTTAGTTGGTAATATACAGCATCCGTATCTGCTTTTGCTTTGTGCTTTTTGTTTTTGCGTTCTGCTTTTGTTCTTTGAATTTTGCTTTGTGTTTTTGTGTTTGTTTTCTGCTTTTGCTTTTGTTTGAAATTTTGCTTTTTGATTTGTTCTTTCTGTTTTGTTTTCTGCTTTTTGATTTTGGATTTTTCTTGTTTATTTGTTTTTGTGTTCTGCTTCTGTTTTTGAATTTTGGTTTACGCTTTGAGTTTTTTTGGTTTTGTGTTGGTTTTCTGATTTTGCTTTGTGTTTTGTGTTTGTGTTCTACTTTTGAATTTTCCTCTTTGATTTGTGTTTTATTTTGGTTTCGTGTTTGTTTTCTGCTTTTGTTTTTGTTTTGTGTTTTTTGTTTGCTTTCTGCTTTTATTTTTGAATTCAGATTTCACCTTATACTTTTTGTTTTTAGTTTCGTGTTTATTTTCTGTTTTCGCTTTTATTTTTGATTTGTATTTTCTGTTTTGGTCATGCGTTTGTTTTTCCTTCGTACGGGGAGCAAAATGAGACTATCAATGAAAGCAAAACTACATGTTTGATCTCGATAGCATTTGCACCTCTCAAAAGCTCGGAAATGAACATCACAACTCTCCAGAGATTTGCTAGTGTAAGCCTCCTCGTTTAGTTGTTGTGGCGCTATCTACTCAATATTCCATCTATTGTTTCGTAAACTAACAGGTGTGTTGTAGGAACGAACATCAACGGAGCGTTGCGGAAGGCTCTGCAGCTGATCGCCAAGAAGCAATACGACATGGCCAAGGCTGACGGTCCTGAGAACATCCCACAGCCTGTGATAGTGTTCCTTACGGACGGTATCCCGACAACCGGCGAGCTGAGGAACAGCAGGATACTGGCCTACACCAGAGCCATCAACACAGAGACAAAGGTACTAACAAGAATATTCGATTTTATATTTGTCTTCATAATAATTATAAAAATCATTGCTATAATAATAATAATAATAATAGTTTTATTCTAACCAGGTCACTTTTGCAACTAGCTTATTATCCTTTTTACTTTCATCATACATTTCTTGACTGTACATTTAAATATTTTAAAGGAATACATGAATTAATGAACAAATAATGAATTAAAAATACATAATTAAAACTCAGCATTTTTTCTAGGTTTGTGCCGTGACTTGTGTGGGGTTTCGCCAAGGAGGTGGCGCGCAGTTCGCTACTCCTGTGGGGGTCCGGGCGGGGACACCAAGTGCCCGCTGATGAGTCAGCTTTGTGTCTAGGCGAAACCCCGCACAAGACACGCCACAAACCGAGAAGAATTGCTGAGTTTTAATTACCGGCCGTGAAAGCCAATATACCAAATAAATGCAAAAATGAATAAATGGCGGCTTCGGTGGCGTAATGGTAGCATGCTGAGCTTCTATGCCCAAGATAGCAGGTTCAAACCCGGCCGAAGTCATCGGATTTTTAAGAGAGTTAAAAAACCCTCAGTATGCCTTCCTTCGGAAGGGAAGTAAAGTTGGTGGTCCCATGTCATGGATTTATGGTATGTAAAAGAACCTCCCACTAACTACACTTGTGCGAAGCTAAAATTTGTAGGTTAGAATTGATAACGCTCTATTAGTTCCAACGTTCGCCGCCAGGTGCTGACTGCGTTGCTATGTAGTAGCCAAGTACGCAAGCTATGTGTTGTTGACGGTAGCATTTGGTACCCAGTGCCGGCCCTAGGTCTTTTTGTAGTGTAAGCAAAGATCATTTTGGCGCCCCCCCCCCCCCTATACTAATCAAAGTACAGCATTTTTACTAAACGTGTTATATGGCCAAGAGGTAAAAGGCAAAGGGGTACACCAAAAATAACTTAAAACCAAACATTTATTTACAGGTCTTTATTATTACATAGAATGACAATTACTGTTGATTTTTTGCACACTGTTGAAATCTTTTAAAAATAAAACGAAATTTTCCTGGCTTTCACTTTAGAAAACTCATTCAGCAGCAAATCTGTTTCCATTTCATTTAACAAATCATTTTCAATGACCAAAATAGCTAGTTCACTCAAGTGCTCTTGGCTTAAAGTTGATCGCAAGTATGTTTTTATAAGTTTTAACTTCGAAAAACTTCTTTGTCCGCTGGTCACTGATACCGGGAGCGTTAGCAGAATCCTCAATCCAACAAAAACATTTGGAAAAATGTCCACATAACCACGTTTGGTAATAAAGGACAAGGCTCCAGCTGGTGAAAAAATTTGCAGTTCTTCGAACAGATAATCTCCGTTCACATCACAGTCTCCTCCATCACTCAAAATGGTTCGAAGGTGCTTACAGGCTTTCTTCAACTCTTGTTCGTTCAAATTCTTCTCGAAGCTAGCAATGTCATAACGAAATTTGAAACTTTCACTATGGTGTTCCATTAGCTCAAATCTCTCCCTTAATGAGGCTATTGCTGTGTCAAGTACGACAAAGAAGAGGTTAACTTGAAATGCATTTATTCCAGAACGTACAGCTTCATCCTCACTCTCATAAGAGAATTTTTTTTTAAATTTTTCTTGGCTGAAGTAGGGGTTCTTTTTCAAAGTTAGCATCTACCTCGATTTTTCTGCAAGTTCTTTTGCATCTGTAATAACGTTGTTTAGTCCTTGATCTGATCTCATCTTTTCCAGAAATGATTTTACACTTTAAATGAGATCCATTGAACTTTGTAGGTCATTTGTGACTTTTTGCAACAGTTTACTAACCATATTGGTTTTATGCAGGATCTCAGGCCATGTCACTAGGCAGCATAGAAACTTGAAGTTTTGCAGTTTTTTTTTAAGTCCTACGGCAGTGTTCCTACCAAATGCATCAAGTTTCTGATCTTGAGAAGCTTCATATAAGGCATCATACACTTCTTCAATGTGCTACCTCAAAGGCAACAATGCCTCAATCCTACTTTCCCATCTAGTATTGTAGAGTGGTTATACTGTCAGACTTGAAACATGTTTCAGCAAAATATTCCATCTTTGAGTAGAACTGGAAAAAATATTAAATATTTCTTGTATAGTGCTGAAACAGTCCACAGCAATGTTGCACGACAGAGCTGCATCATTAATGACCAAGTTCAAGGAGTGGTTCCCACACGGTACATAAAAAGCTCTAGGATTTAAATCAAAGATTCTCTTCTGGACTCCAACATGTTTTCCCTTCATTGCGGAACCATTGTCGTACCCCTGGCCTCTCATGGCTGTTAAAGGAATGCCTCGTTCTTCTAACTGTTTGAGCAATACCTCGGTGAGGCCTTCACCTGAAGAATCTGTAATGGAAACAAACTCCAAAAAATGTTCCTTACTTGAAATATCCTCATTTGCTAAAATTTTTACAAATCTTACAACAAGAGTCATTTGCTCGGTGTGGCTAATGTCTGGAGTGCAGTCTAATATAATAGAATAGTACGTTGCTTGCTGTATCTGTTGTAAAATGTTAGCTTGAATCTTAGCCGACAAGAAACTAACAAGCTCATGTTGGATACTCTTGCTCAAGTAGTGTACGTGTGTTTCTTTTGAACTTATTCTTCTCACATGTTCAGCCATAAAACCATCAAATTTAGCTATGTGTTCTACCAGCTTTAAGAAATTTCCATTATTACGTTCAAATAGGGTGTCTTTTTTTTCCTCTAAAGGCCAATCCTTGAGTTCCCAAAAATTGTACAATACATAGTAGGCGTTTTAGAACTTGATTCCAATGTTCAGTTTGAGCACGAATAAGTCTTTCATTTTCCTCGTCAATAGCTTTTTAAACGTAAAGAGAGTTCGCGCCAACATTTGCAGTTTTGAATATGAATAGGGGATTTGTCATGACTGGTCAAAGTTTTGCTCAAGTTTTGCCAGTCAGAATACCCTTGGCCACCAGTAAGAAGAGAATTATCATTTTCAACAAGTTTGCAAGCAAAACAAAAAACTGCGTTTTTCAATATGGAATATATTAACCAAATTCTGCGGACTTGCTCTCCGTTGCAAAGCTTCCTTGTGTAATGCTTTGAGGAAAATCGCCTACCTTTAAGGTCCACAGGAAATTCTTGGTCTGTGACCTGCTGTGGTCCTCGCTCAACAAGAATTTTTCGTACATCATCGTTTATTTTAGGTGGCCATTCTCCTCAGTCATTTGGAAAAACTGATGACGTTTCTGCGCTCAGTTTCTGAAAATAAACCACCGACCTTAAAACCTTTATTTTTAGCTATACATAGTTTAAAAGCCGTAATACATAGAGACCTTGAAATTTGCATTCATAATTATAGGTACTTGATGAGTACATTAAACCAAAATTTCATTAATATTAATAAATATTAATTAATATTAATTTCTATTTTCTAAAAATATTTTTATTTCTAAAAAATGGTAAGAAAAAATTCAACATTTTCAAACTGTTAGAAATAAGTAGTATGTATAAACTTTTATAACAATTTTCGTTTATCAGGAAGATATGGATGTAAGTTAATAAGTATATAAAATTTTGGAATAGTAGGTATAAATTAATACTACTTAAGGATTGATTAGTGCTATAATACTTTAAATAAATTACGACAGTATTCAGTAAAGTAATGCTATTAAATCAATAATATTATTATAATTTACGTTATAAGGATAAATTGTTTATACAAATGCTCATCAATTTAGATTAAATTAATTGAGGCATTTAGAGTCATTAGCAAAATAATATAACTTAAGATTATTTACAGTTACGCTTACTTTTTTGAGGGATTCTTCACTCATTGATGGTCCAGGCAGCTCTGATATTGGGAACTTATCATCCTCATCGTTATGAACGGATTCATCTCTGGCCTTTATTAAGGTCCCAGAGCTCACTAGATGCCTTTAGCAAGCAACTCGCATACAGCACTATAGTGCGACCAGTCATGGAGTATGGCTGTCCAGCATGGGGGTTCGCAGCCCCCACTTCGATCAAGAAACTTCAGGTTATTCAGAACAGGTCCTTACGTACGATATCAGGCGCCCCTTGGTACGTAGGTAACACCCAACTACACCAGGACTATCACCTCGAGACCATCAGTCAGAGGATTAGGAAGCAGGCAGTCAACCTTTACAAATCAAGTACAAGAAGCACCCTCTTATAAACAGGTTGGGCGATTACCAAGCCACGGGGTGCCGTCATAAGCGCCCCCGAATTATCATTGAGTAAACTCTATAACTCAACTTTCAGCTACTATAGCTAACCAGATTTCTTTCCTTTCATTCTCTTATTTCATAAAAACTGTCTGTCCTATTTTTTAAATTCCATATGGTATTCACCCAACACCCCTAACCAATGCTGTCAGGTCACTCGTATTAGGGATATAGCTCTAAAGGCCTTCGGGCTGAAAGGGTGTAATTTCACGCACGCAAAAAAACCTTTTCAGCGCTTTATATTGCTTCTCATCTTCTTTAGAATGCTGCAACACTCTTTTACGGTGAAATGCACCTGATGGCTTTTTATTACTGGACATTTCGTGTGTCTAAAAAATCATCTCCTCATGTAAGAAGGGGCAATAACACAGTGCTGCTTAGGTCAACACATCAACGCACTACAACGATGAGTGAAGGCTGTCAGCTAGCTGGCAATACTGACAATGAACCACTGAGCGGTTGAAGACAAGAGACGTATGAGTCACGCAGACGAGTCGAAGTCATTATTAGTGGAAGGGGTGTTCTCCCTTTCGTGAATGGCGAGCGGTCATACGGCTCCCGGCACTCCGTAATAGTTCTAAGTTTGTTTCATAAGTAGCATCACCCGTAAAACGACAACTCTTTAAAATAGTTATGCTGAATTTTTCAAATATTATTTAATTTTGTTTGTTAGTGAAATAATAAAGTAAAACTGAAAAGACGAAACATAAACAGAATGGTTATGTTATCTGGTTACGTTGTTTATAATGTAAACATTACAGTTAGTTAATGTTGTAAAAAATAGAATTCGTAATGTTAACAACATTACAAACTAGCTCCGGGCGCCCCTAACTTGATATATCGGCTCGCCGCGGCGCCCCCCGTCTCACGGTGCCACCCGCGGCCGCGTAGTTCTCTTATATCTCGCGCCGCCCCTGTTGGTACCCAAGTACGAAAGTAGGAAATTGATGGTCTGCAGTCCTTAACTGAATTACAGATAACACACACTAATACAGCCATCACAATTAACACTGGTTAACAGAGAGATTCTACACACACCCAAAGTACACGGGGCTACATGACCGCGTTGTCGCAGCCTCTAACCCAATCAACCAACCATTTGAATAAATTAATAAATAAATAAATAAATAATAATTAATTAATTAATAAACGAATCAATCAATAAATAAATACATAAATGAATAAGTAAATAATTTAAAAAAATTAAATATATTAATAAACAAATAAATAAATGAATGAATGAATAAATAATTAATAAACAAAGAAATAAATGAATGATTAAATAAATAATAAATTAATAAACAAATAAATAAATGAATGAATAAATAAATAAATAATAAATTAATTAAGAAATAAATAAAATAAATAGAAATAACTAAAATATAAATAAAATATAATACATTAATTAATAAACAAATGTATTAATAAATACATAAATGATAATGAATGTATTATCAAATAATTAAATGTATGAATGCATTGTTGTAGGCGGCCATCTTCAGCCTGGGTTTCGGCGAGAGCGCCAACTTCCTGTTCCTCAAGAAGCTGTCTCTGCAGAACTACGGCTTTGCCCGGAGGATCTACGAGGCTTCAGACGCGCCGCTACAGCTTCAGTCCTTCTTCGAGGAGATCGCATCGCCCTTGCTGGCGAACGTCACCTTCAACTACATCGGTGCCAAGGTGACTCCCTCGTGGCGTAGTGACTAGCATGACGTCCGAAACGGGGGAGGAGCTTACGGTCAGCTGTTTGCAATATGGCGGCGATATAGTGACGTGAAATAATTGGGTGTGCGTTTGTTATGGCTTCAAATTTATGATGGCAAAATACTACATATTTCCTTTCATTGATAGAAATATTTTTATAATCAATTTAAATGCAGTGCCTAATTACTACCAGTTAAAAATATTACCCACATGTAGATAGTTTACTGTCTGCTGTTACATATATGAAGCCTGTACTTGGGAGCCTAGCGGTATCGATGTTTTTATTAATTTCATAATATATATATCTCTCACATAACACAAAGGACGACTCCCTGATAATAAATTGAATCAAGCAACCCTGAATTTGCATGAATGTTTTGGGTTCAAAGAAGCGTTACTTGGGATGCTCAAATCATACTTCAATATTGCAAATATTGACCTACATACTTGCTGTTCAAAGGCAAGAATGTTAATTTATTAATCTCTTGCCACAGGCAAGTTAAAATGGAGACATCCTCTTTATCAATATATTTAATTAAATATTTAAAATACAGACATTTAACATAGCTGGAGTCTCCATTTGAACTTGTCATAAGCAAACTAAACAGATCAAAAACTACACTTTAAGCCAAACCAGATTCACTCCTCTACTCGACATCAACCATAATACCAATTAAAACCTATACAAAACATACTCTCCTTACTGTTGTACAACTTTCAAACCAACTATTCGCACTCAAAACTGTAAAACCCTGAAATGGGAACTAATTAAAGTTAGAATAGCCTAGGCCGATCCGGTCTCCTGCTACATTACCGCATATGTATACTTAACATCACTATAACTTCAAAATTACGGCTAAGTGGCCTATCTGCCTGAGTAGTATAGGTGTTGCCGGCCTGCCTGGGATGATGGGTCACCAAACCGGTACTTAAAACTAAGATTTTACTCATTAATCAACTAAATTCAACAGTAGGGAGATCATAGCCAAAAACACAATTTAAGCCAAATCATACTTCAATGACCTACATACTTGCTGTTCAAAGGCAAGAATATAAATTCTCTGGCAAATTAAGGCTAGGAACAGCAATTTTCTTAAGTTTTCTAACCATTCGGCTATTGTCAATCGGAAGAACCCCTAAAATAAGTTTACGAAGAGCGGATTACATCCATTGTACGGCACAGAAGTAATAGGCTATAAGTTTATCAGTATTTTTGATGTAGGTAAATCCATGTGAATACAAATTAGAGACAATAACTAACAATAATCAACAGTACCGGTGGAAAGAAGTCGTCTTCACAAAAATGCAGACTGCACACTGTCATGTAACATGTAACACGTTTTCCAATTGACAGCGCCGAAGCCCATCTTTCTCTCTGAACTTTTTGTACAGGAAAGTAGTGAAGATATTTCGTAGCCGTTTTCTACGATTTGCAACCGTATACAGAGCAGTACCTACTCGAATTTGACAAATTTCTTTCTGTTACCATCACGACGTCAATGCTTCACCATCTAAATAAATCTCACCAGTCACAATGTTACAGCTTCAATATTCTGCCGCGTGGCTGCGCCATCCAACTTTTCTGACGTCAATAACACATTATTCCTTCCCGTATGCAATCATTGCCTCATTTTCGTTAGGAGTGTGGATTTACTTTATTTAGCAGTGGGGAACATTCGAAAAACATATGAAGGGTGCAGGGAAAGAAAGAGCCAAGTCCATTTTTAGGCTACTTTTCACATTTTGCAAAAATGAGGAAAAAATAGTCTTATGAGATCGATCCGGGAAAATATCTGTCTGTCTGTCTCTGTGTGTGTGCCCCCCCCCCTATCAACTCCTAAACGGCTGCAGCAATCGAAATCAAATTTGGTATGAGTAAAGATCTATACCGGGACATCTCAACGTCATACTTGAAAATGATGTCAGTGCTACCAACTGCTGAAATATCATAATTGAAATTTCAGCTCCATGTTGGATATCTTGGAATATATACATGGGAACTATTCCAAAATTGGCACATATATAGATAATAATACTTCAGTTTAATTCTCAGGAGGCCATACATGACAGTGTTGCCAAAAGGATTCTAAGCCTGCTGATAGGACCAATTTTTAAATACATGTTACTTCTATACTATCAATTGGATTTCAACCAAATTTCGTATGTGCTATGTGTACCATGACATATATGACTATGCGTATTGTTAAGAGCAATCAGGGCTGCCAACTGTTAATAAATGCTGTTTATATATTTTACCCTAATATCATTATAGGCTATCAGAAAGTATGCAAGTCAACAGCTCTAAACTTTGCGCACGTATAGTACCTGTCATTCTAGATTAATTTGGAGCAACTAATGAACGTCAGTGCTACCAACATCATTCTAAGCCTGCTGATAGGTCCAATTTTAAAATACCAATAACTGCTATACTAACAAATGCATTTCATTCAAAATTGGTACAACAATAGATGATAGTATTTCAAATTATTTCTGACCAACACATGCATGACATTGTTGCCAACATCATTTTACGCACGCTGCATTAAGTCCAATGTTTAACTGCATGTAAAGTCCATGCTATCCATTGGACTTCAACCAAATTTTGTATTCTGTACCTGAAGAGATGGAACTAAGAATATATTCAGTCACCAGGGCTGCCAACTGTAGTGCTCTATCAGGCTACATAATGCCAGGTATATTTCCAACTAATTAGAAATTTATATATTACCAACTTTATTTCGTCATTATTCTAGATAGCCTAGGTCCATATAGATTAATCATTGGCATGAATTTTAAATTTTAAGAAAAGTAGGCTCTTTAGTTCGTCACGGAACTTCGTGTTTAATATTTTTACATCTTAATGTGAATAAGGCAGTCTTTCTTGGTCCTAAACAATACCCAAGTTGGTTTTCGAAACAAAGACTTGGGTGCAAGTATACCGGGGAAAACAAGAAACAGTGCACCAAGAAAGAAGGGCTCTTAAGTTTATCTTCCTACTCATTTTTTTTCTCACTCAGATATAATTTAAGTTAAAATGGTTTTAAACTTATGTTTGTAGTAAAAAGGAAAAACAAAACAAATATGTTTATTAATTTAAAAGATTAATTTGGTCAACACAGTTAAACTGTTTAAACGTCGTTTACAGTACATTTTAAAATTGTGACTTAGCCCATTCTTTCCCTGTGCCCTTCATATATTTGTTCAGATTCGCTGGATGTCTTTCTTGGCTAGATATATTTCTATATATTCTTTAATGTCGAGAGCTCTGCCCTTTGCTTAGTGGTGTAGAATTTTCATGTCTGTTTCCACGTTAGTGAAACGATACATGTGTGTTCGCATATAGCGGAATGTTTGTTGTCTTTAAGCGCATTTCTATGTTCCTTGTAACGTGTTTAAATCTGTCTACCACTTTGTCCGACATAGTTAACATTACATTACATCCTTCACCTAGGCATGTGAACAAATATACGGCACACCTGATTTTGAATGCGGGTTTTTCTTTGTCAAGTTGCTATTATGTAGGTGCTTACCGAGTGCGTTGTTTGTTCGTAACTAAGAGAAACCCGCATTTGCTGTCATACCAAGATGAAGGATGTAATGCTAATTATGTCGGACAATTTGAAGACAGATTTGAACACGTTCCAACGCGTTTAAATACGATGTTAAAATTAACGGGATATTTACTGACAGCCTGTTGGTGAACCCGGCCCTAAGACAGTTCAGCACAAAACCGTTTGGGTTAAAAAAGTCAGTTCGTATTTACGAAAACATTATTAAACAGAAGGATGGCACGTTCCAGGTGAAGAAAGGATCCCTGACGACCAACTACATCCACTCTTACTACGATGGCAGCGAGGTCGTGGTAGCGGGCCAGATCGAGGACACTGCAGATGACCTAGAGGCTGAAGTGTCTGCGTGGCACGGCTCTGAACATCAGCTGCTGAGGACTCACAGGACGGACTCCGACAAGAAGCAGGTAACAACAACAACCTCTCGGGACTGGCTGCGTGGTGCAGTGGTAACGTCCTTGTCTGCTGTGACCATGGTTCCAGGATCTAATCGAGGTGCAGTCAGTTGGCATTTGAGGAAGCCGTATCAGTTGATTTACTCGCACATCATCTCCAGAATTTTTAGGCAATTTTCATTTTATGAAAAAAAAAATAGGCTTATGAAATCACCATTTGTCCGTGTGTGTGTGTGTTTGTTTGTTTCCCCCTAACAACTTCTAAACGGCTCGAGCGATTTCAAAGAAACTCGGTAAGGTCATAGTACTATTTCAGCCGACCCCGACCGTGCCCTTTACATTTTATTACGTCTCACAAATCCAGCATGGCGGCTGTGCGAAATATTTCACCGGCATTGTATATCTCCGAAACTATTACTAATATTACCCTGAAATTTTGTACGGTGATAAAGGGCCCTTATGGGACTTTCAAAAACCTGTTAACAACAAAACGAACATGGCGGCCAAGCGAAGTTGAAACATTTAAATAGACTTTTCTCAAGATTTAACCATAAGAACGCAGTGAAACATGGTACAGCAAATGTTTATACACATTGTAATGCACTGGCATCTAATGTAGTTCAATTGTTTACATAACCTCAAGATGGCGGCTGTGCGAAATTTCAAAATTATTTTTTGTATTTCTTGTTTCCTAATCATGCGATCAAAGTCAAAGTTTGAATAATGAACCTACGCAATAATCGTCATTTAATAGTACATAACTCTTAAGACCTAAATATATTAAAATCCAACATGGCGACCATTCGAAACATTTTGGCGGTTCTCAATATCTACGAATCTATGACAGCAATCAAACTGAAATTGTGTGTGTTGATAAGAGGCAATTAACATAAGTAGGATATATGAAAATAGGCTGTATACTGTAGTTCTTCAAGAAACTACTTATTAACCATCTTTACCGAAGGTATTTTAGCTAATTTCAGTAGTTAAAGGTTCCGCCCCTCCAGGATTTGGTCACATCCAGTGATACCCTACAATCTACAATCATAAAAGCAGGCTCTTTATAATCCGGTCAACATACCAATTGAGCATAATATGTTTATGTTTACCACTCAGGGGCTCACATCTAGTGGGACGTGGGTTGGCGACCACGGGACCCCAGCTGAGTTCGGCATTGCTTCCACTTACTTGTGCCGGGCACTCCTCTGTCTTCTTTCCTGTCGACCTCCCTTGGTCAACTCTTGTTCTTTTCCGACCCCGACGGTATTAGGGTATCCGAGGCCTAGGGAGTCTTTCACTTTCCCGCCTTAATTGGCCCTTGTCTCATCTTTCCTGATCATCATTCTTCGGGTGGTCTGCCTTCTTTTCATTGTATCTCCTGCCTTCTGCACATGGCCCTCAAGGAGGCAGGGTGTGTGTAGCCCCACCTTGAATAGTGCTACACCCTCAAGGGCCGAAGGTTGGTGAATTTGGGAGCTGGTGACCCCGAGGGCTTCCTGAGCTGGGTCCGGTCATTCTCCTTCTTCCATTGCCTTTGGGGCGGTCCCTCTCCTCTTTCCTTTCTGCCTTCCCTGGATCTCCTTCCTTCCAAGTCCCTCAATTCTCATTCTTCGAGGTTTGAGGGCATTTCTTTTCTTCCTGTCCTTTATTTGCCTTATCCTTTTTTTGTTTACCATTTCTTCTTCTAGTATGTAAGCCAGTAGTTAGTATTAGTTATAGTTTTCATTCTCATCTCATCTTTCACTATCACCCAAACCATGAGGGCCGATAACCTAGATGTTGTTGTTTGAGTCTTCAGTCTTTTGACTGGCTTGATGCAGCTTCCATGCTTCCCTGTCCTGAGATAATCGTTTCATCTCTACATAGCTACCACACCCCTACATCCGAGGCAATCTGTATAACATCTAACCTTGGTCTACCCCTACAGTTCTTGTCCTCGACCCTTCCTTCCATAACTTAGTTTGCTATTCCTGGGTGTCTTAGTATGTGTCCTACCAATCTATCTCTTCTCTTCATTAGCAGTCGCCAGAAACATCTCTCCTCTCCCACTAGTCTTAATACATCTTCGTTTGTAACCCTGTCTACCCATCTGATCTTCATTATTCCCCTGTAACACCACTTTTCAAACGCTTCAATTCTCCACTTTTCTGCTGCACCAATAGTCCAAGTTTCACTTCCATAGAGCGCCACGCTCCAGACAATCTAACTCTACTGTATGTATATTCGATGTCAACAGATTCCTTTTTTGTAGAAATGCTTTCCTAGATGTTAGGCCCCTAACAACAATTAACATCATCATCATCATGTTTATGTTTATATTCCAGCGCCAGGGTCCAGTGGGAGAGCTGGAGAGGATGTGGGCCTATCTGAGCGTCAAACAGCTGCTGGATCAACAGGTGGCGCTGGACAACGACAAGAACATGACTCAGGCGGAGAAGGACCGCTACACCTTCATCACCAACAAGGCTCTCAAACTGTCCCTCAAGGTAAACCTTTGGTCAACTTAGTTTTTAGCTCGGTATTTATGATCGATACATAAATAAATAAGTAATAAGATAAATAAATAAATTCAAATATTTGGGAGAAATCATTCAGGAAAATGGTTTAGGAAAATCTGCTGTAGAAGAAAGAGTACACAAGATTGAAAGAGCATATGGTATAACTAGGAACACCTACAACAAAAAATGTTTATCTAGAAACTTGAAAATACAGCACTACAGAACAGTAATCAATCCAGAATGCCTATACGCAAGCGAATGTCTAGCACTGAATTATAAGTTAGATAAATTGGAAGTATTAGAAAGACGAATTGTACGGAAAATATTAGGTCCATTAAGAATTACAGAATTCTGGAAATTAAGAAGTAATGATGAAATATACCGCAACACTGAAACTATAACAGACACAATTTTTTTTTCGTGTGGTCTCCTGAGAGGCCGAGTGCAGGTCTTTCTATTCGACGCCCGTGGGCGACCTGCGTGTCGGGATGAGAGATGGAATGGATAAAGATGAATGAAACTGGGCAAGGATGTGGAAGGAATCGGCCGTGGCCTATCAGAAGGTACCGTCCCAGCATTTGCCTGGTATTGAAAATGGGAAACCACGGAAAACCATTTCAAGGACGGCCGACGGTGGGGCTCGAACCCACGCGTCTACCGAGTCAGCAGAGAGCTTGGTCCCATGACCTAACGCTGCGCTTTAGCCAGCTGAGCCACTGCTGTCGGTAACAGACACAATAAAAAAGAGGCATTGACATTTATATAGAATGAATGACAACAGGTTAACCAAACAGATATTCAAATATCTTTGGAACAAGAAATTAACAACAACATGGATTCAAGAAGTTAAAAAGGATTTGGAAAGAAACAATATAAGAGAAGAAGATGCAATAGAGAGAGAAATGTTTAGGAAATGGAAGGGTTCCAAGGAAGAAAGGAAAAGAAAAGAGGCTCAAAATGGTCCGAAGAGAGAAAGAAGATGCATAGTGTGAAGATGAAGGAGTCCTGGAGGAAGAAGAAGGAGACCTGGAGGAAGAAGAAAGAACACCAAAGATCCTTAGAAGACCGTAACGGAGAAAGAAAGAAGAAGATAAATAAATAATGTGATTGAAGTTAAATGTGGAGAAGAGTAAAACAGTAGTGATTAGTAGAGGTGAGTAAGAAGAAAAAGGAGTAATCAAAGTCGGAGATAAGGAACTGAAAGTGGTGAAACACTTCAAATACACTGACCGGCAAAAAAAAAGTGGAACAGTTAAAAAAAGTAATATAAGTAGCCTTGAAAAAGATTTAATCACATTTTAAAAGCTTTTCATGCATTAGAACAAACATCTGAAACATCCGTGAATAGAAATTGATAATATGACATTTCTTAGGGTGGTTTATTACCACCAATTACCCCCAATCCTCGATGAGCCTATCTTAATGGTTTTATGGCGGGAAGCGGACTGGAAGCGTTTAAGGTTTATGAGTGTTGCCGCTCGCTTATCGTTGTTCTAGGGATAACAACTGGCACTTGTTGAACACGTGTGAACCATTGTCACACATTTTAGCAAGTTATCAATTTGCAGTTCACACTAAAACATGCCTCTTAGCCGTGAAGAAGCCGCACAGGCAGTTGCATTGGTGGAGGATGGCCGCAGCTTCCGTTATGTTGCTGAGGTCATTGGATCATCTCTCGGTAGCATACATCGTGCAGTGCAACGTTACAGAGAGCTCCGAACATACGACAGGAGACGAGGGTCAGGCCGTAGAAGAAGTACAAGTGCCAGGGATGACAGATTTCTCACCCTCCAAGTTCTGTGTGATCGGCATACCACAGCAGTTCAGGCACGAAATCAACTGGAAAATGTCAGAAATGTGAGAGTGAGTGAGCGAACAGTAAGAAGAAGGTTTGAAGAAGCTCATCTTTCGTCCAGGAGACCTGCACGTGGACCCGCACTCGAACGGCATCACAGAGAGGCGCGTCTTCGCTTCGCAAGGCAGCATCTGGGATGGACCCACGAGCAGTGGGCCTCTGTTCCCTTCACTGACGAGAGTCGCTTTAACCTTAGATCTCCTGATGGAAGAGAAAGAGTGTGGAGAAGGCGCGGGGAGAGGTACAGCCCTGTTGCTTTCTCCTCCAGGACTCCATTTGGAGGTGGCTCGGTTATGGTGTGGGGTGGCATCAACGTTATGGCCCGCACTGAGTTGGTGTGCATCGATCACGGGACGCTCAATTCCCAAAGGTACATCGAAGAGATCCTGATGAACCATGTGATGCCCTTTGCGCCTTTCATTGGTCAGAATTTCATGCTGATGCAGGATAATGCCGGCCCTCATACTGCTCGCTGTGTTGTACAATATCTGCAGGAAGTGGAGATTCAAACCCTGGACTGGCCAGCTCGTAGTCCTGACTTGAACCCCATCGAACATGTATGGGATACGCTTGGAAGGAACGTCAGACAGCATGACCACACCACCTTGGCACAACTGAGAACATCGCTGCTGGAGGAATGGGATCGCATCCCGGCAGATGCCATTCGACGAGTTGTGAACAGTATGCCTGAGCGTTTACAAGCTGTCATAGACGCTAAAGCCGGCCCCGTGGTGTTGGGGTAGTGTGCCTGCCTCTCGCCCGGAGGCCCCGGGTTCGATCCCCGGCTCCGTCAGGGATTTTGAAACTGACGTGAGGGTTGGAACGGGGTGCACTCAGCCTCGTGAGGACAATTGAGTAGCAGTCTGACAGTGAGACAGCGCCCCGATCACGAATACCAAGATTAACGGCCGAGGGGACCCGACGCGCTGATCACGCGTCACCCCAATATCTGCAGGCCAAATGGCTGGGCAGCGGTCGCTTGGTCGGCCTTAGCCCGTCATGGACTGGATAGTGCCAGGGGTTGACTTTGACATAGACGCTAAAGGTGGAAACACCCGTTTTTAGCGACCAGTGTTCTCTTGCAGTGCAGTGCAAACATTAATACTGTTTTGTTTGGCAATACGTTTGATAAACACCAGTCCAAAAGAGCATTGCTAAAAAATAGAAAATTGTAAGATTTGCAAAATGTAACGAAATTTGTGAGTTAAAGCGTGTTGTAAAACATGATTCGGTATTTTATGTTGCCAACCATCTAAATTTACATGAATAATGCAAATATTGGAAAACCGATACATTTTAGTGGAATAAATTAAGAAATTACATAAAAAATTAAAGTGTTCCACTTTTTTTGCCAGTCAGTGTACTTGGGAAGTGAACTGACTGAAAATGGAAGACTAGATTTGGAAATTAGCAGAAGAATACAACTCCAGAGTGCTTTCTACCAACAGTTACTGGGACTAGTATGGAACAAGGATTTACCAATTAAGGCCAAAGAAGTTATGTACAAAGCATATTATGTTCCTATAATGACATATGCAGCAGAAACTTGGACAATGACTAAGAGGGATGAGAGCAGAGTACAGGCAGCTGAGATGAGAATCCTGAGAAGTATGGTTCAGAAAACGAGGAGGGACAGAGTGAGAAATGAAGATATACGGAAAGAACTGGGAGTACAGAAACTAAATGACAAACTGGAGCAAAACAGATTGGGATCGTTTGGACATGTCAAACGGATGAATGAAGTAAGGCTAGCAAGACGAGCACTGGAACGACGGATGACAACAGGACGAGAGAGACCAAGAATTTGTTGGATGGACTGGTGTCGTTCAGTGTTTTACGATTCCTTTTATAATATGTTTTGGAATACTTACATCGTCACACATCATTCTTGCTCCATTGTTCGCTGAATAACTAGGTAGTCCCGTAATTATCTTACAAGGGAAGAATTAGGGAAGACAGGTCGAAACCTATCTCGAAACTTTGTGGAAGCAATAATTGTTGTACTATAAGAGGAAAATTAACTGCCAGATTGAACTCCGAAATCGTACCTGACATCCTGGTACGCAGGCATGACTGCTGGAGGAGCTGGACATCCCTGTGGCACTCGGAGTAGTAGCGAGGCGTATATGCTGAGTGTGCGACTCCTTCCCACCAGCCTTGCGTGCTTGGGCCGTCAGGGCTGTTCCTTCCGACATGTACGGTACTCACTATGATTCATATCAGAGATTCGTCACATGATTACGGAGCCTTGCAGTTCAATCTGGCAGCTGATTTTCCACACGTTGTCCTCTTATAGTACAACGATTGCGTCCACAAAGTTTGAAGATAGGTTTCGACCTGTCTTCCCTAATACTTCCCTTGTTAGCTAACTTACTTACAATAGCATCCAGGGTTGCGCCCCATACTTCCACGACAAGAGCATTAAATACATTTTTGTGTACTTTGTAGTCAATATTCGGTAACGTATTTTCTAACACTTAAACCCCCAGGGGCTCACATCTAGTGGGACGTGGGTTGGCGACCACGGGGCTCCAGCTGAGTCCGGCATTGCTTCCACTTACTTGTGCCGGGCTCCTCTCCGTCTTCT
Source organism: Meconema thalassinum (assembly GCA_946902985.2). Taxonomy (NCBI): domain Eukaryota; kingdom Metazoa; phylum Arthropoda; class Insecta; order Orthoptera; family Tettigoniidae; genus Meconema; species Meconema thalassinum. The sequence goes on along the minus strand of OX336395.1, from coordinate 225,170,215 downwards.
TTCCTGTCGACCTCACTTGGTCAACTCTTGTTCTCTTCCGACCCCGACGGTATTAGGGTATCCGAGGCCTAGGGAGTCTCTTCTTTTCCCGCCTAAATTGGCCCTTGTCTCATCTTTTCTGATTCCCTCCTTCTGCGAGGGGTCAGCCTTCTTTTTCTTTTCATGTTATCTCCTGCCTTCTGCTCAAGGCCGTAAAGGAGGCAGGGTGTGTGTAGCCCCACCACTTTTGGTGCACCTGTTTATTGCTACACCCTCAGGGGCTCATGGCTGGTGAGTTCGGGAGTTGGCGACCCCGAGGGATTCCTGAGCTGGGTCCAATTTTCCCCCCTTTTATCCATTACCTGTGGGGCGGACCCTCTCCTCTTTCACGTTCCTATCTGCCGTTTATGGCTCTCCTTCCTTCCAAGTCCCTCAATCCACATTCTTCGAGGGTTGAGGGCAATTTTTTGCCGCCTGTCCTTTATTTGCCTTCTTCTCCTTTTGTTTTCCATTTCTTCTTCTAGTATATAAGTTAGTAGTTTAGTTAGTTTTAGTTATAGTTTACATTTCATTATCATCCTCACGATCACCCAAACCATTAGGGGCCGATAACCTAGATGTTAGGCCCCTTCATCTAACACTTAAACCCTTGCCATAGCCCTTGGATTTTGCTCAATTGGTTCATTTTTCAAGAGTAGTGAAATATTTTTGTGTTCTCCTTCTTCTACAGCACGATTGGATTTTAATAGGGCAAATGACCTTGTTGTTATCACTAATTTTGCTTAAAGCAATATGTTTGAACTACACAACTCCACCTAGCATGAGCATTGCTCTCCTGTTTCAGTACTCGTTCGTGACGCCCCTGACTTCCATGGTGATTACCAACCCCAGTAATGCCAACAGTTCCATGCATATGACTACCAACATCCCCACCAGTGAGGGAGCGACCAGGGAAGAAGAGCCGACACCCTTCCAGAACAGAATAAGTGAGAACTGTTGTGAAGGTGCACTGTATTATCCAAGCAATTATTGTCTTTGTCCCATTAAAGGGCCCAGAATGCTGAAAGTTCTCAACATTTCATTGTTTATGACAGTGTTACCAACATGATTCTACGCATGCTAATAGGTGAAATCTTTATAGGCATATAACATCCTTACCATCATTTCGATTTCAACCAAATTTGGTTGGTTCCTTAGTTTAGGGGCTGCAACAATGCGGTCTTGTACCCCGTGTACTTTGGGTGTGTGTAGAATCTGTCTGATAACCGGTGTTAATTGTGTTGTCTGTATTAGTGTGTGCTATCTGTTTTTAATTCAAGTAAGGACTGCAGACATTGAATTTCAAGTAGTTCCTACTTTTGCCGCCAAACGCTACCGTCAACAACTACTAGTTCGGAATTTGGCTACTAGACACCACCGCAGTCAGCTCCTGGCGACGAACGTAGGAACCCTAAGAGCGTTGTTTAACCTATAATTAATTTAGCTTCTCACAGGTGTAATTAGTGGAAGGTTCTTTAACATGCCATAAATCTATGACATGGGACCGCCGGCTTTACTTCCCCTCCGGACGAAGGCATACTGACAACCAAATTTCGTATGTGTTTTGTGTATGGTAATATTTATGACGATGTGTATTTATTTTTTTTGATTCACCAAGGCTGCCAACTGTTGACAGGTTGACAGGTTGACAGATGAGGAGCTTGTTTTCAAAACTGAATATCTAAAAAAAAATTAAAAAAAATAAAAAATGGTTGATTCGGTAACATTTACCTCAGCTGCATTGGATGGTAAAATATTTTTTGATCAAATGTTAATATTTCCACTGATAAGTCTGTGAGAAAACATGCTCATCAAATAACAGTGTTTTAAAATTATTTGGCTGTAGGAGGGATTGATCCCCCTAATCACCCCCTATGGTTACACCACTGGGCTCAGTAGATGAGAAACTATGCAAGCGAACTTTGCAAAGTTATACAATATAATATTGCAGATTAATTTTTAGTAACCCACACATGACGATTCTATGCGTGCAACCTTTGCTATGAATCTTAGGCTCTGTAGTTCGTCGCGCAACTGCTTGTTTTTCTAGATCTAGAATCTCTAGATTCTTAGTTGGTGGATATTCCTGATTGCAGTCTCGCTCCCGCCGATACAAGCGCTGAGGCCGACGCTGTCCGTGTCGGATTTAGCCTGGCTGTCCGACCATCTGGACGAACTGGGACTCCTCCGAGTGGCCGCAGCTAACAGCAGCGAGGAGGACGGAGCGTTCCTGGTGGAGCCGAGTCAAGTGGCACAGGTATGAATTGTTTCTTCATTCTGTGACAGCAACAAAGTTTGTCTCATCAGTGGTCCGGTAAAATCTACTCTGCTTTTATGGTTGCCTGTGCTAACAAGGGGGGGAAACGATGCATGGGTCACTGATTCGAACCATCATTAGTACACGTGTACGGCGTATACCAGGTGCAAGTAGTAAGGTGCGCTTCTCAGCCGTTTCCGAGAAATTCATTAATTGCAATTGCAGTGCAGCGTCTATGTGCCTTGTACGCTAGCAAGGAGCCAATGAGCGCGTGGTGCAGCGGTAAGAGCCCTGCTTCGTAAGAGCAGGATCGCTGAATTGAATCCCACCAGTGAGGTTTTGTAGTGTGTTGTGCTTTTCCTTTTGTAAACATTGGCAATTCGTACAACTGTAGGTGTCGTGAATAATGTTTATTTTGCAGTCAATTCTGAAATCATCATATGGGGGTCAACGTTTGTGACATTACATAATGTACAGTATCGGCATTGCAAATACCTTTGTATTATTCACGGTCAGGTGTATTCTATTATATGTAGCCTACCGGTATACATGTATACATTCAGTGCCGTGGAGAGCGAGTACGGGCCCTAGGGCTATCACTTACGGGCCCCCTCCATATTTGTCGACCCATGACATCTTGTAAATATCAAATTTGCTTTTTTATTTTTAAAGCCCCCTACATAACTTTGTGAATTTCTTTAATTTACTTTTTTTGGAACGTACTAATTTTGTTGACTGTAAATTTGCAATTTCGTTTCTGTTGCATCTGACCGAAAATTTTACTCTCTCTCATCACAAGAACTAGTTCAACGCATTTCACAATTTTATGCACTATAATTCGAACTTTGCGAAGGTACATTAATGTACCATAGCGGCAATTAGGTCGAGTTGAAGCGTTAAAAAACTTTCCTCCCTATAAACAGTGGAAACTTAACTATTTCTCTGGCCGCGTAAATATGACGATAATGGTTATTTACATGTTATCCTAATAGTATTTTGTAGCATATTCAATTGATTCAGATACACGGAATATCATAAAATGTCAAATTTGTTGGTAAATACGTAAATTTGTCTACCCTGGGGTTTTCTAATTTCTCGGGCCCCTCAGCAAGACCGGGCCCCAGGGCTACAGCCCCGTTTGCCCCTCCCTCTCGTCGGGCCTGTATACATTGAAGGCCGAGTCTGATCGGTTCGTTGCACGTCTGTGAACCAACAGATCACCACGTACCCCGCAAGCAGTGACTCATGCTATGGCTTTTGGTTAAAAATTGCCAATGGCGTCATAGTGGGATATTCGAGGAGGACGTGGTCGAATACAAGGTAATCTCTGCATCTCATGCGCTCTGTTCAGTACATAAGACTGGCGAATTCTCGACAGATATTTATGAATATTTCTGTTCGGACATAAAATAGCTATAATTATCGTCGATCATAAGCAATCGTATGCAACTCGCCTATAATGGTAATTAAGACACTTGTGTCTTAACTATTGCCATTATATGCTCGTTGCATAAGGTAAGTTACTATAATATTTTTCAAATAATCCAGATATTTAACATTTTAGAAATAGTTATGAACCTAACCTTTTTATGAATTTACTCGTTGAAAATTATTGTTTTACCTGTATCCCACAGACTTGCAACTTCATGTTTTGTTTCTATTTATAAATATTAATTACATATGCTGACGAAGGTTGATAATTGATCGTAGTCGGGGAATCCCTGTCACCTGACCAAGTTGTTGGGCTATATAAACCTCAAGGTCATGTAGTGTCACGAGGGGAATTCCGTTTAGGAGTAGCCATTCTAGGAGTTTGAATAATCCTTTAGATTTTTGAATTTAGGTGGGAGAATTTAAGGATTTGGTTCATGGAATAAACAAAATGGTTTATCACCTGACCTAGTTGTTGTGTGGCGTTAACCTTTTAAGGTCATGTGGCGCCACAAGTGGAATTCCCTTAAGGGGTGTGAAACATTCTCTAGATTTTAGAATTTTGGCGGGAGATTTAACAGTTTTGCTTCATGTGACCGAAACCAGTACATTGAATTATTGACTAAAGATATTTTTAGTTGTCTATTAAAATGCATTTCTTAATATAAAAAATTCCATTTTTTTCGGAACTTTTATACGTACAATTGAAGAGCAGTAGTTTTCAAATGTTTCCTTACAATCTCTCGTCCCGTCCATCTTGATATTATGTTGTTTTGTCTTCAGGTTCTGGAAGGAGCGACCGACTCTGAAGCCTGCACCACTCCAGACGGCGCCGCCGGCTCATGCTATCCTCTGGCGCGTTGTGTTCTCAAGGACTTTGTTAATGACTACCACAAGTTCCTCAAGTACTTCTGTCCAATCGGGAGGTGAGCATTTAGCAATTATATTTTCCGAATATTAATTTTCTCTTCTGCTCTCAATTTTTAGCATATTTTCATTTATGAAAAAATAGGCTTATGAGATCACCCCTCTCCCCCTCCCTAATAAAATCTAAACGGCTGAAACGATTTCAATAAAAGTCGGTAAGGTCATAGTACTATTTTGTCCGACCCCGACATTCTATACTGCACCACTTTACTGAGAGAACTAAAAGCTCAAGCAGCCTTAACCTCCGTATGAAGGCTTCCAAAAACATGGTATATAGGGAGGATAAGGCTGCTTGAGCTTTTAGTTCTCGCAGTAAAGTGGTGCAGTTGCACTCTATATAAAGGGAGGTAGCGCTCAGTTCGCTACTCCTGTGGGGGTCCGGGATGGGACACCAAGAGCCCGCTGATGAGCCATCTTGGTGTCCTAGGCGACACCCCAAACAAGACACGGCACAAACCTAGAAATATTGGTGGGTTTTAATTCACTGGCCGTGAAATCCAATATTCTGTTTAGTTTTGCCTGCAATATTATTCCTTGTTCTGTTTACTTTATTTTCAGTGTGGCTGGCGTGTGCTGTCCGAAGACTCTGATGCGGTCGGCTCTCACTGGCTGAGCATGTCTTGTTAGCAATAAATTGAGTTTATTTATTTACTCGGTGTGTTGTACTTGACTATCCCCAGTAATTCCCAACTGTGCACAGACCAACCTTGTCCTGCTGTGGTTCGGATTCCACGTAAAAAGGAGGTCCCGTGGCTCTCGATCGCGAGATTAAAGGTCACATAAAAATACAAAGTTTCTTCCTTCACTGAACAGAAGACCTTTCTCATAATCTGAAGATGTGAAGTTGGTTCCAGGGTCAATGATGTAATTAACACAGTAGTTTTCTATTAAACTCGTTGATAAGCGACTTCGGTGGCGTAGTTGGTAGCATGCTGAGCCTCTACGCCCAAGATCGCGGGTTCAAACCCGGCCGAAGTCGTCGGATTTTTTAAGAGCGTTAAAAATCCCTCAGTATGCCTTCTTTCGGAGGCAAAGTAAAGCTGGCGGTCCCATGTCTTAGATTTATTGCATGAAAAAGAACCTTCCACTAACTACACTTGTGGAAGCTAAAATTTGTAGGTTAGTTTGATAACGCTCTATTAGTTCCAACGTTCGTCGCCAGGTGCTGACTGCGATGGCATTTAGTAGCCACGTCCGCAGCTAGGTGTCGTGGATGGTAGCATTTGGTAGCAAAAGTAGGAACTACGTGAAAAAATTAATCGTCTGCAGTCCTTCTACCTGAATCACAGATAACACACACTAATACAGCCATCACAATTAACACCGGTTATCAGACAGATTCTACACACACCCAAAGTTCACGGGGCTACATGATCATGTTGTCGCAGCCCCTAAACTAAGGAACCAACCAACCAACCAAACTTGTTGATAACTCATTTTAAAAGCCTTGTAATAATAATACTAGAAGAAACTAAGGCAGAACTCCTAGAAATAAATATCACACAAACGACAGCATATAAAATTGTGGAGCCTTTTGTACAATAGTAGGCAAGCACAAATTCATGGAGAAACCGAAAAAGAAAACTGATTGGAAGAGGTCCACATAATTACACAGTGCATTCATGAAGAGATTTTGGGAGGATAAAAAGGTGAACACCTTTAGGTCAACTGCGTGCACGAGGACGGGGATGACGAGGAGGAGCAATTGGCCAATGAGGAGATGAATGATCGTTTGGCCTCCGGAGAGGCCGAGTGCAGCTCTTTCTAGTTGACGCCCGTGGGCGACCTGCGCGTCGTAATGAGGATGAAGTGAGGGTGAAGACGGCACATACACCCAGTCCCCGAGCCACAGGAATTAACCCCAGGAGATTGAAATCCCTGATGGCTCGGCCGGGAATCGAACCTGGGGCATTTCGGCCAAAGCCTAGCGCGCTAACAATTTAGCCACGGAGCCGGACAATAAGGAGATGAAAATGGGAAAACGGGAGGGAGTAGACGAAGTATCCGTAAAAATGATAAAGGCTGCAGGACCAGTTGGAATAAGTTATACTGGACTTTCAGAGTACCCAAGAGTGTTGGTTGGTTCCTCAGTTTAGGGGCTGCGACAATGCGGCCATGCAGCCCCGTGTACTTTGGGTGTGTGTAGAATCTGTCTGTTATGAAATGAAATCCACAGCCTGCTTCCAGTCTCCGACCGGGTCAGGAAAATCTGTCTGTTAACCGGTTTTAATTGTGATGACTGTATTAGTGTGTGTATCTGTTTTAATTCAAGTAAGGACTGCAGACATTTAATTTTTCCAAGTAGTTCCTACTTTTGCCGCCAAACGCCTCCGTCAAAGACCAACTAGTTTAGAACTTAGTTACCAGATGCCACTGCAGTCGGCTCTTGACGACGAGCGTAGGAACCTAAGAACGTTAGTCGAATGTATAACCTATATATAATTTAGCTTCACACAGGTGTAATTAGTGGAAGGTTTTTTTTAACATGCCTTAAATCTATGACACGGGACCGCCGGCTTTACTTCCCCTCCGAAGGAAGACATACTGAGGGATTCTTAAAGAATCCGACGACTTCGGCCGGGTTTGAACCCACGATCTTGGGCATAGAACTCAGCATGCTACCAACTACGCCACCGAAGCCGCTACTCAAGAGTGTATGGAGGACAAATGAAATCCACAGAATTTTCAATGTCAATTTTCCTGACCATTTATCAACAAAATTTCTGGCTCGTGAAGTCATCGTAACATCGGAAAAGAGGTTTATTGAGTAAACATATATATATTTATTTATTTAATTTGCAGCTGCCCAACACTCGCCTCTTTATTCACTTAAAATACAAAATAGCCTAAAGTGCAATGTGCTGGGTGATGGGGTCGCCCCATCCCTACGCCAAAGCTAAAAAAAAGCGTACAAAAGATAGGTAAACGAGGTTTTTACTATGAAGTACTGAAAAATGGAAACTTACCATAATGTCCAGTGAGTTATTGCTTTTTATCTTCACAGATTAATTGAACTAATAACATCAAAATATGGTTGTAAAACATAAAATACTGTATGGTTAATATAAAATTCCTGACTTTCTAATACTTTATGCCATTTTTTCCTGACTCACGCCATGTTTTCATACTTTTTCCTGACTTTTCCTGCCTGTGGACACCATGGAAATGGTACGAAAGATTAGGAACAATAGAGCAAGAAATTAACACATTCAAAAGCAAGTGAATGCACAGAAGCTGGAGCAAAACAGATTGAGATGGTATGGACATGTGATGAAAGAATGCCAAAACAAGTGATGGAGAGACGGATGACTGGAAAGAGAGGACGAGGAAGACCTAGAGTACAGTAGATAGAGACAGTATGAGTGTGGAGTGGTGTGGAGTTCAGTGGTTGAGGAAGGATCGTGGGCAGATAGAGTAAAGAGGAGAGGTTTCAATATTTGCTCCGATCCAGCTTAGACTGGAAAATGATGTTGTTGATGATGATGAATGAATGAAATAAATATAATTAAAACCAGGGCTTTAGTAGGAAAATTATAACTTCCAGTACTCACCTAATCCTTCAAAATTTTCCAGACAGGCTTAAAGGGATGATTGCTCTGCAGTCCTTTTCCTTATACAACAGGAGAGTTTGTCTGCTGATAGCCTCCCAGTTGACAGCCAGGATTTCACACAAGGCACGATCTTTATTCGAAATTTCTTCAATATTACTTTCACCTTCACCAGTTTTACCACATTTATTTTGCTTTAACCACTTTAGTAAACTCATTGTACTACTTATTTCATGACCAAATACACAACATCTGATTCCTAACAAGTCACAATATCGACTGCTATTGCACTCGAGATTCTGTTTCAAATGTAACCTAATTCTCGATACAACGAGTCTCGTTAACATAAAACGTAGTTTAAGTCTTCGTTTCAATGCTAAGCAGTAAGAGAAGTTTAAGATTGTACATATTTAATATAACGGGACTCCAGTGACCAAGAAAACAAGTAAATTATACAGTGTTGTAGTGACAAGGACAATGTCTATACAGCGTGTCACAAAAATATAGACATTCCCCACACTAAGACGAAGAAATTATGTTATATGAACATGGGTCCGCAAACGCTTCGTTTCCATTTAATACCACATTGTCTCCAACCCTTTGATCATGGGATAACACAAGAACGGAACATACCAACATACCACATGCAGCTCTTGCTCACAGGTGATGTTCAATGTGCCCTCCATGCGATTTGATGCATGCATGAACCCGCCGTCGTAGTGAATCTCGGATGCGCTATGTATCCCTGGAATATTGCGTATGGTTTCGCAGTCTTCCTTAATACGGGCACGGAGACTCTGAACATCTTGTACTGGGGTTCGATACACAAGAGCTTTCAAGTGGCCCCACAAATAAAAGTCCAATGAGTTTAGGTCTGGAGAGCGTGGAGGCCAGGCAATTGGTCCACCTCTACCTATCCATCTGTCACCGAATCTGTTACAGTATATAGAAGCCAACGGACATTAACACTAAAATGAGGTCGTACTGATCACTGGAACTAATGTTGATGTTGCCGTAAGTCGCATGGCAACAGGGCCTTGTAAAACAAAACACTGGTGGTGCACCTACGCTAATGACAGCGTAACCAGACGTAACCAACAGTGCATGTTCCCCATGATTCAAACGTTCTGTTCTTGTGTGTTTCCCATGATTAATGAGTTGCAGACAATGAGGTATAACATGGAAACGAAGCGTTTCCGTACCCATGATCATATAACATAATTTCTTCGTCTACGTATGAGGAATGCGTCCTGCAATTTGTGCCGTACAATTTTTGTGACACCATTATAGCACATGGATTGCTTGAACAATGTACGGGTATGTCCTAATACTTAAAAAGCTATGTACGTATTAATTTTCTTGTATTGCTGGATGTAATATTGATTATTGTAATTCTAAAAAATTAACATTTAACTTGGTTTGGTGCAAGCAGACGACAATCGTTAACGACAGACGAACTAACTCATTGTTGAAGCCCATTTTTCTTTCTAGTCCTTTGAATTATGCGACAAAAGAAGAAAGCTAACTTTCTTCAGTATTATCGTCTCATTATGAAGTAAAACGTATGAAATTATTTTCTATTACCTGACTGATTCAGTAAATTTATAGCATTTTAAAACAACTATATTTTTGGTATTTTAAGAGCCGCTGCATACCGCCATAAATTTGAAGGTTTTAGAACTTCCAGTCTTCTTCTTCTTCATTTCCCGTTTCCAGCTTCCTGGGTCGGGTTGTGAATTAAGGACCTCCATCGTTGCCTGTCTCTCCACCACTCCTCTCCTGATTTTAGTACATCTTCGGGTTTTCCTCCCTTCTTTTCTACACACTCCCACACTGTATCTGCCCATCTCTTCCGGGGCCTACCTCGTGGTCTCTTCCCTGTCATCTTTTCACAGAAAGTCTTCTTTGGTACTCTCTCCTCTCCCATTCTCATCATATGTCCATACCACTTTAACTTTGTTGTTTCTATCCTGTCCTGCAGCTTCAATATTCCTGTCCTTTCTCTAATCTCTTCATTTCTAACTCTATCTCTTCTGGTCTTGCCCTCTATACCTCTTAGGAATTTCATCTCTGCGGCTTGTATTCTACTCTCCTCTCTTTCTGTAGTAGTCCACGCTCCAGCTGCGTATGTTAGTATGGGTCTGTAGTAGGTTGAATATAATACTTTTTTGCATTTCTTTGGGACATCTCTGTTCCACACAATACCCCTTACACTCTGGTAAAAACTGTTCGCTTGTTGTATTCTCTTTCCAATTTCCTCAGTTATCTTTCCATCTTCTGTGATCACACTTCCCAAATACTTGAAACTTTTAACGACTTCTAGAATTTTGCCATTCAATTCTATCTTTCCTCTTCCTTTCTTCCTTCCTCTTGACATTACCATTGTCTTGCTCTTCTCTGTGCTTACTTTCATCCCAAATTTCTCTATCTCTTGGTTCCATACATCTAGTTGTTTTTGTACATCCTTTTCATCCTCGCCCCATATAACTATATCATCTGCAAACAGCATGGCCTTTGTTGCTTCTTGTCCCAATCTCTGTTTGACCTTCTTGTGGATTTCATCCATGACTATGATGAATAATAATGGGGACAATACACTTCCCTGTCGGAGACCCGTTTCCACTTTAAACCATTATGTTTCTCCTATACTGGTCTTCACGCTACTGACACAATTTTTGTACATAGCTTTTAACATTTGGACTTCTGCTCTGATAACTCTTCTTTTCCTTAGTACATCCCAAACCACCTGTCTAGGCACACTGTCATATGCTTTCTCAATATCAATAAATGTCATCACCATGTCTTTTCCAAATTCCCATCTTTTCTCCATCATTTGCCTTACGGTACTCTATTCTGGCTATTTTATAACTACCGGTACTGAGAGCCCTGATTATAACATCAATATCATGTGTATTGTATATTCGCCATCGTAATCGTCATCAATTTCAGTTTAGCAGCCTTAGCGGCCCATGGACGGTCAATATTATTGCGCAATATTTCAGGTTGTGCAATATAATTGACCGTGTGTAGACGATATTGAAAGGTTGTGCAATATATTGCGGGATTTTCAAAAAGCTGGAAGTATATTGTGCAAACGGGAAAATATTGTGCCGTCTGTTGGCAGTGTTGCACAATGTCCCGCCAGTTGGTATCCATAAGTGGTAGAGTTCAGGCGCGATTTCAAGGGGGAGGGGGTCACGGGGGTTATGACCCCCCCAAACGGGAGACCAAATTTTTTTGCAAACTCAAAAAACGAAAACACAAGAACCAGACAAATAAAACTTAACGAATTTTAACTGAAAGACAGTTTTTTTTTCATTTTATTCAATACTGAAAATATCTTTATTGCAATTATTATGTTCTGTTACAACTGTACATATTTACAACTTCATACCTGTTATATGAAAACTATTATTTATATAACAAAATCAACTCGTCTATTTTGTTTAGCAAACCTTGTGATTACCGAATCGATGTTTATAGTGATGTCACGATGAATGTGCAGCAATGCACGGATAGGAATTTGGGGCTTTTTTCGCACCAAAAAATTTTTCCGAAGTCCAAACTGCAAGCCTGGTTGGCAATTTAAGCTGTGACTTTCCCCCGTTGTCGGTACCAACTCGACTTGCCGAAACTGTAACTTACCTTGATACTTTTCTCGAAGCTCGATGTAAAAGTCGCAAAACACGCCGTTGCAATTTGTACTAATATTTTTGGTGCGCTAAACGCATCAAATTTCTATCCATGTAGCTTGCAAAAAAATTGGTCTGGTTTTGTACGTTTGGTTATTTTGCGATTGCGTTTTTAGCGATACCATTTTTCTTAACAATTTCGATTCTCTGACCTCCCCTCCACCAAAGCCATACTCTAGATCCGCGCCTGGTCGAGTTCGTGTCGTCATGGGTGACAAGAGCCTTCCGGTTCTTTGGGATATAAAGTGCAAGGATTACAGTAATTGTGCCAAAACGGGGGAGCAATGGATGTGCTCTTAGAAAAATACCACGAGCAATACACAGAGGCGGACACACAAAAAAAAAAAAAAAATCTTTGTGTACCAACTTCCACAAAGAATTGAAACGTATTCACGATGCTGAGAGAAGTGGTGCCGGTGAGGAGTATGTTGAACTTATGCTATGGTATACCAAGGAAATGAAGTTCCTTGCAGGTCAAGAAACACCTACTGCTTCCATCACCACGATGGACATATTATCTCAGGATACGAAACATGAAACTCTGGCGGATACTGATTTTGCCGTTGTGTGGAGGTTGCACAATATACTGCCATTGAGGTGGTACGTCGGTGCTCGTGTGCGCAAAATTTTGCACAACCTTCAATATTGCCTTCACACGATTCAAGTTATTGCGCACACAAAATTATTGCACAATATTATTGAACGTCTATGGGCTGCTTAAGCCGGGCCAGAGCAAATATAACATCTCCACCTTTACTCTGTCTGCCCACCATCCTTCCTCAACCACTGAACTCCACAGTCACACTGTCCTTCACCGTACTCTAGATCTTCCTCGTCCTCTCTTTCCAGTCATTTGTCTCTCCATCACTTGTTTCGGCATTCTTTCATCATTTATCCTTTTCACATGTCCATACCATCTCCATCTGTTCTGCTCACTGTATCTCTCCTAGTCCTCTGTACCATATTGGGCAGGAATTTCATTTCGGCTGCCTGTTTTCTACCTTCATCTCTTCTCGTCATCGGCCAAGTTTCTGCTCCATACGTCATTATTCGGGGTGTCTACCAAACCAAACTAACAGATTTCCCTGACAATTCCCTGATTTTTTCCAGGATGAATCAGAAAATTTCCTGAGAAACAGTAGCGGCCATTGGTTGGTTTTTTAGTTTTGGCACCTTAGTTATAACTGGATTAATAACTCAGATGGTTCCAAGTTTCACAGGCCCTCGATGTAGTCCCCACCGTTGCGTACAACGTGTTCCCAGCGATGCGGAAGTCGTTGGATCCCGTTGGCACTGCCCAATCTATTGATGGTACGAAGAGAGCGCTCGGCAGCCTGCTTAACGTCATTGTCATCTTCATCTTCAGGATGAGATCATAGTCGCAGGAACTGATGTCTGGAGAATATGGGGGGGGGTGATAGAGGACCTCCCAGCCCCAGCGATCCAACAACGCCGACACAACGCCTGCTGTGTGTGCCCTAGCATTGTCATGCAGAATGATGGGCGGTGTAACCATGTGGTGGCGCCATTTCCTTCTCAGAGCTCCTCGGAGATGGTCTTGCAGAAACGAACAATAGTACGCCGCATTAACGGTTTTCCCTCGGGGAACAGTATGGCAGCGCTTCCGTACCATTGAAGACTTTAAGCAGGCTGCCGAGCGCTCTCTTGGTACCATCAATAGATTGGGCAGTGCCAACGGTATCCAATGACTTCCGCATCGCTGGGAACACGTTGTACGCAACGGTGGGGACTACATCGAGGGCCTGTGAAACTTGGAACCATCTAAGTGACTTATCAATCCAGTTATAACTAAGGTGCCAAAACTAAAAAACCAACACATGTATATAAAATAGAGTTTGTACTTAAAGAGCATTTCAAAAAGAGCTCGAACAATAAAGGGTAGCATGACAAAGTTGGAAACGAAAAAACAGAAAATATCGTTTTTTATATTTTGCCAATTCTAAATTTTTCATCCAGAAATCTATTGTACTTGTGAGTATTAAAAGTGGCTCGCCAATAGTAATGCTCTAAAAAATAATACAGTTACACATTTATATACAAATACACAGTATGATCAATCTTGCAAGAAATGAGAGCTTACTGATTTAATGTCCATAAGAACAATCACCACCAGAATATACAGGGTCGTCGAAAAATAATGCCAACATTTCAAAACATGATAGCACCGAAACCCTTTATGTTAAATGAGCAATTCTTTCACTGAACGCCAGCTGATTAAGGTAAGTTTTGTTTTGGAGGGGACGTGACCTTGCTATGCGCACACTAGATGCGCAGTAGCCAAGGTCCGTTGGGGGCGCACGCGCCACTGACTGCACCGCCCGATAATCTGCACCTTATTACAAAGCAGCCATTCGATTGTTTTAATCAGTTTAAGGAAACAGGGACTGTAGAGAAAAAATCTAGGCCAGGCCGACCACCAACATCAGCAGTGAACGCACGCTTTCCCAATGGCTGGATTGGTTCATGCAATCATTTTAGGAGTAACTGTCAAGATGGCGGCAGAAATTCGCTTCTGCAGGTGCTCCAAATCCCGATTTTGTTCTGCATACACAATGTTTTTAATGTACCCCCAGAAAAAAAATCCAAAGGGGTGAGGTCAGGACTTCATTGGCGTGCACGCCCCTGGCCGACCTTGGCTACTGCTCATCTATTGTGCGCATAGCAAGGTCACGTCCCCTCCAAAACGAAACTTACTTTAACCAGCTGGAGTTCAGTGAAAGAATTACACGTTTAACATAAAGGACTTCGGTGCTATCTTGTTTTGAAATGTTGGCATTATTTTTCGATGACCCTGTACTTGAATGAGTTATTTCCAATTATTCAAGGTAAAATTAAAATTCCCTGAGTCTCATTAAAATACCCTGATAATTCCCTCAGAATTCCCTGTTTTCCAGAGAAGTAGGCACCCTGATTGGTAAGTAATAGGTCTTGTACATCACTTCAGTGGTCTGTCTTTATCCCAAATTAAACTCCGAACCTGATCAGTAATGTATAAGGGTCATGCCTGAATATGCAACCATAGAAACACGATACAATGCTTTCTAATATTAGACCTAGGCATTGACGTACAAAACGTGTGTGTGTATATTATAAATCTTCACTTTCATCCCCTTCAGAACCAGAATAATGAAGGAGGAACCATTACAGGATGGTATAGAAAAATCTAGACTGAGATGGTATGGACATGTAAAACGAATGTCAGAAACATTCCGTCTGTAATAGCGCGCCATATTATGAGTCATGGATGCTTGAATCCACAGACTGAAACTAGGCTCGACAAAATTATTTGTTTTGTGTCGATCTCTCACTAATGCTGCCATCTACGGGATTTTTCTTGTAACTAAGATATCTGGTAACAATTGAAGACCTCGTTTCCAAAACTCACTAAGTCAAAAATGATGATTTTTCAGGAGAGACATTTTTTGAACCGGAGCCTACTTTGGCAATATTACTTCATTATGAAGTAAAGAGACGTTTTTCAAATTAATATGCAGAACAGTGATAACGAACCAAACCCCTATTTTGAAGTTCATCATCATCATCATCTTGCACAGTTTCCAGCCACTGGCCGGGTCTGTTTGGAACACAAGCCTCTCCAACATCTTCTGTCTTCCCACCATCTCTCAGCCTCCACCCTTGTCCAGTCTTCTCCTCTCTTCTTCACGCTATCTTCCACCCCCTTCAGCCACCTGTCTCTCGGTCTCTTTCCTTCCCACTTCGTCTCGTGTACTCTCCTGGGTATCCTCTTCTCCTCCATTCGTTTTACATGTCCATACCATCTCAGTCTAGATTTTTCTAAACCATCCTGAAATGGTTCCTCCTTCATTAATTCTCTGGTCCTCTCATTTCTTATTCTGTCCATCTTTGTAGCTCCAATACTGCTTCTCAAGAACCTCATCTCACTGGCCTGTATTTTGCTCTTCTCCCTTCCTTTCATAACCCAGGTCTCCGAGGCATACGTCAGGATAGGAACATAGTACGTCCGATATATGATCTTTTTGCTGTTCTGAGGGACATCCTTGCTCCATAACATGCTTCTCACACTCCTCCGAAATGCTTCTGCCTGCCTCCCCCGCTCATTTATTTCTCTATCGTTTCTTCCATTACAGTATCTTGTATCAGGCTTCCCAGATACTTGAAACTCTCCACTTTCTTCAGCTGTTCCCCACCAATTGTTATTCACGTTGTGGTTCTTTCCTTCTTCCTTGTTGTGATCACCATCTCACTCTTATTTATGCTAAATTTCATCCCATATCCTTGTATTATTCCTTCCCACACGTCCAACTGTTCCTGTACCACCTCCTCCTTGTTTCCCCAAATCATCAAATCATCTGCAAACACCATTGCTTTCATCTTTCCTTCCCCAATTACTTGTGCCACTCGGGTCATTATGTCATCCATCACCACAATGAAAAGTAAGGGTGACAGTGCACTTCCTTGTTTCAGGCAGTTTCTCTGTTCCAACCAGTCTGATCTCTCTCCTCCCACTTTCACACAGCTCACGTTTCCCTTTTACATCTCCTTTATCCTCTTTATAGTCCATTTCTCTACTCCTCTATCCTCCAGGGACTTCCATACTTTGTTTCTGCATACACTGTCATATGCTTTCTCAATGTCCAGGAAGGCCATCAGTAGATCTGTTCCATACTCATAGTGCTGTTCTTGTAACTGCCTTACAGCAAAAATCAAATCCACTGTGGACCTTCCTGCTCTGAAGCCATGTTGTTCTTCCCTCATCCCTCCTTCTATTCTTGTCCTAATTCTCTTTTCCAAAACTTTCTCGAAGAACTTTGCACAATGACTCATCAGTGTTATTCCCCGATAGTTTCTGCAATCTGTTCTACTACCTTTCTTTAAGATCGGGACAATTATTCCTTTTTTCCAGTCCTCTGGGGTCTTCCTTTCCTTCCATGCTGTCCTCATCACTCGGTACAACCACTGTATCCCCACCTCTCCTGCTGCTCCCACCATCTCCACACTCAACTCATCCACACCCGGTGCCTTCCCTCCTTTCATCTTGTTCACTGCATCTTCCACTTCTTTCCATGTTAAGTCCTTTTCTGTTTGCAATTCATCTTCCTCTTCCCCGATTTCTTCCTCCTCACCATCTTTTCCATTTGGGTTCAGAAGTTCTTCAAAATATTCTTTCCACATTTTCTTCAGTTCTTCCCTATTTTCTATCTCTTGTCCCCTTTTGTTCACCATTCTAACAATCCGTAGGATCCTTCCGCCTCTTATTTTTTACCATCCCATACAGGACCTTTTTTGTACCTTCACTATCCTCCTTCATCATCTTTGTCCACTCTTCCATCCACTTTCTTCTCTCCTCAGCCACTACTCTCTTTGCCTCCTTCTTTCTTTCCTGGTACTCCTCCCTTGTCTCTACCGTCCTATTTTGATACCACCTCCTAAAGGCTCTATTCTTTTCCCTTACTATATCTTTTGTCTTCTCATTCCACCATGGTGTTTCCTTCCACCTCTTCTTACTACTTGTCCCCCACATACTGCTTCTGCTGCACCTACTAGTGTCTTCTTAAATCTAGCCCATTCCTCTTCCTTCATCTGTTGGAATTCCTTCCTTTGCCATTTTGAGGTACTCGACCCTTCTATCCCCTTCTTTCAGTTTCCATATCCTTATATGTCTTTCCTGGTTCTCAGTCCCTTTCTTCTCCTTACTCCCTCTCAGGTTCATTACCAGCAATCGATGGTCGCTATCCAGGTTCTCCGATGGTGTAATCTTGATGTCCGTGATGTTCTTATTTAGTTCTTTCTCATACAGTATATAGTCGACCACCGACTTCCTGGTCAAGTCATCACTGTACCATGTGATTGTGTGGCTCTCTCTTTTCTTAAACCAGGAGTTCCCAACTAGCAGGCTGTTCCTCTGGCAGAAGTCCAACAGGCTCTTTCCTTCCTCATTTCTTCCACTCCAACCCTCTGGTCCTAGAATACTCTCATAACCTTGTCTTTCTCTTCCTACATGGGCATTGAAATCCCCCATAACAACCATATTTCTTCCTACCAGCTGCTTCTGCAATTCCTCTTCAAACTCCTCCTTCTCTTCAGAGGCGCAGCCTACTTGTGGAGCATACACTTGCACTATTTCTACGGTCTCTCCCCTCAGTGCTACTTTCACTTTCATCATCCTATCACTTATTCTCCTCACTTCTTCTTTTAAACCATCTCGTACTACCACTCCCACTCCATTCCTCTTTCCCTCTTCGTTCCCACTCTAGTACAGTCTATAGCCTTTTCACAGTTCTCTCCTTCCTTTCCCTTTCCACTTTGTTTCTGCCAATCCCAATAAATCCAACTTCCTTCTTTCCATCATATCCACTATCTCCTCCACCTTCCCCGTCAGCGTTCTTAGGTTTAAAGTTCCAAATCTTAGTCCGTGTGTACAGCCGTGTCGTCGTCTATTAAATCCATCATGTCCGAGGCTCGTTCCATTTTTGAAAGCATTTGGTTTCATCCACTACTGGCTTGCTGGGCCTATCGTAGCTTCACCAGAGCCCCGTCAGCCGTCACTTTTCAGGGTTCCTGTAGGACCTTCACAGCTACAGTAACGGTCCCGGGGCACACGAAGTCTCCACTGTACTTCGCCCCTACAGGCGATCCCCTACTTTGTGCCGTTGCCCGTCTCCCACGACGTGGACGAGGGGTTGGACTTTTTTGTACAGAAGAACACGCTGCTCCCTCATCAAGAATGGGAGCTTAGTTTTCATTATATTTTGAAGTTATTAAAGTTAAAATGCCATTTTTTTTCCAAAAGTAAACTAGGTCACTTGACATAGGTCAATTCTGGAAAAGAACTACAGACTTAGTGAGTTCTGGAATAAAACATCTACTTGCACATGCTAAGTTACACATTTGGTAGATCGGAAGCAAGCACGTAAAGCAATGGGATTTTAGTGATTTATTCTAGATTGATCAAACTTCCCTTGAAAATCAATGAGGAACAGAAAAAAAGTTATTAAATTGTCCAATACCTGCCATAAAAAAAATACAAATACAAATATATAACAAATAAATTCCAAGAACAAACGCATTTGCACAGCCTTAGCTTTGTACTACACAAATGGCTCTTCTTCAGCATAGTGTATTTCTGTGTGATCAACCAGATCTGCATCATCACCGAAGTTCTTCAGAGCTTTATTGTAGTACAACTGAGCTTGTTCGGACAGAGAAACAAACTTCAGAAGTGCTGCAACATCTTTCTTCTTCTCTGAAGATATTTTATTGCATTCTTCTACTACATGGACCAATCTGTATGAATTCCTCCAAGAATGGACTGATTTCTTCTTTAACACTTCGTATTCATTGAAGTCTCCATTGTAGGTATTCTTGGCAAACACTTCTTTCTTTCCTTTTTTGTACAGAAGAACACGCTGCTCCCTCATCAAGAATGGGAGCTTAGTTTTCATTATATTATTGGCGCTCCTTTTAAAATCAAGTAGCCGCCAATCTCTCTTTAAAAGTTTAACAGCTCCATGTTTTTCCAGAATAGCATGATAATCTTGTGGCTCTAATAGTTTTTCACGAGTTCTGTACACTTTTTCGATTCTTCCAAACACTCGGTCTGGAGGCAAAAAACTGTGTCCTCTGATAGGAAATATGTGTTCCACTTTATTAAAAATGTCACTTTTGTTTACATAATCTAGCAAGAAGCCCATGATGGTCGAGTTCTTCTTTTGACTTGTGGCAGAGTCTGAGAACAGTCTCAATGTTTTCTGAGATTTAATGCCTTCTGGTTTTGCTTCTTGACGAACCCTCTCTTCAGGACAGTGTAGGAAGTTATGCAAGGCTGATGCAACTTCGTTCGATCCTCTTCCAGACTGATCTTCTGTCCGAGAATATATGAATGTGTTTTCCACATTTTGGACGTTTTCATGAATTATAAAAGTTAGGTTGTACAACCAAAGCTGTCGAGCATAAAAAGTCTCGGAAATTCTAATCATGGGAAGGGGCTGGTTCTGTTGCATGTAAAATGCTACTTTCAGAACATTATCTTCCTCTCGCTTCAAAATTTCGTAATTTTTTTTGGCTCGTAGTTTGTGCAATCTGTAACATCCCATCAGGTCTGCCCTTTCGGCTGGTGATGTAGAATAAGTTTGTATCTTGAATTGTAATTCTTCACAGTATGAACATGTGTCTGTTTTCGGGTGCCCAAACCCGTTATTGAATCGTGTTTGGAAAATTCTATGAAATTTGCTATAAGATGCGACTGATTTTGAAGCACTTACCCTGGCCTCTCTCCACAATCACCAAATCTTCTTGACGGAAAGTGTTGGGTCCATGTAAACTTGTACGCTCTTTGCCCTCCCATAATGGCTTTCTCTGCACTTCAATGTCTTAATGAAATTAACAATTGAAACCTCAGTTTCCATGTCTTTGGCTTTAATACGACCACCGCCCCTGTTCTCTTTACATTGTTCACCTGTAGCATTGAAGTTCTTAGATCAACGATTCAATCTGAATCTACTCATTCCTGTTACCGAACAGAAAGATTGAGCACAAACTCTTATAATCTGGCCAGCTTTCCACCGTATAAAATATTGTGTTAATAACCTAGCACGGGGATTGCCTACATTTCTTGGTCGATGTGATTTTGGTTCTTTTGTTACAATATATTTTAAAGGAAGTTATCTTGCTCTACTTTTGATTTGTTGTCATACAGTTTGCCACGGAAATGAGTGATGTTTTCTTGACTCAACAATCCTACCTTGCATGTATAGTTCGGTCTTCCAGCATGATTACAAGCGATACAAACACTTGAACTGTTTCTTGCATGCTTGCGTTTTGTTTTATCCTAGGTGTTTACATCTTTTCTTCTCTTCCTGCTTCGACCGGAATCTTCTAGAGGACTCTTTAATCCTTCTAAATCAAAGTCACTCATCTTGTACACTTTCTTAAAATGTAGAAACTTTCTCTTAAACACAGCTCATCAACATAAGACACATGAAACAGCCAAGAGGTTACTGGCAGGAAACAGGCACTTAGACTTAGCAGAGTTTGGAAGAAATCACGGGCTGACTTAGTACAGTTTTGCAAAAAAATGCAATATCCTACGTTACAATTTATGATGACATAGTGAGTTCTGGAATAAAATATTAGTAGCATACATAGGTCTACACCTTACGAACAAGATCCAACAGATTTCTCAATTTCGTCCAAAACTGACTTAGTGAGTTTTGGAAACGAGCTCTTCAATTCTGAACTGGCAAAATGCCAGTATGGTACATAGTATATTTTCCGAACGGCGTGGCCAGCATGTTCACCGATCCCACTTCATATAGCATAGGCCCTAAAATAACTGATTATGATTGAGGTAGAATGAGCTATATTTGAATCAGACTCTCGCCTACAGATAGCGCGCCGGCGTTTACAAAGAATGAGAGGGAGCA
The DNA here is from genome assembly GCA_946902985.2 of Meconema thalassinum. Classification (NCBI taxonomy): domain Eukaryota; kingdom Metazoa; phylum Arthropoda; class Insecta; order Orthoptera; family Tettigoniidae; genus Meconema; species Meconema thalassinum. The sequence continues at coordinate 225,148,917 of OX336395.1, read as the reverse complement.
GTTGATGTAGTAATGTTGATTTCAGGTTATGTTAGTTCATTGAAGTAAGAAGTCGCGTCCAGAGGTTGGGAATCCACGTAGAAATGAGGTTTTGTTCCTTATAATCGTAGAGTGTAAGAGCCAAGTACGATTACAAGCCATTTTTGTTGTTTTGATATAAGTCAATACAGTACATCTGTACACATGCACACTCACGTAGAAGAGGGGCGTATACAAAGTACATATAAAGGGCAAATGTTATGCACTCGTCACCAAATCTTGGTAACTCTGAACGTAGTTAAGTTATTGTTGTTTTAAGGGGCGGAACTACGAGGTCATCTGCCCCTACTCTGGACGTAGCATTTATATTTTCACGGGGGTTGCTTTAAGGTTTTAGGCAAGGAATAAAACTGCTTAGTAAGTTAGTTATGGTTGTTTTAAGCGGCGGAACTACGAGGTCATCTGCCCATAAAAATAAAAATAAAAAAAAGGTTTACAACACAAACGTGAAACATGAAATGTAACTTGCACTCTTTGATAAATTCGAAGGAATATGTGTGTGCGAAATTTTCGATTTGTTGTAGGCCTATTTTTAGCTGTGAAAATAGGGTTGAATATTTCCTTGAACATGCGTACGGTATGTCTCTGGAACTGCTTAAGCGATAAATGCTCTTCTGACATTCTGCAGCTACCTCTAATTCTCGGTAGACATGAGTAGTGCGCTATCTGTAGACGAGAGTGCGAGACAGATGTAGCTCACGCATCCACCAATCATAAACCATCATTTTAGGGCCTATGCTACATGAAGTGGGATCAGCGAACATGTGCGTGGCCCGCACTCTGACCGGAAAGTGTTATGGAATGAAGTTTGCTGGGTATTTCTATACAATATGACGAGAAGGAGATTTTGGTGAAGAAATGGAGTTGGATTGGACAGATGTACGAAGAATGTGTCAGAATGGTATGCGAGAAATGAACGGGCAGAGCCATCGGAACTGGTTAAGGACGGGGCTCAGAGTAAGACAAAGAATGCTGCATGATAAGTGACAAGATATTTATTACAGTACATCAAAATAATAATTACAGAGACATCTAGCGATCTAACTGAACAGAACAGAGAGGAACTTAGGGGACGAGTTGTCTGGCGTCCGCACTTTTCAAGGTCCGCCAATTAAAGCGACGAGGGCACGCTTATAGTCCCCAGAAGTCTCTCCCTGAAATCAACCAAACAGATCATAAAGCACGTCGAGACTGTCTTTAACACAAACACACACACAACACACGGAACAGGGATTCATTCTCCAATGAGGGCCAGCAGGACCCTCTTGAAGTCTCCGTCAGTTTCGTTCTGAAAATGAGAAAGTTAAACTGTGAATATCATGATAATGCGTTTGTGTTAATAAAGGTGCAGAGTGCATGCAAGCAAGGACCGCAGCCAACAAGCCCGATTATAAAAAACATCTCCTTAACAACAGCAATGGAACTTAAATACTCCTGGGCTAATGTAGACCAAAGGGTGGCCGAGTTCGCGAAAATGCCTGGTTATCGGGAAATGTGTTAAAAAGAAGAAATAAGCTGTTTGTTTTGGTTTAAAAGTAATGCAATGCAGTACATTTATTTGTTTTTAACAGAAACACAAGTTTTAAAACGATTAAGCCACTACAATTTCAGTACTTGAATATTATAGTTCAGTACTGTACTGCATAAGACTCAACGAAAACAATTACTGTAAATTATAGAAGAGAACTTAGAAAAACTAGGCGTACCAATTATTTTTATAATATGTACACTGTACAGTATATGTACAAAATAATTCCCGTAGGCAAATAGTTTTTTCACTTATTGAAAATTACCATTTACTTTTTTGCAAAAAAATAAGTAATGTTCCTTTGCTTTTCGCTTTGAAACCTGTTTCTTGAAGCCTCGTCACAAAGACAGCGAAGAAACAGAATGTCCATACCGGAGAAGACGAAAGAAAACATAATAACGCTCTGTGCGGAAACACAAAAACAAAAATCATAATTTTTTTCTCCTGCCAGGGTAGTTCTTAATAAGAATTGTACACCTGCCTCAAGCAATACTACAAAGAAAATTAATTACTTAACTTGTTTTTAGTAAATGTTTCGAGGATTAATTACATTTTATCCCCTTCATCAGCTAAAAAACTTATTGGAAGAACAAAATAAAACGTAGCACAGTAATAAGATACGTTATTAAACCTAATATGGTGCACCATATAATTTAGGTTATAAGATCAGAATAAAATTAAATGAAATAGATGATTACGGTGATCAGCTCGCAGGTGCTTATGACAAATAGTAGTTCCATATTGAAGCTTGAAATGGTAGATTTGGAATACCAATACTTCACCAATCCGTGTAGGTCTATAATTAATGAAGAGCCTGTATGCTTAAAGATCCATTTTCAAGCCTTATCAAATCAAACCAGCTTCAAGTGGCAAGACGTGATGGAAAGTGATCTCTTGGTAAAGAGAGGTTAGTTCAAAGCATATGGTGTATGAGGTTAGGACAATGTTACATGTCCGTACTACATTTATTTTTTATTATTTATCTATTTAATTTCTTTCTTTCTTTCTTTCTTTATTTATTTATTTATTTCGCTTCAACGTTGGAGAGAATGCAAGGTGGCAGGCGTGTTTAGTGACCAGTTGAATGCAACAATGGTGCTCACGATAAAACAGTGCGTATTTATTGTCGAATGTAATGTGAAGCACAATTCGTAGAACACGAGTGCGGAACTGTTTTCGCAAGAGATTAACACTGGCCGTGCTTTGGCAAAACCTCCAGCTAAGAGTTCAATGCAGGACTTAGTGGGGAAATGGTGCGCAATGTCTGGTGTCCGCATTGTGACACGATCTTTCACCAAACTGTTAATGTGGTCCGGTATGTCCAGAATCTGTTTAATCCATATGTGGTTCAACTCACAGAAGACTGTATGGATATTTTCATCAAGACGGAGCAACAGCACACACAGCCTTCACAACCTTGGCACAGGTGCATGAAATGTTCGATAAAACATAATATTACATAGTTTTTTAACGAGTAAAGTGTGTATACAGGCTACTATGTGTTAAGTTTACATAATGATTTACGTTCAACAAAGCAGATTAACAGACAATGAACGGTACTGTAAAATGACAGTATCGTGAATAACCTCAAAAGTTTCAAATGATAAAATAAAACCAAAATGTACTATTCACCTATTTAACGACAGTAGTAATCCAGCAATCTAGTTAAGTCTTAGAGAAACCTACTGTTTTTCAAAAAAGTTTACGATTTTTACCTATTTCCTACAATTAAGTCTCTCGGCCATCACACAAGAATCTAACAAATTCAAGAAACGGAAAACAGAATACAATCGAGTAGGGGCCGCATGCCAATGATACAACGTCGTTTTTCGGGAATTCCTCACCCAACTGTTTGGCTTCTGATCGGCTTTTTACACGTAAAAACTTCGAATTATCCAAAATATAATTCGAATTAACCACGATTTTTTAGCATAGATTGTATATAAAATGCTAGGGACCAAGAGAAAAATTCGAATCAAATAAGATTTCGAATTATTGAAGTTCGAATTAGCCACGTTCCACTGTATCAGCATCTTTGAAAGCATAAACTGTCCTTATGACAGGTGGTTAATAAAGAGACCACTATCCCATAAAGGGTTAAGTACAATACCTAGAAGGTCATATATATGCAAGAAAGAAGAAATGAAAAAGTTGGTGCGTATCGCTATTACCAAAAAGTATGGCCCCGACTTATAAGGCTTGAGATGTTGAGTGACGATATTCACTAGAGTGCAGTAAGGAGTAGCTGTAACGTCTATGAAGCTTACCTTGACAACGCTCTCCAGAGTCTTGTCGTAGATGCGTTCGTACTCCTGCTTGATGCTACCCAGGTCGATCTCGCTACGACTCACGATGATGCGGATCAGAGTTCGATCCTCCGTGCCCATCCCCGCCACTGCCTTGTGGAGCCGCTTGGCGAAGAAGGTGGGTGGGTGCTGCACGCATTCCACTGTGGACACACACAGATACATTGCTATACTCGTGTCTTTATAATTAAGACAGATTTGGGTACGATGTAGCTGTGATGATGAAGATGATTGTTGTTTTAAGGGGCCTAACATCTAGGTTATCGGCCCCTAATGGTCTGGGTGATAGTGAAAATGACAATGAAATGAAAACCAAACAAAAAACAAGAAGTTCCGTGAAGAACTATACAGCCTACTTTTTATGCCAATGATTATTCTACAGTATATGAACCTATCTAGAATAATGACGAAATTAAGTTGGTAATATCGAAATATCTAATTAGTTCAAAATATACCTGGTATAATGTAGCCTAATAGAGCACTACAGTTGGCAGCCCTGGTGACTGAATATATTCTTAGTTCCACCTCTTAAGGTACAGAATACAAAATTTGGTTGAAGTCCAATGGACGTTACATGCTGTTAGACACTGGATCTATCAGCACGCGTAAAAGCATGTTGCCAACAATACCATGCGTGTGCTGGTCAGAAATAATCTGAATTATTATGATATCTTGTTGTGCCAATTTTGGATGAAATCCATTTGTTAGTATAGAAGTTACATGTATTTTAAAATTGGACATATCAGCAGGCATATAATCATGTTGGCAGCACTGCCTTGTATTAATTACTCCAAATTAATCTAGAATGTCAGGTGCTATACGTGTGCAAAGTATAGAGCTGTTGGCATGCATACTTTCTGATATATTGATATTAGGGTAAAAAGAATATAGACAGCATTTATTAACAGTTGGCAGCCCTGATTGCTCTGAACAATACTTATAGTCATATCTGTTATGGACGGTACATATATCACATATACGAAATTTGGTTGAAATCCAACTGATAGTATAGAAGTTACATGTATTTAAAAATTGGTACTATCAGCAGGCTTATAATCATGTTGGTAGACCTGACGTATATAAGTTACTCCAAATTAATCTAAAATGTCAGAATATAAGTGTGCATAGTTTAAAGCTGTTGACTTGCATACTTTCTGATATATTGGTATTTGGATTTAAAAAAATAGAGAGAGCAATTATTAACAGTTGGCAGCCCTGGTGGCTCTTAAGAATACGCTCAGTCATATCTGTTTATGTACAGATATTACATACAAAATTTGGTTGAAATCCAGTTGATAGTGTAGAAGTTATATGCATTTAAACATTGTACTTATCAGAAGGCTTAAAATTATTTTGGCAACACTGTTATGGTTGGCCTCCTGGAAATTAAACTGAAGTAGTATTATCTACATGTGTGCCAATTTTGGAATAGCTCCCATGCATACCTTGCAAGATATCCAACATGGAGCTCAAATTTCTAGTGCGTTTTTTCAGCAGTTGGTAGCACTGACATCATTTTCAAAGTTGGCCGTCACATGTGATGGTATATGCCAGAGATGGCACCACTTAAGCTGCACAGAACTACAGCAGGGACAGTTCAATGCACTTAAATCTTCCAACAAGAGGAAGTCGAAACTTCTATGGTTATGCAACAAATGTGATCAGGATTTTCAACTATTCAAAGTAAGTAAGGGTTTACGGGATGAATTAAAATTGATTAAAGCTGACGTCAATGTGAAATTAAATAGTCTGTAATGAAATTCGTAAGCTAAATCAGGCTACCGTAGAAGGTAGTTCTAGTGAACCAGTTCACAAAATTCAACAAAGTCAAATAAATATCCAGTGCCAATTAGGATCTCCGGCACTTTGGGATTCTCAGGGACATCTTGTAGAATCTGAAATTAATGCAAACAACAACTCCTTCATTGAGATGTTGCCATACCGTCAGAATGAAACTGTTGATATGATGACTAAATTCCAAACAATAACAAGGGAAGACATACGTTAAGTTGTTAGTGAGGAAATCAAGAAAACCAAAAGATTCACCAGGAAAAATAATGAAATCACTACAACTGGAATCATGAATGCCATCGGCTCTAACGACGGAGAGCTGGAGGACACATTATCGGAAATAAGTAATGCTGAGAAATCTCACCGCACACCCGTAAAGAAGAATAATTATCAAAACACTAGGGAAGAGTTGGTACAGGAAAGTAATATGTTGACCAGGCAAGGCACCAGAGCTGAAGTCAACACTAATCGTATGACAGAAAAAATAGATTTGCCAGCAGAATCATATGATGCTCACTTTAGTCGAAAAGTTACGGATTCCATTGCTCCCTTTAGTCGAGAATTAACAGATGCCCATCCCTCTCGAGATGAAGGATTCCTTTACAGTCCAGAACAACAATCTGACAAAACAAAATGGTCTGAGGCAGAAGGTCGACGACGTAGGGGCAACCTCCAGTTAATTCATACCCCAACAATCATAGGGACTAAACATAATTCTGTAGGAAAAGGAAAGACAATATGATGAACTCCAAGCAGTATCAAATCGAGCATGGCTGTACATTGGACGACTACTTCCGAGTGCGACCACTGACACAATAGTGAGCCATCTAAAGAAGCTGCAAGTAGACGAGATATATGATTGTGAAGAACTTCAATCCAAAGGTACACTCAAATCCTTCAAAGTTGGAATCCCCATTACAGATCTCAACAAAGTTGTCATCCCTGAACTCTAGTCAAAAGGAGCTCTTATTAGAAGATATCGTCTTTTTCGCCTCAAATGGCAAGGAGCAAGATTTACGGATTAATCTACTAATCTGGAATGTGGAAGAATTAAAGAGCATCTTCGACCTATCCCCGAGAAATATATTTGATAAACAAGACAAACAAGACATTCTCATCCTAACTGAAACTCTTGCGACCAAGGCAATATATATTACCAGATTTTACTCAGAGCATGTCCTCACTACCCAAGGACCAAGAGGAAGACCTATGAGGGGTATTTCCTGTTACTTCAAACCACAATTGGAAAGTTACAAGCTGCCTACAGTGACGAGGAGGCAATAATAATCAAATTAGAGAACTTAACACTCATAGGCTTTTATATAGAACCTTCATCATCCTTAAGAGGATGTCATAACAACGGTCCTGACTGCACTGACGAAAGCAAACCCTAAAACCAATGTAATCATTGCTGGTGACTTCTACTGCAGATTAGATACTGACAACATCAGGAGGAAAGAATTACTATTGTTAATGGAAGAAGAAGGATTTACCCTCGTCAATAAATAAGATGACAAAACGTATTTTGCATACAATGGGAGTTGTACAACAGATTTAATTTTCTTCAGGGAAGTCGGGATGAAATTATTGGACTACAAAGTTTGTTCCTCAGGAGCAGAAGCACCACTAAAGAAACATTGTCCTGTTGTGGCAAGCTTCGTAATTGCTGGTAATGCAAAAGTTCAGAATGAGAAATGTATCACAAAGTATATTTCCAGAAAGTTGAATGAAAGTGTGCTCCTGTAATGTACAGACAAACTCACCCACTTTAATGATAGAATAAAGGCGAACGATCTCGATTCTGCAGCTATTGTGCAAGAGAATATAATTCAATCCTCAACCACCACAAAAACAGAACGAAAATCACAAAAATGGTATAATAAAACCTGCTACTTAGAAAGGAAAAGAGTATTGCATGCTCTCCACAAAGCAAAGATCAGCAATAAGCAAGAAGACCTAACTACTTATAGTTGCCTGAGAAAGGAATATAAGAATTTACTCAAGAAAATTCGGAATGACTTCATCGAACTCGAAAAATACAGGATAGTGGAGGAAGCAAAGAAAAGCCCGTACTTAGCTCTCAGACCCCGGAAAACACAAGCTGCAGGAAAAATCGATATGTCAGCCTGGGAGGAACATTTTACACTTATTCTGAACCAGAATGGATCCACAACAGCTTATCATAAGAAAGAAATCGACCCTGACGACTCCAATATCTGCTCGTTCACGACAGAGGAGGTTCGAAATGCTGTGTCTGTTTTGAAAAACGGAACAGACTCACTGAAGAAATTGACATTAAAACAGAAGAGCAATTTGGTTTTAGACGAGGGAGATACATGCTTCAGGCAATTAGAAATCTCAAAGATGACATAGAGAACACCCTTAGAACACCTCAAGGAAAATTCCATGCAGTATTTATTGATTTCTCGAAAGCCTTCAACAATCTAAGTAGGACCATCATCTCCACGAAACTAAATTCGATAGTGACAGAAAATAAAGCACTCACAATTCTGGTTCATAACATGTAAGGAGCAATAATAACTGACAGTAGTGGCTATGCTCGCTAAAGCGCTGCGTTAGGTCATGGGGCCAAGCTCTCTGCTAACTCGGTAGACGCGTGGGTTTGAGCCCCACCGTCGGCCGTCCTTGAAATGGTTTTCCGTGGTTTCCCATTTTCAACACCAGGCAAATGCTGGGATGGTACCTTCTGACAGGCCACGGCCGCTTCCTTCCACATCCTTGACCAGTTTCATTCATCTTCATCCATTCCATCTCTCATCCCGACGCGCAGGTCGCCCACGGGCGTCAACTAGAAAGACCTGCACTCGGCCTCTCAGGAGGTCACACGGAAAAAAAACAAAAAAAACAAGCAATAATATAAAAATCTCCGACAACGTAACCATTTCCAAACAGATCATACAAACGAACGGCGTACTTCAGGGAGATCCCCTCAGCCCCCTGCTGTTCAATGTCGCCACGCACGATATTGTTCATGCAGTCAGAGAAGTTTCAAAGGAAACGAAGATATACCTTTACGCCGACGACATGGTTTTGGGGTCGCAAAACATCAGGGACCTCCAAATTGCAACCCATGCTCTGGAGAAATGGGCAGATAAGAATGAATTGCACGTTAATACAGAGAAGACCGAGCATATGATTTTCAGGACATTTTTCCCAAGAACAGAGAATATTTTTCAAAAATAAACCACTGAAGACTGTCTAGCTTTAAATATCTGGGTGTAACATTACAAACGACAATGAACTCGTTCAAAACCCACGTAAAACGAAGAACGACAGCAGCTATTAAGGCTATATTTGACATCAGAGCCATTACAAGATTATCCTCGAGATCCGCCATTGCACTCTTCGATGCAAAAATTGTTCCAATCCTCACGTATGGCATAGAGATAATTTGGGACAAGTTAAGCATAGGACTCCGAACATGGCTAGATACTTGAAGGCTGTCCTTGGAGTATCCAAATACACGCGATCAAGATTAGTGTATGTGCTCACTCGGGAACCCTTATTGATGGAGGATTTAAGATTCAAGTTCGCTTTGCATACTACGACCTGCTGGAAGAGGGTTCTAGCAGAAGGAACGTTGAAAAGTAGTGAAATCTGGGAAGAGTTCTACTCGACCGAGGCTATGATCAACAGAGCATGGATGGAACCGAACCAGGACTTGCGGCACTTTGTGACCTCTTTGGCTGTGCACGGTTTCCACCATAGAATGTGCAAGACAGACATTCTATGATCCGGACCCGACCTGTGTCTGTGAGCTGTGTGACGGAATCTGTGAACGTTATCACGTTCTTCATTGTAGGAATAGAGGAAAACCCATCATAGATTACTGCATTGGATGAAGTGCATCTTACCTTGCATGTTATTTGTAATTTTGCACAACTTGTGCGCAGTAAAACGTTATTATTATTAAACAATATCATTGCCATGCAAAGTAAATGGTCTCTGCTTTCGAAATTCTTTGACCCACGCATGCGCTCTGTTCAGTCAGCAAACTACCCAGCACGCTCTGTTCACTAACTGAAGTTACTGAATCCCACAGATATTTATGAATATTCCTATGTTAAAACATATAATAAAGTTATAATAATCGTCGAGCATAAACAGTCGTATGCAACTCGCCTATAATGGTAATTAAGACACTCGTATGGAAATTATAAAACTTGCTACACTCGTTTTATAAAAATACTCCTGTCTTAATTATTGCCATTATAGGCTCATTGCATAATGTACTATAATGCTACGTTAGGCGGAAAATGGGAAAAGGTATCTTGCCTTGCTTAGTCATAGTTTCTTAATTCTGCCAAACAGTCTGTTTTCATCTGTTTCCCGCCAAGAGCCGAGGCACATTGAGCTTTGTCCCCTTACCACAACGATCCGAAAAGGTGCTTTTTTGAACTATTATTCATGAGCTCCTGTTTAAAACTGAGGTAATGAACTGGGACACACAAAACACAAAATCATTATTCCTGCCAGAAAACAACAGCGAGCACGTTTTCGCAACAACAAACGAGGTAAAATAACATGACTCTTCCCTCGGGCATCTCGAAAGCACGTAACGTCAGAGGTGCTACGCTTGTGTCGTGTTTACTAAATTGGTGGAGCTGTGTCTAAACTTTGTTGATTACTTCGTTTAAATTTGTGGAGTTTGCACTTGGCAGAGAGAAGTTTTTCGGTGATGAAAAGTTTTTAAGACTGTCTCCAATCTACGATGGGACAAATTAGACGGAATCAGTGCTGTCTACTGGTCACCAACTTGGAAATGATAGACAAGGGTCTTGCTCAACAATTTGTAAACGAAGATCGACGGCAGTGTTCGGGTCTTTTGTTAGACGTTAACAGATGTTTTATGTTTCGTATTCATATTCTGATTGTATTTTAATTATATAGAATGAATAAACACCATCTTTGTTATTTTTTTTAATGTAGCGTTAGGCCGACATTACAGTGTTATTTCAAGTTTTAAAGACTTCAAGAATGCTAGTCACTAAACTACACAACACAACTCACCTATAGCCAACATGGCCTCTAGAAGATCACCTCCGATCTCGTCCTGCAGTGCTTGCTCGATGGTACGGCCCGCAACGTTCTTGTACTCTTCGAAGATCAGTTTGAGCTGAGGGAAACTCTCGTGGGCCAGGATTCTGTTAAAGACCTCTTCGTCCGTTCCCAGCTTCAGTTCACCTGTCATTACATTACAACATACATCAGAATTGTTTCAACTAATTCTCATAATGAAATCAACAATAGGTCTACAGGATTTAGTAATTGGAGCATCAAGTCCATCCGCCCAAAAGTCTCGCAACTACATACGTGGTGAAACTATTACAAGAAATTTTCATTTTACCAACCTTGATGAAGTTCTTACCCCCGATTCCAGTTCCTAGCAGTGCCATCGTTTTGTGGATACCCTCAAACTCTTGCTAACGAGATAACACTGCCTAGTAGTCCCGGACTTTTAGATTCTGACCCCTTACTCTCCAAATTTAATTTTATTTTTTCAGGAACCAAAGAGTAATATACAAAGGCATACCGTACTATATTGTTTAACACTTAATTTTTTTCTCCCCAAATGAAGTACATTACTTATCAGTTGTTACGTCCACCTTCTCAACATAATCTCCTTGTAACTTTATGCACTTTTGCCATCGATGTGTCAGTCTCTCCAGTCCTTCCTGAAACCATTCTTTCGGAGTGCTGCGTACCCATGCCTTGACAGCTGTGTCCAGCTCTGCAAAATCCGCCAAACGGTGACCATGCAGTGGAAGCATAAGGGCAGTCCTCCGCCAAAGAAATGTTGAACTGTGCCATCAGTTGGCAAGTGAAAGGCGGCAGTGTTCTGGGACACAAAGGGCATCATCCTCATTGACTGGCTGGAATTGGGGGCCACGATTAACAGTGCAGCATATGTGGCAACCCTTAAGCGCTTGCGTCGTGCCATTCAAAGTAAGCGGCCAGGAAAATAGGCTCAAGGTGTGCTTCTGCAACATGACAATGCCCGTCCCTACACTATCCGAGAGACCATCGCTGCCATTGATCAAATGGTATTCACAGTGCTGCCACACACACCATACTCTCCCGACTTGGCACCAAGTGATTATCACCTGTTCGGGGACATGAAGAAGCCTCTGGACACAGCTGTGAAGGCACTCCAAAAGAATGGTTTCAGGAATGTCTGGAGAGACTGACACATGGATGGCAAAAGTGCATCAAGTTACAAGGAGATTATGTTGAGAAGGTGGACGTAACAACTGATGTGTAATGTACTTCATTTGGGGAGAAAAAAATAAAGTGTAAAACAATATAGTACGGCCTTTGACTTCAATTTTTATAAGCCTTAATTGACCTAATTTTACATCGGCGATATTGTTGCCGTGTTTTTGCATTGTCGAATTGTATTGGCTAGCAAGCAGTAATGTTTCAACACTATGACGAGAAACAATACAATTCAAACCACTTCCCGCAAGCGAACTGACACTAGTATATACGGCACCAAGTGGTACGGATTTTCTCGAAATGTGATTCCTTTTACATCAATTATGGGTAAGTCGAGGGTGCTAATCAGGAATATACTATTAGATTTGCACCTGCACCTAACACCCTTGAGGGACGAGAGTTCAATTCCCCTCCTAGGTGCTAAGTCATAAATTCGAATTTGCTACGTATAACCCAGATCTGTATGGCATTGTGTCGATATAAATTGTATGAAAACGTTTCTTACTTCGGATATGTGAAAAGCCTTCCATAGCGCACTTAAATGTCGGAGTTCAATTCCCCTCACAAGTACCAAGTGGAATAATCGATTTCGCAAGCGATCTCTGACCTGGATCGGAACAGTGTTGTGTAGATAATCCGGGTCATTCATCGCAAATTCGAATTCATGACTTGGTACCTGTGAGGGGAATCGAACCCTCAAGGGCGTTAGGTGTGACTTTTCACACAGCCAATGTAAGAAACGTCTCCATACAATTTTTATGAACACAATACCGTAACTTTCCGGGTTACACGCCGTAAATTAGAATTTATGACTTAGTACCTGGGAGGGGAATCGAACCCTCTTCCCTCAAGGGCGTTAGGTGTGGGTGCAGAACTAATAGTATATTCGTGATCAGCACCCTAGATTTACCCATAATTGATGTTCCATAAGTGTCGCAAATACATCATCGTCAGTCACTTGGCAAGGATTAGACACCTTCCATTCCTTCACTGTCCTATGATCATTGTGAACAGAATGAATGTTGTCAAACTCCAGCCAATGGGAGACCGCCGACAGCCATTTTATATCACTCCCACCAAATCCTTCCGATTCGTTGGAAATACAGAGTATAAAGCCAACATCATAATTGAAGGGTTCATTCCAAGAACCAGGTAAGCCCAAAAATTAAATTGTTCAGAAACTTAAAATAAAAAACAGTAGATAGCTTCATTTGTGCGGAATGAGATAAAAATTGCTTTGTGACCTACCATTGTCTCACTAAATCTTTACATTACACTCTGTGGTTAACAGCCATGAGGCTGGTTGGCAGCAGCTCACCATTCTTCCCGTCTCTCAGTCTTCCTCTTCAGTTCCCAGTATGAGCCACAACCCATATCTTGCAGTATTTGACTCGTGTACTCCAGTCTGGGTCTTCCTCTACAATTCTTGCCGTCTACTGTTCTCTCGATTATAAGCTTCATCAGTCCATTGTGTCGCAGTATGTGGCCCACGAGGAGATTCCTTCTTCTTTTTAAATATTTAAGGAAGCATCTTCCCTCTCCCACTCTTCTAAAGACTTCCTCATTTGTGGCCATTTCTTTCCTCATTTGTGACCATTTCTTTCCAACTGATTTTCATAATCCTTCTATAGCACCAGGTTTCAAATGCTAGTAGTCTTTTCCTCTCTCTCTCTCTCTCTCTCTCCTATTGTCCAAGATTCGCTGCCATATAGCGCGACGCTCCATACATAGGTCTTCAACATTTGTTTCCTCGCATCAAGATTATGTTCCTTGCAGTAAATAGGTTCTTCTTTTTATAGAAAGCATTCTTGGCTTGGGCAATCCTACTTAATATCTCTCAGCTGCTTCTTCCATCATTCGTTATTTTACTTCCCAGATAATTAAATTCATTTACATTACACATAAAGGAAATATAAGCTACAGTGCATTCGCTTTCCCCTGCGGCCTGGTAATTCCCACACAAAAATTAGAGATTTCGTGTATTAATTTCTGTGCTCCAGTAGGCCCTATCTATTGTTCTGTGAAGCGACGCCTCATCAGAGACAATTATTAACTGCGGATCAACAATGTAGTGTAAAATCTAATTACAGAAAGTGAAAATCATTCAGTGCTGGTTTGGACTAAACGGCAGTTGGTCCAAAACCTCACACTTGAATTCTTTGAAAAAGTCTATCGTAATGTTGGCACAGTGCGGTCGTGAATGATTTTCACCTTTTTCGAGAATAGAAGGTATGGTTGGGCGGCAACGCCTCGCCAAAAAGGAAAAACTTCAGGAGACTGTCCAGACTGTAATATACCCAGGGCGCCAGAAAACTTACCGTTTCCAATAAACATAGAGAGCAACAAAATTTCTTCTTTCTCTCAGAGTCGTGAGACAATTTTATGTGCTGAATCATAACAACTAACTATTGACTGAAACTATAAGAGGTAAAGGATTAACTTTTATTTTCCAATGATAGGCTACTCTCCTTTCTTACATCCATAAGATCCAAACATGGCTGACTATACAGATCAACAACCGTAACCGTAGTTACCCATCTCAAAGACCTCTAAAAAGAAAAAGAGAACACTGACACATTATGCAAAGAATATGATATGATATGATACGACAAATGTTTCAATCGTTTTGATGATTATGTTGAGACATACGAATAAATAAAGCAAACATTTAACAGTAAAATCGGTTTGGTATGTCAATCAGTTATTTTTATACAATTCATCAGAACTTGGGGGAAAAAAAACAGCCCTCGTATCTATTCGTAGAGCTGGCCTTGAAGAGGAAGAAGATGTATTTATCTCAAAAAGTCAATCTTTGGACTTGTCTGATTTTTCGGAATGATCCCTTCAATTGCAATAATTTCACCGCGTATGGTAACATAAGAACACTTGTCCTTGTACAGGGCGGCCATTCGACTGGTCTAGAGTGTTAACGTTATGGCAATGAAATATCGGTCCACATTCTAAACTGGAGAGATCGAGTGGCCATCCTGCACAAGGATACAGTAGTAAAGATCAACAATGCTACTTGCCGGCTTCGTAGAGACTTTTGGCCATCGTCGTGGCAAAGTCTTTGGCAGGAGGGAAGCTCTCGTCTCGGTTCTCCTGTGAACAGCAGCGGACATGTGGCAACAATGGAGTAAGAGGGGAGGGGGGAGGTGTACTAGGCATCCTGAAAACATCAACTGTTAGTGTTAGAATGGACCAACCAAGTGGTGACTTCCTCACTTCTTCAGAATTCTACAATAGGTTTAACATCCCTTTGGCCTACGGAATGCCCAAGCTTACATTGTATTTGTCTTGACGGAGATTTCTTATTTCCCAGTAATCTCTTAAGTTTAAATACCCTTAGGGCCCCTTCAGACGACGTCAATCAGCAGCACTGAACACTGTAGATAAATGAGAGCTACCACCACGGAAGAGTGGCGCAGCAGACGGCCTGTGTAGTTGACTTCACCGCTGCTAGCGGCGGTTACTCTAGAGTTATCTAGCGGTCAGAAGGAAAATCACTTTAACTAGACAATGGCAGGCGAGTTTCATTCGCCATGTCGTGATTTAGTGAAATTATATCTACAGAGTTCCCTGTACTTGTGGCAAGGTTTACATCGGGCAGACTTCGAGAACAATATGCACTCGCATTAAGGAACATAATAGATGTATCAGGCTCATTCAACCTGATAAATCAGGTGTTGCCGATCATGCATTAACACCTGGCCATGATGTCATGTTCCAAGGAGTGGATGTTCTTGCCCGTATAAAGCAATATCATCCCAGAATCATCAGGGAGGCGGTTGAAATACGTAAACACCCAGATAATTTCAACCGCGACACCGGCTACAATCTCTGTGAATCCTGGCTACCTATTATCAGAACCCTGAGAAAGTAATTCACTGCTGCTTTCCGTTGTCCCTAACATGGGGCTATAATGGCGTCCATCTTTGGGCACCTTCTGTATGTTCTTTGTTGCTTTCTCTTAGCAATCATTTCTCGTATTCCAGATTATTCCTGACTAAGAAAGACATGGTTTCTTTCGAAACGCGTCGAATTTTAATATAATAAAACACGGCATAAGCCCAAAATTCAACATTATGAATAAGAATTAATACGTTCACTCTGTATTAGTAGAGTTTGGCATATCCATCAAACTGAGCGTGATATTTGCATAAAGGATAAAGCTCTTTAAAGTCGTAATAAATGGAGTTTTCAACAACAGTAAGACAAGAGAAGGACCACCAATGCTTGTAAGAATTCTTTGGTGGCACTACCTACGCGCCGCAAAGGAGTGCTGCTGAATGGCCTTATCTGAAGGGGCCCTTAAATAACACAATTTGACCTTGAGGCAACGTTTACCGTGGTATGCCTAGTTCTTGCAAGACAAGATGGTTTCTTTGACCAACACTAAAACGTTATTATGGTTGAATTTGTTGCACCGTAAACTAAATCCCTGGCAGTACCTTCTATCAGCACATTCATAATTTATCTTGGTTCAAATCTTGAGCATCATTGAGAAATGATGGCCAACGGAGCGTTATGAAGTGATATCACAGCAAGAACGTCTGGCACAACGACTTGGTCCGTCGTCGCAGGAGAAGTTATAGTTAGTTATTGTTGTTTTAAGGGGAGGCACTACGAGGTCATCTGCCCCTCGCAGGAGAAGCAAGCCGAGTTAGCACAGAGGAAGCCACACATTTACATGCGAGCATGGACAAGGTTAATATTCACCTCAAGTGTTCCTTCCGGGAGACAGCGAGTCTCACGTCTTATTGCTGTTTTCCACTGCCCTCTTACAGGAGATATAATTAATTTAGTCTCGTAACCACAAAATATTTCATCAGCCGACTTCGTACGATTTGGTGCTACCATGGATTTTTGCCACCCTTCAAATATCCTACTTTCTTCATGAGGAATCAAACCCACAACCTTACAAGGGAAGTATGAGGAAAGACAGGTCGAAACCTATCTTGAAACTTTGTGGACACAATCGTTGTACTGTAAGAGGACAATGTGCGGAAAAACAGCCGCCAGATTGAACTGCAGGGCTCCGAAATCATGTGGCGAATCTCTCATATAAATCATAGCGAGTACCGTCTGGTGGCCACTCAAATCGGTCAACGATTTTCCAGTAGTTTTCAAGGAATTTTCTAGCAGTAATTCTCATTTTTCGGACTTAAAAATAAGCGCGAGTCCGGGGGGCTTTATCAGTTGCCTACTTCAAGACCAAAATAAAGCAGTTTTGTTTGGTTTACTAATACAGATGTTGACAAAAATTAGTGGTGTTTGCGTTATTGATACACAAGCCTACACACAAATGATTTAATTGTTGTTTTAAAAAAGCCTTTGTGACACAAATATCCGCATTAAAAAAAAAAGAGAAAAGAATGCCGCCTACAATTTTTTTGCAGTGAAGTTGTCTATACTCAATATGTTTTACAAAAATACTATCGCGTGTTCTCCCACACAGAAACAGGTATCCTGAGGAAATTTCCTTCGTTAACGAAAGAGTGCTCACCCAAACCCGCAGCGGGAGTATGATCTAAGATGGAAAGAATTTTATAATTAACAGTGGCAATTTTTCAGGAGTTTACAAACTTTTCATCATTTTCCAGGAGTTTTACAGACCTAATAAAAATCCAGGAGTTTTCCAGGATTTCCAGGTTTTCCAGGAGTAGTGGCCACCATGTACCGTACATGTTGAAAGGAACAGCCCTGACCGCCCAGATGCTCAAGGCCGGTCGTGCGACCGCCTGCATATACGCCCCGCCACGCGACAACTCCGAGTGCCCCAGGCATGTCCAGCTCCGCCAGCCGTCATTTCTGCGTACTAAGATGTCAGGTACAATTTCGGAGCCTTGCAGTTCAATCTGGCTGCTGTTTTTTCACACGTTGTCCTCTTGTAGTACAACGATTGTGTCCACAAAGTTTCAAGATAGGTTTCCACCTGTCTTACCTGATACTTCCCTTGTTAGGATCATAACCCAAGTGGTATAAACCTTGTCCGTGCTGGGATAAGAGAAGAGAAAGATGAAACCTACCTGCAGCATAGAGCTGCTCTGCGCACTCCTTGGCCCTGTCAGGGTCCACGCCCACCGGGTCGTCCCGCACGCCCTGGACAAGACAGAGACAGCGATAGTCACAGCCCCAACCCCCATGCCAGCAGTTCAAACCTTGTATGCCACAAGGAGCATTACTTTTCGTGGTAACAAACTTTAATGTAACTTTGAACAGTAACGAACATCTTGGACGTGAGAGTAAACAGTGGTGAATAACCTTTAACCCGTTGATTGCTACGCCCGTCTATAGAAGGTACACAAGAACTTTACTTTTTTCACAGTCCCCGTTCCCTCCCCAGTGCTGAGTCGATCTCTGGCATATTCTGCCATCTGTTGGACATTATTACTACTTTTAACATGGTGTCCACAGAATTTTCAATGTCAATTTTCCTGACTTTTCCTGATCATTTTTCAACAAAATTCCTGACTCTCGAAGTCATCGTAACATCGGAAAAAAAGTTTATTGAGCAAATATATATATATATATATATATCCTTTTTATTTGCAGCCTCCACCATCCCCATATCTGCCCATTATTCTTTTAAAATGCAAAATAAATTATAATGCAATAATACATAAATCAAAGTACTTAATAACCTAAACTATAGTGATGGAGTTGCCACATCCCTACGCCAACGCCAAAAAAGCGTACAAAAAAATAGGTAAAGAGGTTTTTACTATGATGTAAGTTACTGTAAAAATGGAAACTTACCATAATGTCCAGTGAGTTATTGCTTTTTATCTTCAGAGATTAATTGAACTAGTAACATCAAAATATGGCTGTAAAACACAAAATACTGTATGGTTAATATAAAATTCCTGACTTTCTAATACTTTTTGGCATTTTTTTCCTGACTCACATCACTTTTTCACACTTTTTCCTGCCTTTTCCTGACCAAAAACAAAATTCCTGACTTTTCCTGCCTGTGGACACCATGTACTACATAAGTTCGGATTTTTTCTACCAGATTTAACTAACAGAGCATTTTGCAGACATCTGTCCTCTTCGGCTGGAGTTCATCTGTGATGTGAACAAGCATGGCGGAACAATACAAAAAAAAAATCTCGCCGAGTTGTGATTTCGGAACAAAGAATATGAATTTCTGTACCAGTAAGGAGCAACTTGCCTACTAATTTTGGGAAATTATTTTCTTTTGGGTCCTTTGCCTCTATGGAGATGGTGCAAGCATGGGCACAAAAATTGTAATTTTGATTTGTCTCAAAATAAACATAGAAACCTAAGATTTTGATTTTGCATTAGGTTAAAAAAAAAGACCCAAAATCTGTACACTAGATATTTTAAGCTTATTGCTTCCCTGATAAGTTAAACATTACGGGTTCTACATTATTTTTATATGCGAATGAAAAAACTGAGCACTTAGAAGGTTAAACAAAGCGGGCCCCAGCATTTTGTTGTTTGACTTGATCGCCATCGGCCTGGGTACTTGAATGTGTGGGGGAATCTATCTCATAGCCTGCATTATTGTTGTGATCGTACTAGTGCCTACACTTCATCCATAGTGCACCGCTTCCTGCTTCATCACGGCAGATGAAACTAATTGGAGCGGTCATAACCTACCAGCTCTAACCAGAATAAATTATTAATTGTTTCTGCTTGAACCGCGGAGCATGCCCCGGTCAGTTTTCTGTTATCTTCCGACTACCCACTTTGTTTTCGTGAAATGGGAGTGAATAAGGAATTTTTATCTTCTAAGTATCTTCACTGATGGTATAGAGAAATCTAGACTTAGATGGTATGGACATGTAAAACGAATGGAGGAGAAGAGGATACCCAGGAGAGTATAAGAGACGAAGTGGGAAGGAAAGAGACCAAGAGGAAGACCGAGAGACAGGTGGCTGAAGGGGGTGGAAGAAAGCGTGAAGAAGAGAGGAGAAGACTGGACATGGGTGGAGGCTGAGAGATGGTGGGAAGACAGAAGACGTTGGAGAGGCTTGTGTTCCAAACAGACCCGGCCAGTGGCTGGAAACTGTGCAAGATGATGATGATGATGATGATCTTCACTGAAGAAATTTACACCATTCGTTATTATTATTATTATTAATCTTGATTGGTCACATTGGACCACTTGAGTCGTTCCACTATCACTTCTTCTTTGAAGGTAGTACTGCTTGGTTCTTGCACTCTTTCCAGTACTTTTTCATTCTTTCAGATCGGGATTTTCTCAACTCATCTGAAATCTCCATGTGTCATTTTTGCAGAAAATTTGTGAGTTTTAAGAATGGTGTTAATTTTTTTTCTCCTCAGCATCTGTTATCTTGAGTCCAACAGCTTTGAGATCTTGTTGGATTTCTTGGATCAATTTTCCTCCAGTTTTCTTTCCTAGATTTCTCATCACTAGTTGGCATACAATTCTGTTTTCTGTAAGATGTGAAAAGAATATGAAATTCTTTTCTTCTTCATTGTGCTGGTGATTGGATCAATCTCATGATAGACAGTTTAATTTGGGAGAATCCTCCAGACTCCCTCAACCTGATACTTTTTATTTATGGACGTTCTAATGATTCTTCTTTCCGTTTTGAGGAGCTGATCAGTTCTTTGTTCATTTTTAATTTGGAACAGTGTTTCACAAGCATACGTGGCTTCTGGGAGAGTTGCAGTTTTATAATGTTGGATCTTAGTAGCTATTGATAGGCATTTTTTATTATATGTTGACCAGGTTAGAGAATGTGCCTTTTTCATTTTATTTGTTCTATTTATCCAAGTTACTTTTTCATTTAAGTTATGTGTTATAATTTCTCCAAGATACTTAAATTGAGGAACTAGGTTAATTTTATGATCATTACACCATTCTTTATCTATATGGTAATCAATTTTGTTCAAGATGTAGTCGAATGTCTGTTTATTCGTAAAATATCTCATGGCGAGCTTTGAGTCGAGGTAACAAAGTATGGTACTCATCAACTTAGGGCAGATCTCATTTATATTCTTAAGTTCGTTAGTCTTTAGTGTATAATTTTACGATAAATATTGTGTTTTGTCTACAAACATGTGACAGCTCCACGATGCCAACTGCCATGGTGCACTATGGACGCAGCCTGTGATTGAGAAGAAGGCAGCTGCAATCTGAATTTACTTTAGAAACCACAAAACAACTTCTACAATGGCTGGGAGTAGGACACGAATCCACCACTCTTCTCAAATGTGCTCTAGAGGCTCAGCAACCTTGTACTAGAATTAAAAGTCATGAAAGAACCGGGGATCGAACCCAGGCCATCTTTGAGGAAATCTGTTAGCCATAGCCAATTCATTCCATATTACTGGTATCTACTGTTCTATTGTTTGGCGAACACAAATTGTTAACAGACCGTAACATCCTCCCCCTCCCCCTCTTTATCTGGGTCTGGGCGTATGGTCCCTGTTCCATTCCATATTCCATCTTAATCAAATCGATCCATCCTACAACCTGCTCTTCTCAAATTTTCTACTGCAATGCCCATCATTTCTCTCTTTATCCCGTTCTTGTTTATTCTATCATACGTCATTTCACTGGCCTGAAGTTTTCATTGCCATTCTAACATATTCAAATATATCTTTGTAGAAAAGTAACGCTGCTAATGTGACATGCAAGACTCGACTTCTTCACCGCCGATAAAGCATTTTCAAAGCACTAAGAGCAGTGCGAGTGATTTATTAGTCACAATACTCATTACAACATTCTACAGAAAATGAAGACAGAATGGAGCAGCAAACTAATGATGGGAAGACATAACACATGCACCTGTTAACTTGCAGGAAATACACACATTTAAAACAAACAATTAGTATAATAAAAACTCAGCAATTCTTCTAGGTTTGTGCTGTGTTTTGTGTGGGGTTACGCCTAGGACACCAAGCTGGTTCATTAGTGGGCTCTTGGTGTTCCCGTCCTAGAAGAATTGCTGGGTTTTAATTCACTGGCCGTGAAAGCCAATATACCACCTTTTTGGAAGCCTTCATAGGGAGGTTAAGGCTGCTTGAGCTTTTAGTTCTTCCAGTAAAAAAGGCGCAGGTGCGCTTTATAAAAAAGGGAGGTAGCGAGCAGTTCGCTACTCCTGTGGGGGTCCGGGCGGGGACAACAAGAGCCCGCCGATGAAACAGATAGGTGTCCTAGGCGAAACCCCACACAAGACACTGCACAAACCTAGAAGAATTGCCGAGTTTTAATTCACTGGCCGTGAAAGCCAATATGCCAATTAGTATAATAATTGCAAGCACACATTCAAAACCAAAACCAAAAATATTTTTCTCTTGTAGTTTCGTAAACAGGTTAATTTGAGTTATTGCAAAAACATAATGTAACTGTACAAGCAAGTCAATTCGGATGCAATTTTGTAGTTGAGGGCGTAGACGGCAAAACCCTAGTGTGATTGCTGTGCGCGTGTCTGCAGCTGTTAGACTAAGCAAGTCGCAGGAAGAAACCAGTCCTAGCAACTGGTCTCATACGATGTATTTAAGATAGACTTTCTTCACTTAAATATTGCTCGGTTAAATGATTCCGCACAAAATTTACGATTACAATCACAATGTCTTTTACATCTACGACATATCTCATTTTCACTTCATAGCGCTAGCCCCAGTTTCATAAAGCAATATCCAGTTGGTTGGTTGGTTGGTTCTTCAGTTTAGAGACTGCGACAAAGCGGTCATGTAGCCCCGTGCACTTTGGGTGTGTGTAGAATCTGTGTGATAACCGGTGTTAATTGTGGTGTCTGTATTAGTGTGTGTTATCTGTAATTCATGTAAGGACTGCAGATGATCAATTCAAGTAGTTCCTACTTTTGCTACCGTCTACAACACCTAGTTGTGAACTTGGCTACTAGATGCCACCACAACCGGCATCTGGCACTAAACGTTTGAAGTAGATAGAGCGTTAAATCTAACCTACAAATTTAGCTTCACACAATTGTAGTTAGTGGAAGGTTCTTTTACATGCCATCAATCTACGACATGGGCCCGCCATCATTACGTCCCCTCCGAAGGAAGACATACTGAGGGATTTTGACGTGACGACGTCAAGTAGATTGTTGGAATACAGTGACGTTCGTGAAAAAGTGTTACAGTGAAAGGTGATGATATCGTTTTATCTCTCTTCTGCTGCACCGCGATCTCTCTTTCTCTCTCTCCTGTTGCTGCGCTCGAGTGTCGCTACTGTTGTTTTTGGATTTTTATTTAATTATTTATTTATTGTATGGCTTTTAGTGCCGAGAGTGTCTAAGGACATGTTCAGCTCGTCTGAGGCTATACCTGCTTCTAGCGGACACCAATTGCGTGAGCTAAAAGTTCCGTTGAATTTCAAGTAGTTCCAAATTTCACGATCTAGTGGTGAATGCTGGAACTTTGATAGACCGTTCCAACAAAATCTAACCTAGAAATTTAGCTTCACACAAGTTTAGTCCATGGAAGGACCTTTTACATGCCATAAATCTATGACATGAGACCGCCACCTTTACTTCCCCTCCGAAGGAAGGCATACTGAAGGAATTTAACGCTCTTAAAAAATCTGACGACTTTGGCCGGCTTTGAACCCGCTATCTTGGGCACACCGAAGCCGCTTATCGTTTTTGGATGTCATGGGTGAACCTCGCGATGGATTTTGATGCGGGTTTCACCATTCTGTATAAGGATATCTTGAGGAAGGTTTCTGTAGAAAATAATGTATTTATGATCAAAGGAAACCAAGCAGTGACGATTTCATGGAAAAGTCAAGAAAAAAAAAAAGCACATGGCGTCCGTGCGCTTTTTAAGCTTACGCTGGGCAAACTGTTAAAAATATCAATACTGTATACTACAAGTGTACGAATTGTTCAGCATGAAAAGTTCTACAAAAAAGTCCGCGAGTGTTTTTAAGTTTTCATTTCTTCCTACAATCTCCATTGAATTACTGAGGCGACAGTTTACGAGCCTATCATCCCAGTTACAGCCTAGCTAGCGGGCGAGCCTATCACCCCAGATATAGCCAGTAGCAAACTATCGAGTCGTGTTGAGTTAAGACTTCAGAGAAGAGTGGTTGTATTTGGAGTTTCTCTGGAGTGCAAGTCTGCTTTTCTTAATTTCGCCTGTGAACTTACGTTCCGCAAAATTCAGTCAACTTTAATTGGACGGAAGGGGGATTTGTGTTTCATGAACCTCACCATTCTTAAATTACGTCTAACAAGAATTCGTTGCACATGCATCTCCATGATAAAATACTAGTTAGTGATTTTAACCCATCATGCCGGGATGTAAAACGGATATAGGTCGTAGTTCACTGATATAAACAAAAAAAAGCATTTATCAGGTAATGCATTCATAAGTGTTCCTGGGTGAAGCCGGGGCAGGTTGCTAGTTTTTAATAAAAGAAGGATAGACATGCACTTGTACAATTGAGGTTATGGCAGGAAGGTAGCATCATGCCATGCAACACTCTTGAACACTGGCAGGCAACAAAACTGCAAAAATAAATTTTAAAATATTAACAAAATAAATAGTACAATGTAATTCACACATAAAAATATAGCTTAATAAGCAAGTCATGGCTACAATTGGAAAACTACTATGTGCTAGGACATATTAATACGTGTAATGATATTTCACTTTGAAAATCTCACACGCACAGTTTACGCCACTGCTTTTGGCCAGTGGCCTGGAAAGGTCATGCATTGAAGCGAGTTTAGTACTAGCCACTGACAGGAGATTCTGAGAGCACGTGCTCCTCGGGCAGTCGGCAGTCCCGC
Source organism: Meconema thalassinum (assembly GCA_946902985.2). Classification (NCBI taxonomy): domain Eukaryota; kingdom Metazoa; phylum Arthropoda; class Insecta; order Orthoptera; family Tettigoniidae; genus Meconema; species Meconema thalassinum. The sequence goes on along the minus strand of OX336395.1, from coordinate 225,124,255 downwards.
CGGCTGGTTGGAATTTTAGGTCAAGTAAAGATGGCTATACATATTCCATAAATATAACTTACAATGCGAAAATTATGATGTGTATCGCGATCTTTTGGTTGGTCATGCAGCCCCGTGTACTTTGGGTGTGTGTAGAATCTGTCTGATAAACGGTGTTAATTGTGATGACTGTATTAGTGAGTGTTATCTGTTTTCAATTCAAGTGAGGACTGCAGACATTGAATTTTTCAAGTAGTTCCTACTTTTGTTACCAAACGCCACCGTCAATGAAAACTAAGTCATGAACTTGGTTACTAGATACCACCGCAGTCGGCTTCTGGCGATGAACGTTGGAACCTAAGAGCATCAGTCAAATTTAACCTATGATTTAGCTTCACACAAGTGTAATAAGTGGAAGGTTCTTTTACATGCAGTGCCACAAATCTATGACATGGGACCGCCGACTTTACTTCCCCTCCAAAGGAAGGCATACTGTAGGATTTTTAACGCTCTTAAAAAATCTGACGACTTCGGGTTTGAACCCGCGAGCTTGGGCATGGAAGCTCAGCATGCTACCAACTACCCACCGAAGTCGCTTATCACGGTCTTTGCCTTGTATAGGTTAAGTAAAGAAGGGGATACATATTCCATAAATATAACTTAAAATGCGAAAATTTTGATGTGTATCGCCATCTTTACTTGACCTACATCGGCCACACGATACACATCTAAAATGCCAATTTCTGTGCGTTTCCCCCACCCTATTCCCCCAGCACTTCCCCGTAAGCTTGCTAGATAAATATTTAGTGTCTTTCGTAACGTCGCCTTTTTGTTTTTAGGGGAATTTTTATATGGAAATGCGATCTATACTAGTCCTGGAATTTTTATATTCACTGCTACTAAAAATAAAATACAGTAAACTCTCGATTATCCGCGGGCGGTTTATCCGCGGTGCCTGTAGGAGAACATTTATATAAAAAAGGAAGGTTTTGTTGCCGGAGGTGTTGATGTAAATGAGGAAAATATCGTTGAGTGGATCAAATGTGATGCCAATGAACCGGGCTTTGAGCACCTCACAGATGAAAACATCATAAATCAAGTACGAGGGATCGGTTGAATCGGAAGACAATGAGGAAACGCAGATGCAGAGGACCGTTACTCATGATGCAGCATTGGGACACATTGACAGGATTCTTCAATACTTTGAAGAGCAAGACGATGCATCACTTTGTGACAAGATGGTGTAGAGAGAAATCAAATCACAAATATAGAAAAAGTGTTTCACTACGAAAAAGCAAAAGCAAATGACCGATTTTTTTTGTTAAACAGTAAACAAGACTTTTTAATAACACACATAACATCAACTGAGTTTTGTTATCATGTACGTCCTTTTATTGTATAATGAAAAAATCCACAGCCTGCTTCCAGTCTCCGACCGGGTCAGGAATGGAATGAATGAAGCCCCCATCTAGCGGCGAGGACATGAACTGTGCCGGCTGCCGAAGCCTGACGCACTCCTCTGGGGCAATGATTAAATGAATGACAGATGAAATGAAATGATAGTGGAGAGTGTTGCTGGAATGAAATTGTGACAGGGAAAACCGGAGTACCCAGAGAAAAACCTGTCTGCCTCAGTTTTGTCCAGCACAGATCTCGCATGGAGTGATCGGGATTTGAACCACGGACCCAGCGGTGAGAGGCCGGCGTGCTGCCGCCTGAGCCACGGAGGCTCTTATTGTATAATAAACTTATTTAAAGCACTTGTGTGTTGTTTTTAGTGCCTTCGACCTTTGTTTAACCATTACCAGCAATTTTGCGGCTTATCCGCGAAACGCGCCAGTCAATTCCGCGGATAATCGGGAGTTTACTGTAGTCACCATACCTAGCAAACTACACGAGTGTACGGTAATTCAGTTGACCTGCGTAATAAACCCTCAAAATGAACCTCTTATTAGGCCAGAGTTTACAGGCGGAGCAATCAGCAAACAGCTCAATGCATCACCAAGTGCTTCGTCACAGAATAATGTTATTGCAAGGGGTACGAGACATAAATTATAGGCCTGCCCTCCTCCCTATATTTATCTATTGAACCGTGCTAGGATCGAATATCCTTCCCTTCCATTTGGCTGTGAAGAGTTTTGCCACCAAGTTTTGATTGAATAGGTGGTGTTTCCCTCAGCTCACTATGCACACAAGGAACTACAAGTAACTACGATAACAGTCTACTAATTCACTTATTCGTCACCGGCGCAGCACAATGACAGAGACTATATAAAATCACCAATCAGGAGTAGTTAAGACGTAGTTTCTCGTTTAGCCTTGCATTGCTATGAGCCTCATAACAAGCCATATTCCATTCTGCTACGACCACCCAGCCTCGAGAAAGTGTTGGTTTACAAAATTAAGAACAACTATTTTCAGAACCGTCAGATCACATTACAACTCCGGATACACGTTAACAATATGGTCCTTCAAGACGTATTAAAGTTTCATTACGATCTGATTAATACTTTTAATATAATGGATCTAAGTGAGCGCTCCGTTAAACTTGGTAAAAAAACCCGGCACTTTCTTTGTTCAATCAGCTATAAAATTTTAACTGGTCCCAATACAAATATTTACTCTACATAGCTAAACACAGAATAAAATAAGGAAAAGTATGGTGTAGCTTGTTTTTATGTAAGACTGCGGGTAACGTTTTTATTGACGTCTAAACTCAAGTATCTAAACTGCACAACCGAGGCTGACCGCCCAAAAACCATGGTGTAAACTGTATTAGACGGGAATCGAACCCAGTCCATCTTAGTGAGAGGCAAGCAGCTTGACCACTGTGCCATCACCCCCATCCCCTGCCACATTTTAGGCAGATAAAAATACGAACCATAAGTTGATGAATAAACCAGGGGTTAATACCTAGGTAATTGTGTAAACTGTTTGACCCCTGTGAATCCTTGGAACATCATGGTCACGAGCACAGAGATAAGACAACCTGTATTATTGAGATGTCTGTATGTACTGACTAGTATCCGGGGCTAAGATTGGGAAGGAAAAATGGCTGTGGCCGTAAGTACCATCCCTGCATTTGACTGGAATAACAGTGGAGGTAATCATACAAAAAGGATGGCTCATCCCAAGGGCACCGCATCTAATTGTCATCACTGATTTCATCCAAAATTTAAGGAACAAGCAGGGTTTGGCCAGAAATGAAAAAGACAGAAGGTCAAGTGTTTATAAAAACTAGCATTTTAACGCGGCTCGGGCGAGGCATGTTAGCGTAGTTTTCAGGCAGCGGTTGGCACAGCGGAAAGAGTAATCCGAGGGTCGTGGGGTCAAATCCCTGTGTGAAAACATTTTTGTCTTGTTTTTAATTTTAACTAGCAACCCGTCCCGGCTTCGCCTGGTACATTTAATGGTTTACCCAGCGTAAGCTTAAAAGGCGCACGGACAGCAGGATTTTCTTCCACTCGATACATTGAATTCGTTACTGCTCGGCTTCCTTTGGTCAAAAATGAATGTTTTTCTACAGAAACCTTCCTCGAGAAATCCTTTACTGAATGGTGAAAACCGCATCAAAATACATCCAGTGGTTCTCGAGATTACCCGTTACATCCAAGAATCGGGGACTTCTTATGCTATGTAGAGATTTGTACGTTACTTACACTGCAAATAAACCGAAATAATGCTCATCTATTAATATTTGCACAAGAGTCATGAAACGTAAAGGCAAAGGAAAATTTCGGATGGCAAATACATTACCAAAAAGGGATTGCAATTTAGGCGTGCACGGGAGAGTACATTAGATACATTTATGATTTACTCGTGCTGCGGTGATATTAATCGTAAAAACAGACGAAGCAGTAATAATCTCTGCGTCTTACACACGATAGAAATACAGGGTTGTTTTAAAGTTGCTACAGGAAAACAAAAAACATATGTGGCTCATGACTCGCCCGACCCGCGTTAAAAATGCTATATTTTTCTCAACACTAGAACATCTGGAGTTTCCACTTTAATTTATGGTCAAACCCTGCACATAACATAAATTTGCTCGAAATTGATGATGACGAGCAGACCCGGTCCTCCTGTTAAGTCAGCTTTTCTCACGAGGGGTGAACCCTGATTCGACCATAGCCACAGGAGTATTGCTAGACTTGGCCCAAGCAAGCTGGTAGGTTTACACGGCATTTAATGTAGACAAACCTGTGGTAAGAAGTCTCATTATGAAAATCTTACACGGATCAACACAATGCACTTGGAAGAGAGGCAAGCTACTACTTCAAGCATCTCCTTACTGCTTTACAACACATAGAGACCCAGAAATTTATTAACCTCAAATCAAAGACCAGAACAAAATAATTTTAAGGTGACGCTAACTGAGGTTTCGGTTGAAACATACAATTTTCTCTTTTGTAATGTTTTGATTTCTCAGCATATTGAAATATCCTAGGAAGTTTGTTTGGAGCAAATATGTTAATCTGTTTCCGAGATAAAGGTTACTGAAGTTTGTCAACATTGACAAACATTCCTTTATTCATCTACATTTGCAGTCATTCCTTATAACGAGGGCCGTTTTTTAAGTAAGGGCCGTTTTTTTTTAAATTAACCAAACATTTTATTTCGAAACCACATTAATTTTAGGTTTTACATACCTTCCTCTATTTTTCTACATAGTTGCCTTGTTTATTTAGGCACTTGTCATACCTTAAAACTAAGTTCTGAAATCCTTGCCGCCTGCTCTGTCAACCAAGAATTCACGGCTGTTTTCACTTCTTCGGGGTTTCTTTGGGTATGATCTTGACAGGAGAGCTTGAGTGTCGCCATTCCATTGACTGTTGCTTGGTTTCAGGGGTGGAATGGGATACCCATGTTTCATCTCCTGTGATGATTCGACTCAACATGTCATCTGCTTCCTGCTCCGAGCGATTTCCACCTCTTTTCACAGCTGAAATGTCATCTAGGTGGGAAGCGCTTCGCCAATGAAGAAGTGAAAACAGCCGTGAATTCTAGGTTGTCAGAGCAAACGGCAAACTTTTATGCAGAGGGATTTCAGAACTTAGTTTTAAGGTATGACAAGTGCCTAAATAAACAAGGCAACTATGTAGAAAAATAGAGAAAGGTATGTAAAACCTAAAAATAAATGTGGTTTTAAAATAAAATGTTCAGTTAATTTAAAAAAACGGCCCTCGTACTGCAAAATATAAGGTACAGATGTGTGGAAATTACCGCACCGATCCACTTGATATTTTCACAGTATCTTTATATGCATTTGTGCATTGATTTGACCTAGAGCAATGGCTGCAGTATCGATGTAACTTTAGAAAAATTTACAAGCCTTCCAGTAGTCGCATATGATGTGTATCATGTGACATGTTATCCTACTATGTGTCTGCCGGGAGCGTAAATCCCTTGTTAACAGTGAGCTCTGTTGGTCATTTAAATAACTACTTGTAAACTCCAGTGTCAATGATTTAATGTAGGAATATCTTTAATGGGGCCTCCAAACCTTGAAGTAAACCGTATGCGATATACATTCCACATAGGGCTTTATGTTGGCCGACTGTACCTCGAGTGCTTACATTATATAAGAATACAGCAAAAGTATGAAGATTTAATAAATCATAATTGTTTTCAGCTAATATGATACAATGAATATTTTCACACCAAAGAACGACAACTTGAAGATGATTTATTGTAGGAATATCTTTAATGGGGCCTCCAAACTTTGAAGTAAACCGTATGCGACATGCATTCCACATAGCCACATGGCTGACATGCGCGAACCGGTCAGGATTTGGCACTGGAGTTTTACAAGTAGTTATTTCAATGACCAACAGAGTTCACTGTTAACAAGGGATTTGCACTCCCGGCAGACACATAGTAGGATAACATGTTACATGTACACATCATATGCGACTACTGTAAGGCTCTGAATATTTTCACACCAAAGAACGACAACTTGAAGATGATTTATTGTAGGAATATCTTTAATGGGGCCTCCAAACCTTGAAGTAAACCATATGCGATATGCATTCCACATAACCACATGGCCGACAGTACGTCGTGGTACCAATCTCCGCCACCGCGCGCGCTCAATGTTTCCATCCCATTTCCGTCCATTTTCCAAAATCACTCTCACAAAAAAATATCCAGCTAACGAGTGGAAAGATGTTACACATAAAAAAAAGCACTGCTTCAAAGCTTTCTAAACTTACCAAAGAAAAATGTACAAATGAAACGTTTGAAGTACTAGAATCACGATTCTAATTTGGATTGCAAGCCATAAAGTCTTCTTCAATTGCATAAAGTTTCAACCCTTTAACTTCAATCGTTAGGACATAAATGTACCTTTTGCAAGATATTTTGCTTTTTAAGAATTCATTAACTGTAATGTTGGTAACAGTGAATGATATTTATTGCCTTTTTAGTAACTTTATAAAAGCAAATGTTGATAAATTTTCAGAACTATTGATTAGTAGTTGGTTAAGAAACGTAACTTAACTATTCAGTTAGCGCCCCCTTAAGTTGAATAGAAATAGCTCGATAGGCCTCCCCGATTGGCTAAGAATATGTCGCCACTGAACTTGAAATACAGCAGAGTGTCCGTATTCCAAGGTGGACGAGGCAAGAGAATTCCTCGAACTATAGAAAAACTCTGACTTATGAAATTACACTTTTGTGTAAAAATGACGTGTTCTACACACATCAAAAACAGTTTTGCATATTGCTGGCCAAGAGTCGTAGTGGTCTCAAACCTTTTCTTGCATGCGTGTATATCGGCTGTGTCAATCTGTGTGAGTGTGGAGACGACCAGGTGAACGTACGCACGACCATTACCAACAGGGAGGAGGGGTGGCATCAGGTATGGTCACCAGATCCCTCGTGGATCACAGGGATACTATCCTGGCAATTATAATAAAAGGCTATGCTGACAATTTCGGCCCAAATTTCACTTTCGTGGACAATAACGCTCCCCTGCACAGAGCCTTTCTTCAGGAGAATGGTATTCACAGAACGGAATGGCCTACCTATTCTCCCGATCTCAATTGTGTAGAACAGGTGTCCTCTCTGCTTAATAAATAAGTCCGTCCTCACTGTTCCATGGCAATATGCAAAACTTGTTTTTTGATGTGTGTATAGTGGAAGAGGAAACTGTCCAAATTTCTGGGTCTCTACAGGAACAAGAAGCGTAGCAAAGTTAAAGTTGAATTGATAATACCAGATGCACCCAGCCCTAGGAGTTGCATGAAACAGAATGAGATGTTAGAGGTTCAGTCCCAATCTGGGAAATACACTACTACATGGCCAAAAGTCTGCGGACATGATTATTTAAGGTATTTGGAGGGTACTCTCAATAGTATAGGAAAAATCTTGCATTTCTTCAAAAGGCAACAGAAATATATTTGTTTTCAAGAATAAATATTTCCCTTGCGCGTTTACCCAATCACACATGGTCGAGCCACTACCCAACAAATTACTGTATGTGTATTGGAAGACTGGCATCAACCAAGTCCTTAATGGACAGTTAACAGTTTGTTCCTTTATGAATGTGTAACATTGTTTTTTTTTTTGTTTGTTAATGAAGTGGACTACAGTATTTTCTTGGAACAGCGGGTGATCAAGATAGTGAGTAGGTACGCCAACTCATTTATATAACAGTAAGCGCTAATAGCGGAGTGGACTCCACACCACAAGCAGTCTGGTACGATCCCACCTCTCAGCGACTTTTTTAAACCACTGGAATTTTGTTTTATCAAGGTGTATTATTAATGTTGTACATCTTTCTTACCGAGGTTTACAGGAATTATTTCTTCGACCCATGGACAGCTTTGCTTTTCACGCATGCGCGCGCCGATTATGATGAATGAAGAACATGAGTATTATTTTCCCCGATGTCTTGCCTGTTTTACGGAAGAAATAATTCCTGTAAACCTCGCTTACAAAGATGTACAGTGTTAGTAATACTCCTTGATAAAACAAAATTCCAGTGGTTTAAAAAAGTCTCTGAGAGGTGGAATCGTACCAGACCCGTTGCCTTAACCACTCCGCTATTATAGCGCTTACTGATGAGTTGGCATACCTACTCACTATCTTGATCACCCGCTATCCCAAGAAAATACTGTAGTACATTTCATTAACAACAAAAAACAATGTTGCACATTCGTAAAGGAACAAACTTTAACTGTCCATTAAGAACTTGGTTGATACCGGTCTTCCAATACACAGAAGCGGTGTGAATGGATGCATACAGTGATTTGTTTGGGTAGTGGTTCGGCCATGTGTGAATGGCTAAACGCGCAAGGGGAGTATATAATCTTGAAAACAAATATATTTCCGTTGGCATTTGAAGAAATGCAATATCTTTCCTGTACTATTGTGACGATCTGGAAGATTTTGGCACAAACCATACCTTTTAACTCACTCTGGTTTAAGAGCATGAGTTTTGTGAAACTGATACATGATTATTATTTTGACACTTAAATTGATACCCAATTGATTCTCCTGCGGTCTTGTTTGATCGGCTCGAAATTGATCTGTCTGACAGCAGTTTTGTCCAAATGAAAATGCCAATACGGAAACAGAAGCTGTGCTTATCTTATCCTAGGCAATATTGGTTGATGTCTTTGGAATGGATGTTCCGAGACTTTTGGCCACATAGTGAATTACATAAGATAGATTTTATACACTAAAATAATTGCTAAAAAAAAAGAAGATCTGCAATGAACGTGAATTATGTCATGATCCACACTCTGTGGTATTTGAAATATACCAGGCAAATGCTGAGTTGGTACCTATGGCCACATCCTGCAACTCATCCCCGTGAATTGTCACTAAGTCCAGCTGTGGTGGCTTGAAACTTCAACAGGTATATAGAAATAATTGATTGTTGTTGTTGTTGTTGTTAAATGGGGTGCAACAGCGAGGTCATCTGCCCCTTTTAACACAGATAAACTGATACAAATTTTGATAAATTTCAAATTTAGATACAGACACCTAAATATGAATAGAAATGCTAAAAATAATACAACAAAAAATCAATAACAACTAATAATAATAAAACCAAAATTACAGAATTCAAAAAAGAACAAGTCTTTGAGCCAATTATGGTGTTTGAAGCCATTTTCAGTGTTGCCTTAGTAAACGGAAGTTCAGTGCTTTTCAGTCGGTCAATGCGAGGTTTTCCCAAAACAGATGAGTTATTCCCTAATACTGAAAAAAATTACAGGAGATGAATTAGTACACTTGGATGACCAGTTTCGATCGTCAAGTGATCATCATCAGATCCATTATCCTTAAGCCCTAAAATCTATGTCAGAAAGTATGGGTGATAGATTTTAGTTCCTAAGTGTAATGGATCTGATGATCGCTTGACGATCGAAACTGGTCATCCAAGTGTATTTATTAATCTCATGTAATTTGTTTCACAATTTAGGAATAACCCATCAATTTTGGGAAAACCTCGCATTGACCGACTGAAAAGCATCAAACTTCCGTTTTCTTTAGGTCAATGTACATTGGATAATTTAGATTACTGGCCCTAACCCACTCCCACTTATAAAGTGGATGACGAGATCAGCAGCCACCGCGTCATCGCCTAATATAAGTGTGTGTAGACCAAGGTTTCTTCGTAAGTCAGCAAGATCCACACACTCGGTTAAAATGTGGGCCACGGTGTTACCGGCTCCACAGGTACAAAGTGGGGGGCCTTCCCTTCTCATTAGGTACGAGTGTATGACCTATCCTTAGCCTACACAAAATGACGGGCTCCCTCCGCCACACGCAAGTAGCAGTCATATCTGTTGAGTAATCTACGAAACCATTTCCAAGTGGGAATTGGTCAGCTTTCAATGATCTCGACACTGGCGATGGTTTGCCACCATCATTAGCAGGTCTTCTCCAGAGGTTTAGCTTTGAAGCTAAACATACAATCATCGATATATTTTTATTGCTTTCGACTGGACATTTCAACAAGTGCGAACTAACTAGGTGTTATTTATTTATTTACATATGTTACGCCCTCATTGGAGCACTTAACCAAAACAAGTATATACATTTTGCATATTAAGGCTTTCACGGCCCGGATTATTATATAAATAATTCATGCTTTTGGGCTAATGCCGTGTGTATTTTTAATTTAAAACCATACGTTTCGGAGAAACCTTGCCTCCTTTTTCAATGGAAATAAACAATGTGGCCAAAGAAAGTATATCAATGAGATTACAAAAGATATAGATAAATTCCTCTGTTCGTCACCAGAGAGCAGCTGCCAGAAATAACTGTATGGACCATGGTGGAACGGCGGACAGAGTAGTAAGTAACAAGAAGGTAAAGGGGGCGGTGTGAAAATATAGAAACTCCTCGAAGAATGAGGAGGGAGGGGGGAGGTGGGAGGGTTAGATGGATATAAGGAAACATAAACAAAAGGGAATAGTAGCTGAACGATACCTAACGTCATACAGTCAACGGCGAATAAACAGATGGAAACTCCTCCAGTGACGAACAAAGGAGATCAAATCCAGGCTCTGAGCCCTAGAGGGAAAATGTACAATTTTTAATATGTGAAGAACAGAGAGACTGAGAGGAACTATCTCCCTAGATCCTTAATAACTGGTAGCCAAGTGTCACTTAGCTGATATCCAGTGTCTCTGTTAAAATTATTGGGATTTTTACGAATTTCAACTGCCTCCCTTATAATTCTAGACCAGTTGTGCTTAACAAGGGCAAGCGCATGAGCATCCTTGAAACATACATCGTGCCCTGAAGACAGGGCATGTTCAGCTATAGCTGATTTGTCAGGTTGGTTTAGACGGATGTTCCTTTGATGCTCTTTGATGCGAGTGGCAATGGATCGTTTTGTTTGTCCAATGTAGACTTTTCCGCAAGTACATGGGACTTCATACACCCCAGGTTGTAGTATTGGGGACAATTTATCTTTGTTTAATGCTAAACGTTGACCAATTTTCGTCATAGTGCCGAAAACTGTTTTTATCTTATGCTTGCGGAGAATCTTAGCAACGCGATCAGTGGTGTTGTGAATATAAGGGAGGTAAGCAGTTCCTCTCACGTCGGAGCTCTGAGAAGGTTGTCTATCCCTCCTTCTGGGATGTAGGGACCTATATATAGTGGATTCATTATAGCCATTACTCTTAAACATGGTTTGTAAGGCATGTAACTCTTCCTGAAGAGTTGATGCCTCACAAATACGTTCCGCTCTTTTGGCTAGAGTTGTTATAATTCCTTGTTTTTGTGCTGGGTGGTGGTGGGAGTCCGCATGTAAATAACGGTTAGTGTGAGTTGGCTTACGGTAGACGCTGTGCCCCATGGAGCCATCCGCTTTCCTCCTCACAAGAACATCCAAAAAAGGTAAGCATCCACCCGACTCTAGCTCCATTGTGAAGTGGATTGAAGGATGCAGCTGATTTAGGTGGTTCAGAAAGTGGTTCAGTTTCTCAGAACCCTCCTCCCACACCACGAACGTATCATCCACATACCTCCACCAAATCACAGGTTTGAAAGACGCCGAAGATATAGCCTCCCCCTCAAAATGTTCCATGAAAAAATTTGCCACGACAGGCGAGAGTGGACTTCCCATGGCCACATCATCAGTCTGCTCGTAATATTTACCATCCCACAAGAAATAGCTGGAACACAAGCAGTGGTGGAATAATCGGGCAATGTCCTCAGGAAACAAATCCTTGATGAGTGACATGACCGAGTCCACTGGCACTCTGGTAAACAAGGACTCTACATCAAAACTCACCAAAATAGCATTTGGTTGAACGGCGATGGTTGACAATTTTTCGACGAAATGGGTTGAATCCCTAATGTAGGACTGTGTGCGCCCCAAGTGCGGCTGAAGCAACTTGCTGAGATATTGCGCAAGAGCATACGTTGGAGAACCTATTGTGCTAACAATTGGTCGAAGAGGGACGTCTTGCTTATGGATTTTTGGAAGACCATACAATCTCGGAGGAACAGCATCTCTCGGAATAAGACATCTTCCCTCTTCTTTTGGAATAGATGACAGTTTAACAAGTTTAGCAGTGGCATTGGATACACGAGTGGTTGGATCACGAGTGCACAGTCTGTAGACAGGATCAGATAACAGAATCGAGATTTTACTTTTATATTCAACGGTATCCATCACCACTGTCGCATTTCCCTTGTCAGCGTGAAGAATAGAAATGGTGTCATTATTTCTTAGTTCCTTCAATGCCTTTCTTTCACCCCGAGTTAAATTGGGTGTGGGTACTTTAGAGGATCTTAATATCCTCACACTTTCTTGTCTAACTTCTTCAGCTTCATCTGGAGGTAAATTGTAGATGGCAGCCTCAACGGATGAAGCAGAGGTCTCAACTTTGCTCTCGCACCCTCCAAAATTCCTACAGAGGAGTTGATCATATCCGTTGACTGTATGACGTTAGGTATCGTTCAGCTACTATTCCCTTTTGTTTATGTTTCCTTATATCCATCTAACCCTCCCACCTCCCCCCTCCCTCCTCATTCTTCGAGGAGTTTCTATATTTTCACACCGCCCCCTTTACCTTCTGGTTACTTACTACTTTGTCCGCCGTTCCACCATGGTCCATACAGTAATTTCTGGCAGCTGCTCTCTGGTGACGAACAGAGGAATTTATCTATATTTTTTGTAATCTCATTGATATACTTTCTTTGGCCACATTGTTTATTTCCATTGAAAAAGGAGGCAAGGTTTCTCCGAAACGTATGGTTTTAAATTAAAAATACACACGGCATTAGCCCAAAAGCATGAATTATTTATATAAGTATATACATATCTCAAAAACAATATTAAAGATTCAGCTTCTTATTTTTCTTCTTTTCCCAAAACATTTTCATTCTAATCGACCTTGCCGCTCTGTCTGCATCACTTATGGTGTAAATTTTGCGGGTAAAGGTTTTTAAGGGAAGTCGGATGTTCTTGTTTTTCAAGATATTCTTCTCATCTTTGTTAGCAATTTGGGACATTGTCAAGCCGAGTTTATCCAGATCATTTTGAATTTCCATAAACCAAGAGTTCTTTGTTTTACTTTTGAAAAAATAATTAAATAATACTTTTAATTGTCTGGTATCCGGCAGGCGTGAGAGATGACAAAAAAAAAAGCAATTCGCCTTTTTCGCATAGTATCGACTATAGACTCAGTTTCTTTATAAACCACTTCATTTGGTAATAGACGCCATTGACCATCCACCTGATGTTTTTTATTAATTATAGTTCTGAGAATTCTTCTATCAATCTTCTGTAATGTGTCAGTAACTGATCAAGTGTTTAACTTGAAAAGTGTTTCACAAGCATATATTGCTTCCGGTTTAATAACTGATTCGTAATGTCATAATTTGGCATTTATGGAGAGTGGTTTTTTTTTGTAACTAGACCAAGTAATATATTGCGCTTGTCTTAACTTTGTTGTTCTATTTTCGATTGACGCTTTCTCATTCAAATTCCATGTTATAATCTCCCCTAAATATTTAAATTTATGTACAACTTTAATTTCTTTATTGTTGATCAATGTAATAGCTTGTGTTTCCACATCAAAGGATGCCATTATTTCAGTCTTTTCAAATGAAATTTGAAGTCCTACTTTTGCTGCAATAGACCCAAGTTCTTCAATTTGGTGTTTAGCCTCATCTATACTGGTTGCAAGCAGTGCAAGGTCATCCGCAAAGGCCAAGCAATTCAGTTTTATATTAGTACCAATCTTTACATTTGGAGGACATGTTTTGTTCCACTCACGCATGATCTTTTCAAGAACACAATTAAATAATAACGGTGATAGACCATCTCCCTGTCGAAGTCCAGTCCGGATATCAAATGGTTCAGACAAGGTGCCTCGAAATTTAACCTTTGATTTAGTATCTTTCAAAGTAACGCCGATGAGGTTGATAAGCTTTTGATGTAACCCAAATTCCCTAAGGATGTTAAGTAATGACCCTCGATGGATACTGTCATAAGCTTTCTTAAAATCCACAAAAGTAATGACCAAATCCTTTTGTCTCATTCTATGATATTTCATTATCCATTTCAGACTGATGATCTGATCCGGACAGCTGCGACCTGGTCGGAACCCTCCTTGATATTCTCCTAGTTCTTGATCGAGTTGTTGAATTCTTGTCAAGATAATTCTAGATAGAATCTTGTATGTTACATCAAGCAAAGAAATCCCACGGTAGTTGTTCGGGTCTGATCTATCACCCTTTTTATGAATTGGGTGGATTACAGCTATTCTCCATTCCTCTGGTATTTGTTCCGAATTCCATACATCGATGAGGCATTTATGGAGGTTGGAGATGGTTTGTTCACTTGCATATTTCCATAGTTCTGCTACCAATGAATTCTCTCCTGCTGCTCTATAATTTTTGAGCCAATTAATCGCTGCACATACTTCAGTCAAGTCAGGAGGAATAATGTTCTGTAAATTTGTTTTATTTTTTGGATTAGGCTCAAAATCAAGATATTCCTTAGGTTTATCAGCATTTAGTAGTTCTCTAAAATAATCTGCTAGAATTTTAGCATTATCAGTATCATTGTGGGCTAGTTTACCTGATTTATCTTTCATTAATAGTGTAGGAGGGCTGTATTTAGAATGATATTGACGAAATGTCCTGTAATAGTCCTTAGTTTTGTGTTGCTTAAAGGAATCATCAATAATTTGTATGGACTTTTTTTGATTTTCTCTTTTAATTCTCCTAATTTCTTTGGCAGTTTCCCTTCGAACAATGGTTAATTCTTCTCGCGATTGTGTGGTCCTCTTTTGCTGATCATTGAGCCATGCTGTGTGTCTTTTCCAAATTGCAGCATCACATTCCGCATTCCACCATGCATGCTTTTTCCTTTTCCTAATAGGGGCAATTTCGACAGCAACGGTTTAAATACCTAGGGTCATATTGCCTTTGCAGGGTCGAGTTTGACGATTTTTGTTTATGTCGTGGAGTTAACTTGATCTTTATCTTGGATATATAATGATCAGAGTCAACATCGACCCCACGTAGTACCATCACGTTATATATTTCTTTGTAGAACGTTTTATCCATTGCAACATGGTCTATCTGGAATTCCCCTAGTGCACTATTAGGACATTTCCAGGTCATAAGTTTGTGTGGTCTTCGCTTAAATCTAGTAGTTTCGAGACGTAGGCCATGTTCTTCACAAAGGGTGATTAATCTTTGACCATTCTTGTTAGTGAATTTGTGAGCTGGCCACTTACCTACTATTGGACGAAATTTTCTTTCTTGACCAATTTTTGCATTAAAATCCCCAAGCAAGATTTTAACATGAGTGTCTGGAATGTTTGATATTAGTAAGGCAAGTTCTTCCCAAAAATTGTCCATTTCATCTCTAAATTTTTTGACATTCTTGTCATTAGTTGGGGCATGAACGTTTATCAAAGAGTATATTTTGTTTCCTGTCCTAATTGTTAAAGTTGCTAACCTTGATGAGTTCGACGAAAAGTCTTCCACTGAATCAATAATACTGGTATGTACTAAAAATCCTATACCAAATTGGGGGACATTTTTCCTAACTCGTGGTCCTGGAGGTCCCTTGTAGAGATGGTATCCTCCAGATTAAATCGGGTCTTGATCTGTGTTTCTAAGTTCTTGAAGTGCTGTTATTAAGATCTTGTGTTGGTCCAATATGTCGGTTAAATGCTTAAGTTTTCCAATTTTAATTAACGAATTTATGTTTAATGTTGCAAAGAATGAAAATTCCCTATGTTTGTTAATTTTGAGTTTGTATTTGGACTTTCGGGTTTCCAGGCGCTCCGACTCACCTGACTCTTCTACGCGGCACTCCACCGTATCCGAATGGTGCCTTGCGGTGGAAGAGTTCATTAGAAGACTGTTCATACTTGAGTTGATTGTCTGGTCTAGGACCCGTGATCTGACCGTAGTCAGGAATTACAATTCCAGATGTGATCTGGAAAGGTGATGAATGGAATATGATAGGATGATTGATGAGAAATGGGAGTGTGTTTGGTCCGCGAGAGCTATTTTATTTCGCTCAAGTCCGCCAGCAAAACTGGTGAGGACCCCCCTATCCGCCACCTGGGACGCGCCACGTCGGAGTATCACCTCTCCGCCTTCCTACGACAACGTAGTAGGTGTTATTATAAATTCTCTATGGTAATTCCAGATCACCACTCGGCACGAGCACAGGATCACAGTTTGACTGTGTGTGGGTCGTCCCAGTAAAACTTAAAATGTGCTGTTGTCAGAGCATGGCTCTCAGTCGTGAAGGAGTTTAACGTACCTCCCCAAACAGTACGAGATTCGGGTTCAAGTCCCGATGACTGCGATCACCTTTTTATATCAACAGATATTTAAGGTATATACAGGGTGAAGCACTTAAAAGTGTTTTTCGGAATACTTAGAGAAATACAAATCGGATTTAAAACAGTTGCAATAAAAGTTGTTCAATTCGAAGAGTGACATCCATTAACATCAAGCTCAACGCACCTGAACCACCCCTGGGAGTGGGAGGGGGGTAACTTTGAAATCTTAAATAGGAACCCCAATATTTTTTTTTTTATTTTTTTTCAGTTTTGGATTCTCCGTGAAAAAACATGTAACTTTTGTATGAAACATTTTGTCGTTTCATGATAGATGGTGCTGTGAAAATTCACAGCCTGCTTCCAGTCTCTGACCGGGTCAGGAATGGAATGAATGAAGCCCCCATCTAGCGGCGAGGATATGAACTGTGCCGGCTGCCGAGGCCTGACGCACTCCTCTGGGGCAATGATTAAATGAATGACAGATGAAATGAAATGATAGTGGAGAATGATGCTGGAATGAAATGTTGACAGGGAAAACCGGAGTACCCGGAGAAAAACCTGTCTGCCTCCGTTTTGTTCAGCACAGATCTCACATGGAGTGACTGGGATTTGAACCACGGACCCAGCGGTGAGAGGCCGGCGTGCTGCCGCCTAAGCCACGGAGGCTGCTGTATTCAGCAAAAATGAAAATGAGTTGAAAATTGTTGAAAAATGGTAATATCTCAAAAAAATACACATCAGGTTAGGCAAATCGAAGTAAATTTGCTGATATTTTCGTAAATGCTATCACAAGACACCGTCAACCTCCCCGCAACACATTCTTAGACAACTTTTAGTGTTACCCAGCATCACCCCGAAGGGAACAAAATTACTACTACGTCCACGCCGTTGTTCCTGGATAACTCTAAAAGTAGTTTAACACTGCATTGCGAAGAGGTTGACGGTGTCACATGATAGTATTTTCAAAAATATCAAAATAATTACTTTGATTTTCCTAAGCTGATGTGGATTTTTTTGAGATATTACCATTTTTCAACAATTTTCAACTCATTTTCATTTCTGCCGATTACAGCGCCATCGATCAAGAAAACGAAAAAAAGTTTCATACAAAAGTTACATATTTTTTCACGGAGAACCTAAATCTGTAATTAAGAATAGGGGTTCCTATTTAAGATTTCAATCACCCTGCGTCCCCGGGGGTTGTGCAGGGGAGCCCAGCTTTATGTTAATGGATGTCCCTCTTCGAGGTGAACAACTTTTATTGCAACTATTATTTAAATCCGATTTGTATTTTTCCAAATATTCCAATGCGTACGCTTGGAGGGTGACTCCACGTCACCCCCACTATAACCACAGCCACTTCCAATGTCACTGCGCCATTCTGAGCTGAGTTCGAGGCAAGGAAACATGGCTGTTACGAGATTCTCCCACCCAGCTTCCTATCACGGCACCACTAAGTGAACAGAATAGAATGTGACCGTGTATTTTGGTAACGGTTATTGAACTTTTAAGAAACAACTAAACAATTCTTACCGTGACGATGAGGGTCAACAGCCTGCGGAAATCTCCAGATGTTTCACTGCACAAGTGTTCCGCCAGAGGACGGTCGTATACTGAAACAAAAATGATCAGTATAGAGACTTTTTAGTGTTGCCTTGTTGACAGTTGGTCATACTGGGACATGCAAAATATTACAAGTGATTAAAACACAGAGTGGTTATAATTCAACTTGCGCTACTTGCAAAGCCCCCCCCCCCTAACAAATGAGTGATTGTAGGAGAATGAAACGGTGTGGACATGCGGAAGAGACATAACGAATAAACCATTGAAGAGTGGCTCCTGTGGCGTAGTTGGTGGTGTGCCCAAGATCGCGGGTTCAAACCAGGTCGAAGTCGTCAGATTTGTTAAAAGCTTTAAAAATCCCTCAGTATGCCTTCCTTCAGAGGAGAAGTAAAGCCGCCGGCGGGCCCATGTCATAGATTTATGGCATGTAAAAGAACCTCCCATTAACTATACAGTGCACTCCCGATAATTCGCGTGCGGATAATTCGCTTTGCGGTTAATTCGAGGGTCTCCAAATATATTTTTAAATAGAAATTCTCACGGCAACTAATCATCATGCTAAGTAAAGCAATCTCTCCGTCATTTAAAAAATTTTTCGTGTGACGCAATGCGTAAAGACGAAATCATTGACATTCGAGAAGACTGAACTGCGTTTCTCTGTGATGGAACAGTAGGCCTACTTGCACCATATTCGAAACATACAAGCAGGTTGCCGCGAGTGGTATAGCATAGATTTCCTTTATCTTCGAAGCCCAAACAATACAAGAGGAATGCGCGTTCACTGGGAACCTACCCTCCCTTTGCCAACAGCCACACTCAAAGGTCGCTGACCTGTGAGTTGTGAAGGGTGGATGCTCAGACAACGTATTGTAAACAGCGATTATTGAGTAGCGACGCTAACTTTCAAGAGACCGAGAGCGTGTTTGTTGGATGCTCTTCATGCAGTCAACCAGTCATGAGAGAAAAATACCGTTACAAAAGCAAGCATTTGCCGACATCTGTAACGACGATATTTCAAACGGGCAAGTTAGACGCTGATAAAGACGATTATGATGACATGAAAACAAAGATGAAATAGCACGGAATTTGACTGTTGGTGAGGAAAACTGAGATCCAGTTGATATCGAGTGCGGGAGTGATGCAACGGAAATCCCGAAAGTTTCCCACAGTCTCTAGTCACACTTATCTCTTATATAGAAAAACGAAACGAATTTTCATTCACTTATAATGTTTTCTTCAGAAATGTGCACTCGAAAATTAGAATGAACGATCTAAGAAACAAAATGGGATGACTTAAAAAAAAAAAAAAATATTGTAGGCATAATCCACATAGGCCTGCCTCTAGCCTAGCATGTCTTATAAGACACTACAATTAAGTGTTTTAATTATTATTTTGCGTTTCAAGCATATTTCAATATTTTAATCAATAGTTATGTTTTTACTTGGCTTAACAAAAATAACTGCGGATAATTCGTGGAATTTCGTGCATTAAATACCGCGAATTACCGAGAGTGCACTGTAATTGTGTGAAGCTAAATTTGTAGGATAGATTTGGTTAATGCTCCAAGTTCCAAAATTCGTCACCAGGTGTGGTTGTGGTGGCATCTAGTAGCAAAGTTTGCGGCTAGGTGTCGTTGACGTTAGTATTTGGGAGCAAAAGTAGGAACTACTTGAAATAGATAGTCTGCAGTCCTTATCTGAATCGCAGATAATACACACTAATACAGCCATCACAATTAACACCCGTTATCAGACAGATTCTCCACACACCCAAAGTACATGGGGCTACATGACCGCGTTGTCGCAGCCCCTAAACTGAGGAACCAACCAATCCATTGAGAGAGTTGCTCCCTCAGCATCTCGGGTGAGGGGCAGATGACCTCGTAGTTCCACGTCTTAAAACAACAATAACTAACTATCTCAGGTGGGATGTTGGCTACCTCCTTACGATGCTCGCCTTCAAACCCCAACGTATGTCAGTGTCCTGTTGATGCATTCTCACTCTAAGGTAACCGCACAGCCAGAAATTACACGGGTTCAAACCTGGGGATCATGGCGGCCACGCAGTGGTGGAGCACTCTCTAGTGCGGTTCCAGGCTGTCGTGGATGCAGATGGTCGTCACATCGAGCATTGTTTGTAACCTGGACTGACAACATGCTACGCCATTAACACCTGTTACCCCCTGATGTGGAAATTAAAACGTGCTCCTTCCACATATCCTGCCAAAGCTTTTTTTCCACACCGTTTTGTTTTGGATTTGAATGCTATGTAAATCGAACGACAAGTTGTTAATTCAGAGTTGACAGAGCAATTGGTTTTGGGGAAGCTAATGACAACAGGTTTACCATCAAACATTATGATAGATAAGTTAATCACAGAGGTGAATAGTTTCTGTTTGTTGGGATCAACCATTCGTAGTAGTGGCTCATGCAGTCAAGAGAAGACTTGCCCTAGGAAGAGCAGCTTTTAAAGGCCTGGATAAGATCTTCAAGTGTTCAGATGTTTCTTTGCCTACTAAAATTAGAATGGTTAAGGCACTAGTCTTTCCCATAGCTACATATGGTTGCGAAAGCTGGACCATAAGGAGGAAGTATATTGATGCTTCTGAGCTCTGGTGTTGGAGAAGGATACTGCATATTCCTTGGGCAGCCAAGAAGACAAATGTATGGGTGATTCAAAAAATCAAACCAGATCTGTCTCTCGAAGTATTGATAACAAGATTACAGCTGTCATATTTTGGACACTCTGATTCGTTGGAAAAGACAATTATGCTTGGAAAGATGCAATGGTCTAGGAGACGAGGGCGGCCAGCATTGAGATGGATCGACTCCATCAAATCCAACATGAATATGTCAGTGAAGGATCTGAAGTATATGGCTGAAGACCGAATCATATGGAGACAGTCCACCCATAGCTTGCCACGGTGGTTAGTGGTCAACGTGTCTGTCTACTAACCCCAAGCTTGCAGGTTCGCTTCTGGCCATGTTAAGTGATTTTTGAAAGGTGGCAAAAATTACGACTCCATGTCATACGATGTTGGCATGTCAAAAAACCCATTTGAATTCAGTAGGCCGTGTTCATAATGGCAAAATTAATCTCGGGATTTTCCGCCAACACAAAGTTCCTAATTTCTCTACTAGAAAGCGCTATAGTGTTCAAGGAGTTTAGATATCTAACTTCCTTGACATTCATAGTGCTTCAAGGAACAACGAAATTTGACATGCATGCTACCCTTTGGGTGTCAAATAACAAAGGTTGCACCTGGCACCCGAGGCCATACTATATTATTATTATTATTATTATTATAGTCCATCCATGCAGTCGCTAGGAGTCGACGCTGACTAGATGGCACCTGATCATCATCATCATCATCATCATCATCATCATCATCATCATCAATGGATTGTTATAGTTTGGTATACCACGACATTTCGGTGATCGTCCGTTAACGGCCTTACAGTTGTTGGCAACATTTTGACTAAGTGTGGCGAACCCGGCCTTGACCTTAACCTCGGTTAAACATAACAAGATTACTTACATCGCTCATAAGCCTCCACCATTTCTTTGATCTCCTTGTTGCTCTTGCTGCACAGGATCTCGATGAGCGCGTGTTCGTCCGTCCCAGCCCCGCTCATGGCGTGGTGCAGTTCCTTGCACAGATAGTCCACCTGGGGGATGACGAGCGCCACGATCACATCCTCGAAGTGGCCTCCCAGCTCGCTCTTCAGGTCCTCGATCAGGTCCTGCACACACATGTCACATCTTGAGCCTATTTTCATTTTTATGATAATTGTAGTTTTAAGGGGCCTAACATCTAGGTTATCGGCCCCTAATGGTCTGGGTGATAACAAAAATTACAATGAAATGGAAACCAGAACAAAAATTAAGTGACACTGACAATACTTGAAAACACTTATCTACACTGACCGGCAAAAAAAGCGGAACAGTTAAAAAAGTAATGTAAAAATTATAAAATTAGCCATGTAAAAGATGTAATCACATTTTAAAAGCTTTTCACGCATTAGAACAAACATCTGAAACATCCGTGAATAGAAATTGATAATATGATATTTCATAGGGTGGTTTATTACCACCAATTACCCCCAATCTTCGATGAGCCTATCTTAATCGTTTTATGGCGGGAAGTGCACTGTAAGGTTTATGAGTGTTGCCACTCGCTTATTGTTGTTCTAGGGATAGCAACTGGCATTTGTTGAACACCTGGGAACCATTGTCATACATTTTAGTAGGTTATCCATGTGCAGTTCACACTAAAACATGCCTCTTAGCTGTGAAGGAGCTGCACAGGCAGTTGCATTGTTGGAGGATGGCCGCAGCTTCCGTTATGTTGCTGAGGACATTGGATCATCTCTCGGTAGCATTCACCGTGCAGTGCAACGTTACAGAGAACTCCAAACATACGACAGGAGACGAGGGTCAGGCCGTAGAAGAAGCACAAGTGCCAGGGATGACAGATTTCTCACCCTGCAAGTTCTGCGTGATCGCCATACCACAGCAGTCCAGGCACGAAATCAACTGGAAAATGTCAGAAATGTGAGAGTGAGTGAGCGAACATTAAGAAGAAGGTTTGAAGAAGCTCATCTTTCGTCCCGGAGACCTGCACGTGGACCCACACTCGAACGACATCACAGAGAGGCGTGTCTTCGCTTCGCAAGGCAGCATCTGGGATGGACCCTCGAGCAGTGGGCCTTTGTTCTCTTCACTGACGAGAGTCGCTTTAACCTTAGATCTCCTGATGGAAGAGAAAGTGTGTGGAGAAGGCGCGGGGAGAGGTACAGCCCTGTTGCTTTCTCCTCCAGGACTCCATTTGGAGGTGACTCGGTTATGGTGTGGGGTGGCATCAACGTTATGGCCCGCACTGAGTTGGTGTGCATCGATCACGGGACGCTCAATTCCCAAAGGTACATCGAAGAGATCCTGATGAACCATGTGATGCCCTTTGCGCCTTTCGTTGGTCAGAATTTCATGCTGATGCAGGATAATGCCCACCCTCATACTGCTCGCTGTGTTGTACAATATCTGCAGGAAGTGGGGATTCAAACCCTGGACTGGCCAGCTCGTAGTCCTGACTTGAACCCGATCGAACATGTATGGGATATGCTTGGAAGGAACGTCAGACAGCGTGACCACACCACCTTGACACAACTGAGAACATCGCTGCTGGAGGAATGGGATCGCATACCGGCAGATGCCATTCGACGAGTGGTGAACAGTATGCCCGAGCGATTACAAGCTGTCATGGACGCTAAGGGTGGAAACACTCGTTTTTAGTGACCAGTGTTCCCGTGCAGTGCAGTGCAAAAATTAACACTGTTTTTCTTGCAATATGTTTGATAAAAACCAGCCCAAAAGAACATTACTAAAAAATAGAAAATTGTTAGATTTGTGAAATGTAACAACATTTGTGAGTTAAAGCGTGTTGTAAAACATGTTTCGGTATTTTCTGTAGCCTACCATCTAACATTTACATGAATAATGCAAATATTGGAAAACCGATACATTTTAGTGGAATAAATTAAAAAATGACATAAAAAATTGAAGTGTTCCACTTTTTTTGCCGGTCAGTGTATATATATAAAGCTCAATGTTTGTCTGTCAGTCTGTCTGTCTGTTATGTATACAAATCCACACCGTTTCACCGATCCGAACCAAAATTTGTATACTTACCCTTCGGAACCCTGCGGGTAACCCTGTCCACTTGAAATTTCCGACAGACCACCCCATTCCCTGCATTTAGGCCCTTTGGCCCAAATCTACACCGTTTCACCGATCTCAACCAAAATTTGTATACTTACCCTGTGTAACCCTGTGAATAACACTGTCCACTTAAAATTTCGGACTGACCACCCCATTTCCTGCATTTAGGCCCTTTGGCAAAAATCTACATCGTTTCACCGATCCTAACCAAAATTTGTATACTTACCCTTTGGTACCCTGCGGGTAACCCTGTCCACTTGAAATTTCGGACAGATCACCCCATTCTCTGCATTTAGGCCCTTTGGCCCAAATCTACACCGTTTCACCGATCAGAACCAAAATGTGTATACTTACCCTTTGGTACCCTGCGAGGAACACTGTCTGCTTGAAATCGAGGACAGACCACTCCATTCCCTGTATTTAGGCCCTTTGGCCCAAATCTGCACCGTTTCACAGATCTCAACCAAAATTTGTTATTTACCGTCTGGAACCCTGCGAGTAACACTGTCTGCTTGAAATTTCGGACAGATCACTCCATTCCCTGCATTTAGGCCCTTTGGCACAAATCTACACCGTTTCACCGATCAGAACCAAAATTTGTATACTTACCCTTTGGTACCCTGCGAGTAACACTGTCTGCTTGAAATTGCGGACAGACCACTCCATTCCCGGAAAGAGGACAGGGTCCGTCAGAAAGGCAATGGAAAAAAGGGGTAAAACCGGACCCGCTCAGTAAACCCTCAGGGTTGCCAGCTCCCGAACTCACCAGCCATGAGCCCTTGAGGATGTGGCACTATCCAGGGTGCATCAGAAGTGGTGGGGCTACACACACCCTGCCTCCTTGAGGGTCTTGAGCAGAAGACATGAGATATTAAGAAAGGAAAAAGAAGGCTGACACCTCGAAGAATGAGGCTATCAGGAATGATTAGTTAGGGCCAATTAAGGCGGGAAAGTGAAAGAGTCGCTAGGCCTCGGATACCCTGATACCATCGGGGTCGGAAGAGAACAAGAGTTTGACCAAGGGGGCTGACAGGAAAGAGAACTGAAAGGAGCCCGGCACCAGTAAGTAGAAGCAATGCCGGACTCAGCTGGGGTCCCGTGGTCGCAAACCCATGTCCCACAAGTTTTGAGACCCTGGAGGGTGGAGGGGGAAGGAGGGGGCAGGTGTGAGAATAGCTTGCTGATTCATCGCGAGGTGACATGAGAGAAATGTCCAGACCCCGCCGTGTTACCTGGTATTGCTGACTATGCTGATGTTCATACAGGGTCTTTGTTCAAACCACTGTAGTGTTATGAAACAATGAGTGATTCACCGGTCAATGTGAATAGGACCGGGAACCCCCCCAAACGTCTGTCATCATATATCGTCATCATCTGCGATATTCTCAGGTTCGTGCAGCTTGGACCCTAGCAGTACTCGATAAGCTCTTTCACTACACGCATCGAGTATAGGCCTAAGCCAGAAAATAACGTTCAGACTTTGGAAGACATCGAAGGTAGAAATCTGAATTACCTATATCAGATTTAAAATTACACCATGTTCGTTTAGTAGTAATTTTTCATTACCTTATTATTATCATAAGGGCAAATGACCTAGATGTTATGCCCATTATACCACTAATCACCAACACATAAAGTCTTCTACGACTGAGATGTCACGAATTCTGGGACCGCTAACGACTCGACTCGAACTGAAGACAAATATCATGAGAATGATCATTATTTTACAGAGCCTTCCCATAGTGACTTAAGTATAAACATTGTCACTGGGTTTGATAATGTAAGAAATGAATACATAAATAAATAAATATAATTTATGACTTTGAGTGTTAAGGAGACTGAAATATTATCATCATTCCACCGGGCGAAGCCGGGTATTACTGCTAGTGTTATATATTCGCCAAATCAATACTAAAAACACTCCTTTGTCTATATTTTATGGACTATGTCTGCATGTTTCAAACTCAGTTTCTTCATCAGCACTTTTACTAGTTATTTTGAAGAGGTAGTTTACCAGATGAGGAACATTACAAATTTTCATAGATATTTTTCAAAGGATTAAGACTTTTACTAGTTATTTTGAAGAAGATAGATGCCAAACGAGGACTATTATTACAGTTGGATAACACCTATAATACAAATTTTCATAGATATTTTCAAAGGATTAATTAATGTTTTTTTCTTAATTATTTCTTAAAACTTAATGTAAGGATATCCATTTTCTTCGTTTTATGTCTACTTAGGATAAGTTATATTTATGTGCTGATGAAGAAACCGAGTTTCGATACATGTACACATAGTCTATAAAATATAGACAAGTGTTTTAAGTATTGAGTTGGTGAATATATGACATACAAGTTTTTAATTCTTCTTCTTCTTTTACGGCCTCATTGGACCACTTCAGTCAATCATTTCTTGGTCCTCTTCTTCAGTAAGTTTCCTTTTCCGAGTCGCCCAGTAGCTCTTCATTCGCTCTGATCTTCTCAGGAGTTCCTCATCTGTAAATACCCTTTTTACTGTATTACGTTTGTCTATTCTATCCTGAAATCTTATTTTTATATCTCTCAGTTTTTTTAATTTTGTTGTTTTGTTTTGCAAGTCATCCAAGGTTATTTCCAATTCTTTCATATCTTCTCTAATTTCCTTAATCCATCCTACTTGTTGTTTCATATTCCAAAGTTTCACTACAATTTTTCTAGATAACCTGGTTTCTGGTGTCCTCATGATGTGACCAAAGAAAGAAAGCCGTTTCTTCCGAATAGTATCAGTGATGGGCTCCAGTTCTCTGTATACCACTTCATTTGGTACTATCCGCCACTGTCCATCTTTCTGATATTTTTTATTTATGCATGTTCTAGCTATTCTTCTTTCTACTTTTAAAATTTTGTCGATTCTTTTTTTCTGAGTAACTTTAAAAAGAGTTTCACTTCCATATGTCACCTCTGGTTGAACCACCGTCTTGTAATGTTTTAATTTTGTTGCGATTGATAGACATTTCTTTTATATGTAGACCATGTTAATTTTTGGGCTTTTATCATTTTATTAGTTCTTTCTTGCCATGCAGGTTTCTCATCCAAGTTGTAAGTTA
This sequence comes from Meconema thalassinum, assembly GCA_946902985.2. Taxonomy (NCBI): domain Eukaryota; kingdom Metazoa; phylum Arthropoda; class Insecta; order Orthoptera; family Tettigoniidae; genus Meconema; species Meconema thalassinum. Next base: position 225,097,620 of record OX336395.1, on the reverse strand, counting down.
TAATTTCTCCTAAGTATTTAAATTGCTTCACTATTTTAACTTTCTTGTTATTTACTGTTATGTGATTGATTACAAGTGGATTTGCTACCATTATCTCTGTCTTTTCAAATGATATCTGACGTCCAATTTTTTGTGCTATATTTTGTAGGCTATATTTGATTTCTGGCTTCTTGAATATTATTAGCCAGTAACGCTAAGTCATCTGCGAATCCCAAGCAATTTAAGTCTATTTGATCTTTCTTGGTTCCAATTCTTATGTTCCTATCTATCAATACGGATTTACACAATTTGCTATTATGGCAAATATTGTTGCTTATTATACTGAAAATACTTAGAAGACGTAACTCAGATTGAAACGACTCACAAAATGGAGAGTGGTAATACTTACATAGGGAAATTTAGAAGGAAAATAATCACAAAAGAAATAGATTCAAAAATACGCACTAAATGTAGTTTTGGTTCAAAATACGTACAAAATGCTATGTCGAGTCGAAATACTTAGAAATGCAATTGAAATTCAAAATACTTACAAAATGAAAATGAGATTGAAAATACGTACAACATGCAATTGAGGTTCAAAATACTTACAAAATGCAATTGGAATTGAAAATACACAATGCAATTTAGATTGAAGAACGACCATTTCAGATCCAAAATACTCACAAAGTGCAATTGAAATTCAAAATGCCTACAAACTGCAATTGAAATTGTAAATGATTACAAAATGTACGGTAGGTTCAAACTCCTCATTTGGATGGACAATACTTACAAAATGCAATTTAGAATGAAAATACTAACAAAAAAGCATTTATGAAAAAGTAGACTTATGAGATCACCTTTTGTCCGTTTGTGTGTCCCCCTAATAACTTCTAAACGGATGGAGCGATTTCAAAGAAACTCGGTAAGGTCATAGTACAGTGAGTTCCTCTCATAACTCGTCCGGCCAGCGCATCGAGCTTATCTGCCTCGCATTGACTGATCACTTCCTGTTACACAGCGCGCACTTCCCAGTTCTGGTCCGTGCTTATAACGTGTATTAAGTTATTGGTTGATCTGTCACTCCAACTGTTCTCGAGTTGTGAAGTGTTACTTGGGGTATAATTCTCATAATGCCTCCACGTATGTACACGGTAGAGGAAAGGGTATTTATGTACGATAATTATGTGAAAAAACAGTCTTGCAGGGAAGTCGTTAGACGTTTCATAACACATTTTCCAGGTGTATGCTTTCCACATAGAGATACCGTGCGGAATCTCTTAAACAAATTGAGAGGAACTGGTTCTTTACTCGATAAGAAGCGAAGTGTTAAAAAACGTGTACTTAATGAGGAAAAAGTAAATGAAATCTCAGAAAGATTAGAACATACGCCTACAAAATGCCTAGGACGACTTGGACAAGAAGCCGGGGTTTCAAAGACCTCAGTATGGTGGGCTACGTACGAAAATGTTGAAATTGAAGGCATACAAGATTACTGTAGTACACGAACTGCATCCGCGTGATCATGATAAGCGGGTACGATTTTGTAATTGGATGTTATGAAACATTCATGATGAAACAATTGATCCACGCTTAATATTTTTCTCGGACGAAGCTTGGTTCCATTTACACGGTTGTGTTTCGACGCAGAATAACAGATATTGGAGTACAGAAAACCCCCATCGCATATACGAAATTCCTTTTCATGACGAATGGGTCGAAGTATGGTGCGCAGTGAATGGATACAGAATTATAGGACCTATATATGTTCAGGGCACAATTAATGCACAAAGATACAGGGATAATATACTAAAACCAATTTTTGACGAACTGACTGACTGACTGTCGAAGAGGATATTTTCAGCAAGACTCTGCCACCGCGCATACAGCTCATGACACATTAAACCTAATTGAGGAAATTTTTGAAGACCGTGTTATTAGTACGGACTTATGGCCGTCACGGTCCCCAGATTTAACAGTTTGTGACTTTTACTAATGGGGGTTAAAGAATAAAGTGTATGCAAGAAACCCTCACACGTTGTATGAACTGAAAGAACATATCCGGAGAGGAATAGCCTCAATTACCGAAGACGAACTTATGCGTGTGATTCGGAGTTTCCCAAGACGATGCCGGAAATGTGTGGATGTAGTGTAACGTGTTTTTCGAGGGGTTTTCATGCCACTGGCATAAGTCAGTAGGAAGCCATTCTATATTTATTTACGCGGCAAATTGTTCAGCCAAGAGAATTTTTCATGTTAATTTATTATTATTATTAATTTATTATAATTATTATTAAGGTATTTTTCGGAGCATTTTATAAAAAATATAAGCATACAGATAGGTTTTCTATGTTATAGAAAATGCTATCAAGCAAATTATTACGATCAACATTAGCGTAGAAAGTTATGTGATTACGGAATTTTACGGAGTTTCGTCAGTTAGGGTATATTGAGAGACATGAGTCACTGGAAATTCAGATACAGGCTTAATCTTGTCGGGTAGTATGACGCAAGGCTGGGTCGCATCGGCAAGAAAAGGCGGATGTATGGAACGGCAAACGACTTCACCCTCCCACCGAGTGTAATGAGCCAGAAGAGGGGAGTAGCGCGTGAGGGGTCAGCCAATCAGTGGAGACCACGTAAGCTGGAAGTCGGCACTGGAGTGGGAGGCCGTCTAGTGCATATATCGTTTGGCGTGCCGTGGAGCGGGGACAATCTGTTTAGGACTTGCCGAGTACGGTTGCACGCGTGAGTCGCTCCGATGTTCCGTGGAGTGGAGGACTATCGTTATAAAATTTAACCAGTATGGTTGCACGAGTGAGTGGCTCCGATGTTCAGTGGAGTTAGCGACTATCTTTGTGAAACTTAACCATTGTGGTTGTACGTGTTGGTTCCGATGTTCGGACCATAAATCTTCATATCTACAAATATATCATCAACAACGAAGAAGATGACGACGTCCAGGAGGCTATGGGAAGCTCACTTCAACATCCAGTACGAGGGAAATGCTACGGCAATTTCCAGTGGTAAGCGCGAATAACACATAACTACGCAATCTCTCGTCTTTCTTTGTTTCATATTCAGTAATTCAGTAAATTCATAGCTTGGGAATAAGAGTAAAATCAGTAATTTATCCGACTCCGTTTTCACGTAATTTTCTAGCAGTAATATTTAAATCGCAACGCTCCAATTTAAATTCAAACTTATTATTATTATTAATTTTGCTATACTTGTTTTTTATACAATAAATTCATTTCTTTTAACCATGCAATCTTTGTTTTCAGTAGGTAGCATTAGATATAGACCAATTCCTTCTCCTGATGCAATTGTTTGTTGGGTTAATGATCCAATCATACCACGATCTGAGAGTAAAGATTCTTGAAGGTGTTCTACCAGAGCTAGGTGTTGTTAAATACAAATTTAGATTTCAACATAGCGTTGAGGTCTTGGCGCCCATTAAAACAACATATCTTAGTAGAAAACGGTATATTTGTCACGCAACAGTGAGGGCTATAGAAAGCATCACAGTAGGAGGAGAACATTTCCAACATCTCCTGTCATAAGGTACGACCTTAGTTTATTAATTCTTCCTTTCTTCATTTTAATTGTTATCTCATGTCATGAACGGATAAAGTGAGCCAAGTGCTGTTCTGTTCTTATTGCTATGCATGCCGAGCGGGGAGTGCTGAGTCAATGGGAGATAAACTCGGGAGCGCTGGCCGGACGAATCATGAGAGGAACTCACTGTACTATTACAGCCGACCCTGACCGTGCCCTTTAAATCTTATAACGTCTCACCAATCCAACATGGCGGCTGTGCAAAATATGTCACCAGCATTCTACTGTATATCTCCGGAACTATTACTGATATCACCCTGAAATTTTGTACGAAGATAAAGGGCACTACTAGAAGTTCACCTAAGTGACTTTCAAATATCTGTTGTTTGGTTCCTCAGTTAAGGGGCTGCGACAACGCGGTCATGTAGCCCCGTGTACTTTGGGTGTGTGTAGAATCTGTCTGATAAGCGGTGTTAATTGTGATGGCTGTATTAGTGTGTGTTATCTGTTTTTATTTCAGGTAAGGATTGCAGACGATTAATTTCAGGTAGTTCCTACTTTTGCTACCAAATGCTACGTCAACAACCAACTAGTTCTGAACTTGGTTACTATATGCCACCGCAAGCGGCTCCTGGCGACGGACGTTGGAACCTAAGAACATTTGTCAAATTTAACCTATAATTTAGCTTCAGACAAGTGTAATTAGTGGAAGGTTCTATGGCATGGGACCGCCGGCTTTACTTCCCCTCTGAAGGAAGGCATACTGAGGTATATTTAGCGCTCTTAAAAAATCCGACAACTTCGGCCGGGTTTGAACCCGCGATCTTGGGCATAGAAGCTCAGCATGCTACCAACTACGCCACCGAAGCCGCTCAAAAATCTGTTAACTGCAAAACGAACATGGCGGCCAAACGAAGTTGAAAACTTTATAATTGACTTTTCTCGCGATTTAACCATTTGAACGCAATGAAACGTGGTACAGAAAATGTTTATACACATTGTAATGCACTGGCATCTAATTTAGTCCAGTGTTTACATAACCTCAAGATGGCGGCTGTGCGAAATATTTCACCGGCAATCTATATCTCAGAAACTATTACTGATATCACCCTAAAATTTTGTACAGTGATAAAGGGCGCTACTAAAAGTTCACCCATGAGACTTTCAAAAACCTGTTGACTACAAAACGAACATGGCGGCCAAGCGAAGTTTAAGCATTTAAATAGACTTTCCTCGCGATTTAACCATCCGAGCGCCGTGAAACTTGGTACAGCAAATGACTATACAAATTTCAATCCATTGACATTAATTTAGTTCAATTGTTTACATAACCTCAAGATGGTGGCTGTGTGAAATTTTTAAATTAAGTTTTTGTTTCTTGTGTCCTAATCATGCAATAGAGGTCAAAGTTTGAATAATGAATCTACGCAATAATCGTCATGTACATAGGCCTAACTCTATAGCTTACATATATAAAAATCCAACATGGGGACCACCCGAAATATTTAAGAGGATTCGCAATATCTACCAATCTATGTCAGCAATCAAACTGAAATTTTGTGTGTTGATAAAAGCTATGAACATAAGTTCACCTATGGAACTTCCAATAACATGGTGAGCACAAATCCAACATGGCGGCGACGCGAAATATAAATATTGAAATGAAAGTTTCTCGTGATTTAACCATCCGAGCGCAGTGAAATTTGGTATGGCAAATGCTTATAGAAATTGTAATCCACTGACATGTAATTTATTTCAATTGTTTTCATAACCTCAAGATGGCGGCTGTGTGAAATTTTAAAATCTAGTTTTCATTTCTTGTGTCCTAATCATGCGACTGAATAAACCTACGCAATAATCTTCATCATTTTTATTAAAAACTGTAATTAAGCAGGAGTTCAAAGTTCCTGATTCTTTTTAGGTGGTTTTTATAGAGGACATATTTGGTTCATTTTCATAGTAAATGTCCTATTTCATCAATATTAATGTTTTAATGTCATATTTTGGTAATATTTGAGGGGTAGGTGTTGGTATCCGCTGGCCACTACGAGGTTTCTGTGCTTTGGCGGCGCTAAAAATTTAAGAACTTGCGAATTGTTGCAGAATATCAGAAAATATTTAACTGTAAATAAACTTGGTAATATTTTTAACTTAGGGCATTTTCTTTCTCTTTCACAGGAAATATGATTTGTATCGCAGTTTTTAACGCGAGAAAAGGTGAAGAATACGCTGCTTGCCGCGAGTCTCTTGAAACATTCAGAGATAACAATTTGAGGAAAACATTTTTATCGTAGGTCTATTCATGAAATCATCCTAGATTTTAATATATCTTTTTTAGGTTTGAATGTGGAATTAATAATATTTCACTACATTATTAACAAGCCTCCGTGGCTTAGACGGCAGCACGCCGGCCTCTCACCGCTGGGTCCGTGGTTCAAATCCCGGTCACTCCATGTGAGATCTGTGCTGGACAAAACGGAGGCAGACAGGTTTTTCTCCGGGTACTCCGGTTTTCCCTGTCAAAATTTCATTCCAGCAACACTCTCCACTATCATTTCATTTCATCTGTCATTCATTTAACCATTGCCCCAGAGGAGTGCGTCAGGCCTCGGCAGCCGGCACAGCCCATATCCTCGCCGCTAGATGGGGGCTTCATTTATTCCATTCCTGACCCGGTCGGAGACTGGAAGCAGGCTGTGGATTTTCATTTCACTACATTATTAACACGTGTTTTCAGAAAGAATGTACAAATTTATTAGGTCATATTGTACCTTTTTTGGATCACATTTCCCATTTCTTTAAGTCCTAAACATCAGAACCTTAGTTATCATCATTTTAAGGTCCATAATATTGTTACAGATCTGATTTTCTAACTATTTTGATATTATTTTCTATAATTTTCCAAAGGTGAATGTCAAAGTATAATAATCAACTTTGCACGCAATTATGAAAGTTTCCTTAAGCCGTCGGAATTTTTAAGAGCGTTAAAAATCGCTCAGTATGCCTTCCTTCAGAGGGGAAGTAAAGCCGGCGGTCCCATGACATAGATTTATGGCATGTTAAAGAACCTTCCACTAATTACACCTGTGTGAAGCCAAATTGTATAGGTTAAGAATGTAAACAACGCTCTTAGGTTGCTACGTTCGATGCCAAGAGCCGACTGCGGTGGCATCTAGTAGCTAAGTTCTGAACTAGGCCAAGTAGTCGTTGACGGTGGCGTTTGGCGGCAAAAGTACGAACTATTTGATAAATTCCAAGTTGCAGTCCTTACTTGAATTAAAAAGCAGATACACACACTAATACAGCCATCACAATTAACACCGGTTATCAGACAGATTCTACACACACCCAAAGTACACGGGGTTACATGACCGCGTTGTCGCAATCCCTAAACTGAGGAACCAACCAACAATTTTTTTGACATAAGGTGGAATAAAAATTATGAAATACTCATTGGTATTTCTCTTAATAAAAAAGTCAGTGGCGTGCTAGTGGTGGTAAATCAGGGATAGTGCAACACAATTCTATTAATCTTTTATTATTTGGGAATATTTGTTTTCTCCACCGAGGTCCTAAGCATCGGAACCTTAGTGACGAGAATGGGCAACGAGAGATTACCTAAGAGGATAATGAGTTTGACTGAAGCGGAGGCGATGGTTAGATTCAGTAATTAATAGGTTCTATAAACAGAGGAAACCACAGTGCTAACAGCTAATAGGGGATCAGGAAGGCAAACAAAGGCTTGCAGACTGAATGCTGAAAGTTAAAACAGTCTTACATGAAAATGAATGGATGATCTATATTAGGCCTAAATTAATTCTTGTTCTCACTCTAATGTTGCACATTCCAAAACTGTATACAGGGTGATTCATAAGCCATGTCAAATGATTTAAATTTCCCGTCAATGTGCCAACACTATACCAGGTGAATCAGCTGCCCCTTAGAATAGTGTCTTATGCAGCCCAACTAATGCATCTTATCAGGAAGGTCGATATCTCTCTGCTTGTATCCAGTATGGTACTAATGCACTTCAATCGATATACTAATACAGTTTTAAAAAAGTGACAAATTGAGGCAGGGAGATCAAAAACCCACTAACTCCAATTTTTGGCGAAATTGAGTTATTGGGTGGATGGGGCTTTTTAGGTTGTTCCGCATGGATGGAAGGCAAGAATACTCTAATTCCGTCATTCGTTTGCATACAGGAGGTTGTTTTAAAATCCATGGAAATCAAAACACCTCTTATTCAATGGAATTAGTGTGTTCTTGCTTTCCATGCTTTATTTACCGGTAGATGGCAAAACCATCGCTTAACCAGTTGAGCAGAGATTGATGGTCCAGTTCTTTTACACCTTGATACAGGAGGGGCGCTTTCATTTTATAGAGCAACATTATCCCATGAGAGGACACAGTTTCTTACCAAATGACCATGATTTTGGTCATATTGAGAGTCACAAAAAGAAACAAGAAACTGAGGAAACACCAAGCCAGTGGTTTGACATTGTATGAAGTTCAGTTGTATATGTTGTACAGGTCAAACAGAAGTATGATATATGACTGTCCTCAACATTTCTCCAAAATATTCAAGAAAAATCCAAGTACTAAACATACTAAGCATAGTCCAACCGAGGAATTTCTCATATCAGGAAGTAAAGTGATACGATATTCGGCATCCCACAAAAATAAAATCCATGTGAGTAAAACTATGAAAGGTACAATATGGAGTCGATTTAACATCCAGAGACCCAATACAACTGCATCTGTTCCCACTCAACAAAAGCACAACTCACACTTGGCACTGAAAATAGAGAAGCAAAAGGACTTGCAAAATTTAATGAAGTTAATTTCTGAAGAAAGTCGTATGTATTACAAAACTCTATTTGCTGGCAGTAAACCCTGAGTCACAGACGGAACAAGATAGTGAAAGTGAAACAGAATATCTGTACCACAAATCAGAGTGAAGAAAGTATTACGTTCATTTGTGGTTTTGTTTCTGCATTTTGGAATGATTTAGATTAGAGTGGATTTCAGACTCGCGTTGTACCTTCGAAATTTAAATTTCAAAAAGTGCAATGCTAATTTTCATAATAAAATTTCATATTCTATCGTTTTATACGGTACTGTCGTTATGATCCATTAGAACCTTTTCTGTCATATTTATTGCCTATTTCATATTTCATACACTCTGGAAGTCAAAAAGCCCCTAACTCCACCACTATTTAATTCAAATTGTAGCCTTATATAATATAAACACTTATTATGAAGTATTTAATTGATAAAGAATACACGTTTACTTAATATGATCACATAAACCCATAAGATGTAAGATCAGTGAGGAAGATAATCAGTTTCCCCCCTCCTGTAAAATTTGGCTTACTGGAGTTAGTGGGTTATTGATTTCCCTGCCTCAATTAACAAAACATGATGTATCTCTGATTTTCTTTTTGTATTTTGTATGGACCCATTAGGGCTATGTATACCCAAGTTTGCAACTCTCAAAAAGTTGTGGAAACATTTTTACACACCAAAAACCGCGAAATATTTGGACTTGTTTCAGATTCTGCTCTTTATCTCCTAATCCAAGCATTCTTCGTCGAAAGTTACTCAATACCTTTGTTAACAGCATTAACGTGTTGACCAATTAAGCACAACCGGAGCTCTGTAGGTCAATTGGTTACTGAATTACGGCACTTTGAAAATAGGCGTTTTTCCAAAAATTGGAAATTTTAGTTCTAGTCCCTCTTTGGACCGAAACTGCATCGAAACCATTGATCCTACGACTAGCACTTGTGGAATATAATTTGTAGGCAGTTTAATTATGTTTAAATTAAGGTCCTCTGACACCCCCGGCACTAAAAGCCAAACGATAAATAAGCCTCGTAGTTCTCTCAAAATTTAAAAGAAAACCATATAAGGTAAAATCGCATCTTTCCAGAAATGTTCCATAACCTTTCGAGGAAATACGAGGAAAACTAATAATGTTCAGTATCGCTTGCGAGATACGCTGAGAACACGCGTTAGTTGGGCTGCATAAAGCGACATTATTAGGGGCAGCTGATTTGCCCAGTATATTGGAAGTATGTTTCATGAAAGATGGTATATTGGCTTTCACGGCCAGAGAATTAAAACTCAGCAATTTTTCTAAGTTTGTGCCGTGTCTGGTGTGCGGTTTCGCCTAGGGCACTAAGCTGGTTCATCAGCGGGCTCTTGGTGTCCCCGCCCGGACCCCCACAGGAGTAGCGAACTGTGCACTACCTCCATTTTTATAAACTTGTAGCTCACCCTATGGGTGTCCGCTTAAAGCAGCTACAGCCTCTGGCGAGCCGAACATGTCCTCTGACACCCCCGGCACTAAAAGCCAAACGATAAATAAATAAATTGTAGTTTATCGCGATCTATATTTCTCCCCGACTTACAAATGTAAAATTGATGATGTTAAACAGCCTGTACAAGAATAAAATAATGATTCAAAATGTTCTGTCTGAGCTTATCCTCTTCCATAGATTCCTGCATCCATGAGTCGATGTTCCCGAGGATTTGAATGGTATGGACCAGTGGCGGCTGGTGATTTTTCACTTGGTGGTGCCAGCATATTCAAAATTTGCAATAAAATCATTCTAAGTTGCAGGTACGGATAGTGCATATTTTATGCAATAAGTTATAGGGGAAGGTACCCCAGTATCGGACACTTAAGGTTCCTTTTGTATAATAACTTAAGGAAAGGGTCAAATTTAAATTTAAAATTATTTTTGAAAACTTGATTTGATTCTCTTTCATTGTAGCAAATCATCTTTCTACATTATATACTGATATAAAAGAATTTAAAACATTTATAAATCTCACATTTTTTCACAATTCAAAATTGAGGTACACAGTATCGGACAGTCTCAATATTGTAAGATTATTCTATTATTATGCTCATGTATGCACAGTATATCCATATTACTTTTTAGCACATATATCACATTGATAATAACGAAGTGTCCCTTCCAGGAAAACTTTGCATATCTTGCACTGGCTCCAGTCCTCACTGAAATTCTCACTACAAATTATGCAGTGGGTTGTTTCGCAATCAAAATTCAGTGCCTTCCTAGCTTTTTTTCCCCGATTACGCCAAAGATTGTAAATTCAGGTCAACACGGCTTGAGTTCACATTATGCTTTGTATATAATATAATAATAAACTTAGGGAAAGGATTTCCAAAAATTAACATAGAAATTAAATTATTACATAATTGTGACAAATTCAGTTCTAAAAATTTGTCTAAACATGTTTATATCAGCGTCTTGCTCATCAGAAAACGTGCTTTTAAATGCACCCATGGCAGTTTTCATTTGTCTCTCTTTCGCTGGAGAAATTAATTTCAATCTGTCACCTAATGTACAGAACTGCTCACTTGCGTACCTAATGCTCATTTTAGCCCCTCTTAATTCATCAATTGCTAATTTTATGTTTTCCATCACCCAGATTCACCTTTATACTCCCATATTTGTCTGAAACAAACGAAGATATTGTAAGAATTGGTAAGAAAACTTCGGGTACATTTGTCCGATACTGTGTGCCGGAAGCTTGTCCGATATTGGGTGCCCAACACGTAAAACTTGAACGGGTGATCATACGTAACACATTTAAACAAAAGCTACGCCATCATCCACATTTCTTCATTAACGTATGGTTAACAATAAACAACCCTTAAAATATTTCACTCATCAGTATTAAGGTGCCGAACAGGTTCACAAAATTATCTTCGTGCAGCAAGAAAGAGTCACAAAAGAGAGAGCATCTCACCACGTGCTTACTTCTTTGTTCACGGACACACAATGGCCACCCTCCAACGTACCTCGTGAAGGGTCAGTACTACCATCACAAAAGTTTCCACAACATTGTGCTGAACATCAGAAACTGACACTGTCCGATATTGAGTTCCGTCCGATACTGGGGTACCTTCCCCTATGTTTAACATTATTTAACTGTGCTATTGTAGAAGACGTTTTTAATTGAAGTGTCAGCTGAAGTGAATTGAGAAATTGCATAACTACTACAAATATTTTAGTCTCGGGATTTTTCGCCAAAACAAAAGTTCCTCCTTTCTCTACTAGAAAGCGCTTAAGTGTCAAGGAGCTTAGATATCTAACCTCCTTGACTTTCATGGCCCTCCAAGGAACAACAAAAATTCGACAAGCAAGCTGCCCTTTGGGTGTCAAACAACAACAACGCTTGCACCTGGCACCGAGGCCATACGATATTATATCATACACATATTTTGATCCATATGCATTTTAAATAAAAACCACTTTTAAGAATTATAATTGAACAAACCTCTCAGAAAAATAATTTGAAGAAAACAACATATGCTAGGCCTACTCATCAAAAATATTTGTTCCAAAACCTCGATCGACACCTTCATTTGAATTAATAAGAGCGGTCCTATCGCTAAATGGAGATTGTAACAACTCACTTATTTTATTCATTGTTACACTTCCGAAAGGTGACACAGAGCTCATTTAGATTCCTACGGCTTCGTACGTTGCGCTCGAGCTATGCGATCTTCAAACATGAAACAAATCAAATTTTATTAAGGAACCTAGCTTGCATGTATCGATTCAAAAAGCACACTTATTAGATTAAAACGGTGTTTATATGGTCAATGCCGCATGATGCTATGCAAGTTTATGTAACATGTCTATATAGGAAAAAAATAAGCATGGCTATTGCTAACACACACGTGACCACAGCCTCTTTGTCGCAATTTCAGTTGCTGTCTCAAAATAAATAGGTGAGATGAAATGAACACGATGACCTACCTCTAAGACAACCTTACTTATCGTACATACGGATTGATTGGAAAGGATATCCCCTGCATCTAATATAAATGAACACAAAAGCTATTTAACGACGGACACTATTCATACACATTTGCAGTCAAACTTGAGAATTTGTGTTTACGCTTGGGACGTGAAACTGTGCCGCCAAATTAAATTAACGAAACACAGTAAAACTCGTTGAAAAATTCCGAATTTTTACATTACAAAGAGAGAACAAATAATCCCAGTCATCAATATGAGCCTAAAAAAGTTGCGGTAGCGCTACAGGAGAGGAGACCAAAGGTATAAAAAATTTTAGGAAATGAAATTTGCCAAAGTACCTTTAGTAATGGTATCCGGAGACGTTAATATAATAGATGTTGACTCGTCCGCTGCCATAAACCCACCCAACCGTCCCAAATAGATACACGACTTATATAGCAGAAATGAAGTCTTTCGGCGCCATGTTGCTCACTAATTCCGGAATGCCAACCCCACGCATTTGGTACTATTTCACATCGGGTATAGAACGAGTAAACAAAAGAGCATCGATAAAGTAATGTAATGAAAAATTATGTATTTATGATGTTTTACATACAAAAACAGACCTAACCTGGGGCTTACGCCCCAGACCCCCTTGCTTGTGGTACTAGCAGTAATTTTCGACCAGGCAGTACCTAACCTAGTAGCGGACATAAATTCTATCTTATTAATGTTTTACATACAAAAACAAACCTAACCTGGGGCTTACGCCCCAGACCCCCTTGCTTGTGGTACTAGCAGTAATTTTCCGCAAGACAGTGCTTAACTTAGTGGAAATTTGTAACAATTTCAAACTTTACGTGTCATATGGTGAATTTTGTATTTGACATGTTGGTAACGTACTCAGATGTTCGTTTCTCGGGTGTCATATGACGTATGACGTAGTGTCAAAGATGGCGTCCATAGTGAAATGAAGACAATGCTAAAAGCATTATTTTCGTAAATAATCAATTAAAAGGAATTATTCCGGTGCAGCAGTGGCAATTGAGAAAGTAAAACCACTCCCAACATCTCCGAAAAAGGTTTGTAAATCATAAATACTATATTTTCAGTAATATACCTTGTTGAATGTTACGACGGCTCGGTCTCCTCTCCTGTAGTTTTAATAAAGTTGCTAAATGTCAAACAATAAAGAACTAAAACTATTTTGTGGTTTGGATTTATTTAATAGTCAATACACAGTGATATATCGTCAAGCTGGTACCACTGGAGGTGTGCTGCCATATGCTGTACTCTAGTGGTTGAAAGATAAAGCAGTTCAGCAGTTCTAACGTGTATGTAATTGTGCTTGTACCTGTGACGTGCTGCTATCTCGTGGATAGAATTGAAGCTCCGCGTTACGAGGCCGTTGGCTCTACCTCAGGGTAATATGCGTCTCAACACAACACAAACAAACTCAAGCCAAACTAGTCCTTATTGCAGTACAGTGTCTGATGCGGTCTGATGTTCGTAGGTAGTGCCGGTTGGCTCTGGCTCAGTAATTCAATAAAGCGCCACCAGAACGCATGTCAGTTTGCGCGCTCGTTCAAATAAATGCAGAATATGTATACAATTTCCTCAAAATGTAAATGTAATATAAACTGTCCTCGAGAGGGAAAAGTCACATATTCTCTCTTCATTACACTGGTGGTGCCATGGCACACGGGCACCACCTCAGGAGCCGCCCCTGGTATGGACTCCGTCTTGAGGAAAGAATTCATGATGAAAATTAATAAATGTAAAACAAAACTATTGGAATGCAGCTGAAATAAATCAGAAACCTCTATGGACATCAAATTGGCAGGGGAAAAGTAGGAGACTTGTGTTACTTAGGAAGCAAAATAACCAGTGATGGACGAAGCAAAGAGAATATAAAAAGTAGGTTGGGTCAGATAAGGAAAGCATTTCTTTTGACATCAAATATAGATTTAGGCTTTAAAAAGTCGTTTTTAAGGCCTTTGTCTGGAGCGTGGCGCTCTATGGAAGTGAAACTTCGATTGTTGGCGCAGCCGAGGAGAATAGAAGCATTTGAAATGTGGTGTTACAGGAGAATGATGGGTAGATAGAGTAACAAATGATGTGGTATTAAGGAGAAATGTTTCTGGCTACTGCTAATGAACAGAAGAGATAGGTTGGTAGGACACATACTAAGACACCTAGGAATAGCAACCTTAGTTATGGAAGGAAGGGTCGAGGACAAGAACTGTAGGGGTAGACCAAGGTTAGACTATGCTAAACAGATTGCATCGGATGATGGTGTGGTAGCTATGTAGCTCAGAACAGGGAGGAATGGAGAGCTGTATTAAACCAGTCAAAAGACTGAAGACACAGCAACAACAACAACAACCCCATGAGGTCGTAACATACATAGGGCTACGTAATTTCAAGTTTTGACACATTGCTGGGAATAGTATCAGCTACTTACTCGACCATACTCCTCTGTGAAGAACTTGGAGATCTGTAGTCTCTGGCTGTTGGTCCGTGTTGTCAGGATGTCGATGATCGCCTGTTCGTCCGTCCCGAAGCCCTTCATGGCTGCTCTGAGCGCCATGCCGTCATCAGCGGCGCTGAACGGCGATACGGGTCGCACCGTCGGGACAGGCTGCAATATCAACATGTGGTTGGTTACCATGGCAACAAGTATTAGGCTATAGCAACATCTTATTGACAGTAGTTGTCGGGTGCCACAACTGTTAGCTCAATGTACACGTGATAATTTACAATATTAGCCCTAATCCACTCTCACTTATAAAGCGGATGACGCGATCAGCAGCCACCACATCATCGGCTAATATAAGTTTGTGTAGACCAAGGTTTCTTCGTAATCAGCAAGATCCATACACTCGGTTTAAAATGTGGGCCACGGTGAAAACGGCTCCACAGGTACAACGTGGGCGTGGGGGTCTTCCCTTCTCATTAGTTACGAGTGTATGACCTATCCTTAGCCTACACAAACTGACGGAGTCCCTCCGTGATTGGAAAGATGATGATGATTAAGGTTCGGATGTTAAGGAAAAGTCATATTTTTTCCTGAGCTTATTTTATCCGAAATCTGAAAAATAAGTTTGAATGACGGGTCCCTGACCACGTTTAAAGCAATTTGATGTTGCCTATAAATGCATATTTCGGCCATTTTTATTGTTTTGATCATATGTGGTCATATTTTAGTGATATAAGGTCATATTTGGTTATAATTTCAGCATTTTTGTTTAAATTGAGGCGTCGTTAACAAGGTACGTGTTATCTGCGTCGATTTTCAAACACAGGATTTCCGAATAGTGCAGTAGATATACTGTATTTTTCTTTCTTTTCCCGGAACAGGCAGATAGCAGGTTAGGAGACCTGATTCCAAGAAGGCGCTCCTCTACGCACGTCTTTTAGCACATCTTCCTGGACAAGTTAGATTGTGACACTATACGCATGAGGTCACGGAACATGACGATAGTGTGCTTCCACCTTTCAATAGAATGTCACTCCAGTAGATATACGATTTATCTCAGAAGCAATTGGCAAACAAGAAAATGCCATGTTTTTTGGTCATATTTAGCTAGTTTTAGGGCATATTTGCTTGCATATTTTGTACTTCCTTATGTCTTAAACTTCCGAGCCCTGATGATGATAATTGTTGTTTTAAGGGGCCTAACATCTACGTTATCGGCCCCCTAATGGTCTGGGTGATAGCGAAAATGACAATGAAATGGAAACCGTAACGAAAACCAAGGTAGACTGAAAACACGTACTAAATGTAACTTGACTGAAAGCACTCACAAAAGGCAAGTTAAAGGAAAGAGATTGACAAAGTGGAATTTAGATGGAAAAGACGCACAAAATGGAGTTTAGATTCAAAATACTCACCAAAATGCTATTTAGAATGGAAATGCTGGCAAAATGCAATTGGGGTTGAAAATACTTACAAAATGCAATTGAAATTCAAAATACTCACAAAATGCAATTTAGATTGAAAAATCTCACAAAACAGAATTCAGATTGAAAAGACGTACCGTACAAAATGTAATTGGAAGTGAAAATATGTACAAAATGTAAAAGAAAAAGAAGGCTGATCCGTAGAATATTGAGGGATCAGGAACGATGAGAGAAGGGCCAATTAAGGCGGGAAAGGAAGAGAACAAGAGCTGACCAAGAGAGGTCGACAGGAACGAAAACAGAGAGGAGCCCGGCATAAATAAGTGGAAGCAATGCCGGACTCAGCTGGAGCGCCGTCGTCGCCAACCCACGTCCCACTAGATGTGAGCCCCTGGGGGATGACCGGAAAGAGCTCCGCCACACTCGAGTAGTTCCCTTGATCGCTCTCAGTTGACTGGATCAGCTAATAATAACGAGTATCTGCCGTTATTATAAGAAATATATTGTATTTGATTTTGCTGCGCCAGCCTACTCCTCAATAATGTGTGACTCTGCCCTGTGATGGAGCTTTATGACTCAAGCATACGTCACGTGACGTCACAGTGGTGGTGGTGGTAGTAGTAAGCCGACAGCGTGTTTCACAGAAGACCGACGTAAAGTGACGTCACACATGGGCGGATTGTATGCAGCAATTAAGTTATATAGCAATGCGTTCGTTTAGAGCAGGGGTGCACAATCTTTTTTATAATAATTGGGGCCCAAGTTTATTTTTACATAATAAGTGGCGGGCCGCAAGTTACCTTTCAACACATAGGCACTTGCCAAACCCTACCGCTAAAGCTAATGTTACTATTGTCTGAATAACGTATTTTACCAGCAGACAAAAAATGTGTTTCAATACCATTTATGTGTTCTCCAAATGGTTTGAATCCATTTTTGAAGTTTTTTGGCAAATTGCGTTATTAATTTATCAAATTACTGATTTATAATCAACTTACTCCTAATTAGAAAATGTTTAGGGGTATGTAAAATCAAATAATACAAAATAATGCAAAAATTAAAATCTGACTAATAATTGTTTACTTTTTAATTTATTTTTAACGAAACAGTTTTATAATTTTCTTATTTCAACGTGGGACTACAATAATGGGAAAAATCTCATCATTCACAATATATAAACAGTATATTCACGATTTTAATAGTATAAAATATTTATCCGCGGGCCGCATAAAGCGACTTTGAGGGCCGCGGGTTGTGCACTCCTGATTTAGAGGAACAATGCAGTGTCTCCAACTGAGGAATAACATCTGAACTACGTGTGCCTCTGCCCTGTGATGGGAATTTATGACTCAAGATACGTCACGTGACGTCACAGTGGTAGTAGTAAGCTGACAGCGTGTTTCACAGAAGACCGACGTAAAGTGGCGTCACACATGGGCGGAATGTAGGCAGCAATGAAGTTCTATAGCATTGCGTTTAATTAACGGGACAATGCAGTGTCACCAACTAAGGAATAACATCTCAACTAGAATAATGCATTCCTGCCAAGAGTCAATTCTTATCTATATTTAATAAGCAGCTGATTTAGCACGAGGGCACGTTTTAGGACATGATGTACTTTTAACAGGGGTGGCTTTTGTCTAAGAATTTCAGGGGTACCTGTAGCCACATCGAGAAAGGGATTCAACGACATTTGCATTGGACGTAATATTTTTTGCGTAAATTCCGGTATATAACGTATTAATTATAAAATTTTGTTAAACAAATTTCCGTAAGGATACATTGTTTTGACAACAAACAAAACAACTAAATCAATAAATACTGCACGAGGGTGGATTTTACTCCGTGAGTAGCTTAACTCTTTATGGGATAGTGGTCTCTATATTAACCACCAGTCATAAGGCCAGTTTCTGCTTTCAAAGATGCTGATAGTTGAATCTTTTAGCCAAATTTCGGAGATTATTCATGCAGAAGTGCTAATATTCTAAATATCAAATATTATATACATATCTACTTGACGTAATGTGGTGGATTAAATTTTAAAAAGAAAAGCACTAAAACATTAACAATAAAAAGTAGAAATAAAATATCAATATAGAAACAATAATCATAGGAATAAAATTAAAACCTAGTGAAAGACATACAAAAATTAAAATAATTAACATAACTATAAAACAATTATGGAAATAATTGTAAAATCAATTCGAAATTAATTAATCGATCAAATAAAAAGGAAAATATCAAAATTAAATCTATAAGAACATAAATTAAAAATTAAAATAAATATTACAATTAGAAAACCAGAAAATACAATTAATAATAAATAATTAATTATTAATAATAAATTAAAATGTAAAAACACATAAAAATAAAAGTTTTGCCCTATAAAGCGTTAAGTATGCAAACATTATAACTGTCCAGTTGGGCGGGTGGTAGCACAAGGGTAGCAAACGAACCACCTATAAGAATTGATTACAATACTTAACACAGAATCAGGCATGCGGAGAAGTTACGCAAACAGCCAAAACGGTGGAAGAAAAAATAGAAGAAAAACCAGGCAGAAGTGGAATGGGCAATTAGGAAGATGAAGATCACTACAGCAGTACGGTACGAAGATGAAGATAACATAGGCCTCTGACGAATCGGTATCATTCGTATTTACAGACTGCTGTAACATCGAGGCTATCAGCCTCAAAGTCCTGTGGAGAACAGCTGACTATCACATTGCACTATTCCTAATGTTGCGTATAACGAAAGAAAGTTGCCACACTCACAGGCGGAATGAACATACAGTAGCTAATAAACATATCTGGGGAAACAGCACAAACAGCTTATAATATACTTACGGTGTAATTCTGGGCCATCTTGAGGGTAGTCGACACGACACTGCACTGCACTTCCTCTACGCCCGCCGCTGAACAATGAAGGATCTGCGAGGAAACAGAACTCATTAAACCCGAGGTCACAGCTGGCCAGGGGTGGACAAAGTGCGGAGGTGAGCAAGCGGTAAGCAATGCGATAGCGTGCTTCATTCATTGACCTTGGTACGCGCGAGATTCCTCGAGGTCTGAGGAAACACATCACAACTAGAGGGACCATGTTGAGCCCTTTAACATTAAACCAGGGTGTCTACCAAAACTCAACTAAGAGATTTCCCTGATAATTCCCTGATGATTCCAGGATAAATCCCCAGAGTAACAGTAGCGGCCATGATAAATATATAAAACAGAGTTTGTACTTAAAGAGCATTTTAAAAAGTGCTCGAACAATAAAGGGTAGCATCAGGGCCGGATTTAAGAGTATGCCACCTGTAGGCTAAAGTCCATTTGCCGCCCCCTCTATAGTTGATATTTGCTTAATACATTTGTTTATACAACGTTTTCAACATTTTTAAACATAACATTAATTTAGTTTATATAAAACTACAATTTTAATGCTTTACATAATAAATTATATAATGAAATTAGATATCTAATTGTTTTTATTTTACTTCTTTTAAGATTCGTTAAAAAATTAAATGGGTTTCAAACTTCATTAATTAATTTGTTCTTGGAGATCAGTGATCACTATTTTACACATATGTTTATATTTTAATACTAATGACTATTTTTTGCGTAATTGAAGAACTGTGTTCAATTTTAATTAAGTTGTCCTACACGGTGAAATGAAATTACACAAAATGTAGTCAATTACTGGTTTATTTGTTGATAAATATACAAACTTCTCTAAAACAACTCACTCCACGTAATCTTGATGTTCAAATTTACATAGATTTCTTAGTGGCAAACTCTATAATAATGTACTCATATGAAAGTGTTTTTGTGAATTTGTATTATGTTATAGTTTTAGAAAGTAGGCTATGTAGAAGGACTAAAACATATTTTTAAGTAATATATTCCTAAATTCGTTTTTTTTTTAAGTCGTTTACCCTCCAGGTTGGTGGAACCCACGGACTAAGCGAGAGAACTCACCACTACCGCCTCTACGGGCAGTGTCCTAGAGCTGGGAACATCGAATCGGAAGGGATACAACTGGTGAGGTGGGATTGGCACCTCGCCCAGGCGGCCTCACCTGCAAAGCGAACAGGGGCCTCATGAGGGAAGGTAAGGGATGGTTAGGATGGATGGACAAGGAAGAGGGAAGGAGGCGGCCGTGGCCTTGAAGAAAGTACCATCCCGGCATTTGCCCGAAGACGAAGTGGGAAACCACAGAAAA
This sequence comes from Meconema thalassinum, assembly GCA_946902985.2. Classification (NCBI taxonomy): domain Eukaryota; kingdom Metazoa; phylum Arthropoda; class Insecta; order Orthoptera; family Tettigoniidae; genus Meconema; species Meconema thalassinum. Next base: position 225,077,182 of record OX336395.1, on the reverse strand, counting down.
CCACTTCGAGGATGGCTGAGGGGGAATTGAACCCCCTCTACTCATTTGGGCCACCCAAGGCTGAGCAGACCCCGTTCCAGTCCTCGTACCACTTTTCAAATTTCGTGGCAGAGCCGGGAATCGAACCCAGGACCTCCGGGGCGGCAGCTAACCATGCTGACCGCTACGCTACGGAGGCGACTGTTTAAATTCGTACGGAAAAAAATATTAACGTCTGAAATACTTCATTTTAGCTTTTGAATAAATTGCCAAACTGCCGCCCCTGAAAATTTGCCGCTCTAGGCCGCAGCCTACTTACGGCCCTGGGTAGCATGTCAAAGTTGGAAAGAAAAAGGAGAAAAATATATTTTTCTACACTGGGGTGCAAAGAAAGTGGCACGCTATGTAAAAATACATCATTTAATTAAGGAAGAAAGGAAGCTTTTAGTTTTACGTGACCGTTAATCATACCATACCGACAGCAGTGGCTCAGCTGGCTAAAGCGCAGCGTTAGGTCATGGGACTAAGCTCTCTGCTGACTCGGTAGACGCGTGGGTTCGAGCCCCACCGTCGGCCGTCCTTGAAATGGTTTTCCGTGATTTCCCATTTTTAACACCAGGCAAATGCTGGGACGGTACCTTCCGATAGGCCACGGCCGATTCCTTCCACATCCGTGCCCAGTTTCATTCATCTTCATCCATTCCATCTTTCATCCCGACGCGCAGGTCACCCACGGGCATCGAATAGAACGACCTGCACTCGGCCTCTGAGGAGGCCACACGAAAAAAAAATCATACGATTATGAGCCACGAGACCTCCTTTTAACGTGGAATCCGAACCACTTGACATGGCATTTCACTTCGAAAATTTCACATGCATTGACCGGGAATCGAACCCGGTCCACCTTGGTGAGAGGCCAACAGCTTGACCGCTCCACCACCACGCCCCCTATCATTTAATTGATTCCCCCCCCCCCCCCCCCCCAACAGAAAGTAATGTTTTAAAGATGGTTTTCAAAACACACTAGGATCACCATACCTTTTAAGTTTTCAATGATATCTACACACATCAAAAAAAGTTTTGCATCACCTCGGTTCCAAGAGTTCCGGAACCTTTAAATACAAAGGGAATAGAGATCAACACAAACAACATTTCAGCTCGTTTTATTGCTCATGAGACCCACACATTGCATGTTGTACCATCATACAGCTAGACTTTCAGCATTTGTGGTCCAGATTGCAGTACACACCACTACCTCTAATACCCAGTAGCACGTCCTCTTGCATTGATGCATGCCTGTATTCGTCGTGGCATACTATCCACAAGTTCATCAAGACACTGTTGGTCCAAATTGTCCCACTCCTCAACGACAATTCGGCGTAAATCTCTCAGAGTGGTTGGTGGGTCAAGACGTCCATAAACAGCCCTTTTCAACATATCCCAGGCATGTTCGATAGGGTTCATATCTGGCGAACATGCTGGCCACTGTAGTCGAGCGATGTCGTTATCTTGAAGGAACGCATTCACAAGATGTGCACGATGAGGTCGAGAATTGTCGTCCATGAAGACAAATGCCTCTCCAATATTCTGCCGATATGGGTGCACTATGGGTCGGAGGATGTCATTCAGGTATCGTAAAGCCGTTTCGGAGCCTTCCATGACCACCAGTGGCGTACGTCGGCCCCACATAATGCCACTCCAAAACATCAGGGAACCACCACCTTGCTGCACTCGCTGGACAGTGTGTCTAAGACGTTCAGCCAGACCAGGGTGCCTCCAAACACGTCTCCGACGATTGTCTGGTTGAAGGCATATGCGACACTCATCGGTGAAGAGAACGTGATGCCAATTCTGTGGGGTCCATTCAGCATGTTGTTGGGCCCATCTGTACCGCGCTGCATGGTGTCGGGGTTGCAAAGCTGGACCTCGCCATGGACGTCGGGAGTGAAGTTGCGCATCATGCAGCCTATTGCGCACAGTTTGAGTTGAAACACGACGTCCTGTGGCTGAACGAAACGCATTATTCAACATGGTGGCATTGCTGTCAGGGTTCCTCCGAGCGGCAATCCGTAAGTAGCGGTCATCCACTACAGTAGTAGCCCTTGGGCGGCCTGAGCGAGGCCTGTCATCGACAGTTCCTGTATCTCTGTACCTCCTCCATGTCCGAACAACATCGCTTTGGTTCACTCTGAGACGCCTGGAAACTTCCCTTGTTGAGAGCCCTTCTTGACACAAAGTAACAATGCGGACGCTATCGAACTGCGGTATTGACCTTCTAGGCATGGTAGAACTACAGACAACATGAGCAGCGTACCTTCGTCCTGGTGGAATGACTGGAACTGATCGGCTGTCGTACCCCCTCCGTCTAATAGGCCCTGCTCATGCATGGTTGTTTACATCTTTGAGCAGTTTTAGTGACATCTATGAACAGTCAAAGGGACTGTATCTTTGATACAATATACACAGTCAACGTCTATATGCCGGAGATCTGGGAACCGAGGTGATGCAAAACTTTTTTGATGTGTGTATTTGTGTTTGTAATTACTGTAATCAGATTATTCTGATATTTACTTCAGCGTTCCACTTTTTTTTTCACCCTAGTGTATATTTTGCCAATTTCTAAATTATTCATCCACAAAAACTATTGTACTTGCGAGTATTGAAAGTAGATCGTCAATAGTAATGCTCTCAAAAATCATACAGTTACACATTTATATACAAATACACAGTGTACACACAGTGCTGGATTACCCATTAGGCCCGACTAGGCCCAGCCCTACGGCCCCCAATTATCTGGGGCCCCCAAAAAGTAAAAAAGTAAAAATTAGTATGATTTGTTAAATTGTTCATCAAATCATCTGAAATGTTTTCAAATAACGATGATCGTTTCATTTGTATATATGTATATATGATTTAATAAAAAGTGTATTATTCATCTTGAGAAAAAAAAACACTTGTACATACTTTATTAAATTTACAGGTGGTAAAAAATAAACATTATTTGAAAACAATAAAGGGGCTTCAAAAAGCTGAGGGACTTGGGCCTCATTTTACCTTAATCCGGCACTGAGTACACAGTCTACACTTGTAAGTTGTGAGCTCTATCTTACAAGAAATGAGAGCTTACTGATTTAACGTCAGTAAGAACATACATCTACAACAATTATCACACGAATATACTTTTCCCCCATCAAAATGTAAATGCTTAATTTCCAATTATTCAAGGTTGGGCCTTGTAAAACTAAAATTCCCTGAGTGTCATTAAAATACGGTACCCTGATAATTCCCTGAGTTTTCCCGAGTAGTAGACACCCGGATTATACTGACTCATAATATCAGAGGCGTAAAACTCCTCGCAAACGTGGGGGGGGGGGGGAGGAGGGAGGGGGCAGGGAAATTATATTTTAGTTTAAGGCTTTCAAGCTTGAAATAATACGGTAATGTAGGCCTAACGCTATATTTAAAAGGATAAAGACGATTTTATTCATTACTAGCTATACCCAGCCGGCCCCGAGGTGTTTGGGTAGCGCGCCTGCATCTCAACCGGAGGCCCCGGGTTCGATTCCGGCTCCGTCAGGGATTTTAGAAACTGACGTGAGGGCTGCAACGGGGTGCACTCAGCCTCGTGAGGACAATTGAGTAGCTGTATGAGAGTGAGGTAGCGCCCCGGTCACGAAAACCAAAATTAACGGCCGAGGGGACCCGATGCGCTACCGCGCGTCACCCCATATCTGCAGGTAAAATGGCTGGGCAGCGGTCGCTTGGTAGGCAGAGGCCCGTCACGGGCTGAAGTGCCAGGGGTTATAAGTATACAGATTGTGCAATTAGGCTACTAGTGGATTTAAGGCTCACCCTTTTGTGTTGTATAAATAATTTGTAGAAACCTTCCCTGGAGTGTACACAACAACTCACCCAAGGTTTATCGCAATCGGATGAATTGTATATGAACGCATAGGGGACATACATATAGACAGACAGACAAACTATCACTTAACATTGTTTTACGTATATATATTTCTAACAAACAAGCAGTGACAAAGTACAAACTTTACGAATTTAAACGAAGTAATCAACAAAGTTTAGGTACTGATGAATTGCTGGAGCTTCACAAGACACCAACCTCTGACGTCACGTGCATGCGCAGGGCGTCCTTAACACGCCAGATGTGCGAGGGAAGAGTCATGTTATTTTATATCGTTTGATGCGAGAAAAAAAAGGTGCGCTATTGTTTTCCGGGCAGGAGTAAATATATTGTGTGTTGTGTGTCCCAGTATCTTACCTCAGTTTTAAACCGGGGCTCAGAAATGAAAATGCAGGCACCTTTTCGGATCTTCGTGGTAAGGGGACAGAGCTCTACGCGCCTCAGCGGGAAACGGGGAAACAGACTATTTGTTCGGCAGAATAAAGAAATTACGAGTAAGCAAGGCAAGATGGCTTTTCCCATTTTCCGCCTAACGTAGTATTAAATCATTAAAAGATTAGTTTAGGGTTATTTTACTTTTTTAAGGGTACAGTACTTAAACTTTTGTCTTGCAGCTAAAACTTGACGGGGGTGGGGGGAAGAGGGGGAGGGGCATTGCAACCCTCCCCCCCCCTTTCCCTCCCAGTGTTTTACGCCCCTGCATAATAGATGATGATGATGATAATTGTTGTTTTAAGGGGCCAAGCATCTAGGTGATCGGCCCCTGATGGGTTGGGTAATAGTGAAGATGATAATGAAATGTGAACTATAACTAAAACTACGAACTTATATACTAGAAGAAGAAATAGAAAACAAAAGGAGAATAAGGCAAATAAAGGACAGGAGGGAAAGAAATGCCCTCAACCCTCGAAGAATGCGGATTGATGGACTTGGAAAGAAGGAGAGCCATGAAAGGCAGATAGGAAAGTGAAAGTGGAGAGGGTCCGCCCCAGAGGTAATGGATAAAAGGAGGGAAAACCGGACCCAGCTCAGGAATCCCTCGGGGTCGCCAACTCCCAAACTCACCAGCCGTGAGCCCCTGAGGGTGTAGCAATATCCAGGGTGCACCAGAAGTGGTGGGGAACATACACCCTGCCTCCTTGAGGGCCTTGAGCAGAAGGCAGGAGATAACAGGAAAAGAAAAAAAAGGCTGTCCCCTCGCAGAAGGAGGGTATCAGGAAAGATGAGACAAGGGCCAATTAAGGCGGGAAAGGAAAACACTCCCTAGGCCTCGGATACCCTAATACCGTCGGGGTCTGAAGAGAACAACCGTTGACCAAGTGAGGTCGACAGGAAAGAAGACGGAGAGGAGCCCGGCACAAGTAAGTGGAATCAATGCCGGACTCAGCTGGGGCCCCGTGGTCGCCAACCCACGTCCCACTAGAAGCGAGTCCATAAGGGGCTGCATAATAGAGCCATTCTATATGTTTCCATATGTCCCAAAATTCTATCTCGTGGTGCAGTAGCAATTCTCTTAATTTCACTCCAGACTATTCGACAGTTCCACTCAAGAACCTTATATAGCAGGCCTATGTTGCACGTGCCTGGTGTCTTTTGTTCTTGTTTGGTCGTTGCATAGATTTCAGCATGGCTTCCTATAAGCCATGATTTCAGCCATGACATTTACAATACACCTCAGCAAGAAAATGTGTATATAAACGTTGTGGTGGACTTAGGATGATAGGATACAGGAGCAATGGGCAATTACAATGACATATAAAACATACTAAATACTTGGGTAATTCTTCGGGAGTGATGAACCAAGATCCTACCTACACTGTTACTTACCTAATGTATGATTTTCATACCTTATTTGATATTCTGGGAGTCATTATCAATTGAAATTACTGTTCATTATCAATACTGCTCAGGAAATAAGTACTAAAATCACGTAAATATGTGACGTAAGTAGTTATTTATTGTTCATTGAACGACGGCAATAGGGATGTATAGAACTAGCACCGATAGAGCGCACTGCAGTTGTACTGGGTAAGCGCAAGGCGCTCTTCATTTGTCTCCTGTGTTCCCATGCCGCTAATATCCACGAATTTAAGTTGTTTAAATTGCTATTTTCGTGACTATGCCGAGCTATTGCTGTGTTCCTCTTTGCAAAAATCAGGGAAATCCGATTTCGTGTCACCAATTTTCACAAAATAAAGAAATGAGGAAGAAATGGTTACATGCTATTAGGAGGAAACATTTCGGTGAAGAAAATCTGACCGAAAATATTAAAGTGTGTTCCCATCGTTTTCAACTCGATGACTTCACGAAAACTGTGTTGGGCAAGTGTGATTCACAAAGGGAAATAATTCCTACCTATAAACTGAATAGACATATCGATAACAACCACTGAATGTATGCGTTTGTATTTGAAGGTGAGAGAGCAAGATTAAAACCGGGCACTGTTCCATCGCTTCTTCCGTGGACCACGAACACAACTAAAATAAGGAAGAGGCCATACACAAGAAAATTGCCAGTTTACCACGATAAGCCTACAATATCGGAATCTGCATAAATTATCTCCATTGAAGTACGGTACGGGAAGAAATCGTCAATATACAGGAAGAAGTGAATGTAACATTTGTGACTCCCATTTTCAAAGGCATCAATACTCGGACAAATACTTCAAGAATAAATGTCACAACATTAACAGTCAAAAACGTATTATGGTTGGTTTCTTGAAATCAGAATTAATCGTCAACTTAACATCTGCCCGACGGAGAATGTGGTACCGGTAGTGACTGACTTCTACATTCTTGAGTCTTAGGCCTAAGTTAGCCAGATGAATGGAAACAGTTCATGGCCTTAAAACAGCGATTCTCAAACTTTTTAAATACTGTACCCCTAAGTCGTTTGCAAGGGGTACGGAAACGATTTGTATTAAGAAATTGACAAATTACAAAAGAACCCAACGTTGCGATGCATTTTGAGGTAAACAATACCGGTATCAACTTTCTTTGATTATGTTTACCTAAAACAAGACCGTTTCATGTACGCTATCAACCAAAAAAATGCACGTATCGAAGTCTAAAAGCAAGGGGAGCCAGTGAATATTTAAATCTCTATTTATAAAAGGAAGATTATAGTTTTACGTGACCGTTAATCTAGAGATAAGGCACAGAGGACTTCCTCTTTACGTGGAATCCGAACAGGACAAGGCATTTCAGTTTGAAAATCTCACATGCATTGACCGGGAAATCTCTATTTATGATTTAAGTCTTATGGAGATATACGCTATTTATCAACATAGGCCTGCAATACTCAAGCATGCTGACTCCTATTCATAATTTGAATAATAAAGCGTGTTGGAATTTTGTTATTACCGCTGTAGCCTACTAATTCTTCCCTCCTCCCACTAGTTTAAGCGCCTCTAGTCCGTAGCTCATTTTACAGCTGTTTAACGCTTAAACGCTGAAAATCGTTCATAATATATTAGAGGATATACCTATAGAATTAATTAATATAGTCTTGGAGTAAAATTAGAGAAGATATAATTTACTTTAGCTTAGAAACTCGGTCACAATCTATACATTCCTCGTAGCTGACTGGGGGTAACATAGGACGATCGCCTTGCGCTTACCCAGTACTACACGAGCGCTATCTGGCGCGAACTTTCTCAGGCTACATCCCTATTGTCATGGCTTGTCGTTGCTCAACTGCTACTAAAGGATGCGCATTGGGCGTGTTCAATTGTTAACGAGACGTCATTTCACTGTTGCCAATGCATGGTACACAAAATACACGACACAGGTCATGTGTAGCGAGCCAACACCACCTAGATAACAGGCCTTTGCATTCAAACAAGATGGCGGGCACTGTAGGCAGAGCTGCTGGAGCTCGCCGCAGGCCATGGCCCATATGACGGGTTCCTTCCAACTGATACATAGTAGTCGGCAGCATTTTTAGGCTATTATGATGACTTCATCCTTCTTACCTTTACTTACGTAACAAACAAATATACTAGGCCTACTGAATAAGCTTCTTCTCATCCTTCACCTGAAAATGAAACCTCACGGGAAACTAGGTACCGTACCGTAGGAAAAAATGAAACATACACTATTTTACTGTTTCTGGATCAATTTTATGTCAACAGTTCACTGGCCACAAAACATAGCGCTAAATTAACAGCAGTAAAATATACGCATTTGATACAGTTATGTTCAATATTTGCATAAGATCAGGTTTTTAGCTAGATATCTAGACTTGACATGTAACTGTGTCTTCTTCACGAAAACTTCCGGGTACACATTTCATCATTTAAATTATAGATTTACTATTATGATAATGCCATCAGCCACAGTCAGGGGCGTATATACAATTTTATTTCGGGGGGGGGGGGGGGGGGCTGGCTATCCTGGAAAATTGTGAGTATTTTCAGGGGATTGTCACCGCAAAATCCCAGAAATATCAACCAATAACTTAGAGCATATAACGTTGTGTAATTATTTTAGATAAGATTCAAAGTTTATATAGCCTACAATTACTGGCAATACAAAAAAAGTAAAATACAACACAACACACAAATAAAATTTTATACTTAATGAATTTTCCATTATGATCTATGGAGTATGAATAGCAAATATCTAAATATTTGTCAATTTACTAAGCAGAAAGGTAAACTGTTTTTTTTTGTTTTTTTTACAAGTTGATAATTTATTTCTCAAATGTACTGTACTGTGGAATTCACAGTTTTGCCTCACAAGTCTGAGTGTACCCCGTTCCAGCCCTCAGACTAGAATTAAAATTTCTTTGGGGAGCCGGGAATCGAATTTGGACATCCGGGGCGGCAGCCAAGAATGCTAGCCACTACACCACGAGTTAATCTAATTTCAATCTTAATATTGTTTATAACTTAGCCAATAAGTTAAGATTAGGGTACAACCGAATTTACAATTATTTTATGCTCTTACCAAAGCAACAGTTTCTTAATTTGATTGGCTTTTTTCTAGTAATTTATTGCACATCATACCTGTCACCTACAAATATGAGGTGTATATTTTATTATTTTCATTTTCATATCCAGAGCATCCTAAATATTTACATACACTGTGAGTGGATGCAAAGTTGAGCATAAAATACCCTTAACACAGCAATGTCTCTGCTAGTTTAAAATATATAGTAGGCTATTCACATAAACACACAATGTCACATCAGATCCTTTTCACTCAGGCTATTAATCCATGTCAAAACTAGTCATCTAAGTGCATTTATTACTCTCATGTAAATTTTTTTCAAGAGTAGAGAAACACCCATTACAATTGGATACAATCATGTTGACCGACTGAAAAGCATTAAATTTTGATCCAATAGCTGTTGAAGCACAATGACTACATTACTAAACCAAATATTTTTATATGTGAGGTATGACTTTCTAAACCATAACAAAAGGCACTCATTTGAGCTTGAAGATATTTGAAATGTCATTGGACACATGGGGGGAGAGGCCGACAATCCTGTATAAGTTATAGAGACAATGAAACTTTAACACAGTGGATGGCTTTCGAATATATTGAGGCTGTAAGGCTACAAAGGGCGGAGAAATGCGACAGACAGGGTGAGAGGAGGAGAGACTGTTCATAATAGGCTATTTCAAGACTTTCAGGATAACATTCTAATATTTGGTGCCACAAAAATGGTGTCCATACAACTTGAACTTTTCGAAGTCATTTTTCAATGTTGCATTCATAATCTAATGAATTAATTGCATTTTAGTTGCTCCACATGTTAATTGGCCCAATTAAATTGGTCGGGGAGTAAAACGTAGGACTATCGACTCACAACTTTCTGTCAATGTGGAAAAATTATTTGGATTAATTATACACTTAAGTGCTTAATTAATCCAAGTATTTTTAGAGGTCCTGTACGCAAGTGTGAATTGAAAAGTTTTACTCCTCGCCCAATTTAATTGGGTACAGAGGGACACTGGGACTGAGTTATTGTCAGAAATTGCAAAAATATTGATTTTTTTATTCTTTGGTATAATTATGCCCCTGACTCCAGCGGACAATTTAGTGAAAGTCTTTTCCAAATTCCGCCATATTTAAAGGCCCAGCGAATTCTTGAAATGTCTAGTGCGTGGTATTTGAACGCCTCCTATTCATGGACTTTCATTGAGGCGAGTATTTCTGTACTTATTTTCCTAATAAGGAGCTCAGAAAAGCAAGAAAGAGGGTGTTAACATATGGTGCTGGGCAGTTTTAGCTGACAAGGCAAGCTGATAACTAAAAAAATATGCATGGGTTTATAAAAGTGCATTTATCTGAGCTTCCCATTTTTTGGAACAAAATTCACCCCATATGCATCAGACTTGTGGCTATAATGTAGCAAATTTTTATACATATTCTATATTAATGCATCCATAAGCACAGTGATTAGTTTTACTGTAGTATTCATAGTTTTGCCATTAAAAATATTTTAATTTTCAATTAATGGGATAAATAAATTGTGAAATACTGTATGTTAATTTATATCTCAACAAATATTCATATGAACTTAAAACCAATCACTAGGATTGCTTCCATACTAAATATCTATATGGGAAAGTCATGATAAATGACCTACCTCTATCCGTTTAACGCAAGGATCATTTTCAAAATTTGCATATTTTCATATTCAAATAATCGTATCTCCTAAACGGTTAGAGATAGAAAAGTGTAAATCAGAAGTCTAGTGTATATTACTATTAGAGTGCTGTGTGTAACATTATAACAATATTCATTGATAATTACCTAAAATTGAAAGCTGATAACCAAAAAATATGCATGTTTTTATAAAAGTCCATTTATCGCGGCTTCCCATTTTTTGATACAACATCTGGTCCTTGCGCATTAGATTTGCTGCTATAATATTGCAAATTTGTATTCATATTCTATATTAATGCATCCATAAGTTCAGTGATTAGTTTTACTGTAGTATTCTTAGGTTTGTCATTAAAAATATTCTAATTTTAAATAATAGGCAATTAATGGAATAAAAAAAATTGTGAAATGAGTTAATTTATATCTCAACACATATTCATATGAACTCAAAACCAATCACAAGGATTGCTTTCATACTAAATATCTATATGGGAAAGTCATGATAAATGAGCTACCTCTATCTGTTTAACGCAAGGACCGTTTTCAAAATTTGCATAATTTCTATATAAAAATAATCATATCTCCTAAACGGTTAGAGATCGAAAAGTGTAAATCAGTAGTATAGTGTATATTAGTATTTGAGTGATGTGTGTAAAATTAGAACAATATCCATTGATAATTACAGAAATATGAAAACTCAGTCCCAGTGTCCCTTAACACGAAGACCGACTGAAAATAAATTCACTTATTAGACTAAAAAACAATAAAATTGATTTCAAATTTCATAAGCTGTCAAGATTGTCTGTTGACATACTTGCTGAATGGATATATTTATGGTGTGAATAGTGGAGTAGCTGAATCTAATAAGAGTACATAATTAAACAGTTGCATCTTCTCATCGGAAATAAGTATGACAACCTGAAATTTGACAAACATGATCCAAATATTTACTTGTGCCATCTCTTGATGATTGTAGTGTTTTTGTGTCTGTCGCACAGGCTGGAGCAAAATGTGGCTTTTCACTAATGTCTCATTTCATTCATGATTGCGATTATGTGGAAGCTACCAAGGTATGGCTGGTGCCATGTACTGAGTCAGTACATCAGTACTGACACTAACTGTACTCAAGTTGTACAGAGGAACCTTGCCTAGTATGTCTCATCGTAGTGCTGCTTTGTGGGTTTCTATTAGCATAACTTACAGTGGTGCTTGTTGAGGATCCAACCAGCCTTTGGGCTGACTATTAACAGAGAGATCAAAATGTACATCTGCCATAAAATCAGATTTGACACATAAATGGCTGGTATTCAAAAGCCATTTTCAAGTTGGGTTTTGTATTACTACCAGAAACAATGTGGCATATAGAAATATTCTAAAAGCCTAGCGGGTGGATCACAGTTATGTAGCTGGAGTATCTATCTATTTTTGGTACGGTGATTTTGGAAAAACAGGCGCTCCAGTTTTATTGGGCGATTGTTAATTTCAGGCACAGTAACAAAAAGTGAAAAACAAAGTACCTTGGAAGACAGATACGGTAGCTGGGGAACCACAATGTGCTATATTGGATTCATTTAAAGGCCAACTGCAATGATCGCATTTAAAATACTGGAGTAGAGGAATATTGAAAATGATTTTGAACACAACAGAGGGACTGAAGTGGGGTACTGATTCTTGTTGACAATGCATATTATAAAATTAGGCTAACTTTTGTAAAAATGTGATTTGTAATTATAACAGTGACAGGATGCACCTTTTGTCATTAAATATAATATAACATATTTTATAATTAGGCTACTAGGCAGGCATGAATTCTTCACTCCTCAGTTCAAACATGACAACTGAAAAACTCTGGATGAAATAGGTATTATTCTAGAAAATATTTACAAATATCACAGGAGAAGATTGAATTTTAGGTACGGTAGTTATTGTTGTTTAAAGGGGCAGAATTACGAGGTCGTTGCATTTTATTTGAATGTCTTTTCGATCTTAAATCCAATAGATGGCTGATGACATCACATTGTTGACAGCAACATCTCGATCAGCTGACTGCAGGGAACTGCGGTGGTTTGGAACACTGAAATACTACACGTGATGATAGAATTGGGCTATTTAAAGTGAGTTCTATTCATTACTAACAAGGGGAGGATACGATGCATGGGTCACTGATTCGAACCATTTTAGTACACGTGTAGGGCATGACCAGGTGTTGCTCTCACGTCACAGTACAGGCGCAGTGTGGCAATGTGCACTCTATTGTATTTATCCTCGAAGGAATGTCTCAACGCTTATAGAAAATTGTAGATTTCTTTGAGAATGTCGACTTTGGTAAAGAATTTCTTTTCTTACAATAATTGTTCAGTAGGATGTTGGTGGATACCCATACCACTTTCTTACAAACATTTTCTACAGTGTGTCCTTTCATGCAAATATCAGGCTCCCACAAAAGTTCCATGGAACGAACAAATTGCATTGTAATGTTACTCACAAGCTCCCTGTGGTTCTCAACTTTAAGAAAATCAGATTCTAGGTCACCACACAACTTTAAAACTATTAAGTAATTGTGAACAGCAACATTTACAACATACATTTCTGGGACTAAGAGCCTACCTCTGTCCTTATCCCTGATCAAATGGTATGCCTCATCATCAAGGTCAATAAATTCACTGGTACAAAGAATTTCCTTGCAATGACTACATTGTAATCGTTTAGTCACACTATAACAACAATACCCTGCCAAGTACACTAGAATAGGGATATCATCCTTACAACCATCAAAATCTCTGTCATCTATATATATATACGGTCAATGAATTTTTGCTCATCAGTGGGAAACTCAGGAGCCTCTGAGGTAGGTTCACACAATTCATTTATTTTAATTTCACCAAATAAGTTGGATTTGATCTTTAGGGACATGGATGATTGAATCCTTAGCTTGTGTTCTACTTCATACACCTGCCTTATTGAAATATTGTACTGGCCACCTGCCAACTGCCTGTATTTGCCAAACCTTCCCTCTAATACATCAGTCTGAAACTTCCCAAACAGAACATAAGAGAAATTTAGAGTTGACAAGCAATAATCTTTCAACTTTAACAAGCCTTCTGTTGTCAGTATCATGGCAGCCATTGTCTCAGAGGACAATGACCCTTTTACATTTAGTTTTTTCCACTTATTTAGCCACTGCAAGAATTTATGTAAATAATTAACAATTTCAATAGAATCTGATGACACTGGGCACATGAGGATATTGTTGAGTCTTGCTCCTTTACCGGGAGTTCTTACATTTACTATATTCCACCAATTTAACATTAGTTCAATATACCAGGCAGTTTGTTTATAATGCAATAAGTCACCCTTTTCCCCCATAACTTTCAACCCTTCAATGACATTTTCATTAAAAACCTGAAGAACAAGTTTTACATTTTGCCGTTCAAGTGAAGTAGGGCATAAGGCCTTTACAGAGAGACCGTAGCCATACTTCACCAACTTATCATGCTCTATATTTTGCAATTTCTTCACAGAGCAAAATGAGGCTTTGTGTACATCATTGCTAACTGGGTCAAAATCAGGATAGTTCATGCACATACCTTCATCTTTTTGGTTCAACCAGTTGTTTCTGACACACTTAAGCAAGTGGACAGAGTCAAATACAAAGAAAAGAGGCCTTGTTTCATCGACAGGATGAGGGTAAACACACTTCAGTTCTTTCTGCGGTGAAAACTGCTGCATACATTTCCTATTTACAGAACTGTTGTCACTTACTACACAAACCACATGAAATCCTATTTCTTCCAAGCCAATAATAATTTTCTTCAGTATACAGTGCAACTGTTCCCCAGACATGGATTTCACTGGCAGTACATGTACCATTTCCTTAACATCTGACAGTAGACTAGATATCATGAAGCAATAGGCACTTGTTGCCAGTTTCTCGCTGTTGAAAGCTTTTCCAACAATATTACCACCTTTGTAATCCATCATTGGTTTCACATACACTTCATCCATCATGAGTACAACAAATTTATCACATTCATTGCCAGAAAATTTGTTCTTTATATAGTTCAAAAAATTCTCCTCGTGCTGCTCCACTCGAGGATCTAACCTGAATGTAGAACATAGCCTCCTGATCGTGCATGGATGGGGCAACACTATTACATTTAAATGTCTCAAGTACGCATAGCTGTGGGGCGAGATTGATTGTAGCATTGAACACAAAATCAGAAAGGAAGGGCTATAAACTCTCTTTTGCCCAGACCAAAGTCTAATTTGCTCTGTAACAAATTCAATATGTTCTACTAAGTCTGGGTTTGATAAGCTTACAGATTCCAAAATGTTCGAAGCTAACGCCAAGATTTCAGAGGAACTATTTTTTTTCTCGTCCCCATTAAAATTGAGTGTATCCAAACGTTCAAGGATGTTTCTAATGTCAGAAATGTTCATTACAATATTTGGGAACAGGAAATCACCTATCCTGTCTAACTTAACTTCCTTGTAGTACACTTCTAACTGTAATGATGCTGCAATCACTACACTACAAATAACCTTAGGCATAGGACAGAAGGTGATGAAAAGAATTAAAATGTTGTTGTCCTTAGAAATTACACTCCATGACTCTGGTGTATTGAGAAGTCCTATTTTATCATTCAGTTCCTCGAAGCTGGAAAATGACAATGCCTCATTTTGCAGATTAAACTCTGCCTCACTTTCTTCAATTGCAGTCTGCAGGTTCCTATTTTCTCTCCTAGCTCTCTTCTCCTGAGGGCTGTCTCTGTAGGACTTTGGGGTACTTAAATACTCTGGGCAATTTGGTAGACGAGATGGAACAGCACCAGGTTTAAGTCTTGGCACTTTTAATGGGAGTGTAATCTCTTGGCCATCTTCACAATTGAATACAGTATTCTGTCGAATGTCTTGAGCATTAAAATGCAGTTCACAAACCTGCAATTTGCAAAAGAATCATACTGAGTAACATTCATTGAAGTAAAGTGTATAGGCCTACCGATAATTAATCTTACATTCTGAGCTACATCGTCACAGTGGGCTCTTTGGGTCCTAGTGAGATAACTGCTGCACTTTCCAAGTGATCTAGGAATGTATTTATTATTACTCAATGTATTGAGAAATATCTTAGTGATATGGTTCATGATAACTGACCAAATTTCTTAAAATTCAGCAGATAATTCCATAAAAAGTTGTATATTGGACAAGAAATTGTTATGAATATGCAAAGAATACAGCTTATCATCGAAGTAGCCTACACACCTGGGTATATTTAGGGAAATAGTAGTGATTTCTGGCATGTATAGAGTAACTTAGCCTATATTTAAAAATATCAATTGCCAACCAAGGTATAAATACGGTACCGGTACTGTAAATCATGGAGTACCATAGGCTAGCATTTTTTCTAGGCCTACTCTTTCGTCTCGAGTACTATATGGTACCGGTATCAGAAGATTAGTTTTAGAACAAACTATTGAGCTACAGGTCTACTTATATTTTATATCTTGCTTTTAAACAGTTACCTTCACTGGGGAATTTCCTATTAAAACATCTCCGCTGGGAGCAATAAAGGGGTTAGGTACCTACTTACTCAGGAATCTGAGCAATTTGTGGTGCATATTAAATGACTTTCCAGTGAGGCCAGACTCAATTATATAAATCATTAGCTTTGAACACCGATTCTCAATATGCATGCATTAAAAATAAATCTATAATTATCACACTAAAACATTTTCAGTACGGTATTTGATCACATGTTTAATTCGTCCATGCACAACAAACTTGTCTCGCATGTTGGGAGATTCGTTTATTAATTATTTAATGAGGAAACACCGTTCATTATTATTATTTGAAACTTAGCCTAAATGCAAAGTATTGCTCCAACTCTAACCTTAAAATGACTAGGCTTGGTCACCTACGTGTTGCTTGCAAGGCAATGAAATAGTTCTTAGAATTATTTATAGCAGCCTAGGTGATTCTTTACATTATTAAGCTTACCGGTGTATCGGCTATTTATGTGGTACGGTAGGCTAACACTGCTTAGATAATTAAAAAACGTGTACCGTATTGGTAGTCTACTTACCACAGAATGTTTCGTTGGTACGAAGTTTTCTCGTTTAATAGCTGATATCCAAAGTTTCTTCAAATTCTCTTCTTCGGGGAACTTAAACACTCGAACTTTATTCTCATGATCATAATTCCCCCTGCACTTCGGCACACAACACTTGTAAACCATATTTTACAGCAAAAAACTGAATAAATCGCACAAAAACAACAACAAAGGTATGATTACAAACTTCTGCCTTCGGTATCCGCCATCTTGCTTATTTTCAATTCAGTGCAAAGGCCTGTATATAGGTGGTGTTGAGCGAGCTAAGAGAGCGTAGAGAGTTAATTGAGCGAAGCGATAAACTATTGGCTTACGAATCGGGAACGTAGATAGTTAATCCAGCGAAGCGAAAAACTATTGGCTTTCGAAGCGGAGCTAGATACTACTGGCATTTATGTCCGCTACTAACTTACCTAAAAAAGTAGGCACTGTCTTGCCGAAAATTACTGCTAGTACCACAAGCAAGGGGATCTGGGGCGTAAGCCCCAGGTTAGGTTTGTTTTTGTATGTAAAACATTAATAAGATAGAATGTATGTCCGCTACTAGGTTAGGTACTGCCTGGCCGAAAATTACTGCTAGTACCACAAGCATGGGGGTCTGGGGCGTAAGCCACAGGTGAGATTTGTTTTAGTATGTAAAACATTAATAAGATAGAATTTATGTCCGCTACTAGGTCAGGTACTGCCTGGCCGAAAATTACTGCTAGTACCACAAGCATGGGGGTCTGGGGCGTAAGCCCCAGGTTAGGTTTGTTTTTGTATGTAAAACATTAATAAGATAGAATTTATGTCCGCTACTTAGTTAGGTACTGCCTGGCCGAAAATTACTGCTAGTACCACAAGCAAGGGGGTCTGGGGCGTAAGCCCCAGGTTAGGTTTGTTTTTGTATGTAAAACATTAATAACATAGAATTAGGGGTTTTCCTTTCGAATACGAGTATCAACAATCGCAACACCAAAGATTAGGGATATCGTATGCGAAATTTTTCCGCCAGATGGCGTAACTGTTCTATGTGGGACTCAATTGATTTGCCTTCCGTTGGAATTCTATACACATCGAATTTGAAGAATGACGAGTTGAAAATACAGTAAATTTTCATTTTAAATAGTTTGTAACAGTCAATTGTGTGTTTTTGTTAAATGCTATTTGAAATAAAGAACAAAATGACTCCACATAGTACCTGTGCGCTATGTGTTGCAGCAGTTCAGGATGTCCCTATAGAAACAGAAATAAGCGAGCGCGCTCACATCGCTCACTCCACTCAAAACCAACAGCACACGGCCGTGTTTACCGTATACGTGGGGTTGGCAATATCTTATTTGTCAAATAAGCCACGCCTACAATGGACGACACAACTGAAATTTCACTATACTGTTATTAATTGGGGAAGGTGGATGGGTTATAGTCAGCGGAGGAGACAACATCTATTACCACATCACTCCTACAATTATTATTCATCATTACACAAGGTATTTCGGCTAATTTAACTAGTTTTCTACTTAGTTCATCACTCCTGAAGTGTTACCAATACTTGGTTCCAAAGTTTCCATGACCGACTGTCAACTATATTCGAGTGATCGTTCTTCCTTGTGTATTTCTATGAGCACTGTTTTCCAAAATATTGTTTCGAGAGGAAGGTTTAAGTTCCTCCTTCACAAAAAGAACATATCTGACACTCAATTTACAAGTATGTTATAGATAAAAGTGTGGTGTTTACTGATTATGTAACGGATCGTGTTATGCATGTAATATAAATAAGAATCCCCACGATGAGGAGTCATAATGTAACGGTGCTGTAAACAAGCTGGGGAATAAATTGACATAAAATGATGAATGAAATGAAAATGAGACAATTAAAATATGCACTTTTGTTCTGTACTTGCCTTGAATTGTACACTAAAATGATATGATTTGGGCGCCAGACTAATTAGATAGTCAAAAGAAAGGGGATTCCACAGCTACTCATTGGCAGAAAACAAGATATCTTACCCCCGGTCGAAGTGAAACCGTAGTACTCAAACCGATTCAGCATTATGAAGGATAGTTGGGTTGCCTTATATAATATTACTAACTACTATTAATGAGGGTCCTGACATAGATTTAAAATGAATTTAATGAATTAAAATAAAAATCAGCATAATAAGAATAATCACACAAATTACTTGAAATTAATTACTGCGGTTCCAATAAATAAAGAACAATGACTAATTAAATTTAAAAAAATATATGAAATCAAACTTGGCTTTATATGGCTTTTAGAGACTTGAGATATATCATGATGTTCGCTCACCCTTGAATTCTTGCTGTACACAGTAGTTGACATGCCCGATGTCCTTGATGCTCCTCCTCTTACGTGAAAGCTTGTAATATCTCAATGGAGATGGGTTATAATAGCCACATCTATTATAGCTGATGGATTTACTGTAACTTCACTCGGTAACCCATTTGCTAGCTGCTATGAATCTTTTGTAGACTTGATGTAGTTTGGAGTGCCAATAGTTTGCACCGTGAACCATTGCACGCTGAGCGACTTCGCGTTGCAGACCCACGTTAAACTAAGTGGACGTCTGTACGAACAGAATCACTGACGGACTGACTTTGTGAATGTCAATGTGAGAGAGTCCCCTCCTTGACGAAACTGCCAGTATTTATATCTTCCAAAGGTTGTTGATGCAAACAAGATATTTCTCCTCCACCCTCTTCGATAAGTCACTGCTCCTTAAGGAACAATACTCATCAGATCTACTGACATTTCCATTATAGAATAATACCATGTCTTAAGTAAATTCTATACGGAAACACGAAGACTTGAAAATACACAAGGGGGTTTGGGCAGATTTATGGTCACTGGAACAAATGGTGGCTTGGACCCTCCCCCGTCTTTATACTCGGACAGGACACATCTTCAAGCGAAAACATCCATTGTAAAGATTCGAGCGATATTACCCTTTTCTCCAGTTTCTTTACAAATGTTTAATAACCCATCGTAAACGAAAATCTATTCATTCTAATTGGAACCGCTTACAATAGGTTAAAATCTAAAGCGTGAAGTCTGAAGTAATAAGGATACTAGATATTATGAAACACAACTAATTACAATTAATATACAGGCTTGGGGAACGTATCATCACAATTATAATTCTATAATCACATTATTTTACTCGCAAACAATTTTACACGCATCATGCACATGATCCAAACACTGTCAATAACATAAATAATGGAGTTTTCTCACTTTAGAAACATAAACCCAAATATCATCACTGAATAACATTAACTAATTTGTTGCTGGCATTCACGAGTCGACCAGTTAGTCGAAAGAGAACTCAGGTTATTGAGAAACATTTTGGGTAACAGTTGGGCTGACAGACAAATGATGAGTCATACAGAACCAGTCACGTCAACAATGTTCAGGATGTCCGATGATCGACTGACAAACAAAGTTTGGAATTTTGTGAAACTAAAGCCAAAGAAAATGGGATGGTTCCAAGAAAGTAATAAAAGATCTTACAGAAATCGGCATCCGGAGGACAAAATTCTGAACACTTAATAATAAATAAAATAAATTTTGACAAATTATCAAAAACTACCGGGGTTTTACGGTAGGGGCAGAACCCTCAAAACGGAGGGGACTTCTTTCAGAGGGGTCCAAGACATCGCATCAGCCTCACATCGGTATCATAAAGTCAGAGGATAACCCTGCGGACCTCAAGAGATACTGGCAGGACATCAAAGCTCGCAGACGAACACATTGCTAACTCGTAGTCCATAGTGGCTCAATTCGTAAACCGTGCCATTGATAATTGGAACTCTCTACCTGCCGCAGTCTTAAGAGTCTTTTCCCAAACATATAGGTGTTTAGGAAAATACTGACTATTTGTGTAAATACTCCAGTTTAATTGTTATTGAATTGTTATGTATAATTATTTATTTGTTATGTATATCCAATTTGCCACCGGGGGACACCCCCCCCCCCCTCCGCCTCCATTTGCAAATGAATGAATGAATACCAATAATAATAATACTTCAATAAAACACTAGTTCTTCCTGAGGAACTTTTTACCATAGAAACAACACCAACTCATGGTCACTCAAAAATTAAAGAAATACAAACACTACAGGTCGGACGTTTGTTTTAGACGATTGTCCTTGATCTTGAAGCCTGCGGGTGAGCCTGCACACAGTCACTCTCTCACCCTATCGCTTCACACTTGTAACCACTGATCTGATGTAATGGTATTCAGTGGCGGGTCGTAGATGAAATATCAGGTGAAGAGCCAAACTCCTAATTTCATCAGTGCATGATGTTTGCGTTTGTGAATATTGACATCCTTTTCCTATTGTAATGCTAAAATATCTACTAAAAGCCTAGCACTTAAAACCAAACCAAACCAAACATAAGTTATCGCACTAAAAAGTCAAACTCGCTTATTTTTATAGCTTAAATGAATCCTCCGTTCTCTAAGGTTGGCAATCTTATCTATGATGTCCTCATAGAAGGTCTTCAATCAATTTCAACTACAATTCACGATTTATGGAGATAGCCAATGATGTAATTCTGGAGTGAGATATTGTGTTACATGCAAAAGTATTGAATCTTTTCAAACAAGAGAAACTGCGTTCTACTGATGCACTTGTAAAAGGTATTGCCAGTACCCAATTAAGGTCACCACGTACTCTTACACGATGAAAAAGTCTATTTTTGTGGCATCACTTTACTAAGTATTTTCTGGATTTAAGCTAAAAGTACAGCTATGATTCTTGTCACATATAAGAAGCGGTATATTCTGAGCTGCCTATGACCATGTAGTGCTACTTTGCTTTTATAGGATGTGTGAAATGAATACAAATTTGGACAGATACATTTTCAAAAAAATGTTGTATAATTTGCTTCAGGTACACATTTCTCAGTTGTTTTTCAATCAAATATTCTCAAATTCTGTTCACACACTTGGAATGGATTATGGCAGATGAGTACCGGTAACCACTTTGTTTCATTATTATTGGGACAGAATGCAAGAAAAAAGAATCCGAACTTTCTTTCTTTTTAAATTTATTCAAAAATATGTATTAATTTTTCTCTTCCCAATCCATGCCTACTATGTTTTGGAAGTGCAAATAGGTTAATATTCAAGTACTCCATTAGGCAAGTTAATGTAAAAAAATTAGCCCTCTATCTTAAATGGTTTCCTAGTTATTGGTACCTAAACATGAAAAATGAGTATTAACGGAAAACAGCTGGCAAAGTTAAAAGTGAATTATTCAGAGCATGGGACGCTAAATTTAAAAAAACGAATTTAAGGTAGTTTTAGACATCAAAACCCCCACAAACTATATATATTTGGATTCAGAAAAGAATGAAGAATTTTATGGCGCCAAAATCACAAAATCGATATTTTCATCATGCAAGAGTACGTGGTGTCCTTAAGCAAAAGTTTGTAAGTCTCTTCTATTCACGGAGTTCTTGATGTATTTCTCAGACTATTTTTACGTTGTAGGATTCATGAGCATAAAAGAGTGACAGTTCATTTCTTAAATGTGGGGTAGGCCTATTGTTGATTATGTTTGTTATACAGCTCAAATTTGTCGGAATCTATAAGACTTATTTAAGAATTGTAATTTATCACAGCCATGCGTTAGCATAGAAAAAAGCGGAACATTATTAAGAAAAACAAGAAGTTCCGTGAAGAACTATACAGCCTACTTTTCATGCCAATGATTATTCTACAGATTATGAACCTGTCTAGAATGATGACGAAATTAAGTTGGTAATATCGAAATATCTAATTAGTTCAAAATATACCTGGTATAATGTAGCCTAATAGAGCACTACAGTTGGCAGCCCTGGTGACTGAATATATTCTTAGTTCCATCTCTTTAGGTACAGAATAAAAAATTTGGTTGAAGTCCAATGGACGTTACATGCAGTTAGACACTGGATCTATCAGCACGCGTGAAAGCATGTTGCCAACAATACCATGCGTGTGCTGGTCAGAAATAATCTGAAATATTATGATATCTTGTTGTGCCAATTTTGGATGAAATCCATTTGTTAGTATAGAAGTTACATGTATTTTAAAATTGGACATATCAGCAGGCATAGAATCATGTTGGCAGCACTGCATTGTATTAATTACTCCAAATTAATCTAGAATGTCAGGTGCTATACGTGTGCAAAGTATTGAGCTGTTGGCTTGCATACTTTCTGATATATTGATATTAGGGTAAAAAAATATAGACAGCATTTATTAACAGTTGGCAGCCCTGGTGGCTCTTAAGAATACGCTCAGTCATATCTGTTTATGTACAGATAATACATACAAAATTTGGTTGAAATCCAGTTGATAGTGTAGAAGTTATATGCATTTAAACATTGGACCTATCAGAAGGCTTAAAATTATTTTGGCAACACCGTCATGGTTGGCCTCCTGGAAATTAAACTGAAATAGTATTATCTACATGTGTGCCAATTTTGGAATAGCTCCCATGCATATCTTGCAAGATATCCAACATGGAGCTCAAATTTCTAGTGCGTTTTTTCAGCAGTTGGTAGCACTGACATCATTTTCAAATATGGACGTGAGCTATTCCGGTGCACATCTTTACTCGTACTAAATTTGGTTTTGATTGCTGCAGCCGTTTAGGAGTTGATAGGGGGGGACACACACACAGCCAGCCAGCCAGACAGACAGACAGACACACATTTGCCCGATCTCATAAGACTACTTTTTCCTCATTTTTGCAAAATGTGAAAAGTAGGCTAAAAATGAAAATCCACAGCCTGCTTCTAGTCTCCGACCGGGTCAGGAATGGAATGAATGAAGCCCGCCCCCCCCCAATCTAGCAGCGAGGACATGAACTGTGTCGGCTGCCGAGGCCTGACGCACTCCTCTGGGGCAATGATGAAATGAAATGATAGTGGAGAGTGTTGCTGGAATGAAATTTTTGACAGGGAAAACCGGAGTACCCGGAGAAAAACCTGTCTGCCTCCGTTTTGTCCAGCACAGATCTCACATGGAGTGACCGGGATTTGAACCACGGACCCAGCGGTGAGAGGCCGGCGTGCTGCCGCCTAAGCCACGGAGGCTCTAACATTATTAAGTCGGTCCTTAATATGATCTCTGATCTACTCTGATGTTGCATCAGTTATTTCCAGGGAACACACTTTGAATTTTATTTTAATAATTTTGAGGTTCTAAGGGCTTTTTAGATATCAGTATCTTCAATAATTCCTTAAAGCGCACACGGTTTAAAGAGGTCTTGTCATGTCCTCTAGAAGATGATGATGATGATGATAATTGTTGCTTTAAGGGGCCTAACATCTAGGTTATCGGCCCTCCTCTAGCAGAGAGTTCCTGTAAACTTAAGTATAGAACAACTCTAATCACAAATCCCAGGATCTGCCTATTTAAAGTCACATTCACATTACATTTAAGTGCACTTAGTCTTGCATTTTCCCGTAAAGTGTCAGATATCGTGCTTGTGTGCATGTTCTAAGTGGTAACTGGTTCTTTAAATGTTGCTCACTGTCTTTGTGTTTGTCCAACCCGCGCGTAATGTTTTGGAAATTTGTTACTGTTACTGTATAGTAAGCAAGGCCAACAGAACAGTTCTATAACTACTGCACAACTATGTGAACTGTTCGAACCAAGATCCCTTGCGATGAAGGCTATAGGACTTTCCGGTTTTATTTCTTTAGTGCACAGTTCTATTAATTTCTTTGGCCGCCCACAAATTAATAACTTAATTAATAAATCCCTTTTTGTCTTCATCTTTCCACCTACTGAAGGGAATTTCTAATAAAATTAGTAACGTGTCTTTCACTGCAAACATTATACACTAAAAGCCATCAACCTTCATCAACAACAGGGTAGATAACGTTATAAATACATACTATTCATTGGGAAAGTAAATAAAAGCCTCAATATAAAAGAAAAAGAAGCCTGTTGCAATGTAAACTTTCATCAACTGAACTAGACGTATTGCCTTGCCGACACAGGAACATCTTCACTCGTCTGTCTAACGGCAGGTAATGACGTCACAACTGACGTCAGGTTACCATGGCAACGAGACGATGTGGCTGACATAAACAAGATACTTCGTCTCCTGCAGATTTCCTCCCAAGTTACGGCAGTACAATCTAGCGACAGGGAGTACAACTGCCACAAGGACGTCATGCAGCCTTGCTTGCGCACCATCTAGCGACGGAGTGTAGAAATAACAGTACGCTAAGTGAAAAGTAGCCCAAGACAATGACAACATTTTTATTTAAATAAGAAAAAATAATGTTTATTTTATTTATGAGATGGCTAGTGAAGAGGCTCTTCACTCTCTTCACCTGAATAGCCGCTACTGATGGTATTCCAGACTTGAGCACGTGGCGACATCGCCTTGGAGACAGTAAAGTCCACGTCGAAGTATTGTGTGACGCGGAAATACACGTTACGTAGTTACGAACAAAACGTCATTATATTTGCCAATGACTGTACTTCAGCAGTAGTGTCAGACAGATTTGTCAATCATCGGACCGCTTGGGGCAGCTGATAACAACACAGGTACTGTAGTAACTCGCCTCCAGGTTTCCATTAAGATTTTTCACTCGTCTAAAACAAACGTCCGACCTGTAAGAACGTAATATCCTCTGAACATTTTTTGGACCAGTGAATAAAGAGGGTGTATTGATTAAGAGCATCATCAGAAATGCATAAAACCATAGAAACTATCACCGACACTTTCAGAAAGATACGAGCTAGATTCTTTGGTCACATATGCAGAACGGACCAGCACAGAATTACAAAAATTTTCAACATCACCCGTAACAGTAAAACAAGTCCAAATGGATACAGGAAACTGAAGTAGACCTCAAGCAGCTAAACATCACGATGCACGACATGAATAATCGGGTTAAATTTAGAAAAACCATAATGAAACATACATTTGATAAAGAACTGCTACCAAAGATGCCAGGAATAAAGTGGACGGACGAACCGAAGTAATAACATAGTGCACGAATGAAAAGGATTTGGGAGGAACGTCGCCGCAAGACTGGGTTGTCATGTTCACACGCTCTCTTAAAAGGGAATGTACGATAGTAATAGTACTTCAATAAATAAATAAATAAATAAATAATAATATGGAACTTTGGAAAATATTGTAGGTTTTTGTTGTATCTAAGCGAAACTCCGCAACAGACGTGAAATATGTGCATTTAGCGACCTTGTTGTAAGACCTAGTCGAGTATAAATACGATGATTGTTGTTTTAAGGGGCCTAACATCCAGGTTGTCCGCCCCTAATGGTTTGGGTGATAGTGAAAGATGAAATGAGAATGCAAACTACATACTAGAAGAAGAAATGGTAAACAAATAAAGGATAAGGCAAATGGAGGACAGGAAGAAAAATAATGCCTTCAACCCTCGTAGAATGAGGATTGAGGGGCTTGGAAGGAAGGAGAGCTATGCAAGGCAGATAGAAAAGGGGAAATCGGAGAGGACCCGCCCCAAGGTCAGAGGAAAAAGGGGACAAAACGGACCCAGCTCAGGAATCCCTCGGGGTCGCCAACTCTCCAGCCGTGAGCCCTTGAGGGTGTGCAATATCCAGGGTGCACCAGAAGTGGTAGAGCTACATACACCCAGCCTCCTTGAGGGCCTTGAGCAGAAGGCAGGAGATATCAAGAAAAAGAAGGATGATGATGATGATAATTGATGTTTTAAGGGACCTAACATCTAGGTTATCGGCCCCTGAAAAAGAAGGCTGACCCCTCGCAGAAGGAGGGTATCTTGAAAGATGAGACAAGGGCCATTTAAGGCGGGGAAAGTGAAAGACTCCCTAGGCTTCGGATACCCTAATACCGTCGGGGTCGGAAGAGAACAAGAGCTGACCAAGGGAGGTCGAGAGAAAAGAAGACTGAGAGGAGCCCGGCACAAGTAAGTGGAAGCAATGCCGAACTCAGCTGGGGCCCCGTGGTCGCCAACCCACGTCCCACTAGATGTGAGGCCCTGGGGGAGAAGTATAAATATATTTCAGCGATTAAAATAACACATTTTTATTTAATTAATGCAATCAAGATTGAACGACTTTTTTCTAGACTTCAGTTTCACGGCATCAACATATGTTCAAAACCGGGAGTGTAGTGAAACATGTTGAGGAAAAACACGGACCTGTGCAATAACGAAGAACAAAATAGTTTCAAAATAGTTGAACGTTTGAATAACAAGCCATTCCTGACCTTACCAATGAGTACATTGTGGTTAGCAGGAAGTGACTCATGGAATCATGTACAAGAAGGCCACTGTTACGTCATCGTGGGATATGTCTTAACAGCTGATCGCGAGCCTGCATTGATTTCCAGGCAAGCGATACAACATTCGTCACTAACTCTAGGGCAGGGGTGCACGATCTTTTTATAAGCGGGGGCCAAGTTTATTTTTACATAATAAGTGGCGGGTCACAATTTACCTTTCCACATAGGCACTTGCCAAACCCTACCGCTAAAGCTAATTTTACTATTATCTGAATAACCTATTTTACCAACAAACAAAATATGTGTTTCAATACCATTTTTGTGTCCTCTAAAAGGTTTAAATCCATTTTTGAAGTTTTTTTTTTGCAAATTGCGTTATTAAGTTATCAAATTACTTATTTACATCAACTTAAAGCAGCTTCGGGGGCGTAGTAGGTAGCATGCCGAGCTTCTATGCCCAAGATCGCAGGTTCAAACGCGGCCGAAGTCGTCGAATTTTTTAAGAGCGTTAAAAATCCCTGAGTATGCCTTCCTTCGGAGGGGAAGTAAAGCCGGCGGTCCCATGTCATAGATTTATGGCATGTTAAAGAACATTCCACTAATTACACCTGTGTGAAGATAAATTGTATAGGTTAAGAATGTAAACAACGCTCTTAGGTTCCTACGTTCGTTGCCAAGAGCCGACTGCGGTGGCGTCTAGTAGCTAGGTTCTGAACTAGTAGTCGTTGACGGTGGCGTTTGGCGGCAAAAGTAGGAACTATTTGAAAAATTCTGTGTGTTCAGTCCTTACTTGAATTTAAAAAAAAAAACAGATAACACACACTAATACAGTCATCACAATTAATACCGGTTATCAGACACACACACCCGAAGTCCACGGGGCTACATGACCACGTTGTCGCAGCCCCTAAACTAAGGAACCAACCAACCTACAATCAACTTACTCCTAAATCGACTGATTCCAGAGTCAGTCTGAACCTTGCAGCAGTGTGTTTATACAAAACTTGAAATCTGTCCAAAAATTGTTTACTTTTTAATTAATTTTTAACGAAACATTTTTATAATTTTCTTATTTCAACTAGGGCCTACAATAATGGAAAAACCTCATCATCTTCATTTCTCCTTTTCCAGTTGACACTGGGTGGGGGCAAATATGGTTCCTCTCCACTTGTTTCTGTCGTTCCACCATCCCTCTTCCGACACAGTGTTCCAATCCAGGTTCCGTTTTCTAATACTGTTCTCCACCGAGTCCATCCAACGCATTCTTGGTCATCCTCGTCCTCTCTTCCCTGTCATCCGTCGTTCCAGTGCTCGTCTTGGTAGCCTTACTTCATTCATCCGTTTGACATGTCCAAACCATCTCAATCTGTTTTGCTCCAGTTTGTCATTTAGTTTCTGTACTCCCAGTTCTTTCCATTCTTTCCATATATCTTCATTTCTCTCTCTCTCTCTTGTCTCTCCTCGTTTTCTGGACCATACTTCTCAGGAATCTCATCTCAGCTGCCTGTACTCTGATCTCATCCCTCTTAGTCATTGTCCAAGTTTCCGCTGCATATTTCATTATAGGAACATAATATGCTTTGTACATAACTTCTTTAGCCTTAATTGGTATATCCTTGTTCCATACTAGTCCCCGTACCTGTTGGTAGAAAGCACTCCCGAGTTGTATTCTTCTGCTAATTTCCAAATCTGGTCTTCCATCTTCAGTGAGTTCACTTCCGAAGTATTTGAAGTGTATATATATATATATTCACGTTTTCAATAGTAGACTGTAAAATATTTATCCGCGAGCCGCAACATCTGACTTTGAGGGCCGCCATTTGTGCATCCCTGATTTAGGGGCTCACGGCAGGTGTCATGCGTCTACGACCTACTATTCCCATTTCCAACGGGGTCGGAGATGATATGCGATGAAAATATATGTGGCGGATGGTTTTTACGGCCGGATGCCCTTCCTGATGCCAACCTCGAGTGAGAAGTTAATGAGAGATGAAATGAATGAAACTCGGCAAGATGTGGCCATGGCCTGTCAGAAGGTATCGTTCCAGCATTTGCCTGGAGTTGAAAATGGGAAACCACGAAACACCATATCAAGGACGGCCGACGATGGGACTCGAACCCTCGTCTACTGAGTCCACAGAGAGCTTGGCCCCATGGCCTTGGTGTTCCAACCACGGACCACATCGTGATGTAGTAACTTGGCTGCCACTTCTGATGTTCTGGTTGGTTCAATGCACGGCTCTTGACAAAGAATATAATTCTGGTCCCTGGGTATACTCAATATCGAGAGGCCACGGTCACCTCCTTCCCAACCCTAGCCTCCATCGCACAGCACTGTAATACATGTTATCAGACTCGACACACGCCGAGATAGACGAGACTGATCACCAACATGTTTCATGCCCTTACTGAAGGAATTGTGTTCCTACATTGTCGTTTCCTCCTTTTTCCTCTCTTTTCTCTCACTTTCCTCTCGTTTCCTCTTCTATTTTCCCTCCCTTTCCTCTTTTCTTTTCCTTTGCTCTCGTTTCCTTCCTTTCCTCTCGTCTCCTCTTTTCCCTCCCTTTCCTCTTCTCTTCTCTTCTCTCCATTTCCTCCCTTTCCTCTCACTTCCTCTTCTCTTTTCTTCTCTTTCCTCTCATTTCCCCTCGTTTCCTCTTCTCCTTTCTCACCATTTCCTCTCGTTTCCTCCTTTTCCTCTCACTTCCTCTTCTCTTTTCTTTCTCTTACCTCTCATTTACCCTCGTTTCCTCTTCTCTTTTCTCTCCATTTCCTCTCACTTCTTCCATTTCCTCTCACTTCTTCTTCTCTTTTCTTTATCTTGCCTCTCATTTACCCTCGTTTCATCTTCTCTTTTCGCTCCATTTCCTCTCGTTTCCTCCATTTCCTCTCACTTTCTCTTCTCTTTTCTTTCTCTTTCCTCTCATTTCCTGTCTTTCCCTCTATTTTCTTCTCCTCTCGTCCCTTCTTTTTTCCTTTCCTTTCTTCTCCTGTCTCCTTCTCTTGCCCTTTCTTGCCCACGCGAGTACAAATGTCAAGGAGACGCGATCAATACCGCTTTAGGAGAACCAGCCGCAGGGAATTCCTCAGACACTTGTCCCAAAGTAATTCATTTGGGGACAACCAACACCAGTGTAACTGCCCCAGGATAGCCGTGCTTTAAGGGGGCTCGTGCTCGTAACTGAAGCTGAGAACAGAGGCCTTCTCCGACCCCCCTGAGAGGATACAATTAGTTGGTGGAGGGTGACCATCTTGTGCTATCAACCTTGAAGTTATTAATAGGGAGTTTAACACTTTATATCCCCAGGAGGGTTGGTGTTTTGAGGATCGTGTCTCGTAGATTTGACCTTCTTAAAGCCGCGTTTACACCGGAGTTGACAACAGTGTTGCCAACAAATGTTGACAACATTTACCAAAATCGTACTAAATTTTTGTCAACATTGCTGCCAACAATGCTGTCAACACCGAAAGATTCTACACACACCCAAAGTACACGGGGCTACATTACCCAGCAGTAGTCGGTCAAGATCAAAGAGCGTTGTTAACATTGGTTGGCAGCAATGTAGACGGGACTTTAAGTGACCCGCAACAATGTTGGCAACAATTCCCCTTCAACTGTCCAGCGCACGTGGATGGCCGACGCGGCTTCACTCTAGTCACAATAGTAGTACTGGACTTCTGTCTGTGGTGTCGAACTGTCGAAGTTCTAGTCAATATGGACAACCTTTAAGTGATTTTGATTGGTCGCGGGATAATGTCCTAAATTTGATCGAGCTCTATCGTGAGCAACCAGTTCTCTGGAACCGAATGGAATCAGACTTTAAAAACAAAAACCTGAAGAACTATGTCTGAATTGACATTTCGCGGGAGATGAAAACCACCAATTCTGAAGTTCAAGCAAAAGTTAGATCTTCAGTCGCAGAGTTCCAAAGTGAGCTTAAGAAAAATGTGCTAAATTGTTGTCAACAAATCTTACCATTCTCGATATTCGCCAACATTGTTGCCAACTTTTGTTATCAACATGTTGTCAACGAAAGTTGGCAACAATTTCTTGACAACATATGGTGTAAACGCGGCTTTACGATCTGAAAATGTTCGCTGTTTGATGAGCGAAACATGTCACTTTTCCAGTTTGTATCCCATTTCCCAATAACTGGGCTCGTGTTCTTGGATGGTTGGTTGGTTCCTAAGTTTAGGGGCTGCGACAACGCGGTCATGTAGCCCCGTGTACTTTGTGTGTGTGTAGAATCTGTCTGATAACCGGTGTTAATTGTGACTGTATCAGGGCTATTACATACATATCGGTTTTGACCGGCCGGTTCCTGCCGGACGAAGTGGTGAACTATGTAAAGGCATTAAACCTTTCATACATGCCGGTTCCCGGTGACGTGCCGGGTAGCAGCCGGACACACTCACTGTAGACCCGGTTACCGGCCGGCCACCGGCCGTGTAGTGGTGTACATGACTGTATGCATGCATTCACACACACCGGCACGGCAATCAGAATTCTGACTGGTCTCATCAGAACGTAGAGTTGTGAAAACTATGGAGGACGTTGAAATTGATATTGAACAATTGATATCGTTGGTTGAGGCCAGACCTGTGCTGTGGGATAAGTCGAGTGATATCTACAAAGATCGTGATGGCACACGGAAGGCGTGGATAGAAGTACGTATGTGAAGGACTGAAGGAGGATTTCGTAGAATTGAGTGATAATGAAAGGAAGCTTTTTGGTACGTAACTCTTATTACAATCAATGATATAACTATATAACTACTGTACTATATTTACTACAGTAACTCATTTCATTTTACACAAACACTGCTAGGTCTTACACCTTTGACATTTGCCACTCGACAGCACCAATATCAGTTAAAAATTAATCAACTAAAACATTCCTCAAGTTGTTTGCTCCCAGTCCTCCTCGTGCTGTTTGTTCAGATGGTAGATCTTCTAATCCAGTTATTGTCATAGTTTCCTCAGTCTCATAACCTTCTCTGTCACGAACGAAGTTATGTAGGACAACGCAAGCTTTGACAATATCTACGGCAAAGTCAGGATTAGCTTTTATGGGCCTATGGAAAATACTCCATTTGTTGGTTAAAATACCAAATGTGCATTCTACATATATCCGTGCTCTGCTAAGACGATAATTGAAAGTCCTTTTTTTTTTTTTTTTTTTTTTTTTTTTTTCCAATGTAAGAGTGGATCCGCCATAAGGACGCAGTAGGTGTTTGTGTAGTGCATTCGTCTCCCACAAAGAAATACGGCACATTTGGGCTTTCTGTTCCGGGAAGACATTTTTCCTCTGGTAGCTCTTGATTATTTGTCTCGATTGATTTCCACAATGAACACTGTTTGAAGATTGATGAATCACAGTCTTTTCCAAAACGTCCAATATTGACATAAACAAATCTATACTTCGAGTCTGCTACAGTCATCAAAACTACAGAAAAGTAATCCTTGTAATTGTAGAACCACTGTTTGATGGACAAATTATTCCGATATGTTTCCCATCGACTGACCCTAGACAGTGCGGAAAGTTAGCCCTCTTTTCGAATTCTGCAGCAATTGCTTCCCAACTCTCTTTTGTAGGTGTAGGTATACATTCCTGTTGTAAGGTGGACAAATGCTTGAACACACATCTCTAACTATACAGCTAGCTGTTGAGATACCAATTCTGTAACTGTAGTGAAGGTCAGTGAAAGTGCATCCACTTGCTAAGTATCTGAAACAAGGAGAGTGACGTGTGTATATTCTTTATAGGTAAGGAAATAATGAAGAAATGGGGAAACATCAGAGATGCATTCGTCAAATCAAGCAGAAAGTCAAAAGAACTTAAAAGGACCGGTTCAGGAGCCTCCAAGGTAAAAAGGTCTACAACGACCAGTTAAAATTTTTAACGAAGCTGACTGAAGGCCGACATACTGAGGATAGCTTGATAGGCAATATCCCAATTGAAGCAAATGATTCTACTGAACGTCTTGAGGAATTCAAAGTGCCCAATAAAGGAATGGGTTCCCGAAAGCGACGTAAACCCGATGAACTAGAGTTTATTTTTGTCGTGTAGCCTCCTGAGAGGCCGAGTGCAGGTCTTTCTAGTCGACGCCCGTGGGCGACCTGCGCGTCGGGATGAGAGACGGAATGGATGAAGATGAATGAAACTGGGCAAGGATGTGGAAGGAAGCGGCCGTGGCCTGTCAGAAGGTACTGTCCCAGCATTTGCCTGGTGTTGAAAATGGGAAACCACGGAAAACCATTTCAAGGACAGCCGACGGTGGGGCTCGAACCCACGCGTCTACCGAGTCAGCAGAGAGCTTGGCCCCTTGAACTAGAGTTTAAAATGTTGAAGGCACTAGGAGGTAGTACCCAACCAAATCGGCACTTGTCCTTCTTCAACGGCATTATACCTTCTTTACAAACATTTGATGATGATGAAGTCATTAATTTCCAAATAGGTGTCCTTCAACTTATAGAAAATATTAAGCGTGCAAAAAGACAACCAAGCTTTCATCAATCTCCACCCGTATCCCATGTGCAAACACCATTACAATATAATAACACATTTAATAACAGTCTGCCGCTTCAAGTTCAAACAAATTACCCGTGCAGTAGTCACGGATCATCGGGAATGCAATTTCCGTCAGTAGGTCAATATTACACTAATGTTGGCCAATATCAATCAACAACAACGTCAGCATCAGATATCAGTCACTCAGACCGCTCAGACAGAGCATCTCCAGCATTATCAAGTGAAAGTTCTTCAAATGATACAATAGACTTTACCTCTCTGTGAGATTAGCTAATAAATGTCTCATGTAAGTTTCTTACTGTACATCATTAGGCTATGCCCAATAAATATTCTTGATCAAAGAGCTAATGTGTGACTTACCTTATGGCAACAGCCAACATCTGCACAGGTTGAATGCAATTCCTCATCTTGGTGTTCTGACGCTGAAGAGTGTATCTTAATCGCTTATGTAAATCATCAAAGGTAGAAATGGACATACGAAAATAATTAAAGAATTTCTTTCCATCCTTTCGTAGATCCTCGAAGAGCGTATAAAAGAGACCTACTTCGTCCCTTTTCGCATTTATGGGATGAACCCAATGAATTCTATTCCTCTTTTTCTGGCGCCAGTATGTGTACCTAGGACAAAGCATCTCCCTGAGCAAAGACACAGAGAGTGAAATCAAACACCGTATAGGACTGGCGTGGAACAAATTTTGGTCGCTTAAGTTCTTACTCACAGACAAGAGACTAAAAGTAAGCACAAAAGCAGAAATCCTGGACAAATGTGTTATGCCAACACTACTATATGGTTGTCAAACATGGTCCTTGACAGAAAAACTGAAAAAGCAGCTACAGGTATGTCAAAGAAGAATGGAGCGTAAGATCCTAAACGTTTCTCTAAAAGACAGAATCAGGAACGAGGAACTAAGAAGAAGGACAAACATACGCGACGTTGTAGAAAGGGCAGAAAGCCTAAATGGAAATGGGGAGGACACGTATCACGCATGGATCACCAGAAATGGACGCATCGCACCACAATGTGGGACCCGAGAGAAGGACGAAGAAACGTGGGACGCCAAAAACCAGATGGGCAGACTATTTTAGAGATAAAGCGGGAAAACAATGGTCGAGAGTGGCAAGAGATAGGGAAGCATGGAGACAGCTGGAGCCAAACAGGAATCAACATGCACCAAATAGGACAGAAAGACAATGACAGTGAATGCAACAAGACAAAGGCTCCCAAGGATGCTCACCTTCGGAGCCTAATCACGAGCAAACAGGAGGCCTTTGCCCTTACGGGATGTCTATAGGCTAATTTTATTTATTTATTATATTTTTGGCGCCGCCTGTACAATAGCCACATGGCAATAATGCGCGTTTGATCCATATGGAGCGCACTATCTTGGCATTTGCATGGAGCGCAGACGTATGACTGACCCGTCTTCAACCGGTTGGTGTGAAAGTAAGATCATACCGGCCGGTAAATTGACGGCCGGTCAAAACCGGTGTGTGTAATAGCCCTTAGTGTGTGTATCTTGTTTTAACTCAAGTAAGGACTGCAGACTATTAATTTTCAAGTAGTTCCTACTTTTGCCGCCAAACGCCACCGTCAACGACTACTAGTTCAGAACTTAGCTACCAGACGTCACAGCAGTCGGCTCTTGGCAACGAATGTAGGAATCTAAGAGCGTTGTTTACGTTCTTAACCTATCCAATTTAGCTTCACACAGGTGTAATTAGTGGAAGGTTCTTTAACATGCCATAAATCTATGACATGGGGCCGCAGGCTTTACTTCCCCTCTGAAGGAAGGCATTTGACCAACTGAAAAGTAACCATATCCATTGTTATTAAGGCAACAATGAGACCAGGCTTCATAGCTTGGCATATAATTGATAACATGTGTTATTGTGGATCTGTATTAGTGGCGGCCTTTGACTGAAGTACAAATGAGAAAACCACTTATAGGATGCCCGAGGTGGGAAGCGAACCTACATCCTCTCAGTTTTGCCTCACACCAGAATTAAATTTCTTGTCAGAGTCGGTAATCGAGCCCAGACTTCTGATGCGACACTAGCCTATACACCGCGAGGTCATTCATATACCGCACTGGTCATGGCAAAAGGGCATAAGTCAAAGAAATCATGCGATTGTGGCAATTACCTACCAAACAATTGCATGATTTCTTGACTTATGCCCTTTTGCCCTAACTAGAGCGATATTATCGTATCTCCACGGCTGAAGCGAGGTTCCACTTGGCCGATATTAAGCTATCGTTTCTTGCCTGATAATAATAAGAATATAATTGTTGTTTTAAGGGGCCCAACGTCCGGGTTATCGGCGCAGCGTTAACGCGGGGGAAAGTCAGCGGTCTGCGGAGGCAGTTTGTATACTTCCGATATAGGCTACTTGTTTGTTGCATACAACTGGATGTCAACTCACAATATTTAGATATGATACGTTAAAGTTCAGAGAGCGATTTCAATGCACACACAATTAATTAATTAATTAATTAATTAATTACAATATTTCACGACATAATAATTTGAAAAATAACTATTTCAGATATTTAATAAAAATAATAAAAAGCTTTCTTCTACACTCACCGGCAAATAAAGCGAAACACTACGAATTACCAACTAAACTCAATATTGGACGTTTCAAACCCTGTATTAATCATATAGTATGACATTACGGTACAACAATATGGCAATGTATCATAAGTTAATTACCCAAATTAGCACAATAGTTGATTAACATTCTTGACGAAGACAATCACAACAATGCACAAACACGAATTTGGAAATGTTGAAACCTGGAATCCATTGCACTGTCCTCCGACCTGTTCCACTGTGTGATTTGATTACGAATGTTGTAGACAACCACAATGCTCACAAAAATATGCGGCACGAAAATTCACAGCTAATTGTGGTTATTGTTGTCCGAAGGCGGGAAACACTAACATTGGTGATGTGATTGTCACGATAAACAATGTTTATCAATTGTTACGCTGAAACGTCTCTAATAATGAGGTAATTAAATCACGGCACATTGCCATATCGTTGCAAAAGTCACAACATTCAATTTATACCCGGTTTAAAACGGTCAAACATAGAGTTTTGTCTGATATCCGTAGTGTTTCGCTTTTTATGCCTGTGAGTGTACATACATTCTCATTTGAGAACTGTTTTGCCTTTCAGCGTCGAGTCTAGTATGCAAGACTGATCCCCTATTAGCAGTTAGCACTGCGGCCTCCTCTGCTTCTACTCTCACATAGAGATCGTTCACTGTATCTAACCAACCCCTCTAGCTTGCAACGGTGGGTGAGTGGATAGCGTGTCGGTCTACTAAGCCCAAGATTGCAGGTTCGCTCCTGATTTTTGAAAGGCGGCAAAAATACTACACGCATGTAATACGATGTTGGCATGTCAAAGACCCATTTGAATTCAGTAGGCCGTGTTCACAATGGCAAAATTAATCTCGGGAGTTTCCGCCAACACAAAGTTCTTCATTTCTCTACTAGAAAGCGCTATAGTGTTCAAGGAGATTAGATATCTAACCTCCTTGACTTTGATAGTGATTCAAGGAACAACGAAATTCGACATGCAAGCTACCCTCTGGTTGTCAAATTACAAAGCTTGCACCCGGCACCCGAGGCCATACGATATTATATTACCAACCCCTCTACAACCGAACTCATTAACCTCTTAGGTGATCTCTCCTCGCCAATTCCCCTCATATGACCCCACCATCTGATTCGGCTCATACGAACGGCTTCATATAACTTGGCCTTTATCTCTTCATTACAAGTACCTTCCTGCCATTGTCCCAGCTACCCTCATATCAGTTAACTCTAGCTTATGTATCAGATATCCTGAATCTACTCGGATCTCACTTCCATACAGCAAGGTCTGTCTAAATACTGTGCGATGTAGGGAGAGTTTCATCGCTAAACAAGTTATATCCCTCGTCGGGAATAGAACCCTCGACCAATCAGCTTCTAAAAGCTCCATTATTATTACTGTATGAGTGTCAGGCAAGTTTCAACATACAATGTGTATATTAGTTGGTCAATACTGGTGAGTCGAGATGTGTACAATTTTCAATAACAACTCAAAAGTCCAGGATGAAATATGTCCTCGTGGTTGGCAGAGTCCAGCCAAATCCTTCCGTGACGTATGTCCCCCACTCCTGATGCCTTCAGAACTCCCTTCATCATCATCATCATCATCATCATCATCATCATCAACTCAAGGCTAGGCCTTATCACTACAACCACATTTGCCTCTCACTTGCTGAACGTATTAAGTCAGCATAGTGTTTAAATTGAAGTCCATGCATCACAGAATCCAGGTGAGCCTTCCGCGGTCTTCCTCTTCCTTTCTTCCCCAGAACTCTTTCTTCCAGTATGGTGGTCAGGAACTCATTATGACGTAGGAGTGGCCAACGAATTTTGCTTTCCTTTTTTCTATAGTAGTGATCAATTTCCTTGTTTCATCACTCCCTTCCTAAATCTATCAATTCCCCCCCCTACCCTGGTAACTAGCCAGTAAGATCGTAATGTATCCCGCCCAGAGGGATTGACATGTGACTTCCTTAATTCCCATAAAACCCTGGACTCCAGTGGCGTATACTGGTCTGAAGATCTGGGCTACCACTGAGCTTAATATTACACAAAACATGCTTATGAACTGCCGTGCGAAAAGAGTTCATATTTGAAAACCCTTCCTTTGATCATACATTAACTTCACGACTCAATAACAAACACGGCCAGCAATACAATTTAGACAGTTTAGAACTGCCAGATAACCTATTCCACCTAGCATATGTAGATGATATGAAATGACGTGTAATACATTGGCACACAATTGCAGTTCAGGTGTAGGCCTTGTCATATGTATAATATGAACTTCCTCACTGTATGGACGACGGCTGAAAGGAACTTCTAACATACTTCTCTATTATACAGTAATTGGCATTTAAAGCCCCCGCGTGTGTATGTTCCATACTCTTCTTACAAAATCACAACTGGCACAGTTAAAACAAAACACTACATAAAGATTCTTCAGCATACACACACTTAAATAAATCACACATCGAAAATACTACAACTTCTAAAACATATTCACATCTATGCGCGCGATAATGTATATTTATTGTAGGCAATTTGTTGCTTTAAACGGTTTTAACTTCAAAGATACCGCTGAGTGTAGCGGCAACTGGCTCGCTATGAGCGCTGTGCCTGCACGGAACAAGGGTGGGTGGGTGCGGAGAGATGGGGAGAGCGGCGTAAGGCTGCCACTTTCTCGGTCGGTTTCTACTGCGTTGCCGCGTTGACTACCCACTAACCATTATTTCTTTGGAAAAAGAAGAATGTGCATGAAAGTCACGATTGTTTGAATGCTTTGTAGAAAATGTAATAACGTGTTATTCATTTTAATGTAATTTTCTAGGGCTACCGCCGGTAGCCTCGGTAGCCCTAAGAATACGCCCCTGCTGGACTCCAGAGAGCTACAGCATCTTGTAATTCAGTATTCTTAAGAATAACCAACTAAGCTAGTTGGCAGTCAGGCGTCAAGCCTCAATACTTGTAAATAACTTCTAATGTATTACTTGTTAGTCGACCAATAAATAGGGAAAGTCCGGTAGCCGCGGACGGATGGTAGCCCCCGACATGGCTTACTTTCATACCTACTCACCAGATGGAGCAGCATGCAATTGCTGCTGCTTGCTAGATACCATCCACGTACATTTGTGAATAGTTTTATTTTTGTAAGTTGGCAAGCATACATTCTGTGAACACATGTTGTTTTGGCGCGCAATACTCGCGGACAGAACTTAAATTTGAAGCGCTGTACCCGACTTTGCAGGGAAAGCACCCACTTGGTACTTATCCTAATTATTCAAAATACATTTAAAAACACAGCCAACATATTTCATAACGAAAGTATTTGCAGTTGAGGGGATGTGAATGTATTTTTCTTACATAAACAATCTGGTAGCCCCGGACACCAGTTGTGATGGTAGCCCCGGACAGAGTGACAATGTTTTTAATTGGTTGCAGGTAATTTCTGGGCTTAAAATTGCTGAAGTTTAAAGGCAGGAATACCAATGGAGGTACCTGTAGTGAATATGTGATGAAACAAGCGATAGAAAGTGTGTTAGGGAATACAATATCATGTAGAGAAGCTGCTCAAGTTTTTGGCGTGACAAAAAGTTCTTGGCATGATAAAATTAAGAAAATAAAAGGCTGTGAAGTCGAATTATCGATTACTCCGTCGTTGGGTAGGTTCGAAAACATATTTTCGGAACAACTGGAGTATGAGATGGTGCAACATATAAAAGACTGGATCAATGACAGGCTTATGATACATTCACCTGCTGAACCTACTGCAGTGATGCAGCAAAATGCAGAGAATTTCTTAATATGGATGAAAAAATTTGTGAAGCATGTGCATCTCTCAGAGGAAAGTCCTGTCCTCCTGATAGTTCATGGACAATGCAGACACAAAGAATTGCAAGTGATCTTATTTTCGCGTTCTCACCATGCGCATATTTTGAGGACTCCTCATACGACCCACAAACTGGATAGAGTGTTGTAGGTGCAAGGGATGGGCTCACGAGGGTTGTGCTGAGTTAGAAACAACTCATAATGATAATTATATCTGTGACATTTGCATGTTGATGATATTTGGGTTAAGTTCAATCTTTGTGAAAATCTTAGAGCAGTTATTTGTGTGTCCGGGGGGTACCAGACAGGTTGATTTAATGTACGAATTGTGAATAAATTTATCAAACCCACAACTCCTTCAAAAAGTTTTCAAATTGCTAATATTGCCTTAAATATTGTGCTACTGTATATAAACTGTGTGATAATGTAAATATTGCCTAAAATTTGATGAATGGGTACGGACAGCAAACAAAATATTAAAATGTCCGGGGATACCAGACTTTCCCCTAACAAAGTTGAACTATTCGCTTCATTTGAAATAGATGATTGCAACGGTGGGCGTGTGGTTATCGTGTCGGATTACATAATAATAATAATAATAATAATAATAATAATGTTATTGGTTTTACGTCCCTTTTAACTACCCTGGCTTTTAGAGACGCCGGGGTGCCGGAATTTTGCCCCGAAGGGGATCTTTAACGTGCCAGTAAATGTACTGCCACGGCTCCCTCGAATTTGCGCACCCTCAAATGCCAGTTGACTGCGCCAGGTTTTGAACCTGCAACCTTAGGCTCAGCAAGCGAGAACGTTACCCCTGAGCCACGCAGACAGACTGTCGTCGGATTACAAACCCCAAGCTTGCAGGTTCGCTTCTGGCCATGGTAAGTGATTTTAGAAAGGCGGCAAAAATCACAATACGCATGTCATACGATGTTGGCATGGTAAAGAACCAACTTGAATTCAGTAGGCCGTGTTCATAATGGCAAAACTAATCCCGGGAGTTTCCGCCAACACAAAATTCCTTATTTCTCTACTAGAAAGCGCTATAGTATCAAGGAGCTTAGATATCTAGCCACCTTGACTTTCATAGTGCTTCAAGGAACAACGAAATTCGACATGCAAGCTCTGGGTGTCAAATTTTGCATCCGGCACCCGAGGCCATACGATATTATTATTTGAAATAGATACCACTCAGACTCGTGGAGAACCTGAGAGGACCTAGCTTAGCACGCTAGCCACGACATTGTTAAGCAAACAAACTTACTCACTAACTTCTTTCTTACAGAATACTGTAGATCGCAGCTGAGCACTCACTGCATTGGTTTAAACAAATGGTCTCTACGCCCTTTATCTATACAACTAAACATGGTATTATTTAAATTTTTTTCAAGAAAGTGTAATTTGGAAAGTAGGCTATATTTTTAAAACTATGATGGTTGGTTGATTGGTTCCTCAGCTTGGGGGTTACGACAACGCGGTCATGTAGCCCCGAGTACTTTGGGTGTGTGTAGAATCTGCCTGATAATCGGTGTTAATAGTGATGGCTGTATTAGTGTGTGTTACCTGTTTTTAATTCAAAGCAAGGACTGCAGACATTCTATTTTCAAGTAGTTCCAACTTTTGTTACCAAACGCCACCTTCAACGACCAACTAATTCTGAACTTTGTTACTAGATGCCATCGCAGTCGGCTCCTGGCTTCGAACGTTGGAACCTAAGAGCGTTAGTCAAATATAACCTATAATTTATCTTCTCACAGGTGTAATTAGTCGAAGGTTCATCATCATGCCATAAACCTATGACATGGCGCCTCCGGCTTTACTTTCCCTCCGAAGGAAGGCATACTGAGGGATTTTTAACGTTATTAAAAATCCGACGACTTCGGCCGGGTTTGAACCCGCAACCATTTTAAACTATGAATCGCAGAACGTTGTGCAATGGCTTGAACGAAAGGTCTCTATACCCTTTATCGTTAGAACAAAACATTGCTTTTTATGTTTTTTTTAATAAGTGTTTAATTTGGAAAGTAGGCTATATTAAAAAAAAAGAGTGATAGTCAGTCTGAAAGACTAGACTTTATATAATTTTAAATGCTACGAATGCTGAAAAATGCTGGGTGAAACCCTCATGATCATGGAGCGAACTGCATGAACTCAAACTCCATTAGCAAGTGCAAACCAAGGTCAAAGGAGGTAGCTGGCTGGATGACGTCACGCTCACAGGAGCGGGCGGGGAAAGGAGGAAGCTCAAGCGGTACTATGACGTCACACACCTCAGTGCATTCTCGGTACATATCGTCCCGTCGCCGTAACGTAACGCCAGACCTCAGCGTAACGACGAAGTCGACAAGATCATTTAAAATGATAAAAATATGAACCACAGAAAGTTGTATGTTTGACTTAAACCAAAGATCTTTAACCCCTCTACCCCCTAAAAAAAAAACAAGTTTTATAACCCTAGGA
Organism: Meconema thalassinum; assembly: GCA_946902985.2. NCBI lineage: Eukaryota > Metazoa > Arthropoda > Insecta > Orthoptera > Tettigoniidae > Meconema > Meconema thalassinum. The sequence goes on along the minus strand of OX336395.1, from coordinate 225,034,890 downwards.
TAAAACTAACAAGTAGAGAGATGAGGCCATCCTGAGAGAATACCTGCTCCTACTTAGTTCCTCCTACCTGGTATTTTATCTTCTTGAGTTTCTTCCCTACCGACATAACCTTCGTCTTTGCTATGCTGATCTTCATACCAAACTTCATAAGGGGCAGATGACCTCGTAGTTCCGCCCCTTAAAACCTATACCAGGCCACGCCAACGCGAGCACCATGGAGGAAAGAATAAGAGGAGATGGCCTGAGCTCGTTTGAGGGAAGCCAAGCGTTGGGTCCAAAGTGGGCGTAACCTTAACTTGTATTCGGTGTTCCGTGACTTGCATATGGTTGTACGAAATCGAATAAGTGCTCTGTTTATTAATTTTAAGGTTCGCAATCTTGAATATCAAAATTTGTACGAACAATCAGTGAAAGTGGCTTTGCTCGAAATTAGGCCTAAAAAGTGATGAATGCCTCAACACCATTAAGAACTTAAATATCACTTTGGTGTAAATACCGACATTAGTTCGGTATCATCATGATAGTTCCCAAGATGTTCCTTCTTTGGTATAACTCGCGTCTTCAGACACCTGTATTCAATTTAATCAGTGTTTCAGCGTATTAATACGTTTTGCCGCGTCTTTCTTACAAAACTAGCCTTGCATAGGTACTCTCATATTTCTATTTAAATTGGCTTTTAAAACTATAACGCAGCTTATTTGTGCCAAGTACCGTGATGTACAGAGTGTATTCTGTATATCCAAGAAAAAATCTTGACTTGTCATTGCATTTTTATGTCACTAAAATCCAAGACTACTGTCGACCAAAATATTATGTGCACTCGAGTTTGAAGGTTGTTTGTGAAGTAACCAATAGGTCTACATAAAATCTAATAACATCATCATTTCTGTCGTTGTATTCTACGTTAGTTCATTTTAGTTTGGAATTTTAATTTATATTTTAATATTTTTTATCGCAGTTGGAACACAAAAAGTGCCCATTTTTAAGCGTGTGTCAACCATGCGTCACATTTAAGAATTACTATCTCACAAACCCGTCATCAGATCGAACCCAAATTTTAACACACTATACATTGGAATGTTGTTTAACTGGTTTATTAATTTCAAAATTTTGTGTGTCCAAGAAACAAAGTTGTTATCATTTTTGTAAGGTAACTTTTTCTCGGCTCGGGCTGGTTGGAAAATGTAGTTCTTGGTCTCGTTTTAATCCTCATACATCAAAATGTTATGCGGTATGACTGTGAAATACGTAAATTAATTCACTTATTTTACATCGGTTTGTATTTGTATGGGAAAATAAGACATCGTTTAGCAGCTATCCGATACAGAGAACGCTGTACAGCGTTGCCGAGTTGGTGCCCATCTCTGCCCAGCGAGGCGAGCCATGACGCGTGGTGGGCACCAACTCGGCAACGCTGTACAGCGTTCTCTGTATCGGATAGCTGCTAAACGATGTCTTATTATCCCATACAAATACAAACCGATATAAATTAAGTGAATTAATTTACGTATTTCAAAATCATACAGCATAACCTTTTGTTGTATGAGGATGACAACGCGACCAAGAACTACATTTTCCAACCAGCCCGAGCCGAGAAAAAGTTACCTTATAAAAATGATAACAACTTTGTTTCTTGGACACTCAAAATTTTGAAATTAATAAACCAGTTATACAACATTCCAATGTATAATTCTTAAATGTGACGCATGGTTGAAACACGGTTAAATACGGGCACTTGATGTGTTCCAACTGCGATAAAAATATTAAAATATTAATTAAAAATTAAAAATTCCAAACTAAAATGAACTAACGTAAAATAGAACGACGAAAATAATGATGTTATTGGATTTTATGTAGGCCTATTGGTTACATCACAAACAACCTTCAAACTCGAGTACACATAATATTTTGGTCGACAGTAGTTGGAGTGGTTTACGGCTTTAAGCACAGGAACAGCCATTTTCTTGCTACCCAAAGTAGTGCTTTCGCGCCCTGATGCTGCACCGAGCGGCACTGGGGCTTTTCCCCTCCCGCCCCTCTTTCCCCACAGTCAGACTTGGATGATGACCAGTGGATCGCTGACCTCGCTTTCATGAAAGACATCACGGGCTATTTATCAGGTGCGTTCAAAAAGTAACGAGCCGGAGGCTGGAATGCGCAAACCGGTGACGACATCGACTAATCGTGGCGTGTGTAACGAGGTGTGATTCCGACCAGAGCGTGGAAGGTCACAGCCCGTCGCTAGAGGGCACGCGTGCACGTCACGTGACGATACAAAGCGAGCAGCAGCATGCATCAATCGTCCAACCAAGACCAAGACAGTAGGCCATTCGACATGCTTCCATGTGTGGTTGAAGACTGTGGGGCACCCATTGGTCACACACTTTCCGCAAGTGCAGTCGTTCCTTCATGATGGTCTGCACACTTCCGGCGCTCAATCCGGCGTTCACTGTCACTCGGCGGTCCTGGATAATGAGTGCATCAACCAGCTGGACGTTGTCATCGGTAATGCAAGGGGGTGCCCCAGACCGGGCATCATCGGCTAACGACACCCGTGCTTCCCTGAAGCGCCTGTGCCACGCCTTGACCCTTGCAAGGAACATGCAGTGTTCACCATACACTTGTGACATTCGGCGATGAATGTCCGTTCCCCATACTCCTTTCGCTGTCAGAAACCGAATAACACCTCTTTGCTCTTCGTCCATGTCACTGTTTGCAATGCGACTGGCAGCGTTGGACGATTAATGCATGCTGCTGCTCGCTTTGTATCGTCACGTGACGTGCACGCGAGCCCTCTAGCGACGGGCTGTGACCTTCCACGCTCTGGTCGGAACCACACCTCGTTACACACGCCACGTTTAGCCGATGTCGTCACCGGTTTGCGCATTACAGCCTCCGGCTCGTTACTTTTTGAATGCACCTTATAAATGATTTAAATATCTCGTTGCAAACCAAAAATAAATTAATTTGTAGGCCTACTATGTGTGACCGTATTGTAAGTTTCAAATTGCAGCATGTACTCTTTAAAAGTCAGCTTCAAGAAGGAATGATTATGATGATGATGATTTATTGTTGTTTTAAGGGGCCTAATATTTAGATTATCGGCCACTATTCAAGAAGGAAATTTGGATAATTTTCCCTCTCTAAAATCCTTGAATCCTCAGGATTCATGCCCTTGCCTTGAAATATGTTGCTATGTTCAGAACAACGTTCGTTTGAGAACAAATGTTTACAACTATGAATATTGTCTGATGTCTGATGACTCCTTGGAAGCTACACTTCGGATTGCAACTGCCAAAACGATTGCTCCAAATACCGGAAAATTAGTGGCTTCAAAGAGATGCCAAATATAATCAAAGAATTTTAAAAGTTAGTGCAAATTCAGGAGCGCAATAAAACTATTATTTCTGAATGTGCACAAAATTAGCATTATTATTATTATTATTATTATTATTAGTTTTCGTACCGGTACTCCTGGCGCGCAGTGATTAGCCCAGCCCCATTCACCAAATAACAACACGACTCTCGCCTCGCTTTGTAAGCGCTGCCACTATATAAAAAAAAAGTGCGTTCGACCTTAAAAGACGGTATGGAATTAAATGGAGTATTTGCCTCTCACTCGCACTCCTATGTCCTGCAATTCGCTTCGTCCTCTTCTACCGCGGCGATGTTGCCATTTCCCAATAATTGAAAGTGGCAAATCTAAGAAAATGTTTGCGTGGTCTTATAGAGAATTTTCCGCTCTTTATGATGATGTAAAAATAAAAGCCATAAATAATTAACACATCGCCAATCTATATTTTTGGAGATATACAACTTATCACGCCATAGATAATGAACTAATGATCGCAACAGATCAAGAATTTATATTTAGACTGCCTGATGTTGGTAGAAGATGCCCTATTTCTCAGGGCAGTAATTATTTTCATAATAAGAGCGTTAGGATGTTTTTTCTTAAATGTTACTTGAAAAATCTGGGATGGTGTCACAAAAAAGTTACATAGCGAGAAACATTTTTGCTGTTGACTTTACGTTGGTGACTAAGCGAGAAGAAATGTTCATTAATGTCTGAAATAGTTTTTAAAACAAACCAGAGCTCAATATCAGATAGCATTCATAAGTTATCGCACTTCTCATAGTCCTACCGCCCAGCGCAGCGAACGTTTGTTTACTCAGGTGACGCGTATATCGCCGACTGCGTTTTATGGAGGGTAGGTGAAGTTAAACTGTGAAATGAAGTGGAGCTTGTGTTCTTTATAAATTGCCCACCTCGTTGCGTAGTGGCTAGCATTCTTGGCTGTCACTGTGCTGTCACCGTTGAGGCACGGGTTTGAATCCCGGCTCCGCCAAGAAATTTGATTCTGGTCTTGGGGCTGGAACGAAGTGTACTCAACTTCATGAGACAAAACTGAGAAGAGACGGGTTCGATTCCTACCTCAGCCATCCTCGAAGTGGTTTCCGTAGTTTGCCTTTGTTCGTCCCGGGAATGAACAAGGGTTCGTTAATGGTGCAGAGTTAACGTTTCTGTGCCAAAAGAACACGGCAGTCACCCACGACGAAATGACAGGTGAAATGTTTGAAAAGTGGTTCGCCGAGCAATTGTTGCCCAATGTTCCCGAAGGATCTATCCTAGTAATAGACAATGTAGGCTATCAAAGCAGAGAAATGTTCCTTGCTTGCCACCATACCACAGTGAACTTAACTCCATCGAAATAGTATGGGCGCAAGTGAAGAACTATATAAAATTGAACAACGTCTCATTCAAGAAACAAGAAATGAATATGTAATTTATTTCAGCTGCATATCACCACTTGACCACACAATATTGGGTAAATTACGTGGACGACAATATATATTATTAATATTAGTAGACTATTACTATTATTATTATATGTCATATTTTAATTTATTATAACCTATGATATTCTAGGAAATGTAATACGGTATTATAACATGTTATAATATTATCATATTCATGAATAATTGGAAATTATAAATTATCATAATGTGTGCATTAAAATCGCGCTCTGAGCTTCGGTGTATCATATCTAAATATTTTACCGTCGTTCGCTTCAAGGCATGAGGTACAGTTATATACAACAAACAAATATTTTCGAAATTTCCCGAGTTTTGCGTAAAAGCACGCCTGTATAAGAGTTATGTTACATCATGTGTCCGGCCTTGCAGAACTTTTATATGTAGCAGATCTGGCATCAGCGCGCTCCATTCAATGCGTACTGTCTTATAAGGTAGAGACGCACTATACAATGGCTTCCTTCTGATCTAAACCATACTCCCTACATTTCTGTTCAAGTTCTAACATGTTGGCTTGCAAGCTTTCAACAGTGTCTGTCATTACAACCAGGTCATCAGCATAGGCCAGACTAACTGGTTTCCACCTATGAGCTTTCTTGTTATGTAAAATGTATTGTCTTGGTAAAGAGAGCATCTTTCGTCAATATTAGGCAATCCAAAATTCTAGTCTTTTTTAATGATTGGTATCACGTATTGAGTTTTCTTTTTTCAAATATGCTTTTAATGCTTTAATAATTTTATTTCCAATGTACTAATTGCAATTGGCGGCTTCGGTTGCGTAGTCGGTAGCACGCTGAGCAAGTGAGCTTCTATGCCCAAGATCGCGGGTTCAAATCCGACCGAGGTCGTCGGATTTTTTTAGAGCGTTAAAATCCCTCAGTGTGCCTTCCTTCGGAGGGGAAGTAAAGCCGGCGGTCCCATGTCATAGATTTATGGCATGTTACAGAACCTTCCACTAATTACATCTGTGTGAAGCTAAATTATATAGGTTAAGAATGTAAACAACGCTCTTAGGTTCCTACGTTCGTTGCCAAGAGCCGACTTCGGTGGCGTCTGGTAGCTAAGTTCTGAACTAGTAGTCGTTGACGGTGGCGTTTGGCGACAAAAGTAGGAACTAATTGAAATAATCAAAATTCTGCAGTCCTTACTTGAATTTAAAAAAAAAACAGATAACACACACACACACTAATATAGTCATTACAATAAACACCGGTTATCAGACAGATTCTACACACACCTAACATACACGGGGCTACATGACCGCGTTGTTACAGCCCCGAAACTTACGAACCAACTTAATTGCAATGGCGATGTGAAAATCTTATTTAAAAAATTACAAACAAATTTTATTCAGAGGTCACACTGATCAACCCTATATTGATTTGTGAGAATTTCATTTGTTTTAGTGACTGAAGAAGGCTCAAAATAAGCCGAAAAATATATCATAGTTCATAAGGACATCGTATGATAAAAATTTGTATTGTAAAGTGGATATTCTTATAATATATCATAATCAATACGGGAAAATTTAGAAATATGACTTAAAGTAATAGATATTCATATACATTGGCGTCAGAAAAACCTGGTTGCAATAATTAGGGCCTATATTCATTACTTAGGATTTTTAATTACATTATGAGAAAGAGCGGAAAATCTCTACTTAGTATAAAACTAAGTCCCCGATTCTTGCATGTCACACGGGTAATCTCTAGAACCACTGGATGGATTTGGATACGGTTTTCACCATTCTGTAAAGGGTTTCTCGAGGAAGGTTTCTGTAGAAAATTATTTATTTATGATCAAAGAAAGCCAAGCAGTAACGATTTTAGTGTGAAAGTCGAGAAGAAAAAATCTGGCGTCCGTGCGCTTTTTAAGCTTACGCTAAGCAAACCGTTAAAAATATCAATATACTATGAGTGTAAGAATTGTTCAGAATGAAAAGTTCTACATAAAAGTCCGCGAGAGCATATATCTATCTTAAAACATCGCCCACTATAAGTGTTTTTCGTTCTTCCAACAATCTCCATTCTATTACTGAGCCGACAGTTTACGAAGCTAGCTAAGAGCGAGCCTATCATCCCAGTTACTTCCTAGCTAGCTGGCGAGCCATTACCCCAGATACAGCCAGCAGCAAACTGTAGAGTCGTGTTAAGTTAAGACTTCAGAGGAGAGTGGTTGTGTTTGGAGTTTCCCTGGAAGTGCAACTCGACTTTTCTTCATTTCGGCTGTGAAATTTTCGTTCCGCAAAATACACAGTCAAGTTAAGATTGGACGGAAGGGGATTTGTGTTTCGTGCACCTCCCCATTCTTAAATTACGTCTGACAATTCGTTGCACATGCATCTCCATGATAATATAATTAATAGTCCAGTCAGTGATTTTAACCCATCATGCCGAGACGGGAAACGGATATTGGTCGTAGTTCATTGACATCACCTAATGCATTCATAAGTTTTCCCAGACGAAGCCAAGGCGGGTTGCTAGTTCTCTTATAAGAAAGACCACGCAATCATCTTATGGAAAAACGACAACATTGCTGGAATAGGAAAGAACGAAGTTAATTACAGGAGAAACAGTGTGAGTGATGGCAAATAATAGACTAGGCCTACACTTAGAGCACCTACCATTGCTGGTTTAGTGACCGTAGTCGATTAAATAAGATATAAACATAACCTAACACATCGACCTCTAATAGCGTGAAATTCCTCGATATGAGTCATTTCACGATTGTATCCGTAATGAGCCAGGGAAAAGTGTAATGGCTGGTCTCTATGTAACATAAGGCGACATAAGGTTAATTACTGTTCCAAGATAGCCGCAAGGAGCAGCACATTATCGTGAGAACGGAAACCTTTCACCCTCCATATCCTCGTTCCACGTCGTGAAAGGGAGATCCAGTCTTCCGGGACCAGGCAACAATGAGTTGCTTGATACACACGAGTAGCGACACCTGGCTGGCGGCAGCCATGTTGGATCCTTCTAGCACACAGACTATCATAATCGTATTTCAGCATTTCCAATTACTGTATAAGTGGTAGGTGCGTATATAAGGGAGGGGGGGGGGTGCTGAGGGGGCTTCAGCCCCCCCTCCCCCCGAAAAGAAAACAAAAATTAAGAAAGTGTTGCTTTGGTAAGAGCAAAAAATAATTGTTAATTTGGTTGTACCCTAATCTTAACTTATTTGGAAAGTTATAAACAATATTAAGATTAAAATTAAGACTACCTCGTGGTGTAGTGGCTAGCATTCTTAGCTGCCGCGCCGGAGGTCCGAATTAGATTCCCGGCTCTGCCAAGAAATGTTAATTCTAGTCTGAGGGCTGGAACGGGGTACATTCAGCCTTGTGAGGCAAAACTGTGAATTCCACAGTACGGTACTTTTGAGAAATAAATTATCAACTTGTAAAAAAAACTATTTACCTTTCTGCTTAGTAAATTGACAAATATTTAGATATTCACCATTCATACTCCGTAGGCCATAAGAGAAAATTCGTTAAGTATAAAATTTTATTTGTGTGTTGTGTTGTATTTATATTTTACAGCTTTATTTTTGTATTGCCAGTAATTGTAGGCTGTATAAACTTTGAGTCTTATCTAAAATAATTACACAAAGTTATATGCTCTAAGATATTGGTTGAAATTACTGGGTATTTGCATTATACATCCCTGGAAAGTGGTAGGCTATCGGGTAGAACGCATTCTGATGGTGATATTCTCGAAACTCACTACGAGCGGCCATTTCTCATCCCTTGGGTTAAAAATTACATGAAGGTGTTAAGGTTTTTGTAATATACGCTATTGTTTACGGTGTAATAAGTAGGATCCGGATTTTTTGAAAATGTATATGCAAGGGTTTTTGAGGGTTTATTGGATTTTTTGCAAATTCTGAACATAACAACATATTCTAGCATATACAGTTGAAATTGAGCATAATTTAAAACATCTTGAACAAAATAGGTTTCACCTGCGTGTTGGACACCCCTTGTAGGCAACTTTCTGAGCAACAGATTAATAACCAACACTTTATGTTCGACCCTGACTATTATATGTCAGAAAACTGTACTATAATGAGGCTCATTATAACACTATTTTTCATTATGAAACAGTTTCTCCCACCAATCAGAGCTCAAGAAACAGTTGTTTGACCAATTAGATAATTAGATGCGCTGAGTTCCACGGCCTTCTAATTTAAATTTCACTGCCTGGCCTAGTGTCATAGTAGGGTAATCGAGGAGGCCATGGTCAAATACAAGGCATTCTCTGCGTCTCATGCGCTCTGTTCAGTACATAAAACTGGCGAAATCTCGACATAAAATAGTTATAATAATTATCGTCGAACATAAAGAGTCGTATGTAACTCGCCTATATTGCCATTATAGGCTCGTTGCATAATGTACTATTACGCAACCATGATGCCTGGCTATTTGAAGAAGGGAATGGGGTGGGACATTCCTTGCACCATCTCGACAGCCAGTAGCCTGGGTTTGGTTTTGTGAGGAGTTTCTTCAGTTAATGTGTTACTTTATTCTTAGTCTGCATAACCTTAACTCAAAATTCCTAAAGAGAAGAGCAGCAGAAAAGTATTTATTAAAACAGTGGGTGTCAGGTAATGGTGCTTACTCTTTGCTGATGGCTGGGACCGGACATTTATGCACTGAAAACGATTGAAATAGACGTAATTTGTCTCCTGAAAACATTGAAAAACTTGCAATTATCTATTGTGATGCTTCTGTCTGCAATGAATGATACATGTATAAAGTGAGTGAATAAGATTGGCTTATTGTTAAGTAAGCTTGCCACGGTGGGTGAGTGGTTAACGTGTCTGACTACCAACTCCAAGCTTGCAGGTTCGCTCATGGCCGTGGTAAGTAATTTTTGAAAGGCGGCAAATATACGACACGCATGTCATACGATGTTGGCATGTTAAAGAACCCATTTGAATTCAGTAGGCCGCGTTCATAGTTCCTAATGGCAAAATTAATCTCGGGAGTTTCCGCCAACACCAAGTTCCTCATTTCACTACTAGAAAGCGCTATAGTGTTCAAGGAGCTTAGATATCTAACCTCCTTGACTTTCATAGTGCTTCAAAGAACAACGAAATTCGACAAGTAAGCTACCCTCTGGGTGTCAAAAAGCAAAGCTTGCAACCGGCACCTTAGGCTATACGAAATTATTATTATTATTATTATTATTGTTAAGTACATATTTTTCAATTTTTAATGCGTATTTTAATAGTAAGAAGATATCAGCTGATGATACATGTGTATCAAGATGCGGAACTAAACGAGCTTTGTATGAACCATCTTTAGATAAGTCATAGTTAGTTGTTTTAAGGGTCGGAACTACGAGGTAGGTAAGTCATAGCGTCATGCGAAGACTTCCATGACTTCCTAGAATGCGATGTTAAATAAAATAAGTATTGTTAGGTAGGCTAGTTGGAATGCGGCCGAAAGAAATCAGAAACCTCTATGGACATCAAATTGGCAGGTGAAAAGCTGAAGGAAGTAGGAGACTTCTGTTACTTAGGAAGCAAAATAACCAGTGATGGACGAAGCAAAGAGGACATAAAAAGTAGGTTGGCTCATGCAAGGAAAGAATTTCTACAGAAAAGGAATCTGTTGACATCGAATATAGATTTAGGTATTAGTAAGTCATTTTTGAAAGCCTTTGTCTGGAGCGTGGCGCTCTATGGAAGTGAAACTTGGACTGTTTGAGTAGCAGAAAAGAGGATAATAGAAGCATTTGAAATGTGGTGTTACAGGAGAATGATGAAGATCAGATGGGTAGATGGGTAACAAATGCAGAGGTATATTATATTTCCGTGTCCGGAAGACGCACTAAATTCTTCCTAAATTCTTCCTTTCCAGAACTCTGCAGCTCTTATCTCTCGGTCTGTGGCCAACATTAGGTTTTCCTGGCTGCAACTGCCATTCAGATCTTGGCACGTGAGCAGGTGTTGTGGAGTCCGTAATCTCTCCCGGTGGTTGAAGGATCAGCCGCTGACCTATGGGCATCGTTGCCCAGGGTACGCCCGATTGTAGTATTCATAATTTGTGCTTATCTAGCAAATATTAACAATCATCGGGGAGGCTCCCTCAATGTACCCCAATGAAGAGGTATTAACACGATTGGGAGAGGAGAGATGTTTGCGGCGACTGCTAATGAAGAGAAGAGATAGGTTGGTAGGACACTTTATAAGACACCTAGGAATAGCAAACTTAGTTATGGTTGATGATGATAATTGTTGTTTTAAGGGGCCCAACATCTAGGTTATCGGCCCCTAATGGTCTGGGTGATAGAGAAATGACAATGAGATGGAAACAACGAAAATTAAGTGAGACTCAAAATACTTTCAAAATTGAACTCAAAAAGGCAATTTCAAATTAAAAAATACTCACAAAGTGCAACTAAAATTCAAAATACTTACAAAATGTAATTGAAATTGAAAATACTTACAAAATGTAATTTAGATTCAAAATACTCACAAAATGCAATTGAGAAGCAAAATTATTGCAAAATGCGGTTTAGGTTGAAAATACTAACAAAATGCAACTGAAATTCAAAATACTCACAGAAGAGCCTCCACCTACATTCAAAGATTTAAGTTACTAAAAAGGAATTTATATACTGTAGATTGTCAATCCTTACTATTATGTATCTAGTTTATGTCCTCTATGGAACTTGGTCGGAGTGTATATATGCTTTTACTCTGTGACAATGTTAGTTGTAAGTTGTTCATTGTGTTAAGATGTAGATTCAGATGTGTGTGCATATTAAAGAGTTATAATATCCGTTATCTCAAACATAATAGCTATAATGTGCTTTATTCAAACATAATAGTTGGCGACGAGGAATTGGGACTTGATTCTCCGGTACAGATATAGCCTACATCAATGAAGTACGGTATTTACGTCGTCTGTTTCAACGGCCACGTGAGTAAAATCAAGAATCAGGCAAATCGACATGAAATGTACACAGAGTACTTGTAAACAATCCTAAGCAACTCATCGTATATTCAGCTACGTGTGCCTGCATGCCACATATTCAAAATAATATTTATCGCAGTTCGAACTTTGAGGTTATGCAATGTTTTTTTTTTCTCTCAAGCCCAGGACAATATTCGGTCATCGATCACTACCCAGTGTGTTTTAAATCTGTTATCTTGAAACATTTTATTATATTTGAACTGTGACTTTTAAAATTATTTCTAAGTTCCGTCAAGATGGACGCAAATCAGTTTCAACAATTACTGAACATTTTTACTGATTCTCAAGAGAAGTTACTTGAAAGGTATCAAGCTCACCAGCCCGTCACAACCCCACAAGCCACTAACATCACACCTTTTGAAAAATTTGATTCTGAAAAGGAAAAATTCGTGTCGTATTTAGAACGATTTGAAAATTACGCAAACTTCAACAATGCCACCGATCCAACAAAGAAAGCTCAGCTCTTGTGTACATCAACAGGGGCAATTCATTATAACAATCTCTCTGCATTTTTAGGCCCTGATAAACCAATCAAGTCTCTTGGTTATAATGACCTAGTAAAGCATTTCAAGCAAATACTGTCACCCCAAGTCTCAACCGTAGTTTCCCAACACTATTTTTTGAACGTCAATCAAAAAGAAAGTCAAAATATTGCAGGATTTGTTGCCACTCTTAGAAGCCACTTACTAGACTGTGACTTTTATATTCAGTGTACATGTGACGCCAGAATTTCAATCGCGGATGTTTTTCTTCGTGCACAATTTATACGTGGCTTGCGAGATAATTGGATCAGAGAGAAACTTCTCCAGTCTAATGACACGAAATTTGATGATCTCCTGAAGAAGGCTATAGCCTTGGAAGCATCGCGGTATGAGAGTAATCAGCTGTCAAAACAGCTCACTGCACCGTCAGACACTATAGAGGACACAAACAAAGTAACAAAAGCCACAAGTTCATATAATGACCGAAGTAGGAATCAATATAGCAGTGATACTCAGTCACGTTTTGTTCAACAGCCTAGCCCAGGCTCTCACTCACGTTCACAGTCCAGGGGCCGCCGTAGTTCTGTCAATTATAGAGCACTAGGTATTGATGGATTATGCCTGAATTGTGGAAATTCAAACCACAGGTCAAGAGATTGTCGCACAAACAGAAACTCTCTTAAATGTAGGTCATGTAGGAAAGTGGGACATGTTGCAAAAGTTTGTATCACTACACTTCTTCAACAGTCAAATACACACAACATTGCAACTGAGAACATAGATGACAACTTGCATGACCACCCTGAAACCAATTTCGGGATAGGACAACTGGAATGCATCGAAGATCTCTTTGAAGTAGGACAAGAATCAGATAAATATTTTATCAGTGTTAAACTCAACAATAAATCACAAAGATTTGAAGTCGACACGGGAGCAAAATATTCACTCATCTCAGAGAACGAATGTTCAACCTTGGGTCTTGGTTTGCCATTGCAGCCAACAAATGTCTGTTTTCGATCATATTCTGATCATGTTATCAAACCCAGAGGAAAAATTGTTGTCACAGTATCATACAAAGGGAAAGAAATTGTTGCAGATCTTTTTGTAGTTCCGCAAGGTCATGCCGCATTGCTTGGTCGTGTTTGGATCAGGGGCCTCGGCCTTGATCTGAAGGAAATTGACAAGGACACAAATCAATCACTTCACACTGAATCTGTCAACTCAGTGCAGTCAATTCAGGATATTTTACATCAGTATAGTACAATCTTTGAAGAAAAAATTGGATGCGTTCCCAATATTGAAGTAAAACTGCAACTCAGAGAGGGGTGAAACCTGTCTTCAATCGTGAACGTGATGTCCCTTTTGCTCTTCGGGAACGCGTTGAAAAGGAACTCGCTTCATTGGAATCAGAAGGAGTTATTTCTCCCACAGCTTTAAGTGATTGGGGATCGCCTCTTGTTGTTATCCCAAAACCAGATGGGGGAGTTAGGTTATGTGTTGACTACAAATGTGGAGTAAATTCAAGGTTGATGTCTGCAAACCATCCCATAAGACCAGTTAATGATGTTCTACATAGTCTTAGAAACTCAAAATTTTTCTGCAAGTTAGACTTATACAAGGCATATCTACATCTGAAGGTTGATGAAGAAGGTAGTATGATTCAAACTATATCCACTCACAAAGGAACCTTCAGGATGCACCGACTGAGTTTTGGCATCAAAACTGCCCCCTCAGAATTTAATAGGATATTATCACAGATCCTTCATGGTCTTCCAAAAGCTGAAGCTTATTTTGACGACATCATAATACATGGTACAACGAAGGAGGAGTGCACCAAGAACTTAATAGCCTGTCTAGAACGGCTTTCGAAAAATAATCTGCATTTGAACAAAAGCAAATGCTCATTTTTCAAGGAAAACATAGACTACCTAGGGCATATTGTATCATATAATGAGATCCGCAAGTCACCAGAGAAAGTTCAAGCTGTGTCACAAATGCCACGCCCTAAAAACAATGAAGAAGTGAGACGCTTCCTTGGTATGGTGACTTATTATGCAAAGTTCATTCCTAATTTTTCAACGAAGTCCCACCCATTACGGCAGTTATTGCGGAAAGGTGAACGGTTTTTCTGGTCTTCAGCCTGTGAAGCAGCTTTCTTGAATCTCAAGTCCGAGTTATGTAGTGAACGTGTCCTTACCCCATTCAACCCATCACTGCCTATCATCTTGTCAACCGATGCCAGTCCTACTGGTGTTGGAGCAGTATTAAGTCATGAGATGGATGGCCAAGAAAGACCCATCGCCTATGCATCTCGTGCCCTAACACCAGCAGAATGTAATTACAGTCAGCTTGACCGGGAAGCGCTGGCAATAATTTTCGCCACAACACACTTCTACAACTATATTTTTGCAAGAAATTTCATTCTTGTGACAGACAATGAACCTCTGTCTCGTATTTTTCATCAGAACAAGGGCCTGCCACAAATGACATCCGCAAGGCTCCTAAGATATGCATCGTTTCTCTCCGGGTTTGACTACACGGTAAGAGTGAAAAAAGGGAAAGATAACGAAAATGTTGACTGCCTATCCCGAGCCCCTGTTGCATCTACCTCGCCAAACATTGAAACATCAATAAATGCAGAAGTTTCACAACTCTGTGCTGAAACGATTCTTCAAGTGTCAAGTGAAGCCATTACGTACGAAACTATCCGTGATGAGACTATGTTAGACCCAGAACTTAGTGCCACCCTGCAACGTCTTCAAACTCAATCCTTGGATGAACCATATACAGTTGAAAATGGTATTCTATTCCGTCAAGACCGAATTGTTATCCCAAAGAAACTACAAAGAAAAATATTGGAAGAGTTACATTTAACACACCTCGGCATTGTGAAAACAAAACAGTTAGCAAGACGATATGTCTACTGGCCGCAATTAGACAAAGACATTGAGAAGCTTATCAAATCTTGTGAAGAGTGCGCACAGACTCGTTCAAATCCACCAAAAGCTCCAATACACCCCTGGGATGAACCAGAAGAAAATTGGGAACGCATACACATTGACTATGCGGGGCCATTTGATAACCACCATTTCTTGATGTGTGTTGACGCGAAATCCAAGTGGGTCGAAGTACGAATGGTGAAAGATGCTCCATCCACTGCAACTACTATCAGTCTGCTTGACAATATCTTCACCGTACATGGGTACCCGAATGTCCTTGTGTCAGATAATGCCACTATCTTCACGAGTGATGTATTCAGATCCTATTGCAAGGAGAGAGGGATTTTTCAGAAATATATTGCACCAGGGCACCCAGCAACCAATGGGCTAGCTGAGAGAAACATCCAAACTTTGAAGAGGCGACTTCGTGCTGCTGTAAATGACCCGGCACCATTATCGACTAAGTTACAGAACATCTTGTTTCAATACAGAGCAACGCCATTGGCATGTGGACAGTCTCCAGCTGAACTATATTTGAAACGTCGGCTACGTATCCGGTTGGATGCTCTACGTCCAAACCAAAAGAGCTTGACTACATCCAGTTTCTCACCCCCTGTTCGCTCTTTCAAAGTGGGAGAGAGAGTGCAAGTCCGGATTCACCAGAAAAACCGTGATATTTGGCAGTTTGGTGTTATACAAACTAAACTCGGCCAGCGTCACTATGATGTGAAATTGGATTCGGGACGAATTTTAAAGCGGCATGTTGACCAGTTATTATCGACTCTCGTGCCAAAGAAAGATAAGCATGTCACTTTTGCTCCAACAAATCCTCCTGTGCGTGGTGTTCCAAACATACCAACACCAACCCAGTCAAGACTAGAAAATGAGGATATTCCTCCTGCAACCCACACTTCAGATGATACAAGGCAGACCATCGTGCAACCAGATGAACGCCCTGATCGAAACAGCCTTCCACCACCTGCTGATAATTATTTAAGAAGATCAGCCAGAGACAGGCGACCTCCTCAGTATCTGCAAGACTATTGGCAACTCCAGCTATCTGATATGACATCTAGCGGTAAAAATTAGAAACTTACCAAGTAGGGTACATTTGTCACGTGGTGACTGTTTGTATACGGTTTCTTGTATTGGTGAGCAGATCGTGGTAAATTCTTCGTGTTTATACATAAGTTATAAGTTTTACTCGTTGATAAGAGTACAAAATGAGTAAATGGAAAGTATATTGCTCAGTTTACGGCTGAAAGTCGATGTATAAGAGGGCTGCGGATATACGTTTTCATCACATTCCAAAAGATGCAAATAGCAATAGCCGAAAGGTGACTATACCAAATAAATACGGGCAACAAGAGCGGGTTGGACCACTCACCACTACACTCACTGACGACAGGACGGGTTGTTCACTTACGCCTAGCCAAGCCGCACCTAGACAGCCAAGCACAGTCTCGCCGAGCCAAGCCGTACCAAGACAGCCAAGCCTACACCAGCCGAGGGAAGAGAGCCAAGCTTCATCAGTCAGGTATCCTCCGCTCCCTAGTTCATTTCCAATAATCCTACCAACCACCATCACCTCGCTCTGAGATATCCGAGCCATTTCACTACGAGTCATATAGGCCTAATTTTGAATTCGAAGGGTTATTACCTACCATCCAAATCAAGCAATTCCTGTCTACCCCGAATTTTAATACAAGTTAAACTTATCCCTTCGCCCTACCAAGCAACAAATAATTTCTAGAATCTATGGTACAGTGAGCAAACTCAAATATAGCTTTTAAACGTAACAACGCCATGACCCGAACTGCACAAAAACAAATACCATCAGACAACCGATACTTGTTAATATGCAATTGACACATAAAATCCAGTGGAACACACAAATTAGATCACGTGTATCGCATATTTATACATATATACAATTGAAAATAACACTGTCATTATTTTAGGGACAACATTTACTGATTATAACCGAAAAATAAAAAGTGTTCCATATCAAACGCATGTTATTGAGTATTTTTACCCTACTTATCCAGACCGACCGCAGCGCCCCAAGTGTTAGTTTGAGTTGCCAATGTGCCCAAATGAATATGAATAGTTCCTTTTATTTGTTTTTATATAAGTGGGGGAGACTATTATGTATCTAGTTTATGTCCTCTATGGAACTTGGTCGGAGTGTATATATGCTTTTACTCTGTGACAATGTTAGTTGTAAGTTGTTCATTGTGTTAAGATGTAGATTCAGATGTGTGTGCATATTAAAGAGTTATAATATCCGTTATCTCAAACATAATAGCTATAATGTGCTCTATTCAAACATAATACTTACAAAATTCAATTGAGGTTGAAAATACTCGCAAAATGCAATTTAGATCGAAAATTACTAACAAAATGCAACTTAGATTGAAAATACCTACAAAATGTAGTGTAGATTCGAACAATTCACTAATTTAGATACACGGGGAGCCAATTCACAAAAACAGTGTGGAAATCTTAAAGAGAAAAGAAAACAAGAGGTCTGACTCCTCTCAGAATGAGGGTATCAGGAAAGATGAGACAAGGGCCAATTAAGGCGGGAAAGTGAAAAACTCCCTATGCCTCAGATACCCTAATACCGTCGGGGTGGGAAGAGAACAAGAGTTGACCAAGATATGTCGACAGGAAAGAAGAGGGAGAGGAGCCCGGCACAAGTAAGTGGAAGCAATGCCGGACTCAGCTGGAGTCCCGTGGTCACCAACCCACATCCCACTAGATGTGAGCCCCTGGGAGGTGCTTGGAAGGCTAGGGTCCTTCATGGGCTATTGTTCCACGGAGTTAGTACAACCAGGAATCGAACCAAAAATGTTACTGGTGGTCACAGACACGTGGACACAATATGATCGCGATGGATTAAATATTTCCCCTGAAAGTATCATTGGGGGTGAGGAAGGCGCACATTAATGAAGCCTAATGAAAGCTACAACATCGCGTGTCCTTGGTTGACGCCCAGCTTCATGGGTGTGTCTCTTAAAACATCGCTTCGTGACCTCCAGGGACTTCACACTATCTCTCCTTCGGTCATCAGCTTCGTATACTAGTGAGAGTGGGTGTGACCAAAACACACTGCATGGCTGCCATTCGGAGATGGAAGGTTCATTTTCAATGTAGGTGTTCTCCACAAACACGCCATGAAAATGCAGAAATGGTACTTTATTTTCAAATCCAGTGACACTATTCCAATATTAGAGCCTAACAGTTACAGTGACACACAAGAAACGCCAGGACGGGCGCGCTCACCGAACACACAACGGTCAGTGAACAGCGTTTAAAGTTAAATAATTTAACAGTACAGGTCTAATCGTTTCTCACAAGCTTCCAATCGATCAACAAACTCATCGCGAGTCCACTGTTATTGTGGCTCGAAAATGGCACCCACAGCAGAGGCTTAAACACATTTATTATTATTATTTTTATTATTATCATAATGATCTTGCAAAGTTTGGTAGTAACGCCTTACGTGTAACGTCATTAGTTTTCCGGTAACAAGGGGGAATTATTTAAATTAGTACAGTACATCCCCATTCAATAATTACTACAATACGTCGTAATTTGGTCTTTTGAATAAAACATTAAATAAGGTTAAATAACCTCACCCAATCTCATCAAACTAAACCTAACCTCACCCAATCTTACCAAACCCAACCATACGTCACCCAATCTCACCAAACCTAACCTAACCCAATCTCACCTAACCTAACCTCACCCAATCTTACCAAACCCAACCTAACCTCACCCAATCTCATCAAACCTAACCTAACCTCACCCAATCTCATCAAACCTAACCTAACCTCACCCAATCTCATCAAACCTAACCTAACCTCACCCAATCTCATCAAACCAAAACCAACCCAACCAAACCAAACCTCACCCAATCTCATCAAACCTAACCTAACCTAACCTCACCCAATATCACCAAACCTAACCCCACCTCACCCAATCTCATCAAACTAAACCTAACATCACCCAATCTCATCAAACCAAACCTAACCTCACCCAATATCACCAAACCAATCCTAACCTATTCTCACCCAATATCACCAAACCAAACCTAATATAAACTAACCTAACGCAATCTCACCAAACCAAACCTAATCTCACCCAATCTCACCAAACCAAAGCTAACCTAACCTAACCAAATCTTACCAAACCTAACCTAACCCAATCTCGTTAAACTAAACCTAACCTCACCCAATCTCACCAAACCAAACCTAACTTAACCTCACCTAATCTCACCAAACCGAAACTCACCTAACTTAACTTCACCCAATATCACCTAAGCTAACCACACCTCACCCAATATCACCAAACCAAACCTAACCTCACCCAATCGCATCAAACCAAACCTAACTACACCCAATCTCACCAAACCAAACCAAACCAAATCTCACCAAACCAAATCTCACCAAACCTAACCTAACCTAACCTTACCCAATGTCACCAACCCAAACCTAACCCAACCTCAACAAACCTAACCTAACTTAACCTCACCCAATCTCACCAAACCAAACCTAATGTATACGGTAATCCGCAGAGGAACGTTTTGACTGTGGGCCCGACTCAAACTAGAGGCAGTTCTATGAGACAAACTCAACCGTCTTTTTCATGGGGATCACTGACCGCGAGCCCAATTCAACATCACCCAATGTTTCCAACAATGTGACGCTATTTATAAACTGATCCTGGAATCAATCGGAGAGTCTTTAGTAATATTACATTCATTTCATTCATTCATTTTTGATTGGGGGTGTGTCTGCCGGTGGCAAATTGGGTAACTTATACATAACAATTAAACTGGAGTATTGACACAAATCGTCAGACTTTTCATAAACACACAGCGGGCATGAGGTGCCTTGTTCCCCAACGTGAAGTCTGTAGCTATGTCATTAAGTATTGTGAAGTGGACGGTTCAGAGGTTGAACAAAGCAAGTAAACAGGGATTATCATGTAAATTAACTTTGCACATTCTGAAGACAGACCTTTCACTAGGACTTGACTTTCTCAGTGGAGACGGGTCACTTGTTTGTTCATTATGAACCAACAGACAGCGCCACTTTCATACGTGATGTGGAACACTCCCTACCTGTGTTCTTGTTGCAATTACTTTTACCATTAACAATGAATACAACAGCTAGTTATGGAAGGTAGCCTCCTTGCATACTCATAGTGTGCTTTCCCGGAACGTGCCTCTTCTCAATGTTGTGAAATGTTCATCGGCCGTGTTTCGTATTACTAATTGGTAAGGGCCTTATACCTGTATAAGAAGTTGAAAAGTGATTGAGAGCAATTTGCAACAGACACAACAAAACCATTCATTGTTGGATTTCAGAAGAAACATCGATCATTATCAGAATTTATTTCGCTAAATACCCACTGAAACACCAAAATCAACAGTTTTATTTCACCAAAATACAGGGTGTATCTTAATTATACCGACAAAAAAATCAGGGACGCTCTGCGTGTTATGTAAAAGACGATGCCGCAATCAGATTTGCGGATAAAAATTTTCCCTCCGAGAAAATGAAGTTACTTTGTTACTTCCGGGCGCGCGATTCAAATCTACGAACTCACCGTATTTGCTGAACCAGGCAGCAAGCCGCTGGCCACTGGTGTGCATCAGGCAAGGTAAGGGAGTGTGATAGAAGGAGACAGAGATATGCTGGCGGGCATGCGGCAAGCCGACGCGATCGAGGAAACTTGCGCATGCCCGCCAGCATATCTCTGTCACCTTCTATCACACTCCCTTCCCTTGCTTCATAGATTTGAATCGCGCGCCAGGAAGTAACAAAGTAAACTCATTTTCTCGGAGGGAAACATTTTCTCCGCCAATCCGATTGCGGCATCGTCTTTTACATAACACGCAGAGGGTCCCTGATTTTTTTGTCGGTATAATTAAGATACACCCTGTATTTTGGTGAAATAAAACTGTTGATTTTGGTGTTTCAGTGGGTATTTCGCGAAATAAATTCTGATAATGATCGATGTTTCTTCTGAAATCCAACAATGAATGGTTTTGTTGTGTCTGTTGCAAATTGCTCTCAATCACTTTTAAACTTCTTTGCGATGTGTAGAGTATCGCCGATTGTTATTTGCCGCTTAGAATTATGTTCATTTGATGCTTTCTTCATCTTGTTATGCGTTTCTGAATCCCTGCAGTGTTTATCGCACGTGTCTTTTCGTTCCCACTGCATACGAACATGGGAGTATTTACACATTAGAATCTTTCTTGCAGCGTCAAATATATACAACCCCTCACTGTTGTTTTCCTCGGCCCTCGAGAAAATTGTTGTTATACTTAAATGCTGGATGTTTGCCGATAAAGTTTTATCAAACGCGAACTCACATTGCTCTATCTACGACCACAACGACATTTGAAGTAATCGATTTTCATAGAAAGCCTTAGAGATCGCAGAACTGAATACACATACTACCGGAATTGTGGGCATTTGTGTAGAGAATATGCAGCACTATCAATCAAATGAGAAGGAAACCACGACGGTCAATGCCCCAGAAGCATTTAAACGTTTATTGGAGAGCTTTTTCGGTAATATCTAGCATTTCTCGTATCGAGTGGAGTATATTTCGTGATTATTCGCGCAATTCACACAATAAATCAGATTTCGTGATACTTCCCGAGTTCATTTTGCTAAAATGCGGTACTTTAAGTACAGAGGTCATATATAGGCAAGAAAGAAGATTTCAGAAAATTTCGCGCGTATCGCTGTTACCAAATAATACGACCCCTACTAATTGGTAAACGTGTTGATTTACGACAAGCTCCAGACATTGGCGCGGTAAATCCCTGGAATCATGTGACGTCATGGGGCGGAAGCCTGCACTGCACACTTGTTCACACTCGACCGCTCATTAAGAATAGATTACAGTCCTTTTTTTATGTTAACCTGCTACTAATGGATCCATAATGGTAGCTTTAAAATAACCGACACGTTTAGGGACAACAGCTTCTCAACAATGGCTTGTAGCCGCCATAGGTCGTATCGGCAAGCCCACATATGAAACTTAATACATTAATAAATTAGCCAGTAAAGCATAGTTCCTTTACGATTTATATACCCCATAGTTGTGTTGTTCTCCAAGTGAGCATATCGCCCTGCGACCCTGAGAGAAAAGATTTTCGGCTCTATAGAACTATAGGCTGTTGAATATTCTGGGATTGTGAGGTTACAATGGCGATGCTCAGCGCTAGGGATAAGCTCTACCCAGGGTGGGCTACACACACCCTGCCTCCTTTTGGGCCTTGATCAGAAGGCAGGAGATAAGCAGCCCTCGGGTGTAGCACTATCCAGGGTGGGACTACATACACCCTGCCTCATTTAGGGCCTTGTACAGAAGGCAGGAGATAACTGTGAGCCCTTGAGGGTGTAGCACTATCCAGGGTGGGACTACATACACCCTGCCTCCTTTAGGGCCTTAAGCAGAAGGCAGGAGATACTGTGAGCCCTTGCGGGTGTAGCACTATCCAGAGTGGTACTACATACACCCTGCCTCCTTTAGGGCCTTGCACAGAAGGCAGGAGATAACTGTGAGCCCTTGAGGGTGTAGCACTATCCAGGGTGGGACTACATACACCCTGCCTCCTTTCGGACCTTGAGCAGAAGGCAGGAGATACTGCGAGCCCTTGAGGGTGTAGCACTATCCAGGGTGGGGCTACACACACCCTGCCTCCTTTAGGGCCTTGAGCAGAAGGCAGGGGATACTGTGAGCCCTGAGCACTTGAGGGTGTAGCACTATCCAGGTTGGGGCTACACACACCCTGCCTCCTTTAGGGCCTTGAGCAGAAGGCAGGGGATACTGTGAGCCCTGAGGCCTTGAGGGTGTAGCACTATCCAGGATGGGGCTGCACACACCCTGCCTCCTTTAGGGCCTTGAGCAGAAGGCAGGGGATACTGTGAGCCCTGAGCCCTTGAGGGTGTAGCACTATCCAGGATGGGGCTATATACACCCTGTCTCCTTTAGGGCCTTGAGCAGAAGGCAGGAGATACTGTGAGCCCTGAGCCCTACAGGGTGTAGCACTATCCAGGGTGGGGCTACATACACCCTGCCTCCTTTAGGGCCTTGTACAGTAGGCAGGGGATACTGTGAGCCCTGAGTACTTGAGGGTGTAGCACTATCCAGGGTGGGGCTACATACACCCTGCCTCCTTTAGGGCCTTGTACAGAAGGCAGGGGATACTGTGAGCCCTGAGTACTTGAGGGTGTAGCACTATCCAGGGTGGGGCTACATACACCCTGCCTCCTTTAGGGCATTAAGCAGAAGGCAGGAGATACTGTGAGCCCTTGCGGGTGTAGCACTATCCAGAGTGGTACTACATACACCCTGCCTCCTTTAGGGCCTTGAGCAGAAGGCAGGAGATACTGTGAGCCCTTGCGGGTGTAGCACTATCCAGGGTGGTACTACATACACCCTGCCTCCTTTAGGGCCTTGAGCAGAAGGCAGGAGATACTGCGAGCCCTTGAGGGTGTAGCACTACACACACCCTGCCTCCTTTAGGCTCTTGTACATTCGGCGGGAATCCAATCCCAACGTCCCTCGATTGTTGGGTAGCAGCCCATTGTAGGCATAGAACAAAGCATTGCCCAAAGACAACAATCTTTTCCCGCCTAAACAGGAATGGTTATTCGGGTCTTTTCCCTCTATGGACATATTATTATTGATAATAATAATACCAGATATCGTGGTCATTCAGCGATGGCGAGCTGTAGCAACCACTGAGATAGGAGGTTCGAATCCCGGCACTAACAGCAGTTGTCCTGACTGAGGACTCTCTGGGAAAAATGCTGGGAAAGTACCGTATAATATTACATTTACATACACTGCTCCAGAAACACAGGTTATCTGCACACCCAAGTACATGAGGGTTGATGACCGAGCCTCTAACAAGTATTAACATTAAGGGGAATGAAGCTAGTAAGCAGGAGGGTTTAAGGGGGTTTCAGAGTAAAGTCTGGAGTGACACGTCCCCTTTAGAAAAGTCGTAATTTAGATGGTTAAATAGTTACCGGAATCCTTTTAGTACAGATACTTGTCTCTTCACTAAAGTGGTCAGGGTTCGAATCCTAGTTGATGCATGCGAGGAATTCGGGGTGAAAATTCACGTCCAATCACTCGGATTTCACGTTATAAAAACAGAGTTTTCTTGGCGAGGTTAATACAGGTTGAAAGGGCCCTGACAGACCGGCCCCTCCTACGGTAAATACGCCCTCATCTCGCCATTCAAACAGAATGCTGTAAGATTGGCCGGTCTGTCGCAGCCGGCTTTAAAATGATCGCACACTCGACATTCCACTTTAAAAAGAGATGTACTCTAAACTAAACACAGTCATGTATCATTCGATAAAAGTACTCACCCGAAGCCGAACTTTGACCCTGGATTACAAATAATACGTGTCCCACAGAACTCTCAGTAGACACAAGAATCCTGTACGTGAAGTCACAAACAGAAATAGATCGTGCGCTAGAGACCGCTCGAGTCACCTCTGTGTCTGGGCGCTGACACACGAGCAGCCTTCGGCTAGATTCGTGCGCAGTCACTCGGGTGGTCGCTCGTCTCGCGATGAGACGCCGGGAACATACGAATAGTTCGAATTTTTTCAATACTCAAATTATTCTAACACTGGAATTTCGAAATATTCGCGTTAGTTAAGAAACCTAACTATTCAGTCAATAATATATTCAAATGTTTGAATAGGGGGAGAGGGAGGGGGGGGCAGATGACCTCGTAGTTCCGCCCCTCAAAACAACAATAACTAACAAATATTCGAATAGGGGTTCAAAAAACGTAGAAGGCGGTTTCGGTGGCGTAGTTGGTAGTATGCTGAGCTTCTATGCCCACGGTTGCGGGTTCAAACCCAGCCGAAGTCGTCGTTAAAAATCCCTCAGTATGCCTTCCTTCGCAGTGGAAGTAAAGCCGGCGGTCCCAAGTCATAGATTTGTGGCATGAAAAAGAACGTTCACACTTGTATAAAGCCAAAATTAGTAGGTTAGAATTGATTACGCTCTATTAGTTCCAACGTTTGCCGCCAGGTGCTGACTACGATGCCATCTAGTAGCCAAGTCCGCAAGCTAGGTGTCGCGAACGGTAGCATTTGGTAGCAAAAGTAGGAACTAGTTGAAATTATTGTCTGCAGTCCTTACTTGAATTAAAAACAGATAACACACACTAATACAGTCTTCACAATTAACACCGGTTATCAGACAGATTCTACACACACCCAAAGTACACGGGGCTACATGACCGTGTTGTCGCAGCGCCTAAACTGAGGAACCAACCAACCAAAAAACATAGAAAGAAATGGTATGGGCACCGTCTTGAGGAAAGAATTAATGATGACAATTAATATACATATATAGGTTAGTCGGTTTATCCTTCAGGTTGGCTTTTCCCTCGGACTCAGCGAGGGATCCCACCTTACCGCCTCCAGGGCAGTGTCCTGGAGCTTGGAACGCCTAGTTGGGGTATACAAATGGGGAGGTGGGACTAGCACCTCGCCCAGCCGGCCTCACCTGCAAAGCGGACAGGGGCCTTATGAGGTATGGGAATTGGGAGGGATGGGGAAGGAAGAGGGAAGGAGGCGGCCGTGGCATT
Organism: Meconema thalassinum; assembly: GCA_946902985.2. Taxonomy (NCBI): domain Eukaryota; kingdom Metazoa; phylum Arthropoda; class Insecta; order Orthoptera; family Tettigoniidae; genus Meconema; species Meconema thalassinum. Next base: position 225,009,018 of record OX336395.1, on the reverse strand, counting down.
GCGGTAGGTAGTATCCCGTCATATGTGGAGACGAAGTGGGGAAACCACGTAAAGCCACTTCGAAGATGGCTGAGGTGGGAATCGAATCCCCTCTACTCATTTGGACCACCCGAGGCTGAGTAGACCCCGTTCCAGTCCTCATACTACTTTTCAAATTTTGTGCCAGAGCCGGGAATTGAACCTTGGGCCTTCGGGGTGGCAGCTAAGCACGCTGACCACTACACATCGGAGGCGACAAAATTAATAAATGTAAAACAAAAACATATTGGAATTCAGCTGAAAGAAATCAGAAGCCCATATGGACGTCGAGTTGGCAGGTGAAAAGCTAAAGGAATTGGGAGACTTCTGTTACTTAGGAAGCAAAATAACCAGTGATGGACGAAGCAAAGAGGCTATAAAAACTACGTTGGCTCAGGCAAGGTAAGCATTTCTAAAAAAAAAGAATCTGTTGACATCAAATGTAGATTTAGATATTAGGAAGTAATTTTTAAAAGCCTTTGTCTGGAGCGTGGCGCTCTATGGAAGTGAAACTTGGACTATTGGTGCAGCAGAAAAGAGGTGAATAGAAGCATTTGAAATGTGGTGTTACAGGAGAATGATGAAGATCAGATGGGTAGATAGGGTTACAAATGAAGATGTATTAAGATGAGTGGGAGAGGAGAGATGTTTCTGGCGACTGCTAATGAAGAGAAGAGATAGGTTGGTAGGACACTTACTAAGACACCCAGGAATAGCAAGCTTAGTTATGGAAGGAAGGGTCGAGGACAAGAACTGTAGGGGTAGACCAAGGTTAGAATATGTTAAACAGATTGCCTTGGATGTAGGGTGTGGTAGCTATGTAGAGATGAAACGATTAGCTCAGGACAGGGAGATATGGAGGGCTGCATCAAAACCAGCATTCAATATCTCTGAAACTATTACTGATATCACCCTGAAATTTTGTACGGTGATAAAGGGAACTACTAGAAGTACACCTATGTGACTTTCGAAAACCTGGTAACTACAAAACCAACATGGCGGCTAAGCGAAGTTGCGATTTTTAAATAGACGTTTCTCACGATTTAACTAACCAAACGCAATGCAACTTGGTACAGTATATGTTTATACACATTGTAATGCACCGACATCTAACTTTGTTCAATTGTTTACATAACCTCAAGAAGGCAGCTCTGCGAAATATTTCACCGGCATTCTATATCTCCGAAACTATTACTGATATCACCCTTAAATTATGTACGGAGATAAAGGGAACTACTAGAAGTTCACCTATGTGACTTTCGAAAACCTGGTAACTACAAAACCAACATGACGGCTAAGCGAAGTTGCGACTTTTTTAGACTTTTCTCGCGATTTAATGATCCAAACGCAATGAAACTTGGTACATCAAATGTTTATACACACTGTAATGCACTGGTATCTAATTTAGTTCAATTGTTTACATAACGTCAAGATGGCGGCTGTGCGAATTTTAAAATTAGGTTTTTATTTCTTGTGTCGTAATCATGCGATCGAAGTGAAAATTTGAATAATAAACCTACGCAATAATGGTACATAACTCTATGGCCTATACATAGAACAATCCAACATGGCATCCAACCGAAATATTTAGACGGTTCTCAATATCTACGAATCTATTAAAAAAATCCACAGCCTGCTTCCAGTCTCCGACCGGGTCAGGAATGGAATGAATGAAGCCCCCATCTAGCGGCGAGGATATGAACTGTGCCGGCTGCCGAGGCCTGACGCACTCCTCTGGGGCAATGATTAAATGAATGACAGATGAAATGAAATGATAGTGGAGAGTGTTGCTGGAATGAAATTTTGACAGGGAAAACCGGAGTACCCGGAGAAAAACCTGTCTGCCTCCGTTTTGTCCAGCACAGATCTCACATGGAGTGACCGGGATTTGAACCACGGACCCAGCGGTGAGAGGCCGGCGTGCTGCCGCCTAAGCCACGGAGGCTCATCTACGAATCTATTACAGCAATCAAACTGATTTTTTAACGTTCATAGCGGCTATGAACATACAGGTAAGTTCACCTATAGGACTTTCAATAACCTGGTGATCACATATCCAACATGGCGGCGACGCGAAGTATACATATTTACATTGTCGTTTCACGCAATTTAACTATCCGAGTGCAGTGAAACTTGGTATAGTAAATCCTTATACACATATTAATCCACTGGCATCTAATTTATTTCAATTGTTTCCATAACCACAAGATGGCAGCTGTGTAAAATTTTAAAATCTCGTTTTCAGCCTACTTTTCACATTTTGCAAAAAATTAGGAAAAAGTAGACTTATGAGATCGGGCGAATGTGTGTCTGTCTGTCTGTCTGTCTGTCCTTCTGTCTGTCTGTCTGTCTGTCTGGCTGTGTGTGTGTGTGTGTGTGTGTGTGTGTGTCCCCTATCAACTCCTAAACGGCTGCAGCAATCGAAACAAAAATTGGTAGGAGTAAAGATCTGTACCTGAATATCTCACGGCTATATTTGAAAATGATGTCAGTGCTACCAACTGCTGAAAGATCGCAATTGAAATTTGAGCTCCATATTGGATATCTTGGAAGGTATGAATGGGAGCTATTTGAAAATTGGCACACGTATAGATAATAATAATGCAGTTTAATTTCCAGGAGGCCATACATAGCAGTGTTGCCAAAATGATTATAAGCCTGCTGATAGGTTCAAATTTTAAATGCATATAACTTCTACACTATCAATTGGATTTCAACCAAATTTCGAATGAGCAATGTGTACATAAACAGATATGACTGAGCGTATTCTTAAGAGCCACCAGGGCTGCCAACTGTTAATAAATGCTCTCAATTTTTTTAAAATCCAAATACCCATATATCAGAAAGTATGCAGGCCGACAGCTTTAAACTATGCACACGTATAGTACCTGACATTCTATATTAATTTGGAGTAACTTATATACGTCAGTGCTGCCAACATGATTCTAAGCCTGCTGAGAGGTCCAAATTTAAATACATGTAACTTCTATACTATAATTTGGATTTTAACCAAATTTCGTGTGTGCAATGTGTACCATAATAGCTATGACTATGCCGATTCTTAAGAGTAACCAGGGCTGCCAACTGTTAATAAATACTGTCTCTATTTGTGTTACCCTAATATCAATATATCAGAAAGTATGCAAGCCAATAGCTCTAAACTTTGCACACGTATAGTAACTGGCATTCTAGATTAATTTGGAGTAACTAATAAAGGCCTACGCCAGTGCTGCCAACATGATTCTAAGCCTGCTGATAGGTCAAATTTTAAAATGCATGTAACTTCTATACTAATGGATTTCATTCAAAATTGAAAGAAAAAAAAACAATAGATCATATTATTTCAGATTATTTCTGACCAATAAATGTATGTCATTGTTCCCAACATGATTTCACGCGCGCTGTTAGATCCAATGTTTAACTGCATGTAACGTTCATGCTATCCATTGGACTTTAACCAAATTTTCTATTCTGTACCTTAAGAGATGGAACTAAGAATATATTCAGAGTCACCAGGGCTGCCAATTGTAGTTCTCTTATTAGGCTACATTATGCCAGGTATACAGTATTTCGAACTAAATAAAAATTTCGATATTACCAACTTAATTTCGTCATTATTCTAGATAGATACATATAGATTAATCATTGGCATGAATCTTACATTTTAAGAAAAGTAGGCTCTTTAGTTCGTCACGGAACTTCTTGTTACTTCTTGTGGCCTAATTATGCGATTGAAGTTTGAAAACTGCACGTACACAATGATCTTCATGTAATAGTACATAACTCTAAGGCCTACATATATAAAAATACAACATGGCACCATCCCAAATATTTAGTCGGTTCTCGATATCTACGAATCTATTACAGCAATCAAACTGAAATTTTGTATATTGATAGTGACAATCAATAAAAGTAGGATATATGAAAAGAGGCTTTAGTTTTTCACGGAACTACTTGTTCTATCTTCTCCACCTGAGATGCTTGATAAGTTTTTTAAACAAAAACAATTAAAACGTAAATAATAGGATAAGAAAGAAATTAAAATTGACAATAAATAAATTGCAAAAATTAATCTATACTAATAAGCCTCCGTGGCTTAGGCGGCAGCACGCCGGCCTCTCACCGCTGGGTCCGTGGTTCAAGTCCCGGCCACTCCATGTGAGATCTGTGCTGGACAAAACGGAGGCAGACAGGTTTTCCTCCGGGTACTCAGGTTTTCCCTGTCAAAATTTCATTCCTGCAACACTCTCCACTATCATTTCATTTCATCTGTCATTCATTTAATCATTGCCCTAGAGGAGTGCGTCAGGCCTCGGGAGCCGGCACAGTTCATATCCTCGCCGCTAGATGGGGGCTTCATTCATTCCATTCCCGGCCGGAGACTGGAAGCAGGCTGTGGATTTTCATTTTCAATCTATACTAATCTATAACAAGTAGTTCCGTGAAGAACTTAAGCCTATTTTCACATATCCTACTTATCTTAACTGCCTCTATCAACATACAAAATTTCAGTTGTTTTTTTCTGAAATAGATTCGTAGATATTGGGAATCGTCTATGTATTTCGGATGGTCACCATCTGGGATTGTTATATGTATAGGCCATAGAGTTATATATCATTAAATGACAATTGTTGCGTAGGTTCATTATGCAAACTTTCACTTCGATCGAATGATTACGACACAAGAAATAAAAACTTAATTTTAAAATTTCGCACAGCGGCCAACTTGAGGTTATGTAAACAATTGGACTAAATTAGATGCGAATGCATTACAATCCCAGATGGCGACCATCCGAAATACATAGATGCTCTCTATCATCGTACAAAATTTCAGCGTGATATCGGTAATAGTTTCGGAGATATAGAATGCCAGTGAAATATTTCCCACAGCCGCCATTGGTGAGACGTAATACAATTTGAAGGGCACGGTCGGGGTCGACCAAAATTGCGCTATAACCTTACCGAGTTCCATTTAAATTGGTCCAGCCGTTTAGAAGTTATTAGAGGGACACACACACACACACACACACACACACACGGACAAAAGGTGATCTCATAAGCCTTTCTTTTTTTCATAAAATGAAAATAGGCTAAAAATAAAATTATAAAAACATTTATACATAAAAATTAAAATATAACACAAAATAAAAATAATGAATTAAAATTTGGCTAAAATAATTAAATTTAAATTAATACAAATGAAATATTTTAATGATAGTACATTATGCAACGAGCCTATAATGGCAATAATTAAGACACGAGTATGTTTATAAAACGAGTGTCTTAATTACCATTATAGGCGAGTTGCATACGACTGTTTATGTTCGACGACAATTATAACTTAATTATATGTTTTAACATAAATATTCATAAAAAATATGTGGGATTCAGTTAATTCAGTTAGTGAACACGGCGCGCTGGCTTTGCCGACTGAACAGAGCGCTTGGGTGGGTCAAGGCACACCGAAAGCAGAGACCATTCACTTTGCTTGCCAACACAGAAATATGTTGGATTTTGAGCGCATGCGCGAAGTTATCCTTACCTAATTGGTCACACAACTGTTTCTTGAGCTCTGATTGGTGGGAGAAACTGTTTCATAATGAAAAATAGTGTTATAATGAGCCTCATTATGATACAGTTTTCTGACACATAATGTTTATATTTCGACATCGCCGAACATAAAAAGGTTAAAGTGTGTTTTTTGAAGGTGGAGGAAGTGTGTCAGGGGAGTACACCACGAGACGAATTGCGAGTGGCCGTCCCGAATGGAACCTCAACGTGGACCGTCAGTCCCTAGACAAAGAAGGTCGAGTGCGAGCTGCTGCCATCTGGTGGACATTGTAGGAACTACAGCAGAAGGTCGTAGCGCTGTAAGAACATCTAAAACACGAGTCATATGTTGTTGTTGTTGTTGCCTCAGAGTACCTATTAGGGCCGTAAATATTCACTGAGTATGGACAATGTAGCGGCTAGCATTCTTGGCTGTCGCGTCGGCTCTTCCAAGAAAATAGGCGGCTTCGGTGGCGTAGTTGGTAGCATGCTGAGCTTTTATGTCCATGGTCGCTGGTTCAAACCCGGCCGAAGTCGTCGGATTTTTTTAAGAGAGTTAAAACTCCCTCGGTATGCCTTCCTTCGGATGGGAAGTAAAGCCGGCGGTCCCATGTCATAGATTTATGGCATGTAAAACAACCTTCCACTAATTACATGTTTGTGAAGCTAAATTATAGGTTAGATTCGACTAACGCTCTTAGGTTCCACGTTCGCTAGGAGCCGACTGCGGTGGCATCTAGTAACAAAGTTCAGAACTAGTTGGTCGTTGACAGTGGCGTTTGTTAACAAAAGTTGGACCTACTTGAAAATCGAATGTCTGCAGTCCTTACTTGAATTAAAAACAGATAACCCACAATAATACAGCCATCACAGCCAACACCGGTTATCAGACAGATTCTACACACGCCCAAAATACACGGGGCTACATGACCGTGTTGTCGCAGCCCCTAGACTGAGGAACCAACCAACCAACTCTTCCATGAAATTCAATTCTGGTCTGAGGGCTGGAACGGAGTACACTCAGCCTCATGAGACAAAACTGAGAATAGGCGGGTTCAATTCCAATCAAAGCCATCTTGGAAGTGGTTTTCCGTGGTTTCCCACTTGTACTGCAGGTAAATGCCGGGATGGGTCCTAACTTAAGGCCACCTTACCAATTCTCATTTGAATTTCAAATACACACATTAATACAGTCAACACACAAATTCCACACACACCCAAGTACACGGGGCTACAGATTACTATGTTGCAACGCCATTAAATCAAACAACAACAACAACAACAACAAGAAAAATGGCATGGACTCCATTTTGAGGAAATAAGTCATGATTAGTATCAATAAATACCTATAATACAAAAATAATGGCATGCTGCGTAGCCCCGTGTGCTTTGGTAGTGTGTGTAGCATCTGTGTTAATTGTGATGGCTGTATTATTGTATGTTATCTGTAATCCAGGTAAGGACTGGATACGATCAATTTCAAGTAGTTCCTACTTTTGCTAACAAATGCTACCGTCAACGACACCTAGCCGCGAACTTGGCTACTAGATGCCACCGCAACAGGCACTTGGCGACGAACGTTGGAACTAATGGAGGGTTAATCAAACCTAACCTACAAATTTTAGCTTCAAACGAGTGTAGTTAGTGGAAGGTTATTTTTCATGCCATATTTATAATAATAATAATAATAATAATAATAATATCGTATGGCCTCGGGTGCCGGGTGCAAGCTTTGTTATTTGATACCCAGAGGGCAGCTTATATGTCGAATTTTGTTGTTCCTTGAAGCACTATGAAAGTCAAGGAGGTTAGATATCTAATGATAGAGCGTACAGTCACTCGTCCTGCTAGAAGGACCTTCCGGAAGTACTTTTGTACACTGCGGCGCGTCCTTCCAGCAGGACTTAGGACCCTTATGGCAAATGTTTGAACTGGCCTTCCAGCAGGACGCGTCCTTCGGGCAGTACTTTGGGTTATCGGAGCGTAATAATACTGCAGATCTGGTACTGGGCAAACAATAAAAGTCTGTAAATAAACTAAAACAGTGTAATATGACTCATATTGACTAATACAATAACTGTCTCGTAATCATTTATTGACTATAAAACGTATAACGTATAAACGTGTTTTCTTACAGTACAGAGACTATATAAATGTATGAGAAGTGTAAAAAAGTTGTAAAAATTTTAAGATCTAAAATAGGCTATATAGAAATGTATAAAAATGGGATTTATTTCCCTACAATTTTAGCCATTTCAAAGAAGTAATATCTAATATATCTAAAATTAACATCTACAATATATAAATGAAAAAATGTTCGATTTCTTGCTTTTCGACTGTAGTCATTTCAGTAAACATCTACGTAAGGGTAAACCGCTTCTTATGTGGTATTCCAAACAATCTCTGCCAGTTTGTGGGCTACACATAACAGCTGTAGGCCCGCATTTCTTGCAAAAGTAGCTTGCTTCATTTGTTTTCTATGCACTCTCGAGCAAATCAGACATTTTCTCTGAACGCGCAGCCGCTGGACTTCTTTAGAAAGATTCACAAGGACGTGTGAGGTTACCTCTACAGGTAAATTCACTTCATCGGCCAACAAAGCTTCTACAGGTCTTGTTTATGGTGGAACGCCAAATGTATTTAGTGGTATCATAGTTATTAGCAAATAACGAGCGACTCCATGCATTTCCGCTGTTTGGAGCATCGAAATAGGTAGCAAAAACATAAACACGGTCACCCGTACGTATAATCGCCGCCATTACTGAACGATCAGAGCTACCAACTTCAGACTTGCATGCGCTGATTCGTTACATTTCCCTCTTTATAATGGAAAAACGAACGGTCTTGCCAGCAGGACGCATCGTCCTCATATAAGCAATTGAATTACGTACTCAAATGAGGACCTAACGTCCTGCCGACAGTGCCTTGTACGTTCTATCACTAGGCTCCTTAACGCTATAGTAGGGAACTTTGTGTTGGCGGAAAAATCCCGAGATTAATTTTGCCATTATGAACACGGCCTACTGAATTAAAATGGGTTCTTTAACATGCCAACATCGTATGACGTGCATGTCGTGATTTTTGCCGCCTTTCAAAAAAATCAGTTACCGCGGCCAGGAGCGAACCTGCAAGCTTCAGGTTAGTAATCCGTCACGATAACCACTCACCCACCGTGACAAGCTGGAGCGTTAATTAAATCTAAGCTACAAATTTTTAGCTTCACACAAGTGTAATTAGTGGAAAGTTCTTTAACATGCCATAAATCTATGACATGGACCACCGGCTTTACTTCTTCTCCAAAGGAAGGCATACTGAGGGATTTTTAACGCTCTTAAAAGTCCGACCACGTCTGCCCGGTTACAGAAAGATATCAGAAACCCGTATTGACGACAAATTGGCAGGTGGAAAGCTAAAGGAAGCAGGAGACTTCTGTTACTTAGGAAGCTATATGAAACTAGGAATGTAGAGATTTGAAGCCTTTCTTTCATTGTTGCATATACAAAATTGTCATTTGTTGCTTTTCAGTTGGTCAACACGACTGTGCCCAATGAATGGGCGGGGTATGTGACATCTGGAAAAAATTACTCGCAGTGCTTTTATTCTAAAAAAATTACGGGGTACTCTCACTAGCAGTCGACATGCAGTCGACAAAATATCACGATCTTGCAATTTTCGGCAATTTGCAAAGTCCGGTCATTGTTTGTGTTCGAATCATTAACTATCAGCTTTTTCGATGCCTGGGTGGATGTTAAATAGTTCGTTATTTTCTTCAGCCTTCAAAACTAACCACACACACAAACTAACAACCTACCCCGCCTCCAAACAGTAGTCTGTGTGCTTGTAAGAACGGAGTGCCGAGTTGCCGACCAAAAGAAACTGATTCGATTGATTGATTGATTTAAATCGACGATTACTCGAAATCTCCTCCAAGTGTGGTGAATAGCGCGTTGGTTGGTTGGTTTCTCAGTTTAGGGGCTGCGACAACGCGGTCATGTAGCCCCGTGTACTTTGGGTGTGTGTAGAATCTGTCTGATAATCAGTGTTAATTGTGATGGCTGTATTAGTGTGTGTTATCTGTTTCCAATTCTAGTAAGGACTGCTGACATTGAATTTTCAAGTAGTTTCTACTTTTGTCGCCAAACGCCACCGTCAACGACTACTAGTTCAGAGCTTGGTTACTAGATGCCTCTGCAGTCGGCTCCTGGAACCTAAGAGCGTTGGTCAAATTTAACCTATAATTCAGCTTCACACAAGTGTAATTAGTGGAAGATTCTTTAACATGGCATACATCTTTGACATGGGACCACCGCCCGGCTTTACTTCCCCTCCGAAGGAAGGCATACTAAGGGATTTTTAACGCTCTTAAAAAATCCGACGACTCGGCCGGGTTTGAACCCGTGACCTTGGGCATAGAAGCTTAACATGCTACCAACTACGCGTTGACACCAGCTGATCGATAAACTTTCAAGTCGGTAGTTATATTTGCCGGACTAGATACAAATGTACCAATATTTTTCCTTAAAAAAAGTTTTCAAATGTTTAAGGGGTACGCGTACCCCTCGCGTTCCCTCTAAAAAGGCACTGATTACATGTATTAGTTAATTATCAGAATTGAAAATGAAAATGAAAATCCACAGCCTGCTTCCAGTCTCCGACCGGGTCAGGAATGGAATGAATGAAGCCCCCATCTAGCGGCGAGGATATGAACTGTGCCGGCTGCCGAGGCCTGACGCACTCCTCTGGGGCAATGATTAAATGAATGACAGGTGAAATGAAATGATAGTGGAGAGTGTTGCTGGAATGAAATTTTGACAGGGAAAATCGGAGTACCCGGAGAAAAACCTGTCTGCCTCCGTTTTGTCCAGCACAGATCTCACATGGAGTGACCGGGATTTGAACCACGGACCCAGCGGTGAGAGGCCGGCGTGCTGCCGCCTAAGCCACGGAGGAGTTATCAAATTAAATGGGCAATTTAGTATTACATGTTTCGACCCTCTAGTGGCCATCATCTGGTCCTGATCACTGTGTTAAGGTTTAAAATTAACACTAAAATAATTACGCTGCTGTTTTAATCCATTACGGGGCAAAACGATGTTTTTGTTTTTATGTGTTTTTAAATTTTTATTTATTAATAATGTTATTTGTCGTTTCTGTAATTTTAATGTTAATATATTTAGTTTTAAATTTCAATTTATGATCTTATAGATTTAATTTTGATTATTTTTTATTGAATTAATTAACTAACTCTTACAATTATTTTCATATTTTTTTATAGGTAAGTTTATTATTAAAATTTTGTTTTTATGATTTTTATTTCTATATTTATGTTCTATTTTTACACTATAATTGTTTATGTTTTTAGTTTTCATTTTTTAAAATTTTATCCAAGACATTACGACAAGTAGATACTGTAGTTACCTACAGTATTATATTTGATTTTTAGACTAGCACTTCAGCATGAAAATTCTCCAAAATTTGGCTTATAGGTTCAAGTATTAGCTTCTTTCAAAGCATAAACTGTCTTTACCCCAAAATACCTCGGGGTAACCCTTGACAGAACTCTGTCCTTCAAGGAACACCTGAAGAGGACAACAGCCAAACTCCAGACACGGAACAACATCCTCCATAAACTGTGTGGTACCACCTGGGGTTCTTCAGCTTCAACCTTAAGAACTTCAGCTCTTGCCCTTGTCTTCTCAGCTGCAGAATATTGCTCTCCAGTCTGGCTGAACAGCTGTCATACAAAACTGGTTGACTCGCAGCTAAACCATACTTTGCGCATTGTATCAGGAACCATAAAATCTACCCCCACTTCTTGGCTGCCAGTTCTTAGCCATATTCCTCCACCACACTTATGGAGAAAGAATGCCCTGTTGCAAGAGTACCAGAAGTTGTCTAGAAATGCCAATCTGCCAATCCATGGAGACATCCCCAACGCCATGATCAGCAGACTCCGTTCCAGAAATCCACCAGTTAGGACCGCCAGAAACCTGGTTGATAATTTCTACCTACAGCAGGACTGGATGCAAGAATGGACATCCACAGCTCCATCTGAGTATCGGAACTTTCCCTGCATCACAAGAACACCAACAGGATTTCATCTACCCCGCAGTACCTGGACAACTCTCAATCGCATCAGGACAGGCCATGGCAAGTGCGCTGACTCCCTCCACAAATGGGGCAAACTTTCCTCCCCGGAATGTAGCTGTGGTGCCCCAAAACAAACAGTCCATCACATTGTGGAACAGTGCCCCCTGAGTGCATATCAGGGCAATTCAAAAGACTTCCAAAATCTGAATCCGCCTTGCATAGACTATATTGAGAGTTTGAAGTTAAGACTGTAACCTACTGTACATAGTGTATATTTAATTTGTGATTGTGTTTCTTTGCATTTTTATGATATCATACGCTAAATAATAATAACGATAGGTGGTTAATATACTGTAGAGACTATTATCCCATAAAGGGTTAATCAGTGGCGGCCCTAGGGCGGTGCGAAGGGTGCGTAGACACCGGGCGCTGTCATGTGGGGAGGGACACCGAAAATGAAACAATAGATCGTCTGCGAAAAAAAAAAAACCAATCACCTTATTACTACTTAACCCTACTCACCGAAATTAATTCTACCTGTCAGTTGTCTGGGGTGCGCACATTTCAAAGGTACACGGCCGTGAAAGCCAATATACCATCTTTATGGAAGCCTTCATAGGGAGGTTAAGGCTGCTTGAGCTTTTAGTTCTCGCAGTCAAATAGTGCAGTTGCACTCTATATAGGCTAAAGGGAGGTAGCGCGCAGTTAGTTACTTCTGTGGGGGTCCAGGCGAGGACACCAAGAGCCCACCGATGAGCCAGCTTGGTGTCCTAGGCGAAACCCCACACAAGACACGGCACAAACCTAGAAGAATTGCTGATTTTTTATTCACCGGCCGTGAAAGCCAATATACCATCTTTTTGGAAGCCTTCATAGGGTGGTTGAGGCTGCTTGAGCTTTTGGTTCTCGCAATCAAGGAGTGCAGTTGCACTCTATATAAAGGGAGGTAGCGCGCAGTTCGTTACTCCTGTGGGGGTCCGAGCGGGGATATGAAGAGCCCGCTGATGAGCCAGCTTGGTGTCTTATGTGAAACCCCACACAAGACACGGTACAAACCTGGAAGAATTGCTGAGTTTTAGTACACGCGATGATTTAAGACAAAGAGATGTGGGGGTGTACACCCATGCACCAAGTGTCGGGTCATGCACGGTATCGTCACGTGACGTGCACGCGTGCCCTCTAACGACGGGCTGTGACCTTCCACGCTCTGGTCGGGACCACACCTCGTTACACACGCCACGATTAGCCGATGTCGTCACCGGTTTGCGCATTCCAGCCTCCGGCTCGTTACTTTTTGAACGCACCTTATAAATGATGATGATGATGATGATAATTGTTGTTTTAAGGGGCCTAACATCTAGGTTATCGGCCCATAATGGTCTGGGTGATAGCGAAAATGACAATGAAATGGAAACCATAACAAAAATTAAGCTGGACTGAAAATACTTACAAAATGGAACTCAGATTGAAACGACTCACAAAATGTAGTTTAGGTTCAAAATACTTACAAAATGTAATTGAAATTGGAAATACTTACAAAATGCAATTGAAATTGAAAATACACAATGCAATTTAGATTGAAAATGACATATCAGATTCAAAATACTCACAAATTGCAAGTGAAATTCAAAATACTTAGAAAATGTCATGTAGATTCAAATACTCATTTGGATTGACAATACTTACAAAATGCAATTTAGACTGAAAATACTCACAAAATGCAATTGAGAATCAAAATACTCACAAAATGCCCATCCTACAAATTGCAATTTAGATTGAAAACACTTGCAAAATTCAGTTTAGGTTGAAAATACTTACAAAATTCAGTTTAGGTTGAAAATACTTGCAAAATTCAGTTTAGGTTGAAAATACTTGCAAAATTCAGTTTAGGTTGAAAATACTTGCAAAATTCAGTTTAGGTTGAAAATACTTGCAAAATTCAGTTTAGGTTGAAAATACTTGCAAAATTCAGTTTAGGTTGAAAATACTTACAAAATTCAGTTTAGGTTGAAAATACTTACAAAATGTAATTTAAATCCAAAATACTCACAAAAATGTCGCCCCTACATTCAAAGACTTACCAAAAAGCAATTTGGATTGTCAATCCTTACAGAATGCAATTGAGGTTGAAAATACTTACAAAATGCAATTTAGATCGAAAATACTTACAAAATGTAGTAGAGAGTCAAAATATTCACAAAAAGAGTTTTGATACACGGGAAGCCAACTCACAAACAACAATACGGGAATCTTAAAGAGAAAATTATAATGAAAAGAAAAAGGAGTCTGGTCCCTAGAAGAATGAGGGATCAGGAAAGATGAGACAAGGACAAAATCGGGCGGGAAAAGAAGCGACTCCCTAGGCCACGGATACACTAATACCGTCGTGGTCGGAAGAGAACAAGAGTTGACCAAGAGAGGTCGACAGGAAAGAAGACAGAGAGGAGCCCGGCCCAAGTAAGTGGAAGCAATGACGGACTCAGCTGGGGTCCCGTGGTCGCCAACCCACGTCCCACCAGATGTGAGCCTCTGGGGGGTAATAATATAAGAATGTATGTTATCTTTAGTCGCTATGGCAGAGCTTTCCAGACAGGGTGTCGTGAGAATCGTCGTACTTCTAATTGAATCGGTCATTGATGGCACTAAGTCAATTCTTGTCGAAATTGCGATTACCATGGACACGTATAGTATGAATGTCGTCGCTTCTAGCTATGTTGAAAGGAACTAAGTCTGCCCGTTCAGTATGCTGAATGGCTTAGTTCCAGACTTTTTTGCTTCTATTTCCCCACTACGGCATTGCTAACATTGAAAATATAGTAATATGCTATACTGGGGGTCTATAAAACTGTATATTTGTCATAAAAGTGAACTAACTACTTTTTAAAGATCTGATTCATTGTTCAAGGGAACTAAGTCATAAATTTATTTTTTATTTTCTCCCTTTTTCAAAGGATAAATCCTTTCAAATAGACCTCTCTAGAACAGTATTATTGCGGGCAATGATACTTACACGTGACAGCAACTATGCTTTACAATTAAGTGAGAGAAACAGTTTTTGTCAATTATCTCTATTCTTACAAAAATGACTTAGTGCCTTCTCAAAATGACCGATTCAATGTCAAGATCTGTGAGACAATAGTAAACCTGCTTCCCCTCGTTCGGCGTATTAGCCACGTGATCGAGATGTTAATAAGTACAAACTTGCTACTAACATCCGCTATAAGGGGAGGTTGTAAGCCCTACCTCCGCCAATTTGTCAACTTCATGGTCCTATTTCCCATTAAGTATTTGACCTACTGTATTGAAACAAAACCTCACAGATATTTAGATCTATATTTTATCTTTACATGATTGTTTTTGGAAATCTGTGTGTTTGTAAATAATATTTTTAATATATTGTTTTTCAAATGTTAATTTTTTAAACTTATTTCTCTACGAAAACATAAAATGTTATTTTGTCTATTTATGATAAAAACACAAGAAAACTACAATCCTTTAGTTGATCATGTTGAATTACTGAAAACAATCAGAGCGCTATTGTTAATACTTCCTGAGAAAAAGGAACATTGGTCTCGAAAAAGACAAAAGTGAAGATAACTGCTCTTAAAAATAAGTGTTTGTGCACCAGGCCCATATTCAGGATCATCTGGGTTGCCTTCATCTTCTCTGCCCCTCTTCTGGTTTCTTTTTAAGTTCATAGCTTCTTTAGAGAAAGAGAAGAAGGAAGAGGAGAATGAGAAAGAGAAGAAGGAGCAGGAGAATGAGAAAGAGAAGAAGGAGCAGGAGGAGGAGGAAGAAAATGAGCAGGAGAAGGAGGAGGAGAAAGAGAGGAAGGAGCAAGAGAAGTAGGAGCAGGAGAAAGAGAAGAAGTAGGAGGAGAAGGAGAAAGAGAAGAAGGAGCAGGAGGAGGAGGAGGAAAATGAGCAGGAGAAGGAGGAGGAGAAAGAGAGGAAGGAGCAAGAGAAGAAGGAGCAGGAGAAAGAGAAGAAGTAGGAGGAGAAGGAGAAAGAGAAGAAGGAGCAGGAGGAGGAGGAGGAAAATGAGCAGGAGAAGGAGGAGGAGAAAGAGAGGAAGGAGCAAGAGAAGAAGGAGCAGGAGAAAGAGAAGAAGTAGGAGGAGAAGGAGAAAGAGAAGAAGGAGCAGGAGGAGGAGGAGGAAAATGAGCAGGAGAAGAAGGAGGAGAAGGAGAAAGAGAAGATTTAGCAGGTGAAGAAGGAGGAGAAGAAGAAGCAGGAGAAGGAGAAGAATGAGGAGGAAGAGAAGAAGGAGCAGGAGAAGGAGAAGAGAAGAAGAAGCAGGAGAAGGAGACGAAGGAGGAGAAGAAGGAGAAAGGGAAGAAGGAGCAGGAGAAGAAGGAGGAGAAGGAGGAAGAGAAGGAGCAGGAGGAGAAGAAGGAGAAGGAGGAAAAGAAGGAGAAATAGAAGGAGGAGGAGGAGAAGGAGAAGACGGAGAAGGAGAAGGAGAAAGAGAAGGAGAAAGAGAAGAAGGAGGAGGAGAAGAAGGAGGAGAACGAGAAAGAGAAGATTTAGCAGGTGAAGAAGGAGGAGAAGAAGAAAGAGAAGAATTAGCAGGTGAAGAAGGAGGAGAAGAAGAAGCAGGAGAAGGAGAAGGAGAAGAATGAGGTGGAAGAGAAGAAGGAGCAGGAGAAGAAGGAGAAGGAGAAGAGAGGAAGAAGCAGGAGAAGGAGACGAAGGAGGAGAAGAAGGAGAAAGGGAAGAAGGAGGAGAAGGAGAAAGAGAAGGAGCAGGAGGAGAAGGAGAAGAAGGAGAAGGAGGAAAAGAAGGAGAAATAGAAGGAGGAGAAGGAGAAGACGGAGGAGCAGGAGAAAAAGAAGAAGGAAGAGAAAAGGAGAAGGAGGACGAGCAGGGGAAGGAGGTGAAGGATGAGAATGAGAAGGATGAGGAGGAGGCGAAGAAGAAGGAGCAGGATGAAATATACCAGTTCTCAGGAACAGATCTTCAAGGGGGGCGTGGCTTTAAATGGCCTATAAATGGCGTTTAGCGAACATCATCAGCAAATAAGCATATGTACATTATAAACTTTACTTCAGGCTATCAAAATAACATAAAATCTAAAATTCCACTTTTTTACCCAAACCAGCTTACAACCTCCCCTTAAGGGACAAAGTCGGTGTATGGTTGAGAAAAACAAATGGAAAGCAATTTTGAGTTGTTTTCATTGACATCTAAATATCCAATTAGTGACAAAATACAACCACTGGTTCATAACCATTTAAAGCAACTGAAATAGAGGCTGGATGGATATTTTCCAACACTAAATTAATGTAAACCAATATGACTGGATAAGAAATTCCTTTTGCACCCTCCAGCTGTTGTGAACTTCAACTTATCGAAGAGGAGGAACTGGTAGAACCTACAAACCACCAGACTTTAAAACGTAACTAGCAAGAGTCAGAATTAGACAGCTTCCGGGTTTCTTACCAATTATTACTGAGGCGACAGGTTACGAGCTAGCTAGAGGCAAGCCTATCACCCCAGTCACAGCCTAGCTAGCGGGCGAGCCTATTACACCAGATACAGCCAGCAGCAAACTGTCGAGTCGTGTTGAGTTATGACTTCAGAGAAGAGTGGTTGCGTTTGGAGCTTCCTTGGATGTGCAACTCGACTTTTCTTCATTTCGTTCCGCAAAATACACAGGCAAGTTAAGATAGGACGGAAGGGGGATTTGTGTTTCATGCATCTCGCCATTCTTAAATTACGTCTGTCAATTCGTTGCACATGCATCTCCATGATAATATAATTTATTTTCGACCCTGACTATTATATGTCAGAAAACTGTACTATAATGAGGCTCATTATAACACTATTTTTCATTATGAAACAGTTTCTCCCACCAATCAGATCTCAAGAATCAGTTGTTTGACCAATTAGATAATTAGATGCGTTGAGTTCCACGGCCTTCTAATTTAAATTTCACTGCCTGGCCTAGTGTCATAGTACAGTAATCGAGGAGACCATGGTCAAATACAAGGCATTCTCTGCGTCTCATGTGCTCTGTTCAGTACATACAACTGGTGAAATCTCGACAGATATTTATGAATATTTATGTTCGAAAATAAAATAGTTATAATAATTATCGTCGAACATAAACAGTCGTATTCAACTCGCCTATAATGGTAATTAAGACAATCGCATACGCTCGTTTTATAAACATACAAGTGTCTTAATTATTGCCATTATAGGCTCGTTGCATATTGTACTATAATAGTCCAGTGAGTGAGTTTAACCCATCATGCCGAGACGTAAAACGGATATACAGTAGGTCGTGGTTCATTGACATCGAAAAAGAAAAGCGCTTATCACGTAGGCCTAATGCATTTATAACTGTTCTCCGGCGAATCCGGGGCGGGTTGCTAGTTGAATTATGAGATCAAGTTTGTTTGGAGTAAAAATGTTAATACATTTCGAGATAAGAGTTAGTGAAGTTTGTCAAACATCCACTATTTCACTATTAATCTATTTGCAGACATTTCTTTGACAGCCATTCTTTACAACTTTCATTATAAGGTACATTATCTAAGAAATTATTACTGCATCGATCCCCTTGACATTTTCGCAGTATCTTTATATGCAGATGTGCAATAACACAGGTCTACAAAATAAAATTTTGGAGACCTTTTTTGGATTCAATAACTGATTTTTAACAGAGAGTTTGTTTTATATGCGACGGAGACCCTCGCTTGCCCGCTCGCCCGCGTTTCGAGTCTGTCTCTCGCCAGGCAATTTGCCGTTTTGCGGCGCTCTCGCGGCACTGAGTCATTGAGTATAGGAATTTGTACTTAAATGTGTACTTCAATGTGATCCTTGACCAATTTTTTGACGAACTGACTTACGGAGAGCGATTGTCAACTTATTTTCAACAAGATTCTGCCACTGCTCACTCTGCCGAAGCATCCATGACAGAATTGCGTCGCATTTTCGGTACTAGGATTATAAGTCGGAACGTGTGGCCCCCGCGAAGCCCAGACCTATCACCATGTGACTTTTATCTGTGGGGGACGCTTAAAAATATAGTATGCGAGAAACCCTCACACTATAAATGAGCTTAAAGGCTATATTACAGCTGAAATACAGTCAATCGGTGCTGAGGATCTTCAGAAAGTAAATTACAATTTCATAAAGAGGTGCCAGCGATGTGTAGCAGTGAATGGCGAACATTTTCAGCACCAGCTGTGAACTAGGTAAGTACAAATTCCTATACTCAATGACTCAGTGCCGGGCGGGCGCCGCATAACGGCAAAGTGCCTAGCGGGAGACAGACGCGCAACGCGGGCGAGCGGGCAAGCGAGGGTTCCCGTCGGATATACAACAAACTCTCTGTAAATTGAAAGTGTACGAATTACGGAAATGTCTTCTATGTTCCTGTATCACGTCACGCTTTTCAAAAACTACATATTAAAGAAATCATTACAAGATGCGTGAACTTGAAAATTTGCATTGTATTGTTTCTGTATAGCAGGCAGAGTTCAGTACATAAAAATAATAAACACATTAACTTAAGACATATTGTAACAAATACATATCTAAGAAAAGCCAGTTTATGTTCACTTGCATGACTAAGTCAATGGAACCGTTGCCGCTTGGATGCAAAGCTTCTCATACTACTTTTTCTGTTGTTCACTCGAGTAAGATCATCACGTTTTATTAGCCAACAGAAGAAATATTGTGAAATTTTGCAATATTTTGTTAATCAAAATT
This sequence comes from Meconema thalassinum, assembly GCA_946902985.2. Taxonomy (NCBI): domain Eukaryota; kingdom Metazoa; phylum Arthropoda; class Insecta; order Orthoptera; family Tettigoniidae; genus Meconema; species Meconema thalassinum. Next base: position 224,989,643 of record OX336395.1, on the reverse strand, counting down.
ACTGCAATTTTAAACAAGTAGTTCCGTGAAGAACTAAAGCCTATTTTCATATATCCTACTTATTCTTACGGCTGTGAGTTTGTTTCGTCGCCTCCTCGCGTGAGTCACAGCTGTCCCGGGCTGTGCTCTGCCTCAGTGTATTACGTGCGCCTTACGCAACGGGCTGCGCGGGCAAAGGGATGGTCCAGAATATTCGTGTCCCAGCCAGTGATGGAAATCTCGAGAAGCCGTGAATCCTGGACGGGTCTAGAAGCATTCATTGAGTCACCAGCCTGCTATATAAGAGCGACCTGACCAGCGAGGTGGACAGTGTTTATCGAGCTAGTGCGCGCTTTTACCTGAGCGACAGTTGTTGGTGACGTGACTTGCGAAACTCTAGTGAAGCTGATTCTCTTGACAGCGAAGGAGTGTGAATGTGAAGCCTACGGAGGAACTGTGTCTTGAGCGAGTGTGTTTTCCAGTGCAACAGAGGTTAGTGTGGTGAATTGCGAAAACACTGGGGGCTGTTTCCCTAGCCGGCGGACAGCGAAGCAGAGTGTAGTGGTGAGTGACCGGCTATCGTAAATAACTGTAGATTGTGTATTCAAGGAAGTGTTGCAGGTAGTTCTACCGAGGCCACCGGTCCCATTAGGAGGGATTAACTTCTGTGGCTTATTGACAAGTGAAAGGCAAGTGTTCCCTACAAGATGAAACTAGAGTGAGATACTAATTGCTTGTATTTGCTATTTGTGTGGTGTATCTTTCTGGCCCGCAATAAAGCTAATATGTTTCTTTAAAGGAACAATTCGTGTTGTGCTTCTACCCACTGTAATCCAGTTAACGGAAGTGTCACTAGGGGGTGGCACGTAACATTATGTTAATTGCCACTATCAACATACAAAATTTCAGTTTGATTGCTGTAATAGAATCATAGATATTAAGAACCGACTAAATATTGCGGATGGTCATCATGTTGGATTTTTATATTTGTAGATCTTAGAGTTATGTACCATTAAAGGACAATTATTGCGTAGGTTCATTATAAAAACTTTCACTTCGATGGCATGATTACGACACAAGAAATAAAAACTTAATTTTAAAATTCGCTCAGCCGCCATCTTGAGTTTATGTAAATAATTGAACTTCATTAGATACCAGTGCATTACAATGTGTATAAACATTTACTGTACCAAGTTTCATTGCGTTTGGATCATTAAATCGCGAGAAAAATCTATTTAAAACTTTCATCTTCGCTTGGCCGCCATGTTCGTTTTGTAGTTAACCGGTTTTTGAAAGTCTCTTAGATGAACTTCCAGTAGTGCCCTTTATCTCCTTACAAACTTTCAGGGTAATACCGGTAATAGTTTCAGAGATATAGAATGCCTGTGAAATATTTCGCTCAGCCGCCATCTTGAGGTTATGTAAACAATTGAACGGAGTTAGATGGCGGTGCATTGCAATGTGTATAAACATATACTGTACCAAGTTTCATAGCGTTTGGTTGGTTGAATCGCGAGAAACGTCTTTTTAAAAGTGGCAACTTCGCTTGGTCGCCATATTGGTTTTATATTTACCAGGTTTTCAAAGGTCACATAGGTGAACTTTCAGTAGTTCCCTTTATCACCGTACAAAATTCCAGGGTGATATCGGTAATAGTTTCGGAGATATTGAATGCTGGTGAAATATTTCGCACAACCGTCATGATGGATTGGTGAGAAGTAACAAAAATTAAAGGGCACGGTCGGAGTCGTCCGGAATAGTGCTATGAACGTTCCGAGTTTCATTGAAATCGCTCCAGCCGTTTAGGTTTTATTAGAGGGACACACACACACGAATCACACACGCACACACAGACAGACACACGGACAAAAGGTGATCTCATAAGCCTATTTTTTCATAAATGAAAATAGGCTAAAAATTGGTATGTGATAGGAAATAGTAATGGCACTTCTGAATTCAGATGAACAATGTATACGCAAAATAAGAGCCAAAACCAAGAAAGGACAAATCGAGTAGCCTACACCTGTGTAATCTGACCTAGAATAATGACTGCAGTATTTATGCACTGCTTCAAAAATTGTTTAAACTTATCAAAGAAAATGTTACGAACAACACGTTTGAAGAACAAAACCAATGATTCTAAGTTGGATAGCAAACCATGAAATCTTCTTTAAGCGTATTTAGTTTCAAATCCTTAACTTTAATAGTAAGGTTATAAATGTACCTTTTGCATAATATTTTGTTTTGAACAATTGATTAACTGTAATAGCGGCTTCGGTGGCGTAGTCGGTAGCATGCTGAACTGCTGTGCCCAAGATAGCGGGTTCAAACCCGGCTGAAGTCGTCGGATTTTTTAAGAGCATTAAAAATCCTTCAGTATGCCTTCCTTAGGAGGGGAAGTAAAGCTGGCGGTCCCATGTCATAGATTTATGGCATGTAAAAGATCCTTTCACAGACTAAACTTGTGTCAAGGAAAATTGTTAGGTTAGATTTCGTCAGAACGCTCTATCAAAGTTCCAACGTTCACCACTAGGTATCATTGATATCTGGTGGCGAAAGTTGGAACTACTTGAAATTGAACGGAACTTATAGCTCACCCTATGGGTGTCCGCTGGAAGCAGCTACAGACTCAGGCGAGCCGAACATGTCCTCGGACACTCCCGGCACTAAAAGCCATACGATAAATAAATACATAATTAACTGTAATGTTGGTCACAGTGAATGACATTGCTTTTTCAATAACTTTACTATTTTATCTTATAAACTAGCAACCCGGCCCAACTTCGCCCGGGAACAGTTATGAATGCATTATGTGATAAGCTTTTTTTTTTTCGATGACAATGAACTACGACCTATATCCGTTTTCCGTCTCGGTATGATGGCTTAAAATCACTGACTGGACTATTAATTATATTATCATGGAGATATTGTGCAACGAATTCTTGTCAGACGTAATTTAAGAATGGCAAGGTGCATGAAACACAAATACCCCTTCCGTCCAAACTAAAAACACTTATAGTGGGCGATGTACCGGTATTGAAGATAGAGATATGCTCTCGCGGACTTATTTTTGTAGAACCTTTCATGCTGGACAATTCTTACACTCATAGTACATTGATATTCTTAACGGTTTGCCCAGCGTAAGCTTAACAAATGCACGGACGCCAGGTTTTTTCTTCATCTTTTTCACTAAAATCGTTACTGCTTGGTTTCCTTTGATCATAAATGAATTATTTTCTACAGAAATCTTCCTCGAAATATCCTTTATGTTCGACGATGTCGAAATGTAAACATTATATGCCAGAAAACTGTATCATAATGAGGCTCATTATAACACTATTTTTCATTACGAAACAGTTTCTCCCACCAATCAGAGCTCAAGAAACAGTTGTGTAACCAAGTAGGTAATGATACCTTCGCGCATGCGCTCAAAATCCAACATGTCTCTATAAATTACCGACATGCACCGTCCATATGTTCGCGTAAATAAACTGGCGAATATGAGACATGAAATAGCACTGTACCTTATTATCCCCAAATCCAATTTCTACACAGCGCATTGGTTTCAAACGACTTCAGCGACAATATTAGTGAATGCTATAGAGCTGGATGGCAGGCTGTAAACAGTAGGTGTTCTGTGTTGGCAAGCAAAGTGAATGGTCTCTGCTTTTGGAGTGCCTTGACCCACGCATGCGCACTGTTCAGTCAGCAAAGCCAGCGCCCACTGTTTACTAATTACACCTGTGTGAAGCTAAATTGTATAGGAATGTAAACAACGCTCTTAGGTTCCTACGTTCGTTGCTAAGAGTCGACTGCGGTGACGTCTGGTAGCTAAGTTCTGAACTAGTAGTCGTCGACGGTGGCGTTTGGCGGCAAAATTAGGAACTACTTGAAAATTGATCGTCTGCAGTCTTTACTTGAATTAAAACAGATACACACACTAATACAGTCATCACAATTAACACCGGTTATCAGACAGATTCTACACACACCAAAAGTACATGGGGCTACATGACCGCGTTGTCGCAGCCCCTAAACTTAAGAACCAACCAACCAACCTGTTTACTAACAGAAGTAACTGAATCCCACAGATATTATTATGAATAAAACATATTAAAGTTATAATTATCGTCGAACCTAAACAGTCGTATGCAACTCGCCTATAATGGTAATTAAGACACTCGTATGGAAATTATAAAACTCGCTTACGCTCGTTTTATAAACATACTCGTGTCTTAATTATTGCCACTATAGGCTCGTTTAATAATGTACTATTTCAGAATGGTGAAAACCGCATCAAAATCCATCCAGTGGTTCTCGAGATTACCCGTGACATCCAAGAATCGGGGACTTCGTTTTATACTAAGTAGATATGCTGATAAATGTTCATCACTAAGGTTCGGATGTTAAGGAAAAGTCATATTTTTTTCCTGAGCTCATTTTGACCGAAATCTGAAAAATAAGGTTGAATGACAGGTCCCTGACCACGGTTAAAGCAATTTGATGTAGCCTATAAATGCATATTTCGGCCATTTTTATTGTTTTGGTCATATTTTAGTGATATAAGGTCATATTTGGTTATAATTTCAGCATTTTTGTTTAAATTGAGGCGTCGTTAACAAGGTACGTGTTATCTGCGTCGAGTTTCAAACACAGGATTTCCGAATAGTGTAGTAGATGTATTTTTCTTTCTTTTCCCGGAACAGGCAGATAGCAGGCTTAGAAGATCTGATTCCAAGAAGGCGCAATAAACTTCCTGTTAGGCAGTGTCTTCTAACTTACGCCGACATATATCATAAAGCATACTAATATTTCGTTTTTTTTTTGTTTTCTTTTAGGAAAACCGTGCAAGAACTGCACCTCACGGCTATGATACTGAATGACTGTTGAACATTTCAATGTACTGTAGCTCTCTGTCAGTTTGTACGATTAAATGTGTATGGTGTATTATCGCTGATCACGTTTTGGCACTTAAGACGTTTACTGTATGTTAGTGATACTCTACCTATCCCAAAAATTCATATCATAGTTCGTAGTTTTTAGGTCATATTTTATAGTTTTTAGGGCATATTTGCTTGCATATTATGTACTTCTTTAGGTGTTAAACTTCCGAGCCCTGTTCATAACCATTGATTAGTAGTTTGTGTGGTTAAGAGCCGTTTTCATCAACTCTTTACTAACGATTATTTAGTTAATTCCCATTTAACTTAAATACGAGATTTAATGCGTGATTATCTTCGATGCATTTCACGAGGCCATTAGGGTTCTCAATTAGTTAAATAAGCTTTACGGCTCTCGCGCATGCGTAGACTCGGTTTCAGCCTGTAGAAACATGGTGGACAGTTCAAGAAGCGTCTAGCACTGATCATTGTTTGCGATGCTTCCTTGAGATTTTATGGAACATAATTATAAAGAAAGGGAAATACAGAAGACTTTATTCGTGGCAAAAGCTTACAATGATATGAATAAAGTATTTAGGAGAACTGGCAGTTGTGTGAATACATAGCTTAAAAGGACTCATTTACCCAGTTGTCTTCGTAGTGTAAGCGGTTAAGGTGCAGATTCTCAATTTATTATGCAGCGCTGGAATGAGTTCGATTCCCCCTTCAGATATCTTTTTTTTTTAAATTTTCCGTATTTGTCTTTCTTGTTATTAAAACTTAGTAATGTGTGTGATCTTTTATAATTTCATTGTCATAAACATATTTTATATTCATATGGATGAAAGTTCGTGTGAAACTCGGAAACAAACCGCCATTGTGAGATGCGCAAGGCACAGTTCAGCTGTTTCCCGCCACTCTAAAGATGCTTTAGAGAGTTGAGTGCTCAGATTTGGCCATTTAACATAATTCCTTGTTAGTGGTAAGTTAACGTGCGTTTCTGTTTGGTGTAATGCTCGTACAAAGTTAAATAACCCTTAATGATGAATTAAGAGATAATTAACGTTGGTAAAAACGGCCCTAAGAATTGGAACCGTTTTGTTCAACTATTCAGTTACTACCACCTTAAGAGAAAAGAAAAACATGTAAATTATTGCGATTTCTTTCGGGATACAATAACTACTGCGAGTTACCGTATCGAAACTTGAGTAATGGATGTTCCAGATATCGACTGTATTGACTCTAAGCAAGGAAGAGGGGATAGCGTCGCCCTTCACCTGTTAATGGTGTGAGAACTGGAGACTGGAGGTGAAGGGAGGTCACCGGCTGATGTGAAAGGGTTCAAGACGAAAGGAGGAAACATCTTCACGTAACATACTTTGTGTCGGTTCGCTTAACAATAATACCGCCACTTACTACACTACACGGATCGAAAAGGAGGCTTCGGTGGCGTAGTTGGTAGCATGCTGAGCTTCTATGCCCAAGATCGCGGGTTCAAACCCAGCCGAAGTGGTCGGATTTTTAAGAGCGTTAAAAATTCCTCAGTATGCCTTCCTTCGGAGGGGAAGTAAAGCCGGCGGTCCCATGTCATAGATTTATGGCATGTTAAAGAACCTTCCATTAATTACACCTGTGTGAAGCTAAATTGTATAGGTTAAGAATATAAACAACGCTCTTAGGTTCCTACGTTCGTTGCCAAGAGCCGACTGTGGTGGCGTCTAGTAACTAAGTTCTGAACTAGGGCTAGTAGTCGTTGACGGTGGCGTTTTGCGGAAAAAGTAGGAACTATTTGAAAAATTCAAAGTTGCAGTCCTTACTTGAATTTAAAAAAAACAACAGATACACACACTAATACAGCCATCACAATTAACACCTGTTATCAGACAGATTCTACACACACCCAAAGTACACGGGGCTACATGACCGCGTTGTCGCAACCCCTACACTGAGGAACCAACCAACCAACCAACCAAAATACAACACAACTCAAAAATAAAATGTTATACATAATGAATTTTCTATGATCGCCTATGGAGTATGAATGGCAGGTATCTAAATATTTGTCAATTTATTAAGCAGAAAGGTAAACAGTTTCTTTTTTACAAGTTGATAATTTATGTCTGAAAAGTGCCATACTGTGGAATTCTCAGTTTTGTCTCACAAGGCTGAGTGTACCCCGTTCCAGCCCTCAGACCAGAAGTAAAATTTCTTGGCAGAGCCGGGAATCGAATTCGGACCTCCGGGGCGGCAGCAGCCAACAATGCTAGCCACTACACCACGAGGTAATCTAATTTCAATCTTAATATTGTTTATAACTAAGTTAAGATTAGGGTACAACCAAATTTACAATTAGTTTATGCTTTTACCAAAGCACTTAATTTTTATTGTTTTCTTTTCGGAAGGGGGGGGGGGGGGCTGGAGCCCCCTCAGCACCCCCCTTATATACGCCCCTGGCCACAATGGTAGCATTCATCTCCGTGGGTGTGTGGATAGCTTGTCGGTCTACTAACCCCAAGATTTCCGGTTCGCTCTTGGCCGTAGTAAGTGATTTTTTGAAAGGCGGCAAAAATACGACACGCATGTCATACGATGTTGGCATGTCAAAGAACCCATTTTAATTCAGTAGGCCGTGTTCATAATGGCAAAATTAATCTCGGGATTTTCCGCCAACACAAAGTTCCTCATTTCTCTACTAGAAAGCGCTATAGTGTTCAAGGAGCTTAGATATCTAACTTCCTTGACTTTCATAGTGATTCAAGGAACCACGAAATTCGACATGCAAGCTACCCTCTGGGTGTCAAATAACAAAGCTTGCACCCGGCATCCGAGGCCATACGATATTATTATTATTATATTATCTCCGTGACGAAAGCGGGATACACTTCAGCTATCCCCACCAGTGTTTGGCGCTCCTAAAATATGATGATGATAATTGTTGTTTTAAGGGGCCTAACATCTAGGTTATCGGCCTCTAATGGTCTGGGTGATAGTGAAGATGAAAATGAAATGCAAACTATAACTAAAACTAACTACTAACTTACAATCTAGAAGAAGAAAAGGAAAACAAAAGGAGAATACGGCAAATAAAGGATAGAAGGAAAAGAAATGACCTCAACCCTCGAAGAATGCGGATTGAGGGACTTGGAAGGAAGGAGAGCCATAAAAGGCAGATAGGAAAGTGAAAGAGGAGAGGGTCCGCCCCACAGGTAAGGGACAAAAGGGGAAAACGGACCCAGCTCAGGAATCCCTCGGGGTCGCCAACTCCCGAACTCACCAGCAGTGAGCCCCTGAGGGTGTAGCAATATCCAGGCTGCATCAGAAGGGGTGGGGCTACACACACCCTGCCTCCTTGAGGGCCTTGAGCAGAAGGCAGGAGATAACATGAAAAGATAAAGAAGGCTGACCCCTCGCAGAAGGAGGGTATCAGAAAAGATGAGACAAGGGCCAATTAAGGCGGGAAAGGAAGAGACTCCCTAGGCCTCAGATACCCTAATACCGTCGGGGTCGGAAGAGAACAAGAGTTGACCAAGGGAGGTCGACAGGAAAGAAGACGGAGAGGAGCTCGGCAAATGTAAGTGGAAGCAATGGCGGACTCAGCTGGGGTCCCGTGGTCGCCAACCCACGTCCCACAAGATGTGAGCCCCTGGGGAGGGGGGGGGGGCACCTAAAATACAAAGCAATTTAGTCAAAATACCAAAAACACAATAAAATAAAAAACAATCAAAATCAGTCAAAATTTGTAAAAAAAAAAAAAAAAGCTCAGAACCCAAAAGAAAACATCCTGGCTGGCGTAGCTGGGCATCCCTGCGGCATTCGTTATTGCTGTCACTTGCAGCGGTGAAGCTACATTCATGCAACTGGGTATTCTCAAGTTCATATCTTATAGTTATTTGTAGATAAACTCCAGTCATCGTGTTTCTCTCCCAACAAAGATATCAATGATGCGTTCTTTGAACATATTGTTACGTGCCACCCCCCTAGTGGCACTTTTTGTTAACTGGATTACGGTGGGTTCAAGCACAACACAGATTGTTCCATTAAATGAAATAATTAACTTTATTGCGGCCAGAAAGATACAGCACTCATCAGTAAATACAAGCAATTATTACCTTACTCCAGTTTCCTCACGGCGAGAACACTTCCCCTTTCACTTGTCAGTAAGCCGCAGGAGTTAATCCCTCGTAATGAGGTGGCTCCGTGCGTTGGCTGGAAATATCTGCACTCAGCCTGACACCGTACTACACACTGTTTCACAATGCACCACAATCACTTCTGTCGCACTGAAAAAAAAAACCACACTCGTTCAAGACACAGTTCCTCTGTAGGCTTCTCACTTCCTCGCTGTCAAGAGAATCAGCTTCACTAGGGGTTTCGCATGTCACCACACTTCTGTCGCTCAGGATAAACGCTCGCACTAGCTCATAAAAACACAACAACACTGGTTGAGAGGTCGCTCTTATATAGCAGGCCGGTGACTCAATAAATGCTTCTAGACTCATCCAGGGTTCACGGCTTCTCGAGGCTTCCTTCACTGGCTCAGTCACGAATATTCCGGACCATCCTTGTCCTAGTAGTCATGTTGCATAAAGCGCACGCAATACACTGAGGCCAAGCAGCCCAGCCCTGGGGCAGTTGTGACTCATGCGACGAGCGATGAAACGAACTCACAGCCGTAACAATATCATACCTGGAATGATAGTTCACCAAACTCCTCTCAATAGCCAGAGTACTCAAATTGCACAGTCTAGAATCTGACATGGAGTTCCTTAAACATGTCTTAAAACTCTCTTTAATGCACTCCTACTTCGTTCACTCGAAGCATTAGAAACAGGAAAGGTAAGAATCAGTCTTATGAGGGGCACTGTTTCTTGATATATTTTTTTCTATGCCATTATTCAAAAAATATTCCAGTGACAAAAATAGGACAACGAAGAAAATGGTTTTTGATTTTAAATACACTATTAAATCACTACACTGATCCTTGTTTTAAAACTCACAAACGAACATGGAGGCGCTGAAATACCACCCGCTTCCCAAATGCACTGCTTGGAGCCTAGGCTCTCTGCTGACGCAGTCAGATACAGACGTTTCCGCTAAGCGCTTGCGCAATTGCCTTCTCTACCCACAGAGACTTGAGCCTGTTTCAAAGGAGATTCACTGCCTGCTCTGAGAAGCTGGCGTCAATCCCACCGTGGTTACAAAGAATAATACCGGAGATACAATTTGCCTATGCCAATGAAAAATAAATGTGCATATTTCTTGAGAATGAAATGGGTATACTAAGGCTGAAAGATTCCCATCAGCTTCGTCACTGGTTGCTTGTTATTGCTAGACGCAGTGCAACACTCCCCAGCTGACTGGAGCGTGCGGCTGCGTCCCACCGGCCTTGAGTGCCTGGGCCGTCAGGGCTGTCCCTCCAACATGCACGGTACTCGCTACTTCTCATTGATTTATATGAGAGATTCGTCACATGATTTCGGAGCCTTGCAGTTCATTCTGGTGGCTGATAATAACAATATCATGATATTTTGAGATTAGATAATCTGGACAATTAAGGTGGTGCTGAGGGAATAGAGGCGATAACAAAATATTGGAATGCAGCCGAAATAAATCAGAATCTTCTTTGGACATCAAATTGGCAGGTTAAACGCTCAAGAAAGTAGGATACTTCTGTTACTTAGGAAGCAAAATAACCGGTGATGGACGAAGCAAAGAGGATATAAAAAGTAGGTTGGCTCAGGCAAGGAAAGCATTTCTACAGAAAAGGAATCTGTTGACATCGAATATAGATTTAGGTATTAGGAAGTCATTTTTGAAAGCCTTTGTCTGGAGCGTGGCGCTCTATGGAAGTGAAACTTGGACTGTTGGTGCAGCAGAAAAGAGGAGAATTGAAGCTTTTGAAATGTGGTGTTACAGGGGAATGATGAAGATCAGATGGGTAGATCGGGTTACCAACGAAGAGTTATTAAGACAAGTGGGAGAGAAGAGATGTTTCTGGCGAATGCTAATGAAGAGAAGAATAGGTTGGTAGGACACATACTAAGACACCCAGGAATAGCAAGCTTACTTATGGAAGGAAGGGTCGAGGACAAGAACTGTAGGGGTAGACCGAGGTTAGAATATGTTAAACAGATTGCCTCGGATGTAGGGTGTGGTAGCTATGTAGAGATGAAACGATTAGCTCAGGAAAGGGAGGTATGGAGGGCTGCATCAAACCAGTCAAGAGACTGAACACTCAAACAACAACAACAACAACAACGACACCAAAACTGAGCAGCATGTAGACATTACACATTAGTTGTTGTTGTTGTTGTTGGAGTGTTCAGTCTTTTGACTGATTTCATGCAGCCCTCCATGCTTCCCTGTCCTGAGCTACCACACCCTACATCTGAGGCAATCTGTTAAACATATTCTAACTGATAACCTCAGTAATTGTGATGTCTGTACATGTGTCTAACTATGGAGCAGGTCTCTAAAATAACTGCTGGTATGCAGGTTATGGTAGAGCTCCAATTTATCGAGGTTGGCCTTCAGCGACTTCGGTATGATCCCAGATTACGATAGGCAATACAGTGACAAATTCCTGTCGCCACATCTGTCACATCTCTTCAGCCAGAGGCAAGTGTTGGGTCATTTTCTCAGCATAAATGTGTTGTATATTGTGTGAGTTAGGGACTGCGATGTCTATTAGAAGAGGTTTCTTTTGCACTTTATCAGTAAGAATAATATCTGGCCTGTTTGCTGATATAGGTCCGTCTTATTATAAAATACGCTAAGGCGTATATTTCATAAAACTCAAGCTACTAAACCAGAGGGAGTTAGAAGGTGTGGTTTGTACCAAAATCTTACAAATTGTCTCAATAGTACAGGAAAAATCTTGCATTTCTTGAAAAGTGAACGGAAATATATTTATTTGTTTTTAAAGTGCTTTTAAAAAAATAAACAAGACGATAGTCCCTGGCAGAACTGTGCCGTGTCCTTCCCGCATAGCACTAAACCGAGCGGGTAGTCTGTACACATGGAGCGCACACAACACATTATGCGAGAGTTCTCGCACGGGTCCGCTAATTATTATTATTATTATTATTATGGCTCGTCTGCTGACACAGTAAGAGAGCAGAACACAGCCACCAGCGATGGATCAATGTTTGCCCGCCACGTGGGCGCCAAGATGCGTCCAGTAAACATTAAAGTAGACCTTTCAATGTAGACAACAGTTGACTGTTCACCAAGACCGAACGATACATGGTTGAAAGTTGTCGCTTCCAAAAATACCTTCAATATTATTGTTAAGACAGACATGCCAACTAGAACCAGAAACAATCCAACAGCAGGCTGCCAAGCAATCACCTCTACTGATTACATGAAAAGGCACAACCAAGCAGTCAAAATAATGCACCAACTCGTTGCACAAAATCATTTGTGGTATCTGAAAATACTTTGCCTTACCATAAGTATGTTCAGGAAACCTACTCACAAGTTGTTATGGGACAGATCAGTTATATATACTAATATAATAAAGCTGAAGAGTTAGTTTGTTTGTTTGTGTGTTTAAACGCGCTAATCTCTGGAACTACCAGTTGGATTCGAAAAATTCCTTTCGTATATGATAGTGGGATTCAAGAGGAATAGTTTAGGCTATGTAGCATTAGGCTTCACCTCTCAGGTAACCTTAAAACTTGATTTTTGTTCAGTACAGCGGAAGAACAAGCGCTCCCGAACAGCTTCAATGATACCTACTATCATTGTAAGTCTATTGTTGCCTGGCAATGCGAGCTGCATCACGCCTCCTTACCATTGTTCTGGTGCAGAATTGCGAGATGCTTATAAATTGCAGTCATGGGGAGTAATTGGTGCAAAAAGATTTCTTAGGCCCTTTAAAACAGTTATCATCATGACAATAGTATGCCTCTGTATAAGGGCGATGGTGTTGGTGCAGTGTACTGAGGTTATCAGCTGCAATAAGCGTTGGTACTTTCCGATCCTTATCCTTGAGCGCTCCAGTTCTGTAGTAGTATTCATTATCATCCATAAATCAAATAAATCCACCGGGCGAAGCCGGGCACTACTGCTAGTTACTGATAAAACCAAACCGGCCAGATATCGTTCTTGTGGACAAAGAACGGAAGAGAACCTTACTCATTGATATCGCAGTGCCTCTGCAACAAACCTGCCGTGAGAAAGCCACCAAGTATCCATCTGCCCTTGGCTGAGGAAATACGGCAAATAGGGAGACAGGAAAGTGGCCATAGTCATCCCTAAACCATTGACTCGTAACCTGGGAACATTGGGAATACATCCTGGTCTACGTATCGTCATGCAGAAGGCCGTCATCTTGGAGACCTCGCTCGTTTCTCAATGAGACATCCTAAGAGAAGTCTTGCAAACAAAAGTGAAATTATGTCGATTTGTCCCCACTGATGTGGTGAAATAAAATAATATTAGTAATAATAATAATTATTATTATTATCATTATTATTTGGCAACAGATATCTAACACCATTGGAAACAACCAACGTCACTGCCTTGCTGCCAGGAAACACAGAAGGCAACACTGAAAATAGTTTATAAATAAATAAAGAAATAAATAAATAAACAATTAAAACATAAATAATTCAATAAATACATAAATTAAATACATACATAAATAAATTAATACATAAATAAATAGAGAAACAAACCACACGTAAATAATTAAACAAATACATAAATAAATACATAAATGATTAAATACATAATTAAATAAATACATAAATAATTAAATAGTACATACATAAATCATTAAATACATACATAAATAATTAATTAAATACATATAAATACGTAATTAAATAAATAAATTAATACATAAATAATTAAACAAATAAATTTATACATAAATAATTAAATAAATAAACAAATAAGTTTATACATAAAGAATTAAATAAACACATAATTAAATAAGTATATCGTCTAATATTATAAAAATAAATAATTAAATACATACATCAATAATTAAGTCGTCTTCTTCGTCTTCTTCTTCTTCTTCTTCTTCTACGCGATCTGGCCCAGTGGACCGTGCGCTGCTAAAAGTTTCCTTCTCCATCGTCTCCTATCCATAGCTGCCATCCGCCAACTGTCCACACGTATTGCTGCCTGTTGCAGATCTTCATGGAGTCCATCACTCCACCGCTTCCTTGGTCTCCCTGGTGGTCTTCTTCCTGTGGGGATGAAATCCAGTAGCTTCCGTGGCCATCGGTGGTCTTCCATCCGGGCTACATGTCCAGCCCACTGCAGTCTTCTGGTTTTGATGGTTCCAGCTATGTTGGCATCATGGTACAGGTCTTCTACTTCATGATTGTGTCTAATCCTCCATTCACCCGTATGTACATCCCTCACCGGTCCGAAGATTTTCCGAAGAACTTTTCTCTCAAAAACGAGTAGTTTATGAAAGTCCTGTTTTCGGATACTCCATGTCTCACATCCATATAGTACAACGGGTTGGATCAGAGTTTTATACAGACGAATTTTGAACTGTCTGGAGAGGCATCTGGACCGAAGAAGCTGTGTTAAGCTGTAGAGAGTTTGGTTTCCTGCTTGGATCCTGGCACATACCGTACATAAATAAACAAACAAATATTATAATAGTACATTATGCAACGAGCCTGTAATGGCAATAATTAAGACACGAGTATGTTTATAAAACGAGCGTAAGCTAGTTTTATAATTCCCATTCGAGTGTCTTAATTACCATTATAGGCGAGTTGCATTATGTTCGACGATAATTATAACTTTATTATATGTTTTAACATAAATATTCATAAATATATGTGGGATTCATTTAATTCAGTTAGTGAACAGGGCGCGCTGGCTTTGCTGACTGAACAGAGCGCATGCGTGGGTCAAGGCACTCGGAAAGCAGAGACCATTCACTTTGCTTGCCAACACAGAACACACCTATTGTTTCCATGTCGGTAATTTGTATAGACATGTTGAATTTTGAGCGCATGCGCGACGGTATCCTTACCTATTTGGTCACACAACTGTTTCTTGAGCTCTGATTGATGGGAGAAACTGTTTCATAATGAAAAATAGTGTTATAATGAGCCTCATTATGATATAGTTTTCTGACATATAATGTTTACATTTCGACAACGTCGAACATTAAAAAACAATAAGCTTTTGTATGGTTTCCTCCTCGACAAGATGGGTTATGTTGAAGCTAGTACATATTTGCTGTCGCAGTCTTTTTGTAGGATGTTTTATGTTGGACATAGTATTAAACATTTTACCCAGCGTAAGCTGAAAGGTGCACGAATTTTGGTGACCTTTTGGTGATAGATGAATTTCTCTAAATTTAGGAACCTTTGTAGAAAATTGCATTATAGAATCTGTTCAATAGTTTTCGATTAGCGTGGACAGACGGAACTGATAAAATCAAAGAATTTATTTTATACTATGGATAGACCACCTCGTTGTTGCTCCCTTAATTCAAATTCCTAACCAGAGCAGTGCCGGGTACAAATACCAGTAAGTAAATTAGACGACGACACCAATTACTTCAGGAATCATTATTACCGGTATCTCAAGCCCAGAAGGAAGACTTGGCAAGCAAGATGGACAGCTCGGTGGAGTGGACAAGTAGAAAACACGGGGAGATTAATTGAAGGGTCCTGTGCAAAAATGGGGTAGCTCCACTTTCTTGGTGAAATTCTTGTTTTGATGATTTCATACAGTAAAAAATATCAAGATCTTTTGGCAGAAGAACCGTGTGGCCCCGCTTGTTAGAGTGGTAGAGCTGACCCATTGCCTGAGTGTGTGCAAAAACAATGTGGCTTCTTATGAAGTACGGTACGGAGGTTTTCCTTAAAAAATAAAAATAAGAAGCATCTACAGACCTTAGTTCCTGCAAAACTGAAAATTCTTTATAGTTTGCAAACACTAATTTGTCATCGACTAAACTTCCATTCTACAATGCTAGTAGTGCTTTCAAAAATTAATCTGTTCTGCACCTCAAGAATTGAGAATGACTAATGAAGAATGCTTTGATGTGTGATACCTTAGATTGTATCTATTAAGTTCTAGTATACTGTGTATTTACATAAAATTGACGTGGCTCCAACCTTTGTTTACATTTTGACCATATAAATGAATAATTGTGATAAATGAATACTCGCTGTTAGTAAGTTATTGTTGTTTAAAGGGGCGAAACAATGAGGTCATCTGATTAAATATATTCTAATAGGCGGTGTAGTTGAGGAGTATGTTCTGTGAAAAAGAAAGAATATTTAGGTAACATTTTATTTTCAGCGAAGTATTTCTTATTTCCCATACGTTTGTAAAAATGAACCACCCCGTTTTTGCACCGGATCCTTCAAATACTTTCTGACTCAGATGTTGACAGGTCATGGCAACTTTCGGTGTTACCTGCATCGTATGGCCAAAGTAAGGAGCTCTGGTGACGTATATCATACGTTCTTCGTCTGCGCTCGTTGGGAAGCGGAAAAACAACGACTTAAAGCTGAGGTAGGTCCAATTATGCTGAGGAACCAGCTCAGCTGTGAGGTGGTCCTTCGACAGAAGAAGTCGGATGGGGACTTGCACGATTTAGTTGCGATCCGCGGACTATGAAATGAGAAGCAAAGAAAGTGCTTGTGAAGCAAAGAAAATGACACCATCCTGAAGTAATACGAAAGTGGTTGCGGGGTGGATTTTGTCAAGAGGATAGGGTGTGGTTTTTAATGGGTAAGAATCCCACACACTTAAGGAGTGCGGACCCTTCTCAAAGTATTATGTAAGATTTTCCACTTCCCTCGTAAAAAAGAAAAAAAAAAAGTATTATCATCATTATCATCATCTCTACTTAGTATAAAACAAAGTCCCCGATTATTGGATGTTACGGGTAATCTCGAGAACCACTGGATGGATTTTGATGCGGTTTTCACCATTCTGTAAACGATTTCTCGAGGAAGGTTTCTGTAGAAAATAATTTATTTATGATCAAAGGAAGCCAAGCAGTAACGATTTCAGCAACAAAAAAAAGTCGGAAAAAACCTTGGAGTCCGTGCGTATTTTAAGCTTACGCTGGTAAACCGTTAAAATATCAATATACTATGAGTGTAAGAATTGTTCAGCGTGTAAAGTTCTAAAATATAAGTCCGCAACAGCATATCTCTATCTTCAATACATCGCCCACTATAAGTGTTTTTACGTTTTAATTTCTTCCAACAATCTCCATTCAATACTAGCTTCGAGACAGTTTACGACCTAGCTGGCTGGCAAGCGAGCCTATCACCCCAGACACTGTAGAGTCGTGTTGAGGCAAGACTTCAAAGAAGAGTGGATGTGTTTGGAGTTTTCCTGGAAGTGCAACTCGGCTTTTCTTTACTTCGCCTGTGAATTTTTCGTTCCACAAAATACAAAGTCAAGTTAAGATTGGACGGAAGGGGAATTTGTGTTTCATGCACCTCGCCATTCTTAAATTACGTCTGACAGGAATTCGTTGCACATGCATCTCCATGATAATATAATTAACAGTCCAATCAGTGAGTTTAACCCATCATGCCGAGACGAAAAATGATATGCGTCGTAGTTCATTGAAATCGAAAAAAATACGCTTACCACGTAACAAACTAAACAACAAATAATTTCACGATTGTTACAAAAGAGAGAAAGAAAGAATTCACAAAGACAAAGTTCCTATGACACAGGGATGAAATGTTCATGGTTTGTGGTCTGATAAAGAGAATTATGCTATGAATTATGATTCCGCCATATATAAATGATGCTTCAGTTTCCGGGCGAAGCTATATACTGTATATAGTTATACTAGAAGGTACCCGCGGCTTCGCTCGCGTCATAGTCGTGTCATATTGTTATTCAATGAAATGCAGGTTTAACCCCGTTAACACCCCTTTAGAACCTGAATATCCCAAAATCCCTCCTTAGTGGACGTTTTCGATACACAACAAACAAATCCCGAAAATATCATTCTACTAACTTTATTAGTTTGGGTTGGTCGATGAGAGTGAACATCCAAAGATCCTTCCTTAGTGGACGATTTTCTTCCAGAATGTCACCCCTCCCCATGGGCCCCTTAAATTGGATTTATGAAAAAACGGTCAAACATCTATTTACTTATTTTTATGCTGATTTTTTTCCGCTGAGTTTCAAACTCGTCGCCTATGTCGTTTAAGAGATACACGCTCCGTTAGGAATCCTTCAACCCCCACTTTTCTCCCCTTTCACCTCATCGAAAAACCCTCAGACACGTGTCTTCTTATTTTTTATGATGAGTTTATATGCCGAGTATCACATTCCCGAATGAAACCAATCGGGAGATATTGCTGTTCAATGAAATGCAGGTCTACCCCCTTAACACCCCTTTAGAACCTGAATATCCAAAAATCCTTTGTTAGTGGGCGTTTTCGGCCCTTGAGGAAGCATGATACCAAATTTCATTCCAATCCGTTCGGTGGTTTCTGAGATTTCGTGATTAATGAATGAGTCAGTCAGTGAGTGAGTGAGTGAGTCGTATTTGACAAATATATAGTAGATAAGCATGGGTCCTAGTGGAAAATAATTCTATCACCTGAAACCAAAAATGCATGGGACGAAAAAAAAACATCAAAATATCATGTTGGTTTGGGACCCTAAAAGAGGTGAAAAATATAATAAAAGTATTAAAAAAAACTATTTTTTGAATTTCATTCGAATCAATTTTTATGTCATTCCTGGGACTTAGAAAATTCCGGCCAAAAATACAAAATCATTAATAACTCCCTAAGTATTCGTCGTATGATGAAATAGCAAGAGACAAAAAAGATGTAATGTGTTATTGTCTACAACATAGGCCATGTATAATTTTACACTCAGACATATTACGTCCCCCCCCCATAAATTCACCCCTCCCCATGGGCCCCTTATATTGGATTTAAGAAAAAACGGTCAAACATCTATTTACTTATTTTTTATGCTGATTTTTTTCGGCTGAGTTCCAAACTCCTCGCCTATGTCGTTTAAGAGATACACGCTCCGTTGGGAATCCTTCAACCCCTACTTTTCACCCCTTTCACCTCATAATATACACCACATCGAAAAACCTTCAGACACATGTCTTCTTATTTTTAATGATGAGTTTATATTCCGAGTATCACATCCCCCAATGAAACAAATCGGGAGATATTGCTATTCAGTGAAATACAGGTCTACCCCCTTAACACCCCTTTAGAACCTGAATATCCAAAAATCCTTTCTTAGTTGGCGTTTGCGGCCCTTGAGGAAGCTGCATACCAAATTTCATTCCAATCCGTTGGGTGGTTTCTGAGATTTCGTGATGAATGAATGAGTCAGTGAGTGAGTGAGTGAGTGAGTGGTATTTGACAAGTATATAGTAGATATATAAACCACTAAGATGTAAGTTTCACCAAACTCAATCTCCTAAACCAGAGGGAGTTAGAAGTTGCGGTTTGTACCAAAATATTACAAATCGTCTCAATAGTACATGAAAAATCTTGCATTGCTGGAAAAGTCAACGGAAATATATTTGTTTCTTTATGAAGTGGGTTTGAACAAATAAACTAGACGATAGCCCATGGCAAAACTGAGTCGCGTCCAGCCAGCATAGCAGTAAAGGCGAACGGGTAATTATTATTATTATTATTGGAGTGACTGTTTTGAATTTTCCTTATATCAAATTCTGTTGATGTTGATTTACTGTAGGGGCTTGAGACTTCATGATCATCAGTCCCGTGTACTGTGACAATTAACAGTAATTATGAGGGCGTAGTTGGTAGCATGCTGTGCTTCTATGGCCAACGTCGCGGGTTCAAACGCCGCCGAGGTCGTCGGATTTTTTAAGAGCGTTAAAAATCCGGCAGTATGCCTTCCTTCGGAGAGGAAGTAAAGCCGGCGGTCCCATGACATAGATTTATGGCATGTAAAAGAATCTTCCACTACCGGTAACTACACTTGTGTGAAGCTAAATTATAGGTTAGATTTGATTAAACGCTCTTAAGTTCCAACGCTGGTCGCCAGGAGCTGATTGGGATGGCATCTAGTAACCTAGTTCAGAATTAGTTGTCGTTGACGGTGGCGTTTGGTAGCAAAAGTAGGAACTACTTGAAAATAGAATGTCTGCAGTCCTTACTTGAATTTAAAACAGACAACACACACTAATACAGCCATCACAATTAACACCGGTTATCAGACACACACACCCAAAGTACACGGGGCTACATGACCGCGTTGTCGCAGCTCCTAAACTGAGGAACCAACCAACCAGATTGTAAGGAAGGCTATGAGTGTGGAACAAGCACATTGCAATGGTACGCTACGATCCAAGGAGGCCTTGACATCCTTTATGATGTATTGTAAGTTCTCTGAGTCCTGTCACCATGACAACTAAAAGCACATTGTCGCGTGCTGTAGGCGATAATGCTTATCGCCACTTTTTGTGAGTGTTAAGGACGAGCTGGTTCAATATTGCGCCGGAGATTAATGAGGTGGCAGGGATTGCCGCGGTGGAATACTCCTCAGGACAATGGGAGGTTCCCCCGAAAATAAAAATAAACAAGTAGTTCCGTGAAGAACTATACAGCCTATTTTCATATATCCTACTCATGTCAATTGCCTCTATCAACATACAAAATTTCAGTTTGATTGTTGTGATAGATTCGCAGATATAGAGAACCGTCTAAATATTTCAGATGATCGACAGGTTGGATTCTTATTTTTGTACTATTACATGAAGATTATTGTGTACGTGTGGTATTCAAACTTCAATCGCATGATTAGGACACAAGAAGTGAAAACGAGATTTTAAAATTTCGCACAGCTGCAATCTTGTGGTTATCAAAACAATTGAAATAAATTAGATGCCAATGGATTAATATTTGTATAATCATTTAACGTGCAAAGTTTCACTGCACTCGGATGGTTAAATCACGAGAAACGTCCAATTGAGTATTTATACTTCGCGTCGCCGCCATGTTGGATTTGTGCTCACCAGGTTACTGAAAGACCTATAGGTGAACTTATGTTTATAGCCTCTACGGACATTAAAAAATCAGTTTGATTGCTGTAAAGGATTCGTAGATATTGAGAACCACCGAAATATTTCGGATGCCCGCCATTTTGGATTGTTTTATGTATAGGCCATAGAGTTATGTACCATTAAAGGAAAAATAATGCGTAGCTTCATTATTCAAACTTTCACTTCGATCGCATGATTACGACACAAGAAATAACAACTTAATTTTAAAAATTCGCACAGCCGCCATCTTGAGGTTATATAAACAATTGAACTAAATTAGATGCCATTGCATTACAATATGTATAATCATTTATTGTACCACATTTCACTGCGTTCAGATGGTTAAATCAAGAGAAAAGTCTATTAAAATGTTTCAAATTCGCTTGGCCGCCATGTTCGTTTTGTATTTTACAGGTTTTTGAAAGTTACATAGATATACGTGTAGCAGTGCCCTTTATCATCGTACAAAATTTCAAGGAGATATCTGTAATGGTTTCGAAGATTTAGAATGCCAGTGAAATATTTTGCACAGCCTCCATTTTGAGGTTATGTTAACAATTGAACTAAATTAGACGCCAGTGCATTACAATATGTATAATCATTTGCTGTACCAAGTTTCATTACGTTTGGATTGTTAAATCGCGAGAAAAGCCTATTTAAAGTTCTCAACTTCGCTTGGCCGCCATGTTGTTTTTGTATTTACCAAGTTTTTGAACGTCACATAGTTGAACTTCTAGTAGTTCCCTTTATCACCGTAGAAAATTTCAGGGTGATATCGGTAATAGTTTCGGAGATACTGAATGCTGGTGAAATATTTCGCACAGCCGCCATGTTGGATTGGTGCGACAGAATAAAATTTGAAGGGCACGGTCGAGGTCGGCCAGAATGGTGCTATGATCTTACCGAGTTTCATTGAAATCGCTCCAGTCGTTTAGTTTTTATTAGGGACACACACACACACCTCACACACACACACACACACACACGCACACACACACGGACAAAAGGTGATCTCATAAGTCTATTTTTTTTCAAAATTGAAAATAGGCTAAAAATAGCATTAAATGGTAGATTTTAAAGCCTTTTGAGAAACAATTAGTTGGTTGGTTCCTTAGTGTAGGGGCGGCGGCAATGCGGTCATGTAGCCCCGTGTGCTTTGGGTGTGTGTAGAATCTGTCTGATAACCGGTGTTAATTGTGATGGCTGTATTAGTGTGTGTTATCTGTGATTCAGGTAGAAGGACGGCAGACGATCAATTACCATGTAGTTCCTACTTTTGCTACCAAATGCTACCGTCCACGACACCTAGTCGCGGATTTGGCTACTAGAAGCTATCGCAGCCAGCACCTGGCGGCGAACGCTGGAACTAACATAGCGTTATCAAATAATATAACCTACAAATTTTGGCTTCACACAAATTATGGTACTTAGTGGAAGGTTCTTTTTCATGACATGGGACCCCTGGGTTTACTTCCCCTCCGAAGGAAGCCATACTGAGGGATTTTTAACGCTCTTAAAAATCCGATGACATCGGCTGGGTTTGAACCCGCAACCTTGGGCATAGAAGCTCAGCCTGCTAAGACACATTTCCAACACAAAGTTTTTGCTAAAGCCCAATTTCGTTCAAAATGAGGCGAGGGAATTAAAACTGTTTCAAACCTTTCTACTCCAAGCACAGATGTTTATTGGCTTTCTAACTTTGTTGATATAAGTACACAGAAACAAACTACCGGAATATCTGAGCCTTTAAAAATCCACTCGTGTTTTACTTGAAGTGAAGCATGCGCTTCCTGGTGGCGCATTTGTGTAAACCACTCGCGGGATCATCGCGACATAATTATTCTAGCATGAGATATATTCTAGTTTTTAGACTACTTTACACATTTTGTAAAAATGAGGAAAAAGTAGACTTATGAGATCGATCCGGGCTAATGTGTGTCTGTCTGTCCTTCAACTCAACTCAACTCCTAAACGGCTGCAGCTATCGAAACCAAATTTGGTATGAGTAAAGACCCATGGCTGAATATCTCACGGCCATATTTGAAAATGACTTCAGTGCTACCAACTGCTGAAAAATCACAATTGAAAATTGAGGTCTATGTTGAATATCTCGGACGATATGCGTGGGAATTGTTCCAAAATTGACACACATATAGATAATATCAGACTAATTTACATGAGCCCATACATGAGAATGTTGCCAACATGATTCTATGCCTGCTGATATTTCCTATCTTTAAATGCAGGTAACCTACATACTATCTATTAGATTTCAACCAAATTTGGTATGTGATTTGAGCACCAAAGCAGATATGAATATGCATTCTGTTGCAACATACCAACTGTTGAAAAATGTATCTATATATTTTTATCCTAATCTCAATATATCAGAAAGTATGCAGGCCAACATGAATATGCATTCTTTTAGTGTCTACAGGGCTACCAACTGTTGAAAAATGTAATCTATATATTTTTATCATAATCTAAATATATCAGAAAGTATGCAGGCTGACAGTTCTAAACTTTGTATACACATAGTACCTGCAAACGTAGGTTCATTTTCAGTGATCGATATACGACAGTGCTGCCAACGTGATTCTACGCGTGCTGATAGGTTTAATGTTCAATCATATGTAGTCTACCTTCCATACTGATAAATGGAGTTCTTTCAAAATTGGCACATATATAGAACATAATATTTCAATTTAAGTTTGAGCATTTATGGCAGTGTCACCAACCTAATTATTCGCATGCTGATAAGTTCAATATTTAAATACATGTAACGTGCATACTATCTTCGGACCTCAACCAAATTCTGCATGTGCAATGTGTACCTGAAGAGATGGAACTAAGAATATATTTAGAGTCGCCAGGTCTGCCAACTGTAGATATATAGTCCCTATAATTTTAAGAAAAGTAAGCTCTTTAGTTCGTCACAGAACCACTTGTTATTTGTTGAATCGTACTTTTTGAACAAATTGTCGATTTTTATGAGAATACAGTGCGATTCGTCACTGCTGAGGGTAATTCTGTTTCAGCATTTGAGGGTGTGAGGAAGCCGTGTGAGTAGATTTGATGATGATGATGATAATTGTTGTTTTAAGGGGCGTAACATCTAGGTTATCGGCCCCTAATGGTTTGGGTAATAGCGAAAATGACAATGAGATGGAAACCACAACGGAAACTAAACAGAGATTAATGTACTGATAAAATGGAGTGGAAAAACTGACAAAATGTAATTTAGAAGGAAAATAACTTACTCACAAAAGTAATTTAGATGAAAATACGCACAAAATGCAGGTTAGAGTAACGGTAAAAAAAATACAAAGTGCAATTTAGATACAAAATACTCACCAAATTCAATTTAGTTTCAAAATACTTACAAAATGCAAATTGGATTGATAATAGCCTACTAACAAAATGCAATTTAGATTGAAAATACTCACAAAAGGCAATTGAGATTCAAAATACTTACAAAATACAATTTAGATTGGAAATACTCACAAAAGGCAATTGAGATTCAAAATACTTACAAAATGCAATTTAGATTCAAAATACTCACAAAATGCAATTTAGATTCAAAATACGTACAAAATGCAATTTAGATTGAAAATACTCACAAAAGACAATTGAGATTCAAAATACTTACAAAATGCAATTTAGATTCAAAATACTCACAAAATGCAATTTAGATTCAAAATACTCACAAAATGCAATTTAGATTCAAAATACTTACAAAATGCAATTTAGATTGAAAATACTCACAAAAGGCAATTGAGATTCAAAATACTTACAAAATGCAATTTAGATTCAAAATACTCACAAAATGCAATTTAGATTCAAAATTCTCACAAAATGCAATTTAGATTCAAAATACTTACAAAATGCAATTTGGATTGACAATACTAACAAAATGCAATTTAGATTAAAAATACTTATCAAAAATAATTTAGATTCAAAATACTCACAAGATGCAATTGAGATTCAAAATACTTACAAAATGCAATTTAGATTGAAAATACTTGTAAAATGTGGTTTAGGTTGAAAATACTTATAAAAAGTAATTAAAATTCAAAATACTCACAAAAATGCCGCTCCTACCGTACATTCAAACACTTACTAAAATGCAGTTTAGATTGTCAATCCTTACAAAATGTAACTTATATTGAAAATACTTTAAAAATGCAACTTAAATTGAAACTACTTACAAAATGTAGCGTAGAATCAAAGTATTCACAAAATGGAATTTAAATACACGGGGAGCCAATTCACAAAAACAGGGCGGGAATCTTAAAGAGAAAAGGAAATATAATGAAAAGTAAAGAAGAATGGGGGATCAGGAAAGATGAGAGAAGGGCCAATTAAGGCGGGAAAGGAAGAGACTCCCTAGGCCTCGGATACCCTGATACCGTCGGGGTCAGAAGAGAGCAAGAGTTGACCAAGA
Organism: Meconema thalassinum; assembly: GCA_946902985.2. Taxonomy (NCBI): domain Eukaryota; kingdom Metazoa; phylum Arthropoda; class Insecta; order Orthoptera; family Tettigoniidae; genus Meconema; species Meconema thalassinum. Next base: position 224,964,328 of record OX336395.1, on the reverse strand, counting down.
GAGGCTGACAGGAAGGAAGACGGAGAGGAGCCCGGCACAAGTAAGTGGATGCAATGCGGGACTCAGCTGGGGTCCCGTGGTCGCCAACCCACGTCCCACTAGATGTGAGCTCCTGGGTGGGGTCAGTAGATTTAGTGACACGTTAAAGATCCCCCAGTATCCCAACGTCTCTAAAAGCCCTAGTAGTAAAAAGGAACGTACAACTCTTCAGTTCTCCTGAGTTCAAATGGTGCAGACTAATTGAAATGCTGTATTGTGACGCTAGATGTAGTGACGGTGCACACTTTCACAAACCATCTCCATTCTCTTGACTTGACCATCCTCTGGCCTCATTCTGTGAGGTGAAGCATTCATTGTCCATGCACCACGATGAGTGTCTGACTGGAATAACTAACTGATCGTTGAGACGCCCGCCAATGTGACCTCTATCAGGGGCGTATATATAATTTTATTTCGAGGGGGACTGACTATCCTGGGAAATTGTGAGCATTCTCAGGGGAATTGTCACCGCAAAATACCCAGAAATATCAACCAATCTTAGAGCATATAACTTTGGGTAATTATTTTAGATAAGAGTTTTTGTAAAATTCTAAGTTTATATAGCCTACAATTAGTGGGAATACAAACAAGTTGTAAAATGCAACACAAAATACAATTCTATACTTAATGCATTTTCTATTATGGCAGATATCTCAATATTTGCCAATTTATTAGGCAGAAAAGTGAACAGTTTTTTTATATATGTATATATTTTTTTTAAATTGATAATTTATTTCTCAAGTGCCGTACTGTGGAATTCTCAGATTTGCTCCACAAGTCTGAGTGTACCCTTTTCCAGCCATCAGACCATAACTAAAATTTCTTGGCAGAGCCGGGAATCAAATTCGGACCTCCGTGGCGGCAGCCAAGAATGCTAGCCACTACACCACGAGGTAGTCTAATTTTAATCTTAATATTTATCTAGGGTTCGGAAGTTTAATACCTAACGAAGTACAAAATATGCCCTAAAAACATGGCTTTTGCTTGTTTGCTAATTGCTTCTGAGATAAATCGTATATCTATTGAAAGGTGGAAGCACACTATCGTCATGTTCCGCAATCTAACTTGTGCTAAAAGACGTCCGTAGAGGAGCGCCTACTTGGAATCAGGTCTTCTAAACCTGCTATCTGCCTGTTCCGGGAAAAGAAAGAAAGAAAAATATATCTACTACACTATTCGGAAATACTGTGTTTGAAACTCGACGCAGATAACACGTACCTTGTTAACGACGCCTCAATTTAAACAACAATGCTGAAATTATAACCAAATATGACCAAATATGACCAAAACAATAAAAATAGCCGAAATATGCATTTATAGGCCACATCAAATTGGTCAGAGACCCGTCATTTAAACTTATTTTTCAGATTTCAAGTAAAATGAGCTCAAGAAAAAAATATGACTTTTCCTTAACATCCGAACCTTATTTATAACTTAGCCAATAAGTTAAGATTAGGATACAAGCAAATTTACAATTATTTTATGCTTTTATAATGTTTTTGTTTTCCAGGGGGGGGGGGGGAGGCTGGAGCCCCCACTGCTCCCCCCTTATAGACTATACGCCCCTGGCCTCTATCCACAAAGCTGCGCACCGGGAGCCGCAGTATGTTCGATTGTGTTTGAGTCATCAGGCTCGCTATGTCTCCAACCACTATTCCTGGGTGTCTTAGTAGGTGTCCTACCAACCTATCTCATCACATTATTAGCAGTCACCAGAGACATCTCTCCTTAAAACCTCTTCATATTTTGTAACCCTGAGCTTCTATGATCAAGGTCGCGGGTTCAAACCCGGCCGAAGTCGTCGGATTTTTTAAGAGCGTTAAAATCCCTTAGTATGCCTTCCTTCGGAGGGGAACTAAAGCCGTCGGTCCCATGTCATAGATTTATGGCATGTAAAAGAACCTTCCACTAACTACTGTGAAGCTAAATTATAGGTTAGATTTTATTAACGCTCTATTAGTTCCAACATTCTTCACCGGGCGCTGGTTTACATGACATCTAGTAGTAGCCAAGTTCACAGCTAGGTGACGTGGACGATAGCATTTGTTAGCAAAAGTAGGAACTACTTGAAATTATTGTCTGCAGTCCTTACTTGAATTAAAACAGATAACACACACTAATACAGCCATCACAATTAACACCGGTTATCAGACAGATTCTACACACACCCAAAGTACGCGGGGATACATGATCACGTTGCCGCAGCCCCTAAACTAAGGAACATTCATGATTCTCCTGTAACACCACATTTCAAATGCTTCAATTCTCCTCTTTTCTGCTGCACCAAAAGTCCAAGTTTCACTTCCATAGAGCGCCACGCTCCAGAGAAAGGTTTTCAAAATTGACTTCCTAATACCTAAATCTATACTTGATGTCAACAGATTCCTTTTCTGTAGAAATGCTTTCCTTGCCTGTGCTAACCTACTTTTTATATTCTCTTTGCTTCGTCCATCACTGGTTATTTTCCATCCTAAGTAACAGAAGTCTCCTACTTCCTTTAGCTTTTCACCTGGCGATTCGACGTTCATAGGGATTTCTGATTTCTTTCGGCTGCATTCCATATCTTACATTTATTAATTTTCATCATGAATTCTTTCCTCAAGACAGAATCCGTACCATTTAAAATCTCATTCAAATCCTCGGGCGTGATGGCTAAGATGACGATGTCATCAGCAAATCTCAGAGTTAAAATTATTTCACCTTTGAATCTTTACTCCTACTTTAAATTTCTCTCTCATTTCCTTCATTGCTTGTTCAATGTGCAGATTGAAAAGTATGGGTGATAAGTCGCAGCCTTGCCTTACACCTTTTTGAATACTATCCTCTTTTCTTTAGTGGTTAGAATCTGTCTCAGCCAAGAAATTTTATTCTGGTCTGAGGGCTGGAAGGGGGTGCACTCAGCCTCGTGAGGCGGTGGGTTCGATTCCCATTTCACCCATCCTGGAAATGTTTTTCCGTGGTTTCCCACTTCTACTCCAGGCAAATGCCGGGATGGATCCTCTTTCTCAATCCTCACCTGCATTACAAATACTCACACTATTACACAGATTATATTATCAGACAAATTCTACACACACCTAAGTACACAGGGCTAAATGAGTACTATGTTGGATAGTCCCTAAATGAATTAACAACAAACAAAATCCCGACGCTAACAGCAACCAAGCTGTGTGTGATTTTTCCCTATACTCCCTTTAGGAAAATGCTGGGATTGTATCTTATTTCAAATCCAGCTTCACCTTACCCTACAGAAACACAGGTTATCGGACAAATACTACTCACTCCTAAGTATACGAGGCTGATGACTGAGAAGTTCCCATTAACAAACAACAACCAACGTTTTACATACAGCTGACCAAATCTCTATTTAGTATAAAACCACGTCCCTGATTCTTGGATATCACGGGCAATCTCAAGAACCACAAAATGGATTTTGAAGCGGTTTTCACCATTCTGTAAAGGATATTTTGAGGAAGGTTTCTGTTGAAAATAATTTATTCACGATCAAAGGAAGCTAGGCTGTAACGATTTCAGTGAAAAAGTCGAAAAAACACCTGGCGTCCGTGCGCTTTTTTTTTAGCTAACGCTCGGCAAGCCATTAAAAATATCAATATACTATGAGTATAAGAATTGTTCAGCATGAAAAATTCTACAAAAAAGTCCGCGAGAGCATATCTCTATCTTCAATACATCGCCCACTAGGCCTATAAGTGTTTCTACGTTTTGATTTTTTCCAACAATCTCCATTTAATTACTGAGGCGACAGTTTACGAGCTAGCTAGGGGTGAGCCTATCACCCCAGTTACAGCCTAGCTAGCGTGTGAGCCTATTACCCCAGATACAGCCTGCAGCAAACTGTCGAGTCGTGTTGAGTTAAGACTCCAGAGAAGGTAGTTGTGTTTGGAGTTTCCCTGGAAGTGCAACTCGACTTTTCTTCTTTTCGCCTGTGAACTTTTCGTTCCACAAAATACACAGTCAAGTTAAGATTGGACGGAAGCAATGCCGGTCTCAGCTGGGTCCCGTGGTCCAACAAGTTTTGAGCCCCTGGGGGAGTATTATATAGATCAGCGTTTCCCAAACTGTGGTACGCGTACCACTAGTGGTACTGCTGCAGTGGTACGCGGTGATGTTACGAATTATATTACAAAATATGAGATCTGTTACGAAAAATATAAAATATAAAATTTAAAAATATAACAACATTGATATGTTGCCGGAGGACTTTAAGGCCAAAGACAAGAAGCTGTTTTATGAATTGAATTGTGATTCAGAACTAAGGCAAACTTCTTCAAAAATGGCTCTTGTGAACTTTTGGGTTGAGAGGCGTGCAGACTATGCACGCATCACTGACAAAGCAGTTAGATTTTTACTGCCTTTCATTACTTCGTACTTGTGTGAGACTGCATTTTCTTCACTTGTTTACTTCAAGAATAATGTCGGAATAAGCTCCTTACAGTGGAAAACGATCTTCGTTTGAGACTCAGCAATCTTAAACCAGACATACCTAAATTGGCTTCTAATCTTCAAGCTCACCCTTCACATTGAAGTTGTTAGTTGAACTTTGGTTTTTATGTTTAATTATTACGAGTTATTTTATTAATATTATTTGTACAGTGTCATTCCTGAATGTTTGAATTGAATACTTATTGTAATAAATAATAAAACAACTGAACACACTTATTATTTGAACTTTAACTCCAACAGTCTAACTCTAACAAAAACAATTAACAATCCATATTTTGGTATATTACGTATTGGAGGTGGTGGTGGTAGTAGTGGGGTTATAGTTATTATATATCCCAACCGTTAGGTGGTACGCGAGATATTCTCATCCCTTAAAGTGGTACACACACAAACGTTTGCGAAACACTGATATAGGTGAAGTCATCTCATTTGTTAAGTCGCCCAGTCCCCTATAGCAGCAGACGCGTAGTGATGACAGCGAGTGAAAGTAATTGTCAGTTCATCTCAAGGTGAGGTAATGTCACTCTTTTTTGTTCTTCCTGCGGGACAAGCAAGTTTTGTGTGGATGGTTAAATCTAATGAAGATTGGGGTCAAGTCGTAAGAACCACAGTAGACTCAAATAGATTGCCATACCATTAAATGTATTGTTTCGGAGCCGAATGCCGTCATGATTAGACCCTCAGCTGTTTCTCAAACAATACATTAGTTCATGGACCCATGCGTGAACCCTACAATAGCATAATTGGTTGTGTACCGGGTGAGTTAGCCGTGGTCGTTTAGGCATGACTGCTGGCAGTCGCTCAGATCCGGGAGGCGAGGAGGTTCGAATCCTCTCGCCTGCAACCTTGAAGATGGTTTTCTGTGGTTTCCCATCTTCGTTCCAGGCAAATGCCGGGGTTGGTCCCCAACTAAAGGCCACAGCCGCTACCTTCCAACTCCTTGTCCTTACATTCAGACTTTCCTCCCCAGACAACACTCCACACACAACGGTACGTGTAGCTCACCCATTGAGTGTCCGCCTCGAAGCAGCTACAAAACTGGCGAGCCGAACATGTCCTCGGACACTGCCGGCACTAAAAGCCATACGCTAAAAAAATTATAATAATACTAATAAATAAATTGGTTGTGTGCGCCCCATGTGTGCACTCTACCCGCCCGGCTCTAGTGCTATGCGGGTTGTACGCGATACTGTTCAGGCAGGGGTTATCGTCTTGTTTATGATCGACGATGTCAAAATGTAAATATTATATGCCAGAAAACTGTATCATAATGAGGCTCATTATAACACTATTTTTCATTATGAAACAGTTTCTCCCACCAATCACAGCTCAAGAAACAGTTTTGTGACCAATTAGGTAAGGATAGCATCGCATCTGCGCTGACTTCCACGGCCTCCTATTTTAAATTTCACTGTGTGGCTTCTGGTGTCATAGTGTGGTATTCCAGGAGGCCATGGTATTCTCTGCTTCCCATGCGCTCTGTTCAGTCCATAAAACTGGCGAAATCTTGACACATATTTATGAATAATTATATTCGAACATAAAATAGTTATTATCGTCGAACATAAACAGTCGTATGCAACTCGCCTATAATGGTACTTAAGACACTCGTATGGAAATTATAAAACTCGCTTCGCTCGTTTTATAAACATACTCGTGACTTAATTATTGCCATTATAGGCTCGTTGCATAATGCACTATTAAAAGCACTTTATAAACAAATAAATATATTTCCGTTGACTTTTCAAGAAATGCAAGATTTTTCCTGTACTATTGAGACGATTTGTAAGATTTTGGTAAAAACCACACCTTCTAACTCCCTCTGGTTTAGTCTCCGGCCGAAGCCGTCGGATTTTTTAAGAGCGTTAAAAATCCCTCAGTATGACTTCCTTCGGAGGGGAAGTAAAGCCGGCGGTCCCATGTCATAGATTTATGGCATGTTCAAGAATCTTCCACTAATTACACCTGTGTGAAGCTAAATTTATAGGTTAGGAATGTAAACAACGCTCTTAGGTTTCTACGTTCGTTGCCAAGAGCCGACTGCAGTGGCGTCTAATAGCTAAGTTCTGAACTAGGCCTAGTAGTCGTTGACGTTGGCGTTTGGCGGTAAAAGTAGGAACTATTTGAAAAATTCAAAGTTGCAGTCCTTACTTGAATTAGAAAACAGATAACACACACTAATACAGCCATCACAATTAACACCGGTTATCAGACAGATTCTACACACACCCAAAGTACACGGGGCTACATGACTGCGTTGTCGCAGCCCCTAAACTGAGGAACCAACCAACCTCTGGTTTAGGAGATTGAGTTTTGTGAAACATACACCTTAGGGATGTTATGTTGTTGTTGCTTTTTTTTAGCGTATGGTTTTTAGTGCTGGGTGTGTCCGAGGACATGTTCGACTCGCCAGAGTTTGTAGCTGCTTCTATGCCGACACCCATGGGGTGAGCTACAACTACCGTCACGTGTGGAGTGTTGTCTGGGGAGGAAAGTGTGAATGTAAGGACTAGGAATTGAAAGGTAGCGGCTGTGGCCTATAGTTAGGGACCAACCCCGGCATTTGCCTGGAAGGAAGATGGGAAATCATAGAAGACCATCTTCAAGGTTGCTGGCGGGAGGATTCGAACCTCCTCGCCTCCCGGATGCGAGCGACTGCCTGCAGCCACGCCGTAACGAAAGATGGATAACCAACTTATATGATCCTCCAACGCTTTGGAGTCGTGACCCCATTCGTGTTCTATGGTAACCAGGGAGATCTGTAACTACCGTACTTGGTTATGTTTAGACTATTTTCATTTTATGAACAAAATAGGCTTCTTATGAGATCACCTTTTGTCCGTGTGTGTATGTGTGTCCTAATAAAATCTAAACGGCTGAAGCGATTTTAATGAAACTCGCTAAGGTCATAGTACTATTACGGCCGACCCCGAGCGTACCCTTCAAATTTTATTACGTCTCACCAATCCAACATGGCGGCTGTGCGAAATATTTCACCGGCATTGTATATCTCCGAAACTATTACTCATATCACCCTGAAATTTTGTGCGATTATAAAGGGTACTACAAGAAGTTCAGATATGGGACTTTCAAAATTCTGTTAACAACAAAACGAACGTGGCGGCCAAGGCAAGTTGAAACTTTTAAATAGGCTTTTCTTGCGATTTAACCATTCAAACGCAATGAAACATGGTACAGCAAATGTTTAAATACATTTTAATGCATTGGCATCTAATTTAGTTCAATTGTCTACATAACCTTAAGATGGCAGCTGTGCGAAATATCACCGATATCATCCTGCAATTTTGTACGGCGATAAAGGGAACTACTAGAAGTTCAGCTATGAGACTTCCAAAAACCTGTAAAATAAAAAACTAACATGGTAGCCAAGTGAATGTGAAACATTTTAATAGACTTTTCTCGCGATTTAACCATCTGAGCGCAGTGAAATATGGCACAGTAAATGTTTATACACATTGCAATGCACTGGTATCTAATTTAGTTCGGCTGGCTGCGTGGCTCAGCGGTAACGTTCTCGCTTGCTGAGCGCAAGGTTGCAGGTTCGTATCCTGGCGCAGTCAGCTGGCATTTGAGGGTGCGCAAATGCGAGGGAGCCGTGCCAGTAGATTTACTGGCACGTTAATGATCCCCTTCGGGGCAAAATTCCGGCACCCCGGCGTCTCTAAAAAGCCAGAGTAGTTAAAAGGGACGTAAAACCAATAACATTACTATTATTATTAGTTTATTTCAATTGTTCACATAATCTCAAGATGGCGGCTGTGCGCAATTTTAAAATTATTTATTTATTTATTGTGTATTAATCATGCAAACGAAGTGAACGTTTGAATAATGAACCTACGCAAAAATCGTCATCTAATAGTACATAACTCTATGGCCTACATAGGTATATAAAAATCCTACGGAAATATTTAGACGGTTCTCAATATCGACGAATCTATTACAGCAATCAAACTGAAATTGTGCATGTTCATAGAGACAATTAACATAAGTAGGATATATGAAAATTGGCTGTGTAATTCTTCACGGAACTACTTGTTTTTAATAATTATGCCAACCGTTTCTTGGGATTTGAGCATTTACGTTCCATTTTCATACCATATTCCATAACCATTGACACATCACAACAAACGCAATCTCAATTGATGTGTTATTAAATCAACTGACTGGCGTAAAACTACGATCTAAAATTTACAGCTGGAAGTTGAAGGCAATACTTCCCAAAAACTTGTGTCCACTGCAGATTAATTTGAGACTCTGTTACCTTTCAGCGTTCAGTCTAGCCTCTGTTTGCGAACAAATCACCTCCATGATGCCCTATGAGCAGTTAGCACTGCGGCCTCCTCTACTTCTACACCTCTCACATTGAGATCGTTGATCACTGAATCTAACCATCACCTCTTAGGTCAACCTCTGCGTCTCCTACCTTCCACAGCCGAACTCATTACCGTTTGGGCAATCTCTCCTCCACATTGTCTTGACATGACCCCATCATCAGAGTCGCCTCATACGAACAGCCTCATCTAACTTAGATTCATGCCAAGGTGGGTGAGTAGTTATCGTGTCCAACTACCAACCCCAAGCTTGCAGGTTTGCTCCTGGCCGTGGTAAGTGATTTTTGAAATGTGACAAAAATCACGGCACGCAAGTCATACGTTGTTGGCAAGTTAAAGAACCCATTTGAATTCAGTAGGCCGTGTCCATAATGGCAAAATTAATATCAGGATTTTCCACCAACACAAAGTTCCTCTTTTCCCTATTAGAAAGCGCTATAGTGTTTAAGGAGCTTAGATAGGCCTACTGTATCTAACCTCTTTGACTTTCATAGTGCTTCAAGGAACAACGAAATTCGACATGCAAGCTACCCTTTGGGTGTCAAATAACAAAGCTTGCACCCGGCAACCGAGGCCATACGATATTATTATACCGTATTCCATATTATATTGACACATCACAACAGACGCAATCTCAATTGATGGGTTTTTAAATCAATTGACTGACGTAAAACTACGGTTCTAATATTTAAAGCTGGAAGTTGAAGGTTCCCTAAAACTTGTGTCCACTGCAGATTCATTTGAGACTCTGTTACCTTTCATCGATCAGCCTCGTCTGCAAAACTGTTTTTGTGAATGAGTCACGTTCATGATTCCCTATTTGCAGTTAGCACTTTGCATACTTGTTATTGTCCAATTTGTCGCCCACTACTTAATGAATGTTGATTATTTTATTTCTCATCGTAGACCTATCCATACATTATATTTTGGCTTGGCAATATCCAAATTGTTTCATACGTCTTGCACATATAAATAACTAGGTCAGTTTGGATTAAGATTATGTACTACATTGCCGAATTGGACAGCTGACTTCAACAGAACGATCCAACTAATAAGAGTATTCTGGTTTATTTCAAGGTTAGATAATTTTATACCATCAAAATTTTACATCTTTCACCAATATATTAACAACATCGTAGCAACATCATAACTGACAAGTATGTTTCATCTGAAAATTTTAAGGTTAGACCACATTAATGTTATACAGACTGTTGTATCCGTTAAGGTTGATTATATAGTCATATTACGTCCGATAATATTAAACCACACTGAAGGATCGTGATATAACTGGAAGATACATCATATAGCAGCAACGTCCGATTCACTATCATCAAACCATTCATATGTTTTCTAATTCTTTTTGTGAGCTTTCATTTTATTTAAATTCCTAAAAGTGTTTTGTAAAGATATCCATTTTGTCTTTCGTCTTTGTAGACTTAGTTTTAAGATTATTTTAATTCAATCTACGCTGACGAAGGTGTCATTGAACAGCGAAACATGTACGTGTAAGCAGTATTATTATTAGCGTATGGCAAGGAAATTAAATACATAATATATACAATATATACACAATAACAAAAAACATTGATTCACTTCAGGCATTAGTGTTATCCGTTATAGCTGAATGTCCAAATTTTGAACCCACTGCAGTGCCTCCGCTGTTGGTGATAGAAAGTCCGTAGTTGACACTCGATTAAAATGTGGGGAATGGTCTGGCGAGGGGCTCCACAATCACATTCTGGAGATGGTACAAAGTTCCACTTATAGAGAGAATCTCTGCACCTTCCCTGACCTGTCCTGATCCAGTTCAGTCTGGACCAAGTTGCATGCGGTAGTTGGAATCCGTTGGCAATTTTTTTCCCCTCTGAAGATGTTATGTAGGGGCAAGTCAGTGGAGTTATTCCAGCGGCCTTTCCATTCCTCCAAAGCATCGAAGTTGGTGGATGTCTTCAGAGCAGCATCACAAGGAGTTGGTGTCGTGATTTCAATCTTTGGAGACTAAGAGCTGGTATGTCGCCTAGAACAGGTAGCAGAGGATTCTTGCAGATCTTGTTGTAGTCTCGAACAAGAACACTAGTTTAAGCAGTAATTAAACCACATTCTTTAGTGTTTGACAAGGTGGTTTTGATTAAGATAGTACTGCTTCTACACATCTCACTTTGAAATCATTCAATAATCTAACCATCACCTCCTAGGTCTACCTCTGTTTCTCTTACCCTCTACAGCCAAACTCATTACATTTTGGGTAATCTCTCCTCCACATTCGCTTGACATGACCCCGCCATCCGAGTCGGCTCATACGAACAGCCTCATCTAACTTAGCCTTTATCTCGTAATTACGAGTACCTCCTGCCATTGCTACCCTCATATCAGTTACCTCCAGCTTATGTAACATCTCTCCCTTCCACACAGCGAGGACAGTCTAAACACTGAGCGATGTAGGGAGAGTTTCGCCGATACACTAACTTCTTTCTTACAGAATACTGTAGAATTGTCAACTAATATGAACTACGAATACTCTGCTGAGATGATGGTAAACAGCTGCAACTACAACTTATGAAATAGTGGTATATTCGCTTTCACGGTCAGTGAATTTAAACTCAGAAATTTTTCTAGGTTTGTGCCGAGTCTTGTGTGGGGTTTCACCTAGGACACCAAGCTGGCTCATCAGCGGGCTCTTGGTGTCCCCACTCGGCCCCCACAGGAGTAGCGAACCTCGCGCTACCTCCCTTTTTATGAAACGCACCTGCGCCTCTTTTCTGCGGAAACTAAAATCTTAAGCAGCCTTAATCTTCCTATGAAGGCTTCCAAAAATATGGTACGAGTTTTATGAAACAGTGTTTGTCCACTAATAGATCTGATGTGGATACTTGTCTGAAATTGTTCAATGTCAATAGTCTGTTCAGGCAACCACATTTTGGTGCTAACTATAAATCTAAATTCTTTGAAATTGAGTAACTTTCATAAAGGCAGATATTTCTTTTTTGTTCTTACATAATCTGAGAACTTCTTACTGCAGCCAGATTATCAACTTTTGATTGCCTGTATCAGCCTTCCCTCGATACCATAATCCCCCAGGATGCTCGCCATCTTCTCTATCGTATACCTTCTACAAATAATAATAACCCCTGGCACTACAGCCCGTGAAGGGCCTAGGCCTAGCAAGCGACCGCTGCCCAGCCATTTGGCCTGCAGACATTGGGGTAACGCGTGATTAGCACCACAGGTCCAATCGGTCGTTAATATTGGTTTTCGTGATCGGGACGCTGCCTCACTGACAGACAGCTACTCAATTGTCCTCATGAGGCTGAGTTCACTCCGTTCCAGCCCTCACGTCAGCTTCTAAAATCCCTGACCGAACCGGGAATGAACCCTGGGCCACTGGGTGAGAGGCAGGCACGCTACCCCAACACCACGGGGCCGGCACACCTTCTACAAAACAAAAACATAACTGTCTATTCCTCTCGTAGCAATTCCCAACAACTTGGCGCCATAAATAGATGTTTAAAAAAGCTCTTCCCCCAGGGGCTCACAACTTGTGAGGTGGGTTGGCGACCACGGGATCCCAGCTGAGTCCGGTATTGCTTCCATTTCCTTGTGCCGGGCTCCTCTCTGTTATCTTTCCTGTCGACCTCCCTTGGTCTACTCTTGTTCTCGTCCGACCCCGACGGTATTAGGATATCCAAGGCCTAGGGAGTCTTTCACTTTCCCGCCTTAATTGGCCCTTGTCTCATCTTTCTTGATCTCTCATTTTCTTTTCATTGCATCTCCTACCTTCTGCTGAAGGTCCTCAAGGAGGCAGGGTGTTGGTAGCCCCACCACTTCTGGTGCACCCTGGATTGTGCTCATGGCTGGTGAGTTTGGGAGTTGGTGACCCCAATGGTTTCCTGAGCTGGGTCTGGTTTTTCTTCTTCTTCCATTGCCTTTGGGGTGGTCCCTCTTCTCTTTCCCGTTGCTATCTGCCTTTCGTGGCTCTCCTGCCTTGCAAGTTCCTCAAATCTCATTCTTGGAGGGTCGAGGGAATTTCCTTTCTTCCTGTCCTTTATTTACATTCTTCTCCTTTTTATTCCCATTCCCTCTTCTAGTTTGTAAGAGAGTAGTTATTTTTAGTTATATGTTTCATTTGATCATCTTTCATTTTCACTTTCACCCAAACCATTAGGGGCCGATAACCTAGATGTTAGGCCCCTTAAAACAACAATTATCATCGTAATCATAAAAAGCTCTGTGTGCTATTATGTGAAAACATGTATAATCACCGCGAAATGTTTGAAATAAAGAGCTGATATCGTGTGAACTGAGTGAGCAAGAGTGGGCCATGTTCCCATACGGCTTCTGTCTCATCCAATTAGCAGATCCAACAATACAATACAAGCGGAGAAACTGGGGCTCAGTTTCTAACAAACAGCCGGTTTCGACGGGTTCAGTCTCATTCATTAATTCCTCTGGCAAGAGCATCATCATGGGCGCCAGCAGGATTTTTTTCAGAGGGGGGCCAAGTTATTATTTTCGTTTCATTTCTTACTTGCTTCGTGAAATTCATTATTTGACTGCTCTGGAACCGTTGTCTACTTTATGGTAAGATTGGGAGGAAAGTTTTGTTTTTAGTTCACAGTTTTTGTCCATGAAAGTTCACGTTTCTTCTTTTGTGATTCATTGACATAATGTTCAGTTCTTAAAAACAGATAAAGAATAGTGGTATCACCATGTATCGACAATAATATAAAAATCAAGCAGTTCAATATAAATCCAGTTCGCCTATTTTCTAATTACGGTAACTGGAGGACATATTTTCAGACATTTCCAAATTACTGAATTAAATTAAACTGTGGAAATATCCCTACACATGAATCTGCCTAATAATTCAAATAGCACTATTTCCAAATATCTAGTTTGTACTGGCCATTACAGCGGATCCATTAAGTTCTTCCTCTTCTTGACAAGCTATCAGGAATACTTCGCATTGCTCTTCTTAGCCTAATGAATTTTGTGCGAAGTGATGAATTCGTCAGGCACAGTCCTGAAGCTCCTGGAAAAAAAGTACTACCCCCCGACTTAGATATGTAGATTTATTAAAGTTTCTTTAACATATGGGGCTGTTTCTCCACTGAGCGTGTATTTAACTATGAGTGCAAACACTATAAATATGTGTTTACTAAATTTACAATAGAAAAAAAACTTAATACAAAAAAATTACATTTAAATTTTAAAAGTTATACCCAACCAATGACAAAAACACCAATTATGTAAATAACAAGGGGCTTCCTTCTTGTCTTGTCATTTGCAAACTGGATTATAATTTCATTAGTCCAATTTCACTTTCAAGTCAGATTCAAAAGCAAGAAAACCAAGATGACCAACACAATCCCGTTTTGTGTATCCTTAAATAATCAACACTGCAAATGTGCGACAATGAATAATTATCTTGTATGTGTGTGTTTGTGGAGGGGGGATTAAACTTGAATAACTTGGCGTTTAATGCCCAAGCAGTTTTGTATAGTATTCCAGAATTTTTTCCGCCCCTAAAACCTGCCGCCCTGGGCAGCCGCCCTGTTTGTTCCCCCGTAACTACGGGCCTGAATACAGTAAATGACCCAATAGTGTAAGCACAACCTTAAGGGACCAGTGTTTTACAAGCCAGCAAGGAAAACCTCGTCTTAGAGGTTGAAATCCGCTATCGGTGTTGCAATGTATAAAAATATCTCCAAAACGTGCTTTCATATCGTCACTGCCAAAGTGAGGTGGCGAAAGTAGTAGCCAGCCTACTCAGATTTGACAGTGTTGGGTAAACATACGCTATTAAAACTAGGCATAACCATATTGAAAAATGGAGCTATGTTTCCATTGGTGGTCTAGTGCATGACATCATTAGAGCCATATATTTTTGAATATAAATATATATTACCCAGCAACATTAAAGAAGTTTTCTATTGTAACATTGTTAGTTGATTATCAGAAACTTCAATTTATGAAATAAACTGTTGACAATGACCAACCTAATATCAACATTCTCGGAATTCCAGGAGGGGGGGGCACGGCCCCACCTAGCCCCTCCCTGCGGGCGCCCATGAGCATCATCAGCAGTTTATCTGCCTGATGGCAGGTTTCCTCTCTCCACCTTATCCGGTCTTCAGCAGCACGTTTCATTAGCTCATAAGATTTATCAATGTTGATGGAATCCAGCATCTGAAACCTTCTTCCTCCTCTTGGGATTTTCCCTTGGACTGTCCCTTCTAATGCACTTTTCACCAAACCATCTCCCCTTATGCAGTGTCCAATCCAATTCATTTTTCTTTTCCTTATCTTCTTTAGCATCATTCTTTCTTCTCCTACTTTCTTTAATACTTCCTCATTTCTCCCTTTGTCCTTCCAACTTATTCTCTCCACAGCCACATTTCAAAAGCCTCTATTCTTCTCTCGTCTTCTTTCCTAAGCGTCCAAGTTTCCGCTCCATACATTGCTACACTCCAAACAAAACATTTCACTAATCTCTTCCTTAGGCTTACTTTCATTGCTCCACAATATATATATTTTTTCTTACTGAAGGCTTATTTTGCTATTGAAATCCTTGTTTTTATTTCTTTAGTGCATATCATTTCTTGTGTAACAAACTTCCTAGGTAAAAAATAATAATCCCCCCCAAGGGGCTCTCTAGTAGGACGTGGATTGGCGACCACGGGACCCCAGCAGAGTCTGGCATTGCTTTTCTTACTTGTGCCGGGCTCCTCTCCGCCTTCTTTCCTGTCGATCTCTCTTGTTCAACTCTTGTTCTCTTCCGACCCCGACGGTATTAGGGTATCGGAGGCCTAGCAAGTCTCTTCCTTTCCCGCCTTAATTGGCCCTTGTCTCATCTTTTCTGATACCCTCCTGTGAGGGGTCAGCCTTCTGCACAAGGCCCTCACGGAGGCAGGGTGTGTGTAGCCCCACCCCTCAGGGGCTCACAGCTGGTGAGATCGGGAGTTGGCGATCCCGAGGGATTCCCGAGCTGGGTCCGTTATTTTCCCCTTTTTTCACTGACTTTGGGGCGGGTTCTCCCCTCTTTCCCCTTTCCTATCCGCCTTTCATGGCTCTCCTTCCTTCCAAGTCCCACAATCCTCATTGTTCGAGGGTTGAGGGCATTTCTTTTCTTTCTGTCCTTTATTTGACTTAACCTTTATTTGTTTACCATTTCTTCTTCTAGTATGTAAGTCTGTAAGTATTAGTTATAGTTTTCATTCTCATCTCATGTTTCACTATCACCCAAACCATTAGGGGCCGATAACCTAGATGTTAGGCCCCTTAAAACAACATCTATCATCATCATCAAAAAACAATCCGCAAACAAGGAAAATTTAGGCTATTTCCCAACTGCGTAGAAACGGGAATGGTAAGGGTACAACAAGAACAAATTCATTTAGGGGCCTGGTATATCATGGTCATCAGCCCCATGTCCTTGATTATGTCTGGTAACCCTATGCTACGTACCATCGCAGTCTTGGAGCTACTCCATGGGAAGCAATGAGGTTATATCGCTTCCCTCTGGAGCCTTGATAATCAAGTCTTGGGAGTGAAATTAATCATTGTTACCGCAAAGGGCGCACGTATGTGCTAGCAACCCGCTCCCGCTTCGCCCGGGAACAGTTATGAATGCATCACGTGATAAGCGCTTTATTTTCGATGTCAATAAACTACGGCCTATACCCGTTTTACGTCTCGGCATGATGGCATAAAATCACTGACTGAACTATTAATTATATTATCATGGATATGCATGTGGAACGAATTATCAGACGTAATTTAAGAATGGCGAGGTGCATGAAACACAAATCCCCCTTCCGTCCAATCTTAACTAAACCGTGTATTTTTGCGGAACGAAAAGTTCACAGGCGAAAAGCAGAAAAGCTTAGTTGCACTTCCAGGGAAACTCCAAACACAACCACTCTTCTCCACAGGCAACTTAACGTGACTCGACAGTTTGCTGCTGGCTGTATCTGGGGTAATATAGGCTCGACCGCTAGCTAGGCTGTAACTGGGGTCATAGGTTCACCCCTAGCTAGCTCGTAAACTGTAGCTTCAGTAATTGAAAGGAGATTGTTGGAAGAAATGAAAACGTGAAAACACTTATAGTGGGCGATGTATTGAAGTTAGAGATATGCTCTCCCGGACTCTTTTGTGGAACTTCTCATGCTGAAAAATTCTTACACTCATAGTATATAGAAAATTTTAACAGTTTACCCAGCGTAAGCTTAAAAAGCGCACGGACGCCAGTTTTTTTCCACTTTTTCACTGAAATTGTTACTGCTTGGCTTCCTTTGATCATAAATACATTATTTTCTACAGAAACCTCCCTCGAGATATCCTTTTCGGAATGGTGGAAACCGCATCAAAATCCATCCACGAACCATGCCAAGGACATAGAAACAGATACAGAAGTGTCCAATTGTTGAAGTAGACAGCGCTTTAGTGGAGAGTTTTGTCAATGACAGCATGAAGACGTGGTTGGTTGGTTCCTCAGTTTAGGGGCTGCGACAACGCGGTCATGTAGCCCGGTGTACTTTGGGTGTGTGTAGAATCTGTCTGATAACCGGTGTTAATTATATTAGTCATGAAGACGTGTCCGATGAGTGATTGTCAAGGCTGTGTAGCGACTAGCGAGTAGCTAAGCGACAGATCGAATCGGCTGCCGTATAAGATTGAATCGGTTATTGTTGAAACCTAGCCAGTCACGAAATGTGGGGGAACAGAACAAACTGCTGAATAAACCAGAAATTGTTTAGCCTCTGTGGATTAATAGTTATGGAAATACATCATGGTAGTACGATATGAACTTTTATTACTTTGCTATTATATTTGCCTGTATATAAGTTTAAAACTCTGTGGCTTACAGTACATGATATTAAAGCAAAATTTGCATGCTGACCTTCTATGCCCAAGATCGTGGGTTCAAACCCGGCCAAAGTCGTCGGACTTTGTAAGAGCGTTAAAAATCCCTCAGTATGTCTTCCTTCGGAGGGGAAGTAAAGCCGGCGGTCCCATGTCATAGATTTATGGCATGTAAAAGATCCTTCCACTAACTACAAAATTGTGTGAAGCACATTTTGTAGGTTAGATTTGATTAACGCTCTATTAGTTCCAACGTTCACCGCCAGGTGCCGGTTGTGGTGGCATCTAGTAGCAAAGTTCTCTGCTAGGTGTTGTTAACGGTAGCATTTGGTAGCAAAAGTAGGAACTACTTGAAATTGATCGTCTGCAGTCCTTACTTGAATTACAGGTAACACACACTAATACAGCCATCACAATTAACACCGGTTATCAGACACACCCAAGTACACGGGGCTACATGACCGCGTTGTCGCTGTCCCTAAACTGAGGAACCAACCAAACAACCAAAAGCAAAATTTAAAGAAAGAACCACATTCATACACATACGATTTATAGATGTGTGTATCAACTTTATTCGAATATAGAAAGTACTGTAACTAACAGTACCGGTAAATTGCGCTCGACATTTACTTGATAAATATATTAATACATGGAACATGAAAATTCCCAATTCACTCCTTGCTCCAGCTGCTATATTAGACTACTTCTAATTTCCTTCTCATTAGGTAGCTCAGTAACGATCCTCTCAAGGCCATTGTATACAACAGGCTTACGGGTTTGTATCTATCCTTCAACTCTCATTTTGTCACGTACAATGAAATTCTAAAATTGTGACCTTCAATTTTCATTCCAAGTCGGTGATGTCAGTTAAAGATTATGTCGCTAGATGTAGCGACTTATAAGCTTATTTTGACGACAAAGAGGGGTTTATTGGTGAGAATTTTCGACTCTTGGCTTTTGCTGCCAAACACTGTGGAAAAGGAACTGGGCACCCTACCACAAGTAAACTCCGTCTCAGTTAGCAATTCCTTGTCATAGTGTTTCATTTTTTTTTTCACTTTAATTTATTGCAAACAATAATTTGATACATTAGATAACTTCTCCTGCTTTTAAATTCTTGTTAATGTCTTAATAGAATGATTAAATATGTGATTCTTATTAAGCTAAGTAATTTTTAGTGTGCAATAACAGAGAGGAAAACAGTTGATGGAGAGGAATCGAGTCATTTTTGAAAGCCTTTGTCTGGAGCGTGGCGCTCTTTGGAAGTGAAACTTGGACTGTTGGCGCAGCAGAAAAGAGCAGAATAGAAGCATTTGAAATGTGGTGTTACAGGAGAAAAGGGTTACGACTGAAGAGGTACATTAAAACGAGTGGGAGAGGAGAGATGTTTCTGGCGACTGCCAATGAAGAGAAGAGATAGGTTGGCAGGACACATACTAAGACACCCAGGAATAGCAAGCTTAGTTATGGTAGGAAGGGTTGAGGGCAAGCACTGTAGGGGTAGACCAAGGTTAGAATATGTTATGATGATGATGATGATGATAATAATTGTTGTTTTAAGTTGCCTAACATCCAGATTATCGGCTCCTAATGGTCTGGGTGATAGCGAAATTGACAATGAAGTGGAAACCAGAACGAAAATTAAGTGAGAAGGAAAATACTTACGTCGCCTCCGTAGCGTAGCGGTCAGCATAGTTAGCTGCCGTCTCGGAGGTCCTGGGTTCGATTCCCGGCTCTGCCACGAAATTTGAAAAGTGGTATGAGGACTGGAACGGGGTCTACTCAGCCTCGGGTGGCCCAAATGAGTCGAGGGGGTTCGATTCCCACCTCAGCCATCCTCGAAGTAGTTTTCCGTGGTTTCCCACTTCGTCTTCGGGCAAATGCCGGGATGGTACCTACTGTAAGGCCATGGCCGCCTCCTTCCCTCTTCCTAGCCTATCCATCCCTATCTTCCATCCCTTCCCCTCAATCATGAGGCCCCTGTTCGCTTTGCAGGTGAGGCCGCCTGGGCGAAGTGCTGATCACACCTCCCCAGTTGTATCCATCCCGACCAGATGTTCCAAGCTCCAGGACACTGCCCATAGAGGCGGTAGTGGTGAGTTCCCTCGCTGAGTCCGTGGGAACCACCAACCTAGAGGGTAAATTGACTAAATAATAATAAAAAATAAAAACTTACAAAAAGGAACTCAGATTGAAACTACTCACAAAATTGAGAGCGGTAATACTTACAAAAGGGAATTTAGAACGAAAATGCTCACAAAATCAATAGATTGAAAAATACGCACAAAATGTAGGTTAAGTTCAAAATACGTACAAAATGCAATGTGGAGTCGAAATACTTTACTTACAAAATGCAAGTGAAATTCAAATTACTTACAAAATGCAAATGAGATGGAAAATACTTACAAAATGCAATTAAGGTTCAAAATACTTACAAAATGCAATTGAAATTGAAAATACACAATGCAATTTAGATTGAAAACGTGCATTTTATATTTCAAAAAAGTGCAATTGAAATTCATAATACTTACAAAATGCAATTTAGTTGAAAATACTTATAAAATGTAATTTAGATTCATAATACCCACAAAATGCAATTGGGAATCAAAATACTTGTTAAATGCCCACCATACAAAATTCAATTTAGATTGGAAATACTTGCAAAAAACGGTTTAGGTTGAAAATACAAAATGCAATTGAAATTCAAAATACTCACAAAAGTTCCAACCCCTATATTGAAAGACTTACTAAAAAGCAATTTAGATTGTCAATCCTTACAAAATGCAATTGAGGTTGAAAACACTCGCAAAATGTAATTTACTGTAGATCGAAAAGACTTACAAAATGCAACGTAGACTGAAAACACATACAAAATGGAGTGTAGATGCAAAAAAATCGCTAAATGGAATTTAGATACACGGGGAGCCAGTTAACAAAAAAAACAGTGCGGGAATCTTAAAGAGAAAATGAAATATAATGAAAAGAAAACAAGAAGTCTGACCCCTCGAAGAAGGAGGGATCAGGAAAGATGAGTCAAGGGCCAATTAAGGCGGGAAAGTGAAAGACTCCCTAGGCCTTGGATACCGTAACACCGTCAGGGACGGAAAAGAACAAGAATTGATCAAGGGAGGTCGACAGGAAAGAAGACGGAGGGAAGCCCGGCACAAGCAAGTGGAAGCAATGCCGGACTCAGCTGGGGTCGCGTGGTCGCCAACCCACGTCCCACTAGATGTGAGCCCCGGGGGTTAGAATATGTTACGCAGATTGCCTCGGATGTAGGGTGTGGTAGCTATGTAGAGATGAAACGATTAGCTCGGGACAGGCAGGCATGTATAGCTGCATCAAACCAGTCAAACGACTGAAGACTCAAACAACAACAATCGGGGTTTATTTCATTTTTTTTGTTTGTTTATAACTGAGCTCAAGCCTCACAGTAATTACTGTTTAAAATATATCTTTAATTTGATTAATATATTTCTTCTTCTGGGGAGAAGTGACGCAGAGGCGGTTCTAGCCCTGGGCCGGGCCCCCCCCCCCCCCCAGTTTTAGTGAAATAATTATTTTAAGATTCCTTGGTTACTAAATAAATTGATAATTTACAGATATAATTTATCTGATATAAAACAAACTAATGCATTTAATTAAGTTAATTTTTCTTTCAATTTCAAGATTTATTTATTTTATTATATGTAATTTAAACACACAATTGAAATCGTGTATAAATATAATATTTTTTAAATGCGTAGTGCATACCCCAAGAGTATTAAACTCTTTTCCCAACTTTATGACATGCAAGTTCACAAGTTTCCAATGTAGACAAACCTCCATGCGATACAAGTGCATCGATATCTCCTCAACTCTGTGACAAAAATGTGAGTGCAACTCTTTCTAATATAGACGAACCTGTACCATTTTATATCAGTGCATCGATCTATGATGGTCCATGCCAACCACGTAAATCAGTTTATAAACAAACGTTACTATACAATAAGAACAGAAGTTTTAACAGTAAATGGTTTGATAGGTACACATTTAATGAATACTCTGAAAACAAAGATGCTGTTTTCTGTGTCGTCATTTCGTTTAATCTGATTCAAGCATGCTGAACATGTTGTCAGTAAATCTGGATTTTGCAATTGGAAAAGAATATGAGAAAAACGTGCAAAGCATGCTGATAGTGAATGTTATAAATCTTCAATAGTAAAGTGAAACAGTTTTCTGGTAAGTGAACATAGCAGCACAGTGATTTCGAAGCTAAGCGAGAAACCTCTGGTTATATTGCGTAACCGCTCAGCTGTGGCAACAATGGCCCGAGTCGCATTGCTTTGTGTTCGGCAAGACATTGGGCTTAGAGGTCATCGCCAAACAGTTTCGGATGATGATAGTGTTAATAATAAAGGGAATTTTGTTGAAATTTTAAATGTAATTAAACTAGAAAGTGAAAGCACAAGTAAACAGTCTACCAAAGAATGCAACTTACTCATCTAAAGATTCTCAAAATGAATTTCTTGATATCTCAGCTAATATAATAGTTGAACATATTGGAGGAGAGACGAAAAGATATAACAATGGTTATGTTTCCTTAATCCTGGATGAAGTTAGAGTTGTTAGTAAAGTGGAACAGATGTCCGTATGTGTATAGAGGAGCGTTTCATTGGTTTTATACATTTTTCTCAACTGAATGCCGAAAGTTTAGGTAATTCAGCTTTAGAGTACCTTGTTCAAGTGGGTTTCGATCCATGTAAGTGCATTGGACAAGCATATGATGGAGCCGCGGTTATGTCAGGGAAGATAAACGGTGTGCAACGTTTATTGCGACAAAAGGTCAATAACCCGTGTGTTTACGTGCATTGTTATACACATCGCTTAAATTTAGTTTTGGTGGACGTTTCAAAGCCAGTTTGTAGACGTGGTAGGGGACACTTTTGGTTTACCGGAAGCAATTTATGCTTTTCAGTCTGTATCTACTGTAAGACACCAAAAGTTTGTTGAGATACATCCAGGAGAACGTGTTTTAGAGATACCTCTTCAAAGTGACATGTGATGGGTATGTAAATATAGAGGAGTAATGTATTTTCAGAAACGTTTTGCTTCAGTTAAAGCAGCTCTAGAGTATTTTTCCAAGTCAGCTAACAAGAAAGAGGCAGCAGAAGCAAAAGGTTTGTTGAAACAGCTTTGTAAAGTGAAGGTGATGTTTGTGTTACAAATCTTTTCTGATATTCTCGAGCTTGCCAATAGAGCCTCTATGTTCTTACAACAAAAACATGTGGACTTCGGAGGGGCACATAGATTGATCTATGGTCTTGTAAAGTCGTTGCAAGAAAAACGAAATGATGATTATTTTAAGGAACTATGGGTGGTTACATGTGAAACTGCTCAGTCGTTAGGCTTGAAAGTTTATAAGCAATCTAGAGTCTCAAGTATTCCAAAAAACTTTTCAGACTACGTTTTATTAATGCCAGTCTCTGCGGAGAAAGAAGAGGAAAATGTCACATTATCAGAGACATGTAAAAGAAATCTTTTTGAAATATTAGACAACATGGTAGAAGAGTTACTGCGTAGATTTACTGAAAATGATTTTGTGTGCAATGCAATGGATGCCTGTAACCCAAGAAGTGAAAACTTTTTAAATTTTGAATATATATATTCTCTCGTTCTGTGAAAAGTATAATCTAATCTTCACAGACCGTAAGGTGCTACAGACTGAAATCAGTTAAGCTAAGAATGTATTTAGAGGCAAATAAGCAAACACTTCCTCATTCTTTTTTTCTGAACTTCTGAAAATGGAAGTTGCTTTTCCACAGCTACTATTATTTTTCAAGTTGATGCTGACTCTTCCTGTGTCATCTGCTTCTGCTGAGCGCAGTTTCTCAGTCGTGAAACGAATAAAATCCTATTTAAGAGCAACAATGGCAACAAAGAGGCTTTCCAATCTCGCAATTCTTTCAATTGAAAGAGAATGAAGTGAAAAATTACTTCACGACCCTTCTGATATAGTGAACCAGTTTGCCCAGAGTGGAAACAGAAGAATAAATTTATGTGACAGTGAAATATGCTATTTTTTTTTACCAATGATAGTTTTTAGCCTACTTTTCTCATTTTGCAAAAATGAGGAAAAAGACGACTAATGAGATCGATCCGGGAAAATGTCTGGGCCCCCACACATTTAAGCTTCTAGAACCGCCACTGGAAGTGAGGGCCAATATCTGAAATTATACACAACGCTCTATCAAGTTCCAACGTTCACCGCTAGTATTAGTGACAGTAGCCAAATTTGGAACTGATTGAATTATGATTCCAATTTACAAGGAATTATTAGAAGCTATTAGAACTTTGCACTAATGCTACTCAATGTCAACCTTTTCTTACGAAGACATTCATGCACCGGCACAGTTCATGTAGAGTTGTAGACCAACGCATTGTCGTTATTGGTTGATTGGTTGGTACCTCAGTTTAGGGGCTGCGACAACGCGGTCATGTAGCCCCGTGTACTTTGGGTGTGTGAAGAATCTGTCTGATAACCAGTGTTAACTGTGTTCGGTGGCGTAGTTGGTAGCATGCTGAACTGCTGTGCCCAAGATAGTGGGTTCAAACCCGGCCGAAGTCTTCGGATTTTTTAAGTGCGTTAAAAATCCTTCAGTATGCCTTCCTTCGGAGGGGAAATAAAGCCGGCGGTCCCATGTCATAGATTTATGGCATGTAAAAGATCCTTTCACAGACTAAACTTGTGTAAAGCTAAATTGTTAGGTTAGATTTCATCGGAACGCTCTATCAAAGTTCCAACGTTCACCATTAGGTATCATTGATATCTGGTAGCGAAAGTTGGAACTACTTGAAATTGAACAGAACTTGTAGCTCACCCTAATAAGGGTGTCCGCTGGAAGCGGCTACAGACTCAGGTGATCCGAACATGTCCTCGGACACTCCCGGCACTAAAAGCCATACGATAAATAAATAATAATTGTGATGACTGTATTAGTGTGTGTTATCTGTTTTCAAATCAAGTAAGGACTGCAGACATTGAATTTTTTCAAGTAGTTCCTACTTTTGCCGCCAAACGCCACCTTCAACGACTACTAGTTCGGAACTTGGTTACCAGATGCCATCAAAGTCGGCTCCTGGCGACGAACGTCAGAACTTGAGAGCGTTTGTCAAATGTTTAGCCTATAATTTAGCTTCACACAGGTGTAATTAGTGGAAGGTTCTTTAACATGCCATAAATCTATGACATGGGACCGCCAGCTTTACTTCCCCTCCGAAGGAAGGCATACTGCGGGATTTTTATCGCCCTTAAAAAATCCGACGACATCGGCCGGGTTTGAACCCGCAATCTTGGGCATATAAGCTCAGCATGCTACCAATCAAAACACCCAGCTATGACTATTGGTTGCGATTCGTATATAATATCTGAAATTATGTCTTGTGTAGTTTAAGGTCTTTTGGCTTGGAACGCACAGTTCACTTGAAGAACGACAGTGTTTTAACGAAGTAGGCCGGATAATCCATTCGGGTTCAATATAGACCTGGGATTGATCTATAACACGCTGCAATTTCCCTTGTTGTGGATGTGGCACTCAGTTTCGGCTATGTTTGTATTCTATCGAGCGATTGCCATTAGATAGACGTGGCAACGCTGTAGGAATGCACCTTGTGGGGCCAATGTAGAAATCGCTAATATGAACAAGGTCGTGCCCTGTGACCGGAGAGAAAGTTGAAAGTACCCGCTACTCCTCCAACACGGTAGCGGTAAATAGCAGTTATTGTTGTTTTAAGGGGCAGAACAACGAGGTCATCTGCCCCCAATAGCAGTTGGATCGGATCCAATCCGGCAATAAGGTAGACAGGGACATTATACTTTTATCAGCCCAGATTCTCAAATGACACGTTATGTAGATGGAAACACAGAGCTATAATGAGACATACAGTCGTGACGACCAACGCGTATCCGGGCGATTTCAAACAAATCGGCATGCGATTGATCCTTTGCCTTGGTGTTTCTCGCCCAGCGGTGGCGGAGAGGGGTGGAGACAGTTTGCTTTGAACGGATTATTTACTTATTTAGCGTATGGCGTTTAGTGCCGGGAGTGTCCGAGGACATGTTCGACTCGCCAGAGGCTGTAGTTGCTTCAAGCGGACACCCATGGGGTGAGCTACAAGTTCCGTTAGATCGCGGGTTCAAACCCAGCCGAAGTCGTTGGATTTTTTATGAGCGTTAAAAATCCCTCAGTATGCCTTCCTTCGGAGGGGAAGTAAAGCCGGTTGTCCCATGTCATAGATTTATGACATGAAAAAGAACCTTCCACTAACTACACTTGTATGAAGCCAAAATTTGTAGGTTAGAATTGATAATGCTCTATTAGTTCCAACGTTCTCCGCCAGGTGCTGACTGCGATGCCATCCAGTAGGCGAATACGCAAACTAGGTGTCGTGGACGGAAGCATTTGTTAGCAAAAGCAGGAAGTACCTCTTGAAATTACTGTCTGCAGTCCTTACTTGAATTAAAACAGGTAACACACACTAATACAGCCATCACAATAATTATCACCGGTTATCAGACAGATTCTACACACACCCAAAGTATACGGGGCTACATGACCGCGTTGTGGCAGCCCCTAAACTAAGAAACCAACCAACCTACAAGTTCCGTTCAATTTCAAGTAGTTCCAACTTTCGCTACCTGATGTCTCTGACACCTAGTGGTGAACATTGGACCTTTGATAGAGCGTTTCACCTAAATCTAACCTAGAAATGTAGCTTCATGCAAGTTTAGTTAATGGAAGGGTCTTTTACATGCCATAAATCTATGACATGGGGCCGCCGGCTTTATTTCACCTCCAAAGGAAGGCATACTGAGGGATTATAACGTTCTTAAAAATCCGACGGCTTCGGTCGGGTTTGAACCCGCGATATTGGACACAGCAGTTCCGGTTGCTACCAACCACGTCACCGAAGTTAGATACACTAAAACCTATGTAGTAATATCCCACATGCGACGAAAATAGTACTATGTAGGTCTACATATCCTGCGACCAAGAGATACACCCAGCAAATTTGGATGGTTTCATGTAAACCATAAATGGAACAATTGCTACCCGATCGGACACCAATGAGCAGATTCCTCGTCCATTGTTACCGTAGATTGGTTGGTTGGTTCCTCAGTTTAGGGGCTGCGACAACGCGGTTATGTAACCCCGTGTACTTTGGGTGAGTGTAGAATCTGTCTGATACCGGTGTTAATTGTGATGACTGTATTAGTGTGTGTATCTGATTTAATTCAAGTAAGGACTGCAGACATTCAATTTTTCCAAGTAGTTCATACTTTTGCCGTCAAACGCCACCGTCAACGACTACTAGTTCAGGACTTGGCTACTAGACGCCACCGCAATCGGCTCCTGGCGACGAACGTAGGAACCTGAGCGTTGTTTGCATTTTTAACCTAATTTAGCTTCACACAGGTGTAATTAGAGGAAGGTTCTTTAACATGCCAAAAATCTACGACATGGGACCACTGGCTTTACTTCCCCTCCGAAGGAAGGCATACTGAGGGATTTTTAACGCTCTTAAAAAATCCGACGACTTCGGCCGGGTTACCGTAGATTACTCTCAGGGCTTTCAATCCGCGTCAAAGGAAACGTGATTCTCGATCCTGTCCCTCTGTGTCACATACCCATCATTGGTTCAGAGTTATGTAATTCAAGGCTGCCCCCGCCATCCACAGAGAAAGGGAAATGCAGAGGAGAGGTGACACCATCAAATACACGATTCACATTTATTTATTTATTTATTTATTTATTTATTTATTTAGCATATGGCATTACACATGAAACACAATAATAACAATAATAATAATAATAATAATAATAATAATAATAATAATAATAATAATAATAATAATAATAATAATAATTCTTTTTTCTTCGTCATGCCCGACTAAGGATCGCGATTGAACTAATTTAGCTGATGACATTGCATTTCTCTTCTTCCAAAATCTCTTCATCTTCTCGCTGTGGCTTCTCTTGCGATCTGCTGACCTGGTTTTGTTGGTGGATGGTCTGCAAAGCGGTGATTATCGACTAATTCTCTGAACTTAGCTCTGTCTAGTTAGTACAATGCCATCCGTGATGCCTATTTCCTGAAGATCTTTTCCAACTTCAAGCAGCCAGGTGTTTTTAACTTTCATTGACAGGGCAAGGTTAAGAATCCTTTTGGTCAGTCTCTGATTGTCCATCCTGAGGATATGCCCGTAAAATTTCAATCGTATTTTCCTAAATGTGTCTGAGATTTTTACCGAGTGCTGGTATAAGTCTTGGGATTTTCTTTTCATACAAATTCCCCCTGTACAGATGGTCCAAATTTTTTTCTTGGGATCTTCCTTTCTTGCTTTTCCACATCTTTAATTAATAATAATAATAATAATAATATCGTATGGCCTCGGATGCCGGGTGCAAGCTTTGTAATTTGACACCCAGAGGGTAGCTTGCATGTCGAATTTCGTTGTTCCTTGAATCACTATGAAAGTCAAGGAGGTTTGATATCTATATCTAACACTATAGCGCTTTCTAGTAGAGAAATTAGGAACTTTATGTTGGCGGAAACTCCCAAGATTAATTTTGCAATTATGAACATGGCCTACTGAATTCAAATGGGTTCTTTGACATGCCAACATCGTATGACATGCGTGTCGTATTTTTGCCGCCTTTAAAAAATCACTTACCACGGCCAGGAACGAACCTGGAATCTTGGGGTTAGTAGACCGCCACGGACCTTCTAGGCTATCCCAATTTGACACTCTTTGCCATTAGCAAATAAGAAATCGATACGTACACTTGGCTAAAGCCGAAAGAACGGATTTTAGACAAACTAATGTCAAATCCACAACCATATAAGTGTGATTAAAACTCAGCATTTTTTCTAGGTTTGTGCCATGTCTTGTGTGGGGTACAAGACAAGGCACAAAACCAGATGATTTGCTGAATTTTAATTCACTGGCCGTGGAAGCCAATATACCATATAAGTGTGACTTAAGATGTAATCCGCTTGGTAGCACCACTTACGAATAGACACATGATGAACAGCTGGATGTTGTGTGACAATTTTATCTAACGTATTTAACTTGGTTCACACATTTTCACTCGACACTGTTTAAATTATTGCATCATGTTGCGTATTTTTAATAATGCTCTCTCGCGGACACAAGGTCAATTAACGCTTATGCGTACGTGCCCTGCTTCCGGGCGTATCAAAACCGTGACGAGAAAACTCAATAGTAAAGTGTCCAAACTGATTGTTCACTATACATTGGTTGTGTTCTCCTTGAAGGATAATATAATTCGTCAGGATTTGGTGACGATGGAAAAGTACATTTTTGGGGTGGCAAAATGTTATATCCCCTTCTCGCGAGGATTTATTAATTCATATGTGTGTTCCCTAATCCAATTATACAATAGCCTAAGTTCATTGCAGTTCTTGGTTGGTGGTGAGAACTCTTCACACCTTATTTGAAAGCCATGATATCAAGTTATGCATGTTATGTTAAATAGGACAGAAAATGTCAGCTTCACACAGGTGGATAGTTGAACACACGCCCATAAATTTGTTGCCGAAAATAAGTTTCAATTTAATCCAAAATGAAAATGGTGACTCTTTTTAATTTTGGAACATCTGACGCAAGCTATCAGGTGCTGTGGTAATTGACGTTGTAGAATGCTCTAGTGTTCATTTTCTCTAGCACTTGATAAGCGACCATCTGTTAGCCGCTTTGTATGAAACATCTGTAGATCAAACATATCGCCATACTGAATGTGGCCCTCAGAAGACCTAGTATAATGCGATGCTGAATACATACAGTTACGTAATGAAACCTATTTCTCCGCAAAATGAACATTCAATTATAGTATATTAATGTATCTTTAAATCAAAATTCTTCCAGATGAGTGATTCATTGTGAATGTTATAGCCCAAAAGTTTTCTCAAACTCTTAGTGATGAATATCAAATAGTTAGAGTCATGATTTTTTCGCACTAATTTTTGTACGATTTCGCGATAAGTGTACTAATTTTCGCATTATTTCGCGAAATAGATATTGCTGTATCACTTTAATTTCGCTTGTATGAAATTCTAAAATTAATCATTCAAGGTTTCATTATTGTGGTTCTGAATTATTTATACGAATGTTAGATATATAAATCACTAGTAAGCATCCAATATTAATTTTTTATATTCCTGATTTTGCATTATTTTAATGCTAGCAGTGGCTGAATTATTTCAGCTTGTTGAATCTTTGTTCGTTCTTCTCTTTCTTTTCATACAGAATCTTGAAACAAAATGTCAAGCTCGTTATTCACAACAGATTTCGCTGTAATATCGTGCTTATCGCGAAATAATTCAATTTCACTTTAAAATGGCCTTATCACTTTAATTCCCGAACATAATATCCTTGTATTCTTAACCAGAAACATATGATTCGTAAATGCATCGCAAAATCGCCTCAAAATACCTTTTTTGCGTTTATCGTTAATGCGAAAAAATCATGCCTCTATAAATACAGTAGTTAACATAAATGTTCAAGTGCTGAAAGTCAATACCGGTATCAAAAATGAAGTGCTTGCTAAAATTGAATCAGTTGGAGCAGAAAAGCATTAAGTCTCTTTTCACTAGTTTCCAGGAGAAAGAAAAAAACGTCATTGACAGAACAGAGCTTATCAATAAATGATAAAAATGGTCCGAAATGGCCTTCTCAGTATGTGCTAGCCACGCGTATTGGTAGGTGTGTCTGTACCAACTGACGAGCCCAACGGCACACTGGGGCGAAACGCTGGCATTGTTTGAGCTAACCGGACCATTTTTATCATTTATTGATAATTCATCCGCTCAAATGGAAACTACATCATATTCCCTTCGGGAATATTCAAAACCTTATTTGGATTGCCAAGGTAAGGCTTTTGTTCTTATGAAAGGGAGTTTTACTCCCGTAGCACATTGGCATGCTCGTGACGACAATACTGCTTGTATTTTGTGTCTTGCATGGCCTTCTCAGTATGTGCTAGCCACGCGTATTGGTAGGTGTGTCTGTACCAACTGACGAGCCCAACGGTACACTGGGGCGAAACGCTGGCATTGTTTGAGCTAACCGGACCATTTTTATCATTTATTGATAATTCATCCGCTCAAATGGAAACTACATCATATTCCCTTCGGGAATATTCAAAACCTTAAATAGAACAGAGCTTAACAAACACACTATATTAGTCATCTATGTTGTGAAGCAACTATTCAGGATATATTTGTGTTTGCAGAATATGAATTTTAATTTAATAAACATATTTTTCAAATCAATTTTTGGAAACGTGTCTTAATGCCTTCCAGCTCCGTGGTGAGTTTTAGTGCGGCACAAAGCCATCCAGAATGAATATTTCACAGGATATATTATTTCACAATGGATTTGTAACATAAAAACCACCTAAATCGTCTACAAATGTAATTTACAATAGCACTGCAACACGCGGGAATGTTGCAATGTGGCCAACATTAAGTACGGAATACGGCGCGGGAAGGCAACAAGTCATTGACTTAATGCTTTTCTCCTCTGATCATTCTACAAGTAGCAGTGGTTTCTGGTTTCAAAATAAATTTCTCAAAATCCAAACAAACCGAAGGCTGAATTAATGCTTTCCTATGCCGTTCCAAGGCCCTTGGGCCAATGCTTCAGAATACTAATTGTTTAATAAATGACAATTTTTGACCTAATGCTTTTCATCTCCGACCGATTCAATTGTGTATTTCTCCTGCTAGTTGTTACCTTGCATGGTTAAGGCATGGGAACCATATTGGGAGATCCTTCATGAGATAACACTGCTCACACTTCGCAGGCCATAAAGTCCAACAACCAAATAATACACATGATACAGCTAAAGGTACCATTTGGCTGCACACGACAGAGACAAGCGACTGAGACAGACGACAGAGTTGCGAGACCGAGACAGGTCGCTTTCGATCTGCTCCCCCATTCAACCATATGAAGTACATTTGAGAGCGCGACACGGAGACAGGCGACACAGATCGGCGACCGAGACAAACCGTAGGAGACCGCTCTCAGAGCAGTAGTGTCTCGCGACAAGCGGACGCAGCACGTGTTTTATGAAGTGATAAAATGTCGGAAATAAAATGTACATAATCAAACTGCTTACGATTTAATCTAAAGTAACTCCTGAACTTTTCTTCTTCTAATAATAAGTGATTCTTTATTAACAAGTAGCCTCCGTGGCTTAGGCGGCAGCACGCCGGCCTCTCACCGCTGGGTCCGTGGTTCAAATCCCGGTCACTCCATGTGAGATCTGTGCTGGACAAAACGGAGGCCGACAGGTTTTTCTCCGGGTACTCCGGTTTTCCCTGTCAAAATTTAATTCCAGCAACACTCTCCACTCTCATTTCATTTCATCTGTCATTCATTTAATCATTGCCCCAGAGGAGTGCGTCAGGCCTCGGCAGCCGGCACAGTTCATATCCTCGCCGTTAGATGGGGGCTTCATTCATTCCATTCCTGACCCGGTCGGAGACTGGAAGCAGGCTGTGGATTTTCATTTCTTTATTAACAAACAGAAAGATCCTTCCTCGCGTCTGGTTTTGAATATTGAACTCATAGGTTTTCTTCGTTTATTTTCCAACAAATATCACAGCAACACATCATCGTCTTCTTCCTCTTTGAACAACCTTATCATTAGAATATTTTTCGTAACCATTTTTCAAAGAATATGTGCACGCACATCCCAATAAAAACTTACTGTATGTCTAGGCGTGTCGTCAGTCTAGGTCGTCATCAAATTACGTGAGCGGCGACACGTTGACTTGTCTCCGTCTCTCGTCGCTGTCGTCGGTCTCGGTCGCTTGTATCTGTCGTGTGCAACCAAATGGTACCTTAAGGCATCAAGATGGCCGCCGCTAGTTCTCAGAGTAATACCGATACTACCGTGACGTCACGCAGATACGAGTGATTAAGACCTGTTAAGGTTGTGAAGCGTGGTTAAGGTAACGCTACAAGAGAGCGATTATCGCCATGGAAAGCAACGGAGACTTGCAGCTTCAGCCATTTCACCAAATGGGCTACCTCGGGCTTGGAGCGTGCGTGGTGTAATTAGTTGCTCGGAATGCAGAGGATTCCAGTTCGAGTTCCCACGGTAGTCGGACTTTTAATTCTTAAGGATTAGTCCTCTTCAAATAACTGGTTCTGACACCGGGCTCCTATCACAGTTATTAAGTGACACTGTTGGTAGACCTGCGGGACTTCCTCGATGAATAACCGGTATTGTCCACCCACTGATCGTAAAGTTGCGAGTTCGAATCCTAACCAAGAATGTCAGAATTTTTGAAGGGTGGGAAAAATCCACTGCACTTCCAAGACGTTCGATATCAGCTCGCACCTCCGTGTCACATCATCACAGGTCGCCAAAGAGCTCCGGTTTCTCTGCTAGATGGCAGTGCAAACTTCTTCTTCTTGTTGTGCAATCCGTTCCGGATGTTGGTGACCATCATAGTTATGTCAGTTTTGGATGTCGTGAATAGTTCTTTACTCGTGTGCGAAGTCCATGTTCTTAAGTTTCCAAGCCAAGATCTTCTTCTTCTCCTTCCTTGAAGAATTTTCTGCAGCAGTGTATACCTGTATCCATTCCTCATTACATGACCTAAATATTGTAGCATTCTGTATTTTACTGTTTTCAGGACTTTTCTTTCTTCATTTTGTGTAGAATGTAATTGTTTGTAATTTCATCTGTCCATGGCACTGTAAGCATTATCCTGTAGAGCCACATCTCAAATGCCTCAAGTCGTTTGCCCATTGTCTCGGTCAAACTCCGAGTCTCAGCTTCATAGAAAAGAATGGAAAATAGGTATAGCAACGTAGAAATATTAATTTTGTTTCCATCGAGAAGTAATGGCTCTGAAACACATTAGCCATTTAACAAAATGCAGTACAAATAGAGCGCCGATATTTGAGAATAGAACACCTAGATGGTTCCAACTCTAGACCCAGTAGCTGAGGTCACATAAGCCACAAACAAAGTGTTCTTGTTTTTACAGTAATAATTCATTTTAGGGGTTTGTTACATCTTGGTCATCAGCCCCATGTACAGTACCGGTACTTATCTGTGTGTTGTCTGACAACCTGCGTTTCTATGGTGACTGCACTAGGCATTATTCTGGCATTTGTCTGGGGGGAGCGTGAAAAACCACCAGGAAAAACAACTTTCAGTATAGCCACTGTTAGCGCCGGAATTCGAACATACGAACTCTGAACTTACTGCAGCTACCTTTCGTGGTCCTGGTGAGTGATTTAATGCAAATATCAGAGCGAAAGTATTTCTCGCATAATATATTGACTGATCGCCACAATACGAAGCAATAGGCCTAATAATAATAATAATAATAATAATAATAATAATAATAATAATAATAATAATAATAATAATAATAATAATATCGTATGGGCTCGGGTTCCGGGTGCAATATTTGTTAATCGACGCCCAGAGGGAAGCTTGCATGTCGAATTTTATCGCCCCTTGGAGCGCTATGAAAGTCAAGGAGGTTATATATCTAAGCTCCTTGACACTTTAGCGCTTTCTAGTAGAGAAATGAGGAACTTTGTTTTGGCGCAAAATCCCGAGATTAATTTGGCATTATGAACACGGCCTACTGAATTCAAATGGATTCTTTAACATGCCAACATCGTATGACATGCGTATCGTGATTTTTGTTGCATTTCAAAAAAATCACTTACCACGGCCAGGAGCGAACCTGCAAGCTTGGGGTTGGCAGTCCGACACGATAACTACTCACTCACCGTGGCAAGCTTATACGTAACAGAAATAGGTAGACTATCGCCCCTACTAACCTGATAACATAGTTGTGGTTGTTGATTCATTTTGTAACTTCGCGATATCGTGGTTATGTAGCCCCGTGCACTTGTGTGTATGTGTATAATTTGTCCTGATAACCTTTGTTATAGTGATGGCAGTATTAGTGAGTGTTGTTGTAATTCAGATGAGGATTGGGAAATAGACAGCCGGGGCCTAAATTTAGGAGCCATCCAGGAATTCGCCTGGAGTAGAAGTGGGAAACCACGGAAAACCACTTTCAGAATGGCTGAGGTGGGAATAAAACCCTCCTCTCCTTAGTTTTGCCTTCATGAGGCTGAGTGTTCCCCGTTTCAGCCCACACAGTTCTTGGCAGAGCCGGGAATGAAACCCGGGCCTCCGTGGAGACAGGCAAGTGTGCAGCCTCTATGCAACGAGGCGGACAACCTAATAACATAGGCTATGCATTTCATTAGATTTACGGGACCTGGAGACGCAACAAATGAAATACGGTAGGATATTGGAAAAAGATGGACGCACTTGTTTCTTCTGTGCTGATGTGTCTTGCATATTATACTAGCATCCGCCCCTGCTTCACCCGGGAACAGTTAGGAATTCATTACGTGATAAGCGCTTTTTATTTTCGATGTCAATGAACTACGACCTATATCCGTTTTACGTCTCGGCGTGATGGGTTAAAATCACTGACTGGATTATTAAATATATTATCATGGAGATGCACGTGAAACGAATTCTTGTCAGACGTAATTTAAGAATGGTGAGGTGCATGAAACACAAATCCCCCTTTCGTCCAATCTTAACTTGACTGTGTATTTTGCGGAACGAAAAGTTCACAGGCGAAATGAAGAGAAACGAGTTGCACTTCCAGGGAAACCCCAAACACAAATACTCTTCTCTGAAGTCTTAACTCAACACGACTGTATCTGGGGTAATAGGCTCGCCCGCTAGCTAGGCTATAACTGAGGTGATAGACTCGCCCCTAACTGTCGCCTCAGTAATTGAATGGTGATTGTTGAAAGAAATGAAAACGTAAAAACATTTCTAGTGGGCAATGTATTGAAGATAGAGATATGCTCTCGCGGACTTTCTTGAAGAACTGTTCATGCTGAACAATTCTTGCACTCATAGTAGGCTATAGTGATATTTTAATGGTTTGCCCAGCGTAAGCTTAAAAAGCGCTCGAACGCCAAGTTGGCTTTCTTTTCGACTTTTTCACTGAAATTGTTGCTGCTTGGCTTCCTTTGATCTCTGTCTGTTAGGTAGTCAGCCCGAAGGCTGGTTGGATCCTCAAAAAGTACCGCCGTTAGGTTATGTGGGTAGATACCCACAAAATCCCAAGGCAGCGATATATTGAGGCGTACTAGGCAAGATGAGGAGTGAGATAGTTTGCTATTGCTTTCCTCACTGAGTCAGAACAGCAGTACTAACCCTATGAGTAGAACCTTTCACAGCATCCACAGGCACTGACTGTGCCCTGAATGTCATTACTAAGCACCACCCATACCTCAGTAGCTTCCATATAATCACAACCATGAGTGAGACTGAGACATCGGTGAAAAGCCACAATTTACTCTAGCCTGTGCCAACAAATACAAATATACTGCATTCATCAACATAATTAAATAATTTTCTACAGAAGCCTTCCTCGAGATATCCTTAACAGAATGGTGAAAACCGCATCAAAATCCATGTGGTGGTTCTCGAGATTACCCGTGACATCCAAGAATCGGGGACAGTTATATACTAAGTAGAGATAATTGGCAGTGGCCACGTTCTATTTCTAATATAGCATTTATTCCTTGCGCGCTTCAAGAAGCTCCACCATTGACTGGTGCAGTATCTAGTCTCCGCGAAAGCTAAAGTGATATTTATTACACTGACTCCTGGAAGACGTACAGAATATTCCGCGTAGTGTTAGAGTTCATAGCTCAGAGCAGAATACGCCCGTAGATCATCACATGATTCGATGACTACTGAACATGAGCTCAAGTTTGAAGCGTGCTTGTGCAGCCAAGCTCTAACGTCGCTGAACCAGAAGCATATGAAAGTTCAAGTGATGATTGAATCTGCTGGTGTATGGGCAGACCGGTGGTAATGAGAGGTGATAATCCAGTGGTCGGCGCACATGTTCTCCCGTGTCTTATAACAGACACACAACTTTCCCTCTCATCTCATCCCATCCGTTGCGGTGAGGTCGGGTCAGGTGAAAGGAACCCATAGCGCTCACCTCCTTTCTCCAGTGACCAGCGGGGTCTCGTCTTCGGCGAGCTGATGCAACTGGACACGTACCATTTAGCCATGTTGCCATGGCAACTAGGTCTATGCATTCCAGACTGGTTACCATGGCAACGGGGGCAAACAGTTGTATCATAATCCATTATCCAATGCAGTGGAGGAACTTTATCATATATAATATATTATTTCAGTAGTATAGATCCCTACTGCGGCGCTCACAAGCGACCGATGTGACAAATGAGCATTCAAATGAAAGAGAATAGACATTAGCAGTGACGAATTGCACTCTAAAGTCAAAAATATATATGATTTCTTTAAAAAATGACTATAAAAATGTACGAAGTGTGCGATTTGCAGATACTGTCGCTGTAGGAAAATACGCTCCACAATTGCTGTCCACTTCACATTTTGGCCGCTGTGACGCCTGTTTCATGTCATTTTAACATTCTGAAGTCTTTCCTTTATCATTTTGCATGGATTTCTGAAACAGTAAATCAAAGGAATGAGTACTCAAATCGTATAATTTCGTAAATATGGAGTAACCGGTGAGTGTTACAGCTAAGCTGTCAATCGATGGACTCAGCACACAAATGACATTAGCAGTGACGAATTGCATTCTAATTTCATAAATATCGATTTTTGTAAGAAGTGTGCGATTTGCAAAGTCTCTCATTATAAACTTATTGGGGAAAGTGTGGTTTATGAACATGCGAATTTCTCGCACGGATCCGCTAGTTATTTCCGTGCGAGAACTCTCGCATAATGGGTTGTGTGCGCCCCGTATGTACAGACTACCCGCCCGCCAGGCTCTATTGCTATGCGGGCTGTAGTCGACAGAGTTCTCGCAGGGGCTATCGTATTGTTTATTTGTTTAAAAGCAATTTATAAACAAATAAATATATTTCCGTTGACTTTTCAATAAATGCAAGATTTTTCCTGTATTATTGAGACGATTTGTAAGATTTTGGTACAAACCACACTTTCTAACTCCCTCTGGTTTAGGAGCTTGAATTTTGTGAAACATACACCTTAGCGTATTATATAATACGATCGTTTTGCCTATTCAACAAGCGCAGTAGAACCTGTTAATTGACTCGATGACTTCCGCATTTTCATTCTTCCAAAATGTCTTCATTAATGCGCTGTGTTGTTTCTTACGAGGTAACAGTTATCTTCTTTTGGTGTCGGTTCTTATTATTTCACTATAGTTCTAAAGCCTTAGCGACTTAGATGTTTGGACGCCAACTCAAAACAAAGACACACATTAAACTGCGGACATTTAAAAATCCCTCAGCATGCCTTCCTTTGGAGGAGAAGTGAAGCCGGCGGTCCCATGTCACAATTTTTTGGCATGATGAAGAACCTTCCACTAACTACACTTGTGGAAGCTAAATTATAGGTTAAATTTGAGTAACACTCTTATGTTCCAACGTTCGTTGCCAAGAGCTGACTGCGGTGCCATCTAGTAACCAAGTTCAAAACTAGTTACTCGTTGACGGTGGTGTTTGGTAGCAAAAGTAGGAAGTACTTGAAAATTCAATGTCTGCAGTCCTTACTTGAATTAAAAACAGATAACACACATTAATACAGTCATCACAATTAACACTGGTTCTACACACACCCAAAGTACACGGGGCTAAATGACCGCGTTGTAGCAGCCCCTAAACTGAGGAACCAACCAACCAAACTGAGGGCATATTTTAAGGGTTAATTCAAAGTTTTAGTCGAAGGTTGAAAATGTTCAGAAAGAAAGACTTCTTTATTTATAGAGATTTGCATTCACATCCAGGAAAGAACAATACTTTCTTACACTCACATAGAACCTACAATAATCAAGAAATGAAGTCACACCGCAGGCTATTGTAGTCTTTTGGAGCATTGCACATTGCAGGCCTACAAGCTGCGTAGATTCTTACAAATAAATTGTCCATAATTGAGTTAAAGATGTCAAATATTGTTGGATATTGTCAGATATTACTTGCAATCAGTAAAGCACTGCGCGGATGCGGAGATCCACGGATATCCGGAAAATGTTCTGCCATGCGGATAGAGTTTGAATGGCTGTGCGGATAGCGAATAATGTTTGGAGAAAATTTGCGGATAATTTTTAGAATACAATCCGAACTTGTTTAATATCATTATTAGGACCCGGATGTTTATGACATAGCGGTATCATATTTTTCCGTTTTATTTCTTCAATGAAAAATGTAAGATGATGATTTAAGCTAATCTCATTCAATCTCATCCGAGCAGGAAAGGGTTGCAATTCTGGCTGTAGGCCTATAACAAAATTCATTTTAAATATAGCACTGACATACAAAGTTTAAGGGAACGACCTTTTCCTCAAATGTCTAAAGGTGTTGCTTTAGTATTTTATGCTTTATCTAATTTTTTTTAGTCGTTTACCCTCCAGGTTGGTGAAACCCACGGACTCAGCGAGGGAACTCACCACTACCGCCTCTACGGGCAGTGTCCTAGAGCTGGGAACATCGAATCGGAAGGGATACAACTGGTCAGGTGGGATTGGCACCTCGCCCAGGCGGCCTCACCTGCAAAGCGAACAGGGGCCTCATGAGGGAAGGTAAGGGATGGTTAGGATGGATAGGCAAGGAAGAGGGAAGGAGGCGGCCGTGGCCTTAAAGAAGGGACCATCCCGGCATTTTCCCGAAGACGAAGTGGGAAACCACGGAAAACCACTTCGAGGATGGCTGAGGGGGAATGGAACCCCCTCTACTCATTTGGGCCACCCGAGGCTGAGTAGACCCCGTTCCAGTCCTCGTACCACTTTTCAAATTTCGTTGCAGAGCCGGGAATCGAACCCAGGACCTCCGGGGCGGCAGCTAACCATGCTGACCGCTATGCTACGGAGGCGACCTTTATCTAATTAAAATATAATTGTAATGCCAGAAGATTCGGATAACAAACGTGGGATTGCGGAAAAGAGTCATGTGAAAGCCGGGAGGATGCGGATAACGCAATCATATATCAAAACTATAATGATTCAATTCATTTTTTAGTTTAGTTATTTTTACTCCAAGTTTTAATTCAATTTTGCCTCAGAACTAAGCTGAAGAAGTCTCTATGGAAGGGTCAAAACGTGTACTTCTATTCAATAGTTTCATGAATTGTACTGATAGGCTTAGGGTATTATTTTAAACATGAATTAAAATAAATAGTTCTTTTTCGGGTGTTTAATGCTTTAGTTGCCACACCTTTCTAACATTTTGCCGTGCTTTTAGGGGTTGTTGTAGAGCAGCGACCGTTGTGCAGCTATTTTGTATTTTTATATTTGGATCCGGGCGAAACATGCCATCCAATTATACCCCCACCATTTGTTAAAGAAGCGTGTTAATGTAACATCAACATAGGGTGTCACTTTCTGCCCAATGGGCACTCTTGTGTTGACCAACTGAAGAACATGTTGTTGTTGTTGCTTTTTATAGGGGGCTACGAAATGGTAGTCATTTAGCCCCGGCTATATTGTGTTTTTGTTTGGTAGCCTGTATTATGGTGACAATATAGGGGAGCGTGATGGCGCAGTGGCTTAGCTGCTCGTCTTTCACCCGGACGACCGGGGTTCGAATCCCGGTGACAGCGGGGTGGAATTTTCACCTGCTAAATCACGTGGCGTCAGGAAGGGCATCCGACCTTAAATCCCCGGCCAAAACCAAAATGAGCCTGGTTGGCTCCGGTGACCCCAATTAATTGGGAAAAGCCGCAGGAAGATTATGGTGACAATATAATAATAATAATAATATCGTATGGCCTCGGGTGCCGGGTGCAAGCTTTGAAATTTGACACCCAGAGGGCAGCTTCCATGTCGAATTTTGTTGTTCCTTGAAGCACGATGAAAGTCAAGGAGGTTAGATAACTAAGCTCCTTGACACTACAGCGCTTTCTAGTAGAGAAATGAGGAACTTTGTGTTGGTGGAAAATCCCGAGATTAATTTTGCCATTATGAACACGGCCAACTGAATTCAAAGGGGTTCTTTAACATGCCAACAATGTATGACATGCATGTCGTGATTTTAGTCGTCTTTCAAAAATCACTTACCACGGCCAGGAACGAACCTGCAAGCTTGGGGTTGGTAGTCCGACACGATAACCACTCACCCATCGTGGCAACCATGGGGTTGGTAGACCAACACCATAACTACTCACCCACCGTGGCAAGCTTGGGGTTGGTAGACCAACACGATAACCACTAACCCACCGTGGCAAGCTTGGGGTTGGTAGACCAACACGATAACCACTCACCCACCGTGGCAAACTGTGTAATCCATGAACAGCAGGTGTTTCCCCTTCACCGAACGCTCAATGGCTTGCTTCATCAGCGCTGATCGAGTTGTAGCCTTTCAAATATTCCGCCTTCATTTCTAGAATGTGTGTGTGGAGATGAACTGGGCGACATTGACCGTCTTACAAAGTGACATCACAGTTGATCCTTGGGGGCAGTCATCGCTATTCTGCCACTGAAGTTGTTCTCTCATAACTACTAACTTATTATAGGTCGTCACGTCCACCTCGTGATGTAGTGGCTAGCATTCTTGGCTGTCATCCCGGAGATCCGGGGTCAATTCCCGGCTCTTCAAGCACATTCAATTCTGGTTTAAGGCTTAGCCGGAAACCGCTCCTACTATAGTCTAAGCATCTCCTTAAAAGTCCCGCAGCCTATCAAGAAAGTTCAAACTCCAACTATGAGGTGAGTTCAAAAAGTAACGAGCCGGAGGCATAATTACTGAAACCAGTATGTTAGAAGTATTGGCCCTGGCTGTTGAGGCACTTGTCCCACTGTGACACGAGGAGGTGAATGGCTGTTTCATAAAATTCCCTGGGCTGCGATGTGAACCAGTTCCGCACGTACAGCTGGACGTCGGCGTCCGAGATGAATCGTTGGCCCCGCAGAGCCCTTTTCAAGGGACCAAACATTGCGTAATCACAGGGAGAGAGGTCTGGACGGTATCGAGGGTGGCCGAGAACCTCCCAATTGAATTTCTGCAGGAGTGCCGCGACTGTGTTGGCCGTATGAGGTCGTGCATTGTCGTGGAGCGACCACGGTGGCTATGGCGTTCACTGTCACTCGGCGGTCCTGGGTAATGAGTGCATCAACCAGCTGGACGTTGTCATCGGTAATGCAGGGGGG
Source organism: Meconema thalassinum (assembly GCA_946902985.2). NCBI lineage: Eukaryota > Metazoa > Arthropoda > Insecta > Orthoptera > Tettigoniidae > Meconema > Meconema thalassinum. Next base: position 224,922,368 of record OX336395.1, on the reverse strand, counting down.
TACCCCAGACCGGGCATCATCGGCTAACGACACCCGTCCTTCCCTGAAGCGCTTGTGCCACGCCTTGACCCTTGCAAGGGACTTGCAGTGTTCGCCGCACACTTGTGACATTCGGCGATGAATGTCCGTTCCCCCTACTCCTTCCGCTGTCAGAAACCGAACAACACCTCTATGCTCTTCCGTTGACGCCTCCATGTCACTGTTTGCAATGCGACTGGCAGCGTTGGACGATTGATGCATGCTGCTGCTCGCTTTGTATCGTCACGTGACTTGAACGCGTGCCCTCTAGCGACGAGCTGTGACCTTCCACGCTCTGGTCGGAACCACACCTCGTTACACACGCCACGATTAGCCGATGTCGTCACCGGTTTGCGCATTCCAGCCTCTGGCTCGTTACTTTTTGAACGCACCTTATATACAAGACACTAATTCAGCCTGTAGTGCTGTATGGAAGCAAGACCTAGAGTACTCGGACAAAAGATTTGAATAAACTCCTTGTTTTAGAGCGGAAAGCTTTGAGGAAGATCTTTGGTTCCGTTCAAGATGAGGACACTGGTGAATGTCGTATATGGTACAATCGAGAGCTGGATGCCATGTATAAGACCACGAACATCGTAGGACTTTTTATTTATTTATTTATTTATTTATTTTTATTTAGCGTATGGCTTTTAGTGCCGGGAGAGTCCGAGGACATGTCCGGCCCGCCAGAATCTGTAGCTGCTTCCAGCGGATCCCCTTAGGGTAAGCTACACGTACCGTTCAATTTCAAGTAGTTCCAACTTTCGCTACCAGATATCAATGACAACTGGTGGTGAACGTTGGCACTTTGATAGAGCGTTCCGACGAAATCTAACCTAACAATTTAGCTTCACACAAGTTTAGTCTGTGGAAGGATCTTTTACATGCCATAAATCTATGACATGGGACCACCGGCTTTACTTCCCCTCCGAAGGAAGGCATACCGAAGGATATTAACGCTCTTAAAAAAAACCGACGACTCTGGCCGGGTATGAACCCGCTATCTTGGGCACAGCAATTCAGCATGCTACCAACTACGCCACCGAGCCGCTATCGTAGGACTAATGAGAAGCAAACGTCTGGCATGGGCAGGCCATGTCACTAGGATCGACACATGCCGATGGCCTCTAGTACTGCTCAATTTAGTCCTCATGGAAGGAGACCACTGTGTAGGCCAAGGAAAAGATGGAAGGACGGAATCAGTGAAAATCTGTGAGGATAACTGACAACAGACAGCAGCAAACAGAATAGGGTACACTCAGCATCGTGAGGCAAATCTGAGAAGATCAGGGTTCGATTCTTACCTCAGCCATACTGCAAGTAATTTCCGTGGTTTCCCACTTCTACTTCAGGCAAATGACAGGATGGTTACTAACGTAAGGCCTCGGCCGCTTCCTACACAAATCCTACGTCGATTAAAAATACACAGTGACACAGGTTATGAGAAAACTTCTACAGACATCTAAGTACACGGGGCTATATTAACACGATGTCGCAAAGCTTCTAAAGAATCATCATCAACAACAACAATTTGATTATTATTGTGAATCTTTCGGCACTCTAAGTAGTATCACTAGCCGGCCCCCTGGTGTTGGGGTAGCGCGTCTGCCTCTCACCCGGAGGCCCCGGGTTCGATTCCCGGCTCCGGCAGGGATTTTAGAAACTGACGTGAGGGCTGGAACGGGGAGCACTCAGCCTTGTGAGGACAATTTAGTAGCTCTCTGACAGTGAGGCAGCACCCCAGTCACGAAAACCAAGATTAAGGGCCGACGGGACCCGACGCGCTGACCACGCGTCACCCCAATATCTGCAGGCCAAATGGCTGGGCAGCAGTCGCTTGGTAGGCCTAGACCCTTCATGGGCTGTAGTGCCAGGGGTTATTTTTTGTTTTTAAGTTGTATCACTGAAGGACATGAGAGAGGAGCTGGTATTCAGAAAGGTGTAAGGCAAGGCTGCAACTTATCACCCATACTTTTCAATCTTTACATTGAACAAGCAATGAAGGGAATTAGAGAGAAATTTACAGCAGGAGTAAAAATTCAACGAGAAATAATCTTAACTCCAGATTTGCTGCTGACATTATTATGAAATCCTTTGGCGGCTTCGGTGGCGTAGTTGGTAGCAAGCTGAGCTTCTATGCCCAAGATCGCGGGTTCAAACCTAGCCGAAGTCGTCGGATTTTTTAAGAGCGGTAAAAATCCCTCAGTATGCCTTCCTTCGGAGGGGAAGTAAAGCCGGCGGTCCCATGTCATAGATTTATGGCATGTTAAAGAACCTTCCACTAATTACACTTGTATGAAGCTAAATTATAGGTTCAATTTGACCAACGCTCTTAAGTTCCAACGTTCGTCGCCAGGAGCCAAATGCTGTGGCATCTAGTAACCAAGTTCTCGACTAGTAGTCGTTGACGGTTGCGGCAAAAGTAGGAACTACTTGAAAATTCAATGTCTTAAGTCCTTACTTGAATTAAAAACAGATAACACACACTAATACAGCCATGACAATTAACACCGGTTATCAGACAGATTCTACACACACCCAAAGTACACGGGGTTACATGACCGCATTGTCGCAGCCCCTAAACTGAGGAACCAACCAACCTGATTCAAATCCGAGTTGTTGTTTTTTTTGACTATGGATTCCGTCTTGAGGAAAGAATTCATGATGAAAATCAATAAAAGTAAAACAAAAATGATAAAATGCAGCCCAAAGAAATTATAAACCTCTATGGACGTCAAATTGGCAGGTGAAAAGCTACAGGAAATAGGAGACTTCTGTTACTTAGGAAGAAAAATAATCAGTGATGGACGAAGCAAAAAGTATGTTGGCTCAGGCAAGGAAAGTATTTCTACAGAAAATAAATCTATTGGGATCAAATATCCAGTCGCGTTTTCATTTTATGTGATATTTAATCTTAATTTGGGAAATTTCATAGGACTTACTTTGACGACTTTTGTTGTTGTTGTTTTATTTGAGGGGCTTAGACAACGTGGTCACTTATCCCCGTGTACTTGGGTGAATGATCATCATTAGGGCTCGGAAGTTGATGCCGTAAAAAGTTTAAAAAATGCACTTAACATTTTCAAAAATGACTGTTATAAATGACCTAAAAAATCGAAAATGCACTATAAAATGGAGACTATGATCGTATAATAATAGACTAAACTCACCAATATTTCAAAAATTCGAAAAATGCTCTGTAAAATGGAGAAAATGATCTTATAATAATAAACTCACCAATATTTCAAAAATGTCATTTGAAGCTCAAACTGAAAAGTCAATCAAAATAGATTTCTAGCACTTAACAAAATGTTTATGTTCATAGCTACTAGCTTCTTCTTAACTCTGAGAGACGTAACTCCCTCATATAAAGCTGTGACATGACTAAATTGAAAAGAAAATTACCTTAAAAGGCTGATTTCTCTAACATATGACCAAAAAATCTACCAAACTTAAAAAAAATGCTCTTAAAATGGAAAAATAGCAAAAAATGCAAAAAGATGAAAATTAAGAATGACAAATTTGAAGACTTCAGCATTGTTTTAGACAGCACAGTAAAAAGATGACATGTCATCAACATCCTGGCCGTACTCATCATCATCATCATCATCATCTCTAAAGGCTAGGCCTTGTCACTGTAACCATATTTGTCTCTCACTTGCTCAACGTTTTAAGTCAGCATACTGTTTAAATTGAAGTCCATGCATCACAGAATCTAGATGAGCCTTCCGCGGTCTTCCTCTTCCTTTCTTCCCCAGAACTTTTCCTTCCAGTATTGTGGTCAGGAACTCATTATGACGTAAGGTGCGGCCAACGAATTTTGCTTTCCTTTTTCTATAGTAGTGATCAATTTCCTTGTTTCGTCCACTTCCTTGAGGACCCATTCGTTAGTCTTTTGCTCCGTCCAGCGTAATTTCAGTATCCTTCTCCACAACCACATTTCCGCTGCTTCCAGGCGTTGTATGTTCTGTTTCCTTGGAACCCAAGTTTCGCATCCGTATAACAAAACACTCCAGACAAATGTGTTGATAAACGATTTTCTGGTTTTTATGCTACTGTGCCTGCTTGTCAGAAGCTGTCGCTTATTGCTGAAGGGCTGTTTAGCGAGGGTGATTCTCCTTTTGATTTCTGTGGTGCACCTATTATCGTCAGTGACTTTCGTTGACAACAAACACTTTGATTTTGGAGGTATTCAGTTTCAAATTTGCTTCCTTTAGCGTTGATGACAAGGCTCGCAGCATTTTACTTAGTTCCTTCTCCGAGTCTGCGTTGAACGCTAGCCGCTTGTTTATAATTCAGGAGGACAAGTGAGTAGTGGCAAATATTACCAACATTCGAGGTGGTAGTGCGGGTAACCATTGCAGTAACATGTGAACATGGGAGTCCCAAAACAAATGCAGGACGAGTAGTGAGTGACGACATAAGCCATGTGAGGCAGGAAGTGCTCAGGCCTCTTTGCATAACGCATTATTTGTGTGTGAACTCTGTATCGCAGTGAGAAATGTGCAACAGATCTTTCCCAGCTTCGACACTGCGGTACATTGCATTGGTTACATTACGAGACTTGTTCAGACAATCCAATTCCGGCCTAGAAAGTGTGATTTTTCATCTACCCTTGCCGCTTTGTGACATTATGGTTTATTTACCACCCCTCTCTACTTCCCGTTCCCATCCTCTTGCAGAATCTCAAAATCTGCCACATTGCCATCAACATTTATCAAGTTGCCATTTTCGCAGTGCTTCCTTGGTATCTACAATGTTGTTGTTGTTTGAGTCTTCAGTCCTTTGATTGGTTTCATGCAGCTCTCCATGGCTCCCTGTCCTGAGCTAATCGTTTCATCTCTACATAGCTACCACACCGTACGTCCGAGGCAATCTGTTTAACATATTCTAACCTTGGTCTACCCCTACAGTTCTTGTCCTCGACCTTTCCTTCCATAACTAAGCTTGCTATTCCCGGGTGTCTTAGTATGTGTCCTACCAACCTATCTCTTCTCTTCATTAGCAGTCGCCAGAAACATCTCTTCTCTCCCACTAGTCTTAATACCTCTTCGTTTTTAACCCTATCTACCCATCTGATCTTCATCATTCTCCTGTAACACCAAATTTCAAACGCTTCAATTCTCCTCTTTTCTGCTGCACCAATAGTCCAAGTTTCACTTCCATAGAGTGCCACGCTCCAGACAAAGGCCTTCAAAAATGATTTCCTAACACCTAAATCTATATTCGATGTCAATAGATTCCTTTTCTGTAGAAATGATTTCCTTGCCTGTGCTAACCTACTTTTTATATCCTCTTTGCTTCGTCCATCACTGGTTCTTTTGCTTCCTAAGTAACAGAAGGATCCTACTTCCTTTAGTTTTTCACCTGCCAATTAGATGTCCATTCTGATTTATTTCGGCTGCATTCCAATAATTAGCCTACTTTTCACATTTTGCAAAAATGAGGAAAAAGTAGACTTATGAGATCGGGCAAATGTGTGTGTGCCTGTCAGTAGTGGTTTTGTACGGGTTCTGTGACCACCTCCACCTCCCCACCTCACAAGATGGCGGCAGCCCGATAACTCCCGAACCCGTGGTTGGATTTTGACGAATGAGGTGTCATTGAACTCGGGCTGATAGCCCCTTTCCAATGGACAACATATTTCAACCCCCAAAATAAAACCTACCCCTACTAGGGGGTGAAATTGTATTTTTTTAGAGAATCTCGTTTTCCAATTGCAACATGTGAGAGTTTGAATGCCAATATGGAATGATTCGTTGTTCTACATAAAGTGCATGTGTTCGGTGGGTAGCCAATATGAATTAACATGCTAGTTTTTTTGTTTTTACACATGTCCACTCATAGGTTTGGTAAGAGGGCGGGCTTTTTAAAAGATGGTGGCTGTAGTGTAACCTAACCCAACCTAACGGGTCCTTGTGGACAGGTCATTGTTGACGGGTCATTGTGGACGAGTCCTTGTTGACGAGTCCTTGTGGACGAGTCCTTGTGGATGAGTCCCTTTGGACTGATCCCTTTGGGCCGGTGCCTTTGGCCTGGTCTCTATGGACTGGCTCATGAATTTATTTAAATTATGTCGAAGGGCCTAACTACATTTGCGTGTGTTGAACTGACGTTGTTCCCCAGTCTCCACTACTATAAGGGGATAACGATATGAAAGGAAAGTGGCGAAATACATGTGAACATACAAGGGATCTAACTTGGTGGATGGATGTGTTCTAGCGAGTCATTTGTAGTTGAAAGAGAATAATACATGTTCTTAAGATGTTAAAAGTGTAGAGATGGTATGTGCAGTAAGACGTCTTGCTATTTCCTGTGTCATATTACAGACATGGCAGAGCGCACAGATCTGTTGCTATGACTAACGCTGCAGTAATTTGAAACCGCAAGTGTTCATGAAGACAATGGTTGATGGTCATGCAAAGTTAGCAGTCATTGGATATTACACAGGTGTTCCTTCCGGTGTCATGTTGCTGTCATGGCAGAGAGCGCGCAGATCTGTTGCTATGACTAACGCTGCAGTAATTTGAAACCGCAAGTGTTCATGAAGACAATGGGTAATGATCATGCAAAGTTAGCAGTTATTGGATATTACACAGGTGTTCCTTCCGGTGTCATGTTGCTGACATGACAGAGAGCGCACACTGCTGTTGCTATGACTAACGCTGCAGTAATTTGATACCCCAGGTGTTGATCAAGACAATGGGTGATGATCATGCAAAGTCAGCAGTAATTGGATACCATACAGGTGTTCCTAGTGTACTTTGAACTCTCAGCTGTATTGGGAAAGGAATTGCAATGATCTGCAAAAAACTGCTGACACGAGCGATGAGAGTTTATATAAGAGAGGTGTCATATATTTCCCTACTGTCAGTCTTTATTACTCGCTTTGAGTGAACAGTGCTCTATTACTGCTCAAGAGTTGTAAAAAAGCCTTTTTGGTAGAAAATCATTAAATTATTTTTGCAAGGTAAGTACTTCTTATTAATGGATTGTAGTCTTTTATCACTAATTGATGTTGAAGTTATTGATTGGAATGTATTGATTGATTGATTGATTGATTTGTTTACAGATAATTGGGTACCTGTAGGTTACCAGATTCCTACAATCTGTTCATTCAGTGGCAGCAGTTGATAAATTATAAAAAGGTAAGTGCCCCTCTAATAACTTTTAAACAGTTAGAGTGATATTTTCCAATGTTCACCACTACTTGTCAGTGAAAATGGTATATTTGGCAGTTAAAAGTTGGAACTACTTGACCATGGTGTGTAATGCTAATTTTGTAGGTTAGATTTTGATTACCGCTCTATTAAGTCTGAATGTTCATTGCTAGGTGTCAGTGACAGAGGGAATATTTAAAGACTTAACCTCAGTTCACCTAACATAACCTAACTTTACCTAACTTAACCTTGTCACGTGACATGTTTTACAAGTTTAAACTTGCTTTATGACTGACTATGACGTCACACTTGGCTCACTTAACTGGTAGCTGCTGGTTTCTATCACGTGACATGTTCTACAAGTTTAGGCTTGTTTTTAGGGGCCGATAACCTCGATGTTAGGGCCCCTTAAAACAACAATTATCATCATCATCATAGACTTGTTTTAAGACTAGCTATGACGTCACACTTAGCTCACTTAACTGACGATCGCTGGTTTCTATCACGTAACATGTTCTACAAGTTTAGACTTGTTTTAAGACTAGCTATGACGTCACACTTAGCTCACTTAACTGACGATCGCTGGTTTCTATCACGTAACATGTTCTACAAGTTTAGACTGGTTTTAAGACGGGATATGACGTCACACTTAGCTCACTTAACGGGCGATCGCTGGTTTCTATCACATAACATGTTCTACAAGTTTAGACTTGCTTTAAGACTGGCTATGACGTCACACCTAGCTCACTTAACTGGCGACCGCTGGTTTCTACCACTCTATCAAGTTCCAATGTTCACCGCTAAGTGTCAGTGACAGTGGTATATAGTAACCCTCAGTTAGAACTACATGAAGTTAGACTTGCTAGGAGTTCACAGATGATCAATTTAAATACCCTGCTATAACCATTGACTGGAATATAATTAAACTATTTATATTGTACTTTGTTTTATCATTTATTAACATTTATGATTTCTTTCTTTTATAGGTAATTTCGAAAGTGATCATCATGTTCAAGTGTGGTGACTTTAAGAAACAGTTCTCAAGACCTGACAGCCTTCAACGACACGCAAATGTTAAACATGGCATTAAAATGTTTGTGTGCAGTCTTTGTGCTACCACATTTGACAGACAAGGTAATCTTGCACGTCATGTAAATTTAATGCATGTTAGTTCAGCACCATTTTCGTGTTCAGTTTGCGAACTTGGTTTTTCTGCTGTAAAGCGATATCAATCCCACATGGTTGAACTGCATGGGGCACAACAGGAATTAAAAACTGTAAAACCAACAACTAGCACGGAACCTTTAAACGAATGTGATGCTCAAAAGCGTAAACGTCCTCAAGATTGTGAAAATAGTTGTGCAACAAAAAGAAAGAAGAATGGTGAACCTTCGATTACACATTGTGATGTATGTAATATTGATATACCTTCTTCAATCATTCATGGACATTTACGCAGTATTCAACATAAAAATAACGCTTGCCATGAAAGAAATTCTGGGAATATTCAACAAATTGGTAGTGCGTTTAAAAGTCGAATTGCTAGTTACAGACTTCATAGTAAAGAAAAAACTCAAAGTATTGAATCATTTTAAAAAAATGTTCAACCTACTGTGTTTGGCTTGGTAGTGCCCCCGTAATTGAATTATATAGAGACCACGGTGGCTATATTTGAAATTATAAGGAAAATTATGGTTGTCATAGTTATGACGTGGGTAGTCATGACGTAAGCACGGATGACGTAAATGTTATGCCAGCAGGCTACTTGAGCTGAGATTCTCAGTGACGTCAGCATTTAGTCGAGAATGTTCCAAGATTTACGACGCAGTCGCAGGAAACGAGGAATTCTGCTGAGGAAGAAACTATGCTATTGGAGGAGAGGCATGAACCAATGAACGATAGTTTAAAGGAAGACGAAGAGTGCTGAAACTATGGTATTTTTATTACTTTTGGAATGCAGAATTGTGGAAATCCATTTGCAGTAAAGGCATTGATTTGGAATTTTGGTGAAATTTATTTTCAGTTTTTGAATTTTGAAAATCCGTCATGTAGTAACGAAGTTGGAACTTTTAGCGATGACGCTGTATCACGCTTTGGAAGGGATGGAAACGCCCCTCGTGAAGTTAATAAAAGGGCTTGCGCAGAAGAGAGGAGCCTCTTTCGTTCTCTGACCATTCTGAGATCTCATTCTCAGATCATCGAAGTCTATTGTGAAAGTTCTTTTCTTATACATTCATTATAGTGAGACGTCGAAGTGAACAGCAGTGAAAAGAATCGTCTTTATAACGCGTGGCGAGGCCACTATATTAACGAGATCCAAGTCAAACTAGGTGAAGTTAAAACGGACCTTAGAAAGCTTCTACAAGTTTAGCTTCGAACAGTTAGCGGTCACCAATAAGCTAATTGTATTGTGCAGTGCTACATGCTGTAATAGAGAAAAGCTGAACAATTTCGACCGATTAGTTTAAAAGATATTAGCAGTTTTATACGACTGGCAAAAGTGATTATCTCGCCTCAAGAGAAGCACTTTTGTATAGCCAGAATCAACGCAACGGCTGACGCTGCGAGTGGAATAGAAAGACTTCAGATTGCTTGGTTACACAACGATACCAGTATAATGGAGCAATTGAATACGGCAGTTTGTTCTTCTGACACTACAACCGAAGAGCAGATGGAAGGCTAAAAGGGCTTATTGCAATTGGGACATACTTCAACGGAGTAAGATAGCGACATGGAACTTCGCTAATTGCTATTCCACACAAGCGAACATGCGGTGAATACCATCTACACCCATGTGTCGTAATTAAAGGCTGAATACCATCGAACAGCCATAGAAACAATTTCATACTCTGTATATGAATAATTTCTTCGGAAATTTCTACAAAACTTCATGGCGATTGTCTACTGGAACTTCAGGGAATTTTTCAAGAGAGGTCAGGGATGTCCCGACTCACAAAGAAGATTATTGCCGGAAGGATGTCTATTCGTCTTCAAGGAGCAGAGCGATTTCCGGAGAAGGAAGCAGTTCGATTCTCCGAGGGCGCTATTTCCTATTTCGAGGATGGAGCTCAACTTTAACGTGGTGAAATGGATCCATCAGCAGTCTTCTTTGGGGGAATTTTCCTCTGGAACGTCAATCGGCAGATAAGGTAGTCGTGAACGTTTATTGTATTTGAGTTTACTAATGATGTTTGAGCAACCATTTTTCCCATATTTTTATCCTCATGTATTTTGCCCTATTTTCTTGTTGAGATTCTTATTCTCAGTACACCTTGATGAGTTTTGCATTTTTCGACGATTTATTAAGACATTGTTATGTCATGGGCATAGTTAACGATTTTGAATCAGTTGAGACTGATATTTAGATTTTTCAGTAATTAATATTTTTTTTGTAGTCACGATTTGACTGTAAGTTAATGATTTTTATGGCAGATTTAAATTCAGACAGCGTGTCTTTTTATTAAAGTAATTCAACCCCAGTTTAATTACTTTGACCAATTTTCTGTCATCATCAAGAAGGAAGAACATTTAAATGATTTTAGAGCGTTAAAATCTCTTACGTTGTCGACGATCTTGGAAATACTAGTCGTTATTTGAATTGATTGCAACACAGACATTTATCGTCAGTTATGAATGAACATTGCATCATAGACACTTTTGTGAAAGATTAACTTTAATAATGAATTATTGAATGCATTAAAGTCAAGTACTTTTGTTAGGAGTTTTTCTCAATTAGAGAATTATATAACGATGTTTGCATTCCCCAGTCTAATTAGATTCTATTCGACTACTTTGCATTTTAGTCGCACTTTATTTGATGATAGTATTTTCATACTACAATTTCTTTTAAGATGTTAATCTTAAATTTTGATAGACCAGATAGGCGTATATGAGCGTATTCACTATTAAATTTGTTTGTGATTGGCAAGTTTTGACTTCATTTCGGTTCATGAATGAAATCCACGAAGGTTAAATAGAAAAACAGTTTTGAAACAATTTATGATTATAAAAATTTTTAAGTGGAACTATGAATGTATAATCGCTAGTGCAGCGCGTGTTGAAAGTCGCTGAGATATAATGCCCTTGAATATGAAGGAAGTTCCCACAGGAATAAATGTTAAAGAATTATTTGTGGAAGTTTTGTAAGTTATGTGGAAGTTTTTAATGCCATATAGATTAATATATGATGATTTTGGGCATATTTTTAATGCAGATTGTGCATTAACTTGTTAGCGAAGGATTTTCCGCTGGAGTAAGATTGTCATAGTTCGTTGAAAATTAATCAAGTGAATAACTGTTATAATTAACACGAGTTTTGAAAGAATTTGAGATAAGATTTTGAATGAAGGTTGCCGTCACAAATCATTATTAAAAACTTTATTAAACTAGATTGTGACATTAATATGTATAACTAACCTTCATTGGTCGATTATATTAAACACGATTATCAAAATTACCAAACGAATGAACATGTGGCTAATGTATTTATTAAATTAATAATTTAAACAATTTAAATGTTAATATTGTAAATAATTGCTGTAAATATTTTTGAAAATAATGTGAAACGAGAGTGATGTTAAAGGCGTGCTTATAATATTTTTATTGTCTTTGACAAATATTATAAACAATTTCTAATTGTTATAAATAATTTATGTGATTTTGTTATAAACATTTAAGAGCTAATTAAACATTTGGATTGAAGTTAACAAGTTTAAGAAATTAACATAATGATCCAATAGGATGTGAGCAAAGTACTTGAAAGATTTGCGTAAATAATGTGAGTTGTCTTGTGGACATTTAAAAGCTTGAGAGTGCAAGCTGTATTCTTACGTAACATAGCATGTGAGAAGGGAGTGCATTTGACCAGTATGCATCAGGCTGGAGGGTAGCCCGCAGCTGTGCCAACATCTGGTTCTCAGAGAGTGAGGTCGTACACACTCTGGCCTTGCGACTATAAATACCATTCTCATGTTTATTAAAAGGAAACCAAATGCTCTATATATGTCACACCCTGACGTCCTTTTCCAATCCAATAGTGTTATGAATATTACGTTATTTGGAGCTCTTGGGAGCTAAAATGTTTTACATCATGTTGTATGATAATTTTTGCAAGTCCTACTGGAGGACGTAGTCAGATTGACTTGGGCTACTGATAGCCACGTTGATTTTGTTGTGTTATCAAAATCATACCCTTTATTAGAAATAAAGCTTTTGTACAGTTCAAAGTTCTCGTCTTCGTTCTGGTTCATTTTTAAATGTCATGGTGGAGGTTATTGTGTGAACAGACTTTAGTGATCCTGTTGTCAACTCAAACCCCGAGATAATTAAGAGGTAAGTAACGGTAAGTATGAGCCCCCGTCTATTTTGGTGTGTTCCACAATGATTTCCTGTGAACTTCTGTGCTCGTATCTCGATAGTGTCTGTCAGTGCCATTTTCATTGATGTAACTGTGCCGGTGCGATTGATAATTGGCAATCCGATTGAGGGGGCGGATATCTGACAGCCTACTGTCCAGGTAAACGGGGACAGTAGGTTATGTTTTATTAGAGCATAAAACAATGAAAATGAATTTTGAACTTTTTGGACTCTATGTAAAAACTGGGAGCGAAGGTGAAATTACAGATATCAAATCTTTTAATACAAAAAACATAATTGTTAGCGAATCAACTAATATTAGTGATATATACCAAAATTTTTCAAGTGCCATCATTGTGAAGAGTGAAGAGTTCCAGGAAAGGGAGTCGGGCTGGGCATTGGTTGAAGTACTTTATTTAGAAACCAACATGAATAAATATAATCCCCTTCGAGCATCATCATACATTGATTTACCTGCATGGATCAAACGGAAGAAAGCTGTTGTGAACGTTTGGAATAGTGATGAAGCATGTTTTGCGTGGGCTGTAACCTCAGCTCTCCATTCAGCAGTGGGGCATATGGATAGAACATCATCCTATCCTCACTATTCCTCAGTGTTTGATTTAAAAGAAATAGAATTTCCTATGGCGATAAAAGACATTCAACGTTTTGAAAAGCTGAACAATGTAAGTATTAATGTTTATGGAATTGAAAATAAGAGAATAGTAGGTCCTCTATATTATACTCAGGAAAAAAGAATGCTCATGTAAATTTACTGTACATAACTGAAGGTGAAAACGCCCACTATTGTTGGATAAAACATTTAAGTAGACTTGTTAGTAGTCAGATATCAAAAGATAAATCTAAGAAGTGGTTGTGTGATGGCTGTTTGCTATATTTCAGAAAAGAGGATCAACTAATTCAACACCAAAAATGGGGATGTAATCAAGTGTGTACGGTATTACCGACTCCTAAAAATAACATTCTAAAATTTAAGGATTATGAGAAACAGCTTCGAGTACCATTTGTTATATATGCTGACTTCGAGGCTTTGCTGAAACCATTTAATACATGTTCATCGAATCCAGCCCAACCTTTCACCAACACTACTCACATTCATGAACCTTTTAGCTTTGCATATTATATTAAATGTAGCTATGATGACTCTTTAAATAAGTTTGAGCTCAATAGAGGACCTGATGCACCTAAAGTTTTTATGGAAAGACTTGAGAAAGATGCCATCCGTATATCCTCTATTTTAAATACGATCATTCCAATGGAGCCACTAACATCATCACAGCAAATGGGTTTTGAAACTGAAACTAATTCTTTTATATGTGGTGAATGTTTATACACGGACAGGGTTCGCGATCATGACCATTTAACAGGAAAATATCGTGGTGCTGCTCACCAAGAATGTAATTTAAATTATAGAGTAAGTAAATTCATTCCGGTCATTCTACATAACGGTAGCAAATACGATAACCACTTTATCGTTAAAGAATTTAGAGCTTCAGATGTGAAAATTGATGTGATTGCAAATAATAAGGAACAATACATATCTTTCACAAAATACATCAAAACTAGCAATAAAAAAACCATTAAACTGCGATTTTTAGACTCATTCCGCTTTATGCCGAGTAGTCTTGATAAGCTGGCTAGTAATTTAAAATCAGATCAGTTTCATGAAATTCAACGTGTCTTTCCTAAAGAAGATGATTTTAATTTGATTCGTCAAAAGGGTATATTCCCTTATGAATATATTAACTGTGTGGAACGTCTTGAGGAGTGTTCTTTACCACCAAAAGATGCATTTTACAGTTCCTTAAACACAAGTCATATCAGTGATCAGGAATATTTACATGCACAACGTGTATGGACACAGTTCCACATTCAAACTTTAGGAGAATTTTCAGACATATATTTGAAGACAGATGTGTTGTTATTAGCAGATGTTTTTGAAAATTTTCGGAATGTTTGTATGAAAACTTATGACCTTGATCCTTGTCAGTATTTCACTGCTCCTGGGTTAAGTTTCAGTTCAATGTTGAAAAAAAAACGAAAGTAAATTTAGAATTAATGACTGATATAGTCATGATCAATTTTATAAAATCTTCATTTTGAGGTGGATTAAGCCAATGTAGTGGACGGTACTCTAAAGCGAATAATAAATACATGCCTAGCTACAACCCTTGTGGAGAGTCAAAGTATATTGTCTACCTCGATGCAAATAACCGATATGGTTGGGCTATGAGTCAATATCTACCACTGAAAGATTTTCGCTGGCTGACACAATCTGAAATTGATGTCTTACATGTTGACACTCTTAATGATAACGATGATAAAGGATATATTTTAGAGGTAAATCTTGAGTACCCTAAAGAGTTACATGATGATCATAATGATTTACCATTTTGTCCTGAGAATATGAAATCTCCATACATCACATCACGAACAAAAATGTTAATTGCTAATGTAAATGATAAATGTAAATATGTAATACATTATCAAAACTTGAAACAGTGTCTACAGCATGGATTGAAATTAACTAAAATTCATCGCGTATTGCAATTTCATCAGTCAGCATGGCTCAAACCGTATATTGATCTAAACAATAATTTAAGAACACAGTCAACAAATGTATCTGAAAAAGATTTTTAATTACTTATGAATAATAGTGTTTTTGGAAAGACTATGGAGAATGTTGATAAACGAGTTGATGTAAAGCTGATAACAAAGTGGGAGAATGATGGTAAAAGGTAAGGTGCGAGCAACTTAATAAGCAAGCCTAACTTTCATAGCTGTTCAATTATTCATGAGGATTTAGTTGTAATACAAATGAATCGTCTTAAAGTAACTTACAATAAAACCCATATATGTGAGTTACACCATTCTGGAATTATCAAAAACACTTATGTATGAATTTCACTATGATTATGTAAAGAAAAACTATCTTGATAATGCTAAATTACTCTACACAGACACAGATTCTTTTATTTATGAGTTTAAAACTGATGATTTTTATGAGGATATCAAAACTGAGCTAAATAGGTTTGATACAAGTGACTATCCCGAGGATAATATTTACCATTTGCCTCTAGTAAGCAAAAAGGTTCTTGGAAAATGTAAGGATGAATGTGCTGGTGTTATTATAGACACCTTTGTAGGCACAAAATCTAAATCATACAGCTATATGACAATTGATGATGTAGTAGTAAAAAATTAAAAGGAGTGAAAAAGAATGTTGTTAGTAAAGAGTTAGATATAAGGGATTATAAAAACTGTATAGTTAGTAACCCACCTGTATTATATAAGAAAATGTGTGTATTTAGAAGTAAAAATCATCAACTACATACCAATTTGCTGAACAAAGTTGCTTTAAGTAATGAAGACAACAAACGATTCATTATACCCAACACATTTGATACTCTTGCTTGGGGAAACAGTCGCATTGACAACTATTACTTTACTTAAGTCTCATGATCACTATATTGTAATATTTGTAGTGTGTTTTATATTGTAATATTTTTTGTAAAAACTGTAAGTAGAATGTATAATGTAGGCAACTGTAGTTTTAGTAAAAATAAGATAAGTAATACATTTTAGTGTAAAATGTTTGCTTTTGTATATTACGAAAAAAGATTTTAAAAAATGTACAGAATGTGTGAACTAAACAAGGGGAATGTAAAAAATGTAAAGTGGAAATTGTAAATATCCATATGTGGAAAAAGTGAAATGGCTATCACCATTTTAAAATTAAAAAGACATAGTGATCTGGTAAACCTTATTTTTATCTCACAACAACAAAAATGTACAGAATGTGTAAACTAAACAAGGGGAATGTAAAAAGAATGAAAAGTGCAAATTGTAAATATTCATGTGTGAAAAAATGAAATGGCTATCACCATTTTTAAAAATTAAAAGATATAGTGATCTGGTGAACCTTATTTTTATTTCACAACAAAAAAATGCACATAATGTGTGAACTAAACAAGGGGAATGTAAAAAATGTAAAGTGGAAATTGTAAATATTCATGTGTGAAAAAATGAAAATGAAGAAATGGCTATCACCATTTTTTGAATTAAAAGATATAGTGATCCGGTGAACCTTATTTTTATTTCACAACAAAAAACAAGAAGTTCTGTGACGAACTAAAGAGCCTACTTTTCTTAAAATTTAAAATTCACGAGATTGATTAATCTACACTATATGGATCTATCTAGAATAATGACAAAATTAAATTGGTAATATAGAAATTTCTAATTAGTTCGAAATACTGTATAACTGGCATAATGTAGCCTAATAGAGAACTACAGTTGGCAGCCCTGGTGACAATATATTCTTGTTTCCATCTCTTAAGGTACAGAATACAAAATTTGGTTGAAGTCCAATGGATAGCATGGACGTTACATGCAGTTAAACATTGGATCTAACAGCGCGCTTAAAATCATGTTGGCAACAATGACATACATGTATTAGTCAGAAATAATCTGCAATAATATGATCTCTTGTTGTGTTAATTTTGAATGAAATCCATTTGTTAGTATAGAAGTTACAGGCATTTTAAAATTGGACCTATCAGCAGGCTTAGAATCATGTTGGCAGCACTGACGAATATTAATTACTCCAAATTAATCTAGAATGTCAGGTACTATACGTGTGCAAATTTTAGAGCTATTGGCTTGCATATTTTATGATATATTGATATTAGGGAAACAAAAATAGATACACCATTTTTTAACAGTTGGCAACACTGGTTGCTCTTAAGAATATGCATAGTCGTATCTGTTATGGTGCACATAGCACATACAAATTTTGGTTGAAATCCAAATGATAGTATAGAAGCTACATGTATTTAAATTTGGACCTCTCAGCAGGCTTAGAATCATGTTGGTAGCACTGACGTATATAAGTTACTCCAAATTAATACAGAATGTCAGGTACTATACGTGTGCATAGTTTAAAGTTGTCGGCTTGCATACTTTCTGATATATTGGTATTTTGAAAAAATAAATTGAGAGCATTTATTACCAGTTGGCAGCCCTGGTGGATCTTAGAAATACGCTCAGTTATATCTGTTTATGAACACATAGCACATACGAAATTTGGTTGAATTCCAATTGATAGTGTAGAAGTTATATGCATTTAAATATTGGACCTATCAGCAGGCTTATAATCATTTTGGCAACATTGCCATGTATGGCCTCCTGGAAATTAAACTGCAATATTATTATCTATACGTGTGCCAATTTTCAAATAGCTCCCATTCATACCTTTCGAGATATCCAACATAGAGCTCAAATTTCAATTGCGATTTTTCAGCAGTTGGTAGCACTGACATCATTTTCAAATATGGCCGTGAGATATTCAGGTATAGATCTTTACTCCTACCAAATTTTGTTTCGATTGCTGCAGCCGTTTAGGAGTTGATGGGGGGGGGGGGGACACAGCCAGCCAGCCAGCCAGACAGACAGAAGGACAGACAGACAGACACACATTTGCCCGATCTCATAAGTCTACTTTTTCCTCATTTTTGCAAAATGTGAAAAGTAGGCTAAAAATGTACAGAGTTAGTTAGTTAGTTAGTTATTGTTGTTTTAAGGGGTGGAACTACGAGGTCAGCTGCCCCTAAAATGTACAGAATGTGTGAACTAAACAAGGGGAATGTAAAAAGGGGAAGTGGAAATTGTAAATATTCATGTGTGAAAAATTGAAAATGAAGAAATGGCTATCACCATTTTTAAAATTAAAAGACATTGTGATCTTGTAAACCTTGTTTTTATTTCACAACAAATAGAGCTTTACAAAAAAAATAGAATACAAAGAAAATACTAATTCCTCAATCCTTTTCAATGTTCATGTCCACTCATTATTGACTTTCCTTATATAGCACTAATCACAATGAGGGCTGCCAACCTCTCTCCCACTGAGACATCACAGGATGTCAAATGTTGTTTAGCTTTTCAACGATACTTTATCCACTACACGTCTTAATGCAGGATGACTGTGGTGATAAGAAAGGTGCATGCTCGATCCAAAGGATTAATAGGTATATCACCACGCTGCAAAGGTTCTTTAAGACAAGTTCCGGGACCACACAAATAATAACCAGGTAGGTAGATTTCGAAAGTCAAGTATTGAATGTCTTTATCAATGACGCCATTGCCAGTACAGGTCTGGCATATCCTTTTCCATAGGTGGTAAAAAGGTTTGATCTTCCGCCTCCTTTGTGGATGATGTTTGTTGTTCCTGCTATTTTTCTCCATTACACCCGTGGAATGAAGAAACAAAGTCTTTACATGGACTTTTATGACCATGATACAGTTTGACCAGCTGGCAAGTAGCACACTGTCGCATAGATGGTATTTTTGCCATAGCCACTTGCTTATGGTGATCATAATCCGCACATGGTTGCAATTCACTTAACACAGGGTCTTGAGTCCATGATTTTGGTACATGTTGCCAGATTTCTTTCACTGCATTTGCTGCGACATAATAAATGAACGATTTTGGAAGAGCCAATAATTCTCCTTTGGTAAAACTGTCTAGTTTCTTTTTACACACAAAGAACTTTCCAATTGCTTTATCGGTAGCATCCCCTTTCTCCATGGTATCACGTTGATGTATACACGTCGCTTGTAGAAATCTTACTGGTGTCATCCACAGGAAATCTTCAGTTTTAATTTTATTTAACAACTCCCAGCAGGCATTGGTGGTTAGCCAATGAAACAATTGCCACACCTGTGCCAAGGCTTTATGGGTAATATTGTCACAGGGGCAGCGGTCCATGAGTGTTTGCAGCGAGGGACAGCCCATGTCCATTAAATCGATTCATTGACTGTAAGACGCTAAAAATGGTTGTAGCCATTGACGTTTTTCACTACCTTTCACAAATACTGTAACGTGTTTTTCGAGGGGATTTTACGCCACTGGCCTAAGTCAGCAGGAAGCCATCCTATATTTATTTACGCGGCAAATTGTTCAGCCAAGAGAAGTTTTCATGTAACTTATTATTATTATTATTAACTTATTATTATTATTATTAATGTATTTCTTTGGAGCATTTTTTTATAAAATTATAAGTAATCAGATAGGTTTTCTATGTTATAGAAAACACTATCAAGCAAATTATTACGAACAACATTTTCGTAAGAAAATTATATGATTACGGAATTTTACGGAGTTTTGTCAGTTAGGGTATTTTGAGAGAGATGAGTCACGGGGAATTCGGCTACAGGCTTAATCTTGTCGTGTAGCATGACGCAAGCTGGGTTGCAGCTTCAAGAGAAGACGAGGTGGCCGAGTGTAATGACCTGGAGGTGGGGAAGTAGCGCGTGGTGGCACAGCCAATCAGTGGAGACCGGGCGACTGGAAGACGGCTCCGTAGAGGGGATGCGACGAGTGCATATATGGTTTGCGCGCCGTGGAGGCAAGGCGACTATCTTTGTAAAACTTAACCAGTGTGGTTGTACGTGTGGTTGGTTCCGATGTTCGGACCATAAGTTATCATATCTACAAGTATCTCATCAACTAACGAAGAAGATGACGACGACCAGGAGGCTGTGGGAAGCTCTCTACAACATCCAGTACGAGGGAAATGCTACGGCAATTTCCAGTGGTAAGCGCGAATGACTCAGAACTACGCAATCTCTCGTCTCTTTGTTTAATATTCAGTATTTCAGTAACTTCATAGTTTGGGAATAAGAGTAAAATCAGTAATTTATCCGACTCCATTTTCACGTAACTAATATTCAAATCGCAACGCTCCAATTTAAATTCAAACTTATTATTATTATTATTAATTTTGCAATACTCGTTTTATATAATAAAATCATTTCTTTTGACCATGCAATTTTTGCTTTCAGTAGGTAGCATTAGATATAGACCAATTCCTTCTCCTGATACAATTGTTTGTTGGGTTAATG
The DNA here is from genome assembly GCA_946902985.2 of Meconema thalassinum. NCBI lineage: Eukaryota > Metazoa > Arthropoda > Insecta > Orthoptera > Tettigoniidae > Meconema > Meconema thalassinum. The sequence goes on along the minus strand of OX336395.1, from coordinate 224,901,909 downwards.
ATCAAATCATACCACGATCTGAGTGAAAAGATTCTTGAAGGTGCTCTACCAGAGCTAGGTGTTGTTAAATATAAATTTAGATTCCAACATAGCGTTGAGGTCTTGGCGCCCATTATAACAACATATCTTAGTCCGAGTAAATATTTCAAAGTGCAAGACAGAGCTAGTAAGAAACCATTACATTTGTCACGCAACAGTGAGGGCAATAGAAACCGTTACAATACTACATGGGCAGAAGACAAGTGGGCTTTCATGACCACGTCCAGGTGCTTATATGAAATGGTTCCTTGCTTCCAGTCTAGTTGCATATGAGTTTAAATCCACTGGGTTTGTTTACGGTCTTTATCACACAACAAATCAAACGCATAAGGTGGTTTAAACACCAAATGGGTAGCTTGCGATATCCAAAAAGTGGAACAATCGATAATGGCCACTTCTTTAAATATAAATTTGTTATCACCAATTTTAAACCCTTGCCAGTCGATAATCAGTGTACGCAACATGTTCACTCTTGTCTGGATCAAGTCCAACTGACCACAGACTGACAGTTGTTCAGTAAGGTGTACCCATGTCATTTACTTACTTTCCATTCTAGTAAAAGAAAATAAAAACATCGAGTAGTCACTATAGAGGTTAGGATATGACAGGGGGGCATAAGAAATAATAATATAACAACAACAACCAATTTTTTATTTCATTATTTTATTAGCATAACAAGTTTTACATTCTTTTTTCATTCTAGGATAGAGGCGTTACCAACTCATACAACAAAAAAGTATTTTGTGTTTATAGTGTCCATAACACCGATGATATCCCAATGTCTCTAAACTGGATGTTTTTAACTGTGAACTGCTCACTGAAGCACTGTTGACACCATAAAGTCCACACGGATCATAACTTTTTTCATCATTTAGAGGCACGAGTGAGGGGTAACTTGAATGCCAGGGTATATTTCCCACCTCCATTCTGCATAGGTAGGGACAGGCAGGTGACCAGCGCTGATGTTCCTGCATGGGTTCATCGCTCTCTTGCCATTGGTCTAAGATGATGGGACAAAACACACATTTCACTTCATCTCTTCTTTTTAAATAGTAGAATCCAGCGGCTGCTAAGGCTTGAGGGTTTATAAAAGGCACCGGCCACGTCGTAAAGGTCTTGAAACGTTGTTCCTCAGATTTTAAATTCATGGATGTAACTTCTCTTGAGGCTTGAAAGCAAGACATGACTGAGCGGTTTGATGTGTGTTGACCTGCTATTTATACACTTGTCACTTGGTTGGACAGTGGATAATAGTTGACTTGTTTGTGATGAATAATCAAACAGTAGGCCGCGGTATTGGCTGGAACATTGTCATGCGTTTCAAAATCTAGTCGAATGTCAATATTGGATGGTTTGACAGACTCTTCCAAGTAGGAACAGTCAAAGACAATCAGTGGCGCCCTTGTCTTAAAAGCTTGGGGTGACAACATTGGACAATTCTCTTTTTGATAATACGACCATCTAAATTTAGAAAACAAGTCGTACAGGGGGCCAAACTTATTTTTTGAGAAATCTAAATCCAGCCCTTCATAGGGAAACACAGCACCGTTGAGGAAAAGACGTGCATTTCTCAATTGCAGGTGATCAAACTGCGTGACATCTTTGGTTTCTTGATACTTGCGATTCGTTTGAAAACCTACAATCGTGTAGAGAGGTCTCTCTCTATAGCGAGCTGTTTTTATAGACCAACTGAGTGTGTTGGTGGTGGGCAATAGCGGGTACTCATGGAGTGCCCAGCTTCTAAATTCCATGGGTAGAGGTATATCTCTCTTTACCATTTTGAGTATGTCCAGTTTTTTGCTATCGTTAAGGGTCTCATGAGGCACTTTCCATAGCAAGCGTTGTAGTTGAATTTTTGAATCAATGGGGGCATTGTCGGCTCCCTTGAGTGCATTATTATCACTCCTATCTCTCACCAGATAAAGCACTTGCCTTGCGTTGACCACAATGCGCTGGTGATCTTCAGCAAAGCCTAAAATCAGTTTAAGAGGTAAATATCCAGTAAAGGTGCCATCGGTGTGTACCATCCAGTCATTGATCGAGTCAGGGCACCAACCCGCCATGCAAAGTGTTTTAGCTTCTTCCTCACTATAAGAGGGATATAGTTTCATGACACTGGAAATACCCACATTTCGAGTGCTATCCACCACGATATCGTTAATCACATAACGCACTTCAGAAAACAGGAAGGCGAAAGCATGGTTGGCTAACTTGGATGTAGTGGGTGTAGAGTCATTGGCTTTGGTGAGCCGACCTTCAATCTAAATAACACTTTCATGCGGTAGAGTGTAAATATCTTGGTTGTTGATAACAAATTGAATTTCATCATTGTTATTGAGTCCAGGTGTATGAGCTTGATAAGAATGGAGATCAATTCTTACCACTCCGGGTTGCTCCTCGATGTGGTTCGCTACCTCTAGGATAAAATTCATCGCGGGGGTTGACGTGGTAACCCAAATGCTGTAAAATCTGCTTCTTCTGAGATGTTAACGTGTATTCACGTGGTAAACAACTAACACCATTCCCAGACGGTGCTGTTGCTTTATATACAAACTTAATAGTGGTTTTAGCACCAACTTGTAAGTCACTGGTGTGGTAGAATCTAGATCAATGAGTTGTTGCTCTCTATTGATCAGTCTTTATGTTATATTACTAATACCATCGACAGCCACAGAATGAAAAAGCACCACTGGAGGGTTTTCACGAATAATATAACCATTGGGCGATGTTACAATAAAGTCATAAAGCGAATGCGATGGTTCTTGATTGGTGTACACTTGACTAATAATATTACACGTCACCGACACATGATGGTCCTCTGAATTTCACTTCATGGTCTGATTCATGTTTTTTGTTGGGCTCCAACACGCGTGGTTTAAATCCTAGTAATGGACCAATGGAATCGGGGTGTGTTTTAAAGTCAATTTTGAATGTAGAAAAAATACTGCAGCGATGAGTGTTGGTATTTCCTACAAGTTCAAACTTGCGCGTTCCATCGATAAATGACTTTAAACCATATTCATTGATCAACACCACATAAATGTGCTCATAAATGTCATCTATCGTGTATCCACCAGAGTTCAGGGTGAGCACAGAATCATCATAGTAAAACTTGTTGTTCACATTTTCACGTATGTTGTATATTCTATTGTACGTTTCAAGTGAAACAAGTCCTAAACCATAGGGTTTTTCACTTAATTCGATAGGCGGGTAAAAGTCTAGGCTCACTTCAGGTCCACGTCCATGCAGTGTTAACGTCTTACTTTCCACCGACATACTGCTGACGTTTTTGCCTATGCTGCGTCTTATATAAAAAAATAAACACAAACGTCCACACTGTTGGCTGTTAAACGTTTGCTCACGTTTCACATTATAATATATCTTGATCCTGTTTCCAAAATAGTTAATTCCCAAAACTGTCCAAAGTACCATACAGTGGATCCCTCTTTGACATAAGCTACATAATGTGTTCCAGGTCCTCGGAGATCATCCAAATTGACAACAGCACATTCATGTTTCCAGGGTCGTGAGGGTAATTATTTTCGCATAAACACACCTCGAAAATGAGAAAGCTTCAGTTGTTTAGCATAGCTTTCCACTTGTTGATGTGTCAGGGCATGTCTCGCTATGGCTGAGGTTAAAGATGTTTTTTATTATTTCGAAAAGGTGAAATTCCAAATCCTTGTTGATAAAAGGCTGGCTTCAAATTGACATTTCTAGCCCCCATAGCAATGGCTTCCATTGTTTCATTGTGTCGCTGACTTTCATTGAGTTGCTGCTTGCCCTGTTGCGCGGCTTTAATAGTTTTTGCCACTGCACTGGCGCCGCCTAAAAGTAAACCTAGAGCAGCCAGACCATCGAATAATGCAGGTAAAAATCCCGCTCGTTTGGGGACGGGGATCACTCGCCCTTGTTTTGAACCCTGTCGCTGACGTTTTGGAATAACATGTCTCTGTGCTGCTCGAAGAGCTTTCCTTATGGTCAACACATTATTTTTTATTTTTTTCTTTCGCAAGGGCTTGTCCACGAATGTCATAAGCCCAGGCTTTGCCAAGGACAGGCTCATATTTTTAGTCTTTCTCACCACATATCTTTGTTTCACCATGATGATGATGACCAACAACCTTTTACAAGAAAGTTTATGTCACAACTAACGTCAGATTGTTATTTCATGGCTGTATATTCCAATTCTACATAAAGTGGGAAATCGTTTATGGTTTTTCCAGTTTGCTTTTCATTCCATGTCAACATGAGATGAAAGGATAATTCGTCTCCTGCATTGACCATTTCATGGTTATGGACCAACATCCTATGACCATTTATCTCTATTTGTAAATGGTTCTCATCAGGTATGGCATATTTGATGTGAATGGTTCCATCATAGTGTAGTCGATAGTGGCTTAAACCCGAAGCAAGCACATAGGTCAAGTGCTGGTCATGAACTAGCGGTATATGGTTTCTCTCATTCACAGGTTTTACATTTGTCAGATGCACTAAAAATACAGATGGGATAAATTTATAAAGCCTTTTCATTTCATAGGTCACGTATCGCTTGGTACAGACATCATCATCTTCTTGTGGGTCTTCCACGTGAATAATGCGGTGATGATTAGCGCTATAGCCATTCACCGTAAGCTGAGGCACTTTACCATAAAACTCATACACCTTGTTATCCACATACGTTTTTGTAGTAACGTCTGTAGACACTTGAGGATGTTTTACATGAGTTAACCGCTTTCCTTTAAAGTCATAATCTCCTTGTTTTGTGCGTGGCACTACTGACCTATCCACATAGTGTTTATTAGCAGGATCTGTTTCTTGTTTAGGATCATGTATGGGAACAGACCTAGCTTTGACCATCAACGCACGTCCAAAGACATCCATCGTCAACCTGTAGTACGAGTCTACTGTTTCTATGACAAGGCTCGGTGCGATGTATATAGACAGCCTGCTAGCCTCTCTAAGCCTTAGTTGAAATGAAGCTAATTAAACAGCAAGAGTCATTCCCCGTGAGGGGCATGGCTTCCCATCTCTGCCCCACATCACGTGAACAACGCCATGGTTCACTGTTTCCATCTTCCATTCGCTGCATCATTGTGGGACCTTCAGGCTGTGGAAAGACCAATCTTTTGCTGACACTTATTACAGCGCCCAATGGTCTGTGTTTTCAAAATATTTATATTTTCGCAAAATCTCTCTACCAACCCCTCTACGTGTTTCTGTATCAAGTCATGTCTGGATTACAAAATGAGAATATGGGGTATTTTACATTTTCCACGCAAGAAAATGTTATTTCACCGGATGAGGTAAAGCCTGATTCACTCATGATTTTCGATGATGTATCCACTGAACGACAAGGCATCATTCAAAGCTATTTCAGCATGGGTCGACACAAAATATCGATTGCTTCTATCTTGGACAAACGTATTCTAAAATGTCCAAACAGTTGATTCGTGACAATGCCAATGTCATTGTTTTATTTCGCCAGGACGAGAGGAACAGTCGTCACATTTATAATGAACATGTGAATCCGGATATGACCTTTCAAATGTTTACAGAATTGTGTGGCAAGGGCTGGAACACACAACGTCATGACTGTTTAGTGATTGATAAACAAAGTGAACTCAACCAAGGGCGGTATCGCTTAGGGTTTGATCATTTTATTGCTATTTAAGGCACTGTATCATTCCCTCTCAAGTCATTTGTCACGACACCATGGCGTTAGCAGAGAGTCAATTGAAAAAGCATATTATTAGAGCAAAAAATACTATTCGCCAAAAGTTTCGTCAATTGAAACGATCACGTGCGGATCATGCTTTGTTTATTCAACAACATTTAGCCCCTCCGCTAAAAGCTATGTTGAAACCCTCTTTCAAGCCATCTGAAACGCTACCCTTTGTTTCACAAGCCACTCAGACGCACCACGAGGACCCTGAGGAAGAGGAAGAGGAAGAGGAACAGGAAGATTTAACTAGTGTTAGCGAAGTTGAGGATAATGAGGAACAAGTGTTTACGCCTAAAAAAAAAGGCATCACCCCTTGCAGAGTTTTTAAGAAAAAAGAAATCCTTGGCCATGGTCGAAACACCTTGCCCTTCCAGATCATCTCCATTTTCACAACTCTTGGCCACCCCTCAACATAAAGCTCAACTGAAAAACATTTTAATAAAATATTATGGATCAACACTGGAACCCTATTTCGCCAATCTATTTATTGGAAACACAGATACCACGTATGGTGTTCGCTATGAGGTTGATAGTTTTAAAATTGGTGATTCATCGATTAAATTTAGTCGTACTAAAGCTGTCATTAAAAAGATCAACTATAAATTAACACCAGGACTGTTAAAGCTACTATTCTCTCGGACTTCCTCATCCCAAGATTATACGCCAGAGGCACCCCCTAGTAGGGGTAGGTTTTATTTTGGGGGTTGAAATATGTTGTCCATTGGAAAGGGGGTATCAGCCCGAGTTCAATGACACCTCATTCGTCAAAATCCAACCACGGGTTCGGGAGTTATCGGGCTGCCGCCATCTTGTGAGGTGGGGAGGTGGAGGTGGTCACAGAACCCGTACAAAACCACTACTCCTGTCTGTCTGTCTGTCTGTCTGTCTGTCTGTCCTTCTGTCTGTCTGTCTGTCTATCTGTCTGTCTGACTGTGTGTGTGTGTGTGTCCCCCTATCAACTCCTAAACTGCTGGAGCAATCGAAACAAAATTTGGTAGGAGTAAAGATCTATACCTGAATATCTCACGGCCATATTTGAAAATGATGTCAGTGCTACCAACTGCTGAAAAAGCGCATTTGAAATTTGAGCTCCATGTTGGATATCTTGGAAGGTATGAATGGGAGCTATTTCAAAATTGGCACACGTATAGATAATAATATTGCAGTTTAATTTCCAGGAGGCCATACACTGCAGTGTTGCCAAAATGACTATAAGCCTGCTAATAGGTGCAATTTTTAAATGCATATAACTTCTACACTTTCAATTGGATTTCAACCAAATTTCGTATGTGCTATGTGTACACAAACAAATATGACTGAGCGTTTTCTTAAGAGCCAAATGCTCTCATTTAAAAAATCCAAATACCCTTATATCAGAAAGTATGCAAGCCAACAGCTTTAAACTATGCACACGTATATTCTGACATTTTAGATTAATTTGGAGTAACTTATATACGTCAGTTCTACCAACATGATTATAAGCCTGCTGATAGTACCAATTTTTAAATACATGTAACTTCCATACTATCAGTTTGATTTCGACCAAATTTCGTACGTGCTATGTGTACCATAACAGATATGACTATAAGTATTGTTAAGAGCAATCAAGGCAGCCAACTGTTAATAAATCCTGTCTATATTCTTTTTACCTTAATATCAATATATCAGAAAGTATGCAAGCCAACAGCTCTATACTTTGCACACGTATAGCACCTGACATTCTAGATTAATTTGGAGTAATTAATACAAGGCAGTGCTGCCAACATGATTCTATGCCTGCTGATATGTCCAATTTTAAAATACATGTAACTTCTATACTAACTAATGGATTTCATTAAAAATTGACACAACAATAGATCATATTATTTCAGATTATTTCTGACCAATACATGTATGTCATTGTTGCCAACATGATTTTACGCGCGCTGTTAGATCCAATGTTTAACTGCATGTAACATCCATGCTATCCATTGGACTTCAACCAAATTTTGTATTCTGTACCTTAAGGGATGGAACTAAGAATATATTCAGTCACCAGGGCTGCCAACTGTAGTCCTCTATTAGGCTACATTATGCCAGGTATACAGTATTTCGAACTAATTAGTAATTTCGATATTACCAACTTAAATTGGTCATTATTCTAGGTAGATCCATATAGATTAATCATTGGCATGAATCTTAAATTTACAGAAAAGTAGGCTCTTTAGTTCGTCACGGAACTTCTTGTTTTGTTTTACATTTATTAATTTTCATCATGAATTCTTTCCTCAAGACGAAGTCCATACCATTCAAAAACTCATTCAAATCCTCAGGCGTGTCGGCCAAGATGACTCTGTCATCGGCAAATCTCAGAGTTGAAATTATTTCTCCTTGAATCTTCACTCCCACTTTAAATTTTTCTACAATTTCCTTCATTGCTTGTTCAATGTAAAGATTGAAAAGTATGGGTGATAAGTTGCAGCCTTGCCTTACACCGTTCTGAATTATCCAGAACATTTCTATAACACTCCAAAAAGGCATCTTCCAAAAGGGGAATGAACCACTCCCGTAGCATAGCAAAATATGCATGTTGGTTGACAGGTCCATCAAAAAAATATGGACCGTAAATTTGTTTGCTGTCGAGGCCAGCCCATATGGTGACATGTGGAGGTTTATTCTCAATTTCCTCGTAAAATAAAGGGTTCTCGTATGACCAGAAGATGATGTTACGTGAACGGCACATTCATCGCTATGAATCACTTTACCCCGTTTTGGGAAAGTGTCAAGCACCTGCAAAAGTGCGTCACAAGCTACCGTCCTTCGATTTAAATCATTGTCAGATAATTCTTGAACACTCTTTGGTCGATATGGGTGCAACTTCAAGTCATGTTTCATGTGTTTGGGCAGAGTTGACCGATATACCCAGTTCCGCGGATCGTTTACGAGTTGACTTCGTTGGTGATCTTTCCACTGACTCCGCGACTTCTCGGCATTGTTCCTCTCTTGTTGATGGTCGACCACTTCTTGGTTTGTCCTTCACGCTGCCTGTAGCGAACAGTTTCTTTTCCCAACGGAAAAGTGTTTTCTTTGGAGGAGGCTTTCGTCCGAATCGCTGCTCAAAGCCTGTACGCACCTGTTTCAACGTTTTCCCTGTTGTTGGTCTCTCATGTTAGTTAGTTAGTTAGTTAGTTAGTTAATTAGTTAGTTATTTTTGTTTTAAGGGGCGGAACTACGAGGTCATTGCCCCTTTGGTCTCTCATGAACCAAGTGTTTGTGACAATGCGTTCTTCAATGCTATAGTCACTAGTGTCAGGCATTGATTATATCTGAAACAGAAAATGTTAAAAAAATCAATGTATTTGCGTAAATGTATAGGGGTGACGGGGAATTGTGTCCAGGGTGTACATATGTCTGCCGGATTCCTTGTCTGGAGCCATTTTTTTGAAAGCCTTCTCAGTCGTTCCCGCTTCGCAACCAAATGCCAGTGCTAAACGGGACTTTCAAATTGGAGAGCAGACCGTCTAATTACAGTATTTCCAAACCAAAAGATCTACTCCCACTGTATTTGTGAGCAGTGTTCTGAACATTGCAGCCGCTTATCATGTCATATTGTGTCAGAAGAGAGTTGTATCCCTTACAGCTTAGGCCTACTGTGAAAATTACTGACCAATGGTTTGGAGAACATAGGATATGACATCAGTGTCAAACTATGTAGGCCTACTATGCACGTTGTGCACTTTTCAAAAATATTAATTAAGAGATCTAAGTTAGGTAGCTGAGAACATACAATTTATTATTATTGTTACTATTAATACATTACATTATGCGAACCGGCCAAAACTAAGGACCACGCAAATATCATTTCATTTCCTTCTCATAGTTCTTTCTTCCTTTCTCTTCCTCCACACTTCCTTCATTCTTTCAGAGTGTTGCGCCTTTCTCTCTGCTGTCCATCTTCCACTTCTGCGTTCTCTCTTTTCTCCCACAAGAACCTTTATGTAAGAAAATATTTCCCTGAATTGTATTCTGTCTCGACAGTCGTCATCTGTAATTCCTAGCCTCCGGAGTTCTTACTTCATCTGCTTGGTGTAACCCCCTTGATTCTTCAGATTGTATATTTTATCAAAAATGTGTTTATTTATTCTTGTTGGATCCATTCTAACCATATGTCCATAGAAACGTAAACGTCTTTTCCTAATTATTTATTATTATTAAGTCCTTGAAAATAAATATTGTTATCAATGTTACGCTCAGAACATGTATGCTAATATTTGAAGTGGTGTGTTCCATATCTCTTCCATATCAGTTTGGGGGAGGGGCGGGGGTGGGGCATTTAATTATTACATATTATTATCATCATTATTATTAGTAGTACTAGTATTATGATGCATCATTTAACAGTAATGGCCCCTTTTGAGAGCGTTGTTACCTTGAGAACAATTTTGTAGTCACTAGAAAAAGGTCCATAGCACTTATTTTAGGTAGGTTTCCTGAGAAAATTTTAATATATTTTTGTTTGCACTTCACATCACAAAACCACCGTCAGTTCAAAAGTTTTTATGTACTGCAATATATATCACTTTCATGTGGACACGATAACTACCATACCGTCATTATGCACCAATCACATTCATTTGTTTATATAAAATATAGCTATTAAAAATCTTGGGAGAGTTCGTTAATGGGCAAAATCGGACCAAGGAGGTGGAAATGGGGACCTTTTTCGTAAAGTGAAATATCACTCACTATAACTTTCTTAAAATATGAAAAAGAGAATCCATTCAAAGTTATTACTATTCTTCGGATAAGGGCCACAAACTTATCTCAGTAAAGGTTTTTGATAGCACCAACCATTGATATAAAGAGGTGGGAAAAATCATACTTCGCCTAATAGGCACTTCATCAAAACCGTTTAAAATAGTCAATAGTCTTCTAAACATTAGGCCTACCTAAAACTTTTGTCTGAAAATAACCAGTGATGTACGAAGCAATGAGGATATAATAAGTAGCTTGACTCAGGCAAAAAATGCATTTCTACAGAAAAGGAATCTGTTGACATCGAATAGAGATTTAGGTATTAGGAAGTTATTTTTGAAAGCCTTTGCCTGGAGCGTGGCGCTGTATGGAGAATGATGAAGATCAGATCGGTAGATAGAGTTACAAACGAAGAGGTATTAAGATGAGTGGGAGAGGAGAGATGTTTCTGGCGACTGCTAATGAAGAGAAGAGATAGGTTAGTAGGACACTTACTAAGACACCCAGGAATAGCAAGCTTAGTTATAGAAGGAAGGGTCGAGGACAAGAACTGTAGGGGTAGACAAAGGTTATAATATCTTAAACAGATTGCCTCGGATGTAGGGTGCGGTAGCTATGTAGAGATGAAACGATTAGCTCAGGTCAGGGAGGCATTGAGGGCTGCATCAAACCAGTTAAAAGACTGAAGAGTCAAACAACAACAACAACAACAACAACAACTACATGACCCACCCTTACGCCAAGGTATAAGCCAAATGTTCTCGGAATTACTGTATAAGAAGATGGGGCTTCTCGTGATATTTCTGTATGTAGGCCTAGGCCTATACAACAATTGGCAAATTCAGCGAATTCCCAAAATTTTTCTTTGCCCAGTGGAAACTACCTTCGCCTTCCGGCGTGCCGAGAGGAATTTTATACATTTTAAATGCAATTTTGAACGCCTTTAGTAACTTTAGTGACTTTTAGTCCAACAGGAGTTGGCACTATCTCGCGACCGATAGGTGTACTAACTTTCAATGATAGATGTTCCTATAGCAACTAGATGAGCAACACTTGTTGCCATGGTAACCACCCCGAACCATAGCCATATTGAAACTAGGTAAGAAAGCGCTAGTAACAAATTTGACTGGCAACACTGGTCAGCGGCATCACCGCGATACGAAGCCATTGTGTTACAACAGCTCCCACGGACGATCCAGACCCCAATTATCCCAACAGGAAGCAATATTATAATGAACAATCCAGATCATATCATTGTGAAAGTACAAAGATTAAATATCGATAATAACCCCAAGATGAGAATGATGTCAAATTTGGAGGACACCAAGTTCATTGTTCACATTCATCCTTTCCCTGGCATCACTTCACCTAACACTCACCGTATCTCAGATATTCACTTACTCTGATTCTTTCTTTTTTCCTCCCAGGGTTCACATCTAGCAGGACGAGGGTTGGCGACCACGGGACCCCAGCTGAGTCCGGCATTACTTTCACTTACTTGCACCGGGCTCCTCTCCGTCTTCTTTCCTGTCGACCTCTCTTGGTCAACTCTTGTTCTCTTCCGACCGCACGGGATTAGGGTATCCGAGGCCTATGGAGTCTTTCACTTTCCCGCCTTAATTGGCCCTTGTCTCATCTTTCTTGATGCCCTTATTCTTCGAGGGGTCAGCCTTCTTTTTCTTTTCATGTTATCTCCTGCCTTCTGCTCAAGGCCCTCAAGGAGGCAGGGTGTTTGTAGCCCCACCACTTTTGGTGCACTCTGGATAGTGCTACACCCTCACGGCTGGTTAGTTTAGGAATTGGCGACCCCGAGGGTTTCCTGAGCTGGGTCCGATTTGTCCCCATTTTCCTCTCACCTTGGGGCGGATATCTCCTCTTTCCCTTTCCTATCAGTCTTTCATGGCTCTCCTTCCTCCCAAGTCCCTCAATCCTCATTTTTCGAGGGTTGAGAGCATTTCTTTTCTTCCTGTCCTCTATTTGCATTATCCTTTATTTGTTTACCATTTCTTCTTCTAGTCTGTAAGTCTGTAGTTAGTATTAGTTATAGTTTTCATTCTCATCTCATCTTTCACTATCACCCAAACCATTAGGGGCCGATAACCTAGATGTTAGGCCCCTTAAAACAACAATTATCATCATCATCAATGTTTTCTTTCTTTCATTCATTAATTTGGTTATTTGCTGTACTGAATTCATTAATGATGTACTTATTTATATTTAATTCATTAATTATATATTTATTTCCTGTGTTTATTTACCATTTAATTATTCAGTTCAAAATAAAAATAAGCAATAATTAAATTTATTTAAAATAGTTTAATAATTAATGAAACAAAAACACTATTTAACTTAAAACTCAGCATTTTTCTAGGTTTATGCCGTGTCTTGTGTGTAGTATCAAAATTCACGGGCAGTGAAATCCTTTATAAGGATGTGAAAGGCTGCTCTCTCAGTTAAGAGGCGCACGTACGTTTCATAAGAAGGGAGGTAGTGCGCAGTTCGCTACTCCTGTCCGGATGCGGACACCAAGAGCCCGCTGATGAGCCAGCTTGGTGTTCCTAGGCGAAGCCCCACACAAGACACGACATAAACCTAGAAAAATTGATGAGTTTTAATTCACTGGCCGTGAAAGACAATATACCATATTTTAACTTATTTAATTAAAACTATTAGACTACTCATTTCATGTACTGTATTATTTTCTCTGTTCATTTTATTGATTAAATAAATGTATTTATTTCCTGAATTTATTTACCATTTAATTATTTATTTCCAATATTTATATGAAAAATAAAAATAATCAATAATTACGTTTATTTAATTTTAGTTGATATTTAATAATTAAACAAAAAGCAATATTTAATATATTTAATTAAAACACTTATTCATTTTTAGCCTATTTTCAATTTTGAAAAAAAAAAATAGGCTTATGAGATCACCTTTTGTCCGTGTGTCTGTGTGAGTGCGTGTGTGTGTGCGTGTGAGGTGTGTGTGTGTGTCCCTAATAACTTCTATACGGCTGGAGCGATTTCAATGAAACTCGGTAAATTCATAGCACTACTCCGGGCGACCCCGACCGTGCCCTTCAAATTTTGTTACGTCTCACCAATCCAACATGGCGGCTATGCGAATTATTTCACCAGCATTCAATATATCCGAAACTGTTCCCGATATCACCCTGGATTTTTTTACGGTGATAAAGAGAACTACTAGAAATTCACCTATGTGACTATTGAAAAACTGGTAACTAAAAAACCAACCTGGCGGCCACGCGAATTTGCGACATTTAAATAGACGTTTCTCGCGATTTAACCAACCAAACGCAATAAAACTTGGTACAGTATATGTTTATACACATTGTAATACACCGACATCAAACTTCGTTCAATTGTTTACATAACCACAAGATGGCGGATGTGCGAAATATTTCACCGGCATTCTATATCTCGGAAACTATTAGCGGTATCACCCTCAAATTTTGTACGGAGATAAAGGGCACTACTGGAAGTTCATCTATAAGGCTTTCAAAAACCGGTTAACTACAAAACGAACATGGCGGCCAAGCGAATTTGAAAATTTTAAATAGACCTTTCTCGCGATTTAATGTTCCAACCGCAATGAAATCTGGTACAGGAAATGTTTATACACATTGTAATACACTGGTATCTAATTTAGTTCAATTGTTTACATAACCTCAAGATGGCGGCTTAGCGAATTTTAAATTTAAGCTTTTATTTCTTGTGTCGTAATCATGCGATCGATGTGAAAGTTTGAATAATGAACCTACGCAATAATTTTCCTTTAATGGTACATGACTCTATGGCCTATACATTTAACAATCCAACATGGCGACCATCCGAAATATTTAGATGGCTCTGAATATCTACGAATCTATTATAGCAATCAGACTGATTTTTTTATGTTCATAGGGGCTATGAACTTAAGTTCACCTATAATACTTTAAATAACCTGGTGATCACACATCCAACATGGCGGTAACGCGAAGTATAAATATTCACATGGACGTTTCTCGCAATTTAACCATCCAAGTGCAGTGAAACTTGGTACAGTAAATCCTTATACCAATGTTAATCCACTGGCATCTAATTTATTTCAATTGTTTCCATAACCACAAGATGGCAGCTGTGCGAAATTTTAAAATCTCCTTGTTTCTTCTAGTGTCCTAATCGTGCAATTGAAGTTTGAATGCTACAGTTACACAATAATCTTCATGTAACAATACATAACTCCAGGACCTACATATATAAAATCCAACATGGCGACCATCCGAAATATTTAGTCGGTTCTCAATATCTACGAATCTATTACAGCAATCAAACTGAAATTTTGTATGTTGATAGAGGTAATTAACATAAGTAGGATATATGAAAATAGGCTGTATAGTTCTTCACGGAACTACTTGTTTGTATTAATTTCTCTGTTCATTTTTTTTGCTGTATTCTTTACTAAATTTATGTATTGTTTTCATTAATTTCGTGTATTCATTTATACACCGGCCCCGTGGTGTTGGGGTTAGCACGCCTGCCTCTCACCCGGAGGACCCGGGTTCGATTCCTGGCTCCGACAGGGGTTTTAGAAACTGTCGTGAGGGCTGGAACGGGGTGCACTCAGCCTCGTGAGGACAATTGAGTAGCTGTCAGTCGGTGAGGCAGCGCCCCGATCACGAAGACCAAGATTAATGGCCGAGGGGACCCAATGCGCTGATCACGCGTCATCCTAATATCTGCAGGCCAAATGGCTGGGCAGCGGTCGCTTGGTAGGCCTAGGCCCTTCACGAGCTGTAGTGCCAGGGTTTATTTTATTATTATTTATATTGCATTTATTATTCATTTATGCATGTAATTAATTTGCTGCATATACTGTAATTTATTTCTTCTTTGATTACAAGGCTGCCATTATTGGTAATGCTTACCAAACTTTCAAATTTATACCTGTAACCTTCTAGGTTATGAATGCGTTACGTGAAAAGCACTTTTTTCGATGTCAACGAACTATGACCTATATCCGTTTTATGTCTCGGCATTATGGGTTAAAATCACTGGCTGGACTATTAATTATATTATCATGGATATAGCATGTGCAACGAATTCTTGTCGGACGTAGTTTAAGAATGGCGAGGTGCGTGAAACACAAATCCCCCTTCCGTCCAATCTTAACTTGACTGTGTTTTTTGCGGAACGTAAAGTTCACTGGCGAAATGAAGAGAAGCCGAGTTGCACTTCCAGGGAAACTCCAAATACAACCACTCTTCTCTGAAGTCTTAACTCAACACGACTCGACAGTTTGCTGCTGGCTATATCTGGGATAATAGGCTCGCCCGCTAGCTAGGCTGTAAATGTGGTGATAGGCTCGCCCCTAGCTAGCTCGTAAACTGTCGCGTCACTAATTGAATTGGGATTGTTGGAAGAAATGAAGACGTAAAAACACCTGTAGTGTGCGATTTATTGAAGATAGAGATATACTCTCGTGGACTTGTTTGTAGAACTTTTCATGCTGAACAATTCTTACACTCGTAGTATATTGATTTTTTAATGGTATGCCCAACGTAAGCAAAAAAAGCGCATGGACGCCATTCTTCTCTTCGACTTTTCAGTAAAATGATTACTGCTTGGCTTCCATTAATCATAAATAAATTATTTTCTACAGAAACCTTCCTCGAGATATCCTTTACAGAATGGTGAAAACCGCATCAAAATCGATCCAGTGGTTCTCGAGATTACTCGTGACATCCAAGAATCGGGGACTTTGTTTTATACTAAGTAGAGATTTCTGGATGTTATTGAATGTTAGACTTTCCAAGCTTCGTCAAGAGGTTCAGATTCCATTTAAAAATGGAAAGTATCTGGCTTTTGGCCACCAAGTTAAACCCAGTGCTACTGATCTATTTTCTGTCACGTAAACATTTAACGAGGAGGAATAACGGCAAATTAGCCGCGATCCTTTTTATCAAGTACTGTGCCCGTTTAGACCGGAGTCCGCACGACCACATATGCATTTTACCAATAATCAGTCAGCACGAGAATCAAAATATCCCGGAGCGCCAGATGGGTTAAAGCAAATCGCAAAACGACATCAAATTTATAAAAATGCTTTGCTGATTTTTGGTTCAATGCAACAATAAGGATAGAAGGAGATTTAATTGGGTGAAACACATCTGGTAAAATTATCTCAGTTTATTTAAAGTTAAAATCTGACTGCAAGAATAATGCTCAAAGCAGCATCATCCACGTGTGGCGATCCACACTCTTATTTACACACAATATACAGAAATCTTCCAAACACATTTGACAATCTTTTTGAAAACACAAGTCCGATTGTTAGTCCTGTGGACTGTGTTCCAAAATTATTAACATTTTATTCCAGTGCAAAATGAATTGTCCATACTGGAAATAACGTAGATCACTGTTTGACTATTTACATGGTATTAACACTCGTAGAATAAATGTTTATAGAATTTCTTAGACTTTCATTTGTTTTCCAGTTTTCCAAAATATATCGTTGAAACTATTATTATCATCGTAGCAACACAAATTATTAACACATATTAACAACATCTGAAAAGTATTTGACCATTGAGCATAGCATCGAAGAACTGTGCGAAGCACAACAACAATTAATTGTTCTTCTGACATTAAACATTCGAGAAGTGACTCGATTATGAACTTCAAGTTCCAAACAAAACATATGATTTCTGAATCATCAACTTGATCAATAAATGGTTGAACCATTCAACTATTAGATTTTCCACTTGGGATTATTATGAAAAATATTTATATTTATGGCCATTTCTAGCAACTTTCACAACTTGCAATTCTTCGACAGAATGCGGAAATTAGAATTGTAGTCTTATAATGAATTCATTTAGTTCATGGCACTAGGATTGAAAATATCCTTCAAATTATTCGTGGTTAAAGAATTATTTTAAATTGGCAGTGGCCCATTCTACTATTTGTGTAAGAACACAATATTATAACAACAACAACAACGGCAAAGGTCTTCCTCTGAAGAAGAATAAACTACTATCATGACAAATCCGGGTTCTAGCAAAATCAAATTCTAAATGGAATTCGTAAACAAGGTTGAAATAAGAACTGATGGTTTCAAAGAAATAACCTTCGGGTTATTCATACGACGAAATGTGTGGCTCCAATACTCCAACTATAAACCTGAGCCATCGAACCTGCTATTTGATTGATGCTCGAAAAAACCTTCATTCCTGCGACTTAACATGCGCACCTGGGAATGGCATTTCAACTACTCCACACACATAAATTATCTTCCCAAAATTTATACAATAAATCAAGCCTCTGCTTGTTATCAACACTGGAAGATTAATAAACTTACAAGTTTATTTTATTTTACCCTTCAGTTCAACCCGTGAATTTACCATACTTATGAAAAGCTTCATTTCACTTTCGAAGTGTATTTACGTCATGATTTTATATAAATACAAAAATATCCTATTTGATACAAATATCAATTGCTTCCCGTTTCATGCCTCTCCGTGTTATATGAAACATATGCTTTGCTCATTGCAAATATCAACTGTTCAACCAGAACTGAAATGTTGGTTGAATGCGGGCTTGCGCTAACCACTCTCCTTCGTAAAATCTCCTGTTCCAAACTAGAAATGTTTCAACTACTTCATAGGCTCTTTCTCAATACATATGATTATTATAAAATATAATATCCAAGAATTATTTAGAAAAATTATGAAAATTATTATTATTATTATTATTAGTGGATTATTATTATTATTATTATTTCAAATATGTTTAATTATCATCTCATTATGTGAGAATCCACATGTTCGAACCTTCGAATATGGAAAAAATATCCGTTCCTCACCAAAAATAAATTTAACTTTTACAGTTACATCGGCTGATTACCGTGATTTCCCAAAAATATGAAAAATTCAAATAAATGCTCAAAATGCTCGGTCATCGATCCTAAATTATTCTGAGTGCTGAAAATGCTCAGAATAAATCTAACAAGTCTTGCGTAAATCATTACAAGCTTTAAATATGACGAAAAAAAAATGTGTTGGTCATCTGCAGAAAAATAGTTTGTTCCAATTAGCTAAGCATAAAATAATTCAAATGTGGCTTACATTTCTTGATGTTCTTGAAGTGTCGTAAACCTGGTCTATACCAGATTTATCCGTAGACATGCCCTAGCGGACAAGCACGTATAATCCTTGTATCGGCCGCCATTGTAGACCCACAAATCGTCTAGTCAGACATAGTGGTAGTATTCTTCGACGTTTTAAATGACTGTGGTTCCATTTTAATATGGGCTTCTAACAAAGCCATAACAGTTTGTTGAAAAGGGTCAGATCTAAGCGATCTCTTCTTAAATGTGTCAGTTGTAACTTAACTCACTGTAATCTCATCAGTACAAGAAAAACGTTGACAGTCTAAGCAGTTAACGGCTGTTCTGAAGATCGTTCCCTGGGCATGGTTTGTATATCACCATCTGCCATGCGCTAGACAACTTGCAGTTTCCCTTGCGTAGACTAATGAACGCCACCGTTATAGACTATTCTTCAATGTACTGACGGATCGAAGTGGTTAAATAGTTACAAAATATGAAAACTGACTTTAAATGGATTTAAACATCCAAGTATTAATTTACTATTGGACTGTGACAATACTATTTTCTAGACCAAGTCTAGCATATGTCCTTTAGGAAATATAAGTATTTCCACCAATGTCTGTAGAAATACAATCACCTCAGTGATTCTCCTCACCAGAAACTTACTAAGTTCCAACTCGTTTGCGCAGCACTTCTCGTGACTATCACGATTTGAAAAGTACTTCTTCGTAGACGTGGCAACCATGTGCCTTGGCTCAGCGTAGACGCAACTTGTTCGCCAAGTGCTTGTGATGAATTGAGCTAACTAAGCTTGCTCCTGCTTGCTTTTATACAAAAACGGTCAGGGTCACGCGTCATCGCCTGATATCTAGAAATCCTCATATCTCTTGAATCCCTGGTCCGATTTACTTGATACAAATTGCATTCTCTTTTATTTGGCCGTGCCAGTAATCTGATCCCAGTCTCAAGTCTCTGCTCCATAGTTAACTATTTAATCCATAAATAGTCTCCACCTCTGCTGTTACTCGCTACGTCATTTACCATCCAACTATCGGTAATTTCCTTCGAATGGCTTCGAGAAGCAATGTAGCGCGATATTCAAATATCT
Organism: Meconema thalassinum; assembly: GCA_946902985.2. Classification (NCBI taxonomy): domain Eukaryota; kingdom Metazoa; phylum Arthropoda; class Insecta; order Orthoptera; family Tettigoniidae; genus Meconema; species Meconema thalassinum. The sequence continues at coordinate 224,882,188 of OX336395.1, read as the reverse complement.
GAACTTTCAAACGCTGCTACAGCCTTTCCCTTGATATCTAGGTGTCTGAAACTTGGAATACTCATTCCTAGAGTTGGGTACATCCACCCCACACCTAGCAAAAAATAAAAATTGAAAAATTTTTATTTTTCCTATCTACACATTAAATTATCTGGTTCTTGAATAATAGATCTTCAAATTCGAAGCATTGTAAGTTCCCACGATGTTACCAGTTCGTGTATTAGCTACTTCATAGCTTCCATTATTGTTTACTTCCACAATACGGTAGGGTCCAGCGTAAAGGCTTGCAAATTTCGAGTACACTCGATTTTGCACGTCAGAGGGTGTAGGTCTTCTCACTAAAACAAGAGTTCCTACGCGCAAGGGTCTGCGAAAACGCTTTCCTCTCACTCTGCGCTCTCTCTTCTCAGCTTGAATCCTTAACTTGTCTAAAGCTAGAGTTTCCCTCATCTGACGACTTGGTTCAATCTCAGGTGGAATAGAGATGATTCGATCCCATAATCGTGTTGGTTTAATCCCATGATGTAGCAACATAGGAATCTGTCCAGTACTCTCATGAATAGTAGAGTTGATGGATTCGGATGCTAAAGAAAGAACATCCATCCATTTCCAATGCTCATTTGGACAATAGAGGCGGCAAAATTTTGCTATCTCAGCCATCACGCGTTCCGCTGGATTGCTCTCTGGATGTCTAATAGAACAAAACAATTGTCTAATCCCAAGATTATTCATGCTGGTTCGAAATTCCAAAGATGTGAATTGAGGTCCACGATCTGATAAAAGGAATTCCGGTTTGCCTGCTTCCGGAATCACGCTATCTCTAATTCTCTTCGCACAATACTTTGCGTTTGCCTTCTGAATTGGATGTAACATGGTGTATTTGCTGAAAACATCCATAGTCACCAAAATATATCGGTTACCTCTTTTAGACTTTGGGAGAGGACCATATAAATCAGTCGCGAAGATTTCGCAAGGCTTAGAAGGAATAATAGGCCTTGGTAATTCTCTCAATAACCTAGAATTATGCTTACTCCTTTGGCATAAGTCGCATTCTCGAATAGTGTTTCTGACAGTTTGTCGCATTCGCTCCCACGAAAATTTCTCTTGAATCATGTTGACTGTCTTATCTACTCCAGCATGACCTGCGATTCGATGTGCCATCCAAATAATGGGTTTTTGCAATCGTGGAGGTATCACTACTCTCAACTTCGTATGGTCGGGATCTGCAAACTTGTAGATTAAACCATCTAACATCATAAAATCTCTGGAAATTCTTTCAGTTTCCCCAAAATCATCATCATTGGGATCCATGTTTCCCTGTAGAAAACGAAAAATGTTCCTAAGACGTCGGTCTCTCCTCTGGGATAAATGCAATAACCGTAACCTTCTCAAGGTATCTTCATCCTCTTGCGTCAGGTTAACTTGAAAAACCTTAGATGTAGACTCCACTGCTCTACTCAACAAATCAGCTCCCACATTCAACTTTCCAGGAGTGTGTTCAATAACTAGGTTGAATTGCTGAATAAAAAGTGACCATCTAGTTATTCTATCGCTGGCAAAGTTTGTTCTCAAAATGAACTCCAATGCGTGGTGATCAGTCCTCACAATGACTGAATGTCCAATTAACATTTTCTTCCACGACTCCAAAGCGAATATTACAGCAAGTGCTTCTAACTCTGTGGTGTAATAATTCCTTTTTGATGGACGAAGTTTCCTGCTAATGAACGCCAGGTAATGTCTCTTGTGGTCTTCATCCTCTTGGAGTAGAATAGCTCCAATCCCTACGGTGGATGCATCAGATTCTATGATGAAATTCTTGGTAAAGTCAGGATACTCCAATTTCACACTGCTTACCAATAACCTCTTGGCATCTTGAAATGATTGTTCACAATCTTTATCCCATTTCCATTTATTTCCTTTCTTTAACAACTCCTGCAATGGCGCAACTGTCTTGGTGAAGTTCGGACAATGCCCTGCAAAGAATTGGCATGTCCCGAGAAAACTGCGGACATTCTTCACTCTAGTAGGTCTAGGGAAATTTGCAATTGCTTGTATCTTCGTCTCATTGGGACGGTATCCTTCTCCATCCAAAATGTGACCCAAAAATTTTATTTCCTTTCGAAAGAACTGACATTTTCGAAGGTTTACTTTGAAGTTCGCTTTTCTCAAATCTGCGAATAACATTTGAAGATGTAGCAAATGTTCCTCCTTAGTCTCAGATGCAATTAAGATATCATCAATATAACGAATTGCTATCTCTTTTACTTCAGGACTCAAATTTTGTTCTAGGGCTCTGATCAAAACGGATCCAGATGTTTTAACTCCAAATGGTAAACGGCGGAATACATATGTCTGCTGGTCAAACATAAATCCTGTAAACTTCTTAGAATCTTCACTAAGCCTAATATGATGGTAGGACGAAGTGAGATCAATATTAGAGAACCAGACCTTGCCTTGGAATTTCCTCAACAGTTCCCTAATGATTGGTGGTCTGTCATACTCTGGCAGTAATCTTGAATTTAAATTTCGCGCGTCTAAACATAGTCTCAGACTTCCATCTTGCTTAGACACTACTGCTAATGGATTGACATAAGATGTAGTATACTTTTCAATCACATTATTACTTTCCATTTCCTTGATAAGTACTTTTACTTTTTCTCGATGCTTTTCTGCTACTGGATACAATTTAGCATGAAAAGGTGCATCATCATTTACACGAATGTGATATTCAAAATCCTTAATTTCACCAGGCTTAATGTCAAAAATATCTTGATACACTTCCAAAATTTTCCCTAACTCTGGGGACTCCTTCTCAGTGTAGACTTCTCTTCCTTCGGCTTCATGAAAAATCAGAGACCATTGAGCATCTCCCTCGATGTCTTCCTCTTCTTTTCCCTCGAAGTTTATCTCTTCGGTATTCTTGAATTTAATCGTCTCTGTCTTCATATCTATCACTGCTTGATATTTCTGAATGAAATCTGCTCCCAATATCATGTCAAACGCCATGTCCTTCATTACAACAAATACATGTCGGAAATCATGTCCTCCAATCTTAATACATAAGTATAATTGTGTTTTACACAGAGATATTTTATTGGGTATTATTCCTTGGATCTTAATTCCTGATACTGGAATTTCCTCTAAGTTCTCTTTGAGCTTCCACAGAATATAAAGCTTCTCACTCACCAGACAAAGCATAGCCCCAGTATCGATCAAAGTATCGACAGGCATACCAAATACTTCGCATGAAATGATTGGCATTCTAATTCTGGTACCCATTTCTTTTCGTTCGTCATTCTGTTGAATTAAGTCATCATCCTCTGCTTGCCATTTAATTATTCTGGAAGTGAAAGTATTCAAAATTCTGTCTTCTACTGTGAATTCGAAGTTTTTTTTTTTCATTACCATTCCCCCGGGATTGTTGTGTTCCCGATGGACCTGGATCATTGGGCCTCTGCTCCACAAATTGTAAGTTATCTTGGTGTCTTGCTTCCAAGTTTTTCCTCGTGTCCTTGTTAAACTCCTCGTTGGACTGACGAGTATCTACATTCCCTCTGTTATTATAGTTATTACCATAGGATCTTCTTTCCTGGTACCTTCCTTGAGTATCACGTGGTCTTCTCCATCGAGTGTTGTATCGATTACCACCATCCGGTCTTGCATATGGTTTGTAACTGTATCTGTTACGGTATTGGTTCCATCCTCTCGTATTGGAATCTTCCCTCGGCGATTTCTCTTCTCGCTCCTCTCGAATCTCTCGAGGTGTCTGAGAATAACTGTCAGCCATAACAGCATACACAGCGTTATTACTCTTTACTCCCTTCTGATGGAAGAATTGAGCGTTTGTATGATCCAGCTTCTGCAATACTTCATCAAACTGTTCCATATTGTAGATATCAGCAGCGATCAAAGTCCTCTGGACGTCTGCTGGAAATTGTCGTATCAAAGCAGTAATCAACTCGTTATCTGGCATTGGCGGATCTAAATGTTGGAGTTTAGACAGCTGTCCAGAAAAGTATGTAGAGTATCGAGTAGGTTGTGACGTCGAGAATCTCTTCGAATACAACTCTGCTCTAACTTGCTGTTGGGTTTCAGGGGACCAAAACTTCTTCAATAACCCACGAGAAAACTCCTCAAAAGTATTTAGAGTGGATCTAAATGCTCTAAACCACAAAAGTGCGGGACCTTCCAAGAACTTCCCTATTACCCTGATCTGTCTTTCTTTAGGGATCTTAGAATCTTTCAGGTAATCACCTGCTTCTCTCAGAAATTCCACGGGTGTTACAGAATCTCGCCCTGAAAATTTAGAAGGCTTGTCTTCTATATTCTTAAATACAGTTATGGGGTTGGATTGAAATACTGTCCTAACCTCATCCTGTCTTTCAGTCTCTCTAGCTCCTCCTAGATTTATCTGTATCTGTTCCTTTCCTTTTACATTCGGCATTTTCAAAAGATGATCAGATTGTTTCTCATCCTTTATTTGAGTTTTCATAGCCTCAAGTTCTTTCTGGTTTTCTTCTGCCATCTTCTTGATTGCTTCAGTCTCCTTACAATTGTCTTTAACATCAATGGATATCTGGTTCATAACAGCCTCATGACTTTTCAATGACCCTGTCATATCTGATATGTCCTTCTGAGTTGCTTGAATATCCTTGGCAATTACTTCAATGTGGGATGACAAAGATTCCCTAATCTCCTTGATTCCCTCTTGATTCTCCAGCTTGAGTGTGTCTTTTATTTCATTGACAACTGTGGTTTTAATCTCAGTTTGCAATTCATGAATCACTCCTTCTCTTATTTCTCCCATGACAAGTTCCTTGAATTGTTCCGTTAAACGCTGAACAACTAGAATTCCCATCTCGTTACTCTCCTTCTTCACTCTGACTTCCAGGTTGACCATGTCTTCACCAACTTTCCTAAGACCATGTTCTATCCTATCAGCTAAGCTTTGGGATCGAAGATCGGCATCGCGAAATTTATCGTCCATTATACTAGCGTTAGTAGCTAATGAAGTTTCGAGCTCATGTGTTTTATCGCATAATTTATTCATTTTACTTTCAAGTGTCATTTTCAAAATTTCAGAATTCTCTTTAAATTTACTTTCCATTGAATTAAATTTACTATTTAAATTTTCCTTTAAGTTACTTTTTAAAGAATCAGAACTTTCTTTAAGTTTGTCATTTAAACTTTCTTTAAGTTTATTTTCTAAAGACTCAGAATTTTCTTTAAGTTTATTTTCTAAAGAATCAGAATTTTCTTTAAGTTTATTTTCTAAAGAATCAGAATTTTCTTTAAGTTTATCATTCAAATTTTCTTTAAGTTTATTCTCTAAAGAATCAGAATTTTCTTTAAGTTTACCTTCTAAAGAATCAGAATTTTCTTTAAGTTTCTTTTCTAAAGCCTCAGTATTTTCTTTCATAATAGCGGCTACACGCCGTCCAGCCTCTTTCGAACTCTCCTCCAAACTCCTCATCATCCTCATCATTTCTTCCATAATTTCAATTATTCAAAACTTAGGGGTATACAACAGTGGCAAACACAAGCTTATAACTAGAACAAGAAATATGAATAGCTAATTGGAACACTATAATAAAATGAGATTTGTCCTAATATCGACGTGATGGAAAAACAAAATTCTTTACTTTTACGAATTACATTTACCATAATATCACAAGAAAAATATGCTAGTTCTCAAATATCCTCCACCTGGATTCTAATAATGTGTATCTCCAGTCATCGAACGTTTACTACTGAATTTACTTGACGCCCTAATGGTTAAGCCATTATCAAAAATAATCAAACCCATTCTAATTATTAACCAAGTTAAATTTTTAATTTTCCCACTAATTGGGTTTCCTACTAATTTATTCATCCAAACCAGACATCTCTCAACTCCCAAAATATTTCTATAAAAATTATCACAATTTCAAATCGGCATGCGATTGACCATGTCTAAATCGGGACCCACGTTCGAAGCCATTTCTCTCTCTATCTTATTTTATGTGCCCGTTTAGACCGGAGTCCGCACGACCACATATGCATTTTACCAATAATCAGTCAGCACGAGAATCAAAATATCCCGGAGCGCCAGATGGGTTAAAGCAAATCGCAAAACGACATCAAATTTATAAAAATGCTTTGCTGATTTTTGGTTCAATGCAACAATAAGGATAGAAGGAGATTTAATTGGGTGAAACACATCTGGTAAAATTATCTCAGTTTATTTAAAGTTAAAATCTGACTGCAAGAATAATGCTCAAAGCAGCATCATCCACGTGTGGCGATCCACACTCTTATTTACACACAATATACAGAAATCTTCCAAACACATTTGACAATCTTTTTGAAAACACAAGTCCGATTGTTAGTCCTGTGGACTGTGTTCCAAAATTATTAACATTTTATTCCAGTGCAAAATGAATTGTCCATACTGGAAATAACGTAGATCACTGTTTGACTATTTACATGGTATTAACACTCGTAGAATAAATGTTTATAGAATTTCTTAGACTTTCATTTGTTTTCCAGTTTTCCAAAATATATCGTTGAAACTATTATTATCATCGTAGCAACACAAATTATTAACACATATTAACAACATCTGAAAAGTATTTGACCATTGAGCATAGCATCGAAGAACTGTGCGAAGCACAACAACAATTAATTGTTCTTCTGACATTAAACATTCGAGAAGTGACTCGATTATGAACTTCAAGTTCCAAACAAAACATATGATTTCTGAATCATCAACTTGATCAATAAATGGTTGAACCATTCAACTATTAGATTTTCCACTTGGGATTATTATGAAAAATATTTATATTTATGGCCATTTCTAGCAACTTTCACAACTTGCAATTCTTCGACAGAATGCGGAAATTAGAATTGTAGTCTTATAATGAATTCATTTAGTTCATGGCACTAGGATTGAAAATATCCTTCAAATTATTCGTGGTTAAAGAATTATTTTAAATTGGCAGTGGCCCATTCTACTATTTGTGTAAGAACACAATATTATAACAACAACAACGGCAAAGGTCTTCCTCTGAAGAAGAATAAACTACTATCATGACAAATCCGGGTTCTAGCAAAATCAAATTCTAAATGGAATTCGTAAACAAGGTTGAAATAAGAACTGATGGTTTCAAAGAAATAACCTTCGGGTTATTCATACGACGAAATGTGTGGCTCCAATACTCCAACTATAAACCTGAGCCATCGAACCTGCTATTTGATTGATGCTCGAAAAAACCTTCATTCCTGCGACTTAACATGCGCACCTGGGAATGGCATTTCAACTACTCCACACACATAAATTATCTTCCCAAAATTTATACAATAAATCAAGCCTCTGCTTGTTATCAACACTGGAAGATTAATAAACTTACAAGTTTATTTTATTTTACCCTTCAGTTCAACCCGTGAATTTACCATACTTATGAAAAGCTTCATTTCACTTTCGAAGTGTATTTACGTCATGATTTTATATAAATACAAAAATATCCTATTTGATACAAATATCAATTGCTTCCCGTTTCATGCCTCTCCGTGTTATATGAAACATATGCTTTGCTCATTGCAAATATCAACTGTTCAACCAGAACTGAAATGTTGGTTGAATGCGGGCTTGCGCTAACCACTCTCCTTCGTAAAATCTCCTGTTCCAAACTAGAAATGTTTCAACTACTTCATAGGCTCTTTCTCAATACATATGATTATTATAAAATATAATATCCAAGAATTATTTAGAAAAATTATGAAAATTATTATTATTATTATTAGTGGATTATTATTATTATTATTATTTCAAATATGTTTAATTATCATCTCATTATGTGAGAATCCACATGTTCGAACCTTCGAATATGGAAAAAATATCCGTTCCTCACCAAAAATAAATTTAACTTTTACAGTTACATCGGCTGATTACCGTGATTTCCCAAAAATATGAAAAATTCAAATAAATGCTCAAAATGCTCGGTCATCGATCCTAAATTATTCTGAGTGCTGAAAATGCTCAGAATAAATCTAACAAGTCTTGCGTAAATCATTACAAGCTTTAAATATGACGAAAAAAAAATGTGTTGGTCATCTGCAGAAAAATAGTTTGTTCCAATTAGCTAAGCATAAAATAATTCAAATGTGGCTTACATTTCTTGATGTTCTTGAAGTGTCGTAAACCTGGTCTATACCAGATTTATCCGTAGACATGCCCTAGCGGACAAGCACGTATAATCCTTGTATCGGCCGCCATTGTAGACCCACAAATCATCTAGTCAGACATAGTGGTAGTATTCTTCGACGTTTTAAATGACTGTGGTTCCATTTTAATATGGGCTTCTAACAAAGCCATAACAGTTTGTTGAAAAGGGTCAGATCTAAGCGATCTCTTCTTAAATGTGTCAGTTGTAACTTAACTCACTGTAATCTCATCAGTACAAGAAAAACGTTGACAGTCTAAGCAGTTAACGGCTGTTCTGAAGATCGTTCCCTGGGCATGGTTTGTATATCACCATCTGCCATGCGCTAGACAACTTGCAGTTTCCCTTGCGTAGACTAATGAACGCCACCGTTATAGACTATTCTTCAATGTACTGACGGATCGAAGTGGTTAAATAGTTACAAAATATGAAAACTGACTTTAAATGGATTTAAACATCCAAGTATTAATTTACTATTGGACTGTGACAATACTATTTTCTAGACCAAGTCTAGCATATGTCCTTTAGGAAATATAAGTATTTCCACCAATGTCTGTAGAAATACAATCACCTCAGTGATTCTCCTCACCAGAAACTTACTAAGTTCCAACTCGTTTGCGCAGCACTTCTCGTGACTATCACGATTTGAAAAGTACTTCTTCGTAGACGTGGCAACCATGTGCCTTGGCTCAGCGTAGACGCAACTTGTTCGCCAAGTGCTTGTGATGAATTGAGCTAACTAAGCTTGCTCCTGCTTGCTTTTATACAAAAACGGTCAGGGTCACGCGTCATCGCCTGATATCTAGAAATCCTCATATCTCTTGAATCCCTGGTCCGATTTACTTGATACAAATTGCATTCTCTTTTATTTGGCCGTGCCAGTAATCTGATCCCAGTCTCAAGTCTCTGCTCCATAGTTAACTATTTAATCCATAAATAGTCTCCACCTCTGCTGTTACTCGCTACGTCATTTACCATCCAACTATCGGTAATTTCCTTCGAATGGCTTCGAGAAGCAATGTAGCGCGATATTCAAATATCTGAACTTTCAAACGCTGCTACAGCCTTTCCCTTGATATCTAGGTGTCTGAAACTTGGAATACTCATTCCTAGAGTTGGGTACAGTACGATTGTATCTTAACGTACACTGACCGGCAAAAACAAAACCGAACACTTGAAAAATTCAACATTACTTTCATTCAAATCATAAAATAATATTATGAACGGTATAGGCCTAGTTAAGTGCATACTGTAGTTATAGCATGGAAGTAAGGTTAATTGGTTTCCTGGATGCATTACCATTGTCTTCATGACATTGTTTCACTTAACAATTGCGATTCTTTAACATGATGCTGTTTCCCGCGGAAAGATGTGCGCGCCGTCGATATTGTCAACAATGCAATGATTTTTTATTTTGCCACTTGTTGGCATAGGAAACGATCGATACAGCCATATCCTCAGTTATTCCTGTGCAATTCAGAAACGAATATGCGCTTGAGGCCTGAAGATGTTGCCAGGGCAGTGGCTCTGATCGATAATGGTGGCTGGCGTTCATATTTATGATTTAAATGAAAGTAATGTTGAATTTTTTAAGTGATCGTGATTTTTTTGCCGGTCAGTGTATTAATATCACATCCTTTGGGCTTCCTTTTAAGAATTGGCTGAGGTGAGAATCGAAGCCACCTCATCTCACTAGCCCGTTCCAACCCACAGTGGTGACAGCCATTGGTTGAGCAATATGTATAGGAAGTTTCAGCGTGATCGTTCACGATGCCGCCTTGCGAGTGGTTTTGGAATGTACCTCTTGTATCACGTATAAGACGATTAAATTATTATTTTTATTATTATTTATTTTCCATAAATCTTATAAGAAGTATGGAAGGCCTAGTGAAAAAGGGCAAGCCCCACATACACATTTCATGCTTCACAGGCACAGTTTACATCTACAATTGTTTTTACAATATTTACATGTTTTACAAAGATAATTTCAATATTTACATATTTAGAATATTGACATAGTAAATTTTTTCTGTTCACTCACTCTCTCACGCACGCACTTTCATAACCTCAATCACTCCACACATTCATTCATTAACAAAACTATTAAAAATTTCCGTCTTTTCAATACAATGTTGTTGATAATCTATTTATCCAACTGGGTACATGTTTCGTACAGTCGTCTGTACTTCCTCAGCCCAAATACACATTTAGACATAAACAAGTATGATGCACACTATCAATCACATACAATGGGCTGAGGAAGTACAGACGACTGTACGAAACATGTACCCAGTTGGATAAATAGATTATCAACAACATTGTATTGAAAAGACGGAAATTATTAAGAGTTTTGTTAGTGAATATATTCAATACGGACCTAAAATGGAGAATAATGATCTAATTCATTCATTCATTTCATTCAGATACTCATTCATTCAGCGAGACCATCAATCACTCATACATACGTTTATTTATACAATGTACGGCCTGAATTTCCGAAGATTCAAGATCTTGGCATCCCCTGGCAGCGTGCTCCATAACCGAGCCGTAGAAACCTGTCAGGTAAGCATTGCTACGAGCGAAGGGCGGAACGAGAGTTACACCTCGTCCTCTCCGAACTGAGCGAGATGCCAGTGACAGTCGCCAGAAGGGGTCAATATTAATGGAACCTGTGAGGGATTTTTTGAGAAAAATTAGATCAATTTGTTTGGCTGTTGCCTCTATAGATGGAAATTTTGACAAAGGGGAAGGGGAACAACGAGCTATTAGCCTCTCTGCGCGGCTCTGTACACGCTGCAGCTTGTTGATGTGTAACATCTTTCCACTCGGTATCCATATATCTTTTTTGGGGGTGATTTTGAAAAATGAAACGGAAATGGATGCAACGGAAACATTGAGCGCGCGCGGTGGCGGCGATTGATACCACGGCGCTCTGTCGGCCATGTGGCTATGTGGAATGTATATGGCATACGGTTTACTTCAAAGTTTGAAGGCCCCATTAAAGATATTCCTACAATAAATCATCTTCAAATTGTCGTTCTTTGGTGTGAAAATATTCATTATATCATATTTGCTGAAACTAATTATGATTTATTAAATCTTCATACATTTGCTGTATTATTATTTAATGAAGGCACTCGAGGTACTGTCGGCCATGTGGCTATCTGGAATGTATATCGCATACAAAATTACTTCAAGGTTTGGAGGCCCCATTAAAGATATTCTTCCGACAAAAAACATCTTCAAATTGTCGTTGTTTGGAGTGAAAATATTCATTATATCATATTTGCTGAAAGCCGATCAGGATTTGGCACTGCAGTTTTACAAGTAGTTATTTCAATGACCAACAGAGTTCACTGTTAACAAGGGATAACATGTCAGATCTTACACATCATATGCGACTACTGTAAGGCTCGTAATTTTTCATGTTTTGCGATGTAGTGGGATGCCAATCAGGTAAGCCGTACGTTAATATTGGACTGACCATGCATAGGTAGGCCGTCCCTAAAGCTCTAGGTTTACAACCTCTCTTCTTTCTGTACAAGTTGTTACGCTCCTACGCGGCAGCCGAAGAAAACAGCATTTTAATTCTGTTTCCTGAACAACAAGGCGAAGTGCTGGAAACGGGTTCAACATGTTCGATTCCAGTTGGATCTGTCTTCAGGTCGGACGGCATGCAGCCTCTTCCTGCTGCGACAAGAAGTGGCTATTGAAGAATTTAGGAAGGGAAATCACTTCACTGCAGATATCGTACAGCAGCGAGGCGGTCTGACCAGAACAGGTGTCTCGTGTTGACATGAACAATAACACAAATGTTACAGCACATTTCTGAACGTGCTTCCAATACAAGACAGGGCCCGAGTCCGGTATTGGTCTGGTCAGTAATCCTTGAACATTCAGCAAACCTCATCTTCAGAGTGTAACACATGAATTATGTTACCGAATTTTGGCTGTTTCATTTAGGGGCTTGTACCTTAAATAAATTACTAACATTGTACCCTTACCATTTGTCCTCATCACTACAAACATGGTGATTATATAGTCCGCGTCACCTTCAATAAGTTACTAACATTTGTACCATTACCACCTGTCCCCCATCACTACAAACATGGTGATTATATAGTCCGCTTCACCTTAAATAAGTTACTAACAATGTACCCTTACCATTTGTCCCCCATCACTACAAACATGGTGATTATATAGTCCGCGTCACCTTCAATAAATTACAAACGATGTAGCTTTACCATTTGTCCCCCATCACTACAAACATGGTGATTGTAAAGTCCGCGTCACCTTAAATAAGTTACTAACATTGTACCCTTACCATCTGTCCCCATCAGTACAAAAATGGTGATTATAGAGTCCGCGTCACCTTCAATAAGTTACAAACGATGTAGCTTTACCATATGTCCCCCATCACTACAAACATGGTGATTATATAGTCAGCGTCACCTTAAATACGTTACTATCATTGTAACCTTACCATTTGTCCCCCCATCACTCCAAACATGGTGCTTATATAGTCAGCGTCACCTTAAATACGTTACTATCATTGTAACCTTACCATTTGTCCCCCCATCACTACAAACATGGTGATTATATAGTCAGCGTCACCTTAAATACGTTACTATCATTGTAACCTTACCATTTGTCCCCCAATCACAACAAAATGGTGATTATATAGTCCGCGTCACCTTAAATAAGTTACTAATATTGTACCCTTACCATTTGTCCCCCATCACTACAAACATGGTGATTATATAGTCCGCGTCACCTTAAATAAGTTACTAACATTGTAACCTTACCATTTGTCCCATCACTACAAACATGGTGATTATATAGTCCGCGTCACCATAAATAAGTTACTAACATTGTAATCTTACCATTTGTCCCCATCACTACAAACATGGTGATTATATAGTCCGCGTCACCTTAAATAAGTCACTAACATCGTAACCTTAACATTTGTCCCCCATCACTACAAACATGGTGATTATATAGTCCGCGTCACCTTAAATACGTTACTAACATTGTAACCTTACCATTTGTCCCACATCACTCCAAACATGGTGATTATATAGTCCGCGTCACCTTAAATAAGTTACTAACATTGTAACCTTACCATTTGTCCCCCATCACTACAAACATGGTGATTCGTCACCTTGAATAAGTTATTAACATTGCACCCTTACCATTTGTCCCCCATCACTACAAACATGGTGATTTATAGTTCGATGTCTTTCCATTGGATTGAACCCGGGTAGTATCCGCTGTTGCCACTAGTGTTACATAATCACCATGTTTGCAGACACTGGTACTCATAAAATAACAGAAAAGACTGTAGCATGATCCGATCGTCGTCTGTCATTGAGACGCGTTTCTGTGTGTACCAAACCTTACATTGTTAGCTGGGTAATACCACATAACATACAATACAACACCTATTGAAGCACAGTTTCACCTCATGTAAATTGCATGTTCTATCTACTGCGTAAGTATTAGGCAGAGCCGAATAGCACCACCTTGTGTACGCAGAGAGGTGGCTGCCAACAGGGAGAGGCTGAGAGTGGAAGAAAACAGCGCCCAACCACTGCATGGATGTAATCCTCCACAGCAACGGCTGAGGTCCCGAAAGAGCTTCCTGAGGACATCTGAGATGCTTACCGTCTCATCGGAGAAGGCAAGGCTGGATATATGGAAGAAGTCGACCCCTCACCCCTGCGGTTGGATGCCAGTAGCAAGAACTACCACCCGGACACAACGAAAGCTGGTTGGTGTAGAAATCCCTAAACAGGTTACAATCAGGAGTTGGAAGATCCCGAGACAATCTGAGGAGATGGGGCCTCAGTACATGTGACACGTCTTGCGAATGTGGACAAGAACAAACCACAAGACACATGCTTCATTGCCCTCTGTGCCCTTCATCTTGTGCAGAGGAAGATCTCCTGTTAGCCACTCTGAGCGCCTTGGATGCTGCTCAGTATTGGACACGTGTTATATAATTAGACAGTTTTACCCTTAGGCTATAGCCTATGTATAGCAACTGTACATTTGTAGGTTTCCGACACGAGAAATAAATAAATAAATAAATAAATAAATAAAGGCAGAGTCGAGAATCGAACTCACATTCTGTTGCTCCATGGACTGGAGACTTCACAAGGGCCTTTATGTCTCGACAGTATGAGTGCTTTGTTGCTACGCAAGCTGCGCTATCTCGAGGTTCAATAGCAACGCTCTTAGTTTCACTCCAGGGTATTTGACAGATCCACTCAAGAACTTTATATAGCAGGCCTATGTTGCACATGCCTGCGACAGTCTTTTGTTCTTGTTTGGTCGTTGCATAAATCTCAGCCATTCCATATATGAGTCGTCCAGTTGCCAAACTCGTTTAATCCACTTGTGAATAAGGATCATGTCGTAAAATTATTTATGTTCGACCCTCACTATTACGTATCAGAAAACTGTATCATAATGATGGTCATTATAACACTGTTTTCCATTATGATACAGTTTCTCCAGCCAATCAGAGCTCGTTCATTGACCAATTAGGTAACGATACCTTCGCGCATGCGCTCAAAATCCAACATGTCAGACATAAACACAACATCGAACTAAAATAAATTACCGACATGGAATACGCACCGTCCATATGTTCGCGTAAATAAACTGGCGAATATGAGACAAGCAATAGCACTGTACCTTAAAATCACCAACGCTAATTTCTGCACAGCGCATTGTCTTCAAATGGCACCGGTGACAATATTACTGAGGGACGGCTGAAGTGAACATATGGCCTGCATATGGCATTGCAAGTACACAGAGCGCATGCGTCGGTCGTTCAAAGATCTTGAAAGACAGAGATATAACACCCAACGCTCGCTCTGCGATCACAAAATTCAAGTACCGTAGCTGACTCTCAACAGATATTTATGAATATTTATGTTAAAACATATAATAAAGTTATAATTATCGTCGAACATAAACAGTCGTATGCAACTCGCCTATAATGGTAATTAAGACACACGTATGAAAATTATAAAACTCGCTTACGCTCGTTTTATAAAAATACTCGTGTCTTAATTATAGCCATTATAGGCTCGTTGCATAATGTAATATTATTTAATTAGGCTACCCTCCCTATATTATTCTGCTAAGGTCCCATTCCGGGGTTTGTATCGAAAATAAGGTCCTGTTAACACCAACCTACACATATGGTGTACCTACAGGTTTCGCATAACCCCATGTGTGCCCGAAACGCACCCACTTCCTCTTTAAATGCCTCACAATTAAATAAATACCTTCAAAATGTACATTTACAATGGGAGCACCGTGACCTGGCGAGCCTGCCGCTAGAGCGCCGGGCAGCGCGGTGGCGGCAGTCATCTAGCGGGAGCGCGGCGTAATGCTAGGCGAGCCTGCCACTAGAGCGCAGGGCAGTACATTCACGTTGCGAAAGCTCGCACGGGCCCACTAGTTTTATTTTATTTTACTATATATTATTTTATTTTGTTTTTCTTTGTTTAATTTAATTTATTTTTGTTTTGATTTTTATTTTATTTTGTTCATTTTGTTTTATTTCATTTTGCTTTTACTTTGATTTTTCAGAAAACAAATACAAAATCAAAAAACACAGTAAAAATCAAAATTCAAAATCGAAAGCAAAAGCAGAAAACAAAAAACAAGGAACACAAACCAAAAAGCAAAATTTAAAAAAAGCAAAAGCAGAAAACAAACACAAAACCAAAACAAAGATAGTAAAGCAAAAAGTAAATTCAAGAGCAAAATCACAAAACCAAAATCCACAAAACACAAAGAAAAAAGTAAGAAACAACAAACAGAAAAGATATGCGAGGCAAAGTCCAGAGAAACGTTTCTCATGAAAATGATTCTTATTTACAAGTGGATTACACGACTCAAGTGACATTTACAATGTACCTCGGCAAGAAAATGTCTATATAAACGTTGTGGTGGATGTAATATAATAATGATCGTGTGGCCTCTGGAGAGGCCGAGTGCAGGTCTTTCTAGTTGACGCCCGTGGGCACCCTGCGCGTCGTAATGAGAATGAAGTGATGATACAACCAGTGTCCGAGCCAAGGGAATTACCCCCAGGAGATTAAAACCCCTGATGGCTCGGCAGAGAATCGAATCCGGTGCGCTAACCGTTTAGCAATGGAGCCACACGGTGGATGTAATAACAAGATAGGATAGAGGTATACTGGGCAATTTAAGGTTGCAAAGTCACATATGTCAACTTCTAGTAATGTCCTTTATCGCCGTACAGAATTTCAGGGTGATATCAGTAAAGGTTTCGGAGATATAGAATGCCGGTGAAATATTTCGCACAGCCGCCATGTTGGATTGGTAAGACGTAATAAAATGTCAAGGACACGGTGGAGGTCGGACGAAATAAGAGACCTACTATGCTACTATGACCTTACCGAGTTTCATTGAAATCGCTTCGGCCGTTTAGATTTTATTAGGGGGACACACACACACGGACAAAAGGTGATCGCATAAGCCTATTTTTTCATAATTGAAAATATGCTAATAATGTTGTGTGTGATTGACATCTCTGAAATTATACATTTCAAAAGGAGTATTTTACTGGCATACAATTTTACAGGCAGGGGTGTATTGCAATAGACAGGATCAAAACACTGTCAATAATATAAATAGGCTAATGCAGTTTTCTCACTTTAAATAACATAAACACAAACATAATGAATGCATAATATACAATAAGCTAACATTAACTGTATATGTTCCTTCTGCGAGAATACAGTACATGTAGCGTTACCATGCACTATGAGGAATAAGTCCTTGAAATACATTAATCACTAGCTGTTTACTTATAGTCATCTGTTACTTACCTTGGTCATTGGCTGGAACTCAAACGAGAAACTATCGATAAACAGTAGAACACCCAAACTGAAACAAGTACAATGAATCACCTGGCCAACCTACAAAAGGAAATCTCTCTCAATGAATGCCGAATTTCGGCATTACAATTCCGTTGTTAAACCCGAGGCAACGTATGGTACTGAAACACTCTTCAAGTTGAACATCAAATCAACAACTGGCAAACTGCAGAAATCAGACAGAAGAATTATCAGAACAATTATTAACCAAAAAAAAACATCAAGTAAATAGCCAATGCAGATTGCTGCCGAATGAAGATGTATATCGAGAGAGTGAATCAATAATAGATGCAATGCGGAAAAGGAGAATCTCCTTTTTCTGCCATATCTCACACCTACCAGAAAGCAGACTAATAAAACAGCTGTTTAGTTACTTCTGGAAGAGTAAAACAAAGAACAACTGGTTCAATGAGATCCAGCATGATTTAGATGTTATTAAATTTAAAGTGCTCCAATGAGGGCGTAAACTATGCAAAAATAAAATAAAAAATAAACAAAAATTGTAGCTTACATTGACAGTCAGACGAGCATAAAGCTGCGTTTTATTTGTAGTTTGTGTGTTACGTGATAAACACAATGCTTCCTTCTGCAATAACTGTATATAAACTTGACATCAATTTATCACTTTACGACTCGACTCGTTCTATAATATCTGTGGCGTAAAGTGTGTATGTGTTAATGTAACATCTTTGATGTAGATGTTCTTTGGCGAGTGAGTCAGTTCATTGTTTTGTTTATGACTGTCCTATGTGGAAATAAAGAAGTTTGTATAGATAATTATTATATTCAATAGTATGAATGGATTGGATACCTCATTGTAGTCCATTATCATTGGCTTGTTTGGTTGTTATTTGTGTAGTTGAATTCCTTATAGTTTAGAGTAATCATTCAAAATATAGATAAAATGTGATCAATTCGTTTTTATACATACATTTTATTGCAGCTGAAAAGCTATTAGCTACAAAATTGTTAAATAAACATAATACCATAGCGTATGGAAGATACGCTATGATAATACCATAAGATGACATGATTATTCCTTGCAATAGTCACTAACTGTTTTTGATGTGTAACATCTTTCCACTCGGAAGCCGGATATATTTGTGGGAGTGATTTTGAAAAAATGGGACGGAGGTGGATCGGACGGAAGTGTGTAAGACGTACCGCCAGCTAGTACGCATCCCTCCTGGCTGTGATCCGATCCAGCTGGCAGTGGTACCATGTGGAATGTTTTATCACATACGGATTACTTCAAGGTTTGGAGGCGCCATTACAGATATTTCTACAATCAATCATCATAAAGTTGTCATTCTTTGGTGTAAACAATTATGATTTATTAAAAGTCTGTTTTCAATCGCTGGGCATCCACTCGCCGAGTAAGTTTCTTCAACACTTTCATACTGAACGGTAAACGCTCATGCGAACTCTGGTGTCAAGTCATTGAAACACAAACCACTATCTTCGTATCAGTATTTAAATGATGATATCCTTTTATATGAAACATTGTAACTAGTCGGCAAAGCCGGTATTATGTTTCTGCACAATGGCTATTCAGATATTAACCCACATTGCAGTAATGTAATGTAATACAGTATATATCGATGATTTTATGCGGGAACTGGGCTAGCCTTTCACAGACCACTATAGGAATTCCCTTTATTGTCAAGTAGGCGTATTCATAACTAATTTAAAACTCAATCCTACGCAGGAACATTATCGAAAAAATAGCAAAATATTAATTGAGCATAAAAAGATACGTCAATATTATTACCTACACGTGAAAATGAGTACCTGTCTTGTACTCCAAATGCCTGTGGTGTTAAATGCTGCGTGGATAATATCTTGGTCTGCAAATCATGAGGTCTCAGGTTCGAACCCCAGTCCCGGCAATTATTTTTGCTACCGGAGTATCGATTTAAACGATATATATCATAACATTATGCGTCATTTTAACAGAATCTACATGAAATTACGATTTATCTAATTTTAATTACTATAGTTTGCACCAAGCAGGAGTTGATTGTATTGAACATTATTTCTAGTAGTCTATAGATAGGCAAGAGACTATGGTTTCATTCCTCCTCTTAATTTGCAATATAATATGTGATGTTTGTTCAAACAAGTGTGACAGTAGCATATCTCCAATTCAATCTATACATTCATCATAGTACCAGTATGAAAACTGAGCGTTAATTAACATTTTAAGAATGTCCAAGCTGTGTAGTATACGAGTAGGATAACATGTCAGATGACTTCACATACATTTCATCTCAATTTCATAGTAGGATAACATGTCAGATGTTACACATCATATGCGACTATTGTAAGGCTCGTATCTTTTTTTGCACCACATAAGTGATAATATTCACATTTTTGGTCACATAATACACATATACATTGATCATTTGCGTGGTGGAACTTTTTGGTTGTGCATAACTTATGGCGAAAATCATGTATGGCAAGCCTAATAGTGGCATGCCTCTGCGTTTGGTTTGTTTTTGTCCAATTTCCGTTTATCATAGCGTCAGTTCCAAACAATTATTCAATGATTTCTTCTTGCTTTATTTTTCGTCTGGCTCTCACTGTATTGTATGCGTCTGTAGCTGAATCCATAAGTCCTCCAGGAAGAAACTTTCTCTAGAAAGGGGCGCACTTTCCTGCTCCTAGAGCTCTTTTCAAAAATCTAGTTTTGACATTGTCAATTCTCTCCATATTCCTGATGGTTAATTTGTCCCAGTTGAGGGAGATACCGCCTTCGTGGTGTAGCGGTCAGCATGGTTAGCTGCCGTCCCGGAGGTCCTGGGTTCGATTCTCGGCTCTGCCACGAAATTTGAAAAGTGGTATGAGGACTGGAACGGGGTCTACTCAGCCTCGGGTGGCCCAAATGAGTAGAGGGGGTTCGATTCCCACCTCAGCCATCCTCAAAGTGGTTTTCCGTGGTTTCCCACTTCGTCTCCGGGCAAATGCCGGGATGGTTCCTACTCTAAGGCCACGGCTGCCTCCTTCCCACTTCCTTGCCTAACCGTCCCACTCTTCCCATCCCTTCATCAGACACCCTGTTCGCTTTGCAGGTGAGGCCGCCTGGAGTAGTGATGGTCACACACCCCAGTTGTATCCCTGACTCAGAGTCTCAAGCTCCAGGACACTGCCCTCAGTGGCGGTAGAGGTGGGATCCCTGGCTTAGTCCGTGGGAAAAGCCAACCCTGGAGGGTAAAACGATAGCGGGAGCGGGTGTGGAGGGAGATACCGTATGTAAAATGGGATTTACAGTGATGTTGAAGAGCTTCATTGCTGTTGACAGGCCAAGGGATGTTAAGTTTGTGATGGTATAATACCCCGTTTAGACGTCTCGGTCGCGATCCCGATTATCTCTGATCTGGATAATGTCCAATCGCGATCAACGGCATTTGTCATTGCAACGTGTTTAGAAACAACAGGATAATCGAGTAAAACAGCATGACATTGCTAAGGTCTGCCAACTTTTGAATTCCAAGTGTTATAGCAGAAATTTACAGTAGTTTGTTTCCTGCAGTTTTGAAGTATTTCAATTATTCTTAATAGATAATTCAACCTATAAAGTATATTCTTAAATATATACAAATTCTGAGGAGTCGTGTAGGCAAGGCCTACTCTTGGTGTGGAAATAACAATATTTTGAAATATTCATGCACAGGTCTAGGATATTTATTGCATGAATACTTCTTTGTTCATTCAGAGTCATTTGGCCCTATCGGAATCCTTTCTATGTCTTTGTTAATCGTCTTCATCGACTTTCCCCAACGCTAATATTTTTTTTTTCAGCGTTTAAACACTGGTATGTTTGTCTCCATCCATCATTTGATGTCTCTCAATCTTCATATATCTGATATCTTCTTCTTCTTCTTCATCTTATCCCACTTCAAGTGGGGTCGATGTTTCTGGCAAGTCTTTTCCATTTTATTCTGTCCCACACATCGTCGTCCCTTAACTGCTTATCCATTAGGTCTTCATGGATATTGTCAGTCCATCTTCTTCGAGGTCTGCCTCTATTCCTCGTGCCATCCACAACCAGAGACATCGCTCTCCTTCCTACATGGTTGTTATCTCGACGCATAACA
Organism: Meconema thalassinum; assembly: GCA_946902985.2. NCBI lineage: Eukaryota > Metazoa > Arthropoda > Insecta > Orthoptera > Tettigoniidae > Meconema > Meconema thalassinum. The sequence goes on along the minus strand of OX336395.1, from coordinate 224,860,969 downwards.
TGCCCATACCACAGCAGTCTTCTCTCTTGGATCTTCTTGGAGACTTCTGTTACTTTTACTGTGCCCCTGATTTTCTCATTTGCGATGTGATCAATCCTAGTGATGCCACTCATCCAGCGCAGCATCTTCATCTCAGTCACATCCAGCTTATGACATTGTGACTTAGTTATTGCCCATGTCTCCGCACCATACATCATGGCTGGCCTCACAGCTGTCTTGTAGACCTTTCCTTTTACCCTTATACTGAGCCTTTTGTCACACAGAATGCCAGAAAACCTTTTCCAGTTCATCCAGGCTGACTGAACCCTGTGGTTAATCTCAGTATTTATGTTGCCATCTTCAGACATGGTTGACCCAAGATACTTGAAGCTACTGACTGGCCTTAAGCTTACTCCATCCATCTGCACTAATTCATTGCCCTCACCACCAAGGCACAAATACTCTGTTTTCTTTCGACTGATTTTCATGCCTCTGGTCTCCAAGGCTTCTCGCCAGCTCTCCAGTCGCCTTTCCAGTTCTCTCCTACTGGTGTCGCACAAAACAATGTCATCGGCAAACATCATGCACCATGGTGCTGCACTACGTAAGCCATCAGATAGGACATCCATGACAAGATTGAATATGTATGGACTCAGGGCTGACCCCTGATGCAACCCAACTTGAACAGGAAACCAGTTAGTCAACCCGACGCTACTCCGGACTCTTGTTTTAGCCTCCTCGTACATGTCCTGGATAAGCCGCACATATTTTTCCGGGACTGCTTTGGTCCTCAGACATCTCCAGACTTCCTGGCGTGGAACTCTGTCATAGGCTTTCTCTAAGTCTATAAAGACCATATGTAGCTCCTTATTCTTCTCTCTATGCCTTTCGATGAGTTGCCGGAGTGCAAAATTGGCATCAGTTGTACTCCTACCTGGCATGAACCCAAACCAACATAAATACAACCATCATGGCCAACATTACGTACTTCTCGCTTTCAAAACACAAGATAATACAAAATGGCCATCATTTCCACTTCCCACTTCACTCCCACAGCAGGAGGATAGTACAGGGAACGCGAAGGCCGGGAACGCGATTATCTAGTTGTGGGGACAGGATCGGGCTGATTCTGTTGGAGGGAAAGTTGATCGCGATAATGTTATCCTGTTGCGTTTAGACGTCCCAACTTAATCTGGATCGGCGCCTGATTGCGATCGCAACCGGGACGTCTAAACGGGGTATAAGTAGCATGCGTGGCTGCTGCTGTTCTTTCTTCACTATGACTACTGAAATACGTACTTGTAGTTTGTAGTGTTATTCCTAAATATTTGAATTTGTTAACGATTTCAAGTGGCCTTGGTTTTAGTGTTAGTGTGTCCTTATCGGACACACCAAAACCAATCAACTACCAACTTATAGCCTTTAACGTCAGGTGTTCTGGGCAGCAGATCGTAGTGAGAGACTGGCAGGAGATGGCAACCTTCTACACTACATTAGCCGAAATACCTGATGTGGAAATGATGAGGTAATAGATGTTTTCTCCTCCGCTGTCCATAACCTACACACAATCCCCATTTTTGATCACGACTTATAATAGCGAAATTATAGTTGTGTCCGCCATTATCTAGGTGAATTATGGGACAATAATAATATTGCCAACCCCACGCATGTGTTACTGTAACCCACATCTTGCAACATGAAAACGCGGGGTTTGCCCAGACGAATAATTACTATCCATATGGGTTTGCTAATTAATGCTCTCAGGATATCTTATGTGAAAGTTTTCAGCCAGATGTCAAGTTTGCTCTATGTGGGACTCCATTGCCGTTACCATTTTATATGCGTCGAATTTGAAGAATTACAAGTTGATAACACGATACATTTTTATCCTAAAGCGTTTGTAACAGCCTAGTGTGTGTTATTTGAACTAAATAACAAAATAATCCCACATCCTCTAGTACAAGTGCGCTATCTGTTGGTGCTAGTTCAGGATATCCTTATTACAAGGTGACGTCAATGTGTGCACGCCGATAACAGTTGAAGAGACCACATGAGCCTGACAGCGAGATTGCAATTTCTAGTTCACTTTTAGCATTGGAGAAGGACACTGCTTCCTGATTGGCTATTCTGAAGAAACACGTCTGCAGCAAGGGATCTGATTAGTGAGCGTAGTTATAGGGTAGAACCTATCAACGATGTTGTTTCAGGTTTGAAAAAAAAATGTAGAACTCCCGCTGTTTAACTTCGTAATTTCTTGGCACCAGTATACATTGTAATGCGCCTTGAAATAGTTGCATGATCATTGTTCCTAAATCAAGAAGAATCATTACCAGAATGATTTCCATCGGTTAACACCCCCTTGTAGCCTACCATTTGGGTGAATCTACATATAGGGAACACTTTATGGTCCAATGGATGTAGCATATAGAGTTTATTATACTAACAACACAGTTCTATGAAAAATGTATCATTGAATATCTTACAAATAGACTAGATTTTGATAACATTTTGAGAATTGAACAATACAACAAAACAAAACACAATTTGTCATTAGCATGGATGTTCCTAGTCATCACTTCCTACTGTCGACCAAAGTATTATGCGCACTCGAGTTTGAAGGTTGTTTGTGAAGTAACCAATAGACCTACATAAAATCCAATAACATCATCATTTTAGTCGTTCTATTGTACGTTAGTTCATGTAGGTTTGGAATTTTTAATTTATATTTTAATATTTTTTATCGCAGTTGGAACACAAAATGTGCCCATTTTAAGCGTGTTTCAACCATGCGTCACATTTAAGAATTATTATCTCAAAACTCCGTCATCAGATCGAATGCAAATTTTAACACAATATACATTGGAATGTTGTATAACTACTTTATTAATTTCAAAATTTTGTGTGTCCAAGAAACAAAGTTGTTATCATTTTTGTATGGTAACCTTTTCTCGGCTCGGGGTGGTTGGAAAATATAGCTCGTGGTCGCGTTGTAATCCTTATTCATCAAGAAGTTATGGTTTATGACTGTGAAATACGTAAATTAATTCACTTATTTTACATCGGTTTGTATTTGTTCGTGGAAATAAGGCATGATTCACCAGCCAGCCGCTCAGGGGTAAGCTGTACTGCGTTGCTGAGATGGAGTCCATAACTGCCGAGCGAGGCGAGGTCGTATTTCCCCGTTCAAATATAAACCGATATAAAATAAGTGAATTAATTTACGTATTTTAAAGTCATACAGCATAACTTTTTGATGTATAAGGAGTACAACGCGACCAAGAACTACATATTCCAACCACCCCAAGCCGAGAAAACGTTACCTTACACAAATGATAACAACTTTGTTTCTTGAACACGCAAAAATTTGAAAAGAATAAACCAGTTATACAACATTCCAATGTATATTGTGTTAAAATTTGGATTCGATCTGATGACGGGTTTGTGAGATAATAATTCTTAAATGTGACGCATGGTTGAAACACGCTTAAAAACGGGCACTTTTTGTGTTCCAACTGCGATAAAAAATATTAAAATATTAACTAATAATTCCAAACCTACATGAACTCACGTAAAATAGAACGACGAAAATGATGATGTTAATGGATTTTATGTAGGTCTATTGGTTACTTCACAAACAACCTTCAAACTCGAGTACACATAATACTTTGGTCGACAATAAGTGTTTGCTATTGCATTTATTGAAGTATGAGGTTTCTTTTCGTTATGAACGCATACATTTGACTAGAATATAAACCTTATCTTAATGGAACGACATCGCTAATAAATTCCACGCTATATCTACGCTGACTAATCACATCCTTTGGTGCAGTCGTGTTCCGTCAGATTAGCCAACACCACCTACATCTAGGTGGTGTTGGAATAGCCAATCAGGAAGCAGTATCGCTCTCCAATGCTAAAAGTGAACTAAAAATAGCAATCTCGCCGCCTGACAAACGTGGCTGCCGTAATTGAATGAGCAAGAAACAAAAACACATACCGTATTTATGTAATTTAGTACATATTTCCAGTGCAGCAGTGATAATGGACAATTGGTAATGATGATGATGATGATTGTTGTTGTTTTAAGGGACCCAACATCTAGGTTATCGGCCCCTAATGGTTTGGGTGATAGCGAAAATGACAATGAAATGGAAACCATAACAAAATTAAGTTGGAATGAAAATACTTACAAAATGGAACTCAGATTGAAACGACTCACAAAATGGAGAGCGGTAATACAGGGAGCGGCAAAAGGATCTGACGGTTTTTAAATCACAACACACATATTTTAAAATATACAATAGTACATTATGCAACGAGCCTATAATGGCTATAATTAAGACACGAGCATTTTTATAAAACGAGCGTATGCGAGTTTTATAATTTCCACACGAGTGTCTTAATTACCATTATAGGCGAGTTGCATACGACTGTTTATGTTCGACGATAATTATAACTTTATTATATGTTTTAACATAAATATTCATAAATATCTGTTCAGTCACTACAGTAGAATGTTGTGATCGGGTGCTGCGGTGGGTAGTATATCTTTCTTGTCCAAGCTATCTGGACAACCGACGCATGCGCTCTGTGTGCTTCAATACCATATGTTCAGATTGCGCACCAGTATTCAGTAAAACTGTCACTGAAGTCGTGTCAAAACCACGCGCTGTGTAGAAATTGGTTTTGGGGATATTAAGGTACCGGTACAGTGCTATTTCTTGTCTCATATTCGCCAGTTTATTTACGCGAACATATGGACGGTGCGTATTCCATGTCGGTAATTTATTATAGTTCGATGTTGTGTTTATGTCCGACATGTTGGATTTTGAGTGCATGTGCGAAGGTATCGTTACCTAATTGGTCAATGAACGAGCTCTGATTGGCTGGAGAAATTGTATCATAATGAAAAACGGTGTTATAATGACCATCATTATGATACAGTTTTCTAACACATAATAGTGAGGGTCGAACATAAACTCTTTTATTACTTATAACAGCAAGGTGTACATGTCAATTAATGGAAAACATGAAAGAACAATAGATTTTAACATTTAAGATTTGAAGATAACGTCTTTCAAATGATGCCCATCTTTTGCCATGCATTCTTCCTGTCTTGCACTGAAGCTTTGCATAGTCATTAGGCTTCAACTGCTGGACAATAACCATTTTATACGGATGAAAATGCAAATCGAAACGCAATATTCGTCTCACTGTTCGATCAGACATTTGCAAAGCAGCAGCTTGTTTACGAGCCGGCCGCCGTGGACTGGTTTCCACAGCTTGTCTCACTCGCTCAACATTTTCTGGTGTCCTGGCTGATCTTGGACGGCCTGTCGACGTACGTTTTAAGGCTGAACCTGTAGCTCTAAAATTACTCACCCATAACAAAATTGTGTTACGAGATGGAACGCGTCCTCTTCGACTCGCTCAGCCGTACAACGACATAAACCGTCAGATCTTCTTGCCGCATTGCAAAAGATGGGCATAATTTGAAAGACGTCATCTTCAAATCTTAAAAGTTAAAATTTATTGTTCTTTCATGTTTTCCATTAATTGACATGTACACCTTGCTGTTATAAGTAATAAAAGAGTTTGTATAATTTAAAATGTTTGTGTTGTTGTGATTTAAAAACCGTCAGATCTTTTTGCCGCTCCCTGTATTTACAAAAGGGAATTTAGAAGGAAAATACTCACAAAAGGAATAGATTGAAAAATACGCACAAAATGTAGTTTAGGTTCAAAATACGTACAAAATGCAATGTAGAGTCGAAATACTTACAAAATGCAATTGAATTTCAAAACACTTACAAAATGTAATTTAGATTCAAAATACACACAACATGCAATTGAGGATAAATATACTTACAAAATGCAATGTAGACTGAAAATACACACATCAAAAAAAGTTTTGCATCACCTCGGTTCCCAGATCTCCGGCATATAGACGTTGACTGTGTATATTGTATCCAAGATACAGTCCCTTTGACTGTTCATAGATGTCACTAAAACTGCTCAAAGATGTAAACAACCATGCATGAGCAGGGCCTATTAGACGGAGGGGGTACGACAGCCGATCAGTTCCAGTCATTCCACCAGGACGAAGGTACGCTGCTCATGTTGTCTGTAGTTCTACCATGCCTAGAAGGTCAATACCGCAGTTCGATCGCGTCCGCATTGTTACTTTGTGTCAAGAAGGGCTCTCAACAAGGGAAGTTTCCAGGCGTCTCAGAGTGAACCAAAGCGATGTTGTTCGGACATGGAGGAGGTACAGAGATACAGGAACTGTCGATGACAGGCCTCGCTCAGTCCGCCCAAGGGCTACTACTGTAGTGGATGACCGCTACTTACGGATTGCCGCTCGGAGGAACCCTGACAGCAATGCCACCATGTTGAATAATGCGTTTCGTTCAGCCACAGGACGTCGTGTTTCAACTCAAACTGTGCGCAATAGGCTGCATGATGCGCAACTTCACTCCCGACGTCCATGGCGAGGTCCAGCTTTGCAACCCCGACACCATGCAGCGCGGTACAGATGGGCCCAACAACATGCTGAATGGACCCCACGGAATTGGCATCACGTTCTCTTCACCGATGAGTGTCGCATATGCCTTCAACCAGACAATCGTCGGAGACGTGTTTGGAGGCACCCTGGTCAGGCTGAACGTCTTAGACACACTGTCCAGCGAGTGCAGCAAGGTGGTGGTTCCCTGATGTTTTGGGGTGGCATTATGTGGGGCCGACGTACGCCACTGGTGGTCATGGAAGGCTCCGAAACGGCTTTACGATACCTGAATGACATCCTCCGACCCATAGTGCAACCATATCGGCAGAATATTGGAGAGGCATTTGTCTTCATGGACGACAATTCTCGACCTCATGGTGCACATCTTGTGAATGCGTTCCTTCAAGATAACGACATCGCTCGACTACAGTGGCCAGCATGTTCGCCAGACATGAACCCTATCGAACATGCCTGGGATATGTTGAAAAGGGCTGTTTATGGACGTCTTGACCCACCAACCACTCTGAGAGATTTACGCCGAATTGTCGTTGAGGAGTGGGACAATTTGGACCAACAGTGTCTTGATGAACTTGTGGATAGTATGCCACGGCGAATACAGGCATGCATCAATGCAAGAGGACGTGCTACTGGGTATTAGAGGTAGTGGTGTGTACTGCAATCTGGACCACAAATGCTGAAAGTCTAGCTGTATGATGGTACAACATGCAATGTGTGGGTCTCATGAGCAATAAAACGAGCTGAAATGTTGTTTGTGTTGATCTCTATTCCCTTTGTATTTAACGGTTCCGGAACTCTTGGAACCGAGGTGATGCAAAACTTTTTTTGATGTGTGTACTTGAAAAATGTGGTTTAGATTGAAAATACTTACAAAATGCAACTGAAATCAGAAAGTTCACAGAAATGGTTTCACACATTCAAAGACTTACTAAAAAGCAATTTAGATTGTCAATACTTACAAAATGCAATTGAGGTTGAAAATACTCGCAAAATACAATTTAGATCGAAAAGACACAAAAATGCAACTTAGATTGAAAATACCTACAAAATTTAGTGTAGATTAAAAAAATCACTTAAGGTAATTTAGATACACGGGGAGCCAATTAACAAAAACAGTGCGGGAATCTTAAACAGAAAAGGAGATAAAATGAAAAGAAAACAAGAGGTCTATGAGGAATCAGGAAAGATGAGACAAGGGCCAATTAAGGCGGGAAAGTGAAAGACCTCCTAGGCCTCAGATACCCTAACACCGTCGGGGTCGGAAAAGAGCAAGAGTTGACCAAGGGAGGTCAACAGGAAATAAGACGGAGAGGAGACCGGCACAAGTCAGTGGAAACAATGTCGGACTCAGCTAGGGTCCCGTGGTCACCAACCCACGTCCCACTAGACGTGAGCCCCTGAATGCTGTCATCTCCTTTACAATTACCAAAATACAGTAATTGAGTTACTAATGAAGAAAAGTGAACGGTAATAAGCAATAATTATAGCAGTTTAAAAATAATCAATAACTAATTTTATTATTATGCTGTTTGACGCCATTTTCAGTGGTGCCTTAGTAAACGAGAGTTTGATGCTTTTCAGTTGGTCAACACGATTGTACCCAAATGAGATGGTTTATTCCCTATTCTACAGAAACTGTGTGGTACAACGTGGGGTTCATCTGCTTCTACACTTAGGACTTCTGCCGTTGGATTGGTGTATCCAGTAGCTGAATACTGTGCGTCCACCTGGATGAATAGTGCTCATACCAAGCTTGTTTATATTCAGCTCAACCAAACTATGCGCATCATCTAGGGGACAATTAGATGTACTCCGACATATTGGCTGCCTGTGCTAATTCACATTCCACCTCCAAGTATGAGACGAGAACATGGACTTATGAAGGTGTACAGCGCCATCTGCAAAAATCATCATCTTCCCGTGCACCATGATTTTCCTGATATTAGTAGGAATAGACTTCCCTCTCGCTACCCTCCTCTGACTACTGCACAAAGGCTCGTTGAAAGTGAGTTCAACGTGACTGCCCATTGGAAGCAGTTCTGGTCGATCTCTGCCTCACCGGAACAACAAACTATGCCATGCATACAACCGAGCCTCCAGGTTTTGAGCTTCCTAGAATAATTTGGTCCACCCTAAATAGAATAAGAACAAATTGTGGCAGTTGCGCGGCCTCTCTTCACAGGTGGGGGAGAATTCCATCTCCGAAATGTACCTGCGGTGCTGAAAGACAAACTATTCAGCATATCACACAAGATTGTCCACTAACAGCCTTCTCTGGGGCTTCAGTTGACTTCCTGATGGCTACACAAAAATGCATTGACTACTTATCTGAGTTCAGCCTTGTAAATAGTTATTTTCTTTCTGTTTCATGCTGTTTTAATTATCATTATATTATAATATGTATTGTGATGTGTTTTTATACCATGAAAAAAAAATCCACAGCCTGCTTCCAGTCTCCGACCGGGTCAGGAATGGAATGAATGAAGCCCCCATCTAGCGGCGAGGATATGAACTGTGCCGGCTGCCGAGGCCTGACGCACTCCTCTGGGGCAATGATTAAATGAATGACAAATGAAATGATAGTGGAGAGTGTTGCTGGAATGAAATTTCGACAGGGAAAACCGGAGTACCCGGAGAAAAACCTATCAGCCTCCGTTTTGTCCAGCACAGATCTCACATGGAGTGACCGTGATTTGAACCACGGACCCAGCGGTGAGAGGCCGGCGTGCTGCCGCCTAAGCCACGGAGGCTTAGTTTTTTATACCATACGCTAAATAAATAAATTCCCTAATGCTGAAAGAAATTTACATGAGTTTAATAAATAAATTTTTTTCTTCATAGTTTACGCCCTCATTGGAGCACTTTAATCAATACAAATACAATTAAGTCTAACAACGGTATTTGTAGATTAGCGATTCAGCATCAGCTTCTTCTGCACCCAACATTTCTTCATTCTATCTGACCTTGCTGCCCTTTGTTCACCTGTGATGGTGTAGTTCTTCCGTTCAAATGTTGTTAATGTGAATCGTAAGTATTTATTCCCTAAAATATTCTTCTCTTCTCGATTTTTAATTTGGTGCATCGTTAAATTTAATTAATCTAAATCATGCTGGATCTCTTTGAACCAGTTGTTCTTTGTTTTACTCTTCCAGAAGTAACTAAACAGCTGTTTTATTAGTCTGATTTCTGTTAGGCGTGAGATATGGCAGAAGAAAGAAATTCTCCTTTCCCGCATTGCATCTATTATTGCTTCACTCTCTCGATGTACTGTACCACTTCATTCGGCAGTAATCACCATTGGCCATTTACTTGATGTTTTTGTTAATAATTGTTCTGATGATTCTTCTGTCTGCTTTCTTCAGTTTGTCCGTATTTTATTGGAAACTAGCAGTAGTGCCCGGCTTCGCCCAGTGGATTTATTTGTTTTACAGAACTAGAGCGCTCAAGGATAAGGATCGGAATAAATGAAAGTAAATTTGAAAGCACCAACGCTTATTGCAGCTGGTAACCTCAGTATAGGCTACTGCACCAACACCATCGCCCTTATACTGAGGCATATTATTGTCATGATGATAACTGTTATAAGGGGCCTAAGACATCTTTTTGCACTTATTACTCCCCGTGACTTCAATTTATAAGCAGCTCGCAATTCTGCACCAGAACACTGGTAGGGGCGACGTGATGCGGCCCGCATTACATGGCAACAATAGACTTAGGTATTATAGAAGCTGTTCGGGAGCGCTTGTTCTACCGACTTACTGAACAAAAATCAATCTTTAAGGTTACCTGAGAGGTGTAGCCTAATGCTACATAGCCTAAACTATTCCTCTTGAATCAGGCTATCATATACAAAGAGAATTTTTCGAATCCGACTGGTAGTTCCAGAGATTAGCGCGTTTAAACAAACAAACTCTTCAGCTTTATTATCTTTATATATATAATTCTTCGACACGTGTGTATGTGACTGAACTCCTCCTAAACGACTGGACCGATTTTGATGGAATTTGGTATGTATATTAGGGTGGGTCCATGTATAGTTTAGATTCACATTCTGACCCGGTAGGTGGAATGAACACAATTTTAGAACCACAATTTACACACAATTTTAGAACCTCAATATACAGTCGAAAACAGTCGTCATGGAAACCACTAGCCTTGGCCTTCGTGAAAGCTGATGTCTTTGGACGGTTTGTCTCTGCACGTTAGAGCCACCTGGTCGCAACCTGTGCAACTACCGCCATTACATACACTCCGCCCGTGGCGAAAAGTTGTGTCTTATACCAAAGGTGGCAGTGATGTCGAATTCTACTGTTTGTCTCTGCACGTTAGAGCGTTTCAAAGTCCCGTATGCGTTCATATACCATTCATCCGATTGCCATGAAACTTAGGTGATATGTTGAGTGAGCTCCAGGGAAGGTGTTTGGCTTAGTAAATCCATTTTACAATAGATAGCGCACGAATAGATTCAACAAATGCGCGACGACGCGTGAAGTGTTTCAAAAAGGTCCCGTATGCGTTCAAATACCATTTGTCCGATAGCGATGAAACTTGGGTGAGATGTTGTGTACACTCCAGGCAAGACCGACTACAATATCTCAGACCGTAACATCAAAACCAAGATGGCGGAAATCGTAGGGGAACAGCTGTAGCAACTGGCGGGCATGGCGCCATCGAAATAGCGGCAAATTCGAAGACAAACATTCGCATATTTGATTAAATTCCGCCAGAAATTACAGGTTTTTATGTAATAAGGCACAAATTCAATATGAAACCCTGACGTATTTCGCTACAAGCAACGAGAACAGACAGTAGCTAAAAATACAGACATAAATAAAGCAGAGGTAAGACATTATGTTAAAAAAATGCAAATACTTCTAAATGGAACTACAAGAATAGTCAACCAACAACAAAGTCAACCCCTGACACTATACAGCCCATGAAGGGCCTAAGCAAATATAAAATGCAAATATAAATGGTTGTTGCTTATATTAGGGGCTACAACATCGTGGTCTTGTAGCCCCATGTATTTATGTGTGGCATTTGTGTGATAACCTGTGTTATTGTTATGGCTGAACTAGTGTGTTTGTAAATTGGGTATTGTAGTGGGAAGGAAGCGGCCATGGCCTTAAGTTAGGAACCATCCTGGCATTCGCCTGGATTAGAAGTGGGGAAACCATGGAAAACCACTTCCAGGATGACTGAGGTGGGAATTGAACCCTCCTCTACTAAGTTGCTTCATGAGGCTGAGTGCACCCCATCCCAGCCCTCACATGAGAATTAAATTTCTTGGCAGAGCCGGAGAATCAAACCCGGACCTCCGGGACGACAGCCAAGAATGCTAGGCACTACACAACGAGGTGGTCTAAAACAGAATGGTACCACTGAACGAAAGTAGAACGAGCGATAATATTCTCTATAGTACATTAATTAGCCAAAATACCTTATCAAACAACGAGAAATAAATCAGGGAATGATGTTTTAAAAGATGCTTCCTCCACCGCTGTATGTGACCCACCCAGCCATCCCAAATAGCATTGTGACTCACAATTTGGCTTTAGGAGAGAAAGATGCACAATCCAGGCAATTCGAGGTCTTCAAACTGAGATTGCGTCTACCCTGTCAGTACCGAAGGGAAAGTTACAATCCATATTCATTGACTTCTCTAAAGCTTTTGACTCGATTAGCAGGAAGAAAATATTGGAAAAACTAGACAGACTATTGAGAGGTAACAGCTACACTAAACATCTTGTCAAAAGTATTTTAGGCTCTAACAATATAGTCATTAACGATGGCATTACAACATCAAGCCCAATTGAGCAGACTACAGGCATGCTGCTACAAGGAGACCCATTAAGCCCTCGTGTTATTTATCACTGCTATGGCAGATAATATCACAGATATATTATCAGAGCGGGTAATCTCATTTATATACGCAGATGACATGGTGCTCGCTTCAAGTTCACAGGTCGAATTGCAATCTGCTCTCGACCCCTTTGAATTATGGGTGTTACACAATGACCTTAGGTTAAACAGAAACAAGACTAAATCTATGGCCTTTAGGAAAGGGGGAAAGCCAGCAATTTTCCACATTGCAGGAAAACCACTTGAGGGTGTACCACATTACAAGTAGTCCTACTTAGGTCCTACATTAGTAAACTGGCAATGTTTTCACAGTGCACATCAAGGATAGACCCAGCGTCACTACCAAAGCCTTCAACGACATAAAACATTTGACTAAGCTATCTATAAAAACAGCCTTAAAACTTTTGCGGTTAAATGTTACCCGTATCGTGACTTATGGACTGGAGAGCATTTGGACACATTTAAATATGAAGTATTTGGAACAATATGGAGAAACTGAAGGTGACTTACATAAAGAAGGCCTTGGGTTTATCAAAGTATACACCTTCAAGACCGGTGTAAGAGGTGACTCGCGAGGTTTATAATGTAGAAGAACTCAGACTTCAAATGCTGCTACCTTCTACTCCAGGATATGTAAAACTCATGGACATATGATTTTTGACGATTGGAAGAGTGGGGGGTACGAGCTGAGACCATTCAACTGTAGGTACTACTGGAACAACTCCTCCCATAGTAACCCTCGCTGAAAACTGCTTCCGGTGCACTGCCAGGCGTAACTAGTCGCACCAAAAACTGTCATACCATTTAACTCTAGGTTGCATGTCAGCTGATATGTCGTGATTCTTTTCATATATTTGAACGTACGTACCTCTGTGCAACGTTATATGTATGGTATTTTCCAATAATACGGTAGGTTTACGGTCTACTTTATTTTCGAATTGAGATTTGTAATGAAGTAGCCTATTCTGCGTTTATGGATATGTCTTACATCAAATTTTGACATAGGCCTAAATAGCACGTATGACAAATACACGTAGGCCCTATTGTAGGTTATAAGTTATTAAGTTAGTCACAGAATTATAACCTACGTCTAGCTTATATTACAGATTTCCATGGAAACGCCCAGATGTAGGCCTATTGAAGAAATGGGTTATAGCTGTGAAAACTTTTATAAACATGCTACTTGTTTCATTCAAATAGAAACAAACCACTGCTTAAAGATGATGCGGTACCTGCAATTTGCAATTTCCCACAGCATCGGCTTCAGCCACCCAAGAAAAGACCGAGAGTTATTGAACGACAAGTAGCCTAATATTTACTGTTACTGTCTTCATCAGCATAGGCATAAAATTTCACATTTTCCAGTATACTTTTATGATGTCAGTCTTGGAGACGATAAAAATAATTCGGCTTAAGGGATCTTCCCTGCAGGACCTGTTCGTTTGCTGTATGACTTATGTGAGGTCGAAGTTTCGACCTGCTTTGAAGAAAAAAGCTTGTAGTTTTTACGTGACCGTTAATCTTGTGATCATGAGCCAAGGGACCTCCATTTTACGTGGAATCCGAACCACAGGACATGGCATTTCACTTCCAAAATCTCACTTGCAATGACCGTGAATCAAACCTAGTCCACCTTGGTGAGAGGTGAATAGCTTGACCACTGCGCCACCATGCCCCATTGCTTTGAAGAATATTGAACATGTGGTTGTTTTGTATAAATAAAGCAGGCTATGTATTTTTGTTCACTAAGCATCTATTTAATTGTTTAGTTGTAGGCTTATGCATATTCACACACATATGAATGTTGAATACCAATTAACATACTTTTTCTTCTTTATTGTTAGTCATTACCAGCCTAACCTTATTTTTATTTTATTTTAATGTATGTACGACTTGTATTTTTGCCAGTAGGCCTATAACTTAGTTATTGTGTATGCTGCCTTTGATCTAAGGATAAAATGATGGACAATCAGGCTGCAATATAATATTTAATGTTGGCATATATTCCTAGCCATTTTAAGTATCAAATTACTATGATATTTTGAAATATGTATTTCGGCGTAAGTTCAGTTTAGTTTACCATTCGCCTAAATGTTCAAAAGTACCTCTTTTAGTTGTATCTCGTCGTACGTATGTACATCATCCTTTTGTTCGTATACGTCAAACTCTCCTCCTTATAAAATGTGTCACACCAAAAAGTTCCATCATCCGTGTGACGAATGTTTGTGTGAGCGCTGTGGAGAACAATGTGGAAGATAACACGCTATATTCTGCACATTAAGACATGAATCTTTGATATTCCTAGGGAATAACAATTAGTTTACTGTATGATTTTAGATTTTATTCATTATATGCATGGGCATTGGCTGCAATAAATCCCTTATTATTATAGGCTATAGGTGAATTTCCAGCTGTGGATGCCATTATTCACATCAACCATCGTCAGAACAGTACTGCCAACCTCACCATTACGGTACTAGCCGCACCAACACCCGACCATTCTAACCTACGTTTTGTCCAATCCAATGGTTACAGCCTAACGCGTCCAGATCAATGGTTTTGTATCAATCTGCCCCGATAGCTGCGCGCAATCAAAGCCGCAGCCTTCGATTTGTCCAATCCAATGGTTTTTTACAATGGTTACAGCTTAACGCATCCAGAACAATGGTTTTTGACAATGGTTACAGCCTAACGCATTCCGATGACTGCCTTTCTTTTAACAACAGTGATCTGCTAATAGATGTAGTCTCCTCCGCTGTCTATAACCCACCCACCATCCCAATTTATAACACGACTTAGGCCTATATAGTGAAATTTCAGTTGTGTCGGCCAGTGGGCGTGGCTTATTTGACAAATAAGATATTGCCAACCCTAAGTATAGGTAAACACGGCCGTAGGTTTTTTGTTTTGAGCGTAGAGAGCTGTGAGATCGCACTCGCTTCTATCTGTATCGGGACATCCTGAACTAACTCCAACAGATGGCGCATAGGTACTCTCATTAGTACTTTATTTCAAATAGCATTTGCCAATAACACACAATTGATGTTACAAACTCTTTAAAATGAAAATTTACTGTATTATCAACTTGTCATTCTTCAAATTCGATGTGTATAGAATTCCAACGGACATACATTCTATCTTATTGTTTTTAATACAAAAACAAACCTAACCAGCGACTAACGCCCCAGTCCCCCTTGCTTGTGGTAGCCTACTAACAGTAATTTTCGGCCAGGCAGTAGGCCTACCTAACCTAGTAACAGACATAAATGTATATACAAAAACAAACCTAATCTGGGG
This sequence comes from Meconema thalassinum, assembly GCA_946902985.2. Classification (NCBI taxonomy): domain Eukaryota; kingdom Metazoa; phylum Arthropoda; class Insecta; order Orthoptera; family Tettigoniidae; genus Meconema; species Meconema thalassinum. Next base: position 224,845,308 of record OX336395.1, on the reverse strand, counting down.
ATAACTCCCCAGGCCCCCTAGCTTGTGATACTAACAGGAGCATAATTCTATTTACATACCTGTTGCATTTAAAATCACTGCTTCCATCAGATTACAGTACCCACTTGAATTTTCCCACAAGCACACAAAGATTATTGATTCATGATTCTTATAGAATATATTTACACTTAAAGAACTTGACACTTTAGGAGACACTGACACTGCTGGTATGTCATTAAAACTACCATCATCTACTTTAACAAACAGGAGTTGTGTAGGACGGTTGATTTGGGGAAATTGTCGAAATGGTATCAGGGGTTAGTATGGCAATTTTCATAACCACAAATTTAGGTTCGAAATGTTTAAGTTAACAAATACAACTGTTTTAACTTCGAAAATGATCCCGGTGAATATTTATCATCCACTTCTCTTTCAAAGATTTGTCTTTAGGAAATTTAAAAGTTGAAGTATCTTCAGCAGTATTAAATTTACAGGCAGGTACACAGTAATGACAATAAACAGCCAATGCTTCTCACATTACGTATCTTCGGCATTTATAATTATTCACAGTGCACTTCACTTCTTAAGGTACAATATATAACAGCTCGAAATCACTTGAAATATGCGACATTTGAACGAAATTCTCGCAGCAGACCCACTTAAATGTTGGTTGACCAAATGTAAACAATCCCCTAAGATTTCCGCCATTTTCTACGATATCGATAGTGGCATTACGGTCTGATTTATTGCAGTCGGTCTTGACTCCAGGGAAGGCTTCTGGCTTAGTAAATCAATTTCACATTAGGTAGCGCACGACTAGATTCAACAAATGAGTGACGACGCGCGAAGCGTTTCAACAAAATCCCTTATAAGTTTATATTCCATTCATAGATTGAGATGAAACTTTGATGAGTTGTTGTGTACACTTACGTGAAGGCTTCTAACTTAGTAATCCATTTCACAGCAGGTTGCGCACGAGTAGATTCAACAAATGAGCGGCGACGTGCGAAGCGTTTCAACAAAGTCCCGTATGCGTTCAAATACCATTCGTCCGATAGCGATGAAACTTGGGTGAGATGTTGTGTACACTTACGTGAGGGTTTCTAACTTAGTAAATCCATTTTACAATAGGTAGCTCACGAGTAGATTCAACAAATGAGCAATGACGCGCGAACTTTAAATCAAAGTCCCGTATGCGTTCATATACCATTCATCCGATTGCAATGAAACTTGGGTGAGATGTTGTGTACACTTACGTGAGGGTTTTGTAACTTAGTAAATCCATTTCACAGGAGGTTTCGCACGAGTAGATTCAACAAATGAGCGACGGCACACGAAGCGTTTCAATAAGGTCCCGTATGCGTTCAAATACCATTCTTCCGATTACGATGAAACTTGGGTGAGATGTTGTGTACACCCTACGGAAGTTTTCTGGCTTAATACATCCATTTTACAATAGGTAGCGCACGAGTAGATTCAACAAATGTGTGACGGCACGCGAATCATTTCAACAAAGTACCGTATGCGTCCATATACCATTTATCAGATTGCGATTAAACTTTGGTGAATTGTTGTGTACACTTCAGGAAATGCTTCTGTCTTAGTAAAACCAGTTTTTAATCAGTAGCTCACGAGTAGATTCAACAAATGAGCGACGGCGCGCGAATCGTTTCCACAATGTCCCGTATGCGGTCATATATCATTCATCCGATTGCGATCAAACCTTGGTGAATCATTGAGTACACGCCAGAGAAGGTTTCAGGCTTAGTAAATCTATTTTACAATAGGTAGCGCATGAGTAGATTCAACAAATGAGTTACGGCACGCGAATCGTTTAAAGAAAAACGTTTATGCGTTCATATGTCATTCATCCGATTCCGATGAAACTTTGATGAGTTGTTGTGTACACGCCAGGGAAGGTGTTCAACTTGGTAAATCCATTTTACAATATTGGTAGCGCACGAGTAGATGTAACAAATGAGTGACGACGCGCGAAGCGTTCCAACAAAATCCTGTATGCGTTCATATACTATTCATCGATTGCGATGAAACTTTGATGAGTTGTTGTGTACGCTTACGTGAAGCTTTCTAACTTAGTAAATCCATTTCACAGTTGGTAGAGCACACGTAGATTCAACAAATGAGTGTCAGAGCACGAATCATTTAAACCAAATCCCGTATGCGTTAAATGCCATTTATCCGTTTGCGATGAAACTTTGGAGAGTTGTTGTGCACGCTCCAACGAATGTTTCTAAATTAGTTAATTCAATTCACGATAGTTTAGAGGCAGTTAACAGAAATTGAAAAAAATATTGTGTATCCAAAAGCACTTCAAGAAACAAAGTTACTACACTTTCTTTGATTGGCAGGACAACGTCTGCCGGGTCAGCTTGTATTAATATAGATAAAAGAAATAATTAGTTAAATGTCTAACTTTTAACGTCAATCAGTTATTGTTCCCGTAACACAAATTATTCCGTTAGCTTGCTGCAAGGCTTGTGTCTCCCTGAATTGTTAGTTCACTCCAACATGGCTATTGACCGGATTGCAAGACATCAGGGTTGGAATCACGTCTGGATTCTTACTCAATAGTTAAAGGAAGGAAGGAAGTTTGTAGTTTTACGTGACCGTTAATCATGCGATCATGAGCCATGGGACCTTCTTTTTACGTGGAATCCGAACCACAGGACATGGCACTTAACTCCGAAAATCTGACATGCATTTGACCGGGATTCGAACGGGATCCCCCTTGGTGAGAGGCCAACAGCTTGACCACTGCGCCACCACGCCCCCTTTACTCAATTGTTACTTATGACTGTATGATTCTAAGAAAAAATCCAAAGTCAGGTTTCGAATTTGCTACATCGGTTGCTCAGATATCGCCTACGTAATGATCACGGTTACTGTGTACTATTATGTGAGGCTCTGATACAGAGCAATGTTCAGCATAAACAATCCAAAGAAATTGAGACTTGTGCCGCAATTAGCATTCATTACGTCATTTGAAGGGTTGGTCACCTCAGTGCGCGAATCAAGTGTAACTTTGTTAGTTACAATACGAGATTTCTCTTTGAAGGAACATTTCAATATGACGGCAGTGAAAGTGGTTGCAATGATCAGGTATTTCCAGTGTATTACCCGCTCTGTAGTTATTCTATGGACAACTCGATGGCTTTCTGCAGATTTACTATTAAAATGGTTCCGGGTTCGATTTAAAGAAGAGTCGTGGGATTTTAAGTTTGAATCGTGTTATCTTATCATGTAGGGCAGGTAATACCGACACTAGGCCTCTCCAGAGGTACCCTCAAAACCAGACCTAACATGAACGCCAGTAGGATAAGGAAGAAGGTCGTTCATCTTACGAGACACCAATAAGAAACTATTTATGTCACACGTACCAATAACATTCTAGCTAGAGCATGATCAATGTAAACCAGTGCGACGACAAACCTTTAGTAGGACATCGCTCAGGAATTATCTCAAGATGAATACTAAAGCATTAAGCACCAGAAGACTAAGAAATGACGATCCCATTAGCTTGTAGACATTACAGAATTCAGACAAGTCTCCATATCAACACAATATTATTAGTAGACAAACATGATGATGATATTAATAATAGTTGATTTAAGAGGCCTAACATTTGGGTTATCGGCCCCTAATGGTCTGGGTGATAGTGAAAATGAAAATAAGATGGAAGCCATAACGAAAACGTACGCAGATTAAAAATACTGACAAAAGACTGAAAATACTCATACAATGTAATTTAGAGTGGAAAACCACTGACAAAATGGAATTTAGATGAAAAAGTGACAGTCAGTCTGAAAGACTAGACTTTGTATCATTTTAAATGCTACTAATGCTGAAAAATGCTAGAAAGGCTGGAGGCTTCTCGCTTCGCTCGAAGCCAAAGACTCTTGACACGTTAGAAAATTATCTGCATAATACTTATCTTGCTTATCTTGTTTCAAATTAATCGCAAACGGCAAGTGCAAACCAAGGGCAAAGCAAGGTGAAGCGCGCAGGATGCCGCACGCCCACGAGAGCGCGCGGGGACGTGCCCCTTCCATCCAGTCTAAAAACACTTATAGTGGGCGATGAATTGAAGATAGAGATATGCTATCGCGGACTTTTTTGTAGAACTTCTCATGCTGACCAATTCTTACGCTCATAGTATATTGATATTTTTAACGGTTTTCCCAGCGTAAGCTTAAGAAGCGCACGGACACCAAGTTTGTTTTCGACTTTTTCACTGAAATCGTTACTGCTTGGCTTCCGTTAATCACACATAAATTATTTTCTACAGAATCTTTCCTCGAGATATCCTTTACAAAATGGTGAAAACCGCATCAAAATCCATCCAGTAGTTCTCGAGATTACGCGTGACATCCAAGAATCGGGGATTTTTGTCTTATACTAACGAAGTAGAGATTGTCAGGGAACACATGCACCAAGCGGTACTATGACGTCACACACCTCAGTGCATCTGGGTACATTTCGTCCCGTCACCGTAACGTAACGCCAGACCCCAGCGTAACGACGAAGTCGACAAGATCATTTAAAATGATAACAAACACACAATAGTAATTTAGATTCAAAATACTCACAAAATGTAATTTGGATTGAAAATACCTACAAAATGTGGTATAGATTCAAAAAATTCACAAAATGCAATTTAGATACACGGGGAGCCAATTCACAAAAACAGAGCGGGAATCTTAAAGAGAAAAGGAAATATAATGAAAAGAAAAAGAAGTCTGATCCCTAGAAGAATGAGGCAGCAGGAAATATGAGACAAGGGCCAATTAAGGCGGGAAAGCAAGAGACTCCCTAGAACTCGCATAGCCTAATACCGTCGGGGTCGGAAGAGTTGACCAAGAGAGGTCGACAGGAAAGAAGACTTAGAGGATCCCGGCACAAGTAAGTGGAAGCAATGCCAGACTCAGCTGGGGTCTCGTGGTCTCAAACCCACGTCCCACTAGGTGTGGGCCCTTGGGGGGAGTAGACGAACGCTGCTTTAGTATCTTGCACTTCAAGCTTTCTCCCATCATCTCAGCAGAAAACTCGTAGATCAATAGTTTATGTATCACAGCTCCAGCTTCATAGATTAGTTGATGAGTGGGATCGTCATTTCTCAGCGTTGCAACGTTCTAGCAATTAAAATAAATAGAGCTTTTTCTTAGGGTGTTTAAAGCTTTAGTATTTACTAGCAACTCACCCCGGCTTCGCCCAGTATATTTAACGGTTTACGCAGCGTAAGCTTAAAAGGCGCACGGACGGTAGGTCCCAGACGCAATTCAGAATAGCCGAGGTGAACAGCAAAACTCCAAACACATACACTCTTCTCTGAAGTCTTAACTCGACACGACTCGACAGTTTGATGCTCGCCGAGAAGAGTTGATAGGCTCGCTCCAAAGTAGTAAGTTAAATTTCCACTCAATGGAGATTGTTAAAAAGTAAAAACACGTAGTTTATAGTGGGCGATGTATTAAAGATAGAGATATGCTGTCGCGGATTTCCTTGTAGAACTTCTCATGCTGAACAATTGTTACACTCATAGTATATGGTTATTTTTAATGGTTTACCCAGCGTAAGCTTAAAAGGCGCACGGACGGCAGGTTATCTTCGACTCGATTAACTGAAATAGTTACTGCTCCGCTTCCTTTTGGTCATAAATGAATGTTTTTCTACAGAAACCTTCCTCGAGAAATCCTTTACAGAATGGTGAAATCCGCATCAAAATCCATCCAGTGGTTCTCGAGATTACCCGTTACATCCAAGAATCGCGGACTCTGTTTTATACTGTGTAGAGATTAATAATAGTTGCCATACTTTTTCAGTTTTATTTCGTGCTATTTATTTTTGGAGGGCAGATACAGTTTGTGGACTGGTTGTGTTTTGTAGAGCTGTTTGGTCTTATATATAAGGTGCGTTCAAAAAGTAACGAGCCGGAGGCTGTAATGCGCAAACCGGTGACATCGGCTAATCGTGGCGTGTGTAACGAGGTGAGGTTCCGACCAGAGCGTGGAAGGTCACAGCCCGTCGCTAGAGGGCACGCGTGCTCGTCACGTGACGATACAAAGCGAGCAGCAGCATGCTTCAATCGTCCAACGCCAGTCGCATTGCATACTGTGTCATGGAGGCGTCAAACGAAGAGCAAAGAGGTGTTGTTCGGTTTCTGACAGCGGAAGGAGTAGGGGGAACGGTCATTCATCGCCGAATGTCACAAGTGTACGGCGTGGCACAAGCGCTTCAGGGAAGGACGGGTGTCGTTAGCCGATGATGCCCGGTCTGGGGCATCCCCCTGTATTACCGATAACAACGTCCAGATGGTTGGTGCACTCATTACCCAGGACCGCCGAGTGACAGTGAACGCCATAGCCACCGTGGTCAAATTGAGCGTCGGAAGTGTGCATACCATCATGAAGGAACGACTGCACTTGCGCAAAGTGTGTGCCCAATGGGTGCCCCACTGCCTTCAACCACACCATGAAGCATGTCGAATGGCCCACTGTCTTGGTCAACTGCAGTGCTATGCGAGGGAAGGGAATGGGTTCCTGGCACGAGTGGTGGTTGGAGATGAGTCATGGTGTCATCACTTCGAACCACAATCCAAACGACGAAGCCTCCAGTGGAAGCATCCAGGGTCACCACCACCCAAAAATGACAAGGCCATCCACACGAGTGCAAGAAAGTTAATGCTGACGTTCTTCTTTGACCAAGATGGCCCCCTTCTGATACACATCATGCCGCACGGGACAATAGTGAATGCCCAGCGTTACTCGCAAACCTTGACCACCCTTCGCCAAGCGATCAAAACAAAATGACCAGGCAATCTCACGCATGGGGTCATTCTGTTCCACGACAATGCACGTCCTCATATGGCCAACACAGTCGAGGCATTCCTGCAGAAATTCAAATGGGAGGTTCTCGGCCAGCCTCCATACAGTCCAGATCTCTCTTTCTGTGATTAGGCCATGTTTGGTCCCCTGAAAAGGGCTCTGCGGGGCCAACGATTCACCTCGGACGTCGACGTCCAGCTGTACGTGCGGAACTGGTTCACATCGCAGCCCAGGGAATTTTATGAGACAGCCATTCACCGCCTCGTGTCACAGTGGGACAAGTGCCTCAACAGCCAGGGCTAATACTTCTAACATACAGGTACTGGTTTCTGTAATTATGCCTCCGGCTCGTTACTTTTTAAACGCATCCTATATATTCAGGTTATTTTCCGCACGTCCCACTAATTTGAATTATATTATACCCACTGACTGTAACGTTGCCATATCCATTCTATTACACTCCTGTAACTGATTACGTTCGAAACTATTTTGTTAGTAAATAATAATAATAATAATAATAATAATAATAATAATAATAATAATAATAATAATAATAATAATAATAATAATAATAATAATAATAATAATATCGTATGGCCTCGGGTGCCGGGTGCAAGCTTTGTTATTTGACACCTAGAGGGCAGCTTGCATGTCGAATTATTTTGTTCCTCGGGACGCTATGAAAGTCGAGGAGATTAGATATCCAAGCTCCTTGAGACTATAGCGCTTTCTAGTAGAGAATGGAGGAACTTTGTGTTGGCGGAAAATCCCGAGATTAATTTTGCCATTATGAACACGGCCTACTGAATTCAAATGGGTTCTTTAACATGCCAACAACGTATGACATGCGTGCCGAGATTTTTGTCGCCTTTCAAAAAAAATCACTTACCACGGCCAGGAGCAAACCTGCAAGCTTGGGGTTGGGAGTCCGACACGATAACCACTCACTCACAGTGGCAAGCTTGGGCTTTGTAGTCCGACACGTTAACCACTCACCCACCGTGGCAAGGTTAGTAAAGTAATGAACCTTTGTAATTGGCTAGTTAGGTTAGTGACGTCTGTCCATAGTTTCGTGAATGTACTCCCACTTGTGAAACACAAACCCGGGATGTGGCAAACAGTGACTTGGCTTTCATATACAAACAAACAAACGAGAGAAAATCTCAAGTAGTGACCATTGGCTTTATGTTTTCATCGTCGTATTTTAAAGACAGTTGGCCAAGTGTTGCGACATTGATTGAGAAAATTTGAGCCATTGACAACTGCTATTACGTTACACTGTTTACACGGCTATTTAATTCCAGTGCTGCCAACTGAACGGTCACAGACACGTCAGTGTGAAGTGAAGGTGAACGATAGTGCATCGAGGTATGAAGGAGGCGAACAGATGCCAAGCGATTACAGCAACATGATGATGTGCTGCCTGTCTTAACTGCTGTCAGGTTAGAGACAACTCCCCGCGGTGCTTGCTAGAGCTCCCTACATGGCCTTGTGCGTCCATAAATAACATCTAAGTGTAAAATCGGTTAAAAGGTTAAAGAACTTGTAGAATAATATAAACGTTTAAGAAACCGTTTAATGGTTAATTTTAAGATGGTAATAATAATAATAAGAGTATCCTTCGAGAAAACTCAAGTGCTAAGTCACAAAGGCGACAACATGCAAACAAAATATGGAACCATCAAAAGAGTCCACATATCAAATATCTGGGAGAATTTATCGAACCAACTGGATCCGAAAATATCTCACAACAAAACCGTCTCCAGAAAACCAGGAGAGCACTCGGACTTATCCAAAACAAAAAATGCATGTCAAGACAAACCAAACTTCGACATTACAACACTGTCATCAAACCGGCAAGTCTTTACGCAAGCGAAACACTTACACTCAATAAGAAATATGAACTTGAAGACATCAAGAAAGAAGAAAGAAAAATCATTCGGAAAATACTGGGAGCAAGACTCACTGACGGGTACCGACTACAGTCAATCAAGACAACTGAAAAATACTCAAACATCGAAGTCGACTTCAGAAAAAGACGATTGAAATTCTTAGGGCACATAAGTTGACTGCCGAATACCTGACTAACCAAAAGAATACTAGATTACATATCATCACTCAAAAGTACAACACCATGGATGAAAGAAGTACAAAAAGACATGCGAACTGGTAACATAACCAACACATCAGACAGAGACTCCTTCCGTATCAAAGTGAACAACTGGGAAGTCCAACCAGATCAACCAAAACCTACACCTTACAGAACTCAATGGTCTGACGAAAGAAAATTGGCATTCTCCAACAGAATGAAGCAATATTGGCAAGATAAGAAGAACGTCAAGAATTGAGTCAAATTGCTTAACGATTTCCAATATTGGGAAAATACGCTGTAAATAAATAAATAATAATATCGTATGGCCTCGGATTCCGGGTGCAAGCTTTGCTATTTGACACCCAAATGGTTGCTTGCATGTCGAATTTCATTGTTCCTTGAAACACTAAGAAAGTCAAGGAGGTTAGATATCTAAGCTCCTTGAACACTATAGCGCTTTCTAGTAGAGAAATGAGGAACTTTGTGTTGATTTTAAATCGGAACATCTCCGATCGTGAGCCCTAATCTGAACACGATTGCACTTATTTATTTATTTATTTATTTATTTATTTATTCATCGTATGGCTTTTAGTGCCGGGAGTGTCCAAGGACATGGTCGGCTCGCCAGAGTTTTTGGCTGCTTCTAGTGGACACCCATTGGGTGAGCTACAAGTTCCGTTAAATTTCAAGTAGTTCCAACTCTCGCTACCAGATGTCAATGATATCTTGTGGTGAACGTTGAAACTTTGATAGATCGTTCCAACGAAATCTATCCTACAAATTTAGCTTCAAACAAGTTTAGTCTGTGGAAGGATATTTTACATGCCCTAAATCTATGACATGGGACCGCCGGCTTTACTTCCCCTCCGAAGGAAGGCATAATGGAGGATTTTAACGCTCTTAAAAAAACCACGACTTCGGCCGGGTTTGTACCCGCTATTTTGGGCACAGCGGCTCAGCATGCTACCAACTACGACACCGAAGCCACACGATTGCACTGAGCCAGGATCAAGCTTGCATATTGAAGGCTAACGCTTAACAGAGGAGATATTAGGCCTACACATTTCTAGACCAGAATCGTTGAGTCATTCATCTGGAGAAGATGAACGTTAAAGCAGTTGTGCTCGTCCGGTGAAAGAAAGAGCCTTCTGTGGCAAGGACGCCGACTCGTGTGATGTAACAGTACACAGAGTTCAATCCCATCCGTTACCTAGGAGATCACTAAAGGCCTTTTACGCTCAACTGACGTCACGAAATGGAACAGAACCGCTGAAGGACTGTTGGTCATCATGGCGGATGTCAAGGATAGACTATAAGAAAATTGTATTATTTTCTACTATTCCAATATACAATACATTACAATACAATACAGAACTCTTTATTTCCAGAACCTGAATCATACAGAATTGGATACGTCACAAACATACTCACAGTTAAATTGACATATTTACAACTTTTTTTACATAATTTAACAGTTACATGTCTCATTAAAATTCACTTAAAGAATACAACACTTTCTGGGCTAAGTAGCCTATATCTTGAGAGACTTTCTGAACCCAGTTCCAGTCAAAGATTTTATGTAGTTTTGTAGCTTATTGTGGTATATAGCTCCTTTTTTGAAAAGATCCTTTTCTGCATATTGTTTATTTACCCTCATTTGAAAATAGTCATTCTGCCCTCTGGTTTCATGATTGTGGACATTGTTGATTGTGACAACTTTATGTTGATTTTCCCTTACAAGCAAGATAACTTTGAAAATATACAATGCAAATATTGTTAAAATATTATGCTTCTTAAATGCAACTCTGCATGATTCTCTCGATTTCAACCCAAACAAGTATCGTATTACTCGTTTCTGAAGTTTAAATATTCTCTCCTATTTGCTGCCCCACCCCATATCTCAATACCGTATATCTGTGAATGTATTAATCCATAGTAGACTGTTAATTGGTATTTACTGCTTAAGTATATTGAAATTCTCTTTAAAACGAAGGAGTTTTTGTTATTTTTTTACAGATTTCATTTATATGCCCCCATGATAATTTATGATCTATTGTAATACCCAAAAAAATTGCCGAGGCTACCTGTTGAATATCATCAGATCCACAGTAAAGATTTCGACCTACTTCTAAATTAGTTCCCATATGCTTGTTAAATATTACAAAGTGGGTTTTTGAAGGGTTTACACTTAACATTATCTCATTAAAATATTGAGTGACAAGATCAATACTATTTTGAGTTTCTTGAAGAGTAATTGTTTTGTTACAGTTCCAGTTCAAAATTGAGGTATCGTCTGCATACGAAACAATCAAACTATTTTTGACTGTGGTACATCATTTACATAGAGAATAAAAAGGAGGGGACCAAGGATTGAACCTTGAGGTACACCTTTTTTTACTAAACCAGGAGTGGATAAGAACTTGGAGATATTTTCACCATTCTTAAAAGGAATTTCTGTAAATTGCCATCTATTATTCAAATATGATTTTAACAGTTCTAATGCTACTCCCCTTATACCATAAGCCTCTACCTTATCCAATAATAATTGATGATCTACTGTATCAAATGCTTTTGTCACATCTACGAAAACCCCAACAACACATTTATTATCATCAAGAGAAGCAAGCAGAGTTTTATAAAATTCTGCAATGGCATTTATGGTTGATAAGCCCTTCCTGAAACCAAGCTGATTCTTATTTATTAAATCATTCTTATCAATAAACTCAATTATTCTATGGTAAATCACATATTCTAAAATTTTACAAAATGTAGAGATAAGGGTAATCGGTCTGTAGTTACCTAGTTGATGTCTGTCACCCTTTTTAAAAACTGGTTTAACAACGGATAGCTTTTGTATATCTGGGAAGATGCCCTTTAAGAGACACATATTTATCAGTTCTGTAAGAATGTCTAGGATTGGACCATAACACTTTTTCAACAACCAGGGTGAAATTTCATCCCAACCATGACTACGTTTATTTTTTTAATTTTCTGACTATCGTACTTATTTCATCTTTGGTAGTTGGTTTCAGGAAGATTGACTTATTACATGTGATTTGCTTTATACTGCTATTACCACATTTATTTCCTACAACATTATGATCATTACATTTTGCTCTATTCCTGTTTACATTCACACTGTTCCTAACGGGTGGCTGAATGAAATACTCATTGAATGTTGTTACTATTTGTAAAGGTGCATTAACAACATTTATTGATTTTTATCGAAATATTTTCCCATGTGTTGCTTTTATTAAGACCTGAAATATCTTTAGCTATTTGCCATACCTCTTTGACAAAGTTGTTAGAATTTGTTATTCTATTTTCATATTCTTGTGCTTTAATTTTTTTATTTCTTCATAATATTCCACTTGAAATTTTTTATAGTTATCTTTATAAAGCTTCAATCCTGTTTGCTTGTAGCTATCGAAAGCATCAATCATGTTTTGTTTTTTCCTATGGCACAGATCAGGCAGTTTTGTTGTTTTAGTGCTCTGGTGATTCCTATTTATCCTTTTAACTAATGGGCAGGATTAATTAAGACACACTTTAAAAATAGAATATAATTTTTCCCAGGCAGCATTTACATCCCTAATATTCCTCACTTCCCCCCAATCAACATTACCAAGTTATTCTGTGAGTTTCATTACATTATTATTAGATACATTTCGAGTGTCCTTCCATGTACTGTAGACTGATTTGAGATCCATGAGGATATGCAATTTTTAATTCCTGGCCACGATGGTCTGATACAAAATTTTCCACAACAGTGCAATTATTTAATTTATAAATCGCACTCGTTCCAGGTTCCGTATTGACCATGTTTACAAGATGTATAACACAATTTACACTCGCCAAATCAATACTTTACTTTACTAAAAAATACTATAGGTACATGTTTCGGAAACTTGATATGTTTCCTTCTTCAGCCCATATGTTGGTGTGAAACATCATATGACATCGAAATCCTAACCAAAAATAAGAATACAGTTCGTACTTTTTCTCTTGTTCTTCATTTGTTGAGCCTGTGTCATTAGACACTAATAGACATTAATATGTCTAATGACACAGGCTCAACAAATGAAGAACAAGAGAAAAAGTACGAACTGTATTCTTATTTTTGGTTAGGATTTCGATGTCATATGATGTTTCACACCAACATATGGGCTGAAGAAGGAAACATATCAAGTTTCCGAAACATGTACTGTCCCCGTTATCAGGATAGTAGGCTGTCAGATATCCGCCCCCTCAATCGGATTGCCAATAATCAATCGCACCGGCACAGCTACATCAATGAAAATGGCACTGACAGATACTATCGAGATTAGAGCACAATAGTTAACAAGAAATTATTGTGGAACACACCAAAATATACGGGGGTTCATACTTTCCTTTACTTACCTCTTAAATTTATCTCGGGGACTGGGTTGTCAACTGGATCACTTAAAGCGTGCCCACACAATAACCTCCACCATGATATTTAAAATGAACCATAACGAAGACGAGAAACTTTAAACTGCACAATAATTTATTTCACATAAAGAATGAATTTAACAAAAATAAAACAACAAAATCCACGTGGCGATCAGAAGCCATCGACCACATAACCATGTCCTCCTGTCGGACTTGTATACTCTACATACAATGTTTCAGCTTTCTCAAGCTCAAAATAACGTAAAAATAATAATGCACTTGGAATGGAAACGGGATTTGGGACGAGACACATATAGCAATTGTTTTGCGTGTTTATACACTTCACATTTTATTTATAGCCACAAGGCTATTATGGAGACGTCCTTGGCCTCTATCATACAGTTGCCTGGGCCAGCTGCAATGCACCTGCATCGTCAAAGTGGACTCACCCCTCCGTTCAACCCTAGCATAAGCGAGTTACATCAGAGCCTAGCTCTCCTTTTCAAAACACGTTAAATGTCCACTTCTCAACTGAAATATTATCACGCAAATGTTTTAAATGCTCCATTTAAACACCAGTGGATTACTCCAACAATCCCAAATCATATTTAATTGTTCAATCTACATGTTTAATTAGCGTTGTTTAGAGTATAATAACAAAACTCCAAATGTCAATAACAAAAGTTCATTAATTATTTATAACAATAATAAATTGTTTATAACAATGTCAAACGACAATTGAAAATTTTATACACGCCTCTATTAATCCCTTTCATTTCATATTATTTAACAAAGATATTTACAAAATTATTTACAATATTATATTGTTTATATTATTTATACAAGAAATACATTAAACCACACGTTTATCCGGTTGATAATTACTTAAATTGTGTTGATATAATCGACCAATGACGGTTAGTTATATTTAAATGTCAAATTCAGGTTTAATAAGGTTTAATAATTATTATTAATATTTGTGACGGTAACCTCCATTCAAAATCTTCATCTCAAATTATTTAACACTCTTGTTAACTTTAACAGTATCTTCACATGAATAACTTTCAAAGAACCAGGACAATACATTCAGCGGAAAAATACTTCGCTCAAAACGCACAAAATTGCTCAACAACAGGCCCAGAATTCATCATATATCTTCATATATATGGCATCAAAATCTTCCAAATTACATACAAAAACCTCCACTCATAAATTCAACAACTTCATTTATTACTGTGGGAACCTCCTTCATATTCAAGGGCATTATTCATCAGCGATTATTACACATCCACTGAACTAACGATTATACATCCATTGTTCCTCTTTAAAAATTCTTATATTCATCAATTGTATTAATGTCTGTTATTATTTAACCTTCGTGGGTTTCATTCATGAATCGATATGAAGTAAAATTTTGCCAATCACAAATAAATTTAATAGCAAATACGATTAGACACTCCTCCCTGGTCTATCAAAATTGAGATTAATATCTTCAAAGTAACGCAGTATAAAAATACTATCTTCAATCAAAGTTCATCTAAACTGCATAAATAGTCGAATAGAATACAATTAGACTGTGGAATGCAAACATTATTGTTCCAATCTAGAATTGAGAAAAATTCCTATCAAATGTTCATTACAATAGTGTATTCAATAAATCGTAATCAAAGTTCATATTTCATAAAATTGTCTATAATGCAATGATAAATGTCTATGTTGCAATCATGTTCATAAGACGACTAGTATTTCAAAGATCGTCGATAACGTATTAGATTTTAACGCTCTAAAATCATTTTAATCATTCTTCTTTCTTGAGGATGACAGAAAATTGGTCAAAGTAATTTACTGAAAAGAATTACTTTAATAAATTGACACGCTGTCTGAATTCAAATCTGCCATAGAAAATCGTTAACTTTACAGTCAAATCGTGACTGCAAAAATATGCAAATTATTGAAAGAATCTAAATTATCAGTCTCAACTGATCCAAAATTATTTAAGTATGCCTATGACATAACAATGTCTCAACAAATCGAAGAAAAAGGCATAAATCATCGAAGTGTACTGAGTACAGAAATGTTAAGGAAGAAAATGGGGCAAAATATAGGACAGAAAATATGGGAAGAATGGTTGCTCAGATATCGCTACATGACTCAAATAATACAAGAAACGTTCACGACTACCTTATCTGTTGATTGAAGTTCTAGAGGAAAGTTTTCAAAGAAAACTGCTGTTGGTTCCATTTTACCAGCGTGAAGATGTGCTCCGTCCTCGAACCTGGAATCAGCGTCCTCGGAGAATCGAACTGCTTCCTCCTCCGGAAATTGCACTGCTCCATGTATCCGAAAGACATCCTTCTGGCAAAACTCTTCTTTATGAGCCGGGTCCACCCTGGCCTCTCTTGAAAGTTCCCTGAAGTTCCAGTCGTAATTCGCCATGAAGTTTATTGCAGTTATTTCCGCAGAAATATTCATAATCGTGGAGTATGAAAATATTTCCACTGTCATTTGATATAATTCAGCGATGGATTCACGATGCATGAGTGTAGTTGGATGTTCACTACATGCTCGCTTTTGTAGAATGACGATTAACGAAGTTCCATGCTGTTACTTCACTCCATCGATATATGTCCCAATTGCATTAAAGCCTTAGCCTTCCATCTCAACTTCTGTTATAATCATTGAAAGCACTGCAAGATTATAATGTTCCATAATAGAATGTATCGTTGTATTACCAAACGTATTTTCCAATATCACGGTTGTAACACGTGTCAGCCGTAGTGTATACTGTGGAAATTTAAAAGTGCCTCTCAGGTGGCGAGAAAATCACTTTTGTCTGCAGCCTTAAAGTGTCAATATCTTTCAAAGTATAACTGTGAAATTGTTCAAATCTTCTACACACCTCAATGTTGTACTGCCCAATTGACTTATAATGAAGGCAGAAGTTAACTCTTTATATCTTATCTCGTAGAAACGTTAATGTGAGCGTTTCAACTTCACTTAGTTTCGAACAGCGTAAAATGGAACTGCTCCGTGTTCGTTCGATGCGCCGGGCTTTAACCACACGCTAAAGATGACTTGCTTCACTTATTCACTCGAAAATGACTATATAACATCTGAAATATATATGCGGTATCAGCGGTATGAGAGATATGAGAGAATATGAGAGCTCCTCTCTCCTGTGCACGACCTTTTATCAACTTCTTAAGGGGCGTATCCATCCCTTCCATAGCCTGTTGCTCCGTCATTGCTAGAAGTTTTAACTTTGGCTATACTTGACGGATTTTCAAATTTCAAAAACTCAAAATTAATTTCTTCAAAATTCCAAATCAATGCCATAACTGAAAATAGTTTTCCACAAATCTGCATGCCAAAAGTAATCAAATATCGTAGTTTCAGCAATCTCCGTCTTCCTTCCAAACTATCGTTCATTGGTTCGAGTCTCTCCTCCAATAGCGTAACTTCTTCCTTAGCACAATACCTTGTTTCCTGCGACTGCGTCGTAAATCTCAGATCTTTCTCGAACAAAATCATGACGTCACCAAGAATCTCAGCTCCACCAGCCTACTTGCATGAAATCTGCGTCATCCGTGCCTACGTCATGAATATCCACGTCACAACTATGACATTCATAACTTTATTCATTTATGCCAATACAGCCATCGTGGTCTCAATATAATTCAATTTACGGGGGCAGTACCTATAGTATTTTTTAGTAAAGTAAAGTATTGATTTGGCGAGTGTAAATTGTGTTATACATCTTATTACTTAATTTGTCTGGCATGTTAGTAATAATGTGATCGATTAATGTTTCAGAATGTTTAGTTACCCTAGTTGGCTCCTTGACAAGATTATTAAGGCCAAATGACAATACGATATCTTTGAATGTCTCGAGGGACCTGTCATGTGCAAACCAGTCTATATTGAAGTCACCGACTACTATTATATTTTTATATTTTTTGGCTACTTTATTCAGAAGTAAATCGAACTGTCTTAGGAATATTTCCATATTTCCACTTGGGGATCAGTATACTCCCGCTATAAATATTTCAAAATCATCATTCAGCTGAATTAAAACACCTGCAGCATCAAAGTCATGATCCCTTCCATAGCTATTAACCCACCCCAATTCCTGGTATCTAACATTTATTTTACAGTACAGACTCACACCCTCACCTTTCATTTCTTCTCGACAGTAACTACTGGCTAGTATATAATTATCTGGATGCATGGTTTTTATTTCCTTCCTCTCACACCAATGTTCAGTAAACACAGCAACACTGTAGTTTTTCGAATTTATCAGGTTATTTAAATGATCTACTTTATTACTTAGATGTTGAACATTCTGATGGTAGATATGCATATTATAATCAATACTGAACCCTTTTATAGTAACTAGGTTATGCCTGAGCCAACCTTCAGCTGAGTTGGCTCTGCTTACTAGTTTCCCTGATCATTATTATAACCAAAAGGAATTGCATTTTTCACATTACCAGTACTTGTTAGATTAAAATAGCTCTGTGCAATTTTACTTATTTTCCTTTTCCCTAGTCTATTAAGATGAAGCCCATGAGTTGTGTAACATTTCCTTTCAAAGCTATTGCAGTCAACGATCTGGGTGCTCCTGAAATGCTTACAGATTTTTACCATATCCTAATTAACCTTATTCACTTCAATGTTTACATAAGAATTTTCCATCAAGTCATACCTATGAGGGATATTTACTACTATAACATTGGTGTTTGTTAATTTACACAGTCTTTTTTTGAGTTGAGAACTTACTTCCGAACCGTTGTTGTGAGCCACGTCATTTGTCCCGCCGATAATTACAGCCACGTCGTTGCTGCCGAAGTCCCGTGCCTCATCTTCATTTTTTTTTCCACAACTTTCCGAATAGGTGTTCCGGGATAGATGACGGCTGATGCTGCAATCTCCTCATTGAGGATGTCATCTGCAATTCTCCGGGCTTGGCTGTCTCCAAATATCGCGACTCTTGAAGCTTTTGCCTTCACTATTGATTTCGTTTTGTTCATTTCCAGAGGTCCTTTTTGTGATTTTGTTCCCTCCTTTCACCACTTGACACCATGTTTCCGATTCGTCCATGTTGCAATTAGCTTCACTTGCTAACTTTATTTCGAGCGATCTCACTTTGTCTTTCAATATCTCGTTTTCCCCTTTTAAGTCCTGAATATTCTGTTGCAATAAGGTTAAAATAACTAAAATATTTTCCCTACTTATTTCATTGTCCAATTCCATCGTAGGCATAATTTCTGAGACGCTGGTACTCGGCTTGCTCCCTTCGCATGTCCAAAATTCGTTAATTTCACTTTCACTAATTGCATTCATGCATTCTAAATGAAACCAAACTAAACAATTAGAACACTGAATTCCACTCTTCACACGCTTTTTATTTAAACCACACTTATTACTGTCTAATAAACACAAAAATTGGGACCTAGCAACATCAACAACTAGGGTAGGCGCCATCTTGGAGCTTGTATTATGAGTAGTTATTTAGTTAGTTATTCTTCCTGCACCAAAGAAGAATTTACGAGCGAGTGAAGCATAGAATAGCCTTTATCCTGCTCTAGGAATTCTTACTAAAACCCTCAAAACATAAGTTCATTAAATTAAATAAATACATCCTAAGATTTATGGTTGGTTGGTTCCTCAGTTTAGGGGCTGCGACAACGCGATCATGTAGCCCCGTGTACTTAGGGTGTGTGTAGAATCTGCCTGATAACCGGTGTTCATTATGATGATGACTGTATTAGTGTGTGTTATCTGTTTTTAATTCAAGTAAGGACTTCAGACAATAAATTTCAAGTAGGTCCTACTTTTGCCACCAAACGCCACCGTCAACAACTACTAGTTCTGAACTTGGTTACTAGACGCCACCGCAGTCGGCTCCTGGCGACGAAATTGGAACCTAAGAGCGTTGTTCAAATTTTTAACCTATAATTTAGCTTCACACAGGTGTAATTAGTGGCAGGTTCTTTAACATGCCATAAATCTATTACATGGGACCGCCAGCTTTACTTCCGCTCCGAAGGAAGGCATACTGAGGTTTTTTTTAACGCTCTTAAAGAATCTGACGACTTTGGCCGGGTTTGAACCTGCGATCTTGGGCATAGAAGCGCAGCATGCTACCAACTACGCCACCGAAGCCGCTTCCTAAGATATATATATATATATATATATTAATCAAAGTTCATATGAAACTATACAACGGACTTGGACGGTAGGGGAAAGTGTTAAAGTTGATAGGTTAGGAAATACCGTCCAAGTCGATCAAGATTGATAGATGAAGGTTGCCTCAGTATGAAACAACACAAGAGGCTACAGAAGATAGGTTAGTAGAAAGAGTAACCAATACAACAACAAAACAAGGCACAAAACAGAAAAAGATATAGAAAACACAAGTCGCAGGAAATAAAAAGGAATATGCTACCTTGATTGTTGTTACTATTTCCAGTTTAAATTCAGCATCTTAAAAGACCAAAAGTATTGTATTTGTTTAAATTTGGTCATGGAAATAAAACAAATCCTCTTCCTTTTTCTTCTTTTCATGATGGATACACTGCAGGAAATAATTCCTATAGAGGAGTTGACGGCTTTCAAGTCATGATCCAATTCGTCCAACTGACGATGTCAAAGGGGTGTCAGCAATAAACATTGCTAATGGCGACGGGAAAATAAATTAAGGTGTGTTCAGAAAGATGAAGAGGTAAATTAGGTGTCAGAGTAAATATCTTACGTACCATCATAATTCATTGTTATGGTACAATTTTCAGTAAATGATTTGGTGTGAAATAAACCCTTCTTTTTAATAAAAGATTACTGGATATTGCCATGTTTTCTCCTCAGAACATACTATATCTTCTTGCCGTGCCGTCTTCTATCGAAGGTTGACGGTCGTTTAGCTACCGAGATGTCAGCGGGGCTTCGGGGCGCTTCGCCTACTATCGGCAAACCTCGCGTTAGCTCGGGGTTTCCCTCCAATGTCAGCTAAACACGAGCTACTGAGCCATGCTTCACCATGCTAGTGGAATGCAATAAGTCTGAAGTTCTGTTCTCTGACGTATTTCAAGTTATTCGTGCTGCAGTACAGCTTTGTAATTCTTCTGTGTTTAAATAGGGGCTGCGTGGCGCAGTCGGTAGAGGCGCTGTGCTTCTAACTGGAAGAGAGTGGGTTCGATCCCCACCCAGGTAGTGGATTTTAGAAGCAAAACTACCACTTTCGGAAACGCAATTAGCCCTGGGGTTCACTCAGCCTACACCGGAAATGAGTACCAGGGTAATTCCTGGGAACAAAGGCGGTCGGGCGTGGAGCTGACAACTCCATCCCATCTCTACCTTCCACTACTCCTAGGGCCTCCATGGCCTGTACGGAGTTGGCATTGCTTTTTTTGCTTTTGCTGTGATTAAATTGTTTAGTTAACGAACTACCGTGTTGTTGTAATGGAAAATTATTATTTTTATTATTCATGTCTCTACAGAATGTGCTAAACATACAGTAAAGTCTCTGTTTGCCACGAAGAAGCCACCAAAGAAGCTCCGTAAATTGGCTTTTGTTAAGCCTGGCGGGAAGGAATGCGATGATATAAAAACTTCATTAATAGAAGCGGCTCATATGTCCCTATAAAACACATCAAGGACACATTTTGGTACATATTTTTCTGTGATTAAACTGTTTAGTTAACGAACTACCGTGTTAATTGATGTAATGGAAAATTATTATTGGCCTAATTATGTCTTTACAGAATGTTATAAATGTAGTTTTAATGCACTTATATAATATAGTGTGCTAAACCTTCAATAAAAGATCCAAGCTCAATGCAAAGTTCCACAGTCTGCTGTTTATCTGCACGCTGAGCGCTGCACAGTGGGTCAAAATCGAAATCTAGGAGGACAAAATTATGTTTACGTTTTAATCATGAATTTAGAGTGTTAGCCACGTATATAATTTTTTTATTTAGTCAATTTACCCTCTAGGTTGGTGGTTCCCACGGACTCAGCGAGGGAACTCACCACTACCGCCTCTATGGGCAGTGTCCTGGAGCTTGGAACATCTGGTCGGGATGGATACAACTGGGGAGGTGTGATCAGCACTTCGCCCAGGCGGCCTCACCTGCAAAGCGAACAGGGGCCTCATGAGGGATGGGAAGGGATGGAAGATTGGAATGGATAGGCTAGGAAGAGGGAAGGAGGCGGCCGTGGCCTTACAGTAGGTACTGTCCCCGTTTACCTGGATAGTAGGCTGTCAGATATCCGCCCCCTCAATCGGATTGCCAATTATCAATCGCACCGGCACAGTTACATCAATGAAAATGGCACTGACAGATACTATCGAGATAAGAGCACAGAAGTTCACAGGAAATCATTGTGGAACACACCAAAATAGACGGGGGTTCATACTTACCGTTACTTACCTCTTAATTATCTCGGGGTTTGAGTTAACAACAGGATCACTAAAAGTCTGTTCACACAATAACCTCCACCATGACATTTAAAAATGAGCCAGAACGAAGACGAGAACTTTGAACTGTACAAAAGCTTTATTTCAAATAAAGGGTAACACAACAAAATAAACGTGGCTATCAGTAGCCCAAGTCAATCTGACTACGTCCTCCAGTAGGACTTGCAAAAATTATCATACAACATGATATAAAACATTTTAGCTCCCAAGAGCTCCAAATAACGTAATATTCATAACACTATTGGATTGGAAAAGGACGTCAGGGTGTGACATATATAGAGCATTTGGTTTCCTTTTAATAAACATGGCAATGGTATTTATAGTCGCAAGGCCAGAGTGCGTACGACCTCACTCTGAGAACCAGATGTTGGCACAGCTGCGGGCTACCCTCCAGCCTGTTGCATACTGGTCAAATGCATCCCCTTCTCACGTGCTAAGTTACGTAAGAGTACAGCTTGCTCTCTCAAGCTTTTAAATGTCTACAAGACAACTCACATTATATTTACGCAAATCTTCCGCTCCGAAGGAAGGCATACTGAGGTTTTTTTTAACGCTCTTAAAGAATCTGACGACTTTGGCCGGGTTTGAACCTGCGATCTTGGGCATAGAAGCGCAGCATGCTACCAACTACGCCACCGAAGCCGCTTCCTAAGATATATATATATATATATATATTAATCAAAGTTCATATGAAACTATACAACGGACTTTGCTCACATCCTATTGGATCATTATGTTAATTCCTTAAACTTGTTAAGTTCAATCCAAATGTTTAATTAGCTCTTAAATGTTTATAACAAAATCACATAAATTATTTATAACAATTAGAAATTGTTTATAATATTTGTCAAAGACAATAAAAATATTATAAGCACGCCTTTAACATCACTCTCGTTTCACATTATTTTCAAAAATATTTACAGCAATTATTTACAATATTAACATTTAAATTGTTTAAATTATTAATTTAAGAAATACATTAACCACATGTTCATTCGGTTGGTAATTTTCATAATCGTGTTTAATATAATCGACCAATGAAGGTTAGTTATACATGTTAATGTCACAATCTGGTTTCATAAAGGTTTTAATAATGATTTGTGACGGCAACCTTCATTCAAAATCTTATCTCAAATTCTTTCAAAACTCGTGTTAATTATAACAGTAATTCATTTGATTAATTTTCAACGAACTATGACAATCTAATCCTTCGCTAACAAGTTAATGCACAATCTGCATTAAAAATATGCCCAAAATCATCATATATTAATCTATATGGCATTAAACTTCCACATAACTTACAAAACTTCCACAAATAATTCTTTAACATTTATTCCTGTGGGAACTTCCTTCATATTCAAGGGCATTATATCTCAGCGACTTTCAACACGCGCTGCACTAGCGATTATACATTCATAGTTCCACTTAAAAATTTTTATAATCATTAATTGTTTCAAAACTGTTTTTCTATTTAACCTTCGTGGATTTCATTCATGAACCGAAATGAAGTCAAAACTTGCCAATCACAAACAAATTTAATAGTGAATACGCTTATATACGCCTGTCTGGTCTATCAAAATTTAAGATTAACATCTTAAAAGAAATGTAGTATAAAAATACTATCTTCAAATAAAGTGCGACTAAAATGCAAAGTAGTCGAATAGAATCCAATTAGACTGGGGAATGCAAACATCGTTCTATAAATCTCTAATTGAGAAAAACTCCTAACAAAAGTTCTTGACTTTAATGCATTCAATAATTCATTATTAAAGTTAATCTTTCACAAAAGTGTCTATGATGCAATGTTCATTCATAACTGACGATAAATGTCTGTGTTGCAATCAATTCAAATAACGACTAGTATTTCCAAGATCGTCGACAACGTAAGAGATTTTAACGCTCTAAAATCATTTAAATGTTCTTCCTTCTTGATGATGACAGAAAATTGGTCAAAGTAATTAAACTGGGGTAGAATTACTTTAATAAAGTGACACGCTGTCCGAATTTAAATCTGCCATAAAAATCATTAACTTACAGTCAAATCGTGACTACAAAAATATTAATTACTGAAAAATCCAAATATCAGTCTCAACTGATTCAAAATCATTTACTATCCCCATGACATAACAATGTCTTAATAAATCGTCGAAAAATGCAAAACTCATCAAGGTGTACTGAGAATAAGAATCTCAACAAGAAAATAGGGCAAAAAACATGAGGATAAAAATATGGGAAAAATGGTTGCTCAAACATCATTAGTAAACTCAAATACAATAAACGTTCACGACTACCTTATCTGCCGATTGACGTTCCAGAGGAAAATTCCCCAAAGAAGACTGCTGATGGATCCATTTCACCACGTTAAAGTTGAGCTCCATCCTCGAAATAGGAAAAAGCACCCTCGGAGAATCGAACTGCTTCCTTCTCCGGAAATCGCTCTGCTCCTCGAAGACGAATAGACATCCTTCCGGCAATAATCTTCTTTGCGAGTCGGGACACCCCTGACCTCTCTTGAAAAATTCCCTGAAGTTCCAGTAGACAATCGCCATGAAGTTTTGTAGAAGTTTCCGAAGAAATTATTCATATACAGAGTATGAAATTGTTTCTATGGCTGTTCGATGGTATTCAGCCTTTAATTACGAAACATGGGTGTAGATGGTATTCACCGCATGTTCGCTTGTGTGGAATAGCAATTAGCGAAGTTCCATGTCGCTATCTTACTCCGTTGAAGTATGTCCCAATTGCAATAAGCCCTTCAGCCTTCCATCTGCTCTTCGGTTGTAGTGTCAGAAGAACAAACTGCCGTATTCAATTGCTCCATTATACTGTATCGTTGTGTAACCAAGCAATCTGAAGTCTTTCTATTCCACTCGCAGCGTCAGCCGTTGCGTTGATTCTGGCTATACAAAAGTGCTTCTCTTGTGGCGAGATAATCACTTTTTTCAGTCGTATAAAACTGCTAATATCTTTCAAACTAATCGGTCGAAATTGTTCAGCTTTTCTCTATAACTGCATGTAGCACTGCACAATACAATTAGCTTATCGGTGACCGCTAACTGTTCAAAGCTAAACTTGTAGAAGCTTTCTAAGGTCCGTTTCAACTTCACCTAGTTTGACTTGGATCTCGTTAATATAGTGGCCTCGCCACGCGTTATAAAGACGATTCCTTTCACTGCTGTTCACTTCGACGTCTCACTATAATGAATGTATAAGAAAAGAACTTTCACAATAGACTTCGATGATCTGAGAATGAGATCTCAGAATAATCGGAGAACGAAAGAGGCTCCTCTCTTCTGCGCAAGCCCTTTTATTAACTTCTCGAGGGGCGTTTCCATCCCTTCCAAAGCGTGGTACTGCGTCATCGCTAAAACTTCCAACTTCGTTAATACATGACGGATTTTCAAAATTCAAAAACTGAAAATAAATTTCACCAAAATTCCAAATCAATGCTTCTACTGCAAATGGATTTCCACAATACTGCATTCCAAAAGTAATAAAAATACCATAGTTTCAGCAATCTCCGTCTTCCTTTAAACTATCGTTGATTGGTTCATGCCTCTCCTCCAATAGCATAGTTTCTTCCTCAGCAGAATTCCTCGTTTCCTGCGACTGCGTCGTAAATCTTGGAACAATCTCGACTAAATGCTGACGTCACTGAGAATCTCAGCTCAAGTAGCCTGCTGGTATAACATTTACGTCATCCGTGCTTACGTCATGACTACCCACGTCATAACTATGACAGCCATAACTTTCCTTATAATTACAAATATAGCCACCGTGGTCTCTACATAATTCAATTACGGGGGCATTCTCCTCTCACCACGTTTTAAAAACAGTTGCAAATTGTTTTTAAACTCAATGTTACAAGTATCTCAACTCTCTTGAACACGAAATTGAATTATTACTGGCTTACTCTAGTATGATATTTCCTCTATGTTCCTTAATCATAATTTCTTCTACTCTGGGTTGTGTGTGGTTAATGTATTCTTTCCTCTCTACTTTCTCTTCTGACCAGTATTTCTATTTTCTAAGTTCTGCTGGCTCGTAGAAGGTCCAGGATCGATTACAACATCCTGCCTTTTCCTTTGATTGTCAGCTTCTTTATCCCTTAATTCTTTTAAGTATTGCTGGCTTTCCTTCTCTCTTTGCTGATACTGATCAGGTGTCATAACCTGACCTTGAGTATTCTGGTTTCTATTTTGGTTTTGGTTATTCCTATTATAGTTACGGTTATACCCATTATTGTTGTAATATCTGCCTCTTCCATGGTAGTTTCCTCGGTTGTAGTTCCAACCTCTTCTCTGTTGATACGGTCGGTAACCTTGTGATCTGCAATTTCTAAACTGATTATTCCTGTGAGGACCTACATTGTCAGTTTTCTCCTGCTCTGGCTTGTCAGTTTGTTGGACTTGGTCCATATATACCGTATTGATTTCTTTAAACTCCTGCCTTTGACCTTTCTGGACTACGTTAGGCATTGGACTTGTGTAGTCTAACCTTCTCAGTAATTCATCCATGCTGGATAAATCCCTGATGTTGGACGAAATTATAAGTCTCCTCACCTCAACTGGCAGCATACGAGAAATCGCATCTATTAGTTGCTCCGTGGACAATGGGGGTTGCAAAAATCTCAAGCGGGACAACTGACTCGTAAAGAAATCAGCGTACCTCGTTGGAAGAGTACCTGAGTATTTTCTTGAATACACCTCCGCTCTTAACGAATTCTGCGCTTCTATGGACCAAAATCGTTTGATTAATGCCTCTGCAAACTCGTCAAAGTTACTGAATGTGTATCTAAATGCGCGAAACCATTCGAGGGGTCCTCCAATCAGATATCTCTCTACTATCTTCATCTCTCTCTCTCTGGGAATGTGAGCTTCGATGAAATAATCTTTGAGATTCCTTACATACTCTATAGGTGTCAAACTATCAGTGTTATTGAATTTTTGTGGTTTGTCTTCGAAATTCCTGATGACCGTCACGTTCCTCGGATATGAATCCGGATAGTTTTTCCCACTATCTCGATAATTCCACTCAGGTTCCATATTCCTCTCGTCATCCTCCTCTCTGAATCTGGATACACGTTCTTCAGGAGTCACGTCTCTTTCTTCTGGCTCTAGGTTATGTCTTCTAGCATAATTCCTATTCAATTCGCAAGCTAAGCCTTCTGTATCCTTGTCGGTGATTTCTGTTAAGACTTTCTTGATAATCTCTTCTTTGTAGTTCTCCATTAAACTAGCCTCTCCTAACTTCAAATTTTTCAGTTTAGTCGTCGTTTCATTTACATCCGAGACAACTTTATGCATCTGTTCCTCTAATGTGGATTTTAAAGTTTGCATATCCTGATCTAGTTGTGTTCTATCGTCAACTTGTTTTTCGGATAACGAATTTATCCTGACGCTTAAATCTTTCCTAATCTGTACTACTTCATTGTTAATTTCTATCTGCGTACTGGCAAGTTTTCTTTCAATCCTTTCCTGAATTTGGGTTACATGTTCCCCACTTGACTTATTCCACTCGTCTTTCCATACCGCTACGTTTGCTGTTAAAATTTCGGCTATGTCTACTTCGATATCCTCTTTTAATACTCTATTGTGGTCTAATACCTGGGTTCTCATGACCTCTACATCATACTTCAACTCTGCTAAAGACGTTGTTGTTCTAACTGATTCATCAACTAGTCTAGTCGCTAATGCAGTTATATTACGCGTACAAAGAGTTTTTGAGTTTTCGATTTCTTCCCTGACTTTATTTACATCAGTTTGGACTTTAGTCATATCTATGAAAACTGTGTTGACCTCTACCTGAATCTTAGTTATGTCACTTTGCACCTCAGTTATATCCGCACGAATGTTATTAATGTCTACCTGAACATTGGATACATCAGTTCTAGCTTTTTGAATTTCTTTTTGGACTTCCTCGACCTTGTCTTGGACAGTCGCTACATCATTTTTGACAACAACTACTTCAGCTCTAGCACAAGAAATATCCCCTCGGACATTAGCTACATCTAGATTTAACATTGTAAGGTCTCTCTGTACCTTAGACACATCAAATTTAACATCATCAACACTTTTATGCACAATAGACACATCTTTATGGACATTAGACACGTCTGTACGCATGTCCGTTACAGTATTCTCAATTCCTTGGGTATTAATCTGTAAACGCGACATATTCTCCTCTAAATTAGCAGCACTAGTATGAAGAACCTTCATATTCTCCTCCATTCTTGCATTCAAATTACTAGCATTCTCCTCCATTCGACTATTATTCTCCTTCATGCTTTCATTCAGCATCTGCTTCATACTACTGTTCATGCTAGCTTTCAAGTTAGCAGACATCTCCTCTAGCATCAACCTCAAACTTTCATCTGCCATTACAATATTATTCAAAAATGGACTGCTGTAGGGACATACATCAAAAGAGCAAAATAACAACATTTGAGCAACACTTTTCACCATATATAATTTTTGATCAATTTTCTGTCTTAAATCTAACTTATAACTACCTTATAATTAACTTTCGACGATACTTCATGTTGAAACAAACTCAAGCACATGTTCAAGTTTCTTTGGCTCATTTTAAAATATCCTAACACAAATAATTTACATTTACAATTCAAATAATTTAATTTATCTTTAATATGACTAAAATGTCATAAGCCGGTCAAATAAAATAAGATTCCAGATTATAGGCGATTTTCCTAAGTTTTCAGCCTATTTAACCTTTCTCAAGTTGTATAAGATCTGATCTTTTCTGAGTGTAATTTTCCTAATACAATACAATATTTAATTCCTATATAATCACACTCTCAAATACTACAATTGGCCTAGACATCTAACAAAGAATCAACCTCTTTATTTGAGTCTAATCGAACCTCACGTTTTAGGTTTGCCACTCTTTTTGGCGTTCAACCTGGTAATCCAGTTTTGTTGAATCGAGCCCCAAATTTAGGTGCGCCAATCTTTCTGTTGACTCAGCCCCACGTTCTTGGGTCGCCAATCTTTCTGTCCCCGTTTACCTGGATAGTAGGCTGTCAGATATCCGCCCCCTCAATCGGATTGCCAATTATCAATCGCACCGGCACAGTTACATCAATGAAAATGGCACTGACAGATACTATCGAGATAAGAGCACAGAAGTTCACAGGAAATCATTGTGGAACACACCAAAATAGACGGGGGTTCATACTTACCGTTACTTACCTCTTAATTATCTCGGGGTTTGAGTTAACAACAGGATCACTAAAAGTCTGTTCACACAATAACCTCCACCATGACATTTAAAAATGAGCCAGAACGAAGACGAGAACTTTGAACTGTACAAAAGCTTTATTTCAAATAAAGGGTAACACAACAAAATAAACGTGGCTATCAGTAGCCCAAGTCAATCTGACTACGTCCTCCAGTAGGACTTGCAAAAATTATCATACAACATGATATAAAACATTTTAGCTCCCAAGAGCTCCAAATAACGTAATATTCATAACACTATTGGATTGGAAAAGGACGTCAGGGTGTGACATATATAGAGCATTTGGTTTCCTTTTAATAAACATGGCAATGGTATTTATAGTCGCAAGGCCAGAGTGCGTACGACCTCACTCTGAGAACCAGATGTTGGCACAGCTGCGGGCTACCCTCCAGCCTGTTGCATACTGGTCAAATGCATCCCCTTCTCACGTGCTAAGTTACGTAAGAGTACAGCTTGCTCTCTCAAGCTTTTAAATGTCTACAAGACAACTCACATTATATTTACGAAAATCTTTCAAGTACTTTGCTCACATCCTATTGGATCATTATGTTAATTCCTTAAACTTGTTAAGTTCAATCCAAATGTTTAATTAGCTCTTAAATGTTTATAACAAAATCACATAAATTATTTATAACAATTAGAAATTGTTTATAATATTTGTCAAAGACAATAAAAATATTATAAGCACGCCTTTAACATCACTCTCGTTTCACATTATTTTCAAAAATATTTACAGCAATTATTTACAATATTAACATTTAAATTGTTTAAATTATTAATTTAAGAAATACATTAACCACATGTTCATTCGGTTGGTAATTTTCATAATCGTGTTTAATATAATCGACCAATGAAGGTTAGTTATACATGTTAATGTCACAATCTGGTTTCATAAAGGTTTTAATAATGATTTGTGACGGCAACCTTCATTCAAAATCTTATCTCAAATTCTTTCAAAACTCGTGTTAATTATAACAGTAATTCATTTGATTAATTTTCAACGAACTATGACAATCTAATCCTTCGCTAACAAGTTAATGCACAATCTGCATTAAAAATATGCCCAAAATCATCATATATTAATCTATATGGCATTAAACTTCCACATAACTTACAAAACTTCCACAAATAATTCTTTAACATTTATTCCTGTGGGAACTTCCTTCATATTCAAGGGCATTATATCTCAGCGACTTTCAACACGCGCTGCACTAGCGATTATACATTCATAGTTCCACTTAAAAAATTTTATAATCATTAATTGTTTCAAAACTGTTTTTCTATTTAACCTTCGTGGATTTCATTCATGAACCGAAATGAAGTCAAAACTTGCCAATCACAAACAAATTTAATAGTGAATACGCTTATATACGCCTGTCTGGTCTATCAAAATTTAAGATTAACATCTTAAAAGAAATGTAGTATAAAATACTATCTTCAAATAAAGTGCGACTAAAATGCAAAGTAGTCGAATAGAATCCAATTAGACTGGGGAATGCAAACATCGTTCTATAAATCTCTAATTGAGAAAAACTCCTAACAAAAGTTCTTGACTTTAATGCATTCAATAATTCATTATTAAAGTTAATCTTTCACAAAAGTGTCTATGATGCAATGTTCATTCATAACTGACGATAAATGTCTGTGTTGCAATCAATTCAAATAACGACTAGTATTTCCAAGATCGTCGACAACGTAAGAGATTTTAACGCTCTAAAATCATTTAAATGTTCTTCCTTCTTGATGATGACAGAAAATTGGTCAAAGTAATTAAACTGGGGTAGAATTACTTTAATAAAGTGACACGCTGTCCGAATTTAAATCTGCCATAAAAATCATTAACTTACAGTCAAATCGTGACTACAAAAATATTAATTACTGAAAAATCCAAATATCAGTCTCAACTGATTCAAAATCATTTACTATGCCCATGACATAACAATGTCTTAATAAATCGTCGAAAAATGCAAAACTCAACAAGGTGTACTGAGAATAAGAATCTCAACAAGAAAATAGGGCAAAAAACATGAGGATAAAAATATGGGAAAAATGGTTGCTCAAACATCATTAGTAAACTCAAATACAATAAACGTTCACGACTACCTTATCTGCCGATTGACGTTCCAGAGGAAAATTCCCCAAAGAAGACTGCTGATGGATCCATTTCACCACGTTAAAGTTGAGCTCCATCCTCGAAATAGGAAAAAGCACCCTCGGAGAATCGAACTGCTTCCTTCTCCGGAAATCGCTCTGCTCCTCGAAGACGAATAGACATCCTTCCGGCAATAATCTTCTTTGTGAGTCGGGACACCCCTGACCTCTCTTGAAAAATTCCCTGAAGTTCCAGTAGACAATCGCCATGAAGTTTTGTAGAAGTTTCCGAAGAAATTATTCATATACAGAGTATGAAATTGTTTCTATGGCTGTTCGATGGTATTCAGCCTTTAATTACGAAACATGGGTGTAGATGGTATTCACCGCATGTTCCCTTGTGTGGAATAGCAATTAGCGAAGTTCCATGTCGCTATCTTACTCCGTTGAAGTATGTCCCAATTGCAATAAGCCCTTCAGCCTTCCATCTGCTCTTCGGTTGTAGTGTCAGAAGAACAAACTGCCGTATTCAATTGCTCCATTATACTGTATCGTTGTGTAACCAAGCAATCTGAAGTCTTTCTATTCCACTCGCAGCGTCAGCCGTTGCGTTGATTCTGGCTATACAAAAGTGCTTCTCTTGTGGCGAGATAATCACTTTTTTCAGTCGTATAAAACTGCTAATATCTTTCAAACTAATCGGTCGAAATTGTTCAGCTTTTCTCTATAACTGCATGTAGCACTGCACAATACAATTAGCTTATCGGTGACCGCTAACTGTTCAAAGCTAAACTTGTAGAAGCTTTCTAAGGTCCGTTTCAACTTCACCTAGTTTGACTTGGATCTCGTTAATATAGTGGCCTCGCCACGCGTTATAAAGACGATTCCTTTCACTGCTGTTCACTTCGACGTCTCACTATAATGAATGTATAAGAAAAGAACTTTCACAATAGACTTCGATGATCTGAGAATGAGATCTCAGAATAATCGGAGAACGAAAGAGGCTCCTCTCTTCTGCGCAAGCCCTTTTATTAACTTCTCGAGGGGCGTTTCCATCCCTTCCAAAGCGTGGTACTGCGTCATCGCTAAAACTTCCAACTTCGTTAATACATGACGGATTTTCAAAATTCAAAAACTGAAAATAAATTTCACCAAAATTCCAAATCAATGCTTCTACTGCAAATGGATTTCCACAATACTGCATTCCAAAAGTAATAAAAATACCATAGTTTCAGCAATCTCCGTCTTCCTTTAAACTATCGTTGATTGGTTCATGCCTCTCCTCCAATAGCATAGTTTCTTCCTCAGCAGAATTCCTCGTTTCCTGCGACTGCGTCGTAAATCTTGGAACAATCTCGACTAAATGCTGACGTCACTGAGAATCTCAGCTCAAGTAGCCTGCTGGTATAACATTTACGTCATCCGTGCTTACGTCATGACTACCCACGTCATAACTATGACAGCCATAACTTTCCTTATAATTACAAATATAGCCACCGTGGTCTCTACATAATTCAATTACGGGGGCATTCTCCTCTCACCACGTTTTAAAAACAGTTGCAAATTGTTTTTAAACTCAATGTTACAAGTATCTCAACTCTCTTGAACACGAAATTGAATTATTACTGGCTTACTCTAGTATGATATTTCCTCTATGTTCCTTAATCATAATTTCTTCTACTCTGGGTTGTGTGTGGTTAATGTATTCTTTCCTCTCTACTTTCTCTTCTGACCAGTATTTCTATTTTCTAAGTTCTGCTGGCTCGTAGAAGGTCCAGGATCGATTACAACATCCTGCCTTTTCCTTTGATTGTCAGCTTCTTTATCCCTTAATTCTTTTAAGTATTGCTGGCTTTCCTTCTCTCTTTGCTGATACTGATCAGGTGTCATAACCTGACCTTGAGTATTCTGGTTTCTATTTTGGTTTTGGTTATTCCTATTATAGTTACGGTTATACCCATTATTGTTGTAATATCTGCCTCTTCCATGGTAGTTTCCTCGGTTGTAGTTCCAACCTCTTCTCTGTTGATACGGTCGGTAACCTTGTGATCTGTAATTTCTAAACTGATTATTCCTGTGAGGACCTACATTGTCAGTTTTCTCCTGCTCTGGCTTGTCAGTTTGTTGGACTTGGTCCATATATACCGTATTGATTTCTTTAAACTCCTGCCTTTGACCTTTCTGGACTACGTTAGGCATTGGACTTGTGTAGTCTAACCTTCTCAGTAATTCATCCATGCTGGATAAATCCCTGATGTTGGACGAAATTATAAGTCTCCTCACCTCAACTGGCAGCATACGAGAAATCGCATCTATTAGTTGCTCCGTGGACAATGGGGGTTGCAAAAATCTCAAGCGGGACAACTGACTCGTAAAGAAATCAGCGTACCTCGTTGGAAGAGTACCTGAGTATTTTCTTGAATACCCCTCCGCTCTTAACGAATTCTGCGCTTCTATGGACCAAAATCGTTTGATTAATGCCTCTGCAAACTCGTCAAAGTTACTGAATGTGTATCTAAATGCGCGAAACCATTCGAGGGGTCCTCCAATCAGATATCTCTCTACTATCTTCATCTCTCTCTCTCTCTGGGAATGTGAGCTTCGATGAAATAATCTTTGAGATTCCTTACATACTCTATAGGTGTCAAACTATCAGTGTTATTGAATTTTTGTGGTTTGTCTTCGAAATTCCTGATGACCGTCACGTTCCTCGGATATGAATCCGGATAGTTTTTCCCACTATCTCGATAATTCCACTCAGGTTCCATATTCCTCTCGTCATCCTCCTCTCTGAATCTGGATACACGTTCTTCAGGAGTCACGTCTCTTTCTTCTGGCTCTAGGTTATGTCTTCTAGCATAATTCCTATTCAATTCGCAAGCTAAGCCTTCTGTATCCTTGTCGGTGATTTCTGTTAAGACTTTCTTGATAATCTCTTCTTTGTAGTTCTCCATTAAACTAGCCTCTCCTAACTTCAAATTTTTCAGTTTAGTCGTCGTTTCATTTACATCCGAGACAACTTTATGCATCTGTTCCTCTAATGTGGATTTTAAAGTTTGCATATCCTGATCTAGTTGTGTTCTATCGTCAACTTGTTTTTCGGATAACGAATTTATCCTGACGCTTAAATCTTTCCTAATCTGTACTACTTCATTGTTAATTTCTATCTGCGTACTGGCAAGTTTTCTTTCAATCCTTTCCTGAATTTGGGTTACATGTTCCCCACTTGACTTATTCCACTCGTCTTTCCATACCGCTACGTTTGCTGTTAAAATTTCGGCTATGTCTACTTCGATATCCTCTTTTAATACTCTATTGTGGTCTAATACCTGGGTTCTCATGACCTCTACATCATACTTCAACTCTGCTAAAGACGTTGTTGTTCTAACTGATTCATCAACTAGTCTAGTCGCTAATGCAGTTATATTACGCGTACAAAGAGTTTTTGAGTTTTCGATTTCTTCCCTGACTTTATTTACATCAGTTTGGACTTTAGTCATATCTATGAAAACTGTGTTGACCTCTACCTGAATCTTAGTTATGTCACTTTGCACCTCAGTTATATCCGCACGAATGTTATTAATGTCTACCTGAACATTGGATACATCAGTTCTAGCTTTTTGAATTTCTTTTTGGACTTCCTCGACCTTGTCTTGGACAGTCGCTACATCATTTTTGACAACAACTACTTCAGCTCTAGCACAAGAAATATCCCCTCGGACATTAGCTACATCTAGATTTAACATTGTAAGGTCTCTCTGTACCTTAGACACATCAAATTTAACATCATCAACACTTTTATGCACAATAGACACATCTTTATGGACATTAGACACGTCTGTACGCATGTCCGTTACAGTATTCTCAATTCCTTGGGTATTAATCTGTAAACGCGACATATTCTCCTCTAAATTAGCAGCACTAGTATGAAGAACCTTCATATTCTCCTCCATTCTTGCATTCAAATTACTAGCATTCTCCTCCATTCGACTATTATTCTCCTTCATGCTTTCATTCAGCATCTGCTTCATACTACTGTTCATGCTAGCTTTCAAGTTAGCAGACATCTCCTCTAGCATCAACCTCAAACTTTCATCTGCCATTACAATATTATTCAAAAATGGACTGCTGTAGGGACATACATCAAAACAGCAAAATAACAACATTTGAGCAACACTTTTCACCATATATAATTTTTGATCAATTTTCTGTCTTAAA
Source organism: Meconema thalassinum (assembly GCA_946902985.2). NCBI lineage: Eukaryota > Metazoa > Arthropoda > Insecta > Orthoptera > Tettigoniidae > Meconema > Meconema thalassinum. Next base: position 224,809,940 of record OX336395.1, on the reverse strand, counting down.
TCTAACTTATAACTACCTTATAATTAACTTTCGACGATACTTCATGTTGAAACAAACTCAAGCACATGTTCAAGTTTCTTTGGCTCATTTTAAAATATCCTAACACAAATAATTTACATTTACCATTCAAATAATTTAATTTATCTTTAATATGACTAAAATGTCATAAGCCGGTCAAATAAAATAAGATTCCAGATTATAGGCGATTTTCCTAAGTTTTCAGCCTATTTAACCTTTCTCAAGTTGTATAAGATCTGATCTTTTCTGAGTGTAATTTTCCTAATACAATACAATATTTAATTCCTATATAATCACACTCTCAAATACTACAATTGGCCTAGACATCTAACAAAGAATCAACCTCTTTATTTGAGTCTAATCGAACCTCACGTTTTAGGTTTGCCACTCTTTTTGGCGTTCAACCTGGTAATCCAGTTTTGTTGAATCGAGCCCCAACGTTTTAGGTGCGCCAATCTTTCTGTTGACTCAGCCCCACGTTCTTGGGTCGCCAATCTTTCTGTCCCCGTTTACCTGGATAGTAGGCTGTCAGATATCCGCCCCCTCAATCGGATTGCCAATTATCAATCGCACCGGCACAGTTACATCAATGAAAATGGCACTGACAGATACTATCGAGATAAGAGCACAGAAGTTCACAGGAAATCATTGTGGAACACACCAAAATAGACGGGGGTTCATACTTACCGTTACTTACCTCTTAATTATCTCGGGGTTTGAGTTAACAACAGGATCACTAAAAGTCTGTTCACACAATAACCTCCACCATGACATTTAAAAATGAGCCAGAACGAAGACGAGAACTTTGAACTGTACAAAAGCTTTATTTCAAATAAAGGGTAACACAACAAAATAAACGTGGCTATCAGTAGCCCAAGTCAATCTGACTACGTCCTCCAGTAGGACTTGCAAAAATTATCATACAACATGATATAAAACATTTTAGCTCCCAAGAGCTCCAAATAACGTAATATTCATAACACTATTGGATTGGAAAAGGACGTCAGGGTGTGACATATATAGAGCATTTGGTTTCCTTTTAATAAACATGGCAATGGTATTTATAGTCGCAAGGCCAGAGTGCGTACGACCTCACTCTGAGAACCAGATGTTGGCACAGCTGCGGGCTACCCTCCAGCCTGTTGCATACTGGTCAAATGCATCCCCTTCTCACGTGCTAAGTTACGTAAGAGTACAGCTTGCTCTCTCAAGCTTTTAAATGTCTACAAGACAACTCACATTATATTTACGTAAATCTTTCAAGTACTTTGCTCACATCCTATTGGATCATTATGTTAATTCCTTAAACTTGTTAAGTTCAATCCAAATGTTTAATTAGCTCTTAAATGTTTATAACAAAATCACATAAATTATTTATAACAATTAGAAATTGTTTATAATATTTGTCAAAGACAATAAAAATATTATAAGCACGCCTTTAACATCACTCTCGTTTCACATTATTTTCAAAAATATTTACAGCAATTATTTACAATATTAACATTTAAATTGTTTAAATTATTAATTTAAGAAATACATTAACCACATCTTCATTCGGTTGGTAATTTTCATAATCGTGTTTAATATAATCGACCAATGAAGGTTAGTTATACATGTTAATGTCACAATCTGGTTTCATAAAGGTTTTAATAATGATTTGTGACGGCAACCTTCATTCAAAATCTTATCTCAAATTCTTTCAAAACTCGTGTTAATTATAACAGTAATTCATTTGATTAATTTTCAACGAACTATGACAATCTTACTCCAGCGGAAAATCCTTCGCTAACAAGTTAATGCACAATCTGCATTAAAAATATGCCCAAAATCATCATATATTAATCTATATGGCATTAAACTTCCACATAACTTACAAAACTTCCACAAATAATTCTTTAACATTTATTCCTGTGGGAACTTCCTTCATATTCAAGGGCATTATATCTCAGCGACTTTCAACACGCGCTGCACTAGCGATTATACATTCATAGTTCCACTTAAAAATTTTTATAATCATTAATTGTTTCAAAACTGTTTTTCTATTTAACCTTCGTGGATTTCATTCATGAACCGAAATGAAGTCAAAACTTGCCAATCACAAACAAATTTAATAGTGAATACGCTTATATACGCCTGTCTGGTCTATCAAAATTTAAGATTAACATCTTAAAAGAAATGTAGTATAAAAATACTATCTTCAAATAAAGTGCGACTAAAATGCAAAGTAGTCGAATAGAATCCAATTAGACTGGGGAATGCAAACATCGTTCTATAAATCTCTAATTGAGAAAAACTCCTAACAAAAGTTCTTGACTTTAATGCATTCAATAATTCATTATTAAAGTTAATCTTTCACAAAAGTGTCTATGATGCAATGTTCATTCATAACTGACGATAAATGTCTGTGTTGCAATCAATTCAAATAACGACTAGTATTTCCAAGATCGTCGACAACGTAAGAGATTTTAACGCTCTAAAATCATTTAAATGTTCTTCCTTCTTGATGATGACAGAAAATTGGTCAAAGTAATTAAACTGGGGTAGAATTACTTTAATAAAGTGACACGCTGTCCGAATTTAAATCTGCCATAAAAATCATTAACTTACAGTCAAATCGTGACTACAAAAATATTAATTACTGAAAAATCCAAATATCAGTCTCAACTGATTCAAAATCATTTACTATGCCCATGACATAACAATGTCTTAATAAATCGTCGAAAAATGCAAAACTCATCAAGGTGTACTGAGAATAAGAATCTCAACAAGAAAATAGGGCAAAAAACATGAGGATAAAAATATGGGAAAAATGGTTGCTCAAACATCATTAGTAAACTCAAATACAATAAACGTTCACGACTACCTTATCTGCCGATTGACGTTCCAGAGGAAAATTCCCCAAAGAAGACTGCTGATGGATCCATTTCACCACGTTAAAGTTGAGCTCCATCCTCGAAATAGGAAAAAGCACCCTCGGAGAATCGAACTGCTTCCTTCTCCGGAAATCGCTCTGCTCCTCGAAGACGAATAGACATCCTTCCGGCAATAATCTTCTTTGTGAGTCGGGACACCCCTGACCTCTCTTGAAAAATTCCCTGAAGTTCCAGTAGACAATCGCCATGAAGTTTTGTAGAAGTTTCCGAAGAAATTATTCATATACAGAGTATGAAATTGTTTCTATGGCTGTTCGATGGTATTCAGCCTTTAATTACGAAACATGGGTGTAGATGGTATTCACCGCATGTTCGCTTGTGTGGAATAGCAATTAGCGAAGTTCCATGTCGCTATCTTACTCCGTTGAAGTATGTCCCAATTGCAATAAGCCCTTCAGCCTTCCATCTGCTCTTCGGTTGTAGTGTCAGAAGAACAAACTGCCGTATTCAATTGCTCCATTATACTGTATCGTTGTGTAACCAAGCAATCTGAAGTCTTTCTATTCCACTCGCAGCGTCAGCCGTTGCGTTGATTCTGGCTATACAAAAGTGCTTCTCTTGTGGCGAGATAATCACTTTTTTCAGTCGTATAAAACTGCTAATATCTTTCAAACTAATCGGTCGAAATTGTTCAGCTTTTCTCTATAACTGCATGTAGCACTGCACAATACAATTAGCTTATCGGTGACCGCTAACTGTTCAAAGCTAAACTTGTAGAAGCTTTCTAAGGTCCGTTTCAACTTCACCTAGTTTGACTTGGATCTCGTTAATATAGTGGCCTCGCCACGCGTTATAAAGACGATTCCTTTCACTGCTGTTCACTTCGACGTCTCACTATAATGAATGTATAAGAAAAGAACTTTCACAATAGACTTCGATGATCTGAGAATGAGATCTCAGAATAATCTGAGAACGAAAGAGGCTCCTCTCTTCTGCGCAAGCCCTTTTATTAACTTCTCGAGGGGCGTTTCCATCCCTTCCAAAGCGTGGTACTGCGTCATCGCTAAAACTTCCAACTTCGTTAATACATGACGGATTTTCAAAATTCAAAAACTGAAAATAAATTTCACCAAAATTCCAAATCAATGCTTCTACTGCAAATGGATTTCCACAATACTGCATTCCAAAAGTAATAAAAATACCATAGTTTCAGCAATCTCCGTCTTCCTTTAAAGTATCGTTGATTGGTTCATGCCTCTCCTCCAATAGCATAGTTTCTTCCTCAGCAGAATTCCTCGTTTCCTGCGACTGCGTCGTAAATCTTGGAACAATCTCGACTAAATGCTGACGTCACTGAGAATCTCAGCTCAAGTAGCCTGCTGGTATAACATTTACGTCATCCGTGCTTACGTCATGACTACCCACGTCATAACTATGACAGCCATAACTTTCCTTATAATTACAAATATAGCCACCGTGGTCTCTACATAATTCAATTACAGGGGCAGTACCATCCCGGCATTTGCCCGAAGACGAAGTGGGAAACGACGGAAAACCACTTCGAGGATGGCTGAGGTGGGAATCGAACCCCCCTCTACTCATTTGGACCACCCGAGGCTGAGTAGACCCCGTTCCAGTCCTCATACCACTTTTCAAATTTCGTGGCAGAGCCGGGAATCGAACCCAGGACCTCCGGGGCGGCAGCTAACCATGCTGACCGCTACGTTACGGAGGCGACACACATAATTTGTTTACTTCGTAATAAACATCAGTTAAGACCTTTTTTAAAGCTACGTCTACACATGCAAGAAATTGTCTATGACTAGGAGTTGGATAGAGCATTCAGTTATCTCTTCAGAACAATTTTCTACCCCTAATTTACTTTGAACAAAGTCACAAAGTTCCACTTTTCACATAATCGTCGAACCCAGTGCTTCAAACAGTTGTAAACGTTTGAAAACTGGTTGCGCGGCATCTTCTAAAACGTAAAATAACTAAGTAAGTTGCAAAAAGGTGCAAAAAATCTTATAACAGGCGTAAACTACAAGACTTTATCTACATTTTAACATTAAGTAGAAAGTGACGCAGAGTGACGCGACATACTAAAAATCTAAGTGAAAATATAATTTTAAAAATATAGCTAAAATTACGTAACAATAACGCCCATTAATAACTGAATCCTGTTACAAAGATCATACCTTCAGCAGCATGTTCCATCTTAAAGCATCACACTAACCACAAAGGCAACCAAACCACAGCCACTTACATTCACCCTCCAATTCAGACTGCTCGAACAGTGGTGACAGATTTACACTAAGATGCGTTTATATCCCAGAATAGTGAGCGGCAATTATATGAGAATGCTGTAGAAGTAATAAATTTTGATTTTTTAATTATGAAAATAAATAATTTTGTCCTCCTAGATTTCTATTTTGACCCACTGTGCGCTGAGAGTACCGAGTTAACGCGAGGTTTGCCGATAGCAGAAGGGCTCCGAAGCCCCGCTGACATCTCGGTTGCTATAACGCAAGTTCACCATGACTACCACACGGAAAAGGGTCGTTGTGTTCATCCCAAACCAGTTGCTGAGGTTCTTCAGCCATGAGTTTCTCCTCCACTGTCCTGAGATCTCCCCCTGAATCACCAACTGTAGGATCCTATATTTTTCAATCCTCATCACGTGTCTGAAATATTCGAGTTTCTGCTTCTTGATGGAGCACTTCCAACTTCTTGTTTAATATTCCCATCACCTCAGTATTCCTCATTCTTTCGGTCCACGAGATGCATAATATTCGCCGATATACCCGCATCTTCTTGCACAGGGCCTGGGTTAGAGTCCACCCTTCCATCCCATACAATAGTGCATACGCACACAAATGGACAGCACGATATTGGTGATCAGAGGCCGATGGTTACCGGTGTTTTGTGGTGTAGTAACTGCTTTCAGCCGATGATTTTAAGTTGGACCCACGGTCCAGGTTAGGTTAGGTTAGGTTATGTTATTGAACTTTGTTTAATGTTTTATTGTAAATGCGAAATTAAGACGGAATTATAGTAAGCATCGTTAATGGGGAGGTAAATATTTCAACAATTATTGTCTTTGATATTAGCAATACTTGTTAACACTTGATAGGGTAAAACTATATTTTAATTATATGTGCTTTTACATTTTAATTTATTCTAATTATTATAATAATATTAATAATATTATTTTTTGTTTCTCTAATTTTAATGTTTAATATATATTTATCTTTAATTTTCAATTTATGTTCATATAGATTTAATTTTGAAATTTTTGTTGAATTAATTAATTAAATAATAATTTCGAGTTGATTTTTTAAATTATTTTCATAATGATTTTAGACTTATGTTTATTATTTTCATTTTTATATTTTTTATAATATTGTAATTTTATTTTTATTATTTTTATTACTATATTTATATTTTATTTTTACACTTAAATTGTTATTTTTTTAGTTATAATTTTTTTTAAATTTTATCCAAAGCATTACGTCAAGTAGATACGTAGGTACATCTGAATTTTTCGGCATGAAAATTCTCCGAAATTTGGCTGAAAGATTCAACTATCAGCATCTTTGAAAGAATAAACTGTCCTTGGTGGTTAATATAGAGACCACTGTCCCATAAAGGGTTAATATCAAGAAGGACCCCGCGGCGTGCATCACGGCTGTAAGAACAGCTGCAACAAGTCTGGAGATCGCAGGTTCGATCCCAGCGCTGACAGCAGCTATCCTCACTGTGGTTTCCCCCTCGGGTTTTCCACATTCCCTCCAGGCAAATGCTGGGATATTACCTTACTTCATGTCCCGGAGCGCCTACCTGATCCCCGTCCGTAGTACATTTCCAGTGCCTGAAATAAATTACATTAATCATTTATTCACTTCATAAAACACTTCTCACACAAATGGGGCGCTAAATTGGATATCAGGATGTAAAGCAAACTACATAGAACAAACCGGTAGAATAATGGACACACGTTATAAAGAACACAGAAATGAAATTAAATACATAAAACACTCGAGATTATCTCGATATTCCATCCCGTTAGAACTGGATGGCAAAGGTCTTGATTGTTAAGCCTTTGAGCCTTGTATTAACGCGTTTTCTTGTGCAAGTGGAAATTTTTCTGTATCCTCATCACCTACGGTACTGCGTTAAATTTAAAACGTAAAGAAATAGACTTAAATATTGAAAAATAAAATATAAGTATAGAAATCAATATTACACATAAATATGAACATTATACTAATTAAAATGGTAAATAACAAAATGAAAACTAATGAAAATAATCAAAATTGAAATAATCAAAATTAAGATTTAAATACAGTAGAGTCCCGCTCAACCGACATTCCGTGTTATCCGACATTGTTCCCTTACTGAATTGCATTCCTGGTTATGAGGAAGCTACGACTCAAGATGTGAGTAAGTGGTGTGCACAAGATCAGCTGTTTGAATTAAATGACCCTCATATTATTGATTTCGTGAATGCTAACGAAAATCAGGATGAAGCACGAGGTATTGCAGAACAAAAGGATAAAACGATGTATCACAGTGGAGGATTGAGTACATTGAATATGCCATTAGCCAACGTGGAACAACAGCCGGAGGCAAGTGCAATAGGGGTATTGATTTTTCGTCGATGGCGAGATTTCGCAGGAAGAAAACGTGAATCACCAGGCAAGCACACATTTTTGACTAGTTGCTTTTCTTAAGGCATTTGGAACGTTTTTGTTCAATACTGCACGTATAGGGAGGCTATAGCTTACCTATTGTTTTTTAGTTCATTTTCAAAGTTATTCTGTATTATCCGACATTCTCGGTGATCCGACGTACTCCAGGTCCAGTTTAGGTCGGATAATCGAGACTCTATTGTAAATAACATAGAAATTCAAATACATTAATCAGAATTCAAATTATAATAATCAGAATTGTATGTATGTCTACCCCTTATTATTCCCGTTTTCCAACGGGGTCGGGGATGAGATGCGATGGAAGTCTTTGTGGCGATGGCTTTTACGGCCGGATACCCTTCCTGACGCCAAAATGATAAACTGAAATAATAAAAATTTTAATTCAAATTCACAGCATAAAAATTACAATTCATGGGATCAAAAATTAAATAACCAAATTTGAAATGCAAATAATTTAAATAGAAATTTAAATACCAGTAATGAAAATTGAAATTCGAACAATCATAATTAAGATTAAAATAATAGAAAATAAAATACCGTAATCAATTTTAAGATTTAAGTGTTCAAAATTAAAATTTAAAAATTACATTTCAAAAATTTAAAACAATGTAATTCAAATATTAAAATAAAATATAAATAAATACAAATGAAATAAAATATTGAAGCACTGCAGTATTTCTTTCCCACAAATGAAAACAACTCACTGATCAAGCTACATAATTGTGAACTGTGGTGTTTAAATTACGTGGAAACGTAATGACGTCACACAGCAGGCAAGTGACGCGGTACCACGGCTTGATGCGACGGCAAGTTAATAATGTTATCACGATGGGGTTGTAGCACCTTACGTAAGACAGTCTCGACTTCCGCGTCATGCTCCACACATGGCTCATCTTGACTTATGTCATAACATTACACACACTTATTCATGGTTCAAACAGGAAGCTGCATGCTTGGAGTGAGCGGAGCGATATGGTATGATAGCTGCCCACTTCCGCGCTCCCAGCTAACATGGTCAGGAGAGCAGGCCGGCCCGGAGTATCAAGTCACTTTTCACTAAAAACTCTTATAGACAGAACAGATTAGGCTGCTTAGCAATTTTTACTGATGACATGGCACTAATTCCCCAAGATATCTGTGACGCGCAAAAGCAAATTGAACTACTACAAGAACAAGCGGCGAAAATTGGATTACAAATCTCGTATGAAAAAACAAAATTTATGGCTGACATCAAAACCGCATCAAATGAACTTCAAATTGGCAACAACAAAATCTTTCAAGTAAACGAATTTAAATATTTAGGTGAATGGATTGCAGCAAACTGTAACGAAAGGAAATCATGGAAACTGCTTTTCAATCAACAAAAAATATTTATAACAAAAAGAGTCTCTCCTGGAACTGAAAAATTCGCCACTATACAACTGTAATCAAACCTGAAGCTCTCTACGCTTCAGAGACACTCAATCTCCAACACAAAACACAAAAACACCAAATATAAGTTAAAAAAAAGTAAAATAATGAGAAACATCCTTAGACCAAGAACAAAAGAAGGTGTACATTATTCAAAGCCTACTACAGAAAGGGGCAGATGACCTCGTAGTTCCGCCCCTTAAAACAACAATAACTAACTACTACAGAAATATACAAAGAAACAAAAACACAGACACAATGCGAATGCGAAGAATCCAATTTATGGGACACATAGAAAGAATGGACCCGATCAGACTGACACACAAAATACATACTTTCTTAAAGAACAAGGATACTAGACCGAATTGGTATGAATTTACAGAAAGGGACTTAAAGGAATTAGGATCACCAAACTTACATGACCGGAAGGAATTCAGGAAAATTACTCAGACGCGGAGTTTCGTGGAAGAAGACTACTCAACATCAATGGTCAGAGCAACGGAAACGGACCCACTCGTTGCGAATGAAGGAATACTGGGCCAACAGGAAGGCTAGAAAGTGTTGATTTCGCGTGGTCCTAAGCGACCCATTCGCGAAGAAGAAGAAATCAAATAACAAATGTTACCATGCACTAGAAAAAACTAATTATAATGCACACTTAACTTGGTGTAGTTCTCCTCACAGCGATGCTCACTTATAGATTTCCGCACCGCTTCCAACGCAATCAAGCACTGATTAACTGATTTACATTGAAAATACGCATTTTGAAAAGTCTCACGTGAGATTAGGGGAGTGGGGTCGAGCAAAATCTCACGACATGTCACCAAGGGGAGACGTCCTAGGGAGGGGGGAAATTGCCAAAATCGCCTCACGTAATTAGTGGATGCCCTCTAGGACTTTTGTTCTGTAAACCAACACATTGCTCACTCGCACATAATGGAGAATGTTATTTTAAGTTTCATGTTATTGTTTGAACCTACTTATAAGGTTTTAGTCCGTGCAAATAATGTTCCTTTAAATGGAAAACTTGAGTGAACTCGTTTCTTTGCCATGGTGAAGAAATTTTTTTAAGTTTCAAAATAAAACTATGGTGCTTTTCCTTTTGGTGTTTAAACACAATCATTTGCACATCTTTCTAATATTATATCATATGGCCGCATCACAACGGCAACATATCAAAATGCACAACAATAAAGATAATTTTGATGAACACAGAATGGGTAATAGCAAAGTTGTTATATTTCGTTATGAGAAACATGAACGGTAGCAGTATTCAGGCCAAAGAATTGGCTTACAAATGTCTTGCGAGACCAATTTTGGAATACGCCACGAGTGTGTGGGAGCCCTACCAATCAACTCTAACGGACAACTTGGAGATGGTACAAAGGAAAGCTGCAATATTCGTACTTGGCAAATTTCCCAAACCGACAGTGTCTCTGACATTTTAAAGTCATTGGATTGGGAATCCCTACACAGCAGAAGACATAACAGAAGACTCCAGGAGATGCACAAAGCATACACAGGGGAGCCGGCCTGGAATGAGTTGCGAAACAGAATGCATGAGCCAGATCACGAATACAAAATTAGCCCCATCATTCCAAAAACAACCTTAGCTAAGTATTCTTTTATAAACAGGGGTACTCAAACATGGAATGAGTTACCGAAGAAGTCTTAGAACCTTTTCCTAACAGTTTAAAAGTTTTCAAGAAGAAATTAAATGTTGCATTCAGGGAACACAGAGACATTATGGAGAGAAATTGAGATATACAGCATGTAAATATCATGCCTAACTGTAACAGTACCTATTAATAAAAATAATAAATAATATGACATAAAAATGACCATGATAGCCCGATTCCATATTGACGATGTAATTATAATAAAATGGAATCGGTCATTGTTAGAAGGCACTAAGTAATTTTTGTAAGAATTGAGATAATTGACAAAAACCGTTTCTCTAACTTAATTGTAAAGCATAGTTGCTGTCACGTGTAAGTATCATTGCCCGCAATAATACTGTTCTAGAGAGGTCTATTTGAATGGTTTTACCCTTTTAAAAAGGGAGAAAATAGAAAAAGAAATTTATGACTTAGTTCCCTTTAACAATGAATCAGATGAAAGTAGTTAGTTCATTTGTATGACAAATATACAGATTTATAGACCCCAGTATAGCATATTAGTATATTTTCAATGCTAGTAATGCCGTACTGGGGAAATAGAACCAAAAAACTAAGTCAATGACAGTTCTCTTTAACACTGAACGTTAAATTCCGCTAGTAGTGATACAGCATACTGAACGGGCAGACTTAGTTCCTTTTAATATAGCTAGATGCGTCGTCATTCATACTATACGTATCCATGGAAATCTCAATTTCGACAAAAATTGACTTAGTGCCTTCTAACATTGACCGGTTCAATTTATATAACAATAAGTCATTTTTCTTATCCATTCATAACATTACCTCGTAACACTTATTTCCAACGTTTAATTCCATCATTTCTCTACCTCGCAAATACAAACCAAACTATCAGTTATAAGCTAACTATTTCAACTTATCTAGTTTCACATCCACATCTCTTCTATTCCACGCTGTTTTTATCAAGACTTTTTCATGTTTTTCTTAACACATTTAGTAACAGATCTGTTTTCTTTCATTTGTGAGCTTTTGGAACAAGAATATTTTTAGAATCCTCTGTTATGGCAAAATTTATATTAAGTGTATGTTCTTGCACATTTACATGTCCTAAATTACGCTGAGCAAGGTGACAATGGGACTGAAACCGTTACGGTTTTAATGTACAGCATATATTGACTTATGGTTATATACATTTTATTATAATAGCAACATTTCAAGTTTCATTTTTGAACTCAATCACAGCTTGTAAAACCAAAACTTGAATTCAGATTCCTCTAGTCTGAAGGGGCATATGACCTCGTAGTTCCGCCAAAACAACAATAACTAACTAAGTAATCTCTAGTCTGATTATGCATTCACTTTTTAACATTGTTGTCGCGTTCGAGCAGGAAGTGATTATTCCGTCATTAATAAAGTGCATTTCGCTTCACAATTTCCGGAATATTGAAGCTATCATTTGAGATACCGGAATGCTTGAACTACTTGCAAATACGTAGGCTATTCAGAAAACGTCCTAGATGTCTATTTCGTGAATATCTCAAACTAGCAGTAGTTCCCGGCTTCGCCCAGTGGATTTATTTGTTTTATGGATGATAATGAATACTACTACAGAACTGGAGCGCTCAAGGATAAGGATCGGAAAGCACCAACGCTTATTGCAGCTGATAGCCTCAATATGCTGCACCAACACCATCGCCCCTATACAGAGACATAAGTTACTATTGTCTTGATGATAACTGTTTTAAAGGGCCTAAGAAATCTTTTTGCACTAATTACTCCCCGTGACTGCAATTTATAAGCAGCTCGCAATTCTGCACCAGAACACTGGTAGGGGCGACGTGATGCAGCCCGCATTACCAGGCAACAATAAACTTACGTATTCAAGAGTTTAGTGCTTTTCAGTCGGTCGATTGCATGCGAGGTTTGTGTTGCTTTCCGGAATATGGAATATGAAAGGTCGTTGTCTTTACGTTCAATAGTTATATCGAGATAATTTATTTTCCGGTCTATTTCGGATTCCTTAGTGAATTTGATAGAGTGGTGAAGGCTATTAATGGATTGGAGAATTGTTTCTTCGCTTGTTAGTTCAGTATCGTAGATGCAAATTACATCATCTACGTATCTTTTCCATATTACTATTCCCTTTGTTGAAGTCTTTTCTAAGAACGCATTTTCTAGTGTTTTATTAATCTCATGTAATTTATTTCAGGATTAGGGTATAACCCATCTCTTTTGGGTACATTCGTGTTGACCGACTGAAAAGCACTAAACTCTTGTTTACTAAGGCAACACTGGAAATATGGCTTCAAACACCACAAACTTACGTATTATTGGAGCTGCCCGGGAGTGCTTGTTTGTTCCGACTTACTGAACAAAAATCAATCTTTAAGGTTACCTGAGAGGTGTAGCATAATGCTACATAGCCTAAACTATTCTTTTCGAATCTGGCTATCATATACAAAAATAATTTTTCGAATCCGACTGGTAGTTCCAGAGATTAGCGCGTTTAAACACACAAACAAACATACAAACTCTTCAGCTTTATTATATTAGTATAGATTACACAAAAAGTATGATAAACGTTTGTTCTCGCTTATGCTTCATTATTTATTACAGCTTAGTCAATAAAAATAAATTAATACACATTTGACTCTCGATAATTTGAAACTCAAGGGGCCAGAGATTTTTTCCCGAGAGTTCAAAGTAATGGGACTTCAAATAACCAACAGGAAGGGAGGGTAAATTTAAATTACACAAGAGTTTGCTTTTCGTTTTTTCCCCTTGCGAATCAGCCAAAACTACAGGCCACGCAAACATCACTTCATTTCCTTCTCATTGTTCTTTCTTCCTTCCTATTCCTCCACATTTCCTTCATTCTTACAGAGAGTTGCGCCTGTCCATCCTCCTCCTCTGCTCTCTCTTTTCTTCCACAAGAACCTTTATGACAGAAAGTCTTTCCCTGAATTGACAGTCTTCATCTGCGATCCCTAACCTCCTGAGTTCTTGGTGTATCCCCCCCCGGCTCTCCAGATTGTATATTTTATCAACATTTCGTTTATTGATCCTTGCTGTATCCATTCTGACCATGTGTCCATAGAAACTCAGTCGTTGTTTCCAGGTCTTCGTGATTTTATTACCATCGTTACTTATGAAAAATGAAAATCCACAGCCTGCTTCCAGCCGACCGACTGGATCAGGGAATGGAATGAATGAAGCCCTCATCTAGCGGCGAGGATGTGAACTGTGCCGGCTGCCGAGGCCTGACGCACTCCCCTGGGGCAATGATTAAATGAATGACAGATGAAATGGAATGATAGTGGAGAGTGTAGCTGGAATGAAATTGTGACAGGGAAAACCGGAGAACCCGGAGTAAAACCCGCCTGCCTCCGCTTTGTCCGGCACAAATCTCACATGGAGTGACCGGGATTTGAACCACGGACCCAGCGGTGAGAGGCCAGCGTGCTGCCGACTAAGCCACGGAGGCACTACCGTCGTTACTTATACTTAGGCTTGCCATACGTCCCGGTTTGACCGGGACAGTCCCGGTATTTTGCTCTTATCCCGGTGTCCCGCCCGGTTTTATCAATGTCCCGCAAAACGGCTGTAAGATGTAAAAAGTAATGAATTTATGTGTTGAAGAATCCTTTATGAATCGGCTACTTTTCAACAATCATCGTTGACTATCGCGCTCAGCGTCAAAGAGGTCAGAAGTATTCAAACGACATTAAAGTAAAAAATAAAAGGGCTCTTCTGAACAGAGCAGAACCGATATTAGACCGTCAGTTAGGGGAATATCAAGCTGGGTTCAGGAAATCAAGATCCTGTCCTGAACAAATTCATAACATTAAGACCATAATTTCCTACTGTACGGTACGATCAAAACCTTATGTTGTGATTTTTGTGGACTTTCAAAAGGCTTATGATTGCATTCATAGAGACACAATAATTAACACCTTACGTGAGTTTGGCCTAGACAATAAATCAATTAATTTGTTCAAAGCAAGCTTAGAAAACACCATTTCTAAGGTCAAATTTCGTGGTGAATTGTCCGAAGCCTTTGCAATCAAGACTGGCTGTAGACAAGGTGATCTGGGATCACCGATGCTGTTCAACTGTGTCTTGGAAAAAATTATAAGAGAATGGTTAACAATCTTACCAAATAATTATGGTATTCGAATTGGTTATAAAAAAGAAGACCTGAATATAAACTGTCTCGCTTTTGCAGATGACATTGCTTTGTTCGCTAATTCAATGGAAGAGGCCACTGACCAACTTAATAAACTACAAATCATAGCTGCTAAAACTGGACTTAAAGTGGCCTTCCATAAAACTAATTTTATCACAAATGTCAAAGATGCCTCAAAATTCATCACGATTGGTCTGCAAAAAATCAAAAAAGTCCAAAAATTTAAATACCTAGGCGAATGGATTACCCCTAATAATTCAGAAATAGCTGCCATTGAGAGCAGATGTAACAAATTGGAAGGTGCCTTTCAAACCTGCAAAAACATTTACAAAAGTAAAAGCTTGTCCCGGAATGTCAAACTTTGTCATTATAATACAGTAATTAGGCCGTCAGCACTGTATGCTGCAGAATGCTTACAGATGACAAACAAAGGGCCATTGAGAAAATTAGAACTTAAGGATCGGAAAATTCTAAGGAAAATATTAGGACCTGTTAATGATAATGGTACTTACAGAAGAAGACATAACAATGAATTATTTGAACATATAGAAGATTTGGTGAGTGTGATGAGAAAAAGGAGAATGTCTTTCTTTGGACATTTGGAGCGGATGGAGCATCATCGACTTTCATATCGAATCCACTCATCAATCTCTAAAAAAAATTCCTATTGTAAATGGTCGATGCAAGTTAAAAAGGACCTAACAGAAGCTCGAATCAATCAAGCTCTGGTTTGGGATAGGAACCTGTTCAGAAAGGCGGTTAAATCAACTAGTAATCTACACCCTTTGACATCTGTGATGCCTCGCCCTCACTGCAAGTGGACGGAAGAAAGGAGAGCTGAACATTCGTCAAGAATGAAGATCTACTGGCAGACAAGAAAACAAGCTTTACAGTGATCATATGAGTGAAGAACATCGTGGTCCATTGATGGCCGAAACGACTAAAAAAAAAAATATATATATATATGAGTGGTTTGAATGCAAAGATTAACAGTCAATATTGTTTCTTTAGTTTGACAAAAAAGTTTTTTTTGTAATTGTTTTTGTAGTTGGACAAAAAGTTGTAGTTTTTCAAAAAATAATAAGACTTAGTAATTGTCCGATTAAACAATTTTATAAAGCAGTTTAAATTGCTACCTTCTTTCTAGATGGTAAGCCAGAAAAAAATATAATAAAAAGGAAAAAATTATATATTTTTATGTAGCAAAAATTCCTTTTTTATTCTTAAAAAGGTGTAAAACTAACAAATTCGGGTGCCGGAATCCCCCCTCCCGTCACTTGCAATGCTTAAAACTCACCATTTTGCTTCTAATTTTTTTTTTAATTCTATACCACCCAGACCCCCCGGTAAGGGCATTTCATATTGTGTCCCGGTTTCACTCAACAAAAATATGGCAAGCCTACTTATACTGATTTTTATTTCACAACATTTATTACAATTATACAGAAATGTTCATTTTGAAAAATAAAGTTTTTTGTTGTTTTTTTTTGTTTGTTTTGTTTTTCAAAATCATCGACAATGTCGATGGTAAAATGCCGAATTGACTTTCTGAAGCTTTTCAGTCGGTCAACCAGATTGTGCCCAAAAAATAATATATAAATACACTTCTGGAGAAGTTACGTGTAGCATATAGTTAAAGCCCTGCGCGGATGCGGATATCCGCGGATAAACCCGCGGATATCTGCAAATATTTTCGCCACGCGGATATAGTTTGCATTGCTGTGCGGATAGCGGATACGCTGCGGATAATGTTTCGAGTAAATTTGCGGATAGTCTTTAGAATACAAATTTACAGCTTCAAGCTTAAAAGAGGAATACTCCTATAGCCTATTGCGTACGAAATATTCGGGCACGTATTGCACTTGTACACGAGAAGAACGTTTTACTCATAATATGCTTTCAACTACATTTTATTAAGTACCGTATGTTTGTAGTAGATGGTCTTGAGATCTCTTCATCATCATCATCATCAATTCTCACTTCCATTATTACTATATGTACGAGATATAATGCTGTCAATAAGCTTGTTAGTTCATCGTGGTGACATCATTAACATTCCTCATGTCAGCTACTTCGCCATCTATGCTATCCTGGAAGATCGGGATTCAGGTTTATCTGTAGATTTATTTCCAACTTGTCACTGAAGCACGTAGGCTGTGATATTGCAACATCAACTATGACGTCATCATCTATGCGAACATGGATGGGTCCAGAAGCAGAAGGATGATGACTGACTTGGAATTTCCGGCCAAATGTCAATGCCTTTCTCCAAGCGTAAAGAGAAGTTCACGTATTCAATGTTGCCGCGACCGTGAGTATGAACATCATTTCACCAACATGGATAAACTATCTATTAAAATAAACCAAGGTGAATATTCAATAGCGCGTGAAACAAAGCTCAAGTCAACGATATGGCAGACATTTGGTTACGTTTTCAATGAAAACGAAAAGGTGAACGATATAGTAGGATGTTTTACCTGTAAAAAAGTGTATTCATACTCAGGACACAAATCGGGCACATGAAACTTACTGAGGCACAAGTGCGAAAGTAGCCTTTTTTTTGTGTGTGTCTAAAGCGGAGGTCAAGAACCAGAAGTGTCATCCAACTTGAAGTCCCTTGGAATGCCAACTTGAAGTTCCTTGCAATTAAGCAAATTGTCAGGACCGACTTTCTCCTCAAATGTCTAAATGTGTTAGTTTAACACGTTATGCTTGATCTAATAAATTAAACATAATACTGAATTATCAGCGGATTTGGATAAAAGTCATGCGGATGTGGGGCTGGTGCGAATGAAAGTCATGCGGATGCGGGGCGGATGCGGATAACAGTCGTGCGGATGCGGGGCGGATGCGGATAACAGTCGTGCGGATGCGGGGCGGATGCGGATAACGTTTTGTTTATCCGCGCAGGGCTCTACCTATAGTTAATATTCACAATTAAATGTTCCCCATACATCTCATTATTGATGCAAACAAACGACAGGTATGTGCATGACAACAATACTGTAATCACTGACTTCAAATTACCGAGAGGACCAAATCACATTGATTTTCTTTTCATTTCATCGTGTATTTCTCATGGGACAGGGAATAACTTTGGTTGGTTGGTTCCTCAGTTTAGAGGCTGCAATAACGCGGTCATGTAGCCCCGTGTACTTTGGGTGTGTGTAGAATTTGTCTGATAACCTGTGTTAATTGTGATGGCTGTATTAGTGTGTGTTATCTGTTTTTAATTCAGGTAAGGACCGCAGACGATCAATTTCAAGTAGTTCCTACTTTTGCTACAAAATGCTACCGTCAACGACACCTAGCTATGAACTTGGCTACTATATGTTACCGCAACCGGCAGCTGGTGGCGAACGTTGGAACTTAATGGCCACGGTGGGTGAGTATTTATTGTGTTGGACTACCAACCCCAAGCTTGTCACGGTGTGTGAGTGGTTATCGTGTCAGATTACCAACCCAAAGTTTGCCATGGTGGGTGAGTGGATATCGTGTCGGACTACCAACCCCAAGCTTGCAGGTTTGCTCCTGGCCGTGGTAAGTGATTTTTGAAAGTCGGCAAAAATCACGACACCCATGTCATACGATGTTGGCATGTAAAAGAGCCCATTTGAATTCAGTTGGCCGTGTTCATAATGGCGAAATTAATCTCGGGAGTTTGCGCCAACACAAAGTTCCTCATTTCTCTACAAGAACGCGTTATAGTGTTCAAGCAGCTTAGATATCTAACCTCCTACACCTTCATAGTGCTTCAAGGAACAACGAAATTCGACGTGCAAGCTACCCTCTGGGTGCCAAATAACAAAGCTTGCACCCGGCACCGACGCCATACGATATTATTATTATTATTACCAACAAATAACACAGGTTTTTAAGGATTTTACCACCAGGTGGTAGCATTTGTCGTTTCTAAATTAATAGCCGTGAGAAATTAAACACAGTCAACTGGTGAGATGACCTGGTCTCTTGCGCTTGGGGCATCGCAACTACTGCGGAGTTTAGCAAACTCGCCCCTACATGTGTCGTACTGGAGGCCCATTAAGAGCCCACAGTCCCTGTTTTAGCGGAATGTTTGCAGCGTTACGCTGGCTGGTGTTTGATGATGAGACGTGAACGTGTCCAGTGTTAAGTGGGTCACCACTTTTTTGTGTCGGAGGCTCTTCCTCTGGCGAAGAGCGGTCGGTCACTTTCACAGCCGAGCAGAGCCAACAGCAAGTGGCAGGCAGGCCTTCTTACTACGACTGTTGTACATAACATTCCAATATTCAATTAATTCAAATATTCACCAATTCAAAATTCCAAGGTTCAAACAATACGGATGTCTGACTAATAATAATAATAATATCGTATGATGATGTTTTCAGGGGCCTAACACCTAGGTTGTCGGCCCCTAATGTTTCGGGTGATAGTGAAAGATGAGATGAGAATGATAAGTAGGTCCCGGATGTTGATGACATGTCATCTATTTAGTGAGCTGTCTAAAACAATACTGAAGTACATAGAAACTCCGGACGGGCCACCCCGTATTCAAATATGCCATTTTTATTTTGCATCTTTTTGTATTATTTGCTATTTTTCCATTTTAAGAGCATTTTTTAAAGTTTGGTAGATTTTTTGGGTCATTTTTTAGAGAAATCGGCCTTTTAGGGTCTTTTTTTCCTTCGATTTAGTCATGTCCCAGCTTTATATGAGAGAGTGTTGTCTCTCAGAGTTAAGAAGAAGCTAGTAGCTGATACAAGATAATTTAAAATATTGAAATATAATATTTCAGTGTTGCTATTAGTGGAAAAATATATATCTCGGATGGATAGAACGGTACCATAGGCATACAGATGTTCTTGTTTTCGTCGCAAACCAGTTATTAGCGGAATAGGATGTTACCTGCTATGTTGACCAAGGTCAGCTGGGGCGGGGTAGAAAGTTCATTTTCTCCACTTCATAGTGCATTTTTCGAATATTTAGGTCATCTATTACTGTTATTTTTGAAAATTTTAAGTGCATTTTTTGAACTTTTTTACATCATCAACATCCGGGCCCTAATGATAACTATAACTAGGCTTGCCAGACGTCCCGGTTTGACCGGGACAGTCCCGATATTTTGCTCTTGTCCCGGTGTCCCGCCCGGTTTTATCAATGTCCCGGAAAACGGCAGTAAGATGTAAAAAGTAATGAATTTATGCGTTGAAGAATCTTTTATGAATCGGTTACAATCAACATCGTTGACTATCGCGCACAGCGTCAAAGAGATCAGAAGTATTCAAACGAATGACACAAAACAATAGCCCAAACTGCTAATTCAGCGCGTTGCGAGGGTAGTGTAATCTGTGAGCAAACAAGTCAAAAATATGAGTGGTTTGAAAGCAATTATTAACATTGTTAACTCATTTTTTAATATTTCTTTTAGTTTGACAAAAAGAGTTTTTTTGGTAATATTGTTTTTGTAGTTAGACAAAAAGTTGTAGTTTTGCAAAAAATAATAAGGCTTAGTATTGTTCAATCAAACAACTTTATGAAGTATTTTAAATTGTATTTTATTAACACTTCTTTCTAGATGGTAGACCAGAAAAAATTATCATTAACTTAAAAAGAGGAAAAAAAAATTTTATGTAGCAAAAATTCCTTTTTTATTTTTAAAGGGTGTGTAGAACAAACAATTTAGGGTGCCAGATTCCCCCCTCCCGTCACTTGCGAGGCTTAAAATAAGGCTCAAAACTCACCATTTTCCTTCTAATTTAAAAAAAATGCCCGGGGGTGGAGCCCCGGACACCCCGCTCTACGGGGGGGGGGGGGTATTCCATACCCCCCAGACCCCTCGCTAAGGCCATCCCATATTAATGTGTCCCGGTTTCACTCACTAAAAATATGGCAAGCTTAACTATAACTAATACTAACTACAGACTTACAAACTAGAAGAAGAAATGGTAAACAAATAAAGGATAAGGCAAATAAAGGACAGGAAGAAAAGAAATGCCCTCAACCCTTGAAGAAGGAGAATTGTGTAACTTGGAAGGAAGGAGAGCCATGAAAGGCAAATGGGAAAGAGAAAAAGAAGAGAGCCCGCCTCAAAGTCAGAGGGAAAAGGGGGAAGAAAACGGACCCAGCTCAGGAAAACCCCAGGATCGCCAACTCCCGAACTCACCAGCCGTGAGCCACTGAGAGTGTAGCAATATCCAGGGTGCACCAAAAGTGGTGGGGTACATACACTCGGTCTCCTTAAGGGCCTTACGCAGAAGGCAGGAGATAACATGATAAGAAAACAGAAGGTAGACTCCTCGAAGAATGAGGGATCAGGAAAGATGAGACAGGGGCCAATGAAGGCGGGAATGGAAGAGACTCCCTAGGCCTCGGATACCCTAATACATTCGGGGTCGGAAAAGAACAAGAGTTGACCAAGAGAGGTCGACAGGAAACAAGACGGAGATGAGCCCGGCACAACTAAGTGGTAGCAATGCCGGACTCAGCGGGGGTCCCGTGGTCGTCAACACACGTCCCACAAGTTGTGAACCCCTGGGGGAATATCGTATGGCCTGGGGTGCCGGGTGCAAGCTTTGTTATTTGACACGCAGAGGGCAGCTTGTATGCTGACTTATGTCGTTCCTTGGAACGCTATGAAAGTCAAGGATGTTAGATACCTAAGCTCCTTAACACTATACCGCTTTCTAGGAGGAACATTGTGTTGGCGGAAAATCCCGAGATTAAGTTTGCCATTATGAACACGGCCTACTGAATTCGAATGAGTTCTTTAACATGCCACATCGTATGCCATGCGTATTGTGATTTTTTTTTCACATTTCAAAAATCACTTATCACGGCCAGGAGTGAACCTGTAAGCTTGGGGGTTAGTAATCCGACACTATAACCACTCACCCACCGCGGCAAGCGAATGTCTGACTTCTTGAGTTGTTCAAATCATTCCAAGTACTCGAGTTATTTCAAATAGTCTATTATTAAAATAAATCGAACAGTTTAAATATTTGAATTGTTATTCGAAGATGATAATTACCCGAAAATTACCGCAATTTGTTATAAAGACAATCATATCTACAGTGGACGAGCAGGGGCGAAACCTAGGGGTCGGTTGGGGGTTAACCCTTTCCCCATTGAGCATGATAGATCCTTATAGTCTTTCTTCCCATATGTCTTTCTATATTTTATTCTTTCTTTGTTTCTTTCTTTCTTTCTTTCTTTCTTTCTTTCTTTCTTTCCTTCTGTCTTTCTTCCTATATGTCTTTCTATATTTCTTTCTTTCTTTCTTTCTTTCTTTCTTTCTTTATTTCTTTCATTATTTATTTCTTTCTTCCTATATATCTTTCTATATTTTTTCTTTCTCTAATTCTATCTTCCTATCTTTTTCTCTATATTTAATTTTTTCTTTCTTTTTTCTTTCTTTCTTTCTTCCTCTCCTTCTCTATTTCTTTCTTTTTCAATTTCTTTCTTTCTTTTCTTTTTTCAAATCTATTCCGAATGTCTAACCCACAACTGAGGCGCGGATTTAAGGGGGGGGGGGGCACGGGGTCATGACCCCCACCCCCCAAAACGGAGATAAAAGTTTTTTGCAACCTCAAAAAAACGAAAACACAATAACCAGACAAATAAAACTTAACGAATTTTAACTGAAAAACAGTTTTTTTCATTTTATTCAATACTGAAAATATCTTTATTGCAATTATTATGTTCTGTTACAACTGTACATATTTACAACTTCATACCTGTTATATAAAAACGATTATTTATGTAACAAAATCAACTCGTCTATTTTGTTTAGCAAACCTTGTGATTACCGAATCGATGTTTATAGTGATGTCACGATGAATGTGCAGCAATGCACGGATAGGAATTTGGGGCATTTTCGCACCAAAAAATTTTGCCGACGTCCAAACTGCAAGCTTGGTTGGCAATTTAAACTGTGACTTTCTCCCTTTGTCGGTACCAACTCGACTGTAACGTACCTTGATACTTTTCTCGAAGCTCGATGTAAAAGTCGCAAAACACGCCGTTGCAATTTGTACGAATATTTTTGGTGCGCTAAACGCATCAAATTTCTATCCATGTAGTTTGCAAAAAAATTGGTCTGGTTTTGTACGTTTGGTTATTTTGTGATTGCGTTGTTAGTGATACCATTTTTCTTAACAATTTCGATTCTGTGACTTCCCCAAAACCAAACTCTAGATCCGCGCCTGCCACAGCTTAACGGAATAAATCAATACAAGCCTATTTCAAATGTCCATTTCTTTTGGAATTTCACTTGTTCAAGAACCAACAATCGGTAAAGTGAAACTTAATGCAAGCAAGAAGCCAGAAGGTAGGTCTTATGAGTTGTTTTCGGTCTTGTTACTAATTGATTTAGGGACTTGGGACTTCATTGTTATTTAAGTTGTTGTTGTTGTTGATTCTTTAGGGGCCTCGTTGCGCACCGCGGAGTCCCGGGTTCGATTTCCGGCTCTTCCAAGAAATATAATTCTGGTCTGAGAGCTGGAACGGGGTAGCCTCAGCCTCGTAAGGCAAAACTGACAAGTGACGGGTTCAATTCCTACCTCAGACATCCTGGAGGAGGTTTCTCACTTTTACTCCAGTCAGATATCGGGATGGTACCTAACTTAAGGCCACGACCGCTTCCTACCCAAATTGTACCTCAATTACAAAAACAGACATACTAGTACAGATATCACACCGACACAGATTCTACACACGGGGCTAAGATTTCGCTAAACCCCTGCAACAAGATGCTTATAAATAAACGTCATTCAAAAGGAGCATCAATTTTTATTTCTTTCTTTCATTCTCTCTTTCTTTCTTCCTCTCCTTCTCTATTTCTTTCTTTTTCAATTTCTTTCTTTCTTTTCTTTTTTCAAATCTATTCCGAATGTCTAACCCACAACTGAGGCGCGGATTTAAGGGGGGGGGGGGGCACGGGGTCATGACCCCCACCCCCCAAAACGGAGATAAAAGTTTTTTGCAACCTCAAAAAAACGAAAACACAATAACCAGACAAATAAAACTTAACGAATTTTAACTGAAAAACAGTTTTTTTCATTTTATTCAATACTGAAAATATCTTTATTGCAATTATTATGTTCTGTTACAACTGTACATATTTACAACTTCATACCTGTTATATAAAAACGATTATTTATGTAACAAAATCAACTCGTCTATTTTGTTTAGCAAACCTTGTGATTACCGAATCGATGTTTATAGTGATGTCACGATGAATGTGCAGCAATGCACGGATAGGAATTTGGGGCATTTTCGCACCAAAAAATTTTGCCGACGTCCAAACTGCAAGCTTGGTTGGCAATTTAAACTGTGACTTTCTCCCTTTGTCGGTACCAACTCGACTGTAACGTACCTTGATACTTTTCTCGAAGCTCGATGTAAAAGTCGCAAAACACGCCGTTGCAATTTGTACGAATATTTTTGGTGCGCTAAACGCATCAAATTTCTATCCATGTAGTTTGCAAAAAAATTGGTCTGGTTTTGTACGTTTGGTTATTTTGTGATTGCGTTGTTAGTGATACCATTTTTCTTAACAATTTCGATTCTGTGACTTCCCCAAAACCAAACTCTAGATCCGCGCCTGCCACAGCTTAACGGAATAAATCAATACAAGCCTATTTCAAATGTCCATTTCTTTTGGAATTTCACTTGTTCAAGAACCAACAATCGGTAAAGTGAAACTTAATGCAAGCAAGAAGCCAGAAGGTAGGTCTTATGAGTTGTTTTCGGTCTTGTTACTAATTGATTTAGGGACTTGGGACTTCATTGTTATTTAAGTTGTTGTTGTTGTTGATTCTTTAGGGGCCTCGTTGCGCACCGCGGAGTCCCGGGTTCGATTTCCGGCTCTTCCAAGAAATATAATTCTGGTCTGAGAGCTGGAACGGGGTAGCCTCAGCCTCGTAAGGCAAAACTGACAAGTGACGGGTTCAATTCCTACCTCAGACATCCTGGAGGAGGTTTCTCACTTTTACTCCAGTCAGATATCGGGATGGTACCTAACTTAAGGCCACGACCGCTTCCTACCCAAATTGTACCTCAATTACAAAAACAGACATACTAGTACAGATATCACACCGACACAGATTCTACACACGGGGCTAAGATTTCGCTAAACCCCTGCAACAAGATGCTTATAAATAAACGTCATTCAAAAGGAGCATCAATTTTTATTTCTTTCTTTCATTCTCTCTTTCTTTCTTTCTCTCTTTCGTTCTTCATCTCTTTCTTTGTCTCTATCTTTCTTTCTTTCTTTCTTTCTTTCATTCTCTCTTCCTTTCTTTCTCTCTTTATTCCTTTCTCCCTTTCTCTATCTCTTTCGTTCTTCATCTCTTTCTTTGTCTCTTTCTTTCTTTCTTTCTTTCATTCATTCTCTCTTCCTTTCGATCTCTCTTTATTCCTTTCTCTCTTTCTTTATCTCTTTCTTTCTTTCTTTCTTTCTCTCTTTCTTTCAATCTCTCTTTCTTCCTTTTTCCCTTTCTTTCTCTCTTTCGTTCTCTCTTTCTTTGATTCCCTCTTTCCCTGTTTCTTTCTCTCTTTCTTTCTCTTACCTTTGTTTCTATTTTATCATCTTTCTATTTTTCTTTCATTCTTTCTATTTTCTTTCTTTCTTTCATTCTTTCTATTTTTCTTCCTTTCTCTATCTTTCTTTCTCTCTCTCTTTCTTTCTCGCTTTCTTTATCTCTTTCTTTCTTTCTCTCTTTCTTTCAATCTCTCTTTCTTCCTTTTCCCTTTCTTTCTCTCTTTCGTTCTCTCTTTCTTTGATTCCCTCTTTCCCTATTTCTTTCTTTCTTTCTTTCTTTCTCTTACCTTTGTTTCTATTTTATCATCTTTCTATATTTCTTTCATTCTATCTATTTTCTTTCTTTCTTTCTTTCTTTCTTTCTTTCATTCTTTCTATTTTTCTTTCTTTCTCTATCTTTCTTTCTCTCTCTCTCTCTCTCTATTTCTAGCCTATTTTGCTTTCTTTCTTTCTTTTTTTCTTTCTTTCTTTCTTTCCCTTTCTTACTATCTAGTCTTCTTTCTCTCTCTCTATCTCCCTCTTTTTTCTCTCTCTCTCTCTTTCTTCCTTTCTCTCTTTCTTCCCTTCCCCCTTTCTTTCTTTCTTTCTTTCTTTATCTGTTTCTTTGTTTCTTTCTCTCTTTTTTCTCCCTTTCTTCCTCTCTTTCTTTCTTTCTTTTTCTCATTCTATCTTTCTCCCTTTATTTCTCTCTTTCTTTTCTCTCTCTTTCTTTCTCTCTCTCTTTCTCTCTTTCTTTCCCTCTTTCTTTCTTTCTTTCTTTCTTTCTTTCTTTTCCTCTTTCTTTCTTTCTTTCTTTTCCCTTTGTTTCTTTTTTATCATAATTATTTGAAGGATTCGACTTGTTGATTGATTATCATTGACTGAATAGTCGGCTTATCTCACTATTTCGAATATATTAAAAATTCGAACAGTCGAACTAATCGTACGCTTGAATCAAATATTCGTATTCAAAATCATTCGAACGATTCCAATGATTCGATGTTTGAATATGTACAGCCCTAGTTCGTATAGGGATGCCAGAATTCTGGGCCCAAAAATTACGGACATTTTTTAATTTTTCCAAAAATCGGGCACTTAATCATTAAGGCATTGTTACTACGCCATCCTTGGTTACAGAGATTTGCGCCGGGATTGATTTCATTTCGATCATCGCTGGCCATTTTGTAAACAAGAGAATAACGGGAAAGAAACATGGCAGCCAAACAATGTCTACGTCTAGTATATTTTGTAATTCAACATTTAATTATGCAATTTCATTAAATTGCAATGCTAACGACACTTTCATTAATGACATGTATGGCAAAGGGAAGCTTGAAATTGCCAAACATCCTTCTGTATGCCTGATTTTAATGTTAATTCGTTTCGTTTACTTTCATTAATATTGGAATAACTAGCAACCCACCCCGGCTTCGCCCGGGAACAGTTATGAATGCATTACGTGATAAGCGCTTTTTATTTCGATGTCAATGAACTACGACCTATATCCGTTTTACGTCTCGGCATAATGGGTTAAAATCACTGACTGGACTATTAATTAAATTATCATGGAGATGCAAGTGCAGACGTAATTTAAGAATGGCGAGGTGCATGAAACACAAATCCCCCTTCCGTCCAATCTTAACTTGACTGTGTATTTTACGGAACGAAAAGTTCACAGGCGAAATGAAGAAAAGCCGAGTTGGACTTCCAGGGAAACTCCAAACACACACATTCTTCTCTGAAGTCTTAACTCAACACGACTCAACAGGTTGCTGCTGGCTGTATCTGGGGTAATAGGCTCGCCAGATAGCTAGGCTGTAACTGAGGTGATAGGCTCGCCACTTGCTAGCTCGTGAACTGTCACCTCAGATCGTTGGAAGCAATGAAAACATAAAAACACTTATAGCGGGCGATGTATTGAAGATAGAGATATGCTCTCGCGGACTTTATTGTAGAACTTTTCATGCTGAATAATTCTTACTCTCACAGTATATTGATATTTTTAACGGTTTGCTCAGCGCAAGCTTAAAAAGCGCACTGACACCAGGGTTTTTCTCGACTTTTGCACTGAAATCATTACTGCTAGGCTTCCTTTGATCATAAATAAATTAATTTTACAGAAACATACCTCGAGATATCCTTTACAGAATGGTGAAAACCGCATCAAAATCCATCCAGTGGTTCTCGAGATTACCCGTGACATCCAAGAATCGGGGACTTCGTTTTATACTAAGTAGATATTAGGAGATCAGAACTGTTTCAAACATTTCTAATCCAAGTAGGCTACAAATGTTCGCTCGGCACACGACGCGACGTCATAAAAGCGGTTGCTCTGCCGCCAATCATCGTGTTTCAAAGAATAGAGCATATACTTTTACAGTTCTGTTCATTTCTCTTCGGCATCAATTTATTGTTATAAACATGAACCAGCTGATAACAGACTGGTGTATAGTTATATAACATTCCCAAAATATCCGTTTTAGGCGGCTACACACACGTTACGATATAACTGTGCGATTTAAATGCAACGATGATTTGCGCAGTAAAACTGAAAGCCCTATATATCATCCACACGGTATAGATAACTGCGTCGATCAACAGTTCTCATCAGATATTCATGGCAACATGTTATCGACGGACGACGACGACGTACTAGCGGTGTCGGGCCTATGTGTGTGGTCTAAAGATTGGCTTCTACAGAGAAAGCCATATTCACACACGTAAACTTATTAAATGAGTTACGCTTCGTACCGAAAGATTGGCACAATTATTTAAGAATGGATGAGGAGACTTACTTACAGCTTCTATCATTGGTTACTCCGTTTATAGCATTCAATGAAAGCTTCCAAGTGCTCATGATATCCGCTTTGGTCTTCCTGAGACATGTTGCAATAACTTGTAGCACGCACTATCTCATCGAGTGACTCACTTGAATTGAGCAATCGGCAGTCAAGTTGCCACCGTCCACGTTACGATAAAACTGTGCAAACACAATCGACACAGAAAACTCAACTTGCTCAGATGAACTGTGCAAACCGAAATAACTATAACAATCGCTGGCTTAGTACCAGAATAGCGTATCTTAATAGGATTACCATTGTAGATACGCTATTTTGGTCCTAAGCCAGCAAATTTATCCATTGTAGATACGCTATTTTGGTCCTAAGCCAGCAAATTTATCCTACACACGTGAGATAAATCCCCGCAGTTCGGTTGGTGCAGTTAAAACGCACAGTTATATCGTAACGTGTGTAGCCGCCTAGACAAGAAAATGTCCTTATTGCTGCATCTAACGCAGAACATTCCAGTAGTAATGAATGTAAACGAAACTAAAAATATAAAATCAGGCAAACAGAAGGATGGCTGGTTGGTTCCTCAGTTTAGGGGCTGAGACAACGCGGTCATGTAGCCCCGTGTACTTTGGGTGTGTGTAGAATCTGTCTGATAACCGGTGTTAATTGTGATGGCTGTATTAGTGTGTGTTATCTGTTTTCAATTCAAGTAAGGACCGCAGACGATCAATTTCAAGTATTTCCATCTTTCGCTACCAAGCGCCACCGTCAACGACGGCTAGTTCTGAACTTGGTTACTAAATGACACCGCAGTCGGCTACTGGCGACGAACGTTGGAACCTAAGAGAGTTAGTGAAATCTAACCTATAATTTAGCTTCACAGAAGTGTAATTAGTGAAAGGTTCTTTTACATGCCATAAATCCACTTCCCTTCTTGAAAAATCCGACGACTTTGGCCGGGTTTGAACCCGCGACCTCGGGCATAGAAGCTCAGCTTGCTACCAACTACGCCACCGAAGCCGTCATACAAAAGGATGTTTCAGTACACTGATATTTTCAAGCTCTTCTATGAAGACTTCTTGTCAATAATACGAGGGTCTTTAGCAACACAATCTTAAATCTCGATACATAGGCCTACGTTTTTTTTGCTGCCATGTTGCTTTATCGGTATTATTTTGTTCACGAAATGGCCAGTGATCACTGATGTGAAATGGAATCAAGTTATAGTTACTTATTGTTGGTTTAAAAGGTGCAACCGGGAGGTCATCTTCCCTAAGAAATGTAAACAACTCAAGTGCAGATAGGCTAGCTCTAAAGAAACCAGCCCAATATTATGTTTACAACCAGAGATAATAAAATGAAGTTCGCGAAATCTGGCACTTTCAAAGACGGAGGCCAGCTTCACTTTTTATTTAGGTGTTAACAATCTAATGTAAGTTAGAAGATCGTTGCGAAAGGTAACAGTTGCTCAAGCAATCCATTGTAATGAGTTGGTTGGTTCCTCAGTTTAGGGGCTGCGACAAAGCGGTCATGTAGCCCTGTGTACTTTGGGTGTGTGTAGAATCTGTCTGATAACCGCTGTTAATTGTGATGGCTGTATTAGTGTGTTTTATTTGTTTTTAATTCAAGTAAGGACTGCAGACAGTAATTTCAAGTAGGTCCTACTTTTGCCACCAAATGCTAACGTCCACGACACCTAGTTTGCGGACTTGCCTACCAGATGGCATTGTAGTCAGCACCTGGTGGCGATCCGTAGCGTAGCGGTCAGCAAGCTTAGCTGCCGCCCCGGAGGTCCAGGGTTCGATTCCCGGCTCTGCCACGAAATTTGGAAAGTGGTATGAGGACTGGAACGGGGTCTACTCAGCCTCGGGTGGTCCAAATGAGTAGAGGGGGTTCGATTCCCACCTCAGCCATCCTCGAAGTGGTTTTCCGTGGTTTCCCACTTCGTCTTCGGGCAAATGCCGGGATGGTACCTACTGTAAGGCCACGGCCGCTTCCTTCCCTCTTCCTAGCCTATCCATCACAATCTTCCATCCCTTCCCATCCCTCATGAGGGCCCCTGTTCACTTTGCAGGTGACGCCGCCTGGGCGAAGTGCTGATCGCACCTCCCCAGTTGTATCCATCCCGCCCAGATGTTCCAAGCTCCAGGACACTGCCCATAGAGGCGGTAGTGTTGAGTTCCCTCGCTGAGTCCGTGGGATCCACCAACCTAGAGGGTAAATTGACTAAATAAAAATAAAAAAACTGGTGGCGAACGTTGGAATTTATAGAGCGTTATCAATAATCTAACCTGAAAATTTAGCATGGGACCGTCGGATTTACTTCCTGTCCGAAGGAATGCATACTGAGGGATTTTTATCGCCCTTAAAAAAATCGGACGACTTCGGCCCGGTTTGAACCCGTGATCTTAGGCATAGAAGCTCAGCATGCTACCAACTACGCCACCGAAGCAGCTATTGTAATGAGTAATCCAACTCTTTACTGATTCTCATGTTAGCTTTGTAGTCTAGACGTCATTTGAGACGTATGCTATCAATAAAATTGTATCTTACCCCGATGTAAGTGAACTTTAATTCTGTGCGCGAAACTAGCGCCAAGTGAACCTCTAGTGGTAACAAACCAACCTCTTTGGTGAGGACAGTGGAGGCCATATTGTTATAGACTTAACATGTGATAAGTGGCTCAAGAGATGGCAATTCTGATTACGACAACTCGTCGTTGTGAAAACAGCCCATGTGTCCAGCGAGCAGAAAACAGTCCATATTTCACGGCTCTTGGTTATGTCATCTTTCGTGCTCAAAGTCGCAAGCCACAAACACACATTTTACCAACATTACAACAATAAATAAATTGTCCCATTACGTAACGATATTCAACTGTGTAATAGCTGGCAACGGTTTAGAAAGCACTGTGAGATCGCTTCTGTTATACGAGGTGAGTTTGCAAAGTACATTACAGAGAAGAGCGGGCAATCCTAGCGGAAAAAGAGGGAATTCAACGAATCGTTGTTGTTGTTGTTGTTGTTGTTTCATTTACGGAGCTTGATCATTTCAGCCCCCTTTATTTGTGTGTGTGTAGAATTTGTGTAATAACCTGTGTTTTTGCGGCATTTGTATTAGTATTTGAAGCGAGGATTGGGAAGGAGGCGGCCGTTGCCTTAAATTAGTAACCATCCCGGCATTTGCCTGAAGTGGGAAATCACGGAAAACCGTATCTAGGATGGCTGAGGTTGGAATCGAACCCACCGTTTCTCTGTTCTGCCTCACGAGGCTGAGTGTACCTCGTTCCAGCCATCAGACCAGAATTACATTTCTTGAACCCGGATTTCTGGGGCTACAGCCAAGACTGCTAGCCGCTATAGCCGTTGGTCTATATTAGTTCAGCTGCAGGTAACACGAATGATTGCTGGGGCAAATAGATGGGAGCAATGGCAGGAAGGGACTGGTCATGAAGAGATAAAGGAAGCAAAATAACCAGTGATGGGCGAAGCAAAGAGGATATAAAAAGTAGGTTGGCTCAGGCAAGGAGAGCATTTCTACAAAAAAGGAATCTGTTGACATCGAATATAGATTCAGGTATTAGGAAGTAATATTTGAAAGCCTTTGTCTGGAGCGTGGCACTCAATGGAAGTGAAACTTTGACTGTTAGTGCTGCAGGAAAGAGGAGAATTGAAGCGTTTGAAATGTGGTATTTCAGGAGAATGTTGAAGATCAGATGGATGGATAGGGTAACAAATGCAGAGGTATTAAGATGAGTGGGAGAGGAGAGATGTTTCTGGTGACTGCTAATGGAGAGAAGAGATAGGTTGGTAGGACACATACTAAGACACCCAGAAATAGCAAGCTTAATTATGGAGGGAAGGGTCGAGGACAAGAACTGTAGGGGTAGACCAAGGTTAGAATATGTTAAACCGATTGCCTCAGATGTAAGGTGTGGTACCTATGTAGAGATGAAACGATTAGCTCAGGACAGGGAGGCATGGAGGGCCGCATCAAACCAGTCAAAAGTTGTAATAATAATGTTATTGGTTTTACGTCCCTTTTAACTACTCTGGCTTTTAGAGACGCCGGGGTGCCGGAATTTTGCCCCGAAGGGGATCTTTAACGTGCCAGTAAATCTACTGACACGGCTCCCTCGCATTTGCGCAAAACCAGTCAAAAGACTGAAGACTCAAACAACAAAGGTTAAGTTAGATGAGGCTGTTCGAATGATCCAACTCAGATGGTGGGGTCATGTGAAGAGAATGGGTGAATAGAGATTACCTAAGAGGTCGTCGAGAGTAAGAGAAACAGAGGTACACTCAGGGCCTACAGCCACTACACAACGAGACGGACTCAGTTGGGGTTGTTCTTTGTGGCATTGTGTTCATGTAGCCTCGTGTACTTGGGTGTGGATGTGATGACTATAATAGTGTGTGTATTTGTAGGAGTCGGTCGTGGCTCATAAGTTAGGAACAATCCCTACATTCGCCTGAAACAAAAGTGGGGAAAGCATGGTAAACCACTTCCACGTTAGCTGAGGTAGGAATCGTATCGAACCCAGGACCTTGAGTACAGAAGCAAAGCCTGTACTCCCTTGTCAGCCATGGCCATCTATTCACGCGACGGTCCTGTATCGGCAGTTTATATCTGCTCAATCAGTACTTTGCTAAGAGCAGTGTCACGACGCAAGTATATTAGCGATGTGTTGATCAATCCCAGAAACTTGGTGACGCAACTAGGAAACCAATAAGGAGCTTTCACTGACCGCTGAGATGAAAGTGTGAACCCGGGATCTCGCCACTTTCCATACCGACACGTCCTTGGCGGGGTCAATTGATCGGGGAGTGTCACGCGCTCTCTCGGCACAAGTTCAAGGGCTGCGTGACACTCGTCGTCAACATGGAATATAGTACAGGACCAACATACAAGTCTCAAAGATACAATTGAGTCGAGGGGCAGATGACCTCGTAGTTCCGCCCCTTAAAACAACAATAACTAACTAACAAACTAACTAACAATTGTGTCGCCCAGTTGCAAAACTCGTTTAATCCACTTGTGAATAAGGATCATGTCGTAACATTATTTATTTAATTATTTTATTTTAATTTATTTAATTTTGTTTTATTTTGTTTAATTTAATTTTATTTTGACTTTATTCGTTTTATTTTGTTTTAAATTGTTTTGTTTTATTATGTTTTTATTTTTATTTTGTTTTATTTTGATTTTGTTTTATCTTGTTTTGTTTTATTTTGATTTCCCAGAAATCAAACACAAACCAAAAACAAAAAACACGAGGCAAAAAGCAAAATTCAAACACAAAAGCAAAAGCAAAAAACAAAAAAGAGACACAAATCAAAAAGCAAAATTCAAAAACAGCAAAATCAGAAAACAAACACAAAACCAAAACAAAAAAGACTAAGCAAAAATCAAAATTCAAAAACAAAAGCAGAAGCAGAAAACAAAAAACAAGAAACATAAAGCAAAAATCAAAATTCAAAAAGCAACAGAAGATAACAAACACAAAACTAAAACAAAAAAGACGAAGCGAAAAGCAAAATTCAAAAACAAAAGCAAAATCAGAAAACAAAAAACAAGAAACATAAAGCAAAAAGCAAAATTCAAAAAAGCAAAAGCAGAAAACAAACACAAAACCAATAGAGAAAAGCAAAAAGTCATTTTCAAAATCAAAAGCACAAAGCAAACACATAACCCAAAACCAAAAACACAAAGCAAAAACTAGAAAACAACAAACACAAAAGATACGTGAGGCAAAGTCCAAAGAAACGTTTCTCATGAAAATGATTCTTATTCACAAGTGGATTAAACGAGTTTTGTAACTGACGACTCAATTAGGAACAACATGGCTGACATCATGGTCTCAAGGATACTACTAGGTCTAGTGAAAAACATAAGAACAACATGGCTAACAGCCCTGTCTCAAAGATAGTACTAGGCTTACTACAAAGTACAGGAAGAACTTAGCTGACATATCGAAGATACTACAAGATCTAGTGCAAAATGCAGGACCAACATGGCTGACATCATGGTTTCAAAGATAGTACTAGGTCTACTGCAAGTTACAGTACCAATATGGCTGACATCATGGTCACATAGATACTACAAAATCTAGTGCAACATACAGGACCAACATGGCTGACATCATGGTCTCAAAGATAGTACTAGGTCTACTGCAAATTACAGTGCCAATATGGCTGACATCATGGTCTCAGAAATACTACTAGGCCTAGTGCAAAATACAGGAACAACATGACTGGCATCACGGTTCTAAAGATACTACCAGGTCTAGTGCAGATGACAGGAAGAACATGCCTGACATAATGGTCTCAAAGATACTGTACTAGGTCCAGTGCAAAATACAGGACCAACATGGTCGACATGACTATCTCAAAGATACTCTACTAGGTCTAGAGCAAAATACAGGACCAACATGGCCGACATGACTGTCTGAAAGATACTACTAGGTCTAGAGCAAAATACAGGACCAACTTGGCCAACGTGATGGTCTCAGAGATACTACAAGGTCCAGTGCAAAACACAGGACAAACATGACCGACATGACGGTCTCAAAGATACTATTAGGTCTAGAGCAAAATACAGGACCAACATGACCGACATGACGGTCTCAAAGATACTATTAGGTCTAGAGCAAACTACAGGACCAACATGGTCGACATGACTGTCTCAAGGATACTATTAGGTCTAGAGCAAAATACAGGACCAACATGACCGACATGACGGTCTCAAAGATACTATGGTTTAGAGCAAAATACAGGACCAACATGGTCGACATGACTGTCTAAAAGATACTACTAGATCTAGTGCAAAATACAGGACCAACATGGCTGACATGACGGTCTGATAGATACTACTAGGTCTAGAGCAAAATACAGGACCAACATGGCCGACATGACGGTCTGAACGATACTACTAGGTCTAGAGCAAAATACAGGACCAACATGGCCGACATGACTGTCTAAAAGATACTACTAGGTCTAGTGCAAAATACAGGACCAACATGGCCGACATGACGGTCTGATAGATAGGCTACTACTAGGTCTAGAGCAAAATACAGGACCAACATGGCCGACATGACGGTCTGATAGATACTACTAGGTCTAGTGCAAAATACAGGACCAACATGGCCGACATGACGGTCTGATAGATACTACTAGGTCTAGAGCAAAATACAGGACCAACATGGCCGACATGACGGTCTGAACGATACTACTAGGTCTAGAGCAAAATAGAGGGCCAACATGGCCGACATGACGGTCTCAAAGATACTATTAGGTCTAGAGCAAAATACAGGACCAACATGGCCGTCATGACGGTCTGAAAGATACTACTAGGTCTAGAGCAAAATACAGGACCTACATGGCCGACATGACGGTCTGAAAGATACTACTAGGTCTAGAGCAAAATACAGGACCAACATGGCCGACATGACGGTCTGAAAGATACTACTAGGTCTAGAGCAAAATACAGGACCAACATGGCCGACATGACGGTCTGAAAGATACTCTACTTGGTTTAGTGCAAAACAGAGGAACAACATAGCTGACATCAAGATCTCAAGGATATTACTAGATCTTGTGTAAAATACAGGATGTCCGACATTAAGATCTCAACGCTACTACTCGTTTAGATCCTGTAGGCCTACTTTCAGTAACATAAACAAATTCACATAAAATAATAACAGGTTTAGGATAAATAGCCTAGTAACGCGAAAAGTTATAAGCAGACCTCGGATGCCTAGAATGACTTAATTATAATTAAGCATATTCCTGTTCCAAAATTCAACTTTTTCATTGTAAAACAAATACAAATTCGGAAGTTGCCCCTAAACTAAACTCTGATTGCTCTATACCGAGTGTCTCAACATCAGTTTCTTAATGTGTAGCTAGATTCGAGCCAACTGCTCATTGGCTACGTCATGCAATGTCTACTTTAAATTAACAAGATTACGCTTTGAGTTCGCCATTAAATACAAAATATTGTTAAAGAAATTTGGATTGGATCTACCTGCACATCATAAAACCTCAATTGAAAATATCTTGATCTTACACACGGACTCAGACACCATGCATGATTCACTCAGACATGAAGAATGGATCTCATCCCATTGTATAACATGGTCGCACTCTCTTTCTGAGAGGGGCAGATGACCTCGTTGTTCCGCCCCTTAAAACCTCAATAACTAACGAATTAACTCTTTCGACAAAGCCTACACTCACGGGCGTCACCACCACGAATTGAGGCGCTGTCTATGAACCGAAATTATTGAAACACTAGCAGTAGTGCCCGGCTTCGCTCGGTGGATTTATTTGTTTTTTTGGATGATAATGAATACTACTACAGAACTGGAGCGCTCAAGGATAAGGATCGGAAAGCACCAAAACTTTTGCAGCTGATAACTTCAGTATACTGCACCAACACTATCGCCCTTATACTATTGTCATGATGATAATTGTTTTAAAGGGCCTAAGGAATCTCTTTGCACTAATTACTCCCCATGACTGCAATTTATAAGCAGCTCGCAATTCTGCACCAGAACACTGGTAGGGGCGACGTGATGCAGCCCGCATTGCCAGGCAACAATAGACTTAGGTATTATTGAAGCTGTTCGGGAGCGCTTGTTCTTCCGAAATACTGAACAAAAATCAATCTTTAAGGTTACCTGAGAGGTGTAGCATAATGCTACATAGCCTAAACTATTCCTCTTGAAACGGGCCATCATATTAAAAAAAAACAATCCGACTGGTAGTTCCAGAGATAAGCGCGTTTAAACACAAAAACAAACAAACTCTTCAGCTTTATTATATTAGTATAGATAGAAGATAATTGAAACATTTATTCTCACTTCAAGCGTTTATTCTCCCCAGGGCCTCAGAACTTTTGGGACGTGGGTTGGCGACCATGGGACCCCAGCTGAGTCTGGCATTGTTTCCACTTACGCTACTTGTGCCGGGCTCCTATCCACCTTCTTTACTGTCGACCTCCCTTGGTCAACTCTTGTTTTCTTCCGATCCCGACGGTATTAGGGTATCCGAAGCCTAGGGAGTCACTTCCTTTCACGCCTTAATTGGCCCTTGTCTCATATTTCCTCATACCCTCCTTCTGCGAGGGGACAGCCTTCTTTTTCTTTTCATGTTATCTCCTGCCTTCTGCACAAGGCCCTCAAGGAGGCCGGGTGTATGTAGCCTCACCACTTCTGGTGCACGCTGGATAGTGCTACACCCTCAGGGGCTCATGGCTGGTGAGTTCGGGAGGTGGCGACCCCAAGGGATTCCTGAGCTGGGTCCGTTTTTTTTCCCTTTCTTCACTGACTTTGGGCAGACCCTCTCCTTTTCCCCTTTCCTATCTGCCTTTCATGGCTCTCCTTCCTTCTAAGTCCCTCAATCCTCATTATTCGAGGGTTGAGGGCATTTCTTTTCTTCCTGTCCTTCATTTGCCTTATCTTTTATTTGTTTACCATTTCTTCTTCTAGTTCGTAAGTTTGTAGTTAGTATTAGTTTTCATTCTCATCTCTTATTTCACCATCACCCAAACCATTAGGGGGCGATAACCAAGATGTTACGCCCCTTAAAACAACAATTATCATCATAAGCGTTTATTGTCGGGATATTTTACTTGTAGATTTTTGTGAGAAAATTACTTGAATCTAAATGATTATCCAAATGATCGATTAATATTTTGGTGTATTTGGTTTTAATAATTAAGGTACGGTAACTTAGAACTAGTCTCTAAGCCACCCGAGTGAGCTAGATACCAGCAAGGCACGGAGATGAGTGAGTTGGACGCATTCCATGGAAAAGTTCTCTCATTGGAACGTATAAGACACGCATTGACCTCAATACATGAATTCCACCACGAGCGAACTAGAGGTGAGCGGGTCGCTGCCGGGCGAGGGCACAGATATGGCACCTTCTTTGAGGAGCCGAGCCACCTACCCCATTCCTAATATGATGATGATGATGATAATTGTTGTTTTAAGGGGCCTAACATCTAGGTTATAGGCCACTAATAGTTTGGGTGATCGTGAAGATGATAATGAAAAGTAAACTATAACTAAAACTAATTACTAACTTACATACTAGAAGAAGAAATGGAAAATAAAAGGAGAATAAGGCAAATAAAGGACAGGAAGAAAAGAAATGGCCTCAACCCTCGAAGAATGCGGATTGAGGGACTTGGAAGGAAGGAGAGCAATAACAGGCAGATAGGAAAGTGAAAGAGGAGACGGTCCGCCCCAGAGGTAATGGATAAGAGGGGGGAAATCGGACCCAGCTCAGGAATCCCTCGGGGTCGCCAACTCACGAACTCACCAGCCGTGAGCCTTTGAGGGTGTAGCACTATCCAGCGTGCACCAGCAGTGGTGGGGCTACATGCACCCTGCCTCCTTGAGGGCCTTGAGCAGAAGGCAGTAGATAACATAAAAGAAAAAGAAGGCTGACCCCTCGCAAAAAGAGGGTATCAGAAAAGATGAGACAAGGGCCAATTAAGGCGGGAAAGGAAGAGACTCCCTAGGCCTCGGATACCCTAATGCCGTCGGGGTCGGAAGAGAACAAGAGTTGACCAAGTGAGATCGATAGGAAAGAAGACGGAGAGGAGCCCGGCACAAGTAAGTGGAAGCAATGCCGGATTCAGCTGTGGTCCCGTGGTCGCCAACCCACGTTCCACTAAATGTGAGCCCCTGGGGGGTCATTCCTAATACTAGAGTTAAACACAAACATTACAATAACACAGGTTATCAGATAAGTTCAATGTAGACACAAGTGGTCAAGTTACTGAATAAAACAAAAACCCGGCCGAAGTCGTCAGATTTTTTTAAAGAGCTTTAAAATCCCTCAGTATGCCTTTCTTCGGAGGAGAAGTAAAGCCGGCGGTCCCATGTCATAGAGTTATGGCATGTAAAAGATCCTTCCACAGACTAAACTTGTGTGAAAATAAATTGTTAGGTTATATTTCGTCGGAACGCTCTATCAAAGTTCCAACGTTCACCGCTAGGTATCATTGATTTCTGGTGGCGAAAGGTGGAACTACTTGAAATTGAACGGAACTTGTAGCTCACCCTAAGGGTGTCCGCTGGAAGCAGCTACAGACTCAGGCGAACCAAACATGTCCTCGGACACTCCCGGCACTAAAAGCCATAGGCTACGATAAATAAATAATTAGGTTAAATTTGACTAACCCTCTTACGTTCCAACGTTCGTCGCCAGGAGCCGACTGCGGTGGCATCTAGTAACCAAGTTCAGAACTAGTTGGTTGTTGACGGTGGCGTTTGGTAGCAAAAGAAGGAACTACTTGAAAATTCAATGTCTGCAGTCCTTACTTGAATTAAAAACAGATAACACACACTAATACAGTCATCACAATTAACACTGGTTATCAGACAGATTCTACACACACCCAAAGTACACGGGGCTACATGACCGCGTTGTCGCAGTCCCTGAAATAAGGAATCAACCAACCTTAATAAAACAAAAACAACACTATATATAAAATTCTTGGTTTAATTGCCGGTCGACGAAAATTCGGTACAATCAAGTCACGGCTGGATATAGCTCTTTAGAGACGCGAGCAGCTCCAGACGTTGCTGGACACGCAGAGGAAGGAGAAAATATTATTCAAATGTGTGTCTGATATGATAGTAGCTGATGACCTTGCTGTTCCGCCCCTTAAAATAACAATAACTAACTGTGTGTCTGAGCAGTGAACTTGGATGGACAAGTCAGCTGTGAGCAGTTTGTCTTGTAGCAATTTTAGCTGCCTCACTCACATAACCAGCCCCGTGGAGGTCACGGATTCGATTACCGGCTCCATCAGGGATTTTAGAAACTGACGTCAGAGTTGGAACGGGGTGCACTCAGCCTCGTAAGGACAATTGAGTGAGGCAGCACCCCGGTCACGTAAACCAAGATGACCAGCTGATGCTGAGGGGACCCGACGCGCTGACCACACGTCATCCCGCAATCTGCAGGCCAAATGGCAGGGCAGCGGTCACTTGGTAGCCATAAACCCTTCAAGGCCTGTAGCGCCACGGTGTTTGGTTTGGAAACACAGCTGTACATAATGATCGTTCCAGTGGCTTCGCTGGCCAAGTTGGTAGCATGCTGAACTGCTGTGCCCAAGATCGCGGATTCAAACCCGGCCGAAGTCGTCGGATTTTTTAAGAGCGTTATTATCCTTCAGTATGCCTTCCTTCGGAGGGGAAGTAAAGCCGGCGGTCCCATGTCATATATTTATGGCATGTAAAAGAACCTTCCACTAACTTAACTTGTGTGAAGCTAAATTTGTAGGTTAAATTTCGTTGAAACGCTCTATCAAAGTTCCCACGTTCACAACTAGGTATCAGTGACATCTGGTAGAGAAGTTGGAACTACTTGTAATTGAACGGCACTTGTAGCTCACCCTATGGGTGTCCACTTGAAGCAGCTACAGCGTCTGGTGAGCCAAACATGTCTTCGAACACTCCCGGCACTAAAATCCATACGATAAATAAATAAATAAATAAATAAATAAATAAATAAAATGATCGTTCCACTAATTGGAGCTGATTGTGGGTCGCGATGGGGTAAGCACCCAGGGCTTAATATTAAAATATAATATAATCAAGATACAGTACTTTTAATCACCATTCCCTATGGAACAATGAATATACTCTTATTACTAGGGTTCGGAAGCTTAAGACCTAAGGAAGTACAAAATATGCAAGCAAATAAGCCCTAAAAACTAGCTAAATATGACCTAAAAACTATAATAGTACATTATGCAACGAGCCTATAATGGCTATAATTAAGATACGAGTATTTTTTATAACACGAGCGTATGCGAGTTTTATAATTTCCATACGAGTGTCTTAATTACCATTACAGGCGAGTTGCATACGACTGTTTATGTTCGACGATAATTATAACTTTATTATATGTTTTAACATAAATATTCATAAATATCTGTTGAGAGTCAGCTACTGGAATTTTGTGATCGTAGAGCGAGCGTTGGGTGTTATATCTTTGTCTTTCAAGAGCTTTGAACAACCGACGCATGCGCTCTGTGTGGTTGCAATGCCATATGCAGCCATATGTTTACATCAGCCGTCCCTCAGTAATATTGTCACCGCAGTCATTTGAAGACAATGCGCTGTGTAGAAATTAGTGTTGGTGATTTTAAGGTACAGTGCTATTTCTTGTCTCATATTCGCCAGTTTATTTACGCGAACATATGGACGGTGGGTATTCCATGTCGGTAATTTATTATAGTTCGATGTTGTGTTTATGTCCGACATGTTGGATTTTGAGCGCATGCGCGAAGTTATCGTTACCTAATTGGTCAATGAACGAGCTCTGATTGGCTGGAGAAACTGTATCATAATGGAAAACAGTGTTATAATGACCATCATTATGATACAGTTATCTGACACATAATAGTGAGGGTCGAACATAAAGTATGACCTAAAATACATGGCATTTCCTTGTTTGCTAATTGCTTTGCTTTTGAGCTAAATTGGGATTGGTCTAATCTTGACTTGTAACAAATAATGGTCAGACTCGAAGAACCCTTTACGCGTTCTGACATTTAAAATTTCCTGTGTATTTTTGTTAGAAATGGCCACATGATCAATCTGGAATTCTCCCCATACGGTGTTGGGTGCTTTCCATGTTGTAAGTTTTCGTCTAGGCTTTCGAAATTGTGTCGACATAATTTTGAGGTTAAAATTTTGACAATATTGTATGAGGTGTTCCCCATTTTTGTTTGTGCGATAGTGTGCTGAATGAGGGCCTGTGATTTGTCTGTATTTTCTCTCCTTACCTAATTGCGCGTTAAAGTCTCCCATTAAAATTTTAACATGCCTTTCTGGTATGTTGTTGGTTACTTCTTCCATGTCTTCCCAGAAGTCTTCAACTTCTTGGGGTTTCTTATGCTCATTTGTAGGTGCATGTGCATTGATAATCGTGTAACCTTTATTACCTGATTTGAAGGAGAGTGTGGAGATCTTTTCTGATATGGAATTAAAGTCAATAATGTTATCCATGACTGATTTGTGTACTGCAAATCCTGTTCCAAACAATGATGGTGTACCTCTTCTGACAGCAGGTTTACCTTTATAAATCCTATAATTTTCTGTGTTGAAATGATTTTCATCTTCAAAACGAGTCTCCTGAATCGCAAGAATTTTTATTTGAAATTTTTCTAACATGTCTGTGAGTTGTTTTAGTTTTCCAAGTTTGAAGAGAGTATTAACATTGAGAGTGCCAATGTAGTGTTTGTGTAGAGATTTTGAGAAGCTCCGACTCTTCTCCTCATGATGTTCCTGGTCCCCCAGAATCCGATGACCAGGAAAGTCCAGCACGGTGACTGGGGCCTGGGGTAGCGGATTTATTTCCTTTTGTTCCATCATGATTACTTCAAGTTGAAGGTGGTTGTGGCGATCTTAAAGAAAGAT
This sequence comes from Meconema thalassinum, assembly GCA_946902985.2. Classification (NCBI taxonomy): domain Eukaryota; kingdom Metazoa; phylum Arthropoda; class Insecta; order Orthoptera; family Tettigoniidae; genus Meconema; species Meconema thalassinum. The sequence goes on along the minus strand of OX336395.1, from coordinate 224,767,368 downwards.
CACGATGATTGCTGACTTGATTGTTGAGATCAAGACATATTTCACAGCCGCACCAACTAGGTGAACAGACGCTGACCAATAATCGCTGGATACCAGAACAGACACTATTGGATTTTGTGTGTTTGGTCCGCGAGAGCTATTTTATTTCGCTCAAGTCCGCCGGCAAGCCGGTGAGGACCCCCCTATCCGCCACCTGGGACGCGCCACGTCGGAGTATCACCTCTCCGCCTGCTACGACAACGCAGTAGGTTCGTGGATTATTATTATTATTATTATTATTATTATCATTATTATTATTATTATATTGTGTTACACGTATTGGACCCGCTCTAGTCATGCTGCACTCTGGTGACAACTTGACAGTTACAAGCTCTAGATGTATTGCTCGTGGGTGTTAAAAAATTGATATGCCATTATTTTTATGGTATTCTTGTGGGACTAACGCATGCTTTGAGCATTAGCACAGGAGTAACTCATAGCTTCACTTCCTTGCATGGACCCCTTCGGTCCCTGCTGCACTCTTGTGGCGGCCACACGAAGTTCACCTAAGGGCTTACCCTCATTACTCCTTGCCTGGACCCACTGCCATCGTAATGTCCAGGCCGCAAGGTTCCTGTAGTGACGTCACGCTTAGGGCCGGTACAGCCGCCGCAGCAAGTCAGACGGCTCCTTTCACTCGCAGTCACTCCAAAGCGAGTATAAATTCATATTTATAGGAAAATTGGCAGTTAGATAAGTTACCACTAAATAGGCCTAATTATCGCTCCGCTAGTTCGAATCCTGCCGTTCTAGCGGGCATTTTGCGAGTGAACAAAATGGCACATCTTCAGTGAACTTACTAGGACGTTGACGCACACAGACAGGGCAAAATTGCAGCATTTTGACATCCTGTAAATGTTATATCAATAAAAAGAGGTATTGAAACAGTTACTCAAGATGTACCACAACGTCGATAAATCGCATATTGGTGTATTCTTTGAATACACGGTATCTGAGATATAATTTTTATTGCTCCTTGCATGTTCATTTCTTCCTTTCTCTTTGTCAAACACCAACAGTGATCTTTTGTTTTCTCCTTGATAGGCAAATCTCTTATGTCTTCATAAGTTTGTTTCAGATATATAACTTCTGTGACCCACCTAGCGTCATCTCGCAGCGAATCTCTGAAGCTCCTCAATTCTTCCTGGTGTTAGAGGACTTACTTATTCATTTGGCCACCAGATCCTGTTACCATCGCCAGCTATTTTCTCCTTGAGCAAGAGGACTACGTCTACCTCTTTACTCACCATGCTGCGCTAATATCGCCTACTATCAACTCCTTGAAGACCATTCATCAAGAAGAACATTTATTTTTGACAAGTTGGCAATGTTTATATGTTCTCCTTTTGTTTCCTACCCCCCACTCTTTTTCCCTTCCTTGGACCTTCTGTGCTCCGTTGAGCAGGTCTCACTTCGCAATCGGCAGTTGACTCGGTCAGTCAAAGCTCCTCTCGAGCTAGTCTCCTCAACCCAAGAGGCAAACTCTCTTCTACGCCATGTTGGCAAAGTAGTCATCGTCAAAGGGAACTTCATCTTCTACATGAAATCAAGATAAGTACCATCTTAAAGTTTTAACCTCATCTTCATGGTTTTAACTTTCACGTGCTTTTAAAGATGTTTTATAGACAGTGTGCGATTGCTTATTTTGGGGCAAAAATCATTCTTCGTGGGATTTGCCATGTTGAGTCTTTGGTTGTATAAGCCAACCTTATTAAAAAAGAGCTTTTCTTAGGCTATTCAAATGAGAAATCCTCTCACTACGTGGGATATTATCTAATACCCGCTGTCTATAACTCAACAAGTTAGTTCCTCCGTTGGATTTTCTCAACTCCATTTTTTCTACCAAGGTCGTTCTGGAACCTTCTAGATTCTGTATTTCATCTACAAGTCCTGCCGTTTTGAAATTTTCACTCACTTGTAAGAATGCTATTTAAAATTGAAGAATTTCGTTTCTGAATTAAAAGCTTAATAGCTAACTTTCTTCCACCGCTGGAACCGCTGGAATGTTCTATGGCGCATTTAACTGTAATCCACCATGTTCTCAAGCAATAGACTTTCGTCCATTTAGTGCAACCAGTCATTTTGTTCAAATTGAAATAACTTTCTCTGCCAAAAACTTTCGTGTTTCCATAGTGAACGTTTCATAAGTTTCAACGAACTATAGTGAAAATCAGTGCTTGTTCAACTTTCTACCGCGTCGCGATCGTCCGTTTATATTTAAATAAGGCCATGAACATTTTTCCTCCATCCCCTATTTCTCTTTCCTAAACTTCCTACTAACAATCCGTAATAAATTTTTCAATATAGGTCTGTTTCAATAAGGTGTCACTCTGCGAAGTGCCCTTCCATTTTTCTTGTTTATCATTAAGTAATTGCTGTATAATTACGTTTTTTATACACGGTTTAAGTTTACATTGTTTTTTCTCTATTATCAGGAAAACCAATATTTTCAACTCTTGAGTGAGTTATTTTTAGGTCTCACGAAATGGAAACTACCCCATTTGGCTCGTGATTCCTAATTAAACATAGGAAGTCTAGAACCTTCCTTTTGATTACTTACTTAGGTTTCACAGTAAGTGACCTGCCCTCCTTTGTATAATTCTCATAAAGTAATCCTGTTTAAATATAAGAAGTTGTAGGAACTTCTATTTTTATGCTTTATGTTTTCCTTATAGTTAGCTTGAAAGTTGTTGTTCTCTCTAGAATATTCTTTCAGAAATTTCTTATAGTACACTCCTTGTACTCTTGTAAATGTTTAAACTTTAATCATTTCATTTAGTCCTTTTTCAAATCTTAAAAAGATTTTAATACCAGGTTTAAAACCTTAAAAATTGTTATTTGCCTGGAGCAATTTCTGAATGTTGTCGGAGGTCTGCGACCTCAAATTGTTAATAAGATTGGAAAATATTTATTTGTTAAAAATATTAATTTCTCCTTAATTGTTAAATAAATTGAGCGTTCTTTTTCTCTTTTTCATTTTTTCTAATACAAAGGTTAAACAAAGTCCTGTCCTCCTTGGCTCTCCCTACTTGATGCCATTAAAACCATTAATAGGGCTTTCACCACTCGTTGCATTTGAGCAAGAACTCTTAGCAGTAACCTCACTAAAGATTCTTTTAGCTTTAATAGCTAATTCTAATTGGCCAGTAAGGCAAGTAAAGCTCGCTACGCCAGCTACCTGCTTGTGGAGATCCTCTCCGAAAACTTATGGTCAGTTTTCAAAAAGATAAGTGTTTCTTTTTGTCTAAACTTTTAGCCGGCTTCTCGCCGAGTAAAAGCTTAGCCATTTCCAAAGGCAACCATTGGTTCACTTACAAAGATTACTTTCCAAGTTATAATTTTTCGTCACTATCCTTCCTGGAAGCACTGGGTCTCTTTTTCTAGAAACTCTATAATTTCGAAAATTGGAAATTCCGAACTTGATTTGAATTATTGGCATTCTTCGAATTACTTTGTAAAACCTAATTTCTTTGAGAAGACATACAGTAAATTTGTTCCTCTCAGTCTTGCCAGACCATCACTCTTCCCCATAGTAGTTTTATATATGCTTGAGAGGGATTATACGAAAGCCACTCTCTTGCAAACCGCCCAAGTTCTATCTGTGTTTCTCGTCAGCTTAGACCAAGTCCTTACTCATTTTAGGTATCCGAAAGCGGATTTTCGGTGGCAACCACCTTTAAGTGTGTTTAAAACTAAACTTATTAATTTTGTGGGACTCTCCTCCTATTTTCTATCCTTTTTTTTTTCAATCCAAAACCTACTTCCCTTTTTTTAACCATCTTCCCTTGATGGGTGGGTTATTCCTCAGCCAATAAACTACCCAAAAATTGGTGCCGAAACCCGGGAGAGTCCATTTGTCATTTTTTCTATTTGACAATACTCTGCAAATTATTAATCTCTGCTTTGAATTTTTCAGCTATAACTACATCATGCAAAGCCTGTGAACGGGAAAGAGGCCACTCCTGTCTCCTTTGGCGTGTCCCGTTCTTTCTACTTATTTGCTGCTGCCAGCTTGACAGCATTTCCAAGGTTCCACAGTATCGTGAGTTACATTTCAATCTATTCTTTATAACATGGCTCCTACTGAGAAGGATAAAGATGAAAAACTTACTTCTAAACGAGCATCCTATAAAGGACAAATTACCCGTTTTAGAAAGTACATAAAAGAGTTAGATCCCTCAGAAGCTCAATTAGACTTGTTGAAACATCGTGTACGAGATTATGAACGTTCTTATGAAAATTATTGTAACATCCAAACTGAAATAGAAACTTGCATGCTCAATCAAACCGAAGATCGAGTTGAAGTAGAAAACCAATATTACGAAGGCATAGGTTCTGCTTTCAAAATAATACGCCAACTCGAAGAGGAGCAGAAAAAGGACGCTTCTGTTCTCGGTTCCCTTCACGAACCACAAACTTCTTTCCGTGAGGGTACTCACAAGCCCAAACCAATTTTACCGAAAATTGATTTACCCCATTTTTCTGGAGATGAATCTGCTTGGGATTCTTTCTATGAATTATTTTGCTCCCTTGTTCACGACAATGAAGACATTCAAGTCATTTACAAGTTTCAGTACTTGTGATCAATCCTCCGAGGTCAAGCTTTGCAGTTGGTCGAAGCACTTCCTCTGCGTGCCGAAAATTATTCCATTGCCTTTAACTTATTAAAGGAAAGATATGGAAATTTACGGTTACGTATTCAACGCCATATAAAGGCTCTATTCAATCTACCTGCGTCACAGCACAATGACGTCACTAGTCTACGTACTCTAGTTGACACTACACAACTTCACGTTAAGGCTCTGTCCCAATTAGATCAACCTACTAATTATTGGGATACTTTCCTAATATATTTAGTGATTGCTAAAGTTGATACTGCTACCCTCAAAGCTTGGGAAATTGAACTTTCTAAAGAAGATGACTACACTTACGAGCATTTAGTTACTTTCATAAACACTAGATGCCAACTTTTAACCGCTCTAGCTAATAAAAGTGAACCTTCATCTCCTAGTTCCAAATTCGAATTAATGTCCATCAAACCCAAAAGTGAACGCTCAGCGTCCAATACCCAAAAACCCGGGTCCAGCTCATCCAAATTTAAATCAAACACTACTGGTTACCCAACTAGGTCTAGTGAACGTCGTGTTGCTAGCTCTATTGTTTTAAACACTCAAAGCGAACCTCGCAAAAGTTTAAACGAACCTGTAAAGTGCATACTTTGTAAAGATCCCCATGCCCTATACCTCTGTAAATCCTTTAAAGAAATGTCAGTCGACGACAGACGAAAATTAGTTGCTCAAAACAAGCATTGTTTTAACTGCCTAGCGCCCACGCATTCTGCTTCTAATTGCAAGTCCACAAGACTTTGCTACCATTGTGAAAAGGCTCATCATACTTTGCTACATCGTCATGATCAGGCAAGGTCATCGACAGCATCCACTTCTCCTAAAAATGATAGTGCTAATAGTTCTAATGCCTCATCGTATATTCAAAATGCCAAGTCCATTCGCAGTGCTCAAGTATTGTTGTCTACTGTCCAAATTGAAGTTCAGGATAACTTTGGCAACTGGGTCCGTGCACGCGGTCTTCTAGATTCAGCGGCAACTCATGATTTTGTGTCTAATTCCTTGATCAAAAAACTAGGCCTACCCGTAAACCCTACTTCTATCAATGTGTCGGGTATCAACAGCTCAAAATCGCAAGCTTTACAATTCTCAAAACTAACCATAAGAGATATTTGTCATAGAAACAACTTTTTTAAACTTAATTGTTTAATTCTCAATAGCATTGGTGAAGACACTCCAAGTCACTCGGTGGATATTTCAGGATTAAACATTCCCTCGCATTTAAGGTTAGCCGATCCTTTGTTTAACATACAAAACCCCATTGACATACTCTTTAGTGCCAATGTCTTTTGGAATTGCCTTCGGAAACAGGTTCGCAAGTTGTCCTCTAACGTGGTCGCCAGATACACTAATTTTGGATGGATCGTCACAGGGCAACTTCCCCATTATTCTCCCCAACCTGCATCGCAATGTTACTTCTCCAATACTGATCTGGAACAGTTTTGGAGGCTTGAAAATGTTGATTCTCCTAACGTAACCTCTTCAGAAAATGAATTCTGTGAGCAACTTTTTTTGAACACCACCACTCGTTCTTCTGATGGCCGGTTCATTGTTCAAATGCCAAGATTACACAATCCCCCCAAACTTATTAACTCTCTGCCTAAAGCTCGAAAAGCTCTCTTTGCTATCGAGAGCAAATTCAAAAAGGAACCCCTTGTCAAAAAGCAGTACACTGAGTTCATGGATGAGTATGAAAGCTTAGATCATATGGAGGTTGTTAACAAATCCGATGATGAATTGCACCCCCCAATCGAAACGGTTTATTTAAATCATCATCCTGTGTGGAAAAACCCTCTTGTAAAAGATAAAATCCGAGTCGTTTTCAATGGTTCATCACCCGACGTTAATGGCAACAGCCTTAATGACACTCTTTATTCTGGTCCTGCTATTCAATCAGATTTATCTGCTATACTCTTAAACTTTCGATTATTTCCCATAGCTGTCATAGCCGACATAAAACAGATGTACCGTCAAGTGTTAATTCAACCAGAACAACGAGATCTTCAAAGAATCTTGTGGCGTGATGAAATCAATAAACCCATTAAGGTATTTCGCTTGAAAACGGTTACTTATGGCTTAAAACCCTCTGCTTTCCTTGCTATCCGATCCCTACACTTGCTAGCCTCACAAGATGGTCATTTATTTAACCCCAAAGCCTCTGAAGCACTAACAACATCATTTTATGTTGACGATTACTTGCAGTCCTTCCCCTCTTTAGAGGAAGCTTCTTTTGTGTCTTTAGAACTTCAGGCATTGTTAAGGAATGGAGGTTTTCCACTTCATAAGTGGAACTCCAACTCCCCTGAGTTTCTTGCTCAGTTTCCCATCGAAGACGTAGATCCTTCTTCTGTCGAAATTTGTGGAAACTCCGAATCTATAAAAACTCTAGGAGTTCACTGGTGCACTAGCACTGGCACTCTTATCTATAAAGTTTCGCTCGCAGAAGAGATTCCTAATACAAAGAAACAAGTTCTCTCTGAAATTGCAAAAATTTTTGATCCACTTCAATTCCTTGCCCCAGTTATCGTTATAGCCAAACTCTTCATGCAAGAGCTGTGGTCGCTTAAATGTGAATGGGATGACACTGTCCCTCTTTCTTTTCTTAATCGTTGGCTCTCGTTTCGCAGCAATTTGTTGGATCTTTCCCTTATTGAAATTCCCAGGAATTTAATCAGCTCTCACTCTAATGCATCTTTTTTCCTTCATGTGTTCGCGGACAGTTCCGAAAAAGCTTATGGTTGCTGTACATATTTAGTTTATCACGATTCACTCTATGGATCTCCAGTTTCCAACCTTGTTTGTGCCAAATCGAAGGTCGCTCCTCTTAAAACTATCACTTTGCCTAGGCTCGAACTGTGCGCTGCACTCATGGCTGCAGAACTTGTCAAGAAATTACGGGAAGTATTAAAAGTTGAATTCTCGCAAATCTATCTCTGGAGCGATTCCATGATCGCCCTTTCTTGGATCGCCAAGAACCCCTCTCACTGGCAAACTTTCGTTGCAAACAGGGTTTCCAAAATTCAAACTCTTTCTTCTGGATGTCAATGGAGGCATGTTCCCAGTGCGGATAATCCAGCCGATATTATCTCTCGTGGTTGTTTACCCTCTCAATTGGCAGCTTCCCAATTGTACTGGCATGGGCTCTCGTGGCTAATCGAAGAATCTTCTTCATGGCCTTCTAAACCCCCAGCTACAAACTCCAACTTGCCTGACGCTAAAGTACCTCTATCCATTGCTTCGTGTCTTGTTTCCAACGCTTCTCATCCTTTGTTGTCCCGCTATTCTTCTTTTCATAAATTACTACGGATTGTCGCCTATCTCCTTAGATGGAAATATCTTGTGGTTGACCAACCTCTTCTCCCTAAACCACACCTTACCAATCATGAATTGAATCTCGCTACCGTTAAGGTTTTACAACTGACACAGCAAGAAGCCTTTTCTTCTGAATTGTCTTTGCTTTCTTCTAAAAGAGATCTTCCCAAATCCAGCCGTCTTCGTGCTTTAGCCCCGTTTCTTGATGACCATGGGTTACTCAGGGTAGGTGGAAGGCTCTCGCAATCTTTACTCTCTGAGGACAAAAAGCATCCCGTTATTTTGCCTTCCAAACATCACGTAACTTCCTTAATTATACGTGACTTTCACTACCGTAATCTTCATGTTGGTACACGTACTCTGCTTTGCCTCTTAAGGGAAAAGTACTGGATTATAAATGGAATTCATGAAGTTTCTTCTGTAATTCACAAGTGCATTCCTTGTTTCAAAGCGAAACCTAAAATCAATACTCAATTAATGAGCGATCTGCCCTCTTTTCGTTCTTCTCCTATACGCCCATTTGCTTTAACTGGCGTGGACTATATGGGTCCGTTCCAATATCAACGAAACTCTCCTGAAGCTAAACGCAAATTGTTTGGTAAGCTTTATGTTTCTCTCTTTGTTTGCATGGTTACCGGCGCAATCCACTTGGAACTAGTAACGAATGCTTCTACTTCTTATTTTTTATCAGCTGTCTCTCGTTTCACTGCTAGGCGTGGTGTTCCTTCTGAGATGTTCTCTGATAACGCTTCCACCTTTCAGGGCGCAGCTTCCCTGTGGAAGAAAGCTCTCACTTCCTCTCCAGCCATGGAACAAATTTCTAATTTTTCTTATTCAAAAGGTTTCAAATGGCGCTTTATACCTCCTTACGCTCCGCATCATGGTGGTAGGTGGGAATCTTGCGTAAAGCTCACTAAACGTCATTTAAGAAAAGTCTTAGGTAATCGAATTCTGACTTACGAAGAATTCAATTCACTGTCTGTTCTGATTGAAGGTGTTGTTAACTCTCGCCCTTTAACTCCGCTTTCCAATGACCCTGATGACCTACTTCCACTCACCCCTGGTCACTTCCTTATCGGCACTTCTCTTTCTGCCCCTCCTCCTCTTCCCAATTCTTACAGGGATTTTAATCTACCTATTGTTTGGCGTAAACTTGAAGCCCTCCGTAATTCTTTTTGGAAGAGATGGAACTTGGAATATTTAACTTCCTTGCAACGGAGGCAGAAGTGGTTTCTTTCCAGTCCCGACATTAAAGTGGGGGACTTGGTCTTGGTTAGGGATGTTTCTCCCCCTCTGGTCTGGACTTCCGGTAGAGTGACCAAGTGTTACCCTGGAAGAGATGGGAGAGTCAGGGTGGTCAGAGTCTTGACCATTAACGGTTCGATTATAAGACCCCTGTCTTTGATCGCTCCTCTTCCATTAAATGTGTAACTGTTTATTTGCTCTCTGTTGGTGTTTCCCCCCAGTATGGTGTATTCTTTGAATACCCGGTATCTGAGATATAATTTTTATTGCTCCTTGCATGTTCATTTCTTCCTTTCTCTCTGTCAAACACCAACAGTGATCTTTTGTTTTCTCCTTGATAGGCAAATCTCTTATGTCTTCATAAGTTTGTTTCAGATATATAACTTCTGTGACCCACCTAGCGTCATCTCGCAGCGAATCTCTGAAGGTCCTCAATTCTTCCTGGTGTTAGAGGACTTACTTATTCATTTGGCCACCAGATCCTGTTACCATCGCCAGCTATTTTCTCCTTGAGCAAGAGGACTACGTCTACCTCTTTACTCACCATGCTGCGCTAATATCGCCTACTATCAACTCCTTGAAGACCATTCATCAAGAAGAACATTTATTTTTGACAAGTTGGCAATGTTTATATGTTCTCCTTTTGTTTCCTACCCCCCACTCTTTTTCCCTTCCTTGGACCTTCTGTGCTCCGTTGAGCAGGTCTCACTTCGCAATCGGCAGTTGACTCGGTCAGTCAAAGCTCCTCTCGAGCTAGTCTCCTCAACCCAAGAGGCAAACTCTCTTCTACGCCATGTTGGCAAAGTAGTCATCGTCAAAGGGAACTTCATCTTCTACATGAAATCAAGATAAGTACCATCTTAAAGTTTTAACCTCATCTTCATGGTTTTAACTTTCACGTGCTTTTAAAGATGTTTTATAGACAGTGTGCGATTGCTTATTTTGGGGAAAAAATCATTCTTCGTGGGATTTGCCATGTTGAGCCTTTGGTTGTATAAGCCAACCTTATTAAAAAAGAGCTTTTCTTAGGCTATTCAAATGAGAAATCCTCTCACTACGTGGGATATTATCTAATACCCGCTGTCTATAACTCAACAAGTTAGTTCCTCCGTTGGATTTTCTCAACTCCATTTTTTCTACCAAGGTCGTTCTGGAACCTTCTAGATTCTGTATTTCATCTACAAGTCCTGCCGTTTTGAAATTTTCACTCACTTGTAAGAATGCTATTTAAAATTGAAGAATTTCGTTTCTGAATTAAAAGCTTAATAGCTAACTTTCTTCCACCGCTGGAACCGCTGGAATGTTCTATGGCGCATTTAACTGTAATCCACCATGTTCTCAAGCAATAGACTTTCGTCCATTTAGTGCAACCAGTCATTTTGTTCAAATTGAAATAACTTTCTCTGCCAAAAACTTTCGTGTTTCCATAGTGAACTTTTCATAAGTTTCAACGAACTATAGTGAAAATCAGTGCTTGTTCAACTATCTACCGCGTCGCGATCGTCCGTTTATATTTAAATAAGGCCATGAACATTTTTCCTCCATCCCCTATTTCTCTTTCCTAAACTTCCTACTAACAATCCGTAATAAATTTTTCAATATAGGTCTGTTTCAATAAGGTGTCACTCTGCTAAGTGCCCTTCCATTTTTCTTGTTTATCATTAAGTAATTGCTGTATAATTGCGTGTTTTATACACGGTTTAAGTTTACATTGTTTTTTCTCTATTATCAGGAAAACCAATATTTTCAACTCTTGAGTGAGTTATTTTTAGGTCTCACGAAATGGAAACTACCCCATTTGGCTCGTGATTCCTAATTAAACATAGGAAGTCTAGAACCTTCCTTTTGATTACTTACTTAGGTTTCACAGTAAGTGACCTGCCCTCCTTTGTATAATTCTCATAAAGTAATCCTGTTTAAATATAAGAAGTTGTAGGAACTTCTATTTTTATGCTTTATGTTTTCCTTATAGTTAGCTTGAAAGTTGTTGTTCTCTCTAGAATATTCTTTCAGAAATTTCTTATAGTACACTCCTTGTACTCTTGTAAATGTTTAAACTTTAATCATTTCATTTAGTCCTTTTTCAAATCTTAAAAAGATTTTAATACCAGGTTTAAAACCTTAAAAATTGTTATTTGCCTGGAGCAATTTCTGAATGTTGTCGGAGGTCTGCGACCTCAAATTGTTAATAAGATTGGAAAATATTTATTTGTTAAAAATATTAATTTCTCCTTAATTGTTAAATAAATTGAGCGTTCTTTTTCTCTTTTTCATTTTTTCTAATACAAAGGTTAAACAAAGTCCTGTCCTCCTTGGCTCTCCCTACTTGATGCCATTAAAACCATTAATAGGGCTTTCACCACTCGTTGCATTTGAGCAAGAACTCTTAGCAGTAACCTCACTAAAGATTCTTTTAGCTTTAATAGCTAATTCTAATTGGCCAGTAAGGCAAGTAAAGCTCGCTACGCCAGCTACCTGCTTGTGGAGATCCTCTCCGAAAACTTATGGTCAGTTTTCAAAAAGATAAGTGTTTCTTTTTGTCTAAACTTTTAGCCGGCTTCTCGCCGAGTAAAAGCTTAGCCATTTCCAAAGGCAACCATTGGTTCACTTACAAAGATTACTTTCCAAGTTATAATTTTTCGTCACTATCCTTCCTGGAAGCACTGGGTCTCTTTTTCTAGAAACTCTATAATTTCGAAAATTGGAAATTCCGAACTTGATTTGAATTATTGGCATTCTTCGAATTACTTTGTAAAACCTAATTTCTTTGAGAAGACATACAGTAAATTTGTTCCTCTCAGTCTTGCCAGACCATCACTCTTCCCCATAGTAGTTTTATATATGCTTGAGAGGGATTATACGAAAGCCACTCTCTTGCAAACCGCCCAAGTTCTATCTGTGTTTCTCGTCAGCTTAGACCAAGTCCTTACTCATTTTAGGTATCCGAAAGCGGATTTTCGGTGGCAACCACCTTTAAGTGTGTTTAAAACTAAACTTATTAATTTTGTGGGACTCTCCTCCTATTTTCTATCCTTTTTTTTCAATCCAAAACCTACTTCCCTTTTTTTAATCATCTTCCCTTGGTGGGTGGGTTATTCCTCAGCCAATAAACTACCCACATATGGCTAAACTCGGGATTGAAGGAAGGAAATATTCGAATATTTCAATACACAAAACAATTTGCAGGAACAGTTTGTTAATAAAATAAATCTATGTACCCACAAAAATATTACATAGACAGGTACACTTTTCTGTGCCTACTGCCAGAAAAACCCTCGAACTGAGCTTAAGTTATAACATTCGAGAAAACTACAGAATCTCTCTTGCAAGGATAAGATACCAAATTATGTGCATCTCTAATTCTGTATTTTATTTTCCTTTCTTTTAGATAACCGGCCCCCACCACCCCTTACTGCCTTCTTGAACACTCTGCCCCCAAAAATCATTATATACGGTAGCAACAGAAATATTCATTTATAGACCTTGTTTATCAGAAATAAATCAACAGAGAATGTAACTCTGGATCTCACGCACAAAAACTGCCAGTATCCTTACTCACCAGTAAAACAGAATAACATTACAAAAAATACTAGCTATTCACTTCTGGACTTGCATGAGAAAAAAGGCTAAGTAAGAAATCTGCCATTCTTGACAGTCAGTAAATCAAAGTTATGAAAATGATTCCTCCTCTCTAAACAATTCCAGCAAAATCCAGATATAAAAATATACTTTTGAATTTTTGTATATTTATGCACTAACCAAAGTAATTGGGGCCAAAATCCACTGTTACTTTAATGAGGATCTTCTTCAAATAAATATATATTGTACAATATAACCGTTATCCCCCTTCACCTGTCAGAAAAATGGTTAAATTTCAAAAGGTCAATGTCACTTTACTGAGGATTCCACAAAAAAATAATGCTATCACTGTTGTCCAACTTCATTTCTTCTCACAGAAATGAATGACGTTCACAAAACAGGATATTCTTCGAATAAACTTAATTAAGTATAAAAACACTATGTCCCCCTAGGCCTCCTGTCAAAAAATAAGGTTCAAGACCCACTTCTTCGCATACATTTGTATGTACCAATTCACTGCGGTACTACTTGACCACCAGAAAAATGTTAATCGTTAATTTCAGTAGTTAAAAAAAGGTTTACTTAAAATTTGATACAAAGGAATACCTCTCCAAACGTTTTACCGAATATCCTAATCTAAGTGTCATAATTTGAGTCAGTATTGAGCTACTGTTGTGATACCAGCACTAGAGTTTAACCTGTTATGGAGTAAGCTACAGGACAGAAATATTAATAACTAATGTAGCCTATCTATCTACTATAGGCCTACATGTCTACATAAATTCTAGGCTATTCAACAGATCACATTCTAAACTACCTACTCGTGGCTCATGCTGCACAACGTAACCTATCTTTAACTGTAATCAATGCACAGACCATTATTGTGTTCCCTGTAATGCGCAAATCTTTTCTGGGAATTTTAAGTTTCCATTGCTTTCTTAAATTTTCGTCGGCGGGGAAGAAAAAAACAAGGCAGATAACCTAATCATCTCCATCATACTAGTTGCTTTCGCAACCGGTAACACAACAACTTTTCGGCATGCCAGGGACCTGGGCAGGAATAATTGTTACAATGAACAAATCGAATATTGTATTACCATCCAAAAAGCCTGCATTAGTCGAAAATAAGCGATGCAAAGGTTCTAACTGAACCACAACATGCAACATGCCTGCAACTCAAACTTTTTATAGATAGGCCCATAGGCTAATAACCTACCTACAGAATGAACATTTGCTTCAGGAAACAAACGGAATAATCCTCATTCTGGATGACGTAAGTAGTAGCGTTCTTACGTATTGCTTTTCACTCGGACACTAATTAAAATGTATAAACAGCACACAACAAACGAGACACATTTAAGCAAAGGGACGTTACATCTCCGACTCTGTCGATCAGCTGATCACGTGGTAATGGCCGCTGCCTGACGGCCTGGACATTACGATGGCAGTGCTGGACCCCTTCGGTCCCTGCTGCACTCTTGTGGCGGCCACACGAAGTTCGCCTAAGGGCTCCTTCTTATTACCCCTTGCCTGGACCAAATCCGTCCCTGCTGCACTCTTGTGGCGGCAACACGAAGTTGGCCTAAAGGCTTATCCTTATAATAAGAACTTTATTGCAGCCAATGGCCAAATTAATAAATTAACATTAAAAGACAAAAAAGATTGCCTTAGTCTTCACTACAAAACATTGTAAGTGTGACCCGTCTTAGTTTGCACAACATCACGTGATACCTATCACACTGCTCTCCACATAGCAAACAGATGCACTGCTGGTCCGGCTGATGAAATCTCTTCTTGGTGCATACTTTAAAGTGAAAACCATGCACCGAAAATCTCGTGACTATATGACGCAAATCGTACAATGCATTTGTCCATTCAGTTGAAAGCATCGCGTCAGTGCCGTAAAAGTCGTCCCATATGTCTTCTCTCTTCCATTTCAATTCTGTCAGTAGGGTCTCATATCCAGGTGTAACGGGCAGCAGTAGGTTCAGTCTCAGATCTTCAACAAAATATGGCTCTCTAGCTAGCAGGTAAACCAAACGGGATGGCGTGTACTTTGAAAGGCACAAAGCTCTCTTGAGATAGATGGATTTTACTCTTTCCAGATCTGCCAGGTGTTTTCTCTTGAGGTGTATCCATATATTTTCCAATCCATACGATGCAATTGGTGCTATTTTTACATGAAACTCCTTGTCTGGGGCTCTTCCGTCCCTGCTGCACTCTTGTGGCGGCAACACGAAGTTGGCCTAAAAGCTTATCCTTATTACTCCTTGCCTGGACCCCTTTGGTCCCTGCTGCACTCTTGTGGCGGCAACACGAAGTTGGCATAAAAGCTTATCCTTATTACTCCTTGCCTGGACCCCTTCGGTCCCTGCTGCACTCTTGTGGCGGCAACACGAAGTTGGCCTAAAAGCTTATCCTTATTACTCCTTGCCTGGACCCCTTCGGTCCCTGCTGCACTCTTGTGGCGGCAACACGAAGTTGGCCTAAAAGCTTATCCTTATTACTCCTTGCCTGGACCCCTTTGGTCCCTGCTGCACTCTTGTGGCGGCAACACGAAGTTCACCTAAGGGCTTATCCTTATTACTCCTTGCCTGGACCAAATCCGTCCCTGCTGCACTCTTGTGGTGGCAACACGAAGTTTACCGAAGCTTGCCTGGACCAAATCCGTCCCTGCTGCACTCTTGTGGCGGCAACACGAAGTTCACCTAAGGGCTTCTCCTTATTACTCCTTGCCTGGACCTCTTCGGTCCCTGCTGCACTCTTGTGGCGGCAACACGAAGTTCGCCTAAGGACTTCTCCTTATTACTCCTTGCCTGGACCCCTTCGGTCCCTGCTGCACTCTTGTGGCGGCAACACGAAGTTCGCCTAAGGGCTTCTCCTTATTACTCCTTGCCTGGACCTCTTCGGTCCCTGCTGCACTCTTGTGGCGGCAACACGGAGTTCGCCTAAGGACTTCTCCTTATTACTCCTTGCCTGGACCCCTTCGGTCCCTGCTGCACTCTTGTGGCGGCAACACGAAGTTCGCCTAAGGGCTTATCCTTATTACTCCTTGCCTGGACCTCTTCGGTCTCTGCTGCACTCTTGTGGCGGCAACACGAAGTTCGCCTAAGGGCTTCTCCTTATTACTCCTTGCCTGGACCAAATCCGTCCCTGCTGCACTCTTGTGGCGACAACGCGAAGTTCGCCTAAGGGCTTCTCCTTATTACTCCTTGCCTGGACCCCTTCGGTCCCTGCTGCACTCTTGTGGCGGCAACACGAAGTTCGCCTAAGGGCTTATCCTTATTACTCCTTGCCTGGACCAAATCCGTCCCTGCTGCACTCTTGTGGTGGCAACACGAAGTTCGCCTAAGGGCTTATCCTTATTACTCCTTGCCTGGACCGCTTCGGTCCCTGCTGCACTCTTGTGGCGGTAACACGAAGTTCGCCTAAGGGCTTATCCTTATTACTCCTTGCCTGGACCAAATCCGTCCCTGCTGCATTCTTGTGGTGGCAACACGAAGTTCGCCTAAGGGCTTATCCTTATTACTCCTTGCCTGGACCGCTTCGGTCCCTGCTGCACTCTTGTGGCGGCAACACGAAGTTCGCCTAAGGGCTTATCCTTATTACTCCTTGCCTGGACCCCTTCGGTCCCTGCTGCACTCTTGTGGTGGCAACACGAAGTTCGCCTAAGGGCTTCTCCTTATTACTCCTTGCCTGGACCCCTTCGGTCCCTGCTGCACTCTTGTGGTGGCAACACGAAGTTCGCCTTGTTGGTTTATTTGAAATAAATTAACAAACATAAATGAATAAACTTTGAAAGCGATCTTAGGTTTTATTAAAACAGCGACTGAATAGTGCAATCCTTAGACCATAAATTCAATAGATGGCTGATGACGTCACATTGTTGAAACCAACATCTCGATCAGCTGACTGAAGGGAACTGCGGATAGTGATAATAGAATTATCCAATATGGAGCTCCTTTTGTATTCCTTGACGTTGCTTAGCATTCGCCATTAGTCAATTGTAGTCGGTCTTGAGCCATTACCCTTCAGTCAGCTGATCGAGATGTTGGTTTCACGTCACAGTACAGGCGCAGTGTGGCAATGCGCCCTCTATTGTATTTATGCTCTAAGGTACAATCCAATGAACTTCAGGCGATATCACCTAGAGCGTGGCTATATATAGGCCGATTACTTACGACCGCTAACACAGAGAAGATTGAGAGACATTTGAAGAATCTGCACGTTACCGAGATATATGATTGTTTGGTTGGTTCCTTAGTTTAGGGGCTGCGACAACGCGGTCATGTAGCCCCGAATATATGATTGTGAACAATTACAAACGCAAGGAAATCTCAAAGCCTTCAAAGTTGGCATTCCCATGACAGATCTTCATAAAGTCATATCACCGGAACTTTGGCCAAAAGGGGCTCTCGTCAGACGATATCGTCTTTTTCGTTCCCAAAGACGAGGGGCGAGGTTCGAATATGAATCTTCTTCTATGGAACGTGGAAGGGTTGAGGAGCGTTCTAGATAAGCAGGATTTCCTAATTCTCACTGAGACTTTCGCAACAAAGGCAATAGACATTAATGGATTTTATTCGGAACACGTCTTCGCCACTCAAGGACCAAGGGGTCGACCCGTCAGGGGTATATCTTGTTATTTTAAACCTACCCTAGGGAGTTTTTCAACACGGTACAAAGACGAGGACACCATAATCCTCCAATCAGCTAGCTTAACAATAATAGGCATATATATCGATCCATCAACACTCCCAGAAGATATTATAGCAACAATTATGATTTCACTAGGAAAAACGCACCCCGGGAGTAATATTATCATTGCAGGTGATTTCAACTGCAGAGTAGATACTGACAACCATAGGAAACATGTACTACTGCAGTTGATGGCGGAAGAAGGATACACTCTTGTTAACAAAGCGGCGGACAGAACATATTTCGCATGCAACGGCTCAAGTACGATAGACTTAATTTTCTTCAAGGGTGCTGGGATCGAGTTGTCCGAATATAAGGTGTGTTATTCCAGATCCGAAGCTCCACTTAAAAAGCATTGCCCTGTTGTAGCGCACTTTACTGTGGCTGCTCGTATTCCACTCAAGATAGAGTCAAAACGTGTCCTAAACATTTCACGTAAACTGAATGAAAGCCTACTGACTCAAAATACCAACAAGTTAATTCACTTTAACAATAGAATTCAAGCAAGTGATCTTGACTCTGCCGCCTCTGCCCTTGAGGACATTATTAAAACATCAGTTCCACTATTTCGCGAACGAAAATCACAGAACTTGTTTAACCACACCTGCTATTTCGAGAGAAAACGAGTATTACAGGCCCTTCACGTAGCGCGATCAAGCAATAGACATGAGGACCTAGATATATACGGCACTTTGAGGAAGAATTATAAGGAATTACTCAAGAAGACACGAAAGGACTTTATTGAACTTGAGGTGGCCAAAATGGTGGAGAATGCGAAAGCGAACCCTTACTTAGCATCAACACCAAGGAAAACGCAAATGGTTGGGAAAATTGACATGAGTATTTGGGAGCAACACTTCACTGCCATATTAAATCAGAAGGGAACCTTAACAGCATTCCAAATGAAACCATCTGAACAAAATGGCACTGCTATCCCCTTGTTCACACCAGATGAGGTTCGTAGTACTCTAATGACTCTGAAGGACGGAAAAGCGTCTGGGCCAGATGGCATCTTTAATGAGCACATTAAAACAACAGGTACCGTGCTATTACCGGTATTTACAAATTTAATGAATCTTTGTTTGAGATCAGGAGACGTTCCTTCCACGTGGAAATTGTCAACATTGAAGATGCTCTATAAGGGGAAAGGAGACCAGTTTGACCCCAATTCCTATAGAGGGATCGCGTTAGAAAATAATCTTCTCAAAGTGCTCACCAAACTTGTGGCAAAACGGCTCACCGATGAAATTGATAGTAAGATACCAGAAGAGCAATTTGGATTTAGAAGGGGGGGGAGTACAATTCAGGCCATTAAAAATCTCAAGGATGATGTTGAAAACGCCCTTAAATCACCACGATGCAAATTTCACGCAGTTTTCATTGATTTTACAAAGGCTTTCGACAACTTAAACCGGGTCATAATTTCCTCGAAACTAGATGAGTTGGTGAAGGACAACAAACCACTCACAATCCTGATCCATAATATATTAAGGAGTAACTACGTTCAAATTTCTGACAATGTAACAGTATCGAAAGAGATATTGCAAACAAATGGCGTGCTTCAGGGAGACGGTGTTGTTCGAGCGATTAAAGAAGACTCACTGGAAATAAAACTGTACATTTATGCGGATGATATGGTTCTGGGCTCCCGTGACATCATTGAGCTACAATCGGCTGTTTCCTCTCTGGAGGCATGGGCGTCTACCAACGATTTGCAGGTTAACGTCGAGAAAACGAAATATATGATCTTCAGGAAAGGCGGTATAATTTTGAAACAAACTCCCCTTCAAATTGTAAATAGCTTCACCAATCTAGGCTTGACTCTGCAAACTACCATACAATCCTTCAGGATTCACATAAAACAGTGGATGGCATCGGCCACTAAAGCTATTTTCGATATTAGAAACATATCTCGACTTTCACTGAAATCCGCCTTAGCACTCTTTGATGCCAAGATTGTTCCGATCCTCACATATGGGTTAGACATAGTCTGGGATAAATTAAGCTTGAGCGATCTCAGTTCAATTGAAAAAGTCAAAGCGCGATACTTAAAGGCTGCCCTGGGAGTATCAAAATACACGCACTCCCGACTTGTTTATGAACTTGCCAGGGAATCTTTTCTTGTTGAAGACTTAAGATCTCGATTGCAGTTGCCTTCTACTGGACAGGAACAGGAATTCCTAAGGATGAGACAAAGAAAGCGAGCGGAAATCGACATAGAATTCTATGGGACTGATGCCATGTCTCAGAGAAATTGGACTGAACCGAACAATGAAATGAGGAGTGCTCTGAATAGACTTGCTGTGCACGGCTTCCATCATAAGCTGTGCGTGCGGCGTGGCTTTCATGAGCCTTCTGAACAGTGTGTGTGCATATTATGTGCTAAACAGTGTGGTCGATATCATTTTAGTAAATGCTCTGAGAGAACACTGTCCTTATTGGAGTACTCGAAAATGTAATGCACATTTTTCCGCAGTTCCTTTATTATTATGATATCGATCACAGACCAAGGATCATGTAATGTGGGGCGCGCACTGGTCGGTGGGTTGGTGGGATCCGGATCTCGAGCGCGGTTTGTGGTGGAGGCCGGTGGAAACCATGCACCGCTGGTCTATTCTCATCTGACAGTGTTTGTGATATTAGCCTATGATGTATTCATTCCAAATGCACTTTCGTGCGCAATTATACTATTATTAATAGTATTATTGTACATGGGACGGATCAAAGAAGATAAAAGATAAGAATAGTTACTCCAGCCTTTGTGAGTGGGTGTTCTCACATATGGCGCTAGTGTAGTTAAATATCAATGAGTTATTAAATAACAATAAAGATGTGAAATACATCAACAGTCTCCCATATTTAATAACTTTGCAGACCCCCATGTCGTTACATAATTTTCGTAAACGATTTGAAAACAAAGGTTTGGTCAACATATCCGCGAGCTTATTTTGTGTATCAACTTTTGAAATATCCATTTCTCCAGCAGTGACCAATTCGCGAACAAAGAAGTGTCTGATACGAATGTGTTTCGTTCTCCGATGAAACACAGGATTTTGTGCTAGCCGGATGGCTGCTTCGTTGTCGACTTGCAGAATGGGCGAAGACTTCAACTGGCCTAGTTCAGTCAGAAGCCTCTTGATCCAGATGATCTCTCTTGCGGCTTCACTGGCAGCCACGATTTCAGCTTCGGTTGTGGATATGGCAACAGAGGGTTGTCTCTGGCACATCCACGAGATAGGCGATCCAGAGTACAGGCACAGGACCCCTGAGATTGAGCGACCCGTACTGAAGTCACCACCGTGATCTGCATCGCTGAAACAATCAAAAGCCTCCTCTCCCAGGTTGGCTTTGTAGAACAGTCCAAGATCTGTTGTACTTCTCAAGTACCGCAGGATCCTCTTCACTCTGATCACGTCTCGTTCGGTTGGTTTGTCAAGGTTCCTGGAGGCCACGCTGACAGCATACGCGATGTCTGGTCGAGTGCCGCACTTGAGAAACATGAGTGCTCCAACAGCTTGTCTGTATGGAAACTTAAAGTTCCGAGGGCTCTCTTCTGAATCGTTGTCCTTGGCGATTGGAGTAGTCACAGCCTTGCAACTACTCATGTTGAATCTCTCCAGTATGGTTTCCGTGTAATGAGCTTGGCTCACACGTATTGACCCTTCTTTTCCTTGGTTGATTTCCAATCCTAGGTAGTACGATGCTGGCTTAGAGGTGATTTTAAACTCCCGTTTCAGATCGTCGATAAATTTATGGAGTTCCTGCTCATGTTCAGCTGCAATCATTCCATCGTCAACATAGAGAACGAAGAACATCTTCTTTCGTCCTTTTTGCCTCACGAAGAGACAAGGATCCGCCTCACTACGCCGAAATCCCAGGCTGACGATGTAGTTGCTGAACTTCTCATTCCAGCATCTAGGAGCTTGCTTCAGTCCATACAAGCTTTTCTTCAGGCGGCATACCCTGGCAGATCCATCACTATAACCTTCAGGTTGTTGCATAAATGTAGTTTCTTGGAGGTCACCATAGAGAAATGCCGTTGAAACGTCGATCTGTGCTAGTTTCATTTTCTCTTTTGCAGCAACACTGAGCAATGTTCTGATGGTTGATGTCCTGGCCACTGGACTGAAGGTTTGGTTGTAATCTACTCCTTTCCGCTGTGAATAGCATTTGATGACCAATCTGGCTTTGAATTTATCGACCGATCCATCGGCGTTCGTTTTAACTCGGTAGACCCATTTGTTTGAAATGGCTCTTTTTCCTGGAGGCAGTTCAGCCAGTTCCCAAGTTTTGTTCTCTTCAAGAGATTTCATCTCACGACCCATGGCTTCCTTCCACTGGTCCTGTTGATCTGATCTCATGGCTTCACTGTAGGATTCAGGTTCTTGTTGAAGGCTTGAGAGATACATCACGAAGTCTTGATACTTTGATGGAGGATTGAGAGACGAACGCTCACCAAGTCGTCAAACGATGGTTTCATCTGAGATCGGAGTACCTTTTTGTTCTGGTTGACTTTCAGCTTCGTCTTCATTATTCAGATACCAGAATTCATCTTCCTCCTCTTCGCTCTGCGTTTCGTCGTCAGCTTGATATTCTTCAGGGATCGAATCTTGTTCTGGTTGAACAGAGGAGTCTAAGCTTCCCGGAAGATTGACATCCTTCTTGTGCTGCAATACTTTCTCATCGAAGGTGACATCTCTCGATCGAATTAGTATACCTTCCTCTTCACAAAAGATCCTGTAACCGTCATCGTTGTCGTATCCGATGAGAATTCCTTTGGTGGCCTTGGGATCCATCTTCTTCCTTTGCTGCTTGGGAACATGCGCATATCAGGTAGACCCGATCACCCGAAGATGCTTCAGACCTGGTTTCCTGCCGTACCATAGCTCGTAGGGAGATGTTCCCTCAGCGTGGGAAGGTCCAGTCCTATTAAAGACGTAGGCTGCTGTCCGGATCATCTCGGCCCAAAGTTTTTGTGGAATTTTCCATGAGCATACATCATTGCTCGAGCAGATTCGACCACGGTGCGGTTCTCTCTTTCGCTGGATCCATTTTGTTCCGGAGTGTATGGCGTGACGAGTCGTTGAACAATTCCTTCTTTCTGCAAGATTTTTCTGACATACTGGTTGTCGAATTCTTTGCCATTGTCACTCAGCAGCTCCCTGATGTTGTGTCCGAGAGTCTTAGCTTCTGCAACAAATTGGGCTAATTTCTCTGGAACTCCAGACTTTTCTCTTAAGAAGTAAATAGTCCTGAACTTCGTGAAATCATCCTTGAGGACGAAATACTTGTATCCTGACATCGACTCGTCGAATTGGCCGCAGACATCTGTGTGAATCCGCTCTCCCGGTTTCATAGTCCCAGACCTCGTTCCGAAAGGCAGACGATGAGCCTTGTCATAGACGCAGCCTTCACCCAGTTCGCTGTCCAGCTCAACGCGGATTCCCAGCTCTTTGTTCAGGAGGGATCTCACGTGTCGCTTGTTCTGATGTCCGAATCGTTCATGGTAAAGTTGGAGAAGGTTGTCATTTTCTGTTGCGTTGACTTACTTGGATGCAGTGTTGTTCACGCTTCTCACTCTCAGCTTGTAGAGTCCACCGAACCGTTCACGAACTCCAATTAATCTAACTTCGCCGTTGACGACGAAATTGCAGACCTCTCTTGACGAGACGAACCTGCTGTCCTTGCTTCTGTCTTGGGCTGCAAGGACTGAGAATAGATTTCTCTGGATCCCAGGAACGCACCATACATCAGCCAACGTGATTTTGAGCCGTTCGCCGTTAACCACTGCTTCGATGTTGATGTCACCTTTTCCAATGGCCGCAACCTTTACACCGTTCGCTGTGGACACAGAGTGTTCCGTAGAAAATGGTTCAAATGTCCTAAAAATGTTCCTGTTACTAGAAACATGGCTCGTTGCTCCATTATCTACAAACCAGTCGTCAGAGTTGCATTCTGAGTTCATCACAGTCGAGGTTATAGCGACCAAAATCATGTTGGTACCGCTTTCTGATGTTCCTGAGTTGCTGGGCTTGGGCGGTCGTCCATCAGCGATCCACTTCCTACACTGTTTGTTAGTGTGGTTACATTTCCTGCAGTAAGGACAGAATATTTTCTTTTTGTTGCTCTTTTGGAGATAGTTTTGCGAAGAGTTCTGCTGCTGGGTTTTCTGTTTGGATGAATCCGAGTAGAGTGCTTCTTGTTGAGGTGATTCTCCATTGCCTCTGAGCGCCCTCTCCTACGCACACAGCAGATTGGTCAGGTTGTCGACTGTCCTGGGCCTTTTTGACATCAACATCCAGCTAGACTTGAACGAAAAATATTCTTCTGGCAGTGTACCTAGAATTTTACAAATCATAAATACATCTGGCAGATCAGAGTTGATTTAGGCAATTCTGGACATTTCCTGCTCTAGTTCGCTCCACAGATTCTTTAATTTTGAAACGTGCGTTGCGATGTCATCCTCATTTGCCTTTTTGTAGCTGAAGAATTGCAGGCATAAGTTGTAAACTTTATCTTCTGAGACACCGTCAAATAGTTTGTGGAGTTCTAACCACACTTCCCGAGCTGACGTGAGACGCATGATTTTTTGTAACGTCTCTTCTGACATGTTAGTGGTTAATACAATCAATGTGTGGCTATCCGCCTTATTAAAAACATCAAGCTTACTCTGATACGCCGCCTTTGCTTCAGTGGTTGCGTCCTCAGAAAGTGAGGTTGGCTCCACTAACCTGCCCTCAATTACGCAATAGACATTATTTGGGAGCATCTCTCAAAGAGTGATCTAGCTTTGGTGGAAAGTGTGAAAGCGACATACCTCAAAAAGATTCTATGTGTAGCCAAAAACACTCCATCGCGGTTAACATACGAACTCACACGACAGCCGTTCTACATAGAGGAACTACGCCTGAGAGTGGCAGTGCCTTCTACACCTCAATATCAAGCCTTGCTTCACGAGCTGTACGAGAAGAAAGCAAATATATGGCCAGACTTCTATCGTACTGACGCCATGATCAACCAAGAATGGATGGATTCAAGCTATGAACTGCGCCATACCATGACACGCTTCGCAGTTCATGGATTCCACCACAAGCTGTGCTACAGGAGGGCGTTCCATGAACCAGACGCAAACTGTATATGTGTACTGTGCGGGAAAAAGTGTGAACGCTATCACGCGGAGATATGCGTCAAAAGAACAATAACTCTTTTGGACCTGTGTACTCAACACTAGGATTTTTATGTATGCACATTGTGCGATATTCCGTTATAATAATTACGTCTATAGCTCCGGTGATCCCTCGTAAACAAATACTTATTTTGTACCTCCATGTGTTCCAGTTCGCTTTTCCTTCCAGAAGGCCAACGTTGATTATCCCAGTTGAATCCATTGTGTGTGCACTTGGTCCTAACCTCAAGATTGGCTTCTCGGAGTTTTCGTCAAAATATCGCGCACAAAATACTTGTTTTTTATTTCGTCTAATTTCGCACTTTATCTCAATGCGTGACTAAACCCATAACCTGTTGGTTTATTTGAAATAAATTAACAAACATAAATGAATAAACTTTGAAAGCGATTTTTGGTTTTATTAAACCAGCGACTGAATAGTATTATTGTACATGGGACGGACCAAAGAAGATAGAAAGATAAGAATAGTTACTCCAGCTTTTGTGAGTGGGTGTTCTCACATATGGCGCTAGTGTAGTTAAATATCAATGAGTTATTAAATAACAATAAAGATGTGAAATACATCAACACGCCTAAGGGCTTATCCTTATTACTCCTTGCCTGGACCCCTCCGGTCCCTGCTGCACTCTTGTGGAGGCAACACGAAGTTCGCCTAAGGGCTTATCCTTATTACTCCTTGCCTGGACCAAATCCGTCCCTGCTGCACTCTTGTGGAGGCAACACGAAGTTCGCCTAAGGACTTATCCTTATTACTCCTTGCCTGGACCCCTCCGGTCCCTGCTGCACTCTTGTGGCGGCAACACGAAGTTCGCCTAAGGACTTATCCTTATTACTCCTTGCCTGGACCCCTCCGGTCCCTGCTGCATTCTTGTGGAGGCAACACGAAGTTCGCCTAAGGGCTTATCCTTATTACTCCTTGCCTGGACCCCTCCGGTCCCTGCTGCACTCTTGTGGCGGCAACACGAAGTTCGCCTAAGGACTTATCCTTATTACTCCTTGCCTGGACCCCTTCGTTCCCTGCGGCGGCAACACGAAGTTCGCCTAAGGGCTTATCCTTATTACTCCTTGCCTGGACCCCTCCGGTCCCTGCTGCACTCTTGTGGCGGCAACATGAAGTTCGCCTAAAGGCTTATCCTTATTACTCCTTGCCTGGACCCCTTCGGTCCCTGCTGCACCCTTGTGGCAGCAACACGAAGTTCGCCTAAAGGCTTATCCTTATTACTCCTTGCCTGGACCCCTCCGGTCCCTGCTGCACTCTTGTGGCGGCAACACGAAGTTCGCCTAAAGGCTTATCCTTATTACTCCTTGCCTGGACCCCTCCGGTCCCTGCTGCACTCTTGTGGCGGCAACACGAAGTTCGCCTAAAGGCTTATCCTTATTACTCCTTGCCTGGACCCCTTCGGTCCCTGCTGCACTCTTGTGGCGGCAACACGAAGTTCGCCTAAGGACTTATCCTTATTACTCCTTGCCTGGACCCCTCCGGTCCCTGCTGCACTCTTGTGGCGGCAACACGAAGTTCGCCTAAAGGCTTATCCTTATTACTCCTTGCCTGGACCCCTTCGGTCCCTGCTGCACTCTTGTGGCGGCAACACGAAGTTCGCCTAAAGGCTTATCCTTATTACTCCTTGCCTGGACCCCTTCGGTCCCTGCTGCACTCTTGTGGCGGCAATGCGAAGTTCGCCTAAAGGCTTATCCTTATTACTCCTTGCCTGGACCCCTCCGGTCCCTGCTGCACTCTTGTGGCGGCAACACGAAGTTCGCCTAAAGGCTTATCCTTATTACTCCTTGCCTGGACCCCTCCGGTCCCTGCTGCACTCTTGTGGCGGCAACACGAAGTTCGCCTAAAGGCTTATCCTTATTACTCCTTGCCTGGACCCCTTCGGTCCCTGCTGCACTCTTGTGGCGGCAACACGAAGTTCGCCTAAGGACTTATCCTTATTACTCCTTGCCTGGACCCCTTCGGTCCCTGCTGCACTCTTGTGGCGGCAACACGAAGTTCGCCTAAGGGCTTATCCTTATTACTCCTTGCCTGGACCCCTCCGGTCCCTGCTGCACTCTTGTGGCGGCAACACGAAGTTCGCCTAAGGACTTATCCTTATTACTCCTTGCCTGGACCCCTCCGGTCCCTGCTGCACTCTTGTGGCGGCAACACGAAGTTCGCCTAAGGGCTTATCCTTATTACTCCTTGCCTGGACCCCTCCGGTCCCTGCTGCACTCTTGTGGCGGCAACACGAAGTTCGCCTAAGGACTTATCCTTATTACTCCTTGCCTGGACCCCTCCGGTCCCTGCTGCTCTCTTGTGGCGGCAACACGAAGTTCGCCTAAGGGCTTATCCTTATTACTCCTTGCCTGGAACCCTTCGGTCCCTGCTGCACTCTTGTGGCGGCAACACGAAGTTCGCCTAAGGGCTTATCCTTATTACAGGCCGGACGTTTGTTTTAGACGAGTGAAAATTCTTAATGGAAGCCTGGAGGCGAGTTACTACAATACCTGTGTTGTTATCAGCTGCCCCAAGCGGTCCGATGATTGACTAAGCCGTTTCACACTACTGCTAGGAGTACAGTCATTGGCAAATATAATGGCATTCTGTTCGTAACTACGTAACGTGTACTTCCGCGACACTCAATACTTCGATGTGGACTGTACTGTCTGCTCAAGTCTGGAATTCCATTACATCAGATCGGTGATGACAAGTGAGAAGCGATAAGGTGAGAGAGTGAGTGTGTGTTGGCTCACCCACAGGCTTCAAGGTCAAGGGCAATCGTCTAAAACAAACGTCCGGCCTGTACTCCTTGCCTGGACCAAATCCGTCCCTGCTGCACTCTTGTGGCGGCAACACGAAGTTCGCCTAAGGGCTTATCCTTATTACTCCTTGCCTGGACCCCTCCGGTCCCTGCTGCTCTCTTGTGGCGACAACGCGAAGTTCACCTAAGGGTTTATCCTTATTACTCCTTGCCTGGACCCCTTCGGTCCCTGCTGCACTCTTGTGGTGGCAACACGAAGTTCACGTAAGGGCTTCTCCTTATTACTCCTTGCCTGGACCCCTTCGGTCCCTGCTGCACTCTTGTGGTGGCAACACGAAGTTTACCTAGAACACTCCCATATGTAAACGACAATCACAGGCATAAATCCAGCATTTTATCGGATTGGCAGGTTGGTCTGGGGCTGGTGGGTATGGAATACTCCACAGAATAATTTAGCATTAATATGGTACATTTAAAATCCTCCGGGCATAGGCGGCAGTGTGCCGGCCTCTCACCGCTGGGGTCCGTGCTTCAAATCCTGGTCACTCCATGTGAGATTTGAGCTGGACAAAGCGGAGGCAGGCAGGTGTTTCTCCGGGTACTCCGGTTTTCACTGTGAATATTTCATTCCAGTAACACTTTCTACTTTCATTTCATTTCCTCTGTCATTCATTTAATCATTGCCCCAGAGGAGTGCGACAGGCTTCGGCAGCCGGCACAGTTCATGTCCTCGCCGCTAGGTGGGGGCCTCATTCATTCCATTCCTGACCCGGTCGGTCGACTGGAAACAGGCTGTGGACTTTTATTTTCATTTCATGATACATTTAAAAGCCGAGAGACATTTATAACCACAAAGTTATTGTCAGAGCCCAATTTTGTTAGCGATGTGTAGAGGTAATTAAAACGGCGTCAAAAGTTTATATTCCTAAAAGTACACATGTTATTGGCTTTCTAACTTCGTTTAAGAAATAAACACAAAACCAATCATACCAATATTATTGTTCCTGTATTTTGCATTAGGCCTAGTAGCATCTCAGAGACCATGATGTCAGCCATATTGGTACTGTAATTTGCAGAGTAAACTAGTAGGCTATTTACTTAAAATTCACTCGTATTTATATGATCTGCGCAAGTGCTTGCTGGTGGTGCATTTGCTCATCACGTGACCGCAGGCAATAATAATAATAATAATAATCATCATCATCATTGACATCCACTGTAGTTTGCACTAGGGCTGGCGACCAAATAGTCAATGTGCTAATGAATGATGAAAAACTAGCCCAAGTAAAGGATTTCAAATAACTGGGGAGCTTGATCACATCAAATGGAAAGTGTACGCGAGAAGTAAATGGTCGAATGGCACAGGCAAAAGAAGCTTTGTCAAAAAAGAAGTCTTTACTAACATCCAAGACTGTTAACTTAGAGGTTCGAAAACACTTCGTGAAAGTTTTGTATGGAGTATTGCAAGTTATGGCTCTGAAACATGGACTCTGCGACAGGCAGATGTATCAAAGCTTAGGGCATTCGAGTGGGGGTGCTGGCGACGACTACTAAAGATACCTTGGACTGATAAAGTCACGAATGAGAATGTTCTCAAAAGAGCAAAGGAGACACGAGACACGTACCTTGGTTGAATCCTTAAACAGAAGAAGGAATAGTTTTGTTGGCCATTTGATTTGTCATTCTGACTGGTGCACCACACTCGTCGAAGGGAACCTAGAAGGAAAGAGGAGTCGTGGAAGACCAAGGACTCAATTTATAGACTTCAGGCAAGCACTGCCATTTGAAACTACAGGCCAGAGAATAAGGAAGGAAGCTTGTAGTTTAACGTGACCGTCAATCTCGCGATCATAAACCACGGGACCTCCGTTTTACGTGGAATCCGAACCACAGGACATGGCATTTCACATCGAAAATCTCACATGCATTGACCGGGAATCGAACCCGGTCCGCCTTGGTGAGAGGCATACAGCTAGACCGCTGAGCCACCACGCCCCCAAGGCCAGAGAATGAAGACGTTTTGGAAGACATGCATGTTACCCACCAACCTAGCGGTTGCGGCGAAGAAGAAGAAGAAGAAGAAGAAGAATAAGAAGAAGTCTGCTTCCTCGGCGAGAGTGGATCTACACAGAAACTGGTAAACGAAACAGGCAAAGCACACGGAGGAGAAAAAATACAACGTGGAGGAAGAAAGTAAAAGAGGTGATAAGTAAGGTTCGGATGTTAAGGAAAAGTCATATTTTTTTCCTGAGCTCATTTTACCCGAAATCTGAAAAATAAGTTTGAATGACGGGTCCCTGACCACGTTTAAAGAAATTTGATGTTGCCTATAAATGCCTATTTCGGCCATTTTTATTGTTTTGGTCATATTTGGTTATAATTTCAGCATTTTTGTTTA
Source organism: Meconema thalassinum (assembly GCA_946902985.2). NCBI lineage: Eukaryota > Metazoa > Arthropoda > Insecta > Orthoptera > Tettigoniidae > Meconema > Meconema thalassinum. The sequence continues at coordinate 224,737,542 of OX336395.1, read as the reverse complement.
AATTGAGGCGTCGTTAACAAGGTACCTGTTATCTGCGTTGAGTTTCAAACACAGTATATCCGAATTGTGTAGTAGATACATTTTTCTTTCTTTTCCCAGAACAGGCAGATAGCAGGTTTAGAAGACCTGATTCCAAGAAGGCGCTCCACTACGGACGTCTTTTAGCACATCTTTCTGGACAAGTTAGATTGCAACACTGTACGCATGAGGTCACGGAACATGACGATAGAGTGCTTCCGCCTTTCAATAGAATGTCACTCCAGCAGAAAAAGACAACAAAAAACAAAATTGTGAAGCCTGATCCAGAATATTTGAAGATAAACAGGGACAAAATCATTGAAGAAATTAATAGGCATCCAACAGATCTTGCGACCACAGTTCAAAAGGCAATGCGTTGGGCGCAACCTCCTAGAAAACGAAAACATAGATGGTGGAACGTAATTTGTGATCAAGCCACTGAGAGAAGAACAAAGGCATGGATGAAGTTCAGCAGTAACAGAACATCCGAAACATGGAAGGAATTTCACGAAGTTCAAAAACAATCATCAAAGGAAATCAGAAGAGAAAAACGAGCGTACGACAACAACAGGCTAAAAGAAATTGAAGAAGATTTTAAGAGAAATAACACAAGAAATTTTTACAGAACATTCAAAGAAAATATTAAGGGTTATCAGCCTCCTAGCCTCTGCTTTCGAAGAACAAATGGGTCCCTGGAAACGAACACGAAAGAAAACTGTACAATTCTCAAACAATACTTTAATAATCTTCTCAATTGTACAGAACCCACGGAGAAATTGACCTTGCAAACAACCACATCCAATCCCGATTCTACTCCACCTACAATAGAGGAGATAGAGGAGATCATACAACAAATGAAAAATAACAGAGCGGCAGGAGAAGATGGCATTATTGCTGAAGTATGGAAGCTTCAAGATAAAAACATCACCCAAACAATTCATAAGATCATCACAGACATTTGGATCACAGAGAAAATGCCAGAGGAATGGAAATGTGCATTGATCCACCCATTACATAAAAAGGGTGATAAGTCAGATCCAAATAATTACAGAGGGATTTCTCTAGTGCCAGTCGCTTACAAAATATTCTCTAAAGTGTTATTGAACAGACTAGAACCACAAGCAGATCCACAAATAGGAGAATACCAGGCAGGCTTCAGAAAAGGGAGATCATGCATCGAACAGATCTGGAACTTGAGAACACTACTGAAAGTCAGACAGACAAAAAACACTGCAGTTACCTTTGTGGACTTTAAAAAAGCATACGACAGCATTGATAGACAAACGCTCTTTGCAGTACTGGAAGAATATGGCATTGACAAAAAAAACCAGGGCACTTATACAACTAACGCTCACGGACACCACCTCTAAAGTTAAGTTCATGGGCGAAATTTCAGAACCCTTTCATATACGCACAGGTGTCAAACAAGGAGACGGCCTCTCACCAATCTTGTTCAACATGGTTTTAGACAAAATTGCTAAGCAGTGGGAGGAACAAGTTAAAGGAATACAGCTAGGAAGAACCCGCGAAACAAAAACAATCATAAAATGTCTGGCATTTGCAGATGACGTAGCCTTACTCAGCAATAACACACAGGAGGCAACGGAAGCAGTGGAACGATTACATGAAATAGCTGCTAAAACAGGTTTACAGATATCTTATGAGGAGACCCAATACATGGAACGACACACCAACAATGTACAAACCATGCATACCATATATGGATCCATACAAAGAGTTGAAAAATTTAAGTACTTAGGAGAATATATACAAATAGGAGGATCAAACAAGGTGTCTAACATAGAACGAACGGAAAAAACTCCAGAAAGCATACAAACTTACATGGTCACATTATAATAAGAAAAGCATATCAAGACAGGCCAAACTTAGACACTACAAAACAGTTGTATTACCAGAAGCATTGTATGCGTCAGAAACGACCACAATTGGAGCATCTGGCATCATAGAAACAGAAAAAATTGAACGTAAAATTCTGAGAAAAATATTTGGAGCAGTACACAGAGATGGGATATGGATGAAAAGACCTACCAAAGAGCTATATGAACACACAGACAGACTCACAGATATCATTAGAAAACGCAGACTAACTTTCTACGGGCACATACAGAGAATGAACAATCAACGACTTACAAAGAAAATCTTTGATGTAGTAAACAGTTCAAAAAGGAAAACAAATTGGTATCATGAAATAGAAGACGACTTAAAGCAATTAGGGATCAACAAGCAAATAATAGAAAACAGAGAAAAATTTAGAAACAAAATTAAGAACGCCAAATTTTTAGTAAGTTAAAGGAAGAAGATAGGAACATTGTGGACGGAACAAAGGAAACAGGAACACAGTCAAAGGATGAAGAGATTTTGGGAAGAGAAGAAGGGAAAGAAGTGAAAATTGTGACATCATGAGATATTTAAGTTCATACACTGTCCATAAGGGCAAAAATGATGTAATCATAATAATAATAATAATAATAATATCGTATGGCCTCGGATGTCGGGTACAAGCTTTGTTATTTGACACTCAGACGACAGCTTGCATGTCGAATTTTGTTGTTCCTTGAAGCACTATGAAAGTCAAAGATTTAGATATCTAAGCTCCTTGACATTATAGCGCTTTCTAGTAGAGAGATGAGGAACTTTGTCTTGGCGGAAACTCCCGAGATTAATTTTGCCATTATGAACACGATCTACTGAATTCAAATGGGTTCTTTGACATGCCAACATCGTATGACATGCTTGGGGTAATTTTTGCCGCCTTTCAAATATCACTTACCACGGCCAGGAGCGAACCTGCAAGCTGGGGGGGGGGGGGTAGTAATCCGACACGATAACCACTCACCAACCGTAGCAAGCCAATATGGCTAATGGCGAATGCTAAGCAACGTCATGGAATACCAAAGGAACTTTATATTGGAGTACCATGCAGCCAGTAACCCAATTCATATGCGCCTGCACCTCTTCGGTCCCTGCTGTAATCCGGTGACAACATTTGACAGTTACAAGCCCATTAGCCACATTACATGGTGATAGGACAGCTACAAGATAGCCGTGTTTCCTTCATGTATAGACTAATTACCACCAGTGTACAGCTGTAGTCAGCTTCTCCGCTAGATTGTGCCTTGTCAGAGACAAGAAGTAGTATTCTCGAGGTTAAACAAACATATTTCTGAGCTCATAGTCAACATTAAAACCAAATGCAGGTAACTTCTATACTTGAATACCGGCAAATGTCATAACCAACGGATAAGTAGAATGGCACACAAATAAAAATAGCTGATGTACGGTATACCATCTCCGCATTTTAGCGGCTTCGTTGGCGTAGTTGGTAGCGTGCTGAGTTTCTATGCCCAAGGTCGCGGGTTCAAACCCGGCATTTTTATGAGCGTTAAATATCCCTCAGTATGCCTTCCTTCCGATGGGAAGTAAAGCCCGCGGTCTCATGTCATAGATTTATGGCATGATATACAACCTTCCACTATTATTACACTTGTGTGAAGCTAAATTATAGGTTATATTAGACAAACGTTCTTAGGTTCCAACGTTCGTCGCCAGGAGCCGACTGCGGTGGCATCTAGTAACCACGTTCAGAACCAGTTGTCGTTGAATGTGGGGTTTGGTAGCAAAAGTAGGAACTACTTGAAAATTGAAAGTGTGCAGTCCTTAACTGAATTACAAATAACACACACAAATACAGCCATCACAATTAACACCGGTTATCAGACAGATTCTACACACACCGAAAGTACACGGGGCTACATGACCGCGTTGTCACAGTCCCTAAACTGAGGAACCAACCTACCATCTCCGCGTTGTCAATATTATCAAAAAGCTATTACTTGAATAGACTCTACATTTTTATGCAGAAAGTAGGGTTATCTTATGCGAAACTTTTCCGCCAGATGTCATGAATGTTCTATGTTCTATCACCATTCTATACTCATCGATTTTGAAGATTAAGTTGATAATACGAGACATTTTTAATCTAAAGCGTTTGTAACAGCCTATTGTGTGCTTTTTTTTAGCGTATGGCTTTTAATGCCGGGAGTGTCCGAGGACATGTTCGGCTCGCCAGTATTTGTAGCTGCTTTCGAGACGGACACACAATGGGTGAGCTACAAGTACCGTTGGGGAGGAAAGTGGGAATGGAAGGTCGAGGAGTTGGAAGGTAGCGGCTGTGGCCTATAGTTAGGGACCAACCTCGGCATTTGCCTGGAAGGAAGATGGGAAACCACAGAAGACCATCTTCAAGGTTGCCGGCGGGGGGATTCGAACCTCCTCGCCTCCCGGATGTGAGCGACTGCCAGCAGTCATGCCGTAACGACCACGGCTAACTCACCCGGTATTGTGTGCTATTTGAACTAAAGAACAAAATGATCTCACATTTTACCTGTTCGCTATCTGTTGGTGCTGGTTCACGATATACTGTACCTAATACTCTAGGTTGGCAGTAGGCCACTTGTACGAACTCGGGTTATCCATCGGAATAGCTATAGCTATACCTGGGTTAGCGTCTTCCTTGGTATATCTCCAAGGGTGGGTTGTACGACAAGATTTTATTCCGGGGCTCGCTAATTCGTGATTACCTGAGACACCAGCTAAGTTGGTAATAAACGGAGCTAACTTTGTGGACATATTGATACCAAACACGGCCATGGATACCAAATATGATCTTCTTTGGAAACAGATGAATATCGTATAAACCACTGTGATACTCATATTTTCATTTTCGTTCTAGTTAGCTAGTTAGTTATTGCTCTTTTAAGTGGCGGAACTACGAGGTCATCTGCCCCTATTTTCATTCTATAACCTAAGATCAATAATAATAAAAACGTGTAATCAAAACGCAAACGGCGTATGAAACTTTATGGACATTTAACACGAATGGATGATTCATGTCTAAGAAAATATTTCTTATTATCAATGGGAACCGACAAACCAAACTTCGCTGGCTAGTAGATACGCAAATGGTCCTTACTGAAGTCGACATTGATCCAACAGCTACAACAAGGACTACCTACAGACAAAACATCAACACGCACAATTTTGCACCTAAGAATCCATCCGAGAAAAGCTTGAAACTCCAATAATCATGGACACAAGAATGACGGCAGGCCCAGAGTGAAAGAATGAATACATTTTGGGCGAATAACAAGTTCATAAAGATGAAGAATTCCAGTGCTATTTAATGGTTCCACGTGCTCCTTAGGGGGCTGAACGAATAGTCTATAATAATAATAAGTCCACAAGGATAAAAGGCGCGTGTCAAATTATAACTTTGAGGATTAATCAAGGCTACGGGAAATTGTCACGGAATTGAAGTCCGTCGCGGAAAATAAAAGAAGTGATGCTGTAACATCACAAGAAAAAGGGAGTACTAACCTTATATGACATTATTTACTTCTTGTAATAATTAAGGTCAGTAGATAATATGCCACATAGCTTGTATGTTAAGAACCCTGTGGGTTTTGAAGATGCATTATACTTTATCCAAGATATACCATGGTGGCATGGTACATATAACCTAAAGAATCAAATACGGTACATTCTAAGGTCATTGTTTTATTTGATATTTTCAGAGAAAGGCTTGGGAACGAACTGCCCAGCGGTTCAATGCCTAAACCACTGCACACAGAACTGCAGAACAATTTCGTATGACGTACGACCCACTGAAGAAAGATACAATGCTGAGCTCAGGCAGCAGAAACTCATAACTGGGGGAGGCAAGGGAAAAATTGGAAAATTCAATCCCTTATACGCATAGATTAAGGAAATGATCGGTAAAAACTAAAAATGAATGAACGATCACTCCTTGATAACACTGTTCTTAAGTACAAAAATGAGCCAAAATACCTGTAGTAATAGTCTGGAAAAATCTGGAGATGATATAGTAATAGATGTTTACTCGTCCACTGTCTGTAACCCATCCCCCATGCCAAATATGATCACGACTTGCATACATGACATTCCAGCTGTGTCCGCCATTTTTCGCGTGAGTCACCGTCAATTTATTGTTGTATTGCCAACCTCACGCTTGCAGTACTATGTAGCATATGAAAAATCCACAGCCTGCTTCCAGTCTCCGACCGGGTCAGGAATGGAATGAATGAAGCCCCCATCTAGCGGCGAGGATGTGCCGGCTGCCGAGGCCTGACGCACTCCTCCGGGGCAATGATTAAATGAATGACAGATGAAATGAAATGATAGTGGAGAGTGTTGCTGGAATGAAATTTTGACAGGGAAAACCGGAGTACCCGGAGAAAAACCTGTCTGCCTCCGTTTTGTCCAGCACAGATCTCACATGGAGTGACCGGGATTTGAACCACGGACCCAGCGGTGAGAGGCCGGCGTGCTGCCGCCTAAGCCACGGAGGCTCACTATGTAGCATATCTTAGAGCATAAATACAATAGAGGGCGCATTGCCACACTGCGCCTGTACTGTGACGTGAGACCAACATCTCTATCAGCTGACTGAAGGGTAAAATGGCTAATGGCGTATACTAAGCAACGTCAAGGAATACAAAAGGAGTTTCATATTGGATAATTTTGTGGTCTAAGTAGCCTATATTCGCGGGACCGTTGAACAAAATAGCGTCGAATGGCGTTATGCTATTGACATTTGTTCAATCCAGACCAATGGGTTTTGCTTCAACCAATAATTGTTGGGTAGAGTTATGCAATATAAACACCCCTGGTTTTTGTCACGCACAGTGGAGTTAGACACGCAACAATAATTTTCATTCAGACCAATGGTTTTGCCTAATCCAAAAATTGTGTGGTGTATTTTGTATCGGGCATGTTGGCAACTAGTGACGACATTGCGTGCACCTCGTTGTGAGCGCTTTGGCGGCAGTTTAACATACTACAGGCGAAATAAAAAACAGTGACCGTTGATTCATAATTGAATGGTTATCCCGAATTAAGATCTAACCCACAAATAGAAAATGATTGGCAGCGGGAACAAAACATTGATTTTGATTTAAATCTCATAAGTAAATAATTCGTTTCTTCAATATTCTATGCCAGGGGTTCTCAACCTTTTAGACCCCCTTTATAGGCTGAGTATTTTGGCGACCCCCCACCCCCCAAGTTTTAACGTTAAAACAATAATTAGAAAATTACAATAATTGTTAAGTTTTATTCGTAAAACCACTTGTAACTAATACAAATAAACATTAATTCAAAAACTGATTAATTCCAAACAAGCTCATGTTTCTCATCAATAGAATTAAAAAAACGTAAAAGTTTAATACAATGTGAGTGTAGTCTATTCTTCTTTTAATTAAAAACCACAGCAATAACTCATTTTTTATACTTTTCTCCGTATCTCGCGACCCCTCAGGACCCATCTTGCGAGCCCCCAGGGAGTCGCGACCCACTGGTTGAAAACCCTTGCAAAAATATAAAACAAATGTAGGTCAGACTTGAGGGGAAATACTACACAGATCATGATTCCACTGAAAGTTCAACTTTCGTTTTCTTGTGAGTTAGATCTTTACTCGGGGTAACCATTCAATTCAAAAATGAACTTACTATCCACTGTGCAGGTTTGACTCTGATGCTTTATACACAACAGAAGGTTTGTAGCAGATAATGTTGAGGAATTTTGCACTGCACTGATATAAGTAATGAAAGTATGAATATTCTTTTTCCGATACCTCTAATAACGGTATACCAGAGGAAGCACCACAGGATGAGGATATATCGCCGATTGTAGCTGATGTCTTCATGGTAAGAAGATTTTATAGCCTAGTTATTTCACTACCTTCATGCTTTACTTTATAGATAAAGGAAGAAATTAATATTCTAGCTTCCGGCGTCACAGATATTGGTCCAATGGTTGCCTATTACCACGATGATAGATGGTTGGCTTGGCATGGTCTGCTAGTTCCAAGTGTTACCGCTGCAATCGCTGTGAACAATGGGGTCGAAGTAACAATTTATTGGGTGAGTGCAACTACGATGCGCGACGATATTTGAGTGTGACAAAGCCTACTCGGACTGAATTGTTTATACTGTCGCTCTTGCGAAATTTCAGCTTCGTATATATTTTAATTATGTATTTTGCGGAACGGAAAGTTCACAGATGTAATGAAGAAAAGTCGAGTTGCACTTCCAGGGAAACTCCAAACACAACCACTCTACTCTGAAGTTTTAACTCAACACGACTCGACAGTTTGCTGCTGGCTGTATCTGGGATAATAGGCTCGCCCGTTAGCTAGGCAGTAACTGGGGTGATAGACTCGCCCCTAGCCAGCTGGTAAACTGTCGCCTCAGTATTTGAATGCAGATTGTTGGAAGAAATGAAAACGTAAAAACACTTATAGTGGGCGATGTATTGAAGATAGAGATATCCTCTCAGGGCCGTTTTTGTAGAACGTTTCATGCTGAACAATTCTTACACTCATAGTTCATAGATATATTCAACCAGTGATTGATTTGTAAAAATAGAGGTTCCGGTACTGCGGACTACCGGATAGTGGTGAGAGGGGGGTGGGGGCTTTATGGAATATTGTAATATAGTGTTCTAAAAACGATATTTTTACGCTTTTCTGAACACCTCTGAAATTAATCACTGGACGAAATAGCAATCTAATTTTGATTGCAATTTTACATTAAATTGAGACTTGTGTAGCAACATTTTTCTTACCATAGCCGTTGGCCTGTAATGTAGGCCACCCTTCAAACAATGTACACTATTTCAATTTAATTTTTGTCACGTAATTTTAGAAAATGAACTACATTTGGTTTGAAAATACACACAAGTTCACCAACAATCTTTTATTTCTTGTTTTGTAATTTTGTCTAGACAGTTTTCTGAAACAATTATTTATTATAAAAGGTTCTGTACTTAAACATGTTTTACCTCACAGTTTATAAAATTGTCCAAAGTCCAGAGAAGTTTTCGTTGTATGTGTCTCCTTGCTGTTAGTATCCAGAGTGGAGTGCCGTCCCCACGTACTTTGAAGGGTCAAAACGAGTGAGTGCTGGGCCATTCAGCTTCAGGAAAAGTAGTGAGGAGACAGTTTGTGTTAACAAAGACGCAAAGAGGTTTTGGTACGGCGTACCGGTGCACACCGTCACAAATCTAGCCCTGTTTTCAACGGTTTGCCCAGCGTAAGCTTAAAACGCGCACGGATGCCATGTGTTGTTTTTTTTTCGACGTTTTCTCTGAAATCGTTACTGCTCGACTTCCTTTGATCATAAATACATTATTTTCTACAGAAATCCTCCTCAAGATATCCTTTACAGAATGGTGAAAACCGCATCAAAATCCACCCAGTGGTTCTCCTGTGACATCCAAAAACGACAGTAGCGACACTAAAGCGCAGCAACAGAAGAGAGAGAGAGAGAGCGTTGCAGCGGAAGAGAGATAAAACGATATCATCACCTTTCACTGTAACACTTTTTTACGAACGTTACTGTATTCCAACAATTCATTTGATGTTGTCACGTCAAAAACAAATCAGCTTTATTATAACGTTAAGCACTACTTTGTTAAAACTCAGCAATTCTAGGTTAGTGCCGTGTCTTATGTGGGGTTTCACCTAGAACACCAAGCTGGCTCATCGGCGGGCTCTTGGTGTCCCCGCCCGGATCCCCACAGGAGTAACGAACTACGCGCTACCTCCCTTTATTTCGAGTGCAACTGCACTACTTGACTGCGAGAACTAAAAGTTCTAGCAGTCTCAACCTCCCTATGAAGGCTTCCAAAAAGATGGTGTATTGGCTTTCACAGACGGTGAATTAAAACTCAGCAATTCTTCAAGATTTGTGCCGTGTCTTGTGTGGGGTTTCACCTAGGACACCAAGCTGGCTCATCGGCGGGCTCTTGGTGTCCCCGCCCGGACCGCCACAGGAGTAACGAACTGCGCGCTACCTCCCTTTATTTCGAGTGCAACTGCACTACTTGACTGCGAGAACTAAAAGTTCTAGCAGTCTCAACCTCCCTATGAAGGCTTCCAAAAAGATGGTGTATTGGCTTTCACAGACGGTGAATTAAAACTCAGCAATTCTTCAAGGTTTGTGCCGTGTCTTATGAGCCAGCTTAGTGTCCTAGGCGAAACCCCACACAAGACACGGCACAAACCTAGAAGAATTGCTGAGTTTGCATTCACCGGCCGTGAAAGCCAATATACTACTTTGTTACATTATTTTAACACAGTTCTATAAGTAACGAGAATTATAATATACTAGCGGACCCGAGCGAGGACTCTGGCATGTGTATAAACCACCCGTCTTGCTTTACTGTTATGCGGGCTTCTATAAATATGTTCATTTGCTTAAAAGCACTTTTTAAACAAATTGTGGGTTGATTGCGCTCCGTGTTTAATCATTTAAATTAGCCGCTGGCTCCGCGAGCGAGCCAGCGGCGTGTGGGCCAGGTACGCGGTGCGACTAAGCGCTCCTTAGCCTAGTGTCGCAAGCGACAGCCTCCCCGGAGGCCCCTGGCGTGTTATCAAGTTGATGGCTTTAAGCTTGCGTAGTATTTCAAGTTTGAGGTATTTAATATTTAAAATGTTAAAGTGATTCAAATTATTATATATTAGCGTTATGTAAAGGTGTTATTAGAAGCTAGCAATTTCTGTCTCGTTCAATCGACCGCCACATGCCCTCCCGGCCATGGCGCGACATCAGCAGTCGCATCAGCTTGATGATAATAATAATAAAAATATGAAGGTTTTGAAGTTGTAACTTTAAGCTTTAAAAGGAAGGAAGACAGACCACTAGTGGGTTGATGATTGATAGTATGAAATGATAGATAGACCTGTAGTAGGTTAGTTTGTTTAAATATAAAAATTGATAGCAATAAGCCTCGCTAATGATGAATTTCAATGACTTCAATGAGATGTGAGCTGTGTTTTGAGCTGCTGCGCTGTGATTGTTGTGTGCAGACAACCTGACCGGCACTAGTGCTATGCGGGCTGTACGCGAATCAGTTATGTCAGGGGCTACCGTCTTGTTTATTTGTTTAAAAGCGCTTAACAAAAAAATACATATAGGCTACTGTATTTCCGTTGACTTTTCAAGAAATGCAAGATTTTGCCTGTACTATTGAGACGATTTGTAAGATTTTGGTACAAACCATACCTTCTAACTCCCTCTGGTTTAGGAGCTTGAATTTTGTGAAACATACACCTTAGCGTATTATACCTCATTTCTGTACTTGAGTACCCTTAAGGGGATGGGTACAAGATCAATTTGAGATAGGGAACCTGGGGTCGTCACGGCCTCCTAACCCCAGAAAACAGGTTTGTTTCAGGCCCTCTGCCCCTGTAAAGTAGGCAAGCCCGCCATGTATTACTCTGTCAGACACTCTTTAACTGTCAACGGTCTTGGCGCGACCACCGCTCAACGCTGCGTTAGCCGAGAGGATAGCGGCGAGGCGCGGTGCCCCGGTGTTCCCGGGTTCATTTCTCCTGGGGTACCATGCCTTCTTTTTTTATTGTTTAGAGGGGAAGGAGAGGGCTTAGTCACATTACACAGACACGACACCGCACAAACGAGACGGCAGTTTCAGTTCTGAGTACAACGCTCCATAGGAGAGTGCATTTTGACCCAGAAAGTGCTGGTGGTGGACAAAGGAGAAACGAACCCGAGACCACCGGGACACCGCGCCTCGCCGCTATCCTCACAGTAACACATGGCGCATTTCCGACAGGTCACTCCATTCCCTGCATTTAGGCCCTTTGGCACAAATCTACGACATGTCACCGATCTGAACCACATTTTGTATACTTACCCTTTGGAACCCTGCGGGTAACACTGTCCACTTGATATTTTGGACAACCCTCTCCATTCCCTACATTTAGATTAACAGACAAAGTGAACAAGAAAATCACGTTTTAAGGCCATAGAACCATTCATGTCCTTAGTAGTGTATCTGTAAGAATATTTTAATAAGCCTATTGTTGGCTTGCAATTCGGGCAGCATCACTTCGCCCCTGGCAGTGTTCTGGTGAAGAATTGCGAAAATAGTTACATCTTGCGCTGTTAGGCCCTAGGCAGTGTCTTTTACTTCACTTACTCCTCTTTCTAATCATATTTTTCAATTCCGTTATAAATTACAGGTGTCAGTACCGTAGTTATTAAATAGCCGTTTCCCTATTCATTATTATCATTATCATTACGGGAAAATCACCTGAATGTTACGTCCATTATACAGTACTACTTATCGCCCTGACTACCACCACAAAAAGTTACCTTTTTAAATTTGTTTTCCTGATAGTTTAAGTATAACGTGCCAGTTCTGTAGTAGTATTCATTATCATCCATAAAACAAATAAATTCACCGGGCGAAGCCGGGCAATACTGCTAGTGCAATATAAAACAAATGTAGGTCTGACTTGAGGGGGAATACTACACACAGAAAGTTCAACGTTCGTTTTCTTTTGAGTTATATCTTTACTCGGGGTAACCGTTCAATTGGTGCTTGGTTTTCATTCAAGTTATGAAAGCATTAGTTTACTTCCGGCTTGGATTATGACATTAAACATGAATATTCTGTTTTTTGTTTGGAAGTGTGGAGTAATTTCCTTCATTATGCAAGTGATAATGTCTTATATAACACATGTGAGATATGGTTTAATGTCCTCATTAACTTTCTCCCATGATCCTCAGGGAAGTAACATCATCCTTATTTGGAAAACATACCATATTCTTTACTCTACTATACGGGGAAGATCATCTTCAAAGGAATCTTACAAGTGTCGATAGCTTCTGGTATTTTAAACCAATGTTGAAGACAGTCGTACGTGGTCATTATTCAATCCCGAGTGCATGGCATTAGTTTGTTATTGTTGTTTTAAGGGGCGGAACAACGAAGTCATCTACCCCTATTGCACGGCATTGCAGACGTGACCAAATTATCCGAATAAAAATTCGTTTTCTCTTGTCACTATCTATTTCCAACACTGATCAATTATTTATCCCATATTTTATGTGTATATTAGCTTGCCACGGTGGGTGAGTGGATAGCGTGTCGGACTACTAACCCCAAGATTTCAGGTTCGCTCCTGGCCGTGGTAAGTAATTTTTGAAAGGCAGCAAAAATACGACACGCATGTCATACGATGTTGCCATGTCAAAGAACCCATTTGCATTCAGTAGGCTGTGTTCATAATGGCAAAATTAATATCGGGAGTTTCCGCCAACACAAAGTTCCTAATTTCTCTACTAGAAAGCGCTATAGTCTTCAAGGAGCTTAGATATCTAACCTCCTTGACTTTCATAGTGATTCAAGGAACAACGAAATTCGACATGCAAGCTACCCTCTGGGTGTCAAATTACAAAGCTTGCACCTCGTACTCGAGGACATAAGATATTATTATTATTATTATTATTATTATTATTATTATTATTATTATTATTATTATTATTATGTGTATATTGTCTCGGGTGGTTGTGAATGTTGCTGACTAAATCCAAACTAAACCAAACCTGGATTCTACACTTGGATAACATATGATTTCCATACCTTCTTTCATATTCTGGGAGTCATTACCAATTGAAATTACTATAACCCGGCCGAAGCCGTCAGATTTTTTAAGAGCGCTAAAAATTCCTCAGTATGCCTTCCTTCGGAGGGGAAGTAAAGCCGGCGGTCCCATGTCATAGATTTATGGCATGTTAAAGAACCTTCCACTAATTACACCTGTGTGAAGCTAAATTGGATAGGTTAAGAATGTAAACAACGCTCTTCGGTTTCTACGTTCGTTGCCAAGAGCCGACTGCGGTGGCGTCTAGTAGCTAAGTTCTGGACTTGGCCTAGTAGTCGCTGAAGGTGGCGCTTGGCGGCAAAAGTAGGAACTATTTGAAAAATTCTAAGTTTCAGTACTTAAATTAAAACAAAACAGATAACACACACTAATACAGTCATCACAATTAACACCGGTCATCAGACAGATTCTACAAACACCCAAAGTACACGGGGCTACATGACTGCGTTGTCGCAGCCCCTAAACTTAAGAACCAACCAACCTATCCATTATCACTACTACACTGGAGATGTTTGCTAAATTGTATCTTATTATAAAAAAAATGAAGTTATCAAATATAATAAACTTTGAACCAACCATCAAAACGTATTTAAAAAACTTACGTAAATATTATTTAAAGAAATGCGCACAAACTGTGCAAAATTACTACAGTAGGCTATACTCTACATGATTTGACTGATAAAATGACATAAACATGACCATGACGATGTGAAAATGAAAATCCACAGCCTGCTTCCAGTCAACCGACCGGGTCGAAGCCCCCATCTAGCGGTGAGGATATGAACTGTGCCGGCTGCCGAAGTCTGTAGCACTCCCCTGGGGCAATGATTAAATGAATGACAGATGAAATGAAATGATAGTGGAGAGTGTTCTGGAATGAAAGTTTGACAGTACCCGGAGAAAAACCTGTCTGCCTCCGTTTTGTCCACCACAGATCTCACCGGAATTTGAACCACGGAGCCAGCGGTGAGAGGCCGGCGCGTTACCGCCTAAGCCACGGAGGCTTCACCATGACAATGTAATTATAATAACATTTATATAACCATAAGTCGATATATGTTGCACGTTAAACAGTCCCATTGTAACCTTACTCAGCGTAATTTAAGACATGTAAATGTGCAAGAACATACACTTAATATACATTTTGCCATATCAGAGGATTCTAAAAATATTCTTGTTACAAAAGCTGACAAATTAAAATTTAAAAATCGAGATCTGTTACAAAATGTGTTGAAAAAGACTTGATAAAACAGCGTGGAATAGAAGAGATGTGGATGTGAAACTAGATAAGTTGAAATAGTTAGCTTATAACTGATAGTTAGCGAGGTAGAGAAATAATGGAATGAAAGCGTTGGAAATAAGCGTTATGACAAAATGTATATTAAGTGTATGTTCTTGCACATTTACATGTCCTCAATCACAATGGGACTGAAACAGTTACAGTTTTGATGTACAATATATATTGACTTATGGTGACATATATTTTATTATAATTTGACTGAATAAATGCCAGTTCTGGTAATAGACCAATATTGACTCACACATCACAACATGACAACGTGCAGAGTACTGATCACAGAGTTTAATCACACACAGTCGGGTCCTGGGTCGCGGTGATATCCGTGCACTGCCATCGAAATCACAAAATGGTGGAGTTTCTGGTTTGTACCAGTCCATGATTTGTCGAGCAGAACTTCAGGCCAGATATCCTTCCTTTTCTGTTCCCTGTCTTCCAGCATTTCTTTCCCAGGGCAAGTCAAATTTCAATCTCAGATTCTATATTAGGAAGGATTCTCTTGCGAGTTAATAAGCTAATCTTAAATAAATGAATGGAAATAGTTATTGTTGTTTTAAGGGGAGGAACTACGTGGTGATCTGCCCCTAATGGGAATAAATAAGTAAATAAATAAATAAATAATAAGTAATAAATAAATAAATAAATAAATAAATAATATCGTATGGCCTCGGCTGCCGGGTGCAAGCTTTGTTATTTGATTCCCTGAGGGCAGCTTGCATGTCGAATTTTGACGTTCCTTGGAGAGGCATGAAAGTCTAGGAGGTTAGATATCTAAGCTCCTTGACACTATAGCGCTTTCTAGTAGAGAAAGGAGGAACTTTGTGTTGGCGGAAAATCCTGAGATTAATTTTGCCATTATGAACACGGCCTACTGAAATAAATGGGTTCTCTAACAGGCCAACAACGTACTATCACAAGCGTGACGTATTTTTTGTCGCCTTTCAAAGAGCACTTACCACGGCCAGGAGCGAACCTGCAAGCTTGGGGGTTGGTAGTCCGACACGATAACCACTCACCCACTGTGGATAAATAAATAAATAAATGCAGGTACGAAGAAACTAAATATCTGAATTATTGTTACGTAGTTCAAACACACACTATAAATACTGTTGTACACATCCACTGAACCTAAATTAAGTCTACATGAGCATCTGATGATGTTCCCTTGATTAACGAAACTAGGTCAATCAATTAAACCCCCCATTTGTGTGAGAGGTGCATAAATAATGAATGTATGCATTTCAGGAATGAGGACATTAAATCAATCTAATTGAGTACGGTACATTCATGTTGACTGACTGAAAGGCGATAGATTCTAATGTTAGTAAATGTCAAAGTTTTGCAGCCATTATTTCAGTATTGCCTATTTGTGACTCTTCAGTCGGTCAACATGAATTTGTACAATGACTGGTTGGGGTACAATGAATATATAGGATGTATCAAAATAAATATCGGGGTTTTAAGGGTATTTATTGCAGTTAACTTACTATTGTAAATAATACATCAAATGGAAGAGCAACTCAAACAGTTTGTCCTACAAGTGTTCAATGTGAGCAACATTCGTCACACGGCACACATCGAGTTGCTAGCCGAGTTCGTCCCAAACCTTGCTCAGTGTCTGGAGTGATTGTTGCAACAACTGCTTCAATCCTGTTTCTTAAGTTGGTTAGGTCAGCTGGTAGCAGAACCACATACACATGATCCTTCACGATCCCCCAGAGGTAAAAATCGCATGGCGTCAGATCGGGCGAACGTGGAGGCCATGCGAAACAAACCCTGTCATCCGGAACTTAATACGGAACGCACGTTGCACTGTAACTGCAGATGCAGTCCTTGCAAACAATAAAACACAAATAACTTTCTTCTCCCTAGTCGCCATCTTGGCTACTAGCGCTTCTAACGGAAAACGGAGGAACCAGTGCATGCACATGCGCGCAGGTACGAACATTTTTAGGACAAACTGTTTGAGTTGTTCTTTCATTTGATGTATTATTTATAATCGTACGTTAACTGTAATAAATACTACAAAGCCTTAAAACCCCGATATCCATTTTGATACATCCTGTATAATATGTAAATAACACTACTGGAAAATATACATGTATTAGTTATGGTCACCAGGACCCAAATTTTGATGACCAAAAATTTTTAAAAAATGATTGCAAAAATCCCATAAAATGACCTGAAAACTTAACAAAATGACCTAAAAATTTGAATAAAACTGACATAATTTCATCACACAAAGAATGCAAACAGACTTCGTCATTGTAACTTGAACTTCGGTATTTTAAGTGCACTCGAAATAACAATCGCGGCCGATAACACAAATCCACTTAGCACACGCATGGTTGCACTCAGGTAGGGTAGAGTCAAGTTACTCCGTGATAAAGCGTATTTCCTCTATCACTACGTAGCTTCAATTCCGAAAGTTCTAAGGTTTTACCAACACATGGCAGTAGAAACCAGGAATCCAGGAAGCCCTTGCGTTCTATCTTTGACCAACTCAATGAGGTTTAAAAAATATATTAACAGAGAGTTGACATTTCAACAAGTGGTTCACATCCAGTGAAATCTGTGGTGAAGATTTTAATTTCTTATAAACAGCTGTTACATTGTATACGTTTGATTTTAACATCAGTCTGAGGTAAGATGCAGACCATTCGCATACAAAACTTACATGAATGTAGTGTTACGTATGCATGGTGTGTGAGCTTAGCAATAAGTACGTTTTTCTTAGGTAGGACGCTGAAATGACGCCAAAACGGAATAAAGAGGCTCGCTCCTACACAGCTGAAACACTTAAAGAAGCATTGAGGAAGATGAAGGAAGAAGGATGGTCAGTATACAAGGCCAGTAGACGTTTTAATAACCCGTGGAGTACACTAAGGGATTATTGCACAAAATATTCAGCCGATCCAGGAAGTGCAACCCTTGCGAAAATTGGAAAGCCATTCGTTGTGTCACCTGAATTTGAAGTGAAAATAGTGTGTCAAGATAGACACAATACATCGGTCTAGCCTAATTACAGATCCCAGAACAATGACGATGATGGTCGTGGTGCGTGAAGTTTCTCTCCTGGCGGATGACACCAAGAGAAAGAATGGAGCCGAATGGATTGATTATCTGTTTTGTAAAGTCTGGTACCTATAATGCCTATTTTATGTGTGATAGGTGTGAGGAATCTGATAGTGACTAAGAAGACTTAAAATATGTTTAATGGAATATTTTAATACATTTTTTCTATAAAAAGACTGGGTAGTGAAATGTTTCAATATGGGTGATAGAAACTTATAGTCTACATACGATTTGAACACTTTTATTGCATTAAACATTAGTTTTCACGATTAAAAAGTACACTGAATGGTGAACAGCATGCTATCACAGAGTAACTTGAACACTATCACGGAGTAACTTGAATATCACGGCGTTACCTACTTCTACTGCCGGATTTTGATAGTTAATACCTTGAAATAACTTACGAATATTTGTAAGATATATGCCAGAAATGTTCCGTAGAGTATTCCTCTTTAAAATGAAATGAATCGAAATAACTGAAATCTAAAATTTCAGAAATAGTAAAAAAAAGCTTAGTATCACAGAGTTACTTAACTTTACCCTACTTAAGCAGTCTGGCATTACTGGGCCTGCTGCTATCTATCTTCTAACTCCCTCGATTTCAACATCGCTTCCGGATTAGTTGCAAATGCAGTGTGTCTCCTGAACTGAATATATTCCAAGATATAAGGGTTGAACAAAGTTGTGAAGATTCTCATCCTCACATCCAGTTCCGTACGAAAAAAAATGCCCCCCACCCAGGGGCTCACAACTTGTGGGACGTGAGTTGGCGACCACGGGATCCCAGCTAAGTCCGGTATTGCTTCTAATTACTTGTGCCGGGCTCCTCTCTGTTATCTATCCTCTAGACCTTCCTTGGTCAACTCTTGTTCTCTTCCGACTCGACGGTATTAGGGTATCCGAGGCCTACGGAGTCTCTTCCTTTCCCGCCTTAATTGGCCCTTGTCTCCTCTTTCTTGACCCCTCATTCTTCGAGGGGTCAGACTTCTTGTTTTCTTTTCATTATATCACCTGTCTTCTGCTCAAGTCCCTCAAGGAAGCAGGGACTGGATGGATTTTGATGCGGTTTTCACCATTCTGTAAATGATATCTCGAGGAAGGTTTCTGTAGAAAATTATTTATTTATGATCAAAGGAAGCAAAACAGTATCGATTTCAGTGAAAAAGTAAAAAAAATCCTGGCGTCCGTGCGCTATTAAGCTTACGCCGGGTAAACCGTTAAAAATATCAATATACTATGAGTGTAAGCATTGTTCAGCATGAAAAGTTCTACAAAAAGTCCGCGAGAGCATATCTCTATCTTCAATACATCGCCCACTATAAGTGTTTTTACGTTTTAATTTCTTCCAACAATCTCAATTCAATTACTGAGGCGACAGTTTACGAGCTGGCTAGGGGCGAGTCTATCACCCCAGTTACAGCCTAGCTAGCGGACGAGCCTATTACCCCAGATACATCCAGCAGGAAACTGTCGAGTCATGTTGAGATAAGACTTCAGAGAAGACTGCTTGTGTTTGGAGTTTTCCTGGAAGTTCAACTCGGCTTTCCTTCATTTCGCCTGTGAACTTTCATTCCGCAAAATACACAGTCAAATTAAGATTAGACGGAATGGGGATTTGTGTTTTACGCACCTCGCCATTTTTAAATTACGTCTGACAAGAATTCGTTGCACATGCATCTCCATGATAGTATAAATTATAGTTCTACAAAGACAGCATATCTCTATCTTCAATACATCGTCCACTATAAGTGTTTTTACGTTGCCATTTCTTCCAACAATCTCCATTCAATTGCTGAGGTGACAGTTTACGAGCTAGCACGTAATGCATTCATCACTGTTCCCCGGCGAAGCCGCCCCGGGTTGCTAGTTTAAAAGATGGCATGTGATCAGAATCTGGGCCCGGCTTATGATCATTATTATGGTTATGGGGTAAAGTTTCGTCCTTAAAGCGGTCATCATCAGATCCTGATCATTGAGCAGGACAGAAAGCGAAGCACCGCTCACAATTAGGCGATGTAAATGTGGCGTTTTACCGGCTGCGGTGGCCGAGAGCGCTAACGCGCTACCTCGTGCCTCGCTGACATCGGGAGAGCGTGGGTTCGAATCCCACCTCGGCCGTCCTGAAAATGGTTTTCGTGGTTTCCCATTTTCACCACAAGGCAAATGCCGGGACGGTACCTTTCAATAGTTCCACGGCCGATTTCCTTCCAAAATCCCTTCCCTGGCCCGTCCTGAAAAGAAAAGTACATGGCCATTGGCTGCATTAATAAAATTATCAAATGTGGCGTTTTAATCAGAATACAGAGCGCTTGACCACGCTCTGATAAATTACCAGCCCACATTAATATGGAAAAGGCAGAGAAAAAAACACACAATAATTTTGCATAAACTTTCTCCAGGACTGTTTCTTTGTTTCTCTTGTTAGTTTCAACAGCTGTCTTCAGCCGCAACTCCTGGGAATCACAACCACGGGACCCCAGCTGAGTCCGGCATTGCTTCCACTTACATGTACCGGACGCCTCTCTGCCATCCTTCCTGTCGACCTTTCTTGATCAACTCTTGTTCTCTTCCGACCCCGACGGTATTGGGGTATCCGAGGCCTAGGCAGTCTCTTCCTTTTCCGCCTTAATTGGCCCTTGTCTCAGCCTTCTCTTTCTTTTCATGTCATCTCCTGCCTTCTGCACAAGGCCCTCAAGGTGGCAGGGTGTGTAGCCCCACAACTTCTGGTGCACCCTGGATATTGCTACACCCCCAGGGGCTCACGGCTGGTGAGTTCGGGAGTTGGCGATCCCGAAGTATTCCTGAGCTGGGTCCGTTTCTTCCACTGACTTTGGGGTGTGCCCTCTCCTCTTTCCCTTTCATGGCTCTCCTTCCTTCCAAGTCTCTCAATCCTCATTCTTCGAGGGTTGAGGGCATTTCTTTTCTTCCTGTCCTTGATTTGCCTTATCCTTTACTTGTTTACTATATATTCTTCTAGTATGTAAGTCTGTAGTTAGTATTAAGTTAGTTATAGTTTTCATTCTCATCTTTCACTATCATCCAAACCATTAGGGGCCGATAACCTTGATGTTAGGCCCGTTAAACAACATCATCATCATCCTCTTCTTTCCTATTCCCGGTAGCACAATAGCATATAACTTCCATGTTAACTTGAGGCGAGTTCGTTTCCAACGTAAACTATCACATACAGTAAGTGTTTTTTTCCGTCGTTTCTATTCTCTTATTTTTTGCGGGAATGATTCTTAACGTAAAGCCACGGCAATTCCTCCATAATCCAGCCTACAAAGACTCTCCAATGACACAGGTTATCAGACGAAGACACATTCCAATCTTACATAACTAGGCGGGGACGATGAACATGTTTCTGTACTATTTTGTTATTTACTACGACTAAACACACCATAATTATTGTACTGTACATACAGACAAGGGACAGATGACATTGTTTTTTCTGCACTTTAAATCAGATTGCATTTTGAGCTTTGAACGTGAAAGAACTTCCTTTCATTATCATTTGAGACTCTTTCGCCTTTCAGCGTCCACTCAAGTCTACAAGTCGCTTTATCCCCTATCAGCAGTTAGCAAAGAGGCCTCGTGTACCTCTTCATTGGTGGCTTCGGTGGCGTAATTGGTAGCATGCTGAGCTTCTATGCCGAAGATCGCGGGTTCAAATCCAGCCGAAGTCGTCGGATTTCTTAAGAGCTTTAAAAATCCCTCAGTATGCCTTCCTTCGGAGGGGAAGTAAAGCCGGCGGTCCCTTTGTCATAGATTTACGGCATGTTAAAGAACCTTCCACTAAATAGGTTATTATAGGTTAAATTATAGGTTAAACATTTGAATAACCCTCTTAGGTTCCAACGTTCGTCGCCAGGAGCCAACTGCGGTGGCGTCTAGTAACTAAGTTCTGAATTAGTAGTCGTTGACGGTGGCGTTTGGCGGCAAAAGTAGGAACTACTTGAAAATTCAATGTCTGCAGTCCTTACTTGAATTAAAAACAGATAACACACACTAATACAGCAATCACAATTAACACCGGTTATCAGACAGATTCTACACACACCCAAAGTACACGGGGCTACATGACCGCATTGTCGCAGTCCCTAAACTGAGAAACCAACCAACTCTCTACAGCCGAACTCATTACCCTCTCCTCGCCCATTCTCTTGACATGTTCCCACCATCAGAGTCTGTTCATCCGACTTAGCCTTCATCTCTTCATTACGGTTACCCTCATATCAGTTACCTCTAGCTTATGTATCAGCTCTCACTTCCATACAACAAGGTCGGTGTAAATACTGAGCAATGTAGGGAGAGTTTCGTCCCTACAATACAGGGGTGTCCAAATTTTGAGACTCGACCCCAGTTTCCCAAAATTGCATTTATACTTTTCACGGTTTAATGCACTAAATATATTTGCAAGAAGGTGAAATTACTTCCAATTATGTCAACCCCTACACAATGGCTTCCTATTCTCAGCCACATCCCACCACCTCATTTGCAGTGATGCATCATTTTGATAAGAGAATATAGAAAGATCCAGACCAACAAACAACTACCAATCCATGGAGACATTGGTGATCTACATGTGAAACGATTACGTTCACGACATCGACCTATCTGCACAGCGGAGAATCTTGCAACCAACAAATTCAACCTGACTGAGAGATGGTCTTCTGATTGGTGTTCAGTAATGCCATGTATAACTAAGAAGGTGCCAGGGTTCACTCAGCCTAGAAAGACCTGGTCAAAATTAAATAGAATCCGGACCAATCACGGTGTATGCGGGTATCTTCTGTACATGTGGAGGAAACGATCTTAATCATGTTGCGAGTGCGGTGCTGAAAGACAGACTGTTCGGCACCTAGTTCAAGAATGCCCACAAACATCTTACAGTGATGAATTCAGCTACATCTTCGTAGGGACACCACAGGCACGTCATTATGTCTCTAACCTTGATGTCAAATTATAAATAATTTTCATGTATGCCATACGATAATAGTACATTATGGAACGAGCCTATGATGGCAATAATTAAGACACGAGTATGTTTATAAAACGAGCGTATGCGAGTTTTATAATTTCCATACGAGTGTCTTAATTACCATTATAGGCGAGTTGCATACGACTGTTTATGTTCGACGATAATTATTATAACTATTTTATGTTCGAACATAAATATTCATAAATATCTGTCGAGATTTCGCCAGTTTTATGTACTGAACAGAGCGCATGAGACGCAGAGAATGCCTTGTATTTGACCATGGTCTCCTCAATTACCCTACTATGACACTAGGCCACGCAGTGAAATTTAAATTAGAAGGCCGTGGAACTCAGCGCATCTAATTACCTAATTGGTCAAACAACTGTTTCTTGAGCTCTGATTGATGGGAAAAACTCATTATAGTACAGTTTTCTGACATATAATAGTCAGGGTCGAACATAAATTAATAAATATACTTCCAATGTTTAACCAAGCGTCTTAATTATATTATCGTTTAAGAAAATACAGTAAAAGTAAAATGATGTTTTAGAATTTCCACTAACAGAGGAGCTTTGCTAATGCAAAATGCCACACGTTTTGTTTTAATTACTTAGCTCTACTTTCCATGTGAACTTAGAGCTGAGGGTTTAGGAGTCATTTTACTGATGATCCGCTCTTGAATTATTCAAAGATTCATGAACTATGGATTGAAATCACCTGACTTAGATGTTAGTTAGTTAGTTAGTTAGTTAGTTATTGTTGTTTTAAGGGGCGGAACTACGAGGTCATCTGCCCCTCTTAACACAGATTAAAATATAGACTACAAATTTGGAATGGAATTTAAAATTTAGAGGTGGACACCGAAATTTCAAAGACCGTCAATTAATAAAACAAAACAAAAAACTAATAATTATAAAAATAAACAAAACTTACGGAAAAACAAAAATCATCATTCAAAGTCGTTGAGTCAATGTACACTGGAAAATTTAGATTGCTGGTCCTAACCCACTCTCACTTATAAAGCGGATAACGCGATCAGCAGCCACCGCCTCATCGGCTAATATAAGTTTGAGTGTCATCTGCAAACCAAGGTTTCTTCGTAAGTCATCAAGATCCACACACTCGGTTAAAATGTGGGCCACGGTGAAAACGGCTCCACAGGTACAAAGTGGGGGGTCTTCCCTTCTCATTAGGTACGAGTGGGTGGATCTTGCATGACCTATCCTTAGCCTACACAAAATGACGAACTCCCTTCGTGACCGAAAAGAACTCCGCCACTCTTAGATGGTATATTCCAAACTCAATGAAAGAATAGAAAACGGGCCAGGCTCAGGTATCCCTCGGAATACGCAATTCTGAAAGTTTCCAGACACAATTCCTGATGGGAAAAGGTGTAAGTTGATAAGGGAGGAAACATTACTAACCAGGGTTACAATAGATGCCAGCAAATGGTCAAAAAATGATTTTTAATAAACAAATTGTTTCATTTAAATTCTTTAATTGATACTAATAATCTGCACACCTCTGTAACTTCTTTATTACAGAATACTGTTGATCGCAGCTGAGAACTCACTGGACGACCATCCTGAGAGAATACACAGCCCACCTGATCCAATTTAGTTCCTCCTACCAGACATTCTATTTTCTTGAGTTTCTTCCCTACCGACATAACCTTCGTCTACTCCCTCCATTTATGTTCAAGTGCTAACATATTGACTTGTAAGCTTTCGAGTGAGACGGTAATTTGAAAACAATTCCAGCATAGTCCACTGCTAGGTTATATCCCCGCAGAAAACAATTAATTTCGCTATTCAAATACGGCTAAATAAACGCTATCACGGCTAGAGTTTCACGAAGGTGAAGCGGACTACATAATACATGTTTGTAGTGATGAGGGACAAATAAAGGTAAGGTTACATTGTTAGTAACTTATATAAGGTGACCAAGTTTGTAGTGATGTGGGACAAATAATGGTGAGGTTACATAGTCAGTAACTTAGTTAACGTGACCATGTTTGTAGTGATAAGGGACAAATGGTAAGGTTACATTGTTAGTAACTTATTTGAGGTGACCATGTTTGCAGTGATGAGGGACAAATGGTAAGGTTACATAGTCAGTAACTTACTGTATTTAATATGACGTGGTCTATAAATATATGCTGTATCTTTATAGTTGTGTTACGCTCAACTGCCTCTAGCAGTGCTACATTACACAGTAAAAGTGTTCAACACAGTGCCATAAACAAGTGCTTGTTATTTAACTCATCCAGCAGCTCAGCCTGGCGCTATAAAGCACACCCCACGACTGGCATGGTATCAAATTCTACAGTATTACAGACATCAGGACACTAGCAGTTAGGAGTTGTACTTGGGTGTGTATATTTGCAAAAGGAGCCAGGATTATACAGTACAGCAGGTGACTGTGGCCCTTAAAATAATTACCATAGCGGCATTTGCTTCCAATACAAGTCCCATGTAAAGTTACTTTTCTTGGCAGAGCCTGGACTTGAGGAGTACAGTATGATAAAGATAGCCACGAAGCCATTTTTCAGTATTGCCAACTACTGGAACATGCGTTAAAATAATTGCATGTGATAAAGTTTTGTATTCTGGAAACTTTTCAAGAGATACATGCTCTTATGAAAGCTACTCATACTCATATACGACTGTTTATGTTCGAAGATAATTTTTATATGTTCAAACATAACTATTTATGAATATCTGTTGAGATTCTGCCAGTTTCGTTTACTGAACAGAGAGCATGGGAAGCAGAGAATACCTCGCATTCGACCACGGCTTCCTCGAATACCCCACTATGACACTAGTCACGCAGTGAAAATTAAAAGAGGAGGCCGTGGAAGTCAGCGCAGGTGCGATACTATCCTTATCTAATTGGTCAAACAGCTGTATGGTAATGAAAATCTTGAGCTCTGATTGGTGGCGAATCTGTATCAAAATGAAACTTGAACTATAATGTGCCTCTGCAGTTTTCTGAAATACGATATTTATATTTCGCCATGGTCTTATACACACATCAAAAAAAGTTTTGCATCACCTCGGTTCCAAGAGTTCCGGAACCTTTAAATACAAAGGGAATAGAGATCAACACAAACAACATTTCAGCTCGTTTTATTGCTCATGAGACCCACACATTGCATGTTGTACCATCATACAGCTAGACTTTCAGCATTTGTGGTCCAGATTGCAGTACACACCACTACCTCTAATACCCAGTAGCACGTCCTCTAGCATTGATGCATGCCTGTATTCGTCGTGGCATACTATCCACAAGTTCATCAAGACACTGTTGGTCCAAATTGTCCCACTCCTCAACGACAATTCGGCGTAAATCTCTCAGAGTGGTTGGTGGGTCAAGACGTCCATAAACAGCCCTTTTCAACATATCCCAGGCATGTTCGATAGGGTTCATGTCTGGCGAACATGCTGGCCACTGTAGTCGAGCGATGTCGTTATCTTGAAGGAACGCATTCACAAGATGTGCACGATGAGGTCGAGAATTGTCGTCCATGAAGACAAATGCCTCTCCAATATTCTGCCGATATGGTTGCACTATGGGTCGGAGGATGTCATTCAGGTATCGTAAAGCCGTTTCGGAGCCTTCCATGACCACCAGTGGCGTACGTCGGCCCCACATAATGCCACCCCAAAACATCAGGGAACCACCACCTTGCTGCACTCGCTGGACAGTGTGTCTAAGACGTTCAGCCTGACCAGGGTGCCTCCAAACACGTCTCCGACGATTGTCTGGTTGAAGGCATATGCGACACTCATCGGTGAAGAGAACGTGATGCCAATTCCGTGGGGTCCATTCAGCATGTTGTTGGGCCCATCTGTACCGCGCTGCATGGTGTCGGGGTCGCAAAGCTGGACCTCGCCATGGACGTCGGGAGTGAAGTTGCGCATCATGCAGCCTATTGCGCACAGTTTGAGTTGAAACACGACGTCCTGTGGCTGAACGAAACGCATTTTTCAACATGGTGGCATTGCTGTCAGGGTTCCTCCGAGCGGCAATCCGTAAGTAGCGGTCATCCACTACAGTAGTAGCCCTTGGGCGGCCTGAGCGAGGCCTGTCATCGACAGTTCCTGTATCTCTGTACCTCCTCCATGTCCGAACAACATCGCTTTGGTTCACTCTGAGACGCCTGGAAACTTCCCTTGTTGAGAGCCCTTCTTGACACAAAGTAACAATGCGGACGCGATCGAACTGTGGTATTGACCTTCTAGGCATGGTAGAACTACAGACAACATGAGCAGCGTACCTTCGTCCTGGTGGAATGACTGGAACTGATCGGCTGTCGTACCCCCTCCGTCTAATAGGCCCTGCTCATGCATGGTTGTTTACATCTTTGAGCAGTTTTAGTGACATCTATGAACAGTCAAAGGGACTGTATCTTGGATACAATATACACAGTCAACGTCTATATGCCGGAGATCTGGGAACCGAGGTGATGCAAAACTTTTTTTGATGTGTGTATAAACAATATAAACCCGTGCGAGAAATCTTGCGTGTTCATAAACCACACTTTCCCCAATAAGTTTATAATGAGAGACTTAAGGAGAAAGGTTGTTACTCAAAATCGCAGCAAGTTAGAGCATCAGTATTTGCAAATCGCACACTTCTTACAAAAATTGATATTTATGAAATTAGAATGCAATTCGTCACTGCTAATGCCATTTGTGTGCCGAGTGTGCTGTAACACTCACCGGTTATTCGATATTTATCAAATTATACTATTTGAGTACTCAATCCTTTGATTTACTGTTTCTGAAATTCATGCAAAATGATAAAGGAAATACCTCAGAACGTTAAAATGACATGAAACAGGCGTCACAGCGGCCAAAATGTGAAGTGGACAGCAATTATGGATCGTACTTTCCTACAGCAACAGTATCTGCAAATCGCACACTTCGTACATTTTTTAAAAGTAATATATGAATATATGAAATTAGAGTGCAATTCGTCATTGTTAATGTCTTTTATCTTTCATTTGAATGCTCATTTTCACGATCGGTCGCTTGTGAGTGTGCAGGAGGGATCTATACTACTGAAATAATATGATATTTTATGTTGTAGTTACAGCTTTTAATCATCACAACAGAGTCATGGTGCCAACTGTTATTTCCAGCAAGAATAAAGTTTCCCATCGCATGCAGGATAGCAGTGACAACATTGTCCCATCCTTACCTCACTTTTAACAGAACTGTTGGTTACAACGTTGTTCGGGTGAATGATTCAATTATACTGTAGTCAGGGATTATCAAAGCAACAGTAGCTATACCTAGTTTAGGGGTGGGAGGCTGTTTTGTTGAATGGATCGTCGTTTCTAAGTTTAGCAACATTTAAAAAAATCACTGACAGTCAGTCTGAAAGACTAGACTTTATATCATTTTAAATGCTACAAATGCTGCGTGAACTCAAAGTCCGTTAGAAAAAAAAGTAAAAAAAAAGAAAAAAAAAGCAAGTGCAAACCAAGGTCAAAAGAGGTAGCTGGCTGGATGACGTCACGCTCACCGGAGCTCGTGGGGAAAGAAGGAAGCTCAAACAGTACTATGACGTCACATACCTCAGTGCATTCTCGGTACATTTCGTCCCGTCACCGTAACGTAACGCCAGACCCCAGCGAAGTCGACATAATCATTTAAAATTATGAAATAAATCGTTCTTTACCGGTAACTAGCAACCCACCCCAGCTTCACCCGGTATTTTTAACGGTTTACCCAGCGTTAGCTTAAAAGGCGCACAAGCGACACGTCCCAGACACAATCCAGAAAAGCCGAGGAAAACAGCGAAACTGGAAACATACCCTTCTCTGAAGTCTTAACTCGACACAACAGGACAGTTGAATGCTCGCTAAAGCTCGTAAACTCACTCGAAAGATCGTACTTAAATTTCTACCGAATGGAGATTGTGGAAAAATTGAAAACGTAAAAACACTTATAGTGGGTGATGCATTAAAGATAAGATATGATGTCCTGGACTCTTTTGTAGAACTTGTCATGCTTAACAATTCTTACACCCATAGTATATAGATATTTTTAACGGTTTACCCAGCGTAAGGTTGAAAGGCACACGGACGCCAGGTTTTTCTTCGATTCGATTCACTGAAATCGATATTACTCGGCTTCTTTTTGTGATGAATAAATTATTTTCTACAGAAACCTTCCGCGAAAAATCCTTTACAGAATGGTGAAAACCGCATCCAAAATCCATCCAGTGGTTCTCGAGATTACCCGTGACATCCAAGAATCTGGGACTGATGGGTTTTCTTGTATTTTGTTTTTAGAGGGCAGAGAATGTTTGTGGGTGTCACTGTAGGTTTGGTAGTGTTTTGTACAGCTATTTGTCTTGTATTTGATGATGCTCGCTTGACGAGCGAAACATGTCATCCCTTCTTGTTCTTCTTCTTCCTCTTCATCGTCTTCTTCTTCCTCCTCTGCTTCCTCTTATTCTTCCTTTTCTTTCTCCTCTTCTTCTTCTTCTCCTTCCCCTTCGTATTCTTCCTCTTCTTATTCCTCCTCTTCCTCTTCTTCTTCCTCCTCTTCATCTTCCACCTCTTCTTCCTCCTCTTCTTCATCTTCTCCTTCCTCTCCTTCCTATTCTTCCTCTTCCTCTTCCTCCTCTACTTCTTCCTCTTCTTCTTACTCCTCTTCCTCTTCTTCCTTTTCTTCACCCTCTTCATCCTCTCCTTCCTCTTCTTCTTCTTATTCTTCTTCTTCTTCTTCTACTACTACTTCAATACTCTGTAAGAATATTAATCTTAATCACATATAATTTATTCCTGATTATTTTTCACATACTGTATTCCGGTAATTGGAATGATTTTGTGTCGACCGATTGAAAGCTACAATAAGATACCTCAATGCTTTATTATTTTCTTTTAATTGCCGTGAAAGCCTTAATCTACATATTAAGTCACCTTGTTTATTTTAAGCTATGATAAAATTGCATTTTCTTATATGAAAAATAACTCCCACACTGTATGTTGCAGATAACTGCACGATTCTAGTTCAGAACATTATATGCCTTAAATAGAAGAACTCAGCAAAAACAAGTAGTTCCGAGAAGAACTATACAGCCTATTTTCATATAACCTACTTATGTTAATTGCCACTATCAACATACAAAATTTCAGTTTGATTGCTGTAATAGATTCGTAGATATTGAGAACCAACTAAATATTTCGGATGGTCGCCATGTTGGATTTTATATATGTAGGTCCTAGAGTTATGTACTGTTACATGAAGATTATTGTGTACGTGCAGTGTTCGAACTTCAATCGCATGATTAGCACACAAGAAGTAACAACGAGATTTCAAAATTTCGCACAGCTGCCATCTTGTGGTTATGGAAATAATTGAAATACATTAGATGCCAGTGGATTAACATTCGTATAAGGATTTACTGTACCAAGTTTCACTGCACTCGGATGGTTAAATTGCGAGAAACGTCCATGTGAATATTTATACTTCGCGTCGCCACCATGTTGGATTTGTGATCACCAGGTTATTGAAAGTCCTATAGGTGAACTTATGTTCATAGCCCCTATGAACATTAAAAAATTCAGTTTGATTGCTGTAATAGATTCGTAGATATTGAGATCCATTTAAATATTTTGGATGGTCGCCATGTTGGATAGTTAAATGTATAGGCCATATAGTCATGTACCATTAAAGGAAAATTATTGCGTAGGTTCATTATTCAAACTTTCACTTCGATCGCATGATTACGACACAAGAAATAAAAACTTAATTTTAAAATTTGCAAAGCCGCCATCTTGAGGTTATGTAAACAATTGAACTAAATTAGATACCGGTGCATTACAATGTGTATAAACATTTCCTGTACCAAGTTTCATTACGTTTGGAACATTAAATCGTGAGAAAGGTCTATTTAAAATTTTCAAATTCGCTTGGCCGCCATGTTCGTTTTGTAGTTATCGGTTTTTGAAAGTCTTATAGATGAACTTCCAGTAGTGCCCTTTATCTCCGTACAAACTTTCAGGGTGATATCGCTAATAGTTTCAGAGATATACAATTCCGGTGAAATATTTCGCACAGCCGCCATCTTGTGGTTATGTAAACAATTGAACGAAGTTAGATATCGGTGCATTACAATGTGTATAAACATATATAGTACCAAGCTATATTGCGTTTGGTTGGTTAAATCGCGAGAAACGTCTATTTAAAAGTCGCAAATTCGCTTGGCCGCCATGTTGGTTTGGTCGTTACCAGTTTTTCAAAAGTCACATAGGCGAACTTCTAGTAGTAAAAAATTCCAGGGTGATATCGGTAATAGTTTCGGAGATATTGAATTCTGGTGAAATATTTCGCACAGCCACCATGTTGGATTGGTGAGACATAACAAAATTTGAAGGGCACGGTCGGGGTCGTCCGGAATAGTGCTATGAACTTACCGAGTTTCATGGAAATCCCTTCAGCCGTTTAGAAGTTATTAGGGGGACACACACACGAATCACACACGCACACACAGACTGACACACGGACAAAAGGTGATCTCATAAGCCTATTTTTTCAAAATAGAAACTAGGCTAATAATGTGATGATTGAATAATATTTAGTAATTTTAGGGCATTTTGAAAAATATGTCATTTTTATTCTGTTTTTTAAAAATTCAGAGAACTGAAAACAGGTAACAAAGCTTTTAATACACCAAAATTGATGGTTGGGTTTCGTGTGTGATGTGCTAAAAGTTTGAGGGGAATCGGTTCAAAAATGTGGATTTCCTTCCGAATCTTATATTACATATCTGAAGGCCATTTGGTTTCGTTAAATGTATACTAGGGCTGGTACTTATACTGGTTATCGAAGAATTGATTAATCGAAACAAAAATCGATTAATTGCTACAAATAACGATTAATCAATAGTGCGTTTAATCAATTAATCGATTAGTCGTTTCTTCGGTTGTTCAAGTAATTGATTAATTGTTTTGTCGATAAATCGATGCACTTCGCTTTCACAGAAGCAAATCAGACATTTAATTATTTAAAATATATTGTATCATATATTTTCTTTGAGAAGACTAGGCTAAAACAAGTAAAACAACATTGTAAACATTGAACAAGAATTAGAAATCTTTGCTCAAAACTCTTGGTTTTCTTTTCTCGAAAACCTTCCCAATTTGATTGATGTTTTGAGGGACTTGGAAGGAAGGAGAGCCATGAAAGGCAGATAGGAAAGGGAAAGAGGGCCGGCCCCAAGGTCAGAGGGAAAAGGGGAAAAAAACGGACCCAGCTCAGGAAGCTCTCGGGGCCGCCAACTCCCAAACTCACCAGCCGTGAGTCCCTGAGGGTGTAGCAATATCCAGTGTGGGGTTACACACACACTGCCTCCTTGAGGGCCTTGAGCAGAAGGCAGGAGATAGCATGAAAAGAAAAAGAATGCTGACCCCTCGCAGAAGGAGGGCATCAGAAAAGATGAGACAAGGCCCAATTAAGGCGGGAAAGGAAGAGACTCCCTCGGCCTCGGATACCCTAATACCGTCGGGGTCGGAAGAGAACAAGAGTTGACCAAGAAATGTCGACAGGAAAATAGACGGAGAGGAGCCCGGCACATGTAAGTGGAAGCAATGCGGGACTCAGCTGGGGTCCCGTGGTCACCAACCCACGTCCCACTAGATGTGAGCTCCTGGGGAGTTTAACACAAAAAAGGTCTTTTATAGATTTCTACACATCATACGGATAACTCAAATTAAGCGATGACCTCTCATTTAAACTACTTTTTCTTATCTCGTGTCTACTAATCGATTGAACACTCATTCGATTAATTGATTAATCATTTCCGATTCATTTCAAATTATTCTTTAATCGATTTCAATTAACAGAAAATAGCTATACTATTGAAAAATTTCATAAAGAGGCAAATGTCCAATGTGAACATATATCTAAACCCAAATGGGAACGAAAACAATCGCATTTGCGGTCCAGAATTCTGAGTTTGTAAACTACTTTCTCTCGAGTGACCTTAGTGTCGTGATCCTGCACTCAGGGACCTTACTTGTTGATTCATGTAGCCCCGTCTACTTGGGTGTGCGTGTGTGTTTTTCTAATTGAGGAACCATCCCTAGAACAGAAGTGGGAAACCAGGTGGACAACCGTGCGGAGATGGTTATGAGTGATTAGGCCGACACTAAATACTAACAGGCTTACCCGACGTAGCTCGAATCATTTAAAACATTCACTGAGCCTTCCACAATCAATAAACGTTTGTTGGTTCCTTAGTTTAGGGGCTGCGACAACGCGGTCATGTAGCCCCGTGTACTTTGGGTGTGTGTAGAATCTGTCTGATAACCGGTGTTAATTGTGATGGCTGTGTTAGTGTGTGTATCTGTTTTTAATTCAAGTAAGGACTACTGATATTCAATTTTCAAGTAGTTACTACTTTTATCACCAAACCTCACCGTCAACGACAATTAGTTCTGAACTTAGTTTTTAGATGCCACCGCAGTCGGCTTCTGGCGACGAACGTTGGAAACAAAGAGCGTTAGTCAAATCTAACCTATAATTTCGTTTCACACAAGTGGAAGGTTCTTTTACATGCCATAAATCTTTAACATGGGCCCGCCGGCTTTACTTCCCCTCCGAAGGAAGGCATACGGGGGGATTTTTAACGCTCTTAAAAGATACGACGACTTCGGCCGGGTTTGAACTCGCGATCTTGGGCATAGAAGCTCAGCATGCTACCAACTACGCCACCGAAGCCACTAACTAGGCATTGTCTCTTGCCAACTGCCTCACACTCGGAGGCCCAGTGTTCGATTCCCGGCTCCGTCAGGGATTTTAGAAACTGACGTGAGTGGCTGTCTGACAGTGAGGCAGCGCCCCGATCACGAAAACCCAGATTAACGGCCGAGGGGACCCTATGCGCTGATCTCGGGTCACCCCAATATCTGCAGGCCAAATGTCTGGGCAGCGGTCGCTTGGTATGCCTGGGCCCTTCATGAGCTGTAGTGCCAGGGGGTTATTATTGGTTGGTTGGATCCTCAGTTTAGGGGCTGCGATAACGCGGTCATGTAGCCCCGTGTACTTTGTGTAGAATCTGTCTGATAACCGGTGTTAATTGTGATGACTGTATTAGTGTGTGTTTGTGTTTCTTAATTAAAGTAAGGACTGCATACTATGAATTTTTCAAGTAGTTCCACATTTTGCCGCCAAACGCCACCGTCAACAACTACTAGTTCAGAACTTGGCTACTAGAAGCCACCGCAGTCGGCTCCTGGCGACGAACATAGGAACCTGAGCGTTGTTTACATTTTTAACCTAATTTAGCTTCACAGAGGTGTAATTAGTGGAAAGTTCTTTAACATGCCATAAATCTATGACATGGGACCGCCGGCTTTACTTCCCCTCCGAAGGAAGGCATACTGAGGAATTTTTAACGCTCTTAAAAAATCCGACGTCTTCGGCCGGGTTTGCTACCAACTACGCCACCGAAGCCAACCAGGGGTTATTATTATTATAACAATTAAAAATGAAAACTTATTTGTGGTCCTTACGGTACCATCCCAGCATTCCGCTCGAGGAAGTGTGCACTCACTCGCTCAGGATGGCCGGTCTCCGGACTTGTGGTTACACCAGAGCAGCGGACGATTATGAAGACATTGCTATTAGCGTGGTTGTTAGCGAAGGGGTGTGGACAAACTTGTCCTTCACACTTTCCACTGGATTTCACTCACTCTGTCCATTTCGAGCATTCAGGTAGGCCTGGGAAACTGCACTAGCCTACGATCCAAGTTCTACCGTAAATAAAGATTTAAAAAATTGTATCCACCTACATGAATACTTGATTATGTACAAGCTATACCTGGCATGCGTTGCAATGCCAATCAAAGATAGCGTTGGCGTTATAATTTCGTTTCTTGAAGTGCTTTTTGGCTACACAATATTTTTTCAATTTCCGTTATCTGCCTCTAAACTATCGTAAAATGGATTTACTATTTAGAATCATTCATGGGAGCGTGCATAACAACTCACCAAAGTTTTATCGCAATCGGATGAATGGCATATGAACACATACGGGATTTTTTTTAAACGATTCGTGCACTGTCACTCATTTGTTGAATCTACTCGTGCGCTACCTATTGTGAAATGGATTTACTAAGTTAGAAACCTTCACGTAAGTGTACACAACAACTCATCAAAGTTTCATCACAATCGGCGAATCGTATATGAACGCATACATGATTTTGTTGAATCGCTTCGCGCCTCGTCGCTCATTTGTTGAATCTACTCGTGTGCTACCCATTGTAAAATGTATTTACTAAGCCAGAATCCTTTCTTGAATTATACACAACATCTCACCCAAGTTTCATCGCTATCGGACGAACGGTATATGAACGCATACTGGACTTTGCTGAAACGCTTCGCGCGTCGTCGCTCATTTGTGGAATCTACTCGTGCGCTACCTATTGTAAAATGGATTTACTAAGCCAGGAACCTTCCTTGGAGTGTACACAACATCTCACCCAAGTTTCACCGGAATTTGATGAATTGTATATAAACACGTAGGAGACATACACACTCACATATACACAAACTATCACATAACATTCATTTTTAGCCTATTTTCAATTTTGAAAAAAAAAAATAGGCTTATGAGATTACCTTTTGTCCGCGTGTGTGTGCGTGTGTGTGTGTGTGTGTGTGTGTGAGGTGTATGTGTGTCCCCCCCCTAATAACTTTTAAACGGCTGGAACGATTTCAATGAAACTCGGTAAGTTCATAGCACTATTCCGGGTGACCTCGACCGTGCCCTTCAAATTTTGTTACGTCTCACCAATCCAAAATGGCGGCTGTGAGAAATATCTCACCAGCATTTAATATCTTCGAAACTATTACCGATATCACACTGGAATTTATTAGGGTGTTAAAGGGAACTACTGGAAGTTCACTTATGTGACTTTTGAAAAACTGGTAACTACAAAACCAACATGGCGGCCACGCGAATTTGCGACTTTTAAATAGACGTTTCTCGCGATTTAACCAACCAAACGCAATAAAACTTGGCACAGTATATGCTCATACACATTGTAATGTACCGACATCTAACTTCGTTCAATTGTTTGCATAACCACAAAATGGCGGATGTGCGAAATATTTCACCGGCATTATATATCTCTGGACCTATTAGCGGTATCACCCTGAAATTTTGTACGGAGATAAAGGGCACTACTGGAAGATCATCTATATGACTTTCAAAATCCGTTTAACTACAAAACGAACATGGCGGCCAAGCGAATTTGAAAATTTTAAATAGACCTTTCTCGCGATTTAATGTTCCAAACGCAATGGAATCTGGTACAGAAAATGTTTATACACATTGTAATGCACTGGTATCTAATTTAGTTCAATTGTTTTTCATAACCTCAAGATGGCGGCTGTGCGAATTTTAAAATTAAGTTTTTATTTCTTGTGTCGTAATAATGCGATCGAAGTGAAAGTTAGAATAACGAACATACGCAATAATTTTCCTTTAATGTTACATGACTCTATGGCCTACAAATTTAACAATCCAACATGGCGACCATCCGAAGTATTTAGACGGCTCTGAATATCTACGAATCTATTATAGCAATCAAACTGATTTTTTAATGTTCATAGGGGCTATGAACTTAAGTTCACCTGTAGGACCTTCAATATTCTGGTGATCACAAATCCAACATGGCGGCGACGCGAAGTATAAATATTCACATGGACGTTTCTCGCAATTTAACCATCCGAGTGCAGTGAAACTGGGTACAGTAAATCCTTATACGAATGTTAATTCACTCGCATCAAATTTATTTCAATTTTTCCCATTACCACAAGATGGCAGCTGTGCGAAATTTTAAAATCTCCTTGTTACTTCTTGTGTCCTAATTATGCGATTGAAGTTTGAATGCTACACGTACACAATAATCTTCATGTAACAGTACATAACTCTAGGACCTACATATACAAAATCCAAGATGGCGACCATCCGAAATATTTAGTCGGTTCTCAATATCTACGAATCTATTACAGCCATCAAACTGAAATTTTGTATGTTGATAGAGGCAATTAACATAAGTAGGATATATGAAAATTGGCTGTATAGTTCTTCACGGAACTACTTGTTATATATAGAGATATATAGAGACTAGTAGATTGTGTCACAACATATCATTGTTTCAATGGAAGGATGATAAATTTAAAGAGTTTCAGGAAACCCCTAGCTCAAAAACCAAGGTCATCTGGTCTGAAGAAAGTAGGAGGAGGCTCAGCGAACGCATGAAGAAATTCTGAGAGGAGAAGAAGAGATTGGCAAGTCGGCCAATTGTTCAACACGGTCCACAGTAGGCGAAAATCGACAGAAGAAGAAGAAGGAGATTGTGTCGACCAGCACTGTGGCTTCCTTCAGCTATAAACCAGTACTGCATCATGGCAACAAAACATTGGTATATTAGCTTTTACGGCCAGTGAATTGAAATTCAGCAATTTTTCTAGGTTTATGCCGTGTCTTGTGTGAGTTTTCGCCTAGGAACACCAAGCTGGCTCATCAGCGGGCTCTTGGTGTCTCCGCCTGGATTCCCACCGGCCGTGAAAGCCAATATACCATCTCTTTGGAAGCCTTCATGGGGAGGTTAAGGCTGCTTGAGCTTTTAGTTCTGGCAATGAAAGGGCGCAGGTGCGCTTCATAAAAGCGCGCAGTTTGCTACTCCAGTGGGGATCCGGACGGGGACACCAAGAGCCCGCTGATGAGCCGGCCTGGTGTTCCTAGGCGAAACTCTACACAAGACACGGCACAAACCTAGGAGAATTGCAGAGTTTTAATTCACCGGCCGTGAAAGCCAATATACCATCTCTTTGGAAGCCTTCATGGGGAGGTTAAGGCTGCTTGAGCTTTTAGTTCTGGCAGTGAAAGGGCGCAGGTGCGCTTCATAAAAGCGCGCAGTTTGCTACTCCAGTGGGGATCCGGACGGGGACACCAAGAGCCCGCTGATGAGCCGGCCTGGTGTTCCTAGGCGAAACTCTGCACAAGACACGGCACAAACCTAGGAGAATTGCAGAGTTTTAATTCACCGGCCGTGAAAGCCAATATACCATCTCTTTGGAAGCCTTCATGGGGAGGTTAAGGCTGCTTGAGCTTTTAGTTCTGGCAGTGAAAGGGCGCAGGTGCGCTTCATAAAAGCGCGCAGTTTGCTACTCCAGTGGGGATCCGGACGGGGACACCAAGAGCCCGCTGATGAGCCGGCCTGGTGTTCCTAGGCGAAACTCTACACAAGACACGGCACAAACCTAGGAGAATTGCAGAGTTTTAATTCACCGGCCGTGAAAGCCAATATACCATCTCTTTGGAAGCCTTCATGGGGAGGTTAAGGCTGCTTGAGCTTTTAGTTCTGGCAGTGAAAGGGCGCAGGTGCGCTTCATAAAAGCGCGCAGTTTGCTACTCCAGTGGGGATCCGGACGGGGACACCAAGAGCCCGCTGATGAGCCGGCCTGGTGTTCCTAGGCGAAACTCTACACAAGACACGGCACAAACCTAGGAGAATTGCAGAGTTTTAATTCACTGGCCGTGAAAGCCAATATACCATCTCTTTGGAAGCCTTCATGGGGAGGTTAAGGCTGCTTGAGTTTTTAGTTCTGGCAGTGAAAGGGCGCAGGTGCGCTTCATAAAAGCGCGCAGTTTGCTACTCCAGTGGGGATCCGGACGGGGACACCAAGAGCCCGCTGATGAGCCGGCCTGGTGTTCCTAGGCGAAACTCTACACAAGACACGGCACAAACCTAGGAGAATTGCAGAGTTTTAATTCACCGGCCGTGAAAGCCAATATACCATCTCTTTGGAAGCCTTCATGGGGAGGTTAAGGCTGCTTGAGCTTTTAGTTCTGGCAGTGAAAGGGCGCAGGTGCGCTTCATAAAAGCGCGCAGTTTGCTACTCCAGTGGGGATCCGGACGGGGACACCAAGGGCCCGCTGATGAGCCGGCCTGGTGTTCCTAGGCGAAACACTACACAAGACACGGCACAAACCTAGGAGAATTGCAGAGTTTTAATTCACCGGCCGTGAAAGCCAATATACCATCTCTTTGGAAGCCTTCATGGGGAGGTTAAGGCTGCTTGAGCTTTTAGTTCTGGCAGTGAAAGGGCGCAGGTGCGCTTCATAAAAGCGCGCAGTTTGCTACTCCAGTGGGGATCCGGACGGGGACACCAAGAGCCCGCTGATGAGCCGGCCTGGTGTTCCTAGGCGAAACTCTACACAAGACACGGCACAAACCTAGGAGAATTGCAGAGTTTTAATTCACCGGCCGTGAAAGCCAATATACCATCTCTTTGAAAGCCTTCATGGGGAGGTTAAGGCTGCTTGAGCTTTTAGTTCTGGCAGTGAAAGGGCGCAGGTGCGCTTCATAAAAGCGCGCAATTTGCTACTCCAGTGGGGATCCGGACGGGGACACCAAGAGCCCGCTGATGAGCCGGCCTGGTGTTCCTAGGCGAAACACTACACAAGACACGGCACAAACCTAGGAGAATTGCAGAGTTTTAATTCACCGGCCGTGAAAGCCAATATACCATCTCTTTGGAAGCCTTCATGGGGAGGTTAAGGCTGCTTGAGCTTTTAGTTCTGGCAGTGAAAGGGCGCAGGTGCGCTTCATAAAAGCGCGCAGTTTGCTACTCCAGTGGGGATCCGGACGGGGACACCAAGAGCCCGCTGATGAGCCGGCCTGGTGTTCCTAGGCGAAACTCTACACAAGACACGGCACAAACCTAGGAGAATTGCAGAGTTTTAATTCACCGGCCGTGAAAGCCAATATACCATCTCTTTGGAAGCCTTCATGGGGAGGTTAAGGCTGCTTGAGCTTTTAGTTCTGGCAGTGAAAGGGCGCAGGTGCGCTTCATAAAAGCGCGCAGTTTGCTACTCCAGTGGGGATGCGGACGGGGACACCAAGAGCCCGCTGATGAGCCGGCCTGGTGTTCCTAGGCGAAACTCTACACAAGACACGGCACAAACCTAGGAGAAT
The DNA here is from genome assembly GCA_946902985.2 of Meconema thalassinum. Lineage (NCBI taxonomy): Eukaryota > Metazoa > Arthropoda > Insecta > Orthoptera > Tettigoniidae > Meconema > Meconema thalassinum. The sequence goes on along the minus strand of OX336395.1, from coordinate 224,697,646 downwards.
TGCAGAGTTTTAATTCACCGGCCGTGAAAGCCAATATACCATCTCTTTGGAAGCCTTCATGGGGAGGTTAAGGCTGCTTGAGCTTTTAGTTCTGGCAGTGAAAGGGCGCAGGTGCGCTTCATAAAAGCGCGCAGTTTGCTACTCCAGTGGGGATCCGGACGGGGACACCAAGAGCCCGCTGATGAGCCGGCCTGGTGTTCCTAGGCGAAACTCTACACAAGACACGGCACAAACCTAGGAGAATTGCAGAGTTTTAATTAACCGGCCGTGAAAGCCAATATACCATCTCTTTGGAAGCCTTCATGGGGAGGTTAAGGCTGCTTGAGCTTTTAGTTCTGGCAGTGAAAGGGCGCAGGTGCGCTTCATAAAAGCGCGCAGTTTGCTACTCCAGTGGGGATCCGGGCGGGGACACCAAGAGCCCGCTGATGAGCCGGCCTGGTGTTCCTAGGCGAAACTCTACACAAGACACGGCACAAACCTAGGAGAATTGCAGAGTTTTAATTCACCGGCCGTGAAAGCCAATATACCATCTCTTTGGAAGCCTTCATGGGGAGGTTAAGGCTGCTTGAGCTTTTAGTTCTGGCAGTGAAAGGGCGCAGGTGCGCTTCATAAAAGCGCGCAGTTTGCTACTCCAGTGGGGATCCGGGCGGGGACACCAAGAGCCCGCTGATGAGCCGGCCTGGTGTTCCTAGGCGAAACTCTACACAAGACACGGCACAAACCTAGGAGAATTGCAGAGTTTTAATTCACCGGCCGTGAAAGCCAATATACCATCTCTTTGGAAGCCTTCATGGGGAGGTTAAGGCTGCTTGAGCTTTTAGTTCTGGCAGTGAAAGGGCGCAGGTGCGCTTCATAAAAGCGCGCAGTTTGCTACTCCAGTGGGGATCCGGACGGGGACACCAAGAGCCCGCTGATGAGCCGGCCTGGTGTTCCTAGGCGAAACTCTACACAAGACACGGCACAAACCTAGGAGAATTGCAGAGTTTTAATTCACCGGCCGTGAAAGCCAATATACCATCTCTTTGGAAGCCTTCATGGGGAGGTTAAGGCTGCTTGAGCTTTTAGTTCTGGCAGTGAAAGGGCGCAGGTGCGCTTCATAAAAGCGCGCAGTTTGCTACTCCAGTGGGGATCCGGACGGGGACACCAAGAGCCCGCTGATGAGCCGGCCTGGTGTTCCTAGGCGAAACTCTACACAAGACACGGCACAAACCTAGGGGAATTGCAGAGTTGTAATTCACTGGCCGTGAAAGTCAATATACCATCTCTTTGGAAGCCTTCATAGGGAGGTTAAGGCTGCTTGAGCATTTAGTTCTGGCAGTGAAAGGGCGCAGGTGCGCTTCATAAAAGCGCGCAGTTTGCTACTCCAGTGGGGATCCGGGCAGGGACACCAAGAGCCCGCTGATGAGCCGGCCTGGTGTTCCTAGGCGAAACTCTACACAAGACACGGCACAAACCTAGGAGAATTGCAGAGTTTTAATTCACCGGCCGTGAAAGCCAATATACCATCTCTTTGGAAGGCTTCATGGGGAGGTTAAGGCTGCTTGAGCTTTTAGTTCTGGCAGTGAAAGGGCGCAGGTGCGCTTCATAAAAGCGCGCAGTTTGCTACTCCAGTGGGGATCCGGACGGGGACACCAAGAGCCCGCTGATGAGCCGGCCTGGTGTTCCTAGGCGAAACTCTACACAAGACACGGCACAAACCTAGGAGAATTGCAGAGTTTTAATTCACCGGCCGTGAAAGCCAATATACCATCTCTTTGAAAGCCTTCATGGGGAGGTTAAGGCTGCTTGAGCTTTTAGTTCTGGCAGTGAAAGGGCGCAGGTGCGCTTCATAAAAGCGCGCAGTTTGCTACTCCAGTGGGGATCCGGGCGGGGACACCAAGAGCCCGCTGATGAGCCGGCCTGGTGTTCCTAGGCGAAACTCTACACAAGACACGGCACAAACCTAGGAGAATTGCAGAGTTTTAATTCACCGGCCGTGAAAGCCAATATACCATCTCTTTGGAAGCCTTCATGGGGAGGTTAAGGCTGCTTGAGCTTTTAGTTCTGGCAGTGAAAGGGCGCAGGTGCGCTTCATAAAAGCGCGCAGTTTGCTACTCCAGTGGGGATCCGGACGGGGACACCAAGAGCCCGCTGATGAGCCGGCCTGGTGTTCCTAGGCGAAACTCTACACAAGACACGGCACAAACCTAGGAGAATTGCAGAGTTTTAATTCACCGGCCGTGAAAGCCAATATACCATCTCTTTGGAAGCCTTCATGGGGAGGTTAAGGCTGCTTGAGCTTTTAGTTCTGGCAGTGAAAGGGCGCAGGTGCGCTTCATAAAAGCGCGCAGTTTGCTACTCCAGTGGGGATCCGGGCGGGGACACCAAGAGCCCGCTGATGAGCCGGCCTGGTGTTCCTAGGCGAAACTCTACACAAGACACGGCACAAACCTAGGAGAATTGCAGAGTTTTAATTCACCGGCCGTGAAAGCCAATATACCATCTCTTTGGAAGCCTTCATGGGGAGGTTAAGGCTGCTTGAGCTTTTAGTTCTGGCAGTGAAAGGGCGCAGGTGCGCTTCATAAAAGCGCGCAGTTTGCTACTCCAGTGGGGATCCGGGCGGGGACACCAAGAGCCCGCTGATGAGCCGGCCTGGTGTTCCTAGGCGAAACTCTACACAAGACACGGCACAAACCTAGGAGAATTGCAGAGTTTTAATTCACCGGCCGTGAAAGCCAATATACCATCTCTTTGGAAGCCTTCATGGGGAGGTTAAGGCTGCTTGAGCTTTTAGTTCTGGCAGTGAAAGGGCGCAGGTGCGCTTCATAAAAGCGCGCAGTTTGCTACTCCAGTGGGGATCCGGGCGGGGACACCAAGAGCCCGCTGATGAGCCGGCCTGGTGTTCCTAGGCGAAACTCTACACAAGACACGGCACAAACCTAGGAGAATTGCAGAGTTTTAATTCACCGGCCGTGAAAGCCAATATACCATCTCTTTGGAAGCCTTCATGGGGAGGTTAAGGCTGCTTGAGCTTTTAGTTCTGGCAGTGAAAGGGCGCAGGTGCGCTTCATAAAAGCGCGCAGTTTGCTACTCCAGTGGGGATCCGGGCGGGGACACCAAGAGCCCGCTGATGAGCCGGCCTGGTGTTCCTAGGCGAAACTCTACACAAGACACGGCACAAACCTAGGAGAATTGCAGAGTTTTAATTCACCGGCCGTGAAAGCCAATATACCATCTCTTTGGAAGCCTTCATGGGGAGGTTAAGGCTGCTTGAGCTTTTAGTTCTGGCAGTGAAAGGGCGCAGGTGCGCTTCATAAAAGCGTGCAGTTTGCTACTCCAGTGGGGATCCGGACGGGGACACCAAGAGCCCGCTGATGAGCCGGCCTGGTGTTCCTAGGCGAAACTCTACACAAGACACGGCACAAACCTAGGAGAATTGCAGAGTTTTAATTCACCGGCCGTGAAAGCCAATATACCATCTCTTTGGAAGCCTTCATGGGGAGGTTAAGGCTGCTTGAGCTTTTAGTTCTGGCAGTGAAAGGGCGCAGGTGCGCTTCATAAAAGCGCGCAGTTTGCTACTCCAGTGGGGATCCGGACGGGGACACCAAGAGCCCGCTGATGAGCCGGCCTGGTGTTCCTAGGCGAAACTCTACACAAGACACGGCACAAACCTAGGAGAATTGCAGAGTTTTAATTCACCGGCCGTGAAAGCCAATATACCAACTCTTTGGAAGCCTTCATGGGGAGGTTAAGGCTGCTTGAGCTTTTAGTTCTGGCAGTGAAAGGGCGCAGGTGCGCTTCATAAAAGCGCGCAGTTTGCTACTCCAGTGGGGATCCGGACGGGGACACCAAGAGCCCGCTGATGAGCCGGCCTGGTGTTCCTAGGCGAAACTCTACACAAGACACGGCACAAACCTAGGAGAATTGCAGAGTTTTAATTCACCGGCCGTGAAAGCCAATATACCATCTCTTTGGAAGCCTTCATGGGGAGGTTAAGGCTGCTTGAGCTTTTAGTTCTGGCAGTGAAAGGGCGCAGGTGCGCTTCATAAAAGCGCGCAGTTTGCTACTCCAGTGGGGATCCGGACGGGGACACCAAGGGCCCGCTGATGAGCCGGCCTGGTGTTCCTAGGCGAAACTCTACACAAGACACGGCACAAACCTAGGAGAATTGCAGAGTTTTAATTCACCGGCCGTGAAAGCCAATATACCATCTCTTTGGAAGCCTTCATGGGGAGGTTAAGGCTGCTTGAGCTTTTAGTTCTGGCAGTGAAAGGGCGCAGGTGCGCTTCATAAAAGCGCGCAGTTTGCTACTCCATTGGGGATCCGGACGGGGACACCAAGAGCCCGCTGATGAGCCGGCCTGGTGTTCCTAGGCGAAACTCTACACAAGACACGGCACAAACCTAGGAGAATTGCAGAGTTTTAATTCACCGGCCGTGAAAGCCAATATACCATCTCTTTGGAAGCCTTCATGGGGAGGTTAAGGCTGCTTGAGCTTTTAGTTCTGGCAGTGAAAGGGCGCAGGTGCGCTTCATAAAAGCGTGCAGTTCGCTACTCCAGTGGGGATCCGGACGGGGACACCAAGAGCCCGCTGATGAGCCGGCCTGGTGTTCCTAGGCGAAACTCTACACAAGACACGGCACAAACCTAGGAGAATTGCAGAGTTTTAATTCACCGGCCGTGAAAGCCAATATACCATCTCTTTGGAAGCCTTCATGGGGAGGTTAAGGCTGCTTGAGCTTTTAGTTCTGGCAGTGAAAGGGCGCAGGTGCGCTTCATAAAAGCGTGCAGTTCGCTACTCCTGTGGGGGTCCGAGCGGGGATACCAAGAGCCCGCTGATGAGCCAGCCTGGTTTTCTCTAGGCGAAACCCCACAAAAGACACGGCACAAACCTAGAAAAATTAATGAGTTTTAAAACGTAACTATACATTGCAATTTTTATGCAGCCCATCGATTTTATTGTGTGACAAAATATGTTACGTTCTTCCTAAAGTAGTAGGTATCAAATATAAGTACGACTTGAACCCGACATTTTGAAAAGGATTGAAACAAAGGACAAGGATAAGGGTGATCTACAATCTGTACAGCTATTCGAGCCAACGGACATGAGAGAGGAGCAACGCTGCAACTTATCACTCATACTTTTCAATCTATACATTGAACAAGCAATGAAGGAAATTTCAGCAGGCATATAGATTCAAGGAGAAGTAATTTCCACTCTGAGATTCGCTGATGACATCGTCATCTTGGCCGATGCACCAGAGGATTTGAATGAGATTGTAAATGGTAGGTTGGATCTTAAGTTTAGGGGCTGCGACAACGCGGTCATGTAGCCCCTTGTACTTTGGGTGTGTGTAGAATCTAACTGATAACCGGTGTTAATTGTGATGACTGTATTAGTGTGTGCTTTTTTTTAAAATTTAAGTACAGACTGCAACTTAGAATTTTTCGAAGAGATTTTAAATGGTATGGATTCTGTTTTGAGGAAAGAATTCGTAATGACAATTAATGTAAAAAATAAAATAAAAATGGATTGAAGTCGAAATAAATCAGAAAACCCATAGATATCGAATTGATAAGTGAAAAGCTAAAGGAAGTTGGAATCAAAATAACCAGTGTTTTACGAAGGAAATAGGATATAAAACGTAGGTTAGCTCAGGCAAGGAAAGCATTTCTAGAGAAAAGAAATCTGTTGACATCGAATATAGATTTAGGTATTAGGAAGTCATTTTTGAAAGCTTTTGTCAGGAGCGTGGCGCTCTCTGAAAGTGAGATTTGGACTACTGGTGCAGCAGAATAGAGGAGAATTGAAGCATTTGAAATGTGGTGTTACAGGAGAATGATGAAGATCAAATGGGTAGATAGGGTTACAAATGCAGAGGTATTAAGACGAGTGAGAGAGGAGAGATGTTTCTGGCGACTGGTAATGAAGAGAAGAGATAGGTTGGTAGGACACATAGGCCCTACTAAGACACCCAGGAATAGCAAGCTTTGTCATGGAAGGAAGGGTCGAGGACAAGAACTGTTGGGGTAGACCAAGATTAGAATATGTTAATCAGATTGCCTCGGATGTAGGGTGTGGTAGCTATGTAGAAAAAGACAGGGAAGCATGCAGAGCTGCATCAAACCAGTCAACAGACTGAAGACTCAAACAACAGGAAGCTTGTAACTTTGGAAAATAGCAGTAAATGACGGATTACATCCGCACTGAACGGAATCAACAACAAGTATCTGTCGTGCAGCGGTACACCACAGTAAAGTTACGTGAAATTGGAAAGTGTCTTACCCAGAATTTGGTGTTTTCTAAACATTTCACTGATGCTAACAGAGGCACCACGTTGATCGACAAGACTTGGACCTCATTGAATATTCAACACGTTCGTCACCTCGTGTGTGCTCGCTTCCATTATTTATCCCTCGTTACACAGCACAAAGTGAAATATTTCACATTCAAAATATTACAGAAGGGTAATTAAATAGGAAAAACAACTATATTTCCCGGTGGTTTGGGATCTGGGGGATATGAGACGCGAAGATATGTCGAAACTTTCCGGGAGCCTTAACATGGTGCCCTTTGCAATACATTGCTTTCTAAAGAATTGTACATAAAACAGAAATTCTTGATATTGTTTAAATTAATAAAGGAATACGCCCAAATGTGCATTACATTTTCGAGTAATCTAACAAGGAAAGTGTTCTCACTAAAATGGTATCGACCACACTGTTCAGCACATAATATGCAAACACACTGTTCAGACGATTCATGAAAGCCACGTCGCACGCACAGCTTTTGATGGAAGCCGTGTACAGCAAGTCTATTCAGAGCACTCCTCATTTCATTGTTAGGTTCAGTCCAATTTCTCTGACACATGGCATCAGTCCCATAGAATTCCAGGTCGATTTCCGCTCATTTTCTTTGTCTTATCCTTAGGAATTCTTGTTCCTGTCTTGTAGAAGGCAATTGCAATCGAAATCTTAACTCTTCAATAAGAAAAGTTTCCCTGGCAAGTTCATAAACAAGTCGGGAGCGCGTTTATTTGATACTCCTAGGGCAGCCCTTAAATATCATGGTTCGACTTTTTCAAGTGATCTGAGATCGTCCATGCTTAATTTATCCCAGACTATTAGAATTATCATACAAGAATGTATTACAAAATGAAATTATCTCACCAATGTCTTAATAGATTTGCTTTCATAAGAAACTGGATTAGCGAGGTCGTTGGATATCCACCGGCAGTGTCCAAGGATGCAGGATCGAATCCCGGCACAGTCGGCTGGTATTTGAGGGTGCGCAAATGATGATGATGATGATGATAATTGTTGTTTTAAGGGCCTAATATCTAGGTTATCGCCCCCTAATGGTTTGGGTGATAGCAAAAATGGCAATGAGATGGAAACCATAAGGGAAACTCACGGAGATTTAAAATACTGACAAAATATTGAAAAAGCACACAAAATGGAATTACTGACAAAATGGAATTTAGATGGAAAATACTCACAAGAGTAATTTAGATTGAAAACTCGCACAAAATGCAGGGTAGAGTGAAAAAAACTTACAAAGTGCAATTTAGATTCAAAATATTTCCAAACGCAATTTAGATTGAAAATACTTACAAAATGTGATTGAGATTCAAAATACTCACACAATGCAATTGAGAATCTGGATGATAGCAAAATGCCCATCCTACAGAATGCAATTTAGATTGAAAATACTTGCAAACTACGGTTTTGGTTGAAAATACTTACAAAATACAATAATTGAAATTCAGAAAACTCACGAAAATGGTCCCCCACCATCAAAGACTTGTGTTTCATGCACCTCGCCAATCTTTAATTACGTCTGACAAGAATTCTTTGCACAAGCTATCTCCATGATATTATAACATATAGTCCTGTCAGTGATTTTAACCCATCATGCCGAGACGAAAAAGGGACATTGACATCTAAAAATAAGCGCTTATCACTTAATGCATTCATAACTGTTGCTAGTAATAGGTAAATAACACTCCTGGGAAAATTAGTTACAATGGGACAATTTCTGATTTACTCGTTTCAATCTTCAAGAGGTCATAATCATATCCTGATCTTTAACGGTTTGCCCAGCGTAAGCTTAAAAGGCGCACGGACGGCAGGCCCCAGACACAATTCAGAAAAGTCGAGGTGAACAGCGAAACTACAAACTCATATACTCTACTCTGAAGTCTTAACTCGACACGACTCGACAGTTTGATGCTGGCCGGAGCTTTGGGTGATAGGCTCGCTCCGAAGCTAGTAATTTAATTTTCCACTGAATAGAGATTGTTGGAAGAAATGAAAACGTAAAAACATTTATAGTGGGGGATGAATTTAAGATAGAGATATGCTGTCTTTGTAGAACTTTTCATGATGAATAATTTTTACACTCACAGTTTATAGATATTTTTAACGGTTTGCCCAGCGTAAGCTTAAAAGGCGCACGGAAGGCAGGTTTTCTACAACTCAATTCACAGATATCGTTATTGCCCGGCTTCCTATGGGAAGATGACCTCGTAGTTCCGCCCCTTAAAACAACAATAACTAACTAACTAACTAACTAACTAACTAACTAATCATAAATGAATGTTTTTCTACAGAAACCTTCCTCGAGAAATCCTTTACAGAATGGTGAAAACCGCATCAAAATACATTCAGTGGTTCTCGAGATTGCCCCTAACATTGGCAACGTCGGTAGCGTAGTTGGTAGCATGCTGAGTTTCTATGCCCAAGGTCGCGGGTTCAAACCAGGCCGGAGTCGTCGGATTTTTAAGAGCGTTAAAATCCCTCAGTATGCCTTCCTTTGGAGGGGAAGTAAAGCTGGTGGTCCCATGTCATAGATTTATGGCATGAAAAAGAACCTTCCACTAACTACACTTGTGTGAAGACAAAATTTGTAGGTAAGAATTGATAACGCTCTATTAGTTCGAACGGTTGTCGCCAGGTGCGGGCTTCGATGCCATCTAATAGCCAAGTCCGCAAGCTAGGTGTCGTGGACGGTAGAATTTGGTAGGAACTACTTGAAATTAATGTCTGCAGTCCTTACTTGAATTAAAACAGATAACACACACTAATACAGTCATCACAATTAACACCGGTTATCAGACAGATTCTACACACACACAAAGTAAACGGGGCTACATGACCGCAGCTCCTAAACTGAGGAACCAACCAACCAACCAACCCGTAACATTCGGGGAGTTTGTTTTATACTAGGTGGAGATTTATGGTTGGTTGGTTGGTTGGTTGGTTCAGGGGCTGCGACAACGCGGTCATGTAGCCCCGTGTACTTTGGGTGTGTGTAGAATCTGTCTGATAAGCAGTGTTAATTTTGATGACTGTATTAGTGTGTGTTATCTGTTTTTTAATTTAAGTACAGACTGCAACTTGGAATTTGTCAAATAGTTCCTATTTTTGCCACCAAGCACCACCGTCAACGACTACTAGGCCAAGTTCAGAACTTAGCTATTAGACGTCACCGCAGTCGGCTCTTGGCAACGAACGTAGAAATCTAAGAGCGTTGTTTACATTCTTAACCTATCCAATTTTGATTCACACAGGTGTAATTAGTGGAAGGTTCTTTAACATGCCTTAAATCTATGACATGGGACCGCCGGCTTTACTTCCCCTCCTAAGGAAAGCATACTGAGGGATTTTAACGCTCTTAAAAAATCCGACGGCTTCGGCCGGGTTTGAACCCGCTATCTTGGGCATAGAAGCTCAGCATGCTACCGACTACGCTACCGAAGCCGCTATGGAGATTTATATATTTATATATTAATGTATATTTTAGCCCTGCTCAGTCATTGGGCAAATTCGTGTTGACGGATTATTTGAACAATTCGAATATGTAGAGTCTTGTCTAAGATCTACTGCACAGTTGCGCTGAATGCAATGGAAATGCGGATGCTAAGACCTGTATGAGGATCATATCAGGCCACAGTTTGGTGCGGTTCCAATTTCTTGAACACAGACTCCGCGTGTGTTGAGAGCAGCACCGATATGAAAGCTGCAGAATACCAAAGGCGTATCATTCACCTGAGTCAGTATTAGATACCAATAAAGATCCTGTGACATAGCATTACTGATACTGATTAATGTTGGTGTTTGTAACTTGAAGGGTATTAAATAACTTAGCTGGTTATCTGAGCGATGTGGTATCCGCCTTGTGCAGTGTTTACAATAAACTTCTGTAACTAAACACGAGGAAATGCACCCAGTGTCGCGCTAACATGGCCACATCGATAAGAAACTACGCAGAGCATCTGTGTTGTTGCGCCGAGAAAACGTTCTCTGCTGCGTCTTTTTCGCCATGTCGACCAAGCATGGCCACCTACATTTGAATCAATGTAACGTACTAAGGTGACCGTGCCGGGGCATTTCTGACGCTGCTACAAAGTCGCAAGCTTGGCCTCAGCCATATATTCCCGTTGCTCACGGTAAAGTTTTCCTTCAAATTTATTGTACAATAATTTAATTTTATAAAATTTCTGTTGCTCACGGTCAAATTCAAGTTTTATAAAACCTTTGATAAAACTTTCCATAAAATAGGACACATTCTATTCCGTAAAATTAATTTTACGGAACGAACCAATCAGGGAAGCTGACATGAAGATGATGCCACGTGGTGAGAAGATTGTGAAGCTCGCTTGTAAACAAACACTTCGAAAATGGCAGGCTCCGGCTGGACTAAGGAAGCTGTTAGTGTTTTACTGGACGAGTACCAGAAATATCAGTGTTTGTATGAGGTTAAAACGCCCATATACCACAATAGAAATGCAAGAAGGGAGGAGGAAATCGCAATCGCCGAATATTTTTCACAAATTCGACCGAACACAAGCCAGGCTGATGTGAAGACGAAGATAAACGGGCTTCGAACTCACTTGCAGTCCCATTTCAGGAGAAATGGCGTGCCTCATGTTAGTGTCCTGTCGAATAATTTTGGGACCAAGAAGATCTAGGAGTTTTTAAAACTGCTTTCCTCCATTCTTAGAAAATTCCTATATGAATTCTGATCTTCTAACCTCAAGTCATTTTCGACCAAGGACAGCATTCCTCTACTCTTCTCTTCTTTTTATCCATTCTCGAGTCCAGGACTTCCTAGCATTTCTTTTCTTCCTTTTTACCACAGTACGACATATAATTGTAGCTAAAGCAGCAATTTTTGCAATTTTTGCTTTGTTTGTTGGAGCCATACTCTCAAACCAATGTGTGTTGAACAGCTGATTCTTGGTTCAGAAGTTTATCAGTAGATGGCGATCCTGATACATCCACGGATTTTATAAAATAATTTTACCGTGAACAACACAGCTTGCTTTCGTCAAATTTTTATAAAATTAGTTGCACAATAAATTTTAAGAAACATTTCACCGTGAGCAACGGGCATATATAGAGTTTAGATAATCGTTCCAAATAGCTAATAAGATGGCTATTTGATCACTCCATTAGTGTTATCTCAGTGGGCCATGAAACGAACGCAACAAACCATGCGTTTAACAATAATCCCATAACCATAGAGATTATACATTTTAATTTAACTAATTTCATTGCGGTAGATTTGTTATGAACGCCGTTTACCCTGAGAGACTATCGATGCCGTCCAACGTCTTTCCAAAAAACAATGTCTGTTCTTGCGGACAATGGTCAAAAGAGCTTCAAACCAGTCGTATGGCCGTTCCCGATATGTATTCGTGTCATTTGGAATGTTTCATTGGTCTACAAGAACCAGCTAGCCTATGTGCCTGTCGGATTCAATATTTCAGTGAACTACATCGCCATCTGCGAGCATTAAGAAAGCGAGTTTAGTAAGTTATTATTGCTTTAAGGGGTGGGACAGCGAGGTCATCTGCCCCTATAAGAAAGCAAGACATAAGTATTTTTGTGAGGTAACTTTCCAACGAAGAATCAGTAAGTGTTTTGAGAATCGGTAGGCTAAGTGTCTAGTTTGTTAACATATATCATGTGTGTGTGTGTGTGTGCCATGCAGTAGTCTCGGTATGTCGCTACACGGGGCCATGCAAGTTAGGAGGTTATGTTCCCGTAATTGGACCCCCATTGGATGTGAGACTGCTGTATCCTTCAATGCCCTAATGGGCAGTTAGTGTGTGTGTGAGTGTTTGTGTGGTTTAAAGTTCTGTTTTGACCTTTGATCGCAAAAACAGGCATTGTTTTTGGCAGCATCGATGGTCTCACAGGGTAAACATCGTTCATAACAATTTTACCGCAGTGGAATTAGTTAAATGATAATGTACAATCACAATGTTTATGGGCTTATTGTGTGTGTATTAATGTAAAGAATACCCTAGTGTACAATAGTTCAAGCTCTAGTGAATGGGTTAAGGTTGAATGAATATACCGGAGAATTCTCACATGTTTCAGCTAGCAATTAAATATCAATTCTGAGACACATTTAAATAAGAACAAGAAGACGGAGGGAAAGAGAGAGTGAGAGAAATATAAACACAAGTGGAAATTGCATGAAGAGGGAATAACCCAGAATACATGAGAGAGTGAAGAATAAATACACTCAACTGAACTATTTATAAAATAAAGTAACAACGCACGTGATTATAACTTCTTGGACGGCTCGTTATCTCCGACAAACATCATAACCAAACGTTACGAGCAGTTTACAGCGGACCGTCCACAGTCTCAGGAGAAAACGACCCCGAATTTCAATGTTGACAACCTCAAATGCCACAGTAACCGTGGACTAGGCCTACCGGGGAAACCACGTTAAAAAACGCGCCATGTACTCTACCTCATGGTGGTGTGGAAATGAGTATTCCTGTGCGGTACGTACGTAAAATAGTAGGCTATCAGTTTCAACACAGCCTACGTTTCGACCGTATGACGGCCCTGAGAAACGCTCAACTTTATAGTAGAGTTTAAAACCCAGTGATGCAAGCCACGTTTTCCGGTGGCACTTGATGTGTCGTCTGGTGGTATTTGAGGTGTTATCTGATGGTACTTGAGGTGTTGTCTGGTGTTACTTGAGGTGTTATCTGGTGGTAGTTGAGGTGTTGTCTGGTGTTACTTGAGGAGTCTGGTGGTACTTGAGGTGTTGTCTGGTGGTATTTGAGGTGTTGTCTGGTGGTATTTGAGGTGTTGTCTGGTGTTACTTGAGGAGTCTGGTGGTACTTGAGGTGCTGTCTGGTGGTACTTGAGGTGTTGTCTGGTGGTACTTGAGGTGTTACCTTATGGTAGGTAATGAGGTGTCGGGGTAAAATTTGAAAGTGCGAATACAATGTTAATCGTATACTATTAGAATGGTTCTTTTTATAATAAATGGCTCCGATTATATACTGGGAAATATTCTTCACATGTTTACCTAACAATATGGTTTTCTGTAGACATGATCAAGTCGTTTTGAAACTTGTCCCTTGGTCAACGAGCGTTCGACTCAACTTGCCCGATCTCCCGACCGGCAGGCAAACGACCTCTTACCCTCCGACTTCCGTCTCTGCAGTGCCTGACTGACCCCTCACACCTGAGTCCGCAGTTTTGGTTGAACTGGGGTTGAATGTCCGGTACGGTTTCGCCTTCAACCGACACCGGGACATAACAATATCTCATGTGACATCCCCTTTTGAAGTAGTGGTTCATCGGAAATTCCACTGATGTAAATTGTTTATTTCATTTTTATTATGCATAGCACATTGGATATTCGTTATACGGGGAGTCTCTTATTAACGTTTGAAACTCTCTATAGCGACGTAGATGGCATTGAGACAAGTAATTTGATACAGGACACTTAGGGTCGCAAGTGTCCGGAAATACCTTAAAAGTGAACCTCAACTGTTAAACATATGACGTCATCAGGTGACGGCTCTGCTCGAGCGAACAGGCCCGTGCTCCCTTACGAACACCAAAGCAAACGTTGAATACCACATCACTCTGGTTCCGTGTCTTAATGTCAACAAAAAAACCTGCTTCCACTTAAAAGGAGAGAGAGAACAAATAAAGGTGATGGATAGGCCCCGGATTTGAACCAGATTTGAACCTGGAACCCCACGCGCCCAAGTCGCACACGCAGACTCGGAACCAGAGTGATATGACATTCAACGTTTGCTTTGATGTGCACGGGCCTGACCGCTCGAGCTGAGCCATCACCTGATGACGTCATATGTTTAACAGTTGTGGTTCAATTTTAAGGTATTTCCGGATACTTGCGACCCTAAGTGTCCTATATCAAATTACTTGTCTCAATGCCATCTACGTCGCTATAGAGAGTTTTAAACGTTAATGATGATGATGATGATGATGATGATGATGATGATAATTGTCGTTTTAAGGGGCCTAACATCTAGGTTATCGGTCCCTAATGGTTTTGGTGGTCTTGAAAATGATAATAAAATGTGAACTACAACTAAAACTAACTACTAACTTATATACTAGGAGAAGAAATGGAAAACAAATGGAGAATAAGGTAAATAAAGGACAGGAGGAAAAGAAATGTCCTCAACATTCGAAGAATGAGGATTGAGGGACTTGGAAGGAAGGAGAGCCATGAAAGACAGGAAAGTGAAAGAGGAGAGGGTCTGCCCCAGAGGTAATGGATAAATGGGAGAAAACCGGACCCAGCTCAGGAATCCCTCGGGGTCGTCAACTCCCGAACTCACCAGCCGTGAGCCCCTGAGGGTGTTGAAATATCAGGGGTGCACCAGAACTGGCTCTCCTTGATGGCCTTGAGCAGAAGGCAGGAGATAACATGAAAAGAAAAAAGAAGGCTGACCCCTCGCAGAAGGAGGCTATCAGAAAAGATGAGACAAGGGCCATTTAAGGCGGGAAAGGAAGAGACTCCCTAGGCCTCGGATACCCTAATACCGTCGGGGTCGGAAGAGAACAAGAGTTGACCAAGTGTAGTCGACAGGAAAGAAGATGGAGAGGAGCCCGTCAGAAGTAAGTGGAAGCAATGCCGGACTCAGCTGGGGCCCCGTGGTAGCCAACCCACGTGCTACTAGATGTGAGCCCCTGGGGGGTTAAACGTTAATAAGAGACACCCTGTATACAGGATGTTTCTACATTCCCATTACAGACTTTGAACCGGGTGAGTTAGCCGTGGTCGTTACGGCATGACTGCTGGCAGTCGCTCACATCCGGGAGGCGAAGAGGTTCGAATCCCCCCGCCGGCAACATTGAAGATTGTCTTCTGTGGTTTCCCATCTTCCTTCCAGGCAAATGCCGGGCTTGGTCCCTAACTATAGGGCACAGCCGCTACCTTCCTACTCCTCGACCTTCCATTCCAACTTCCCTTCCCAACGGTACTTGTAGCTCATCCATTGGGTGTCAGTCTCGAAGCAGCTACAAAACTGGCGAGCCGAACATGTCCTCGGACACTCCCGGCACTAAAAGTCATACGCTAAAAAAAAAAAAAAAAAAACAGACTTTGAGGCCTTGTAGTGCGGACCAAGACGGTTTAGTTTAACACAGGAACTTGTGTCCGGAAACGTACCGTCTTCCCGCTACCTGCACAAAACCACCGGAGCACACGTTCCAATCTTCCGTATTTTTGGCTCCACTGACTAGAGTGCGTACGTCACTAAACGATCTCCTGATGTCCCATATCCCCTACAGCTTTGCTGAACTTCTTCCACGGGTGCCACGTACTTGGTATTCCTTGAAGACGTAGGCTACTGCATGAGTTCGTAGACGATGTGCCACTGCACAAAACATGTGGTTTCAGCACAATGGCGCACCACCTCATATTTCACTTGCGGTACGAGATCATTTGATTAGGACATCAGTGGTGGCCCGATTGCTTGGCCTGCACGTTCACCCGACTTGACACCACTGCGGGTCACATGATAACCTTGATATACGAGACCCCTGTGGAATCCGAGGAAGACCTACTGGCGCGGGTTAAGGCTGCGGAGGATGTTGCAGGACCAGGGATTGGTGTTCGTGTGTATCAGAACATGGTACGGAGGTTCCGTGTCTGTGTTGACGTCGGTGGTAGTCACGTAGAGTTCCACCTGGTTAGTGGTTGGTTCCTTAGTTTAGGAGCTGCAACAACGCGGTCATGTAGCCCCGTGTACTTTGGGTGTGTGTAGAATCTGTCTGATAATCGGTGTTAATTGTGATGTCTGTATTAGTCAGTGTTATCTGTTTTTAATTCAAGTAAGGACTGCAGACATTGCATTTCAAGTAGTTCCTAATTTTACCGCCAAGCGCCACCGTCAACGACTATGAGTTCACGGTGGGTGAGTGGTCAACTTGTTGGTCTACTAACCCCAAGCTTGCAGGTTCGCTCCTGGCCGTGGTGAGTGATTGTTTGAAAGGCGGCAAAAATTACGACACCATGTCATACAATATTTACATGTCAAATAACCCATTTGAATTCAGTAGGCCGTGTTCATAATGGCAAAATTAATCTCGGGAGTTTCCGCCAACACAAAGTTCCTCATTTCTCTACTAGAAAGCGTTATAGTGTTCAAGGAGCTAAGATATCTAACCTCCTTGACTTTCATAGTGCTTCAAGGAACAACGAAATACGACATGCAAGCTACCCTTTGGGTGTCAAATAACAAAGCTTGGACCCGGCACCCGAGGCCATACGATATTAATATTATTATTATTATTATTATTATTATTATTATTATTATTAGTTCAAAACTTGGCTACCAGACGCCACCACAGTCGGCTCCTGGCGACGAACGTAGGAACCTTAAGAGCGTTGTTTAACCTATAAGTTAATTTAGCTTCACACAGGTGTAATTAGTGGAAGGTTCTTTAACATGCCATAAATCTATGACATGGGACCGCAGCTTTACTTCCCCTCCAAAGGAAGGCATACTGAGGGATTTTTAACGCTCTTAAAAATCCCACGACTTCGGCCGGGTTTGAACCCGCTATCTTGGCCATAGAGAGTTCCACCTGTAATGTTATGTTAGCTACAGATGTGGACTGATTGCACTCCAGATATTTATCGCATTGCTACATAATAACACGCTTCAGAGCGAGGAGTCTGTGTTTAGTGATTTCATCCTCGAGGAGGCGATCAGATTGTATTGTGGGACGTGAACTGGGTCAACACAGGGGTGTGCTTCTTGTTTTACAGGACTTCCTTTAACTATGGTTCTGTTATTGGACTGAAATTGGCGTGGACACGACACCTAGTTACCATGGCAACAAGATAAAGCAGGCATGGCATTGGAACCACTGGAGAAAAAAAAGTCCACGTTGGTCAGCAAATTGTCCTTAGCACCATTACTCGCAAAAGGGATTGTATTATACATTCCGGCAGGATTTAATCCACTAAACTGTCGGCTGCCCCGATGATTCAACGATCGCTTGAAGATAGATATTTAAACTGCGGAAACAAATGCAAGGCACTCCGATTCGCAACATATCGGTTCTTAAAAGAACTCTTGTGTCACATTTGGCCATTACAAGACAAAATTAAATCTCAGCAAGGCCTACAGATAGAGTTCCGGTTTTCACTGCCAGACGACACTGGGCCTAAATGGCTCCATCTGAGGGCATACGATTATTATTATTATTATTATTGAATTATCAATATCATTATCACTATTGTATTATTATATTTTCAATTAATTATTATATTATCATTTTGTTATTATTATTATTACTATTATTATTATTATTATTATTATTATTATTATTATTTTACATCGTTATGTCCACCTATGAAGTGTGATAGAACTTATTTTGATAATGATGATGCTTTCTTCTCCCAAATCTCTTCATCTGGGCACTGGAAATCTTCCTTCTGAATTTATCTGAAAAGGCTTTGATATTATTATTATTATTATTTTCGTTTCGTCGTCTAGGGACCACGAGCCAATTTCAATGCTTTGTCCTTTGCTGTACCTTCTTCTTCCTCCAATATTCCTTCATCATCTCACTATGTTTCCTCTTCCTTTCCTCGTACCATTTCGAGCCAGTTTTCTTTCCCTTCCTCCCTTGGAATCCTTCCATTCTTAGCACTTTTTGCCTAAAAATATCTCTCTGTGGTGCATCTTCTTCTCTGATATTGTTTCTTTCCAAATCCTTCCGACTTGTTGTACCTAGACTGTTGTTGACTTCTTGTTCCACAGGAATGTGAAGGAGATGTGCTTGGTTAACCTACTGTCATCCATCCTGTAGCAATCTCCTCTTCCGTATTGTTTGTGATATGTTTTCTATGTTTCGATATATTTCATTATTACTTCTTAATTTCCAGAATTCTGCAGTTTTTAATGGACTGAGTATTTTGCGAATAATTCTTCTTCCAACTTCTTCTTTTAATTTATCCAATTTGTAGTTCAGTTCGAGACATACAGGCATTCCGGTTAGACTACGGTGTTGTAGCGCTGTATTTTAAGATCTTTAGACAAACAGTTCTTGTTGTAGGCATTCCTAGTTATGCCACACGCTCTTTCCATCTTTCGTATTCTTTCTTCTACAGCAGATTTTTCCAAACCATTTTCTTGAATAATTTCCCCCAAATATTTGAACTTCCTTACCCTCATTATTTAACCAATTTATGTTAGTAGGATTTCTAGAGCAATTTTTATGTTTGTCATAAATTTGTGTTTTTCTACAGAAATTCTTAAACCTGTTTTGTTGGCTACCTCTTCTATAGCTGAGTTTGCCAGATTTATTATTATTGTTGCATTTAAAAATAATGTAACATTCCAAAAAGAGTTGAACCTTCATCCCATATCGTCGGTCCCTCGAATAAAATGCCGTGTTTATTGTCTGGCATCGCTGAGATCCCGGTTTGATTCCTGTCTCTGCCAAGATAAGTCATTCTGATCTGACGGTTGAAACGAGGGGTCCACTCAGCCATCCTACAAGTGGTGTCCCGCAGGTAAATGCTGGGATGGTGACTTCCTTACCAATCCTAGCCTCAATATTACAGACATCACACGATACACAAGTAGTGTTGCCAAATCTTGAAATGGGAAAGAACTAAACCCTGCACGTTTAAACACCAGAAAGGTACCAGCTGGACTCTACGATTCAAAACACTAGAAAAACACAAAAAAAAAAAAACTTAAATAAATAAAAGATTTTCTTTTAACTTACATTTCTTTCATTAAAAATCTTCTTTTTCACTTTCGGAGCCTGCTACTGCTATTAGATCCTTAGAGCAGGAAGGTGTGGTACTGCTGTAGCTTTGCATACTTCCAATTTTGGCCACTATATCATACAGCCTACTAGGCAACGAACAAACAGCGACCGTGAGTTTGAGATAGATTTACAATACTGACTGTGGTTGCGTAAGAGCCTTCGCATAAAACTGGGAAATCTACTGGCAGCTGGGAAGAAAATAGAAGATAGGCGGATTCTTTGTACTAGCACTGAGCCCTGCATGTTGCACTTACTTAGCATTTATGCACGAGAATAAGAATTTAAGGGACTTCCCCTGCTGGAGTGTTGACATTGACACGTGTAAGGCTGAACTTTTTATATCTTTGTTGATTAGCTTTATTAAAATTATTACATGGTTTACAGGATTTACTTATTAGTCATAGGAGACAATTTCATGGAAAATCCGTTAAGCACCAGATTTGGCACTGGTTTTATTGAAATAACACCAGTATTTCGCTATGGCGCTATATGAAAATTTCCGGCACCAGATTAACTTCAGAAACACCAGATCTGATGTTAAAAATACCAAATTGGCAACACTGTACACAAGTACACGAGGCTGGTGCCCACTTAAAAGTAAACTTTTGAAGAAATTTTAATTTAGTAATTTGTTAGGGATTTTCTTGTTGAAAATAAAATTTTGTGTTGGTAGGGCTGACTTTTAAAATTTGAAATGACACAATCATGGAGACAATACAAAAAAACAACTGGAACGACTTTGAGTAATTTTTTTTATTTCAACACGAAATGAATTCGGTGGCGTAGTCGGTAGGATACCGAACTGCTATGCCCAAGATAGCGGGTTCAAACCGGGCTGAAGTCGTCGGATGTTTTAGAGCGTTAAAATCCCTCGGTATGCCTTCCTTAGGATGGGAAGTAAAGCCGGCCGGCCCAAGTGATATATTTATGGAATGTAAAAGAACCTACCACTATTGGTAGTGTGTAGAAAATTTGTAGGTTATATTTGGCTGGTTAGAAACGCTCTATCAAGTTCCAACGTAAGCCGCTGGATGTCAGTGACAGTAGCATTTGGTAGCCAAATTTGGAACTACTTGAAATTGGACTTGTAGAGAGCCCTTGGGCGTTCAATTAAAATCCCCTGCTATGGCCATTGGCTGCAATTCATATATATTTAGTTCAACACGACGAGTCCGTCAAGAATGCCGTTCCAATTATATTTGTAGACACAGCCTTAGCTAACAACGTTAAGGGACACTAGGGCTGAGTTTTCCAACTTCCACATTTTTTATCAGAATGAGTTGAAATTTAAACTGCATACTTAGAATAGTAACACTAAGGCACATACCAAATTTGAAAACAATTGGATGAAATGTAATTGATTTTTTACTAATTATATTATTAAAATAAACCGTGTGATAACAATGCTCCATGCGCATTAGCAATTGTGTAAATCGCTTGATATTTTCATTACATATACATAAAACTATTCTAAATATTATAACATTGAGACATTTCAGGAAAGTGATACATGTATGCTGTCAGATTAATTTTTTCTTTATGTGTCGTCATGTTTTATGAATTTTGATAATTTTTCATAGTTTTTTATTTTTTTGGTCTGTAATTTACAAAGTGGCTTGAGATATTGCAATGTTATCTTGCAACACATGTGTTTCTGAATATACAATGATTTTTTTAGTAAAATTGGTGAATACCTCATGCACATGGAGCATTTTGATTACCTAAAAACGTTGTTTGGAGATAAAAGCATTTTTATAAAATCGCATGCTATATTAACCAGTTCGGCTCACCCAATGAAACTTTTTGTGGAAAAAAATTGAAAAATACAATGATTTGTTGTAGATATAAAGAGCATGGAGACCTTTCGTTTGAGTTAACCTACGACTTTCTAGGATTTCTAGTTTTAAAAGTATAGCCTACTTTCTATGAATTGCCTTCCATCTTCTTTTTACGCAGAGGAGATTTAAAAATGTCGCTGAGTCTTTAAAAATGACGGTGCATGAAAACGGTTTTACTGAAATGATCCGCGGGTGTCCATAAGATACATATAAGGGAAAAACAAAAAACAGTTATTTTCTCATCTTTGCCTAAAAACTCAGCCCTATTGTCCCGAACTACTTGAAATTAGACTTGTAGAGAGCCCTTGGGCGTTCAATTAAAATCCCCTGCTATGGCCATTGGCTGCAATTCATATATATTTAGTTCAACTCGACGAGTCCGTCAAGAATACCGTTCCAAATATATTTGTAGACACAGCCTTAGCTAACAACGTTAACCATGTTCTGCATGTCCTAATCTCTCCTGAACAGTAACTTGGACGCCACCCTTTGTATTGATAAGCTACAGAAGTTGCATACGCTTCAGGGGTTCACCTAACCCTAAGTTAGCAAATTGTGCCTCTTACAATAATTATTATCTTATGTACAGTGCAGTACGTTACTATGACGACGAGTGTGACTAGGATTCTCCCAAATTGTCGAGTCACTATTCGCGAAAATGGCGGCTTCGGTGGCGTAGTCGGTAGCATGCTGAGTTTCTATGTCCAAGATCGCGGGTTCAAACCCGGTCGTTCTCGCTTGCTAGGCCCAAGGTTGCAGGTTCGTATCCTGGCGCAGTCAGCTGGCATTTGAGGGTGCGCAAATGCGAGGGAGCCGTGTCAGTAGATTTACTAGCACGTTAAAGATCCCCTTCGGGGCAAAATTCCGGCACCCCGGCGTCTCTAAAAGCCAGAGTAGTTAAAAGGGCCGTAAAACCAATAACATTATTATTATCAAACCCGGCCGAAGACGTTGGATTTTTAAGAGCATTTAAAATCCCTCAGTATGCCTTCCTTCGGAGGGGAAGTAAAGCCGGCTGTCCCATGTCATAGATTTATGGCATGTTAAAGAACCTTCCACTAATTACACCTGTGTGAAGCTAAATTGCATAGGATAAGAATGTAAACAACGCTCTTAGGTTCCTACGTTCGTTGCCAAGAGCCGACCGCGGTGGCGTCTAGTAGCTAAGTTCTGAACTAGGCCTAGCAGTCGTTGACGGTGGCCTTTGGCGGCAAAAGTAGGAACTATTTGAAAAATTCTAAGTTGCAGTCATACTTGAATTAAAAAACAGATAACACACTTTAATACAGTCATCACAATTAACACCGGTTATCAGACAGATTCTACACACACGCCCAAAGTACACGGGGCTACATGACCGCGTTGTCGCAGCCCCTAAACTGAGGAACCAACCAACCAACATTCCAAAATACTCTGTTTCGGTGGTTGGTTCCTCAGTTTAGGGGCTGCGACAACGTGGTCATGTTGCCCCGTGTACTTTGGGTGTGTGTAGAATCTGTCTGATAACCGGTGTTAATTTTGATGGCTGTATTAAAGTGTGTTATCTGTTTTTAATTAAATTAAGGACTGCAGACAATAATTTCAAGTAGTTCCTACTTTTGCCACCAAATGCCTCGTCTACGACACCTAGCTGTGAACTTGGCTACTACTAGATGCCCTCACAACCAGCGCCCGGTGACGAACGTTGAAACTTCAGAGCATTAATCGAACATAACCTACAAATTTTGCTTCACACACGTTTGGTTAGTGGAAAGTTCTTTTACATACCATATATCTATGACATGGGACAGCCGGCTTTACTTCCCCTACGAAGGCAGACAAACTGAGTCCGGGTTTGATCCCGCTCAGCATGCTACCAGCTATGCCACCGAAGTCGCCAGACACTGTTCCGTAAGGATCTATAACTCAGAGCACAATTATCGTATTCATTTTAAACTCCCATTCTATCAATAATAAGAACTTGTTGTTGTTGTTGTTGTTGATTGATTTAAGGGCTTTGGGTCAACGCGGTCATGTAGTTCCGTGTACTTGTGTGTGTGGAAAATTTATATGATAACCACTGTTATTGTGATGGCTGTATTATTGTGTGTACTTATAATTCAGATTAGATTTTGGAAGGAGGCGGCCGTGGCCTTAATTTTGCAACCATCCCGGCATTCTCCCGTAGTATAAGTGGTAAGCCACGAAAAGCTACTTCTAGGATGGCTGAGGTGGGAATCGAACCCTCCTCTTCTCAGTTTTACCTCACGAGGTTGAGTGTACCCCATTCAAGGTCTCACACCAGAATTAAAATTTGATGATAATTGTTGTTTCAAGGGGCCTAACATCTAGGTTATCGGCCCATAATGGTTTGGGTGATCGTGAAGATGATTATGAAATGTAAACTATAACTAAAACTAACTACTAACTTATATACTAGAAGAAGAAATAGAAAAAAAGGAGAATAAGGTAAATAAAGGACAGAGGAAAAGAAATGCCCTCAACCCTCGAAGAATGCGGATTGATGGAATTGGAAGGCAGGAGAGCCATGAGAGGCAGATAGGAAAGTGAAAGAGGAGAGGGTCCGCCCTAGAGATAATGAAAAAATGGGGAAAACCCGGACCCAGCTCAGGAATCCCTCGCGGTCGCCAACTCCCGAACCCACCAGCCGTGAGGCCCTGAGGGTGTAGCAATATCCAGAGTGCACCAGAAGTGGTGGGGTACATACACCCGGCCTCCTTGAGGGCCTTGAGCAGAAGGCAGGTGATAACATGAAAATAAAAAGATGGCTGACCCCTCGCAGAAGGAGGGTATCAGAAAAGATGAGACAATGGCCAATTAAGGCGGGAAAGGAAGAGACTCCCTAGGCCTCGGATACCCTAATAATGTCGGGGTTGGAAGAGAACAAGAGTTGACCAAGTGAGGTCGAAAGGAAAGAAGACGGAGATGAGCCCGGCACATGTAAGTGGAAGCAACGCCGGACTCAGCTGGGGTCCCGCGGTCGCCATCACACGTCCCATTAGATGTGTGCCCCTGGGGGGGAAGATGACAAGAGAGGAGCCCGGCACAAATAAGTGGAAGTAATGCCGGACTCAGCTGGGGCCCCGTGGTCGCCAACCCACGTCCCACGAATTAAAATTTCTTGACAGAACCAGGACTCGAACCCAAACCTCCGCTAGCCATTCCGGAGCAGCAGGCCATGGCTGCAAGTTTAGTGTGTGATCTAGAAAGCGGTGAGAATCGCATCGCGCACCAAGTTCCAATAAGTACGGAAACTGAATAGTTCACAAGGTCATAAGGAAGCCACCGTCTGGCTGGAAGATTCTCAACCATTATCCAGACCTGTTCTGTATAATTTACCGGTTTGTGTGACAACCTAACTTTTACTCACACACTCTAGCTGGCTGGCTGGTATTGGAAAGGCGAGGAGGAATGGGATGGTGGGGAGAGAGCTCGCCGAGAAGAGTATATAAACTCGCGGACGACTCAACCAAAGCATCAGTTTCAAGCTACCCTTCCAGTCTTCACATCTACCCAGGAATACCCATTCCTGCCGTTCTCAAATAAGAAGCCATGAAGTTGTTGGTGGTAAGTGATTTAACTTCATCTTTTCCTCTCCGGTGATCGAACCGTGATTCTCTCCAAGTCATACATTTCGCGTCGTGTCTAGTGAAATATGCGAAACAGATCATCTTTTGTGTGACGAGCTAACATTTTGAATTGAGTGATAATCTTTTACAACACAGAAGTGTTCAGGATAGCAAAAATCATCTCTCAATTGCTCAAAAGTTGTTCTACTACGAGTTTGAAGCGAATGCACATGGATGAAATTCAAATTGGTGGCTTCGGTGGCGTAGTTGATAGCATGCTGAGCTACTATGCCCGAGGTCACGGGTTCAAACCCGGCCGAAGTTGTCGGATTTTTAAGAGCCTTAAAAATTCCTCTATATGCCTTACTTCCAAGGAGAAGTAAAGCTGGCGGGCCTATGTCATAGATTTATGGCATGAAAAAGAACCTTCCACTAACTACACTTGTGTGAAGCTAAATTATAAGTTTGTTTTGACTGACGCTATTAGGTTCCAACGTTCGTCGCAGGAACCAACTGAGATGGCATCTAGTAACCAAGTTCAGAACTAGTAAGTCGTTGACAGTGGCGTTTGGTAGCAAAAGTTGGAACTACTTCAAAATTAAATGTCTGCAGTCCTTACTTGAATTTAAAAAAACAAAACAAGAGATAACACACACTAATACAGCCGTCACAGTTAACACCGGTTATCAGACAGATTCTACACTCACCCAAAGTACACGGGGCTACATGACCGCGTTGTCGCAGCCCTTAAACTGAGGAACCAACCAACCAAAATTCAGATTATCCTGTCATAGAGGAAAGCAACAGCAAACTTCCTCACTCTGTTTTGCGGGTGTTCTACCAACAGTGGTGCTATTTGAGGATCCGACCAACCTCCAGGCTGATAATATGGCAGACAGAATCTCAAGGCCTGACGTGAAATTCACATTAAGGGGAACTCACAGCTACTGAATAGCGTGACTCGCCTCACTAACACAGCGGAAGGTTTTAGGTTCGAATCTACAGCAAGTTCGCACTTTGTGCAGCACTGGTGAGGGTGAACGTTGCTTTAAAAGCGACTGTTTCTGTTAGATTTCACGTAAAACACCCCTCCTCATACATATTGTTGGCTGGAAATATACGCACTAAGGCGTTCAATATTCCAAATAGGAATTTAGCCGGCAATGGTCTCCACGACCCGATGAAACCAAATGCCTTGTTCACTTAACTGTTGGCAGCTTGGTTCCATGCCAAGTCATAGGCCTATACTGACACAAAATATACGTCTCTTTTCCATTGTATTCAACAAATAATTTGTTTCCACTATCTCCAGTAAACTAGAAAACATTGGTGATTTATTTTTCTTTCTTCGGCTTTTCCCAATTAATTGGGGGTCGCCAGAGCCAACCAGGCTCAATATTTTGGTTTTGGCCGGGGATTTAAGGCCGTATGCCTTTTTCAGTTGAAAATCCCACCCCGCTGTCACCGTGAATCGAACCCCGGTCATCCGGGTGTAAGACGGGCAGCTAGGCCACTGCGCCATCACGCTCCCCTGGTTAATAATAGAATATGATTTTCTAAAATACAAGATAAATGTTTGAAATTAAATTCACGTAGTCGAGTAGAAAAAAGTAATTTTAAGATACTTGTATTTATAAAATTTGAGTAAGTTTTCTTTTTTATTCTCGTAGCAAAAGTAGCAAATAATGTATCAATCGCACTTCACATCATCATCTCCTTGGTTTCATCACAAATGTTGATCACACAAGTTAAGCTGAACATGTGTTTACAATCTATCACGGAGCGTACGAAACCTCGGCTAATTACAAGACGCTTCAGAAGCATGTTCATTAACTTCAAGCAGCAAAATCAAAGCTGTTTTCTCATTGAAAAGAAGCAGTCTATAACCTCTCAAATTTGCAAAAACCATTTCAGTTTTCAAAATGTAACTTATGCAAATATCGCCACAGTAGAGCACCCCAGGGTTGCAGAATCGAATCAAGACACAGTCAGTTGGCATTTGAGGAATTCGTGTAAGTAGACTTACTGGCACGTTAAAGATCCCATTTGGGGCAGAATTCCGGCACGCTGAAGTCTCTAAAAGCCTCGGTAGTTAAAAAGGACGTAAAACCAATAGCATTATTATCATTATTATTATATTAGTATAACAGGCATATTTGAGGCTGATAACCTCGAAGTTTTGTCCATTAAATCCACGAGCACCACCACCACAAATCTAAATATTACCACAACTAAAAGTGTTTCCCCATTCACAAGTTATTCAGTTTTTGCTCACCAATCAACACATACGATAATTATATTCTCATGCTCTTCGTACCGCACAAAGATAACAACCCTTCTGACCACTGCATCTTTGAGTATTTTCAAGTATCTAATGCTGTACAAAGTTCATATATTGAAGATACTTTGCTCATACTATCTCTGATTGTTCCTAATGCTGCACAAAGCTCAGATACTGAAGATACTTTGTTCACACCATCTCTGACTGTTCCTAATGCTGTACAAAGCTCAGATACTGAAGATACTTCGCTCACACCATCTCTGACTATTCCTAGTGCTGTACAAAGTTCATATATTGAAGATACTTTGCCCACACTATCTCTGACTGTTCCTAATGCTGTACAAAGCTCAGATACTGTAGATACTTTGTTCACACCATCTCTGACTGTTCCTAGTGCCGTAAAAAGCTCAGATATTGAAGATACTTTGCTCACACCATCTCTGACTATACCTAGTGCTGTACAAAGCTCATATATTGAAGATACTTTGCTCACACCATCTCTGACTGTTCCTAATGCTGTAAAAAGCTCAGATACTGAAGATACTTCGCTCACACCATCTCTGACTGTTCCTAGTGCTGTACAAAGCTCAGATACTGAAGATACTTTGCTCACGCCATCTCTGACTGTTCCTAGTGCTGTACAAAGCTCAGATACTGTAGATACTTTGTTTACACCATCTCTGACTGTTCCTAGTGCCGTAAAAAGCTCAGTTATTGAAGATACTTTGCTCACACCATCTCTGACTGTTCCTAGTACTGAACAAAGCTCAGATACTGAAGATACTTTGCTCACACCATCTCTGACTGTTCCTAAAGCTGTACAAAGCTCAGATACTGAAGATACTTTGCTCATACCATCTCTGACTGTCCCTAGTGCTGTGAAAAGCTCAGATATTGGAGACATTCTGCTCGCATCATCCCTGTTATGTTGCTAGTGTTGTACAAAGCTCATATATTGAATATACTTTGCTCACACCATCTCCGACTATTCCTAGTGCTGTACAAAGCTCATATATTGAAGATACTTTGCTCACACCATCTCTGAGTGTTCCTAGTGCTGTAAAAAGCTCAGATATTGACGACATTCTGCTCGCATCATCCCTGTTATGTTGCTAGTGCTGAACAAAGCTCAGATATTGAAGACATTCTGCTCACACCATCCCTGTATGTACTGTTCACAGCTCGTCGCATCCCTTGGTGCACTCGCCCAGGCTCGACCTGAGGCCGGGTACGCCTACCAACCTCCCTCCAACCGGTACGGAGCTCCAGGCAGTGGAGGCGGCGGATCCTTCATCGGAGGAGGTGGTGGCGGACTGGGCGGAGGATTCGGGGGAGGAGGCGGCGGCGGCGGCGGTGGTGGATTCGGGGGTGGTTCCATAGGCGGCGGCGGATTCGGCAGCGGAATCGGAGCAACTGGACTCGGTGATGGTGGATTCGGAGGCAGCTCCGGCGGCGGCGGATTCGGCGGTGGTGGATTTGGAGGTAGTTCTGGAGGCGGCGGCGGCGGCGGTGGATTCGGCGGTGGTGGATTCGCAAGTGGTGGAGGAGGTGGTCAATCTCTGATCCAGAAGCACATCTACGTCCATGTTCCACCCCCTGAGCCTGAAGATAACCGTCCATCTCGCCCAATCCTCCCACCCCCACCCCCACAGAAACACTACAAGATCATCTTCATCAAGGCCCCCACACCACCCACACCTACCGCACCTGTCATTCCCCAACTGTCCGCTGGTGACGAGCAGAAGACCCTCATCTACGTGCTGGTCAAGAAACCCGAAGATGCACCTGAAATCACCCTCCCAACTGTTGCACCAACAGCACCATCCAAACCAGAAGTCTACTTCATCCGATACAAGACCCAGAAGGAGACCTCCGGAGGTGGTGCCATTGGTGGTGGTGGAATCGGTGGCGGAATCGCTGACGGCATCGGTGGATCCGGTATTGGAGGAGGCTCTGGTATTGGTGGTGATATTGGAGGAATTGGCGGTGGCATCTCTGGCGGTGGTATCTCTGGCGGTGGCATCTCTGGCGGTGGTATTGGTATCGGAGGTAGCGGTGGTAGCGGAATCAGCTCAACATACGGAGTCCCAGGAAGAACTCCCGGATCACCCTACTAAGCAACAACCGTCGGTCTCAACAAATGGGTTGTCTAACAGACTGAAGAAAGACAGCTTCATGGTTCCTCACAAAAAAGAATCGTTCAAAATATCTTCCACACTTTTATAAATAAACCTTTTTATATAAAAAAATGCAAAAAAAATACAATCATTTTTATATGATGTAAATAATAATGATATTTTGAAAGATTAGATTACTGTGGCGCATGTTACGGGTATTGCACGGCGACAACACGAGATTTCTGGTGATTTCTTTAGAACTTTCTATACTGCGATACTATTATAGTAAAGTCATTGATCTGACCAATGGCACTCCTTTTTTATACGATTTTGTACGATATTGTATATATATATATATAACGACTTTTTTTTTGCAAGAAAACGGTGGCAATAAAAATGTAGAGCCTAAAAAACAAAATCATTGTGTTCTATGTTATTATGTATTCCTAGCACCCATCCCAACTTTCAACAGAAAGAAAGTCCCATCACGATTACTTGCCTTTCACCTGAACTCACTGCCAATCCCATAGCTCACCTTTCTCTTCGTTTAACTTATGTATGCTAAATTGATTCGCCTCCGATCCCACAGCTAGTCCTTTCTCTTCCCATCCTATAGCATGTTTCACAATATATACAAATCCCTTTCACTTCTTCTTCTTCCCACGTCTTCTTTTGTAAAGATGTCTCAAGCGAAATCATTAGGCTATATAGGTTATGTCACTATGAAGACGTTTCCCAATACCGCATCCTTTCACCTCTAATTTAGTAAGTAGGCTGCTTCCTATTTCTGGAAATGTCGAGGGCAAAGAAGGGCACTAGCTGTGCCTACACTAAATAGTGAATCAATTAACAATGTAATAACCTGCCAATGCAGGAATTGGCAACGCTTGGATATTCATTATAATATTTACAATCGACAAATAAGCAAAGCACTTACTCAGTAACTTTTTCTTCTGATCGATTCTTCCCCAACACTTTTGTTTATCCATTTAAAGTAAAGGAGAAAGTAAAGTTAAAATGTCAAGAGTATTGCGCAACGAGCAAAGAGAAAGCAAGCCAGCATCTTCTTGGAAAAGAGAGGTTAGGTCAGCTTGCACAGGGAAGCGAGATGAGAGAATCTAAGTGGCTGTGGCATACTGGCCTGCTTCTACAATCTCGAGGACTAGCTTGATTCATGGAACCAGTCGAGCCTTAGTGGACACGCACCGGTACTTGCTTTGATAGTTACATAATTGGAGATGCCGGTTATTGTTTCATCTGCTCTAACCCTATTTATGTCAGCGGCAACCATCTTGCCTGTTCTCGAAAAGGTAATGCAATCGTTTTAGTTGTAGGTTGGTTCTTAAGTTTAGGGGCTGCGACAACGCGGTCATGTATCCCCGTGTACTTTGGGTGTGTGTAGAATCTGTCTGATAACCGGTGTTAATTGTGATGACTGTATTAGTGTGTGTATCTGTTTTAATTCAAGTAAGCACTGCAGACCATAAATTTTCAAGTTGTTCCTACTTTTGCCGCCTAACGCCACCGTCGACGACTACTAGTTCAGAACTTAGCTACCAGATGTCACCGCAGTCGGCTCTTGGCAACGAACGTAGGAACCTAAGAGCGTTGTTTACATTCTTAAGCTATCCAATTTAGCGTCACACAGGTGTAATTAGTGGAAGGTTCTTTAACATGCCATAAATCTATGACATGGGACCGCCGGTTTTACTTCCATGTTCTTATATTTTATGGGATCGAATCTCGGTACAATCAGTTGGCATTTGCGAGTGAGCTGTCTCAATATATTTAAAGATTCTCTTCGGACATAAAGTCAAGGAATTTGGTGTCTCTAGAAGCCGTAGTAGATAAAAGGGACGTAAAAACAAAAACATTATCATTATTATTATTATTATTATTATTATTATTATTATTATTATTACTATTATTATTATCCTCCTAGGGGCTCACATCAAGTGGGACGTGGTTTGGTGACCACGGGACGCAAGATGAGTCCGGCATTGCTTCCACTTACTTGTGCCGGGCTCCTCTCCGTCTTCTTTCCTGTCGAACTTTCTTGGTCAACTCTTGTTCTCTTTCGACCCCGACGGTAATAGAGTATCCGAGGCCTAGGGAGTATCTTCCTTTCCCGCCTTAATTGGCCCTTCTCTCAACTTTCCTGATACCCTCCTTCTGCGAGGGGTCAGCCTTCTTTTCCTATTCATTGTATCTCCTGCCTTCTGTTCAAGGCCCTCAAGGAGGCAGGGTGTATGTAGCCCCACCACTTATGGTGCACCCTGGATAGTGCTACACCCTCAAGGGCTCACGGCTGGTGAGTTCGGGAGTTGGCGTTCCTGAGGGATTCCTGACCTGGGTCCGTTCTTTCCCCATTTTCTACTGAATTTGGGGCGGGCCCTCTCCTCTTTTCCTTTCCTATCTGGCTTTCATGGCTCTCCTTCCTTCCAAGTCCCTCAATCCTCATTCTTCGAGGGTTGAAGGCATTTCTTTTCTTCCTGTCCTTTATTTGCCTTATCCTTTATTTGCTTACCATTTCTTCTTCTAGTCTGTAAGTCTGTAGTTAGTATTAGTTATAGTTATAGTTTTCATTTTCATATCATCATTCACAACCACCAAAACGAACAGGGGGCGATAACCTAGACGTTAGGCCCCTTAAAACAACAATTATCATCATCATAATATTATTATTATTATTATTATTAAATACTTGGGCAGTGTATTCTCTCAATATGGTAGTACTGTATGGGGAAAGAATTAGAATCGAGGTACAAAAAGGGCAATGAAGAGATTTCTCAGTTGCTATTTGCAGTATTCTGCAAGAAAGAACTTAGCATAGCAACGAAGCTCTTTCTACATCGCTCAGTAATTAGATGATGATTATAATTGTTGTTTTAAGGGGCCTAACATCTAGGTTATCGGCCCCTAATGATCTGGGTGATAGCGAAAATGACAATGAGATGGAAACCATAACGATAATTAAGCGAGACGGAGAATACTTACAAAATGCAATTGAGATTGAAAATACGTACAAAATGTACGGTCGATTCAAAATACTCATTTAGATCGACAATACTTATAAAATGCACATTAGATTGAAAATACTTACAAAATGTAATTTAGATTCAAAATACTCACTAAATGCAATTGAGAATCAAAATACTTACAAAATGCCTACCATACAAAATGCAATTTAGGTTGAAAATACCTTCAAATTGCGGTTTAGGTTGAAACTACTTATTCAAAGACTTACTAAAAAGCAATTTAGATTGTCAATCCTCAAAAAGTGCAATTGAGGTTGAAAATACTCGCAAAATGAAATTTAGATTTAAAAAATGCTTACAAAATGCAACTTAGATTGAAAATACCTACAAAATGTAGTGTAGATTCAAAATTTCGCTGAAAGTATAAGGTGCGTTCAAAAAGTAACGAGCCGGAGGCATAATTACAGAAACCAGTACCTGTATGTTAGAAGTATTGGCCCTGGCTGTTGAGGCACTTGTCCCACTGTGACACGAGGCGGTCTCATAAAATTCCCTGGGCTGCGATGTGAACCAGTACCGCACGTACAGCTGGACGTCGGCGTCCGAGGTGAATCGTAGGCCCCGCAGAGCCCTTTTCAGGGGATAATAATAATAATATCGTATGGCCTCGGGTGCCAGGTGCAAGCTTTGTTAATTGACACCCAGAGGGTAGCTTGCATGTCGAATTTCGTCGTTCCTTTGAACGCTATGAAAGTCAAGGAGGTTAGATATCTAAACTCCTTGACACTAAAGCGCTTTCAAGTAGAGAATTGAGGAACTTCGTGTTGGCGGAAAATCCCGAGATTAATTTTGCCATTGAACACGGCCTACTGAATTCAAATGGGTTCTTTAACATGCCAACAACGTATGACATGAGTATCGTGATTTTTGTCGCCTTCAAAAATCACTTACCATGGCCAGGGGCGAACCTGCAATCTTGGGGTTGGTAGTCCGACACTATAACCACTCACCCACCGTGGCAAGCTTTTCAGGGGATCAAACATGGCGTAATCACAGGGAGAGAGGTCTGGACTGTATGAAGAGTAACCGAGAACCTCCCATTTGAATTTCTGCAGGAGTGCCGCGACTGTGTTGGCCGTATGAGGTCGTGCATTGTCGTGGAGCGACAACGGTGGCTATGGCGTTCACTGTCACTCGGCGGTCCTGGGTAATGAGTGCATCAACCAGCTGGACGTTGTCATCGATAATGCAGGGGGGGGGGGGGGGTGCCCCAGAGTGGGCATCATCAGCTAACGACACCCGTCCTTCCCTGAAGCGCTTGTGCCACGCCTTGACCCTTGCAAGGGACATGCAATGTTCGCCGTACACTTGTGACATTCGGCGATGAATGTCCGTTCCCCCTACTCCTTCCGCTGTCAGAAACCGAACACCACCTCTTTGCTCTTTGGTTGACGCCTCCATGTCACTGTTTGCAATGCGACTGGCAGCGTTGGACGATTGATGCATGCTGCTGCGAGCTTTGTATCGTCACGTGCCGTGTACGTGTGCCCTCCAGCGACGGGCTGTGACCTTCCACGCTCTGGTCGTAGCCTTACCTCGTTACACACGCCACGATTAGCCCATGTAGTCACCGGTTTGCGCATTCCAGCCTCCGGCTCGTTAATTTTTGAACGCACCTTGTAATTTAGATACACGGGGAGCCAATTCACAAAGACAGGGTGGGAAATTTAAATAGAAAAGAAAATAGAATGAAAAGAAAACAAGAGGTCAGACCCCTCGAAGATTGAGGGATCAGGAAAGATAAGACAAGGGCCAATTAAGGCCGGGAAGGAATATACTCCCTAGACCTCAGATACCCTAATACCGTCGGTGTCGGAAAAGAACAAGAGTTGACCAAGAGAGACGAAGAGGAGCCCGGCACAAGTTAAGTGGAAGCAATGCCAGACTCAGCTGGGTCCCGTGGTCGCCAACCCACGTCCCACTAGATGTGAGACCCTGGGGGGGGGGCTCAATATTTAGACCGACCTTGCTGTATGGAAGTAAGAACTGATACATAAGCTAGTGATAACTGATATGAGGGTAGCACGAATGATTTCTGAGACAAATAGATGGGAGGAATGGCAGGAAAGGTACTCATAATGGGATAAATGCTAGGTAAGAAATGAATACGCCAGATGAAGCTGTTCGTTTGAGCTAGTGCGGTGGGGTCATGTCAAGAGAATGGGGGAGGAGAGATTACCTAGTAGTTTACTGAGGGTAAGAGAAGCACAAGAAGCCGCAGTGCTAACTGCTAATAGGTGATCGTGGAGGTGACTTGTTCGCAAAAAGGGGCTTGGACACTACGTTACGATAGACTTCTTCAAACAATTCAAGTGTGAAGTTTTGGACTATCTGCCGTTTAGTCCAAACCAGCACTGAATGATTTCACCTTTCTCGAGAATGGTTGGACGGGAACGCCTCGCCAAAAAGGAAAAAACTTCAGGAGACTGTCCAGACTTACCCACCTCAGTGGCGGCAGAATATTTTGCCGAGGGCATTGGAAAGCTGGTGAAACGATACGACAAATGTTTCAATCGTTTTGGCGATTATGTTGAGACATAAGAATAAAACAAGCAAACATTTAGTAGTAAAATCAGTTTGGTATGTCAATCTATTATTTTTATACATCCATCGGAACTTGAAAAATAAACAGCTCTCGTATATGTTAGCCACTCTCGTTCGGAATGAAACTTGCGAGTTAGTTGATAACATAAATGATATTCACTGGGATATTGTTAGTCGTAAAAACAGCGTAGTGTATCGAATGTATGATCCCGTTGCAATTCTCATGGTGTAGCGGCTAGTATTCTATGTTGTCACTCAGGCGGTCCGAGGTTCGATTCCCATTCTCTGGCAAGAAATTTAATTGTGGTCTGACGGCTGGAACGGGGTACACTCAGCCTCGTGAGGCAAACCTGAGAAGAGTTGTTGTTGATTCATTTAGGGGATTTGCGACATCGTGGTTATGTATCCCCGTGTACTTGGGTGAGAGTGTGGAATTTGTCTGATAACCTGTGTTATTGTGATGGCTGTATTAGTGTATGTATTTGTAATTGAGATGAGGATTAGCAAGGAGGTGACCGTAGTCGTTATTTAGTAACTATCCCGGCATTCGCCTGGGATGCAGGTGGGAAAGATGATGATAATTGTTGTTTTAAGGGGCCTAAAATCTAGGTTATCGGCCCCTAATGGTCTGGGTGATAGTGAAAATGACAATGAACTGGAAACCATAACTAAAATTAAGGGAGACTGAAAATACTGACAAAATGGAGCTCAGATTGAAACGACTAACAAAATGGAGAGTGGAAATACTGTACTTACAGAAGGTAATTTAGAAGGAAAATACTCACAAAAGGAATAGATTGAAAAATACGTACAAAATGTAGTTTAGGTTCAAATTACGTACAAAATGCAATGTAGAGTCGAAATACTCACAAAATGCGATTGAAATTGAAAATACTTACAAAATGCAATTAATATTCAAAATACTTACAAATGAAATTCAAATTGAAAATAGGCCTACACAATGCAATTTAGATTGAAAATTCCATACCAGATTCAAAATACTCACAAAATGCAATTGAATTTCAAAATACCTATAAAATGCAATTGAAATTGAAAATACTTACAAATTGTAATTTACATTCAAAATAATCATTTGGATTGACATTCCTTACAAAATGCAATTTAGACTGAAAATTCTTGCAAAATGTCCATCCTACAAAATGCAATTTAGATTGAAAATACTTGCAAAATGCGCCTTAGATTGAAAATAAAAAATGTAGTGTGGAGTCAAAATATTCACAATGTAATTTAGGTACACAATTCACAAAAACTGTGCGGGAATCTGAAAGGGAAAATGAGATATAATGAAAAAGAAAGAGAAGGCTGATTCCTAGAAGAATAAGGGATCAGGAAAGATGAGAGAAGAGCAATTTAAGGTGGGAAAAGAAGAGATTCCCTAGGCCTCGGACACCCTAATACCGTCGGGGTCGGAAGAGAACAAGAGAGGTCGACAGGAAAGAAGATTGAGAGGAGCCCGGCACAAATTAGTGGAAGCAATGCCGGACTCAGCTGGGGTCCCGAGGTCGCCAACCCACGTCCCACTAGATGTGATCCCTCGGTGTGGGGTGTGGAGAAGAGAGTCGTGCCTGAATACATGTACAAGGAACATTGATTTCCTCTTATTTATTGTTTTTAATAAACATCGATCCTCCTTCACGTCCTGCAGAAGAAGGTCATTTGTTTTCCTGTCAATCCAACTTGTTCTTCTCCAAAACCACATTTCTGCAGCCTGAGTTTTGTTTCCTCCTATTTCCCTAATGTCGAGGTGTCGCATCCAAACAAAGGTCTTGAAAAATGTATTTCTAGTCCTCGAACTGAGTTAGTTATTGAGGTTTTAAGGGGCGGAACTACGAGGTCATCTGCCCCTTTTAACACAGATTAAACTATACAAATTTGGAATAAAATTAATAATTTAGAGGTGGACATCCAAACATGAAAAAGCGAAAAATAATAAAACCCAAGAAACTACTTGGTATCATAACACAGAGTAAATGCGGCACAGAATGGCTTAAAGAGGTACAGAGAGACTTACAAGTCAGTATACAAAATTTCGAAGACCAAACAGAGTTGGTTGGTTGGTTCCTTAGTTTAGGGGCTGCGACATCGTGGTCATGTAGGTCCGTGTACTTTGGGTGTGTGTAGAATCTGTCTGATAACCGGTGTTAATTGTCTTGACTGAATTAGTGTGGGTTATCTGTTCTTTTTAATTCAAGTAAGGACTGCAGACTTTTGAATTTTTCAAATAGTTCCTACTTTTGCCACCCAACGCCACCGTCAACAACTACTAGTTCAGAACTTACTTACTAGACGCCACCAGAGTCGGCTCTTGGCAACGAACATAGGAACCTGAGAGCGTTGTTTACATTCTTAACCTATACAATTTAGCTTCACACAGGTGTAATTAGTGGAAGGTTCTTTAACATGCCATAAATCTATGACTTGGGACCGCTGGCTTTACTTCCCCTCCGAAGGAAGGCATACTGAGGGAATTTTAACGCTCTTAAAACATCTAACGACTTCGGCCGGGTTTGAACCCGCTATCTTGGGCATAGAAGCTCAGCATGCTACCAACGACGCAACCGAAGCCGTTACAGAGTGCTAGACGAAAATCGCGAATGTTAAGTTTGAACCAAGATCATTACGCCAACCTGGGGAAAAGTGGACAGATGAGAGGAATGAACAGATTTTGGGAGGAGCGGAGGAGACACACCTCCAAATGACATCATGTTATCAAGTTTAATCGCTCTCCTGTAGGGGAATTTTCGATTAAATAAATAATAATAAACAAAAATGAACTAAGAGAAATCGCTGGGAAAACAGGTTTACAAATCTCTTTTCCAAAAACAGAGATGATGAGCACCAACAAGAACTACATGAAGAAAACAGTTAAGACGGAATATGGGAAGGTAAAGGTCACGAAACAGTTTAAATACCTCGGAGAGATCATTAGCAACAATGGACTGGACAAAGAGTCAATGGAAAATAGAAGACTTAAACTAGAAAACTCAACTTCTCCACTAAAAATATACACAACAAAAATAACCTCTCCCTTAATGCCAAACTACAAGACTACAATGCTGTGGTAAAACCGGTGATCTTATATGGTGTGGAGACGGCAAATTTGATGAACATGGAAGAGCTTCTGAAGATTGAAAGGAGGATATTGAGGAGGATTTACGGCCCAAAAGTGGTACAGGGAACTACAGATTAAGATCAAACAAGGAGATATATGAAAGGGTGGAAGACCTGGAAACAACAATTAGGAAAATACGTTTACGTTTCTATGGACATATGGTTAGAATGGATCCAACAAGATTAACAGAAATTTAAAATAAAAATATATAAATAAGTACAAGTATTTGAGTCAATGTTCACAGGAAAATTTAGATTGCTGGTCCTAACCCTCTCTCACTTATAAAGCGGATGACGAGATCAGCAGCCACCGCGTCATCGGCTAATATAAGTTTGAGTGTCATCTGCAGACCAAGGTTTCTTCGTACACAGTCGGGCTAAACAACGGAAGAAGAAGACTTAAAGAAAATTTTTATGCCGACAGGTGAAGGTATAAAAAAAACTAATCAATGATGAAGAAAGCTTAAAATGGTCGAAAAATGCGCATTATTTTATTAAACTTCTCATCTTTTGAAAATACCCCACCTCGTCAACACAAATTACCTGTTATTGACCAATTTTCCCGCCAAAATTACCGGGGAAGAAAGTTTGTTTGAGAAAAACCCCCATATAGATGTCTAATAACATCAGGTAAAACAATGACTGAAATGCTGTTACTTTAGGGACAAATGTGCATCAAACGAAATTTAGACCTGTCCCTAAACTTTATGCAAGCACTGTAGCTTAATGCATAAGCTCATTTCTAAAACAACATTGAGTTGTGTGTGTAAAGACCAAAATATTAAATTTTCCAAACAAAGGTTGTAAAAATGGCTGTACTATCCAACCAGTTAAAAGCTACTATTAGTCTAGTTGTTTGAGCTTTTAGTCTTTAGACTGGTTTGATGCAACTTTCCATGACTCCCTGTCCTGAGATAATCGTTTCATCTCTACACATCTACCACACCCTACTTCTGAGGCAATCTGTTTAACGTATTCTAACCTTGGTCTACCTATACAATTCTTGTCCTCGACCCTTCCTTCCATAACTAAGTTTGCCATTCCCGGGTGTCTTAGTATGTGTCCTACTAACCTATCTATTCTCTTCATTAGCAGTCGCCAGAAACATCTTTCCTCTCCCACTCGTCTTAATACCTCTTCATTTGTAACCCTATCTACCCATCTGATCTTCATCATTCTCCTGTAACACCACATGTCAAACGCTTCTATTCTCCTCTTTTCTGCTGCACCAGTAGTCCAAGTTTCACTTCCATACAACGTCACGCAACAGACAAAGGATTTAAAAAAGACTTCCTTATACCTACAGTAAATCTATATTCGATGTCAACAGATTCCTTTTCTGTAGAAATGATTTCCTTGCCTGAGCCAACCTACTTTTTATATCCCGTTTGCTTCGTCCATCACTGGTTATTTTGCTTCCTAAGTAACAGAAGTCTCCTACTTCCTTTAATTTTTCATCTGCCAATTTGATGACCATAAGGGTTTTTGATTTATTTCGGCTGCATTCCAATATTTTAGTTTTACATTTATTAATTTTCATCATGAATTCTTTCCTCAAGACGGAGTCCATACCATTCAAATTAGTATAGTGTTTCTAGATTTCACTCATGGGTACCCTTAAACAATACGGCGAATCTATAAATTAACGCGAGAATCTTCAGTAATATTACTGGGAGCAAACAGTCTTATTCATGAGGAGTTATGCTTTTTCTGGAACTTCGTATCTATTTGAAAATACCCCACGTCGTCAATACAAATTACGTGTTATTTTAATATTGAGAGGCTACCAAATGAGTAGATATTTCTTCCCAAGTTGTATTTTTATTTTCGTGATCGATATGTTGTAGTAAAACAGCAGTAAAAAATGTCAAAGCTGTACGACTAGCAGTTTTTGAGAAAGAAAACATTTCAATAGGAAAAACAGGGTTTTCCCCTGTTTACAAAAAGGTAAACATTCCATCTCCAAAAGTATTAAAGCTAGAGCAGCGAAATTTTAACAGTGCCCTGCATGTCCTTCATATGATTGGCACAAGATCTATCATACTGTTGAGTTCTTGTACCGTGAATTTACCCATTGTGACGTATGGAGCTGAAACATGGTCAACGACGTAAAGGGACTGGAACAGACTGCAAGCAGGTTTCTCAGAGCAGTTAAAGAAAAAATAAGATTAGACAGAATAAGAAATGTTGAAATTAGAAAAGAACTAAATTAGGAAAGTATGAGAGAGGGGGTAGAGAAAAAGAAACTAACCTGGTATGGACATGTTCAGAGGATGAGCGGGCAAAGGTTACCAAAAATAATAGAACTTAAGATCGATGGATGAAGACGTCGAGGGCGTCCAAGAATGCGCTGGAGTACAGGAGTGAGAGTCTGTATAGAGATAAGAGGAGTTATCTGGCATCAAGTGGAGGGAGATGATGATAATTGTTGTTTTAAGGGGCCTAACATCTAAGTTATTGTCCCCTTATGGTTTGGGTGATAGTGAAAGATAAGATGAGAATGAAAACTATAACTAATACTAACTACAAACTTACGTACTAGAAGAAGAATAATGGTAAACAAATAAAGAATGAGGCAAATAAAACACAGGAAGAAAAGAAATGTCCTCAACCTTCGAAGAATGAGGATTGAGGGACTTTGAAGGAAGGAGAGCCATGAAAGGCAGATAGGAAAGGAAAAAGGTCAGAGGAAAATGGGGACAAAATGGACCCAGTTCAGGAATCCCTTGCGGTCACCAACTCCCAAACTCACCAGCCGTGAGCCCTTGAGGGTGTAGCACTATCCAAGGTGCACCAGAAGTGGTGGGGATACATACACCCTGCCTCCATGGGGGCTGTGAGCAGAAGGCAGGAGATAACATGAAAAGAAAAATAAGGCTGACCCCTCGAAGAATGAGGGATCAGGAAAGATGAGACAAGGGCCAATTAAGGCGGGAAAGGAAGAGACTGCCTAGGCCTCGGATACCCTAATGCCTTCGGGGTCGGAAGAGAACAAGAGTTGACCAAGGAAGGTCGACAGGGAAGAAGACGGAGAGGAGCCCGGCACAAGTAAGTGTAAGCATTGCCGGACTCAGCTGGGGTCCCGTGGTCGCCAACCCACGTCCCACTAGATGTGAACCCCTGGGAGGAGTAAGTGGTGGGAAGATAGAATAAGATTGAGAAGTCTCGTAAACACCCAGACCTGGCAATAGTTGGAACGGGATATGGATATATTATAGATAGACCGAAATTGTATTTTTCAAAGTTTAATTGTCTTGTATGTTCTATACTCAATTGCTTGCCACGGTGGGTGAGTGGTTAACGTGTCGGATTACCAACCCCCAAGCTTGCAGATTCGCTCCTGGCCGTGGTAAGTGATTTTTTTGAAAGACGATGTTGGCATGTCAAAGAACCTCTTTGAATTCAGTAGGCCGTATTGAAAATGAAAATCCACAGCCTGCTTCCAGTCTCCGACCAGGTCAGGAATGGAATGAATGAAGCCCCCATCTAGCGGCGAGGATATGAACTGTGCCGGCTGCCGAGGCCTGACGCACTCCTCTGGGGCAATGATTAAATGAATGACGGATGAAATGAAATGATAGTGGAGAGTGTTTCTGGAAAGAAATGGTGACAGGGAAAACCGGAGTACCCGGAGAAAAACCTGTCTGCCTCCGTTTTGTCCAGCACAGATCTCACATGGAGTGACCGGGATTTGAACCACGGACTCAGCGGTGAGAGGCCGGCGTGCTGCCCACGGAGGCTCAGTAGGCCGTATTCATAATGGCAAAATTAATCTCGGGAGTTCCCGCCAACACAAAGTTCCTCATTTCTCTACTAGAAAGCGCTATAGTGTTCAAGGAGCTTAGATATCTTACCTACTTGACTTTCATAGTGATTCAAGGAACAACGAAATTCGACATGCAAGCTACCCTTTGGGTGTCAAATAACAAAGCTTGCACCCGGCACCCGAAACCATTCGATATTATTATTATTATTTATAAGGACAGTTTATGCTTTCAAAGATGCTGATAGTTGAATATTTCAGCCAAATTTCGGAGAATATTCATGCCGAAGTGCAAGTATTTCTAAAAAATCAAACATTATATACTCATGTTTTTTTAGGATTAGGGAATAACCCAATCGTGTTGACCGACTGAAAAGCATCGCACTTTTGTTTACTAGGGCAACACTGAAAAATTGTTTCAAACACAATACAAATTACAATAATAAAAGAAATATACAAATTAAAATAATAAACATAACTATAAAAGAATTATGAAAATAATTGTGAAAATCAATTCGAAATTAGTTAATTAATTAATTCAATAAAAATATCAAAATAAAATCTATAAGAACATAAATTATCGAAAATTAAAAATCTATTATATAAAACAAGTGTCCTGACTGACTGACTCACTCATCATCGCCCAGCCAAAACTATTAAAGTTAGAAACATAACATTTTGGGGATATGTTCGTTGTAAGTCGAAAACGCCCACTAAGGAAGGATGTTTGGATATTCAGGTTCTAAAGGGGTGTTAAGGGGGTAGACCTGCATTTCATTGAATAACAATATCTCCCGATTGGTTTCATTGGGGGATGTGATACCCGGCATATGAACTAATCGTTAAAAATAAGAAGACATATGTCTAAGGGTTTTTCGATGTGGTGTATATTATGAGGTGAAAGAGGTGAAAAGTGGGGGTTGAAGGATTCCTAACTGAGCAAGTATCTCTTAAACGATATAGGCAAAAAGTATGAAACTCGGAGAGAAAAATCAGCTTGAAAAGTAAGTAAATAGGTGTTCGACCGTTTTTTCATAAATCCAATTTAAGGGGCCCATGGGGAGGGGTGAAATTCTGGAGAAAACAAAAACCTCCACTGAAGAAGGATCATGATCGCACCGCTCATTTTCAGCCGCAAGATACGAAAAATATTACTCGGAGGTCTCGTACGGACCCCGAAAAACACTCTTTAAGGGCAAAAAATGAACGGCTTCGGAGATATTTCTAAAAAACTGTGTTCCCTCTGAGAAACAGACCAACGTTACCATGACAGCCGCTAGACCGGGAATAGTTCTCTGGCAATATCTCGAAACCCGTTCGTTTTAGGGCTTTAAAACTATAATATTCGCGGACGAAGCCGCGACGGGTAATGCTAGTAAATATATAAACATTAAAATTAGAGATACTAAATACAGTGGAACGTGGCTAATTCGAATTTGTATAATTCTAAATCTTCTTTAATTCGAATTTTTCTCTTGGTCCCTAGCATTTTATATACAATTAATACTAATAAATCGTGGTTAATTCGAATTATATTTTGGAAAATTCGAAGTTTTTACGTGTAAAATCGGAAGCGAAACAGTTGGGTCAGGAATTCTCAAAAGAAGACTTTGTATAATTGGCATGCGACCCCTACTCGATTGTTTTGCCTATGTGTCTAACAACACGCCTGCGACGCTCCTTCCGAGGTCAATGCCCCCCCCCCCCTTTGTTTTGCAACGCTCCATATCTCATATTTCATAACAATGTCATCTCTTACACCTGTCTGGTTGTGCGTGCTGAGTGGTTTGATTTGATTAGACGTAAGTTTGGCGATGAACTCGTGGAGGAAGTTCCTGAAAAATCCGT
Source organism: Meconema thalassinum (assembly GCA_946902985.2). Lineage (NCBI taxonomy): Eukaryota > Metazoa > Arthropoda > Insecta > Orthoptera > Tettigoniidae > Meconema > Meconema thalassinum. Next base: position 224,654,448 of record OX336395.1, on the reverse strand, counting down.
TCCGAGTGCAGCCCAAGCAACAAACCACATCACAGAACTCATGCGTTTTTTTTAAGTTGAAATGTCGTAAGTGTTTCTGTTTTCCGTTCCTTAAATGTGTTAGATTCTTTTGTGATGGCCGAGAGACTTAATTGTAGGTTACAGGTAAAAATCTCAAAATATTTTTGAAAAACAGTAGATTTCTCTAAGACTTAACTAGATTGCAGGATTACTACTCTCGTTAAATAGGTGAATAGTACAGTATATTTTGGTTTTATTTTATCATTTGAAACTTTTGGGGTAATATTATGTTTAATAAAGGTTCTTGGATGAAAACTTAAAATTTGATTATTTTCTCTATCCTTTTCAAAGAACTTTCCTAATTCGAATTTTTGGATAATTCGAACTTTTTACTGGTCCCTTGAGGTTCGAATTATCCAAGTTCCACTGTATATCATTATTAGCAATTTACTCGTATTATAATATAATAAAAATAGTTTTGCCCTATAAAAGGTTAAGTGACCTAACATCTGGGTTATCGGCCCCTAGACCAGGGAGAGACGCCGCTGATGGAAACATTTCTGTGCTTTTTATTTTAGCAGATTTATTTTCGATTACTAATGCTTTACTCATTTGTGACTTATTGGAAACATTTGCAAATCATGCTCTATCAATTCGCAACACACGTTATAAAAAAGTGCGGCAACTACTTCGTGTTCCAGTTCCTCCGCACCATCACTACCTAGTTTGTTATTGGTGTTTTAACCCTGGTCAGTATATTGTCCACCTACCAAAAGGACAATTTATATGGTTGAATCTTTCACTCATATTTCAATGAATTCTTGTGGAAGTGTTAATGTTTCTGTAAACCACAGGCTCCCATTAGGAATTATTCTCGGACCCCCTAAAGCGATCGTTATATAAGCACGGATCCCGTGCGCCCCTCGGTAGGAAGGCATACTGAGTGAGGGATTTTTGGTTTCCAAGTTTCATACTCTCGTTGGCAAGGGTTTCAAAGCATATCACGCATTGAGGCTTAGGACAAACTTCAGGTCCAAATACGTAAAGCCAATTTCCAAATATTTTATGTCGTATTTCCTACATTTCACAGTTGGCTTACTCTTTAAATGGCTAGACTCAAGAGAGGCAGCAGGCGGCCCATTCACTTCTATATTAACAGATTCCTCTTCGTCACTATCTGAAGCAGAGAGCCTACTTCACTTTAAAGATCAACTCTTCAACCAACGATCCATATTCAATGGAGTTTCAACTATTAAAGCATTCAAAGGTTTCAACTTTCAAAACCCATGTAAATATGTAAAAACACAAAATGGCTGCGGAGCAGGACACAGAGATAAAGTGCAGAAAGCTCTCTAGCGGGAAACTTGAAAAGCTCAAATTACGCTGCGGCACATATGAGTGCGCCACTTATGCTGTGGATGGCAACGCATAATTATTCTTTTTATGGAAATCTTTGTACTTTCTCCGTTTTCCATTTTCATTATTGCGTTATTTCTTCCCGGACCCCCCCCCCCCCTGGCCAACCGTCGCGGACCCCTGGGGGTCCACGGACCACCTAATGGGAACCCCTGCAGTGTAAACCAAATATTATTAGTTTATCTCCTTGACCTAGGATGCTAGATAAATATTTTAATAAAACAATACAATCAAAAAGTAAACAAGTAGTTCCGTGAAGAACTATACAGCCTATTTTCATATATCCTGCTCATGTTAATTGTCTCTATCAACATACACAATTTCAGTTTAATTGCTGTAACAGATTCGTAGATATTGAGAACCGTCTAAATATTTCAGATGGTCGCCAAGTTGGATTTTTATTTTTGTACTATTACATTAAGATTATTGTGTACGTGTGGTATTCAAACTTCAATCGCATGATTAGAACACAAGAAGTAATAAAAACGAGATTTTAAAAGTACGCACACCAGCCATCTTGTGATTATGCAAACAATTGAAATAAATTACATGCCAGTGGATCAACATTTGTATAAGCATTTAACGTGCAACGTTTCACGGCACTCGGATAGTTGATTCGCGAGAAACGTCCATTTAAATACTTACACTTCGCGTCGCCGCCATGTTGGATTTGTGCTCACCAGGTTACTGAAAGTCCTATAGGTGAACATGATGTTCATAGTCTCTATGAACATTTTAAAAAAAAAAACAGTTTGGTTGCTGTAAAAGATTCATAGATATTGAGAACCGTCTGAATATTTCGGAAGCTCGTCATTTAGGATTGTTATATGTATAGGCCATAGAGTTATGTACCATTCAAGGACAATCATTGCCTAGCTTCATTATTCAAACTTTCACTTCGATCGCATGATTACGACACAAGAATAAAAACTTAATTTTAAAATTTCGCACAGCCGCCATCTTGAGGTTATGTAAACAATTGAATTAAATTAGATGGCAGTGCATTACAATCTGCAAAATCATTTACTGACCACATTTCACTGCGCTCAGAGAGTTAAATCACGAGAAAAGTCTATTAAAATATATCAAATTCGCTTGGTCGCCATGTTCGTTTTGTACGTTACAGGTTTATGAAATATACATAGGTAAACTTGTATCAGTACCCTTTATCACCGTACAAAATTGCATGATGATATCTGTAATAGTTTCGGAGATATAGAATGTCAGTGAAATATTTCGCACAGCCGCCATTTTGAGGTTATGTAAACAATTGAACTAAATTATACTCCAGTGCATTGCAATATGTATAAACAATTGCTGTACCAAGTTACATTACGTGTGGACAGTTAAACCGCGAGAAAAGTCTATTTAAAAGTCTCAATTTCGCTTGACCGCCATGTTGGTTTTGTAGTCACCAGGTTTTTGAAAGTCACATAGGTGAACTTCTAGTAGTGCCCTTTATCACCGTACACAATTTCAGGGCGATATCGGTAATAGTTTCCGAGATATTGAATGCTAGTGAAATATTTCGCACAGCCGCCATGTTGGATTGGTGAGACGTAAGAAAATTTGAAGGGCACGGTCGAGGTCGCCGGGAATAGTGCTATGAACTTACCGAGTTTCATTGAAATCACTCCAGCCGTTTAGATTTTATTAGGGGACACACGCACACACACACACACACGCGCACACACACGCGGACAAAGGTGATCTCATAAGCCTATTTTTTTCAAAATTGAAAATAGGCTAAAAATAAAAAATGGTAATAATTATAATGTATTTTTATTTTTTATTTTTATTATCGCAGTTCTCTTTACTTTTTAATTTTAATTGTTTACTATTTTTAATTGTTTAATAATGCTTAATATGCCTCTAAAGTTTGAAAATAGATAAGCTTATAAAAATGAAAATACTAATAATGTTACCATCTTAATTGTAAAATTATAAAAGTAATTATGAGCAAAGGAAACAAACATTAAAATTAATAATAATTATAATTAGTCTAAAATAATTAATGTAAATAAATACAAATAAAATATATTTACTACTGTACTATTCTGCCCGATAAAGGGTTTAGGGGCCGAACAGCCGGGTCATCAATCCCTAGAATACAACCTAGAGAATTCCAAGCAACATTTGAGAATTCTCATTACTTTTAAGACAAATGAACCCGGTAAGCTGACACAATTAAAGCGTGAGAAAGTCTCACGCAGCTAATCAGCGAGTAAGAGCGGTGCTAAACGTTGCTCACTCCCACAAGCCTTTTCTACGAAGAGACAACATGTCAAAACATTCAGAAATAATTAGCTAAACATGTTTATTTCTGGGACTTTTCACTCTAACGTTACTCTAACCACTAGACTAGAGGGTAGTCTTCTTCTTTCTTCCCCCCAATGGCTCACATCTAGTTGGCGACCACGGGACCCCAGCTAAGTCCGTCATTGCTTCCACTTACTTGTGCCGGGCTCCTCTCCGTCTTCTTTCCTGTCGACCTCTCTTGGTCAAGGCTTGATCTCTTTCGACACCGACGGTATTAGGGTATCGGAGGCCTAGGCAGTCTATTCCTTTCCCGCCTTAATTGGCCCTTTCTCATCTTTCCTTTTCTCTCTTTCTGCGGGGGGTCAGCCTTCTTTTTCTTTTCATGTTATCTCCTGCCTTCTGCTCAAGGCCCTCAAGGAGACAGGATGTGTGTAGTCCCACCACTTATGGTGCACCCTGGATAGTGGTACACCCTCAAGGGCTCACGGCAGGTGCGTTTGGGAGTAGGTGACCCCGAGGGATTCCTGAGCTGGGTCCGTTTTGACCCCTTTTCCATGGCCTCTTTCCCCTTTCCTATCTGCCTTTCATGGCTCTCCTTCCTTCCAAGTCCCTTAATTCTTATTCTTCGAGGGTTGAGGGCATTTCTTTTCTTCCTGTCTTTTATTTGCCTTATCCTTTATTTGTTTACCATTTCTTCTTCTAGTATGTAAGTTTGTAGTTGGTATTAGTTGTGATTTTCTCATCCCATCTTTCACTATCACCCAAACCATTAGGAGCCGATACCCTAGATATTTGGCCCCTTAAAATAACAATCATCATCATCATCATCATCATCATCTTTCTCCTTGTTCCGTATAGGCCAACTACGGACCTCGATATTCAACTATTATGTTTGAATGTTTGCCCAGTAGTCACGCGTCCTCTGGTTGTGTTTTTCCTTTCTCTCCTTTATCCAGAGGCACCTGTCTTCTTCCTTGGGGGTTTGTCTTGGAACTTCATTTGCTTCAGTTTCCTCCTGAGGGACGTTCGATCATTTATGCCTTTTTCTGTAACTTCCAGCTCCAGCAGATCTTCTATCAGCCACGGTGATTTGGTCTTCCTTCTTTGCCAGTACGTGAGAAGCTGCATTCTGGAGACGTGCCCATAAATTGCTAGGCATCTCTTCCTTGCCACGTCTGTAATTCCTTCAGAGTAACTCTAGAGCTTCTGGTTGGGTCGTCTTGTGTATTCACTCTCTTCCTTGAAGGAGGCTTCGGTCGCGCAGTTACTGTAGTAGCATGCTGAGCTTCTATGTCCAAGGTCACGGGTTCAGACCCGGCCGAAGTCGTCGGATATTTTAAGAACGTTAAAAATCCCTCAGTATGCCTTCCTTCGGAGGGGAAGTAAAGCCGGCGGTCCCATGTCATAGAATTATGGCATGTAAAATAACCTTTCCACTAATTACACTTGTGTGAAGCTAAATTATAGGTTAGATTTGACTAACGCTCTTAGGTTCCAACGTTCGTCGCCAAGAGCCGACTGCGGTGGCATCTAGTAACCAAGTTCAGATCTAGTTGTCGTTGACGGTGGCGTTTGGTAGCAAAGTAGGAACTACTTGAAGATTGAATGTCTGCAGTCCTTACTTGAATTAATCAAACAGATAACACACACTAATACAGCCATCACAATTAACACCAGTTATCAGACAGATTCTACACACACCCAAAGTACACGGGGCTACATGACCGCGTTGTCGCAGCCCCTAAACTGAGGAACCAACCAACCATCCCTTCCTTGACTGGTCCCAATATCTTCCTCTCTTGAATTTCAAGTGTGTCTGTGAGTCCTTTCCTGTTTAATATGAGACATTCAGATGCTTCAGTTTGTTTGCGGGAGAGGCACTTCTTATTGTAGGTGTTCGTAGTCAGTTGGTAGAGGATAGTCTATTATTTATTCTTTGAAGATACATTGTTGTCGGAGACAGTGTCACGTACATTACTTTCATAACCGCCGTAAAGTCACGGTACTATAACAGTAGTCAGTATGATAGATCTTGTGCCAATCATATAAAGAACATGTAGGGCACTTTATGCTCCCGGTAATATTACTGAAGATTCACGCATTAATTTATAGATATCGCAATTTTTTAGAAGGTTACCCATGAGTGAAATCTTAAAATACTATATTAATAGTAGCTTCTAACTGTTTGGATAGTATAGCCTTTTTTTAAATCATTTTAAATGATCTTGTCGACTTCGTCGTTACGCTGGGGTCTGGCGTTACGTTACGGTGATGGACGGACAGATGCACTGAGGTGTGTGACGTAATAGTACCGCTTGGTGCATTTGTACCCCGACAATCTCTACTTCCTTAGTATAAGACAAAAATCCCCGATTCTTGGATGTCACGGGTAATCTCGAGAACCACTGGATGGATTTTGATGCGGTTTTCACCATTCTGTAAACGATATCTCGAGGAAAGATTCTGTAAAAAATAATTTATGTATGATCAAAGGAAGCCAAGCAGTAACGATTTCAGTGAAAAAAGTCGAAAACAAACTTGGCGTCCGTGCGCTTCTTAAGCTTACGCTGGGCAAACCGTAAGCGTAAGAATTGGTCAGCATGAAAAGTTCTACAAAAAAGTCCGCGAGAGCATATCTCTATCTTCAATACATCGCCCACTATAAGTGTTTTAGACTGGATGGAAGGGGCAAGTCCCCGCGCGCTCTGGTGAGCGTGCGGCATCCCCCGCGCTGGACCTTGGTTTGCACTTGCCCTTCGCGAGTAATTTGAAACAAGATAAGCAAGATAAGTATTATGCAGATAATTTTCTAACATGTCAAGAGTCTCCAGTCTTTCTAGCATTTTTCAACAATTGTGGCATTTGAAATAATACAAAGTCAAGTCTTTCAGACTGACTGTCACTTTCTTACAACCTTTGTTTGGAGAATGTAATATTTTGGTCCTTACACACACAACTCAATGTCGCTACATTGTTTTAGAAATTAGGTTATAATATGCATGCATTAAGTTACTTTATTCTTGTATTTAAATCCCGAAGACAAAAATACAAATAAAAATGAAAATGTTAAAAATTAAAGTTAAAAAATACATTATAATTAAAATTTAAAATTAAATAAAAAACAAAATTTAAATAAAATAAAATAAAAACAAACACTAACATTAAAAGCAAAAAGTAAAATTAGATTTAAAATAAAAATAAAAATGATAAGTTATATAAAAAATAAAAATAAAATATTGAAATAAAAAAATGAAATACAAAAAATATAAACATGAAAATAAAATACAGAAATAAAAATAATAAACAATAACAAAAATATAATATAAAAATATATAAAAAATAAAATATAGACTATAAATACAAAATTATAAAATGTTTATTTATTTATACGTGTCCAGAACATAACATATTATATATATATATATATACAAAGATTACAAAGTATATGTGCATCTTTATATTCTATGTGATGCCCAGAATTCCGCTGCACGAACTGCCTTATCACTGACGGCTACCAGATCGTCCATGGAGACAGGTTCTGATAGTTTCCTGCAGTTGAGTAGGTGCTGGTGGTCTTGATGTTCACCACACTCACATAGTTCGTCCTCTGAGATGAATCCCCATTTCTTCATGTTCACCTTACACCGAGATACTCCAGTCCTCAGTCTATTAAGGACCTTCCATGTCTCGTATGGGAGTTCTTCTTTGGGGTTGTCCCAATATTTCTCTGATGATGAGCTACGCCAGAGTTGTATCCGACGGTTTGCAGGTCGGTGTCTGAATTGGTTGTGTCGTCTGGAGGAAACTTTTTCTCGATTTCAGTCTTGGTAGTTGATGTTCACTTCCAAATAGGGGGTGTCTTGGGTCCGTCTCCTGCTTCTTTCTTTCTATTTCAGCTGCCGTTCTTCTTCGGATATCTGGAGGTGCTACTCCAATTAGGTGGTATATTTTGTTAACAGGGGTTGCCCGCAGGCAGCCTGTTACAATCCGTCCTGTTTCATTTAGGGCAATATTTACCTGTTTGGCATGGCTGGAGTTGTGCCATACAGGTGCTGCATATTCAGCAGCGGAGAAGCACAGAGAGAGGGCGGATGTGCGGAGGACATCTGGATGTGCTCCCCAGTTGTTGCCGGTCAGTTTCCTAATAATGTTATTCCTAGCACAAACTTTCATTTTTGTATCTGTGCAATGGTCTTTGAAGGTGAGGGAACGGTCCAACTTTATTCCCAGGTATTTTGGGGTGTCACAGTGGGTTAATTGTTGACCTCTCCAGGTTATTCTCAGTTTCCTCCAAGCATCTCTGCTCCGTAAGTGGAATGCACACACTTGTGTTTTGGAAGGGTTTGGCTTCAAGTAATTGTTATCATAATAGGCAGATAGTGCTTTAAGACCTGTTGTGAGTTTTCCTCCACCTCCTCAAAAGTTGTCCCTTGGGCAGCAATTGCTGTGTCATCTGCGTAAATGAAAGATTTTGTGACAGGATTAATTGGCTGGTCATTATAAAATACAAATACAAATAAAATACAAATTAAAAATAATGTAAACATAAATACAAAAAAATCTCCTCACAATAAATTCCAGCGCAAAGTTTATTGAGCGTACATTACAATAACTGCTCTACAAGACGCAGAGATAGAAACACAAGAAAAATAAGGAAAGGAAGCAGCAAAGCTAAATTGGACACATGAAACCCTCCTGGTCTGCTCTTGTTATCTCCACCTTCCTCTTCTCCTTTAACCCTCGAGTACCCAGGACTGGTCTGCTCTTGTTATCTCCACCTTCCTCTTCTCCTTTAACCCTCGAGTACCCAGGACTGGTCTGCCAGACCACTCACCTTGGTTACTCTCATTTGCTGCGATATATCAGTAGAGTAATCTATTATTGGTGCGTGCGTATGTGCAGTGGCGTAGCGACGGGGAGGGGTTAAGGTTCAACCCCTCTCCCCGGAGACATATTTTCTTTACTTGAAAATAAATGAGGAAAATACAAAATGTATGGCCATAGGTGGAAAAGGTAAATAAAATACAATGAAAATACAGTAGTAGATTAAATTGAACAAGTAGATAGTTTTAAATACCTATGAAGTTGGATTACACAAAAAAAGATATGCACTAAAGAAATTAAAACAAGGATTGCAATAGCTAAAGAAGCCTTCAGTAAGAATGGAGCAATGAAAGTAAGCCTAAGGAAGAGATTAGTGAAATGTTTTGTTTGGAGTGTAGCAATGTATGGAACGGGAACTTGGGCGCTTAGGAAAGAAGACGAGAGAAGAATAGAGGCTTTCGAAATGTGGCTGTGGAGAGAATGGAGCGAAAAAGTTGGAAGGACAAAGTGAGAAATGTGGAAGTATTAAAGAAAGTAGGAGAAAGAATAATGCTAAAGAAGATAAGGAAAAGAAAAATGAATTGGATTGGACACTGCCTAAGGGGAGATGGTTTGGTGAAATGTGCATTAGAAGGGACAGACCAAGGGATAATCCTAAGAGGAAGAAGAAGGTTTCAGATGCTGGATTCCATCAAGATTGATAAATCTTATGAGCTGATGAAATGTGCTGCTGAAGACCGGATAAGGTGGAGAGGAAACCTGCCATCAGGCAGATAAACTACTGATGATGCATTTTTATATTGACATATCTATCACCTGTTTTACGCTACCGCTATTGAGGTATATATTTTAAAAGCGATCACGTTCGTTACTTGGTAAATGTCCTGCAATCTACTCCCAGTGAGACTCCTCCTTCAGCGTTGGAGCTAGCCATGGATGAGTTTTACTGTTGAAGTGTGCGATCGGTGACCTTTTTCACGTCGCTTCGGGTTACGTTAATTGTGTGTCCGTATCGTTAAAGATAATTCAGTACATGAGGAGTTATTGCAATTCATTCCAATTAATTATACAGATAAAGTCATCAAGATAGGCATATTTTGAGAGTCAGTAGGAACACGGAGAGCGAGCAAACCATTATTTTCTCTCACATAATATCAAGATTTTAAGCAACCACGTAACTATGAACATGACGATACCACTGCATCGTTTCAGATTTAATATTTACTTACTGTTTTCCATATGTTTTTTTTTCATTATTTATTTATTTATTTATTTATTCATTCATTTATTCATTAATTCATTAATTCATTCATTCATTCATTCATAAATCAATTAATTAATTAATTCATTCATTCTTTTATTCATTAATTCATTTATTCATTAATTAATTAACTCATTCATTCATTCATTTATTCATAAATTAATTAATTAATTCATTCATTCAATCATTTATTCATAAATTAATTAATTAATTAGTTCATTCATTCATTAATTCATTTATTCATTAATTCATTCATTCATGTATCCATTAATTAATCAATTAATTATTTAATTCATTCACTCATTCATTTATTCATAAATTAATTAATGAATTCATTCATTTATTCATTCATTAATTCATTTATTCATTAAATCATTCACTCATTCACTAATTAATTAATTAATTCATTCATTCATTCATTCAGAAATTAATTAATTAATTCATTCATTCATTAATTCATTTATGCATTCATTCATTCATTCATTCATATATGCATTAATTCATTTATTCATTAATTCATTAATTCATTCATTTATTCATAAATTAATTAATTCATTCATTCATTTATTCATTAATTAATTAATGAATTAATTAATTAATTCATTCATTAATTCATTTATTCATTAAATCATTCATTCATTCACTAATTAATTAATTAATTCATTCATTCATTCATTCATTCATTCAGAAATTAATTAATTAATTAATTCATTCATTCATTAATTCATTTATGCATTCATTCATTCATATATTCATTAATTCATTTATTCATTAATTCATTAATTAATTCATTTATTCATAAATTAATTAATTAATTCATTCATTCATTTATTCATTAATTCATTAATTCATTAATTCATTAATTCATTAATTCATTTATTCATTAATTAATTAATTAATTAATTAATTCATTCATTCATTCATTTATTTATTCATTAATGAATTAATTAATTAATTAATTCGTTCATTCATTCATTCATTTATTCATTAATTAAATAATTAATTCATAAATTCATTAATTAATTAATTCATTTAATTATTTATTTATTTATTTATTTACGGTATTTATTTATTTATTTACTTATTTATTTATTTATTTATTTATTTATTTATTTATTTATTTATTTATTTATTGTGAGACCTGTGATCCTATATGGCTGTGAGACCTGGGCCACGCCTCAAACACTTGAGAACGTCTGCGTTTTTGAAAGGAAGGTCTTGCGCAAAATATATGGTCCACTGTATAATGTAGAAACAGAAAGGTGGGAAAGAAGATCTCACCAAGATCTTTATCAACGCTTTGGGAAGACGAGCATCAACTGGATTCTGGAGAGGAGGAGGTTGTAATGGTTGGGACATGTCATTCGAGCTGAGGATTCCATATCCTATCGTGTTTCCAGGTCGACACCAGCTGGCAGACGTCCAAGAGGCCGCCCTAAAACAAGATGAAAGGATCGAGCGGTACTGTCACTGGTAAAGGTGGCACCAACTGTGGAGGATGCAAGGAACAGAGAAAGGTGGAAGATCATCTGCGACCGATACTTGTGAAAAGTCTCAGTCCCTCCTGTTGTAATGCCTGTGTTATTTTATATATTAGTTTTTGTTTTATGCCCTTATTGTCTTTCCTGGGTCTTTTTTCTAGCGTATGGCTTTTTTTAGTGCCGGGAGAGTCCGAGAACATGTTCGGCTCGCCAGTGTTTGTAGCTGCTTCTATACGGACACCCATGGGGTGAGCTACAAGTACCGTCGCGTGTGGAGTGTTGTCTGGGGAGGAAAGTGTTATTGTAAGGACGTGGAATTGGAAAGTAGCGGCAGTGGCCTATAGTTAGGGACCAACCCCGGCACTTGCCTGGAAGGAAGATGGGAAACCAGAGAAGACCATCTTCAAGGTTGCCGGCAGGGTGATTCGAGCCTCCTCGCCTCCCGGATGTGAGCGACTGCCTGCAGTACGCCGTAACGACCACGGCTAACTCACCCGGTTCCTGGGTCTTAATGGCTTGCTAATACAATAGATAATAAAATGATAATGATGATGATTATTTATTTTGTCGAAAATATGAGGCCTAAAATAGTTTTCATGCAAATAGAACGGTTATTTCATTATTGTTTTTATGAATATTAATCGAAATATTATTTTAATTATGATGATGACTGTTGTTTAAGGACCGGAACAGCAAGGTCATCTTCCGCTTTAATAATGTAGGTACACAATTACCCTATTATATTAATGAAACCCCCAGAAGGAAATTCTTCGTACGCCACTGCATATGTGTTCGAAGACATCAGTGTATCGCCAGCTGAGTGGTGTGCAATATCTCGAAGTTCTCCTGGGAATTACCGTTGCGAAATGACTTCCCCAGGCGGAAGCTCACGTAAAGTGATTGCCGCTGATTAGCATTTCCAAAGTGTCATTGCTGAATGGTTTGAGGATGAGATGGTGTAACAGACTGTGATGAAGGTTTTGCAATTGAATCCAACCGACTCCTGTCTCCAGACTTGAATTCCTGAAAGCACTAGCGAAAGTTCTGGTATTTCCACTTATGGAAAGGAGGGCCAACACTAATCTCACCCATAAACTCAGGATCTGCATTAGAAAGATTTTGGTGTAAAGAATCCAGTGGCGGCCGGTAATAAGGTTGCAGTGTTGCACAATGACCAGATTTCTTTAAGAAACACAATTAATACCGTAACAATATTTTTAGTAAAGGAGCGCTCGTTCGTTTGGTCTTGGCCAGCTCCAAGCACCGACCAGATCTCAATAGAGAAGGGTATGGCAGAGATGCTAGATCGAGTAAGTCCTATCCCAACAGTTAACTCGGCTGGTCGTTGCCCGCTGATTGCAACAAGGGATCCGAGACGCGGACGGAGACATCCGAGATGCTCCGTCAACAGCCTTGCGCGTACTTGTGACACTCGCGGTTCTTTCTCGACCTCGTATATAACTTATGTTGTTTTGTTCCCGTGAAGGTTTTCATGTAGACTAACTTATATCCGAAGGAAGGAATGAAATAAAGCAAAGAGAAGCAAAAGCATACTCTGTCTTACCGTGTATTCCAAAGAATACACCAACAATGAGATATTCTATGAACTGCGACATTCGTGATGAATGAGGTTCATTCGTTTTACCGCACAATTCAATACAGTTTTCTCTGATATCAAGCAGTCTTTTACCCTACCACCCCACCCCCCTCCCCCATCACCCCCTTAATGAAAATAGTGTAACACCCAGAATAATCATCCGCCGGCAGCCACTGAAAGAAGCACTGTCTCCCATTGAAGAGAAACTGAAAAAGAGGAAGACTTGTCACACATGCACTCCAGCGAGAAATGGAAACTCAACAATTATTCGTTTGTGCCGTGTCTTGTGTGGGGTTTTGCCTAGGACACCAAGCTGGCTCATCGGCGGGCTCTTGGTGTCCCCGTCCGGACTCCCACTGGAGTGGCGAACTGCGTGCTACATCCCTTTTTATGAAGCGTACCGGCGCCTCTTTACTTCGAGAACTAAAAGCTCAAGCAGCCATAACCTCCCTATGAAGGCTTCCAAAAAGTTGGTATGTTGGCTTCCATGGCCAGTGAATTAAAACTCAGCAAATTCTCTAGGTTTGTGCCGTGTCTTGTGTGAGGTTTCCCCTAGGACACCAAGCTGGTTCATCAGCAGGCACTTAGTGTCCCCGCCCGGACCCCCACAGGAGTAGCGAACAGCGCGCTACATCCCTTTTCATGAAGCGCACCTGCGCCTCTCTACTGCAAGAACTAAAAGCTAAAACAGCCATAACCTCCCTATGAAAGCTCCCAAAAAAGATGGTATATTGGCTATCACGGCCAGTGAATTAAAACAGGCAAGCGCTGCATGGAGTTTTTGTTTTATGTCTACGGTATTTAGGTCCATAAGAGGTCACATAATCAATAGTTTAATTTTTAACCCTGCGTATCAATTCAACTCTTCGTGATGTAGAAAGGTCTGTCAGACCAGACCTGGGTATGTACGTTCTATCAATTGGACCTGGGTAACTGAGGGTTAAAACAGTAAAATGCTGTAAGTAAAAGAAAAATCGGAGCCATGAAAAAATGGAAAATAATAAGTTTGAAGATCTGAGGGATACATAAACACGCCGTAGAGATCTAAATGAATTGTGCTCGAAAGCAGACTGAAACACAGAAATGTTTTACCACAAAGAAAAACTAAAATCTAGATTTGTCATTATATTTCCCCAAAAATGTTTAAGGTTCCCCGATTCAGTGAAAAGCATCGAATCATTGATGTTATTTTATTACTGTTATTTTTATTTTTATTATTATTATTATTAAACATTTGATTTACTTCTTAGTAATGCTCTATTTTGAGAGCACTTGAAGTATCACTTTCGAATATATTTGAATTTAGTAACTTTTAGGGATTGTTTGTTGATATTTAAATTTTATATTGGTAGCACTGATTTCCTAAATATTAAATGACACTCGGAGACGCTAGAAATAAATTTGAACGTATTTTAGTAAGTTTAGGGAGTTTTAGTCCAACACTACGAGTTGGTACTATCTCACTACAGATAGGCGTACGTCTTTCAATGAGGTGTTCTTAAGTTAAATGATTATTAACACAGGTCTGCCAAAAAAAAAATATTTTTTTTGAAAATTGTTTTAGTTTTGATAACTGATTTTTATGTAGTTTTTTTGGCGCTGATTTCAGAAATGATATTTTTTTCACGTAAGGTTTGACTACAAAAGGAGGTAGTGGCTTCGGTGGCGTAGTCGGTAGCTAGCTGAGCTTCTATGCCCAAGATAGCGGGTTCAAACCCGGCCGAAGCCGTCGAATTTTTTAAGAGCGTCAAAAATCCCTCAGTATGGCTTCCATCGGAGGGGAAGTAAAGCCGTCGGTCCCATGTCATAGATTTATGGCATGTTAAAGAACCTTCCACTAATTACACCTGTGTGAAGCTAAATTGTATAGGTTAGGAATGTAAACAACGCTCTTAGGTTTCTACGTTCGTTGCCAAGAGCCGACTGCGGTGGCGTCTAGTAGCTAAGTTCTGAATTAGGCCTAGTAGTCGTTGACGGTGGCGTTTGGCGGCGAAAGTAGAAACTATTTGAAAAATTCAAAGTTGCAGTCCTTACTTGAATTAAAAAACAGATACACACACTAATACAGCCATCACATATAACACCGGTTATCAGACAGATTCTACACACACCCAAAGTACACGGGGCTACATGACCGCGTTGTCACAGCCCCTAAACTGAGGAACCAACCAACCAAAAGGTGGTAAACATTTTAGGAAAAATCCTAAAGCCATTTTTATATCAGTATTATTTAGGTATTAGGAAGTCATTTTTGAAAGCTTTGTCTGGAGTGTGGCGCTCTATGGCAGTGAAACTTGGACTGTTGGAGTAACAGAAAAGAGGAGAATTGAAGCGTATGAAATGTGGTGATACACGAGAATGATGAAGATTAGATAAATAGATAGGGCTACGATTGAAGAGGTATTAAGACGCGTGGGAGAGGAGAGATGATTCTGGCGACTGCTAATGAAGAGAAGAGATAGGTTGGTAGGACACAAACTAAGACTCGCAGGAATAGCAAGCTTAGTTATGGAAGGAAGGGTCGAGGGCAAGAACTGTAGGGGTAGACCAAGGTTAGAATATGTTAAACAGATTGCCTCGGATTTAGGGTGTGGTAGCTATGTAGAGATAAACGATTAGCTCAGGACAGGGTGGCATGGAGAGCTGCTGCATTAAACCAGTCAAAAGACTGAAGACTCGAACAATAACAGACTGTTGCAAACGCTTTAGAATGAAAACTTATCGTTTTATCAACTTTTAATTCTTCAAATTCTATGCCAGGGTCATCCAGACAGCGCTCCCCGAGCGCTTTTTGTGGTGGGTGGAGCTTGGCTGGCTGAGCGCGCTGAAGTGTGCAGCCGATCCATCAGACGCTAGTCTAGTCCAATGCGCTTTGTTGACAGCGTGTAATAAATCAGTTTCGCAGTGGTCATGACTGAACAGCATACAAAAAAGGAGTGGTGAAGCAGCAGTCTTTAAAGCAGAATGGGAAATTGCATTTTTCTGTACAGCTTATAAAGGGCATGCTAAATGTTTACTGTGCAACAGAGATGTAATGTGTTAAAAAGAACACAATTTAATGTTGAATTTTCCTCTCTAATATGTTCACATTTCAGTTTGGAATAAATCACAATATTCTTTACTTAACACTTTTGTTCGTTTCCTGCACATTCCATACATCGGAGTACCATTCGATTTGTAGATGCGGTATATTTGTTGCGGCAAAACAGCCCTATTAATATGTCAACAATCCCACAAGAGCCGTCGGTCGCACGACTGTACGTACGTATCTAGTCAGCGTGGTCCGAACATCGTCCGTCTCCTCGCTGCCACAGTGCAGTGGTGGTAGGGGAAGGAGCGCTAGTCTGACTGCCCAGTGCTACCCGAGCGCGGCCGCTCTCCCGGAGCGCAATGACTGGATGGCCCTGTTCGATGCGAATGGATGGATGATGATAATTGTTGTTTTAAGAGCTTAACATCTAGGTTATCGACCCCTAGAATAGGATGGCAACGGAAGGCATATCAATGGAGTCCCACATAGAACAATCATGATTAGGGACCGAAATTTTTGAAAATGCATAATTATGCAAATACACATTTTGTAGGTTTTTTGGATTCTGAACATAACAGCATATGCATTTGAAAGTAAGTCTAATTTAAAACATCTTGAACAGAATTGTTTTTTCCTGTGTGTTGGACATCCCTTGTAAGCAACTTACTGAGCAACAGATAACGAGATAACAGTATTTAAAGCCTGGCTATTTGAAGAAGGGAATGGAGTGGGTCATTCCTTGCACCACCGACAGAAGTGGCTACGCTGGCTAAAGCGCAGCGTTAGGTCATGGGGCCAAGCTCTCTGCTGACTCGGTAGATTCGTGGGTTCGAGCCCCACCGTCGGCCGTCCTTGAAATGGTTTTCCGTGGCTTCCCATTTTCAACACCAGGCGAATGCTGGGACGGTACATTCTGAAAGGCCACGGCCGCTTCCTTCCGCATCCTTGCCCAGTTATCTTCATCCATTCTATATCTCATCCCGACGCGCAGGTCGCCATCGGGCTTCGACTGGAAATACCTACACTCGGCCTCACAGGAGGTCAAACGAAAAAAAAAAAAAAAAAAAAACTTGCACCATCCCAGCAGCCAGTAGCCTGGGGTTAGTTTTGTGTCGAGTTTTAATGTGTTGCAATATTCTTAGTCTGCATATCCTTAACTCAAAATGCCTAAAGAGAAGAGCAGCAGAAAGTATTTTTTAAACCAGTGGGTGGCAGGTAATAGTGATTATTCAACTAATGGCAATACAGTAATGCTCGAAGGAAGTGAAATGTGAAAAGAAATTTCAAGTCGCACAACAAGCAAAAACGACTGCACAAATTACGGTAAAGGAGAGAAAAAAGAGTGGATAAGATTGCCTTATTGTTAAGTGCATATTTTTCAATTTTTTATCATTTCAAATCATCTTGTCGACTTCATCGTTATGCTTAGGTCTACCGTTATGCGTTACGGTTACGGCGTGTATGACGTCATCATCTGAGTTTTCTCCTGGGGTCTGGCGATATGCGAACGGAGACGGCGAGTGCGTGACGTCATGCAGCCCCCATGCAGGAAGCCTAAGTTAAAGGGTAATGGAGTGTGTTGAGTCTGAGTTTACTCCTGGGGTCTGGCGTTATGCGAACGGAGACGGAGAGTGCGTGACGTCATACAGCCCCCATGCAGGAAGCCTAAGTTAAAGGGTAATGGAGTGTGTTGAGTCTGAGTTTACTCCTGGGGTCTGGCGTTATGCGAACGGAGACGGAGAGTGCGTGACGTCATGCATCCCCCATGCGGGAAGCCTAAGTTAAAGGGTAATGGAGTCTGTTGAGTCTGAGTTTACTCCTGGGGTCTGGCGTTATGCGAACGGAGACGGCGAGTGCGTGACGTCATGCAGCCCCCGCTCGGGAAGCCTAAGTTAAAGGGTAATGGAGTGTGTTGAGTCTGAGTTTACTCCTGGGGTCTGGCGTTATGCGAACGGAGACGGCGAGTGCGTGACGTCATGCAGCCCCCATGCGGGAAGCCTAAGTTAAAGGGTAATGGAGTGTGTTGAGTCTGAGTTTACTCCTGGGGTCTGGCGTTATGCGAACGGAGACGGAGAGTGCGTGACGTCATGCAGCCCCCATGCGGGAAGCCTAAGTTAAAGGGTAATGGAGTGTGTTGAGTCTGAGTTTACTCCTGGGGTCTGGCGTTATGCGAACGGAGACGGAGAGTGCGTGACGTCATGCAGCCCCCGCTCGGGAAGCCTAAGTTAAAGGGTAATGGAGTCTGTTGAGTCTGAGTTTACTCCTGGGGTCTGGCGTTATGCGATACGGAGATGGCGAGTGCGTGACGTCATGCAGCCCCCGCTCGGGAAGCCTAAGTTAAAGGGTAATGGAGTCTGTTGAGTCTGAGTTTACTCCTGGGGTCTGGCGTTATGCGAACGGAGACGGCGAGTGCGTGACGTCATGCAGCCCCCGTGCGGGAAGCCTAAGTTAAAGGGTAATGGAGTGTGTTGAGTCTGAGTTTACTCCTGGGGTCTGGCGTTATGCGAGCGGAGACGGCGAGTGCGTGACGTCATGCAACAGAGTGCACGGGAAGCGTAAGTTAATGGGTAATGGAGTCTGTTGAAGAGTCGTGGAGCCCTCTTGAGGCTTTCTAACATGTGTAGCATTTGCAGCATGCGTCATTTGAAATGATGTAGTAGTCTCTCAGACTGACTGTATCTTGTAATGCATATTTTAATCGTTTTTAGTGCACGATACATATCCGATCCCTACTCATCACGTCCAGGTCTGGTTTTACCAATGGGCCTCATAGGCCCCGGCCTAGGGACTCACCATGCTCAGGGACGCAAAATTAATCTGTAAATAATTGTTTTGTTATACCCTCCTTTTAAATCTTGTTGCACTTCAAAAAGTTATTTTTACAGTTCAAAAATAGACTAAACAGACCTTTACTACTTATGATTTCTTTTAAACCAATTTCGTATAATAATAATAATAATAATAATAATATTAATAATATTAATAATATCGTATGGCCTCGGGTGCCGGGTGGAACATTGTTATTTGACACCCAGAGGGTAGCTTGCATGTCGAATTTCGATTGTTCCTTGAAACACTATGAAAGTCAAGGAGGTTAGATATCTAAGCTCCTTGAACACTATAGCGCTTTCTAGTAGAGAAATGAGGAACTTTGTGTTGGCGGCAACTCCCGAGATTAATTTTGCCATTATGAACACGGCCTACTGAATTCAAATGGGTTATTTAACAAGCCACCATCGTATGACATGCGTATCGTAATTTTGCCGTCTTTCAAAAATCACTTACCACAGCCAGGAGCAAACCTGCAAGCTTGGGGTTAGTAGACCGACACGATAACCACTCACCCACCGTGGCAACCTATTTCGTATAATTTTATGATTTAAATTAAACTTACCAAAATTTGACACTTTTCCAATTTATATTGTGGCCAACATTTTCCAACAAATGTTTTGCAACAACAGATTTTTCGACTTCAGCTTTACAACAGGAATGTTTTTATGATTTATTAGGAGAAAATTTAGGTCTTGAATATTAATATCAGTTTAATTTGAATAATTCATTATGCATATTTGTAGGTTGTATGATGTAGTGTATATGTATTGTTACGTGCCACCCCCTAGTGGCACTTTTGTTAACTGGATTACGGTGGGAGTACAAAGCACAACACCAATTACTGCTTAAAGAAATAATTAACTTTATTGTGGCCAGAAAATTACACTAATCAGCAAATACAAGCAATTAGGAGCCTTACTCCAGTTTCCTTTATGTCTCTTCCTTGAGCGCTCTTGGCCCTTCCACTACTTGTCAATAGATCACAGAAGTTAATCCGTCCTAATGAGTACGGTGGCCTTGACAGAAACTACCTGCTCCTCTCCTTTATGTTCACCGACCACAATTACTTACGTTCACTTGCTGCAGGCTATTTCGCTGTCCACAAGCTGGAGAAAAAATGTCACTGGATTTCGTAACTCGCACAGCACTTCGTCACCACACTTCTGTCGCACTGGCTCAAAAATACACACCCACAGAAAACTCGGTCCCCTCACTGTTGAAGCCGCTTATATAGCAGGCCGGTGACTCAATGAATTCTTCTAGATCCATCCAGGGTCCACGGCTTCTCGAGGTTTCCATCGCTGGTCCAGTCACGAATATTCTGGACTATCCCTTTGTCCAGTAGCCCTGTTGCATAAGGCGCACGCAATACGGGAGGCAGGCCACAGCCCAGCCCTGGGGCAGTTGTGACTCATGCGGCGAGCGATGACACAAACTCACAGCCGTAACACCACCCCCTTCCTAAAAAGGTTGATCGTCCCGATCAATCATTGGTCCGTCTGTGTCCCCCCGTAGGCTGCCAGGCGATCTCGGTGCACGATCTTCATCTTCGCCCTCGGGCTCAGCTGGATCCTGTAGACGACATCGTTGATCCGTTTCACGACTCGGTACGGGCCCTCCCAGGACTTCTGCAGTTTGGGTGACAGACCTTTCTTCCGTAATGGGTTGAAGAGCCAGACCAGGTCGTCCCCGTGGAATCCGCCGGCATCCGTCTGCTGGTCGTATCGGGTCTTCATTCGGTCGGTCTCGATCCGCAGTTTCCTCCTCGCGAACGCGTGTACGTCCTCCAGTTGGTCGACCAGTTCTTGACAATACTGGCTTACCGGGATCGGATCATTCCCAGGTCGGCCGAAGGCAAGATCGACAGGTCGACGGAGCTCCCTCCCAAACATGGCCCGGGCTGGTGTGCACCCGGTGGCTTCATGCACGGCGGCGCGGTAGGCCAGGAGAAATAGTGGAAGATGTTTGTCCCAATCCCTCTGGTGCTCGCTGACGACTATTCGGAGATGGTTCTCGATGGTGCGATTGAATCGCTCTACCATCCCGTCGGACTGAGGGTGTAGCGGCGTTGTCCTTTTCTTCCGGATTCCCAGCAGCTGGCATAGGATCTGGAACACCTGCGACTCGAAGTTCCTCCCTTGGTCGGAGTGCAGCTCCAGGGGTACTCCATACCGATTGACGAATTCCTTCACCAGGGTCTCTGCAATCGTCGCGGCTTCTTGGATAGGGAGCGCATACGCCTCCGGCCATTTGGTAAAGTAGTCGCTGACGACTAATATGTAGCGGTTCCCTGCCTCGCTTAACGGGAATGGCCCAGCAACATCGATGGCCACTCTCTCCATGGGGCCGCCCACGTTGTAGGTCTTCAGTGGACCCCGTCGTCTTCGTCCTGGGCCCTTGCTGGCTGCGCAATCGTGGCACCTCGCGCAGTGGTTCTCCACGTCTGTTCGGCATCCGATCCAGTAGAACCGCTCTCTCAGCTTCTCCAGGGTCTTCTTTATCCCTAGGTGTCCACCAGATGATCCTCCATGAACTTCCTTCAGGACTTCCTCCGTCATAGCCTTTGGAATGACGACTTGTTCCCGAGATGTCTTCCCGTCGGTGCTCTCCCAGGTACGGCAGATGAGGCCATCCCTTACAATCAGCGAGTCCCACTGCGCCCAGTAGGACTTAAACTTTGGGCTGTGGTCACTCACAATGTTCCACCCGGTTCTGGGGACACAGGCCCTCTTCCATTCGGCTATCAGTCCCAGGTCATCATCTTCTGCTTGTGCCCGCGAGAAAGATTCGCGGCTCCAGCTCCCTTGAAGTTCCACGGTAGTCCTTTGGCACTGTATCCCGGTGTTCTCCTCCCTCCTAGTACAGAAGGTGCAGTCTTCGGGGCACGGTCTTCGTGACAGGGCGTCGGCGTTGGAATGCAGTTGGCCTTTCCTGTGCTGAATCTCAAAGTTGTACTGTTGAAGCCTCTCTAACCACCGCGCGAGTTGACCCTCGGGCTGCCTGAAGTTCAGGAGCCACCGCAGGGATGCATGGTCGGTCCTGATGAGAAATTCTTGCCCGAACAGGTACTTGTGGAAGTGTTCAATGGTCTTCACGATGGCGAGCAACTCCTTCCTGGTGACGCAGTTGTTCCTTTCTGGCTTTGACAAGGCCTTGCTGAAGTAGGCCACTACTCTTTCCTCGCCGTCCACTACTTGCGACAGGATTCCCCCTATGCCAAAGTCGCTGGCATCGGTATCGACGATGAACCTTGTTCCAGGTCTGGGGTAGGCCAGAATAGGTGCGGTGCACAGAGCCTGCTTGAGTTGTTCGAAGGCACTGTGGCATTCTGCTGTCCACGTGAAGAGTTGGTCCTTCTCAGTCAGTCGTTGTAAAGGTTTGGCGATGTCGGCGAATCCTCTCACGAAGCGACGATAATAAGTGCAGAGTCCCAGGAAGCTTCGTAGTTGGGACTTGTCCTTCGGAACTGGCCACTCCCTCACAGCTGCGGTCTTCTCTGGGTCGGTGCGCACCCCTTCCTCGGAGACGATATGCCCAAGGTACTGGACCCGCTTCTGGAAGAGCTGACACTTCTTGGGGCTCAACTTCAGCTGGGCAGCCCGTAGCTTCAACAAGATCTCCTTCAGGTTGCTGTAGTGCTCCTCGAAGCTCCTCCCCAGAACGATGACGTCGACTAGGTATACCAGGCAGGTCTTCCAGTGTAGTCCCCTCAGAATGGACTCCATTAGCCTTTCGAAGGTTGCAGGGGCGTTGCACAGGCCGAATGGCATGACGGCGAACTGCCAGAGCCCGCTGCCCACAGAGAACGCCGTTTTCTCGCGGTCCTTAGGGTGGACCTCCACCTGCCAGTAGCCACTCTTCAAATCCAAGGTGGAGAACCATCTTGACCCTGATATGGTGTCCAGCGTGTCGTCGATCCGGGGTAGAGGGTAGCTGTCCTTCTTCGTGACGTCGTTCACCCGCCTGTAGTCCACGCAGAACCTGGTGGAACCGTCCTTCTTCTTCACAAGCACGACCGGAGAACTCCAAGGACTATGTGATGGCTCGATCACCCCTTGCTCCTTCATCTCTTCCACCATCCGGTCGACTTCGGCTTGCTTGGCGAGCGGGACACGTCGGAATGGGGCCCTAATCGGTGCGCTGTCCCCAACGTCGATTCTGTGCTGGACCAAGCTTGTCCTGCCGAAGTCTTTGCTCCCCACGGAGAAGACATCCAGGAATTCGCGTAGCAGGTCCTGAAGTTGGCGTGATTGCTCTTCGTCTAAATGGTCCTGGGATCCTTGGTACAGCTTCTGTAGTTCTTCTGGCAGGGCGCGTCTTCTTCGGTTGTCCGTCTGCAGGTGTCCGTCCGTCGTTTCTGTGATGCGGGCAATCCAGGTAACGGGCTCGCAGACTCCTAGGTTGGTGTCCCGGTGAACCGTAATGTCGTAGTCGTTCAGGTTGGACAGGCGGACGTACGGCCGAGACGTCGTGTTGATGAGAGTCTTGGCAACTAGCAATCCTTTTGTCTGGATGTCCTCATATTTTGGCTCGATGACAGCCGCCACTCCCTCAGCAGCTCCGTCGACAATTACGGCAGCGCTGACCTCCGTCCTGGCGGGAACGATGACGTCTTCTCTCAGCCTTACTCGTCGTGCGGTGATGGACTCGTGCGCAGGTTGCAAAGCAAGTTCCTCACCTCCGAAGTGCAGAGTGTTGGTACTCAGATCCAAGATGATGATGTTCTGGTCCAGGAAGTCCAGTCCGATGATCACTTCATTTGATACGTCAGCCACAAACACTGGATGCTTTATCGCCCGTCGACCAATGACGAACTCCAGTGATGCTTCGCCATTTACCGGTGCGGTCTCTCCGGTCGCGGTTATTAGCTGGAGGTTCCTTTGTGTGGGTTGAACTCTCCACTTCGGGATCACGGTGGGACTGACGATGGTCCTCGATGCTCCCGTGTCGATTAGCATGGGCCAGCTCTCACCGTTGACGACTCCGTCGACCATCAGGCTGCTATTATCCCTCCGTAACTGCGTCACACGGACTTGGACTGCCGGGGCTTGACGACTGTCACAAGCCAACCTTTGCCCCCCTAGGCTGGCTGATACTTGCTTTCCTGGGCCGCGCGGTTTCCCTACGACTGACTGTCCCGACGGAAACCCTTGGCGGCGGCGATCACCGCAGTCCTTGCTCAGGTGGCCTCTCTTACGGCAGGTCCAGCAGGTCGGTAGTCCTCTTCCGGGCCGCCTCTCCAGATGTCCTTCGGCTACGTTTTTGTTGGTGGTACTGCGACTCTTGAAGAACCGGCCTAGCGCCTCCATCAGTTCATCGGCCAGGGTCTTGGTCTTGCCGGCTTTGGCTGGTCCGTCGACGTCCACCTGACGCACCCGCGCGCGCATTCTAGATACCTGCTTTGCCGTCTCGAACTCAAGTGCGTGGCTCAGCGCATCTGCCAGGGTCTTATTGCGCGCGAGTCGCAGCGCCTGTTGGGTGTCCGGGTCCCGTAGCCCGTCGGTGAAAGTCTGCGTTGCTATCTGCTCCAGAAAGTCGGCCGGCGCTGTTGGGTAGGCGAGCATTACGAGGCGTGCGATGTCCATCTCGAACTCCTGCAAGGTTTCCGCGTTCTTCTGTACCCGGGTCCGGAGCTGCATCTGGTAGGCCTGCTGAAGATGGCTATCTCCATATCGGGACTCCATATGGGCGATCAGTGCAGCGTAGTCCTGGGATCCAGTCGGGATGGCCTGAAGGACGTTAAGGGCGTCGCCTCTCAGCGCTACAATGAGAGCTGTAGCCTTTTCTGTGTTGTTCCAGTTATTTATGGAACAGGCTGCCTCGAACTGACGTAAGTAGGTGCTCCACGGGACCTTTCCGTCGAAGGTTGGGGGCGTCACTCTGCTATGTCCCGTTCCTGATATTCCCGGTGTAACGGTGGGCGGGCGTTGGCGCAGCTCGGCAACTTCCTCTCGTAGAGCGTTGAATTCCTCTTTCACCCCCGTCAGTGGGCGTTGGCGAAGCTCGGCAACTTCCTTTTGTAAGGCGTTGAATTTCTCCTCCACCCCCATCAGCGGGCGTTGGCACAGCTCGGCAACTTCCACTTGTAAGGCGTTGAATTTCTCCTCCACCCCCATCAGCGGGCGTTGGCGCAGCTCGGCAACTTCCACTTGTAAGGCGTCGAACTTCTTTTCCACTGCTGCGACTTCCTCACGTAGGCCCTGTTCTAATTTCCTTTGGCTCTCCTCTAATTTCGTCAGCAGACACTCTTCCAGATTTTTCTGGCCATCCAGAAATTTGGCGGTTAGGTCCTCTGCTAACTTATTCTGGCCGTCCTTCAGGTCCTCTGCTAAACTTTTCTGGCTGTCTTCCATCTTCTTCTGGCCGTCTTCTAATTTGGCAGTTAGGTCCTTGGTTAAATTCTTCTGTCCGTCTTCTAATTTGGCAGTTAGGTCCTTGGTTAAATTCTTCTGGCCGTCTTCTATGCCATTTAACGTTTCTAGCAATGCTGCCAATTGCGCCTCCGTTTTAGTTGTTTTCCTTGTAAATGGCATGCACTCACAGGAAAATTAGAGAAAATGACCTGCTCGGGTTTTGAAACCAGGACCGTCAGGTGTTGTGCTTGAGTTCGTAATCTCGCTTCTGACACCAGTTGTTACGTGCCACCCCCTAGTGGCACTTTTGTTAACTGGATTACGGTGGGAGTACAAAGCACAACACCAATTACCTGTTAAAGAAATAATTAACTTTATTGTGGCCAGAAAATTACACTAATCAGCAAATACAAGCAATTAGGAGCCTTACTCCAGTTTCCTTTATGTCTCTTCCTTGAGCGCTCTTGGCCCTTCCACTACTTGTCAATAGATCACAGAAGTTAATCCGTCCTAATGAGTACGGTGGCCTTGATAGAAACTACCTGCTCCTCTCCTTTATGTTCACCGACCACAATTACTTACGTTCACTTGCTGCAGGCTATTTCGCTGTCCACAAGCTGGAGAAAAAATGTCACTGGATTTCGTAACTCGCACAGCACTTCGTCACCACACTTCTGTCGCACTGGCTCAAAAACACACACCCACAGAAAACTCGGTCCCCTCACTGTTGAAGCCGCTTATATAGCAGGCCGGTGACTCAATGAATTCTTCTAGATCCATCCAGGGTCCACGGCTTCTCGAGGTTTCCATCGCTGGTCCAGTCACGAATATTCTGGACTATCCCTTTGTCCAGTAGCCCTGTTGTATAAGGCGCACGCAATACGGGAGGCAGGCCACAGCCCAGCCCTGGGGCAGTTGTGACTCATGCGGCGAGCGATGACACAAACTCACAGCCGTAACAGTATGTATATCTGTAAGAGTCTCAAATGGTTTAAACTTATTTTAATATCTCGTTGGCCTATTTATTTATAGTTTATATAAACAAATTTGCCGGCCCCGTGGTGTTGGGTTAGCGCGTCTGCTTCTCACCGGAGGCCCCGGGTTCGATTCCCGGCTCCGTCCGGGATTTTAGAAACTGACGTGAGGGCTGGAACAGGGTGCACTCAGCATCGTGAGGACAATTGAGTAGCTATCAGACAGTGAGGCAGCGCCCCATTTGCAGGCCAAATGTCTGGGAAGCGGTCGCTTGGTATGGGCTGTAGTGCCAGGGTTATTATTATATACAAATTTCGAAACAGTTGATTCTCTCATCGGTATTTTAATTTATTTAATTGATTTTACTTCACGATACATTAGAATAAAATAAAATTTACCTTCACAAAGACCTTTCTGAGGTCTAGATTCTCCCTTCTTCACGATGGTATGATGAGGGGGCGGCAAAAACCCACGGGCCTAGGAGCGCATAAAATCTAAATCCGGCCCTGATGACATCTGGCGAAAAGATTCGCATAAGATATCCCTTATTGAGTCATGTATAAATAGATCAAAGGACGTCAAAAACAAGTGATACTAATGTATGACACGCATCTGTAATGTTCTAACATCATTATAACCTGACAAATGTTAGTAGTTGCCGAGTCTCTGCTACAAGCCTGGCCTAGTTCTCAGCAATTAAACTTTTATGGTACCTCGTAAACAGACAAGTCACTGCTTTATAAGTCAAGCTACGGAGAGTGGTTTATACAGAACTGAGCGGCACGCGAGCAACAACTGAATATTAAATTTAAAATGACCGGGATTGAGAAACACATCACCAGATATTCCGTCCCCTTGAAACAGGAATTATAATCACAAGTCCGAGTTTCTTGAAACGAAACGTTTCCCGATAGCATGTCTCTTTCGTTTAAGAAATTCTATACACAGGACCGTTGCTTACTTTATACATAAACTACAGTGAGTCCGGGAATGTTTTCCGCAGCGCCTGCATGCGTCTGCGAGAGCCAGCTACAGCAGTTACGTTGGCAGCACAGCAGCCGCTTGCATCATAACAAATACACAGTAAAGTTTGTACTCACCCCAGCCATTCATAACAGATGCTGGAACCATTCACAGTACATCACTCTTTTTCCGTAATCAGTTTGTTTTAATTCATGAACCACGGTAACTTTATAAGGAAACAACTGAAACTTGTGTCTTACAGCTTTATGTGCTGTCGACTTGGAGATTCCTGTTTGTTGAGCTAATATTCATGTTAATTTACTTGGACTATGCAGCATTATATCGGAGATTTCATCAAGTTTTTCGTCTGTTAAAAGCATAGGCCTGCCTATTCCCGGCACATCGTGAACTGAGCCAGTCACACGAAATTTACTTATCCGAACGGTATCACGGTTTGGACACTTTGAATTAGGAAACCGCGCCTGAAATCTTAATTTTACATTTTCTGTAAACCGATCACCTTCGCGAAAAACGTATTCCACCAAAAAAAACTCTCTCTTCAGTAGTAAACATTACCGCCTGTATACTGTTGCTCTCTTCCAATAATCTATCTGAACGCTCGCTTACTGTAATACACACTGAAGACATGCAGGCTTGCTCGCTTATCACAATACACACCGACAGCCCACACGGGGGAGTCCCCCTTTCAAGGACACGGTGCAGCCAACAAAACTTATGACTCAACCACTCGCACCTGCACGTGCCCACTGCGGAGAACATTCTCGGGCGCCCTGTGCAAGAGTCTACAGAAACCGAAATGCACATACAAAAAGGTGGGCACTGCAAAAGGTGGTTATGCAAGCTATGGCCACATTATTGTGACTGGGCAGTGTGCGATTTATACAGTGAGTCTCTCTCACGACTCGGCCGGCCGGCGCACCGAGCTTATCTGCCTCCCGTTGACTCATCACTCCCCGCTCGGCATAGCATAGCAATAAGAACAAAACAGCACTTGGCTCACTTTATCCGTGCATGACATTAGATAACAATTAAAATTAAGAAAGGAAGAATTAATAAACTAAGGCCGTACCTAATGACAGGAGATGTTGGAAATGTTGTCCTCCTACATCCACACATTTCTGGCATCGTCTTAGGAAACTCCGATTCACACGCATAAGTTCGTCATCCGTAACTGAGGCTATTTCTCTCCGGATATGTTCTTTCAGTTCGTCAAACGTTTGAGGGTTTCTTGCATACACTTTATTCTTTAAGTTCCCCCATAAATAAAAGTCACAAACAGTTAAATCTGGGGACCGTAACGGCCATATGTCCGTACTAATAACTCGGTCTTCAAAAATTTCCTCAATTAGGTTTAATGTGTCATGTGTCATGAGCTGTATGCGCGGTGCTGAAAATATCCATTTCGACAGTCAGTGTCAGTCAGTTCGTCAAAAAATAGTTTTAGTATTTAGGCATGTTTTAATCATGTAGCCCCGTGTACTTTGGGTGTGTGTAGAATCTGTCTGATAACGGTGTTAGTTGTGATGGCTGGATTAGTGTGTGTTATCTGTTTTAATTCAAGTAAGGACTGCAGACAATAATTGCAAGTAGTTCCTACTTTTGCTACCAAATGCTACCATTCACGACACCTAGCTTGCGGACTTGGCTACTAGATGGTATCGCAGTCAGCACCTAGCAGCGAACATTGGAACTAATAGAGCGTTATCAATTCTAACCTACAAATTTTGGCTTCACACAAGTGTAATTAGTGGAAGGTTCTTTTTCATGACATAAATCTATGATATGGGACCGCTGGCTTTACTTCCCCTCCGAAGGAAGGCATACTGAGGTATTTTAACGCTCTTTAAAAAAATCCGACGACTTCAGCTGGGTTCGAACCCGCCACCTTGGGCATAGAAGCTCAGCCTGCTACCAACTACGCCACCGAAGCCGCCCAATTCTGGCTGTATAACATTCATTTTTAAACATAGCACTTGACATAGGCTACATAGCCTAAGGGAACGACTTTCTCCTCAAATGTCTAAATGTGTTGCTTTAAGTTTTATCTAATTAAGGCCCGTTCTTACAATCTCCGGTTAAATCTTTACTGGCACTTTTACGGCAAGTTTATTGCAACTTGATTCTTACAATGCCCGGTTAGCGACTAACCGACAGTAAAATAAGCCTTAACCGGCAGTGAACTTTACCGGAGGATTCTCCTCCCGTAAACTGCTTTACTGCCAGATTTTCTATTATAATCTCAATGCCAGGTCATTACATACATCGACAATATGCCTAGAATTATCCGTAATTGCATGGGTATCGTAAATGCTGATGCTGTTCAAAGAAGGAGGCTAAAAGTATATAAGAATAGAAGTGATAATTACGAGGACGATTCCGTTTGATGAAGCTTTCAGTTCGGCTAGTGAATAATGTAAACAAACAGATTGCGCCAAGAACATAGATCAAGGAATATAAAATATATATTTAATATTTACTCCCTGACGCAGATCCACTCATGCCAACTATTGAGAGGTATCAAGAAATCTGCAAATCGAACCAGAAATATGTACCAACTGTTGAAAATTATGCACAGATCTGCTAACCTACCGTAAACATTAACCGGAACATGGTAAGAATGATCACATGCTTACCGGGACTTTACTCCGACCGTAAAGCCAACTGTCAGAGTTTACTGTCACTTGACTGGAGATTGTAGGAACGGGCCTAAAAATATTATTGTAATGCCAGTAGATTCGGATAACAAACGTGTTGATTCAGATAAAAGTCGTGCGGATGCGGGGCGGATGCAGATAACGTTTTGTTTATCCGCGCAAAACTCTACTCATAGGGAGCCAACAGCAACAAGTGAGATGTAACGGGTCTCGCTGTTCATTCACAAACGCAGCTTGCCCTTGGCCGTATTCGCGGCGATCAGCTGCAGCATGTGAAAGCTGAGGACGGAAGAAAGATAATGCAGTCAGGAAACAATTATTTGATTCCCAACACACTTTCTCGTGGCTAATGAGTCATGTGCCTCTTCCCCCTTGCATCACCGCAATTATATCGACCACAAGTTGCTAATATATCGACCACAAGTTGCTAATATATCGATCTCAAGACACTGGTATTATTGGTGTGCTACTTAAAACACACGGCTACGTTGCACCCAGATTCGTAGAAATCTAGGACAATACACGCACGAGGTTATGAATCTGCTGGCAGACGGCCTTGCCTCATTCGTCCGTGACAATGCACGAGGAGTCATTGCACTTCTGTGACGTCAACAATGCTCGCGTACCACGGCCAACGAGATATACAGGCCCTGGTGCATTGTTCATCTGTTATATACAGGGTGATTCTTATTAACGTTTAAAACTCTATGTAGCGACGTAGATGGCATTGACACAAGTAATTTGATATAGGACACTTAGGCTCGCAAGTGTCCGGAAATACCTTTTAAAAGTGAACCACAACAGCTGTTAAACATATGACGACATCAGGTGACGGCCAAGCTCGAGTGGTCAGACCCGTGCTCTCTTACGCACACCAAAGCAAGCGTTGAATACCATATCACTCTGGTTCCGTGTCTTAATGTCAACAAACAATCTGCTTCCACTTGAATGGAGGAGAGAGAGAACAAAGAAAGCTGAAAGATAGGCCCCGGATTTGAACCTCGAACCCCACGCGCCCAAATCGCACACGCAGACTGGGAGCCAGTGTGATATGACATTCAACCTTTGCTTTGAATGCTTTGTTGTGCGTAAGAGAGCACGGGCCTGACCGCTCGAGCGTAGCCGTCTCCTAATGACGTCATAATGTTTAACAGTTGTGGTTCACTTTTAAGGTATTTCCGGACACTAGCGACCCTAGGTGTCCTATATCAAATTACTTGTCTCAATGCCATCTAAGTCGCTACATAGAGTTTTAAACTTTAATAAGAATCATCCTGTATATACGCAGATGACATGGTTATTGTTGCAAAACATAGCATGGAGCTGCAAGAATCCTTCGATAAGTTAGTGACATGGGCACGTGAGAATGACTTAATGTTGAATGAACAAAAGACCGTCCACATGATTTTCAGGAAAGGTGGTAGACTCTCCTCCACAAAGTAGTTTACAACGGAGACCATCTGAATACCGTTAATGCCTTTAAATTCAGGGCGCCCGAGAATGTTCTCCGCAGTGGGTAGGCCTACGTGCAGCTGTGAGTGGTTGAGTCATGCGTTTTAGTTGGCTGCACTGCACTGTGTCCTCCAAAGCGGGACTTCCCCGTTAGAGCTGTCGGTGTGTATCGCAATAAGCGTGCAGCCTCATGTCTTCAGCGTGTATTAGTCAGCGAGCGTTCAGATAGATTATTATTGGAAGAGTGCAACAGTATACAGGCGGTAATGTTTACTACTGAAGAGAGAGTTTTTTTTGGTGGAATACGTTTTTCGTGAAGGCGATCGGTTTACAGAAAATGTAAAATTAAGATTTCAGGTGCGGTTTTCTAATTCAAAGTGTCCAAATCGTGATACCGTTCGGGATTTGGTAAGGAAATTTCGTGTGACTGGCTCAGTGCACGATGTACCGGGAACAGGCAGGCCTACACTTTTAACAGACGAAAAAATTGATGAAATCTCCGATATAATGCTGCGTAGTCCAAGTAAATCAACACGAAAATTAGCTCAACAAACAGGAATCTCTACGTCGACAGCACATAGAGCTGTAAGAGACAATCTTCAGTTGTTCCCTTATAGTGGGCGATGTATGGAAGATGGACATATGCTCTCGCGGATTTTTTTTGTAGAACTTTTCATGCTGAACAATTCTTACACTCATAGTATTTAGATATTTTTAACGGTTTGCCCAGCGTAAGCTTACAAAGTGCTCGGACGCCAGGTATTTTTATCGACTTTTCCACTAAAATCGTTACTGCTCGGCTTCCTTTGATCATAAATAAATTATTTTCTACAGAAATCATACTCGATATATCCTTTACAGAATGGTGAAAACCGCATCAAAATCCATCCAGTGGTTCTCGAGTTTACCCGTAACATCCAAGAATCAGGGACTTTGTTTTATACTAAGTAGAGATAGAGATGATGCAAGCGGCAGCCGTGCTACCAACGTAACTGCTGTAGCTAGCTCTCGCAGACGCATGTAGGCGCTGCGGAGAACATTCACGGACTCACTGTACTTACGAGTTACTTTACAGACCCGAGGTAAGTTACCATCTTCACTCAGCACACTATAGAGAGACCGAATGTGCACTGCAATCAAGGCTATGAATGACATTAGACCTGAGGAAAATGTCCGTTAAAGCTGCGCTGCAGCTCTTCGCTGTCAAAATTATCCCTATTGTCACATATGGCCTTCATCTCACTTGGATCCACTTGAATATCAACTGTCTCAGAACTAGAGAAAGTTAAAGCCCTGTACTTAAAGAAGATTCTATGCCTCTGTAAGTACACGCTATCACGTCTCATTTTCGACCTAACAAGAGAGCCGTTCTTCATCAAGGAGCTTCGATGCAAGCTATTGCTGCCAATGGACATCGAACTATGATCGACTTTTGGCAGAGCTACAGAATAAAAAACGCTGACATCTGGGAGGATTTCTACACCACTGTTGCAATGACGATAAATGAGTGGATGCGGCCGAACTACAAACTACGGCACTTGATCACTCGAATGGCAGTGCACGGCTTTCATTTCAAACTCTGCAAAACCAAGGCCTACCATCAGCCGAAATCTAGTTGCGTGTGCGTTCGTTGTAGCGCCACATGTGGCAGATATCACGCCATTGATTGTCCAGATAGGCAAGAATCTTGATCACAATTCTCTGCTGGAGTGATACCATATGTCGTTGTATAGTCACAATTTAATGCAATTGTATATCTACCCTGGCCATTGGCCGCAATAAAAGTTTATTATTGTTTATCTGTTGCACCACTTCCAGTAAGGTTATGGTTGTATCAGGCCCACCGCACTTCATAGGGAACTCACTCGAATGTAGGTGGCAGGTCGGTTGCGACAAAATGGTGGACGCAAGGGTGATAGACTTCATTATAATATGTATTCTGTGTTGTTGGCAATTCTAGGCGGGCTCTCGTTGAAAGACAGGCAATTATAGATGCCAAACAATTATGTGCCTGAAAGTGCTAGAAACAAAAGACGTTAAGAGACTTGAAGCTTCATGCTTACGGTACATAATTTAATAACGCAGCCTAATGGCCAGTTATATACATTCAAGTTGATTCACATCAGAATTGAGACAATGATAAAATTATATCTGAACAACCCATCACGTGATATCTCCCACAGAGTTTCCCACACATACGACAAACACAGTCCGCGCATGGTTCATGAAAACGTATGGTCCTACAACACTTGTGATGGAAACCATGCACCGCAAATCTGGTAACAAGATGTCTGAGCTGATAATTTGCTTCTTTCCAGTCCGTCGTTATCATGGCATCCGTAGTGAAAAATTCCATCCAAATATATTATTTCTTAGCAATGTGTTCTCTGACTACCTCTTTGAAAGCCGGCGTGGGCGCAAGTAGCATTTTCAAGCGTAGATCTTCTAATAGCATAGTTTCTTTAGATAGTTCGTAAACTAATCAAGATCTTATAACCAATATAGTACAACATATTTCCGTCAATCAATACCAAACAAATTATGTTAAACTGTATTAACACTCACATTCGTGGGACATGTTTCGGGGCCATGCTGCTCCCTTCTTCAGCCACTTCATCTCCGCAACGTCATCGTGCGTTCTCAAAGATATCTCATTATAAAAGATGCTCACACAAACAAACATTAAAAACAATCTTAAAAATCACTATACTAAAAATACACATACGTATAAACTTATACAACTATATCGAAACTCAGAATGTCTGTCACCATGTCCATGTAAAATAATAATTCCTCTTCTACGTTGAAGTTGATCCAATCGACTTTTTTGGCATTAGGTATTAATCACTGTACATATTACGGAGTGACCAGTCCTTTAAATTATAGTGCTTGATACGAAAAATGGAACATGAACCGGTCAATGCGGACCATGATAGATATCGTAAATTATCTGTCACGTAGATGTCATTGGAAAAGCTGTGTAGAACAGAAGAAAACCCATGTCAACAGAGTTAAATTGCTTTGAAATTAATTTTAAAAATCCATAAAAACGGCTAAAAGCAACACTCACACAAATCAAGGTAACTATGTGTACACATCCAGATCAGCTGTGTCTCCGTAACCAGAAAGTAAAGGTTGAAAACTGCGAAAAGAAAAACGGATGTTAAAACTAGAACCTGTGTACCTGGAAACTCCAATGGTTGTTTTCAAAAACCGCGCTTTAACCTTTTCCAGCGTCCTTAGGTCGGTTGTGGTCAGCCTATCCCAAATAATCTCTGTCCCGTAATTCAGAATAGGAATAATTTTGGCATCGAATAAAGCCACGGCAGTCTTCAGAGACAGTCTGTTGAGAAGTTTAATGTCGTATATTGCTTTTACTGCCTCAGTAGCTCCTGTAGGAACGTACCGTAGTATGTAGGGTTAAGCCAAGATATTTAAAGTTGTTTACGATTCGAAGTGCACGCTGCTGAAAAAGTAAGACGTCTCGTGGGGAAATCCGCCCACCTTTCCTGAAGATCATGTGTTCTGACTTTCATGCTTACAGACTTGTAATTCGAAGCTAAGCAAAGGAAGCTTTTAGTTTTATGTGACCACTAATCATGCGATCATGAGCCATGGGACCTCCTTTTTTTACGTGGAATCCGAACCACAGGACATGGCATTTCACTTCGAAAATCTCACATGCATTGACCGGGAATCGAGCCCGGTCCACCTTTGTGAGAGGCCAACAGCTTGACCGCTGTGCCACCACGCCCCCACTTGTAATTCGAAAGGAGTACCTCACCAGATTCAAAATGAAATTCGGTCACCAGTTGCCGAGAAAAAAATAATTTGTTGAGGAATACGTAATAAGTCTAGTCGGTACATTGCTTTACCTACTTCAGTAGGTGGATACATTTAAATTTGTAAGATATAGCATAATACTGTTGAAGTCGATGAATCAAAAACAGTACAAGTTGAC
The DNA here is from genome assembly GCA_946902985.2 of Meconema thalassinum. NCBI lineage: Eukaryota > Metazoa > Arthropoda > Insecta > Orthoptera > Tettigoniidae > Meconema > Meconema thalassinum. Next base: position 224,619,368 of record OX336395.1, on the reverse strand, counting down.
TATATATGTTTTTAAACTTTTTAATAGGCACATGATAGAAAACTTAAAAGACCTGAGCTTCACAGATTTGAAGCAGCAGTGGGGCAAGTTAAAGAAAGACAACAATATAAAGGCCTACGATAAAGTGACCCCTACAAGTAATTTTTGCCACATGGAAAGAACAGCAGTAAAATCGACCCTGCTAAGCCGCCTAGTTTGTAGTGCAGGAGAGAATATAGGTTACTGGATATTGTAAGAAATTCATTAGTATTTACATTAATAAATAATTCTCCTTTATTAAATGCCAGCCGCATACGATCATATACTTCGAAGTCGGCTTTGCGACGCAAAGTAATCGACTCCATTCCGTCTGAAAAGCTTTCTTTTTGTGAAAATAATGCATTCATATGGCAATTGTTGAATTTGAAGAGCACAGCGGAACTGAGCATTTATATAAGTCATCTTTTAGCATCAATTATTATGATAATAATTCAAAACAAATTACGAGCCTTACAGTAGTCGTATATGATGTGTAACATCTGACATAGAAGAAACCTCACGTGAAATTGTTGATACACCGGTATTTTATTCTATTATTGGCACAAATATTAATCTATTGTAAAAGGGAGTGTTTTACAGATATTGTAGTTTATAATACGGAACTCATTTTATTAGATGATTTGTAGCTTCCACCACCACTAGCCTAAATAAAGAATACGATATGGATCAACTAGATTAATAGACGCGACACCGCTCATAACCTCAAATTCCTTATAAACAGGTCCTCTTGATTCACAGACCAAAACGTAATTTCATATGGATTCTGTTAAAATGAGTCATATCGATATGATAAATATCGTTTAAAATGATTATCCGGTAGCAAAAATATCTACCCCGTCCGGGATTAGAACCCGAGATCTCTAGATTCACAGTCATAGTCGCTAACCCCACGGCGATTTCGAGTACGCAAATATTGCGCAAAAGACTGTGACTTATTTCCACGTTCCAATAATACTGCATTACGGAATTAAGTTTAATTTATATTTTTCTTGTTTCGATAATGTTCCTGCGTGAAATTGAGTTCAAAATGCCTTATGAATAGGCCCTCTTGTGAGTAAAGAGAATGTATTTAGCAATAGTTCATGAAGGCTTGCTCAATTCTCGTATAACCACAACGATTATATTATATTGATGACTGACTTACCGTTATGTGGGTTAATATTTGAATAGCCATTGTGCAGAAACATAATACCGGCAATGCCGACTACTTACAATGTTTGATATTAAGGCATTTTACCATTTAAATACTGATACGAAGACTTCGAGCATGTACCATGTGATTTGTTTCAACCACTTGACACCAGAGTTCGCATGAGTGTTTACCGTTCAGTATGTCATATACATTGACATGGCCGAGAGTACGTCATGGTATCAATTTCCGACACCACGCGCTCATTGTTTCTCTTACCACTGCCAGCTGGATCGATCGATCGAGTTGGCAGTGCATCTTACACTTTCGTTCGATCGAACGGAAGTGTGCCAGCTGGTGCCACCTCGATCGTTCCGATCCACTTCCGTTCCATTTTTCAAAATCACTCCCACAAAAATATCCAGCAACCGAGTGGAAAGATGTTACACATCAAAAACGAGATCAACTCAATCACATGTTATTGTTTGTTTCCATCACCCTTACGCTAGTTCCAGATGACGGAGGCACTGTCACTTGAATTCGCGAATTGGCCTGAAATCAGGCACACTTTTCTGCACTAACATATGAAAAATAACGCATTGGGAATTTACTCGTCGGCCCGAGTTACCGTGGTTACAATGTAATGTCATGCTACTTGGCCAAGACATCTCTTTAGTTGTTTACTAGCTTGCCCCGGTGGGCGAGTGGTTATCGTGTCGGATTACTAATCCCAAGCTTACAGGTTCGCTCCTGGCCGTGGTAAGTGATTTTTCGAAGGGCGTCAAAAATCACGACACGCATGTCATACGATGTTGGCATGTTAAAGAATCTATTTGAATTCTGTAGGCTGTGTTCATAATTACAAAATTAACCTCGGGATTTTCCGCCGATACAAAGTTCCTCATTTCTCTACTAAAAAGCGCTGTAGTGTTAAGGAGCTGAGATATCTAACCTCCTTGACTTTCATAGTGCTTCAAGGAACAACAACAAATTCCACATGCTAGCTGCCCTCTGGGTGACAAATAACAAAGCTGGCACCCGGCACCCGCGGCCACACGATATAATTATTAGTTGTTTACTGTGTGAGCTTAGGTGCTGATGAAATGAAAATCCACAGCCTGCTTCCAGTCGACCGACCGGGTAAGGGAATGGAATGGATGAAGCCCCCATCTAGCGGCGAGGGTATGAACTGTGTCGGCTGCCGAAGCCTGTCGCACTCCCCTGAGGCAATGATTAATTGAATGACAGATGAAATGAAATAATGGTGCAGAGTGTTGCTGGAATGAAATTTTTGACAGGGAAAGCCCGAATACCCGGAGTAAAACCTGCCTGCCTCCGATTTGTCAGCAAAAATCTCACATGGAGTGACCGGGATTTGAACCACGGACGAGCGGTGAGAGTCCGGCGTGCTACCGCCTAAGCCACGGAGATAGGTGTTGATGTTATTTTATATTTATAATATGCCACACTTTTGAAAATATCAAGCACCGGGTTGCGATTCCTGCTCTCTTCAGGTGCCGTTGCTGCTAGTACCAACATGGAAGTTCAAGAAGGTGAATTCTTTAACTGCAACGTGAAAAGAATTATACTGTTATCTCTGTAATGTTCGGTGGCTTCGGAGGCGTAGTTGGTAGCATGCTGAGCTTCTATGCCCAAGATCGCGGGTTCAAATCCAGCCGAAGTCGTCGGATTTTTTTCAGAGCGTTAAAAAATCCCTTAGTATGTCTTCTTTCGGAGGGGAAGTAAAGCCGGCGGTCCCATGTCATAGATTTATGGTATGAAGAGGAACCTTTCACTAACTAAACTTGAGTGAAGGCAAAATGTGTAGGTTAACTTTGATTAATGCTCGTAACTTACAACGATCGTCACCGGGTATTGGTTGCGATAGTATCTAGTAGTAGCCAAGTTCACAGCTAGGTGTCGTGGATGGTAGCATTTGGTAGCGAAAGTAGGAACTACTTGAAATTATCGTCTGCAGTCCTTACTTGAATTAAAACAGATAACACGCACTAATACAGTCATCACAATATTAACACCGGTTATCAGACAGTTTCTACACACACCCAAAGTACACGGCGCTACATGACCACGTGGTCTCAGCCCCTAAACTGAGGAACCAACCAACGATCTGTAATGTTAATTGCTGTGATTGAATGAAAACAAAATGTGTTTATCATTACATCATGTTCCTTTGATCATTTCATTAATTGTGTAAAGAGGGTGGGGATTATGGTAGTCACAAAGTGAGGTTATTGTAGCTGAGAAGTGAGGTTATGGAAGTCCCATAATTAGGTTAGTAGTGAACTTCGTGGCTATATACGGGCATCGAGGTATTCAAATAAGCAATATTAAAGACTCCTAAAACTAAATTGAAACACAGGAGCTATGATTAATCTTGATACCAACCTTGCAAATCCATAACGCTTAGTTTGCTTTAGTTACCATTAAATATGTGCATCTCGTTCGAGGTGCAAATAAGTTACTTATATAGTTCAGTAATTGCAATTATTCGCAAAAAATAGTTGGTTGGTTCCTCAGTTTAGGGGCTGCGACAACGCGGTCATGTAGCCCCGTGTACTTTGGGTGTGAGTAGAATCTGTCTGATAACCGGTGTTAATTGTGATGACTGTATTAGTGTGTGTTACCTATTTTTTAAATTCAAGTAAGGACTGCAGACATTCGATTTTTCAAGTAGTTCCAACTTTTGCTACCAAACGCCATCGTCAACGACCAACTAGTTCTCAACTTGGTTACTAAATGCCACCGCAGTCGGCTCCTGGCGACGAACGTTGGAACTTAAGAGCGTTAGTCAAATCTAACCAATAATTTAGCTTAGTGGAAGGTTCTTTTACATACCATAAATCTATGACATGGGCTCGCCGGCTTTACTTCCCCTCCGAAGGAAGGCATACTGAGGGATTTTTAACGCTCTTAAAAATCCGACACGTTCGGCCGGGTTTGAACCCGCGACCTTGGGCATAGAAGCTCGGCATGCTACCAACTACGCCACCGTAACCGCCCTCAATTAACGCTACGCCAACTTAATGCCTATGTACAACATAACTTGTTGCCAACCAGATTCGGTACTGGAAATCCCTGAATTTAACTAACATGTATAAAACCCGTGAGGAAAGCAGTGACAAACTACCTCACTCCGCATCTTGCCTAGTACGCCTCAATATAGCGCTGCCTGGGTTTTTTGTGGGTATCTACCCACATAACCTAATGGAGGTACTATTTGAGGATCCAACCAGCCTTCGGGCTGACTACCTAACAGACAGTATAAAACCCAGTATCTCACCATCTGGTGACGGTTCATTTTAGTGGAAAGGAGTGTTTTTCGTAAGAAGCCTTTACCGTGTTTTTAATTTTTCACTTAAGTTTTGCATACAATTAAGTCGTTTCATAGACGTGTTGTCAGTTCCTAAAACAGAGCCAAGAGAATATGATTTGTTGGATGCATCATGTGTGTGTTTGAAATGCCTTTCCAGGCTGTGTTTGTTAGAAATTACTAGTCTACTGTCGTTGAACAGATCAAACATATCGGTTTCGAAGCATTGTAAAGAGAATTGTTCTTCCCATTCTTCATTAGTAGAGACGAGAATTATAGGCACTAAAAACAGTTCAAATAGGCAGGCATATAGGCTCTTAAAATAGCCATGTAAATAGGCAACAAAATAGGCATGCAAATATTTCTTATAATTTAATGAAAAAATGAAAATCCACAGCCTGCTTCCAGTCTCCGACCGGGTCAGGAATGGAATGAATGAAGCCCCCATCTAGCGGCGAGGATATGAACTGTGCCGGCTGCCGAGGCCTGACGCACTCCTCTGGGGCAATGACTAAATGAATGACAGATGAAATGAAATGATCGTGGAGAGTGTTGCTGGAATGAAATTTTGACAGAGAAAACCGGAGTACCCGGAGAAAAACCTGTCTGCCTCCGTTTTGTCCAGCACAGATCTCACATGGAGTAACTGGGATTTGAATCACGGACTCAGCGGTGAGAGGCCGGCGTGCTGCCGCCTAAGCCACGGAGGCTTCGTTCAAGTAATACAGAACAAAAATGTAATAAACTGAAATATCTAGCATACTGATTTTTAAAAATGTAAATACTATGCCTTTTTAAGTTCTAATAAGTGAAAAGCAGGAATTTATATATTTATTGAAAAAATGCTTAAAATATGTATTTACATTTAAAAACATATTTATTTACCTTAAAATCCGAGCCCTATAGTCGTTCAACCAGGTCACCAGCATAGGTCAAATTGCTTATTGTACCAGGTTTCTACCTAATTGAATCCCACCAACCTTTCAGCAAATGGTCCACATATAAAATAAACTCCAGGTGAAGCAAAACATTTTTTTTTCTTTTTGGTGTGTAGCATAAACCAGTTTGAACTGTAATCCTAACTCCTGACCACAGGTTCTCACTGCCGTCTCAACCTATCTTCAAAGTTATGCATGGACCAGCAGCTATCCCATCTGAACTGAGTTGGTGGGTTCCTCAGTTTAAGGGCTGCGACAACACGGTCATGTAGCCCCGTGTACTTTGGGTGTGTGTAGAATCTGTCTGATAACCGGTGTTAATTGTGATGACTGTATTAGTGTGTGTATTTGTTTTTTAATTCAAGTAAGGACTGCAACTTTGGATTTTTCAAATAGTTCCTACTTTTGTCGCCAAACGCCACCGTCTACTAGGCCTAGTTCAGAACTTAGCTACTAGACGCCACCGCAGTCGGCTCTTGGCAACGAAGAGCCGTGTTTACATTCTTAAACTATACCATTTAGCTCGCACAGGTGTAATTAGTGGAAGGTTCCTTAACATGCCATAAATCCATGACATGGGACCGCCGGCCCCACTTCCCCTCCGAAGGAAGGCATACTGAAGGATTCTCAGCGCTCCTAAAAAATCCGACGGCTTCGGCCGAGTTTGAACCCGCTATCTGATCTGAAGTGAAACCCATTTCTGTGTGGCACTGTGGAATTTTAGGGAGGACTATGGCCCTTGGCTAAAACTTTGCACCGAAGGGGGGGTATTTAACGTGCCAGTATTATGGATCTCTCACATTTGAGACCCTTCAAATGTATTTTCTATTAGGGGTTTTGCGACATCGTGGTCATGAAGTCCCGTGTACTTGGGTGCGTGTAGAATTTGTCTAATAGCCTGTGTCACTGCGATGTCTATACCATTGCGTGTATTTGTATTTGAGGCAGGATTTGGGTAGGAAGAGAAGTTGGGTACTGCCACCGAAAATTGAATTATTTTGGGACAAAATGAGAGTATTTTCCGTCCCCATGATAAAATTTAACCAGCAAATATAAATCCTGGAAGTGTGACACAAGAGAGTCGTGTTACAAGCTCGAGGCAGTGGGAGAGCCCGATCACGTGATATATTGCACAATAGACGCTTCTAGAAGGCTGACATCGGCATAGCAGCAGTGAGTTAGCTAATAAATATAATAAATATTGTTATAAATTATGCTATTGGATCCCAGCCCCGAGCCAATGAGAAGAGGTCTTATTGAAGACGGGATTAACTTCAACTACATAATTTGGTGAAATTATGCATTTAGGCCCTTATAAGAAGATTTTCTTAATTGGTAATGAAGAGAACATTAAAAGAAAATATGTCTGATACTTTAAAAACCGCAGTTATAAGCATTAGTAATCAACGCGCTAAAAATTATGGTGGGAGATTGACATTGCCGCCAAAATTCCGACTTGGGAGAGGGAGATCCAAGGATCGAGGTTCTTATTCCAGCAGTCTTTGAAGAGTGAGGAAGTATTTAATTACTATAATAAGAATTAATAACAAGCAACTTTTCAATGTTTTCTGGTAATAAGTTTGTTCTCCTGTCATGAAGAATGTTTTTATATTGAGAGAAAGATCTCTCAACATCACATTAAGTGATTGGGCAAAACTTTAACGAAGCCACTGCATCTGGTTTTTGGTCATTTACTTCATCTACCTCACCTCGTAGCACACTGGCTACCTTTACCACTGCTTCCCATCATGGATTCCTCTGCAGGACCCTATCAAACTTTTCCCTGACAGCGGCTATCTTCCCAGAGGTTCCTTCCAAACTTCCCCTACTACTTCAACAATCCTACATGACTCCACAAGGGGTATTCCAGTCTTCTTTATTTTCTGTTGCCTGCATGATGTGTACCCACAAGCCTGCAATCCTCGTCGAAAATTAGAAAACCGCGTAATTTGAAATTGTGGCATTCGCCCATAACCTTATTTTTTGCCACAATTTAGCAAGACTCTAGAGGGGATGCTTGAGGCTTGTTGGCAGCTTCGCGGCCCTAACCTGGGAGCTTAACGCTCCCCCAGACTAGAGCCCCACATAGTGCTGGTAAAAGTTACTCGAGCGATTTTCAAAAAAATTGCATTTATGTTGTAAATCTCTATTTTCACAGGAAATGAGTCAGAGTTCAAAATACTGATTTTTAATTTCCATCCACTCTGGGACAAGAGACCACCAGCGTTCTAATTCCTCGTTCCGTAATTAAATGATTCGGCTATTTACATTTTATATATAAATTATTCCGAGTTCATGTCTAATACAGCATTGCAACAAAACAACTTGCCGCAATACATAAATTAATAGACCTATAAATGCTACAATGAAATGTGATCGTACTTCTCAATCACAAAACCATAAAAGAAACAAACGAATTAACTCTTTGCAGCAAGCTTGGCAGAAGACTACTCTTCCATCGGTAATGAAATTGGTATCCCCTGTAATCCATTGCTTCAGCCAGTAAGACTTCGATAATTTATATTTCGGCATTGCCACGGACACACTACTTCTTCGCAATAAGTCACACAAAGTTCTGAATCTGAAATGAAGATAAAGCGTACGCTTACACAGTTCGCATCGAGAGGGAGGTACGGGATACGGGTTGTGCAACATAATTCGACCTTGATTGTTTCTCACATGTGTCTTGCGAGGTTGGAGGGGTTGAAGGCTTCGAGGTCAAATTGTTCCTTGTTTCTTCTGATGGAAATTTCCCAAGCGCTATTTCTGGTGACTTCCTAGAATTCCCATTCTTGTTCGCGGGGTAAACACATATTGAGAAATGAGAATATAATTCTGTCGAGCACACCAGCTGCAATATAATGCAATTTAAAATACAGTCAAAAGGCATCAAATAGGCAATTATACTCCAAATAGGCACAAACCCTTGAAATAGGCATTTATAGGCACAATAAAACCAACGAAATCTAGCCTAAAAGAACCTAAAACGGATTTATATCTCGAAAGCCTACGTTTCTAAACACAGGAATAAAATAGGCAAATAGGCAAATTCCTGTCTCTATTCATTAGTTACTCGGACACCCCCTTCACTTCCACTCCGGTAGCGTAGTATGTAACATGCTGAGCGTCTATGCCCAAGATCGCGGGCTCAAACCCGGCCGAAGTCGTCGGATTTTTTAAGAGCGTTAAAAATCGCTCAGAATGCCTTCCTTCGGAGGGGAAGTGAAGCCGGCGGTCCCATGTAATAGATTTAACTACACCTGTGGAAGCTAAAATGTGTAGGTTAGTTTGATAACGATATATTAGTTCCAACGTTCGCCGCCAGGTGCTGACTGCGATGGCAATTAGTAGCCACGTCCGCAGCTATGTGTCGGGGATGGTAGCATTTGGTAGTAAAAGTAGGAACTATTTGAAAAAAATTAATCGTCTGCAGTCCTTACCTGAATCACAGATAACACACACTAATACAGTCATCACAATTAACACCGCTTATCAGACAAATTCTACACACACCCAAAGTGCACGGGGATACATGACCGAGTTGTCATAGCCCTTAAACTAAGGAACCAACCAATTCACTTCCACTTTTTCTCTTTTCCGAACCATAAATAAATAACACTTAACTGCCGGCACAACGCAACACCTTCCAAAGCAAAAATGATGTATCGAGAATTAAGAACCGAATAAGTAATACTGCGCCATCTGTTGGAAGAAAAAAATCAACTGTACTTGAAAATCGGGATCTATGAATCGCAAAGTGATAAATGAGTTTGCATCGGATTTTGAACTATCGGTGGGCCAATCGGAATGTCTTGACGGGTCATTAATTGACCCGCAGGTCTATGTGTCCCCACAACAAGTAGTACAGAAAAGCTGGAATGGTTTTGTTCCAAAAACCGTGCTATGGTTGGCTTTTTGTAAATCTTTAGAAAAGCACAAAAAAAGCTTAACTGTCAATTTCGGAATAATTTGTAGTATCATGTAGTCGAAAAACTAAAAAAAAAAAAAAATGAAAAGCGTTTTTCTCTGAATCTACGTATTAAAGAAAAGTTTTTAAAACAAAAAATGTAGATGACATTGTCACCTACAATTTGACTCATTGAGGACATGTCATACGTTTTGAAATGCAGACGCTAGGTGGCGCCTAAGTTTCCAAAAAAGTGTTTTTTCACTTTTTGTCCTTGTTGTTTGAGTTCTTGTCCTCGACCCTTCCCTCCATAACTAAGCTTGCTATTCCTGGGTGTCTTAGTATGTGTCCTACCAACCTATCTCTTCTCTTCATTAGCAGTCGCCAGAAACATCTCTCCTCTCCCACTCGTCTTAATACCTCTTCGTTTGTAACCCTATCTACCCATCTGATCTTCATCATTCTTCTGTAACACCACATTTCAAATGCTTCAATTCTCCTCTTTTCTGCTGCACCAATAGTCCAAGTTTCACTTCCATAGAGCGCCACGCTCCAGACAAAGGCTTTCAAAAATGACTTCCTAACCTAAATCTATATTCGATGTCAACAGATTCCTTTTTTGTAGGAATGCTTTCCTTGCTTGAGCCAACCTACTTTTTATATCCTCTTTGCTTCGTCCATCACTGGTTATTCTGCTTCCTAAGTAACAGAAGTCTCCTACTTCGTTCAGCTTTCGACCTGCCAATTTGATCTCCATAGAGGTTTCTGATTTATTTCGGCTGCATTCCAGTATTTTTGTTTTACATTTATTAATTTTCATCATGAATTCTTTCCGTAAGACGGAATCCATACCATTCAAAAACTCATTCAAATCCTCAGGCTTGTCGGCCAAGATGACGATGTCATCAGCAAATCTCAGAGTTGAAATTATTTCAAATTTTTCTCCAATTTCTTTCATTGCTTGTTCAATGTAAAGATTGAAAAGTATGGGTGATAAGTTGCAGCCTTGCCTTACACCTATCTGAATACCAGCTTCTCTCTCATGTCCTTCAGCTCGAATGACTGCTGTCTGGTTTCTTTTTGTCCTAGAAAACAAGAAGTTCCGTGACGAACTAAAGAGCCTACTTTTCTTAAAATTTAAGATTCATGCCAATGATTAATCTATATGGATCTATCTAGAATAATGACGAAATTAAGTTGGTAATATCGAAATTTTTAATTAGTTCGAAATACTGTATACCTGGCATAATGTAGCCTAATAGAGAACTACAGTTGGCAGCCCTGGTGGCTGAGTATATTCTTCGTTCCATCTCATTAGGTACAGAATACAAACTTTGGTTGAAGTCCAATGGATAGCATGGACGTTCCATGCAGTTAAATATTGCATCTAACAGCGCGTAAAATCATGTTGGCATCAATGACATACATGTATTGGTCAGAAATAATCTGAAATAATATGATCTATTGTTGTGTCAATTTAGAATGAAATCCATTTGTTAGTAGAGAAGTTACATGCATTTTAAAATTGGACCTATCAGTAGGCTTAGAATCATGTTGGCAGCACTGGCGTAGGCCTATATTAGTTACTCCAAATTAATCTAGAATGCCAGGCACTATACGTGCGCAAAGTTTAGAGCTATTGCCTTGCATACTTTCTGATATATTGGTATTAGGGTAACAAAAATAGAGACAGTATTTATTAACAGTTGGCAGCCCTGGTTGCTCCTAAATATACGCATAGTCAGATCTGTTATGGTACACATAACACACACGAAATTTGGTTGAAATCCAAATGATAGTATAGAAGTTACGTGTATTTAAAGTTGGACCTCTCAGCAGGCTTAGAATCATGTTGGTAGCACTGACGTATATAAGTTACTGAAAATTAATATAGAATGTCAGGTACTATGCGTGTGCATAGTTTAAAACTGACTGCTTGCATACTTTCTGATATATTGGTATTTGGATAAAAACAATAGGGAGTGCATTTATTAACAGTTGGCAGCCCTGGTGGCTCTTAAGAATATGCTCATTCATATCTGTGTATGTACACATAGTACATACGAAATTTGGTTGAATTCCAATTGATAGTGTAGAAGTTACATGCATTTAAAAATTGGACCTATCAGCAAGCTTATAATCATTTTGGCAACACTGCCATGTATGGCCTCCTGGAAATTAAACTGCAATACTATTATCTATACGTGTGCCAATTTTGAAAAAGCTCCCATTCATACCTTCCAAGATATCCAACATGGAGCTCAAATTTCAATTACGATTTTTCAGCAGTTGGTAGCACTGACATCATTTTCAAATATGGCCATGAGATATTCAGGTATAGATCTTTACTCCTACCAAATTTTGTTTCAATTGCTCCAACCGTTTAGGAGTTGATAGGGGGGGGGGGGGACACACACACAGCCAGACAGACACACACACATTTGCCCGACCTCATAAGTCTACTTCTTCCTCATTTTTGCAAAATGTGAAAAGTAGGCTAAAATTGTGTGTGTGTGTTTTTTTTGTTCACAAAAGAGTGAATCAGAAATTTGTTTCTCTAAAAATTGCCTGCAACGATTATTTAAACGTTTGTTTCCTCCGACTTACCGTTCCAAAGTTATAGCGCAGCAAATGCAACGCTGCGTAGTCAAGGCTGCTATTGTTACTGCGGAAAGAGCGGTGGGCATAGTTTAGACCGGGACCGGTGTCGGACAATTTTCACACTTCGGCAGACTATAACTTTGGAACGGTAAGTCGGAGGGAAAAAAAGTTTGAATAAATGTTGTAGACAATTTTGAGAGGAACAAATTTTAGATTCGCTCTTTTGTGAACAAAACATTTTTCCTAGGACAAAAAGTGAAAAAACACTTTTTTTGGAAACTTTAGCGCCACCTATCTTCTGCATGTCAAAACGTATGACATGACCTCAATTGTCCGGCTCCCTGGCTAAATGGTTAGCGCGCTAGGCTTTGGCCGGAAGTGCCCCTGGTTCGATTCCCGGCCGAGCCGTTAGGGATTTTAATCTCCAGGGGTTAATTCCCGTGGCTCGGGGACTGGGTGTATGTGACGTCTTCATCATCACTTCATCCTCATTACGACGTGCAGGTCGCCCACGGGCGATAACTAGAAAGACCTGCACTCGGCCTCTCCGGAGGCCACACGATCATTAATCATACCTCAATTAGACAAATTGTAGGTGACATTTTTTGTTACTTGTTATGCAAGGCATTTTTTGTTTTAAAAAAAATCTCTAAAATACGTTGATTCAGAGAAAAACGCGTTTGATTTTTTTTTTTAGTTTTCCAACAAAATGATCGTGCAAATTATTCTGAAATTTAGAGTTAAGCTGTTCTTGTGCTTTTCTAACGATTTGCTAAAAGTCAACCATAGCACTGTTTTTGGAAGAAAAACTGCAGCTGTACTGTACTAAAGGCGCCACTGAATGTCCTTGAGATAGTTTTTGTGTGAAGGTCGTTATAGGCAGTGAAAGTGTCGGACATTGCACTTTCTACCTGTACATTGGATCACATGGCACAGTGAGGCGGAACGGAAGCTTTCTCAGCGCATCTTCACATCCTGGCTGAATATGGTATGGACACGACTGGCGTGATCATCCCTGAGGAGAAACGTGCACGGGTTTACAAACCCATGTGAGTGCAGCTCAAGCATAAGGAAGGATGAAAGGAATCTAGGAAATGATGATGATAATTGTTGTTTTAAGGGGCCTAACATCTAGGTTATCGGCCGACTCTAGGAAATGAGGAGGGAAGGAAGGAATCTGAGAAAGGAGTAAAGAAGCTAGGAAGAAAGGAAGCAAGGAAGGAATCTAGGAAAGGAGGAAGGGAGGAAGTAAGGAAATGAGGAAGGAAGGAAGCTAGGAAATGAGGAATGATGGAATAAATAACTACAAATAACCATAAATAAATAAATAAATAAATAAATAAATAAACAGTCTACAAATAAATATGATGAAAATCCACAGCCTGCTTCCAGTCTCCGACCGGGTCAGGAATGGGATGAATGAAGCCCCCATCTAGCGGCGAGGATATGAACTGTGCCGGCTGCCGAGGCCTGACGCACTCTTCTGGGGCAATGATTAGATGAATGACAGATGAAATGAAATGATAGTGGAGAATGTTGCTGGAATGAAATTTTGACAGGGAAAACCGGAATACCCGGAGAAAAACCTGTCTGCCTCCGTTTTGTCCAGCACAGATCTCACATGGAGTGACCGGGATTTGAACCACGGATCCAGCGGTGAGAGGCCGGCGTGCTGCCGCCTAAGCCACGGAGGCTTCACAAATAAATATAATAAATACAAAATAAAAATAAAGAAATATATAAAAATACATTGAAAAAAAGGTAAATAAATAGAAGGTTGGTTGGTTCTTAAGTTAAGGGGCTGCGACAACGCGGTCATGTAGCCCCGTGTACTTTGGGTGTGTGTAGAATCCGTCTGATAACCGGTGTTAATTGTGATGACTGTATTAGAAATAAATAGAAGAATAATCAAATAAACTAGCATTACCCGTCGCGGCTACGCCCGCGAATATTCTAGTTGTAAAGAGTACACTTAGCAAAATCTCAATCATGAATGCTATGACTGATTTATCCTTGGTATGAATAATCAGACTTGATCAATTCAGCTACTTGTGCAGTGGTTAGGGGTTTGTCATTCCTTCATAGGTATATCAGAGCGAAGTTAGTTTTCTGGGAATATCACAGACACTGTTAATTTAAGGGCCTTTAAATGTGGTTTTCGGAGACCCTTCATAGTCGGGTGAAAAAGACATTTCGTACCACACTCACACGTGAAAATTGCGTGAAAAAAATCTAGAGTGCCCATTGACCCCCTTAAGCGCATTATACTGTATGTATTGATGAATTTTACAGCTTAATTTGGTTCAGTGATAACCTTATAACCGTTTGGAAACTTTCTCAGTAATGTAATAATTGGAATTGCATTGCGTCATACAGAAATAGATGGACCTGTGAGATTCTGTTACCATGGTTACCGTGTTGCATTCTTTCATTATTTCATTGTAAATATACATGTTTCAAGGTATTTATTTAATTGTGAGGCATTTAAAGAGTAAGTGAGTGCGTTTCGCTTACGCATTGGGTTATGCTGAACCTGTAGGTACCCCATATGTGTAGGTTGGCGTTAATGGGCCCTTATTTTCGGTACAAAACTGGAATGGGACCTTACCAGAATAATATAGGGAGGGAAAATAATGAACTAATTGTATAACTAAATAAATTAGTTAAATTAACACACACATTAAATAAATATTTAAATTAATGATAAATGAAGAAGTAAATAAATAAATAAATAAATAAATAAATAAATAAGATAATTAAATTATACATAAATAAATTAAATAAGTAAATGAATAAGTAAATGAATAATTATAGACCTATAATTACGGTAAATTAACACACAAATATCTTATTACGCCCTTTGCAGCACTTCACAAAAATCTTACGCCCACGGGCTAGTCGTGCTCGTTAAATCGTGCACCATGACAGTGAGGGCAGCTAGGGCAAGTCTGGAGATCGCAGGTTTGAATCCCGGCGCTGAGTGTGGTACCGGAGTACCTGTCCCTAGACTACACACACTACTACTGTACAGTCATCACCGACAGTAGTGGCTACGCTGGCTAACGCGCAGCATTAGGTCATGAGGCCAAACTCTCTGCTGACTCGGTAGACGCGTGGGTTAGAGCCCTACCGTCGGCCGTCCTTGAAATGGTTTTCCGTGGTTTCCCATTTTCATCACCAGGCAAATACTGGGACGGTACCTTCTGACAGGCCACGGCCGCTTCCTTCCACATCCTTGCCCAGTTTAATTCACCATCATTCATTTCATCTCTCATTAACTCCTCTCATGAGGTTGGCGTCAGGAAGGGCATCCGGCCGTAAAAACCATCGCTACAAAGACTTCCATCTCATCTCATCCCCGACCCCGTTGGAAAACGGGAATAATAAGGGGCAGACAGACATACATACAGACATACATACTACTGTACAGTCATCACAGATATACCACCCCAGAGGCTCTCATCTAGTGGGACGTGAGATGGCGACCACGGGACCCCAGCTGAGTCCAGCATTGCTTCCACTTACTTGTGCCGGTCTCCTCTCCGCCTTCTATCCTGTCGACCTCTCTTGGTCAACTCTTGTTCTCTTATGACCCTGACGGTATTAGGGTATCCGAGGCCTAGGGAGTCTCTTCCTTTCCCGCCTTAATTGGCCCTATCTCATCTTTCCTGATACCCTCCTTCTGCGAGGGATCAGCCTTCTTTTTCTTTTCATGTTATCTCCTGCCTTCTGCTCGAGGCCCTAGAGGAGGCAGGGTGTGTATGTAGCCCCACCACTTCTGGTGCACCCTGGATATTGCTACACCCTCAAGGGCTCACGGCTGGCGAGTTTGGGGGTTGGCGACCCCGAAGGTTTCCTGAGCTGGGTCCGTTTTTCCCCTGTTTCCATTGACCTTGGGGCGAGCCCTCTCCTCTTTCCCTTTCCTATCTGCCTTTCATGGCTCTCCTTCCTTCCAAGTCCCTCAACCCTCATTCTTCGAGGGTTGAGGGCATTTCTTTTCCTGTCCATTTTTGCCTTATCCTTTATTTGTTTACCATTTCTTATTCTGGTATGTAAGTCTGTAGTTAGTATTAGTTATAGTTTACATTCTCATCTCATCTTTGGTTGTTGGTTCCTTAGTTTAGGGGCTGCGACAACGCGGTCATGTAGCCCCGTGTACTTTGGGTGTGTGTAGAATCTGTCTGATAACCGGTATTAATTGTGATGGCTATATTAGTGTGTTACCTGTTTTCAATTCAAGTAAGGACTGCAGACATAGATTTTTTTCAAGTAGTTCCTACTTTTGCCACCAAACGCCACCGTCAACGACTACTAGTTGAGAACTTGGTTACCAGATGCCACCACAGTCGACTCCTGGCGACGAACGTCGGCACCTAAGAGCGTTTGTCAAATGTTTACCCTATAATTTAGCTTCACACAGGTGTAATTAGTGGAAGGTACTTTAACATGCCATAAATCTATGACATGGGACCACCGGCTTTACTTCCCCTCCGAAGGAAGGCATACTGATGGAATTTGAACGCTCTAAAAATTCCGACGACTTCGGCCGGGTTTGAACCCGCGATCTTGGGCATAGAAGCTCAGCATGCTACCAACTACGCCACCGAGGCCGCTCATCTCATCTTTCAGTATCACCTAAACCATTAGGGGCCGATAACCTAGATCAGGGGTTCTCAACCTGTGGTACGCGTACCCCTACACGAAACATTTCAGGGGGTACGCGGCAGGCCATCCTTCTACTCGATCCACATGCGCAGTGAGCTTCGTGCCATGACTACTGTGTGAGTTATTTACGGCGCGTGTATTTGAACTCCGCAAAGAATTGCATCTTTTCTTTACCGAGCACAATTCTAATGTATCTTCAGTACTCGAGGACTTTGGTTGGCTTTTAAAATTGACCTATTTAAGTGATATTTTTGAAGAAGTGAACATTTGGAATACGTGTATGCAAGGTAGTGTTTCTGATATGTTCTATGTTGAAACGAAAACTACGCAATGATTGCAAAAATCACCCTTTGGGAAAAGGAACTGAAAAACAACAACTATATTTTGTTTTATTAAAATATATTTCCTTATAAGGTTAAATCATACTAACTAAATACCTTTTACATTTTGTAATAACCGTTATTACTACCTAAGAAAAGTCAGTAGGGAGTAAGCAGGCTGTTTAATTTTTTAAAGGGGTACGATGGTTGAGAAAGGTTGAGAACCCCTGACCTAGATAATAGGCCCCATAAAACAACAATTATCATCATCATCACAGAAATACGGCTAATCAGACACACACCCAACTACACGGGGCTGATGACCAAGATGTCGCAAGCCCCCCAAACGAATCAACAACAACAAATCTTACGGCTCTCCCTAGTGATCTCATGTCACTTAACGTGCCTCCATTCTAACTCTTTCCCAGTTGAATTGAGTACCGGTATATCCTCATGAACCCTTGGGACGAGGGGAAATCATTCGCCACGTCTCCTCAGAAACCTTCAGGGGAATATTTATGTGGTGTTCGAGCCCTGATGCTGCCCAGATGGTGAAAGGAAGCGAAGTGTGCCTGCTATTAATTACGACTTTCTCTCCAATACAGCACCGACTGACTGACTGGCACACATCTCAGTAGCTCTTCCGTTCCGAGACATCAGCTGCTTGCTGCATTTCCATGGAGCTTGTAACTTACTGTTTTCCTCCCTTCATACAAAGAGTGAACTTGGTCGCCATATTTAGTACCGGCACAAATCCCACGACAGAGATTTTACACCATACTGTGCCCAGTGCTTGATTTGTAAAAAGAGAGGTTCTGGTACTGTGGGCCACCGGGTGGTGGTGGGAGGCGGGTGGGGGCTTTAAATATAGAGTTCTTAAAACGACATTTTTACGCTTTTCTGAACACTTTAAAAAAATCAGTGGACAAAATAGCAATCTAATTAAATTAAAATGAGACTGCTGAAGCAACATTTTTCTTATCATAGCCGTTGGGCCTATATTAAATTTTAATGTACATTATTTCAAATTAATTCTTTAACGTAATTTAAAATTAAATACATTCGGTTTGAAGATACTCTCATGTTCACCAACAATCTTTTATTTCTTGTTTTACAATTTTGTCTTTACAGTTTTGTTAAATAATTATTTATTATAAAAGGTACTGTACTTAAACATGTTTTACCTCACAGTTTATAAAATTGTCCAAAGTTTAGAAAAGTTTTCGTTGTATGTGCCTCCTCTCTCACCTTGCTGTTAGTATCCAGAGCGGAGTACCGTCCCCGAAGCAGCCAAGATTCCACGTACTTTTAAGGGTCAAAACGAGTGAGTGGTAGGCCATTCATCTTCAAGAAAATCAGTGAGGAGACGGTTTGTGTTAACAAAGACGCTTTGGACTCAGTTATGATGATGTTCATTTGAGAAAAGCCTTTCTCACATTCGCTGGATGACACTGGAACTGTCTTGATTGCAATTGTCAACAGAAACAAATTCTTGGCATTGGGATACTTTGTTTTATTTCTACAATTTCCACTTAAGTGCTCACAATTGTCAAAAACATATTCACGAAATGCTTTAAATGTCTCTCGTTTGTTCAACTTCTAACTTTCGACTTTTCCCCGATCAGAGGTTTCGGTACGGTGTACCGGTGCGTACCGTCACAAATCTAGCCCTGGTACATCTATTCTAGAGTCTGGGCTATGAAGCAGGATGCCGTAGGATTTCTGCCTGTTTCAGAGATGAAACCTAGCTTCACATTTTAAATTACATGGGGCGAACTGAGAGAAGATTGGATACACGATACAAAGAACATAGAAATGCGATAAAATACGGGACACAGATTCTCTAGCATTGAAACAGACTTAAAAATAATTCATCAGGAGCCGAGATAAAGAAAGCAATCGAGATACACCTAGCTAAAAGAAACAACCACAATAATTTAAACGAACACACTTTCATGGAGAGTTCACCCCTTCTTCACTCTACTAGAAAACATACACCGTCGGAAACAAGACACAACATAACGATGTAGCCAAGCTATATAAGGGATTAATAAGGGAAACATGTTATTGGATCTGAATGTACGATGTATATTTTTCTTTAATAAACCTAGGCCGGCATTAACGGCAGTATTAAAGGTGCCGGGACATTTTCATTATTCCGTTTGTGCTTAAATATGGCCTTTTAGCTTATGCGTGGAGAGTTTGAAACCAGGTCTTTCATAGTTGAAGATTATCCTGAATACAGTAACACACTTGGCAACTTACAGGTACATTTGAACCAGGACCACATAGCACTTAAGAATGCGAGAGGGAGAATAGCCCAACGAGATAAAGGACCCTCACACACAGGAATTTCACCTCAGTCGAGTGCAGACAGTCACCAAGTTAACTGCTCTCAACAGGACCGCACAAGACTCAACCAGATAAGTAACCTGTACAATACAATCTGAATTGACCATTTACAATAACCACATATTCACTCCAAACAAGCAAATTCCTGAGGTCAATCACCACTTCCGGTATCTCAACAAAACATCACATGGTCCACAAGCAACAAATAGAGGAAAGTAGCCATATATGAGGAGGTTTCCTTATATGGGGAAGTAGTATTTTGTCATTTAGTAGATGCTGTAACATTGCGGTGAATGCGTTAAATTGTTGTCCATATGCTGTGTGGGTAACGCACGAAGTTGCCGTTAGCTGAGCATCATAGCCATTTTGTTATTGAAGATTGTTTTTCTACATCGTTGCGATATATTTCTCAGTTTTCTGAATTCGTACGAATTGATAAGAAAAGGTAAGTGAATTAATTTTCTAAATGTGTTTGTATATACAGTCAGGGGTTTGGGTTCAACGTACTATTGTAGTATTTTGTCTTAGCCTACACATTTCTTGGAAATAAAATGTTAAAGCATGGACACTGAGATAGCCTAATATGGGGAGTTTATTCTCCCCTAATATGGGGAACCTCACATTACGTTCTATTGAATGTAATGGAATAGTTCAGCTCTCACTAAGTGGCATATCACTTATTTTTAGATGCCGGGAAGGAATAAATGGGTTGGTGAGCTGTTTGGTCGTGGGTATATGACGGCAGCAACTGTTGAAAATGTAGGAGGGTTCCGTAAATCTGGGCTTTATCCGTGCAATAAGAACATCTTCCAAGACCATGATTTTCCGATCCTCTTAGTAGAGATACAACATGGAAATTAGTTCTTCTCCTCCAAACAAAAGTGGTGACATTTCACCACAGGTCTCAACATCTGATTGGAGGGAGGGGAGGGGTGAGGAGGGGTGGGGGGGCAGTCCACTAGTTCGAGCTGTTGACATTCTTCCAATCCCAAATTGGCTGCTAACAGGGGAAATGGATTGCGTGCTGGAGCAGCAGAGTTAATAAACAAATAGTTCTCCCTGAGTGTTCATGCCTTCCCTCGTGCCCCACACTCGCCCTGAAGAGGCGACAGATACAGTAGATGTAAACAGTTGGCAGCGCACTCACATTAATTCAAAACAGAGTGCTGGGCTTACGCATTGTTTGTAGAAACAGAGACAGGTTGTTCTGTTTGGAAGTTCGGCAACAGGAAATTAGGACTGTTATTAACTTACACTGTTCATTTTTGTATTTTTGAACTATTTATGTTCATGATTTTATTACACTGTCAGAATTAATGCTTTAATTAGAAGAGTATATTATTCAGTGTATCTATTATAAATAAAACCGTCAGGTTTCTCACCTCCCCATATTACGAACCACGGTTGCCTAATATGGGGAAAGTGCACTTTTAAAGTTTCAGTTAGTAATGGGTGTAATTGTTACGTAATTTTAGCTATATTTGCATTATATAATATTTAACTATTATTTATTAAATTATATTTTCACTTAGATTTTTAGTATGTCGCGTCACTCTGCGTCACTTTCTACTTAATGCTAAAATGTAGATAAAGTATTGTAGTTTACGCCTGTTATAAGATTTTTTTGCATATTTTTGCAACTTACTTAGTTATTTTACGTTTTAGAAGATGCCACGCAACCAGTTCTCACACGTTTACAACTGTTTGAAGCACTGGGTTCGACGATTATGTCAAAAGTGGAACTTTTTGACTTTGTTAAAAGTAAATTAGATGTAGAGAATTGTTCTGAAGAGATAACTGAATGATCTATCCAACTCCTAGTCATAGACAATTCCTTGCATGTGTAGACGTAGCTTAAAAATATCATAACTGATGTTTATTATGAAGTAAACAAATTATATACGCTGCTTTCACTCTAAATTCATGATTAAAACGTAAGCATAATTTTATCCCCCTAGATTTCGATTGTGACCCACTGTGCATTGGTGATAAAACCAAAATTATTCCGTTCCCTCTTATGACTAATGTGAGCCCAATAAAAAAAACTCCCCATATTTGGCGACTTTCCTCTACTGACGAGTTGACTTATTTCAACTAATACTGCAACTATATAAGTGTACATATTGTAAATACTTTCAGACATAGATTTTATAGCCTAAGTGTAATGGATCTGATAATGATCGCTTGACGATCGAAACTGGTCATCCAAGTGTATTGTTACGAGTGCCAAACAGCTTCGTTGCTTCGCGCGTGACTCAAGCCGTCCCAGGCTATCCCTGAATGTGTGTTTCCAGCGCCTTACGCAACGGGGCTGAATTAACAAAAGGGGCATGGTCCAGAAGGTTCGTGCCCCGCCTAGTATTGGAAATCTCGATAAGGTGTGAGCCCTGGTCTACTCTAGAAACATAGTTGAGCTATCAGCCCCGATATATAAAGAGCGATCCCTGAATTTCGAGGAGTGTGTTCTTGCCAGTGCGATAGAGGTGTTACGGTGACGTGAGAATTGCGAAACAGTGTGTATTCAAGAACAGTGAGTGACAGACTGTGGCTTGTGTACAAGAGGAAGAGTTGTTGTTACTTCTAGCCGAGGACACCAGTCTCATTAGTGAGGGGATTAACCGCATGAGCAAGTGAAAGGGTGAGAGTGCTCCATAAAGAAGGAAGCTTCTGAAAGACCGCTAATTGTTCCTACTTGCTTACTGGGTGGTGTAACTTTCTGACCTGCAATAAAGCTAATATTTCTTTAAAGGACCATTTGCGTTGTGCTTTTACCCTCTGTAATCCAATTAACGAACTTGCTACTAGCGGTAGCACGTATCAGTATTTATTAATCTCGTGTAATTTTTTCCAGGATTAGGGAAAAACCCATCTCATTTGGGTACAATCGTGTTGACCGACTGAAAAGCATCAGACTTTTGTTTACTAAGGCAACACTGTAAAATGGCTTGAAACACCATAAGCTTCACATTTTAATTGTGCGATAGCAATCTAGTGCAAATTTTAAGATCTTGATCCACAATGTATTTCAAAGATCTTACAACTTAGCCTACATTAGATTGCCAACTACTTCAGACAAAAAGTTGTGAAGCTGTCGCCATTTTAAAAAATGTCAGAATACCCAACGGAAAAGCCTTTAAGCCAGATCGTATATGTACACTAGTCACTAAACTTTGGGCTATGGAATTTGCTATGAAGCAGGGGATATCTGTCAGTTTCAAAGATTGAGACCAGCCTCACTTTTCGAGTGGGATACAGCGTCATAAGATTTTTCTGATACACAGCACTGAAGAATTATTACGTCATCAAGGTGTACCCCCCATTCTCGCCTTGAGTGCAAATGTTATCCTAGTTCGTAGAACTCACGGTGGGTGAGCGGATAGCGTGTCGGTCTACTAACCCCAAGATTGAAGGTTCGCTCCTGGCCGTGGTAAGTGATTTTTGAAAGGCGGCAAAAATACGACACGCATGTCATACGATGTTGGCATGTCAAAGAACCCATTTGAATTCAGTAGGCCGTGTTCATAATGGCAAAAATAATCTCGGGAGTTTTCGCCAACACAAAGTTCCTCATTTCTCTACTAGAAAGCGGTATAGTGTTCAAGGATCTTAGATATCTAACCTCTCTGACTTTCATAGTGATTCAAGGAACAACGAAATTCGACATGCAATCTACCCTCTGGGTGTCAAATTACAAAGCTTACACCCGGCACCCGAGGCCATACGATATTATTATTATTATTATTATTATTATTATTATTATTATTATTATTATTATTATTATTATTATTATTATTGAGAATAAAGAAATTTCAGCTTTGTATGCCAAGAGAGTTAGTTAATCGTTTTAGGGGCTCTGTGACATCGTGGTCATGTTGCCCCGTGTACTTGAGTGTGCGTATAATTTGTCTGATAACCTGTGTTGCTGTGATGTCTGTACTAGTGTCAGTGTATGTATTTGCAATAGAGGTAGGATTTCCAAGATGGCTCTGGTAGGAATCGTCTCTTCTCGGTTTCGCCTCACGAGGCTGAGTGTACTGTACCTCTTTCCAGTCGGGAATCAAACTCGGGCCTCCGCTAAGAATACTAGCCAATGCTTAGCGAGGCGTACCATGCCAAGAGATAGCGTTGGTTCAATTCCTGTGTGTTTTTGTATTGTCATGCATCCTTGCGAACGGATGCATGCAATTTCATGAAGATTAGTATTTATGTCCAGGACCAAGGATGCAACAATCCAGGCTAGAAATAGGCAAGTGGGGGGGGTGGGGAGAATTAGGAGGGGGAGGGAGACCCATTTTCGTTTTTCAACTTTTATCTTCGTAACGATTTGTCTTATGAAGAAACTAGATGCCCGTTCTTTAGTGCGCAGATTACTGTAGGAGCAATGAAACTTGAGCAGAAATTTCATTAAAAGAGAAAAAATATTGGGTGTGTGGAATTACGATGCGCGACGACATTTGAGCGTGACAACATATTCTCGGACTGATTTGTTTAAACTGTCGCTCTTCAGAAATTTCAGCTTCGTATATTTTTTAATTATGTATTTTGCGGAACGGAAAGTTTATAGGCGAAATGAAGAAAAGCCGAGTTGCACTTGCAGGGAAACTCCAAACACAACCACTCTTCTCTGAAGTCTTAACTCAACACGATTCGACAGTTTGCTGCTGGCCGTATCTGGGGTAATAGGCTCGCCCGCTAGCTAGGCTGTAACTGGGGTGATAGACGCACTCCTAGCTAGCTCGTAAACTGTCGCCTCAGAAATTCAATGGTCATTGTTTGAAGAGATGAAAACGTGATTTGCAACTTACACTATAATATAAAGTCAAGGTTTCTTAAAGCATTACCAAATTGGTTTATAACTTCATCGTCAGTGATTTGTAAGTCTCTGTGAATAGATAACAATGCTAGGCCGATAAGTCTGTTTTCAGAAGTAGAATCCCTTAAGGGGGGACCTACACCTTTAAGGATCTAAATTTGTCATTTTTCATTTTTTTTTTTCTATATTTATTGATCCTTCCTCTTCAAATCACTGCAACAATTTCTTTGATATGTGCAATACCTTTGAAGTTATGATCAAAAACGTGCAGGGTAGTTTCAGATGTTTTCCTAAACATTGGTAACTTGGTTGCTCGTTTTCCGTAACTATGGATTTTTAAATCAGTTTCCTTAGTAACTGCCAAAGTTTTCAAGATAATGAAGTGAAATTTAGTATACATGTGTATCCTATAGGGGAGAACTATATGACCTAGAACTGTTGCTGTACATGTCACAGTTCCGTTTTTTTTATATATTCAGTGAAAAATATTGCAAGAAAGTTACACTATAATATAAGCTTTTTAAAAAAATATTTTTTCTTTATAGATTCCAATGATTCTAGGACAATCTCTAGCTACTGCATTAGTAAATACAATGTTTTTGTTTTTGAAAAACAATGATATTTGTGTAAAATATTAGGGAAACGATGGAACAGTGCACAATATGCAGCCGCCATTTTAAATGCCCAATTTCCTGAAATGCATTCGCCATATGACTTGTAAATCCACGAACATATTGGCAAAACATAGTGTGATTTGCAGACCAATTATAATTCATTAGTACTTTCTGTTGCTGAGGAATAAAAAAGTGAAGTTACATGATTTTTGTATCCTTAAGGTGTAGGTCCCCGCGAATGTTTTCAACCAACTCAAACTCCGTTCAGCAGTACCGGTAGCTACACAGAGAGGTACATTTTCCAAAAGTTTGATAAAGGTATACAAGTTAGGGAGAAAAACTTTTATCACACGCTTCAAGAGCACTTGTTGCTGTTGTTGGTACGTTCATAAGAGCGAAGGCACTGGAGAGTAATAAGAGGTTATGTTGTTACACATAAGATCAGAGCAAACTGATTGCCACACTGTTTACATAGCTCTACCTACGCCTCGCTTTGCAACGTTGCCATACGTCGCTTAGTAACAATAGTACATGATAAGTAGACTAGTTTTTAATGATTTAATTCATAAACAAATATTATATGTGACACCGCCTCTAAGTCACACAGCGCCACCAAATCTGCGGAGACAGAACGCCCTCCTAAATGAATATAAAAAATTAATTATCAATCCTCAGCTTCCAATCCACTCTGATGTACCTGTACTTAGAAAAAGCCGATTAAAATCCAGAAGGCCACCCATCATATTGGCAAAATCCTTGCAAGCAATGAATTTCAACATGATCAGGAAATGGTCAGGAATGTGGACTAGTGCTGCACATGAGGACTACCAGGTTCTTGTTAGACCAGGTACACAGCCAGTTGGCATGGAACTACCGCGACGTGTTTGGAAGACACTTTACAGGCTCAGTACAGGCCATGACAACTGTGCAGAAAACCTCCACCGGTGGGGATTGGCGACATCTTCCCATTGTGAATGTAGCAGTAAACACCAGACCATCAAACACATTGTAACATCCTTCAGCAGACGAGCTTATTCTGGAAGCCCAGAAGATTTCTTTGGAGTGACGGCTTCAGCCATTCAAAGGATTAAAGACTTAGACATTAACTTGTAGATTTTATTATTTGTAAACTGTGTATATTAGTTGCTCTTCAGTTGCCATACGCTAAATAAATAAATACAAAAATAAATAAATATGTGACAAAAAATCGGGGGGTGATACCCCCCCCCCCCCTACCCGCGCACCTTCTTTATATACGTCCCTGTCCTGCACTCGATTCGCAGCGAGACGACTCCTTCAGCACTGAGAGCTAGCCATGAATCAGTTTTGCTGTTGAAGTGTGCGATCGGTAACTTTTTACACATCGGTTCCGGTTGCTGTAATTGTGTGTCCGTTTCGTTAATGATAATTTGGTACATGAGGGGTTTCAGCGATTTATTCCTATCAATGATGCAGATTAAGCCATCAAGATAGGCAGGTTTTGAGAGTCAATAGTAATGGCGGTAAGAACATGGGGAGGAAAACATTATTTATCTCTCACATAATATCAGTGTTATAACCGTCACGTGATGTTACCACTGCTTCATTTCAATTTTAATATTTAGTTACTGTTTTGCATGTTTAAAAATATGTTATTGTGCTGAAAAAAATGAGGCTAAATTGTTTTTGTTTTGTTTTTTGCCTTGATAATGTTATTTAATTATTGTTTATTATGAATAGCAATTGAAATATAATTTTTATAATATTAATAATAATAATATCGTATGGCCTCGGATGCCGGGTGCAAGCTTTGTTATTTGACGCTCAGAGGGCAGCTTGCATGTCGAATTTTGTCGTTCCTTGGAGCACTATGAAAGTCGAGGAGGGTAGATATCTAATCTCCTTGACACTATAGCTCCTTCTAGTGGAGAAAGGAGGAACTTTTGTGTTGGCGGAAAATCCCGAGATTAATTTTGTCATTTTAAACACGGTCTAATGAATTCAAATGGGTTCTTTAACATGTCAACAACGAATGACATGCGTGCCGTGATTTTTGTCGCCGTTCAAAAATCACTTACCACGGCCAGCAGTGAACTTGCAAGCTTGGGGTTGGTAGTCAGACACGATAACCACTCACCCACCGTGGCAAGCAGTTTAATAATGTATGATGATGATCGTAGTTTTAAGGGGTGGAAAAGAAAAAGTTAATAGTGTACACAATTGCCCTACTATATTAATAAAAACCCTTCGTACGCCACTGGTCCCTATCTATGCCTTATCAGCTGTAAGGCTGTCAGTCAGGGGCGTAGATACGGCGAGGTACTTCTGTTAGGTAGTCAGCCTGAAGGCTGGTTGGATCCTCAAAAAGCACCGCCGTTACGTTATGTGAGTAGATACCCACAAAAACCCAAGGCAGCGCTATTTTGAGGCGTTCTAGGCAAGAAGAGGAGTGAGGTAGTGTGCCATTGCTTTCCTCACTGAGTCAGAACAGTAGTCCTAACCCTATGAGTAGAACCTTTCACAGCATCCACAGGCACTGACTGTGCCCCGAATGCCATTACTAAGCACCACCCATACCTCAGTAGCTTCCATATAATCACAGCCATGAGTGAGACTGAGACATCGGTGAAAAGCCACCTTTTACTCTAG
Source organism: Meconema thalassinum (assembly GCA_946902985.2). Lineage (NCBI taxonomy): Eukaryota > Metazoa > Arthropoda > Insecta > Orthoptera > Tettigoniidae > Meconema > Meconema thalassinum. The sequence continues at coordinate 224,592,031 of OX336395.1, read as the reverse complement.
CCTGTGCCAACTGACAAATGCAAATGTACTGTATTCATCAAGAGATGGCAAACATTAGCGGATATTACTCAAATTGACGAGTCGCTCTTACCATTAATCAGAGTCTTTTCTAATGTGCCATGAATTGTCTTACTGTGTGCAACAAACATTTTTAACCAATTATTCGCACTCTTCTTCAGATAATAGCAACGCTTCCAGTGTCAACGGCAACATCAGGAGGTCACTCTCTACCCTCGAAAGGATTAAGACGTATTTTTGGAATTCAACAGGGCAGGTAAATAAATTAAACAGTCTTCATTTTTCATATACCGGTAATATTAATTATTATTTAACGTTACGAAAATCTCTGATAGTACTATAGGCCTATCCATTTCACTTGTAAGTCAATCCTGGTATCTTTACAGACAAGATCGAACGGATTAGCCCTTCTGTCAATTCATCGTTCGGAACCTGTGACGCCAATGGAGGTTTTGGATAACCTTACTAGAAAAAGAAGAAGCTTTAAAATTCCAGCTGCACAATAATTCGATGGTGAAAGGACCGATCCCCTCACCCCAGTCACAAATAATATTATCTACGACCCTGCTGACAGAAATGAAATATTTTGAGCCGCCTCCCATGAAGAACCTACACACATTGTAATGATAGGCTACTTCCGCGTTCGTATCGTACAGAAATAAATAAATGGCCCAAGGTGGTGTTAATCCATGAAAAACATTCTGGTAATGATTCTTCTTGATTTAAGAAGATACGAAACAAGATGTTCAGTATAGAACATATAGCCTACTTTTTCCTAAATGCACGGGTATTGTTATAACTCTTTGTCCTTTCAAGGAGTATAATTAAATGATGGTTGTAGTAGCTTGTTGAAATACAACGTGCTATACGGATATTAAACATGAATATGAGGTGCCCTTTGCTAGTGCTACCTCTGTACAAAAATCATTCAATTCGGTTTCACCGTGTTTGAATTGATATGGGGAATTGATTTTCCCACATACATGGCCGCTATCTGCAAACTATTGGGCTGATGACCTTGTAGTTCAGTCAAAAGATGCTTCCCACAAAAAGATATGTTGTTGCAAAATTTGGTAGGGATCAAATGATTAGGTTGGCCGTAATTTGATTTAAGCTTTTAACATTTGGGTGGCCGCCATTACGTTTCCGTCAAGATGGCGGCAATATAAAACATGACCCTGAGGTGCCCTTTGCTGGTGCTACATCTGTACCAAATTTGTTCAATTTGGTTTCACCGTGTTTGAATAGATATGGAGAATCGGTTTGCACACCTACAAGGCCGCCATCCGCAAAGTATTGGGCTGATGACCTTGTAGTTTGGTCAAAAGATTCTTCATACACAAGGGTATAATGTTGCAACATTTGGTAGAGATCATATGATTAAGTTGGTCATAATTTGATTTAAGATTTTAACATTTGGGTGGTCACCATTACGTTTTCGTCAAGATGGCGGCGATATAAAACATGACTCTGAGGTGCCCTTTGCCATTTCTACCTCTTTACCAAATTTCGTTCAATTCGGTTTCACAGTGTTCGAACTGATGGGGGTGGGGGGGGGGGGGAGGGGGAGGGGGACACAGACATTCTGAGTACACACACTCACACACACAGAGACAGTCACACAATTTTTTGGCCCTGTATAGATCTCATAAGTCTACTTTCGTTTTTTGCAAAAATCGAAAGTAGGCTAAAAACATACGCCCTAGGCACAGTGATCTTGCAACTATTTCTATTTGTAAGGGTACCGAGAAAATACTAAGTTAAACAAGTAGTTCCGTGAAGAACTATATAGCCTATTTTCATATATCCTACTTATGTTAATTGCCTCTATCAACATACAAAATTTCAGTTTGATTGTTGTAATAGATTCGTAGATATTGAGAACCACCAAAATATATCGGATGGTCGCCATTTTGGATTTTTATATATAGGCGAGTTAAGTACTATTACATGAAGATTATTGTGCAGGTGTTTTATTCAAACTTCAATCGCATGATTAGGACACAAGAAATAATAAAAACGTGATTTTAAAATTTCGCACAGCCACCATCTTGAGGTTATGTATACAATTGAACTAAATTAGATGTTAGTGCATTACAATTTGTATAGTCATTTGCTGTACCAAGTTTCAATGCGTTCGGATGGTTAATCCCGAGATAAGTCTATTTAAATGTTTCAAATTCGATTGGCCGCCATGTTCGTTTAGTAGTTAACGGGTTTTTGAAAGTCACAAAGGTAAACGTCCTTTATCACCGTATAATATTTCAGGGTGATAAGAGTAATAGTTTCGGAGATATTGAATGCCGGTGGAATATTTCGCACAGCCGCCATGTTGGATTGGTGAGACGCAATAAAATTTTAAGGGCACGGTCAAAGTCGGCCAAAATAGTACTATGACCTTACCGAGTTTCATTGAAATTGCTCCAGCCGTTTAGAAGTTATTAGTGGGCGAGGGGGAGGGGGGGACCAGTGGCGGTGGGGGACGGGGGGGGGGGACGAAACACACGGACTTTTATTAAACCTGGAACGGCATCGCTGATAGGTTCATCCATATAACTACGCTTACTAATCACAGCCTTTGCCACAGTCGTGTTTCGTCGGAACAGCCAATCAGGAAGCCGTATCCTTCTCGAATGCTAAAAATGAACTAGAAATCGCAATCTCTGCTCCCGGACGATTGCTTTGGTTCTCCATATTCTGACGCCTAGATCTTCTTTCTCCATGTTATCAAGCCATCTTGTCCTAGGTCTTTCCCTCACACGACGACCTCCTGGCTTCCCATTGAAGACCTTCCTTACCATCCTGTTCTCTGTCATTCTTTATACATATCCCAACCAGTGCTGGTCAGAACAATAAGGACACCACCCATAAAGTAACTTTTGCCACTTGCCTGAAATGTATTGGTAATGCGCTATTTTGGTAATTATTAATACAGCCTACAGAGAATAAGCAGGCGTTTAGTAAAAAACACATGGATTTTGGTTGAAAAAATACGAAAGTTATTTGCAATTTTTAAGTACCGTATGGCACAAAAATTAACACTCGTATGCAAGGAAACCCCTATCCTAAAAGAAAACGGGGGCACGTACACATTTGAAATTTGGCATATCAATAAACCTCATAAAGACCTATCAAACGTGTAGTGTAACATTATTGAGGAAAAATGTGAGGATGAGTGAGAGAGTGATACATTTCTCTTGAATTATTTGAAATTTTCAGAAAAAGTCCCAATATTTTATGGTCTTTTAAAAATTTTATGTTTGGCACCAGCGCTCAAATGGTATCACAGCCTACTTGATACACGTCTGTTGAGGCGGGAAATGATGTTTGGGAACAGCTGATTGGTTTGTTCTCTGAGCAGTTTGTGATATTTTTGCGTACTTCGTCAAGTTCAGGAATTTGTTGAAACAAAATGGGCCGTCACTCATCCTCACATTTTTCCTCAATAATTTTACACTACACGTTTGATAGGTCTTTATGAGGTTTATTGATATGCAAAATTTCAAATGTGTACGTGCCCCCGTTTTCTCTTAGGATGGGGTTTTCCGTGCATACGAGTGTTAATTTTTGAACCATACGGTACTTAAAAATTGCCAATAACTTTCGTATTTTTCAACCAAAATCCTTGTGTTTTTTCTAAACGCCTACTTATTCTCTGTAGGTTGTATTAATAATTACGAAAATAGCGAATTACCCATACATTTCAGGCAAGTGGCAAAAGTTACTTTATGGGTGGTGTCCTTATTGTTTTGACCAGCACTTTATATCTGACTTACCATACAACTCTCTGATCTCCATATTATTTCATAGAATGCGTACACATTTACCATTAAAAAAAGGTAAATAGATATATCCGTATTGATTGATAGAATTTATAAATGGTTCCATGAAGTGTATTATTATTTGCTTCGACTTTCCAATCATTTCTCTTGACCTTAACTTTCAAGTGATATGTGCATGCATGTGTATGTCGACCATATACACATTATGTTGGCCAAAACGCAAGTACCATAACTAGGGCTCGGATCGATATGCTCGATAAAATCTCCAGATATGCTCGAAAACCATGTGTTTTATGCTCGATAGATATGCTCGAAAAACGCCGTTAAAAACTAAAGAAAGGAAAGTGAAACGAATAAATCAATAACATACCTTTATATACCAGCGTTATTTTCTAATTGTATTTATGATACACTGCAATATACTCGCATTCAAGTTTTTCAAGTATTATATAAGAGAAGTTTTCTTATAAAAGTTATAGTTTAAAAGTTCATTTACAAAATGTTCACAATTAGGCGAGTCAATGAAGTAGATCTGCATTGGTCTGTACAACAATAATTTTTTCTACGTTTTCAGTCTTTGGAGACGGGGAGGTTGCGTGCAGCGACAAGTTAAGACACGCTGACACGGCCACTAGAAGAAGAGTGAGCAGGTCGACAAAGCAGGGTGTGGAGTGGTGGTTTGGTCGCGAGGTGGCTGGAAGGTTAGAGGAGACGCAATCAAGTCACAAATGTGGAAATACTGCGGCGTATGAACAAAGACTTGGAAATTCTCAATATCATCAAAAGGAGAAAACTAGAATACTTTGGTCATTTTATGCGCAACAACAAATACCACCTCTTGCAATTAATTATCCAAGGGAAGATTGATGGCATTAGGGGTCCAGGACACAGACGAATATCCTGGCTAAAGAACTTAAGCCAGTGGTTTGGACTTAATACAATGTCACTGTTTAAAACAGCAATTGACAAACACCAGATCATGCTACTGATCGCCAATGTTCTTGGATGTCGAGGCACTTGAAGAAGAAGAAGTCAATCCAAGTTTCAATGACGAGAACGACCTCACTAAAGGTCAAAAACCTGCGGTTCTATTATTCGCACCAGATAGGCTTTTCCATAATTATTTCCGTTTTCGAACCTTAAGGATGGCCAGGGCCCGAATTCGGAGGGGGGAATCGTAGAAAAACAAACTATTTTGACGAAAACCACAAGAATGAGCATTTATATGTTTCTATTCTGAAAACCGTGGTTTTATGCATTTATATGCTCGATAAATTTCAATTCTGTTGGTCCCAGAGAGGTGAAAATACCACCGAAAGTCTTCTTTCAATGTGTACTATTCAGGAAAAAAATATGCAAATATGCTCGAATCCGAGCCCTAGTTATAACATAAAAAGCCAAATAGCCTACTAAGGATTGTTATCAAGTCATTTGGAGGTTAGAAGAATCTACACCGATGCACTTTACTTTGCACCACCTGGTTAGTTGGTTCCTTAGTTTAGGGGCTGCGACAACACGTGTGTGTAGAATCTGTCTGATGAAAATGAAAATCCATTAATCCACAGCCTGCTTCCAGTCGACCGACTGGGTCAGGGAATGGAATAAATGAAGCCCCCATCTAGCGGCGAGGATATGAACTGTGCCGGCTGACGAAGCCTGTCGCACTCCCCTGGGGCAATGATTAAATGAATGACACATGAAATGAAATGACAGTGGAGAGTGTTGCTGGAATGAAATTTGTGACAAGGAAAAACCGGAGTACCCGGAGAAAAACCTGGCTGTGTCCGCTTTGTCCAGCACAAATCTCACATAGAGTGACCGGGATTTGAACCACGCACGCAGCGGTGAGAGGCCGGCGTGCTGCCGCCTAAGCCACGGAGGCTCAATCTATCTGATAACCGGTGTTAATTGTGATGGCTGTATTAGTGTGTGTATATCTGTTTCTTAATTCAAGTAAGGACTGCAAACTTTGAATTTTTCAAATAGTTCCTACTTTTGCCGCCAAGCGCCACCGTCAACGACTACTAGTTCAGAACTTGGTTACTAGACGCCACCTCAGTCGGCTCCTGGCGACGAACTGAGGAACATGAGCGATGCTTACATTTTAACCTAATTTAGCTTAACACAGGTGTAATTAGTGGAAGGTTCTTTAACATGCCATAAATCTATGACATGGGCCCGCCGGCTTTACTTCCCCTCTGAAGGAAGGCATACTGAGGAATTTTGAACGCTCTTAAAAATCCGACGACTTCGGCCGGGTTTGAACCCGCGATCTTGGGCATAGAAGCATAGCATGCTACCAACTACGCCACCGAAGCCGCTTTACTCCACCTGGAAGACGGATTTTCATAAGAAGATATTTTTTGGCAAGTTACTAAGTAGGGGAGTGATGAGAGTTCCAGGCCAGGGGCAAGTGAACAGGCCACCCGCAGTACATGTAGTGTAAAATAATTAATAACTCTCGAACCCATGGTCGGAGATTCACGAACGAGGTGTCGTTGGACTCGGGCTGACGGGGTGCTTTGCTATGGACCATTCGTTATATTTTTGATTTTTTTGGAAAATTTTTGTTTTCGAAAGTAGGTGATAGTTTGAAAACCAAACATGGTAGAACGTTGTGCCATGGCTCAAACGAATGGTCTTTATGACCTTTATTTTTTGTAATAAAACTTTTTTATTTTTTTTGTTTTTTTGAAAACACTCGAATTTTGAAAATCCTATATTTTGGAAACTAGGAATTATACAAAACAGTTTGTTTGATGTAAATCAATGATCCCTACCCCCCTCTACCCCCAAAATAAATTTCAAGTCTCTAGAATGAAAACCTGTAGTAGTGTGGTGGTGGGGAAGCTGCTTAAAAAGCAAGTGGTGAGCCCCTGCGACCTTGGAATGGAAGGAGTCATGCTAGGAAGGCGTGCTTGGATTCGTTTTTTTGGTCTCGTTGCGCTCTTTACGGAAATGTAGGTGTCGAAAAGGTAAAAATCTGGATACACATTTTTTTTTTTTGGGGGGGGACGTGATTTTAAACTTTTTGCTATATCTCGCGAACTAATCATGCTAGAGGCGTGTACGACGGGTCCAAGGACTCGGAGTGACGTCCTCTTTCCTATGGACCACTCGTTATGTTTTTAAAAAAAATTGGAAACTCGATTTTGGGGTAAACACGTGTTTTTTGGGATTTTTGCTAATAACTCATGAACCAATAAGCCTAGAGACAAGTGCGAGGTGTCATTTTTTTCATTGCGTTGCCCTCTTGCCGAGGATGTTCGTGATGAGCAGGAATGAAAAACCATGTTGAGGTAAAACCATGATTTTAGACTTTTTGCTTTATCTCGCAAACCCATAACGCTAGAGACGTGTACGAGGTGTCCTAGGACTCAGGATCACGCCCTCTTTTAGAAACTATGTTCGACATTTTGACAAAGGGCCTAACGCCATACATGTTGAAAAAAATTCTTTACCGATACCTGTTCATAATGTTCATGAAGCGTGGTGGTTGAGAGAGACGATACTGCTGGATGTGTGTGTTTCGACGAACCTGTCGCTGACCACGGTGGCTGTGCTCAATAGATTAATCGCTATTTCGACAGGTCGGTTTATGACAGAGTGAGGGTGCGTTTTTTCTGATACTTTACCCCGAAGATGATCTTTAACGTGTAAACGGTGATGAGAACTTGGTTCTATGTTGGTCGAAGCGAGTACAGAAAACAAACTTGACGAGGAGCAAGAGGTGAATGTCATTTGAGCTTATTGGAAGGCGCCGATCTGACTTGACAACAGGTGCAATGGAAAAATGACAAAGACGCTTGAAAGTGAAATAATCTGACCATCGTGGTGGCAGGGAAGTGCGAAATGCATGTGAACATGTGTGAAACCACATGTAGGCTAAACAAGTTACATCCTGTCTTGCTTCGTACGTGACAAAATGCAAATCCATGTGAAATTTGATCTGCCACAGGTGTTCGCTTGGGACGTTAGCTGTCCACGTGCGCGATAACTGTTAACAAGTTACATCCTGTTTTGCTTCGTACGTGACAAAATGCAAGTTCATGTGAAATTTGATCTGCCACAGGTGTTCACCTTGGACGTTAGCTGTCCACGTGCCTGATAACAGAATGTTCAAAGCGTGGGAAAAAATGATTATACATGCAACGTAGCATATATAAAGACATGTCGTTATCATTTCCACGCTCACTTAGGTGACTACCTTTGAACACGTTGCGTTGCATGAAACCCCTGGTCTTGTTTAACAGTTTTGGTGTTGGTGGAAAATACTTAACCTTGTTGTGGGGTAGGTATATATTTATTCATTTATATATTTATTGATTTTATATAAATACATGCAATTATTTATTGATTAGGTAATTAATGATTTTATTTATTTATTTGTTTGCAGATAACCGGTATACCTTACATGTCTGAGAGAGAAGAAACCATTGCACTTTTGAGCCCACTAGAAGGAAACAGTAACAAGCCACTGCAAGTAAAGGTGAGATGATTTTTTTAAACTAACTTGTTTCATTTTTGTTTTGTTTTATGTTTTATTTTATGAAATGCATGTATTAACCTGAATTTAGGTATTTATAGCGGTTTATTTTATTTATTTTTAGAAACTTGGAAAGAAAAGCCTCACCGCCGTAGCAGTTGCTGAAAAAAAACGAAACGCACTAAAGCGAAACCACTGCCAAAGAGTGAACTGTTTAAAACTCAGGTAAGTCTAACTTAAAAATGCTATTCCATTTTACCACTACTGAAACTCGCAGACAAAAAAAAATTCATTACCTGTACATGACTGGGACAATGATTGCTTTCTTGATTAATGGCTATGTTGTTTTTGTTGACTGGGAAAAGTACAAGGCCATGTTGGATTTTCTAAAAATAAAAAAATAAATTTAATTTATGGGTGGTTCCCTATGGACTCAACGAATATCCACAGGTTTGAACATGATAATGTGAACAAAGTGACATGACATTCATTTTTGCTTATATATTGGTTAAAGGGGGGGGGGTGTAAATGACTGTAGCTTTATAAAAAGAAAATAAGTACATGGGTTACTGTTAGTGCCAACATACAGTTTATTTTTAATGATGTTTTGATATATTAATGCCAATTAACGTTAACGTTTTATTTACAGGTATTGATTGATTGAGTGATTGGTTATTTTGTTTGCTTTTAGGTGTCGTCATGCGCCATTAACGTAATGAACAGACAGTGAACAAGCATACATTGTGCTTTAAAGTACTCTGTGCAACGTTAATAACTTACAATAAGAAAAAGTTTTATTATAACACATGGCGTTAGTACAAAATACAACAAGTGAGCAAGTTGGTTTACCACGTGGGTTAAATTTAAAATTAGAACATGACCGTTGGTTAACATTTGAATCCTGGCCTGTAGGCTTTTTGTCGACACATGAACTTGCAAAAGCAGTTTTTTTTTTACTTGAACCGAGAAGATGTGGTGCGCTGTGTGTTTTGTCGTATTGAACTTTCACACTGGGAAGAAGGGGATGATCCCTTTAGAGACCATTTGCGATGGTCTCCTTGTTGTCCTTACATGCTTGGAAAGCAAGTGGGTAACCTACCCGTGCATTCATTTTACCGAACCACAAGACCATTGGCCGCTACTTACATTGCTGAATCACAAATAAATAATAATAATGTATTACCAGCCAACAACGGTAGTGTCGATATATGTGGTCCATATGCCATAGACAGTGTTGAATTGCCATGTGCTTTTGAAAAATCGGGAGTTTGCAAGACTAAAGCACTAGCACACCCAGAGTACAGCTCTGTTGAAAAACGTTTAGAATCTTATAAACATGTTTGGCCATTAATATTAAAACACCTTACCAAACAGCTAAGTGAAGCTGGATTTTTTTATACTGGTGAAGGGGATAAAAAAATATGTTTTTATTGTGGATTTGCTTTAAAGGATTGGCAAATGACTGATGACCCTTTTGTGGAACACGCTCGTTGGTTTCCTAACTGTAAATACATGGTGTTGCTTAAAGGTCAGGAATTTGTGAATACTATTCGTAAAGAAAACATGATTGCAGCACAAGACTTAAAAGTGCCTTTAGAGTTAGAACACGCGGAGCAAATACATGAGGCTGAAAAAAAGACTCGTCTCACGAACAGATACAAAAGTGTGACCAACAATTATGTAAAATTTGTTATCAAGATGAACTAGGTGTTGTATTTTTGCCTTGTGGACACATGATAGCCTGTGTCAAGTGTGCATTAGAACTTAACACTTGTGCTATATGCAGAAAAGTAGTATCTGCTACAGTTAGGGCATTTCTTGCATAACTAGTATAATTTATTCACCATGCATAGTGCAAAATCCCTAATTGCACAATATTATTAAAGCTGTTTTAGAGTGTAATAGGTATGCTTTTGTTTTGTTTATAGACTACTACAATGAATGTTTTGAATGCTGTGGGACAATCATGTGGCTTAGAGACAAAGAAGCTCAGCGAATTGCCAACTCATATTCCATTCCGCATTATCAAGATTCGGAAATTGAAAACAGCATATGGTGATCGTGTACTTTGTGTATGTGAAAACTTTGAGATATTTCTGCCTATACGGTTTAATGATATGTCGGAAAGTGTTTTTGATGAAGTCAATAATGCTGTACAACCTGTACACTTAATTTATGAAGGTTTTTAAAACAATAGGTGCATGATTCGTTTTAATTAAATAAAAAAGTCAAATAATAATGGAAGATATAAGTCATGACAATGGACTGAAAGAAAAATATGTGTATAGAATAATAATGTCTTAGTGTTTAGTATTGTCTTAAAAAATATTATCATGAAACAAAAAAAAATGTATATAAAGTTTGTAAATAAATGAAAATAATGGTACAATGTTGTTTTATTTTCTATAGAAGTCAGAATATTTAACATTGCAGAGTATACATGATTATGACAATAAAAAGCACACTTCATACAAGTCTTTGCCTTTACGATAGTGTGTTATAGTTTCAAAAACAAAGCTTGTTGTAGATCTTTTTTCTTCCACGATGAACAATAGGCATGAAAACGTTATTGTCTTGTTTTGTATCATTATCACTATCATAATCATAAGCAGCATGATCTATATCACTATTATTATAATCACTATAATTATCCTCAACATTATCCTCAACATTACTAAACCCAGTTAAATATTCCTGGTCCTCTTCCTGTTCCTCTCCCTCTTCCTCTTTCTCTACAGTGTCCACATGTAGAGTCTGCGTGGCTTTTGATAATGTTAAGGGTTTTTTGAACATTGAATTATTTTCAATAGTAGTATTGTTTTGTAGCACTTGCTTTTTAACATTTTCATGATTTTCTGTTGACAGCAATAGTGTTTCATGCAGTACACTACATTGATGATCACTGACACTTAAAACCACACTATTTTTGCTTTTTATCTCACTGCGACATTGTTTTGAACGTTGTTTTGTACAACGCCAAATAACAGTTCCATTTTTATTGGTTCGTTTCACAATATATGAATATCCTTTATAGAATGCATGAGGCTTACCATACCTAGTCACAGATACTTCCATATACTGTCAAGCTTAGACTAAGCTCTAGTAAAGACAACTTGGTAATAAGAACAATAGTTTAATGTGCGAGCATATATGGGTTCAAATGTGGGAGCAAAAAAAGTGGGAGCAAAAATTGGGAGCAAAAAGAAGGAGCAAAAAGTAGGAGCAAAAATTGGGAGCAAAAAGTGGGAGCAAAAAGTGGGAGCAAAAATTGGGAGCAAAAAGTAGGAGCAAAAATTGGGAACAAAAAGTGCGAGCAAAAAAAAAGTAGGAGCAAGTATGGGAGCAAATGTGAAAGCAATAGTGGGAGCAAGTATGGGAGCATATGTGAAAGCAAAAGTGGGAACAAAAAAGTGGGAGCAAAAAGTGGGAGCAAAAAGTGGGATCAAAAATTGGGAGCAAAAAGTGGGAGCAAAAATTGGGAGCAAAAAGTGGGAGCAAAAAGTGGGAGCAAAAATTGGGAGCAAAAAGTGGGAGCAAAAATTGGGAGCAAAAATTGGGAGCAAAAAGTGGGAGCAAAATGTGGGAGCAAAAATTTGGAACCAAAAGTGGGAGCAAAAAATGGGAACAAAAAGTGCGAGCAAAAAATGTGAAAGCAAAAGTGGGAGCAAAAGGTGAGAAAAAAAAAGTGGGAGCAAAATGTGTAAACAAAAGTGGGAGCAAATATGAGAGCAAAAAAGTAGGAGCAAGTATGGGAGCAAATGTGAAAGCAAAAGTAGGAGCAAGTATGGGAGCATATGTGAAAGCAAAAGTGGGAGCAAAAAAGTGGGAGCAAAAAGTGGGAGCAAAAATTGGGAGCAAAAAGTGGGAGCAAAAATTGGTAGCAAAGAGTGGGAGCAAAAAGTGGGAGCAAAAATTGGGAGCAAAAAGTGGGAGCAAAAAGTGGGAGCAAAAATTGAGAGCAAAAAGTGGGAGCAAAAAGTGGGATCAAAAATTGGGAGCAAAAAGTGGGAGCAAAAAGTGGGAACAAAAATTGGGAGAAAAAAGTGGGAGCAAAAAGTGGGAGCAAAAATTGGGAACAAAAAGTGGGAGCAAAAAATGGGAGCAAAAAGTGCGAGCAAAAAAAAAAGTAGGAGCAAGTATGGGAGCAAATGTGAAAGCAAAATTGGGAGCAAGTATGGGAACATATGTGAAAGCAAAAGTGGGAGCAAAAAAGTGAGAAAAGAAAGTGGGAGCAAGAAGTGTAAACAAAAGTGGGAGCAAATATGAGAGCAAAAAAGTAGGAGCAAGTATGGGAGCAAATGTGAAAGCAAAAGTGGGAGCAAAAAGTGAGAGAAAAAAAGTGGGACCAAAAAGTGTAAGCAAAAGTGGGAGCAAATATGAGAGCAAAAAAAGTGGAAGCAAAAATGTGAGAGCAAAAAGTGGGAGCAAAACGTGTAAGCAGAAGTGGGAGCAAACAAGTGTGAGCAAATATGGGAGCAGAAAGTGGGAGCAAATGTGAAAGCAACAGTGGGAGCAAAAAGAGCGAGCAAAAGTGAGTGCACAAAGTGGGAGCAAAATGTGTGAGTAAAAAGTGTGGGCAAATGTGGTGTTTTACTAAAACAATCTCCCCTAACCTAACCTAACCTAACCTAACCTAACTTCACCCAACCTAATTTCACCTAACCTAACTTCACCTAACCTAACTTCACCTAACCTAACCTTCCAACTCTCAGATCAAAAATGAAATTCTGGCCATAGTCGAGTTGGAACCCAAAACCTCTGGGATAACACCCAAGTATACTAGCCACTACACCGCGAAATGGGCAAATTATCATGCAGCACAACACAAAAATAAAAAGTTTTCTGTAGTGTAACTCATTGGCTGACAATCATAGTTGAGAATTCAAACCCGAGACCTCAGAACTTTTGTTTTGAACATTATCAGAAATATTATTCCATTTACATTTTGCTGTTGCTTATAGTTATAAGAGTTGGCATTAATATGGGAGCAAAAGTGAAAGCAAAAAGTGGGTGCAAGCATGGCTGGTTGTAGAGACTTTCATATCAACTAATACACATAAATTAAATTTTAGTAAAGTGACTTGGCTAATAATAATAATAATATTAACAGTTTAAAAAAAATCAAGGGGATTGATATTTTTCATGGTGTAATTTCCAAAGTACTGTCAAGAATAATAATTACATGAACAGATTCCAAGATCTCTAGAGTGCTTTTAAGGTTAATGATTGGCTAGGAGTGAGATAGAGCTAGCTAACCTAAGTTAACCTCAGCTCAGTAAACCTAACCTTGTCACATGGCATGTTCTACAAGTATAGACTTGCTTTGAGACTGGATATGACGTCACAGATGAATGGCGGTGGGTGGCTGGACATGACTTTTTATTACACAAAAACATTTTCCTTTTTGCTAGCCTCCCACCGGCATTCATCTTTGTTAATGTACATAGCTCAATCGGACAATTTTACATCCTGTTTCCTATGGGATCAGATATTTACAATATGGATTAGCAAGGTAAGCTAACATTATTTTTGAAAGGAAGTTTTGACTTCCGTAGTACATTGGCGCTGCTCGTGGCAACATTTGTGCCTTGCAGCGGCCTTCACAGTATGTACTAGCCACGCGTCTTGGTGAGGTGTACCATAACCAACCGAAGAGCCCATTGGTACACTGGGGCGAAACGCTGGCAACTGTTTTGAGCTAGCCGGACCATTTTATCAAATTTCTTTGTGAATTTGTTAATGTACATAGCTCAATCGGACAATTTTACATCCTGTTTCCTATGGGAACAGATATTTCCAATATGGATTAGCAAGGTAAGGTAACATTATTTTTGAAAGGAAGTTTTGACTTCCGTAGTACATTGGCGCTGCTCGTGGCAACATTTGTGCCTTGCAGCGGCCTTCACAGTATGTACTAGCCAGGCGTCTTGGTGAGGTGTACCATAACCAACTGAAGAGCCCATTGGTACACTGGGGCGAAACGCTGGCAACTGTTTTGAGCTAGCCGGACCATTTTATCAAATTTCTTTGTGAATTTGTTAATGTACATAGCTCAATCGGACAATTTTACATCCTGTTTCCTATGGGAACAGATATTTCCAATATGGATTAGCAAGGTAAGCTAACATTATTTTTGAAAGGAAGTTTTGACTTCCGTAGTACATTGGCACTGCTCGTGGCAACATTTGTGCCTTGCAGCGGCCTTCACAGTATGTACTAGCCAGGCGTCTTGGTGAGGTGTACCATAACCAACTGAAGAACCCATTGGTACACTGGGGCGAAACGCTGGCAACTGTTTTGAGCTAGCCGGACCATTTTATCAAATTTCTTTGTGAATTTGTTAATGTACATAGCTCAATCGGACAATTTTACATCCTGTTTCCTATGGGAACAGATATTTCCAATATGGATTAGCAAGGTAAGCTAACATTATTTTTGAAAGGAAGTTTTGACTTCCGTAGTACATTGGCGCTGCTCGTGGCAACATTTGTGCCTTGCAGCGGCCTTCACAGTATGTACTAGCCAGGCGTCTTGGTGAGGTGTACCATAACCCACTGATGAGCCCATTGGTACACTGGGGCGAAACGCTGGCAACTGTTTTGAGCTAGCCGGACCATTTTATCAAATTTCTCTGTGAATTTGTTAATGTACATAGCTCAATCGGACAATTTTACATCCTGTTTCCTATGGGAACAGATATTTCCAATATTCCTCAAGTTTCCCCAACTTCTCTTCTAATTCCTGTTTCCTCCTAGATAATCAATATGATGTACATAATCAAACCCTTTCCTTCTCAAAGCACCCGGATGTGCGAGTCACGGCTTCCTGCTAAAGCGTCCGAAGGTGCCCGTGTATGTTCTGGCAATGGGAGTAGACATTGGCAACTAAGGACTCCACGAAGATGTATTTATTAGCATATTTAAATTAGAATTTGGCAATTTTTGTAGTATAAGCCAACGTGACTAATTTCGGGAGAAATAATGAGATGCTGAAGCAGTGGCGGATCCAGAGGAGGGCACCAGGGGCAAGTGCCCCCCCCCCCCGAAAAACCAGTTGTCTGCTAAATTGATATTGCCGATAAAAATGATTGTTTCTCCAAACTGCTCTGCAAGTAAAATCTTTGCTTTATTGCCTGCATTCATGAATGTGGTCAATGTTTGTTATCATATAGTATGTAATGGCAACACTGTTAATATAATCGCTACGTCGACAGTGTTGCAAGTGCAGAGAGATCTTTCAGCAACCTGCAACTTGTTAAATCATGGCTACGAACGCGAATGACAGAGGAAAGGTTGAATGGCTTGTGTCTGTTATTTGTTCACCGTGATATAAATGTTGACGTTGAAAAAATTGTAGAACTTTTCTCTAAATGGGGTAAACGAATGATCGCCTGGATTTTATTTAGTAATAGGCATGTATTTTGCCTAGGATAGTCACCAAATAGAATCCCAATCAGTATTCAATACAATTGCTTTTTGTATTTATAGTTATGTGACTAGTAGTGACTCAGTGACTGACAATGTTGGTACTATATACAGTACATATCTTGTAACATTTGTGTAGTAGACTTGTATATTGTCTTCAGATAGTCAATATGATTGCAAATGTTTTTAATACATATTAGACTGTGTAATGTGCATTAAAATGTGGAAATTTACATATTCTGTAGATTTAAAAAAAAATTACATAATGGCAATGACTTGAAACTGAAACCAATAAACCATTTTAATATAATGAATTTCTTGTAGAATTATAAAATCTGGTGGTTGGATGTTATGTGTAGTGTGTGTAGATTAAATAAAAATTTAGTAACTTTATTACATATTTTCTGTTGCTACTCTGAAATCCTAGAGTGCCCCCTCCGAGGTGAACCTCTGGATCCGCCACTGTGCTGAAGTGGTTATGAACCAGGGACCTCAGGAAATAATACAACGGTAAACAATGTAAATATGTGCATAGTTTGTGAAAACTGTGCAAACTTCAAACCAAGGACCCTAGGTGAGTGAGATTTACTGTGGGTCATTGCAAGACTGTTGGTAATTGACGTGTAAAATTTTATTTCCATGTACTATATAGTTCCCATATTATGTGCAAGAGTTTATACCCATGTCCACAGAACAGTACTTCATATTCTAAAATAATAGGGGGATTCCTGGGGATATCATGTCTGGAAATGCAACAAGAAAAGGGGTTCCTCCTGTGTTGCCCACTTGTATCCTTCGCATTACTTTCTCCAAAGCAATGTTAAACAGTAAGGTGGAGAGAACATCACCCTGTTGTAATCCTTGGTTAACTTCGAAGATATGTGATAAAATACCTTCAATAATTACTTTACATGTTGTTCTTTTTAGTCATTTGTACCAATACCGACAGCAGTGGCTGCGCTGGCTAAAGCACAGCGTAAGTCATGGGGCCAAGCTCTCTGCTGACTCGGTAGACGCGTGGGTTCGAGCACCACCGTCGGCTGTCCTTGAAATGGTTTTCCCTGGTTTCCCATTTACAACACCAGGCAAATGCTGCGACGGTACCTTCTGATAGGCCATGGCTTCCTTCAACATCCTTGCCCAGTTTCATTCATCTTCATCCATTCCATCCCTCATCCAAACGCGCAGGTCGCCCACGGGCCTCGAATAGAAAGACCTGCACTCGGCCTCTGAGGAAGCCACACAAAAAAAAAAAAACATTTGTACCAATGTTGTTAATTTATTAGATATCCCTGCGTCTTCCATGGCTATTTCCTTTTAATAATAGCCTATCTAAATCGGAGCGCAATCCTTCTGGATCTATTTTTCCGTTTTCGCAGGTTTTCGTTTTACAAAGGGTTGAGTTTTAATAAGACAAAATACACTACAAACAAATACTGTATTATCACAAAGGATTACTTGAAATAATTTGAGTCTTTCCCACTTTAAACAACACAATACATTCTTTAGCCGGACGTTTGTTTTTCTCGTGTTCTTCTATGACTTTAATATTCTCCTCTAGTGTAAGTGTCTTATGTTTAGAAGTCATTGTTACTGAATTACAGTACGTAAATAAATACAGTGCATAGTTAAAATAACACCTTTAATAGTACATTAGGCCTATGCAACGAGCCTATAATGGCAATAATTAAGACACGAGTATGTTTATAAAACGAGCGTATGCGAGTATAATTACCATACGAGTGTCTTAATTACCATTATTGGCGAGTTGCATACGACTGTTTATGTTCGACGATAATTATTATAACTATTTTATGTTCGAAAATAAGTATTCAAAAATATCTGTCGAGATTTCGCCAGTTTTATGTACTGAACAGAGCGCATGAGACGCAGAGAATGCCTTGTATTTGACCATATCCTCCTCGATTACCCTACTGTGACACTAGGCCACGCAGTGAAATTTAAATTAGAAGGCCGTGGAACTCAGCGCAGATTCGATGCTATCCTGATCTAATTGGTCAAACAACTGTTTTTTGATTGGTGGGAGAAACTGTTTCATAATGAAAAATAGTGTTATAATGAGCCTCATTATGATACAGTTTTCTGATATATAATAGTCAGGGTCGAACATAAAGATTACTCCAGTTCACTGTTTTCTTCTACCCTCATTTGTCAGAAGGAAACTGTGTGTATTACAAGAGGGTTGGAGAGGCAATGGTACAGATGTTATGAAATGTAGCATACCTGCTGCATCCTTGAGGAAAGATTAGAGTTAATGTTTCCCAGGGGGGTGAAACAACTATAGATTCTTCGCTTCCAAAGCCCTCATGGCGACTGACTAGTTTGCTGAACCGCCTTGTGGAGCGCCAGTGGTAGCGCTGTTGACCGACTCGGCTGCTATTGGTTGAAATCCGATTAGATTCCTATTGGTTAATATTTCAAATTCTTCTGGACAGGAGTGTATTTCTGTACAGCTGCGTATTTTGGTATCTATTATAAGTGATTTTGTTCTTATTTTTTTCTGTGTGGTCGTGTGTGTTTGCATTTATTATCTGTTTTGTGAGCTTTATTTGATACTACCAACAAGATCACCCTTCACAGGATTATGCCCTAATACGGTAGGTATTTATTTACTTTAATAGTTCTCGTGTAGTGTAGCTACCAGGATATGATTTTAGTAAATTTTAATATTATGGCTTTTGAATTGTGTGCTTTATTGATTAATAATAACTTCGTTTTGCAGTATTTTCAATTAATTATATTCTTCAGTAGCTTATGAATTAGAATGGTCTGATGAAGTAGGCTACTGTGGGTGCTCAACTAGGCTATATGAAATATCTTTCTCTTCTGCTTTATATAACCCTACTTTATTGAAACGGGGCTATGCGTTGAAAGGAAGTAAACTGATTATCTCATTGTGTTTCTTTTCATTTTTTCAGGACATGAGGCACTCCAAGGAAGGCTTCGGATTAGGTCTTTATACTACAGTTGTCCAGTTATGGGACCAGACAGCCTACAGGTTGGAATAACCTATATTGTTCTGTGATGTTTCCTAGGACTTTAGTGCAAGTACAGTCACGCTCAAAATTTAGTGCATATCTGTGCATTATGGTTAATATAGGTAGTCCGTCTTAGAGAGGTTATTTTCCAGAATTTCTTTCCGTTTCCGCGTTAGGCAGTCTTCCGGTTTACAGTGTCATTTTACATGGGAAAAACCTCCGATCCGAATTTTGTTTTCAATTTGTCCAGATTTCCGGTATATAAAGAGTCCGATTTAGGCAGTTTTTACTGTACTATCATAACAACAGCTGCTGCTCCGATACAATATTCGTTAGCTGAGCCTAGCGAGTACAGAGTCAATATTCCCACGATGACGAGGATTAAGCCGCAGGACTGTGCGACTGTTTCCTGGAAGTTAGCGAGACAGGAACAGAGATTACAACATCCACTTTATGTAATTGGCTACCAACTGAACATTCTCAAATGCCGGACATTGGTCTGCAAAAACAGGTCTCAACTTCAAGGAATCACATATTATATCACACAGAACTTGATTACAATTTCAATCACCTTATTAATATTCCGCACTTGTTGCCATGTCTGCATGTATGTACAGGTTCATCGAAAAATAATGCCAACATTTAAAAACATGATAGCACCGAAACCCTTTCTGTTAAACGTGTAATTCTTTCACTGGACGCCAGCTGGTTAAAGTAAGTGCTATGCGCACACACGATGCGCAGTAGCAAAGGTCGGCCGGGGGAGCGCGCTCCAATGAAGTCCTGACCTCACCCCTTTGGATTTTTTTTCTGGGGGTACGTTAAAAACATTGTGTATGCAGAAAAAAATGGGGATTTGGAGCACCTGCGGGAGCGAATTTCTGCCGCCATCTTGACAGTTACTCCTGAAATGATTGCACGTACCAATCCAGCCATTGGGAAAGCATGCGTTCAATGCTGATGTTGGTGGTCGGCCTGGCCTAGATTTTTTCTCTACAGTCCCTGTTTCCTTAAACTGATTAAACCATCGAATGACAGCTTTGTAATCAGGTGCAGTTTGTCGGGCGGTGCAGTCATTGGCGCGCGCGCCCCCGGACGACCTTAGCTACTGCGCATCTAGTGTGCGTATAGCAAGGTCACGTCCCCTCCAAAACAAAACTTACTTTAACCAGCTGGCGTTCAGTGAAAGAATTGCACGTTTAACATAAAGGGTTTCGGTGCTATCATTTTTTGAAATGTTGGCATTCTTTTTCGATGACCCTGTATTTCTATGCAGAACACATTATGAGGGATTTGGGGCGAGATGAAGAAGAAACAGGAATCAAAATAGCTGGATTAAATATAAACAACCTCAGATATGCAGATGATACTATCCTGATAGCTGAAACTGAAGAAGATTTTAAAAATCTCTTACTGAAAGTGAAAGAGGAAAGTTCAAAGGCTGGACTATTGTTGAATGTCAAGAAAACAAACTATATGACAACTGCAACTGGCAATTCATGGCGTGTAGAAGGAGAAAATAAATAGAGATAGTCTCTGTTTTTAACTATCTTGGCTCACAGATTTCTGCTGATGGTGACTGCGGCCATGAAATTAAAAGATGATTGTTACTTGGTAGACAGGCATTTTCAAATCTGGACAATATCTTAAGGAGCAGAGACATAACATTAACACGAAAGATCCGTATAGTAAGGACTATGAGTTTTCCAGTTGTGGTGTACGGATGTGAGACCTGGACCATAAGAAAAGTTGAACGCCGTAGAATAGATTCCTTCGAATTATGGTGTTGGAGAAAAGTTCTTCGAGTTCCATGGACTGCGAAGAGAACAAATGAGTCAGTTTTACAGCAAATTAAACCAGAGTGTTCCTTGGAAGGCTTAATCCTGAAACAAAAACTGAGCTACTTTGGTCACATCATGAGAAGACATAATTCATTAGAGAAGACCTTAATGTTGGGGAAGATAGAAGGTGCAAGGAGAAGAGGGAGGCAAAGAATGAGATGGGTGGATGGCATCACAGAAGCACTACATTCCAGCTTGGAAAATCTTCGGGAGGAGAGAAAAAATTGGCGTAGTTTAGTACATGGGGTCACGGAGAGTCGGAATCGACTAAACGAATAAAGAGAGAGAGAGACTTGTTGCCATTCTCTTCGTATAAGGTGTTCTTCCAGGGGCGTATATCGAGTATTTTTGTGCGGTGCTTATCCTGGGGTTTGGGGCATGGAATAGTCCCCAAAGAAAAGCTGGTCCGGGATTCCTCCCAGGGAAACGGTTGTATGGTGCAAAATGATGAGTTTTACGACTATCTGGCATCGATGTTTCAACCAATTTCTTGTGATGATTTATGTTTGGTTAATGTCAAACACAACTAAGACCATTTTGTGTTAGTTTTTATTAACACAATTATCTTGCTCACTTGACAGTATAAGGTGCGTTCAAAAAGTAACGAGCCGGAGGCTGTAATGCGCAAACCGGTGACGACATCGGCTAATCGTGGCGTTTGTAAAGAGGTGTGATTCCGACCAGAGCGTGGAAGGTCACAGCCCGTCGCTAGAGGGCACGCGTGCACGTCACGTGACGATACAAAGCGAGCAGCAGCATGCATCAATCGTCCAAAGCTGCCAGTCGCATTACAAACAGTGACATGGATGCGTCAAACGAAGAGCAAAGAGGTGTTGTTCGTTTTCTGACAGCGGAAGGAGTAGGGGGAACGGACATTCATCGCTGAATGTCACAAGTGTACGGCGAACGCTGCATGTCACTTGCAAAGGTCAAGGCGTGGCACAAGCGCTTCAGGGAGGACGGGTGTCTTTAGCCGATGATGCCGGGTCTGGGGCACCCCCCTGCATTACCGATGAGAACGTCCAGCTGGTTGATGCACTCATTACCCAGGACCGCCGAGTGACAGTGAACACCATAGCCGCCGTGGTTGGATTGAGCGTCGGAAGTGTGCACACCATCATGAAGGAACAACTGCACTTGCCGAAAGTGTGTTCCCAATGGGTGCCCCACAGTCTTCAACCACTCCAGGAAGCAAGTTGAATGGCCTACTGTATTGATCTTGGTTGGACGATTGATGCATGCTGCTGCTCGCTTTGTATCGTCACGTGACGTGCACGCGTGCCCTCTAGCGACGGGCTGTGACCTTCCACGCTCTGGTCGGAACCACACCTCGTTACACACGCCACGATTAGCCGATGTCGTCACCGGTTTGTGAATTCCAGCCTCCGGCTCGTTACTTTTTGAACGCACCCTATATTTAAATGGAAAGATTTAACATTACTGATTTACAACTTACACTATAATATAAAGTCAAGGTTTCTTGAAGCATTACCAAATTGGTTTATAACTTCGTCAGCGTTTTGTATATCTCTGTGAATAGATAACAATACTAGTCCTTTGCGTCTTGTTTTCAGAAGTAGAATTTCTTAAGTATGTTTTCAACCAACTCAAACTCAAACCCCGTCGGCGGTACTGGTAGCTACAGAGAGAGGCAAATTTGCCAAAAGCTTGCTCCTGCCTATCTCATGTGTGTTTGGATGCAAGATCGGAGATTGAAAACAAAAACAGCCCAGGATGCAATAAAACACTTTGTGTGACTGACAATCGATCCTCAAATGCCGGACATTTTCGACTAATGCTTGCCGGACGTGAACCCTAGGTCCGGGTGTAAGTAAACAAAGAAGAGGAGAAAGGCCAGTGCCCGAATTAGTGAGCACAAAGAAAGAGATTACGACATTAGAGATGAGATAGTGAAAGTGTGATCAACTGGCAGGACCACAACCGACCGGAAACTGTTGCGTAACTAAGTCACCACTTAACTGGAGCTTCCGTTCGTTCTCTTGGTCCATGACAGACAAACCCAATTGTTCCTGTTCTCTGCATACACGATGATATTTTACAGTATGCTGATATTTCTACGTCATCAATTTGAAAAGCTTTCATGATGTGAAGCATGTCCATTTCCTGACATCTCCGCGTGAGGAACCAAGTTCCTACAACAGAGGATTATATACTACCAAATACAACAAGCTATCAGCAACTCTTGGAGGAAATGAAGAGAAAGAAGGACGAAATATGGGAAGATTTCTATTCAACAGATGTAATAACAACAGCGGAGTGGACAAATAGTGGGTATTATACAAACTGAGACATTCGGTGACTCGTTTGGTCGTGATAAGATTTGTAAAAATAGGAAGTACCGTGAACCGAACTTAGATTGCATGTGCGGGTGGTGTGATGATCTATGAGACAGATACCACGCTATTCGGTGCAAGAAAAGGAAGTTTTCTTTAACTGAACTCTCAGAATAACGTATTTTGTAATATTTTTTCTATTATTTTTATGTATGGCCGTTGGCTGCAATTATACTAATAAATTATATTACTTTTTTTTTCGTAAGGTGGGGTCTGACTCTCCTGGAAAATTGTGAGTATTATCAGGGATTGTCACCGCAAAATACCCAGAAATATCAACCAATATCGTTGGTTGGTTCCTTAGTTTAGGGGCTGCGACAACGCGGTCATGTAGCCCCGTGTACTTTAGGTATATGTAGAATCTGTCTGATAACCGGTGTTAATTGTGGTGGCTGTATTAGTGTGTGTTTCTGTTTTCAATTCAACTAAGGACTGCAGACACTGAATGTTTTTTCAAGTGGTTCATGCTTTTGCCGCCAAACGCCACCGTCAACGTCTACTAGTTCAGAACTTGGTTACCAGACGCCATCACAGTCGGCTCCTGGTGACGAACGTAGGAACCTAAGAGCGTTTGTCAATCGTTTAACTATAATTTAACCTCACACAGGTGAAATTAGTGGAAGGTAATTTAACAATGCCATAAATCTATGATATAGGACCGCCGGCTTTACTTCCCCTCCGAAGGAAGGCATACTGAGGAAATTGAATGCTCTTAAAAAAATCCGACGCCTTCGGCCGGGTTTGAACCCGCAACCTTGGGCAAAGAAGCTCAGCATGCTACCAACTACGCTACCGAAGCCGCTATTAACCAATATCTTACAGCATAGGCCTATAACTTTGTGTAATTATTTTAGATAAGAGTTAATTGTAAAACTCTTAAGTTTATATAGCCTAATTAGTGGCAATAAAAATAAGTTATTAAATACAACACAACACAAAATAAAATGTTATACATAATGAATTTTCTATTATGGTCTATGGAGTATGAATAGCAGATATCTAAATATTTGTCAATTAATTAAGCAGAAATTTTTTACAAATTGATAATTTATTTCTCAAAAGTACCGTACTATGGAATTCTCAGTTTTGCCTCACACCAGAATTAAAATTTCTTGGCAGAGCCGGGAATCGAATTAGGACCTCCGGGGCGGCAGCCAAGAATGCTAGCCACTACACCACGCGTTTGTCTAATTTCAATCTTAATATTGTTTATAACTTAGCCAATAAGTTAATATTAGGGTACAACCAAATGTACAATTATTTTATGCTTTTCCCAAAACAAAACTTTCATAATTTTCATTGCTTTTTCGGGGGGGGGGGGCTGGAGCCCCCACAGCTCCCCCATATATACGCCCCTGTCCTACAAGAGGGGAGACTTCTTTGCCTGATTCATCAAATGTTCCTGCCTCTCATGAAAAGTCAAGAACAGTAATTTTAAAGAAAAAAAAAACTTTGAACCAATGTTGTGTTTTAAAATTATAAATGAGTACAAATTGGTATTAAATAAACGTATTGCACCTTAGTCAATAATATACATTAATTAATAGCATGCACCAGTTTCGGCCGTATTATGGCCATCTTCAGGGCTGTTCTTATAAAGAACCTAAAGTGATTACGAGCAAAGCTCTTTGTTAATATTTCACTTGAGTTTTGTATGAAAAATCTTATGAAAATAGTTAAAAAGAAAACTATAATCTTTGGGCTGTAATTTGATGTTAAAAATATAATTTTGCAAAAATGGCATACTGTATTTAAATACAGTAGATGGCATTGAATATTCCTATAAATTAGTTTAAATACGAGGGCAATTCCATAAGTCATGGTAACTAGGTTATATCATTCCATAATGCTGTAGCATGGGAAATCCACGATGTGCATTGAACCGTTAAGGCCGTGTACTATCTCAATGCCAACAGAAAATACTCGTAAGGATCGAGTACAGGAGTTAACGGCAAAATCACACGATGGAACTCTGTGTAAATTATTTTTGCACTACTACAAATGGAACACAAATCAATTAACATCCAGGGCAGTGCCGTAACTATAAACTTAGGGGAACCGGGGGAAAATTTCATAGCGGAGCCCTCAACGTTACAATATTACTAATAGATTTTGTTTATGATGCAAGTTTTACAAGTTAAATATTCAGTGATATGGTTGGAAAAGAAATAAGGTGAATAATCCAAAATATTGCACAATTTTCAAAACACTGTAGGCTATATGTTTATTAAATATTACGTACCGGTACTGTAACTTTAAATAGTATATATTGAAACTTTTTCAACTTAAAACATTACTAGTTTTAAACAGCCACTGAAACATTTGTTTCCTAACTTTCACAGAAGCGAATTCATCAATTACTTTGTCAAAGTTGATTTGTTGAGCTCGATCATTCTCAATTGAAAGTAAAGCTAAGCTGATAAGTCTTTCTTGAGCCATTGTACTTCTCAAATAGTATTTGATGAATTTTTGAGAATTTTTTACCCTCAGTTGGTTTGGGGCCCCTTGCGATGTTGGCCGGTGGTAGTTACGGCCCTGATCCAGGACACCGTTTCCAAGCATTGGAACACTGTCCAATAACAGACTCGGGCAGACAAGGGACGCCCACTTCGCGGCGAGTCTACAGTTGCTGCGCGTCCATGTCGGAAAGCCTCCACCCAACGTGCAACTGCTCGATAATCACCAACAGCTTCACATAGTGCTGCATGATACTGTGTAGCATTTCTGCCACCGAGAAAAGCAATTTTCACGAATGATCCCTGTTCCAATCTGCTTACATCCATCTTCTGGCACGGCCAAGCTCAGGATGAACGTGTATGGCGCTGGTACCTGGCCACCTGCACTTAAAGTCGCTTTCTGTCGGGTGAATTCTGTGCTGTTTGCCACGGAGTTTTGAATGTCTACACTGGAATTACCATGATGCCATATGATCGAAAGATATAAGATAGTTGCCATGACTTATGGAATGATAGGCGTATGTCTATAAAAATACTTTGGAATACATTGTTGTTTTAAGGGGCCTAATATCGAGGTTATCGGCCCCTAATGGTCTGGGTGATAGCGAAAATGACAATGAAATGGAAACCAGAACAAAAACCAAGGTACTTTGAAAACACTTACAAAATGCAATTGCGGCTCAAGCCGTCGGATTTCTTAAGAACGTTAAAACTCCCTCAGTATGCCTTCCTTCGGAGAGGAAGTAAAGCCGGCGGTCCCATGTCATAGATTTATGGCATGTTGAAGAACCTTTCACTAATTACACCTGTGTGAAGCTGAATTATAATTATATAGGTTAAACATTTAACTAACGTTCTTAGGTTCCTACATTCGTCGTCAGGAGCCGACTGCGGTGGCATCTGGTAACTAAATTCTGAACTATTTGGTCATTGACGGTGGCGTTTGGCGGCAAAAGTAGGAACTAATTGAAAAATTTCAATGTCTGCAGTCCTTACTTGAATTAAAACAGATACACACACTAATTCAGTCATCAGAATTAACACCGGTTATCAGAGAGATTCTACACACACACACAAAGTACACGGGGATGCATGACCGCGTCGTCGCAGCCCCTAAACTGAGGAACCAACCAACCAACCAGATTCAATATACTTACAAAATGCAATTGAAATTGAAAATGCTTACAAAATGCAATTGAAATTGAAAATACTTAAAAAATGTAATTTAGATTCAAAATACTCACAATATGTGGAAGCCCGTGATTCAAAGTACCGTACTTACAAAATGCAATTTAGATTGAAAATACTCACAAAATGGAATTTTGATACACGGGGAGCCAATTCACAAAACCAGTGCGGGAATGTTAACGAGAAAAAGGAAATATAATGAAAAGAAAAAGAAGGCTGATCCCTAGAAGAATGAGGGATCAGGAAAGATGAGAGAAGGACCAATTACGACGGAAAAGGAAGAGACTCCCTAGGCCTCGTATACCCTACTCGCATATTTTCACATAATTAATTAATTAATTAATTAATTAAGTGTCATTATTTCCATTTTATTCTGAGCAAACTAAAAAAAAAATTTAACGTTTCATAGAAAGACTAATTAAAGCCACAACGGTTTTGAGCGAGATTCATTTTGTAGAAGAAGGTTTAACACCCACATTAAAAAAAGAAAACTCCATAAATTTCTATAAACATGGGAGATATCAGGGAAACGGTGAAGGACAGCACAAAACAAGAAACACATTTTGAAAAAATTGATAAAAATAATTACCATTTGAATTTTGAAAATTTTTAACTTTGCTTCTAATAGCAAGGGTTGTGTGTTTGATGATGATGATAATTGTTGTTTTAAGGGGCCTAACATCTAGGTTATCGGCCCCTGATGGTTTGGGTGATCGTGAAGATGAAAATGAAAAGCGAACTAAAAACTAAAACTAACTACTAACCTACATACTAGAAGAAGAAATGGAAAACTAAAGGAGAATAAGGCAAATAAAAGGACGGAAAAGAAATGCCCTCAACCCTCGGAGAAGGCGGATTGAGGGACTTGGAAGGAAGGAGAGCCATGAAAGGCATATAGGAAAGTGAAAGAGGAGAGGGTCCGCCCCAAAGGTAAGGGACAAAAGGGGAAAACGGACCCAGCTCAGGAATCCCTCGGGGTCGCCAACTCCCGAACTCACCAGCCGTGAGCCCCTGAGGGTGTAGCATTATCTAGGGTGCACCAGAAGTGGTGGGGCTACATACACCCTACCTCCTTGAGGGCCTAGAGCACAAGGCAGGAGGTAAAAGGAAGAGAAAAAGAAGGCTGACCCCTTCGCAGAAGGAGGGTATCAGAAAAGATGAGACAAGGGCCAATTAAGGCGGGAAAGGAAGAGACTCCCTAGGCCTCGGATACCCTAATACCGTCGGGGTCAGAAGAGAACAAGAGTTGACCAAGGGAGGTCGACAGGAAAGAAGATGGAGAGGAGCCCGGCACAAGTAAGTGGAAGCAATGCCGGACTCAGCTGGGGCCCCGTGGTCGCCAACCCACGCCCACAAGATGTGAGCCCCTGGGGGAAGGTTGTGTGTTTCCTTGGAAATGTATATCATTGTTGTACAAGATTTATGACAGACACAGTCATAATATTAAAATCGTTATTGTTGTGGCTCCTTGAGCTGTATGTGCCCCCTACACCGCACTTGATAGTATTTAGATAAAAAGAATGAACATTACTGTTTTGATTCGGGGCACATGACCTCCCTCGCTCATCTGTCCCTTAAAACCTCAATAAATAACTGTTTTGATTTACAACTTACGCTACCGTATAATATAAACTCAAGGTTTCTTGAAGCATTACCAAATTGGTTTATAACTTCGTCAGTGTGTTGTATGTCTCTGTGAATTTAAAAAAATGCCAGACCGTTGAGTTGCCCGTTTTCAGATGTAGAATTTTGTATGTATGTTTACAACCTACTCAAACTCAAACTCCATTCGGCCGTACCGGTAGTTACAGACACAGGCAAAACTGCCAAAAGTTTGATAGGGTATAATAGTTAGGGAAATTTACTTTTGCCACACGTTTCAGGGCACTTGTTGCTGTTCTTGCTAGGTTCTAGTGTGAAGGCGCTGGAGAGTAATAAGAGGTTATGTTGTTACACATAAGATCAGAGCTAAACTTCGAGCATGGTTACAACCGTTTAAACATAGCGCTAAAGCACGTGATACATTTCATATATCGATGGCTTAGATGAATGAACAAACAGATACAAATTCTGATAAAGTAGCCTACTTCTAACGGTTCTGTTAGTGATTCTAAACACAAATATAATAATGAAGTACGGTAATTGATTATTTGCGTGTATTGTTGAAAGAAAGCTGTAACATTACAAGACAGCACTTATTGAGTTGTTTGTTTACCATTGTGTCACTCCCATCAGCTCTCTCTTGCGGTGGGCTTGAGAGCTGCCCACTGTATTCTTGACCTGTGTAGGAAGGACCTGTTTGCCGCGAGAGAAATCATTAATAATCTATGTTAATGAAGTGTTACGTGTTGTTCCCACGATCCATTGACTGTCCAGTGGTCAATACAGCACTGCATGAAAATATCATAGTCTACCAGTGTTGCCAACCCACTACACCTTTCCCTGTAATCTCATCTACACCAAAGAAAGTAGGCTTTTTGTCCGGTCAACTCAGTTTGCATCACATCCTCCTACCTTGGTCTAGCAGTGTCAAGAACCTTGGCATACTGCTAGTCAAATCCCTGACATTTCATTTGCATGTGGCTAGGAAAAAGGCTATTTTTGCTTTCACTATTAATAAATATTTGAGGTTATTTATTAAGCAATTATATCTTGCCCTACCGCCCTATCCTGATGTATGCTGTGAGGCCTGGGGCCACATATCTTAAACTCATATTGACAAGATGCAAACATTCCAAAATAAAACTCTCCAGCGGTTCCTCCAGGTCAAAAGGTCCGTCAAAAGAAACTCGAAAATTAGACGTGACCTTAATATTCCTCTTTGGTTCAAACCCGGCCGAAGCCGTCGGATTTTTATGAGCGTTAAAAATCCCTCAGTATGCCTTCCTTCGGAGGGGAAGTAAAGCCGGCGGTCCCATGTCATAGATTTAGCCTATGGCATGTTAAAGAACCTTTCACTAATAGCACCTGTGTGAAGCTAAATTGGATAGGTTAAGAATGTAAACAACGCTCTTAGGTTTCTACGTTCGTTGCCAAGAGCCGACTGCGGTGGCGTCTAATAGCTAAGTTCTGAACTTTGCCTAGTAGTCGTTGACGGTGGCGCTTGGCGGCAAAAGTAGGAACTATTTGAAAAATTCTAAGTTTCAGTACTTAAATAAATGAAAAAAAAACAGATAACACACACTAATATAGTCATCTCAATTAACATCGGTTATCACACACCCAAAGTACACGGGGCTACATGACCGCGTAGTCGCAGCCCCTAAACTTAAGAACCAACCAACCACCAATATTCCTCTCATTGATGAGCAGATCAGAAGGCCTTGATAGTATCTACAAGACTATTAATATTAAGCAGCCAATTACTAGGCGCAGTTTTCCTGGCCCTTGGCTTGTTTATCAGAAGTTAAAAGCTTTTTCTGTTGTTACTTCCACAATTTAATTGCTAACAACGCTTAATTAGGCTTGTTATCTTTAGTTCTTCTTTACCTTTACACCATCTTGAGGGTTTCAGCTCTGATTGTACACAGCTCGGGCTTCGCAGTACAAACAGATTGATTTCTTCCCTCCTATGTGTGAATACCACGCAAGCACATCCGACTTAGGTACTCCCCTTTCTACTGACGAGTCATAAAGCGTTTTCAGCCTTGATGCTTTCGTTTATCTGGTAACAACAACAACAACAAAACTGCGGCTTGGAAACTAATACATAACAAATGACGATATT
This sequence comes from Meconema thalassinum, assembly GCA_946902985.2. NCBI lineage: Eukaryota > Metazoa > Arthropoda > Insecta > Orthoptera > Tettigoniidae > Meconema > Meconema thalassinum. Next base: position 224,561,756 of record OX336395.1, on the reverse strand, counting down.
TCGATAAGGACTTTCTTTTTCCGTTTGGATCTTCCCCCAGGGGCTCATAACTTGTGGGACGTGGGTTGGTGACCACGGGACCCCAGCTGAGTCCGGCATTGCTTCCACTTACTTGTGCCGGTCTCCTCTGTGTTATTTTTCCTCACGACCTCCCTTGGTTAACTCTTGTTCTTTTCCGATCCCGACGGTATTAAGAGTATCCAACGCCTAGGGAGTCTTTCATTTTCCCGCCATAATTGGCCCTTGTCTCATCCTTCTTGATCCCTCCATCTATGAGGGGCGTGGTGGCGCAGCGGTCAAGCTGTTGGTCTCTCGCCAAGGTGGACCGGGTTCGATTCCCGGTCAATGCATGTGAGAATTTCGAAGTGAAATACCATGTCCTGTGGTTCGGATTCCACGTAAAAAGGAGGTCCTATGGCTCATGATCGCATGATTAACGGTCACGTAAAACTAAAAGCTTCCTTCCTTCCTTTTTGCTCCTTCTTTGAGGGGTCAGCCTTCTTGTTTTCTTTTCATTATATCTCCTGCCTTCTGCTCACTGCGTGGCACAGTCGGTAAAGCTTCTAACTGAAAGAGAGTGGGTTCGATCCCCACCCAGGTAGTGGATTTTAGAAACAAAACTACCACTTTCGGAAACGCAACTAGCCCTGGGGTTCACTCAGCCTACACCAGAAATGAGTACCAGGGTAATTCCTGGGAGCAAAGACGGCCGGGCGTGGAGCTGACAACTCCATCCCATCGAGTGATAGCCTCTACCTTCCACTACTGATGTGGGCCGGGTAAATACCCAGTGGGAAGGTAAATGTAAATTGGGTATTTACCCCGGTATATACCCAGTGGTCATTTAAATACCCAAAATTAGGGTATTTTCAGTTTGTTTTTTAGCAATGTACAACACTTTTTGATATGTTGATGAAGTGTTGGACAAACAAGGACTGAAACACATGCATTTCATGCTTTAAATTGAAATCAGGAACAATATTGATCCTTCAAAACTAAAAGAAGAGGAAAATGGACGACCGGGTATTTTGGGTATTTATATGTTTTGGCACTGTAACCTAGTCTCTAAGTGTGTTTTTTTTTCCCTTAAATTAAAGTAAAATATTGGTTAAAACCTTTTGGTTGTTTTGTGTTTTAAATTTTTAATAAATACCAAGATATTGAGAAGGTAGAGTTTTTTTACGGTACTGGAAATGAGCAACAAAGATGTGGGAGGGAAAAGCTACTTTTGTAGTAATATGAGTAGGCTATATGCATATTAATTGAAATGTGTATGCCAAAACTCCAAAGGTAATAAAATATATGCAATAGAAAGCACATTTGAAAAAAAAAACATCCTTAGTAAAAGTGCTTTAAGTTATTTTTCATTCAATTTTAAATATTAAAAAAAATATTAATTTTTAAAATCATACTCTAAATAATATAAATGCATGTCAGGAAGTTTTTGTAGTATGTGGGTCCTAAATGGGGGAAGATGTATGCCAGCAAGCATATGGGTTGGCAACACTGCTCCGCTCATCCTACCCAGAATTCAAACTGACACTGTACTTCCCTCCCATTTTCTATTCTTTGTTTGATGCCTACTGTACTTAACCTAGCTTTTTCAGTGTAGTGGAGTAATTTTATATCTCCTGATCTAATTCCCAATTCTAATTCTGTTTTTAAGTCCCAATTCTAATAATATTTAATTTGATTAACTATCTAATGTTGTTACAATTCTAAAAAGTTAATGTAGAATAGTTTGCATACCGGTACCTTTTCTTAAGGTTCAACTTACCACGACACAGGATTTTTGATGAAAAATCTAAAATACACGGGTATTTACCCAAATTGGGTATTTACCCCGATTTATAAATACCTGGGTATTTTACATCACTACCTTCCACTACTCCCAGGGCTCCATGGCCTGTACGGAGTTGGCTTTGCTTGCTTTGCCTTCTGCTCAAGGCTCTCAAGGAGGCAGGGTGTATGTAGCCCCACCACTTATGGTGCACCCTGGATAGTGCTACACCCTCAAGGGCTTACGGCTGGTGAGTTCAGGATTTGGCGACCCCAAAGGCTTCCTGAGCTGGGTCGGTTTTTCTCCTTCTTCCATTGCCTTTGGGCGGTCCCTCTCCTCTTTCCCTTTCCTATCTGCCTTTCCTGGCTCTCCTTTCTTCCAAGTCCCTTAATTCTCATTCTTCGAGGGTTGAGGGCATTTCCTTTCCTCCTGTCTTTTGTTTCTCTTATTCTTTTTTTTCATTTCCTCTTCGAGTTTGTAAGTTTGTAGTTAGTTTTAGTTATAGTTTAATTTCATTTACATTTTCACTATCACCCAAACCATTAGGGGCCGATGACCTAGATGTTCGTCCCCTTAAAACAGCAATTATCATCATCATCGTTTGGATCACTTCAAAATTTCCATTGGAGCAAGAACATAGATTAATACTGGTAGTCCAGCCTATCCTCCATTCCACAAAAATCCTCTATTCACGTAGAAAACTCACTTGACAGCCTGTTGACCATATCAAGATACAATAGTAGGCTATTGCATATGGACATAAAAACAAAATTTTCGACATGATGAATTCCAAAGTATTTATAAACACAGATTTAGACTAATTTTATAGAAATATACAATGCCAACTCTTTATGTATACAGTCATCGCAGTGCTAGGTCATGGGGCCAAGCTCTCTGCTGACTCGGTAGACGCGTGGGTTCGAGCCCCACCGTCGACCGTCCTTGAAATGGTTTTCCGTGGTTTCCCATTTTCAACACCAGGAAAATGCTGGGACGGTACCTTCTGACAGGCCACGGCCGCTTCCTTCCACATCCTTCTCCAATTTCATTCACCTTAATCCATTCCATCTCTCATCCCGACGCGCAGGTCGCCCACGGGCGTCGAATAGAAAGACCTGCACTAGGTCTCTGAGGAGACCAAACGAAAAAAAAAAATGTATACAGTTTGTCAGTTTTGCAAAATTATTTTTATTATCATCAAATTGTGTGTTTGAGTCTTCAGTCTTTCGACTGGTGTGATGCAGCTCTCCATCCTCCCTGTCCTGAGCTAATCGCTTCATCTCTACATAGCTACCACACCCTACATCCGAGGCAATCTGTTTAACATACTCTAACCTTGGTCTACCCCTACAGTTCTTGTCTTCGACCCTTCCTTCATTAACTAAGTTTGCTATTCCTGGGTGTCTTAGTATGTGCCCTACCAACCTATCTCTTCTCTTCATTAGCAGTAGCCAGAAAGATCCCTCCTCTCCCACTCGTCTTAATACCTCTTCATTCGTAACCCTATCTATCCATCTGATCTTCATCATTCTCCTGTAACACCACATTTCAAACGCTTCAATTCTCCTCTTTTCCGCTGCACCAATAGTCCAAGTTTCACTTCCATAGAGCGCCACGCTCCAGTCAAAGGCTTTTAAAATTACTTCCTAATACTTAAATCTATATTCGATATCAACAGATTCTTCTTTGTAGAAATGCTTTCCTTATAACCTCTTTGCTTCGTCCATCACTGGTTATTTCACTTCCTAAGTAACAGAAGTCTCCTACTTCCTTCAGCTTTTCAGCTGCCAATTTGATGTCCATAGAGGTTTCTGATTTATTTCGGCTGCATTCCAATATTTTTTTTTCAGTTATTAATTTTCATCATGAATTTTTTCTTCAGGACAGTCAGTTAAAAGGGTCGTAAAACCAATAACATTATTATTATTATTATTCAGGACAGAGTCCATACCTTTCAAAAACTCATTCAAATCCTCTGGCGTGTCGGCCAAAATGACGATGTCATCAGCAAATCTCAGAGTTGAAATTATTTCTCCTTGAATCTTCACTCCCACTTTAAATTTTTCTACAATTTCCTTCATTTCTTGTTCAAGGTAAAGTTTGAACAGTATGGGTGATAAGTTGCAGCCTTGCCTTACACCCAAAATATTAACAAACAAAAAAAAATCTTTTCTCGTAATTACATTAGAAGAAGGCAAAAATAAGGTCGATATTGGTACATTTTAGTAATTATATTAATTTAATTATTATTGATTGAGGTGTAATAGATTTATTAAATGCCAATTAGTTTTGAGATTAAATTTTGTATTTATCTGGAATAACCAAATACAGTATACTCTCAATTTGCAATGAATGGCATGACTAGCAATACAAAGGTAAGAGGGTGCTAAGAGGAAGCGTTAAATTTTGGCAACAAGGCAGTTGTGCAATTCATATCCATCCCTTAACATGCTGCGGTAGGTCCCGACATGATTTCGTGGAATGCGCTTGATACGGCTGCAAATCATCCACTGCCTCCGCGATGAGGTGAGAAGTAAATTAGATTAACTTACGCCGACATGCGTGTGTCTCAATCATCCATTTAAGAAATCGCAAGGTAGACGTCCCGCAAGAAGAGCTTGTCAAAACTGAACGATGCGCAGAGACCAGTATCAATGCTCACTGCGGTCTGTAGCGAGATAGGCTACAAAGTGTAGAGAGCGTTCAAGCCAATGACATCACAACTTTTCCGTCAGTCAACACAATATAGTCTTAATTACTGGGACATGCGAAAAAATTACATGATTAAATATAGGATGATATGTTTCGTTCGTCAAGCGAGTATCGTCAAATCCAAATGAAGACTCCACGGAAAGAACATTTAGTAAATTTTTCATGAGAGCCAATTTAAACTTTCAACACTATAAATAAATAATTTATAACACCGCAATTGAGGTAGTCAATATAGTTATTTTGCCATTTTTTTTCTTATAAAGGAAGTACATGTAGACTACATGTAGACTAAAACAAATAACAACTAATGTGAGAGGATATGGGATGTTCTTTCCGTTTCCACTAAAAATAAATACCTCTGTATCTCGGTGATATTCCGCTTTATTTGAAATAAATTTCAACTGATCTGTAGTTCCGATGGCTGGCCACCAGAAAGCGCCATAAACTCATTTCCGAGGACAAGAACTGTAGGGGTAGACCAAGGAGGCTCAGGACATGGAGGCATGGAGCGCTGCATCAAACCAGTCAAAAGACTGAAGAGTCAAACAACAACCCCTATGCTTAGAGAAAAATCACTATTTCACCCCCGGATAAGGGTAGTTATTATCTTGGGGTGGAAATAAGTAGTCCATAGGAAAGGGGGCTTAGTCCCGAGTAATTTGACACCACACAAGACCATCCCCTACAGTATAATTGGTTCGAGAGATATCGATAAAAGTCGATTTACAAGGTACAGTCAGGTGAGTGCGGCGATCAGCGTAGCTGAGCGCCTAGTGTCACTATGTAGAACTCCTACAGCTTATCTGGAGTGGAGAATCGATGATGATGATGATGGTATGGACTACATTAGAGTTGGGTGACGTGTTTCGCTCGTGAATTAGTCCCAAGTATACCAGACAAAATAGCTCGACAAAACACTACCAACCCCACAAACGGTCTCTACCCGACCAAAACTTAGGCAATGTATCAACTAAAATTAATAAATACTAAAACATTTAGCACCAGAAAAATATAACTATGTATTGTAATATCTACAATGTTGCAAGACTGAGCAATGACGATCCAATCAACAAATCTCCCTCCACCAAGTAACCTATGAAGGTGTTGATGTGATAAGCGCTAAACTAGAATTGTAAACTAATATGACCTACGAGTACTCTGCTGAGATGATGGTAATAATAATATCGTATGGCCTCGGGTGCCGGGTGCAAGCTTTGTTATTTGACACCCAGAGGGTAGCTTGCATGTCAAATTTCGTTGTTCCTTGAAGCACTATACAAGTCAAGGAGGTTAGATATCTAAGCTCTTTGAACACTATAGCACTTTCTAGTAGAGAAATGAGGAACTTTGTGTTGGCGGACACTCCCGAGATTAATTTTGCCATTATGAGCACGGCCTACTGAATTCAAATGGGTTATTTGACATGCCAACATTGTATGACATAGTGTCGTAATTTTTGCCGCCTTTCAAAGACCACTTGCCACGGCCAGGAGTGAACCTGCAAGCTTGGGGCTAGTAGACCGACACATTAACCACTCACCCACCGTGGCAAGCTTGAGATGGTGGTAAAAAGCAAGAACTGCAACATATGAAACCAGAGATGACGAGGTTGAATTTGTTACGATAATGTGTTTCTTTTTTGCAAACTGCTTAGTGTATACAGGGTATTTCATATAAAATAAGAGCGCCAAGCGGTGCCTTTGTTAACCGCTGCTGCGGTCACCTTGGCCAAGCTTTTGGCGCGCCAAGGCCCCCTGCTTTAAGCGTGTGTACAATCCTATATGATGCAGCGGCCTTGCTAGCGTGTGTAAAATGCTGAAATCTTACTTTAGTTAGTTAGTAAGTTATTGTTGATGAAACCGAAAGCCCTACTTGTGCTAATTTTGTGAGTGATTTATTCGGAGACCATTCAAGATTCTCGGCAATGTCATCTAGCTCATCCTCTGTTAAAACTGTTCGTGTGCGGGCATGTTTTTTATTGAGCACCGAGCCAGTATTGTCAAACTTATTTGCAATTACGTGAATCTGTGCTAGTGAAGGTGGCAATTCATCAGGAAATTGCTGAACAAATGCATCACGTACCCACCGAGCCGACTCGTACTTAAAATAAGTTTTACATAAAAAAAATACGATGTTGCAATGATAACTGTCTCACCATGTTAGCCCTTGAGGTTTAGACTGGGCGACTGAGCACCTGCACGCTTATTGCAAGGTCAAGTTTGGTACTGTCAATCTGTTATTTTTATACAGTCCATCGGAACTTGAAAAGAAAAAAAACAGCCATCGTATGTACTATGCGCGCGCTTTCAATACTATAGGGGTTTCGGTTTCATGAACCATAACTAACTAACTAACTAACTAAAGTAAGATTTCAGCATTGTACACACGCTAGCAAGGCCGCTGCATCATATAGGATTGTACACACCCTTAAAGCAGGGGGCCTTGGCGCGCCAAAAGCTCGGCCAAGGTGACCGCAGCAGTGGTTAACAAAGCCGCCGCTTGGCGCTCTTATTTTATATAAAAGACCCAGTAAGTTCATTGCAGCATTTAGGTACATTTTGTGTAAAACAAAGGAGGTGCACAAAAGCAAAGAACATACTGAACAGACCGTAAACGTCGTTGCTCACAGTGTATCTGCGAGTGATGTTCTGATACACACGCTCAAAGACATCAGTGTAGAGGAGTAATGTCCACCGTGGATCACCTACTGTAGGCTATGTACCTAGGTAGCATCGAGGTGGTGCGTTTGCGGGCTGAAGTTCCGCTTGCAAATGTCATCGGCTGCTACCTGTCTACAACAGCGGCTTCGGTGGTAACATGCTGAACTTCTATGCCCAAGTTCGCGGGTTCAAACCCGGCCGAAGTCATCGGATTTTTAAGAGCGTTATAAATCCCTCAGTATGCCTTCCTTTGGAAGGGAAGTAAAGCCGGCGGGCCCATGTCATTGATTTATGGCATGTAAAAGAACCTTCCACTAACTATACTTGGGCGGCTTCGGTGGCGTAGTCAGTAGCATGCTGAGCTTCTATGCCCAAGGTCACGGGTTCAAATCCGTCCGAAGTCGTCGGATTTTTAAGAGCGTTAAAAATCCCTCAGTATGCCTTCCTTCGGAGGGGAAGTAAAGCCGGCAGTCCCATGTCATAGATTTATGGCATGTTAAAGAACCTTCCACTAATTACACCTGTGTGAAGCTAAATTGTATAGGTTAAGAATGTAAACAACGCTCTTAGATTCCTACGTTCGTTGCCAAGAGCCGACTGCGGTGACGTCTGGTAGCTAAGTTCTGAACTAGTAGTCGTTGACGGTGGCGTTTGGCGGCAAAAGTAGGAACTACTTGAAAATTGATCGTCGGCAGTCCTTACTTGAATTAAAACAGATACACACACTAATACAGTGATCACAATTAACACCGGTTATCAGACAGATTCTACACACACCCAAGGTACACGGGGCTACATGAGAGCGTTGTCCCAGCCCCTAAACTAAAGAACCAACCAACCTAACTATACTTGTGCGAAGCAAAAATTTGAAGGTTATGTTTGATTAAGGCTCTTAGGTTCCAATGTTCGTCACCAGATGCTGGTTGCGATGTCATCTAGTAGTAGCCAAGTTCAGAGCTAGGTGTCTTGGACGGTAGCATTTGGTAGAGAAAGTAGGAAATACTTGAAATTATCGTCTGCAGTCCTTACTTAAAAATAAAAAAAGGCCGAAAACACACACTTTACAGTCATCACAATTAACACCGGTAATCAGACAGATTCTACACATACCCAAAGTACACGGAGCTACATGACCGCGTCGTCGTAGCCCCTAAAGATAATGTATTCAAGGTTTAGTACAGTTAGGTTAAATTAGATAATGTATGCAGGGTTTAGTACAGTTAGGTTAGATTATTTAGCGTAGGACACTTACATTATGATATGAGAAGTTTACCAAACGTTTCCAAATGCACCGAGAATATACATGGTTAGTCAATAATCTAAACGGAAGTCTGCAGAGTAATCGCACTTTCTAACTCAGTCTTCATTAAATGTAATCGAGTAGACAATGGCCCGGAGTGAGGTGGACCACTTGTGTCAGCGAACCAGGAAAATCGTGAGCGAGTTACACAACTCCAGGCCGCCAGGGGCAGCACCATCTGATAAACTGTTATGCATTGCTACCCCCGAAAACTCACGGTCTTCTGATCTAGATAATGACCAATTCAGATCAACGTGTGTAGATGTCTCTTAGAAAAACAAAAAGCAACTGAACAGCGACAGTAGACATTTCCACACCTCTGGGATGCAACATACTGATCATTGAGTGAAACAACTTACAAACTATAGCATTTTTTAAAATTCTTATTTATATCAGAAAAGTAGCTGCTTCAGTGGCGCAGTCGGTAGCATCCTAAGCTTCAAACCCGGCCGAAGTCGTCGGATTATTAAGAGCGTTAAAAAATCCCTCAGTATGCCTTCTTTCGGAGAGGAAGTAAAGCCGGCGGTCCCATGTCATAGATTTATGGCATGAAGAAGAATCTTTCACTAACTACAATTGTGTGAAGCTAAAATTTGTAGGTAAGAATTGATAACGCTCTATTAGTTCCAACGTTCGTCACCAAGTGCTGACTGCGATGCCATCTAGTACCCAAGTCCGCAAGCGAGGTGTCGTGGACGGTAGCATTCGATAGCAAAAGTAGGAACTACTTGAAATTATTGACTGCAGTCCTTACTTTAATTAAAACAGATTACACACACTAATACAGCCATCACAATTAACACCGGTTATCAGGCAGATTCTACACACACACCCAAAGTACACGGGGCTACATGACGGCGTTATCGCAGCCCCTAAACTGAGGAACCAACCAAAATCTCTGCGGGAGATAACATTTTGCTTGAAGAAGTATCGGACCGTTAGATAGTTACACATCAGTTCCAAACCTTGCATAAGGGCAGTGTGACGAAAGACAAAGTTAATTAAGCTCCAATTATAAAATACTTTCTTGCAATAAATGAGGTCTGATCCTTCTACGAAAACCTGCATATTCTACCTCTTTTCGCCTATCCTAAAGTTTGCCCGGTGAAATCTACCTCCGCCTTCCGGCGTGCCGAGAGGAATTTTTTTCAATATATTCAAGTAAGTACTCTAGACATTGAATTTTTTCAAGTAGTTCCTTCTTTTGCCGCCAAACGCCACCGTCAACGACTACTAGTTCAGAACTTGGTTGCCAGACGCCTCCTCAGTCGGCTCCTGGCGTCGAACGTAAGAGCGTTTGTCAAATGTTTAACTATAATTTAGCTTCACACAGATGCAATTAGTGGAAGGTTCTTTAACATGACATAATTCTATGGCATGGGACCGCCGGCTTTACTTCCCCTCCGAAGGAAGGCATACGGAAGGATTTTTAACTCTCTTAAAAAATCCGACGACTTCGGCCGGGTTTGAACCTGCGATCTTGGGCATAGAAGCTCAGCATGCTACCAACTACGCCACCGAAGCCGCCTAACAAAATATATTTATAACAAAAAAAGAGTCTCTCCTGGAACTGCAAAATTCGCCACAATACAATAATTGTATCAAACCTGAAGCTCTCTTTGCTTCAGAGACACTCAATCTCCAACACCAAACAATAAAACACCAAATAGAGGCGAAAGAACGTAAAATAATGAGAAAAATCCTGGTCCTATAACAAACGATGGTGTACATTATCCAAAGCCTAATACAGAAATAAACAAACAAACAAACAAACACTCAGACGCAATGCGAATGCGAAGAATCCAATTTATGGGACCCATAGAAAGAATGGACCCGAACAGACTAACACACAAAATACATACTTTCTTAAAGAACAAGGCTACTAGACCGAATTGGTATAAATTTAGAGAAAAAGACTTAAGTTAAAGGAATTAGGATCACCAACTTACATGACCGGAAGGAAATCAGGAAAATCATTCAGACGCGGGGTTTCAAGGAAGAAGAGAAGAAGAGTACACTACATCAATGGTTAGAGCAACGGAAACAGACCCACTCGTTGCGAATGAAGGAATACTCGGCCAACAGGAAGGCTAGAAAGTGTTGATTTCGCGTGGTCCTAAGCGACCCATTCGCGAAGAAGAAGAGGAAGAAGAAGAAGAAGAAGAATGATATAAATAATAAATATAATTAATTAGGTTTTTTGCGTATGGCTTTTAGTGCCGGGAGTGTCCGAGGACATGTTCGGCTCGCCAGTTTTGTAGCTGCTTCGAGACGGACACCCAATGGGTGAGCTACAAGTACCGTTGGGGAGGGAAGTTGGAATGTAAGGACGAGGAGTTGGAAGGTAGCGGCTGTGGCCTATAGTTAGGGACCAACCCCGGCATTTGCCTGGAAGGAAGATGGGAAACCACAGAAGACCATCTTCAAGGTTGCCGGCAGGGGGATTCGAACCACCTCGCCTCCCGGATGTGAGCGACTGCCAGCAGTCATGCCGTAACGACCACGGCTAACTCTCCCGGTATTAATTAGGTAAAGGGCAAGTTTCACCAACGCAGCGTTAACAGGACACCAGTTGATGCGTTGTTAATCTTAACAATGGAAGAAGTACTTGCGTCTCGCGACAGACTTGGCTGGATGAGCTGATTGGTTGAGTGGTGTGACTTCATCAACAGCTTCTCGTACAGTAGGCCTACAAGAACAATAGTTGTCCAGCAAAGTCTGTCACGAGACAGCATCCTAAATTATTATGGTGTGTGTGTACCATATTGTGCGGTTGGGAGAACTGGATAACAATAGCATATCGTCCCAATAGAATTAGACACTTGGGTCTCGCGACAGACTTGGCTGGATAAGCTGATTGGTCGAATGGTGTGACGTCATCAAAACTCTACGTTACTTCCTTATCCATCTCCTTCTCGTACAGTATAACGGAACAAGTTAGATCTGAACCTTCCGATGCGCATGTGCGTCCAGTTGCATTACGTCATCCCCCCGCCTGGATTCTTTGTCAACCAGTGAGCACATACTTCGTCACGCGCTGGTTAGATGTTGCCAAGTAGTCATTATTCCCAGGACCTTGCCAGGGTACAGATCCTGTCAAGGCATGCGAAGCAAGACTGAGCCGCTCTGTTCTTTGACAAGCACGGCAACAAGCTTGCTGTCAGGAGTGTGTGAAGTGGGCGCGCTCTCAGTTTATTACCACCAATACCAATGCTATGTCACTGAGAATGCTCCTATTCGATACTTTATGCTTGCATAATGTAACCACGACGAGCAGCGAGCAGCCCCAAACAGTTGTTGCACCAAAGAGGAGAAATCGCATTTGCGCCTAGTGATCCCACTACTTCCCCTCCTAGACGAGACTCCGCCATGACAGGCCAGGTCTAACTTGCCACGCTATACAAGAACAAGAAAATTATAGATTAAAGCAGTAGACCAGCGCTCATTCTTTTTTCGTCGCTATAGTGGGCTGTTAGTGACAATACAGCAGAATATCTCTGTTCGTTATCTTACCAAAACTACGTTAACGTTTAAGTATTCAACCACTCGTAAGTATGCAAACTTTTATAGATTCGAGAAGGGGGCGGGGGCTTCTGTAATGAGATTTCAACAATTTGAACAAATTTAAATAAACATAATTTTGAAGTCGCCTCCGTAGCGTAGCAGTCAGCATGGTTAGCTGCCACCCCGGAGGTCCTGGGTTCGATTCCCGGCTCTGCCACGAAATTTGAAAAGTGGTATGAGGACTGGAACGGGGTCTACTCAGCCTCGGGTGGTCCAAATGAGTAGAGGGGGTTCGATTCCCACCTCAGCCATCCTCGAAGTGGTTTTCCGTGGTTTCCCACTTCGTCTTCGGGCAAATGCCGGGATGGTACCTACTGTAAGGCCACGGCCGCCTCCTTCCCCCTTCCTAGCCTATCCATCCCTATCTTCCATCCCTTCCCCTCCCTCATGAGGCCCCTGTTCGCTTTGCAGGTGAGGCCGCCTGGGCGAAGTGCTGATCACACCTCCCCAGTTGTATCCATCCCGACCAGATGTTCCAAGCTCCAGGACACTGCCCATAGAGGCGGTAGTGGCGAGTTCCCTCGCTGAGTCCGTGGGAACCACCAACCTAGAGGGTAAAATTGACTAAATAAAAAAAAACATAATTTTGAAATCGTCGTTAAAACATTATTGGGGTAACAATCGCCTGTGTTAGAAAATTGAGGTTAAAGTTATATCTCGATCCTGGTCAGAGCGACCAATCAGCTTGTCCAGCCAAGTCTGTCGCGAGACGCAAGTATGGAATTAAGCTCGTTGGCGTTTCATCAGCACATTCAAGAATGAGCATTAGCAAAGCCTGATTCACACTATCGGTACGGTCACGGTTCAGTCTCGGTACATTCACAGTCCAGTCAGATATTATTTAACTGATTTCATAGGAACTGTACACACCAGCAGTCTCGGTACGGTCAGAGTACAATCACAGTACAGGCATGTGCAGGCAATGATTAATTCAAAGAATATTTGACCGGACCGTGAACGTACTGTGACCGTACTGTTCTGTGACTAGCCTGGCAGTGTGAACATACCACACGTGCAAGCAACGTGCAAGCCGTTGCCTACGTTATAATACAAGACTGGGAGATGCCGCACCGCCACAGATTACCTACTGCGCACCGCGACTGGGGGACAACTGAGTTCGGCATTCTGCCGCTAGGATCGCATTGTAACACCCTCAATATGAGCGCACTATATGCATTTAGTATTGAGATGAGAGAATACCCAGGCTATTTCATGCACATTTACAAAAGTGTGGTTTATCATTCATATCTATAACTCACCGGAATATTATAGACAAGCAGTCTTTTCTTAGAGCTTCAGTACTTTCCGTTCAGAGGCTTATTGTGAAGCTGTAAAATTCGTTCATTCCTGGTCGTGCGATTGAAGGCTGGGTTGTCCAAGAGCGGCTTTAGGAACTTCTTCAAAAGGAGAATCGGAAGTTCAGAATCGTTGCATTGGTCACACTTAATTGTTTGACAGAACTTGTCTTTTAATAAAAGTGTGCAGTTTGTCAGTAAGTTATTTCGTGGCAGATACTGGACAGCACGTGATACGCATTGCATAATTTGCTCTAGTAACACCACAAATGATGTTTTAGGGTACCTCAGTCCTCCACGATCTTGAAATCGTATGAGGCTGAGGACCGGGCTTTCACTCACAGGAAGAGAAATATGTTGCATACAACCTTCAAAGCTGGTATTTTCTTCTGCTACGAGCACTAGGTAGCTGCCACCATTGCCACTGCTATGTTGGATGCAGTAGCTGGAGTTCCTAAAAATAAAACCAAATTGTGAAATACCGTAAACGTGTTTAGATAAAAACACAATGCAATGGAAATAAATGGACAGGTTAAAAATGTACCTTCAAAGGGGTTTCCAACTATATCAAGGACGTGTTCGGGAAGCTCCGGTACGAAATCAGAATCCGTGACATGTCCTTCTTCACCTGGCTCTTGAAGTTGGTTCTTACAAAAGAACCCGGACCTTACGCTGGATTCTAAGTCTTCATTCCTTAGTTCGACGTTGCCATGGCTCGAAGCTGCGATAATTCCAGTGTGAAGGGTAGATTTAATCGCATGGATACAAGATCTCACATCCATCATATCATTGAACCCCCCCCCCCCTCCCCCCGCCTTTCGTCTGAGGTGACTGAAAAGAGCTCGACATCGTCACTCGATAAATTCCTCGTTAGGACATAGTGGAAATTGATGCTTAATATCGTATGCATGCCACTGAAGAGAGAGTTGTCAACTCCAGAGCGTGGTAAGTCTCTTTAGTAAATTTCCTGAACTTTTCGGGATGTTGCTGAATGTCCTCAATGTATGGCAGAAATACGTCCGTTAACCAGTGCAGTCTTTCATCGTCCATCTCACAAAAATCATCTTATTGTCATTTCTGGAGTGCGTGCCATGGGATGTGTTACAGACATCATGGATGTCAAACCATTTCAGAAAATGTTGCATAAAATTAACAGTCTCATGTAAACTGCCTTTGTCATTAATTTTCTCAGAGCATACGACTTCCATACTTTTTAAGCAAGCGACAAGTTTAGGTGAAAACACAACTTTGGCCCTGGAAACATTCATCTTTTCCAAATTACTAGGATAAACCACCTTCCTGGAGAGTTTCCTGACTGGTTTTATCACCAGAGTTTTCTGAATATTATAAAGGATCTTCAAATGATCACTTGTCACATTGTTGCCATTTACAACGAACTCCCTAAACAAGTACTGCGATCGTACATTCTTGATAATGTGACTGGGATCAAAACTTATAAAGAGCGGTCGATTTTCATCAAGAGGATGTTTAATTTCATGCGTTATACGACCCCCGCATAGCGTTTCAAACATCGAAACATTCACTTGACAGCTGTCAGTTACAATTCTTAACACACTGAAACCACTTTCTTCGACTACCTTCATAGCATCCAGTGCCAATTTTGCCATGTGCGCTCCAGAAGTAGAACACGTAAAATAAAATGACACAGGAATTCTGTAAGAAGAAGATAGTCCTTTGAAAAGAATGCAAAGTAACTTGTTGGCTAGTTTGTCTTCAATACCAAGAGCATCTAAGTCTGCGTCACTCATGCCGAGAAAAATGTCTCAATTCCGATCGTACACAAACCTAGGCTTTATAGCCATTTCATCAATAATAAGGGAGGCCACTTTTGCATTCTCGTGTTCCAGTGACTTTTTCTCTGCCATCAATCTTGCTCTGATCAATGAGTTGATGCCAGTCTCTCCTTTCGAGTACCCTACGTATGTCTTCAAAGTTTTGGGATGTGGTAGGTGCAAGATACTTAGTTCACGTAACAATCGATAGCCTGTCGGTGACCTAGTCGATAGAAGAACACAAATTGTAATTGTAGTTTCTTGGTACTTATATTTCTTCTTTCCAAATGCTTGCAGCTGTTCGAGCAAAAATATGGCTTTGAGGCTACCTTGTTGGGCTTCATTTTGAATTGCAGACAGCTGCTTGTTCATGTCATATTTCTTAGTTTTATATTTCTTCAACTCAGCCTGAAGATCATGAAGTTTTCTTCGTAGCTTGTGAATTACAGCGTCTCACTTAGCAGTTTTTTCGTAGCACTCCGCAGTTTCTTTCGAAGAGTCTTCCTAACAACTGGCCTTGAAATGGGTGAAAACTGTGTCCCTATACTTCTACAATTTATCTCGTCTTCACAAATAGGGACAAAATTACGCACAGTTCCTGGAGAGTCACATTTTCTTTTGGATGAAAGAGTGTCGTCAGTTTGACACTGTCGTCGTCGTTTTGGTGGTTTCCTAGCTGTAGTTGTCACTTGTTTGTGCTGAGGGAAGTCTGTAAATACTGAAGGTACGAATTTAAGCAGAATAAATCTTTTAGTTGTGCTCACACTGTAATTGTCTTCTCTGAAATGCCTACTACTAACTGCCGACCTTTTAGAAGGAGTCTACACACTACCTGCCTTATCACCTCGTCGAGAAACAGCTATAATCCACTTATTTCTTAATTTCTGATTGATAGGAAACGAGTGAAATGAAACTGATTTGCACATTCCCTGCCGGGACGTACAAAACGGAACACAGCAGTAAACCATTTAAAAAATACTCATGTAAACAACCACTATTTGCAATGTCTCTATTGAGTTAAACTGGCGCGAATGCTGGAACTAGGGTGGTACAAAGCGATCCTAGCGGTCACTGGAAGAACTTCATAGTGATTCATTTTTGCGCAAAACAGGTTGCATTTCCCGGCCTTGTATATAGCGTAGGCAACGGTGCAAGCAACATGCAGAGCGCGCGTTTTTCAGCCCTCACCCTAACTGCGAGTGGACTGTGACACATTGTTGTTCCCCCCTCCTTCCCCTCAGGGGCTCACATCTAGTGGGATGTGGGTTAGCGACCACGGGTCCCCTGCTGCGTCCGGCATTGCTTCCACTTACTTGTGCCGGGCTCCTCTCCGTCTTCTTTCCTGTCGACCTCTCTTGGTCAACTCTTGTTCTCTTCCGACTGTATTAGGGTATCCGAGGCCTAGGGAGTCTCTTCCTTTCCCGCCTTGATTGGCCCTTTTCTCATCTTTCTTGATCCCTCATTCTTCAAGGGATCAGCCCTCTTTTTCTTTTCATTGAAGTTCATTTTCTCTTTAAGAAATGCAATTGAGGTTGAAAATACTCGCAAAATGCAATTTAGATCGAAAAGACTCACAAAATGCAACTTACATTGAAAATACCTACAAAATTTAGTGTAGTTTCAAAAAATACGCTTAAGGTAATTTGGATATACGGGGAGCCAATAAACAAAAACAGAGCGGGAATCTTAAAGAAAAAAGGAAATATAATGAAAAGTAAACAACAAGAAGAATGAGGGCTCAAGAAATATGAGACGAGGGCCAATTAAGGCGTGAAAGTGAAAGACTACCTAATACCATCGGGGTTGGAAAAGAACAAGAGTTGACCAAGGGAGGTCGACAGGAAAGAAGACGCAGAGGAGCCCGGCACAAGTAAGTGGAAGCAATGCCGGACTCAGCAGGGGTCCCGTGGTCGCTAACCCACGTCCCACTAGATGTGAGTCCATGGGGGGTCATTCCACAGACATCAACTCCATTGACAAATTATTACAAGTTATTCTTTAAAGATCCTTTCAGTGAGGAAACTCAACAAGTTCTCTCTTCTATATCTGATTCAAAACGTGAGCAGTGGTTAAAGCTGATGGAAGATATAGATGTGGGAAGGAGCAGTCAGAAAGCCTGGAGGGTACTCAGACGCCTTAATGAAAATGAAAATCCACAGCCTGCTTCCAGTCTCCGACCGGGTCAGGAATGGAATGAATGAAGCCCCCATCTAGCGGCGAGGATATGAACTGTGCCGGCTGCCGAGGCCTGACGCACTCCTCTGGGAGACGCCTTAATAATGATCAGAATAGAACCTTCTCACATTTTAATGTTTCTGCAAATCAAATTGCTAATCATCTTGTCATCATGTCTAACTGCATGTAACGTCCTTGCTATTCATTCGACTTCAACCAAATTTTGTATTCTGTACCTTAAGAGATGGAACTAACAATATATTTAGTCACCAGGGCTGTCAACTGTAGTGCTCTATTAGTCTACATTATAACAGGTATATTTCGAACTAATTAGAAATTTCGATATTGCCAACTTAATTTCGCCATTATTCTAGATAGGTCTATATACAGTATATAGATTGGTATGAATCTTAAATTTTAAGAAAAGTAGGCTCTTTAGTTCGTCACGGAACTTCTTGTTTTTTACTTGACACATAACATTATTGTTTAATTACACAACAAAAATAAATAGGATTTTATATTTGTGAGATGCTTTATCGATAGGTTATTTGTTTCTGTTAGTTGTTTGAAATCAGTTTGATTTCTGTTAGGCGCAGTTCGCACGAGTTCACTTCAATGACCATCAGTTAGTTCAGATCGATATCCAGTTTTAATGTACTTAATAAATTAATGCAGTGGTTTACACACATAAGAAGTCTTAAATATTGAGATAAGTCTCAAAGCCCACTCTCATGTTAGTGGGTTTTCTTCCACCAAAATGTTATGGCCGAAACGCCACTTTGTTTTATTTACTTATATACTATATACTGTACTTCTTTTAAATCTGTATATTTTTTACTCTCAACGTGGTTTCAAGGAGTCGCACGAGCCTCGTTATTCACACCCCTAGAATAGATCATCCCACGCCAAGCAGGTTGATACTGCATTAAATTTCAATTGACTTAGTAGTTTTCTGCATCACTCAAGTTCTCCTCTCCTCTCCTCTCCACACCGAGCAACAGCTGCGGGCGGGCGGGCCGGGTGTATTTCAGTGAAAGGCAGATGACCTCAAGGTTGAGCGAGCACTTGTTACATCACAATGTTACGTTCATTAATCAAACAGTCACACACCCTCGTCAGATGGATGTGCAAGGAAGCAGCCGTGGCCTACTACAAGGGATTTGCCTGGAGCTGGGAAGGGTAAAAACCACCTCAAGGACACAGCGCCGGCTGCCACCTACACAATCTTAGCCCCTAGTTACAGGTCTCGATTCCTTGGAAGTGGTTTTCCGTGGTTCCTACCCCGAATTCTACTCCTAACTTAAGGCCCCGGCCGCCTCTTATCCCCTATTAATAATAATATCGTATGGCCTGGGGTGACGGGTGCAAGCTTTCTTATTTGGCACCCAGAGGGCAGCTTGCATGTCGAATTTTTGTTGTTCCTTGAATCACTATGAAAGTCAAGGAGGTTAGATATCTAAGATCCTTGACACTATAGCGCTTGCTAGTAGAGTAATGAGGAACCTTTGTGTTGGCGGAAAATCCCGAGATTAATTTTGCATTATGAACACGGCCTACTGAATTTAAATGGGTTCTTCAACATGCCAAGATAGTATGACATGCGTGACGTGATTTTTGCCGCCTTTCAAAAATCACTTACCACGGCCAGGAGCGAACCTGCAAGCTTGGGGGGGTTAGTAATCCGACACGATAACCACTCACCCACCGTGGCAAGCCTATCTCCTATTTAGAAATAGACAAGCTATTCCACACACACACACACACACACACACACGTAACTATTCGACAGCGATGTGGCAGCCCTTAAAATAAGCAACGATGAAAACTACATTTTTATGATTATACTGGCAGTTTTTAACTATATTTTTATATATTTTTAAACAATTTTGGTTAATTTTATTTTTTAAATTTAATAGTTGAAAATGAAAATCCACAGCCTGCTTCCAGTCTCCGACCGGGTCAGGAATGGAATGAATGAAGCCCCCATCTAGCGGCGAGGATATGAACTGTCCCGGCTTCCGAGGCCTGACGCACTCCTCTGGGGCAATGATTAAATGAATGACAGATGAAATAAAATGATAGTGGAGAGTGTTGCTCGAATGAAATTTTTGACAGGGAAAACCGGAGTACCCGGAGAAAAAGCTGTCTGCCTCCGCTTTGTCCAGCACAGATCTCACATGGAGTGACCGGGATTTGAACCACGGACTCAGCGGTGAGAGTCCGGCGTGCTGCCGCCTAAGCCACGGAGGCTTAAATTTAATAGTTATTATTTTAAAATGACATAAAAATGAGCATGACAATTCCTTATTGACGATGTAATTATAATAACATTTATATATCCATAAGTCAATATATGTTGTACCGTACCGGTTTCAGTCACATTGCGACCTTCCTCGGCGTAATTTAGGACATGTAAAGGTGCAAGAACATACACTTAATATAAATTTGTAATCAAAAATTCTAAAAATATTCTTCGTCCAAAAGCTCACACATTATAATTAAAAATAAAAAAACGAGCCCTACAGTAGTCGCATATGATGTTATACTACTATGAAATTGAGATGAAATATATGTGAAGTCCTCCAGTTTTTAATATTTTCTCACTTTTCTTTTGTCGATAATTTCGCATATATTCTGCTCTGGATTTGCCCATCTCTGCAAATCACATAATCATGAAAAAAAGGAGGGGGAGGGGTCCTAGTCCTACAACACTTCATACAAGTCCCTAGCATTATTGGTTCGCGAAATATTAAAAAGCCGATGACCCTTTAGTTCTGGGTTCTTTGGTTAAATTAAGAGCGGGATAGAAAAACAGGAGGGGGGCGTCACCCTGACTCCTAGGACACCTCATACCAGTTCCTAGCATTATTGGTTCGCGAGATATTAAAAAGCCGATGACCTATTAGTTTTGGCTCCTTTGGTTAAATTAAGGGGGCTATAGGCAAACACCCCGAGTCCTAGGACACCTCATACAAGTTCCTAGCATTATTGGTTCGCGAGATATTAAAATGCCGATGACTTATTAGTTTTGTGTCCTTGGGTTAAATTAAGGGGGCTATAGGAGAAGAGGGGGCGTCACGTCACGCAAAATGGATTGGCACCATCTCACAGCCATTTCTCCACCACCACGCGCACTCATTGGTCAAATCAAATAGCGCGCGCTTCCCCGGTTTCCTGTTACACATTTCCGTCCCTTTTCCAAAATCACTCCCACCAAAAATATCCAGCAACCGAGCGGAAAGATGTTACACATCAAAAAACAGATCTGTAACAAAATGTGTTTAATACGAAAAACATAAAAAAACACGATAAAAACAGCGTGGAATAGAAGAGATGTGGATGTGAAACTATATAAGCGGAAATAGCTAGGTTAGAACTGATAGTTTGCGAAGTAATGGAGAAATAATGGAATGAAAACGTTGGAATAACATAACATTACCTCATAACACTTTTTCCAACGAAGACAATTTTTAGAATTTTTGATAACAAATTTATAGTCTATAAAGTTTTCATGTCCCAAATTACGCTGAGGAAGGTCACAATGTGACTGATAATTATGATGATGATTATTGTTGTTTTAAGGGGCCTAACATCTAGGTTATCGGCCCTTAATGGTCTGGGTGATAGCGAAAATGACAATGAAATGGAAACCAGAACGAAAATTAAGCGAGACTGAAAATACTTTCAAAATGGAACTCAGATTGAAATGACTCACAAAATGTAGAGTGAAAATACATACAGAAGGTAATTTAGAAGGAAAATACTCACAAAAGGAATAGATTGAAAAAAACACACAAAATGTAGTTTAGGTTCAAAATATGTACAAAATGCAATGCATAGGTGAAATACTTACAAAATGCATATGCAATTCAAAATACTTACAAAATGCAAATGAGATCTAAAATACGTACAAAATGAAATTGAAATTGAAAATACACAATGCAATTTAGATTGAAAAAGGCCGGTTCAGATTCAAAATACTCACAAAATGCAATTGAAATTCAAAATACTCACTAAAATGTCCTGATCCTACATTGAAAGACTTCCTAAACAGCAATTTAGATTGTCAATCCCTGCAAAATGCAATAACAATGTGACGGAAACCGTTCCGATATTAAAGTACAATATCTATTGACTTATGGTTATATAAATGTTGTTATTATTATTACTATTATTATTCAAGACTGTTTAAGTTAATAATAAATAATGTTATTGGTTTTACGTCCTTTTTAACTACTGTGGCTTTTAGAGACGCCGGGATGTCAAAATTTTGCCCCGAAGGGGATCTTTAACGTGCTAGTAAAACTACTAACACCCTCAAATGCCAGCTGACTGCGCCAGAGTTCAATCCGGGGGCACAGCAGGCGAGAACGTTATGTTACCGGTGAGCCACGCAGCCAGCCAGAGACTGTTATTGTTGTTGTTTCATTTCTGGGTCTGAAACAATGAACAGGCAATTGTTATTTATTGTAATTTTCTTTTATAGTTAGGTGGGGCTGTTTTAATTGGCAAATATAAAACAATTACCAAGCCCTATGAAAGCCAACAAATAATGTACTAGGACACGCGTTATCAACCTTTTTGAGACTGTGAACACCGTCCTCAAGCTATAGCAAGAGCTAAAGAAGGCCTGCCATTCAACTGAATATTATAATAAAAATAATACTAATACTCTAAATAATAATATAATTTATAATTAATAATAATACTGTATAATAATGCTAATAATAATAATAAAATATAATAAAAATATAATCAAAATAACACAGTAATAATAATAATAACTAGAAGTATACACAGGATGAACGAAGACAGACTGACCAAGAAGGATTGTAATATAGTAGTTACGAATAGTACACTGAAGCCCAATTGAGTAAAAGAAACCGTTGAAGATATCAAGAAACTAAACATCTCTACAGAAGACAGGAAAATATACGGGGAAAAATCAGAAAACAGAAATTTGAACAAACGCATACAGAGAAAAAAGAAACAGTAGAGAGAAAGAGGAAACATAGTGAATATATAAGAGGATTTTGGGAAGAAAGAAGATAGGGACAGAAAAAAAAAGGAAATTGATTGTGTTTTAACCCGCGAGGACTGGCGCATGGGTATTTTTTACCCGAGGCTTAAATAATGCTCTTTATTTTCGTTTTGGTCAGCCCTTATTTCCTGTCGCTTACTCTACCTTCCTTCCTGGCCTTGAACTTCACATGTCCATAGCTTTTGGAACACTCAAGTTATTTCTATATTATTTACGGTCGGGTCAGATTTACCCATGGCTGCAGTCCTCGCGAGACAATTTTCGCCTTACATTACTTGGATCAATCCGTAAAAAATAAGGCGGGAAATCCACCTATTTTGGTGTAGCACAATCACATAGCTCACGTTATTGTTGATCCATGTTTAGGGTTTAGGGACACTTTGGTCATGAGCTCCTTTGTTAAAAAAAAAAAGCTGAGATGACTGCTTTGCCGCCATTATCAAGGCCAATTATACAGTTACGAAAATTTTCGTTATTTTTCTGCATGCTAAATTTGAAAGAATATAATTAAACCTCATTTTATATTGGGAATAGTTCATAGGAAGACACCAGGTGTAAAATTACTACATTAAAATCCGTACGACTACGACAAAAAGGGAGTGACACACTATGGGTCAAAATGACCCGGCGCCAGTCCTCGAGTTATATTTTTTGACGCCAGTTCTCAAGGGTTAATGCTCTCAATTAGGGGGAATTAACGAAAATAATAATATTAAATTATTACAAAATAATGATAATTACCACAATCATGTAAGAATAATGCAACAAGAAAGCGCTTCTCTGTCTCCCTTAAATTGCAAGGGATTCACCACTCACCAGGCATGCTGCAACTGCTTACATGACTCATACATACAATATACATTAACGTGTGGACAGTGGAGCCAAATCAGCATCTTTCATGTTACTCATAAAACAGGGATGTCCAATTAGTTTTACTGAACATTAAAGATAATATTTCACTAAATGATAAAATTTCTGACTGGTTGGTTGGTTGGTTCCATAGTTTAGGGGCTGCGACAACGCGCTCATGTAGCCCTGTGTACTTTGGGAGTGTGTAGATTCTGTCTGATAACCCGTGTTATTTGTGATGACTGTATTAGTGTGTGTTATCTGTAACTCAGGTAGGGACTGCAGACGATCAATTTCAAGTAGTTCCTACAATGCTACCAAATGCTACTGTCAACGACACCTAGCTGTGAACTTGGCTGAGTTTTAATTCACTCGCCGCGAAAGCCAATATACCGTATAGCCTTAATAGGTAGGTTATGGCTGCTTGATATTTTAGTTCTCGCAGTACAGAAGCACAGGTGCGCTTCATAAAAAGGGAGGTAGCGCGCAGTTTGCTACTGCTGGGGGGGGGGGGACCGGGAGGGGACACCAAGAGCCCGCTGATGAGACAGCTTGGTGTCCTAGGCGATACCCCACACAAGACACGGCACAAACCTAGAAAAATTGCTGAGTTCTACTATTCATCAAATAGTATATAACTCTATGGCCTACACATATAACAATCCATTATGGTGACCATCCGAAATATTTAGGCCTATACGGTTCTCAATATCTACGAATCTTACAGCAATCAAACTGAAATTTTGTATGTTGATAGAGGCTCTTTTTATTCTCTTGTTTTATGCCCTGTGCCTTACTGGCCTGTTAAATGCAATAAATGATGATGTACATTATATGCATTTTCATGATTTCATTATTTTAGCATAGACCTGCATCCGTTAACCGAAAACCTATGTTTACAAAATGCAATTTAGATTCAAAATACTCACAAAATGCAATTTAAATTCAAAATACTCACAAAATGCAATTTACATTCAAAATACTGACAAAATGCAATTTGGATTGACAATACTTACAAAATGCAATGTGGATTGACAAAACTTACAAAATGTAATTTAGATTCAAAATACTCACAAAATGCAATTGAGATTCGACATACTAACAAAATGCCTAACCTACAAAATGCAATTTAGATTGAAAATACCTACAAAATGTAGTGTAGAATCAAGAACTTAACAAAATGTAATTTGGATACACCTGCCCTGCTAAGCACAGATGTGGTAACTGACATTTTTGTCGAAACTGAGATACGGGTTTCATTCATTGCTCTGCATCCTAAAGAGTCAGTTACTAGTGTAAAATACCGTATATACGTGTTTGTTTAGGAAATAAAAGCTTATTTAGTCTACCGTAACTACGTTTCGGACTTGAATTGCTTGGCCATTTCATTGTATCTGCAGTTTACTAAACGATTTCATTGTATTTACAGTAGATACGACATTTTGATTTAGTAAAGTGTACATACCATAAAATGGTTTAGCAATGTGTAGATACAATAACTTGGCGTAGTATTTGTGCACTGTTTTGATCTAGTAAACTGTAGATAGCTTAACAGTAAGCGCTGGGTTGTGACAGTGCTAGGTTGTGTTTGTGATTCGAAACATGCTAAGTTTGTCTGTGATTGCAAAACTTAAACAGGAAAGTACCTGTACAAGTCAACTCATACAGAAGCTATGTGAAGAAATAAATAATGCACATGATTTAGGAGACCAGAGCCTCCGTGTCTTAGGTGGCAGCACGCCAGCCTCTCACCGCTGGGTCCGTGGTTCAAATCCCGGTCACTCCATGAGAGATTTGTGCTGGACAAAACGTGGCCAGACAGTTTTTTTTTTCGGGTACTCCAGTTTTCCCTGTCACAAGGTCATTCCTGCAACACTCTCCACTATCATTTCATTTCATCTGTCATTCATTTAATCATTGCCCCAGGGGAGTGTGACAGGCTTCGGCAGCCAGCACAGTTCCTATCCTCGCCGCTAGATGGGGGCTTCATTCATTCCATTCCTGACCCCGTCGGTTGACGGGAAGCAGGCTGTGGATTTTCATTGTCATTTAGGAGACCAAGGTAAGTGACTAATTTCATAAGCAAATACTGTAGGTCATAACATAACTTAGTTACATATTCACCATAACTAGCCTTGGGAACGTCGGACTGCCCCTTTAAATTAGTTGATGGAATACCGTCAAAATCACAATTGTTTGTGAATCAAGTTTCTATGGTGCTGGTAGTAGTTAACAAGGCTCGTCACAACAAAGGCAAGAAGAAACATTACTTCATGGTCCACTAGATGATAATATTTGTTTGGAATTAGATTACCTACAAAATTTTCAAAGTGGAAACTTCCCATTGCAGGATTGTCTCTTAAATGCTGATTCCGTAGAACAAGTACTAGTTGTTGAGTGTGAGTACATCGTTAACCAAGACAATATTTTACAACCAATTACCTTGAAACACTAGGAGAACACATGTTGACTGACGGATTTAATGAGGTTGATCTAGGCCCAATAGATGCTGAATTTCAAACAAGAGCTAATGTCACAAAGAAAGGAGGACCTAGGAAAAGAAGACAATTTGTGCTTTCTCCCAAGGAAAGGGCTAACATTTAAGACAAATACGAAATTCACATCGTATCAAAGAAGTTTGTAACTGTAAAATGAAATGTAGCACAGTTATACCTGAGGTTCAAAGAATTAAACTTCATGAAGAGTACTGGAACCTATCACGGCAAGAACAAAAAACATTCGTCCTTGGAGCAGTCACTAAAAAACCTATACAGACACAAACAGCCGGATGTACATCAAGAAGGAAAGACAGACTATACCTTGAAAAATGAGCAAGGCTATCCGAAGAAAGTATGCAAAGTATTTTTCCTTGGCACTCTTGGATATTCTAGAAACAATGATAGTATTATTCAGTCATTATGCAAACAAACTGGCCTTTCCCCCAAATTCAATGGAAGACGTGGTAAGACTGCTCACAATAAGATTGACAAAACAGTTGTTAAAGAACACATTAAATCATTCAAACCTTCGATATCGCATTATTGTCGAGATCATGCACCTAATCGATTGTATTTGCCAAGTGACTTGACTATTACCTCAATGTATGGTGATTTCCAAAAACAGAATCCTAGATTTGCGTGCTCGTATGATTTATACAGACATGAAGTAGATAAAATGAATATTTCATTTGTTAAGTTGGGCCGTAAGGAGTGCGAATTCTGTGAACATTTTAAACAGCACACCCACTCTCTTGAAGAACCTTATGATAACTGCCAAGACTGTCAGGCATGGAAAACACATATTAATAGGGCATCCACGGCAAGAGAGCTATACCAAGAAGATACGCACAGAGAACCATCAAACGATGAAATTATGTACAGCGTTGATATGCAGAAGGTTATAATGCTGCCAAGGTTGGAAATGGTTAAAAATTTGGTTTTTGCACAACGTTTATCTGTGTATAATGAAACGTTTGCACCTGTGAGTACAAAAAGCAAGTCTCGAATAGTCGCTGTCCTCTGGCATGAAGGTATAAGGGGCAGAAAACAAGTAGACGTCGTGAGTTCATTTTTTAAATTCCTCTCTTCTAGTGAAGCACACGATGTAAAAAAAATGTTTTGTGGATGGACAATTGTACAGCACAAAATAGGAACTGGGCATTATTCACATTTTTGGTTTATATCATAAACTCAAGCCTCATCAGTGCCGATGTGATTGAGGTAAGATATTTTGAGCCTGGGCATGCGTTTATGTATGCAGATTCATTCCACCACAGTGTTGAAAAGTCGTTGAAAACGAACAAACAGTCCAAAGTCTACGATTTCAATGACTTTCAAGAGGCCACCTCAATGGCTTCTAAAAAAAAGTCACATTTCTCTCGATGCAGCTGGAGGACTTTTATAAATGGAAAAGTTTCATGTCGCTGAAAAAGATAAAAAGCAGTTCATCTGAACGACCATATCTTCACAACATTGTTGCAATCCAAGCAAAACGTGGCAATTTACCTCTTTTATACAAAGAGGGGTAGCATGAGGTTCGGAAGACATTAGATTTTCTTCAACTGAAAATTATTAAAACTGGGAAGATTCCTGTACCTGGAAAGCAAGAACAACCCAGAGGCATTTCTACTCAGAGGAAAGGATCTTTACTTCAGTTATTGAAGAGAAAATCATCTGTTTCCTGCTAACAGACTAGAATTTTGGCATTCATTTCCTCTAAGTGCTAATGAAGGCAGGGAGGATGCGAGTGATGACAATGACGGATAAGTGTCAGATATCCTACACTTCAAGTTTATTTGTTTAGATGTCCTACAACCTCCTTCGTTCTATTATATTGAGGAAATAGTTTATAGAAATCATTTAAGTTCATAATGTTACGAAGCAAGTTACAAATTTTAACAAATCAATGTGTCCTTTAAATATTTTTTCCTACCAAGATCAAAACTTCAGCGATCAGCCTACTAAAATATTTAAGCTGAAATTTCAATTAATATGACTTCCATACAACAGCTAAAATGCGATAAATTTTTACGGAAGGATGTGATTTTTTTATATGTTTGTCTTTTAATTGTATTGATTGTCTAAGATCAGCCTGAAATGTCAATAAATTCTTACTGTGAAATGTTATTTTAGTTATATATTGAACCCTTATTGATCTTCGATAAATAAGTATTCATATTTATTATTATTATTACTACGGCCTAGGCAGCACATAAGGAAGTCGACTTGGATATTAGGGAGGCCAGCATTTCGTAATGATTGCAACAGAAGCTGAGTTGGTAGCTATTCCTGGGGGACGGCCAGAATTAGTCGAGTTCAAGGCCAAATTGTGCAACTACTGTACCAAAATTGGAGACATAAAGGAAGAATCACGAGGTCCTCTCAACGAACATACGATTGAATCAGCCAATCGCAAGAGACCAAGCTGTGACCACGAGGTGGACGGCGTCAGTAGTAAAAAGCGCGCGGAAGTGTGTATCTAAGGAACCGCCGAACGGATTAATCTCCGCTCGAGTAATTTGAGACGTTGGATTTATTTGGAGAAGAATGACACTAGCCCCATCTTTGTGAGACAAAAACTCTGGAAGTTTTTATCCGACTCCGCCCCACTCCGCCGCCCTTGTCAGTTTCTCATAAATAGTTTGGCCTGACGCCAATCTAAGTCTATTCTTGTGGAGCCTTCAGAGGCATACTCCACGCCAGTTCGAAGTGTGATTTTTGACGCTCGAATTTATCTAAGACTATTCTTGTGGAGCCTTCAGAGGCATACTCCACGCCAGTTTGTCGTGTGATTTTTGACGCTCAAATTAATCGGAGTCTTATTAGCCTTCAGAGGTATACTCCACGCCAGTTTAACCCTCCCAGTGCACACATATAATTTTGTGACGCGGACTGCACACTGGGGTCTGCTGGACCCAATTCAAAAACATTAAAATATGTATGTATATTTGATATGATTTTCTGCTTTTACCCACTAATTATCTTTTTAAAGATTCTAATTTAGGAATGATATTCAAAAGAAGAGTTTGAATTAAATAAAGTTTTATTAACACATGAAAACTAATATAGTAACATTTTTTCAGATGAAAACACACAAGGAAAGTATTTGTTTTAGCAAATATGTATGTAATAAGTGGTGTATTTGTTAAGATATAAAATACAGTATAATTAGCTTCAATTGAAGTCAAGAACAAATATGGACATGAAAATCGCAATATTTCATCTTACACAGCACTCTGAAGTTGTCACTTTTTCACACACACTCCTCGCAGGTCAGGGCACGGTGTTCATCACACATTGGTCTATTGCAGGAACGGCAGGTCAATTTTGTTTTTCTGTCCTTACTTTTTGGGCAAAATGAACATCTCTGTTTCCTCAAAAGTCCTTCCTGTGGTTGTGGTCTCGGTTCGATCCCCAGTAAGGCTTGGAGCGCGACTTTCAAAGGTCTTCTCAGTGTTGGAATTTCCACTCTCGTTTGGAGGTGCGGTTCAATGAGACCCCATGCTAGCTCGTGGATGAAGTTTCGCCGAGGCATTTTCAAGTGTGGGTTAGCGAGGAAGAAGAGTACCATACCATTTACACATGACTGATCAAGCATCCCAAATAATACTCTCAGAGGCCATCTTCTTGTTGCTCGGGCCGTACTGTAATTTCCACATAGCTGATCGAATGTATCTGTACCTCCTTTAGTATTGTTGTAGTCCATAATCATTTCGGTTTTTTCCGTGATGTCGTCAAGGGTGTCGGAATCGTGCATTGTTGACAAGACGAGAACTACCTTCTTCCTTTTTGGTGTAAAGGACACTAGAGTTTTGTTGTGGTCGTACACAAACAGGGATTCTCCTACAGTTTTCCCTTCCAGGAACCTAGGTGGTATCTCAGGCTTGTTTTTTCTCAAGGTACCCAGCATCGTCAATTTGAAATCCCGAGCCATTGTGTCAAACAATGGTATGGATGAAAACCAATTATCCACAGTTATATTCCTTCCTGTTTCGTGAATTGGTTCAGATAGTTTTCTCACATAGTAAGATGGAACACTTTCCTTTCTTTCTATTTGTACTTTCCCTATATATGGAATTGCATTGACCATATAAAAAGTTTTTGAATCGTTCATCATGATTATTTTTATACCGTATTTCCCAGGCTTTGATGCAATATAAACACGGAATGGGCACTTTCCTCTGAAGGTGAGCAGCTGCTCATCTATGGTACAGTATTCAAATGGGGTATACAATGCCTTGGAGTTACTAATAAAAATCTCCCAGATGTCTCTGATGGGTGCAAACTTATCAGATTCTCGTCTTTCGTTGCGAGTACTTTTGTCATCAAACCGAAGACACGATAGCAGAAACTGAAAACGGCGCATGGGCATAGTCGCTCTAAACAGAGAGTGTCCGAACTTGTCTGACCATAACTCTTCTGGGCATAAGTGGGCTGACTTTTGAACACCGCCAAGATATAGCAGTCCAATGCAGGCCCTAATTTCATCAGAACTAGTATTGGTGTGGTAGCTAAGTGGCTGTCGACATTCAGAACGCCTTCGCCCAATCTCCTCATTAGTATATTGAACGACAGTGTCAATAATCTTGGTATTTATGAGAAGAGACCAAGATTCCAATGGAGTTTTAGCTGTTTTAGCCGGTCCTATAGGTCCAGGGAAGCGTTTGACCAGGTCTCGAGCAGAGGTTCTCCCAGTTCGTTTGCGAGGAACGGTACTCCAAACGTAACCATTCTTCCCTTTTAGAGTTTGAATGTTCCGTCTTACAGCATCGTGACTATCCTCCTCTTCCCCTTCCCCCTCCTCCTCCTCAGCACTTTGTTCACTGTCACATTCTTCATGAGTCTCAACATTGTCCTCTTCTTCCTCTTCTCCTTCATCTTCATCAAAATACACTCTGTCTGTATTTTCATCTAATAGCACACTGTTTAGAGCATCACATATTTCCTGTTCTGTCGTTAAAATTTGAGATGTTGAAGCCATACTTGGTTAGCACTATTTAGCATATATCCTTAGCACAAGACGAACACATTTGAAAAGTACTGCAATAAGTCTGTAGAGAATAACTAACAGTTACTCAAATCACGAGAAGTAAAATATTGAAACACGGACTGCACACTGGGGTCTAGCTTACCCGCACGCAACTTCCAACACCTTTCACTCCCGCGCTAATGTTCAGTGACCTTGGCATACCTAGGCTAGTGTGGCACAGGGGTGCCAACTGAGTTTAGAAATGAGAAAGATTATAATTCAGTCACAAATAACGACAACTTTCGCAGTTAAAATTTCTGCTGGGTCTGTGGGACCCCAGTGTGCAGTGCGAGGGTTAAAATGTGATTTTTACGCTCTAAAATCAGTGAAGCTAATTTATTTTCTGAGCTCTGGGAAGCTAAAGTCGCAGCGTTTGCAATATCGAATTTTAAAAGCTATAATACATTTTGTTCTAAAATCAACTAAATTGTGTGATCTAAATATTTCACGCCAGCGCGTGATAAACTGTAACATTCTTTTAAAGACGACGAGTTCAACTTTAAGGGGGAAGTATCGTATCACCCTAATTAGCGCTTACCAGAACCGAAGTCCAAGACGGGACGGAAATACCGGACGAGATAGCGACTGCTGGTGCAGCCAGGATTTTGAACTTGTTAACGAGCCAGTGGCGCGGACTCGAGATGTATATTTTATGTATAAATTGTGTGTATTGTATGTGTGTTTTTATAGTGCGTATGTGCGATATAATTAGGGCCAGTCTTCGCTATTAATCGCAGTAGGACAATTGTGGGTGAACTGAGTAGCCTGCAAGCGATTATAGATAGGCAAATATTTAACATTGAACTTTTCTGCCAAGGAGTCGAGACCAAGATGATCAGCACGTGGTTTGAAGTTGGGATGAGCTTCAAGAAATCAACGCAGACGACTACTATGGAGTGCTAAATTGTCCATAGGGCAATGGGTTGAGGAGGATGTCCTTAGTCCTACATGCAGAAGCGGTGATGTACTAAAATTGGATTATTTCAATTATGTAGTTAGATTTGGCCGGGGAACTTTGTAAATAGTCATGTTTTTCTTTCTTGTTTTATAGCTGTTTTTCTTGTACCGACACTATATGTTTAAATGTCCGTTGGCGCGTGGCCAATGTGTTTGTTGATATTTTGATTTTTTTTTGAGTCATGTGTAATGTACGCGGCGTGCGTGCGTGATTTTTATCCTTGCAATTGCGGAACCCGTTACATTCGATAAATGGTGCTTTATTAACGTTAATATTTGAAATAGGAATGGGAGGAAATGATTGTAAAACATTTTGCTGAACAGGTTATTATTCATGTTAGGGTAGCCGAGTGCACCAACTTAAAAGTAATTGTAGAACACTTTCGTTCTAATTTGATAGATTTTTCTTGAGTCCTTTTCAGGTGACTAGTCACGGCATAGAACGATGGCGCCAGCATGTGGATATTATTTGTGTCTTTTATTTCAGGGTCTGTCAAAACCCATACGTGTGGTTCAGTGTGTGTTGATGTGTCTAGTGTGTGTTGATTCTACGTGAGGAGGGGGTAGTTGTCCTACCGCCCTTATATATTTTTGCTGCTGTTGTATTTTAGATGGAAAGATAGAGTGCTCTTGGGAGACTGCTGATTCTTGTCCATATGTTTTTCTGACACACACGTATTATTGTGCTTTGGGGCACATTTCTTCGAGGTTCGACCCCATGCTCTGGGAGGTCGAGGTTATTGACACGTGGGTTGACAGACATGCAGAGTTCCACAAACCGCCCGTTTTGCCTGTGACTTATTTTGATAGGCAGTCCTTTTTGTCCGACTGAACCCTGTAAGCTTTCATGCAGCAAACCTGTTCATTGTGACGGCTAAATTTTAAGCCATAATTAATTGGGGAGTTCGCCATGTGTGTAACGGATTGTTGTACCTTGTATGGATAAGAATATTGTGATTAACGTAAATGTTGGCTGTTTGCCTATTGCTTTGTTGATGACTCGATTTCATGTAATTTTGTTTGTCACACCCGTTTGGTGTAGTGGTAGAGTATTTGTAAATTTTGACAGCGGTCATTGGAGTATTTTTCTATTGGTCACGTGTTAATGTACTTGTGTTGATTTGTGTGAGAAGTCCTAAGATTTTAGGCAGTAAATGTTGCTACGGCAATTTAAGTCCAATTTCACACGGAAATTTTTGTGTTTGTTTATAGTAGATTTAGGAAGTGTCGGTTTAATTTAATGTATTGTAGTTGTGTTCCCTCGTGTCGGTCTAGCTCTAGGAAATGCGGATTCGTTGTCTGAAGGGTCATTCTGGATGATAACGAATCACGCATTCAAAGTACACATCGTGGTGCATGTAGAACGGCGTACGCACTTATATGGTCACTTTTGGTATCGTTTTATTTAAGGACACTTGGTCCAGGTAATTAATCTCTCCAGAGATATCGCCTAGTTTTTGGCATTTTTATTAAGCGGGAGTCAGTTGGGAGTTTTTGTTGTTAATTGTTTATGTGTAAATATGGTGATTTGTTATTAAATTCAGTTGTTTTTAACCCTGGCTTCACTCTTTCCTGCATGTTATTTTGTTATATGTTACCCTGCAAGTTAATGAAGCGCCCTGACAGCAACTTACGAATATGACCTGTTACGCCCCGAATCTGAGTCTCATATGCTTCTTTGCAAGGGTTCATAAAACAAAAATGGCTGCCCAAGTGGGGATTGTTGTTGTTGTTGCTTCGCTGATCTCATATTTATTTCGTTGAGAAATGATGCCAGGTCAAGCGGACATGTAAATTCAGTAAATGGAGGCGATGTTGTACCGCCATGTGCATTAGTAAAATCACTGAGTTCCTAAAGTTAGAAATATTGAACAAGGTTAGAGTTTGATTTGGTATTTGTTATAAACTTGTTCTGGCGCCCACATTAAAATTAGAAATTTGCATTATTAATGAACTCAGTCAAAGCAGGAAGATGTTGCCTTATATCTGACATTTAATTGACTTCGGTTAATTGGTGTTTCGTAAATTCTGTTGGTTAGGAATTTAAAAGCAGATCACTAGGGGTTATTTCGTTGTTTGGGAATAAGTGTCATTGTATTCAGTAAATTTTGTTACTGAAATTTTCATTAAATTAGAGCCAGTAATATTTAAATGTGTGACATGTATGTGCGTATAGGGCTGAAACCTTAGCCCATAACCCTGTTTTTCTCTGAATATATTTGTGTGTGTGAAATGGCGATTGTTGATGAAATTAAGGCATTGTTAGAACAGATGTCGATCCAAATGTCCGCGAAAACGGAGGAACAATTAGAACAAATGTCCGCGAAAACGGAAGAACAATTAGTGCAGATGTCCGTAAAGACGGAAGAACAATTAAAAGAACAATTAGAAGCTCAGCGTGAGCATAGTGAAAAACAATTACTTGATATGAGCGGTAACATTTCGGTCCAGTTAGAAGTCCAGAAATTAGACACTGACAAACAATTCAATGAACTAAACCACAAATTGTCACAACAGGCGGTAACACAAACCGAACAGTTAGGAAAAATCACAAATGATATTAATCAGAGCGTTCAAAAAGTAGAGAAACTGGCAGGCGAGGTTGCGGAAAACAACATCAAACAGTTAGGCGAAATGAAGAAATTGGAGGCGAAATTTGATAACAAATTAGTACAATTTGACGAGATGGTGGCAGATAAACTCAAGCAGATAGAGGCAGCATGTGTCAGTAACACCGCGGGAGTGAAGAAAACCCAAGAGAAACTACAGCAGCAAATTAATTCGGTAGATAACAACGTGCTGGAATTAATAAAGGAAATAGATAAAGTCGAAGTTAAGGCTGAAACCGAGCGGATACACTTGCGGGAAAACTTAGAGGAGCAATTAGGCAGAACACAAGAGATCATAAGAAAAGAGATGGAAGGCCAGCTAATAAACACACAAGAGGTCATAAGACAAGAAGTAGGGGAGCAGCTCGTCAAAACTCAGGATAATTTGGAAGGTCAGCTAATAAAAACGCAAGAGGCTATGAGAGAAGAGGTGGGGGAACAACTAGTAAAAACGCAGGAACGGATACGTGAAGAACTAGAGAAAAATCAGGAGAGGAACGAGGAGAAAATAAATAGCTTAAAAAGTAGGATCCGGCGAGATTGGGACCAGCAGGCTCATGCGAATAAGGAAGACAGGCTGGCAGTTTTAAAGCGAATGCAGGCACTGGAGGAAAATATGAAGTCGAAATTACAGGAACACTCAGAATTAATCATAAAAAACGAGATTAGATCGTTAGAGAATGCGACATTATTTTCAAACGAAAATATTCCGGAAAAGCAAACAAGTATTGGAAGTCCGGCAGGTTCGAAGTTGGCTGAGGACACGAGTCGGGGTCAAAGTCCCAGACTAACGACTAATGCATTCCAGCAGTACAGGGGGAAGACTTCAACTCCGCAACCGAACTTGGCACCAGCCCAAGTCATCCAAGTCATTCGGGGTAATGATTTTAAGCCCGATAAGTTTAAAGAACATTCAGGAACCACTCCCAAAGCATTTCTACGGCAATTAACTGACTACTTTAATGACCAACACATCGGCCCGGAGAAACAATTAAGAATGGTGGAGAAATTTTTAGAAGGACCTAGCCTGACCTGGTTTTTAAGTTTCAAGTACACGTTTACAGACATGGCTCAATTCCGCGAGGCGTTTTTGAAGAAGTTTTGGAGTCCTTCGTTACAGCAGGGGTTAAGAATGGACCTGTACACGCGCAAATACCACAGTACACATCCAACCCGTTTTTCAGAATTCTTCAGTCAGCAATTGGTAAAATTCAGGGATTTTGATGACCCGCCTAGCGAGCCGAATATGGTTCTAACCATCGGGAAACAACTCCCAATGCATATCCAACAATTATTAGTCGCAGGAAATATTCAGACCGCAGTCCAAGCCGAAGAATTACTCAGACACTTAGATGAGACGAGTATGGTAAGCCCACAGACAGGAAGAAGGAATTTGGAATGTGTCAACACGGCAGAGGTAGTTCAGGGACTCCAAAATAACCACGGCCAGGGGAACCAAAGTAAGACACAGTCCACAGGGACACAGTTCACGCCAAGAAGACAAGATTTTGACGGCCGAAACCAGTTCCATAACAACAATCAGAATTATCAGAATAACCGCGGGAGATATCATCAGAATAACCAAAATCAAAATAATCAGTGGACGTACCAGCGGGAATACACGAATTGGAGGGGAAACCAGAGACAAGGTAGACCTTACCAAAGAAATGGAGATGGTAGATGGAGTTACGGCATGGACTATCGCCAAGAAAACAGAGGAGATTATAGGAATAACTGGGACGAACGATATATTGAATCCCGTAAATACTTGGATCAATTAAGTAATGAAGAAGCGGAGAAGGAGAAGTGGGGGCGTGCCATGGCGAACAGACAGAGCCCAGATAACCATCAAGGAGAGGGGGCAGAGAGTTTACTGAGGCAACAGGAGCGACAGAATGATAACCGGCGAAACATATCTAATGGGGCCCGGGATAAAAAAAAACCCAAATGAACTGAAAGGAGACAGGCTAAAAACGGAGATCGCCAGGGAGCAAGAAGAGATGATAGTGGCCAATATAGAAGAGTGGGTAGCATTCCCAGACGACTGCCTGGAGGAAGTGGTGAAGAACCGTGAAAATGTTATCAGACAGCTACCAATTATTTACGCGCATATTGGAGGTATGAGGGTGAGATGTTTGATTGATACAGGTAGCCAGGTGAGCTTAGTCACTGAAATTTTGATTAAAGAAATAGCAAGAAAACAGACTGTTCCTATTATGCCGGTACCGCTAATGAAAGTCAGAGGTGTCATTCCTGACAAAACTATGAATTGTAAACAGCAAGCATTTCTAGATCTGGAAATATTGAACCATACTTTTTCACAAACATTCATTGTTATTCCAAAGATGAACTACAATATAATTTTAGGAGCCAACTTCATCTGCGATTTTCATGCTGTAATTGATTTACATAACAACACTGTAAGCTTCAAACAAGTAGAAGGATTGGATCATGTGGGTTTAAATATGGAAGAGAATCCGCTGGAGAGAGAGGCCAATACTTGGGTTGTTGAGGAATGCACTAATGAGGCCGGAGATAAGATCTTGAGGGGAGAGCAAGTCAACCAGACAGCAGTGCTAGAAATGGACAGCCGAGATATTTCGCAGGAACTTTGGGTGCATTTGGCGGAAGAAGAAATGGGCGGAACCAAATTCGAAATTTTACTTCAGGAGCGACTTAAGGAAGCCATCGTAGGGGAATCTGATAGAAGAAGATTGGAAGAAATTTTAAGATTACATAAAGGAGCGTTTGACACCGTACCTGGGAAAGTTTTAAATTTTCAATATGCGATGCAGGTAACAGATTGGACCCCATTTAAAAGTAAATTGTACCCGATCCCAGAGAAGCATTTTTCTCAGGTGAAGGACATTATTACTAACTTGTTAGATTCTGGCATGATAAGGAAAGCTGCAACTCCTTATCTGAACGCAATATTGGCTGTGACCAAGCCAAACGGATCAATTAGGCTATGCCTAGACGCGCGAGTTTTAAATAGCAAACTGCTAGTTGAGCACGACCAAGCACCGAGGATCAAAGATGTTTTGAAAGGCTTCCGCGGGAAGAAGATATACTCAAGTGTTGATTTGACGAATAGTTTCCACCATCTTGAACTTGAAGAAAAATCCCAACCGTTGACGGGATTTTTATTCGATAATCAAAGTTATATCTGGTGTCGAATGCCCTTTGGCGTGAAAACTGCGGGATGTGCACTCATTAGAGCACTCGATAGAAATCTGACTGAGGAGGTCAAGAACTTCACCACGAGATATGTTGATGACATATTAATCGCTTCTGAGACAATGGAAGAACACTTGATAAATTTAAATAAACTGCTGGACAACCTGAGAACCATGAACTTCAAGATCAACTTAAAAAAGTCACATTTTTGCCAGAGCGAAATTTTATATTTGGGACATATAATTGATGTCGAGGGCGTGCGGCCTAATCCAGCCAAGATTGATGCTATTAAGAAATTTCCCACACCTACCAAAGTCAAACATGTTAGAGCATTTTTGGGAGTGACAGGTTTCTTCAAAGAAAATTGCCCTGGTTACACAGAAACAGTAGCGCCTATGCAGGAGATGTTGAAGAAAGCGAATCGATGGTCGTGGAACGAGGAGTGCGACAGGTCTTTTAAAGCAACGAAGGATTTATTGGAAAACTGTGTGAAACTTGGATATCCGGATTTTGAGAAACAATTTATCATTCAAGCAGATGCTTCGTTAATTGGGATTGGTGCTATGCTGTACCAAGAGGACGCTGAAGAACCCAAGAAGAAATCCTATTTGGCATTTACGAGTCGTAAATTACGGAAACATGAGAGGAACTACACAGTTACGGAACTTGAGCTACTAGCAATTCTATATTCTCTCCAACAGTGGCGCAAGATGATCTATGGTTATTCCATCATTGTTAGAACCGACCACCATGCACTGACATTTTTATTTAAGACAACAATAGCAAGTGAGAGAGTTACGCGCTGGTCCATCTACATACAGCAGTTTGACATCACAATAGAGCATTGTCCTGGGAAATTGAACGTCATACCAGATGCCTTGAGTAGAAACCCTGAGGACGGAAACGAAGTAACAGCGGAAGTTCACAATATTACCTTGACACCTAAGGCTCGTGAGTTTTTGGCAAGATTGAAGGATATTCGGAAGGAGCAAGAAGCTGACCCATGGATGATGATGATGATAAAATTCTATAGGAAGGAGTTACAACCAAATTCACCGGAGTACGGGGAAGCCAGTGCTAAACAAGCGAGATTTCACTACTTGAATAACTTGTTACATAAGTACGTGGATGAGCATCATACTAAACTGCGGATCTTAGTTCCAGCATCACTACAGAGGGGATTAACTTGGCATGTTCACGAGAGCCTAGCACATATCGGCACGGATAAGACTGAAGCTACGATAGGGGAGACCTTTACTTGGCCCAAGATGAGATTCACCATTGTTGAAGTAATTAGAACGTGTGACGCTTGTCAGCGCACAAAGCCGAACAACTTTATTCTGAAACAACCTCCAAGACCACTATTACCGCAGAAACCATGCGAGATGCTCGCGATTGATTGCTTTGGTCCTTTAGTAAAAGGAAAGCGTGGATGCCG
Source organism: Meconema thalassinum (assembly GCA_946902985.2). NCBI lineage: Eukaryota > Metazoa > Arthropoda > Insecta > Orthoptera > Tettigoniidae > Meconema > Meconema thalassinum. The sequence goes on along the minus strand of OX336395.1, from coordinate 224,522,879 downwards.
ACACCTCTTGGTATGTGTCGATGTATTTTCGAAGATGGTCGTGCTATGTCCTATTCAGAAGACATCAGGACAAGTCCTTAGTCGAATTAAGAACAAAGTCATTCCGATGCTTGGGAAGCCGGAATCCATTCTATCAGATCACGGTACCTATTTCACAAGCAATGTTTTAGGCAAGGTTTGGAGAGCCTAGGAATAAAACACATATTTTCAAGTATTCGTCATCCTTGTGGAAATCCGAGCGAAAGAACAATTCGCTGTGTCGCTAAATACTACAGAGTAATGATTCCTAACGAACACAATAAATGGGTAGACAAAGTAGGGGAAATTGAGATGTGCATGAACACTACTAAGCACGAGTCGACGGGTCAAGTCCCACTGATTGTACACCACAACAGGTTGCCGGAAAGAACTTGGGACAAGATCATTCCTTGCCCAAGGGATCCATTATTAGCGCATGATTTGCGAATCCAGCGAACGAGAGAGCACATGAGGAACCAAGCGGACCGAAGGCTGAGACGGTACCGAGGAAAGAAGTTTCACCGAGAGTTACAAGAACAAGAATTAGTGCTGGTTCGTAGACCACCGATCTCCGACCCTAAGAACAAAGTCTTCGCCAAGTTCTGTCCAAAATTCATTGGCCCGTTCCGGGTAATTAAGAATCTGGGTAACAATGCCTACAGATTAGAAGAAGTGAGCACTGGTGCAAAATCTGTTTTTAATAGCGCCAATTTGAAACCGTACTACAGAAGGGAACCATTTGATGATTAGGAAAGATGATATGTGCAGAATCTGTATTGCCAAAAATTTTTTTTTTGAAAGCAAACACTCAAATCCACGGGGAGCGCGTGAGTACGCACTTTGTTTGTAAACAACGAGCAGCTGAGACGACGGGAGTGGCAACTACGTGAGGAGAAGGAGGAGACCTAGAGAAAATATGAATGACATTCCAGCGAGAAGGGAGCACACTAATTGAGTCAGAGGGGCATACACTCGAGCAGCTGAGTGAGACTTAAAGAGATGTGTTGTTACTACAGTGGATTTTGTTTTTGAAATCCAAACCAATAAATTGTTTCGAATTTCAAAACCTTGCTGAGGATAAATGAACCCTTATTGATCTTCGATAAATAAGTATTCATATTTATTATTATTATTACTACGGCCTAGGCAGCACATAAGGAAGTCGACTTGGATATTAGGGAGGCCAGCATTTCGTAATGATTGCAACAGAAGCTGAGTTGGTAGCTATTCCTGGGGGACGGCCAGAATTAGTCGAGTTCAAGGCCAAATTGTGCAACTACTGTACCAAAATTGGAGACATAAAGGAAGAATCACGAGGTCCTCTCAACGAACATACGATTGAATCAGCCAATCGCAAGAGACCAAGCTGTGACCACGAGGTGGACGGCGTCAGTAGTAAAAAGCGCGCGGAAGTGTGTATCTAAGGAACCGCCGAACGGATTAATCTCCGCTCGAGTAATTTGAGACGTTGGATTTATTTGGAGAAGAATGACACTAGCCCCATCTTTGTGAGACAAAAACTCTGGAAGTTTTTATCCGACTCCGCCCCACTCCGCCGCCCTTGTCAGTTTCTCATAAATAGTTTGGCCTGACGCCAATCTAAGTCTATTCTTGTGGAGCCTTCAGAGGCATACTCCACGCCAGTTCGAAGTGTGATTTTTGACGCTCGAATTTATCTAAGACTATTCTTGTGGAGCCTTCAGAGGCATACTCCACGCCAGTTTGTCGTGTGATTTTTGACGCTCAAATTAATCGGAGTCTTATTGTGTGGAGCCTTCAGAGGTATACTCCACGCCAGTTTAAAATGTGATTTTTACGCTCTAAAATCAGTGAAGCTAATTTATTTTCTGAGCTCTGGGAAGCTAAAGTCGCAGCGTTTGCAATATCGAATTTTAAAAGCTATAATACATTTTGTTCTAAAATCAACTAAATTGTGTGATCTAAATATTTCACGCCAGCGCGTGATAAACTGTAACATTCTTTTAAAGACGACGAGTTCAACTTTAAGGGGGAAGTATCGTATCACCCTAATTAGCGCTTACCAGAACCGAAGTCCAAGACGGGACGGAAATACCGGACGAGATAGCGACTGCTGGTGCAGCCAGGATTTTGAACTTGTTAACGAGCCAGTGGCGCGGACTCGAGATGTATATTTTATGTATAAATTGTGTGTATTGTATGTGTGTTTTTATAGTGCGTATGTGCGATATAATTAGGGCCAGTCTTCGCTATTAATCGCAGTAGGACAATTGTGGGTGAACTGAGTAGCCTGCAAGCGATTATAGATAGGCAAATATTTAACATTGAACTTTTCTGCCAAGGAGTCGAGACCAAGATGATCAGCACGTGGTTTGAAGTTGGGATGAGCTTCAAGAAATCAACGCAGACGACTACTATGGAGTGCTAAATTGTCCATAGGGCAATGGGTTGAGGAGGATGTCCTTAGTCCTACATGCAGAAGCGGTGATGTACTAAAATTGGATTATTTCAATTATGTAGTTAGATTTGGCCGGGGAACTTTGTAAATAGTCATGTTTTTCTTTCTTGTTTTATAGCTGTTTTTCTTGTACCGACACTATATGTTTAAATGTCCGTTGGCGCGTGGCCAATGTGTTTGTTGATATTTTGATTTTTTTTTTGAGTCATGTGTAATGTACGCGGCGTGCGTGCGTGATTTTTATCCTTGCAATTGCGGAACCCGTTACATTCGATAAATGGTGCTTTATTAACGTTAATATTTGAAATAGGAATGGGAGGAAATGATTGTAAAACATTTTGCTGAACAGGTTATTATTCATGTTAGGGTAGCCGAGTGCACCAACTTAAAAGTAATTGTAGAACACTTTCGTTCTAATTTGATAGATTTTTCTTGAGTCCTTTTCAGGTGACTAGTCACGGCATAGAACGATGGCGCCAGCATGTGGATATTATTTGTGTCTTTTATTTCAGGGTCTGTCAAAACCCATACGTGTGGTTCAGTGTGTGTTGATGTGTCTAGTGTGTGTTGATTCTACGTGAGGAGGGGGTAGTTGTCCTACCGCCCTTATATATTTTTGCTGCTGTTGTATTTTAGATGGAAAGACAGAGTGCTCTTGGGAGACTGCTGATTCTTGTCCATATGTTTTTCTGACACACACGTATTATTGTGCTTTGGGGCACATTTCTTCGAGGTTCGACCCCATGCTCTGGGAGGTCGAGGTTATTGACACGTGGGTTGACAGACATGCAGAGTTCCACAAACCGCCCGTTTTGCCTGTGACTTATTTTGATAGGCAGTCCTTTTTGTCCGACTGAACCCTGTAAGCTTTCATGCAGCAAACCTGTTCATTGTGACGGCTAAATTTTAAGCCATAATTAATTGGGGAGTTCGCCATGTGTGTAACGGATTGTTGTACCTTGTATGGATAAGAATATTGTGATTAACGTAAATGTTGGCTGTTTGCCTATTGCTTTGTTGATGACTCGATTTCATGTAATTTTGTTTGTCACACCCGTTTGGTGTAGTGGTAGAGTATTTGTAAATTTTGACAGCGGTCATTGGAGTATTTTTCTATTGGTCACGTGTTAATGTACTTGTGTTGATTTGTGTGAGAAGTCCTAAGATTTTAGGCAGTAAATGTTGCTACGGCAATTTAAGTCCAATTTCACACGGAAATTTTTGTGTTTGTTTATAGTAGATTTAGGAAGTGTCGGTTTAATTTAATGTATTGTAGTTGTGTTCCCTCGTGTCGGTCTAGCTCTAGGAAATGCGGATTTGTTGTCTGAAGGGTCATTCTGGATGATAACGAATCACGCATTCAAAGTACACATCGTGGTGCATGTAGAACGGCGTACGCACTTATATGGTCACTTTTGGTATCGTTTTATTTAAGGACACTTGGTCCAGGTAATTAATCTCTCCAGAGATATCGCCTAGTTTTTGGCATTTTTATTAAGCGGGAGTCAGTTGGGAGTTTTTGTTGTTAATTGTTTATGTGTAAATATGGTGATTTGTTATTAAATTCAGTTGTTTTTAACCCTGGCTTCACTCTTTCCTGCATGTTATTTTGTTATATGTTACCCTGCAAGTTAATGAAGCGCCCTGACAGCAACTTACGAATATGACCTGTTACGCCCCGAATCTGAGTCTCATATGCTTCTTTGCAAGGGTTCAATATGTTATGAAATCCTGCATATTTTACTAATTCTGATTATTTTAGGTAAGATTTCATGCATGAATTAATAAGTGAGATAAGCCACAGTTGGTTAATTTTCATTTTTGACAGAATTTAACTTGGATTAGGCAAACAAAATTATAGATACATTAAAAAGATACAATAAAAGCGACTCAGAAATTTTCAAAGTTTACTAAGCCATAAAGCAAGTATCTACAAATTACTAAGCAGGTTCATGGTATCTGAGCAGAAACAATATTTAAGCCTAGTAAAGTGCAGATACAGTAAAATAGCTTCGCAAACATGAGTGTTTTCATTAACTGTATAAGTTTTATCTGATTTTTTGCGGGAAAATATTATCTTATCCCATTTTAAGCTTTATAAAGTAATTCCCCGCGAATCATAATACCAGAGAGATGCTATATTGGTTTATTTTAACAAATACACAATCTGCGGCAATGATTGAAACTATAACCTTGATTTACTCCATTCCAACCCGAATGCAGATACCACTTCTGTGCTTAGCAGGGCAGACACGGGGAGCCAATTCACAAAAATTGAGCGGGAATCTTAAAGAGAAAAGGAAATATAGCCTAATGGAAAGAAAAAGAAGGCTGATCCCCCGAAGAATGAGGGATTAGGAAAGATGAGACAAGGGCCAATTAAGGCGGGAAAGGAAGAGACTCCGTACACCTCGGATATCCTAATACCGTCGGGGTCGGAGAACAAGAGAAATGCTAGTCCCGTGCGTTTCTGTCGATGGCAGGTTTTACTGTGCAAAACGAAATAGCTGTACAAAACACTCAATGCGAACCACGAACGACACCAAGTACTGGGAGCATTATTAAGCTGTTAGGCCTGCAGATTCGTGACGCTGATCCAACAATAAAGCGCTCTGTGAACAGCAATCACGTGTTAAAACAACTGAAACAGTAGTTTTAGAAACAGACCAATGATACGGTTTCAACTCACAATAACAGTTCTTAGATGATGTCATTGGAAAGCGCCATCAGAGAGAAACTAGCAGACTTCCGGGTTTCATGGCGAAACTATCCGCGTCTTGGGATTGAAAAAAAAAACCAAAAAAACAAGTAGTTCCGTGAAGAACTATACAGCCCATTTTCATATATCCTACTTATGTTAATTGCCACTATCAACATACACAATTTCTGTTTGATTGCTGTAATAGATTCGTAGATATTAAGAACCGACTAAATATTTCGGATGGTCGCCATGTTGGATTTTATATATGTAGGTCCTAGAGTTATGTACTGTTACATGCAGATTATTGTGAACGTGTAGTATTCAAACTTCAATCGCATAATTAGGACACAAGAAAAAACAAGGAGATTTTATAATTTTTCACAGCTGCCATCGTGAGGTTATGGAAACAATTGAAATAAATTAGATGCCAGTGGATTAACATTCGTATAAGGATTTACTGTACCAAGTTTCACTGCACTCGGATGGTTAAATTGCGAGAAACGTCCATGTGAATATTTATAATTCGCGTCACCGCCATGTTGGATTTGTGATCACCAGGTTATTTAAAGTCCTATAGGTGAACTTAAGTTCATAGCCCCTATGAACATTAAAAAATGCAGTTTGATTGCTAAAATAGATTCGTAGATATTCAGTATCGTCTAAATATTTCGGATGGTCGCCATGTTGGATTGTTAAATGTATAGGCCATAGAGTCATGTACCATTAAAGGAAACTTATTGCGTAGGTTCATCATTCAAACTTTCACTTCGATCGCATGACTACATCACAAGAAATAAAAACTTAATTTAAAATTCGCACTGCCGCCATCTTGAGGTTATGTAAACAATTGAACTAAATTAGATACCAGTGGATTACAATGTGTATAAATATTTCCTGTACCAGGTTTCAGTGCGCTTGGAACATTAAATCGCGAGAAAGGTCTATTTAAAATTTTCAAATTCGCTTGGCCGCCATGTTCGTTTTGTAGTTAACCGGTTTTAAAAGTCTTATAGATGGACTTCCAGTAGTGCCCTTTATCTCCGTACAAAATTTTAGGGAGATACCGCTAATAGTTTCAGAGATACAGATTGCCGGTGAAATATTTCGCACAACCGCCATCTTGTGATTATGTAAACAATTGAACGAAGTTAGATGTCGGTGCATTACAATGTATATAAACATATACTGTACCAAGTTTCATTGCGTTTGGTTGGTCAAATCACGAGAAACGTCTATTTAAAAGTTGCAAATTCGCTTGGCCTCCATGTTAGTTTTGTAGTTACCTGGTTTTCAAAAGTCACATAAGTGAACTTATAGTAGTTCCCTCTACCACCATAGAAAATGTCAGGGTAATATCGGCAATAGTTTCGGAGATATTGAATGCTGGTGAAATATTTCGCACAGCCGCCATGTTGGATTGGTGAGTCGTAACAAAATTTGAAGGGCACGGTCGAGGTCGCCGGGAATAGTGCTATGAACTTTCCGAGTTTCATTGAAATCGCTCCTGCCGTTTAGATTTTATTAGGGGACACACACACACACGAATCACACACACACACTCACACACACACACACGGACAAAAGGTGATCTCATAAGCCTATTTTTTCAAAATTGAAAATAGGCTAAAAATAGATTAATTTGGAATATACTGTAGATGTTCCCTTTGCTGTTATTGTTGTCGATGACCTAAGGGTGAGATCCCAACAAAATCGTAAATTTAAAAGCGCAAACACGCAAATCAAAGTTCCTGATTGAGCGGCTTCGATGGCGTAGCCGGCCCGGTAGCAAGATGAGCTTCTACGCCCAAGGTCGCTTTAAAAATCCCTCAGTATGCCTTCCTTCGGAGGAGAAGTTAAGCCGGCGGTCCCATGTCATAGATTTATGGCATGTAAAAGAACCTTCCACTACACTTGTGTGAAGCTATATTATGGGTTGGATTCGACTAACGCTCTCAGGTTCCAGGAGCCGACTGCGGTGGCATCTTGTAACCAAGTTCAGAACTAGTTGTCGTTGACGGTGGCATTTGGTAATAAAAGTAGGAACTATTTGAAAATTGAATGTCTGCAGTCCTTACTTGAATTACAGATAACACACACTAATACAGTCGTCACAATTAAAACACCGGTTATCAGACAGATTCTACACACACCCAAAGTACACATGACCACGTTGTCGCACCCCTAAACTAAGGAACCAACCAAAGTCCCCGATTCTTGAATGTAACGGGTAATCTCGAGAACCACTGGATAGATTTTGATGCTGTTTCCACCATTCTGTAAAGGATTTCTCGAGAAAGGTTTCTGTAGATAAATATTCATTTATGATCAAGTTAACCCGAGCAGTAACGATTTCAGTGAGTCGATTAGAAGAAAAACCTGTCGTCCTTACACTGGGTAAACCATTAAAAATATCTATATGAGTGTAAGAATTGTTCAGCATGAAATGTTCTACAAAACAGTTCGCGACAGCATACATCGCCCACTATACGTGTTTTTACGTTTTCATTTCTCCTAACAATCTCCATTCAGTGGAAATTTAAATTACTAGCTAGCGAGCAAGCCTATTATCCCAACTTCGGCCAGCATCAAATTGTCGAGTCGTGTCGAGTTAAGACTTCAGAGAAGAGTATGTTTGTAGTTTCGCTGTTCACCTCAGCTTTTCTGGCTTGCGTCTGTGGCCTGCCGCCCGTGCGCCGTTTAGGCTTACGCTCGGTAAGCCTTTAAAGATACCGAGATGGGTTGCTAGTAGAGTAATATTTAGTTTTGTGTGGCAGCTGGGATGGCCTTGCGGCGTTGACAGACACAATATTGCACAATGTGCGGTGGAGAAACTGGTCGAGTCATCCGTAATTGCTGTGTTGTAACGCTGTGCTACTTTCAAAGAGCCTTTTCAGTAGTTATCAAAATAATGTGGTTGACCTCTGCGAGCCTTTGCGTTCCTTTCGGTATCAATCAGGTTAATTGTGCATTCACACTTCATTAGTTGGACTGACGCAGCGGTAACGTAGCGAGATCGAAACCCGGTGCAGTCAATTAGCTCATCCGTCCCACATCCGCACGTTTGTTATCCGAATCTACTGACATTACAATGTAAATGAAATGAAAATCCACAGCCTGCATCCAGTCTCCGACCGGGTCAGGAATGGAATGAATGAAGCCCCCATCTAGCGGCGAGGATATGAACTGTGTCGGCTGCCGAGGCCTGACGCACTCCTCTGGGGCAATGATTAAATGAATGACAGATGAAATGAAATGGTAGTGGAGAGTGTTGCTGGAATGAAATTTTGACAGGGAAAACCGTAGTACCCGGAGAAAAACCCGTCGGCCGGGATTTGAACCACGGACCCAGCGGTGAGAGGCCGGCGTGCTGCCGCCGAAGCCACGGAGGCTTATGACATTACAATAATATTTTTAATGTATTACATAATAATAAAAATAATAATATCGTATGGCCTCGGTGCCGGGTGCAAGCTTTGTTATTTGTTGTTCCTTGATGCACTATGAAAGTCAAGGACGTTAGATATCTGGGTCCCTTGACACTATAGCGCTTTCTAGTAGAGAAATGAGGAACAACGTGTTGGCGGAAAATTGCGAGATTAATTTTGCCTTTATGAACACGGCCTACTGAATTCAAATGGGTTCTTTAACATGCCAACATCGTATGACATGCATGTCGTGATTTTTGCCGCCTTTCAAAAATCACTTACCATGGCCAGGAGCGAACCTGCAAGCTTGGGGGTTAGTAATCCGGCACGATAACCACTCACCCACCGTGGCAAGCTATTTATTAGATAAAGCATCTATATATTAAAATGTTGTTGTTTGAGTCTTCAGTCTTGTGACTGGTTTGATGCAGCTCTCCGTGCCACCCTATGCTAAGCTAATCGTTTCATCTCTACATAGCTACCATACCCTACATCCGAGGCAATCTGTTTAACATATTCTAACCTTGGTCTACCTCTACAGTTCTTGTCCTCGACCCTTCCTTCCATAACTCAGCTTGCTAATCCCGGGTGTCTTGGTATGTGTCCTACCAACCTATCTCTTCTCTTCATTAACAGTCGCCAGAAACATCTCTCCTCTCCCACTCGTCTTAATACCTCTTCGTTTGTAACCCTATCTATCCATATGATCTTCATCATTCTCCTGTAACACCACATTTCAAAAGCTTCAATTCTCCTCTTTTCTGCTGCACCAATAGTCCAAGTTTCACTTCCACTCTAAGCTGATTTTTGTTATCGCGAGATTCAGATAATGCCTTAACCGATTGACTTCATTATGCATTATAACGCGAGCTCTTGCCACGTACATTTGCAGAGTGTCTTTAAAAGGAAAATATATGTTAGGGTATATTTTTCAATTATTAAAGAAAAATGTAATATTTGTCGCACCCCCGCTTGCGCACAATGTCCCTATTCTACCAGAGAAATTGAGGATCCCGCCGCGTCTTACTGAGATCTTTGTTTATGAGAATGAACAAGTAGTTCCGTGAAGAACTATACAGCCTATTTTCATATATCCTAGTCATGTTAATTGCCTCTATCAACATACATAATTTCAGTTTGATTGTTGTGATAGATTCGCAGATATTGCGAACCGTCTAAATATTTCAGATGGTCGCCAGGCTGGATTTTTATTTATGTACTATTACATGAAGATTATTGTGAACGTGTGGTATTCAAACTTCAATCGCATGATTAGGACACAAGAAGTAATAAAAAACGATATTTTAAAATTTCGCACAGCTGCCATCTAGTGGTTATGAAAACAATTAAAATAAATTAGATGCCAGTGAATTAACATTCGTATAAGCATTTAACGTGCAAAGATTCACTGCACTCGGATGGTTAAATCAAGAGGAACGTCCATTTAAATATGTATACTTCGCGTCGCCGCCATGTTGGATCTGTGCTCACCAGGTTATTGAAAGTCCTATAGGTGAACTTAAGTTTATAGCCTCTATGAACATTAAAAAATCAGTTTGATTTCTGTAAAACATTCGTACATATTGAGAACCGTCAAAATATTCGGATGCTCACAATTTTGGATTGTTATATGTATAGGCCATAGAGTTATGCACCATTAAAGGAAAATTATTGCGTAGCTTCATTATTCAAACTTTCACTTCGATCGCATCATTGCGACACAAGAAATAAAAACCTAATTTTAAAATTTCGCACAGCCGCCATCTTCAGGTTATGTAAACAATTGAAATAAATTAGATGCCAGTGCATTACAATATGTATAATCATTTACTGTACCACATTTCATTGCGCTCAGATGGTTAAATCGCGAGAAAAGTCTATTAGAATGTTTCAACTTCGCTTGGCCGCCATGTTCGTTTTGTACTCTACAGGTTTTTGATACGTACAAATATAAACCTGTATTAGTGCCCTGTATCACCGTACAAAATTTCAGGGTGATACAGAAATCGTTTCGGAGATATAGAATGCCAGTGGAATATTTCGAACAGCCGCCATCTTGAGGTTATGTAAACAATTGAACTAAGTTAGACGCCAGTGCATTACAATGTGTATAAATATTTGCTGTACCAAGTTTCATTACGTTTGGATGGTTAAATCGCGAGAAAAGTCTATTAGAATGTTTCAAATTCGCTTGGCCGCCATGTTGGTTTTGAAGTTACCAGGTTTTTGAAAGTCTGATAGGTGGACTTCTAGTAGTACCCTTTATCTCCGTACATCATTTCAGGGTGATATCGATAATAGTTTCGGAGATACTGAATGTTGGTGAAATAATTCGCACAGCCGCCATGTTGGATTGGTGCGACACAATAAAATTTGAAGGGCACGGTTAGGGTCGGCCAGAATGGTGCTATGATTTTACCGAGTTTCATTGAAATCGCTCTAGCCGTTTAGAAGTTATCAGGGACACACACACACACACGAATCACACACGCACACACAGACACACGGACAAAAGGTGATAAGCCTTTTTTTTTTTTTCATAAAATGAAAATAGGCTAAAAAGGGGGGAAATAATGTTGTGGCTCTATGGCTCAAACTTTTAGAGTAAGTAGCCTATATGTGGCGGTAAATCACTTAATGGGCAAGGTACACTGAGATCCACCCCAACTCCCTGGTTACACTTTATCAGTAACATATCACCTCCAGAACTACGACGACAGGAAGCAACAGTACGTGAGTGGAGAAAGCTACATCAACAAAATCACCCACAGGATCTCCCAATTCATGAAGTTCTTAATGATCTTCCCTCCACTCGTCTTAGATCAAGGAACCCAATATGGCATAACATACCTGACATTAATTCCACGGAACAATGACGCCAAAACTGGAAGTCAGCTCCTGTGAAACATCAAGATATTCTAGATCCTACTATTAGACTTCCGGGATTTAACCTGAAGAGAAACCAGTGGGTAAAGTTAAATCGCCTAAGAACAGGTCACGCCAGATGTAACGCCATGCTACATAAATGGGGACTTAATGATTCTCCTGTCTGCGACTGCGGAGCTCCTCTTCAAACCGCAGAGCATATTATTCAAGAATGTCCGGTGAGGAAGCATGCTGGATCACCACAAGATGTTGTTTCTGCTGCATCTCCCTTTCTGGACTGGCTTCAACAATTGGATATCTCGCTGTGAATGCGAACGCAACCAATGTTCTAGTGATGTACATATTGTACATATTATAATTTACTTATTTATATATACATTTATTGTATTGTAACTCATCTAGTTGTTAGCCATACGATAAATAAGTAAATAAATAAATAAATAACTTAATGGACAGAGAGCTATAATTATTTCGTCTTGACTTAACATCTTCCGATTAAAAACTTCAATTTTCCAATTTCCAATTCACTTGGCGTACTTTATCACAATCAATAAAGCTCAAGGGGAAACTCTGGAACATGTAGGTCTCTATTTCCCTCATCAAGGTTTCAGTCATGGACAGTTATATGTTGCGAAGTAGATCTTTCGACGCCCTTAAAGTTGCAACAGCGTCAAAAAGTAATCGTTCAAAAAATGCATATAAGAGATTCCTTCAGTTAATACTTTCAAAATGACCGTCATGTTTTGACGGGTATCAACTAGTAAAATATTAAAGCAACCCATTTAGGCTAGAAATTTGAAGAGAAAGTCGTTCCCCTTGGCTGTGTACAATATGTCGTGTGTAGTGTTTAAAATGAATGTTATAAGGCCCACAATTGCAACACTTTTCAGTTCGGAGTGTTAATTTGAGATTAGCTTAAATCATCTTACATTTGCCATGGAAAGAACATGACGGAAAGAAGTAGTTCCGTGAAGAAATATACCGTCTATTTTCAAATATCCTACTTATGTTAATTGGCTCTATCAATATACATAATTTCAGTTTGATTGCTGTAATAGATTCGTCGATATTGAGAACCGTCTAAATATTTCGGATGGTCGCCATGTTGGATATTTATATATAGGCCTTAGAGTTATGTACTATTACATGAAGAATATTGTGTAGGTGTTATATTCAAACTTCAATCGCATGATTAGGACACAAAAAATAAAAACGAGATTTTAAAATTTCACTCAGCCGCCATCGTGTGGTTATGAAAATAATTTAAATGAATTAGATGCCAGTGGATTAAAATATATACACGCATATACCGTACCAAGATTCACTGCGCACGGATGTTTAAATCGCGAGAAACGTCCATTTGAATATTAAAATTTCGCGTCACCTCCATGTTGGATTCGTGCTCACGTCCCATAAGTGAACTTATGTCCATAGCCTCTATACACATACAAAATTTCAGTTTGATTTTTGCCATGTTGGATTTTAATATATGTAGGCCATAGAGTTATGTACTATTAGATGAGGATTATGGTGTACGCTCATTATTCAAATGTTGATTTCGATCGCATGATTAGAACACAAGAAATAAAATCTCAATTTTAAAATTTTGCACAACCGCCATCTTGACGTTTTGTAAACAATTAAACTAAATTGGATGTCAGCGCATTGCAATTCGTATAGTCACTTGCTGTACCAAGTTTCACTGCTTTCAGATGGTTAAATCGCGAGAATAGTTTTTTAAATGTTACAACTTCGCTTGGCCGCCATGTTCGTTTTGTAGTTAACAGGTTTTTGAATGCGATATAGGTGAACTTCTAGTAGTGCCCTTTAGAATCGTACTATATTTCAGAGTAATATGAGTAATAGTTTCGGAGATATAGAATGCCGGTGCAATATTTCGCACTGGCACCATGTTGGATTGGTGAGACGTAATACAATTTGAAGGGCACGGTCCAACCGTTTAGAATTCATTAGGGACACACACACACACACACACACACACACACACACACACACACACACAAGGTGATCTCATAAGCTTATTTTTTCATAAATGAAAATGTCATAAACATCCGGGTCCTATAGTAGCCTAATGTTATTGGTTGGTTCCTCAGTTTAGGGGCTGCGACAACGCGGTCATGTAGCCCCGTGTACTTTGGGTGTGTATAGAATCTGTCTGCACACTAATAGAGTCATCACAATTAACACCGGTTATCAGACAGATTCTACACCCCCCGCGTTGTCGCAGCTCCTAAACTTAAGAACCAACCAACCAGAATCTGCCTGATAACCAGTGTTAATTGTGATGGCTGTATTAGTGTGTGTTACATGTGTTAATGCAGGTAAGGACTGCAGACGATTAATTTGTCCAAGTGTTTCCTATTTTTGCTACCAAATGCTACCGTCTATGACACCTAGCTTGCGGACTTTGCTACTAGATGGCATCGCAGTCAGCACACAGCGGCGAACGTTGGAACTAATAGGACGTTATAAATTCTAAACTACAAACATTGGCTTCACACAAACGTGTAGTTAGTGGAAGGATCTATTTCATGCCATAAATCTATGACATCTATGACCGGCGGCATTACTTCCCCATCGAAGGAAGGCATACTGAGCGATTTTTAACGCTCTTAAAAATCCAACGTCTTTGGCAGGGTTTGGACCCACGACCTTGGGCACAGAAGCTTAGCATTCTACCAACTATGCCACCGAAGCCACCTAAAATTGTATTCAACAAGTTTGGATTGTATTTAAAAATAACTATCCGGAAATTTACTCCAAACATTATCTATCCATTATCCGCATGGCGAAATATTTTGCGGACATTCGCATCCGCGCAGGGTTTTACTTATAGAGGGGTATTCTTTAGTGATAAAAAAGTCAAATTTTCCCATATATTTCTTTGTTGCATGTAATTATGCCCCGTGCTGTACAGAACGAACGACAGTCAGTTATTTAGATTGTTGTTGTTAATTCAATTGAGGGGATTTTGGTCAACAACTCCGTGTAGTTGGGTGTGTGTTGAGCTTGTATTGCTGTGATGACTGTAGCTGTGTGTATAACTGTATTAGGTGCTAAGGGGCTTGAAGGTACTATCCCAGCATTTGCTTGGACGGAGTGTTGGAAATTATGATAATAGTGATGTTGTTTTAAGGGGCCCTAAAGGTTTGGGTGATTTGTGAGAATAAAAATGAAACTAAAACTACTACGGACTAGAAGAACAAATGGAAAACAATAAAGTAAATAAAACGGCTTCGCTATGCCCAAGATCGCGGGTTCAAACCCGGCGGAAGTCATTAGATTTTTAAGAGCGTTAAAATCCTTCAATAAGCCTTCCTTCGGAGGGGAAGTAAAGCCGGCGGTCCCATGTCATAGATTTGTTGCTACAATTGGTATTATATAGTCTACATTTGTAGGTTTTACTTGGCTGGTTAGAAACACTATATCAAATTCAAATGTTCACCGCTAGGTGTCGGTGAAATCTGGTAGCCAAAGTTGGAACTACTTGAAATTGAACTTGTTGGGAGTCCTAGGTACGGGAGTTTAATTAAAATACTCTGCTATGGTCTTTGGCTGCAATTCACATATAATTCAATAAGGTAAATAAAAGACAGGAGGAAAGGAAACTGTCTCAAGCCTCGAAGAGTGAGAAGGAAGGAGAGCCATGAAAGGCAGATAGGAGAGGGTCCACTTCAGAGGCAAAGGAAAAGGAAAAAAAAAACAGACTCAGCTCAGGAATCCCTCTGGGTAATCAACTCCCGAACTCACAAACCGTGAGGTGCACCATAAGAGGTGAGGCTACACACACCCTGCCTCCTTGAGGGCCTTCAGCAGAAGGCAGGAGATAACACAAGAGGTCTGACCCCTGGAAGATTGAGGGGTGAGGAAGGGCCAATTAAGGCGGGAGATTGAAAGACACTCTAGGCCTCGAATACCTTTATACCGTTGGGGTCGGAAGAGAACAAGAGTTGATCAAGGAAGGTCGACAGGGAAAGAAAAAACAGAGAAGGTCGGCACAAGTAGGTGGAAACAAAGCCGGACTCAGCTGGGGTCCCGTGGTCGCCAACCCACGTCCTACTAGTTGTGAGCTTCTGGAGGAAGCAACGGGATCCATTATTTAGGCATGATAAAGCGATGTTTAAATTCTTCTATTGCAGAAAGTCTGTTTGTTTGTTCCTTATACAAATCCAAACCGTTCAACCAATCAAAACCAAATTTTGTACAGGCTACTTGCCTTACAGGAACCTGCGAGTAACACTGTCTACTTGAAATTTGGACACCCCTATCCATTTCCTCGATGTAGGCCATTTAGCACATTAGTAAAAGCTAAGAGGACTTAGTAGTCTAACAGGGAGACTAAGATAAATCCCCCCCCCCCCCCAGGGACTCACATCTAGTGGGACGTGGGTTGGCGACCACGGGTCCACAGCTGAGTCCGGCATTGCTTCCACTTACTTGTGCCGGGCCCCTCTCCGTCTTCTTTCCTGTCGACCTATCTTCGTCAACTCTTGTTCTCTTCCGACCCCAATGGTTTTAGGGTATCCGAGGCCTAGAGAGTCTTTCATTTTCCCGCCTTAATTGGCCCTCGTCTCATCTTACCTGATACCCTCATTTTTCGAGGGGTCAGCCTTCTTTTTCTTTTAATTCTATCTCCTGCTCTCTGCTCAAGGCCCTCAAGGAGGCAGGTTGTATGTAGCCCCACCACTTCTGGTGCACCCTGGATAGTGCTACACCCTCAAGGGCTCACGGCTGGTGAGTTTCGGAGTTTGCGACCCCCAGGAATTCCTGAGCTGGGGTAGTTTTATCCCCTTTTTCCTTTCCTATCGGCCTTTCATAGCTCTCCTTCCTTCCCAGTCCCTCAATCCTCATTCTTCGAGGGTTGAGGGCATTTCTTTTCTTCCTGTCCTTTATTCGCCTTATCCTTTAATTGTTTACCATTTCTTCTTCCAGTACGTAAGTTTGTAGTTAGTATTAGTTATAGTTTTCATTCTCATCTCATCTTTCATTATCACCCAAACCATTAGGGGCCGATAACCCAGATGTTGGTCCCCTTAAAACAACAATTGAAGCCATGAATTCCAAAACAGCACAAGTCCACTTAGCAAAGTTTTGAGATAAACGATTTTTTTTGTGTATCTTTAAACATACTGAAGCTATTACTTCGATTTTTTTTCTATACATACATATTACAAGGCTTTTGAGTCTTGCAAAATATTACATTAAAACTATGAACAGTTTCAGAGTAAAAAAAATATGAAAATGGTGTTTTTGTGCTGTTTTGGAAATCATTGGAATTCTTTTTAATATTACTTTTATTAACGTTTGTTTAATTGCACTCAAATACATGTCAAAACTTAAATTTTTGGTGAAATCGTATTCACAAAGATATCAGTGAATAGATGACCCTAAAAATTTTCAGTCTGAATCCCAGGCTTCACTTTCTGAGGCAGCAATGTCACTGTCTGAGTTTCCATAAGCAAGTAGACGCTCAAAGTATGGCTGATGCTGTACATCAATGGATAGTATATATTTCGAAATGTCTCTTGCTTTCGCAGGTTTCAAACTAATTTCACTGTTGTAGGCATTCTTTAAAGCTGTCAAATCAAAAACACGCTTTTCTTTAAATTGAAATGTCTGTGTCACTAGTCCACTAGCTGATGTGCTAGCAGTCACATCATTGATGCGATACTGAATGATCTTGTATGATGTGACTTTCCACTTTCCTTCATGTTTAGATAGAGGCACAGGTTCTTTCACTTTTGCAAAGAAGGTTTTGTAATCCTTAATCATGGATTGATTGACGTGAACAATGTGTATATTACTTGCACTCTTCTCCATTATGTTGATCCATTGTTGAGGAGTGTACACAGTGTCCTGCTTCCTCTTCTTCAACTCTATGCGAGCAAAATCTCTGTCGCAGGGCAGATAGGAGTGGCCTTTTGTCGGATAAACGTGTCTTATGTATTCAAAACGTCCACATTTCACTAAGTGATGTAGATATTTGACAACAGTGTTGTTTCGGTTTTGAGCTGTACATGCATCTGTGAAAATGTACAGGTTCCTCACACTCGGGCCAACGTGATGTTTGATGAAATGATCCAAAAAAGAAACAGTTTCATTTGGCGTTTTTCTTCCTGTAAGTTCTGTGTACGGAAACATGAAAGCTTGATTGTCCGACATACGATGAAATCCTATAACATATAACCAAAGCTTCCTTGCATAGAACATCTCAGTTATAGGCATGAATGGGAAGGGAATATTCTGCATGTAATCAAACACCACACATTCTGACTTGCCATATTCCTCTCCTCCCTCTTTGACTAAGAATTCACATTGTTTCATTTCAGTGTAAAAACTTTTAGCTTTACGTTTATGTAATTCAAGCTGTGTCTTTAAACCATCCCTCACTGCAGCAATATTTTCACACTGTATTTTGAGTTTTAACTGTTCGCACTGTGCACAGATGTCTGTCCTTGGACGTCCGAAAGGATAGTTAAAAGTCTCTTTATAGTAGCGGAAAAAATATTCATAATTTATTAGAGGCTTGAATTCTTTTGTATCAAAACACATATATGCCTCAGGTTCATATTTCTGTAGATACATCTTCCACATTGTTTTAACATTCAGGTCTGAAGCCAAGTACCTAGTTTTCTTGCCACTCTTGCCGTAATGTGCCACCCGGAAGGGATACGACATAATGTGTGTCTTCATTTGGTCTTTGCAACTTTCAGATTTGCACCAAGTTTCACGACGTCCTCCACGTTCGTCAACAGGAGAAAGTACTCCTTCACACACCAGGGATGTGATCCGTCTTAAACGTGATGCAGTGATCCCGTGTAATGAAATGAAGGCTTGCTTGCACATTATCTTCTGGAAATCGCCTATTTTCACCTAAAGAGAAGAGAGATTTATTACTACTTGAAAACATTGCTAAAATACCGAAAGGGGAATATATAGATAATGATCATTTGTAGGTAATATCTGATTATTAACCTTTGAGTAGGCTATATGTTATATTAAAATATATTGAAATCACTCACTCTGTAGTAAAAAACAGCTGAATGAGGCTTTGTAGCTTCATGAAGCCGATACCGTTTTCTTCCTGGCTGGGTTACACTTACTAGTCCAACCAGATACCTGTCTTGTGCATTTTTAGACTCCATGTTATTAAACTGTGTTATTATATTGTCCTTGGCAGCCTGTGAGAGGTCCGACATGCATTGTCTTCTACATCTAGAACAAATAAAGCAAATATTAGGAAATGTATATGTTTTAATATATTACGCCAGTTGCTACTGTGGTTTTGAAACCATGCTCTTTACTTACTTGCAATCCTTTCCTGTTTCCTGTCCAGACAATCTCTTCTTTTTTAGAATGTTTTTCTTCCAGTTTTGGGGATCACATTTCCGTTTAGGAACTGGTATACCATCTGAACCATCGTCATCCATTTTCCAACTCTTTTTCACAAAACACTACACAAAAACCAATAATATTTTCAGTATTAACACTCCACAGTTCACGCGGGAACACAACGTAACAGCTGATGCGAAAGCAGCTCTGCCTAGTGAGAGCGAGAGGAGATAAGGACTTGTGCTGTTCTGGAAGTCAGGCGCGCTCATTTAAAGTATTTGAGTTTAGAGTCAGAACAGCATTTGTTCATGCTCTTGTGATGTTTTGATTATCATTACTTGAAATACAGGTTCAAAAAGCAAATATTTTGTGCTGTTCTGATTACCAAGTGGTAGCTTACGACGAGACGATTCCAGTGATACCCATAACTCATATAGCGTCAAAATGTGGACTTGTGCTGTTTTGGAATTCATGGCTTCAATTATCATCATCATCAGATAAATTCACAATATTAAGGGGTTGTTTGATGGTAACCACAATAAAAATTCTTTATACAAGTAAAATGACTTCACATTTGTCGGGGGGGAAGGGGGGGGGGAGGGCGGGCAGGTAATAGGTTTTGTTTCTTCATTAATCTAGTAAATTCTAAATCCTACGTTTATATAGGCCTACATTTTTATTTCGAAACGAACCAAAATTACATCTGTTGTCCCCTCGCTTGCTTTATCTCCAAACCACATAAAGGACTCAATATTATATTATTTACTGCAATCTATAGTCAACTAATACTTGTTGCTCCTTGCTACAACATAAAGAGATAATATTCTTTGATCCGAAAACACAGCGCGGTGGGAAGAATTTGTTTTGTTATTTCGCCATGACCAGTTGAAGTCCAGCTGTTGAGGACAGGTGTCTCAAGTAGTACTATATAATGCCCAACAGATGGCAGTACATGCCAGAGATAAACTCGGCACTCGAAAGTGAATGGGGAATATAAAGAAAAAGTTCAGTTGTTAGTTATTGTTGTTTTAAGGGACGGAACTACGAGGTCATCTGCCCAGAAAAAGTTTGTGTGCACATATGGTGACTGTCGGGACGTTTTCTTAATTTATATTTATTCACATCAACTATTTAATTTAAGCACTTTCACTATTACGTACCTTTTATTGGAATACCAGATTAATGATCTAACCCCACTGACAATGACAATAACAACTGACTCTCAACTGCCAACTTACTAACTACAACTTACTAACTAATATTATAAATGTCCCTACATCACTCCCCCCTCAATAAAGTCATTTTTCTTTTTTTACTGTACCTACGTACTTCCACAAATTATTCCTAGGGTATTACTCAATAATGTTTGCAAATTTTGCTGGAAATCTCACAACACGTCCTGATTTTGTGGTTTTGCGAGGCACTTGGGGACAGTTCGTATCATTTTTAACTGGCAGCTGATCTGATATTTGTGGGTCTTCATGTGTACTGCTATCAGCAATGAAGTAAGCTGGTTTGAGTCGATCGATAGAAACGTTGATCAGTTTGTCCTTAATCCTCAAATTGAAAAATTTTGGTGAACGTTGAACTACTTCATAAGGCCCTTCATATGGTTGTGTAAGTCCACTCTTTACCCTATCGATTCTGACAAACACATAATTTGAACTTTTGAGATCCTTGTGAACAAAAGTATTTTCTTTGGCCTTGTGGGAGTATTCTGCTGGCTTCAAGCAATTCATCCTTTTCTTCAGTTCAGTGACGAATGTTGGAAGGTCAGTGTCCACTGTGGTATGAGGTTCCTCAAAAAAATCTCCAGGCAACTTTAACGTAGTGCCATAGACCATCTCCGCCACTGTCGAATTGCTTTCATTCTTGAAGGAGCAACGAAAACCAAGCAGAATCATTGGCAGCACATCACTCCATTTAGCTGTACCATGGCTTCGAATGGCACTCTTCAGCGTACGGTGAAACCTTTCGATTTTCCCATTTGCCTTTGGGTGGTATGCAGTCGTTCTTGTCAGTTTACAACCTCAAATCTTTGTCAAAGCTCGGAACATACATGACTGGAATTGTCTTCCCTGATCGGTTACTATCTGTTGCGGCGTTCCGAATCTGGTAATCCATGAATTGAAAAATGCTGTTGCTACTGTTTCGGCTTCAATATTCCGGAGGGGCACAACTTCCGTCCAACTGGTGAACCTATCTATACAAGTCAAACAGTAAGTGAATCCATCAGAAGGCGGGAGAGGACCAATAAGATCAATATGTACAATCTGGAAACGTTCATCAACAACGGGGAATTTTCCAATGGGTGATTTAGTATGCCTAGAAATTTTAATCTTCTGGCAAGCTGTACATGCCCTAGTCCATTGTTGCACATCCTTTTTTAAGTTTGGCCAGACAAACTTGGAAGATATGAGCTTCACTGAAGACCTTCCACCTGGATGAGCCATGTTGTGATAATGCTCAAATACTGGGGTTCTAAATTGTTTTGGTACATATGGACGAATATTTTCAGTTGACACGTCACACCAGAGTTTTAATCCACCAGGGGTAGTAAACTGCTTGAATTGCATTGAGGTGATGCTGCTTGACTTGAGGTCTGGAAGTTCTTCATCAGATTCTTGTGAAACAGCCATCCCATCGTAGTCTATTGTCGTTAATTCTTCCAGTCTGGATAGATGATCAGCTACCACATTTTCCCTTCCAGATACATGACGCAGATCAGTTGTAAATTGAGAAATGTACTGGAGATAGCGGAGCTACAATGGCGAAGCTCTTTCATTTAATTTAAGCACTTTCACCATTACGTACCTTTTATTGGAATACCAGATTAATGATCTAACCCCACTGACAATGACAATAACAACTGACTCTCAACTGCCAACTTACTAACTACAACTTACTAACTAATATTATAAATGTCCCTACAGTGACCAACAATTTTTTTAATGAAATAAGAAAGTTTTCTATATTCTTGACCAAAAATAAGGAAGATTTAGTACACTGCAAAATTTCACAAATAAAATAATAATAATAATAATAATAATAATAATAATAATAATAATAAACGCAATGCACTGTTGGAAAATGAATATTACAAATAGTTGGTTTCACGTCAGAAAATGCGGCTTCGGTGCCGTAGTTGGTAGCATGCTGAGCTTCTATGCCCAAGGTCACGGGTTCAAACCCAGCAGGAGCCGTCGGATTTTTAAGAGCGTTAAAAACCCTCAGTATGCCTTCCTTCGGAGGGGAAGTAAAGCCGGCGGTCCCATGTCATAGATTTATGGCATGATAAAGAAACTTCCAATAATTACACTTGTGTGAAGGTAAATTATAGGTTTTCTTTGAGTAACGCTCTTAGGTTCCAACGTTCGTCGCCAGGAGCCGACTGCGGTGGTATCTAGTAACAACGTGCAGAACTAGTTGGTCGTTCACGGTGGCGTTTGGTAGCAAAAGTTAGAACTACTTGAAAATCCAATGTATGCAGTCTTGACTTGAATTAAAAGCAGATAATACACACTAATACAGCCATCACAATTAACACCGGTTATCAGACAGATTCTACACACACCCAAAGTACACGGGGCTACATGACCACGTTGTCGCACCCCCTAAACTGAGGAACCAACCAACCACGTCAGGAGAGGGAACTAGAGAAGCTCTCCTTGCCCTAAAAACTATCCGAGAAAAAGGAATGAGCGTTACCAGTAAGACATACGTTGCGTTCGTGGATATAGAGAAAGTCTTTGATAAGGTACATTGGAATTAGCTCTTTAAGACCATGAAAAACACAGGATTAGACTGGAGGGACAGAAGACTCGTTCTGCCTCTGTACAAAAACCAAAGCACAGAGATAAATATGAATGGAAAAGTAAGGACTGCATCCATTAGGAGGGGAGTGAGACAAGGTTGTGCACTATCCCCATATTTGTACTACATTTTTATTGAGGCCATATCCAAATTCAAACAAAAGACCAAGGGCATCAAAGTGAACGGACAGGAAATCCATTGTATAAGATTTGTAGATGACATCGCATTAACCGCAGACTCTGAGAAGGAATTAAGTAAAATGCTGCGAGTCTTGTCATCAACGCTAAAGGAAGCAAATTTGAAACTGAATACCTCCAAAACCAAAGTGTTAGTTGTCAACAAATCCAATGAAAATATCCAAACAAACATCGAGAATAATGGTGAAACCATTTAACAGTGCAGTCAGTTCTGCTGCTTAGGAAGCATTGTCACTGACGATAATAGGTGCACCACAGAAATCGAAAGGAGAATCACCCTCGCTAAACAGCCCTTCAGCAATAAGAGACAGCTTCTGACAAGCAGGCACATTAGCATAAAACTAGAAAATCGTTATCAAAACATTTGTCTGGAGTGTTTTGTTATACGGATGCGAAACTTGGGTTCTAAGGAAACAGGACATACAACGCCTGGAAGCAGCGGAAATGTGGATGTGGAGAAGGATGCTGAAATTACGCTGGACGGAGAAAAAGACTAACGAATGGGTCCTCAAGGAAGTAGACGAAACATGGAAATTGATCACTACTATAGAAAAGAGGAAAGCAAAATGAGTTCCTGCCCACCATACTGGAAGGAATAGTTCTGGGGAAGAAAGGAAGAGGAAGACCGCGGAAGGCTCATCTAGATTCTGTGATGCATGGACTTCAATTTAAACAGTATGCTGACTTAAAACGTTGAGCATGTGAGACACAAATGAGGTTGCTGCGACAAGGCCAAGCATTTAGAGATGATGATGATGATGATGATGATGATGATGATGATGATGATGATGATGATGATGATGATGATGATGATGATGATATACTTTAAGAAGACCTACATATATTTTGTAACAGGTTTTGCTTCAGACAATAGTTTGCCATCACTTTTTACAAATTCGAAAAATTCAGTGCAAGAATACGTTAAGTTCATGTCAACTTGCAGTTCTGATTTGATCAGCTTTGTACTGCTCGTATTCCTTTTTGTGGCGTCATCAGTGCTTATTATAAACGGCCCACAGCTGATGTAGAGTAAAACCAAAAACCACTGAACACAAAGTACCACCAGCTGAGCAACACAAAGAACGAAAGAAAGGAAATCAGTAAGCTACGCGTTCATTGGTGCAACAGACAATGAGACTTAAACTCATTGGTTGGTCATTTCTAAACGAGATAATCTCTAGAAATATAGAATCAATTGCGTCTGCTCTCGAACGTTGAAACGAATTTCGACCGTCTGCGCAAAATTTAAATGATTGAAACTGAATGATTTTACTTCACCAAAAAATACGGGAGAAATTCAGCCAAAGAGACAGGAAAGACCGCGATGATGATGATGATGATGATGATAATTGTTGTTCTAAGGGGCCTAACATCTAGATTATCGGCCCCTAATGGTCTGGGTGATAGTGAAAATGACAATGAAATGAAAACCAGAACGAAAATTAAGTGAGAGTGAAAATACTTACAAAACGGAACTCAGATTGAAACGACTCACAAAATGGAGTTTAGATCGAAAATACTTACAAAATGTTGCCTAATTTAGATCGAAAATACTTACAAAATGTTGCCTAATTTAGATCGAAAATACTTACAAAATGTTGCCTAATTTAGATTGAAAATACTTACAAAATGGAGATTAGATCGAAAATACTTACAAAATGTTGCCTAATTTAGATCGAAAATACTTACAAAATGTTGTCTAATTTAGATTGAAAATACTTACAAAATGTTGCCTAATTTAGATCGAAAATACTTACTAAATGTTGCCTAATTTAGATTGAAAATACTTACAAAATGTTGTCTAATTTAGATCGAAAATACTTACAAAATGTTGCCTAATTTAGATCGAAAATACCTACAAAATGGAGATTAGATCGAAAATACTTACAAAATGTTGCCTAATTTAGATCGAAAATACTTACAAAATGTTGCCTAATTTAGATTGAAAATACTTACAAAATGTTGCCTAATTTAGATTGAAAATACCTACAAAATGGAGATTAGATCGAAAATACTTACAAAATGGAGATTAGATCGAAAATACTTACAAAATGTTGCCTAATTTAGATCGAAAATACTTACAAAATGTTGCCTAATTTAGATCGAAAATACTTACAAAATGGAGATTAGATCGAAAATACTTACAAAATGTTGCCTAATTTAGATCGAAAATACTTACAAAATGTTGCCTAATTTAGATCGAAAATACTTA
Organism: Meconema thalassinum; assembly: GCA_946902985.2. NCBI lineage: Eukaryota > Metazoa > Arthropoda > Insecta > Orthoptera > Tettigoniidae > Meconema > Meconema thalassinum. The sequence goes on along the minus strand of OX336395.1, from coordinate 224,497,837 downwards.
CAAAATGTTGCCTAATTTAGATCGAAAATACTTACAAAATGTTGCCTAATTTAGATAGAAAATACTTACAAAATGTTGCCTAATTTAGATCGAAAATACTTACAAAATATTGCCTAATTTAGATCGAAAATTCTTACAAAATGTTGCCTAATTTAGATCGAAAATACTTACAAAATGTTGCCTAATTTAGATTGAAAATACTTACAAAATGGAGTTTAGATCGAAAATACTTACAAAATGTTGCCTAATTTAGATTGAAAATACTTACAAAATGGAGTTTAGATCGAAAATACTTACAAAATGCAATGTAGATTGAAAACACATACAAAATGAGGTGAGGTTCAAAATACTCATAAAATGCAATTTATATACACGGGGATCGGGGAGCCAATTCATAAAAACAGGGCGGGAATCTTAAAGAGAAAAGAAACTATAATGAAAAGAAAGCGAAGGCTGAACCCTAGAAGAATGAGGCATCAGAAAAGATGAGATAAGGGCCAACTAAGGTGGGAAAGGAAGAGACTCCCTAGGCCTCGGATACCCTAATACCGTTGGGGTCGGAAAAGAACAAGAGTTGACCAAGGGAGGTCAAGAGGAAAGATAAAAGAGAGAAGCCCGGCACAAGTAAGTGGAAGCAATGCCGGAATAAGCTGGGGTACCGTGGTCGCCAACCCACGTCCCACACTTGTGATCCCCTGGGGAGAGGGGAGATTGTAATAAAATAAGGTCAAATACGGGAGATCCCGGAAAATACGGGAGAGTTGGTCACCCTATGTTCTATGAATAGACGGGCGAAGCACTCAACGGGTTAAAGAATCCAATCAACACCTGATCTGGGAAGAGACGAAGTTTCAGTCAAAAATAGAAAATGTTCAGACAAAAGCGTTACTTCATTTACACAGATTGGCTTTGCTTTCTTGTACGCCAGTAAATGGGGTGCAATGGACGTCATTGAAGCCGTTCAATTTCTGACAGCACCCCGTGGCTACACTGACATATTTTGCTATCGTTAAGTAATTTGTTAAGACAGCCATATGCAAGATCCTTGGCCGTTATAAGCAATCCTGCCGCGGGATCTCTCTGTACCCGCGATCTTATCTGAGTCATAAAACTGAAACTCTCAAATCACGGCCTTTATGATCTTATTCGACTCGTATCGATTGGGATAATCACAGGGTTCCCACTACAAAGCGGGAGCTATGGTAAACCTGCGACAGATTACAAATTTGGGTTATTCTTCTTTTTCTTCCATTTCAGCCTTCCATAGACCTTGTGAAATAACCTCAAGTTTTTGTCTCCTTTCTTGCTTTTCTGTTTGTCCAGTATTTCTACACGCCCAATCCCCTCAAATGAAACACCAACCGAGCTTCTATCATCTGTCCAAACAGTTGAGCTCCGTTTACGTTCAAACTCCCGAAATTTCTAATCTTATTTCTAAAATGTACACATTTAATGTAATGTTAATTTCTGTTAAATCCTTTTTTCTATTCGGTGAACCAACTAATTCGCGTTTTGTCAAAATGGTCAAATACTTTGTTTAGTCAATCTTTCCGGGGACATTCGGAACAAGAAATTCTTCACTCAGTAGCCTATCTGATATTTTTTCAGTTTGGATAACCACCAGGAGCTCACATCTAGTGGGACGTGGGTTGGCGACCACGGGACCCCAGCTGAGTAAGGCATTGCTTCCACTAACTTGTGCCGAGCTCCTCTACGTCTTCTTTTCTGTCAACCTCTCTTGCTCAACTCATGTTTTCTTCCAACCCCGATGGTATTAGGGTATCCGAGACCTAGGGAGTCTCTTCTTATCCCGCCTTAATTGGCCCTTGTCTCATCTTTCCTGATCACTCATTTTTCTAGGGATCAGCCTTTTTTCTTTTCATTATATTTCCTTTTCTCTATCAGATTCCCGCACTGTTATAAGTAAATTGGCTCCCCGTGTATCTAAATACAATATTTTGAATCTACACTACATTTTGTAGGTATTTTCAATCAAGTTGCATTTTGTAAGTATTTTCAGTCTTAATTGCATTTTGCGAGTAGTTTCGATCTCAATTGCATTTTGTAAGGATTGACAATCTAAATTGCTTTTTAGTAGCCCAAGTCTTTGAATGTAGGGGTGGCATTTTTGTGAGTATTTTGAATCTAAATTACATGTTATGTGTATTTTCAATCTTTTGTCAGTTTTTTCAATCTCCGTTAATTTTCGTTATTGTTTCCATCTCATTGTCTTTTCCGCTATCACCCAGACCATTAGGGGCCGATAACCTAGATGTTAGGTCTCTTAAAACAACTATTATCATCACCATCAGTTTGGATATACATACCTTTATTACTTTTCCACATTCATAAATTCCCAACTTTCGTTGCTTCAAGTATTTCCTCTGTACTTTCCCTTCCATTTCCCCCATTTTAAGAAACTAATCATTCCGCAGCATCAACGTATTCGAGATTGGTTGGTTTCTCAGTTTAGGGGCTGCGACAACGCGGTCTTGTAGCCCCGAGTACTTGGGGTGTGTGTAGAATTTGTCTGATAACCGGTGTTAATTGTGATGGCTGTATTATTGTGTGTTATCTGTGATTCAGGTAAAAGGACTGCAGACGATTAATGTTCTCAAGTTGTTCCTACTTTTGCCACCAAATGCTACCATGCGCGACACCTAGCTGCGGACGTGGCTACTAAATGCCATTGCTGTCAGCACCTGGTGGCGAACGTTGAAACTAAAAGAACGTTATCAAACTAACCTACAAATATTAGCTTCCACAAGTGTAATTAGTGAAAGGATCTTTTTCATGCCATAAATCTATGACATGGCACAGCCGGCTTTACTTCCCCTCCGAAGAAAGGCATACTGAGGGATTCCGACGACTTCGGCCGGGTTTGAACCCGCGATCTAGGGCATTGAAGCTCTGCATGATACCAACTATGCCACCGACGCCGCTAAACATTCCATTTTTATGACAGTGTTATAAAGTATGGATTTTTGTTTTTACTCACAGCAATTTTTTAAAGTAAATGTCCTTCGTTAATTGATAGGCCAATTCCATTTTCTGAGCTGTAGTTTTGTTTGCTTCATTATTCAGACGGTACTATTTCCGCGCGGTGCTCAAGAGTCTTGCAGCCTCAAAAGAAATTTCGGTAAGAGTTAGGTTGACCAGAACCGAAGTAGAAAATTCTTTAAGTATTGAAATCAGCCAAAATACCTGGTAAATTTTGTTAATTGCGTATTGAAAAGTGATTTTTCGGTTGAGCAAAATATTGGATTGGTGTAGTAATGGTATCTGGAGATTTTTGTTTTGTTTTTTTTGTCGTGTAGCCTCCTGAGAGGCCGAGTGCAGGTCTTTCTAGTCGACACCCGTGGGCGACCTGCGCGTCGGAATGAGAGATGGAATGGATGAAGATGAATGAAACTGGGCAAGGATGTGGAAGGAAGTGGCCGTGGCCTGTCAGAAGGTACTGTCCCAGCATTTGCCTGGTGTTGAAAATGGGAAACCACGGAAAACCATTTCAAGGACAGCCGACGGTGGGGCTCGAACCCACGCGTCTACCGAGTCAGCAGAGAGCTTGGCCCCTTGACCTAACGCTGCGCTTTAGCCCCCGTAGCCACTACTGTCGGTTATCTGGAGATGATAAATAGATGTTTACTCATCTGCTGTCTGTAACCCACCCAGCTATCCCAAATAGGATCACGACTTGTTGTTGTTGTTGTTGTTGTTTGAGTCTTCAGTCTTTAGACAGGTTTGATGCAGCACTCCATTCCTCCCTGTCCTGAGCTAATCGTTTCATCTCTATATACCGACCACACCCTACATCCGAAGCAATCTGTTTAATATATTCTAACGTTGGTCTACCCTCACAGTTCTTGTCCTCGACCCTTCCTTCCATAAGTAAGCTTGCTATTCCTCGTTGTCTTAGTATGTGTCCTATCAACCTATCTCTTCTCTGCATTAGCAGTCGTCAGAAACATCTCTCCTCTCCCACTCGTCTTAATACCTCCTCATTTGTAACCCTATCTACCCATCTGATCTTCATCATTCTCCTGTAACACCACATTTCAAACGCTTCAATTCTCCTCTTTTCTGCTGCACTAATAGTCCAAGTTTCACTTCCATAGAGCGCCACGCTCCAGACAAAGGCCTTCAAAAATGACTTCCTAATACCTAAATTTATATTCGATGTCAACAGATTCCTTTTCTGTAGAAATGCTTTCCTTGCCTGACCTAATCTACTTTCTATATCCTCTTTGCTTCGTCCATCACTGGTTAATTTGCTTCATAAGTAACAGAAGTCTCCCATGTCCTTCAGATTTCCAACTGCCAATTTGATGTCCATAGAGGTTTCAGATTTATTTCGGCTCCATTCCAATATTTTTATTTTACATTTATTAATTTTCATCACGAATTCTTTCCTCACGACTTATATAGATGAAAGTCCAGCTGACTCCGCCATTTCTAGCAACATGTACAGTATTTCCAATCCAACTGTGAAAGTGCGCCAAGTTTCAGTTTCAACTTCAACATGGATTGTGCGAGTTGCTACTTGACAATCTCGAATTGCAATCAAGAATACCACAACGATAGTGGCAAGTTGTTGAAACTATTACAAGAATACAATTTAATAGCGAAAACACTAATATAAACACCCCTGGTTTCTCTCACGCACAGTGGGGTAGTCACGGGTCAATGATCTTTATCCAGAGCAATAGTGTTTCCTAGACCAATATTTTCATCCAAACCAATGGTTTTCGCCTAGACCTTTCTTTTTTCACATAATTACAGAGTTACGTGTGTCGTGTGGTGTACTTTGTATCGGACATGTTGGCAACGCAATATGACGTCAATGTTTCCGCCACAAACATCTACCGTTGTTCAACAAGCTACAAATAAAAACCTTCATTTAACCAATATTAGTGATATTCTTTGACAGTATTTTCAATGTGCAGCAGTGATATATTTTGACAGTATTTTCAATTACTAATGACTCCGAGAAAGGTATTATGTTCAATAATCTTCAAAGTTCTGGTTTGGTTCCGGTTCTGTTAAACTTGACAATTAATGAAGTTTCTAGCTATGCCTTTTTCACTCTCTTTCAAATGGAAATGAAAATCCACAGCCTGCTTCCAGTCGACCAACCAGGTCAGGGAATGGAATGAATGAAGCCCCCGTCTAGCGGCGAGGATTTGGACTGTGCCGGCTGCCGAAGCCTGACACACTCCTCTGAGGCAATGATTGAATGAATGACAGATGAAATGAAATGATAGTGAAGAGTATTGCTGAAATGAACTTTTTGACAGGGAAAACCGTAGTACTCGAAGAAAAACCTGTCTGCCTCCGTTTTGTCCAGCTCCAATCGCACATGGAGTGACCGGGATTTGAACCACGGACCCAGCTGCCGCCTAAGCTCTCTTTCAAAAGGTTTATCACCTTGGATATGTATTTACTATTATTATTATTTTATTTTTGGTTAGGGGATAAGTTATATCTGAAATTAGCATGGACAAAATTTCCTACACCTAGTTACGATGGCCACAAGCGCACTTATCCCACTCATGTTCCGGAGATAACCTTGCTCAGGGGCGTATATAAGGGGGGATGCCCACCCACCCCCTTCCCCGAAATTTTTGTCACATATAATATTTGTTTATGAATTAAAACATAACAAAATAATACACTTATCATGTACTATAGTTACTAAGCGACGTAAGGCAACGTTGCAAAGCGAGGCGTAGGTAGAGCGTTGTAAACAGCGTGGCAGTTTGCTCTGATCTTATGTGTAACAACATAACCTCGTATTACTCTCCAGTGCCTTCGCTCTTATGAACGTACCAAGAACAGCAACAAGTGCCCTTGAAGCATGTGACAAAAGTTCTTTCCCTAAATTTTATACCCTATTCAATCTTTTGGCAAATTTGACTCTCTCTGCAGCTACCGGTACTGCCGAACGGAGTTTGAATTGGTTGAAAACATACTTCAGAAATTCTACTTCTGGAAACAGACTCAACGGTCTAGCATTGTTACACAGACATACCGTACTTCACCGACAATAAAGTTATAAACCGATTTGGAAATGCTTCAAGAAACCTTCACTTTATATTATAGTGAAAATCCACAGCCTGCTTCCAGTCGACCGACCGGGTCAGGGAGTGGAATGAATGATGCCCCCATCTAGCGGGGAGGATATGAACTGTGCCGGATGCCGAAGCCTATCACACTGCTCTGAGACAATGATTAAATGAATTACAGATTAAATGAAATGACAGTTGAGAGTGTAGCTGAAATGAAATTTTTGACAGGAAAAACCGGAGTACATGGAGAAAATCCTCTCTGCCTCCATTTTGTCCAGCACAGTTCTCACATGACATGAGCGGTATTTGAACCACGGACCCAACGGTGAGAGGCCAGCATGCTGCCGCCTAAGCTCTCTTTCAAAAGGTTTCCTTATTCAGAGATTTGTATTATTACCTAGGATATGTAATTTTTTGGTTAGGGGGTATATCTGAAATTAGCGAGGACAAAATTTCCTACACCTAGTTCCGATGGCAACAAGTGCCAGCGCACCTATGTTCAGGAGATAGCCTGGCCGTAAATAACCACAACGGGAGAGAGTGACCTGGACAGCTGCCACGATGATACACCTGACTGGAATGGGGGCAGCACCGTACGCGGCGGGCTTCAGCACAACGTTCCGTATTGATAGCGCGTTCCCGCACGACGACACATGCAGTGACAGACGCTGTGAAGTACCAGTATTGTCTTTTACAAAGAGTACAAGAGAAATGCTTTTTAATTATTGATGATGATGATAATTGTTGTATAAAGGGTCCTAACATCTAGGTGATGTTGATGATGATGATGATCATCATCATCATCGTGTGGCCTCCGGAGAGGCCGAACGCAGGTCTTTCTAGTTGACGCCCGTGGGCAACCTGCGCGTCGTAATGAGGTAGTGATGATGAAGACGTCAAAACATAGGCTACACCTAGTCACCGGGCCACGGGAATTAACCCCAGGAGATTAAAATCCCTGATAGCTCGGTCGGGAATCGAATCCGAGGCCCTTCGGGCCAAATCCTAGAGCGCTTACCATTTAGCCACGGAGCCGGACAACATCTATGTTATCGGCCCCTAATGGTTTGGGTGAAAGTGAAAATGAAGGATGATCAAATGAAACTTACAACTATAACTAACTACTCTCTTACAAGCTAGAAGAAGCAATGGAAAACACAAAGGAGAAGAATGTAAATAAAAGAAGTCCTCTCGGCACGCCGGAAGGCGGAGGTAGATTTCACCGGGCAAACTTGGGGATAGGCGAAAATAGGCAGAATATGCAGGTTTTCGTAGAAAGATCAGACCTCATTTATTGCGAGAAAGTTGTTTATAATTGGAGCTTAATTAACTTTGTTTTTCATCATTTTATGCATATTATAAACATTTTATTGTCTAATGGGGACGGTAACCATCTTGTCATTTGGGGTCCATTTTTAAACTTGTGGCCACACTGTCCTTATGAAAGGTTTGGACACTGATGTGTAACTATCTGTCTGTTACTTCTTCACGCAAAACTTTATCTCCCGCAGAGATTTTGGTTGGTTCCTCAGTTTTGGGGCTGCGACAACGCGGGCATGTAACCCCGTGTACTTTGGGTGAGTGTAGAATCTGTCTGATAAACGGTGTGAATTGTGATGGCTGTATTAGTCTGTAATTCAGGTAAGGACTGCAGACGGGCAATTTCAAGCAGTAGTTCCTAATGTTGCTACCAAAGACTACCGTCAACGACACCTAGCTGTGAACTTGGCTACTAGATGCCACCGCAACCAGCAACTCGCAACGAACGTTGGAACTTCCCCTCCAAAGGAAAGCATACTGAGGGATTTTTAGCGCTCTTAGAAAATCCGAAGACTTCGGCCGGCTTTGAACCCGCGACCTTGGGCATAGAAGTCCAGCATGCTACCATTAAAGTCACCGAAGCCGCTTCACACTTAGTCAGATGGAAAACTGAATGTGATCTCGTGTGAGTGCGTTGTCATGGCAACGTCTGATGGCTCATCCACAGTATAGATACCAATACAGTATGGACACTTCGGCAAAACCGGAAGAACGGATTTTCAAAAAAACAATTGATAAGGGGGAGCACCAATACACCTGTAAGCCGCTAGGTAGCATCACTTATGGACAAACACATGATAAACAGCTGATTGATGAATGTATATTTTATGTCATTTATTTAACTCTATTTCAACACACTAGCTCTCTTTATAATCATATATTTTAAGAAAATAAATAACAAGAAAATAGAAAGTGTTAATACTACTGTGTTTTAATTCTAAGAAGTGTGGAATTTAATGTTTAACACCACATTCCTCCTCCAGTCCTGTGGTGTCGCATTGTGATTGCATCGTAACGATGAAAGGTTATGATATGTTTTTAATGATTAAATTAACACACGATATATTGAAAAGTGTGGGGGAAATGTGGATTTTGTTTCTTAAACTTTTGTAGTCTGAGATAATGCAATTCAAGTTTTCTACAGTAACTGTAAATAAGTGTTAATTCTTAATGTTCTTAGCTTCCTAACGTAAATACCCGGGAATTTATTTAGTCAATAAAAAAGTCATGTTGATGGGTGGGGACAGCCTTATTATGCAGTGTTATTTTCACATTTCATGATATGCCTAGGCTACTTCTTACTCCTCATTTCTTAGCCTACTCACACTTCCGTTCATTATCTTGTGTTCCAAGAATAATTCAATACCGGTACTGTAAGTCATGTGCTAAGGAATCTCTTTTCATTACCTTTATTAGTTCCACGTCTTTGTATGGCTATTATAGGAGCAACAAGTAGCTTTCAGATTCAACAAATAGACTATACATTTACAGGTAGATTGTTTTGTTTAGCCTACAGATGGCCTAAAAATAAGTAAAGTAAAGCTGAAATACAAGCTCAGGGCTTACAGTAAGTAAACCGGCCAACCACCCTTCGTACAGAGGCCTGCTTCTTTAATCCTAGAAGCCAAGGTCACACCCAGATCTCCATTCGGAGATCCTAAAGTCGTCATATTATAGTTTTGGACTGGGTTTTGATTCTTGGTTAATGCATGTTAGAATTCCAGAGTTGCATCCAGTGGTTCAAATTCCAAATATAAAAAAGAAAGGTTCTGTGGCTTATGATCACGAGAGCCACGTGAAGCTACAAGTTTGCTTTGCTTTCTGTCGCTAGTGAATGTAATAAAGTAATATAACTGGTAAATAACACTATGTGCAATGGTGTCGCCAATCAATCAAGTAAAACGCTCAGTCCTAAACTTGCTCTAACCATAGCTTAACACCAATCAGACCTAACTTTAACCTCGTCACGACTAATAAGTTGCCATCTATCCGCACCGCACTTTTTACTTGTCAGTGGTATGTCAACTCCTTATTCTCCCCATTCTGCAGAAATGGAGATAATGTAGGATGAGTTTTCCATGCGATGGATGGTTTTTACACCTGGATGAGAGAAATGTTAGGCTCATAATGCTGTGTTGCTTTTGGAGAGGCCTGGGGCAGGTCTTTCCAGTTGGTACCTGTAAGCGACATGTACATCATAGCAGAATTAATACTGGTCATTAGGAGGCCTAACTACATGCCATAGCTTCAGTTACTAGGCCCAAGAGTTAACAAAGGACTATCGTGGTGTTATCAGTTCACACTCTGCGCAGGGTGCTGGGATTCAGTTTCAAGTCGTAACAGCAGTCTTATTTTAAACACTAAAGTTTCAAAGTATGTATAATTTTATTAATTCAGCCAATGGCCATGTACTTTTCTTTTCAGGACGGGTCAGGGAAGGGATATTGGAGGGAAATTGGCCGTGGATTTATTGAAAGGAACCGTCCCGGCATTTGTCTGGTAGTGAAAATGGGAAACCACAAAAACCATTTTCAGGACGGTAGAGGTGGGATTCGAACTCACGCTCTCCCGATGCCAGCGAGGCACGAGGTAGCACATTAGCGCTCTCGGCCACCAAGGCCGGTTCAAAGTTGGCCTATGTATGCCTCTTGGTAAGCTATAATCTGGAGTCATTTATATAACCATATTTTTTGACATACCGGTACTGTATATATTATTATAGTTTCAATTAGGACCTCTTTGGTCTATGACCCGTGTACTTGTGTATGCATGGTATTTGATAAACAGTGTTGTGGTGAATGTAATGTAATTGTTGTTTTAAGGGGCGGAACTTCGAGGTCATCTGCCCCTAGAGTGTTATGGTGACTAGGAGTGTTTGTAACTTGAACAGTACTAAAAAAAGGTTTTGCATATTGCGATTTAGTGTTTTGCTATGTGTACTATCCTACCAGCGAATTGTTACCGGTGGCGGGAATCGGAACTAATGCGCTCCGCCCAGCCACACTCCTGCGATAGACGTGCAGTTGTCGCCAGCGAAACCTCATCGCATGTCATTTGTGTGCATGATTCGTGCTGGGTCGTGCGCTGTGCGGTGTGTTCTCATTGTACGACTGTGCATGCGTTCCCCCTCTTGCCCAGCAACCACTCGCGACAGCCATAGCGAGGCGAGCTGACGTAATGTATACACAACAGCCGTGCTCCACGTCTAGCAGTAACAATTCCCTGGTAAGGTAGTATGTAATGGCATACAAAGAAAAACAACACACAATATGTTCTGCAAAAGAGACAAACACTAAAAGCTTAACAAAAGTGGCAATCTTTTTCTAGTTGGGGCATATCAATACCATGTATGGCCACCACGAGCCCTAAGGCATGCTTGCCGACAAAGAGGCATACCGTACTGAGAACCAACGAATCAACCTGGTTTTGGGGCAGATTATCCCACTCTTGGAAAGCAGCTTCAATCAGTTGCTGAATGTTTGTTTGTTTGTTTGTTAGAGGATTGGGACAGTGCGAAACTGCACTCTTAATCTTTTCCCATGCATGTTCGATACTGTTCATGTCCGCAGAATATGCAGGCCACTCCATTCTCCGTATGCCTTGCATCTGAAGGAACTGATGACCACCCTAGCTCGATGGGCATTATCGTCCACTAGTGTAAAGCCCTCACCCATTGTGGCAGCGAATCCTGTAACGACAGGTTTGAGGATGTTGTCTCTGTATACCAGACCGGCCATGTTACCGTGGATAGGAATTAGAGGCGTACGTCGACCAAACATGATCCCACCACAAAACATGACAATTTCCTTGCTGTTGGAGGCGTTCCTGGATGAAGAGCTTGTGAAATCTCTCACCCACCCGTTGCCACACTCGATTGCTCCTGTTGTATGGGTTTCTTCTCACGCCCAAGTACACAGGGCTGACGACCATGATGTACAACCTCCTACATGAAACAACAAGCATTAGCATAGCCACCTGGCTATGGCTTCATGAGACAGTGACGGCAGAGAATCCCAATCTTCGTGCTTCAATAGAGGAACAGTTTGACTATGGTATGATAATGCGCCGGATGTTACAGCCATTCCAATAGACCAAGAGGCACTAAGGAGCAATCTGGCCACCATGTTAGACAACTTCTGTACATCGACTGCAATCTGTTGTTTCATTTCAGGGGCCTGAACATCGTGGTCATTTAGCCCCGTGTACTTGGGCGAGTGTGGAATTTTGATTGATAACCTGTGTTATTGTGATGCCTGTCTGAGTATGTGTATTTGCAATTCCGGTGAGGATTGGTAAGGATGCGGCATTGGCTTTAACTTAGGAACCATCACAGCATTTGCCTGCAGAAGAAGTGGGAAATCTCGGAAGACCACTTCCAAGATGGCTGAGGTGGGAATCAAACCCTCCTCTTCTCAGTTGTGCCTCACGAGACTGAGTGTGCCCTGTTGCAGCCCTCAGACCAGAATTACATTTCTTGGCAGAGCCGGGAATCAAACCCAGACCTCTGGGGCAACAGCCAAGAATGGTAGTCACTACGCCACAAGGTGGTCCATGACTGCAACCTAGATCCGCTGTAAATATTCTCAGAATTGCTCATTAACATCACACATAGTATGGATAGTTATTGTTGTTTAAGGGGCGGAACAGCAAGGTCATCTGTCCCTCTTAACACAAAATAATACAAATTTCAGTTGAGTTAAAATTTATAGGTGGATGCCTAATATTAATTAAAAAAAAAACAAAAATAAGTTAATATGTATGGAATAAAAATTCAGAAAAGAAAAAGTTATTTGAGCAAATGCACATACAGGTAAGGTATTTTTCTCACCAAGATACGATGAACTATATTATTAGTAGGGCCATGTTTCTTATGCAAGACTCGTGCGGGTATTTTTTAAGTTAACACCCATATACTGTACATTCTAAGAAGACTATTGAAACCGTAGTCTCCGAACTACCATTAAAACGAAACAAACAAACAAACCCCGTGGCACTACAGTCCATGAAGGGCCTAGGCCTACCAAGCGATCGCCACCCAGCCATTTGGCCTTCAGATTATGTGGTGACGCGTGGTGAGCGCCTCGGGTCCCCTCGGCCGTTAATCTTGGTCTCCATGAGCGTGGCGCTGCCTCATTGTCAGACAGCTATTCAATTGTCCTTGCGAGGCTGTGAACACCCAGTTCCAGCCCTCACGCCGGTTTCTGAAATCCCTGACGGAGCCTGGAATCGAACCCGAGGTCTCCTGGTGCGAGGCAGGCGCGCTACCCCAACACCACCCGAGCTATATTACTCCATTTAATTGGGCATGCAAAATAATTTGAAGATGGAATGTTTGGTGCATGGAGCATTCTGGGAGGGGGAAAGGAGAATTAGAAACCATAGAAATTCACTTCTATTAGGACCAAGAGGTGAATTAGAATCCATCCCTTTTCACTTAGATCACCTCGTGCCTCGTGGTGTAGCAACTAGCATTCTGGTCTGAGGGCTGGAACGGGATACACTCAGCTTTGTGAGGCAAAACTGAGAAGAGGTGATTTTGATTCCCATCTCGGCCATCTTGTAAGTGGTTTTCCTTGGTTTCCCACTTCTACTGCAGGTAAATGCCGAGACGGTAAGCTACCCCTAACGTAAGGACATAGTCGTCTCCTTCCCTATCCTCACCTAAAATTATAAATTCACACACTAATACAGCCATCACAATAAGGCAGTTTATGAGACAAATGATACACACATCCAAGTACACATGACTACAGGCCAAAATTTAAATTCTCCTTGGCAAAACCAGGATTCAAAACTGGGCCAACCAGTTAGAAGGCAGCTATGCTTACTTCTAGACCATGGCAGTAGCTGTGGAAACAATGGGCTTATATGTTTGGCTATTTTTATTTCTTGGATTTGAATATTTCTTTTATCCCCTTACTTCACTCCCAAAGTCTTTTCATCCTAATTGACAGTGTCATGGAGCCCTTTCATTCTAGAGAATAGGATCATCCATGCAGCCTCAACGTAGATGGAAAGTAGAAGAGGCTAAGAAAGGAATGGGGAAGTGACTGTGGCCTATGGGAAAGCCACCATCTCAGCATTTTGAGATGAGAAACAAGGAAGCTAACTTGAAATGACAGGTGAAGGGACATGAACCAACTTATTTCACAAACCAGGTCTTCAGTGTGGTGATGTGATTTTCAGTTAATGTTGTACAACATCCTTAGGTCTCAAACCCCAATCCTTCCATTTTCTAACGGGATGGGATAACCCAGAAAATGGATCGTTGCACCTGTCTAAAACCATGGAGGATTATGATAAGTCCTTTGGCTGTCCAACAATAAAATTGTAAGTTATTTTGATTTAGAAGTTATTGCTTTATGAGATTACTTCCAAATCCTTTGTTGTAATGCAATAAACAAACATTCCTGATATCGCCATGATCTCAGATCACTGATTTGATTTCTGATAGAGAGAGTCAGTTTTTGAAATAATGAACTGCTTCAGACCTGTCTATCACATTTGTTGACAACAAGACAAAACTATAGTTATCAGTCACAGAAGCTGCAGGTTATCTGACATGAATTCTAGTTTCTCTACTAAAAGGTAGCGATAAACAATATGTTGGTTTTTGGTGTAAAGATTTGCCTAGGTAGCTCCATTCAAAAATTGCACATTACTTTTCTTAGTAGGTAGCTAAAACCTTGCAGGTATAGTATTATTAAATTTCTTTCGTGTTAGACCAACTTAAATATTACAGTATTTAGGAAGTTAAATTTGCTCCTCAATGACAATGCCAGGGCATTAAAAATCACTATTGAGCAGTGGCGCCAATAGCATTTCTCTGAAGTCTAGCGAAACAATTTAGACACCCACCCACCCCTTCCAACCCCCGCCCCTCCCTCCCTCATACGAGTTATGCTCACATATTGTTTACCAGTGCCGACGCCTATTCCGTTTCCAAAACCTAACCAGACTTCTCGAGATTCTTAGAAACTTTTAGCGATAAGTCGAGATAAAAACATATAAAAACACACTTTCATCGAGTACCGGTAAGAGTTTAATTCAATTAGTAGGAAATACAGTATTTTTTTTACAGAATTATGATATTCTCAAAATTTGAATGGTAAAAAGTGTCCAACATTAAAATACTGCTCACTTAGTTTTAGATAAAAGATAAGTAAGGGAAGTCTCAAAACAAACATTACTCCTCGGCAGACAGTTTTCATTTCGCTTAATGCGTTTTCCTCAAGCGGCAATGCTTTGGGCTTAAGGTAGCTGGAGCGCGGCAGTCACGTCCAAAAGTATCGTGATTTTTTTTTCAAAATGCTCAAATAGGGCCAAAAAGTGTTTAGAAGTGTTGCGGAAGGTCCAAAGTATAATGCCAATACAAAATCCTTTGGAAAACTGCTAACTGAAAGCAGCTTTAGAGCTTTGAAAATGGCAGAAACATAGGTTTTAGTGTTTTTTGGCGGAAAAAACGGCCATTTGACCTTCGTTTTCTCTGTTAGATGTCCGGTGACCCCGGTATTTCTTAACGTTTTCTTTTTTATCGTGTTGAAATCGTTATTTTTGGAGTTTTCGGCCGGAATCTATTCACTAGAACGCACTTAAAAACGAACAAAGTATTAAATCTGCCCTAAAACGGCCATTTTATGCTAATTTTAACGTTTTTGTTTTGTAATTGTATTCTAGTGAAAAGATTTCAGCCAAAAACTCCAAAAATAAAGATTTTAACATGATAGAAAAGAAAACGTTAAGAAATACCTGGGTCACCGGACATCTAACAGAGAAAACTACGATAAAAAGGCCGTTTTTCCGCCAAAAAACACTAAAACCTAATTTTTGTCATTTTCAAAGCCCTATAGCTGCTTTAAGGTAGCAGTTTTATATAGGATTGTGTATTGGCATTATACTTTTGACCTTCCACAACACTCCTAAACTCTTTTTGGCCCTATGTGAGTACTTTGAAAAATCGATACTTTTGGACATGACTGTCACTCTCCAACCACCTTAAGAATATCTTCGGCCAAACAAGAAACTATGCAAAAAGTTTCATTAGATACCTTATTTCTTAGTACAGTAACTGTTTCGAAAGAATGCTACTATATGATGCGAACTCTAATATGACATTATCGTATTCAATATTTACGTCATTTTCACAAGAAATTATCATGAGGTCTTCCAATCGCTCACCACCCATAGTCGTACGTAGCCTGTTTTTGATTATGCGTAACTTGGAAAAAGTTCTCTCGGGTGTGGCGCTTGCTACCGGGATTGTCACTGCAATCTTCAGTGCGGTGTACAAAGTAGGGAACACACTCTTCAAGCCTGCTGAGTGCATAATTTGAAATACAGCCATTAAGCTTCCAGTATTACCGGGATCCACTCGATCAAGGTTACCATCCCTGTCCTCAATCTCTTCTAGAGAGCTTCCTTCTTCAGTTTTTGATTCCTCCTCACCTTTGTCGGTCTTCGCGAAATCGTCGTCAGCAGAATCTTCATCGGCAAAAATGTCTTGTTTGTGCAGTTTCTCGGGCAAAGATGCTGCCTTCTTGAATTGGGGGTAGACTTTCGAAAAAGCAGTGTACTCTTCAAGGAGTTGAATTTTGTCCGTAAATTTTCCATACAGTTGACAGAAGTGATCGAATGCATCATCAGGAAGAACGTTTCTACGACCGCTCACCCCAAGTAGACGACGATGCGAGAAGAGTGCCAAATCTCGGTATAACCCAACAGTTGTGTTGCCGAATCTATCTTCAAGGTGAGAAATTATTGCGTCCAGGCAAACGTTGTAGGTCTCGACTCGAAATTTCTTCATGGACTCATCAATTGGCTCATCTGCAGCTTCCTCGCCATCCATCATCTTATTGCGCCGCTTCAAGGGATCGGGCAGTATTTGGAATTCAAAGTCGGGAAATCCTCTGAGAAAATCTTCTTTCTCTTCAAGAATACATTCATATGCTCTCTCGTTTCGAAGGTGCTCCATTTCTATGAGCGTATGCTGGATTGCACTTACAGCTGCCAATAAATCAATATCAACACCTTGCAAAACTTTGCTCACAGGTCCCACCTTTTCGAAGACTTTCGAAAAGAGGAGCGCTGTGAGAACAAAGCGTTCTGATAGCAAGTATCTTAACAGGCCTTGCGCTTCTGTGGCAGCTGATTTTTCGGCTGGTGTAACTTTATCAGTTGGGTCTTCACGGTCAAAGTTTCGCAGTGGTGTCTGAATTACATGAAGCAGTGTGTCGATTAGAGCAGCAAATCTTGACAGAGCTACAGTGAGTGAAGAAGCGTGAGACATCCAACGTGTCGTGCTGACTCGTTTTAGTCGACGAACTCGCTCTTTCGGATACCGTTTTGTTTGGTAATTTTCGAAAAGTTTGACTCGGCCTTTTGACGAACAAATGAATGCAAAGGTTTTTTCTAAAATCGAAAACAGATCTTTTGCGTTTAAACATGCCATTACCGTATCAACCACTACCAAATTCATTCTGTGCGCAAAACACCAAACGTAAACAGCCGCAGGGTTTTCGTTTTGAACTTGAGCCTTGAGACCATTAAAATCACCAGACATGTTCGCTGCACCGTCATAGGATTGTCCGACAAGCAAGTTTTTCCAGTCTAGATTAAGTTCTCTGCATATGTCCTCGAGCGTCTTGAATAGGTTCTTGCTCTTCGTCGTCGCACATTCCTTTAACGCAACAAACCGCTCATGCACTTTCCCTGTCTTTTCATCGACGTACCGGATAACGAAAGACAGTTGTTCTTTTCTCGATAAATCAAAAGTAGTATCCATTGACAAGCTAAAGAACCTCCCTTCAAACAGTTGTTTTTGAATCTCATTTTTAATAACTCGGGATATGGCATGAATCATTTGATTCTGTCTATTCCAGGTAAGAAAGCTTCGTTTCTTGCACTTAGGGTTAGCCTTCAAAGATGCTAAATACGCAGCCATTGGTGGAGAGTACTTTGCCAACAGCACAACTAGGTCTTTAAAATTCCCTTTTAGTTCTTCAGTAATTTTTTCTCGGTGTCCGCGCAGAGCTAGATTCCGCCTACCTAAATAAAGAATCACGTCTGTTAATTCTTTGACAATTTCCCTGTTTTCGGCTATTTTTAATTTTCTTCCTTCTTCCAAAGAAGGGACTAACGGCACTGATAAACCTTCTAGTTTAGCTTTCAGTGACGCCTCAACATGTTGTTCACTGGTCTCGTGTAGAAGAATAGAGCTTGTACCAGTTGACCAAGTACGGAATCCGTGGCGTGTCCACTCTTTCTTTACCTTCGACTGATTACCGAAGAGCATACAGTGAAGACAAAAAAGCCTATCTTTGGATACAGAGTACGACAACCACTCACGCTGGACCGCGCCACCATCCGGAAGCATTTTGCGGTACCAGGCTGCATGGCATGATCTTCCCTCTTTGTCCTTGGGGAAGCCCCCTACAAGCTCGCGGTTTGGTTGGGAAGGACCTTTTGCTCGAATGTACTTAACCATTGCCGGAGTCAAATATTCCAGATTACAAAACGTTGCCGGATCGTCGCACCTTGTCGCTACTCGGATGCCAGTTCCATTCGCACTAGGACCTAAAGGGGGATGATTGGAAGGATAAGCGGGAAGCGAGTCCTGGTTATCAGTCAAGTGAGAGCTGGAAGAGCCGGGGGTAAAGGTACCGCTACCACCGCAACTTGAAGCAAAGTTAACGGAATCCCCGGGAGGAGGTAGACTATCACCACCGGAATGTTTCTCTTGGTCCCCTACTCCTTTAGGGACCATGTCAGAGGGTGAGGCACCACCACCATTCGGCTCATTAGCCTCGGCCGCAGGAGATACTGCACGTTCACAAAGTAATCCTGGAGGTTCAAAACTGGAAGGGCCCGGGATCTTAGGGACAAAGATTTGGTTCTCTTCATGGATCGTTACCACCGGTTCAAGGATTTTGGTACCACCAGCACCACCACCATCATCAGGAACACGAAAACCGTCACTACCAAGATCTGGATTAGGAGCATTGGGTCCTGTAATGAGAAATATAAACCACGGCTTAGATAAGGCAATTTCAGTAAAACAAATTACTACTAAAAGGAATAGGGAAATAGGACGCAAGAAGCCATGAAAAATAAAATACACGTTATGTCGCGGATATAAATTGTGCTACGAAGTTTAGGAACCGGAACTAAAATTTCGAGTATTTTTTTTCTTAAATTGGTAACGGTAACTACAGTGCTTTTTATGAAGAAAACAAACCTGACCAGATCATCTGAAAAGCCGAAAAGCGGTATTACCAAACCACTACAAATGTAACAAATAGTTCCGCGAAGAACTAAATCCTATTTTCATATATCCTATTATGTTAATTGCCACTATCAACATACAAAATTTCAGTTTGATTGCTGTAATAGATTCGTAGATATTGAGAATCGACTAAATAACTTATTTCGGATGGTCGCCATGTTGGATTTTTATATATGTAGGTCTTTGAGTTATGTACTGTTACATGAAGATTATTGTGTACGTGTAGATTTCAAACTTCAATCGCATGTTTAGGACTCAAGAAATAAAATGAGATTTTAAAATTTCGCACAGCTGCCATCTTGTGGTTATGGAAACAATTGAAATAAATTACATGCCAGTGGATTAAAATTTGTATAAGGATTTACTGTACCAAGTTTCACTGCACTCGGATGGTTAAATTGCGAGAAACGTCCATGTGAATATTTATACTTCAAGTCGCCGCCATATTGGATTTGTGATCACCGGTTATTGAAAGTCCTATAGGTGAACGTATGTTCATAGCCCCTATGAACATAAAAATATTCAGTTTGATTGCTGTAATAGATTCGTAGATATTGAGAACCGTCTAAATATTTCGTATGGACGCCATGCTGGATTGTTATATGTATAGGCCATAGAGTAATGTACCATTAGAGAAAAATTATTACGTAGGTTCATTATTCAAACTTCCCACTTCGATCGCATGATTACGACACAAGAAATAAAAACTTAATTTTAAAATTCGCACAGCCACCATCTTGAAGTTATGTAAACAATTGAAGTACATTAAATAACAGTGCATTACAATGTGTATAAACATTTTCTGTACCAAGTTTCATTGCGTTTGGATCATTACGTCGCGAGAAAAGTCTATTTACAACTTTCAAATTCGCCTGGCCGCCATGTTCGTTTTGTAGTTAACCGGTTTTTGAAAGTCTCATAGATGAACTTCCAGTAGAGCCCTTTATCTCCGTACAAAATTTCAGGGTGATACAGGTAATGGTTTCAGAGATATAGAATCATCATCATCATTATCATCAAAGTCTTACTCCAGTCACCCGGGTGTGGTTTACAAGCCTCCTCCACGCCTTTCGGTCCTTCCATTTTTCCTGTTCCATCACTTCTGCCACTTCCAATCCAGCTTCTCCAATCCTTCAAAATTTGGTCCAACCACCTTCTTCTCGGTCTTCCAACTGGTCTCTTTCCCTTGACTTCTCTTTCTAATTCCCTTCTTGCTACTCTTTCTTTACCCATTATAGAATGCCGGTGAAATATTTCGCACAGCCGCTTGAGGTTATGAAAACAAGTGAACGAAGTTAGATGTCGGTGCATTACAATGTGTATAAACATATACTGTACCAAGTTTTATTGCGTTTGGTTGGTTAAATCGCAAGAAACGTCTATTTAAAAGTCGCAACTTCGCTTGGCCGCCATGTTGGTTTTGTAGTTACCAGGTTTTCAAAAGTCACATAGATGAACTTCTAGTAGTTCCCTTTATAACCGTACAAAATTCCATGGTGATATCGGTAATAGTTTCGGAGATATTGAATGCTGGTGAAATATTTCGCACAGCTACCATGTTGGATTGGTGAGACGTAACAATATGTGAAGGGCACGGTCGGGGTCGTCCGGAATAGTGCTATGAACTTACCGAGATTCATTGAAATCGCTCCAGCCGTTTAGATTTTATTAGCGGGGAGACACACACACGAATCACACACATACGCACATAGACAGACACACGGACAAAAGGTGATCTCATAAGCCTATTTTTTTTTCATAGATGAAAATAGGCTAAAAAGAGAGCGCGGTTATTGACCCTCCAAATCCTCCCGTTGACAAACACGCATTTATACGGTAGACTTAAAACACCTGAAACAAGGCCAAAATTTAGGCCCTGGTTCCTTAAGTCAGTTTCTATCTCGGAGGCAACATGTGTATGTCCGCCATAGTATGTATAAAGATTGTTTAACGAAAAATGGAGAGGGTGGGAGGGAGGATCTATTAACCTCACCATACATTAGCACGAATCTCATTAGGAAACTTGAACACGAGGGAAAACGATGGCATTCTCTGCACGAATCGACTATGTACACGAATTGATGGAACGAGAACCCAAAAACAAAATAAATGAAAAGGGTAGGCCTTAAAAAAAACACCAAGGAAACACACACACACCACCCTCCCTAGCTAGACCTGAGCAGAAACCAAAATTCAAGGTTTTGACCCCCACTTCTAATTTGCTTATCTGAACCAAACAGTTTACAGACCAACTAATCGCTCAATAGTTACCGGTACCGGCATTTCGAATCAAAGCACAATATTCCGTCTAGAAACACTAAATTCGAGCCGGATATGCACTATGTAGTGAAAGGTCATGGATAGAACGTCGAAAAACTTCCAAATAAAATAACAGCGTGCATGCGACCGATGGGTTTCAGCGGGAAGAGGAGAGGGGGTAGGGGTGGGGTGGTTTTACAGGTCTCTGTCTCACCAATCAGCTGGTCGCCGCGCCACGCTACGCCGCAGCCGCAATACGCTGTGCCGCGTTGCTCGTGGTTCGCAGGTGAACCCTCCCTCCTCCAAGTCACGATCGCAGTTCGAACATTTCAGCGGACCCTAGACGCACAGTATTATTGTACAATATCGATGGTTGTACAATAATATTGACTGTCTGTAGGTAGTATTGAAAGGTTGTGCAATATATTGTGCGAATCAACGAAGGTTTAATATTCGTATTTATTGCACAATGCGGGAAAGATTGTGTCGTGTGCGGACAGTATTGTGCAATATCTGATCTGTTGCTCTTGAGTATTATAAGTGATTGTTTTTCCTTACCTGTATATACTCCTTCGGGCTGTATATCAAAGCTGTACAGGTCTCCATAAAAACTCACTTATTAGGCCTAAGTGCGGTGATACAGCACTTGTAAATTTCAGGTCTTCAAAGGTACCAGTATTTCATGTTGCAAGGTAACGTAAAGCTATTGATAAACGCTGGTTTGGAGGAATAGCTTCTCGCATTAAGGTATCATTTTTTTTAAATTTGAGGAATAACCATTGCAAGAAGTTCATCAAATGAATTACCATCCAAACGCAAAAAGTTTTGAAAATCAGTTGTCTCACTCAGTCTCAGTTCGTTTAATAAGTTTTGATTAGTGTATTCATTTCGCTTCTGAAACCAATCTATCGCCCATTTGCGCTTCTTTGATTTTTTTCTTTTTCACAGCCTCAGCCAATGCAATATCAATAATACAAAGTTTCGTTTCCCACAACATGTTCACCTCACATGATGTAAACAGCAACGAAATTATTGGACAATTACATTGCACTGTCTAGGGACGTTCCATAAATATATTGCACAAAACTTTGAACAATAATATAGAGCGTCTAGGGTCCGCGCGAGCATAAAATGCAGCGTAGAAATTCAAATAAATGGGAAGTTGCAGTTCAAGGTTGGGGCGATTTCCCTATTGTTGGAACTTAGCTCGGCTGTGTGGTCCGTGCGAAGCCCACAGTAATCACCCCGCTGCGCAACATTGCCTCCGCGCAGCGCGGAGACAGTGTGTGTGGGGTGTCTACTATTGTACCCGATTGTCACCATGTGGACCATGTGTTCGTATCCCAACTAGCTCACGGTCTTTCGAGGTATGGGACGTTCCTGCCCACAATACGACCACATGTTCAGGATTCGAGTCTACCAGGTAAC
Source organism: Meconema thalassinum (assembly GCA_946902985.2). Lineage (NCBI taxonomy): Eukaryota > Metazoa > Arthropoda > Insecta > Orthoptera > Tettigoniidae > Meconema > Meconema thalassinum. The sequence goes on along the minus strand of OX336395.1, from coordinate 224,475,484 downwards.
TACTCTACAGGAAATACATAACATTCCTATGAATAAAATATTTACTGGTCTAAAATCATGGCTGTACAACAAATACAAAACAAAGGACAAATTACAATTAATTCCCACAAATAAATAGGGTTATTCTGTGAGCTTTCTCCTTAAAAATAGCGCTATAATGCACTCAAACCTACTTCTAATATCCTGTCAATAATAGTTCAGATTACAAGGTTTTCATAGTGTCCGTCATGTGACACAATTTTATTTAATGGAAGTATCTTAACACAAAAACCACATGTCACATAAACATGAATTTCTAAGACATTATTTCGTCTCCTACGACATTTACTTTAATTAACATTACTTCAATGTTCCCTACATTTATTAGCAAATATTTTGTTGTGTCGTGCGAATCATCTTCCTTCTTTCCATCCCTATGAACGCTCTAGGAAAATGAGTCATGCTTCTTAATCATAAAATAAACATAAACATGGATAGAATATTTATAGTTTCACCATATAACGATTATCTGGGTCTTGTCGGACTTATTATAGATACAACTGTGTCATGTTCTGGGAAAAACACATACCCGTTTTTCCTAAATTAGCATAAACTGGCAAAATGCACTTTAAAGAAGATGCCTACATTATTTTGGTTCAGCCTTCCCCCTCAGAGGATAACTTCGCCAAATATCATCTGATTTCTATGGTTCAACCACATATGTGAGTTGCCATACACCAATTAATTCCATTTGCATCACTAAAATACTCATATTTTAATTGCATTATTGAATACCGAGATCTCTCAGTGTCCTATTGTGACTGTAATTGACAAGGGATCGGTCGAGCGACCTCCCTCCCCTCAGCAGGTCATAAAATTAGTTCCAGACAGCTCTCCAAGATGGCTGCCACGGAAATGGTCTACATTTCCTGTCTCTCTCTACCGTCAAGGCCACACTTGTTTACAATTATATAACAATAAAGATCCGCTAGGCATGGTCCTAAGTAATTGAGTCATTTAATTAATTAACACCTAACTTTACAGTGTATTTGGGCTCAAATGGCTCCTATTAAACATTCATGGCAGGGGTGGAATTCTAATGATAGCATTGCCGTTCTAAGGTGATTACTTTGGCTTTTAAGACGCGCATCATAATGAAACCCCATGGTTATCATCAGCAGCTGTCATTTACATATATTGGGAACCACGTTCCTCGTCGACGAATATGATTCTACCTCTCGGGCAGACCATAAGTAAAAATGCTCACCGCGCCTCGCTGGGCGTCCATAGTGGCTATAATTCAATGCAAGCGTTGGCAATAGACAGAATCTATCCAAATCGCTGCGTAACACATACAGTATGCACAAGGGCGATACTTCTCGAAGATTAAGCCAATTTTCACCTCACGCGCAAGCTATACTAGTCTTTCCCGTGCTTATCTTACGTAAATCACTGGATTCTACGTTAATCTGCACGCTATATGCGGCTAAACAATATTTCACATATATGACTCCATTATCAAGGTACCTGCGTTCTACCTGTTATACTATTTAAGCCAAAGCTTTACATAGCTCCTAACACAAATGTATAAATATACTGGCTTACTTTAATTTCACATATTCATTCAAAATTTCACTGACACTGAGAAAAGCTCTCGTATTCGCGATATTCCACACTACATTCTTTACTGTTTACCAAATGACAGTATCTTAAATTAGACATGACACTATTAGAACCTTACTTAGGCCAACTTTGCCCTTACTTTATGGTTGCCGACCCCAGTTATTATTATTATTATTATTTTAACGTTTAGATCCATCACTATTTTTGACCTACATGGTCCTAAGCAAATCACCTTCCAAGTCATACTTTATTCAAGACGAGTGGTGAAAACTCGTTCAGTAAGTGACTATTACTTCTTTAATTTCAAAGTGATTAATCGTTACATGGTGAACTATGCCATTATAATGCTATTATTTGCATGTTTACTCACGTTTCCTTCTGGCTGGAAAGTACCAGTATCTCCGCCTGAGCTCTACCATGACGATTTGACTTAATCCATCATGATATCCAATACACAACACTGAGATTCACACTTTTTACACATGATACACATATTACCACAAGTGGCCTTTTACCACTGATAAACACTGAATATTAATCATTAAACACATTAACACTTTAAATTATTATTTCACAATTTATACACTTCATCTATCATTTCACATGTTGATCCTTAATCTGGATTTCACCTACGCTTGACCTCAGAGATGCGATGACTTATGATAACCGCTGGTCTCCGTGAAATCTAGTAGCGTTTTTATAGATGTTCGATCCTAGTTCCCTGCACTCCCGTTCACCTCACTGTCCTGGATAGGTGGCAATAACTTCCACTCTCCCATCACTGGAGTGTTCCTGATGCTGATGTCATATAATTGACAATACCTTCCGGTATACGAACTGTTCCAAACATTATCAGTTCCTATTCGCTGTAGCGAATTTATATCTGTGTCAGATAATAAAGCAATATCTGCACTTTGTTACTTTTTATGCACTTCATTATTACTGATGAAGCTTACAATTTGCCTTCAACGGCGGTACGCTGATATTTTAATAATTGGCGTGCTTACTGCAGAGCGCTTGTAGACAAAGGACTAACTTCCAACTGAACTGCAACTGAACGTAACTGACTGACTGTAACTGACTGTAACTGACCAACAACTGCCCTTGGCGTAGGGTGCTCTTCCCTTATATTGGTTTCTTGCACAAAATAGTTCACGGGACACGTGAGAGCGACTCCCTTCTTGAAATACTCCGTCTTCAGCCGAAATAACAACTGCATCTTGTTTATCTAGGCGTGGAGGTTTTAAAAACACTCGCGTGCCGGCGATCGCTTCGGCCAATTAATTACAATTAATTGCCTTAGTTCAGCGCGTGGGATGCTACGGTGGGGATTTCCCGCTGGTTGGTTAAAGTATTCATGCTCTCGAGCGTGAGTTAGGTTGTAATGCGGTCATTTTGAGAAATAGGCGTAATTTTAGGTGAAAAACCACTCCTAAATTACTCCTCCGTGAATACATTCATCTGTGTGTATGTTTCATTGCATTACAATGCTCCATTTATCTGTAATTAATTAATTTCTTGTGGACTTGGTCCCGCCAAAGCTTTGCTCGTTGTCGACCGGTGGATTCCCGGGTCATTAATTTTGAGCTGTCTGACCGCCCTAGACGGAAATAGTTCCGTAGGCGCCAGGCCTACCCCGCCTACTTGTTAAAGTCATTTGTCAGACTTCAATACTAGCCTCTCTCGACTTCGTATGGACTGAAAACGTACATTCCCTTGCATTTTGCTTACAATTTTTCCTTTCAATTGCTATGATTTGCACCTAAATAATCGTGAAATCACGCTAGACTATTATGTGTCAGTAGACCTCTCATTGCTCTGTGGGTTCCATATAATGGCTCCCCCTTAGAGACCACTGGTTCGACCTTAGGCATAACCATTTGCCTGGTCTTCTCTGATAAGGCCTGAGTTTGATACCAGACTGCCGTGACCAGTTGGGCACATCTTTCTCCTGCTAAGTTCGAAAAATTCATTTCATAAGTGAATTTTTCGGGCCTATCAGCTGGTATCAACTCCTTGCAGTATTTACTTTAAGCGGTCATTGCTCTCGGCAATGGGCTTTCACGTTTTCCCACTCCACTCTTGTCTGCTGTCTCGTAGACTTTCGTTTTCCTGTCTCAATTGTTCATTCATCTCCTCTAACTCCACAGCGGCTCCCTTCATCTGGTCGTAAAACTCCTGCAGTCGACAGCTGCACTCTCCCCTCGTGTCCGCTGGGCTGGCGAGCTGTTTTCTTTTCTTCGACCCTTCTCGAGCCTGCAAGCCTTTCTCCAGAACCTTTCCGTGCATACGTAATGATTCCTCGTTCACTTGGATGTGTGTAGCTTGCTCTTCTCTCGCTTCATAGTCTTCTGGTGGACTATATAACTTCAGATTTGCTGCATTTACCACAACTTCTCTACCTGTTGCCTCATCTTTAATCCGATATGCGTTATTCTGCAGATCCCTTATAATCAGGTAGGGTCCGAGATAAGCGTGCTGGAATTTCTTATATTTCCTGCTCTCTGGATCTGAACTGGCGGTTTTTTTTAATAAGACGTATTCTCCCACGAGTAGCGGTCTATGATAACGTTTCCTCCTGTTTCTCCGCTGTCGTTTATCTGCTTGTTTCTTGAGATACTCGAACGTCCTCTGGATTCTCAACTCACGTCCAAGTTGTGCATCGACGGGTGTCTGGATGACATTATTCCATGGCCTCTCGGGTCTTCTGTCGAGATGTAGGCTCACTGGCACCTCTCCTGTAGCTTCGTGCACAGTATTGTTGATACAATATTCAATAATCTCAAGCACGTCAATCCATTTCCAATTCTCAGTAGAGCAGTATATCTTCATGTATTTTTGCACCTCCCTCATAACTCTCTCAGCTGAGTTCGACTCCGGGTGCCTAACCGTGGACAAAATCTGTCTTATGCCCAGATTTTCCAACTCCCTGCGAAATTCTACGCTGGTAAAACAGCTTCCGTGATCCGATAAGATGTTTTCTGGCTGTCCTAATATAGGAATGATTCTTTCCTTCAGCCTCTTAAGTACTTGTTTTGTACTGGTTTTCTGAATTGGACACAGGACTACCATTTTGGAAAACACGTCTAGTGCAACTAGGATGTGTTTATTTCCTCTTCTAGCTCTAGGCAGGGGCCCAAAGTTATCCAGCGCCAGGAGCTGACATGGCTTCTCTGGTAAGAGTGGTATAGGTTTCTGCCTCATTAAGTACGAGTTAGGTTTTACTCGTTGGCACATATCACATGTCCTGATAGTATTTCTGACTGTTTCTCTAAGTTTAGGCCAAATAAACGCCTCTTTAAGCAGGGCAACAGTCTTATCAACACCTGAATGTCCAAAAGCTCGGTGTGCTAGCCAAACTAGCCTTCTCTGCAATGCTGGTGGTACAACAATCCTAGGTTTTGTGTGGTCAGAGTCGCTCCATTTATGTAGCATCTGGTTAAACCATAGATATTCCGTTGAAAGTGCTTCAGCTTCCATATACATCGGGGTTCCTCTATTCAGCTTTCCCTCGAAGTAATTTATCATCAACCGTATCCAGGGATCTTCACGTTGAAAAACGGTGATGTTCCTCAGATCATCTAAGGTCTTCTGATCTCTATCTTCTATTTCAATAGCTAGAGTTTCTTCTTCCTCTGCTGTAGGGTATCTGCTTAGCAAATCAGGTATGATATTGTCCTTCCCCGGGCAATATTCTATTTCCACTTGAAATTGTTGTATGTACAGGGGCCACCTTGTCAGTCTTTGACTCGACAAGTCAGTTTTCAGCATGAACGTTAGGGCTTTATGGTCTGTTCTCAAAATAATTCTAAAACCATAAATCAGCTTGTGCCAATACTGTAATGCATACAGTATCGCAAGTAATTCGATCTCCGTGACCGTATAATTCTTTTCATTAGGCCTCAACCTTCTACTGATGAATGCGAAATAAGTTCTCTCCTCTGGCCTGTCCTTATTTTCCTGATACAACATAGCTCCAATGCCTACGAAGGATGCGTCAGTCTGGATGATAAATTTTTGAGTGTAGTCAGGATATCCCAATTTCACGTAATCTAACAGCATCTGTTTAGATTTTACGAAGGCTTCCTCGCATTGCTCCGTCCATCGCCATCTTCCTCCCTTTTTAAGTAAGTCTTGGAGTGGTGCTACAGTCTCGGTGTACTTCGGACAATGGTTCGAAAAGAATCCAATAACGCCCAGATATTGCCTGACGTTCTTCACCTTCGTTGGTCTCGGGAAACGTTTTATGACTTCCAGTTTTCCCGGATTAGGCCTAACTCCTTGTGCATCGATTACATGACCTAGAAATTTAACTTCTCTCTGAGCAAAGTTAGACTTCTTTATATTGACCTTGAAGTTAGCCTGACTTAGGTCATATAACAACTTGCGTAGATCTCTGACATGTTCTTCAACTGTTTCAGATGTCAGTAGTATATCATCTACGTAGCATATGGTTGTAGCTTTTACTTCTTCGGATAGGTTCCTATCTAGCGCTCGTATCAACGCTGAACCTGCTGTTTTTAATCCAAATGGAAGACGGACGTAGGAGTACGTGTGCTGATCAAATAAAAATCCGGTTAACAGACTTGTTTTCTCTTCCAGAGCAAGATGGTGAAAACTTGCCGTTAGATCAAGATTTGAGAATACAGTCTTTCCTTTGAACCTTCTGAGTACCTCCTTAATGGGTGGAACTGTATCAAATTCCGGTATAACCTTGGAATTCAAATTTCGTAGGTCCAGGCATATCCTCACACTCCCATCCTGTTTCGGTACAACTACCAGTGGGCTGACATAAGGTGTGGTTGTCTTTACAATGACGCCTGCTTCTAGCATTTCCTGTATCGCTTCTTTGACCTTTAAATAATGTTTCTCAGCTACAGGATACGGCTTCTGTTTGAATGGCGTCCAATCGCTGACTTGAAACGCATACTGGAAATTCTTGATCCGGCCAGGTCTCGAATCGAAGACTCCTTTATACTCGAATAGTAGTTCCCTTAGCATTTTCTTATATTCTGGACCAAATTTAGCTTCCTCAATCTTCTCTTCCAGGCATTCTTCAAATTTTGGTTCGAGATCTTTTTCAATGTCTGCGGCCAGTGTTGCCAACTCTTCCTCAATATCTTCTATTGTCGACACTGCCTCCCCAGTCATATCTCCGTATGTATGCCATACGTATTCTTCTTGTCTCGCTTCATTATGCCTTAATGAGAGTTCTAAGTCTTCCTTTCCCTCACTTGCGCGAAACATTACAATGTCTTGCGAGAGATCGATAATAACTTTATACTCTCTTATGAAATCCATCCCAACAATAAGGTTATATGGCAGCTTATTTACAAGTAGGAAGCTCTGTGAGAATGTAGAGTTCCCTATCTGCAGATCTAAAAATACTTGGTATCTGCATATCATAACTTTGTCTGGTATGACACCTTTTATTTTCACGCTTGAAATGGGTATTTTCAATACGTGGATTTTACTCTGGATTTCATTGTATAATGCCTGGGTTATCAAACTCACTGTTGATCCTGTATCGATGAGGCTTCTTACTTTCGTTCCCGCAATGTTTACAATAATAATAGGTAGTTCCCTTCTTACATTGACCGTTCTTTCATCGAGGTCTTCGATAAGCTCCTCAGGTTTGGCAATCCAGTTAATAACATTTACTGTATTCCATCCTGAACCTATCTCTCTCTGGTCATTTAAAATTGGTGTTTTTTTTTTTCAATTGCTCCATTCTTGGTGGAGTTCTTCTGCCTGTCTTCATGCTGTTGAAGTTCCAGACTTTTTGCACCATCATCATTTTGATATATGTCGGGTGACCTTCTATTTCGAATCGCTTCATCCCAGTGAACTCGCGATTGTCTTGGATCATCTCCGCGCTCTTCCATGTATCTTAAAGATGCATGATAGCGTTCTTCCGCCTCTTCATCGAACCCACGACTCTGCTCTTGGGATCTCCATCCTTGGTTATTCCCATTTCGGCCGTAATTCCTTCTGTTATCCAGCTGCTGGTCTCTGGTACCACGCTGATTCCAGTTTTTCCTTCCTCGGTTACCACGGTTCGAACCTCCTCGATACGCTGGCCTCCAATTTTGGTTTTCGCGTCCTTCGCGCTGCCAGTCGGATTTTTCCGTTTCGGTGCTTGTAGACTTGCATTTCGTCTGCACCTTCGTTGGCTCGATCGGCGTATTCGTCATATTAACTTGTTCCACATGTCGGCTTTGTCTTGCGTGCTGCACTGTGGTTAAATCAAGTTGTCTCAGCACCTCCTCCATATCGATTGCAGTTTTTGCGTTTGCTGAGATTAGCAGGCGCTGCACTTCATACGGCAGCTGCTTAGCTATTGCTATGCATAAGTCTGACTCTCTGAGTCCTTCATCGAGCTCGCGAAAACGGCATAATTGGTTCACAAAAAACTCTCCGTACTTGGTCGGGTTACTAGTACTGTAACGCCTGGAATACAAGTCCAGTCTGAGGTTTTGTTGTACGCTCGCGTTCCAATACCTGCTTAAAAATGCTTGGCGAAATTCCTCAACGGTGTCGAACGTGTACCTAAAACTTCTAAACCATAGAGCACACTCTCCTTCGGTGAGTTTTTCAATCGCTCTCAACCTGCGCTCGGGCGGTACTTTCGCATCATTCAAGTACTCGGAAACTTCTTTAAGCCAGTACTTGGGTGTCATATTAGAATTACTCCCAGAGTATTTCTTTGGTTTTTCATCACTAGCCCTTATAACTGTGACTATTTGGTTCTGTACAGCATTTTCCTGCGGTGTTGACATAGCCATTGGCATACCAGGTGTGGCATACGGGCTGTCACTTGGCATTGCTGCATTCTTTGGAGTGGGCTGTATTTCTATCTCTGCCCATTTATTCCTCCTATTCTCGTCTATACTTCCTTCGCTAGACCTAGGATTCCGCAACATGGATTCTTCCTGCGCTATCATTCTCGTTTCTAATTGGCTGTGCCTGTTTTCAGTCCTTTCCAAACGAGCTAATACCTCTCGTTCTATTTTCTCGAGGCGATCTCGGTTTCTTTCTGCCATAGAAAATACCTTTTCTTTATTATCCTTAAGGTTTTCCTTCAGGTGGACAATTTCTCCTGCTAGACTTTCTCTTACTTCGGCAAGAGTCTTATCACTGGCTTCAGTCTTTAAGCCTTCTCGAAGCTCTAACTCTTCGCGTAAGCCTGTAACTTCCCGTTGAATGTGACCTTGTATATGAGAGATTTCAGTCCTCATTTTCGTGATTTCTCCTTGGTCTTCGTCCTGTCTTTTATGGATAACTGCTAAGTCGTTCTGTGTTTGTTCCAACTCTTTCTGCACTTTTCCAACTTGTATCTTCATATTAGACATTATTTCCTTATTATCTCGATCAGACGTCTTTATTTCCTGCATTTCCTTGCATTGGTCAAGGATATTCTGGTCCTGCTTTTTTAAAGCTTCGTCCACAGCCTTGGCATAACCTGCCATTCGCGTATTCCATTTTAGTTCATTATCCTCGAACCTATGATCCACGGTCTGAGTAAACGTGTTAAATTGTTCTAACTGACGTTTCGTGTTAGCTTCATTCTGACTTTGAATGTCTTTAAGCTCCCGGGACATACTGTTTAAATTATCGTTAATTTCACGCTGTGACTCTCTGCACATTTGCAAATTGCTTTCTAATTTTAATTCAATAGACTCAAAGCGTTTTTCGTTATCATTTTGCATTTCTGAGATCACGCTAACAATATTCTTAGTTACCTGTCTCTGGACAGACTCTTTAACGTCGTCCATTTTCTTATTAACCTCTCCTAGGTTTAATTCTAACTGCGTGTTTACATTAGTTTGACTAGCCTCTAGTCTAGTATTTATTTCGGCTTGATTAGCCTCTAGTCTAGTATTTATTTCGGCTTGATTAGCCTCTAGTCTAGTATTCACTTCGGCTTGATTAGCCTCTAGTCTAGTATTTATTTCGGTTTGATTGGCATCCAATCTACCCGCTATTTCATCTTTAAATGCTTTGGATTCTTCCTTACTTTTAGCATTTATAACATCGAAATGTTCCCTTAACTCGGCGATACACCTGAGTACTTCTTCCGTTCCGGCCATCCTGTACTACTTAATTTGAGATTCAGGTAGGCCCTAGCTGAAGACACTGGCGCGTTCTATTGGAAAGAAAAGATTCCGATCCCGCGACAACAACAACAACATATTATAAAATGTCAAACTAACTATGGAATGGGTATAGACCCTCGTACCCGTCTGACAACATTTGTCCGACGTCTGAACATCATCTAGAAAGACTCACAATCGCTCAAACCAAGTTTGAGGAAAAAAAATTATTTCTATGGTTTTCCCATGAAAACCATGCTATTATTATGGGGTTTTTCTAAATCCCATAAGCCAACCACGTACGGGCGCCATGTTAATCTTTAAGCTCATAGTGGGTATTGTAGATACATCGGCCAAATTCTAATTTATTATTAAAACTGTCCAAGGAGTGGTTTTTACTGCCGAATGTCCCACATTGGGCCATGCCATGTTAATCTTTATGTCCTGCTCACACAGGTGGGTGACATGTTAAATTAGGGTAGTCAACATGCTTATTTATGCCATGCTCATGATGCTTAAGTGGAGGTTACCTGTATTTTGAACTGGCCCCACAAATCAGTGTCATGTTATTTTATATGTGTTATCTATGGCTATGGTTTATGAAAGTTACAATTATATAAGCATGTCTTATGGAGGATTAACAATTATTTTTAATGTGGTGGCTTATTAACAAATGGGATGCGGTCTTCCTATTCTGTCCTAAATTCTATGCTATATTTGCTTCTACCATTAATACCTTGACCGACTTAAGTAATTACCTGTGACTCAATCCAAGTACAGAGACAACTCCCCCATGTACCCGATTGTCACCATGTGGACCATGTGTTCGTATCCCAACTAGCTCACGGTCTTTCGAGGTATGGGACGTTCCTGCCCACAATACGACCACATGTTCAGGATTCGAGTCTACCAGGTAACTACTCTACAGGAAATACATAACATTCCTATGAATAAAATATTTACTGGTCTAAAATCATGGCTGTACAACAAATACAAAACAAAGGACAAATTACAATTAATTCCCACAAATAAATAGGGTTATTCTGTGAGCTTTCTCCTTAAAAATAGCGCTATAATGCACTCAAACCTACTTCTAATATCCTGTCAATAATAGTTCAGATTACAAGGTTTTCATAGTGTCCGTCATGTGACACAATTTTATTTAATGGAAGTATCTTAACACAAAAACCACATGTCACATAAACATGAATTTCTAAGACATTATTTCGTCTCCTACGACATTTACTTTAATTAACATTACTTCAATGTTCCCTACATTTATTAGCAAATATTTTGTTGTGTCGTGCGAATCATCTTCCTTCTTTCCATCCCTATGAACGCTCTAGGAAAATGAGTCATGCTTCTTAATCATAAAATAAACATAAACATGGATAGAATATTTATAGTTTCACCATATAACGATTATCTGGGTCTTGTCGGACTTATTATAGATACAACTGTGTCATGTTCTGGGAAAAACACATACCCGTTTTTCCTAAATTAGCATAAACTGGCAAAATGCACTTTAAAGAAGATGCCTACATTATTTTGGTTCAGCCTTCCCCCTCAGAGGATAACTTCGCCAAATATCATCTGATTTCTATGGTTCAACCACATATGTGAGTTGCCATACACCAATTAATTCCATTTGCATCACTAAAATACTCATATTTTAATTGCATTATTGAATACCGAGATCTCTCAGTGTCCTATTGTGACTGTAATTGACAAGGGATCGGTCGAGCGACCTCCCTCCCCTCAGCAGGTCATAAAATTAGTTCCAGACAGCTCTCCAAGATGGCTGCCACGGAAATGGTCTACATTTCCTGTCTCTCTCTACCGTCAAGGCCACACTTGTTTACAATTATATAACAATAAAGATCCGCTAGGCATGGTCCTAAGTAATTGAGTCATTTAATTAATTAACACCTAACTTTACAGTGTATTTGGGCTCAAATGGCTCCTATTAAACATTCATGGCAGGGGTGGAATTCTAATGATAGCATTGCCGTTCTAAGGTGATTACTTTGGCTTTTAAGACGCGCATCATAATGAAACCCCATGGTTATCATCAGCAGCTGTCATTTACATATATTGGGAACCACGTTCCTCGTCGACGAATATGATTCTACCTCTCGGGCAGACCATAAGTAAAAATGCTCACCGCGCCTCGCTGGGCGTCCATAGTGGCTATAATTCAATGCAAGCGTTGGCAATAGACAGAATCTATCCAAATCGCTGCGTAACACATACAGTATGCACAAGGGCGATACTTCTCGAAGATTAAGCCAATTTTCACCTCACGCGCAAGCTATACTAGTCTTTCCCGTGCTTATCTTACGTAAATCACTGGATTCTACGTTAATCTGCACGCTATATGCGGCTAAACAATATTTCACATATATGACTCCATTATCAAGGTACCTGCGTTCTTCCTGTTATACTATTTAAGCCAAAGCTTTACATAGCTCCTAACACAAATGTATAAATATACTGGCTTACTTTAATTTCACATATTCATTCAAAATTTCACTGACACTGAGAAAAGCTCTCGTATTCGCGATATTCCACACTACATTCTTTACTGTTTACCAAATGACAGTATCTTAAATTAGACATGACACTATTTGAACCTTACTTAGGCCAACTTTGCCCTTACTTTATGGTTGCCGACCCCAGTTATTATTATTATTATTATTATTTTAACGTTTAGATCCATCACTATTTTTGACCTACATGGTCCTAAGCAAATCACCTTCCAAGTCATACTTTATTCAAGACGAGTGGTGAAAACTCGTTCAGTAAGTGACTATTACTTCTTTAATTTCAAAGTGATTAATCGTTACATGGTGAACTATGCCATTATAATGCTATTATTTGCATGTTTACTCACGTTTCCTTCTGGCTGGAAAGTACCAGTATCTCCGCCTGAGCTCTACCGTGACGATTTGACTTAATCCATCATGATATCCAATACACAACACTGAGATTCACACTTTTTACACATGATACACATATTACCACAAGTGGCCTTTTACCACTGATAAACACTGAATATTAATCATTAAACACATTAACACTTTAAATTATTATTTCACAATTTATACACTTCATCTATCATTTCACATGTTGATCCTTAATCTGGATTTCACCTACGCTTGACCTCAGAGATGCGATGACTTATGATAACCGCTGGTCTCCGTGAAATCTAGTAGCGTTTTTATAGATGTTCGATCCTAGTTCCCTGCACTCCCGTTCACCTCACTGTCCTGGATAGGTGGCAATAACTTCCACTCTCCCATCACTGGAGTGTTCCTGATGCTGATGTCATATAATTGACAATACCTTCCGGTATACGAACTGTTCCAAACATTATCAGTTCCTATTCGCTGTAGCGAATTTATATCTGTGTCAGATAATAAAGCAATATCTGCACTTTGTTACTTTTTATGCACTTCATTATTACTGATGAAGCTTACAATTTGCCTTCAACGGCGGTACGCTGATATTTTAATAATTGGCGTGCTTACTGCAGAGCGCTTGTAGACAAAGGACTAACTTCCAACTGAACTGCAACTGAACGTAACTGACTGACTGTAACTGACTGTAACTGACCAACAACTGCCCTTGGCGTAGGGTGCTCTTCCCTTATATTGGTTTCTTGCACAAAATAGTTCACGGGACACGTGAGAGCGACTCCCTTCTTGAAATACTCCGTCTTCAGCCGAAATAACAACTGCATCTTGTTTATCTAGGCGTGGAGGTTTTAAAAACACTCGCGTGCCGGCGATCGCTTCGGCCAATTAATTACAATTAATTGCCTTAGTTCAGCGCGTGGGATGCTACGGTGGGGATTTCCCGCTGGTTGGTTAAAGTATTCATGCTCTCGAGCGTGAGTTAGGTTGTAATGCGGTCATTTTGAGAAATAGGCGTAATTTTAGGTGAAAAACCACTCCTAAATTACTCCTCCGTGAATACATTCATCTGTGTGTATGTTTCATTGCATTACAATGCTCCATTTATCTGTAATTAATTAATTTCTTGTGGACTTGGTCCCGCCAAAGCTTTGCTCGTTGTCGACCGGTGGATTCCCGGGTCATTAATTTTGAGCTGTCTGACCGCCCTAGACGGAAATAGTTCCGTAGGCGCCAGGCCTACCCCGCCTACTTGTTAAAGTCATTTGTCAGACTTCAATACTAGCCTCTCTCGACTTCGTATGGACTGAAAACGTACATTCCCTTGCATTTTGCTTACAATTTTTCCTTTCAATTGCTATGATTTGCACCTAAATAATCGTGAAATCACGCTAGACTATTATGTGTCAGTAGACCTCTCATTGCTCTGTGGGTTCCATATAATGGCTCCCCCTTAGAGACCACTGGTTCGACCTTAGGCATAACCATTTGCCTGGTCTTCTCTGATAAGGCCTGAGTTTGATACCAGACTGCCGTGACCAGTTGGGCACACTATATTCCAAATAATAAGGCATCCTTATTTTTAATACTCTTCGTATTTCGCATGTCGCAGTGACCCTAATGTTGTGTTTAAGAATTTCAATGAGAACTTGAGGTATAACAAGCAAGCCATCGACAAACTACTGTAATTCTGATTGAGCTGAAATCATAACACAGGTGACAACTTACACGATTTTTCGGAAACTACTCCACATAGTCCATCATAATAGCGTACGTACATCGTAAATCCTACATCGTTTATTCACAAATACCACGTAAAAATAACTGTACCGTACCGTAGATTACTATTATGGTTAGGCTTGCCATACGTCCCGGTTTGACCGGGACAGTCCCGGAATTTTGCTCTTGTCCCGGTGTCCCGTCCGGTTTTATCAATGTCCCGGAAAACGACTATAAGATGTAAAGAGTAATGAATTTATATGTTTAAGAATCTTTTATGAATCGGTTACTTTTCAACAAACATCATCGTTGACTATCGCGCACAGCGTCAAAGAGGTCAGAAGTATTCAAACGAAAGACACAAAACAATAGCCCAAATTGTTAATTCATTAATTAATTGTTTTTTTTAGTTTGACAAAAAAAGTTTTTTGTAATTGTTTTTGTAATTAGATAAGAAGTTGTAGTTTTCCAAAAAGATAACTAGACTTAGAAATTGTTCAATTAAACAATTTTATGAAGTATTTTAAATTGTATTTTATTAACACTTCTTTCTAAATGGTAGACCAGAAAAAATTATCATTAAAAAGAAAACAAATATAATTTTATGTAGCAAAATTTTTAAAAGATCTGTAGAACTAACAATTTAGGGTGGCAGATCCCTCCCTCCTGTCATTTGCGAAGCTTAAAAAAGGCATAAAACTCACCATTTTGCTTCTAATTTTAAAAAAATTCCCAGAGGAGGACCCTCCGCTCCCCAGACCCCCCGGCCGGCAAGGCCATCACATATTAATGTGTCCCGGTTTCACTCACCAAAAATATGGCAAGCCTAATTATGGTTGACGTAGAAATACAGAAGAAAGCTGCTACCTGAACCTCTCACCAACTTAACTTAAAAGTGAATACAACGCTTTCCCTGCTTATTTTTTCTATATATTGTTTCAATTCAGCAGATGACCCCTTAAGTACTATGGTTGTAAATAGACAATTTAACCGAGTCCCAGCATGCAGCATAGCTTCAGATTTCACAAATTTTATTCAAGTCGGGAGTTAAAGACAACAATAGGCGCTTGCGTCTAACCTCAGTATGCACGACTTGAGACCAGCGCCAGTTCTGCGTTGTTTTTGTTTTTTTCCTTTCTTCAAAAACTAATCTTTGTTCAGATGTAGGATGCACGGCAAGGTAGATTACATGTAAATTTTCAGTTTGTGGAGAGATAGGTAAGAGCCAAGGGTACGTCTACGCAAGTAAGCAAACAATAACACACCCACATTTCTACGTACTGAACCAACTCATGTCAGTGGGGGTGAAGATTTTTACGAGTTTTTCCGCGAGAGGTTTTAGAGACACAAAAAACAGAGAAGCCCTTGGCAAAGCCATCACTTTTTGTGATTGCGACTACAATGGTCGTGATCTATTCACACGTAACGCACACAGTATTGACACGCTCGGTTTCTACCGTGGTTTCTACTGTTGACTTACCGTTATTGCCACTCGCCCCAAGAGCCGGTGTAGGATTCCAAGAATTCAATTTTGAAAAAAAGTTGGTGATAGTGCCGGGGGAGGAGGCACGCACTGGGCATGATTCACAGTGCCTTTTCCAATTTTTAAAGTTCATCCCTTTTTGGGAGGCACTTTTGCCGCACGGGCACACTTTAGAACTTGGCCACATGGCAGACTAGACGGCAGACGTATAACTAGTTTGCCACACAACAACACATACACGTAACAAACAACAAACAACAGTACACGACGCACGACACAGCGATATCAACATAAACACAACTCACTCCTCTTCACCCTTCGCCGATAGGCTATTGAGACGGGCTCGTGCAGCCTCGGGCGGGCTCGGGCGGGCTTGTGCGTTTCTCGCGCCACTTCCAAAACCACGGCGTGTATTTCAAACAGAGAAGTCCGGAGCTTTTACACATTCACAAAATGATGAACGATACTTTCGACGAGCTTGCTTGGAAAGACTCGGCAAGGGCATTAATGTTACGTTCCTGTGAAACGCGAGGTTGGGAGGAGATATTCGATTCATACGTTAGGTTAGAAGGTTTGATGTCTCGCTCATTTGTTTGTATGTAAATCCCAATTAACCATCATGAACATTCGGCTGACGCTGAATATTGATGAAACTTTTATTTTATGTTTAAACGAACAAACAATACAATAACTCAGTAACAATATGTTGTGGCCGGTACTGACCGTTCGTGCCAGGACATTACGATCTATTTAGTCCTATTCTCCGTCTTTCTCTCTCTCTTTCTTTCTTTCTTTCTTTCTTTCTTTCTTTCTTTCTTTCTTTCTTTCTTTCCCCCACCCACCCTAACCCACCCACCCACCTACCCACCTTGATGTCTAGCGGCCGCTAGACATCAACCATACAGTTGGCGCCACTGCTATTGAGAAAACCTCTTTTATATACTCTAGGCTTCTAGGCCATCCAACTTCAGGATATAGTCACAAAATTGGTGAGCTTCACCTCTGAAAATTGAAAACAGGAAAAAATAATGTTTCTTAAAAAAAAAGTCAAATGTTTCCATGAAAATATATCAGAATACCCAAACATTTGCAGAAAAATATGCCTGTTTGAGTTGGAATGTTTAGGCTTTCATGGCCAGAAAATAAATTACTGCAAATTCTTCTAGGTACGGTACTATGGATATGATGGGGCACAGACATGGCATAATACCTAGAAGAATTCACTGTAATATTTGTACGAGTTGATTCTACATAAACCATGTAAAGAAGTAAGTAATACTGTAATGCAGAAAAAATGTGCGATTGCAAGCAGAAGTTTGTTCTTGACACTTTTCATTCTCTCTGTGGAGTTACTTCAGGAAGAATATAGTGGTCGTAACCAGATGTGGCTGGTTGAACAATATAGGGGAAATCTGCCGGGACCTTTCCTTTTAATAGGTCACAGGCTTTTCCAGTACCTTGCCCAGTTTCATTCATCTCTAATTAACTCTGATGAGTATAATATTTCTTGAATTAAAATCTTCTGTAAATCTTTCTGCCTAATCAACCCTTAAATGAATAAATAATGTGCAAATAGTAGGGCATGTTCTGGATATTAATTACATCCTTCATCAGCCATTACAATTTTAGTATGTCATTATAAAGACACACCACTCTGTCCTTCACACATCCTTAAAAAGAAAGGAGACAACTTTTCCTAAGCATCACTTCACAAACCATACGATTCCTGACCCCCACATAAATATGAATAATCAAACGGTAGAAATTAAAATTGATGCACATTCTGAAATTTATACCGTACCACATACTATGACAAGTGTAGAAAGCACAATGCCTATGTAACATTGACATAGAGGTACTGGTACTGGATACTTGAGATAAACATTTATACAAAATTCTACACCTTTAGCTTGTATCACATGAAACCTTGGCCATGTTTACAGCTAGTATTAAACAGATTATTTCTGCAATGATGAGAATCAAGTCCTTACCCAACAATAGAATAGGATGTGAGGTGCAACTTGACATTATCTGAGGAATTTCCGACATCCCTGAACAGGTTTGAACAATGTGGCTTAATGTAAACATTGAAATCTGTTGCTATGACTTAAGATAACTGTAAATTTTAAAACCATTGAGCTTTAAAATGGTATATGAAACTTAAATTTATGAAAATGTTTGGATAGGCAGTAGGCTATTTTCATGTAGATTTATATAGCCTATATTTATGACCAAGACATTACATTTTCGCGAGACCACCTCGTGGTGCAGCAGATAGCTTTCTTGGCTGTCACCCCCGTAGGTCTGGGTTTGACTCCCGGCTTTGCCAAGAAATTTTGATTCTGGCCTTAGGGCTGGAATGCGTTACAGTCAGCCTCGTGAGGCAAAACTGAGAAGAGGAGGGTTCGATTCCCACCTTGGCCATCCTGGAAGTGGTTTCCCTACACAAGGCAAATGCTGGGATGGTTGTTAACTTAAGGACACAGCCACCTCCTTCCCAATCCTATCCCCTATTTACAAATACACACACTAGTACAGCCACCACAGTAACACAGATTATCACACAATAAGCCCACCCAATTTCTCAATTCCCGAGTGATATAAGTGTAAGGCTTGTTGACACCCAGAGTTTGGTGTTACATCTCCTCACTTATGCAAGGCTCCACTCTTGTATGATTATTATGTACCGGTATTCATTTTCAAATAACATGTACCTATACAGTATTGCTTTAGTGGCACCATGTTCTGCATGTGACATAGTGAAGAAAAATCATCCCTAGGATCGTTGCTGAAAGTATAGAAGTATCCAGGAATTTGATTAGTGTGTATCGAAGATACAGTTGTTGTTGCTTATTTTAAGGGCTGAGACATCGTGGTCATATATCCCCGTGTATTTGGGCGTGTGTGGAATGAGAGGGAGGTATCACTTGAGAAGAAATTGGGTGGGCTTATCATTTACATGGGTGGGCTAACTTTATGTGGTCTCACAGAATTAAATAAAATTAAGGGCATTGTGATATGTCTATGAGGTAGAAACATCAAGGTTAACAGGCCTGATTTTTAAGTCACACAGCCTTAATGCCATGCAGAGCGTAGTGAGGGGTTGCTAACCTCAATAGTTTGTCTCTGAAAGCAACACTATTTACAATTTTGAGGGACTGGAGCACCTTAAGTCATTTCATGGGATTGTAGCTTTGGGTACACGACAATCCAAACTTCTCCAGAACTCTTCAGGAATAGCACAAAGTCCCATAGGTGAGGGAGCAAATGTTAAATCTGATTTGCATTGTAGCTTGTAATTAAAGCACTTAATTCACTGTAAAGGGCTGCAGCTTAACAAATTACAGTTAATAAAACACATCAACTAACTTCAGTCAGGAAACCATTTGCCTCCTAGGCTAAGTGGGGTTAGAAAACGGACACTTTAAAGGAGTCAATAGCTTCTCTAGGGTGGAGATTTAATGTTTGTTGGGCATTATTACCTAATCTCAGCCTAGCACTGCCCTCCTTGTGGTTTAAAACACTTCCTTTGAGAAATAAAGGCTACATACCCTATATATTGGCGTGTAGATTTGCCACGTATGCCATTAAATCCTCCTGATTACAGGCCTTTATCCAGTCATTATATCTGGATTAGGAATGAGGAATTTGTGAATTAATGGATAGGTGTTTGAGGGACTGACATGTCATGGATATTAAAACCAGAATTATTCGATGAAACGTGTGATATTTGTATTTACCGCTCCAATGCACGAGGAAACCGGAATGCTGTTATGTCCAGTGTGACAAGAACTGCGCAAAAAATTACCGCACAGATGTTGGTTTCCCACATTTCTGCCATTGGTTAAAATGCAAAATTATATTTCTGAGTTGATTTTAATAATTACAAACAATGTTTTCTTCAGACAAAATCGACAGGCCGCACTCAATGAATACGGGTAGACTGCTCTCTCGCGGATACATGGTGAATCATCGCCGCCATGCGTGCGTGCGTGCGGTGCTTCCGGAACCGGCCGATTCAAAACCATGACGAAAAATTTACATGGTAAAGGCCTGATGTGTCCTTACTGTATTGATATCTATACTGTGGCTCATCCCTCATCAATTTAGTAGTGTTGTCATGGCAACCTCTGATGGCTCTTGGCATTTTCTTATAATTCCGAAATTATTTTTCTCACCCCTTGGCGTAATGGTGGGTCATATCAAAAATTCTTTCAGACAAAGGTTTTAGGTAATTATTAGGGGAATATTGTCCATTTTGTACGGTTTTGATATTGTGTCTATTAAGAGAAATATGATTGATGTTTCCCGAAAAACCCACTTTTTCTCACCCCTTTGGTCAATGGTTGGTGCTATCAAAAAACTTTTCAAACATAAATTTTTGGGCCTTATCCGACACATAGTATGAACTTTGAATGGATTCGATATTTCAAATATTAAGATAGTTATAGCGATATTTCACTTTTTCGAAAAAAGCCCCCCATTTTCACCCCCGTCGACCGATTGTGCTCATTTACGAACTCGGCCGAGATTTTGTAGGGATACATATTAATTTAAAATTTCAAAGTGATTAGTGCAAAATTGTGGTAGTTATCGTGTCCACAAGAAAGTGATATATATATATATATATATATATATATATACATATACATATATATACATAAATTATATATAAACATTTGAACTGACGGTGGTTTTGGGGTCTAGGGGATGTGAAACGCGAAGATATGTCGAAATTTTCTGGAAGTCGAAACATGGTACCCATTGCAATAGTTAGCTTTCTAATGAAATCTACCTAAAACAGGAGGAATGGAAATGCCCTCAACCCTCGAAGAATGAGAATTGAGGGTCTTGGAAGGAAGGAGAGCCAAGAAAGACCGAGAGGAAAGAGGAGAGGGCCCGTCCCAAAGGCAATGGAAAAAGGAGAAAACTGGACCCAGCTCAGGAAGCCCTCGGGGTTCGCCAACACCCCGAACTCACCAGACGTGATCCCTCGAGGGTGTAGCAATATCCAGGGTGCAGCAGAAGTGGTGGGGCTACACACAACATGCATCCTTGAGGGCCTTGAGCAGAAGGCAGGAGATGCATAGAAAAGAAAAGAAAAGAAAACAAGAGGTCTGACACCTCGAAGAATGAGGGATCAGAAAAGATGCGACAGGGGCCAATTAATAAGGCAGGAAAGTGAAAGACTCCCTAGGCCTCGGACACCCTAATACCGTCGGGGTCGGAAAAGAATAAGAGTTGACCAAGGGAAGTTGAGAGGAGCCATAACAGAGAGGAGCCCGGGACAAGTAAGAGGAAGCAATGCTGGACTCAGCTGGGGTCCCGTGGTCACTAACCCACGTCCCACAAGTTGTGAGCCCTAGGGGAGGTTAATTATTGAAACGTTATTATAAGCACGTTGTGAATCAGGTATTAAATTTTAGTCACACAATGATTTAAAGGTTTACGGCTTTGGTGGCGAGTTGGTAGCATGCTGAACTGTTATGCCCAAGATCGCGGGTTCAAACCCGGATCTTTAAGAACGTTAACATCTCTCAGTATCCCTTTCTTCGGAGGAGAAGTAAAGCCGGTGGGCCCATGTCACAGATTTATGGCAAGAAAAAGAATCTACCATTGGTTCAGAAAGGCTCTATCAAGTTTCAACGTTCACCGCTAGATGTCAGTGACGTCTGCTAGCCAAAGTTAGAACTACTTGCTCATTCATCTTCATTTAGAGCGGCTTCGGATTGGAGTTGGTCACTAGTCGTGGCCGAGTGAGGTGCGTGTGTGCGAGCTGTGTGATCGCATTGGAAGAGGGTACGTTTCCTAATACCGGTGCTTCCGATAGTTCCAAGGGTGTACTGACCTTCCGTGTGTCATTCGGACAATACTTTTTCAAGTAGTGTTCCAGATAGGACAACAAATCAAGAAACCCAGAAACCCCCCTGAAAATCATGTCCGGATACCAGAGGAAAAACACCGTACGCCGTCAATGGGACAGGCAGAGTTCTCGCTCCACACCAGGAAAAATTCACCGCTGGATTGGCGATACCCTCCGGTTGACTGTCGACCAAGTAGAAGCCATCCAGTTAAATGCGCAAGAAAGAACCATGTACATCAAGGTAATCAGCATATCTACTTATCAGAAATTGCTAAATACTTTTGAAGCTCCTATTAAATTTCAGTATGACTCAGGCGAAATGACTAATGTTAAGCTCTCCACAGCGGATTCAAATTTTACCACAGTGCGTATATTTAATGTCCCACTCGAAGTTCCTCCTGAAATTTTCAAATCCGTCCTGTCGAAATATGGCACTGTGAGTGACGTCAGGAAAGAACAATGGTCTTCTGCTTATAAGTTCCCGGTGTATAATGGAATACGTGCAGTCACTATGGAAATCAAACAAGATATCCCCTCTACTGAGACTTTTGGCGGCCATTCTGGATACATATCTTATAATGGACAGAAACAGACCTGTTTAATTTGCAATGCTAACACACATCTACGTATCAACTGCCCAAAGAAAATGATTCACCTCGGTATAACTCCTACACAACAACGACGTGTCCAATACTCGGATGTTGTGACACAGCAAACGTCACATGAAAACATGCTTATTGATCAGTCAGCTGGGACACCAGCAGAAGTGGCGTCTGACACACGTGACGCAGAACACGTACCTTGCACTGACCAGATCAGCGAGCTACAGAGTGCCCCTGTGCCATCGGCCACCTGTTTGGCAGCCTTAGAGCCAACTCTGCCGTCACTACAGGCTGCCACAGAAATTTTGTCTTCACTGTCCACACCTTCTCTGGTACCTACCGACTCACTTAAGCAGGTTGATCGGGGATCTGAGAACGTATCTAAGAAGATTAAAACAAATGCCTCGATCGATGTACCAGCCCCGAAGAATCAAACTGGTTCTACAAATGTTCCCGCAGCTGTGAAAAAGAAACAAAATCTTCATTCTACGTCATCTAGGGACCCACGAACGCTCTGAAACGCTGACAGCCGGCCTATGAATGGCACGCATAAGGAACTATATCACCCTAATTTGACATAGTGCACCAGTATATTTCTCACCCGTGTCTTTCTTTTTTTTAATTCTCTCTGCTTTTTCTCGAGTCCACCTTCCAGTATGTCTAGCACAGCTTTTATACTTCTCTTAATGGCGCAATTTCTCACTGTGGCCACTGTGAATATCAATGTAATAGAATGCCCCCTGAAATTTCAACTGTTGGAGAGATTCCTTCGAGATGCAGACATTGACATTGCTTTCATTCAAGAAGTTGCTATACCCTGTCTTCCCATATCTGCCTTCTACAAACAATACATCAATACCGGTACTACTAATAGAGGGACCGGATTCCTCATAAGACATGATATCCCACTCGAAGGTGTGCTATGTCATCCATCAGGACGCATAATATCTGGACACATAAACAATACCACCCTGATAAATGTATATGCCCCATCCGGGTCCAACAAACGTGTGGAACGGAAAATGTTCTTTCAACAGAGTATACTGCCTCACCTGCACGCCGTTAAGGAAAAACTTATTCTTGCAGGGGATTTCAATTGTATTCAACGCCCAGAGGATTCCACTAGTCCATACTAAGGTGTCAACCCGGCTCTCAGGACCCTCCTTACTTCCCTACACCTCATTGATGCTGTGGATAGTTCAAGGGTGCCCCTGCCCCATTACACCTGTATAAGTCACAACTCCTCATCACGAATTGACCGCATCTACTTTTCCCAGGAACTTATCCAGCCTAGACGATATTAAGTGTTACCTGCCAGTTTCACTAACCATCATGCAGTCGTATGTACAATCTCTTACCCCCATCCCATAT
The DNA here is from genome assembly GCA_946902985.2 of Meconema thalassinum. NCBI lineage: Eukaryota > Metazoa > Arthropoda > Insecta > Orthoptera > Tettigoniidae > Meconema > Meconema thalassinum. The sequence goes on along the minus strand of OX336395.1, from coordinate 224,451,836 downwards.
TTCACATAGGAAGAGGTTATTGGAAATTGAATTGCTCGCTGTTACTGGAGGAGGAATGCCAAGACATTTTCAGACAACACTGGAATCGATGGGTCCACCAAAAATGCAACTTTCGTGACTGTGCAGACTGGTGGGATATTTTAGTTAAACCAGGGATCCGCCGCGTCTTTAGGAACATATCCTACCAAAGAGGTCGGGAAAGACGGGATACAGTTGAATTTTACTATCGAGTTCTTCGCCAGCTCCAGCAAAGATCTGATGCCGGGGAGCGTATGTATGACCAGATTCGGGAAGTTAAAACCAAGCTCCTGTCTCTACAGCAACGAACGCTCGCTCATATAAACGTGGCTTTAAAAGATCGTACAGTGCTCCCGGACGAAAGTGCAAGTGTATACCATATCGCCAAAGGACAACGTGAGCGGCAACGTAAATATATCCACCGCCTCCGCACCAGTACTGGAAGTGTCGTCACCTCCCCTGACGCTATACGTAGTGAAATATCATTATTTTATCAACGGTTCTACGCTAAGGCTCCAATTAATCCACAGCAGGTGACCCTATTGCTTTCATCTTGCAGTACCCAACTATCGCCGGACAACAAAACTCTGCTCAGCGCGGATATTACGGATGAAGAGATTCACTCTGTGGTTAAGCAACTCCCAAATAACCGCTCACCTGGCATTGATGGACTGCCATATGAACTGTATAAACACTTCTGGCCTCTCGTTGGCAAAGAATTTTGTCACGTCTTGCGTACCATTCTCCAACGTCGTGCTCTTTGTCAATCACATCACGAGGGTACCATAGTCCTCATACCAAAAACATCCTCTCCCATGGCAGTTGGTGACTTCCGATCAGTTACTCTGCTCTGCAGTGATTATAAAGTCCTTACCAAAGTACTTGCATGCCGATTGAAGACTGTTCTACATGATATCATTGGTGATGAACAATGTTGCAGTATTCCTGGAAGAACTCTGTTAACAAACTTAGCGATACTACGGGACCTACACCTAAAAGCCGAAATGCTCCCCACTGAGCCAATGGGTTTTCTCACCTTAGATCTTGATAAAGCTTTCAACCGCATCAGTCATGAATACTTGTACATGGTCTTGCAGCATTTTGAATTTCCTACAATCCTTATTGACTACATTCGTATGATAAATTGTAATGCTACGTCTCGAGTGCTCGTCAACGGTTTTCTTTCCCCTCTGATTCCAATACAATGATCAGTTAGGCAAGGATGTCCCCTTTCAATGCTACTTTTTGTCATTGGCCTTGAACCGTTCATTCGGACTACCCAGGTGAAGCTACAGGGTTACAAACTGTCCACACATGTTTTTGGCATATGCGCCTATGCTGATGACGTATCAATATTGATCCGCAATAATGAAGACATCTCCCACATCGATAGCGTCCTTCAGCTCTACCATATCGCCTCTGGAGCACAATCGAACCCCCAGAAAACTGCTCTGCTTCCGCTCAATACTAACTCAGTGATTACCCAGCAGCCCTGGTTCCGGATGGTAAATGAGGTGAAAATTCTTGGCATTACCTGGAAGCAAGCGCTTCTGGACACAGTGCAAGCAAACTGGACTAAGGTCATTGCCAAAGTTAGGGGAGTGCTGATCCAATTTGGTCAAAGAAACCTCAATATAGTGCAACGGGTCATGGTCCTCAACGTGTTTGCGCTCTCTAAAATATGGTATGTCGCACAACTTTTCCCACTTCCCAAAATGTTTGAGAGCCAATTGTCAAAATACACAGGTTGGTTTATATGGCAAGGATTTCTGTTTCGAGTACAACGGGAACAGCTGTATCTCCCATCCCGGCAAGGCGGGCTAGGGCTAACAGCTCAAGGCATGAAATGCCGTGCACTCCTCTGCAAGAACGATATCACCATCCTTTCCCAACATGACACTTTTACGAAAGCGCTATACAAAGATATTCGAAACACAGCCCGTGGTTGTGATAGAGCTTCGCCGAAGATATTTAGGGACCATCAACAGCACCTTCTGGAAACTGTTCGCCAAATGCCTTCAGGGACTGTTCCAACGACGAAAAGTATTTACAACATGTTGCGGCAAGTGGTACACTCCAAACCGCGAATCGAGGCCACCACCCTCTACGTCCATTGGCCCACTGTTTGGAAAAATTTTGGGGCTATGACCATTTCTTCTGCTGTACACTCCCAGGTTTTTATCTTCCTCAACGATCTCATCCCAACGGCTCTACGGCGATATACCATCCGTCTTGAAGCTTACCCATGGTGCACTATATGTGGTCAAACTGATACGGCGATACACCGCTTCACATCATGCACGCGAGTTGCCTCCACGTGGCTGTGTTGTAAGGGAAAAGTATGTCAACTATTAAATGTGCCCACGGGTGACCTTGATGACAGGAAGTTGATTCGTTTGTCGGTGACCGCCTTCCCCCAAATGAAACAGACTGCCATTGTGTGGATAATGGGCCAATATATACACTTCGTGATGGACAATGATCAACATTTCTCGCTCCTGGATCTCAGGTATCACCTGCAGAAAGAGCGTTGGAAGCTTATTGAAAGTGGACAATTGTACGATAAATATGGACACTATCTGGATTTTCTTGTGATGTAATAGTATGGTATTTATCATATCTGAAAATTCTGTAATTGTGTACAGAGCTAATAAAAAAAGTGCTATAGCTGGAAAAAAGTGGCGTAGTTGGTAGCATGCTGAGTTTCTATGCCCAAGATCGCGGGTTCAAACCCGGCCGAGATCGTCCGATTTTTTATGATCGTTAAAAATTCCTCAGTATGCCTTCCTTCGGAGGGGAAGTAAAGCTGGCGGTCCCATGTCATAGATTTATGGCAAGAAAAAGAACCTTCCACTAACTACACTTGTGGAAGCTAAAATTTGTAGGTTAGTTTGATAACGTTATATTAGTTCTAACGTTATCCGCCAGGTGCTGACTGCGATGGCATTTAGTAGTCACGTCCGCAGCGAGGTGTCGTGGACGGTAGCAAAAGTAGGAACTACTTGGAAAAATTGATCGTCTGCAGTCCTTACCTGAATCACAGATAACACACACTAATACAGCCATCACAATTAACGCCGGTTATCAGACTGATTCTACAAACACCCAAAGTACACGGGGCTACATGACCGCGTTGTCGCAGCCCCTTAACTAAGGCCGAGCCATCAGGGATTTTAATCTCCTGGGGTTAATTCCCGTGGCTCGGGGACTGGGTGTATGTACCGTCTTCAACAGCAATTCATCCTCTAAGACGCACAGGTCGCCCACGGGCGTCATCTAAAAAGACATGCACTCGGCCTCTCCGGACGCCACACGATCATTATAACTACGGAACCAACCAACATCTTCATTCATTTCATTTCTCACTGATTCTACTCTACAGATTCCTGTCCACCGTACAACTAAATACAATAAATCATTCCTTTGCACAGCTTAACGGCTCTCTGTAGCTGCTTCAAATGGACACCCGTAGGGTGAGCTACTTCCATTCAATTTCAATTAGTTCCAACATTCGCTACCAGATGTCACTGAAATCTAGTCGTCAACATTGGAATTTTCACAGAGCGTTTCAATGAAATCTAACCTAGAAATTTAGCTTCACACAATTATAGTTAGTGGGAGGTTCTTTTACATGCCATAAATCTATGATACAGGCTCGGCCTTACTTCCCCTCCGAAGGAAGGCATACTGAAGGATTTTGGACATAGAGTGATTTAAAGGTTTTGTTGTTGCTCACTTTACGGGTCATTGAGATATCGTGTTCATTTAGCCCCGTGTACTTGGGTGCGTGTAGAATTCGTTTGATAACCTAGGTTAAGCTTGTAGTTTTACGTGCCCGTTAATTTCGCGATCATGGCCACGTAACCTCCATTTGTACGTGGAATCCGAATCACAGGACATGGCATTTCACTTCTAAAATCTCACATGCTTTGACCGGGAATTGAACCCGGTCCACTTTGGTGAGAGGCTTGATCGCTGCGCCACCACGCCCTCTAACTAGTCTAGTGTATTTGTAATTAAGGTTAGAATGGGGAAGGAAGCGGCCGTGGCCTAAGTTAGGAACCGTCTCAGCATTTTCATGTAGTAGCAGTAGGAAACCATGGAAAACTCCCCTTAGGTCCGGATTGGATTCCCGGCTCTGCCAAGAAATGTAATTCTACCTGAGGAATGGAACGGGGTGTCTCAGCCTCGTGAGGTGGGATCCATTCTCACCTCAGCTTGTTTTCCCGGGTCTGGTGTGGCTTTCCACTTCTTGTCCACCGGAATAGCATTCTAATCCTCTTTCCCAATCCTCACGTTAATTAAAAGTACACATATTACTACAGTAACACAGGTTATCAGACAAATTCTTCACACACCCAAGTACACGGGGCTAACTGACCACGATTACAAAGCCCTTCAAATGAAACAGGAACAACAGGTGCAGGAGACATGAACCTAGGGGGAATAAAATTTAAGTTCTGAAATACCTTTTCTAATGACACATAATTGATCTGCGAATGATATAGTTCACTCATCGGCTGTCTATAACCCACCCGCCGTCCCAAAATATAACAAGACTTAAATAGTAAAATTTCCAGCTGTCGGCCATTCGGCGTTAGAACAGTATTGCCTACCCCATGCATATGGTACTAATTCAGATCAATGGTATTTTGTTAACCGTGCTCCACTAGCTTCCCTCGTCAAAAAGCCGCACCTACACACGACCATTCTAATCCTCATGTTGTCCGATCCAATGGTTTTTGACATTGCTTACAGCCTAACGCGTCCAGATCAATGGTTTTGTCAATGGTTACAGCCTAATGCAACAGATCAATGTTTTATTTTTGTCAACCAATGCACCACTAGCAGGGCCGGTCTTAGGGGTTTCAGCGCTCTGTGCGAAATTCGCTTTTGAGCCCCTCTAAGCGAGGCGGGTTGCCTAACTCTGGCAAATTTGTGCGGTATCATAAAGAAGAATCATGAAAATATAAAGTAGAAAATGCAGGCGGAGGCAAGGCACAGAGTTATCGGATGAAATTAAATAAAATGAAACTAAAGCACATTTATCCAATTACTATATCACTTGAACATGCTTTACTTGCGTTGTAGTAAGGGGATAGTCAAGGTAACATACAAAATATCGGCTGTACGTTCGCATGATGCAAAAATTCTGGATTTTATTATCTAATAGGTGAGGCGTAACATATTACAATAACTATTTTTTCAGTTGTGATGCAAAGTATCAACATAACAGAATCAGTGGAAAAATACACAGGAATCTAGCTTTACCAATTCAAACCACTACGACACACAGGAGAAAACCCACTAAAACCCAAAACCTTATGAGAAGGGAGCTTTCCGTGCTTTGACTGAAGCAAACTGTTTTAGTAACTGGGCTAAATCGAGTGAACGCGCAATATCGTTCTCTATTGAAATTAAAGCAAGATTTGACAGTCTCTCTTGGCCCATTGTAGCACGCAGGTAGGTTTTAATCAACTTCAATTTTGAAAGGCTACGTTCACCCGAAGCGATAACAATCGTTCGAGTACGGACCACCAATGTTCTACCTCAGCACACATAATTAGTTGATTAGCATCATCAACGCCCTTTTTCGAGGATAAACGCAACTCTGTTTCGGCCCATAATTGAGAACATTTAAAATGAGACTCTAAGGCTTGCGAAGGATTTGTCCAAACACAAAATCCCGTAGTGACGAGAGCTGCTGTGGACTTTCTGTCGAAGAGTTTACAACAAAAGCAAAAATTTTTTTTAGAGAGTCAGAATGTTGGATTCAACGTCCTAGTACTTTTTTGCCACTCCGCAACTCGCGATAACAATGAAACACAGTTAAATGACGGCCACCTCCAGCATCATTTTTAAAGTTCCGATCTTTTATTTTAACTGGCCCTTCAAAGATAATTTTATCGGTACATTCCGTGCTTCGGACCGGAGGCTAATATGCAGGGACTTGAAGTTGGCTGCTATCACTATTGAAGGGCACAATGCATAATCCATTCCCTGCACCAGAACCTTCAATGGCTTCACCGACACAAGTTAAATCAGCACCGCAACTAACACGTTCACCACTTTCGACTGTATGTCAATCACCAGAGTCGAAAGGTTTCTCCGAATCCTTCCCGCCTTCACCCCTGTCACAAGATCCAACACCATCCCCACCACCAGCAGTGCCACAGTCAGAGCCAATTCCTATTAAGGTGCTCACACCCGTCACCGCACCTAAAAAGAGATCAACAATCAGGTCGGCACCAAGTCAAAACGTTTTTCTGCCTACACGGATTATTAAGCCCATTCAACATTGGAGGTTTTAGTGGTAATAAGGGAACTGTTTCCAATTTTAAGGATCGGTCTAAAAACGTAATTTTACTTTGTTCTTATGATTGCTTAAACAAGAATTACCGAATAGATCTAAAATAGCTCACTTGAGAAGGTAGATAACATAGCGGCCTGCGTTTACTTAGCGTTATCCGCAGAAGCAGGGCTTAAAACAGTCGTTGCGATTTTACGACTATGACCTAGACCACGACCAATGTAGAATGTGCTTTAAGGAAAAGACACAGTTTAACACGCTCTTATGAGAGTAAGAAAATATTCGTTGAGATAAAAATATATATCTTCATGTTGCTCTGCAACTTTCACGGGTACATTATTGGACTGATCAGTAGGATTTGTTTGAGATGATCACCCGTCTATTGATGTTGAAGGTCGGACGAATTTTTTAAAAGCTTCGGCTGCCTTCTTGTCTTCTTCCGCATGCTGCAACCTTCGTTTTTTGTTTGCAGCACCACTAGCTTTACCGGAGAAGACCATTATTGTAGGGTTTCTCGTTCTTCGCCCCGACTTTACACCATCCGCACCACGCACTCGAATGAACGACAATTAGCAAGGGCCATAACAATCCCGTGTATTGTGCTAATACGTCCTGCCATCTACGAGCGGGTCGACGCCGACTTCGCCCGGCCACGCGTGCCGTTTGTTTTGATTTCTCTTTCTTTGCCTCTGTCTTCAACTCGTGCCACACCCACACCCCTCTCTCCCTGCCTTCCTCGCTTTCTTTCCATGTTTCTTTCTCCCTACTTCGCCTTGCTGCAGCTCTACTACAACAAAGAACCGAACCGAAATATCACGAAAATGCCCGAGCGCTGCCGAAGGGCGATTTGGTTGGTCCCGGGCCCGAGAGTCGAGCCGGGTTGCGTTTCCGCGATAGTGAAAAGGCAAGGCAAGCGAGAGAAAGATATAGTGTTTGCTAATCACTATTTCACAGAGTTTAACTTCGGTCCGTCACGGTCTAAGGTGCGCGTAGGGTTTTCAGTCGTGAGAGATAACCCCGGTTGAACTATTTAAAAAAAACTGATTTCCATATTTGTTTGACGAACTCGCATTTACCTATCTTGCCATTTGTTCAATAGCAAATAAATCGTAATTTGCTTTTGGCGCCCCCCAAACCGTTGGCGCCCTGTGCGACCGCACACGCCTAAGACCGGCCCTGACCACTAGCTTCCCGCGGCCAAAAACCGCACCTACACCTGACAATTCTAACCTTCGTTTTGTCCAATCCAATGGTTTTTGACAATGGTTACAGCCTAACGCATCCAGATCAATGGTTACAGCCTAATGCAACCAGATCAATGTTGTCTTTTTGTCAACCGTGCCCCGCTAGCTTCCCGCGGCCAAGGACCACACCTACACCTGACCATTCTAACCTTCGTTTTGTCCAATCTAATGGTTACTGCCAAATGCGCCCAGATCAATAGTTTTGACAATAGTTACAGCTTAATGCATCCAGATCAATGTCTTTTTTTTTTTGTCAACCGTGCCCCGCTAGCCTCCCGCGGCCAAAGGCCGCACCAGCACCTGACCATTCTAGTCTTAGTTTTGGCCAATCCAATGGTTTTTGTGAATGGTTACAACCTAATGCATCCAGATCAATGGTTTTGACAATGGTTACAGCCTAACGTATCCTGATTCTCCTAGTTGTGGTGTATTTTATAACTTACATGTTGGGCACACTGTCGTGACATCAATGTCCCGTCATGTCTCGGCCAGCTGGAGTGAGCCAATATGGCCACCGTAATTCCAATTCAACAAGCAGTAAAGACACATAATTATGTAATTTAGCAAATATTTCCAGTATATTAGTCATAATGAACGGGAAGTTTAGTAGGTATTGTCCCCTGAAAATGTATTAAAATCATATATTATTATCATTCACCATCTAAGAGAAACTGTAAAAGTCAGGTTCCTGTCTCATGCACTGGTAATGCAAAAAGCTGTCACCCCAGATAAATATTCTTGCGACGCTACTTATCACGAGGAATCCGTCCCATGGGTGCAAACTCAATGAATGCGGCAGTTGACTAAAGCAAGTCAAGGGTCGTGTGGTATTTGTTGTCTATGGCAGAGAAGCGAATGCCATGGTAGCCGCTAGCACACTTTCTACAGTCATTTGTCTTCGACCAAAGAATATGGGTGTGACGAAGGAAGCTGTTATCAATATTTTCGTCAGCACTACAAGTACCGGTATTAAGTTTGGTTGGTTCTTAAGTTTAGGGGCTGCGACAACACGGTCATGTAGCCCCGTGTACTTTGGGTGTGTGTAGAATGTTTCTGATAACCGGTGTTAATTGTGATGACTGTATTAGTGTTTGTTATCTGTTTTTTAATTTAAGTACCGTACTGCAACTTAGAATTTTTCAAATAGTTCCTACTTTTGCCGCCAAGCGCCCCGTCGACGACTACTAAGCCAAGTTCAGAACTTAGCTACTAGACGCCACCGCAGTCGGCTCTTGGCAACGAACACAGAAACCTAAGAGCGTTGTTTACATTCTTAAACTATCCAATTTAGCTTCACACAGGTGCAATTAGTGGAAGGATCTTTAACATGCCATAAATCTATGACATGGAACCGCCGGCTTTACTTCCCCTCCGAAGGAAGGCATACTGAGGGATTTTTAACGATTTTAAAAAAATCCGACGGCTTCGGCCGGGTTTGAACCCGCTATCTTGGGCATAGAAGCTCAGCATGCTACCGACTACGCCACCGAAGCCGCCCTTATATCCAATTTAGCTTCACACAGGTGCAATTAGTGGAAGGTTCTTTAACATGCCATAAATCTATAACATGGGACCGCCGGCTTTACTTCCCCTCCGAAGGCTGAGGGATTTTTAACGCTCTTAAAAAATCCGACGGCATCGGCCGGGTTTGAATCCGCTATCTTGGGCATAGAAGCTCAGCATGCTACCAACTATGGCACCGAAGCCGCCCTGGTATTAAGTTTAAAATCACTTCTACAAATAATAGTCTTATGTTGGCATCAAAATAATGGCAGAAGGTTCCATTGTGTGGTCTATTCAGGTTAATAAGTCAAACGTACGATAGCAAAGAAATGGATTTTTCTTACCTTGAAAGCTGCAGCATTAGACAAGATCACGTGAGGGCGTTGAGGATTCTGTCAACACTCATTTTAAAAGAAACATCGCACTAAACAAGGTAACAAACACGCGAAACTTGGTGGCAAACAGACGGACACATGCTCAATTAATTTATAAAACCTGTTTGACTTGTCAAAGATCCTCAATTATCAAAATAGTGTACTTCTGGTGTATGTCAAAGAGTTTCTCACATTCAATTGTTTTACAGTATGCCCACATGGTAGAGTGGGAGCCATTTTTGACCATTGAATAAATAATTAGCGAAGTGCGAGAGCGTCAGCTCGTTGCCAGGATTCTTGGCGAAGACAACGGTGACAGTTGTAAAGTAAAGCAGATAGGAGGGAGGGGAGTGGCCGGATTTGCGCAACAATACCTTGCAGTGTTACCACTAGATTTAGTGACTTTAAAATATATTTTAGCTACAACTTGTCTTATTTCTTCCTATTGTATAAATGGCGTTTTAGTGACTTTCTTGCGACCGTTGGTGTAGGCTCGGAGCCATTAATAGACTCGCTTCTTAGTCGGTCAACACCAGTTAACCAAATTAAAAATTAATTTAATCTTTAGTCAGGGGCGTATATAGAAAACAATTCGGGGGGGGGGGGGGAATTGTGAGTATTCTCAGGGGATTGTCACTGCAAAATACCCAGAAATATCAACCAATACCTTAGAGCATAAAACTTTGTGTAATTATTTTAGATAAGATTCAAAGTTTATATAGCCTACAATTATTACTGGCAATACAAAAAAAGTTGTAAAATACAACACAACACACAAATAAAATGTTATACTTAATGAACTTTCTATTATGATCTGTGGAGTATGAATGGCAAATATCTAAATATTTGTCAATTTACTAAGCAGAAAGGTAAACAGTATTTTTACATGTATTTCTCAAAAAACATACTTTGGAATTCACAGCTTTACCTCACAAGGCTGAGTGCACCCCGTTCCAGCCCTCAGACTAGAATTAAAATTTCTTGGCAGAGCCGGGAATCGAATTCGGATCTCCGGGGCGGCAGCGAAGAATGCTACCCACTACACCACGAGTTAGTATAGTTTCAATTTTAATATTGTTTATAACTTAGCCGATAAATTAAGATTAGGGTACAACCAAATTTACAATTATTTATGCTCTTACCAAAGTAGCACTTTCCTAATTTTTATTGGCTTTTTTTCGGGGGGGGGGGGGGCTGGAGCCCCCTCAGCACCCCCCTTATATACGCCCCTGTCTTTAGTCTTCATTACACATTAACAATAACTCAACATCTGTTAATCGTCAATGTAACATAGCAATAAAGTTGATGACTCTGCACTCAAATACATAACAGTATACACATATTGAAAATTTCTGTTTAATGTCTTAACGAGGATTGTCAACCCGATGGAAGGATCTGGATGACGACGATGTAGTAAAATGGACATGACAGCAACGTGGGAATGGATGAAGTCGCGTTGTCGTTTGAGGAACATCTAACGAAATCGTCTGATCCAGACAAGTTCGCCAAAAAATACATGGAAGCATTTCTCATTGTCTTTTACAAGAGCCACTAAGCTTTTGAAACCATGAAACAAAAAAGAAAATATTAATATGCGACTCGCTTGTCGTGGAATATTAATATTGGACTATTACCTATACATATAAAATCCCAAGCAAGATGTGACTTTCACAAAACTCACCTACACTTTTTTAAGCCGGTGTTGTCTGACGTACATTGGGAAGGGAAGGGAAGAAAGGGAGGAAGGTGGGGGAGGAAGTGAGGGGAAGGAAGGTTGGGGAGAAGAGAAGGAACGGGAAGGAAGGTAGGGGAAGGAAGGAGGGAGAGGAAGTGAGGGGAAGGAAGAATAGAAGGAAGGTTGGGGAGGAAGGGTAGGGAAGGGTGGAAGGTATGAGAGGGAAGGAAGGTACAGGGAGGGAGGGAAGGAGAGGAAGAGAAGGAAGGTAGGGGACGGAAGGAAGGGGAGGAAGTGAGGGGAAGGAAGGGTAGGGAAGGAAGAAGGGAAGGGTGGAAGGTAAGGGAGGGAGGGAAGGAAGGGGAGGAAGTGAAGGAAGGAAGGGGAGGAAGTGAGGGGAAGGAAGAAGGGAAGGGAGGAATGTAAGGAAGGGAAGGAAGAATGGAAGGGAAGGGACAGGAGGAAGGGAAGAAAGGAAGGGAATGAAGGAAGCGAAGAGAAGGAAGAAAGGAAGGTAAAGGAAGGGAAGGGAAGGAAGCGAAGAGAAGGAAGAAAGGAAGCTAAAGGAAGGGAAAGGAGGAAGGAAGCAAGCTATCTTGTTACTTTTAGTTTATGGTCCGTTGTTCATCTCTTTAAGAAATCATGACGATCACTTGCCCATGTTTAACTACTCATACAAGATTCAAAGATCGGGGAGACGTGCACGAAAATGCATTGACTTTCTAAATTTTCTTAACTTGGACGTTATTTGAGTTAGAATCATGAAACTTTGCACACTGATTTAAAATGTATTGATATTTGCTGCTAAAATTAATCAGTTAATTTGGGTAGAACTTTTTTTTTTTTTAATTAGAATTTTGGTCACGTAGATGTACCTTTTTCCCAGCAACACTAAGGTCCTGTGTGTGTGGAAATGGAAATGTGTACCAGAAGACTGGGAGAAAGGGCTAATAATACCTGTGTTTAAGAAGGAGGACAAGAAGGTGTGTGATAACTATAGAGGGATCACCCTCATATCACAGATAGTAAAAATACTGGAAAGGATATTAGAAAGAAGAATGAGAAGAAAGGTGGAAGGAGAGTTGCAAGAGGAACAGTATGGCTTCAGGAGTGAAAGATCCACAGTGGACCCAATCTTTAGCTTGAGGCAGGTGATGGAAAAGAATAGGGAATATGGAGAGGATTTGATCATGACTTTCATAGATCTAGAAAAGGCATATGATAGTGTCCCCAGAGAGAAGGTATGGGAAACCATGGTTAAAAAGAGACTGGGAAGAGAAATGTTGGAAATGGTGCAAGCAATGTACAACAACTGTGTTAGCAGGGTACTGACCCCAGTTGGAAAGACAGATTGGTTTAGGAACAAGACTGGACTAAGACAGGGGAGTGTGCTGTCACCTCTTTTGTTCATAATGGTGATGGATGAAATTGTAAAGGAAACATATGGACATAAAGAAATGAAGTTACTGTTATTTGCAGATGATATTGTGGTCTGGGGAAGGAACACCGAAGAAGTGCAAAAACAACTAGATGCACTGAACGAAAATATTCAGAAGTACGGCCTGAAAATCAGTATAGAGAAAAGCAAGACCATGGTGATGACAAGAGGGGAAAGACAAGGAAAGGGCACTGTGAAAATTGGAAGTCAGAGTTTGGAAATTGTGGACACGATCGAATACCTAGGAAGTGAATTGATGCAAACTGGTAGGTTGGACTTGGAGATTGGCAGGAGGGTACAGCAGAGCAATGCATTCTATCAAAGTGTAAGAAAACTTGTTTGGGATAAGGAAGTACCAAGGAAAAGCAAGGAGGTAATGTATAAAGTGTACTATGTTCCCATATTAACTTATGCAGCTGAGACTTGGACCCTGACAAGCAGGCAAGAGATTAGAATCCAAGCCAGTGAAATGAAATTCCTAAGAAGTATGATAGGAAAGACAAGGAAAGACAGAGTGAGGAATGAAGATGTTAGGAAGGAAGTTGGGATGGCAAAACTAAATGAGAGAATTGAGAAGAATAAACTAAGGTGGTTTGGACATGTAAAGAGGATGGAGGAAAATAGAATACCAAGACAGATGCTGGAGGCAAAGTGCAAGGGTAAGAGAGCAAGAGGAAGACCTAGAACAAGGTGGATTGATTCAGTGAAGAACAGCGTAAGAAAAAGAAATCTGGACTGGGACAAGATCGTGGAAGAAGAATTGTGGAAGGAAAGAGGAAAGTGGAGAAGTGTCATAAATACCCCGACCCGGCAGGAGTTGGATAAGGGGAAATGATGATGATGACTAAGGTCCTGGAACTTGTAATGTATTGTAGTGGTTTCTATAACCTTGTTAATGCAATCCCTGGAGCCGTTTTTAATTCCAGGCCTATTTAGATTTTTTGAAAATGAAAGAACTTTTAAATTTGAAAAATGCATACATATGAACCTCTGAAATCCATAAAATTACATATTTTGTAATTCCCTTCCAGTAAAATGTGTAACAATGTTTAACCTGTCTGTCTACCAAGTTTTGAATTGATATCTTTAGTAGTTCAAGTGGAAAAGGTACATTTGTTTTGGAAAAAGGAAATCCAGGAAATGACAATTGAATTTTAGCAAAGTAGACATGCTACTTGTCTCGACTCAACAACATCAAAATTTACCATATCCATAATGCTCATCATCCACCTCTTCAGCTGTTTTCCTCCCAAGTGTTTTCTTCTTTTGCCTGGCCTCCTTATGGATGTCATCCACAGCCTTGTTTGCAGAATCAATACGCCTCTTGTCGATGCCCTGTAGAATGTTCTCCATGAAGAAGCGAGCGACTCACAAGCGAAAAAGTAGTTCCGTGAAGAACTAAATAACCTATTTCCATACATCCTACTTACGTTAATTGCCTCTATCAACATAAAAAATTCAGTTTGATTGCTGTAGGCCTAATAGATTCGTAGACATTGAAAACCGTCGAAATATTTCGGATTGTCGCCATGTTGGATTTTTATATATGTAAGCCATAGAGTTATATACTATTAGATGACGATTATTGCGTAGGATCAATATTCAAACAATGACTTCGATCGTATGATTAGGACACAAGAAATAAAAACTTAATTTCAAAATTTCGCACAGCCGTCATCTTAAGGTATGTAAACAATTGGACTAAATTAGATAAGCCCGGTATATTTTTCTTTGTATTCAGTACAATAGATCTTTTAACTTTCTTGAACACTCTAGCAGATCTGCCCATTGTTATTAATAACGTCTCTTACAAATTTTGAAGAAATAACAACTCCCTACCTAGCACTGTATCTCAGAAATCAAAACAAACATTCCGCGGTAATCGCCATGCTTGATCAACCGGAAGTGCGCACCACAGCCTTCTTCAATATTCCCAAATGTGATACCACCAACTGCCTAGCTAAAATGATGTAAAGTGTTCAGCATTGATGAAAAATAGCAATGCATTGAATAGGGGGTGTGGCACCTGACGTGCATATGTTAAGAATTTAAATTTTTAAATGGACTTAGGCATTGAATTCAACCAAATCCTTTTGGGAATAGATTAACACGATAATAAGCTTGGAATTTCAGCAACAAAAAAAAAAAAAAACATATTTCAGAAGGATTTCGTGCACGTCTCCCCTTAAGAAATCATGACGATGAAAGCTCCTCACTTGCCCATGTTTAACTACTCATACAAGATTCAAAGATCGCGGGTTCGGTTATCGAAGAGCGGAAACATCCCCAGCATCTCGTCTCGTAACTTTCCGAACCTTAAGGATGACGTATCCTATGCCTCGGCTATGATAAGGTATCGTGAAGGAAAGGAGTTACATCACATTATTGGTCAATATAATATAATGATACACATTATCGGAAGTACAGCAATCTGGTCAACATGGACGTGAAGGCAGGGGCCTGTTTCTTCTGGTCCATGCTCGGTTTGTTGGGAAAGACGCTCATCTTGTTCACGGCTACACGACGGTGCACAAAAGTCAGCAAAGTCTGAAGATCTCTCTTGGAGCCGTTCCTTCTCAGTTCTTCTACCAACGCCTGGATGAACCATGAGCCGTCGTAAGAATTACGCCACGCGTAGTGACCTGCAACCGTAAGATATAAATCTGTTGTTACCTTGCAATCACATTGTACAACTCGGAACGCAACGGATTTTTCCTGCACTCCAAAATTTTGACATCCACGGTCGAAAATTGAAGACGCAATCTTTGGATGAAATGAACACTCTACAGCTGAACAATGCATTATAATTAAATAATAAACTTGGAATCTTGGACAGCGGGTAGAATATCATGAGCAATATAGTGAACGGATCATTGTAGCTAAATCAATACAAAACCTACGTGCACCACAGTGGCACAAGTCTATATGCCTACCAGTCAAGCTGATGATGAAGATGTTGAAAAGGTCTACGAAGAAATTGATGAAGTTCTGAGGTATGTCAAGGGTGATGAAAATGTTATAGTAATGGGAGATTGGAATGCTCTGGTAGGAAAAGGAAGAGAAGGGAAAATAGCAGGAGAATTTGGATTAGGTGAAAGGAATAATCAAGGAAGCAGGCTGATGGAATTCTTCACTGAACGTGAGTTGTTCATAGCTAACACCTTATTCAATAACCACAATAGAAGAATATACACATGTATGACACCAGGTGATACAAGCAGTGCTGGATTACCCATTAGGCCCGACTAGGCCTAGGCCTAGGGCCCCCAATTATCTGGGGCCTTCCAAAAATAACAAATTACTCTGCGGAGAACTCGTTTTCAAAATTGAAACGGATCAAAAGTGCGCAAAGAAGTATCATGTCACAAGAACAATTAGGCATGCTAAGTTTAATGTATATCGAGTCAGATGTTCTGGGGGAAATTGATTTTGGTGACATTGTAGAAGATTTCTACCCCGACCCGGCAGGAGCTGGATAAGGGGAAATGATGATGATGATGATGATGTAGAAGATTTCATTGACCGAAAAAACAAAAATTGATTACATTTTACAGAAGTAAAAAATAGTATGATTTGTTAAATTGTTCATCAAAACATCTGAAATGTTTTCAAATAACGATGATCGTTTCAATTGGAATGTATGTAGCCTATATATGTATAGGCTATATGATATAAAAAGTGTATTATTCATATTGGGAAATAAACTCTTGTATATACTTTATTAAATGTACAGGTGCTAAAAAATAAAAATTATTTGATAAAAATAAAAGGGCCCCAAAAATCTGAGGGACTTGGGCCTCATTTTACCATAATCCGGCACTGGATACAAGGCATTACCAAATCGACTTCATTATGGTCAAGCACAGATTTCTACTGATGGTGTAACATTTTTAAAAGTCCTTAAACGTGGTGATGACAATTGTAAAGGTTCTTTTTAAACAAACATGATAATAATAAATAATATACACTGTGGTGTGACCTTACCTGTGATAGTGTAATATAATAAGTGTTGTTGAGCGCCAGATTCCTATTTAAGACAGTGAATCGAAATTTATTAATTAATCCTCGGCTATCAGCAGTAGAGTGAGACCTAATTATCCCTGGTCGTGGTGAGACAAAGTCATCTAACCAATCCAGTATTTAATCAAGGAGCATGATTGCCTTAAAGTACTAACTACAATGAAAGAAATAGGCATTACGTTGAAGAGAATGAATTTATTGACTCAAGAACAAAATATTAATAAAACAGAATAGTGATAGTCACACAATTGAATTTAAAATTACTCAATGCGGCAATTAATTTTAAAAGGAAATAAACATTAATGAATTGAATCTATCTTGAAGTTACATATTACAGAGACGTCGGATATTTAATTGTTTGCTCACCCTTTTGAAGTATCATCATAAAAAAAATGTGGAAGATGATCTCGATGTTGCGTTTCATATTTCTAAAAAATGTTGTAGTATGTTATTTGATACAGCATACTACGTTCCATTGTGTTGCCATCTCTAGATTAATTGTAGTATTCAACTATAAGCCATGGTCAGCTTATATGTATATTGTCAACATTGTGGTGATTATGTCGAGACATGATGCATGGTAAAGCTATGAATGATATTTCACAAAGCAGTCGGTGGACCTCTGTCGCTGCTCTGCCACTAATGAGTGGTCGTTCACTAATAACTCTGTAGATGCGAGTGTGCGGTTATATCTTCCTTGTCACGTGGTAGTAAGCAGCCCCCACTTCATAGTCAAATCACCCCTTCTACCTGGGGCTTGTCCATTCATTGACGCGTACCTTGGCTCCAGTAGTGACGTATTGATTGCACCATACGTGAAATATAATGTTCCATTGCTTCTCGAAGGAACTAGATTGTGCGCACGTGATGGTTACTCATATTGGGTTTCTTAGCATCTCGAAAATGACGCAGTTTGCCGTGGTGAAATTATTACTACGTCGTTCAGTTTGTGACGCATTGGGTTGATCCTTATTGGCAATCTTGTTGCAATATATATATTACTTCGTCTCTTTACAAATAATTGTTAATAAAAATATTTCTGACTATAATAATAAAAACCGCTTACAATTATCTGATATAAAAATCATCTCATGGATGTACTAATTAATAATAATAATAACATGATAAATGAATAACCCTTTAAATATAATAGGTATGGGATCGAATCGTTACAATGGCCTTCCTGGACATTGAGAAAGCATATGACAGTGTATGCAGAAACAAAGTATGGAAGTCCCTGGAGGATAGAGGAGTAGAGAAATGGACTATAAAGAGGATAAAGGAGATGTACAAGGGAAGCGTGAGCTGTGTGAAAGTGGGAGGAGAGAGATCAGACTGGTTGGAACAGAGAAACGGCCTGAAACAAGGAAGTGCACTGTCACCGTTACTTTTCATTGCGGTGATGGATGACATAATGACCCGAGTGGCACAAGTAATTGGGGAAGGAAAGATGAAAGCAATGGTGTTTGCAGATGATTTGATGATTTGGTGAAACAAGGAGGAGGAGGTACAGGAACAGTCGGAAGTGTGGGAAGGAATAATACAAGGATATGAGATGAAATTTAGCATAAATAAGAGTGAGATGGTGATCACAACAAGGAAGAAGGAAAGAACCATAACGGGAATAACAATTGGTGGGGAACAGCTGAAGAAAGTGGAGAGTTTCAAGTATCTGGGAAGCCTGATACAAGATAATGGAAGAAACGTTAGAGAAATAAATGAGCGGGGGAGGCAGGCAGAAGCATTTCGGAGGGGTGTGAGAAGCATGATATGGAGCAAGGATGTCCCTCAGAACAGCAAAAAGATCATATATCGGACGTACTATGTCCCTATCCTGACGTATGCCTCGGAGACCTGGGTTATGAAAGGAAGGGAGAAGAGCAAATTACAGGCCAGTGAGATGAGGTTCTTGAGAAGCAGTATTGGAGCTACAAAGATGGACAGAATAAGAAATGAGAGGACCAGAGAATTAATGAAGGAGGAACCATTACAGGATGGTATAGAGAAATCTAGACTTAGATGGTATGGACATGTAAAACGAATGGAGGAGAAGAGGATACCCAGGAGAGTACACGAGACGAAGTGGAAAAGAGACCGAGAGACAGGTGGCTGAAGGGGTGGAAGAAAGCGTGAAGAAGAGAGGAGAAGACTGGACAAGGGTGGAGGCTAAGAGATGGTGGGAAGACAGAAGACGTTGGAGAGGCTTGTGTTCCAAACAGACCCGGCCAGTGGCTGGAAACTGTGCAAGATGATGATGATGACAGATTTTGAAACCAGATTTTGGATTGCAAAACATATCCCGGTGCTGACATAAACTCTGACCACAATCTGGTTGTTATAAAATGCAGACTTAAGTTGAAGAAATTCAAGAAAAGTCAAAAGCCAAAAAGGTGGGCAATAGACAGACTTATTTATTTATTTATCGTATGGGTTTTAGTACCGGGAGTGTCCGAGGACATGTTTGGCTCGCCTGAGTCTGTAGCTGCTTCCAGCGGACACCCTTAGGGTGAGCTACAAGTTCCCTTCAATTTCAAGTAGTTCCAACTTTCGCCACCAGATATCATTGATACCTAGTGGTGAACGTTGGAACTTTCATAGAGCGTTCCAACGAAATCTAACCTAACAATTTAGCTTCACACAAGTTTAGTCTGTAGAAGGATCTTTTACATGCCATAAATCTATACGCCACCGAAGCCGCTAATAGACAGACTGAAAGAGAACGATGTGAACAAATGAATCAGACGAGTATAATGAAGGACTGGTGAAAATCTCTGAACAAGCTACAATTGCAGAGGAATGGGCACTTTTGAAGAATGAAATAACAAAATTTGCAGAAGAAAGCATTGGTAGGAAAGAAAGAATAGGTAGAAAACCGTGGATCATGCAGGGTATACTAGAAGTTATGGACAAAAGGTGGAAGCGTAAGAATATAAGAGATGAAAGAGGAAAAGCAGAATACAGACGTCTGAGAAATGAGGTTAACAAGAAGTGCAAGGATGCAAAAGAATAATGGTTGAAAGAGAAATGTGCAGGTATAGAAAATTGTCTGAAATTAGGAAAAGTAGACACAGCTTATCGAGGGATTAAGAGTACTTTTGGGGAAAGGAAGACTAAGTGCTGTAATATTAAGGACATAATGAACTCCGCCTTTGTCCGGTCCCAAGTCCGGAATGCGAAAGGAGGGTTAGCTGGTTTGGCAACCAGCTGTAAAAACAGCTAACGCCGAATGTTGGGCGGCGGTAAATAACTCGACCCCCTGAAGGGGACAACGGCTTCTGGCGGATGAGCCCCTTTAGGTGGGGTGATGGCCCCTCAGTGTAGGAAATGACACTGAAACCCATTACGTATATATTGGCCCAACGGCAAAACGGACGGAGGAGGAACTTTCCTTGTGGTTCTCAACGGTCGTGGAGGCGGATGAGGTCATGCCAGATGGACTGGCTGTGAAGGCGCAACTCAATTATATTTAGAGTCCGCGGCAGTCCATTGCAGTCACGGTGCTAGAACCTGCACGTCTCATTTCTTTTGTGCCGTAGGGTATAGTTCCGAGATCATAGTGTGTGGGTCACTTCCTTGCAAGCTGTGATCCACCTTAAACAAAATCTCGCTTGTGGCACCTTCTTCCTGCTGTCACATCTTTCAACAAGTCCAGCGGCGATGGGATAAGGATGGTGGAGGCAGGTTTTCGGGTTGAAACTGGAAGCCTCTAGTTCGGACCTGCACGCTGGCAGCAGATGTGTGATGGTCGTCTTTCTGAGACCTCGTGACTACTCAGGAGTTCGGTCCTGCATCTGTGTTTGGGCAGGCCTATTTAGGATCACCGCTGCCCACCCCGAATGGGGAAGGCCCTAGAAAATGTGGGCTAAACATCGGTAGTCACACCTTCAGCCGGCTGGGAGGCTGCACCCGGCGGGTCACCCCTTTTGCGGTCGAAAAACGAAAACAAAGAACATCCAAACATTAATGATAGGATCCTGGACTGTTCGTACGTTACTCGATTTGAAGGACAATAACAGGCCTGAGCGAAGAACAGCACTCGTCACCCATGAGCTTGGTCGAATGAACATAGATATTGCTGCCTTAGGTGAAACCAGATTGTCCAACGAAGGTAAAATTACAGAGTTCAGTTCAGGGTACACCATATTCTGGAAGGGAAAAGATGAGGGAGAGGGCCGTATTCATGGTGTTGGTTTCGCTATAAAGACCACACTGGTGAATGATCACCAGCTAACTCCAACTGCTGTCAGTGAAAGAAGTATGACTCTTCGAATCCCACTCTCCGGAGGTCACTTTATGACACTTATCTCTGTATATGCTCCCACCTTGGATGCTGATATAGAAGTTAAAGATCAATTCTACAACCAGCTGAGTACAATCATCACCAAAGTACCATCAAGAGACAAACTCTTAATGCTTGGCGATTTCAACGCTAGAGTTGGTAAAGATCATCAATTATGGAACAATGTGATGGGAAAACAAGGACTTGGCAACTGCAATGCCAATGGCCTATTACTCCTTGGTCTATGTGCTGAACATGAACTCTTTATTACCAACACTCAGTTCCGCCTGCCGAATCGCTACAAAACCACTTGGATGCATCCTCGCTCGAAGCACTGGCACATCCTTGACTATATCATCACCAGGCAATGTGATAAAAAGGACATCCTTGTCACCAGGACCGCAAGAAGTGTCGATGACTGTTGGACAGATCATAAGCTCCTTTTTTGCCGGTTGAGGCCTCGGAAACAGCTAGGGCGTCCCCCGGAGGCGACGCGCAGCTCCCGGTGTCCTGGGGGAGCTGTGAGAAGTAGGCTACCAGACGTAACGAAGGTTGGTTTCATTAATGTCATGACACTCAATAGGAAGGTAGAAGAGCTGGTTGATTATATGGAGAAGAAAGATATAGCGATGCTGGGAGTGAGTGAAACGAAATGGAAAGGGAAAGGGCGAAAAGAAGTGAAGAAAGGGAAAGGGTACAGATTATATTGGAGTGGAGGACAGAAGGCAACGAATGGCGTTGGTGTCATATTGAGAGAGGACCTAGACCAGTATGTTGAAAAAATTGACCCGATTAGTGACCGGATTATCAAAGTCAGGCTTGGACTTGAGAGTGGTACAAAAGATTTTATACAGGTTTATGCTCCCCAAACAGGGAAGGTAGATGAATGTCTAGAAGAGTTTCTAGAAGAGCTGGAAAAGTGTATAGAAGACAAAGAAGTGATAATAATGGGAGACATGAATGCACATGTGGGAACAGATAGACAGGGAAAAGAAGAGATTATTGGCCCGTTTAGCTATGGAAATCAGGATGAAGAAGGAGACCTGTTAGTAGATTTCTGTAGGAGGAATGGATTAACTGTTGGAAATACGTGGTTTAGGAAAAAGAACTCGCAAAAAATAACTAGGTATGGATGGGGAGACAGGAAGACAAAGACAATGATTGACCTTATTCTGGTGGAAAAGGATAAACAAAGACAGTTAGTAGATGTGACAGCTATGCCCAGAGGAGATTTTGAAGGAGACCACAAAGTGGTGATAGCCAAAGTAAGGCTTGGTAAAATCACAAAACTAGTAGAAAAAAGGGAAAGAAAAATAAAGGTATGGAAACTAAAAGAGAAGGAGGTAATGGAAAAGTTTCAAGAGGAACTAAAACAGGAAATTCCCAAAGATGAAGCAAAAAGCATAGAAATGGAATGGACATGTTTTAAGAATGGATTTGTGAAGTGTGCAGTAAACACTTGTGGAAGATTATCAGGGAGGAAAAAGGAAAGGGAGACTCCTTGGTGGAACAACAGGGTAAAGGAAGCAGTTAAAGAAAAACAAATGGCATGGAGAAAGTGGATATGCAGCAAAGATGCAGAGAAATGGCAAAAATATAGAGAAGCCAAGAAGGCATGTCTAAAGACTGTACAAGAAGAAAAAGGAAAAGCTGGGAAAGTTTCACTGAAACTCTAGAGGAGGATATCAAAGGAAGTAAAAAGGTTCTATATGGGCTAGTAAAAAACAGTGTGAAAGGTAGGGAAAACACAAAATTTGTAAAAACTGAAGCGGGACAGATATTGTATGAAAGAGATGGTATATTGAAAAGATGGGAAGAATACTTTTCAAAGCTACTGAATGTTAAACACATTGAACTGGATGAAGAAAGGGAACAAGAAGGAACAATGGAGGAAGAAGAAGAACAAGAAAAGGAGATATCTATGCTAGAAATAGAGGAAGCCATAAAGAAGATGAAGAGTGGCAAAGCACCTGGAGTGGATGAGGTGACCACAGAAATGATAAAAGCAGCAGGACCAGTAGGGTTGCAGTGGCTGTATAGATTATTTAGAATAATTTGGAAGAAGAAAGAGATCCCAGAAGAATGGGGAAAGGGTTTAATTATCCCACTTTTTAAGAAAGGTGACAAAAAGGAATGTAACAATTACAGAGGGATCACCCTTATTGCCCATGTAGCCAAGATCTTTGAGAGAGTATTGGAAGGTAGACTGAGGAGGCAGACGGAGAGATGGAAGAAGAACAGTATGGTTTTAGGAGAGACAGATCAACTTTTGATCTAATCTTTACACTAAGGCATATGATGGAGAAAAGATGGGAGTTTGGAAAAGACATGGTAATGACTTTTATTGATATTGAGAAAGCTTATGACAGTGTGCCTAGACAGGTGGTGTGGGATGTATTAAGAAAAAGGCAAGTTAACAGTGCAGAAGTGCAAATGGTGAAAGCTATGTACAAATATTGTGTCAGTAGCGTAAAGACCACTATAGGAGAAACAGAATGGTTCAAGGTGGAAACGGGTCTCCGTCAAGGAAGTGTATTGTCCCCCTTACTATTCATCATAGTCATGGATGAAATCCACAAGAATGTTAAACAGAGATTGGGACAAGAGGCAATAAAGGCCATGCTGTTTGCAGATGATATAGTGATATGGGGTGAGGATGAAAAGGAAGTACAAAAACAAGTAGATGTATGGAACCAAGAGATTGAGAAGTTTGGGATGAAAGTTAGCACAGAGAAGAGCAAGACAATGGTAATGTCAAGGGGAAGTAAGGAGGGAAGAGGAAAGATAGAAGTGAACGGAAAAATTCTAGAAGTGGTGAAAAGTTTCAAGTACTTGGGAAGTGTGATCACAGAAGATGGAAAGATTACTGAGGAAATTGGAAAGAGAATACAACAAGCGAACAGCTTCTACCAGAGTGTTAGGGGTATTCTGTGGAACCAAGATGTCCCAAAGAAATGTAAGCAGGTATTATATTCAACCTATTATGGACCCGTACTAACATATGCAGCTGGAGCATGGACCACTACAAAAAGAGAGGAGAGTAGAATACAAGCAGCGGAGATGAAATTCCTAAGAGGTATAGAAGGGAAGACCAGAAGAGATAAAATCAGAAACGAGGAGATAAGAAGGAGGACAGGAATCTTGAAGCTGCAGGACAGGATATAAACAACCAAGTTAAAGTGGTATGGACATATGATGAGAATGGGAGAGGAGAGAGTGCCAAAGAAAGCTTTTCTGGGAAAGGTTTCGGGGAAGAGACCGCGCGGAAGGCCCCGAAAGAGATGGGCAGATACAGTGTGGGAGTGCGTGGAGAAGAAGGGAGGAAAACCTGAAGATGTACTTAAAGGGGGAGAGGAGTGGTGGAGAGACAGGCAACGTTGGAGGTCCTTGATTCACAACCCGACCCAGGAAGCTGGAAACGGGAAATGAAGAAGAAGAAGAAGGATCTCAATCTGCCGCAAACCGAAACGATCCATCCACAACCTGTCGAGACGGAAATTTGACACTTCAAAACTCCAAGTAAAATCAATTGCTACAGATTACAGAAATGAAATCGCAAATAAGCTGGCTAGTCACCCTGTTAGCACAAATAGTGTTGTACAGGAATGGACAACGCTTCAGAAGGTCATTACTGAGTCAGCTGAGGAAACAATTGGTTTTGTGAAGAACAAAAGACAAGACTGGTTTGATGAAAATAATGATGAAATTATGTGTCTCATCAATGCTAAACGGGAAGCCCATCTATCCTTTCTTCAAGATCCGTCTTCCAGTGTGAAAAAATCACAATTCGTGCATCTTAAGGGGAAATGTCAGGCACAAATCAGGGAAATAAAGAACAACTGGTGGCAGCGAAAAGCTGAAGAACTGCAAAGACTATCTGATGCCCGTGACCTGCGAAACTTCTATGCAGGCATAAAGGAGGTATACGGCCCAATCCGATCATCATCAGGTACATTGAAAACTGCTGACAATTCCGCCATTTTAACTGAACAAGGACAAATTTTGGAGTGTTGGCAGGAACATTTCTCTGCACTTCTAAATCGTGCCTCCAATGTTGCCGAGGACTTTCTTCGAAACATCCCTCAGCAGCCCCAACAGCCATGGATGGTGGTTCCGCCGACATTCCGAGATTTCACCAAAGCGCTCAATCAACTAAAGCCGAGAAAGGCTCCTGGTCCTGATAACATCCCTCTGGAGTTGTTACAAAGTGGAAGTATGGCCTTGAAGACTCTACTTTTTACACTTATCCTGTTAATTTGGGAAACTCGAGAAGTACCTGACGACTTGAAGAATGCTGCCATCATAACTATCTTCAAGAAAGGCGATCGTAGCGTGTGTGGGAACTACCGAGGTATATCGCTATTATCCATTGCAGGTAAAGTTCT